>OX155695.1:6174288-8987631 GCA_944547425.1 Eupithecia centaureata | reverse complement strand
AGAAGCTAGTGAAGTCCATAACTTTATAACATACACGCTATAGATTACGGGCTATAAACACCGGGTTTATATATGCTCTGTGGCTATAAACGCTTGAGCAGGAAACGAGGCGCCTGTCATTCGACGAAACCTTATTCGTAGAGTAGGGATTCCGGTTATATCCGGAATAGGCAGGATTGGTTTAGCTTTGAGGAGGTTCAGCACTAACTTATATAAAAACGTATTTTTTAAGGTGTTCAAGAGGTTGTTTAAGATTGTACATAAAAACAAATTTGTTTAGTATCTTTTCGATTTGCAAGTCTTAACACATTCACTGCCCTAATCGTCGCCTGACGGTACTTAATCACTACATAGTATAAAAAAAAGTCTCTTTCTCTGTCCCTATGTCCCTATATCCCTATGTCCCTTTGAATGCTTAAATCTTTAAAACTACGCAACGGATTTTGATGCGGTTTTTTTCAATAGATAGAGTGATTCAAGAGAAAGGTTTATACGTATAATAAAACCGTGCGAAGCCGGGGCGGGTCGCTAGTAATAAATAAATAAATGGTGCTGTACAATGCACTCATCATTTAGCACCATGCTAAGTAGAGTTGTGTTATGATTATATTTATACAATACATTATATGGATATATATTTTTATTATCTATAGAAAATACCCAAAACCCCGGTAAAAAATATTTGCAGGTCCCAAGGCGGTAATCGAACCCGCAATCTCCTGCGTCGCAAGTGGACTTTTAAAGTGTTCATTTATTTTCTCTTCAATTCAGTTGAAGTAAGCTAAAGCCAGGGCGCTATGGCGCTCATTGGGGGAGGCCTTTGCACAGCAGTGGACTAATATAGGTTGATGATGATGATGAAGCTAAAGCCTAAGCTCTGCTTAGCTTGTGGCTAGACGATTGTATTGTGGATTGTCCAGAATTATTTATTTATTTAATTGTTTTCTATTGAATTCCGTTTAGACTCCGCCTATGGAAGCGATTTTAACACTGAACAGAAACATTGTTCTGACGATTCTGCTATCCACTAGGTACTCCTTTTCACTATAAACATTAAAAAAAACGGCTGACGTTGCGAAAATCGAGCTTTCGCCATCATTCACATCTCTAGTCATAAATTATGACTCTATGGTCAACCCGTTAGCTTCGACACAACAATGGGCCTAGACAGCTCAAAGCCTAGATTTCCTCGTGGCTTACTAGTAGCTGAGTCACTAGATAACCTACCTATCTTGAAAGTCAAGTTTCGATTAGTCAACAAATATGGTGTATTTAAATCGGAGAAACCGGATTTATGTGACTTTCGAACTGGAATATGGATAGCTCTAAGTTTGATAATTGTGATGAAATTAATATAATTTTGGACATTTCATTTTCTACTAACCTTTATGTCTACAGAATAGATTTCATCAAGTTCTAGCAATTTGATTACATTGTAAATACAATTTAAACACGAATATTTTTATTTGATTTGAGTGTCCATCCAAAACTAAAAGCCTAGTGGAATTTTCTTCTTCACGATAAAATCGTCCAGTTTTCTATTATTTTCATCTGATTTATTCTGTTTTTTATTATATTTATTTGATAACAGCATTGATCTACATACAAATCATCGCTTATAGTCCCGCATTTAAATACAAATTACTTACCTACCTACTTTATTTGCCAACATGAATAATAGCGATGTATGTAGAGTAGTATTGAAGCACATGTGCTACCTTCATCTAGGGCATGCAAATATAAGTCAGTGGTTTTCTAATTTATTATAAGAAAATCAAATACATTACCTACTAATTACCTACATAGAAAAGTTACCTACTTGACTCTTGCTACCAATCAATATTTTTTTATGTCATTTGGTATAATAGATCTTATAAAAATCGTTTTTAACATTTTGATGTCAATTTTTTTTTCATTTTATCGTTAAATAGTTGCAGCGGTAGTAATTTAAAAATTATCATCAATTTATTGAAAATAAATCAGTAAAATAGTTATAAAAATATATTGTTAAATAAAATTTTAACACCTACGAATGCCTACAAGTAAACATATAAATTGTATTGCATTACTGGTGTTATACTTAAGAGCAAGGTAGGTACATACTTCAGGTACCTACTAAGAAAGAGGCTCTTTCTAGCGTGGGAAAAGCTCCTAATGTCGTTCCCGACTGGAGTGCAAATCGATTCTGGATACAGTTAGATAGACTTATTACTTCTTCAACGCTTCAAGTTTATTACTAAGGCGTCATAAAGTTATATAAATATTGCAAATGAAGGAAAACTATTTGTATTATGACTGGACTTTGATCTAATATTAATCAATAATCAATCATCAAAATCTTTATTTCTTTAGGCTTACAAAATAAGCACTTAGACAAGTCAAATTTAATTTAATTCGCCTCAATTCGTCTCTTAATCTAGTCAGGTATGTAATGTTAAACTTTTCGGCAATACTTAATGTGCTTACACTCATTTTCATTACGTGAAGAAGAATATTTAATCTCGTAACTTTACATTTAAATCAGGTTATTCCATATCTAATCGTTTTAAAGACTTTAATAAATAAATAACATAGGTAGGATAAGAAATCAGAAATCAGATAGGTACCTATCAATCACTTTATTCCTTTAAAGTATCAAAATAATCACTTAGAAAAGTCAAATTTTAAACTATAAAAAGTTACCTTTTTTGATAATTATATACATAAATGTATTCTAAGAAATAAGTTACTTAGTTTTTCTTCGCTTCATTCGATCTTCTGCCCGCTTGTTCACTTTTTTCCTTAGACAGTGACGATAGGAGCAAATATGGCTGACTACTAATAACTTCTTATTTCTAGTTTTGTAACCTTTGTATATGTTCCTAAATAAATTACTTTGAAAAAATTACTTTGAAACATTGAAATTTCACGGCCATTGTGTCTGTGCTACAACAGATCTGTCTACATCGATATCAAAAAAGTCATTAACTTTGGTAGGTACAGGTTTTCAATAAAACCCCTGCCAGACGTTTGTCATATTTCCCCTGACAGCTGTCAAAATTCCATTTCCGCTTCTGCTCAAACACGGTGATTAGGTTACTTTGTTTCGGTGTTGAAATACGAGGTGTTAGCACAATCATGCCCGCAGCAGAGAAAGGTGTGAAGCTGTGTGATAACATCATTTTCATTGATTGAGGTGTAACACCACGTAACATGTATTGTGATCACTACTTTTAAACAGAAAGCTATGATTACGATGGCACATACCTCAGATACTTATATGTATACTTATAGTCTTTGGCAATTTCGTGACGATGATAATTTGTAAAGAGCCTCTAGCGAGGAATTTTCCTGTGAAGATATCTATTGCATGTTAACCAGTGACAAGCTAATAAAGTGCAAGAAGTTATTTTTATCCAGTTTCGTCAAATATTTAGTTTAAGATTCGCATTCATCATGATTGTCATTGGTCTGTCAAAGGACATTGTCCGACTGAGGGGAGCGTTGGGCTAATCGAGACATGCCATTAGGTATAAGCTAAGTTAGGAAAGAAATGGACGATTGTAATCTGCTCGAAAGCAAGGACGTTATTCAAATTTTAATTCAGTTCCCGTTTAGGTTACGTTATTATAAATTAAAAGACCATGAAAGTAAATCTGTTTTCTCATTCCAGGTGGAGTCAGGGCGCGAGGAGTTGAAGAAGGAACGAGAGATCATGCAGCTGGTGGCAGGGCTGCAGCTCGGGGAGGAGGAGCGGCGGGAGCCACATCCACATCCTCACCTCATGAGGCAGCGGCATGCACCCAGGTAAGAGGATCTACGGAGGAGTCAAGAGTTAAAGAAGAGAGAGGTCATGCAGTCGGTGGTGGAACTGCATTTAAGGAAGGAGTGGTGAGAGCCACATCCACATCCTTACCTCATGAGGCAGTGGCATGCACCCAGGTAAGAGGATCTTCAGTGGAATCTGTGAATAATTGGACTCTACATAATCTCTAAGGTTTTAAATATAGCGTTATAAAAATATCTACGAACTGTATATTATGGTATTACTAGCGATCCGCCCCAGCTTCGCACGGTTTTATTATACGTATAAACTTTCCTCTTGAATCACTCTATTTTGTAAAAAACCGCATCGAAATCCGTGGCGTAGTTTTAAAGATTTAAGTATACGTAGGGACATAGGGACATAGGAACAGAGAAAGCGACTTTGTTTTATCTATGTAGTGAAGAATATCAATTATTTAGTACCCTAACACAAGCTCTGTTTGGGGCTAGATAATACTGTGTGTTGTCCAGGATTGTTTATTTAGATTTTAAGTTATGTTTTTGTGATGCATGAATAGACTGGCAGAGTGGCTAGTTTTGGAGCCCCGTTGAGCCTTCTTGAGAATAGTTTTTTAATTTTGGAATATTAAACCGAAGTCTCTATGTTTCAGATAACCCCACGCCACCGCAACAGCTGAGCGACACGCGCGTGCGACGGACCGGAAACAACTCTCAATTCACCTCGATTCGAATCACAATTACAACTTTACCACGATATAAATAAGAACCATGAACCTGTAAAATATAAGACTCTATCGTTATACGAATAAAGGTGACAACGAATACGGTAAATCATTTTTCTGTGCCGTTACGGTCACAGTATCGAAAATTATATTTAGGTTTTAGGTTAGAGCGTGAGTCAATATGGAGGTATTTGTAACAACGATATTTTAAGGCTGTAGGTAAATAGTTTAAGTTTTTATTCAAATATTATAGTAGGTACTCTTTTTATATTACATTTAAAATAATATTTTAAGGCGATATTTTTGTGGAGAAATGGCAAATGACAGACAAATGGCGAGATAATTAAATTCCGAATACTCAAAAGCAAATGTTCTCAGATTTAAACACGTTTAATGTAATTATTTTTTTGTCTTATTTTCTTTGAAAAATTTATAATTGCAACTATACAACTGAATATTGGGGTGCTTAGTATCATTTTTGTAATAAGTATCTATTAAGGAATGTTTATAAACATAGGGATTGTCGAATATAAGACATACTACAACGATTGTTTCATAGAAAAATCAAAGCAAAGGCATAATATTACAATATTCATAAGGAAAGAGCCCAATACAGTGCTTTTAAATCATAAAAATTGAAAGATTGCGCAAGAAATTAACTAATAATTTACAAAACGTTATTTTTATTTCGTTCATTAGGGCATGAAGACGACCTTAATTTGTTTTAAATTCATTTTGTTTCCAAGTCAATGATTCTATTAATTAAATGGTATTGAATAATGTAAAAATGGGCTTCCATTATTATTAAAATGTTTAACATTATATCGAGTTGGTACTTAATATTTTAGTATAAGTTAATTTCTACATTCCGAAACACTTATAATATATGGTTAAAACTAAATAAGAACTTGAATCTCTAAGTCTAAATGTAATTTTTATTATTAACTGAATTTATAATTACATTAATTACAGTACATGTAGGACAGAAGTGTACAAAAATAGGTGTAGCTCAATATAAAATGTTTAAAAGTTAAAATATTTACGAATAATAATAGTTTTTAGAAATTTAAGATTCAACGTTAATATTGTTCACGCTGATTACGAATAAAACGCTAAAAACTAATAGGCAGATTAACGATCGCATTAGAGGTTTAAAAAAATTGTTAGGTCTTACGAAATTCACGCTTAGGTTGAAGGGGTTGATTGTAAAGGTACGTTTAGATCTGTTCAACATCAGGCGATTTTGTGGAAAGCAACATGTTGAAAGCAACACTGTTGCCGTTTGTGGAATGAGTCTTTCAACAGAACGTCGACCGTTCTACAAAATACGCCTTGATGAAACTTGTTGCTCTTGAACTCGCATTTGATGTGTTCATTCAAAATTTTTGGCAACTGTAGTACGTATGTAAAATGAAACTGTCGAATCATTGCTGCAATAGATATTGATCATTGTTGAACATGCAACATTGTGGCACAGTGTTGCGTGCGACAATCCGTTGCTTCAACGAATGTTGAACAGATCTAAACTTACCTTAACGCTCAGACCCTGCAGTACTTATCATAGATATTATAGCCATTTATAGATGAAAGTGATTATTTATGGTATACCTACTTATTTGTTATTGCGTGAACAGTAGTCAGTCGTAAACGGATGATATTTCGTCTGAAATGTTTTTGTTGATACGATTTAATAAAATGATGTAAACGTAGTCGGGCAAAACGATCATTGATTAAAGACCATAATTATCCTACTTATGCACCACAAAGTTTAGTTTTGATAATGTTTTACAAGAGCCTTTCAATTTTATGATCAATCTAGCGAAATTCTACCTTATTTTACACATATTTTAAAGATCTGTTGCTGATTGAAACAAAAGCGTACAAAACCACAGGCAAAAGCTATTTTTATATAAATAAAAAATGGAGGTTTCTGATTCATTTTTGTAAGTATACTTCATTGTATTTCAATGTGAAAGCCATTGTAATCATAATTGGTTAGGTCCTACACATTCTTCACTGCACAGAAATCTATTTGCCACAGGGATTCATCATTATAATTTAATTAATAAATAATGGAGGTATATTTGGTATTTGTCTATATAAGAAAACCCTAGTTGGTAACTAGTTAGTCATAAAACTCAAACCAAGTCTTTAGTGGTTCCTTTTTAAACCACACATGGTAATTCGAAAAGGCTCACTTTTGAACTGGCGTCCATTGTTCGGGACCAACAGCAAATACAAATAAATAAATAATAAAATAATGTTTAAGGATAGGTATTGAAACTATGCTGGCTATAGGTACCGAGGGCAAAATGGAGATAAAACGAAATTAAAAACAAAATAAAACAAACAAAAAAAAACGTCTTTGTATTTCGAACTCCATTTTAGATCCCTTTGCACCAAAAAGGTTTGATAATTGCTAAAAAGGAAGAAAACCTAGGGCGCGATGCTCACTTGTTCAATAGTCGAGGCGACGTCAAGATGATATTTAAAATAAATGGCAGTGCGTTTAAATACTAGATTCAAGTCAGGGCAAAAGGACGCGAATTCGAGACTAAGGGCTCCCACACAAAACTGCGATTTGGTGCGATTTGGTGCGATGCGATGCGATGTGATGCGATGTCACACGAACTTGATTTGCGAATTTCTGCGATGCGAATTTGTGCGGCGAACCGTTTTGTAGGGTAACCATACCTTCAAGTTTAGTCAGCCGTATTGGACGTGTTTTTAGGAAGCGTAAGATGGATCCCAAAAAGATAATTGAACCGATTTAAGCAAAAATGATCCAACCCACACAAACCTCATTTCGAGATAATCGATATTTAAGTTTGTGGCGGTATTTCTCTAGCTTTGTAATACAAAATGTTGTTATTTTAATTTAATTTAATGCTATGTAAACTCAACTTTTTTGCTATAAATAATATAAAGAATAAATTGTAATAGTTTAGTAGATAATTGGGAAAACTTGCGCCTGGATCATTATTATAAAATTAATTTTGTATGGAAAGAGCTATGTAGGGTGCAAAAATTAAAATGCAAAAATTAGTAATCATTTTTGTGTTTTAAAAGACAAAACAAACAAAATTGGCCCTACTCCTCGTCCAAATCAGAATAAGGTTCATCACATAAACCATCTACATCGTCTATTATTGCAGCTTCCCTTCGGTTTCTTAAATTAATCAATGCAATCATCTGGTATCTAATATTAGATCTGCTGGCCCTGTACTTATTTTATTTTATTTATTTATTTTTCGTTAAAGTACGAAACACACAGAAGCCGGAGGCGAGGCGGAGGCGAAGGCGTGCGAGTTGTATTCTATGGAATCCTATGAAAGCCTACACACACACCGCAGGCCGTGGCGAACGCGGTGCCATAGGAAAAACCGGCACGCCTTCGCCTCCGCCACGCCTCCGGCTTCTGTGTGTTTTGAACTTTATGGTTTATTTCGTTTACGTACTTAGATGGAATAGCAATTTCAAATATTAACTTGTCAAAGCTTAACTTGTTTTATATCATCATCATCATAATCAACCTATATTAGTCCACTGCTGGACATAGGCCTCCCTTAATGAGCGCCATAGCTCCCTGTCTTCAGCTTGACGCATCCAGTATCTGCCAGCAGTTTTTCGCAGATGTCATCCCACCTGGCCGGAGGGCGTCCTATACTACGTTTGCCAAGTCTCGGTATCCACTCAAGAACACGTTTACCCCAACGGTTGTCAGTTCTTCGCGAGATATAGCCGGCCCACTGCCACCACTTCAGCTTGCTAATTATTTGAGCTATGTCGATAACTTTGGTTCTCTTTCGGATGTATTCTTTACGAATCCTATCCTTCAGAGAAACTCCGAGCATAGCTCTTTCTATAGCTTTCTGAGCTCTTTGAACTGATGGACCAGCTTAATATTATAGTTTGAATCATTGTAGCAAAATAGAACGGTTATATGTTAGGGTAACCAAAGCAACACAAAAATGATTCAAGTGGCATGAAACACTTATACATTTAAAAAAATGGTCTTCGACATGACAGTTGTGGGTTGGATCATATGGATTTTCCACATTTGTGAACATGGAGGTGTGAGTCTTTGATATGTTAAAATATACCTTATACTGATTACATAGGTTAAAAAAAACTCGAAATTGACTAGGTTGTGGGTTGGATCATTTTTGCATAAATCGGTCCAATTGCACTGCTGTTATTGTTAAATAGATACAAAAGAAAAAGAAGATTCTGGATTCATCCATTTAATACGATTATGAACACTGAAGGGAACTATTTTACTCGAAATTACTATGAGTTGAGAACTGAAGCAGTTTTTTTTTACAACACAAAGAAGGTGGCTCAGGCGCCGCGCATCTTTCGCTAAAGTTGTCTCAGAGCGGACTAAAAGGGGGGTCACCAAGTATGACGTAATATGACAGGAATGCGCGATGCAAATGAGATCTGACGTTATCGTGCGAGCTCGCAGATATTTGCGATGCGATGCGAGCTCGCAGTTTTGTGTTTGAGCCCTAGCATAGCGTGAAGTCGAGGCAGGATCAATTCTGTCACAATTTAGATTAATTCAGAATACTAATCATAATTGAATGATTATTACTATGAAGTAAGCCGAGCACCTACGCATCGAGTCTACATAGAGATCATGCCTCGACAATTGCCTCAAGCAGAGAGCGACGTGCCTTATATATTGATATATAGGTAATAAATTACTTATTATTGTAAATAAAGTCATCAAGTGTTTAACAAAACATCAAATATGTAGGCTTCGAGTGCCATTGATCATTGTTTATTTCAAACGTGGTAGTTTCCTCAATGAAGTCCGAATCTGAGCTCTGAAGATATTTGCTGATGTAAATACATATTTCGATTTTTTTGTTACAATGCTTCTTTTTTCTCTGTATAAATAAAATAAAATGTACCTTTATATCCTGTATTTTAATAATTAAATATTTACTTTTAAGCTTGTGTTTTTTTAATTATTTCAGAAAATTATTTACTTATAGAATTAATTTTCTTTTAAGTTTATTTTCTTATCTATGCAATTAATCATATGTACCTATCTATGTAATACACCCTATGTATTACCGTAGTGGCAGGATTGAGATTTGTTAATGAAATAAATATACATAGGTCTACTACCTACATTAAGAAAATCAGTAAGGCTTATTTACCAAATACTTATGCGGATTTTATTTTTAAAGTTATTTCCAACAAATGTTTTCCAACGCGGTGTGCCTTTGATTCATGGAACTTTTCGGGATTATTCTGAGTTGGCAATTTTTTTTGGGAAAAGCATGCACTTCCCAGTCGATATTTTCTATATTCCGTTATATTCTTGTTCCTATCGTAAATTTTTCCTTAATTATACTCCTTCAGAAATGTATGTATACGAAAATGCAATAATTGAATAATCTATCTACCAATGCCTATAACACAAGCTACCCTTGGCTACATGATGCTGCGTTGATTGTACAATATAAATAATCCTATTCATTTTATCTATTATTTTGCATTTTTCCATATTGTACCCGTTAAAGAAATACGATTTATTGTGTAATTATGGCACAACTTAGGCTAGATAACCAAACAAACGTCGAAGTTTGAATAGACGGAGATTAACGTAGGATAAAAATCTGAAAACAATTTCCGTAGCACTTATCGTAGCACGAGTAGCGTAGCACGAGTATTGTAGCAGGGGTCGTATCAGGTGGCGTAGCACAAGTAGCGTACCTAGCAGTTGGCGTAGGGGCTTTGTAGCTCTAGATGTTATAGAAAATGTTATTTGGGAAAATTTTAATAAATTTTACAAAAAGTTATTGCGATAATTCTTTCACACATACTCAAAAAGTTGAACAGATTACTTCCTCTTTGAATTCGATTCAAATTTCTTTAACAGTGCCATCTAGTTTTATAAGGTTACTTTACATTGGTCGATCAAAGTGAAAAGTGTTCTCGCGTTTGCACGTCGTCGTCGCTTGAACAAAAAGAGAAAGGCATTAGTGGGAGGCTAGCAATCGATTTGCAAATAGTGCATCTTGAAAGCGGTAGATGGGAGTATTATTGGTAATGTATCTTAGCACGATTAGATGATGGGCGACCATTGAAAGCTGGATTCAGATAGAAGGCAACTAACTCGAAACCCTACCTTATTAAATATATTTAAAGAAAAGGGACCCTATTGACATTGGAAATAGAAAAGAATGGACTTTCTAATGGTCTCCTTGGAGAATTATATACTTTCTCATGGGGATAAATAACTAAAACGGGACTATACAATAGAAAATAATTAGCATGCATATTTAGAACACTGCTTTCACCGGGTTCGTTTCTGTTAAGTTAGGTATCTTATCTACATACCTACCTACTTAATATCCTTAACTTTATACCTACTAAAAACTTTTAATTCAGAGGGTTATTATTGAGACTATTAGGCTCTAAGACTATATATGGCTTGGCTATGAAGTGTTTAAACTTTTAAACACAGTTATTGTAATCATAATAATGTACCTACACCTAAATATGTTCTTAATTCACATCAATAAGATCACTACACTGATTTTAATTTAGCAGTGATTGCAATTTCTGAGTAACTGTGAGTCAAAGTGAAACCAACAAAATATTGCAAGTGTTTATTTATTAGTATATAAAGAGCTTGCACTTTCATACAACTGAATCAAATAGAGCTGTCTTGAAAAAGGTCCGGATAAAAAGCCGGATTTTTGAAACTACTTGGACATGAAGGTATTCTTACTGAAAACAATGATATCTCTAAATTTAAATATGTTATAGAGACAGTAAATGGTTGGTAGAGTCTCGGACAGATTTCCACAAAATTTTATTACATGTTCCTCAAATAACGTATGTTTAACTAACCATCAGAAGTCAGAAGAAGTAAATTCTTTTTAGTTTTTTTTTAAACTTACGAAAAGGACACAAGAAGTTAGTCAAAGTCAATAAAATTGAAGTATAAATAAGCAAAGAATTGTTTTCAAATGAGGAAAATGACGTGTATTGTACCTATATGGTACAGACAATAAAATTAGTTTAACATGTTTTTTGTTGGTAATAAATAATGTAAAAAATCCGGATTCTAAACCGGATTTTTAAAATCAGTTACATCACTACTAGAGTCTGAATAATGCGAATATCCTCGAACTCTGTACTTTCACAATGAACTTTTGAATTTGTTGGAATCATTACCGTCAATGTCGAGGTAATCTTAGTATCATTTAGGATTACGTCACTGTATATTGGAATTTGAAGTACAGTAGATATAATATAAGTCCCAACTTATTATAAACGCGAAAGTTTGTATGAATGTTTGCTACCCTTTTACGCAAAAACTACAGAACGTATCGGACTAAAATTTTGAACAGACGTAGTTCTAATCCTGTAATAACAATAACTGTAATAACCCAAATAGCCTTGAAATGTTTCCATAGAAACAAATTCACTAGTTGGTTACAAAATCACTTAATATTTAGTTAATTATTGATCAAGGTATTACAGATAGCTTTAGTACCTAACCATAATTTTATTTATTCTCTATACTTAAATGTGTATTGTTACTATAGTAGGTATATTTCATAATTAATTTAGAATGTGTATTCGAGTGAATAAAGGAAAAAAAACTGTTGATCTCGAATGAAAAAGAAAACTTCACTGGTCGTTCGTGGAAATAATTGGTAAAATAGAAATAATTCTTAGCAAAAGTAGCTTGGTATGTCTCTGAATTCTGTAAACTGTAGGTTATGTTTTATGCAGAACTACTTATACATAGTCTGAGGTAACTACGGCGTATGAATGTAATCTAATAGGTAATTAGCCGTAAAAGCAATATAAAATCAGGCTGCTAAGTATTCCTAAATAGGTCTTTGATGACCACTTTAATGTGAAACAAAAGCGTTCAGCATTTTTTGCAGACGCAGTATCAATCAATCACATACGTAGTTTGAAATCTTCAGTGCATCTTGCGTGCGTTGAAATCTTTCACCGGGCGGTATGTACAGTTGACCACCGGCCATCGCGTTTGACGCACGCCACACTGGCACGCGAGAAAAAAAAGCGCGAAGTTTGAATTTTGAAAAAGAAATTCGAAAAATAAGGAACGGCGCGAAATTCGAATGTTTTATTTAAAGTGATTGTGGTTTTTGTGCTGATAATATTTCGAACGTTTATTGTAACGAATCTATTGTTTATTGACTGAGTTACATACAATTTGTTATTTGGATTTTTCTTTGCTGCGTCAATAATGGTAAGTTCGTTTGGTATTTTACTTGATATTTTTTGGGAGAGGCAGACGTCAACCGAATTTCTTTAGAACTTTCATGAAAGTTATTCGAAAACCTGGAGAAACAATGAAACAAACCGAGAGGTCTGTGGTTTTCAAAGTTTTCAATGTTATTATCTACATATAAGTAAGAGTACCTATCATGAACGGATGTGAAAAACACACTCTCAGAACACTTAATGTAAGTTTTTACAATAGACTTCATGTCAGTTTCAGATTTTATCAGTTTTTCAGATTTTAGTAAGGTTAAGTTAGGTAGGCCGAAATTTATCAGACATCACATCACATAAGATTATCTGCTTCTAGCCGAATTTCAACCACGGTGGCCAGCTAGAGACAAGCCATGTTCGCGGGAAGTATTATATTGCACAAGTGTGTGAGCAAACACAGGTGCACTCTGTTCCCTCGCTCACTTATCCGATAGAACGTCAGACCGACTAACTGGTTGTATGACAAACATTATAGCTACGAGGAAATCAATGAACACCTTATTTCTTATATTATTTACTAGCGACTCGCCCCGGCTACGCACGGTTTTATTATACGTATAAACCTCTTGAATCACTATATCTTTTAAAAAAACCGCATCAAAATCCGTTGCGTATTTTTAAAGATACAACATACAAAGGGACACAGGGACAGAGAAAGCTACTTTATTTTATACTATGTAGTGATAATTGTATTTTGTTGTAAAGTAGACTTAGTTATTATTCTTTACTTATGCGTCTAATCAATAATTTTCTTTCTTTCTAAATACTTACCTAGAAAGATCGCAATTAATCAAAACCAATAACTTTTATTTCTTAAGGCTTACTAAATATTTTCAAAATAAAGAGAGAGAGCTAGAGGACTTTAATATATCTATGTGCGTACCTACGTATGGTACCTACCTAGGTACCAGTATGTAGGTACTTAGCGTAGTGTTTGCGGTCGTTAACTTAGTGACTAAACCTAACCTAACAGTTGTCTTCAGTAATTGTAGGCTTCGTATAGAGTCTGAGTATTATTATGTGTTCCATAAGGTTTATTTTTCAATAAATTGAATGGTTCGTCTTTTTAACTATACCTACAATTAAAAGAAGATCAAAGCTTGTTAATGTATGTCATAGATTAAGCCAATAGCTTGGATTTAGATCTTTGTCATAAATAAGTGCACCAAATCGCATCACTACATAGTATAAAACAAAGTCGCTTTCTCTGTCCCTCCCTATGTCTTCTGTTTATATCTTTAAAACTACGCAACGGATTTTGATGCGGTTTTTTTAATAGATAGAGTGATTCAAGAGGAAGGTTTATACGTATAATAAAATCTTGCGAAGCCGGGGAGGGTCGTTAGTCTTAAATAAAATAAATCAAATCAAATCAAAATAGTTCAAAATGTTATGGTACTAGACGACTGATGTAATACATACCTAACATAGATAAATATTTTAACTATACATAGAAAACACCCAAAAACCCCAAATACCGACAAATATTTGAATGTCGTACAAACATTTGGTCCAAGGCGGGAATAGAACCCGCAACCTCCTGCGTTGCAGGCAGAACTTCGCCTACCATATCGATCATCAAACCAGATCTTAAATCGTGGATAGAATTTTGAAGACAATCACCTTGGTAAGTGTTCGATTTTTTTCGATTTATTTCAATATAAGCAGCGCCTCGTGGTTTCACCCGCGTAATTCCCGTTCCCGTTGGAATTCAGGGATAAAATATAGCCTATGTGGTATTCCAGACTACAATTTATCTTTGTGCCAAATTTCATCCAGATCCGTTCAGTAGTTTTTAGTTTACGTGAAAGAGTAACAAACAGCTTTGAGAAGCTACTTTGGAGCTAGATGGTGCTTTGTGGATTGACCAGCATTATTATTTATTATTATTTATTTTTAAATAGTTTTTGCGTGAAAGAGTTACTAACATCCTTCCAACTTTCGCGTTTATAATATTAGTAAGGATCTATCAAACTAATCATAAACTTGATTAACGATCCGCCTTTTATAAGTCATCTTATAAGAACTGGTCTATAAGATTCACATGTTCGTAGTATATACAATTATAACAAACTCTTAAAAATCTAAGCCGTCACCGTTTGTTATAATTGTATATACTAGTGAGCTATGTGATCTAATTATGTTATGTAGGTATAATTTGTAATAATAAAACATGTTCGTCAGCTTTTTAATATGGTGTTCTAATAATGAATGCTGTTGCAAAGCACTGCTACATTGCCCCGTGTCTATAAAGCGAAATTACTGGGTGGTAGCAATGTTCCACTTCCTGGATTTTTTTACTCGAATACCGGGGTGATATCGTAATGTAACCTACATTACGATATCACCCAGGTATTCGAGTGACTTATCAGGAAAAACTGAGAAGTATTGGTTGTCTTTAGACAGCCTTATTCACAAAAAGCAAATAACAAGTAAATATCGCTGGACAATCCAAGCAGCATCATCTAGCTCCAAGCTCAACAGAGCTTGTGTTATGGGACCTAAATAACTGATATACAAATGATATACATGATATACAAGACTTACCCTATATACATAGATATTTTTGATTAAGCATAGAAAAACTTTATTTTAATAAAAAAAAAAATATCATGGTTTCTAAGACTAAATTCAGTTCTTTCGTGATCATGGCGCTTAAAACTGTGCCGAAATATCGAAAAACTCAAAACAAATCAAGCCATGGTAAAAATTTTAATACTAAAACTTAAAAAAAAATATGTTTCTCGTTTCTCAGATCAGGTAGGTATTTATTAATGATATCAAAACCTGTTGAGCGATTTGGAACATGATCTAAAGGTAAGTACGGGCCAATATTCGATTCAGCCCAATCTGCACAGACCCCATGTTTGCGATTTAATCGTAACGTATGAAGATTAAACAGTTTTAGCGTATATACGTTTGAAACTCGGCCAGTAAATTAATTCAGTTACTTTTAACTTTCACTTACCTACACATTGTAATGAGATTCGGCGTTTTGAAGTTTGTTTTGTTTGTAAAAAACTGCAGATTTGAAGACCACTCGTTTACTCTCTCTACGTTTTCTTTGGTTTGTGTCCTGTGTATTTTTTTAAATAACATCGCTTACTTAATTCAATAAATGAAATGATAAAATGGGAGATAGACCGGAGGAAAAAGGATAGGAAAGGATGATGATAGAAAAAAATAAAACGAATTTTTCATTGTAATAATGCTGGACAATTCACACATTTTAACTGTTATGGAGGTGATATTTGATTGATAACATCTATTTATCGACGAAAAAATTACGTTTAATGGTTTAAAGAGTCTTTAGGGTAACCAATACTAGGGGTTTAAAGAAATATATATTTGTAAATAGGTATTTTAGGCAAAAACTGCGGTGTCCCTTTTGCTTAAGAATATACATATGTATCATAATAAGAATTTTTATAAAAATGCCACAAGATAAACGAAAGAGAAATTGTTCTATTAAAAATATCTTCAATTGAAACACAGTTTTCATTCGTTGCAAGAATTTCTGCAGCAATAAAGTAATTATTATTACCTTACTCCCTAGTAGGCAGAAAAGGTTATTCATTGGGGTTTAAAAAAATATATAATTCACAAAAGAAATTACATTTATATATCTGAGAAAAAACTTTAAGTTACGTTTATTATATTTTGGTATTAATTATGTAATAAATTATGTAATATTTACTTTTTTTATTTCATACAGACAAATACATGATTGCATAATGCGTATTATTATCCAAATACCTAGATAAAACTGTAAATATGAAATGAGCAAAAGATTTACTGGCAGGAAGTTAATTACAGATCTAGTTGAATGGACATTTGTTTCGCAAATTCTTCAATTTATGTAACTATTCAATGGGATATATATAATATGAGAACTTCTGCCTATTATGTATTTAAAGAAGACTTCGCTTAACCTCTTTACATAATTTGTTTATAAGATAAAACATTAACTTTTTATATTTAATATGCGTCGTTCCATTTTGCGATTTCATACCATTAGTTTTTTGTATTTTCGCTCGTATCAGGCCACGTTTGACACTCATACATCATTGAGATATAATAAAATGCATAATCATATGTAATACAGTTATTGATTAATGAAAACTGAACTATTAATTATACATTTATAAAAGAGAAAACTAGCTGTCCAAAATAATTGAGAATAATTGAGACTGTAAATAATTGAGCTACGAAGCTGAAATTTTGCATATGAGAGATTCCTTTAAGGACGTAAGCACCCGCTTAGATCGGAGTTTTGGAAATTATATTCTGAGGTGTACAATGGGATATTACTAAAGTCCAGTGAAATCACGAACGGGTCAGCTAGTAATAATAATTATTAATTAGCACGTCGTAGTACGTCCACAGCTTAGCATGGTTTTCCCAAATGAGGGGTTTGCTATAATCACATTGGCGAAAAGATCTGCGGTCACCAGTCCACTTGATTACTTGAAGCTCTGATGAAAGCTGCCCAGCCTCAAATCTCCTTTTTCCCGGAACTAGGCTCAACAAGATTTATGAACTTATAATTTAAAGTATGTAAGTATATGTTTTTTTCAAAAATATATCAGGTTATTTAGAGGATAATAAGTTTGGGACGGGTTTGCTCTAACTCAAAAAGTAACAACCTAATATGGAAAAAATGATTGAAGTGTAGTATTATAAATCAAAGTGATTACTTTGTTTCATTACTTATCATTACTTTGTTTCGTTACATTTTTAATTAGAATTTTCTGACTTGTGTAAGGTCTAAAAAGATGCTTCAAAATCAAACTGAAACGTTGGCTGATCGAGCAGAATTTCTATTCGGTGAACGCGAATATGTAAAATATTTACATTTTATGATTTTTGATTGTTTTTAGTTTTATTTATGGTATCAATTTAAAAATTGATATTTGTACACATATATATACTTTTAGAAAAATATGAGATTAAAATTGACTTTACAAATAAATTATTTTTCTTTGTTTTCTGGTGCAGATATCAGAAAGTTTTAGTTTTTATATTGCCATAAATACCAACCTAGATTATTGACTCCCAAATCTTAGATTCACATGACATCATCTAGCTAGACCCAAGCGAAGCAGAGATTGTGATATGGCCGTTATGGATACTAGATAACTGATATACATAATTACTACATAGATAATAAAGGTATTTTGTATCCTACATAGAAAACACCCCGAACACCCTGAACAAATTCCTGCAGATCGTACAAACAGACAGAAATCGAACCCGCAATCCACCCATCGTAGGCGGACCACTACTCGCTGTGTTTTAAGAACGACAATAAATTAACTCTATACATCAGCCAAACTCGATGTAGAATGTTTGTAAACAAACCGTCCATACATATCCTAAAATACACTCTGTTGCCGCGCCTTTTTATACGCAATTCACATTACTTGTCGATTTAAGATCCTTCCTTCACTAAATATTTCGAACACTCATATCTAAAATACGACGCCAAGCTAGTGAATTTTAGTTTTTTGTGTCGTGGTTTGTTTACAAACATTCTACATCGAGTTTGGCTAGTGTATAGGTTGAATCATAAAACTCAACCTATTGCAGTAAAGTTATGACGGCAAGTAAGAGCGCCGCTGTAGCACTTTTGAACCAGCACACTTTCAGAGTGACTTGTCATTCTATCAAAAGCATTACACGTCTACGTTCAATACAATCAATGGGTATTGACGAGGTCTTGAATCGAAGTGAAATAGTTTTCACTTTTATAAAGTGAGTGCAGGAAGGTTAAACGTTTTTAATTAAAGTCAATGAAACGATCGTGTAAATATGAAGTGAACTTTCGTATATGCTTTACATTCGATTGGCTGTAGATCAGATTATCTATTAGTGATTCAACTGTCTAGTTTGAGGGGTGTAGGTTTACTGAAAAAGAATAAAAAAAGTTTTTTTGAGGATTTATTTATTTGTCTTTGCGAGTTCGTTTCCCGATTGAGCTACCTTTAGATTGATGCAACCGCCTGCATTTAGCTAAATTTCAATTGTATACCTATACGAGTGCTAGTTTTATTTTTTCTCTTCTTTGATTGTAATTTTCGTTGTTTATAAAATACTAGCGACCCGCCCCGGCTTCGCACGGTTTTATTATACGTATAAACCTTCCTCTTGAATCACTCTCTCTTTTGAAAAAAACCGTATCAAATTCCGTTTCGTAGTTTTAAAGATTTAAGCAGTCAAAGGGACATAGGGAAATAGGGACAGAAAAAGCGACTTTGTTTTATACTATGTAGTGATTATTCTTTCCTGATGTAGAACCAATATTTGTGTAAAATTTATTAAGGATTTGTCTATTTATTGATCTTGTTTTCAAAATTCATATTCATAATCGCTCCGCTTACTTTAGGTCCAGATAATGTTGGTGGATTGTTCAGCATTATTATTTAATAATTTTAATATTACATGACAGTGGATCCCGAATATTTGTTGTCTTAATTATCTTTTTTATGGTTTAATGTTGCTTAAGGATTTTTATAAAACATTTTCTACAACTCTCCAAACCAGCTCGTCACGCACTAGATTAGATATTTTATATACTTACTATCAGACACACTTCCGCCTTTATCTCCTCGCTTCTATTAGCAAACTACTGTAGAATTATAATTCTCTTACTGGTATAAAAAATCAATACGGTCCATCGCTCACGGAGGAAAAAATCTCTTCGCATTGCAAGTTCCAACGGTAAACCATATGTGGTCACTGATCGTTACAGACGACCCCAGTTATACTTGTTACATTAAACTTCAATTTGCATGCGATGACCTAGATTTAGTTACTCATAATCTGCCTCACATGAGCCATATGGTGAGTCTGTCTGTGGCTTACATTGAGTTTGGTATACCTAGGCGTGAAGTGAAATCACTGAATTGATTGTAAATAAATAGCATTATTCAATAAGCAAGTGTAAATTTCTTAACTAATAAAAAAATAGCTTTATTAATAAAAAAAATATGACCGATCGAATTGAAATCAATATATTAGCGAAAGATCTCTTATTTTTATTTATTATTCATACCTTTTATTAAAAAAAATACTTTATTGCATACCAAGAAGTAATGATATAAAATACAGGAAAAGAGAGTTTCAATCCCATGCGGGTGTATGCTATATTCCAGCAAAATGTTTTGAATTAAAGTTTTTCAGCTCACACTGAGAGCCATGGTTTTTACTCTCAAAAGTCAAAGTATCTACCTGCTACTTAAAATAGATTTTATAAATCTCAACTAATAAACTCTGCTAATAATCAGCCACGAAGAAAGCAGAGGACTTTTCATCACCCAGGCAAAAAGCACACGCAATCTTATGTAATTTTTAGGGTTCCGTACCCAAAGAGTAAAAAGGCATCCTATTACTAAGACTCCGCCGTGCGTCCGTCTATCTGTCTGTCTGTCACCAGGATGTATCTTAGGGCAAGATCTGGAAAATAATGAATGAACATCCACCAAAATAACAGTACCTAATTCAAATCCAATGATCAAAATTATGGTGAATGACACAACTTATCTGAAAACTACTAAATTACATGTTCACTATCCAAGCTAAAGTGAATAATCATCGCCATGTCACCGAAAAGTGAAACCATTCATCAATACCTCAGTTCCATATGACCCTAATAAGATGGTATAATTTCCAATATCATCGTTGTACTTCCTACCTTCGTTGCTTCCAACAAGGTCTGGTTTTCAATGTCAAGGATGTGCTTGGTCAGTAAATTAAAGTTGAAACTGCTCCAAGCCAATGCTTGACAATGATCACAATGATTTGCGGAAGCTTATTGTTATTTTGGTAGAAAGTCGAGGTTACAAGTTCAGGCAAACAAAAGAAATCGATGATCGAAGAAATGGCTGAAGGCTGAAAGCCTTTGTTCTTTGGGTATTTGTTTTAATCTTACTTTTCTCTTACTACGTAATATTACCAAAGTTAGCTAGATTAGGTATTATGTATTTCTTTATTTGATAAAAGACGACCAGTCTGTTATTCATCTTTGTCTTTAACATACATTTAAATGCTATAATATTATTATAAAAATTATTGCAAAGAAACTAAAAAATACAGAAATATAAATGGGGAAGCTGAGTTAAAAGGAAACAGTTTGAATTATTGAATTTGAATTATTCATTCATGTTTGTTATTTTCACTTAAAGCGGTCGAATTTTCATACAAAAGACATAAACGCGCTCGCATAGAAAAATTTCGTCACTACGTTTTCATTTTTATATAACCCGCAAAAAACAAGGGTATCAGTTTGAAGTTATAAAATAGTATGTAAGTATCTGTGTAGCTCCCAAATTAAAATGAATGTAATTGTGGATTTGAATATAATTGCTGTTTGAAAATTGATTTATCGCACGTTTTCTATTTGCATAAAAATGAGCAGCCGTCAAAATGTATAATTTAAATGTATACATACATAGAATAACGTTAATTTTTACCACACCAAAACAGAAGAAAAAAACACAAACTAAGAATAGCGAAAGCGCATAGGGACGGCCATACGACGCTATGAGCAATCTCTTCTAAGTAACCTTGGGATGAATTGTAAAATTGTCGTCGGGGATTTTTAGATTTTTTAAATAAAATCTTTCTGTATTCTAAAAAGAACTTTTGAATACAATTTGTTGTTATATTCTAAAAAAAATTAAACCAGCCAGGACTAGAATCTAAAATGTGAACTAGAATGCATTGCCAAAACTAGGTAGCTAATAAGACCACTAAAACTTTCGAGCGCGAGTGGTCAGGCCATTCGTCTTAAATTTTGGATAAACGTTCTTCAGATCTAGTGCCATAAAGAAACTCTCAGAATTTGCCCTAAGAGTGGTCTTAAACTATAAAGACACATAATATTTATTTTTGTATAAATAGACGACCTCGTGGTGCAGCGGGCAAGAGTCCGCTTACGACGCAAGACGTTACGCGTTCGATTCCCGCCTCGGGAAAAATTGTGTACGATCTGCAGAAATTTGTTCCGTTCATCTGGGTGTTTTCTCTGTATTATAAAAAATTGCTAAACTAGTACCCATGCTTTGAGTAGCTTACTTTGGGACTAGGTGGTGCTGTGTGGATTGTCTAAGATTATTTATTTATTAGATGACTTCTATAACTTCTGCATAAATAGATTTACTCTTTACTCCATGATGCTCAACATGCTCACTGCTGATCTGATCTTTGATGCCTGTGACATTAATCTATGCCAGCAAATGGAGTCGACTCCCGACGTTACAAATTACTCCGACATTGCAGAATGGACCACTAGACTCAACTTTCTAGAACTGCGGGAAATTAATACTTTCCGCTGGATACAGGTACAATCAACTGCATATAGTATGCATTTAAGTACTTACCTTACTCCGGTACTGGCAGCCGGAACGGTCATCGAAAATGATCATCGGAATTTTCTAAAAACCCCTTCTTGTCGATAAAATTATATAAAATTTCAGCTTGTTAGCTTCAGCGGTTTGGGCTGGGCGTTGTCTCGAAAAAATAACTAGTTCCTTTATATATTACTAGCATCTGCCCACGGTTTTGTACGCGTAGTTTCTATATTATACATCCATCCATTACGCTTTATGAAGATTATTCCACATCTGGGTACAGGCTTTTCTTTATGAGCGCCATAACGACCTGTCTTCAGCTTACCGTATCCAGCATCTGTCTGCAATCCTAGGTCGTCACCCCACCGGCAGTGTAGAATGCATATCATGCATTCTACACTACCTTTGCAAAGTCGCATACGTTTAAGCTTGTGGTAGGCCTACTGCCAATCCAGGTTTCTAATTCGGTGAGCAATTTCGATAACTTAAGATTTCAAGAGCTTACATATTTCTGCAGCAGACTGTAGCAAGATAATGTAGATGTGATATAGGAAATCATTGCAGAGCGTGTAGTTATTTTAAGTGACGGTGAATGTAAGGGTGTGAAATAGTCCTCATGGTTTTCTACGGATAGCCACGGAACAGGAAATTTTAGAGTAGGATGTTTGAAACTTTTAATGAAAAAGTGGATGAAAAAAGAAAAGTTTGTTGAGTTTATTCGAAGGGTTGAGCTGCTGTGCCTGAGCGTAAGGGTGAAATATATGATCCTTTTCCTAAAATTTTAATATAACTAGGTACCTACTACTAAAAATACTGTAAGTATATAATTTTTTAAATATATACTATCTATATAGTCAATTATTACACTAATATAGGTAAGGTTAAATTAATGGACGTTTGGTGTTTGATGCATCTCTTCAGGCAAAACTACTGAACGGAAAGGGCTGAAATTTTGAAAAGACGTAGTTAAATGCGTTCAATAAAACATGGGCTTTTCAACAATTATCTCGCGAGTAAAGCCGCGAAGCGCTGCTTGTTTATATTATTATTTGTGATAAGGATACCTTTATAGTTTTTCCAATTTTAGAATTTAGGTTTGCTTCAGTTTCAACTTCAAAATAAATACGTCACAAAATTCCTATTGTGTGGTGCATCATAAAGTGTTTTCTATCTATCCACTATTTTTAAAATTGGAAAAGTCGAGCGTTTGGCAATTATCTCACTTAGGTAAGAGAAATATGGCCTAAGATGGAGCACACTTTCCCAGAAGGAACTTTGTTCACCCTCTCTGAAGAATCCAAGATTTTCCTTCCTACAAAGTCTCTGAAATGACCCACCGGAACATCTCGTTAACAATTCGCATGTGATACAAATTACCAGTGTTACCACATTGGATCGAAGGTTACTGAAAGGTTAACCTTTGCTGGAATGGCATCTGCCTTGGATTCGTTGAGATTACAAGTAAAAGTAATGCCTCCATCGGAATGTACCTTAATTGGCTCGGACTGGCTCTTAAATCTGATATGAACTGAATGTAAGGTAGTTTAAGGAATCGAATTTCCACTATGAATAGTTTGTTCAAAACTAGCTCCGCTCTGCGGTTTCACCTTTGTAAAAAATTATGAAAAGTAGCGTAAGCTTTATTCCAAACCTAGAAGTAGACCTTTCCAATTCTAGAACTAAGTCCATTCAAATTTCAGCCTCTTAGATTGCGAATTTTCACAATTTCTTTCTTAGTACACCATTACATCCTAAAAGGAATAAATACGCCAAATTTCAAGTCTCTGTCAGTGGTTTAGGCTATTCGTGTCTGTCTGTCAGTATCTTTATAATAAATAGTGATGAATTGAATTACATTTTATCTTTTTTTATATTACATTGATATTCATCGTGTGAGATCGAAATGGGTGATCAAATAATTTATAATTCTATTATATGATTGATTGATTGATTTATAACCATTAGAAAAGGCTGTCCAAATCACTGGCCATGATCATTTGATGGATATGTGGATAGTAGATAGTGTCTAATTATAAACCAGATCTGTCAAGAACGAGTCAGTTAGATAGGTACTGTTTTGTGACTATTTTACGGGAGCACGAATACAGAATGAATTGATGACATTGCTTTATAGGAGTGTAGCTAGCTATAATAAAGACGTCGTTTGATTATAATAAATCAATAAAATATTAAATTACAAATATAATATCCAAAAAAATTAGAAATCGATATTTTACGTAAATTTTAAAATCATTCAAAAATATGATAATTTGATTAATTAATCATATTTAAGATAAAAAGCTATTTACATGCAGAATTATGTTTACATGCTGCATTTAGACATAAGAAAATATTCGACTCTAAGGAATTTACGTTAAAAAGATCGATTATCACAAGAACCGGAATTTAGGTGAAAACGTTTATAGTGTTATGGTGAGATGTCATCAAAATATGCAAATTGTTATGCAATCCAAGGTAAGACATGGTTGGGATTGGAAAACACCGTTGGATTTGCTGCGGCCATAAATTGATTTCATGGCTATCTTCACCTATAAATTCATCGGTAAGTATCTACTACATAATGTTAAATCGAAAGTTACTATGTGTATTCAGGATTACTAGAAAGAAGTATCGTGTCATCACTGAAGACTTACTTAAACCCCTATGTATCTATATAAGTGGTATATAAGGTAACGAAAACACTAATAAGTAGCAGAGCGTAGAAAATGTCATCGCTGTATATAGTTTTTTGATTTTTGTTGATTTATAAAACCACGCGATCGATTTCAATCAAATTTGAATGGGACATGGGATCATCAGGATAGTAAAATGTAGGGTATATTTTAATTATATAATATAATTAAAAAGATTTTTTTAATCTCTTCAGGCGTCTTTGTGTAATCGGTGAGCACAAATAAAAAAAAGATTCCAACGAATTTACAGGCTCTCCTGTTTTTTTAAAATCGGTTAAAAATAATAAAAATTGCTGGTAGTTGACAGGTCTTTAATATTGTAGATTTATCTTCTGTATAGTAGCGACTCACCAGACTTCGCACGGGTGTATTTTACATATAAAAAGTTCTCTGGACTCACGTTATATTAAATTTGTATAAAAATACGTTGCGTAGTTTTAAATATCTAAGCCTACAAAAGGACAGACAGCGGGAAGCGACTTTGTTTTAAGTATAAAAGTAAGTTTGTTATAAGTTACGGATACAAGTAATGTAGTAATTGAGAATAATAAACCTAACCGTGGTCTGAACCTAGATGAAACCCGGCTTAGAGGCCTATAAACCCAGTTATATCCAGATTGCTAGCTCGGTGCTTTTCGCTAACGGGAACTTTGACGTTTAAGCTCGAAATTGAGCCGAGACACTTATATTATTAGAGTTTAATAACATGATATTAAATAACATCTCTTTATTAACAACCAAAATGACAATCAAAGAATAGAAAATATTAAAACTAGTATACACAATTGAAACCATTGAGCTAACTGCAGACGGCTACAAATAGTCTAAAGGTAGCTCAATTGACCCATGTCAATACCATTCGTCGCGTCCCTAAGACACTGTCTGCATTACCACGCTGTATGGCAATGCTGGTGCGCTGAGCCAGATAGAGTAGAGCTGAGCAGTAGAGTGTTAAATAGAAATAATAAAAAAATCGTATATACGTTTGAAACAACAGAGCTAACTGCAGACGGTTGCAAGCAGTCTAAAGTTAGCTCAACTGATCCATGCCAGCTCTCGGGTCACGCGTCGCATCGACCAGTCGCTCAGATAATATCATCAATGATATCAAATCATTGCTCATAGAGATATACCGATGATAGACCTATGAGGTACATGGGTGGAGGTACCCTGCGGGCTGTGACGCAGAAGAGGTTGAGGCAGTAGAGTGTTAAATAGAAATAATAAAAAAATAGTTTATACGTTTGAAACAACTGAGCTAACTGCAGACGGTTGCAAGCAGTCTAAAGTTAGCTCAACTGATCCATGTCAATACCAGTCGGAAGCGTCCCCAAGACACTGGTTGTATTACCACGCTGCAAAATCACTCAAACAAAAGAATCACCGTTGCGATTTCAGAGAAAAAAAATGTACCTCTACGAAATTTTATAGTACAACACGTTTTTTCTCTGAAATAGCAACGGTGATTCTTTTGAGTGATTTTACATTGTGGTAATACAGCCAGTGTCTTGGGGACGCTTCCGACTGGTATTCAAAGCTTTCGCTCACAAAAATCTGTAATTGACTTTCAAATCACATTTGCCACGACAACGGTACCGTCGTGGTGTACTAAATGTCAATATGGATGGATATGACCAGTTCAACCGTTAGTTATGTCAGTTACGGTCAACTACAGCATGGCTGTAGCTCAATTTCAATTGTTGATACGACAATCCGTTCGTTTGCTATTCAATGCTCATTTTTGAGTCTGCTTTCTCGTTTTACCAATTAGTATTAATCAGGTTAGGTATCTAGTAGACGCGTAGTAACACTATCATTACCAGTTAGTTAAATATTGATGTAATGTTACAAAAAAAACATATTTTTGATCAATCCATACAGCATTCGGCTGAGATATCATTCCCATACCTTGAAGCCTTTTAGTTCGCGGACTGTAAGGTTTATGATGAATTTCCTCCCTCGAACACTGAGGTTGTGGAATGATCTCCGTGACCATGTTTTCCCCCAGGATTATGATATGGGTTTCTTTAAAAAGGTTCTTTTAAGACATTTAAAGGGTCGGCAACGCGCGTGTAATGTCTCTGATGTTGCAGGCATCCATAGGCTGCGTTAACCGTTTTCCATCAGGCGGGCCGCATGCTTGTTTGCCAAATTGATGGTATAAAAAAGCATTATTTAGCTCCAAGCTAAGAAGAGCTTATGTTATGGGTTTAGCTTGTGTTATGGTATTTGATTACTGGTATGCTACCTACCTTGACATTGTCTCCGAGTACACAGTTCAGAGTCGAGTGGACCCGCCCGCAGGTCCAGTCGACCAAAGACTCACCTTGGGCCTTTAGGTCCCTACATAAAATTTTGAGTAGGCCATGAGGAGGATCTAGCTAGCCTTGGCAGTGTTTGGGAAACTACGTTGAGTCTTCTCGCCATCCATACCGCAATGTTTGAGAACGAAAGTTTTCAATCAGTGCGTCCTACCTGTAATCACACACGGAACGGACGTGGACAATCACAGTAGGGCTGGTCCAACAGTTCAAAATCGCTCAACGAGCTATGGAAAGAGCTATGTGACGAGTTTCTCTGAAAGAAAGGATAAGTTCATCCGACAGAGAACCAAAGTTATCGACAGCAAAAAGAATTAGCAAACTGAATGATAGTGGGCCTTAAAAATGAGAGTACTGCCAAACTCAAACTCATAACATAAGACACTAATTCCTTTTTACTAGTTTAGCCCTACAGGACTTTTGAATACGTCCGAAAGTTTATTATATTACTTTATATTAAAACTAGGAAATAAAGTGAACAGCCTACTATAATAAGAAAAAGGTGATCAAATTCAATGATAGTTTGTAACGTTGAAGTCATATTGAAGTGGAAAGGTGGACCGTATCCAAACAATCTCCGTTACGAATTGAAATGCCTTACAATGGATTATAACTTCATGAATTCTCATAAAAACGAAAACAAGATTTCAAATGTGGGTCGAGTATTTTAAATTTCGCTGTAGCCAATGTTGTTTGAGTCGAACTGTTGGGAGGTTGAAGTACCGGTTGTAAGCAGATATTGCTGGTTCAAATCCTTCCCATTTGTCGATAACAGATAAAGAATAATTTGTGGTTTTTAGAAAAACTAAAAAACCAATAAATCTTTCTTTACTTATATATAACATAAAAACTACTGTCAGATTATGATTAAAATTTTATAGAAGCACCAGCTTTCAAATAAAAATTATCATCAAATTCGGTTCTCATACAAAAAAATAAGATGTAACTACATAAAAAAAGTTCAATTAATTGACTGGGTTATATATCTTTAACAAAATAATAAATAACGTTATGAAAATTAAGCTGCCAAACACGCAAAATACAAAAAAAAAATTGAAATATAATTTAGTTTTTTCCTCATTTACATTTGAATACAAAGAGAAAGATAAATAAACGTATTTCATCTTATACCAACGAAAATTTGTCAATAAAACAACACGTTTGATATCTATATAAACATTTAGAAATACTAAAGCGATTACGTATGTTTGGGCATCTTTTGATAAATTACAAACGTCAAATATCTCTACCGAGTTTAAATTTGATCATTCGCAAGAGAATCAAGCGGATAATTAAATTTCTAATCAAATCTCTAAAATATAAAGAAAGCTTTTAGGAATACCAACATCAGAACCAAAAGCATTTCCCGGAATTTATCTGCATGCAATGTCGTGGGCGGAAGCTAAAGAATAAATAAAAGATCGTCAACAACAGAGTAATGGAACAAAGGCGTCGGACCAACTGACCACTAGCCAGAGAAAGCGACCATACGTCACACTACCACGATATAACGAGAAAACCCATAAAACATAACATAGCCAATGGCGATTATGAAGCGACGTTAACAGGCATTACTTACTTTTGTATCAGTTTTATTACTATTATAATTTGTAAAGACAAAATAATGTACGCCAACAAACGGTCTATGAAACAAGTGGAAGATGAAACGGAACAACGGGTTAATATCGCGATAAAATCTAACTCAATGATGGGTCAAACTTTGAACTGAAAGCTGTGAAAGTTATTAAGATTTCACAGTGAGAATAACATTCAGGAATTTAAAGGAAGGTGAAACTGAAAGAGATAAAATGTGATCTCTATTATAGCAAAGATCAATATAAACTTAATTAAATAGGTCTACTTTTTTTTTAAATAATGGTCACGATCATAGTGAAAAAAATCTAGGTCACAACTTAGGTAACAACCTCATAATATGTTTCTAGTTCCATGTAACGTACCTTCCAAACAAATAATTATATTAAAAACGCCAAGTAATTATTATTTAAACGGAACCCTGCCCAGATATATGTATTTATGTGTTTTACGTAATGTTCATTCATCTACAATTTTAGTTTAAGAAACGGTGGAATTTCACTTTTTCTGCGGCTTAGGTCCATGCGTCACAGTCAAAGATCACGCATAAAGTAGACAGGCGAGATTATGCGTATTTACGTAATATTTGTATTTTGAGGGCCATTTCTATTTTGGAAGAGAGGCACTGGAAAATTACAGTGGTGTCTTGACTCAACTAAGTAGGGAATAAGAAACAGTATTTTCCAGAAGAATACCTACTGTTTAATATGTGTACCAAAAATTACCCAGGACATGACCTTCTTGAAAATGGAAATTGTCTTCCAAATTTTATTATTTTTAACATGTATTTTATAAAGTGTCGAAGAGCTTGTAAGGCTCTAAAGGAAATAAAGCACTTTGATTTTGAAACGTGTCTTAGTTAGGTACCTACCCTGGAGTATATTGTTTTCTATTGATCGCGTCGAAAACCCATATTTGGTACACAGTAGGAGTGAAAACTGCCTAAGATTCGATCGCACTATCACCGAAAATTATCTTAAATAGAATTGGTCCATTTTTATTTTTCCACTTAGGGTCTAGACAGACGGACTGCAATTCAACTGCAATCCGACTGCCAAATGGCAGTTCAGATGCAGTTGGAATTCAGTTGGCTCGACTGCAATCAAACTGCACGTCGACGGGCAGTTGGCGTGCAGTTGGATTGCAGTCTGAGTGCAGTTAGTCGTTGTAACTGCACGTCGACGGGCAGTTGGCGTGCAGTTGGATTGCAGTCTGAGTGCAGTTAGTCGTTGTAACTGCACTCAGACTGCAATCCAACTGCACGCCAACTGCCCGTCGACGTGCAGTTTGATTGCAGTCGAGCCAACTGCATTCCAACTGCATCTGAACTGCCATTTGGCAGTCGGATTGCAGTTGAATTGCAGTCCGTCTGTCTAGACCCTTAGTAATTTAAGCCACCAAGTTTAATGTCACTCGTCGCACGTCGCGTCGCACATTCTTGAACGAAGAAATTTTCACACGTTGATCGATAACGACCTCCTCAGCTATGAATTTCTGGAGAAAATTCACATAACAGTGTTGTATGTTTACTGCTTGGTAAGTTCTACATGTGTGCCTAAAAGTTGGACGCTAACTTCACATCACATTTTAAGTGCTTCCCTCCGATTCTGTATTGAAATTATCTTTTGTTTAACCTAGAGGTTGAAATAAAAACAATTGTAACGTGTTTTGTTTATCGTGGAAGAAGCATTCTTATTTCAACCCGAATAAACAAAATACTCGTTCTGAATGGTTTGAACTTCGAATGAATTCTATAAGAGACGAAAATGAAGACTGAATGAAGACTTTTTTATACTTTCGAAATAGTTCTGACTAAAGAAAATAGTTTTCACCGTCAAATCAAGAGCACCAGTTACGCAGAGGAAAAAAACGGAGCCATTAAAGCCATACCACTACTAATTAGTCAGGTGTTTGGATCGTCTTGTTAACATGAATTATAAAGTCACGACATCGGCGACTTTTGAGCAAAATAGTATTTAATCAAATGGATTATAATGTACCTAATCAGGCTAAACACGCAAGTAAATAGGCGTTCCTTGCATGCTAACTTGCCAACTCAATAGTCACTAGTATTATAACTTTATAGTCAATTTAATTTAACCATACATCACTTAGGTATGGGAAATATAATTTGCTTATTTATTAGGTCCTTACATATGAAATTGGCGTTTTTCGTACTGGCCACTTTAATCACAAATTTCTCCTCTTTGGTAAGGAATTCCAAATTCAAATTTGTACAGCTATAGACTCATGTATTTGTGCTTCGATGATCGTCATTCATTTGTTTTTTTTCTTCTGTTTTTTTCTGTTTACGTCACTTATTTTACAAATTGGAAAACTTAAAATATCGCATTATTTACGAGTACGAGTTCCGCCGTGGCACTAGTGCTGCGGAAACAACTCGAAGGGTGAATGATGTGTATGGCGGTCGTGTTGCAAAAGAAAACACAGTTCGTTTTTGGTTCCAACGTTTTCGTTCTGGAAATTTCGACTTGCAGAACAAGCCCCGTGGACGGCCTGAGACTCAAGTTGATAATGAAGAGTTGAAGGCTATTGTGGAAGCGGATCCATCGCAAACCACGTCCGAGTTAGCTGCAGGCTGCGGTGTTAGTGATAAAACTGTTTTAATTCACTTGAAGCAAATTGGGAAGATTAAAAAGCTTGAAAGGTGGGTACCTCACGAATTGACTGAAGCAAACCGGCAAACTCGCGTCGACTACTAAATTAGAAGAGCTTCAATTGGAAAGTCTAAGACATCCTCCGTACCTACTCCCCGGACCTTGCTCCAACAGATTACCATTTTTTTCGAAATTTGGATAACTTCTTGCAAGGGAAAAAATTCAACTCCGATGGGGCAGTCCAAATCGCCTTCAAAGATTTTATTGATTCCCGTCCGACTGGTTTTTTTAGTAAAGGGATCAATGAACTACCTATAAGATGGCAAAAGTGCATAGAAAATAATGGTTCATACTTTGATTAATTAAATATATTATATTAAAAAATATTCGACTTTTTGTTCCTCCCATACAAAACGCCAATTTCATATGTAAGGACCTAATATTTACTCGCATAGATCCACAAGTACGTTGACCCTATGGTGAACGTACTTGTGGATCTAGTAATTAAAGGTGAAAATATGAACCCGAGTCGGGAATCGAACCCTCAAACGTCTGCGTTATAAGAAAATAATAAATATTTAAAAAAAAAGTCAACGAAATTCGACCTAATTCAGAAGTTATTTTAAAAAGTTAGCTTACCTATCACAAAGCGACCACTTCGATTGTAAAAAAACGACTCTGAGATGTTTTTCTAAATAAAAACCCCGATAAAACAGAACTACAACTTCCACATTAGTTATAAGTAGATTAATGTCCTTTCCTTAAACACCGATACAAGTGAAACCATCAAAATCAGCTCACCAGGTAATTCAGGCAAGTAGGGTAACTGTTTACATCAGGGTGTAGCGGGGCACGCGCCGTTATAGCTCTCCGATTGAATTTGAAGCCTCTGTCCGTTGATACAGATTATGCGTTTATAACGGCATAAGTTACTCAATTCTGCGATTTCATGCTTGGACAGTTGGAAAAGTATTAAACCAGGGCCCGAATTCCAGTAAATAAATCGCTTCACCATTACATAGTATCGTGTCAAAATGTCAATGTTAAACTCTTTTTGGGATTTACTACCACAAACTTTTAGAGATTCATTCATAGCTGTGACGCTTACGTTTATGACTACCAATTTGACATTCTAAATATGAAAGTCTCTTCAAGCGCAAAAAATTGTAGAATACCAAATGCACAAACGTCATTTTAATCATCTTGATGGATTGGCACTATTGAGACTTGTTTTGAATTTAATGGAATTCGGCCCCTGTACGCCTGATACTAATCGAGGAAAGAGACGAATACTTTTTTAAGCCAATTTCAAGGACTCTGTGCTCCATTCGGTTTTTACTCCAAAAGCTTAAATAACTTCTTTCATAGGATTGACTTCTTTGATAGATACTCGATATTTATTATTATATTCGAGGTATTTATTTCTAAAAATGTCTTCGAACAACAAATTCGACCGCTTTAGATTTTGTTTGGTTGACAAGTTTGTTGAAGTGACAAAGTCGTAAAACTGAGAATTTTATAATTTATTATTTATAAATTATATTATTTATAAAAAAAATCTTCTCGTAACCACGATCGCAATGAAATAAAAACATATCCAGATATAATCTTTACTAAAATACCAATGCTGTATTTTTACTTGATAAAAGTAAGAAAATTCAAATAAAATCACTGTTGGTGTAACTTATCTTGCGTGATGTCACAGATATCTCATGCGTTACTGACATATGTCAGTCAACGGGCAACGCACGAATGACATAAAATACCAATGCAGTGAAACATATTATGTACGAAGTTGTTTATAGATATCTTGTGTAGTGATACATATAGGTATGTATCTATGTATATGTATAAAAATTAATCGTGCATATTTTCAAAAGGTGCAACTAAATTGCAGCACTAAATTGGATAATTAATAAAAAAAAATTGTAGTTTTTGTTCACCAGGTGATGTAAAACTTTATCTCTAAAACAAACAAGGTTCATTATGATGGAGTCTGTTTGGAAGATTCTAGATTTCAAAACCTGATAAAATAAACGCAACATTGTCCAAGGTTATTACTGCACAAGGATTTTCGTTTTCTAACGCGCGAACTGGTTTAGATATGAGCTGGTGACATTAAACTTTCTTCTACATCATATTTACGCCAAAACAATCCTTACAATGCTAAAATTGTTTCACGCATAATAATTTCTCCAGGGATTAGAAACCTACTTTCTTATCCGTGGAGAAACTCTTCCTTGGAGAGACTGGTGGATTTAAAGCTCCCTGAAGAATGCTGGTTCTCCAGGGAGGGTATTAGAAATATTCATTATTTCCATTATTCTTTACTAGCGACCCGGCCCGGCTTCGCTCGGTTTCATTATACGTATAAACCTTCCCCTTGAATCGCTCTATCTATTAAAAAAAAAACACATCAAAATTCGTTGCGTAGTTTTAAAGATTTTAGCATACAAAGGGACATAGGGAAATAGAGACGTAGGGACAGAGAAAGACTGTATATTATATATATTTTATACTATGTAGTGATTTGATGGTAGGCGGTAGGTTTTTGTTATGTTTTTATTATTCTATTTATGAAATCCAACAGCGTTATGAAAATGGTAAAGACTCCAACAGATAGGTCCACCATATTCCATACCAGTTAATGACCCAAGAAGTGTATATGTGCCCCATAGCCAAAAACCGACTTCTAACTGGAGTCTCCGTAACTGGACTGTTAATAATCTTTATTATGGCTGAAACAAATAAAATAAATAAAATATTTCATTTGATGATCATGGGGCAAGGATACGTCTTCAGTTGATTATCCCCACTTAACGTGAAATTAATATAATGTTTAATAGTAAAAATATAATTCAACTACACAATTAAACTTTGTTATAAAGCAAATTATAACAAGTATTGAAAATAGAAAAAGTTAAGCAAACTGCAGACAGTTGAAAACAATCTAGATCTGTCTCTCGGCAAACTGTTACAATATGCATTGCCTTGCCGTGAGGCAATGCTGATGCGCATTGCCAGATACTTACCAGCTAGAGGGTCAAAGTTGATATATTATACAAAATCTTCACTTTAAATGAGTAATGAATATCAACTTTCTAAGGGCAAAGTAAACAAAGTGAATAAACCCCTGTTTCCTTTATGCAAATAAAGAGGTAATTAACACAATGCAAACTGGCCTGGGTGTCTAAATAGGAGCTATCTTGACAACTAATCTGTTCGATGGGTGTTGTAAAACAAAGTTTGTAACGCCTGGTAACTTTGCAAGAAGTTGGTGGATATAGAAACTGATTTTTCATTTTCAAAACAAACATACATATCGGTAGAGAAGTTCAGGATGACAGTATATTAAGTTCGGGATGAGTTTTGCTCCAACTCAAAACTAACAAGGTTTCTTGTTCGCTTCTTTTCTTTACTTTAAAAAGATTGAAGCGAACAAAAATTTGTGATCACCTTATATCCTATTTTAATGTTATGTATTCAAATCTATATAATATGAACTTTCTGTTGTGTCCATAGACACTGTCAAAGGAAATAAAGCACTTTGAATTTGAAACAATGACATAATACATGTACACAATACATGTACAATGTATAATTCAAAGAAACTCTACATTTTTCGATTTGATACGACTCTTCCGTACAAACATAAAAATAAACAATGTCAAATATTATTGTTATTGATTTAATCATTTCCTTCTGGCATCCTATATCAGGTATTTTTTTATTGTTATCAACATCATCATCAGCCTACATCAGTGAGACCAATAATGTAATAATTTGGAGGATTTAAAAAAAACTATAAACCGACATCCTATTCTTAAATCAGAATGTCATCAATGAACCCGAATTCAAAGAAATACAGATCATTAAAGAAAACTCAAGCACTAATCATATCTTGATCAAATGAGAAACGACAGCTTTCGTTCGAAAAAGTTTTCAGGAACAAAAAAATCAGTTTATATGAGAAAGAAACTGAAGGGACTGAGGACAATGAGAAAAAAAGGTTTTGAAGTCGATTGAAAAATACGATGATAACGATGTTATATATAATTGTTATTGATTTGAACATTTTGAAGGTTTTATTTTGGCATTCTACGAATTATTATATACCTACTGGTATAACCTATAACCGGTATTCTAAAACTGAAACAAACGAACACCGTGTTTATTCTGAATCCACTGGCCTTCTCTATCCTTCTTAATACATCACCAGTGAGTAAAATACTTTTTTTTCGTTCACAAACTACATGGTTATCTTAAAATAAAGAGGACGAAAAAATGTACTTACCTATCTAAAAATGTAGTAATGCTAGAATCTTTGTCTCAAAATACCTTTGAAAAGGTTTGAAGATGTCGCTCTTTCAAATACATTACAGCTAGTAGTTTAGTAAAACCTCTTACGATGTCGAAACATTATGGGAATTACAGGAAATATTAAAAAAAGTGCGTATGTAACTATTTTATGAAACCTTATATGTCGCAGATCGCTGCATTTCTAGACCTCAATTCTATTTTGTACTTGCGAGCCTTCCTTGTGATACCATGCATTTCATAGTCAGAGGAATGATAACTTCTCGGTTATGTATTCGGTCTCTTTGCTCTATCGGCGGCCTGTCCATAGAATCTGTGATTCACCGACAAGTAACTGTTGATGGACAAATGTCAATAAAAAGAAAGGAATTACCCCAGATTAATAATATAGTACTAGTAAATTACTTTGGTGGCAATATGACAGTGAAGATCTCTTGGATTTTCCAAATTATTATTCTGAGTTGAATCCAGTTTTATGGAGCTGATTATGGAAATGATCCTGTTTTCCCTCTATTTGACATATATATATCTACATCATTTATTTCTTAAATTTTGATCTGCAACTAATATTAATAAAAAGCCCAAGGCCATCAAACCAGACATTAAACATCAAGTATTTATTTAAATGTGCCATTAGTCGATAAGCAATATCATTTAAACTAATTCATAGTCATATTAAAACAAGTTGAGCAGGAAGTCTAGATCGAATATACCTATTGCTTAAATTCATAAACATAATAATAAATAAATAAATGTCTGTTGTCTGTTAAATATTATCTGAAGGACCTGTACTTAAGTGATCTTGATCTCTCAAACGATGGAATTCTTTAGGGTGGTAGGTAGGTTCTTTAGGGGCGGTATTAGATCAATCCTATAGGTAAATGTGTTATTCTAGTTCTAAAACTACATGTGAAAATGTTTCAGCTCAGTCTGTTCAGTAATCTTGACGTGGAGATGTACTAAATATCTAAGTATAAAACAAATATGTACTTAACAATTATGTAGATACGTATATATACATTCAAACTATGACATTTATAATAGTACTAGCTGGTGCCCGCGACTTCGTCTGCGCATGATTAGTATTTGGAGTACTCGCGATTTTACTTGCGTAATTCCCTTTCCCGTGGGATTTTCGGGATAAAATAAAACCTATTTCTTATTCCAGCTTATAATCTATCTCTGTGCCAAATTTCATCCAGATCCGTTCAGCAGTTTTTGCGTGAAAGAGTAACAAACATCCACCCATCTATCAATCTATCCATCCATCTATCCATTCATACTTACAAACTTTCGCGTTTATCAGTTTAATTCAGTTTGGTCCCAGAGGAACCAAACTGAATTCCGGGATAAAATGTATCCCATGTCCAATCGTCCCGAGTTCCATTCGAATTCATTCAATTCCGTCGTGATGCGTGGTTAAAGAATTTTTCTTTCACCCTCTCTCCCAGGGGAACCTTACCGAATACAGGGATAAAAAGTATCCCATGTCCTCCCTTGTAGTATGAACTCAAATCGTCCCGAGTTTCATTCCAACTCATTCAGCAGTTTCGGTGTGATGCGCAGTAAAGGAATTTTACTTTCATACCCTCTCCCATAAGAACCTTACTGAATTCCGGGATAAAAAGTATCCTATGTCCTTCCTCGTAGTATGACCTCTAATCATGCCGAGTTTCAGTTTCGGTTTCGGCGTGATACGCGTTTACTATACAGACAGACAGACAGACATGAATGAAAAAAATTACAGTTTTGGCTTGAGTATCGATAATAGAGTGCCCTCCAAAAAAATGTTCAAAATATCTTCAATGTACAGAACTGGACCTGTTACAGTTTTATTATAAGTATAGATTGTGAAATCCCCGCGTCTGTCCGTCTGAACGCGATAAACTACAAAACGGATTTTCATGAGGTTTCACTAATGGACGGAGGGTTTATGAAAAATAAATTCATTAAAACTTTTGTTAAAAAGATTTTTTTTAGTTTTTTTTGCTGCTAGTTTATTTCAGTTTTTCAAGGTGCATTTAAAACATAAAATACCGAGTGACTGAATTTTTTGTTTTTGAGTTTGAGTCCTAATTCGCTCACATTTATTACCTCTTTGTAGAGTCAAAACAAACCCATGAGGTCGTCAAACTCTGCAAATAGACGTGCTAGGCAGAGTTAGTATAGTAAATCAAATAACTTTGTACTTTCGTTTGATTGTTTAACCATTGAAATTTGTACAAGATAAGCAATTTTAATTTAGATTTGAAAAAAACAATTAAATGTTGCTCTAGTCCACGACAAATATTTTTTCTTTTATTGTTTCATATTCCAAAACCCATTTTCTTATATCACAACGAAGAGCGATGATGCTGTTTGAATTGTTCAGTATTATTAATTTGAAAATGTCTGCAGTTAGCTCAACAGTTTCAATTGTAGTAATACTAGTAGAGTAATTTTTTTCTATTCCTTGATTGTAATTTTCATTGTCAATATAGTACTGAACTCTAAAAAGGGAAATACGTCTCAAGCCTTGTATTTCGTATCACCACAAAAAAAGGCTATATTTTGTCAAATCAAATGAAATCATTTATTTGCAACAATACAAAATTATTATACCTACAATATATCAGATCTTAAAACTATTTTTGTAATTGTATTCAGCTTTTATTATTACTATTATATTTAAATTCTAGACCTGACAAGTGTGTAATGAATAATTTTCTAGATGTGAGAAAGTAGATCAACATAAAATATAATGAAATGTATCATTCTATTGGTACTTATTATGTACTCTGATTCCAAAACTAAAGTCAACATCTAAATATGTTGAATATACCTGTAGGTATAAAAGGTAAATCGAACACATTATTATAAATATTTACGTACGGGTACTTATCGCGTTTATTTACCTATTTTTCCCGACGTTTCGACAGGTTTACACACTGCCGTGGTCACGGGATGAGAGATGAGTCATCGGGATGAGAGATGAGTACGTAAATATTTATAATAAAGGTAAATCGATTACACTTTTATAAAAAAAATGAAGCGTCTTAAAAATATAATCAGTAAATCTTTAATATATAATTAGGACATAGTGGAACTGCCAACAGCAAAATAAAACTATATTCACCATGAATCAGTAAGTATAGCTCTCATGCAAAGATGCATGAGAGCCATACTCATTTCAAGATATATAACTAATACACGAATACCAATGTGTCCCGGAAACCATACAACGCTTATTTACAATACAGTGAAAAGTACATATAGTACGTCAACTGTTTACGATACATTCGTGGAAACGCGGCGTATGGGTAAAGAACAATGGGTAGGTAAGGTAAAATGCACGCAAGGCATCAATTTTATGGACCATAAGCCATAGTTTAATAATCTTGAAGAATGGCAGTGAATTAAGTTCTTTTTAATTAAAAAAACGAAAGTTTGGATGGATGTTTGCTGTCAGTTTACATATTTATGAATAATAATAAACTAAGGCTATTTCTATCCCATTCAATTAATGGGATGAAAAGTAGCCTAAAGCTAGAGCATAAAAAGGGAAAAACATGTAAAAATACATACATCCATTTATAAATCATAAATACATCCATTCATCTATACATCCAAACTTTCGCATTTATAATATTAATAAGGGTAAGGATTCAGAAAACGTAAAAAAATCATAAAACTTTAAAGTTATTCCAAATTTCAAAAAGTCGTCCAATAAAGAAATACTCAGAATTAAAGTCGGAGACCTTGACACCACGATGTTAATCTACTCTCGGCAGACTGTTACAATAAACGACTGCCTTGACAGGTTGACATTTATTTTAAGATATGCATTTGATTACACTAAATCTTCCTAAATGTTACTCGTGCGATAATTAACAGCCAAATAGATAGAAGTTGCTAGAACATAGTTATACCTACGATATTCTTAAACATTACCACTTATGTAGGTATGTACTACATAAGTGGTAATGTTTAAGAATATCTAAGTATAAGAATTTTGTTCCATTTAATTATATTTTATTTCAATTGTGACTAGAAGTACAGTGTTCACATTTATTTCAATATCCTATAAATCTAAGCTGTCACCAGAAGACATAGTGCTTAGAATACCGACTACGTTGAATCGATTTTGCAATTTTTAGGATTTTGATGTAATAGTGTAAATTTTAGTCGTAATAGAGTTTAATTAGGTATAAGTATTCATTGAACAAAATTGTAATCTTTAAATCATTTGGTTGATTTACGTATATTCCATTAATTTCAATTCAGTCCAATAACGCTACTATTCAGAACCATGCCAATATGATTGCTTTTTGAAATAATATCAGTTAATTTTCTAGCTTTAACTTTACTTACCTTAAAGACAGTGTCAGATTCTACGATTTTATTAAAAAACTCACATTTCGTACCTACCCAGTTTAATACTTCGGAATAGAAATACTAAACGTCTTCTTTCTGACTTCTTCACTGTCCGCGATTGTTGTTTGCATTGACATTTTGATAGTATTTACAATTTACGATTCCACTTTTTATATTCACATATTTTATTATAAGAGCTTTCGCTTTTTATTACTGCGTTGAATTTTAGAATTTGTTGTATGATCTTGTAAGAAAGTCCACGTCTAGTTAAGAATAGCCTACACACATTTGTTTCAATTAAGGCTATTTTATATGAAACGTTACAAGGTGATTTTTAACCCATGGAAACTAATTTGTGGGATGAAAAGGGTTTTATTCCAGGGCGTCTATTACAAATTTTAGACCGTTCCGTTCAGTGGTTTTTGCGAAATATCCATACATCCAACCATTCGCATCTAAAATATTAGTACTTACCTAAGGATGAATTTTCTACGAACATCGACTCCACTTCTTTACCACATACCATGTCGTGGTAGTGACAGGAAATGAAACCACACCGCAATATCCTTACAAAAGGACCAAGAACTAACATTATATCACGTGCATAGGTAAGCTCTATTTTGTGGTTATTTCCATTGAAAATATGCGAAGAAGAGACATGCGCTATCCACGATTTTATCTCCGCTTCCTTCTATTATGGGCTGGGATGATCAGGCCCTGTTTTGATGGCTTAGAATTAGCATAACCCTAAAATTTTCCGTGGTTTCGTATGCAATTAAGGGATTCTGATATAACCCGGGTAGGCAGCCGCTTCCCTGAAGAAATGTCTAGACTGATAAAACATATAAACAGGGCATAAGCCTAACTTGATTACGACTAAAGTGAACTTGATTTAAATAATAAGTAGGTTGAAATAACTTTATTTCCTTTTCAGGAATTCAAAGCAAAAATAAATACCTTTTGGATTGTAGTATGATTTTATAGAATCAATGAATAAGTTAATGAACGCGCACATTATATTTATTTTTATTAATTCATATTAATTTTATATTTTACTAGGGACCGGCCCCGGCTTCGCACGGTTTTATTATACATATAAACATTCCTGTTTAATCACTCTGTCTATAAAAAAAACGCATCCTTTGCGTAGTTTTAAAGATTTAAGCATACATAGGGACATAGGGACAGAGAAAGCGACTTTGTTTTATACTATGTAGTGATTACGTATGTTTTCAATAGTTTACTAGTCATTGTAATTTTATTGCTCCTAATAATTTTGTTAATGTAAAGTTCCTTGAAAAATATCTGTTATATGTATGTATTTTATTACAGTTAGTAAAATGCCAATGTTAGTCTATAACTTTATGGTCAACAAAAGGAATTTTAAAGTACATTTATTTGTTTCAGGTTTTCCAGCTGGAATCGAGTCGTGTGTCGAAATGCTCATAAACTTTGGGCCCTGGGCCCATCTATATAATAAGACGTAAGTAATAAAATAAGACGTACAAGCTTTAGTCCAAGCTTTAGTCCAGACTCCAGAGGTTAGAGGCACTTATGTATATCCACTCTTTAGTTTTCCAAACACAAAAATAGTTTTATAAATTTGCATACCTAATTTTAAGGTAGAACGTTATTAAAAAATAAATAATTATAACACCTGCAACTGTAACCTACATTATGTTGAAGCAAATAATTTTTTCTTATCCTGTGAACTTTCTTTGTATAGTCTGTTCGTGTAGTCTTCAGTCTTTTAGTCATCTTTAGTCTGTCTTTAGTCTTTTGATTGGCTTCCTGTCTTTTAAAAGGTCTTTCTCCATATGCCGTTTTTAGTTTGCCAGTTAGTAATGTTTTTACTCCACCTCTCAGTTCCCCTTAGAAGCAAATATTATGCTAATCCATATGCTTTCATAAGCGAGTCATGACTCAATGCATGGCTGTGTTTATTTTTACCCGGCACCTTTCTTTTGCAGATGAAAATTGAGTAACAACAGTGCTGTAACTTATAAATATACATGGCTACCACGATTGCAAAAGGTGCTTTGATAAATATCTTTTATTCTGAAATGCAGTATTATTTTAAATAAATAAATGTACATTATATAACTTTATTAACAACGAAAATTACAAGCAAAGGAATAGAAAAATTACAACTAGTATTTACAATTGAAACCATTAAGCTAACTGTAGACGGTTGCAAACAGTCTAAAGATAGCTCAATTGATCCATGTCAATACCAGTCGTCGCGTCCCCAAGACACTGGCTGCATTACCACGCTGTATGGCAATGCTGATGCGCTGAGCCAGATATTCACCAGCTCTCGGGTCACGCGTCGCATCGACCAGACGCTCAGATAATTTTTTAAAAACCCGGAGAGCCTCGGTACCCCACGGACCTAGGATCTCGAATCCAATACATTATATTGAGTTCAAATGAAAAAAGTTTCTGAATCTGATCAGCAGTTCCGAATATTGGTTCACTCTTCTTTCGCCAGTAGCTTCGCATGTTTTTCCGGGATAAAAAGCATATTTACATATCCCAAGATGTCACCGCTTACTACCATGACTTTTTATCATACCGTTTTTTTATCCTCAATAGTGTTTTCACTTTTACATAACCAAAGAAAATAATGTAATGTAATTCGAATTATTGTTAGTGTTATGAGTTATATACAACTTAAGCTATGAACGATGTAGAAATAACACTGTTGATGAAAATCACTAGGAAATAACTTCATACCTACAATGTAGATCTTATCAAATCGATCTTTGCAATCTGGTACGATGAAAGAAACGAAGTGCTCTTCTAACAGCATTATATACCTTATTTCCTAAGTTTGTTGACTTAGGATTTTCCGAAATTTCGGAACACGTAGGTAATGAAAATAGCAAAGTAGCAATTAAAAGGTTCGGACAATTATTACGCTCTACCTACTCTAAAGATAACTAGAACGAAATCTTAGAATTTCGTAGACCACTTCAAGTATATCAGTTTCGATAAGAAGGGTAAAATTAAACTTTTTACCTAATAGACGATATATTAGGTAAAAAGTTTAATTTTACCCTTTTAGTCTTTACTAAGCTTCCATTGCCTCTGCTTTGATTTCTGGTTCTCTTATTGTTTATCTGTCTGTTAGTTTATTTTTATTATTTGTTGTTATAAACTTAAACTACACTTCTGTTTAATTATCTTGCTTTCTTTTACGGTACCAATCTATTTTTGTGTTTAAAGTATATTTTTTGTGTTTTTTTTCTAGAGTTCATAGTTAGTAGTAGTTCCTACACAAGTAAAACATAGGTCTCAAACACTCTCAAATGGACCATAATATGCCTGATTATAACTGCTTACGAACACCCCGAAGTACTAAGGCCTATTAATCTCTTTCGTAACATAGGGTGTGGATATGCAATCAAGATCCGTGGCATAGCGTTCATGTTTTTACTTACTTACGCTTGGCCGCTTCTGAACACGTAAATAAATTACTTACCAATTTGTATTAAACTCCAGGTAGGCGCTCCGATTTACTTTTTGATAAATTTAAAGTGGATAAAAGGTAAAAGAAGTTATTTCGTTTACGGTTTGTGATTTTCTCTCAAGCTAGGATAAGTAGGTGTTATACAAAAACTAAAAAATTAAATTTATATAAAGTAAATTTATACCTACTGTATTTTTTAAATGATAATGATCATCCCTTGAAAACGCTTCCGACTTGTATTGCTATGGAACATTTTATTGACTGTTTGTAACCATCTGTAGTTAGCTCAATGTTTGAATTGTTATATACTAGTTTTAATTTGTTTTTAAACCTTAGTTGTAATTTTACTCGTTAATCAAGATTTGTACTTTTTATTTAAAATAATGCTGGACGATTCATATCGCACTTTAATATCTCCTCAAGCTAAGCAGAGCTTTTGTTATAAGACATTATAATACATTTTTTATATCTTTTTTTTATCACATATAGGTACATAGAAAGAAACAGAATTTTCGAGTATTAATTATTTAATTATAAACCGATACTTGACTGGCGGTTACGTCATTCCTCATCCTTCAATAACTCCGGTATGCTTAACGCAACGACTTTCGAGAAAAATTCGAAAAACCACGTTAATTGGCTAATCGCTATAATAAACTGGCTCTCTCTTGATTTAATTCTAATTTAGCATGGATGCGTTTCACAATGAATGTAGCTATTGCAAGCTGATATTAGAACAGTCTTGAAATCATCTTCGATTATGTGCAAGATTTAGCATAATCCATATTAATATTGTTGCTATATTCTACATAGGATACACCCATGTAGAATTCATCTTCACCACCCTATGTCCACCGCTTGCCATAAGCTTCTCCTAATGAGGTGTTCGTTTAAAATTTATTATAATTAATTCTCCGTAGAATAATTTAGGTCTCGTTATAATTTTTTGTTCTCATAGTTTGCAGTTTATCTATAGTTTTAAATTTATTTTATATTTTCTGGTTCAGTGTGCCAGAGTTACTTGTAAGTAGTCCCGATCATTTCAGGACGATTAGGGGTCAAATTGGTGTCTACTGAACCCTACTATCACGTCCTAAAAGGGTTGAGTTAACGTACAAGTAACCCTTTATATATATATCTGTTTTGGAATTGTTAATAACGTAACCATGTCGGCCATGTCTTCTAAAAATCCGTTACTGTCACACAGCTGGGCAAAGGCCTTTCTTTTCTCTTTCCACTCCTCTTCCTTGCTTTATACCATCATTAGCGGTTTCTGCAGCATACCCATCGCTAGGAGGTGACGAGAAACTCCCAGGATGCGATGGCGTGACGATTTTGACGCACATCATCCATCAAAGCCGTGCGGTGCGTTCAATAAACAATGATCTTTTCCTCACCAGATGGTAACCTGCGATAGTCAAGCCTCACCAGGTGGCTTCCACCTGTCCTCCCGCGAAGATGTGCCACGACGGCCGCGAGCGCCGAGCATATCCTCCCTGTCTTACAAACAGAAGATCGACGCGCTGTTTGATGACTCTCGATCTGTCACCAGTCTGCAGAGCCCCAGCTATGTGGCACAGCTTGAGAGAAGGGATAGCAAGGTAATAATATCTAGAACCGAGTAGATTCCTTTCCCTTCTCGATAGCAAATAGTAGATCGACGCGTTGGTGGATGACTCACGCTCTATCGCTAGAAGAGAGAATTTAAGGCACGGTAAGGTGAGTTAATAGAACCAACAAGATCACATCGTTTAGATTTGTCACATTCCACTGTCTGGTTTCACATCTCATCACGGAAAACCCAAAAAAAAGAAAGGAATCAAGAAAATAAAACTCAACAAAACACGGTTAGATCCCTTGATACATCATGAACAGTAACGACATTAATTGCTTTCTAGAATTTTAGGATTATTTTGACCCATTTTTTCTGAACACACCCAAACTGGCCACAACTTTAATTTACGGATTTTCTTAAAAAGCTTTTTTCATTGCAGATCAGCACAACCACTGACGAGAAACTAACGCTTTTCGAAATAGAAGACCATTTCTGCAAGAAAACTCTCAGCAAAATCAATAACACCGTTCAAGACCGCATAGAGAGGATGTTTATGGACATGGCTGGAGATGCCCGTCCGTCCATGGAGAACATAGGAGTCCATGTCTTCAGTGTCCACTATCTCGGGTCTACTCCCCTGCAGAGCAAAGTCACCAGCCTCTCCGGTCTTCAAACTCCCCTCAGAGATCTCTACTTCAGTTACAGAAGAAACCTTCGCCATAAAAGTACTCTAGGAAGCCGATTAGAAATATCGAAAGGAGGACTCAAAGTCAGATACAAAGGAGATAAAGGTGACTTAGAACAACTCAACCCCTTCCCTACGATAGCAGTATGGTCAGCCGTCAAATTCATCGTCCAACCTTCCGAGGAAAACAGTAAAGAGCTAAGCTACGCTTTCCTACCCCTTATCACCGATCCCGACAATATAGATCGCCAGGCGCTTTTCAAAACTCTAGAATCACCAGATAGAAAGTATATCCTCTCTCACAACGAAAATTCACATTCACCCCTTTTCGCTGTCGTGATGAGGAAGATCGGCGTCGCCAAGCAGTTGGAGTGCCATGGGTTTGTATGTCAGACGACAGAGGATGCTATCGTTATAGCAGCCACGTTATACAAATCGCTAATGTCACACATGAGTCGGCAGGGTCACAATGATAGGAAGAAGCTGAGAAATAGAAACGGAGTCAGTTGTATGAGCATTGCGAGTAGCAGTCAAAACGAAGTTCCTATTAGGCCACCTCGGAAAAAACGAAGCACTTCGTCTATAAGTGGAGATAGCGATAGAGCAGATGGCTTCTCTGCCAGCGAATCATTCTCAGAAAGATCTAGTAAGAACTTACTAGAAAGTCCTCCACAGCTTCCCCCACCCCATTCGATCCTCCCCGCCGAAACTAAACGAATAACAGTCGAAGAAGTCAAAGCCAAACTAGACTCTATAAAGCACAACGAAAGCGGAAGCGATACTCAAGATTCGAAAAAATCAACAAAATTGGTAAACCCTAACATAAGCAAACTCCAGCAGCCGAATCCTCAAAGCGGTAGCGAGTCTTCAGTGCGGAGTAAAGTGTCAGAGAAAATAGAGCTATTCAGAGAATTAGAGCGACGAAAGAACATACAACGACCACCGACCGTACCACCGCCTATTCCTACCAAACCACAGCCGGATTCACTGTCAGTAGGGTCTAAAGAACCCCTGAGAAGGAGCCAAAGCAGGAAGTCTATAAATGAATCCGGAGATATTTTAACGAAGGTAGCGATACCGCGTTCTGGAAGTTTTCTGAACGCTGGTGGATTAACGAGGTACAAATCCATCGGACACAGGTACGTGCACTTCTTTCCGCTCTATTATGACCGATTCATAAATCAGACCTATCACTACTCGGTAATTCTGATTCAACGCTTGAGCGATATTTCCTTTCTACCGGTAGCTATATGACAAACCATTAGAATGACTTTTGTTTGTCGTGATCCGTTTTTCTGTGAAATTGAGACATGTGAAGATAAAACTGGCACTTTGTTTAGTGAAGTGTGCGATCGCATGTTATTAATGAGTGTGCCAACGCAACCGCGTCTACATTCTTATGAGCCTCAGAAACAGAGCGGAGATGTGTAAAACCAATGAAATCGCTGTTGGAAGGTATAATTAAAACTAGAATTTACGCTCGAGGCAGCTTAATAGAGAAATTTAGTAGGCTAACGTAGGTAAAAAATACGAGAGTTTTTAAACTCTAGGTATGAGTTTTTAAACGAATTTATTGGCAACAAACGTGAATAGTGTATTCTTAATGTTTTTTTGCTATAATTTCAGAAACAATGGGAAGAAGGGCGGCGGTTCCCCCCTAGGGTTCAATGAACTTTTTAACGAATTTAAAGTTCAGGAGAACTTGCACTCAATGGATGAGATCCTCAACGCTATAATAGACTCAGAAGGCATGTCGTTCAACGACCTCAAACCGATTTACAAAGAGTTCCTGCTAAAACTAGCAGTAACGCTAACGAAAGACGAGCTGTTTCAACACAGCAAAGCAATCATGAAGAAACAAAAGAAGAAAACGCTCAGACGAAACAGTATATTTCAAACCAAAAGACGGAAGATATTCAAAGGAGCAAACGGACTGCGAATGGTGTTCAGATTGCCATTCGGAAAAGACGTCCGAAAGAAGGAACCAAAAATTTTACCTTCAGACTTTCAAAAGAAAACAACAAAAGAACCCGTATCAGAAAGCTCCGTTTCCACCTCAAGCTACGACATACGGCAGTTTCGTCCCAAAGAACCAATACTGCCTCCACCGAAACAACAAGTATCAAGACAGAGACAGTCAAAGAGATCAGACAAATCTGTGCACGTGTCCTCACGTGGAAAGGCAAAACCGGGGGAAAGGACATCGACCTCGGAAGATTCTGACTTTCTAACTCTTAGCAACAGACTTGGATGTCAGAATCGGAACAGTTCCAGTGGATACGTCTCCTGTTCTGAATGCGAGTCGGAGAGTTGTGCCGATAGATGTTACTGCTCTATGAAAGAGTGTCCATCTAAGTGTTACTGCTCTGCGGTGGAGAAAGATTCAGCTAAGGCCAGGCTTTTGGCGAAAACTAAGGGGTGCAAGGATTGTTCGAAGTAAGTACCCAAATATGACTTCATAACACTTTGATACTAAACGTAATTGTAACTGCTAAATGAAAGGACTAATAAAATAGGCAAGGACTTCCCTACAAGCATAGTGAAATAAATGGTCCGGTATATCGGAAAAGTTGCATCATGCTAACAGCGTATAATATTTCTATAGCTGGCTTTGACAATCTTATGTTGTCTCAAATCTATGATGTACTTAGCCATAAACGTCTGATTCAACACACTACAACAAAATTATGATAATGTAATCTCAGCAATATAATGTTCAATTTTGCGTAGCACGTTCATAACTCGAATTTCTCTACTTTCTTCCATCGTTAAACATTTTCATTTATCTCCAATAGGCTCTCGGCGAGTTGCATTAATTACTTTACTGAATCATCACGCTAGTGCAGAGGAATGTGTACCTTGTTTGTTATAATTTATGATTCATTATTAGTAAGTTGTGCATCGTAGAAATGAAATGTGGAGGGAATCAGAGCGTGGCGCGTGCTCACCTCCCGACGGCTCATGAGTAACTGAGCCAAATTAAAATTATTAACAGTTGTGAGATTCGCATTTTCACTGAAAATATTGAGTTAGAACAAATGGTTGACCAAGTTATTTTGATGTTAGTCACGAGAAATAACAAACGGATTCACGACAAATAACAAGGGGTTTACACACTTTTTGATTCCGTTATTTTCGTACCTATTTGGTAGTCTAATTAACCCACCAATTTTTTGCAGTTTCCGTAGGTACCTTGCTCGCTCACCGTATTTTGCTTATATTATCGCCTTTTGCAAAGGAAGCCTATAAATTATCACGTCCATCTATTTCCCTTATTGCAATAAAATACTTAAGTATTAACACATTGAGCACCCATACTGAGCGTTCTTTGACACACACAAGGACGATATGCTAAGCATGGTCACTGAATACGTTAACTATGTACATAGTACCTATTAGCGTGTACTACATAATTATATCGTTACTCCGATATCTTCAGTAGTACAATGTTCGCCTTATTTGCAACAAATTAAGTCGGAATGATACAGTTGCATGAGCGATGCTATAAATCAGAACAGAAATATCAACACTGCACCGCGGTATTGTTTTATATACAAATTCCTCGGTGAAAATACTGCATTGGCGGTTTCTTTGAATCTATTCGATGTGTGAGATAATTAAAATTCCGACACCATCTTGCGAGAGCATAGTTATTAGTATTCAGTTAATAAGCATTCAGTGTTGGCAATTTAAGAGATTTTATTCATCTTTGTTTCAAGTCGACTTTTCTTGACGACTGCAAAATGTTATAATTCGAAAAATCACAGTCATTTAAATAGCATTTGCTCCCCTGAACCTAGGTCCTCGGACTAAGGAGACTCTCCAGGTTTAAAAAAAATATCAGAGCGTCTGGTCGATGCGACGCGTGACCCGAGAGCTGGTGAATATCTGCCATAGCGCATCAGCATTCTTCTACAGCGGGCGATGCATCCACCATCTTGGGGCCACTTTCGATTAATTTATATCCATCATATGATCTACCTCTAAATGTGTTTCAACAGTCTATAGTTAGATCAATTGTTTCAATTTTAAACACTACTTTTCATTTTTTTTAAGCTTCATATTTAAAGCAGTACTAGTCAATTTTTGATATCCATTTAAGGATTTATTGTTATTGTTGATTTGATGTGTCGTTTAAATTCAGAAAAATGTGAATATATAACACGAAATCTGAGGCAGAGATTGACTGAAGAACAGAAGACATTCAACAATGACATACTTTCTCTAAATCCTGTAATTATAAACCAGTTTATTTACTTAACAGATATCACATTAATTACGACTGAAATACCAAATTATCTAGGTTCTTATTGAAATCCAATCCAAACTAGTACAGGTCACCAATATTACTGGTACTACAGGTAGTACGATCGCTGTACAGGTGCAGTACTAGTTTGGATTGGATTTCAGTAGTTACAGGCAGTTTAAATTACGTTTTATTTCAAGTATAGGTACCCAAACTTCTCTTTTTACCCTCAACGCAAACAAGGGGTGTCTACAGCTCTATATCTACTTCGTGGTCTACATTGTGTCTTGCCTAAGTCTACTCTGATTCATTGAGCTCATCCATTAATAGGTTTTACTAATTACATTAATTATTTAATTTAATCACGGTCTGCGATTTGTATGTACAGTTTTTAGTGTTCCATAGTCAACACGTAGATAAGGTATAGTTTCGCCATGTCCGTCTCTCCGACCGCGTTAAGCTTAACATGACAGTAACATGACAGTAACATTTAGCACGGGTAGGTATAGATACACAGTCTATACATATACTTATAAGTTATTTTTAATTTCCAGAGAATACTACGAAGGCGACTTTAGCTACTGCTCCTGCGACTCTGAAAGCTGCGCTGACAGCAACAAATGCTACTGCACCGGCCCGAGCGATGGCCGCAGCGGAGCCGTCAGCAGAGGGCGAGGCATCGTGCAGAGCTCCCGGAGCCTCGAGTATCTACGGAGTCCCTCACAGAGGACCTACTCTGACAGAATGCGACGAGCGTTCGACGAGTATGACATAAAGGCAGCTAGGAACAGGTAAATGGTTCAAAGTGAAGTGGTGGACGTAGCGAGGCCGTCAGCAGAGGCCGAGGCATCGTGCAGAGCTCCCGGAGCCTCGAGTATCTGCGGAGTCCCTCACAGAGGACCTACTCCGACAGAATGCGACGAGCGTTCGACGAGTATGACATTAAGGCAGCTAGGAACAGGTAAATGGTTCAAAGTGAAGTGGTGGACGTAGCGAGGCCGTCAGCAGAGGCCGAGGCATCGTGCAGAGCTCCCGGAGCCTCGAGTATCTGCGGAGTCCCTCACAGAGGACCTACTCCGACAGAATGCGACGAGCGTTCGACGAGTATGACATTAAGGCAGCTAGGAACAGGTAAATGGTTCAAAGTGAAGTGGTGGACGTAGCGAGGCCGTCAGCAGAGGCCGAGGCATCGTGCAGAGCTCCCGGAGCCTTGAGTAGATACTTGTTAGAATCTCGGTTCGATACTTGCTTAAATAAATAAATAATACTGGACAATTCACACCGCATCCCAATGAATATCTAAGTAAACAAACTATAATTGTGGCTTGAACCGGCAACAAGACAACAAAGCGCCTTTCAAAAAACTCTATCAATCAGCGCTGTTTACTCTCAACTATTGCATTCAAATGTTAGTTAACTTAACTGCTTTAACGTCTGTTCGTCAAATTCGCCGACAAGTTCAACTAAATATTGTTTACCTATTGTTACACTGAAATGTCGTTGTGTCCCCGTCTTCCCTGTAGACTCTAAAATGATAGATCTTATAAATTGCGGTTCTGTAGTACCTACCGGCCATTTCAAATCAAACATACTTTGTTTATTTATTAACAAATTCATTTTATTTACAAAAAAACTTTTTAGTTACACCATTTAATTCTCAGTCATCTTCACGTGACAAAAAAAATAGTCATAAAAGTCAATTCCTTAGACAAAAACATCACGTAGAAACAATACACCCATCCTTATCCAGAAACTGTTTCTAGAAGCAGCTCCAGCCGCCGCCAGGACCGCGGCCGGCGCGCGCGCAGCTCCGACAGCCTCGCTCTGGACTACGAACTGCTTCTGCAGAACAAGCCACGGGACAGAAATAGGAACATGCAGCGACTTACAGGTAACTTAACCCTATAAAGCTGACGTTCGTAAAATTTGTACACATCGAATGAATATCGTCTTGTCCCTTTGTAACCGTTACAATTGTGAAATTGCGGTTTCACGCCAACTTAGTGACCGTTGCTTTGTTTTGGAGATATCTACCGTGTGTTCGTAATTTTTACGAATAATTAGCTTATGTGCAACTTTTATAGTATGCTTTTGTTCTATATCTGCTTTACTTAATTCTGTAATTTTTTTTAGACCTCTAAGTAATTTTATTACGTTTTAATGCTGTTAATTTGTCTCATATTTAGTTCACTTATGTGATTCTAAGATGTGTGAAGTAAGTTTTTACGACGAAATGAAACGTCGGTGTTCTTTCATCGCAAACTAGGTTTGTAGGTAGTTAAACAGCATACAGCATTATTACGGTTTATACAGTTGATGGCCTTAGTCGTCATCCGATAAATATACGGAGGGGTGATGACATTTATGCACTAGGGATTTCATAAGATATTTATTTCATAAAATCTAATCGGCTAGTATTTATTGGTGACGATTCTGCTTTTTAAGATGATCCCTTACCAGGTAGGTATGTATGGTATGTAGGTAGTAGTAGGCCACTTATTTTATCACTCAAAGGAATTTCCAAAACATGAAACGTTCAGTTTGTAATATGTTCCTACCTATCATAAGCTTGTTTTTAATGCATCTGTAGTAGTTTTATTTAGTCTAGGTATATTAGGAAGAGATAAGAAGTTGCTCTTCGAGACCCTAGGTCCGTGGGGAACCGAGGCTCACCGGGTTTTTAAAAAAATATCTGAGCGTCTGGTCGATGCAACGCGTGACCCGAGAGCTGGCGAGTATCTGGCTCAGCGCATCAGCATTGCACAGCGTGGTAATGCAGCCAGTGTATTGGGGACGCTTCCGACTGGTATTGACATGGATCAATTGAGCTACCTTTAGACTATTTGCAACCGCCTGCAGTTAAATCAATAGTTTCAATTGTATATACTCGTTGTTATTTTTTATATTCCTTAATTGTTATTTTCGTTGTTAATAAAGTTGCTCTCCACCAACTCTGTTTTCGTATCACTTCCTATATTCCTAGTTTGTGGCACAGATCTGTTGAAAAACGGGCATATTCTTTCTTCTTTACCTACTCTTTCATCATTGCTGTAGCTCCCTTGAAAGATAACAGCGACTGACTTCTCTGTATCAGTACTAACCTATTACTAGGATTATGTAGTTATAGCGCATATTTGAATTTTCGCACTCTGGGTAATTTTTAAAAAATTAAACAATATCGCAAAAATTTTCGACTTCGGCGCTACTTGAACCCGCGGCCCTCAGATACTCAACAGCTCTCGGGTCACGCGTCACATCGACCAGACGCTCAGATATATTTTTTCATTTCTCTAGATTCTATAACCTATCACATTCACATTTTGACGACGGATGGGGCGCGGTGGGCGAAGGTCTATTTGCAACGCAGGAGGTTGCGGTTTCGATTCCCGCCTCGGAACAAATTTGTGTACGATCTGCAGAAATTTGTTCCGTTGGTCTAGGTGTTTTCTATATTGTATACTTAATAAAAATATCTATCTATATAATATATTGTATTAAGTCTCTAGGACCCATAACACAAGCTCTGCTTAGCTTGGGGCTAGATGATATGTGTGGACTGTCCGGAATTATTTATTTATTTCCTTTTCAGTCCGCAGCACAGGCGCTGGGTCCCACGACGCTCTGAGCGTGAAGAAATCCGCAGAAATGGCCGCTCTCTTCGCAGACGTCCGCCTGTCCCAGCGGACCGACGTGCGTTCCCTCGCCGGGGGGCGAAGGCCTAGGCCTCCGCCGCTGCCGCCGGCTCCTAGAGGCTCCAGTCTTACTAAGGTGTTCGATGTCAGACCGCTGAGTAGGAACGCGAGTTTGGAGGATACTTTAGGGTATTTGCCTTGATTTGTACAGCTAGGCAACCGACTTTAAAGACCTTAAAACCTTAACTGACTATAAAAATAGGTTTTCAATATTTACGAATGCAATTTACGGCTTATCAAAAAAATATTATTAGAACCTATCTTTATGATTCTTATACGGCTTAGCTATCAATAAAAAATTAGAAGAACCTATATTTATTTATGATTCATTTATTTGAAGGCTGGTATTACTCGAGTGGTTCCATTAAAATTTGATCAAGATCTAAACCGCAATTTCAAGTTAGGTATCCTTAAAATTCTTGAAATTTTTATTTGAGGAAAGTATTAAAGATCCTGAAATTTAAAGTCGGTTGTAAGTTTTGTGTAAGAAACATCAAATCATTCGGATTTTTAATATTTTATTACTATGAAAACTGTAATAGATTGACACGTTCAGAAAGAAACTTCTTGTTGTACATAAACTACACTGGCTTGCAAAACCAAGTATCACGTTTAATATTTTTTTCGAAACTAAAGAAGTACGACTTTTTAAATAAAGTCGGTTTCATGAAAAGCATTTACAGCTTTACTTTTAAGGGTGATTAGAAAAAGAAGAATTTCCCTTTAGAAGTTTTTAGTTAAAAGTTGTTGACAAGTGCCTTGAAGAAACTTATTAGTAAGTTCGATAAGGAACGCTTAATTTTCTCTATCGAGTTGCGCCATTGAGTTGAGAAAAAGGGATAATTTTAAAACTTGCGATAATCGTCTTATAACATTGCTAAGGTTCGTATCGACTGAGGCGCACCGAACCAATACGACACACATGTTATTAAGTTATCATGGTTATTTATATTTTAAATCAGTTTTGCAATAATACTTATAAACAATATACCACCTTATAAGAATAGGGAACTTTTAGATGACTCATAGAAATCTAAGACCTTATTCATCTACTAAAGGTACTGTGCAATTGTTTTTCTAACTAGTTTTTAAGATAACTAATAATATAGATTCGTACATATGTACCCATAAACTATAAAATATTATGTTTCGTTATAAGATTTACTTATCTCAATGAATACATACATATCTCAAAATACATTGACAATTTAGGTATTATCACCTAACTTGTCAATGTATTTTGAGCGTAGACTTAAATATGTCCGTTTATGAGAAGCTGTTTATGAAAAAACAGAGTAAACAGAAGCCGTATAGGCAGTTTTGTTTAAACAACACATTTGTAAGTTTTATATTTAAGATCAGATTTAAAATAAGACTTATTGTAAATAATGCATGTTTAGTAAATGATTTTATCTAAACTTTGAAAGAATTTTAAGTCAGGGTAAAATAGGTATCTAATCTACTGTTTTTGTAATCTTAGAATATTTAAAAATTGATCTTATTTGTAACATGTGCAATATTGGGTGCAATAATTTAATTCTTACTTGTGAATGCAAAGCATTTCTTTTGTGCAATATTTTGTAAATAAAATTGAAAAATATTGTTGATTTTTATTCATTCCTAAATCGTACCCCTTTACTCGATAAGCCTGAAACAAGGTAGAACTAATGAAACAACTTGATAACTTCATACTTGGTTCTTTATTATGAGTAACTAAATTAAAATTTCCAATACAAATCAACACATTTTCGCCATTAAAGAAACAATAAATGGTGTGGAATATTCTACCTAAGAAGTTGTTTTTAAATAAATAAAGATATGCTGCTAAAGGCGATCTACACTACACTAAACGAACTGTCTCTACAATTTATGTAATGAAAACCAGGTATTACGTCCATCTAGTAATAATAAAAAATAAACCCATTTAGTGTCCTGATAATTGGGGAAACTATAATATTGTCAACACAGAAATTTTAAATGGATTTCAGTTTTTATTTTACCACTACTTGAAAATAGATTTAGTAGTTGTTAACTTTATGCAAATCTGGTGAATTTTCATTTTAAAACCATTTTCCATTTTTATCTTCCCTTCCAATTATTTTTAGAGATTCAACAAGTTCGTTCGTCTATAGTGGACGGATGCCTTAAGTCCAGCAGATTGCTTTAGTAATATTTACAATGTATTTATGTGACATGCGTTATAATTTTATCTGAGTATTATGTACAATACCCCTATTATATAGGCACTTAAAAATTAAGGATCCATTAAATTTAATTAATAAAACTTCATGAAAATATTAGATGGAGTACAAATCAACAATGTGTTAACTAAGTAATACATAGGTATATTGGCTGTTATAATTTTAAAAAGCTTTAAAAAGCTATGCATTTTGTATTAATGCTTTAAAAGGTATAAATCTATAAATAAAAAAGTATCGTTCACTGAAAATTTAATTAATAAAATTTAAAACAAATAAAAATTTGTCTGTACATTTGAGAAGAAAATGGATCCATAGGTACATTTATAAAATACATTCCCATTTATGTCACTTAACTAACCTTACCTAACTATTGATTAAAATCAGGTATTTATTTTCATTTGATCTTATCTTTAAAAGACTGGCCCATTTTATTCTATGTTTCAGGGCACTATTCATAATTATTTGAAAGGGAACATACACAGTAATGTTAAGGGTACACGTCAAAATAATATGCTCTTCATACCACAACTAGCAAACAGAAAAAGCACCAAACAAACTTGGACGGAAAATTGGCAACCTAAATGGCGATAAGATTTTCAAGGTGCTCTTTCGACTAACAATTTAAACACTAATCAATTAACAAATTACTTTATCCGTTATATCTCTTACCGATTCAACACAGAGCATCGTCATTGCATTCTAATCTATTATGGCATTTTAATAAGGACGCACAGTCGTGGCCAGCCGACCTCGGGGCAGCGGTTCCGCGTAGCTATGGCGGAACTTGTTCGGCTGTCGCTCAGATAACTCGCGATATTCTCTGTACTCCCTGTCGTAGTACCTATCTCTGTCTCCTTCGACGTACGATTGGCGCTGCTCTTCCAAAAGTCGAGAGCGACTGAAAGCTCTCTGTCTGTCGCTCCAATCGCGCCTGCCCGTCCGCTCTTCAATCACTGGCTCGATGATCTCGTCTTCTTCAATGCGACGGTCGAGCTCCCTCCGCTCTCTGTATCTGTCGAATTCTTCTCTGTGCGTTTTGGGTTCCATTCTACTGACGAATTCCTCTCTGTGTGGTTTTGGGTCAATCCTGTTGAGATAGTCCTCGGTTCCGTACTCGTATCGTTTGCCGTCGTCTCTCTTCCGCCCGACGCGTGGAAGCCTCTCTATCTCCCGGTGTGGGAGGTCGTCCCGGCCTCGTTCCGGCTCCTTCCTCCTCTCCGGCTCCCTGTGAGTGCGCTCCAGGTCCCGATGAGAACGCTCGGGTTCCCGTCGTGAGCTCAAGTCTCTGTGCCTCTCCGGCCGCTCGTCTCGTTTCTCTTCCTCGGGGGAAGAAGTCGAGCGGCTGTTCCTTTCGAGCATGCTCCTCCGTATCGCCATGTGTTGCTCCAACTCGCGGTTGAACCTCTCCCTTTCCAAGTTCTTGAACTTTTCTTTCGCGACGTTGAACCTGTCCTTTGGCGATGCGTCGGTGACTTTCAAGCTGCCTTCGCTGATCGGTCTCGTCAGTTTGGGATATCTCCTGTCTTCGGCTCGGTCTATACTCCGGTTGGAAGGTTTCGTGTCGGCGATGTATCGGCGTCTGTAGTTGATGGGTTCGTCAGCGAATTTTTCTGTTTTCTCTTTTCGTTCGGGGGATTCGTTTCTAAAGCGGCGCTCGAATGTCAGATCTCTGAAGGGGGCCGGTGGTTCACGGAAGGGGGCTACTTGGTCGCGGAAGGGGGCTACTTGGTCACGGTAGGTGTCGGGATAGTCGTCGTTGAACTCTCTGTCGAAGCGGGGGGAGAGTGCGCGGCGCGGGGGCGAGCGGTGCGGCGATGCGGCGCGGCGTGGGGACGCGGCGCGACGGGGGGATGCGTCGAAAGCTTCATGCATCATGTACGCTGTGCTCTCAGCCCAGTCCTCCTCTGGAATAGAAGAAAACAGAAGCATTAGCAACTTCAAAGATGCAGAGCATATTAAGATGATTGACGCAGTTGCGTCCTCATAAAAGAAGCCGGGAGATCCAAACCACGATAGTCCCATGACGTAAAAATTCCTGCCGTGGTCATGAAACCAGACACTGGGAAATATGAAAATAAAGTGTATAGAAGGCTTCATTTAAAGGATAGCCTCGATGATGATGAAATTGCCTGTATAATCGCAACTTGATTGAATAAATATATATAAATTAACTATGTAGGTTATTACATAATTGATTGCCTTGTCATTGACATTAATTAAATCACTTGTAAACCATGACGAAAATAAGAGATGATTTTCCCGTTGTTGAGTAAAAACAAGCTTATGTATGATATTTTAATGCAACCACAACCAAATACATAAACGATGTTATTTACGAAACACATTTTTTTACGACTGATTGCCAATTTCTAGTGAAATTGTTCTGACTTGTTAGCCTAGTTTGTGAGTGTAATTTATGCATTCATTCGAAGACTTTACTTTTGTCTTGTCTTTACCTATTGTCACAACTTTACATAACTGTAGGTAACTGTAAATTTTTCTATGACCATGTAGGATAATTGAATTTTTCTTCGTGTACCTATGTATGTCTTTGAGCATAGGTATATACTGATTGGTTGAAATTCGACCTCAAACTTAATTATGTAATGAAAACATTTCAATGTTACATATTTTTATCCCATGGAAACTAATTTATGGGATGAAAGAAAGCTATGTTTTATTCCTGTAATAGGTAATTAAGAAATTTAACTTTAATTAATTCCGTTGATTTCGTATGTGATTAAAGGTACCTTCCAGAGCTAAGCTTCTATTTGTGTATGTGTATAATGTGAAAATAATCAAGGAATGGAAACAAATTAAAACCACATAATATATACAAACAGTCCAGAGGTATTTAGGTCAAATGATCCATTATCCTGTTAGTTAACTTTAAGTTAAGCTAAAACATTTGTGAAGGAAATAAATACATTTTACTATTATTATTTAATTATTGACATAGAAACCAGTGGCAGTCCCACGTTGCCACCAACCGCATCTAGATTTTATCTGACGCCATTTTGAATTGCTAAAAGCGCGCGCATTTAATTGTTCCTATGGGATTTAGGTAAGCGATTCAAGTTTCATCTTATTGTTGTACCGTTGATCTAGTTCCCTTTACTTAACATATTGTTGTAATTGCTTAGATTTCGAGTAGAAACGTTGTTTTGACTGAGTAAAAGTATTTGTGACGGGCGAAAGTTATTTTCTCTTGGTTCCTACTTAACAAAGTATGGACCTACCTACGATATTGTTGTTGTTGGACTAGAAATAGTAAGTATGTTAGACCGTGTGTAAATATTTTCAGTAGGTTTAGATGAAGCACTGCCAACGATGCTACGTGGGTAAGTATTGGAATTATGAGGGACGCAACTTCAAGGGTGAACACATAAACTTGCGATCACAACAATAGGCCTATCATAGCCGCATTGATACGAAAGCTACTTCGCTCAAAAATAATAAGGCTGTGGAATATTTAAGGTTAATTATGACATTATGGCAGAGCAGCTACTGAAATATTTAAATTAAAAAATCAATTGACTTTAATACTCGCAAAAGCAGTTTTAAGTGCGCAGTTTGTGGAAAAACCTGGGCAATGTCATTAAAAACATATTACCACTCAATTAGCCTACATCGCGTAATGAGTTTCTGGCAACGAATTCTATAAGTATATTATACTTAAGGTTTCATCAAGAAGAAATCGGAAGTGATTAATAATAAAAAAATAATAATAATGATATACTTAAGTAGTTTTTTTACTGACGGAAAGATTTTTCTTGGATCTTCATGATGCATTGGCGAGTTTTCCGAAAAGAAAAAAAATCCTGTTTAGGTACAATAGATGGTATCTTTCGCAGAAGAATAAAGGTCGTGGCAGTGATCCTGAAGGCCCTGGCCTTTACCATATAAGTCAAACTAAAAGCGCCTTCTTTTCAGTCTGTCAAACTTTTTTAGACATAACTATAACAGTCACATTATAGTAATGTCAAAAAAAGTGTAGTTAAGTAAGTCAAAAATACACTACGAAGGTTTAAACGACACTTTCTCACACTCGCTTTGAAGAGGCAGAAGACGATTTGAAATGCGCAGGAAAAACAAAAGAATATTTTTTTCCAATATAACAATGAAAACCCAGGTGAGTGAGTATTGGTAATGATGCTAATATCTTGCACCTACTAGCAAATGATTTAAAAACACAACAAGGTACCCCTAACAAAGGAGTCAATTAGCGAACAGACAAGGGAAGGTCATCCATTGAAAACATTTTCCAAGACTCGGTTTCTTGTAAGGGGACGTTGATTCTGCTCATACTAGTAGAAAAAGCCTTTTGTCTCAGCCAAGCATGATTGTTTTGTATGTATGTTTGTAGGGCCTGTGAAAAACCTTTGACTATGTACTTATGTTTATCTCTTGGCTTTCAATATGACCTGTCATCGAAATATCTATCTTGTTATTTTGAATTCCATTGCTAGTAACGTCAGTAAAGTAGATAAAGACAAATATCCACAGCCTCTTCCGACTGGTATTGACATGGATCAATTGAGCTACCTTTAGACTGTTTGCAACCGTCTGCAGTTAGCTCAATGTTTTCAATTGTATATGCTATTTTTATTTTTTTCTATTCCTAGATTGTAATTTTCAATTCAATACATAATTTGGACAATGTTGTGTTTTGCTTTCACCGGACCTTTGATCACATAAACGGAAGCACACAAAAATCTCAATTTAATGCAGTCAATACGGTATTGCTTGTAATATTCAGCTTGCTTATAAAAAGCAGGCAGGTTTCACTAAAACTACCTATGGGTTAAGTTAGTTAATGTCAATTGACAAAACAATTTAGACACTGTTCTACTGATTTCTCCGGACCTGTCCTCACATAAACTGAAGACCAAACTGCTTGAAGAGCAGTTAACATCTCATAAAGTGAAGAAAGCTGTACTTCATGACACACTGGCCAAAGTAGGCGATTGTAAGGATGCGTGAACCTCTACAATCTACATTCTCAAGTATTTAACTTTGACTTGTAAACAATGCTTACATATTAAATGGCTCGCCTGCTAAATCAGCATCCGGGTAGGTCCTACTTTACCTCAAGAGCCTTTTATGTTTTCTATATCTAATACTTCTGAGAGACAAAATATAATGAGTTTATAGATAACACTTTATCTTACTTCATAAAGACAGAATAAAAATAATAATGAATGCTGGACGATCCATACATCATCTAGCCCTAAGCTAAGTAGAGCTTGTGTTATGGGTGTTAGATGACTAATATGCAATTCAATCAACCACCATTCATTCATTCATTTATTTTCAATAAAACCCACAACCCTGGAACAAATATGTTTGGATCCTACAAACAGATAAGCTCACTATAAGGTAAATTTTTACGGAGGATTTTCAAGTAGGTAGGTTTTTACCACGCAAAATGCATGAGAAGCTTTGGCAGAATCTACTGTAGGTACTAAAAGTACTCTCAAATAGTTCAAGAGCAAACTTAAAGTGGTCTATTGAATACCATGATGTTAATGAACATTGCGAAACAAGCTGTGAAGAGGTTTACGATTTTAACAGCGCTTTATGACTGCCTTTGTTAACTGACAAAGCGTGATTTATAACTTTGATTATTGACACAAGGTGTTCAAATTTTCATGTTGTTGAAATATTTTTCCTTGAAAGGCAGAAGCGCCTATTGATTCTATTCTATGCCAAAATTTTCTTTATAAAACGTACATATTTAAAACACCCAGAATACCACCACACATAACGTAATCTGCAGATCGTATATGTTTTTCCCGAGGCGGGAATCGCACCCTCCTGCGTTGCAAGTCTTCGTCCAATGCGCTACAGAGGTTGTCATAAAATACTTAGAGATAGGTAACATAAATATAAAAAATATAAATTAAGTACATATAGATAGACACTTATAAGGTAAGATTATGTGGATGAAAACGTTTTACCGATCAGGTCGCCTATTACTCCTCAAAATAAATGTAAAGTATTTCAGGACTTTGTAACTTTTTAACCATAACCCTAATTACACAGTACAAGCGACTATTCGAGCGAGACGCTTCTACAGGACCCGAATCCCACTAAATGAATCGCTTCACCATTACAATTGTATCGTGTCAAAATTACAGTGTTCTCTACTAACTCCTATTGGTATTCTACTAGCACAAACTTTTTTAGATTCATTCAAAGCTGTAACGATTACGTTTTTAACTACCAATTTGACATTCTAATTATCAGTCTCTTCAAGCGCAAAAAATAGTAGAATACCAAATGCAAGAATGTCATTTTAGCCATCTTGATCGTATGACGCTATTGAGACCTTTGTTTTGAAATTAGTGGAATTCCCCTGATATGGTAAAGATGTCTATACCTCAAAACAAAGTTCGTCTCATCTCGTGTTAAAAAACTAAAAGCTTCATATCCTACCTTTTTACACAACACACAAAAGGAAGGATGGCGTATCAAGCACTACAATTTAATCTAATTTGTCGCTTACCACTTCCTCGACGTAAGAAATGGGTCTCATCATTCATGACACTGACAGTGTATAATTATTAAATTTTCAATAATGAGTGATGGGTAGACAAAAAAGTGTGGGCTTGATCGCTTTCTAATAGACTGGAAACGATTTTATCTGCTTCGTGATGTTATAGGAACTACTTTTATGTAAAATTTTATTAGAATCATTCAGTAGTTTTATTGAGAAGAAATAACTAATACGAATCAAAACTTTTGCATTAATGACGTTATAATAATTACTGTAAAAGAGCATATTCAACAGGCTTCGCTTCGGCAGGTCTTTGTCTTACAAAACAATTATTCGTTATCTATTATTTACCAGCTGTGTCCACTGCTTCCCTTGCGTAGAATTTTAAAAATTATTGCGTCAGGCGATTTTCAGTCCTGGTAGTAAAAAAAAACGAATACTATACCGCGATTCAAAAACATAGATATTTTTTGTAAACAAATGAGGTAAGTACAAAACCAAAGGAATATTGGTGGAACATATTTTACGACATATCATCAGAGCAAGCTGCAGGAGCTCGAAACAATTTGTGTTTTTGATAGTTTTCATTCATCATTTCATTGGTCTTTTAGTCGTTATCGAACCCGAACTTGCATCTTTTCCGTTGTGCTTGAGCTGAAGAGTTTTGGTTTCATTTTTAGTTATTATCTTGATGTTACTCTGCTGTTGCCTGTTATTACTATCATTTTTTGTTAAGTTTTCATTCATAAATGTAAATGTTTACAAAAATATCTATGATTCTAAATCAAAGTATGTATCTTATCTATATACTAGCAACCCGCCCCGGCTTCGCACGGTTTTATTATACGTATAAACCTTCCTCTTGAATCACTCCATCTATTTAAAAAAAACCGCATTAAAATCTGTTGCGTAGTTTATAAGATTTAAGCAGTCAAAGGGACATAAGGAAATAGGGACAGAAAAAGCGACATTGTTTTATACTATGTAGTGAAGTTTTCAGTATAAAAGACATCAACGCGCCCGCAGTCAGATAAAAACGAATAATAATGACATAGAAATAAAACATAAACTTCATCAAATTGACATTCAAGGAAATCAAACGTTGGATACCTTTTTTATAGATTTACATTTATGTAGGTAGGTATAATATCTTTATTACAACCTAAAATGTTTTTTTGCTCATCATTCCCGATTACATAGCAATTTACAAACGAAAAATTTGATCGTTTCCGTGCGGACTAAAAAAGCTAGGATTATGTTACTTTTTGTTTAGTTTTTGATTTCGGTTTTTATTATATACTTAAGGTAAGTACATACCTACAGATTTTTAAAGGTTTTACGTAGTAAAATAAAAAGAAAATACCATAGAATCCTAAACAGTTAGTTTTGTTTGTATTCCTTGATTGCAATTTTCTTTGTAAATAAAGACTTATTATTTTCCTAGCAGCGCCTCGCGGTTTCACCCGGTAATTCCCGTTCCCGTGGGAATTCCGGGATAAAATATAGCCTATAAGTTATTCCAGACTATAATCTAAGTGCCAAATTTCATCCATATCCGTTCAGTAGTTATTGCGTGAAAGAGTAACAAACATCCATCCATCCGTACTTACAAACTTTTGCGTTTATAATATTAGTAGCATTATTGAATATCTCAGACCAGCATCACCTAGGCTTACCTTTTGTTTGTTTATTTATGAACGTGCATTCCAAGCCTTGAATAATTATCTTGACAAAAAGTTCTATATTTATTAGCCAACACAGCGATGGCGTCAACATTCGTGACCAGCCAGTCTCCGCAAACAGCTCTTTACATCATCGTACCGCGTCTTGCTACCAACCTTTATACTTATAAAATCATACTAATATCTTAAAGGAGAGAATTTGGATGGATAGATGGATGTTTGTTCTCTTTATGTCAGAAATTACTGAACGAATCGGGCTGAAATTTTGAATAGACGCAGTTCTAAGCCAGGAATAAAACATAGGCTATTTTCGTACCATAAATCAGTTCCGTATATTTAATATAATATAACTAGCGCACGCCCGGTTTCGCACGGTTTTATTAAACGTATAAACCTTTCTCTTGAATCACTGTATCTATTAAAAAAAACCGCATCAAAATCCGTTGCGTAGTTTTAAAGATTTAAGCATACAAAGGGACATAGGGATATAGGGACAGAGAAAGCGTTTGTTTTTTCGCGCTTTGTTTTATACTATTTAGCGATATTTATATATCGCTAAATAGATCTGTTTAAATACAGATCTGAAACGTTTCAAAGACACAACACCAAAAATTTCTAATTTACGCATTCAAACAGCAAAATTAAATGAACATAGTAAACCTTTTTGTGTTTGTAACACTGTTTAAGGAAACTAATTTATGGTCGTCGTCAGAGTGACGGGATTTCTGTGCCACATTTCTTACTCATAGTCATAACTAAATTTCTAACATTTCTCTCAATCCACAGGTTATGTGTCGACTATAATCATTATTTTAACAGCTTACTAGGAATAATAACAACCGAGGTGCATAGTGAGATTTTAAATAGGTTTATTACGTGTTTTATTGCAAGTCAGAAGCAATCCTTTTACGACGGAGATATTGACATGTTTTCTCATTTGTGTTAATATCCTTGATACTTGAGATTTTCTTTGCAATTTCTAACCGACTTAGAAAATAATGAGACGCTCTCTATTCGGTTGTATATTCGCTTATTTCTCTGTCAATTGTGGGCGGGTCTTGATGATTTTTTGGTTTATCACAAATCCCTACTAATATTATATACTTTCGTGAAAGTTTGTATGTTTGATGTTTGTTATTCTTCGCTCAACAAATACTCATTATTTGTAGTTCTAGCCCTGGAAACTTTTATTTTCATCAATCCGATCCCCTGGGATATAAATGGCCTTAAAACGCTTGCGAAACCGTGAGCAGATATATGTATGTATATAAATAATAATAAATAATGCTGGCACAGCCCGTATCCCCAAAGGAAGTTATTCAAAGCTTGTGTTATGGGTACTAGATAACTGATATATTTAATAAATTATATACATAGATAGATATTTATAGAAAACACACAGACCACGGAACAAATATCTACAGACTAGCTGCGCCCCGCAGCGTCGCCCGCGGGGAAATTTATTTATTTTTCAACTATCATATTTTTATACTTAATATTCCCGACGAAGACCAATCCAAAAACGCAAAAATCATAAAAATCGGTCCAGCCGATCTCGAGTTATAAGTGTTGTAACAAACACGTCTTTCTTTTATATATATAGATAGTTCACAAATTTGTTCCGAGGCGAGAATCGGACCCGCAACCTCTTGCGTCGCAGGCGAACCTTCGCCCACCGCGCCACATCGGTCGTTTTATAAATAGTTTTGAAACGTTTCCATAGAATCAACGCTTGCGAAGCCGATTAGTACGAATAATAACAAGGTATAGAATAGAAACAGATCTTACCGCTAGTGCTATGATTGTCATGCTGCCTTGGGTACTCGTTCCTCTCAGGCGACGGTGCTAGATCGCTGCCGATCCCCGAACTACCCCCCGAAGACTCCAGCTTCCGGCGCGCGTTCACCCCCACGATGTTCTGGTTGAGGCAGCGTCGCGTGTCTATGTTGTTGAGGTTTCCTTTCTGTCGGTGGACGGTGTCATAGTCTCGTGGAGGCAACAGGATTGGGCTTTTTCCTGGAAATGTATGAGCTTTTTGAGAAATAATTCAAGAGCTATGTTTAGTTTATAAGTTCGCAGAGTCATCGCAAAAGTTTTGATCATTTTGACAGCTGAAGATCTTAAAGATTGGAAATAATGTTTTTCTTTGTAAATATTTGTGTTAGGTATCTTGTGTTATCTGCCATAAATAAATAAATTAGTTTACTTTTATATGACTCTGCTAACATGTGAATGTGATATTATCATACTTAATTGCAATGCCATAGCACAGTGATAATAAATAAATAGATAGGCAACTAAACTAAGGTATACTTCAACCGTGTTTAATTAGGTAAAGTTTTAGGCAATTGAAAGTTAAAAAATCAAACACAGTTCAAAATAATTTTTGTTTTAAAATGCGGCCTGAATTGTATAAATAGAATCATTAGCGTTGTTCATTTCTTATTGAGATGAAACATAGAGCAATGCATTCTAAAATGCGAGAGTTGATTGCTTTTGTAACTTTTCGTAAAGGTAAACTGAATAAACGTTTATTTTATGATGGAGTTATAAGATGAAATATTGCAATAAGCATCTGAATTGTTTTGAAATGTGTTTTCATCATCTGCCGAGTTCAAGACGATCCGGATAGGTAAATGTCAATAAACTTTACGCGTAACTTGATCCAATATTATAACACAAAAAAACAAAGCATGTCACTAACTACTATAAGAAACTATAGCATACATACATACCTCACCAGAGCGCGTAAAGCTACAGCAATAATAAAAAAACTCAACTGACCTATACCCTTTTTACCTGTAGACAACTTTTGCTTCAACTCCGCCGCTAAACTGTCATACAAGTTGGCCACACATCTCTCCTCGTTGCTTCCCGAGTCTGATTCTCGGGACACTTCGGAGCCCAGTGACGAATCTGGCGGTTTTTTCGTAGATGGGAGTGCGCCGCGCATTTGGAGTTTCCTTTCTATGTCCGCGAATTTTTTCTGATTTTCGGGACGATCGATCAACGCTTGTAGGTGCGTGAAGAGCATTTCAGCAGTGGCTTCGGAGTCGCATCTGAAAATAAGTTTCAAAAAATCAGTTGGATCGTATGAAATGCCTTAGTTGGCGCAGTGCATCGGCACTACCATCCAGCGGGGCATTGCAGAAAGCGTCTTTGGGACGCTTTCGTTTGATATTGATTGATTGATAACAGCAAATAGCCCAACTGTTTCAAAAATACAACTAAGACAGACAAATAAGAAAAAACTTGTGAGTAGCGACTTATACCTAATGAATCAAATTGGTGACAAAATTCTGAGTAACGCAAGTTATTTAAAGTAAATATAATGATTAAACATAAAATTATGTAGGATCCAGTTAAAAAAAACAAGCTGTATAGTGATGATTTCATTTAAATAACTTAAGCAGTTACGGAGATTACTTATAACAAACATTCACACAGACTTTCCCATTTATTATAATAGTAAGATACAATACCTCTACAATATTTGGAACCGTCTGCAGTTAGCTCAATTGTATTAATTTGTTTCTATTCCTTGTTTGTAATACAATCTTACATAAACTTCAAATGCCTGTCACTCAATGTCGCCTGTCTTGGTATTTGCAAATACCAATATCTATTACTAATAGTATGAAAAGGGTACCATGGGTCACGTATGACGTAACAGATTATTCAAAGTCCGTGACTTGTGTGTGGTACCATCATGCAAATGCAAAAAAATTAAAAAATTATACCTCAATGAGCGAGTTTTAATGTCAAAGATTTGTTTTTCGCAATTTTAATTAATATCTTTTTTACTAGGCTCATGTATCGAAATTATATTTTATTGTATCTTATTTTCAGTATCTATTTGATTTATAGGAGATTGCGTAGACAATTGGATACTTACTTATGGATTGTTTTAGCTTTGCGCGTTTGATGAATGTGAATTTAGCAGTTATCTTCACGGCTCTTACGCACATTTAGATTGAATACTAATACTAAAAGCGTGATACCCTTTCACAATAAATATACACCAACCTAATGCTGGACAATTCACACATCACCTAGCCCCAAGCTATTCAGAGCTTGTGTTATGGGTACTAGAAAACTGAAATTTCAGATCATACTTAAATATCTCTTAGCATATCGTACAAATATTTGCCCCGAGGCGGGAAACTAACCCGCAACCTCCTGTGTCTGCGCTGCGCCACAGAGGAAGGCATTGTGATACACACATGGATTTTCTAAGATAATTTATATATTATTATGTTTTACTTTTACTAATTTCTATTCTATTCTTTTTAGTTACTTTTTTGTATCAGTTAATACGGCAACACCGCATACAACTTTGTAAGTAGGTACCATACGAGAAATTGCTTTACAGATTGTGTTTTATATTAAATTGTATAAGTTTCTTTATTAACAACGAAAATTACAAGCAAGGAATTAATTACGTAATTGTTATATTAGATAGACCACTTTTTTCACCTATTTATTATTGTTTTGTATCAGTTACTATGGCACCGCACGCAAGTTTGTAAGTACCTTACACGAAATGACTTTACATGTGTTGTAAGACGAAACGACCGCGTTGGGCGTCAACTGGCCCTGTGTTAGCATATTGCTATGCCATTGAATTGAGTAACACATTAAAATGCTGCTCTAATACATAACGATTGTGTTATGGTAATAAAGAACTCGCTCTACATTCCATTTAGCAATCCTATGAAGAAAGATTGGACATAGTTCAGCTACTGAATATTTGATCAGTGGTTGGCATTTATAAGTAACTAGCGACCCGCCCTGGCTTCGCACGTTTTTATTATACGAATAAACCTTCTTCTTCAATTACTCTATCTATTAAAAACCGCATCAAAATCCGTTGTGTAGTTCATACATAGGAATATAGGGACAGAGAAAGCGACTTTGTTTTGTACTATGTAGTGATGATATCGAATGACATTTCGACATCTCGAGAATGAAGACCTATGTGCAGGTTCAATTCCCGCCGTCGGACAAATATTAGTACAATCTGCACATATGTTTAGGAGTGTTCTAGGTGTTTTCTATGTTTAGTAAAAAATTGCTATCTATATGGATTATAATTTTCTAGCTAGTACCCATAGCACAAGCTCTACTTTGTTTGGGGCTATATTGTGCGAATAGTTCAACTTTTTTTTTTTTAAAGATTATCAGTAAAACTTTTGATTAAAAGTTGATAACTATTTTTGAGTTTAACATTATGTTATGACTATAACTCAAAAGTGTAAATAGTGTGACTGATAGTAGACAACACTTACGTATCAGCAATGTTATTATAGTAAATGGACTAAAATAATAAATAACAACACTTACACACTCAATAATAAGTGTATATAATCTGATTGATAGTACCTACACATCATTTACGTATCATCAATGTTACATATTATGGTATCAGCCTGTTTCATAATCGAAAAGTAAGTTTTGTTAATTTACTTGATAGATAACAGGGCCCGAATTCCACTAAATAAATCGCTTCATTATTTAAATAGTATCGTGTCGAAATGTCAGTGTTAAATTCTTTTTGGAATTCTACTAGCACATACTTTTTGAGGTTCATTCATAGCTGTGACGATAACCTTTATAACTACCAATTTGACATTCTAATTATAAACAAGCGCAAAAAATAGTAGAATACCAAATGCACAAAACGTCATTTTAATGATCTTGATTGAATGGCAATATTGAGGCCTTTTTGTTTTGACATTAGTGGAATTTGGCCCCAGGATTGTCGTCGCATACTGTCAACTTTTATTTATACAAAAAAGACAGCACCATAGATTTCTATCAGTTAATAATTTAACGAGAGCTTACTCGATTCTTGTGAAACAGACCCTAAATTATATAAAAATATAAAAACATTTACAATACGTAAGTGATGTTAAAGACGGAATCATAGTTTAAAGCCCGACGCATCGGAATCGACTTGAGGGCCTTGGCATTAAAATGTCAGCATTCCGCTGGATCGTGCTATCACACTCCAATGTTTTTGCAATGTTTACATACTTGAAGATCCTTTTGAAAAGGTTTAGGTAACTATTAGTAACTACGACTGTATTACCTTTGAGCTTAAGTTTAAGCTTATAACTTTTTAGAGGATAAATAACAAATAAGCAATAATGATTATAATATCGGAGTCCCCAAACACAAGAATAAAATATATTTTTTTAGATGGAGGCTTCCAAATCCTTTTATGTTTTGTAATTAAGGTACTGTAATAAGCATTTTTCATTTTCAATGATGATACTGGACAATCCACACAGCATTATCTATCTAAATAGAGCTTATGTTATGGGTACTGAATGACTGATATACATCATTACAATATATTAGCTAGTAAAGCAAAAACATAAAACGACAAAATACAAGTAGTATTTTACACTTCAGTCAGGCACTCTGCTTTCTATATTATTAGAAAGCAGAGTGCTTAAAATGCTGACAGCATTACCACGTTCAGTATTATGCTGATTCCTAATTAATACATGACCCGAAATAGAAAACAGCATTCCGATCACATGTTTTTATAATTATTTTCCGTTAGTATGTTTTATGGTTTTTAATTACCTTTAGTTAAAGAAAATACCTTTTTATTGTAACCCATATTTAATGTAAATCATCGTAAGCGTGCTTTGTGCTTTTACGCCGGATACATTTCATACTAAAAACGCCCATCTTTTCAGTCTGTTCAACCTCTTTTTAAAATTACGAAAGTGCCTTTCATTACGAAAATTCATAACCATTGAATAATCTTTAAACATTGTTCAATCAATCAATTAACTAATTATTCATTTATTTCTTGCGTGATCAATGGCAATTTTCATCTTGATAAGAAAATGCCTACATGCTATATTTTTACTCTAGAAACACTTAATCAATTAAACTCATACGTTTTTGTTAACCTTACTTGGTAGGTAAGTATTTATTATCATTTACTAGTATGTACTCGCGGCTTCGCACGCGTAGTTTTTATGAAAATATTTATTGACGACCGACGACCGATGTGGTGCGGTGGGCGAAGGTCCGCCTACGACGCAGGAGGTTGCGGGTTCGATTCCCGCCTTGGACCAAATTTGTATACGATCTGCAGAAATTTGTTCCGTTGGTCTGGGTGTTTTCTATGTATAATAAAAAATATGTATCTATGTAATGTATTGTATTAAGTATATCGGTCATCTAGTACCCATAACACAAGCTCTGCTTAGCTTGGGGCTAGATGATGCTGTGTGGACTGTCCGGAAATATTTATTATTATTTATTTATTGATTATTATTGGTTATTTCTATCACATGTAAAATAATTAAAAGCACTAATAGTAGTACATATATTATTTCAGATCTAGAATTATCTATTTCTAAAAAATACCAGCCGGATCCTTTCAGTACTTTTGGCGTGACGAGATAACAAATATTCAAACTTTGTCATCTATATAAATAAAACAAAGTCGGTTTGGTTACCCTTAGAATATGCCAGGGACCGAATTCTACTAAATAAATCGCTTCACCATTTAAATAGTATCGTGTCAAAATGTCACAGTTAAACTCTTTTTGGTTATTCTACTAGCACAAACTTTGTGGTTCATTCATAGCTGTGACGATTACCTTTATAACTACCAATTTGAAATTCTAATTATGAAAGTCTCTTCAAGCGCAAAAAATTGTAGAATACCAAATGCTCAAACGTCATTTGATTGAATGGCACTATTGAGACCATTGTTTTGAAATTATTGGAATTCGGCCCCAGTTATAAGTAAAAAATACTGAACCAATTTTTAAGATCTTTAATTTTTGGATCCGTCCTAAATAGCAGAATAATCAAACAGTAAGGATTCCGTGTATAAATGAAAAATTCGACACGGGCGAAGCCACGGGTATTTGCTAGTTTCGAATTAATAATTAATACTAGCACCTCTAGTATAATATCATAGAGTGGTTAGGCATGGACTGGTTATTCTTTATAATTCTAGAAACTAAAAGACTCTAGCAGGTTTTAATTTGAACCAAACAGGTTTGTTTATTTTATTCTGACCTCAGAATATACTTAAAGATACTTTGACTCATTGTAAATGTCAAGAATGATTGTTATTATGTAATCGGATGTTTATTTGAATGTATAAAACATAGTTTAATAGGTGAGTACATTTACCTACCTACCTATTAATCTATTCTTACTATGGTCTAATAGATTTATTAAATTCATAGCAGCGTCATCGCGTCTAGTGTATTGTGTTAACTTGCGGATAATGGGGCTGATTACACTTTTAGAATTAAGTTTATTTAAGATCTCTTATAGTTAATATTTAAGTTTAATTGTTTGTTATCCCTAAGAAATAAAAAATAAGGTAATAGTGTCTGAAAAGTGTTTATAAGTACAGTTATTTAATTAAGTTAAATACAATTTACCTAGCGATAGTTATAGGTACCCTAAGTTAGCCCCTGTGTTCAGTACAGGTCAAATAAGCTTTCATATTAGTTTTCAATATATGACAAAATGGCAGTTTAACCTGCTAAATAATGCATTATCAAAAATATTAATCTCGCTTCTTTATCAGTTCACAAAACTTTCAAAACCCTAAAAACTTATTCCAATTCAAAAACGAATAACTGATAAATACAAGAATCAGAAAACTTTCCAATTCTGTTCAGAGTTTTAACAAAAAAATAACCAAGTTGTCATCACAATGCTACCGGCAATGAAAAAAAATCAATTCGCGTTTTATTACAAAACCATTCAAAACATTTTAACACCCAATAGTTGATTTTTTTTATAGCGACCACCTGGTGACCAACAATTGGTGAAAGTATTGCCAAGTTTTTGTCTAAAAATCGGCCATATTGAAACAACTGTCAAAAATGACGTAAGCTGTCAAAACGCGTGAAATGTACGTGCGCCGGCAGTGAAAGGACAATAAAAGTATTGAAAGACGAATGAATGGATTTGAAATAAGTTATTAACAATGTGTTGATTTCTGTCTTTGTGGGCCGGGTCAGCACCTTCGTACTAGAAACAGTAAGTAGGTAGGCACTCATTAGAAATCATAGCTACTATGTACATATATACTCGAATAAACTTAGTCACGACTTTTCACTGATTGAAGAACGTGGCCTTGCATCAGGTTAGGAAAAATTACATTTAAGATGTGGAAAATGTCTTATGTTTTATTACATTACCATCAACTATTTTATACCAATTTAATTTCCTTTCTATAGGGAATGTTTAATTAGGAAATGAATGTTTTGCAAGGATATATAAAAAAAGTAATATCAATCTATTTCGAATATATAACCTTTTCAGCAACAAAGAAGGAATCACATCAACAAACGAGGAATGGAAACAAAATAAAACGAGTACCTAGATGTTTGCAATTGAGACGATTGAGCTACTGCAAACTTTTGCAGTCTAATTGTATTTAAGAAGAAACAAAATACAATCAATTACATTATGTACGTAGGTACTTAAATTTATAGATATTTTTTACCATACATAGAAAACACCCAGAAATCCGCAACAAATGTAGCAACTAGATTCTACAAACATTTATTTTGTCCCAACAGGTCAAATTTAGTCGACCACAAGTCTGAAAGATCAGCAAAGATCATTTCATTTTTTATTATATCTTTCACATTTAAAAGCGACATTTATGCTTTATTTATAGAGTTATAAAGCAACTAAGTAGAAGTGAAACTATGACCGAGCAACTTTCATCAGCATTCAATGATAAAATTTCCCTGCATGTAGATTTATAGACAGGTTCTTCTGTCCATGAGATTTGCAGGTTATCTCAGTTACTACTCGAATGGCTACTACTTTAGATCCGTGTCAGTTGCAGACACTACGAATAATAGCAGCTACTTTTCTCTTTGCGTGTTGCGTTTACTACAACTGTCGGTGGCATGATCCTAGATCATAGATCACTACTTTCAGTACTGGTATTCAGAAATTCCGTTTCCGAATTACGGGAAACAACTCTTCCGCTATTTATGTTCGATGTAGAACGCATAATTTTTTTTAAACCGAGTTAAATTCAGAGACGATGAAATAAATTCGGAGGAGGACGGGATTCTTAATACCTCTGGAACATTTCGAAACCAGGAACTTTTAGAAGCCGGGAGGGTTTTCAGCCTCACTAAAAGTCTTACATTTACTATTGTTTTTGTATTGTAAGTAATTGTAAAATTTTACTTGTATTGTAATGGAATGAAATGATGAATAGATGAAATACCTCCCAGTGCGCACTTGCTACGAGTACCTACACTCCAACCACATAAATACTGCACAGGTACTAGGTCGGCTGCCCATACTTGTAGCATATTTTTACTGTGACCCCTTGCCGGGCATTCCAGTCGTGCTTACAAGGAGCTTGGGGCTTCTATACGTGCTCCGTCCGTTGGCTGACAACCGTCCAGGGTCGAGTGACTGCCGACTGGGTGACAGAGAATTTATACAGCATCTAGTCTTAAGATAAGCCGACCTTGTGTTATGGGTATTAACTAAATAATTGATATAGTTATAACATGGCATCTGGTGATGGTTTATTTTTTAGGCAATTTATATAGGTAGGTACTTAAATGAAATGATACTCGTTACGATTAGTTGTTTTTATCTTATGCTTATTAGGAATTGTTTGTTACTACATGTTATCTTATTATACTCGTACATAGAAAAAAACCAGAGCACTCAATCTGCATCTATGTACCTTGTCGCTTTTTCATACAAGTTTTTATAAATTAAATGACAAAGTTCACTGACGAGGCTGCCTAATTTTTATTTACTTTTGGCGAACAACAGCCTAAAAAGCTCTATTGACAGATTGATCGCGTATTTAAAGTAAATAAATTTACGTGTGCGTTATGTGAGATAAGATTTTATTGTACAACCGAATGCTATAGATATATAGATGATACGTAGAAATAATAGAAACTGAATTTCTGGAGAAGTCTGACAGAGTTTTTTTAGGTAGAAACTCAAGTAGGTAAATGCATTTAAAATGTTTAGGACCTACGCCACGTGTGGAAACTCAATCTAGAACAACTTTTTATTCACTTAGGCATGATCGCTACAGAACCTATTTAGCCAAATAGAATTCACCGTCAAATATTTCAAATACATAGCCGTTTAGTAAATGTAGGTTAGGTTAAGGAGGTATTTATTCAACAGATAAATACTTGTCTCAATGGTGGAATATTTATCCATTGCCTAACAGCTATTCTAGCTAAATGTCAGGTGAAGATGCTTCGACAACGAAACGGTGACTGAACAGAATGTTGAATATTGTAAGATAGGTAGGCATGTACATCATAACAAAACAATTACCTACCTAAAACCTTGGAAGACTAGATACATATAAAAATTAACTATCTCAATTTCATTGATTAAACTTATTCCTCTAATTTTAATTCCTTCTAATTCCTTTTTTTATATTTTGCGTGCTAGGTACCTACTGGTCAGGTTATTCAAAATTCTGTGGGACCATATGAGAAACACCAGCTTTAAAATAAAATATCAACCTACAAACAAAAAAAAAACAGTCGATTTGTGAACCTCTTCCTATTTTGAAGTTGGAAGAAAAAAAAAGAACGTATTCATTCACATTCACATATGTTTTTGGACAAACAAAAGAATATTGATGGTACTACAAGATTAGGCAATTTGTATTACTACGTAAAACACCATCGGTATTTTTATTATCAAATATGGCTGATTTTGGACGTGATAAAATGAAGAGATAGGATACATTTGTTATGTGAGTAACAACATTTTTGTCAATCGAGGAAAACCTTAAAAGTATTCTTCCTGACATTTGACATTTCAAAAGGTCGTACCAAATGTTAAGTAACTCTTCAAAGACTAGCGAGACAAAAAAAAACAAGTATCACTTTTAATTTTAGATAAGACAGATTTTGACCTACCATTTTACGTTAAATAAATTACAATGTGACGACCGATGTGGCGCGGTGGGCGAAAGTCCGCCTGCGACGCAGGAGGTTGCGGGTTCGATTCCCACCTCGGAACAAATTTGTGCACGATCTGCAGAAATTTGTTTCGTTGGTCTGGGTGTTTAATATATATAATAAAAAAAATATCTATCTATGTAATATATTGTATTAAGTATATCCGTCATCTAGTACCCATAACACAAGCTCTGCTTAGCTTGGGGCTAGATGATGCTGTGTGGACTGTCCGGAATTATTATATTATATTATTAATGTACCGTTAACGATATTTTGTTTTTCCCAAAAACTGAACGAATGAATACTATATCATATTTTGTTTTGTTTTTTTTGATCGACTGCAAAATAAGGGTGACAAAACTAAATCGAGCTGTGCTGCGCTGTACTGCGCTGTGCTATGTTTGGTCAATAGAAACAGCGTAGCCTCGCACAACGCAGCACAGCATGGTTAGTTTGTATCCTCATTAAAACATTAGACGAGCGAGTTGACCAAACATAGCACAGCGCAGTACAGCACAGCACAGCTCGATTTAGATTTGTCACCCTTAGAAGGAGGTCCTGAATTTGACTGGGTTTTTTGTTTGTTTACTCAGAATTTTCTAGGTAAGTAAACCGTTTTTCATGATTTTATCCAAAAGCTGGTGATTTCCATTTGGTCCCATAAAAATTGCTCGTTTTCGATCACCATATCCACGGTTCATTGCTTATTCATAGCAAACATTTTATTGCGTATAAATATTTCTTCAATTCAGTAAGCTCAACTGGGTATTTCTCCTCTTATTGGCCTTGTGCTGAATACATAATGTACAGCTTAGATCCTAGTAATCTCTACAGGTGCCAGAAATTTCGCAAACATAGGAGTGGCAGAGATGCCTATGTAAACAATCTAGCGGAACACTAGAAACAAATCTTGTAACGGTATTTACATTTTACAAGGTAATTCACAAATAGTATAGCGTGCTATTCAAGCAAGATTTTTATAAATACAAGATTTAATTTCGGGTGTTTTAAAAATTACAGTCTTCAAATTCTATAGCAAAGCAAAATCGAGAAATCAGCAATGCAGTCGAAGTCAATAATTTTAAAGGAAATCTCAAAACCTTGATCAAATTTTATGAAACCACAAGAGAACCACACGCTTTAAAATAAAAAAAATAATCCTAAAAATATTTTCACCGAGAAAAAAGTTATGATAGGTATCACATTTAAAACAAACAGTTGAATTGAGAACTCTTTTTAGTAAAATTGCGAATCCATTTTTGAAGTTCAAAAATAGATTCCTTTACGAGATAATAATATGTTCGAGAGCTAAGAATCCTTTTTTGAAATTCACAAAAGGATTCTCAATTTAAAAATAGAGCTTCCATGAAGTTGTATTGATAAGTAGGTTTTATACTAACCTGTACGCATGTACATGCACGGGACAACCCGTTACGGGATTATACAGCAGAAGCACACAAGCCACAACGTCGCCTTGGACAACAGCGCTGGTGATGCTGCCGTGCGGGATGAAGTGCTTGATGGTTTGCTGCTTGCCTTTGGTGGTCACATTCTGGATGATCTTCAGTCCTTTGTGAGATACCTGGGGAGGGATTCGAGCTTGAGATGTTTGGAAACTTTAATGTTTTAACGGTAAATGTTTGAGCGATTGTAAGATGTCAGGGCGAAGAAATGGCAAACCTAACAAACAGATTGATCTGAAATAACGTATTACTAATGGTTCAGTCAGGACCCAAGTTTGGCAGCCGTACAGAAGATACGGCATAATGCACGTATCATAAATAGTATACTTTTTTATTATATTGTCATGTCTTTATTCTTTATATTATAAGTAGGTAGTTCACTCAATGACGAAAAGCGTTTTCAAGTATTATTAATTCTTTTATTTCTTACTCATGCGTATTCACAATTAGATCTGTTGTCACTTAATATAATACATTAACGTGAAGTTTGTGTATCTTCCTACAAAACCAGGTATTGGTATTATAAAGAACCTTATCATATAATATTTCTACCGTTATTGCATAATACCGGCAAGTTGTCAGTTATTCACACCTTCCTTGCGTGTGCGCAGTCCATCTTTCAATTAATCATGATACATTGCGCGCCATAAATCAATAATTACAACTTTCTAGCCCTTGCTCCGTTACAATGCTGCAGGCTATACATAGGGTATGTGTATACGAGCGACAAGATGTACATGTTAATAGGGGTAGGTGCAAACGAGCAATAGGAAGATAAAAAAAATATTAAAAAAAAATCGGACAGTCTACACAGCATCATCTAGCCCCAAGCTAAGCAGAGCTTGTGTTATGGGTCCTAGATGACTGATATACTTAATACAATAGATTACATAGATAGATATTTTTTATTATATACATAGAAAACACCCAGACTAACGGAACAAATTTCTGCAGATCGTACACAAATTTGGTCCGAGCCGGGACTCGAACCCGCAACCTCCTGCGTCGCAGGCGGACCTTCGCCCACCGTGCCACATCGGTCATCATATCGGTCGTCAAGATGCTGATAATCTATCTACGTATATACTTATTGAATTTAGTTATGCAAAGCATTGCCATACAACGGGGCAAGCAGTCCGCGTTTTGGGAACCCTTCCGACTGGATTTGATATAGATCAGTTGAGCTACCTCCTGTTTTAAACAGTCTGCTGTCTCTAGTCTAGTCTGAAGCTGAATCGTTTCATTTGTAAATACGAGTTCTAATTTTTTCTTTACTTATTAAAGTAATGACGTGTTTCAAGTATTCTCTAATAGGTACTTTTAACTCAAAATCTGCATAGCTTAGGGCTAGATGGTGCTGTGTAAATTGTTCAACTTTAGAATAAATCGTTAAAAAAAAATTAAGATTACTTATAGGGTATTTATATATATATTTTTTTTTCTTTATTTATTATGAAGGAGTTTAGTCAAATTGACTATGTCACTCCCATAGGCACAAAATAACATTTAACACAACAAAAACCAAACTTATTATAACATTTAAATAAAACTAATCTGAATAAGGTACATAACCACAACATAAATCTACAACTGACTAATAAATGTAACTTATCCTATGAGGGTATTTATTGCTTAACTTGTGTTTGATTGTTAACGTTGCTGTAACATGATGGAAACATGGATGAAATAAATAAGGTACGCGATGAATAACACTATATTTTTTTTTTTTAATTATGATGAAATAGGTACCTATATTTTTTTAATACTAGTGTATAACAACTTTGAAAGCCGGTTCAGACCTACTCCTTGAGACCTTATAGTGAACTGTAATAGAATTACATGATGTAATGTAAGAGATATCGATTACTTTCGAGCGAGTCAAGGGTCAGATCTAATAGATGTTTTGTTGGGAACTCGGGTTATGTGTAATGGACCTCTTTACCGGTAGTAGGTCGATTAAATGAGATAATGTGCTTGCAATAATCGATTTAAGCGAGCTTCCTGTTTTATAACCACACATCAAGATAGTAGAGTACTTGTCAAAGAGATCTTATTTAGAGTTCCATATCCAGATGCTGAAAACAGAACCCTAATGCTAAGCCTTTGCTGTCTGTCTTTCCGTCTGTCGATCAGAAGATAATATCTAATCAACCGTAAAAGCTACATAGTTGAAACTTTCACAGAATGTGTATCTTTCTTTTTGACTGAAAGTTTGTAATAAAAATAAAGAAATATTATGAAGTTGTATTGTATGTATTATTTTCTGCCTTTATGTGGTAATAGTAGGTATAATAAATAGTTTTTATTCTATTTTAAAATTAAGAGGAGCTCCCATACTAAAAACGTGTTTATTTGGCTTTTTTTGATTTAAATTTTTCAAGTCTGCATCTTTTTTAAAATAACAGGAAGAGACATATAAAATAAGTATAAGATACAGTTCAATTATAACAAAAAGTAAAATTTTAATAAACTAAAAGTTTAAGTAAGTTCTCAAAGAGTCTGGTGTGAACGGACTTTAAGTTCAGTCTTAAAAATTCTAAAGATCATTTACTGGTTCCGCAAGCTTCAGGCTATATTATACAACATCAGTGACGTTAATTGTGATACGAGACTTTAATTAGAAGTAATAGCGATATCTAATACTAGAGTAGGTGTATATTTGAAAGTTTTTGAAGTGATTAAATGAGTTTGAACTTTGAACTTTTTCTGCACCGATGAACTGATAAAAATGTAATATTGGCCATAGTGTACCAGGAAAATTCTAAGCAAATTGAAAAAGAATATGTCTTTCGTTATCAGAGCAAGGATATTTGCTGTAATAGTGTTAATAAACTGGAAAAATGTTAATGCGTTCGGTTTAAATTGTTAGTAAAAGATATCTTCGGGTATTTATCGCACTTTTTTACCTATTTGCCCGACTCGATCACGGGATGACTGGAGTAATGGAGCCATCGCCTCTGCGAAGCGGGGTTAGCAGAATTTGCAATACCCTCATTTGTTCTTTAGTGTATCATCAGTGGCTCACCTGCAGTGTAACCTTGAAGGGCTCGAGGGTCCGCGCGCGTTGCTCCAGCGCAGCGACGGCGGGAAGCGCGCACTCCTCCCCCCGCAGCCCCCGCGACTCCTGCGCCCCCAGGAACCACACATAGTACGACGACTTCTTGATGTCCTTCTTCATTCTGAGTGCCATGTTAGGGCATGTTTGTCTGTAACGAAAGAGATAGCTGTTAGTGTTGCTATCACAAAATGGTGATTTAAGTTTGATAACACCACTATCTGGGAATGCTTTTCGGAAAACAGAATGAAAACATTCATTGTATTGTCAATTCGGCTCTAAATATATTATACCTCTATGTAAGATGAAACTTTTTTCAAATTTCCCAAAATGCCTAGTAGGTAATTTGCAAACCGTGTCACTTTAACTGAATACAAATTGTCACTTTCCGAACATGCGAGATGCCCAACCGTACTGAGTGGATAGTGATAGTGGATTGTGCCACTTTAGATGTAATTATTAGTAATAAGCTTAATTGTTACTACAAATTTTGATGGTGCAATAAAGAAGTTATCTATCTATATATCCTTTACCCACGTAAAGGATTATCCACTCATTACGCCACACCCTGTATAAAAAGACAAGCTATTTTTTGGAGACAACGCCCAGTCCAAACTCCTGAAAGCTAGAAAGCTGACATAAGGAGTCTCGGTGGTTTAGGTACTTTTTACTACACTGAAATGAAATGATATGAAATTTTTATAACTCCTTTAAGTACCAAGTTTATCAAATAGAATAAAAGAACGGGGCTACATTAAATAACTACTAAAATCACAGGTTTTATCAAGTAAAACGTAAACATACCGTTAAAATGTGATTTCGTAGGCGGCAACATAGAAGACAGAAACATTAAAGTCTAATTTTGGTCATTCCGACCATACTTATTAGTCATTGTTGTTTTTGCTACGATTAGTGGTATTTTTAAACTTGAGAGCTTTATCACGAATATACTATAAATTGTGTTGATGTTCAACCACGAAATACAACGGCACTGCCTACCTACTATTTTAATGGCGATAATATTTATTTGTTTTTCTTTAATATTCATAAAGTTAGAATAGAACTAGGTACTCGAAGATTTGGACCACAACTATTTACTTTCAAGGGTGATACAATTTGTTTAACATACATTTTTGTTTATATTTCGATTTTTTTATTAAACTTTATTAACAACGAAAATTACAAGCAAAGGAATAGAAAAATTACTTCTTTCGATTTTAGTTAATATTTAAATCTTTTTGAAAGGTTCCTTCTATCTTATCCATGGTATTAAGTACACATACCTATCAGTCATCTAGTACAAATAAAAGCATTGCTTAGCTTATTTATTACATTTTGATTCATTCGGAGAACAAACAGTTGTAGGAATAAATCCTTCAGACAGGAATCTTAAAAATACTATAAGGCTGAATCACATACTTACATAAGAAATTAGAGTTTTCTTGTTATTTGGTCTTTGTAAAATTAATTAAAATGATATACTAATTGTACAATGATAAATACTACAAAAATAAACATAATAAGATGCAGAATGACAAATTCCAAACAATTTTCACACATAAATTGAAATTCATCGCAAGCGTTCGATTAAAATTCCAAATTCAAAGCCAAGTTGTATCATGTAACGATTACAAAATAGGGGCAAAGTATTGAACGGAATGTGTAAAATGAGACAATTTTACGGCAATTTGAATGCTATAATCATGGAAATTAGGATAAAGATAGATGAGTTCTAGAGATATATAATACTAGCTGCGCCCCGCAGCGTCGCCCGCGGGGAAATTTATTTATTTGTCAAATATCATATTTTTATACATAATATGCTATTCCCGACGAAGACAAATCCAAAAACACAAAAATCATAAAAATCGGTCCAGCCGTTCTCGAGTTATAAGTGTTGTAACAAACACGACTTTCTTTTATATAATATATAGATTTACTAAAACTATTTAATTATTTTCCTAATCATTTATTAATATTATTGGAGGAGAAGACACCACCGCCAGATCGAAAAAAGATTCGAGAAGGTCTACCCAATGAGTTCGATATAGGTCACCAGCAGGTACGCAATATTTTATTGCGTACAGCCTTACATGAACGCAAGGGCAAACAAAATATACATAATAACCTACCTAATAGGGGTCTTATTTACCCTTAATAACACGCCTGGGATCAACACACATTGGCGCGCTAAAAAACTTCATACGGTATACTTTCATACGGTTCGCACTAATTTAATTCATACCAGTAATTAACGGTTTAAAAATTACTTAAGACCAGGTTTTCATTTTAAACACTGACATGTTTTTTAATAAAAATAGTAAGTATAAAATATAGAGATAGGTACGATCCATTCCAGCATAACGGAGCAATTTCACGCTTTTATAACAATTAATATGGCTGAATGTCAATGGACAATTGGGTCTACGCGGTAGACAACGGGAATTAGGTAATGTGTAATAACTTAATACGTAATAACTTATTACGCATTAATAATTGCTAATAAGCAACCATGGAATATTTGGTAGGTACATTCCCTTTTGGCAACTTTTCGTTTTCAAATAAACGAAAAAGATTTACATTTCGTAAATTTCATTTCATATCTTTTTAAATAAAAATGGCCTTTTTATTCTGTTATGTAAGAATATTTCTGTAATTTTGGTAGATTTAAACAGCACCTAAACTAAGCTCCCACAGTCATTACTTAACTCCACAACCTTGAGTTAGTTATTTAATTGCTCCAAACAAAACTGAGAACATGTTGATAGAGTTCATTGAGCAATGGTTATCATATTTTAATTTAAATGCAAATGTATTTATGATTTTAATTTGCGACGATTTGTTTTGGACGATGATTGACAAGACATTGAAAATAATAAAATAACTACCGTAATTAAAAAGATCACTTATTTACATATTTTATTATCAATTGAAACAATAACAAAACGACAAAGGACATTATACACTTACATGTATTACGTATTTATACATCAAAATCATAAAAATCGAAGTGAGGAAATGAGAAGTCAGAATGCCCAGAATGCGAAAATAATTATTAAAAGATATAATAATTGGTTCACCTAAAATTAGTAACAAATGTTAAATAGGTACTCAAAAAAAAACAACTATATCGAGGACTTATTTAGGAATGCGGTTAAAAAGACAGACGAACGTATTTATCATTAGAATAAGATCATGTGAAATCTTCGTTCTTGACATTGTTACCTTAATTTCTTAACAACCATCATAAATCCAGTGGAAAGAACTAATATTTCACAATAAATCATCTCTGACCTTGATAAAACGAATATATTACAAACAGGTCTTTCACGGTTGGAATTTATGTTGACAGGTAACATACATATACATAGTATCTGATTAAATAAAACATGATTTTAATAAAGAAAGTGATTTCATATTGTACTAAAAAAAATCTACCCATTTCTGAGATGAGTAAGGGAATGCAATCGTTTGCCGCGCACAAAATGCATGCAAAAAGTTTTTCGCAATTTCTGACATTTGTCATTTCTTGTGCCCAAACCTTAGTTTTTCCAGTTATGACTTTTGATCCTTAAAAGAAACAGAATCGATTCGAATCAAAAACAATATTTTATGACAATATATCTACCATTTTCTTGAAAACTGTAATTTTTTCCTAAATCTGTGAATACAGTTCAGAATATCTCAAAAAGATACGGATGGTATCCTAGGATTATTGGGCATCTTTGGATGAGGCCGAAGGTGGTCTACATCACGAAGACAGAAACTGATATCCATCATCATCCAGAAACTTTGATCAAGAATAAATAAGAATAATTATTTTGAAATTATTTTATTTTCGTGACTCGGCAGACATAGTTTAAGACGTCTTCCGGTCAGGTGGAATGACGACCTATGAAAGACTACAGGTAGATGCTGGATGCGACAAGCAGAAGATAGGGCGCTTTGGCGCTCATTAGGGGAGGCCTTTGTAGCAGTAGACTAATATAGGTTATACCTTACATATAGGTCGCTGATGATGATATTAATCTCAAGGTCTACTAGTTCAGACAAAATAAATATGTCAAAATATGCTGCTGTATAAATACATAGTCAAGTTTTTTTTATAATAACTGCATCAAGTTTTTTCTATTTATTCCCACTTGTTCATAAATCCCACTTTATCATTTACCATTACATTTTGATGTTTTAAAAGCTTTAATACCATACATATATTAGTACTATCTATATTACTTACATAGTTTCCCAATATTACTATTTTCCCACACAAACTCATATAGGTATATCACCTGTAGAATATATTATCACTCTGAAGCGAGGGTCATATTCAAATCTTTCAATTCGAGTACATAATATACATATTATATCTATTCATGACAGAATTGCGGTTATTATATAAATGAACATAAGCACAACTTAGTACTGTTTATATTTACATTCTTGAGCTAATCCAAGGTGAGGTTTATCATTTGTGATTCGTTTCGGCCACGGATTTATTCGCATGGTCAAAGAAATGTGATTTAGATATGATTGTACAAACAGCATAGAAATCTTAATAATTTGTTTACTATTATCATTAAGTACTTAACTATGCTATCCAGTAATATTGACTGCAAAAAATACTACTATATAATATATACAATTAACATTGCGCTAACTACAGACGGTTGCAAACAGTCTAAAGGTAGCTCAACTCAATTGATTGTCATAGTTATATACCGCCAAGTGTTAACAGCGTGTTAGCAGGTGCTTGACACGGTCTTGACCATAAGAGACCTTCTATCTAGGACAAGCATAAATCACTCTAGAGTCCAAAGCAAATTATGCAGAAACAAGCCTAGAATCCAATTCGTATTCAAATCGAATCAAGTTTCTAAATGGATTCGAAGTTTAGCCTGAATTCCGGAGTTGAAACATCTTCATGTTGTAGTTTTTGAAATGTGTTTAAAATATTGCGTATTTATTAATGTTTTTAAAATAATTGAGGAGATGTTTGTAACTCTGCGAAAGACTGCTGGCAGATGCTGGATGCGGCAATCTGAAGACGGGGCGCTATGGCGCTCATAAGGGGAGGCCTATGTCCAGCAGTGGACATAGGCTGATGATGATGATTGTAAACTGTTGTAAAACGAGCGCCTGATTGCACTGATGAAAACGCACGACAAGATATAGTTTTCGTAGTGTTTTAAATTGTTGTATTTTGTTACTCGATATGCCAATGCGCCAATTCTGGCTTATTTTAGGTAATACCTGGTTTTGTAAATTTTTTAGCTCTTTTCTACAAAATTACTAAAAAAAAGGCGTAAAACAATAAGAAATTGAATTCAGATTTTAAGTCTTTGAAGTTTTTTTTAAATATCAAATTATGTAGGTGATCTAAATTCGTCAAAAATGAATCTTACCTAGGTATTAGTAGGCCTTCCAATAAAGTCAATATAGAATGGTCAGTAACATTTTGAACGGCGATGACCTATTATTCAGAAAGGTCGTCAGATCGGGTGTTTTGGATTGACATCCTCATCAAAGCTACGTCTGTAGTCGGCTGTGATGAGATGGCCAATGGCTTCAAGTTCCAACGAGGAGTGCGCACAACGAATCCTTCCTCCCCCTCTCGCCTCAGTCGTGATTGTATAAGGACGTTCGTTTTTCATAGCGCGCGAGATGCGATTTTTTTAAATTACTTAGGTACTTTTATTATTTAATTAGCGTCGGCCCGCGGGTTTGCACGCGTTGTTTCCAGGTATGGGAAAAGTTTCAAGGCTATTTTATCCCATGGGAAGTGATGTGAAAAGTAGCTTATGTTTTATTCCAAGCTTAGAGCTAAGTACTTACTTATTCAAAATTTCATCCATCCAAACTTTCGCGTTTATAATAAGAGTACGACTAGCGGAAAATTATTAAATACTTACTACAGGAAAATTTATAACCGTTTTTATGAGACCATGAATCTACTCTAAACTTATTCATGAGATTTCAATTTGATAATAATATTAGCGATTTTGGACTAAAAATTTACATGACGACTCTGTTGGCATCCTGGTACCAATAACTAAACATAATAGGTAAATAGCCATTTTTCAATGATAAGAAATAGTTAGATCCGTCACATATTAAGCTAGTTACCATCTTTGTTAAAGTTTTGTGAAAATTGAATCACTAGGTACTTACATTACCAAATACTTCAATCAATACCATTTTTTTCATAATACATACTTTTTGAAGCTTGTATCGTAGTAGATTCGAAAAGTTGCTTTTCTACAAGATAATATATTCCTTGAAAACCGAAAAAAAACTGCTAGCAATTTGAATCTTTCTCGCAATGTAAATCGATCAACCTTAAATACGATGGGTGGGAGTGAAAAATGCGATTCGATGATCGCTTAAGTGCAAACAAGCAATACAAGACTTAAATCCTTTAAAATAAGGTACGGTTTTCATTGATAGTCCATCACGTCGTCTCTACGTAATGTCATTGAAATGTACCTTTAAAAATCTAATTTAGTCACATTATTATTCGTGTCAACAAAGTCCCCCACCACCGACTGATTCATCGTCAAATAATTTGCGAAATTGCTTGCATTAATTTAATTTTAACATTAAAAAGGGCAGGTATAGGTATAATATAACCTTCAAAATCTTTTGTAATTTAATTTCAAAGGAAAACTATAACGTGAATTTTGTGGTGTGAAATAGACGTAGTTATAGCCCTGGAAGAACAAAGGCTACTTTTTAAATAATCAGTTCCCATTATTGGATAGAAATAACCTTGAGACGTTTTCATAGAAACAACACATGCGAATTTCATAAGTGATTTTATCTTTCATTTCATAAAAATCTTGTTTAATCTTGTTTTTGTTTATTTTTGTACTTTTCTCTGTTTATTTGGTGTGCAATAGTATTGTATTGTATTGTTTAAATAACACGGAATCAGAATTCTCATAGAGAGTGAGATGTCTCCTAATAACGGTAACTACAAGTTACACTTTACAATAAGAGCGCTTATTTTATAAAATTACTCATATTATTGCGGTAACGCCATTACTGTAGTTTTGCTCCTATTATTTATCACAACTTTGTTTTATTATGATCTAATTCTTTGTATCATGTGTGTTAGAACATCGATTTGTTATTTTCATCGCTACAGGCCTCGTGAGGAAACCGGTGTAAATTGCTTTAAAAATTCGTTCAGGAAATTTACAAAATGTTTTTCTGTCAAAATGTATTTATTGTATCTGTATTATTTGGTATAGGTAATATTTTTTAAAGGTTTTTATTCGAGTTGTAGGAAACATTTGCTAAAATTTTAAATAAAAATTGCTACATTTTTAGCATAGCAAAGATTTTAACAATTTTTTTGAATTTATTAACTAAGATACTGATAATTTTTTTACTCACTCGGAGTTTTGAAGCTCAGTGTATTCATTGTTTTCTACGTCGATATAATTTTATTTATCTAATTATCGATCTAATTTAATTTGCTATTTGAGAAACTTTTATTTAAACATACTCATATGATAAATTAAATTTTTCTTAATGTCAGTGATTTATTAGGTATCATTTAAATTTTGTATTTCTTTTCCACAGATCTAAAAACCTAGGTAGATATCTCTAAAGCGCTTTGAAATCAGTGATTATTAATGAAATTGCATTTCTAAGTTAATTTTATGAAATCTGGTCAAGGTGGGATATTTAAATAAAGTTATATAACCTGCAACGTGTTAAATAATTTAAAGGTGAAATGGAGATTTGGACGATGTCAACAATATGCAATGGATGACCTCGCGCGACATTTATGTTTTTTAAGTGAATTTGCTAATCTCCAAATATAACCTACTAGCGACCCGCCCCGGCTTCGCACGATTTTATTATACGTATAAAACTTACTCTTGAATCACTCTATCTATTAAAAAAACCGCATCAAAATTCGTTGCGTAGTTTTTAAGATTTAAGCATGCAAAGGGACATAGGGACAGAGAAAGCGACTTTGTTTTATACTATGTAGTGACTAGGTAGAGGCGTAGACATAAAGAAATGATGCTGGACAATTCACTATCATTATCTAGCCTCAAGTTCAGCCGAGCTTGTGATAGGGTGCTAGATCCTTACTATGGTTTGTAAAGATGTATGAATTTATGGATGTTTGTTCCTCTTTCAAGCAAAAACTACTGAACGGATCGGGCTGAAATTCGGAATTGGAAAACAAATGGATATACGAAAAATATAGTCGAATTGAGAACCCCCTTCTTTTCTGAAATCGGTTGAAAATAGTAAGTTGTCTTATACATATCTCAAAATTTTTGATATGATAGTTTAAAATTATTTTGGAATAGCATATTACAAAAATATTGGGAAGTTACTTATAACTCTACTAAGAGCGCCCCGCTGTTTCACCCGCTTAATTTCCGTTCTCGAGGGAATTCCGGGATAAAATATAGCGTATAATTGTCTTTCTTTGTATATATAAACATATATATGTGTTATTCCAGACCAATCAATCTATCACTGTGCCAAATTTTATTCATATCCGTTTAGTAGTTTTTGCGTGAAAGAGTAACAAACATCCATACTTACAAACTTTCGCGTTTATAATATTAGTAGGATATCTACTTATTACTATACTATGTGTGTAAAGGTATTTTTCGTACCGACTTATTTTCCTCTGATGTAAAACAGTGTTGAGTAACGGTAAGCCAAAAGACCTCATTCTACTGATAGCTTTTTGTCATGCACATCATTAACTACTCTGTTATTAATAGTACTTATGTGAAAATGTTTTGTACTATGTACACTTATATGTACAGGCATTTTTTAAAGTTTTTATTCACAGCCGCGGGCTAGACACCTGATGAGTTTGAAATAGTGACGAGATATAAGCCGAAATGAAGATGCCGAAGCCGAATAAGCTTCAGCTATCAGTAATTGAAAATACTAGTTCTAATTATCAGGGGCGGCTTATTTAGGGACTTATTATAAATTGTATTTTATTTCTCCCTGCTTAGCTTGGGGCTAGATGATGCTGTGTGGACTGTCTGGAATTATTTACTTATTATTTATTTACCTACTTATATTAAGTTTCTCAGACAAATATAATTAAAAAAAGTACCCTTTTATTTTATTGCCAATTTGTCTTCGTTATAAATTATTACAAACTAGATGCGCCCCGCGGCTTCGCCCGCGAACCAGAGCTTTTTTCATACAAATTTCAGAAATTTATCAGACACCTATAAAAAATAAATTTAATTAATAACTCCATAGTTTATTTATATAGAGTTTTGAGTGAATGGAACTAAGTAATATTTATTTTCCATACAAACTTTACCACCCCATTAATTAACCCCTTGAGAGGTTAATTTTTTAAATTTACTCTTTTTTATGTTTTTCTACGTCCTAATCTATCTACATACCAAATTTCTTTACACACTTACCCTACCCATTTATTATAATAGTAATGTTTCGCAAAATCTGTTCAAAATAAAAATACCTATTGATTATTTAGCCGAAAAACAAACAAAGCTGAAAATTGAGAGCATCACTAATGTGACCGTTAGCTCGTCCAACATTCTAAACAAGTATTATGCCGTTACAGCTTATTATCAAAAAAACTAAGCAAGTGCGAGGTTAACCTTAATTTGAAGATGTATTGTATCTACCTAAATATTATTATTACGTTAAAAATGAGGTCGGATACTATAATAGTTTCTGAACTTCGCACTATTTTCCCGAAAGAAAATCCTTAACGGCTGCCCTCATTCTATACCAAGTCAGTTTAAGGATTTGATATAACCTGCCTGGGAGAAATCGTTCTCAGCGATAAGGCCGCCTTTTGTACTATTTTTATTTTTTAATTAGATATAAGCTCTTCTTAACTGTATGATACTTTCTATTTTAGTACAATAAAGCGTTCATTCATTAATTTATTGGTACATGTATGCGAATATGGCATAAAGCATTTTAAATGTAGTTTTAATTTTAAACTCGATAGTATCAAACCGTCTCATTTTTCTATGAGATTGTTTGCAGTGTCTCTAGCGTGCGAATATGGATTTACAATTTAACCTTTGTTTAACAGATCGACATTCGTTTGCCGAGTCGCGGTCAAGAACACGTTTACCATAACAGTTGTTGGTTCTTCGTCGACTAAACTTAGCTACATTACATTTATATCATATTATTGCACCAGGTTAGTACATCTTAAAGATAAGAATAAAAACAAGTTGTATAATGAACTTTAAGGTTAGGTAATTAGTGTCATAGTCGCCAAAAGTATTTGAACACTTTCACTAATTAGGTACAATCAACTAGAGTCAGCAGTTACATTTATTAAAAATAATTTTATAAATACATTTTTCTAGACTGATGATATACTAAATACAGAAACCAGAACCTACCAATAAATAAATCAACAATAATTTCTTTTATATAATAGTTTTTTAGTAGATACTATTATTTATTTATGTATCTACCTATTATATAGTATCTTTATAAATATATCTATTATATAGTATCTTTTTTTCATCTACGGTACAACTTGAGTAGTTTTTCTGGTTAAACATTCGTCTTAACTTTGAATGTAGTATTTCGGAGAATTTTAGTTTATGTAATTAAATAAGTAATTTAAAAATATTTTTGGTTTAAAACTTTTTGTTACTGATTGTACATAGTACACGACAAATCAAGAAGCGTGACGGAGCGATATCTGATACACTGCCACAAAGTTATCTGTTCCTGTGAACATAATCAGAGCTGCCGTCCCTTCTAAATGTTAAGAATCGGACTAAAAGTTACAACAATTTACAACACATCACTAAAATAATAGTTAAAACTACTTCCTGAGAATAAGGAATAACCTTATTCTTCTCCATAACTCTTCTAATTTATAACAGTTTCTATGCATAGGTGGTATTAGGTAGTGTTACTTACTCTCTACTCAGACTGATTTGGTAAGTATGTGGAATTTTAGATATTATAGGACCTAGAATAACACATAGGATTATAAATTTAGAAATTTTATTTAACCACTTAGGTTAAGGTGGTAAGTTTGTATGGAGAATTATTATTCCTAGGCTTGATTCACTCGAAATTCGGTTTAAATATACTGCAAAGTAAATAATTAAACACGTATTTTTTATTTTTACGAAACTTCCCCCTAGGAGTTGTGAAGTAATATCTGAAATTTGACTAGTACCTAAATTTCCATGCGGGCGAAACCGCGGGGCGCAGCTAGTTATAAAATAATTGAAGAAATTAATATCAAGACATTGATTTACCGGCACCATAAGTATCTAAATTAAAATGAATAAATAGGTACTTGTCAAATTTTAAGCTTAAATTATTATAAAATAAATATAAATGAAATAGGGTGAGATTTTTTCTACACTTCAATAATATTTTATTAATTAATAAATAAAACCTAAAAGTGAAGAGAAAAACGGTTAGGTTTCCCTTCACTTTATATAAGTGAAACTTTACCGATTTTCTCTTAAATTTATCTTTTAATATTTATTTTATCTCTTTCTTATACATATTTTATTTATACAACATCAAAAAAAATAGTTCATTCATATTATACTTATTTTGAAATGTATGTATTCGTTCAAGTTGAATGAATACATACATTTCTATTCAATTACGTCATAGCTGAACTGAGGAGGCGCCGGTACGTAAAGGTAGCCAACAGCCTCTCTGCTTTAAAAATTACGTGTTGAGTATGTCTTGATAGCCATACCCCGCAATCCGAGACCGGAGCCCCAGCCTACGTGCCATCAAAGCGGCAAACACCCTTTTATTACAGTTCAAGCTCCGCGGCGAGAAGCCGCCGCGAACCCGAAACGCTTCGATACCGCGATTTAGCGCTCGTTCACTTTTAGCAGCGACATCTAGTTATAATTTTTGTCAACTTTGGGTGTAGTTTTTTGATTGGGTAGCGGATGTTTTTAGACGTAGAAATTGTTAGGTTTGATATTTTTGTTTTTCAGAAATAACAATCTATTACCCACGACTTTTTCCGCGGCGAGTTAATTTTTAAACCTTATGCTCTTTCCAACATTATCTATAAGAATATTTGAACTAGCTATTGCCCACGACTTCGGTCGCGTAACATTAATTGTAAGTAAGCACATAATTAACACGTAAGTATTTTTTTTAGAGTACCTAGGTAAGTAAGTACTTTATGTGGTTTTCTGGTAGTTTACTTGTTATTAAATAATAATATTAACTTTTATGTGAAAACAAGCTATTGGCCCCGACTTCGTCCATGTAGGTACAATTCTTATTTTTCTATCTTCGAGCTTAGAATATAGGCTGATATTTGATTTTTGGTTTCTAATTGACACCTCTGTCTGTGGCGCAGCAGACAAAAGTCCATCTGCGAAGCAGTTGCGGGTTCGATTCCCGCCTCGGGACAATACTTGAGTATCCATAGGACAAACTCTGCTTAGCTTTGCCTTTAAAATGCTTGATTAATTCTCGATAAATTAAATTCCAAGCTCTACGTAGCTAGCTGAAACAAAGATAGATGTGTATATATTAATTGACAGATGATTGACAGCTTCAAACAGGTAATTAAGTGCAACGAACACCGGTACACGTCGTTAGGACACTGGGTCAAGTAGAACCATGGGGGAAACAGTACTGGTGGGCCCATATAGCAATTATTTCAATCAACTTGGATTGTGATTGATTGTGAACGCCACAATTTAAATTTCTCGAAATAGTTTGAGTGTTTCTCGAAATAGTTTGAGTGGTTTATCAAAAATCAACAAAAATCTAAAAAATTTATCATCAGCATCAGCCTATATTAGTCCACAGCTGGACACAGGCCTCCCGTAATGAGCGCCATAACGCCCGTCTTCAGCTTGCCGCATCCAGCTGGCTCTTTTTTAAAAATTGTTAGTATACGCTGATGATATTTTCTATGGTAGAGGCTTTACCTGAAAATCAGCGTAGCATCCGGTCTAGCCGAATGCTACACAATGCTGAGGCAGGGACCCTTTTTCACCCTACATTATGTCGACTTTTATTACTTCATCATTATAATGTAATAATGTAAATATATAATGTTATTTTTCATTCATAATGTATACATTTTTGTGTAAGTTTAGGTACCTAGTTTAATTATGTACCTATATTTTAAAATTTGACTTGACAAAGTGCTTATTTTATAAGCCTTAAGTGGGTAAAATAAAAAAATTCTTTCTTTCTTTTCTTTCATTTTGGACTTTTCTACTATCTTTATCATTAATTGAATGTGACCCTATCACATCATACGACACTTCATCAGTAGACTAGTTACGTCTATCTACCTCTTGCTATCGTGATCTGAATTACAAAACGCACAATTCAGAATACACTATAATACGTCTTTAACAAGGCTTTATTTTGCAATTACACGTTTACGTGATTGCGGTTATTGTGCACAAACTATGTGAACGGACAGATAACGAAATGAATAATTTGAAGTGTTTAAAAATATTATAAAACTAATTGATATTTTTAAAGCAAATGTGAACATCATTAGAACTCAGGACTTTCTGAACTGAATGGTTTTATTTCTTTAGGCTTATAAAATAAGCTTGTACTTTAGTCAAATTTGACATGATTAACAAATCCACATATTATAGTACCTAGTTTTTAATTTTACTATGTGTAGTGTGACGTATTGTCTAATAAATCATTTTCATTTCATTTCATTTTTTCATTTCATTTCATTTCAAATCCTTACTAACGCGAAAATTCCTATGTGTGGATGTTTACCTTTACCTTTTCACCCACAACTGCCTACTTAACAAACGGGCTGAAATGTCAATTAGTTTTATCCCTGGAATACACAGGCTACATCTTATATCACTTTCATCATACTTTCACCTCTGTTCAATTATTTTACATGTGTTATTTAATGGAGGAAATTATTTTGGTTTATGTTTATTTTAGATTTATATTTTTAAGGATTATGTACTGTTTATTTTCCAAATAAAATAAAATAACAAAATAAATAAAAATACATTTCAACGCATGCGAATACGCGTGCATATACTAAGCTTTTATTGAGCTTAGCATTACATTGCAGTTCCATACAGTCTTATTTAAACAACAATAGGTACCTAATGCTAAAATCAGTAGCACAGAATGTGTGCACAATCAGCAATTAAGGTAAGGTTGTGTTAACGTTACGTCACGTAACGGTAACGGTAACGGAAGCGGTAACGGGAGGAACGCTAACGCTGGTTTAGACCGCCTAGCGCCTGTTGATCAGGATTCTAGTTTTACAACGCCTAGATAATAAATAAATATAAATAAATAATGCTGGACAATCCTCACAGCGTCACCTAACCCCAAGCTAAGCAGAGCTTGTGTTATAGGTACCTACTGGATGACTGATATACTTCATACAATACATAACATTGATTTTCTTTATTCCGTTTTATTTTTGTTTGGGATTTTATTCGCTTAGCGAATATGCCAATCCCGTATTACATACACATACTCAGACAAACTATAACTAACTTAAGACATCATAAACCATTGTGTACAAGGCTTTAGCGGCCTTGCACAGTGGTGTGGAGAGTACTCTTTGAACTAAACCCAACTCTGTAAGATTCAAATTAAAATCAGCAATCAATTATTGCTCATTGAAAACATCCAGAATCCTACAACAATTATTTGCATATTTATGTCGACCCGGGAATCGAACCTACAACCTCCTAATCCGCAGACGGACATTCGCACGCCACGCTACATCATTGACTCATCATGAGCCTTAAAGTCTTTTAAGGTATGTCGATACTCCTCCTATTATTACGACTCTATAATTCGAAAATCCTATTCTAAACACACCTATACTCTATTTTAATAATTGTAGTTCTGATTCACACACGAACAACACACTAAAGGCGTGGCTACACGAACAATACACCATTACTAGGACGGAAGACGCACAATGGAAGAAGCTATGATATATTGTAGTGTTTGCTTAGCCTTATTCTTTGTAAGGTGTGCCTAATCCTGTGTGGCATTCGGAAATGCTTTACAATAGGATTTGGAGGTGTTAAATGTGTCAGCCATGATTAAAATTTTATAGAACTAGGCTGGTATTCGCCGAAAAATAATCAGGCAATTAGGCAGCTTCTCTTCGGTTACTTTGATGTTTAATGTATGCAAATTGAGTCAAAAACGTCCATACTAGGCACTGCTGGGGGCACAACAATTGATATGAAGTAGGGTTTTAAGGGTTAATACTACCTTTTTGTGGCGCTCATTAGGGGAGGCCCATGTCCAGCTGTGGACTAATATAGAGTGATGATGATTAATACCTTCTAATACCTTCAACCATACGCGAAATAACTTTGTATATTATACGTAGCACCTAAGTTGTGTGTGAAATTTTTCCATTTTTAAAACTTAATAAAAATGTTACTTGCCTACAAAATTATTATACGATAAATTATTACGATTCAAAGTGATTTCTATGGTTTAGCATTACTAAAAAACCAGATCCTCCGATTTATCACATAACTTTGCATAATAATGGAATCCATTCCCTTTATTTTTACAGATATAGGGAATATGGAAATTTAAGGTGAACTTAAACCACGGTTTCCACATACCTAGTTAATAAAAAAATAGTTCTTACCTACCACAAGTTGAAAAGGATATGATATTAATTAATCAAAGGTTGCGTTACAATTAACCAATCACTGATAGGTACATAATGAGTTTCCTGTGACGCAATATCGATCAATTTAAGTAATTAGTAACACACACTGCTAATTAAAATTCATTGTTTATTAAAATCAAGAGCGTGATCATCGTAAATGTGCACAAAAACCGCGCAATGTACGTTGTCTCACGGTTTTTGCGTTCTTGGAATGAAAGTCGGAAATTGTGCGGAAAACTTTTACCGCACTTTTTGCGTTTATTGTTTTATTGGTTATCTTTATCGTGTTTGAGAAAAAGAGGATTTCAGGTTATTAGGTTAGCGAGTGATTGAAGGGTAAAATAAAATGAATAGGATGTCAACTTTTAAATAATAGTTCCTATTATTTATTTAGTTTTACTCGAAAGTATTTCTTTCCCTCTTAGTGGGTTTAAGATATTGATTTCTTTCCTATGTTTTGTGATTTTAATTATTAAGTACTTAATATTTAGTTCCTAGTTTTTTAATATTTTCAGATCATATGTTATGATATGGTCATGTTGTGATATTTAATCCTTTATTTAGTATCTGTAATTTTAAATACATAGTAAAACCTTTATTAACAACGAAAATTACAAGCAAAGGAATAGAAAAATTACAACTAGTATTTACAATTGAAACCATTGAGCTAACTGCAGACGGTTGCAAACAGTCTAAAGGTAAAAAACTAGGAACTAAATATTAAGTACTTAATAATTAAAATCACAAAACATATTCATAGTAAAATCATTCATAACATTATAACTCAAACCAAATTTTAAAACTTCTTAGTATTATAAACACAAACCAAATTTTATACTTTTAAGTAAGTATTATGTATATAGTGGCTTATTTCATGGATCTCCAAGCTATATTTAGCAACAAATGTTTATACCTTTGCGAAGAAAAAACACCCTACAAATTGTGCAAATTTTAGACACCAACCAACACCACAATAGAAATAGAGCTTTTCTTAGAGATAGGTCTACTTATTAATGACGCGTTTGCGTTGACAAAAATATTTCAACCAAACTGCAAAGTGGGCACTTTTGGTTTTAAATTATATGGTACCTACTAGTATCTGGACGCGGCTTCGCAATCGTTCTTTCTTTGGAAAAGTTTTTTCTATCCCATAGAACTGCTTATTAAGTTAAAGTAGCCTGTGTTTTATTCCAGGGCTAGAACTACGTAATATTCAAAATTAAAGCGTTCTTTAGTTTTTGTATGGATGAGTACCTAACAAACAACCACAGAAACTTTTTGAGCAGTGATCACCAGAAGACAATCGAACAGTTGGAAGATTCATCGATTTAGCACTTAGATAGTTATTACTCTCTCACTGACACACCACTGACCCTAGTCTCTATTATTACGAATTTAACCTGTTTGCCGAACACAAACAATACCTATTATCAACAATCTAGGTTAACCTAAAGCCATAATCAAACGTAATCATCAACCTATATTAGTCCACTGCTGAACATAGGCCTCCCCTAATGAGCGCCATAGCGCCCTGTATTCAGCATGCCGCATCCAGCATCTGCCAGCAGTCTTTCGCAGATCGCCATCCCACCTGGCCGGAGGGCGTCCTACACTACGTTTGCCAAGTCGCGGTCTCCACTCAAGAACACGTCTACCCCAACGGTTGTCAAACAAACGTAATCAAACTTAAAGCCATAATCAAACCATCTAAACTCAAAAGTCACAAAGCGATTGTACTGTGCCACACATGATATAATCCACCTCAACTCTTTCAATAATACTTCCATACGTGATCTAACTTCCGGCTATTATGACGTCATTTCCCGTCAAGTTGAAGGCTCTTATTATAAAGAAAGCTAGTTACCTTATAGATGTGGCGTATTTCCTTTATTTCTGAAACAAGTAAAGAACAATTATTTTTATGATGATATTTACAAATTATAGTCTTTTGAAATTCTTCTAATAAGGTCCTGCATGGGATTTAACTAACCTGATATACAATATCAAAGAAAACCATCTAAGTCTAAAATACATAGTGTTTATTTTTATCAACCTCTAAGTTTTATAGTTACTCAAACCTTCTTATCTAAGGGCATTGCCCCGAGATAAGAGCGAAGTTGGCGGTAGGTTACTTTTGCTCTAGCTACATATGAGGCTGCTTACGGTATGATTTTAATCTCTAGGTAGAGTTCAATGGACTTTTAAAGCTTAACATACTGTACTGTACGCTTGATTCCGATTGGCAACTGATTTCAAAAAAGAGGTTATAGAAGGTCAATTGTACTGTAATTTTGTATGTGTATGTCGACGACCGAATTGGCGTGGCGGGCGAAGGTCCGCCTGTTACACAGGAGGTTGCGGGTTCGATTCCCATCTAGAGCTAGATGATGTTGTGTGGAGCTAGATGATGTTGTGTGGATTGTCCAGCATAATTTATTATTTATTTAGTTATGTCAATTCAAAAACTACGAGTCATATCTTGATCATTATTTTTATTTGAAAGCTCATATTATGAACTTTCAAATAAAAAATAATCATCAAAATAAGTTCACCTAGAAAAAGGTACGCTGAAAATTTACCCATAAAAACAGTGAAATTGAGAACATCCTCATCATCATCGATGTTGGATGAACAGCTTAAATAAAGACATTAAAATCTATAGAAATTCCAATCCCATAAGAAATGACATTCTCCTAAATCTACATCCAATCTCTCAATCTAGTCCAAGGTTCGCCACGCACATTTAATTCCAAACATTTCTATGAGTGTCATAATTACAGTAATAACTGTTTGTCTCGAAACCGTGTATTACCTCGAAGCGTGGGCCGCTCAATGACCATTATTTTGATTAGCTCGGCTATTTATTATGCGTGTCTATGCTTCGGTAAATTCTTTAGTCTATGTCCATGTTTCTGAGATACAATACAATACAATACAATATACTTTATTGCACACCAATAAAACAAAAACAAAATACAGGGAAAAAGATGTAAAAAGAAGTTGCACAATGGGCGGCCTTATCACTAAAAGCGATCTCTTCCAGGCAACCTTGGGATGGACACGAAGCAGATGTACATGTATAGACGGTGGCGTATATACTAATATTAAAATAAATATATATATAATAATATAAATTAAATACATGCCTATCTATATAAATAAATATGATAAATATCTATATACCTATATAATATAAAATATATAATAATACATACAAATTTAAGTAAATAAATATGCAAACACAAACTAAGAGTCTATGACTAATGAGAGATAGTGCTGGTAAACCAATTTTTTAAACACCTGGAGAGACTTTGCATGTCTTATAGTAGTAGGTAGAGCATTCCACAACTTTTTGGCACGCACGGAGAAGGAAGAACTATGGGTATGACAGGAGCGGGTGAGATTTTACTTCTAGCCCGGGCTCTACCTGAAAACCACTATTTAGCCTAGCCAAACTCTACACAATGCCGAGGCAGGGGCTTTTTTACCATTCAGACCTGTATAAGGGTTCCGTACCCAAAGGTTAAAACGGGACTCTTATCACTAAGACTGCGCTGTCTGACCGTTTGTCACCAGACTGTATCTCATAAACCGTGAATGTAAGACAGTTGAAATTTTCACAGACTAGATGATGTATTTCTGTTGCCGCTATAACAATAAATACTTAATAGATTAAAATGAATATTTAAGGGGGCTCCCATACAACAAACATGATCTTTTCGTCGTTTTTATAGATAAAACGTACCTAACTCTTCGTGCGTGAGTTTTTCTCGCACTTGCCCGGTTTTGTTTTTGCTTTTCTTTTGTTTAAATTTTAGACAGTGTAACTAATCTATAAAATCAATATTGAAATGTATAATGGGTTCCGTCTGAAGCTTTCTATCATCTAGGAAATTTGATATTTTGTTGTAAAATAGTTTTCACTATTCGACATAATCATCCGGAAAATGGCATACGCCAAATAAACTATTAGGCCAACCACTTCGCTACCAGAGTTCTTCAAACCTACATAAAGTGGTATGCGGTAACCAGGATACCATTAACTAAGACTAGGTACGTAAATAAAGACTCATCCCGTTAGTCACACCTTATGAACGGTCAAAACAGGTTCCTATGAAAGGCGTACACCCTTGAGTTAAATATGATTGATTGTAAGTACTTATGCATATATTTATGCAATTATAACTGTCGTCCTCCACGATTTATCATAGCGGGGATAGTCAGACGTGCTTCGAAGAAAATGGGACCGTTTTCACACATTTTAAATAAATCGAAGCGATAGAAATCCTCTTCTAATCTCTTCAATCTTATTTTTTTTTAACCATAATCAATATTTTATTTTCAGATACCTTTATGTATATCAAATTATCTGAGCGTCTGGTCGATGCGAAGCGTGACCTGAGAACAAGTGGTTATCTAGCTCAGCGCATCAGCATTGCCATACAGCGTGGTAATGCAGCCAGTGTCTTGGGGACGTTTCCGACTGGTGACATGGGTCATTTGAGCCACTTCTATACTGTTTGCAATCAATAGGTTTTTTTAATATATTTGTATTTAGTTCTTTTAGGTAATACTTTCGGTAATTTGATGTAAATAGTGGTAAGTGCACATAATATTATAAACATTTCTTCAACATGTGCATCACTTTTTTACACTTTTATTTACTGAGAGTACTATCAACTGGTTATCCTCAAGCGGTAGAAGTGTAAACGTACCAAAACGTACAAAAGCAAATTGGTAAATTTAACCCTTGTTTACATATTTAATAGCCATACATTCTTTCACAATGTCGCCTGATGGAATCCGACAACTTATCACGAAGAATATTCTTTCTTGTTTTCTTGATCATCTTGATTCTTGTTTTCTCTACCAAATTATTTGAAAAATTGTTAGTTTTTATTTTTATTTTGAATAACTACATTATTTCAAAATCTTCGAACATTTGAAATTAGTCTTTAATAATATTTTAAAATCCAAGAACAACTAGCTTATAATAAAGATGATAGAAAATGATTGACGAGTTAATGATCATGGCATCGTTAGATGCGTAGGTGTTATACAAATGAAATAATGTATTTGCTTACTAATTGAAACAAAATGATGATTAATTAGTTGCTTATAGATGTTTCCATCTAATAAAAACATCATTTTATTGATTGAGCGAGCGAATTTCTGTATCAGTCATGGTTTTGCATAAAAATATTTCGAAACAAGCGTTGGGTTGGGATGCACCAACTCGATATGAAGACACAAAATAATGATGTTTACAAGTTGATCAATCAACCACATACCATTGTATGAACACGTTAAACAGCAAGTGTTGAGAAGTACAAGGTCAAAAGGTCACAAATTGAAACAAGAGTTATTTACACTAACATTGAGTGATCGTAGATCAGTGTCAATCTGTGGTTGCGGATGAAGACGTTTTGAAGCAGGTGTGTAAGGTCAAAAGATCACATTTTGAAGCAAAAGAATCTTGTTTTAATAGTTATTCAAGTGATCTGTGTCTTTCTAAGGATTTTGACATGATGACAATTTGGGGAGTGTTGAATAAGATAAAGAAATATAAAATTTATTGCCAATCTTTGATATTGTACAGCGTATTGGCAAATAAAAGATTCCTTTACTCTTAACTAAACCTGTTTTCATTTGTAACCCAAACTCATTTTATTTTTTATTTTTGGTTTGAAACTCAGCATGAAGTTTTTGACCCATTATTTTAGGGAGGCTTTTTTGTATTTTAGTCGATGCATGATGGGATTTAGCATCATTTTGTGTCTTACGGGATTTTTGGGACATGCAAGGTCAAAATTTTAACGTAAATTAAACAAAATATAATGTTTTAGGTATATCTTAATCGAGTGAACAAGACCAGTGTCTGTCATAGATTTTAGCATAAAGACATTTTGGCAGGTGTTTGAAAGGCAGATAAAACAATATACAAGGTCAATAGGCCAGGTATCTACAATAAAGAATGAACGATAAGTTTGTAAGGTAAGAGACCTATTGAAATAACGAAGAGGTGATGTTGTCAGCCTTGGAAAGAGACAGGCTTATGGAATGTATTCATACATTATGACAATGTTCATTCTATACGAGTTCATACGTTATTATGTGGCTAGGGTTGCCAAATCGAAACATTCTAAGTCCGGGACATTTACAGCTAAAAAAAGGTCGCCAGCCAAATGAGTGGTCAAATATCCAGCTACGGGCCGGGGCGCGGCGCCTCCTAAAACATAACTAGGTCTGCCAATGCAAGTGGTGTAATTTTATGAGCTGGGGCTTCAGGTCCGCCAGTCCTAAAATAAAAATCTACATTTCTAGTAGGTTTTTTAGAATCCGGGACAATTAGGCCTTATTACTGGACATGGGACAAGACGCGAAATTCCGGGACAATCCGGAAATCCCGGCGAGGCAACCCTATGTGGCTTTAGTATTAGTAATGTGCTAACGAGGTTGTTGTGAAGACTGCTAGGTGCCATTAGATATGTACGAAGCTACTGAATGACAAGTTTCTTTATTTATTTACTTTATTGGAATGCAAAACAGAAAGTAATTGCAACATGATAATGTAAATAAGATGATTTAGTAAAAATTATGACTAAAGTTCTTGTAGGTTGAGTTTCTAAGATGCATAAATAGACTTAACGAGCAGAAAAACTAATTTACACTATTACCTTTTAAAAAAACGATATGGAATTGTATATTTATATATTTTCATGATAGTAGGTATTAAAATAAATATAACAAATACATTAAGTTGGTACATTGGTGTTGGTGTTTTTCTATGTATAAAAAAATCTATCTATGTAATGTATTGTATTAAGTATATCAGTCATCAAGTACCCATAACACAAGCTCTGCTTAGCTTGGGGCTAGATGATGATGTGTGGACTGTCTGGAATTATTTATTATTATTAAGTTAAACATAGAATCAAAAATCATAACAAAATACCTAAGCAACGTACCTACTTAAAATTAAAATCATACTTTAGGTTACTTAATGATATAAATAAATAAAATTAATTTAGTTAATCGTTTTGCTAGTAGAAGATTTCATTACGATAAAGATAAACTATGTCGAATCTTATCAGTAAATAGCTCGACTTAGGTTAGTTAATATACAGGTCTCTCGGGAAAGTAAATAGACCAACGCACTAAAGCCTATTTTACACTAGGATAGCAGGTTAGTCGAGGAGACAGCAATTTAGTACTGCAATAGTTTGATGTTTTTGCAAATACCACTGACTTCAAACAAATATAGTAAGCATAGCTCTAAAAGTACTGTTCACTTCGAACGCTTTGGGATCATCCTACTTCACTACATAGTATAAAACAAAGTCCCTATATCCCTTTGTATGCTTAAATCTTTAAAACTTCGCAACGGATTTTGATGCGGTTTTTTAATAGATAGAGTGATTCAAGAGGAAGGTTTATACGTATAATAAACCCGTGCAAAGCCGGGGCAGGTCGCTAGTAATATTATTTTTATAAACGCGAAAGTTTGTAAGTATGGATGGACGGATGTTTATTTCTCTTTCACGCAAAAAATACTAAACAGATATGGATAAAATTTAGCACAGAAATAGATTATAGTCTGGAATAACACATAGGCTATATTTTATCCCGGAATTCCCATGGGAACGGGAATTACGCGGGTGAAATTGCGAGGCGGTGCTAGTAGTTTTATAATTACACCATTTTTTTTAATTCACCATTTCAGAAAAAAGGTGGAATATTTTATCGGTAAGGTGGCTTATTTGTAACTCATAGCAGTCATAACTTAACTACTAAATGATTCTCAACTTACAAAATTACTAGCCTAGTGTGAATTACGCTGCCAGTTGCAAGTAGTGTAATTAAACCTGCAGAGTTATCAACACTATCAGAGTAAAACCTGATCAGCAACTAGAAAATGTTTATACTTAGACTAGGCTATTACTTTTATCTATCTAGGACTTAATCTTGCCTGAGTGAATAAAAAAAACTTCAGTTAAACAAAGAAATCACCGAAGAAGCGTTGCAGGTCACAACTGGCTTGAACTAGATATCTAGAATATTCTAATGATTCAATTGAAACTAATAAATAATACTCAAAAATTACAGAACCCTACCTACGAAAAAGTATACGAGTTTACATACATAAAAGATGCCTATTTACCTAGAAATTATTATTTTTTTGAATTATATATTTTTATATTTTTTCCAATTGTTTTTTTTATTTGGATATCTACGATCACAGGTACAATTACCTTGGGTTTTATGTTTTTGGTGTTAAAAATATTGAGGCAAAACTTTGCTTGTTATTTAATTACTTACATATGTTGATATTTTGAAATAAAATAAAAGATTATATTGTAGTTCGTGTTAATCTTTAACAAAATAACAATAATTTTACTTCATAAGGTTTGATCAATGAAACCTTATATGACGAGTACAATCAGATCATATTATTTCTTTATTTATCTATATTACTACTGTGAAATGAGAAGTACAGCATGAGCTGTCTTAAGACGGTATAAATAAGCGTAGTTAGATCAAAGATAGATAACAATACTAGAAAAGTAAACCGAAAGGCACTAAAGTATACTGCCAGAGGAAAGTGATCTATTTTGACAGATGTCAGTACCCAATTATCTTCAAATAGTCTATTATCTTCAAATAGTCTATTATACAAATAAGGGCCTTCAACACTACCCACCTAAACGATTTGCATACGTTTGTATTCTGTGACCTCAGGGTGTGGGACGTGAAAGGAAATTGTAGGGGAAGCATGTCGGCGTTTTACTTACAAGAAAATAGCCTTATTTAGGTACGTTAGAACTCAATAGATGGCGAGTTTTTTCGGAGAGCGGAGGAAGTCGGACGTCATGTCAAAATAAGTAGAATTTTAATATCTTTGGGCTATTATTCAAATTGTTCGATATTTAGCACCAAAAGCCCTAAAGAGTTTTTTAAACAGTGCCATTTATATTTGATAGCCCCAAGTAAAAATCGTCCTTTTTACTATTAGCTAATTTATGTGTTGTGATTTAATAAAAAAAGATTGTTTAGCAACCAGGTGTTTGAACAGACTAAATGTAAACCGGGGATCACCCTGGCAAAAAGACTAGAAAGAATATACCAGTAATAATTTATTTAGTGATTAAGGTACTTCATTTCCAAGGTCCACAGAAACTGCTTTGGGAAATGCATCAAGAATTTGCAAATCCTCAGGTTTAAGTACTCCCAAAGTCAACTGAAATTTATGTTTTGGTGGTCAGACTATAATGTCTTGCACACGTGTAATAAAACTTTAGAAATGCTTTATATTATGTATAGTTCGTAGTAATCGCAGTAGGCTTATATTGTATGCATCTCGAGGAAAGTGCGGAAATGATAGTTATTCGATTTCTACTCAATCACAGTTCAGATGACTTACCTTGTATATGTGGATACTCAATGGATAAATAATACATATACCTACGTCATACACTAGCGAAACGTAATTTTTTAATTTGAGCATTCAAAAATTGATGCTTTCAATTTTTGAATGTTTTATGACGTCAAAAAAAAGGAGTCTGTCCAATGGGTTTATAAGAATGACCTTTTTTTGACATTCCTTTTTCCGCAGAATAGTATTATGTCAAATACTCCCGTTAACGGAGGTATTGTGGCTTACGTGGTAACGTGGTACGTTACGTTGGTAGGTACGTTACGTACAAATGTAGCTTAGTATCCTGAGTTTGGTATCTGTATAATATCGAGACGTTATCGAGATTATAAGTAATGAATTTGGTAGATGCAGCGGGTCTGACGTATGGACAAAATTGATGTGACGATGACGTCGTCTCGACAAATACATACTCGTTCCATCGCGAAACTAAACTCAAGGCTCTGCATAAAACGTTAATAAAAATATCCGCAGAAAAGTCACTTCATTTAGTCAGCTTTTATTGCCAACACTATAATTATTTCCTACGACTAAATGTAATTCGCCGGGATGCAATTTATCTTATTTACCACTTAAGATCTGTTTAGCCGTGAAGAGGTAAAAGTCACAGTTATGTTCGCTTTTTTAATGACTTACCAGCTAATAGCTATTATCTTTTAATTTAATAAACAATCTAGGAAGATTCTTACAAAACTGTACGATTAGTAAAGTGGGTGTCTTACATAAGTGTTTCAGTAACATTTAAACAGTTTAGCAAGCTTGTGCAAAACATTCGAACATTCCATTTAGCGTACTATCGCTAAAGATATGTCTGCGTTTTCTTGAATCTTTAGTTACTTACCGATATTTCTATCGTTATTATGAGTACCTCTTATGCGCAATTTATTTCCGAGCTGTTCACGTTTTTGTTGGTTGAAGTATGTTTTTTTTCGTTGATTGGCAAGAGGAATTTAACCCTTTCAGTGTTTAGGCTCTTCAGCGCGTCTGTCGTGGCGGGCTATATCTATAAGAGGACTCGTAGTAACTACCTCATGAGCGTCGTTGGTAATAAAATGATCTGGGAAGTCAAAGTCGGCTAACAGGAGTGACAACACAACGTTGGGCTCCCAGATACATTAAAATATCTGGACGGAAGATCCGGTGTCGAACTTCTGTATTTTTGGTAAGTAGGTATGTGATGTGATAATGTTATCAAGGCAGTTTTACCCGCATGTTAATAAACTTATCTGAGACCCAATTGATTTTGTTCCCAAGGCTTTTCCGAAAACAATAAATATTATAAGCGTGTACTTATCAAGGCGAAAAAAGTATTTATTAAACTGCTGCAATTCAAGAAGGTATATTTGTCAGTGGAAATTTTTGCTGTTGATTGGTTCATTTTCTTTTTTTTCTATCCGAAACTTCGATTCAGCCGCTCTAAAGTGAAAGTTGTGTAACTAACCCAACTTCGTTATATATTATACTAGCGACCCGCCCCGGCTTTGCACGGTTGTATTATACGTATAAACCTTCGTCTTGAATCACTCTATCTATTAAAAAAAACACACCAATATCCGTTGCGTAGTTTTAAAGATTTAAGCATTCAAAGGAATATAGGGACAGAAAAAGTGACTGTTTTATACTATGTAGTGATGGCATTCATTCATCTGAATAGAACTGCTTTTGTGATTTATTATTTGAGGTACATTATTTGACGAGAACACACCCAAGAAACAACATAAAAACAAGTTTTCAAACATTGCAAATAAACAAAGACTTGACGAGGAACGAAATGCCGAAACAACTCACGTATAAGTTAAAGAATGCGACCGGTCAACTAAGTTAACCTTGGGGAAAGGGCGCTCAGACTATTGCTAGGCCGCGCAGTCTATAGCTCTAGTCTACTAGAGGTTGTAAACTTACTCTGGCCAAACGTAATAAAGAATTTTTGTAAAATTGCCCGCATCTAATTCTAGGTGGGGGAACTGTGATCTGGACTGACATCTCACATAGGAGTGTATTGTGCATTGCAATTGCCCCCATTCTCATCCTAAAAATCACGTCAACGTTATTCCTTAATGTCCCCTTTTTAAGAGTTTTTTTAAAATATATACTGGAAAACGTGTTTTAATTTATGGTCATATCAGTATATACTGAAATGTTCAGGTCATGAAAGGTACCATGACCTAAATTTGCAGGTCATGAAGCCTCCCCTAATAAGATAACGCTCATTAGGGGAGGCCTATGTCCAGATGTGGACTCATTTAAGCTGATGATGAACTTTGCTTAAATGGCCATTGAAAGTCACGGTCAAAATCATTTGACTTCTTTATACAAAACTGCAAATGATATCATCTTCTCAATGGATGTTGTACCGGAAGTCGTTATAGAGATATCCATCGTGATAATTGCAAACACATTATGGCGTTTTATTTTTTGCTCGCTTATGGAAAACTCATATCCCTCATGTTTTAGATTTGATTTTGTATTTTTCACAACCTGTGTCTTTATTAAAATATCTTTGAAACTTGAAAATCAAGGTGTATAAAAGGTGATTACGAAAGCTTGGAACTTTATTTGTTTCCAAATTTAACTTTCGAAATCTAGATTTCAAACTTTAGATTTCAGCAAAGAGGCTTTATACAGGAGATAGGTGTTTCAGATATGGAACATAAAACCTCTAAGCATAGGTGCTATGAACAGTTCAAAAAAAGAAGACATCATTTTTGTTTTTAAAGCCAAAGTAAAGGATTATCTACGTTGTAAGATGACTCAACTAAAGTTTCAATATACATGTCCATAGTAAGTAGGTATATAAATATATAGAAGACAGTGAAAGATATAGTTATTCTAGTGCTGACCTTGGGCTGGCTTTCGCTGACCACAGAGTCAAGTAAGGTCAATGAGAGACTTTATAAAAGGCAATAGGTACCATTACTCAACTTTAGCTTCGTTTTCGAAGTTTCTATTTCTTGTATAGACTGAAAGTCTAGAAACTTAGTCTATAGATAATTTCTAGACTACGTCTACAAAATTGATTCTATACAGCTTTGAGTAGCTTACTTTGGGGCTAGATGGTGCTGTGTGGATTTTCCAGCATTATTCCTTCCAGCAATTTTGGCGTGAAGAGGTAGGTATTACAATCTGAACATCCATTCAACCAAACTCTCGCATTGATAATGTTAGTAGGTACTATTTTCTTAAAGACTTGAACCTTATAACAAAGTAGGCTGTTTTCAACCATATAAAAGTTAAGTAAAAGTATATTTATTTCAACTACATGTAAAGAGATAGCAGGATATGAAATTTTATAAAATGTAATTTGCCCTTTATGTGCTTGCAATTATGTTTACTTACATATTATTATATGTTAGTGTGCCTAGTGTTATAAAAAAAATATGAGTAACTCGAATTACTATCGATTATTATTAAAAACGAAATTAAAGACGAAATTAATATCTCTGTGTTACTTCCACACTCAAACTTTAATTAAATAAGGTAATTCCGATACTTGATTATAAGTAACTGTATAGTTACCGATTACGCAATGCCGATGTTCCGGAATCGCATCGATTGGTAACTCGATACCATCTCGGCCAAATGCTTAACGAATCGGTCGAAGTTCTATTTAATTCACTTAGGCTAGGCCCTTTGTTAGTGCTATTGCGTGGATTGCCAACATGACCTGGCTGTGATTGCCCCAAACACACTATTTTGAAGAGGATTAAACTACACTAAGATAATATGGTTGACTCTTTTGATAAAAACACTAGCTGTATACGCGATTTCGTCTGCGTGGTCACTTTGGGCAGTCACATAAAACTTGCATATTTCCATACAATACCCTATAATTATTTTACTCCTAGTGGTAAAATTTTAATGTCATTACTACATAGTATAAAACAAAGACGCTTTTTCTGTCCCTATTTCCCTGTCCCTTTGACTATCTTTAAAACTTCGCAACGTTTTTGAAGCGGTTTTTTTTGAGATTGAGTGATTCAAGAGGAAGGTTTATACGTATAATAAAGCCGTGCGAAGCCGGTGCGGGTCGCTAGTATTTATATATATCTAATCAAAAATTACGAAACTTCCATACAAACCTTCACCTGTTTTTTCAACCCCTTACATGTCCTTACGAAACTTTTACGCATTAAAAAGTATGTCCTATATTTCGTAAAATTTACTGAACCTACAGAAACACTTTCATCACCGTAATTCGACACAGTTTATATAAATAATCCCTTGAACCCAAATTCCTTCACACAAAAACAGCGCGTATCAGATTTAAAAGCAAAAAATAACAAAGGGTTTTAAAATACCAAAACACGGGCACGCGATCGGGAATCGAACCTGTACCATTAACGCGGCAGACACACCTACCTGTCTCGAAAAAAGGTGACCGTGTACAGTCGCAAACAGAAGTGGTTAAGCATAGCTCAGGTGTGAGTAATGTACGGAGAAGACGATCGGGGAGAGTGAAACAGCAAATGTCTCTTGCAAATGACCTTGAGTGTGATAAGGGCAGGGATATGATGAAGAGGGTAAAGTCGTCTTTTTTCGAGATCTTTGTCCTTGTCATTCTTTGCACATTTGATTTACGAGTCGTAAATTTCTTGGTCAAAAAAACATTTCTATGCCCATGTTTAAAGAAATATGGAACATCTAGGTAAGTACTCTTTTGTCGCTGAGCAAGAATAATTGCGACGTTTATGGGCATGACGAAGATAATTTGCACTCTAAAGAGATTTAAAGGTCAAGAAATATAATAAACGCTTTTGTGTACGACTGTACAAAAAACTAGTTTGTAGTTATACGCTTGTATGCTGTATAGTATGAGATTAGAGATAAAAATAAACACAAAGCCAGAAATCGTAACTTACCTATGCGTTTACTTTTTATACACGATTTTTTATTCTTTATATAAGTATATCCGGTAGCCGCGAAAAGGCTGGCATGACGAAAAATTAAATCACACAAATATATCAATATGTACACTTGGAAATTTGTACGTATGCATTTGTGTGTGTGTATGTTTGTTAGTCTTTCATGCTCCAATAACTAAAAGGATTTGTGTGAAATGTCTAAGTACCTCACTGAGAAAAATTACTCTCGTCCTTCATTATATTTAAACATGAAGAATTATAACTAATCAAGACAACTGAATTAGTATCATGTGCATTTTAAAATGTTGTTCAGCCTGGTTCGATTTACGTGACATCAGATTTATATATGATGAAAAACTTGGTTGGCTATCATGATTGCTCATCATTAGAACGTGAAGTTACATACTAATGAGGTATCAGAACTAGCATGACGTTTTATCGTGAAAGTCATATTATTCTGTTGTTTTCCTGATTAAGTGACTAGCACTACATTTCTTAAGTTTATAACTTGCATGAGTAGTGATGATCATTAAATTACCAAGGCTGCGCATGATTAATTGTCAAGACTGTATTGACTAAAGACTAAGAATCGAAATTCATCACGTTACAAAATCAAGAATTCCTTCTAACTTTAGGTGTAGGGTTAACAGGAGAATCACTATAAACAGTTAGGAAAGCTTAATAGTATATTATGCTGTCATGATAAACTTTCGTGCTGTCACGACAAACTTTCGTGCTGTCACGACAAACTTTCGTGCTGTCATGACAAACTTTCGTGCTGTCATGACAAACTTTCGTGCTGTCACGACAAACTATCGTGCTGTCATGACAAACTTTCGTGCTGTCATGACAAACTATCGTGCTGTCATGACAAACTTTCGTGCTGTCATGACAAACTTTCGTGCTGTCATGACAAACATTCGTGCTGTCATACCAAACTTACATGTTGGAAATGGAAAATCAAGAATAACTAGGTACTTATTATATTTGTTGGGTATCGATCGGGATCTGGTTAGTTCCTATAAAAATTAACTAGATGTCGCTAGTAAAAGTGAACGAAGGCTAGATCGCGCTGACGAGAACGCACGGGTGTCGGCTATAAGGTGGCAGTGATTTTTGTTACAATGAGCTCCTCTCGGTAGAGAGTATTATGTTCCTTGCTGAGCTCGGTTGGTTGATTGTCTTCGATTTGCAATAGAGTTTATTGCAAGTCGAAGACAACCAACAGTTCTACCGCGCTTCGAACTTCGTACTTGATTTTATTGATGAAGTACCTTTGCTAAGTTCAAAGCGCCGTTTTATTTGGATTCCCAATATTTTGGTCCTACGTATACCAATAATATAGTAAAGCATACAGATTTGACATGACGGATCGAAAAGTTTCAAGATAAAAGAGGTCGCACCTTATCCTTACAATACTAACAACAATTAGGGTAGGTCAGTTTCACAAATATTATTAGGAAATTTCTACTAATTAACATGATGTCCAAAACAACATGACATTCAAATAATGATATATTAATATGACTTCAACAATTTCTATCATTCCCCTCATGATTTCTCATCATTACTGTTAGGAATATTCAGAGTTCTTCTTGACAAAATGTTATAACGCGTAATGACAAAACAAGAGTATGCAGCACTCTGTGTCATTCCCATCATGATGGAAACTCATTTCTAGTAATGATTATTAGGCACGAGCAGAGAGTTAGTCACGACGTTTTGTTATGACGTGTAACGATAAGACAAGAGTTTACAGCACTTTGTATTGTCGTGCTATTGTAATGATGTTCCTTGGTGACCAGTTTATTGATAAATTGTTAGGATTTACGCACAAATTTTTAGTAAGAACTCTTGGTCCGTTTTTGTTGGGAATACGGATAAAATTGCTGGAATTCCTTTAAAATTATTCGTAATCACGAAAGTTATTTTTCTCAGTGCTCCCTTTTCCTTATCCATAGGTACTATAATTATAAACGCGGAAGTTTGTATGAATGTTTGTTACTCTTTCATGCAAAAACTACTGAACGGATTGGGCTGAATTTTGAATAAACTTAGTTCTAGCCCGGGAATTAAACATTAATAAAAGGCAATTACTCAACTAATTCACACAATTTTTTAGGACTTTTCAACCCATAAATCAATCCCCATGAGATTTAAAAATACCTTGAAAAGTTTCCAATTAAAAACGTAAAAAAGCGTAAAGAGTTTACGAGACTCCTTCCTTTGTTGCCATAAACTAAGAAGTCTACACTAAAGAGGTTATGCGGAATGAATAAAAAGTTACGACCACAGCAAAATACCTAGACATCAAGAGAGATTTACTCGCTTACCACCCATCAAATTGTCAACTTGTATTTTATGGAACAGTATAATTTGTGGTCGCGTCCAACCACATGCTCACGCAATACAAACTCCTGTCCTATGCGTAGGAGTTTCGTCACAAATAGGCATTTAGTTAGGTACTAAACCTAACTTGTGCTTGAACATATCGGTAAGCTTAGTGTGGGTGATAGATGTGAAACTACTGAAAAGAAGCAGTCGGAATCGAAAAGGAACGTTGAATACTCATTTAATTATGAATAAGATTTGAACACAGAAATCTTATTCATATTTCTATGGATTTGGTTGAGTCTGTATTATGTGAGGGATAACTAATTTACATTTCTATTTCCAAATCTATCAATCGGAGAAAACTCATTCCGATTCCGATTCAATTTTCTCTAAAAATTACATACATTCGTATTCATCATCTTTGTTTTGTAAGAGAGAGGTCTTATACATTATCTATTAGAACTTAATGAAAAGAAGATTTTGGTAATTTAAAATCTTCTTTTCATTAAGTTCTAATTTAAAGGTACCTAATGCCCTTCCAGAGACACCTAACTTATCAGTTGAGTTGATGATGAAGATAGAACAATATAAGCGAATTTCGCTTCTATACACTTAGAGCACTTCAAATATGTAGGTAACTATTTAATGCAATCTTACTTTCCGGTGGTTTATCGGAATTTGGTCCAAGCATCTGAAATTGGTCGGACTACATTTCGCAATAAGAAATGCATTACGTGTTTTTCTGTATAAGGCTGCGGCAGTCCTAATGAAGTGAGTTATGTATATAACCTAGTTAGTTACGGGTAATGACTTTACAGTACCTACATCTTAAGATGGCGCGTTATAGCCATTTCTGCGAATAGGATAGGCAATAGCATTTCTCGCTCATAGCTGTGGGATAAAAATGTACTCGCTTACCACCCATCAAATTGTCAACTCGTATTAATGGAACAATATAAGTAGTAATTTGTATCAGTAAATCGGATTCAAATTTCTCCTTCTTCGTCAACATCTATGAAATCTCCAGCTGAACAAGCAACCCCTAAACGACGGGGGAAGGGAGCATAACACCACGCTTGGCAGGTGTATTGGGACATTGAAAATCACTACATAGTGTAAAACAAAGTCACTTTTCTGTCCCTATGTCCCTATATCCCTTTGACTGCTTAAATCTTTAAAACTACGCAATGGATTTTGATGCGGTTTTTTTTAATAGATAGAGTGATTCAAGAGGCAGGTTTATACGTATAATAAAACCGTGCGAAGCCGGGGCGGGTCGCTAGTGTTAAATAAAACAGAGAAGAACTGCTCTGGCCTCTTGCGATTTCATAATACAAGCTCTGATTAGCTTGGAGCCAGATGATGCTGTGTGGAATGTCAACCATTTCTTTTTGTGGGCATGAAACCGCAGGGACGTACGTATAAATAAAAATACTTTTAAAAAATCAGAAAAAAATAATATATAAATAGATACAAATAATAAATTATCGTTTAAACGGTCAAGGTTAGGAAACCACTTCCGTTCCGAAACCCTTAATCTGAGCGGATACAAAATTAGGGTTGAAACCTGTTTGGTCATCTACGGACCAAGTGTACATATATTTGCAAAGACATAGAAATACAAACCTACCTAGGTAATAAGGAACAGGTACTTACTTAATACTATAATAAAACCTAGGTATCTAAATACCATGACAGTTTGTTTATTGTTAAATTGCTGTAGTTTTATCTCTAATTAGACTTATTATCTAGCATTAGTAGATATTTATAGCACGCCTTTTTGTTATGTTTCTACCATGTGTAGTTGGCATGTGGATAATGCTTTCGGCAATGTAAATTTTAATTGTGTTATTAGGTTTTAAAATAAATAAATAAACCCGATTAAGATATTAACTAAATAAAACTGTCGACTTTAAGTTAGTTCATCCCTTAATAGCTCAGAAATTTAAAGAATATACTAGGAATCCCTCCCTATTTTTGCATGCATGGTGGTTATATTACCAGAGTATGTCAAGCAGTGGGCTAATACCTATAGGTTTATGATGAAGGGCATAAAAGTTAATCGATCTAACAACTAACGAGTAAGATAAAATGAAAAGCAGCCAATCAATACATAACTGAAGATAGGTATATGTTCTTCCAATTAATGCCTCGTAATCTATAATTGATCACTTTCGTACTCGCCTCAAAGGAAAGTAAGATCATCTACTCGCTCGTCTAATACGTTAACTCGTCTGTGGCATAGCTAACAGTAAACAGCTGTTTCTTTAATATTTAGGTGGCAATTTAGACTTGGAATACATATAAAAAAAAAACAATCCTATTAACCATAGACCTCAGTAGATAGCAAGGATCTTTCGCGGAAGAATAGAGGTTGTAGTGTTATGTCAGCAGTGTCTATGCCACTTAATTTCAAACAAACAGTTCAACTATTTTTGACGTTCAAAAACGCCTCATTCGTTACTGCCGTTCTCACTAGTCGCAGTTTTGTTTTTGGGACTCTACCAGAGCTGAATATGCGTATAAAACTATGCAAATTTGAAAAACCGATAAAAAATTGGCTAGCATTTATTTGGGACTTGACTTGGATTAAAAAAATATCTAAACACAATTCCGTGGTTATTTCATTAGATTCCTTTTAAAGTTTAAGCAATAAGATCCGATTTCTATTGAGTCTAGATATATTTTTTCTTTTTTGTCTTGTTTTTCTCTATATGTGCGTGCACTCACGAGGGAGAAAACTGGGACAGATGGAATTTAAAGAGTTTTCCGTTTTGCCATTTACAACTATAACAATTTATAAATATAACAAAATACCTTTAGACTGTTTGCAACCGTCTGCAGTTAACTCAATGTTTTCAATTGTATATACTAGTTTTTATTCCTTCTATTCCTTGATTGTAATATTCGTTGTTAATAAAGATGTAGGACCTAAACATCTCTAGAAGTCAGTCAAAAAATATGAGCACAAATTGTAAGAAAAAAAGTGATCGAGCTGTAATCCATCAGCTGAAGTCCAGTGCTGACATAAAGGCAGCTTTCCCTGGACTAGGAAAGCTGAGTTTCATTATCATATTAGGTTCGAAAGTAGGATAAATGGTAACAAGAAATGATTGAGATTTAGCTATGCTGTTAGTTATAATTGGAATAACTAGATTATTGTATCTACAGCGTTTATCCATGAACATAAGACCTACCTGTAAGGTTTCCACCTCACAACTTTAGATAATGATTGAAAATAAATAACTGTGATTTATTGGTAGGTTGATATTATTGACAGTATCTGAATAGATGCAACTGCGGTCGAACACGTACCGAATTGCTTTAGTTTAGGTAGGTAAGTAAAAATGCACCGCTTGCAAAGGTGCAAAAACCATGCACCACCCAAAAAAATCTGACTATCTTGTTTTTACTTTTTTTACAACAGATTTTTTTTAATTTACTTTCATGGTGATTATATTTTGATAGAATTTGCACTAGGTACCTACTTGTCGATTCGAGCTTTTTACCTACAATCAATGCTGACAATTTATTTGAAACTCGACGCCAAACAGAGATTTTATTTTTTGTGTTGTCATTTGTTTACAAACGAGAATGGTAAAACTAACTACTTATATTTTATAATAATTTATTTAGATTGTATGCGTAAAAACTCTGTCGGGGCTCAACAATTAGGTATATAGGTTTCGCTCGTTAGATTGCAAACTTTGATACAATTTACCGATTAATTAATTTAGAAATGTCATGTTTATAGATGGATACTTATTTCTTACTTGTGGGATATTGATATGAGTTAAATTTATCAGATATCTTCAGCTTCGGTAAGTATCTTCATTAACAAACGGAAAAGTTAGTAAAGAAGTTAGATAAATATTTTTGTCATTTATATTGAGTAGATATAGTCGATAATACAATGATAGGCCGAAACGTAAATGTACATCTAAAACCTAACGTTAGATAAATTCATAGCATCGGTTTTATTTAGTGCCGTCATTCCAATTAATTTTTTTTTCTCAAAAATACGAAAGCCTTGAAAATAGAATAATTATTTATGATACAGTAATTTAAAGGCATTCGAGTCGGCCAAGATTTACCTTCCGCGTTGATACTAGGTACTCATTTAATTTTCAAATCGTGATCTATCTACAGCAAACTTATTACAGCAACCATAGACACATAAAATGAAGTAGTCTACGTGTAAAGTGTTGCTACAACCTTTTTGTAGAGTTTGTTTTTCTATGCAAAATTAAAACGTAGAATATAGTCCCGTATGTGTAGATTTTATTTTTCATCGCTCGCCCTCCCTATCTCTATCTGCCAGCGATAATGACGATGATGCGGTCTTTTTTTAAATAAAGAAAAATACTTCAATTGACGCACTGATGTTGCTAGCTAGGTGACAAAAAAGCGCCGAAACAAATTTTGTGGAGAAGCTGAAAATATTCTAATAAATAATGTTGGAGGCTCTTTTATTGCATAAAGATATTTAAAAGAAGGTGGATGATGTTAAAGATCTATAGGTATACCAAGTTTGCAACAGGATTCACCACGAGGTCAAACGCGAAGAAATGTACAAAAGTTAAAACGCTACGTGAAAGTACTAGCATACATAACCAGCAGCGATTGTTTTCACCTCATCGCGTGAATATTAATAGTAAAAGTGAATCTTTCTGTGCGGAGAATCGCAAATTGTTTTTGTTTCTTGCCTTGACCAAGAAGAGTTCTCTGGTTATATAATAGGTACGAAGGAGGTATATACCTGCCCTTCCGATACCTGACCCATAGCTTTTTCTAAGCTGTAAATTAGAATCAAGGTTCTAGACAAAATACTAATATGATTTCAAGCATTGCATCACATTGCAGTAGGTATATGTATTATTTTACCGAAAACTCAGGTAAATCTTCTTTCTTATCCGTAATGAAAGGGATTTTTAGTGTTTAAATAACAAGAAAATCAAGACGAAATTTAATTCTTTCACCCGCTATAAACACGCACTTAACGTGTTGAACAATTAATTCCAATCTGTTTATACATATTATATAATAAAACAAAGTCGCTTTTTCTGTCCCTATATCCTAATGTCCCTTTGAATGCTTAAATCTTTAAAACTACGCAACGGATTTTGACGCGGTTTTTTTAATAGATAGAGTGATTCAAGAGGAAGGTTTAATAAAACCGTGCGAAGCCGGGGCGGGTCGCTAGTAACTAATATTTAATTAATTTGTTTATTTTAATGAAACAACGAAGACAGAAACCATAACATGATAACTATCTATAATCAATCAATAATTTTATTATATGAATAATTTGTTACCGTGTATAAAATTATCGCATTTGCATACTGCTGTGTTAATTTATTGATCAACATGTCGGAAAAACGTCATAGCACGCGTTTTATTACTTCCCAATCTTTCGGTAGTTAGTTACTTACTTTCGCTTTGCCTTATGAAACTAACTGTTGCGGGTAAATCTCTAGTTATATTAGTCAGATTAGTCTCGCTTTTCCAGTGAGCTGACAACACCGTTCTAAATGTTCTAATAACTAACCCGCTTTTAAACCAAAATCAAAATCTGTCATTTTACTAATTGGCAGAGAATAATTTAGGCAGTGGATGAAGTTTTGAAGAAGAAATAATAATAATTTTACTGTTATTGCTCGAAAATTCACATGAGTAGCATTATACCTAGTACGGGAAATTATGATTATCATACTAAAGAAAGATAAAGTTGTGACTCTCGACTAGGAATAGGATAATCGTGGACCAAGGGACCTAACAACGAAATTCATGCAGCTAAGATAATACCATACTGAAGACGCAATCGATTGATATCCCCATTTGTTAACTTCCACTGTACGTACGTTTAGGTACTCATTTTAATGAATACGAGTAAAGTAGTAAAAATACAAAGAAAACATCAAAATATGTAAAGTGAAAGGAAATTAACCCAATCCAAAGCCATCTAAAGCTATATTTAAAAGAACACAATTTTTACTCGTTCAAAAACCGAGCTTTAATTTATCTACATTGGTAATTTAGTGTAGTTTGTTTTCATTACCTCGTTTTTATTTTGTAGTAGGTTTACGATACATAGATTTATGATCATTTAATTTTTTTGTTGAATTAAAAAATAACTCTCTACTTTACTTAACTCTTTACTTTACGTTGTAAAAAGCCAACTCAATATTACTAAGTAGTTTTGTACCCATATAAAAAATTGTATGTCCTAGCGGGCTCCATATTTGATTCACTTAAATTTAAGACCTTTTGTACAACAGGCTTTACAACGAACACTTTGAAGTATTATATAAGGCTTAGCGAGCGACAGAGTTGATAAGTACCTACACACAAAGTATAGCAGATGGTAACACCTGATAAAAAACTGTTTGCAGACTTCGCAGACGATGATCTAACGTTTTAAGTACATAATCTTAGTTAATTGCTATGTACAGACCCAACTAACACGATATAGTAGTAGAAGGACAGTGGGTTTAATCAGAAAAAACTGTGCATTTTCGAAAAAAAAAATCCCTTTATAAATAGAAACCGATTATGTTATATTAACGATATCATTTTATCAATTAAATAACTATGCCCTTCATAAGCATAGTGTAAACTGGTTTCAATTTCAAGATTTTTTATTGTCAAGGTCGTAAAGTACATTTTTGTATGACTTGTACAAGAAATCCGTGCCAAGGTAGTGTCGTGCGTTCATACACTGGCAAGTGGTAATGAAACAACTAACTTGCGATATGACACCAAGAAGTATTCAGAGCCACTAAATAAGCACAGAATGAACCATTGATTGATGAATAAAGAACAAAAAAACAATTGCCCCACGAAAAAAGCAAAAACGATTCGAAAATGGAATGATCTGCAATTTCAATGAAGTTCAAAGCTTACGAAACCTCCATGGATTGTCGATTGACTAAGATATGACCAAAAAGGTTTTATAAGTCGATAAAAGTGTCAAAAATAAGGCAGCCTGTTTGTTACGCGTACGTGCGGAAATGAAAGCTCGTCTTGTTTAGTTATATTGCGGACAAGCATTTGCTCAGTGATCTGTTGAAATGAACTTTCTCAGTGTTTATTTTTCACACGATTACTTACACACGAGATTTTGAACTATTTGGACGTGGCGTAACGCAAATGTTTTCATGAATTGAATTTGCTCTTACCTAACCATGTCTCAAAAAATTGTTTAAATAATAAAATAAGAATAATATCTGCAATAGTTTCTTGGATTCGCTAATTTAACTTTAACATATTATGCATCAGTTTTGACAATCTTTGAAACCTACCTCCTTCAAGATGAAACTATAAAGTGACAAACCTACTTACGAAAAAAAAATCAGTTTTTCAATTAAAATAAATAGAAGCCAAGGTGCCAAGTTTTGGCAATATTGAAATTCGATTAGTGCCAACATTGCTAGATCCAAAAATTTAAATTAAAAATCTGTAAAAATCAGTTATTTATAATTGGAAAATTTCATACTTTGGTACCGTTCTTATCGGTTAGTTACTCCGACAAAAAACACTACCCGGCAATTCAATTAAAAGTCAGTTATACACAATTCCGACAGAAGAATGTGGTAACACTGGTGGTAACGCATATATACCTTACCCATTACCCAACTTATATTACTGTCAGTTTTTATAATAATGCCATTATCATGGGCGTAAAAAAGTAAGCCCTCATTAAATTGAAATCAAATAAGACGAACGTCTATTCTTCAAGATCTAAATGAACAAGATGATGGCTATCTAACTACCTCCCTTTTGAATTAATATTGAATGGAAGAACAAGTCTTTTCAATGGGCAAAGCACAGGGATTGTTGTAGAATAGGCAAAATGTCTTTATTTTCTTTTGGTTTTTTTATGCGGACCTAGTCAAAAATTCTTTTTGTTGCCTCATTGGGTATACGTTGATAAGGTGCCTAAGTATAAAATATAAGTACCTTACCTACCTGCATACATAATATTTGCATGGATCTATTAAGCTACCTTTAGACTGTTTGCAACCGTCTGCAGTTAGCTCAATGGTTTCAATTGTAAATACTAGTTGTAATTTTTCTATTCCTTGCTTATATTTGTACATTTTTTTTTGTTGTTTTATTACTTAATCACGTGTTTTATTCAGGGCCTAGAACTAATTCTATTCAAAATTTCAGCCCGATCCATTCAGTACTTTTGGCGTGGAGAGTTTCAAACATCCATCCATCCAAAATTTTGTTTCTATTATTATTATCATAAAATATAGACAAGGTAATACATACGTTTAAGTAGATGTAGAGCTGGTCACCTGAAAAGGATAAAAAAATATTTTTAGTCGAGAAAATAAACCTACTACAAATCACACCCACTAAACCGGTCAGTGAATGACCAGGGAATGCTTATAACAAGTGGGAGGAATTGATAGTTAAGCTATCAATCTCAATCAAAGATTGTGTTTTTCCTAGCAATTTTGGTCTTATGTATAAAGCATGACTATGGGAGTGAAATAGTCAATTTGACTAAACTCCTTTCTGATAAATAAAGAAACAAAAAGTATAAACCAGGTTACAAGGTCATAAAGACACTAGGTTCTGTTATCTTGAAGATGTCCCGCTCCATAAATCTAGAAAATAATCAAATTGTGGGTAATTTCTGATGTGAGTAACTGTGCACCACTTGGCCACTTAGTTGAGATACATGCGTGAAATAGGAACAATTGAAAAACTCTAGAAAGATTATTCATGCCAGCGGCTTACGATTTTCGAAAGGGTTTTCGAAGAGTGCAGTCAAACTCAAAGTACTTCATTGCCTTTAAAAGGGGTATTACACTACACGTTATTCAGGGCTCTAACTACCGGGCCCTGAATACTGTTCGGGTCCGGGTCTGTCCCTTATGCCCGGGCTACACGAGGCTAGTTTTTCAAGCCAGGATAGCAAGCTAGTTCGCTTCTTAAACTGTCTTGGCTAGCTGACCTGGCTTGGAATATGCTAGTTCTGTTTACATGAGGCTATATTATTTAAAGCTAGTATTATTGCTGGGACCGAGGTCACGTCCAAAATGAAATGCACGCGAAAAAAACACTATTCGACTGACACAGTTACTTCGAAAACTGAGCCAATTCGCACTAGACGAACTAGAAGATGAATTACAGAAACGGATATGGACAAGACCGTGGATTTTAAGAAGAGATGAACGTGGATCATCTGCATTACTTTTGCAAGAATTTCGCAACGAAGATGTAAGCGAATATAAAAGTATTTTGCGAATGACGCCTGATTTGTTGTGATATTCTGTTGAGTCTTGTGACGCCAAAAATACAACGAATGGATACAATTATGAGACAGGCGCTACCAGCAAAAGTAAAACTGGAGATCACACTAGATTTTCTCTCGTCCGTCAAATTAATCTCCGTACTTAGTTTGGGCATCTCAAAATCTCAAAAACACGTCGCGGAGAAAAACAAACAAAACGCGTGGTTACTGCTTACGAGTCAACTTTAAACTAGCTTCGCCGGCCACATGGAGCTAGTACACAAGCATACTGACACTAGCTTGCTATCCTGGCTTGAAAAACTCTCCTCGTGTAGCCCGGGCATTTGGATAGTAAAATCAGTGGTGGGGGCGCTACTAGCTTAAAAAATAGAACTCCATCCTATTAAAAACTGTCCTGGCTTGTCAACTACCTTACTAGTTTACTAGCTTAGAAATGAAGCTAGTTTTATCTACACGAAGCCAGAAACCAGCTTGCTAGCATACTGACACTGGCTTGCTATCCTGGCTTGAAAAACTCTCCTCGTGTAGCCCGGGCATTAGGGACCCTAAATCTTATTACACCACTCTTAGTTAGGGTTAGGGTCCTGAATACCGTGTAGTGTAATACCCCTTTAAAGCGGTATTACACTACACGATATTCAGGGACCCTTACCCTAACTAAGAGAAGTCTAATAACATTTAGAGCGACGAACGGACAGACCCGGCAAGCCTTGCTCCCTAATCGCCCTAACTCCCGGGCCCTGAATATCGTGTAGTGTAATACCGCTTTTAGACCTTACAGGACTCTTGGATACGTCTGAAAATTTAAAGTTAAATGTAACTAGCTGCGCCCCGCAGCTTCGCTTGCATTGATATTTATTTGTAAAATGGAGAATAATATCCATAGATGTCGATGACTGAGAATAAGACATTTGATTCTGTGGTGGGAGTGTATGTTTTGGATATTCGTGTTTATGTTGCACTAGCAACCCGCTCCGGCTTCGCACGGTTTCATTATACGTATAAACCTTCCACTTGAATCACTCTATCTATTAAAAAAACCGCATCAAAATCCGTTGCGGTGTTCTAAAGATTTCAGCTTACATAGGGACAGAGAAAGCGACTTTGTTTTATACTATGTAGTGTAGTGATAATTGATTAAGTAAATCAGTTATCTAGTACCTACATAAACGTAACCAAGAGTACCAACCAAGAGTCCTGAAGGTCTAAAGGAATTTTGATTTTATTAAAAGCAAAATCCTAAATCTATTCCCTCGAAAGCATACGAAAGTCATCAAAAAATTCTGCGGTTAAAGAAGATCTATCTGACTCACAACGTGTGATATTTCGCCACATTTCCGAAAGTTCTACCCACGATATTAATCAATTATGGAGCATTTCTCAAATATATCGACTATTTCTAACATTATTCAATTTATAAGCATTGTAAAGCAATTATAAGAAGCTGGGAGTGGCTCGTAGGTAGACGTATGAAAGTCCGTTTGCTTTCACCTGTTGAAGCCATGTGAGGTCAGCTTTACAATTGCTGACTTGATACCTACCTATTTTATAATCTAAGTAGGTTTAGTTCCAGCCCAAATAAGTAGGCAGACTATATTTAGAACAATCGTGAGGTCTTTGACCGCGTTGATGATTTTGATGACAATAAGTAGGACATTGACCTGATGGATAATGTCGACGGTGTAAGTATTAATTATCGTATATTTCGTTTTAAAATATATATTTTATTTGTTGAAGGAGATTCTGAAAGCAAAAAAAGATTTCATTCTCTTTTTTGAGTTTCAAAGTAACCTTTTTGGAGAGTGGTGAAAAAATATTTATTTTATCTGTTTTCAGGTTTTTATTTTGAGTGAGAATGACCTCCGTGACTCATTTATAAGGATATCTCAGTAATAGGTATATGTGTGAACTTTTAATATTTTAGAATCCTGTAAAAGTACGTGTTTTGATTGTAACATTATTTTTTTTTAATTGTACTTTTGAATCTTAGGTTTTCTAATATTTTTTTACACCGGGTTCTCAAATTTTGCATTATGAAATGAAAAATATCAACTGTCTTAAAAATTGGTTATAGTAAACAAAATGTTGTAGTATAGCGTTCTACTAAAGGAAAAGCCTTCATACGTTCCATAAACAAAACTAACGATATTTTGATTTGTGGGCATGGCAGGCACAATACGCATTTAAATTTTGCTAATACAACTTAAAGCTATTTGATTTTATCCATTGTGAATATAAACAACAAATAAACACTTTAAACTATGACTCAATAGTTCATTATTCATTCACGTATAAAATAACATCCGAAATCACTTAACAAAACAATTATTTAAAATTTTTATTCAAAGACGCATCTATTAACGTGATACAAAACTGCATACAAATCGGACCATTTCCTTGGGTTCTGCTACAGTCCAAAAACATACGTTATCCTTCGTTTTAAAGTTTATAGTAGACTGTTGACATAAAAATTGTCCCGTCTTGCTTAAAAACAAAGATAAAAGAATACTCTATTATAAAAGATTAAAGTTGAAAGTCGTATGTTGTCCCTTACGGATGCTTAGTCCATTCAAGTCCATCCGGCGCAGGCTTCGATAAAAACTAATGTGTGAGACCTGAATAGGTTGGTAGGCCTACGCCTTTTCTGGATTTATTGCTGCTTTCTTTGTATTGAGGATCTCGTGGTGAGTTCAAGCTGTGACCGATTTGAAGGGTGATTTGTTGGTAAAACGTACCTAAGCTTAGATATATACGATTAGAAGGGGGATTTGTTGGTTAAACGTACCAAAGCTAAAGAAATTGGTTTTACCGAGACCTACCAGTTCTCAATATTGTTTCTAAGAAAGAAGGTGGTGGTCCTTACTTGGGGTTTACCTAGCAACCAAAAGGTTTCCTAAAAGTAAGGAGACTTGATGGACCTAGCAGTAGTCTAGCCAAGCTGGCAGCCTCCCTACAAAGCTACAAACTGGATTACGGCTTATGAAATTGACGGCGGGGTGATTGTACGGTCGAGCTAAAAATAGAAGCAGGCTTTGCGGTTTCCGCGCATTTCCAATGAGGTAACTTGCAAATGTTTTAATTGGAAAATTCTGGAATATTTGTAATCAAATTCAACTTATTTACGATCGTATTGTACATTTAAGGTCTTCAATTAGGATCAAGACATGAGACAGGGTAAGGCACTTCATTTATAAATCACTGCACTTTTTTATATCACTACATACCTCTATATAGTAAAGAACAAAGTCACTTTCTCTGTCCCTATATCCTTTAAAACTAGGTACGCAACGAATTTTGATGCGTTTTTTTTAATTGATAGTAATTCAAGAGGAAGTTTTATACGTATAATAAAACCGTGCGAAGCCGGGGCGGGTCGCTAGTTATATATACATTAAAGTTCTAAATTAATTAATAAAATCAGTAATGTAGTCTAAGTCAAAAAAATAAGATAAATCATTCAAAAATTACTCGTCGATCTTTATGGAATCAAACTTATATGGAACAACATGAGAAGCACCATCTTAAACATGAAAAAAAGATTCCTCATAATCGATTCACATTAAAAAAAATTAACAATCTAAAAAATACAGTTTATTTGCGAACTTGTTATGAAGTCGTTGAAAAAACCTGCCTACCAGTCAAACTTATTTGTCTCACACTTTCTTCAAAGCACATCGTTGTTGTACCTACTCACTTTAGTAGTTGGGTGATTCTACGAAAACTCGTTTTTAGTCTGACTTCTGTGGCACATTTTTTTTGTTAAAATTGCACATAATGATGATATATTCTAAATGAAGATTTAATTTTGAATTTTTTGGTAGTGAAGGGAACTTTATCGGATTTATGGTTACGGAGTTATTCAATTTTAAAAATATGGTGTCCACGGAAATCAGAATTTATATCACCAATATCAAATATGGGTTGGTTTATCAATAAAAATATGTGTTTTCGGTAGTAAGTAGATTATTTAGGTTCTTAAAACTAAGGACCAATTATTTGACGTTTGTAGTTTTAATGAGTTTTTACAAAAACACCTTTAAATCATTACTGTAAATACAAGTAACTTTTTACAAAAATCACACTAATAATGTTTATCTTTGTTTTAAAAATATTATAATTATTCATTTTGTATTTATTATAAACTTTTATCCTAAAAAACATCATAAAAACTGTAAAAAAATATTATTGAGATGTTAATGAACCCGCAAAATCCACGGAAATCAGTACCACGGAAATCAAAAATAATAACAAAATCTTAGAAATTTTCTTAATTTGCTGGTTTATTTTACATTGAAATATGCAGTCGAAATTAGGAACACAAAAGGCATGAATTATCATCATTAATAAAACAATAGGATTAGCATAAACAAATTTATAGTCAACATGGTAATCAGAATTTCTAGATACCAAGCCACGGAAAGTGATTACGTACCGAAATAACAGAGTGACGTGGAGACATACACCTTTGTTGTACACACCACTGATGGGGCGTGACTGATAGTTTCTCTCAATCTAACAACTATTTACGCAGATGTTAAAGTACAGTATTTATGAATAATTTAGTGCGCACCAGGGAAATCAGAGCTAAACGACGGACGCGAAGTTATCTCGTTGTAACTTGTCAACTAAAGCTTAGTTTTGCGTAGTAATAGCGTCAAATAAGCAAGTAACTATCTGGGTTATTGTGAACCTATATAAATTAGTACCAGAGTTTTTAGGAAATGATATAAAAATTTATTAACACCGGAACATGAGGTCTGGACGCACCACGGAAGTCATAATTTCCAAGGATTTTATTTATTTTTACTTATTTAAAATAAGAATATTAAAAAACTAAAAAAGGCCTCCCCTATTATCTTTGTCTAATCTACTATCATAAAAAAAATCAAAGGGCTAGGGATACTTTTTGTATGATTTTTCGAGCCGGACATGTATTTTTGAAGCCCGGGAGAATCACCCAGTTACATAACAACAATCAACAAGATTGTTATGAACTATCGGTTACTTTCCAATGTATTCTTGTTGTTGCATACTTACATAGCTACTTACATAGGTTCCGTAAAACAGGGTGAATAAAGACTCTTGGGTGAATAGAGACTATGGGGTTAATAAACTCGGATAAATAGAGACTCCTGGGGTCAATAGAAATCCACGAAATATGTACTGGAGCAAGACAACCTGGCTGGTAGTAGTAGAAGGTTGCTTAGGTAGTCCGTGACTGTTCATTTCCTGGTTTAGTGGATCCGAACAAAAGGATGTTTTACTGATGTACAGTAAAACGGGGTGGATTGGAACTTAAAGGGGAATAGAAGTGGACGAAATACTGGAGCAAAACATCCTTTTGCAGAGGTCAGATACATTGACGACCGATGTGGCGCGGTGGGCGAAGGTCCGCCTGCGACGCAGGAGGTCGCGGGTTCGATTCCCGCCTCGGAACAAATTTGTGCACGATCTGCAGAAATTTGTTTCGTTGGTCTGGGTGTTTAATATGTTTAATAAAAAAAAACTATCTATGTAGTATATTGTATTAAGTATATCAGTCTTCTAGTACCCATAACACAAGCTCTGCTTAGCTTGGGGCTAGATGATGCTGTGTGGACTGTCCGGAATTATTTATTATTTATTTATTATTGACACAGGAGGTGAACAGTCAAGGACTAAGTCCGTCTGTCTGTCCGTCGTCAAAACACAGCATCGTCTAGCTCCAAGCTAAGCAGAGCTTCTGTTATGGGTATGTACTAATTGATTTATTTAATACATTATACTAGGTATACAAACATGTAGATAGATATTTTTACTATTCATGGAAAACATTCAGAATACTCGCAACTAATATCTGCATCGCTAACAACCGTTTGTCCTGAGGCGGGAATCGAACCCGCGCGACTGTCTGCATCGCAGGGAAATTTCCCGATGTAACTGCAATATATTGCCCGGAAATAAAGCCGCAATATCATTAGAAATATTTTTGGTTTGGCCATGCTTATTTTTGGTATTTCTATTTGCCTGCAAAAAGGCTGAAAACAGACGATATATAAACTGAAATAAAATGGTTTTGGGATTAGTAGGACTAGGAAATATGTACCCACATAATAACATATTCCGGAAACCATATATAGCTAACTTGGAATTAAGATCTGGCAAATATGGCAAATATCCTAAGTGAAACGAGCTCATTAAAATTTCATATAAAAACAAACACGAAACATTGTAATACAACATGCAGTGCGAATTTCTACCTGGTTATTACCAGTTTATTTTGAACCCTGAATTACAGTGAAAGATAGAAATTACGGTAACACGCCTTTAGGTGCCGATAATTACACCAGTTACGAGCAACATTAAACTCTATGAAATGGTAATAAAGGCGAGGTTATTACAGATTATAGAGATATGTTATTAAAGAGCGTGTCTGAATACATTACAAAGTAAGTATACTTAGGTATTTAAATAATCGATTAACGCCTCGAAAACACACCATTATCTTTATAGTTTTTTGCATTTGTTTCTATTTACTTGTATTAGGTAGGCCAAATCTTATCGAAAATTTTAATACAACTGAAAAATAAACATATCTACTAGGTAGTCTACTAATGTAATGAAGACTAAGTTTCCTAGTTTTAAAAAAATAGGTAGTATTTTTTTATATATAAAATCTAGTACTGTGTGTAACATTTTAAAAAGTAACGGGTATAAAATGAGTTCCCGTCGTATATTCAACGTTAAAGCAATTAATTTTCTCTCATGTAGTTTTAGAATAAGCCTAGGTATTCTTTTTTTAAAAAGACTTATTCATACTTTTTGCTGATATAAAATATTACTCTTTGGCATTTTCATTGAAAAACATGTCTTGACTCCGTATTATTACGCCACAAAACAGAATAACAACATTACACAAGGTTGAAACGTTTTTGTTCTCGGGATAATGATAACCAACAACAAACTTTTTATTTGTAACTCAAAGGGATAGGGTTCAAATTGTCTATAGTTAAATTAAAGCTAGGAAAGCAAGACAGTTGAGATGATTTGTGGATCGGTAATCGCTATGTTGGGTGGTCGAACTGTCATCATGATAAGCAAGCATTGTTATAGAATTGAAACTCATCGATACTTTACTATTATAATATTAGAAGGACGTTACATAATATGATCAAACATGGTAAAATACTGGCTAATCACTTTTCAGACTACATTGTTACTTAGCCATTATCTACAGACAAGCAGAAACTTTATCAGTACTTTAACATTTTTGAAACCTTTTGAATGAATACCTACTTGGAGAATTCTCTCTTTTAACATAATTAAAATGGGTTCATACAAAGCACACCTGTAGTTTAATGGATTTATTACAAATTTAAGGTATCCAATGTTTACTTTAAATTTGAAATAATTACCTACATACCCAATCCATTGGTTTGCATTACGTCAGGTAACCATGAGATTCATTATATTATTCTAAATTTTACGTAAACAAAAATTCTGAAGTCTCAGTTTAAGCTCAAAGCAAGACCAATGAATTTTGTTATAGATTTATACTTCCCATTAGTCTAAGTTTATAATGTAATTGTATAAAGTGTACCTACCTTTTGTGTAATTCTGTAAACAAATAAAATATATTCTATTCAGTTCTAATGATGTAGTAGACGCCTTAGAAGCGGTCAATGTGATGAGATATTGCAAAGCTGAGTTCTGCTTCTACGATCATTATTACTCAGTTAAATCAACTACAGTAATACCAATCCATCTTTGTCGTGCATTGTGGACACCGTGTTGTCGCAATGATTTCGGCACCTTTTATGTCTGTAGGTACATTACCCCGCCATTATTCTTAAATCTACCTACTTACTAGTTTTCTCTGTAACCCTAGTAACATACCTACCTATTAAACTAATATCGGTGGGGAACATAGCCAACATAAAAAAACAAAACCAATTTATTGTGGAGTAGCGTCCTGTCTCAACTTCGCACGAGTGGACAATTTTTTTTTTTCAACATTTTGGACTAAATGTAGAGTAACCTAACCTAACCTAGTTGAATAAATAATAGATTAGGTAATAGTATTTGCCGATGCATTATGTTTTCTGACAATAAACAATTTGTTTATTTTGGTTTTATCTATTTTCCGCTTATTCTACTGGTGTCATAAAGTCACCAAGGTTCACACATGCCATTTCAATTTGACATGCTGAAATGTTTTATGTTGCATGAAATGCGAGAAAACATGACAAAATAATTTACCTTGAAAGTCTCCTTGACAAGTACCTAGGTAAATGGTAAGGTTTAAAACTAAGGGCCACTTTCAACATTACCATTTAAAGATGACCCATGATTACAACGAAAAGTACTAGGTAGGTACCTACTAGAACCATTCTCAAGAAATAACATTTTTAAACAACCCAAAAGTACAAAATTTTGTTTTAGTTAAGTATTTATATAAATAATAATAAATTATTATAAAAATAATTGTATTGGAACGAAGGATGTTCGTGACCGAAACTGCTAAACGTATCAGGCTCAAATTAATTTAATCTTCTGTTGTTTTTTATACGTATAGAATAAAACATAGGCTACTTTTCATAATTTTTCACGCAGGAGAAGCCGCGGGCGCAGCTAGTTGTACAATATCCATTTATTTATTTGATTGGATGGATGGATGTTTGTTATCTCTCCACGCCAAAACTTCTGAACGGATCGGCCTGAAATTTTAAATGGACGTAGCCCTAAGCTTAGAATAAAACATATTATGGTACTTTCTTCAATTTTCTGTGTGAAAGAGGACATGCTTAAGAAAGGTTTGAATACGGAGATGACGAATAACAGAGCAGAATGGAAGAAAAATACATGTTGTCCCCACTTAGCGTGGGATAAGGTCCGGGAGAAGAAAATGGTACTTTCTTCAATTTTCATGGGGGTGAAGCCACGGAGCGCAGCTGGTTGTACAATATGCATTTAACTCATTTAGGTTGCCTGGGAGAAATCTCTCTCAGCGATAAGGCCGCCTTTTGTACTATGTTTATTTTGTTTTTAATTAGATATAAGTAAGCTTTTTATATGTATTTTCTTTTTAGTACAATAAAGTGTTCATTCATTCATTCATTCATTTAACTCACTCAGTTATCCCGCCAAACGCTTCGTGGCAGACTGAGCCTTCCTTCTAGGATTCGTATTATTTTAGGAAATAATTACTTACCACTATATTTATTAGCTGGTCTGGAGGATTCAGTAGTTATCTGTCTAATTTTTTTAACAATCACATCACATCTATAAACGTTTCCCGAGATCTTTACCTACTGAGATTTTTAGAGATTTCAGGTAGACCTGGATGTTTGCGTTCCGAACGATTTTATTTTCAATAAGGTTTAAAAATTATATTTACTTAGGTAGGGATAAGATATTTGTGGGTAGGTTTGTTATCGTAGTATTCATTATTAGTTAGTATTCATCCCATTTTACCGTAGTTATTGTAATTCGATGATGCTTGCAGTAGTTTTTAGTAAAATCATGTAAAAAATTCTAGGTATTGAAAAAACTGTGTTACGTACAGAAAGAATGAGACCACTCTGTTTGGTCAAACGTAAACAGAACGCTTTAATAAACAAACTATTTAGGTATTTTTATTTATTTTTTCCATACACACTCAACGGTATTTTATATCCTACTACGTTCGACCAAGGTACGTCAATGATAGTGAAAATAAAACTAGATACCGACGCGATACATTGTTTTTGACGAAACGTACAACACCGGCGAAATCCAAACATTTCATAACAACAGAAAATCAATGCGATTGTCCGGTTGTTTGTTGACATTTATTAAACAAACAAATGGAAAACCATTTGTTTCTTCGAATTCAGTTTCCGAAAGAATTAACTACACGTTGGTAACGTATTCAGGTTAGAAATAAATATAAATAACCAGTATTCGCACGCGGCTTCGCACGCCTTGTTTCTGAAGAAAAGTTTCAAGACTATTCCTATCCCATGAAGACTAATTTATGGGATGAAAAGCCTTTGTTTTATTCCAAGGCTAGAACAACATCCAGTCTAAATTTCAGCCCGATCTATTCAGTCGTTTTTGCTTGAGAGATTAATAAACATACAAACAAGCTTTTGCGTTTATAATATTAGTTGTACAGTTAGGGTGGTGGTTGGCCCACTGATGTAAGCTAATCCTACTAATTTTATAAACGCGAAAGTTTGTAAGTATAGATGATTGTTACTCTTTCACGCAAAAACTAATGAACGGATATGGATGAAATTGAATGGCACAGAAATAGATTATAGTCTGGATGAACACATACGCTATATTTTATCCCGTAATTCCCACGGGAACGGGAATTACGCGGGTGAAGCCGCGGGGTGCTGCTAGTATAACATATACAATAAAATAATTTTCTATCCACTCACACTCCTTACTGTACTGTTAATGTCTTGTCTCTGCGGATCACAGATTCTAAGGCTCTTTAAGATATGATCTTCGTGATCATCCTAAAGACGTCACTAGTCCTTAATCTGAATAATATATACTATACGCGACACTGGCTGCATTACCACGCTGTATGTATAAAAAAATAATGCTGGACAATCAACACAGCACCATCCAGCCTCAATGTAAGCTACTCAAAGTTTGTGTTATAGGTACTGTTTGCTAGATGAAATCACAGTAGGACATGTCAGAATAGTATCTTATTTATATTTTTTATTTATATATTACTATCAACTCGCCCCGGCTTCGCACGGTTTTATTATACTTATAAACCTTCCTTTTTTTACTCTATCTATTAAAAAACCACCTCAAAATCCGTTGCGTAGTTTTAAAGATTTAAGCATACATAGGGACAGAGAAAGCGACTTTGTTTTATAATATGTAGTGATTAAAACAATAGCAGAAACACGTTCTCGATGATGCTTATGCTTTATTTACCTTTGTCCTATAGGCACAAGAAAGCGAAACTCGAATTCTCCCAGGCCACACTTGACACTGTATAAAATATTCAACCTGTACCCACAGATAATGAAAGTCGCTTCGTGTGGGCGCTTTTCAACGAAATTTCTCGTTTAAATGCGCCCGCTTTCATTCAAGATTATCTGGCAGGTCAGTTTGTCAGTTTGTTCACGGCAAGTTCAATGATAGGTATTTTAAAGAAAGCTATCGAAAGTGAATTGACAATTTGACATCCAGTTTTAGTAAGTGTGATTCGATTGATAAATTTAAATGGTTATGTTTGACCGGTGAAATTTTGATTTTAGTTTTATTGCGATTAGACATTCGGATAAAGTTCTCATTTAACAACAGGAATGGAAAGCAAAATTGTTAGGAAGAGCAACACAAACTTCATCTCTTAAAACTATCAGTGACTTCAATTCTTGGTGAACCATGAGGCATGAAACTGTTCCGAAATATCGGAATACTCAAAGAAACTCAAATTGTGGTAAATATCCCGTTATAAATGATTTAATATTTCTTGTCTGTGAAATTTTTCTATAGCTACCAATAAACGATTTTTACTTTTTTTTAACTTCATCAACTTGTTGTACTTATACCTACGCGCAACAGAAGACGTAAAAATTCTTGTTCGGCAACGGATGACAGAAATGATAAGTGAAAACTTTTCTTACCATATGTTTTCAAAACTTTTGCGATTTACTCCAATAATGATAACATTGCCATCATCATGATCATCATCAGCCTATATTAGTCCACTGCTGGACATAGGCCTCCCCTAATGAGCGCCATAGCGCCCTGTCATTGCCATAAATTGGCATAAAATATTCTCCGTCAATGTTTGTTTAATTTTGCTATACCTTTATATAACAGTAAATTACAAAAAATTTAAAATGTTAAAACATTATTCTAGAAACGTAATCAAGACAGAAAAATTATCCTGAATTAAAAGAGCGCGTTGATGTCTTTTGTATGGAAAATTATTTTGTTGAGTATCGCTTTGTCTACAACAAAAAAAAATTCTGAAAAAATTATGTATAAAAATTATGTATAAAATTATGTAATCCTAGAAAAAATATCTCAGATTCTAGAAACTTATTTTAGACATCATCAACCAACTCATAAAATGTACATCCATACCTACATAATTTTCAATAAGTTGACGTGTTTAAATAAACTCTAAGCCGATTTTAATTCCTCGGCCTCTGGTAGCGATAACACCAATAAGTAGTTTTTAACCACAGAAAATATATCTTCTTGGTGTATACAATTTTTTGATTTGTTTTGTTTTTTTTTAAATTACTCGACCGTTTCGACTGAGAATAGTCGTAGGTACATATCTGTACCTAAGAATAGATCGGTCCAATCCCAAAATAGCGATCCACGACAATTTTCGAGAATTATAGAGGTAGTAACTACAAAACGTCTTATTATATTTTTTATTATTAATGTGAATTGCGAATCCTTTAAAAACCTCTAAACTTCAGAAATTATCAAAAAATATCTCAAATGGTGCGCGTTGATATCTTTTGTTTGGAAAATTCATTATTTAATCTTTGTTGTATCTACTTGAGCTAGTCATTATCAATATTATGAATCATTGAGGAATATTTATTTTTCCGTGATATTATATCTAGTTTTATAAGTTGTCAGATAACTAGTTTATACTAGAACATAGTTACCTAAGTATCTATCGTTAAGAGACTGGATAAATTGTAGTTCTTAATTAAATTATTTTCTCAATGCTAAACCTTGGGTCGACAATGAATAGGCAGTTTGTTATTTATAACAACAAAGGCTCCATATAAGGCATGCAACGCTTTCTATAATAGGTACAGTCCGCTTTAAAAGTATTGAGACAATTTTACTCAATTGCAATAAGTAGGTATTTGGTTTTATAAAAATGCTGTCTAAATATTTTTAGATTGAAATATGTATGTAGTTGGTTGTTCAAAAACCGCTTCGATTGAAAACATTATAAAAGATTTAAGCAGACGTCGATTAAGATGCCCTTCAGCCAGGAAGGATGACGATCTGCGAAAGACTGCTGGCAGATGCTGGATGCGGCACGCTGAAGACAGGGCGCTATGGCGCTCATTAGGAACGCCTATGACCAGCAGTATAAAAAGGATATATATGAATTGGTGATCAACTCTTTATTATGACTTCACGAATGATCGGAATAAGTATCGATAGGTATACAGATAAGGAATCAAAGTTTCATCAGTCCAAATATTTGGAAGATAAGGAACAAAACGAGTGAAAGTCAACATCGGAATGTGTTACTCAACTGGATACCTTATCTTATTTGTGTGTGGTGAAAAAAGAAGGTTGTCAGTTTGTACGAAATTGAAAGCGTAGGTACTTTATTTATTTTACAGTGACTTGTGCCCGCGGTTTGGCCTACGTAGAATTTGAATGTTTAGATCTAAAGCTAGGTTCATATTGCTGTGTCGGGGTGTGTTGTGGCGCGACAGAACGCTATCGGTCTCATAGATTTAGTATGACTAGATTCACATTAGTAGCTTGTGTTGGGGTGTGGCGCGATCTGTCGCTAATGTGAATCTAGTCATACTAAATCTATGAGACCGATAGCGTTCTGTCGCGCCACAACACACCCCGACACAGCAATATGAACCTCGCTTAAGTCCTAATAGATTTTCAAATATACATATAATTCTTCTTTTGGGGACACGTAGATACATAAATCAAACTATTAAACCTCCAATATAGATATTTAAAATAAGTCCAGTCATCGTTGAGTTATAGATAAATGGTGTTACGAACCCGACTTTGTTTCATAAATATATTTTAGGAAAACTAACAGTACCTAATGTAACCACATTACAAACATAGCGATTGACGGTTAATTATTAGTTTCCACGAAATAAATAATGTTACAAAACAAAATTCAGTATTTTTTTCCTGCGGTGCAGCGGTGTCTACACAAGGCAAAGCATGTACCTATCTGAATTAATATTAAAGTAATAAGTTTGATAAATGAATGAATTAGAACTACGCAATGTAAAGATCCTATCTTCTAAGCCAAGGACCAAGGTGTCCCTTTGGTAATAGACCTAACAACAAACAGACATTACACAAGTTACAGTAGCATTTTGTATTCCCTCTTTATTTACCTAATAGTCACCCATCTCAAAAATCCGTGGTTTGATTCTCCGTGCCAACCTCCACAGCATCATTGGTCGCATGTAAGCTAGGGCGTACGAGCTTACAACCATCACTACATAGTATAAAACAAAGTCGCTTTTTCTGTCCCTATGTCCCTATATCCCTTTGAATGCTTAAATCTTTAAAAGTATGCAACGGATTTTGATGCAGTTTTTTTAATAGATAGAGTGATTCAAGAAAAAGGTTTATACGTATAATAAAGCCGTGCGAAGCCGGGGCGGGTTGCTAGTTAAAAATAAACCACGTTTCTTTTTCGAAAATGAAATATGTCCATTACCCATTCCGGCAAAATATTTTCATCGTTTCCTTGATTAAATTACCGCATCATCATAAACAAAGCGCATTCATTAAGCGAGACGCAAAACTTCAAAAAAACCTGATTTCGTATTAAAGCCATATAGAAGATATTTTATTATGGCTCTCGGATCTTTAAAACTGAAAGGGTAAATACTTTGCATCGTTTCAAGTTAATTGGTAGTAAATAATTGTAAGTGTTACAACTGTCAGTGATGTCATGTAGGTAAAAATTTGTGGTTTTATTTTTGAATCTTTTTAAAGGAACTCTAAAAGCGGTATTACACTACACGTTATTCAGGGCCCTAACTACCGGGCCCTGAATATCGTCCGGGTCCAGGTCCGTCCCTTAGGGATCCTAAATCTTATTACAGCACTCTTAGTTAGGGTTAGGGTCCCTGAATACCGTGTAGTGTAATACCCCTTCAAATAACTATTCCCGCATGCTTAATCGCGACTCATACTTAGCACGTGTCAAGAGCTTTAGCTTTTTTGATTGTTTTCATGAAAATCGATTAAAAGTTCTTCATTTTCGACAATCTACATGCTCTATACCTTATTTCAAAAAGAGTTCAAACGACTTCAAAAAAGGAAGTTCGAATTTGTTATGTGTTTTACCTCAGATGTTTTTTCCTATTTTAATGATTCTAAATTTAGATTTTTTGACATGAAACTCAATCAAAAGTTCTTCATTTCCGTCACTCTACAATGTTCTGTGTCTTATTTTCAAACGTGTGTTCCAAACGACTTCAAAAAAGGAAGTTCTCAATTTGAATTTTTTTGTATATTTTATCTCAGATTTCTTTTCTATCAAAACCTATTTTAATGATTCTTTCTCTATTTAAAACTGGTGCTTCCCATGTCGTCCCACATAGTTGATATCTAAATAATTTAATTAAGATCTGACCGGTAGCTTTTGCGTTATTATTAATAATGCGTATTTATTGACTTCTATGTTTTGATTGACTATATTGATGATGTTCTGCCTTTAAAGAATTTATAGTCGGATTAAGTCGAATTTTTAAGAATTTTTCGTCGGTTTTTTAAGAATTTATAGTCGCAAAAAATAGTAGAATACCAAATGCACAAACGTCATTTTAATCATCTTGATTGAATGGTACTATTCAGACATTTGTTTTGAAATTAGTGGAATTCGGCCCCAGTTGTAGTGTTCTTAGTATAAAACCATGTCTAATTAGAACAATGTCTAATTAGAACAATGTCTAAATAGAACCTCTTTTTAGCTGGTATAAACAAAAATTGATACATCAGATATACCAAATAGCCTATAACTTTGGACAAAGTCCGAGATAAATTGAAAATAGTGCGTTGATTACCATCAACATTCAATTTCACAGTAATAATCACTGATCTTTTGCCTCTCATTTGGCACTTGGGACACTGCAACTATTTTCCCTGTGTAATTTAAAACGACTTTAAATCTTGAACATGTAGAAATAGAGTTCACGATAGTTCGGTGCCTCAGGTGTCCGATAAGTGATGATGACATATAATTCAAAGCATTTTATAAAATACGCCGTTTTATCAATGTTTGCGCAATTTTCATGTTTGACCTGCTTCTAACCATTCAATGATAGTGCATGTGTTTGTTTATTTCATAAATAGTTGTAAATAGGAACGTAAAACTTCTAACGAGGTTCATTGCTGTACTATTTGTTTTTAATATTTCGAGTGCATGTAGGGTAAAGTTCGAATTGCCAAAAACGTAAGTTCCGAAAATTGCAATCAACTTTTGATGAAGCTTACTAACGCAGCCCAATCTGATACTTATTTTTAGTTTAAAATTTGACTAGTCTTTTGAAATAAAAAATACTTATCTTATTGCTATTTGCAGTAAGTAGATTTTTGGCTGTGGGGCACGAATCCCTTCTTTAGTGGTAAGCAAGTTAAAAATTTTTAAGATAAGTTTTTTTTTCTTTATTTATTTGAAAGGAGTTTTGTCAATTGACTTCACTTCCATGGGAACTATAAAGTTATGCAGTATTATTTTGATATATTTTGAAGTGCAAGTAGGTATAGACAAGGTCCATTTGTTGACTTTTTTGGAGCGCATCCTTTAAGGTGTCACGACATTTAATAGGTAGGTACGGTTTGTCCGTTGATTTGAAAACAGTTTTAATAGAAAAATCTTTATACCTTCTTACCTTGGCGATTTGCTAGATGTAACTGTATAAATTATAATATAACTCTACATACAGTATATGTTAAATCTGATTTTCAAATAAACAGGTACTTAGGTAGAACTAAAAATAATGGGATCTCCAAACAAAGTTTAACAGATTGTATATAACAGATAAATTTGCGCATATAAAAGAGCCTTCGAGTTTCAAACTTCGAGTACACTAAACCAATAATAAAGTTTTGCCAACGTTGAAGGTACCTACTTATTTATGTGAAAGTATGATACAAAACGAATGTCGCATACAGACGTAGCACTCGTTTATTGGTCACAATAAACAAAGTTGTCATCAATTCACAACTTTGAAAGGGCTTGGTAGCAGAAATACCCTTTCCAACCATTTATTGGCCGTATAATACAACAATTAGCATTCACCTTACCGGTTAGACAGGCACTCGAGGCCTGGCATAGCATTCTGCAGCGTTTCCTGACAAAATGCTATTAAAACTATACGTAAAATCAAGAACTTATTATATTTCTAACATTCTTACCTTCTAACACGCAACAATTCCCAAAAATATTTGAAAATTCACAGACAATAACTTTCAAGACACTGTCCTCGTCGAACTTTTAAAGTAAACTTTCGCAGTATACGAACCGTTCGTTATTTGAATACTAAAGTACACATTCAAATCTGTAAAACACTATTAAGCAAGGATTATTCGAATTTCGAAAGAACGCAAGACGTCCGCCTTGTAAGACGGTTCGCGGTTCACTGAAGTAAAAGAAGCGAGAAGACACGTCACTGCGCCCGCGCAGAACTCACCTTTACCTCGGAGTGTAGGGAGCCTGTAGTTTTGATACTTGCTGTAAATAAATATCAACATAACTATTTTTACACACAACCGTAGAAGTAGTCATAAACTGCAAGAATGATGAACTACTCTTACTTAGACTAAGTAAGAGTACTCTACTACTACTCTTACTTAGACTAAGTAAGAGTAGACATTTTGAAAAACCCAGACCAACGGAACAAATTTCTGAAGAAATGTTTTATAGGAATGTATCTATCCATGCAATGTATAATTATATTAAGTATATCAGTCATCTAGTACCTACCCATAACACAAGCTCTGCTTAGCTTGGGGCTAGATGATGCTGTGTAGACTTTTGGCAATTATTTATTTATTTAAGTTATTATTACATGTTTATAACATACACCCCAATATTGGCGACCGATGATGTGGTGAAGGGCGAAGATCCGCCTGCGACGCAGGAGGTTGCGGGTCTGATTTCCACCTTGTTGGTACAAATGTTTGTACGATCTCCAAATCCCAAAGTATTCAAAGTTCCGGGGTTCTGGGTGTTTTCTATTACCTATAATAAACCTATCTATGTAATGTAAAATCTATCTATGTAATGTATTTATTATATTAAGCATCTATATCAGTCATCCAGTACCCATAACACAAGCTCTGCTTAGCTTGAGGCTAGAGGTGTGGTATCCTGTATGGATAATCTAGCATTATTTATTTATTTAATAGTCAGCTCACCAGGACTTTCTTATGAGACATCAGCAGGATCTTCTGAAAGTTATCCAAAACTCGTTAAAGCCACTTCCTTTAAAAACCATCACACACGAAGCCGTGGCCGGGCCGGAGGCGAAGGCGTGCGAGTTGTATCCTATTGAATCATATGTAAGACTACACATACACCGCAGGCCGTGGCGGTGCAGTACCAATAGGAAACACCTGCACGCCTTCGCCTCCGACCCGACGCGGCGGCCACGGTTTCTAAGTGAGGCGGCTTTAAATATTAACGAAATTTTCGAAAGTATCAAACCATCTCGAGCAAGCTATAAACACCAAGATCTCGTGCTGCGGCCTCGATATTCGGACAGAAACACCTCTCTACGCTCCATCTAGCCTCAGCATTCTCTCGCAACCTCTCACCTCTAACCTCATCGCAATAAGGTTCAATTTACCCATGGTTATACAGTTTACCACTTAAGTAATACTTGAGGCAAACTGTACAATCATTGGAGCGTTAAAGATGGGCGCTAGGGTACTTAGAAATTGTTGTGTCAAATATAACAGTAAGTGTAAATTGTTTGATGGTACACAGCTGTTGTCCGGTGAGCTTAGGCACGCCTAAATAACTTGATAAGTTTATAACATTGACATGCATTTCATATTGAAACAGGTTGTTGAGGTACCTAAAAGTTTTGTTACTTAATTTGAACTTTATAAACGAGGATTTCTTAAAGCTTTACTAGATTAGGGCTTTTCTTTCTAGCGTAGCAATACCTAGACATAGGCCTCCTGTATAGTATCAAGTAGGTAGTATTCTACGTTATATAACCTACTCTAAGTATCGCAGAATCGATAGGTAGGTTAAGTACATTATAGAATAATTAAATAAATAAATCACTAAATAGTATAAAACAAAGTCGCTGTGCTGTCTGTCTGTCCCCATGTACCTATGCTTGGAACTTTAAAACTACGCATAGGAAGATTGAATCAAGAGGAAGGTTTATGTGCATACTAGGGCATGTAAACCGGTTATTCGGTTAATCGAAAAACCGGTTAACCGACAGATTTTACCTCGGTTTTTAACCGGGTTTTTTGGTCAGGAAAACCGGTTTTTTCGGTTATTATTTGTTTCTTCAAACTCAAGAATTTGTCCCTCATCTGTATTAAAATTGGGTCATAAAAAGAACTATTTAGTGTTATTATGCAGTGTATGGCCTATGTCCAGCAGTGGACTATTATAGGCTGGTGATGATGATGATGATGATGCAGTGTATGCATATAATATTACGATCCATCTAACTATTTTATAACATTTTAAGATTGTCATATGTAAATCTTACCAGATAGAGATTATTGAAGAAAAATATTTTCATCTACACTTCCGAGCTATAAACTGGAATCACTTCATCGTTGGTTTATGCAGACCATATTTTACAGTTTCCATGCAATAAACTGAAGGTTGTGGTATATTATTTTAAAGATAATTTCATTTAGCTTTCAAACTCTTTCAATATCATAGCGAAAAAAATTTTCATCGTTATGTCATGGAACACAGGGAATTTATGCAATTTTGTCATCAGTCCAATCAGTCACGTCACTCAAAATGCTGGAATTACAAGAAAATGGAAAGTACATCAATAGAAGCCGTTCAAATCGTCACCCTAATCCAGCAAGGGTTCTCTCAGCGTACTATCGCTCGACAGCTTCATCTGAGCCAGTCCTGTGTCTCCAAAGTATACAAGAGGTTTAGAGAGACTGGAAACTTAGTCCGAAGACCAGGATCTGGACGACAGCGATGCACTTTGGCGAGAGATGACCGATTTATTGTCAGCACTTTTCTCCGAAATCGACATCTAACCGGCGTTGACGTCCAGCGGGAGCTCGGAGAAGTTCGAGGGAGAACTGTCAGCGAGTGGACAGTGAGGCGAAGAGTCAAAGAAGCTAACTTGACCCCAAAAAAGCCAGCAACGGGACCCAAATTGTCTACAGCCCACCGACAAGCCCGATTTCAGTTTGCTCGTGATCACTTAGATTGGGATATACAGCAATGAAGCCGAGTTTTGTTCGCGAACGAGACTAGGATGTGCCTGCATGGCAGCGGCCGTCGACGGAGAGTCTACAGGAGACCGGGAGAGCGATACGCACAATGCTGTATAGCGGAAACAGTGGAATATGGGGGTGGGTCTTGAATGATGTGGGCGGGGATTTCAATTGAAGCTAAAACGGAGCTGGTATTCGTACCCGGTGGAGGTCGGGGAGGAGGACTTACCGCAGAAAGGTATATCAACGACATTCTGCTGGGCCATGTACTCCCTTACGCCGGGTTTATTGTCGAAAATTTCCTGCTAATGCACGACAATGCCCACTGCCACACCGCTCATGCGGCTAAACAGTACCTGGAAGAAGTCGGGATTCCCACAATAGACTGGCCAGCCGTCAGTCCTGACATGAACCCTATCGAACACCTGTCGGACGAGCTGAAAAGGCGGGTACGAGGAAGATCTCCAGCTCCGGCGTCAATAGAAGACCTAAAAACTGTTCTTATCGAAGAGTGGCAGGAAATTCAACAGGATTCCATCAGGAAACTCATTAGGTCAATGAAAAACTGTTTACAAGCAGTCATTAGGGCCAGGGGGGGCAATACAAAATATTAATCGGAAAATAACAAAGATTTTAAATAAAAATTTGATATTTTCATATTACTTCTTATAAATTTAAACATCCACAACTTCGACCTATTGTAATAATTCACTAAATGAAGGTAGGAAACTTAATTAAATTTAAATAATTTTTATACCATTCGAAAGCTAACAAAATTTCTTTTGAAATGGTATACACCAATCTGCAGTTTATTCCGTGGAAACTGTAAAATACGGTCTGCAGAAACCAGCGATGAAGTGATTCCAGTTTATAGCTCGCAAGTGTAGAAGCAGGAAAAAGGATTTAAAATGTTTTAAAGACATAAAGGAACGGTATTAACGATTGATAAGAAATATAGTCGATTGACAGATTGATTGAAATAAATGAACTATAGCGTTCATTTATTTTAATCAATCTCTAGCTTACGGAATTAGAAAGAAGGGCTAGAACTGTAGGCCTTGCAATCAACCACGACAAAACTGAATACATCCACATGAAGCGCTACAAAAACACCCGTGTTAAGCGTAAAGACTTAGATGTGGTGTATAAGGGTGCATCTAGGACGAAATATCTGGGATGTACTATAACAGATACAGGTTCTAGGGAGGATGAAATCAACATTCGCATCCAGAACACCTTGCGGTGCAGTGCAGCGCTTCATAAAGTGTTGACGTCCAGACTTCTGAGTCGAAGCACCAAAATCCAAAAATATAAAACTGTTATACGTCCTATTCTGATCTACGGGTGCGAAGCCTGGACGTTGACGCTGAAAGAAGAAAACAAACTCCTCGTGGCTGAGCGTAAGGTGCTGCGTAAGATCTTTGGTCCGACCAGACGAACAGATGGAACATGGTGACAGGTTGTGTCCCAAGGGTGAAAAAAGGATGAAAAAAAGAGTCTTTTAAGGCATTTACAAGGGTAGGCAACGCGCGTGTAATGTCTCTGATATGCAGGCGTCCATAGGCTGCGGTAACCTTTTTCCATCAGGCAGGCCGCATGCTGTTTGCTACCTTGGTGGTGTAAAAAATTCTGTAGGTGGTACATTTCTGTTACTATCGACAACATTATATGTTTTAATTATAAGAAATGTGATTTAAGTCAAGTTAATGAGTCCTTAGATAAATATAAGTACATTTTAATACAGATTTTATTGTTTTGATTCGTCTTGTAGAAAATAATCGAAATCACCGAAAAAACCGGTTTTCACCGGTTTTGAAATCATAAAAACCGAATTAACCGGTTTTTAAAATAACCCGGTTTTTACATGCCCTAGTGCATACCTGATACACCCGCGCGAAGCCGGGGCGAGTCGCTAGTAATATTATAAATGCGATTTTAGGTGTATGGTTGGATGAATATATTTTGTTCCTCTTTCACGCAAAAACTACTGAACAGATCAGGCTGAAATGACATGGTTCTAGCCTTGGAATCATAGGCTATCTTTATCCCTTACTAGCGCCGCCCCGGCTTCGCACGTTTTTATTATACATATAAATAAACCTTCCTCTTGAATCACTCTATCTATTAAAAAAACCGTATCAAAATCCGTTGCGTAGTTTTAAACATTTAAGCATACATAGGGAAATAGGGACATAGGGACAGAGAAAGCGACTTTGTTTTATACTATGTAGTGATATCAGTTCCTACGGGATAGAGATACCCTTGAAACTTTGCCATAGAAATAACGCGTGCGAAGCCGCGGTCAGATGCTAGTAACAAAAAACCTGTCAAATCGACCAATCACGACCGCATTCGTTATCACTTCCGATTGCGAAAGACCACATATTATAAACAAGTATTTACTAATAAGTACCTATATGCTATACCTACCTATGTATATATACTCCCTATAGTAGGCTCATGCAGATGCAATGTAATGTCAAGTTATATAATTCCTTATTACGAAATTAAAAAACCAGCGGCAATAATAAACACCTTTACAGGAACTTTAATTGGTTGTTGCATAACACACACTATCTACTCGTACCTACTTATTTACGCGTACCTTACGCCTTCCTACCGTGAAGGTACAATGACATGCACGAACCTAGTAGGTATGTAGGTTTTTTAACAGTATCCTTCGTTAACTTGAACGTCAGTATATACATATGTAGTTTATATAAAACAAAGTCACTTCCCACTATCTGTCTGTATGTATGCTTAGATCTTTAAAACGTAACGGATTTTGATGCCATTTTTTAAATAAATAAATAAATTATAAATAATTCCGGACAATCCACACAACATCATCTAGCTAGCCCCAATAGATAGTCATTCAAGAGGATTTTTTATATTTTGTTTTTAACACCAGTGCGAAGCCGGGGTTGGTCGCTAGTTTGTATTATACATACCATTGTATATATATAGTGCTAGTGGTTTATTTTTCGCTTCTTCAACAAGTGGACGAAAGATTGAAGCGAAGGGAAAATCAATTAACACCTTATTTCTCATATTAAGCCTTAAGAAATAATTTATTAATTTCTGTTTTCTATATGCCAAAATACCAACTAGGTACAATACCTACTATGTATCCACTTCAATCTGGTTTCGATTAACATTTCAACTTTCCTTGATAAAGTCTCATAAAATTTTACAATCATCTTTGTAAAGAAGAATTCGGCCAGTTTTACTTCTGGTAGGCCAGACCATACTGTTAACGATATTAATATTTAAAAATATAATCAAAAAGAAATAAACATTAAGTCGACGAAAAAGCGTCCCCAATATCTTCATGTTGCTGGTATATTGTTGAGATCAATCATTTGGAGGAAAGACGAGAAATCGAAGGTGTTTTAAACGATGAACTTCCGCAAATATTGTTGTTTCAATGAATTACAAGCTTTTAGCTTGAGTCATAAGTAAAAGTGTAAGTAATATGTCGTTTATGGTCTTGTGTAGGTAGGCTATTAATTAAGCTAGGTATGTGAGGTACCGACCTTTTTTTCAAGAAAGAGAATTTATGAGCAAAGGCGTAGGTATTCTTCTGAAGGATCAAATATTGATACCTAGTAGGTAACAATTCTGCGCTAACCCTTTCTCTCATAATATTTCTCTTTTGATTCAAAATTTTTGTCAGGCAGGCTTCTTAGTTTCTTTCTTGAAAAGGTTTTGTCCTTCTCTTGTTTATATGCCACCCACTCTAGAATGCGGAAAGTATAAGACTTTTTACTCTTTTCTTTATCTGCACATTTATCTTACCCAAGTGTACCTACTTGTTTCATACGGTTCCCTATCCTATTGTTTTAATAGTCTGAAAATACTGCTGTTCTTAAATAGGTACTTCTATAATCAGTAGGTAGGTACCTACTCTTAGAAAAGCCTAGACAAAATTTTATAATCAAGTTTTCCCACTTCAGAAGCGACAAAAATCTCCAAAATCTGTCAACTTTGAGGCCGCAATTTTCAAGCAAAGAAAGTTATCAAGTGGGGCACAACCTGCCGTGAACTTGACCAGAAACCGGTCCGGCCAATACTGATCATTCCAAATTATAGGCCACTGACACACTGCAAGAATGTAAATTGGACTCGCATAGTATTGGAGATTATGTTTGTGAAATAGGCATTCTTTATCAACTTGATGAGTTTAACATATTCAATGGGTACCTACCTACACCCATTGAATATGCTAAACTCATCAGTTTCTTCTTGTTTTGAATTTCTCTGATACACATAGCTTTTTAACATATTCTCGAGCATCACATGGCGGCATTCTTCCTTTAGAAATGTATTGGGCGTATTCAAGTTTAGAATTTCTCTGATAGGCACTCAAAGGTTAACATTTTCTCTCCCAACTCGTTTGATATGAATTTATACTCCACTGTTACCTGCCCGCGGCTTCACCTGCTTTGTTTCTATGGAAACGTTTCAATGCTATTTCTATCCCATGGGAACTAATTTAAAGGATGATTGATGCCTATGTGTTATTTCAGGGCTAGGACTTAGTCTAATAAAAATTTGAGCCCGATCAGTTCAGTAGTTTTTGCGTGAAAGAATAACAAATATCCATACAAACTTTCGCGTTTATAATATTAGTAAAGCGAGGTTCATATTGCTGTGCCATAATGACATTAGTAGCGTGTGTTGGGGTGTGGCGCGGTCTGTCGCTAATGTGAATCTAGTCGTAAGTCTATGAGACCGATAGCGTTCTGTCTCTCCACAACACACCCCGACACAGCAATATGAACCTAGCGAGAGAAGTGATCAAGTCTACCTCGAATCAACCCTTAATGATTCGAGGTAGACTTGATCACTTCTCTGGTAATTGAGAGTAGGCATTGATTGCGTTATTTTACTAATAGGCCTGATAATTGTCATGAGAGACCTACTTACTAAATTAAAATATATGAATCATATAGAAGATATGAATTTAAAATGTCCATTGACCCGTTGGGTTTATGCCACTGCTGATACGCTAGAGATTTTCCAGTCAGACATCAACACATATTAAGTCTCCACACACTGAAGCCGGAGGCGGAGCGGAGGCGAAGGCGTGCCGGTTTTTCCTATGGCACCGCGCCGCCGCCACCGCCTGCGGTGTGAGTGTAGGCTTTCATATAATTCCATAGAATAGAACTCGCACGCCTTCGCCTCCGCTCCGCCTCCGGCTTCAGTGTGTGAAGACTTTTAAAGTCACAGGCGGACCTTCGCCGCCGCGCCACATCGGTCGTTACTCGTTATCATCTTCGAATAAAAGAAAATAATTAATAATCAGTCCACAATTGACGGATTAATCGATGAATATATGTATTATGTACCTACCTACAGTAAAAATAATTCACATACAGAAACCTACCAAACATAAATATATTGCTCCGGTACATTGCGAGTTCTTCACTCCGTCAGTTTGCGACTTTATCTGTCATGGCAGCATAATGAGGTACCGCCCATTGTCATTTCAGTTGGGTTGGGTTATACACTTCAGCCTCCATCGCACCGAGGAGGGGCCCAAGTCAAGTTGTGGGCCATCGCCGTTGGGGCTGCGGAAGAGTGCTCGCGCGTTCCCGTGCCCCCGACACAAGGTGTGAGAAGAACACACGTGGTGGTTTTAGTCGGTATAAGGAGTCCGACATAATCTTCGAGTCCCCCCGGGCCCGAAGATATCCATAAAGGATTTCCCCAAGTAAAAAAAAAATACACTTCCCAACATTCGTGACTCGTGATTCTATCCAGCAATGACAAACAGCATCTGATATCACCTAAATCTCTAATCAATCAAAAGAGACATAACATCAACCTGTTCTACCCACGTCACATAAAACTTAAGAAAGACATTCCCAAAGTTATCTAAATGAAATCTTAACATTAATTTGCGAGCAAATAACCTATCATTCTTGAATGGACACATGGACAGGTGTATAGCAAGTGGAACTATTAAATTGTAACGAGTTATAAATGTAGCCATTTTTCAAATTAGAAAGGTAATTAATTTGTCTTACAACCACGTACCTACTCGAGTCGTAATGTCTGATTGGTGACTTGACATTTGAGGTTGTTGGTTTAAATTGGGAGATATTTCGTGTTGCATTATATAGGTACCTATACTAGCGGTACATCGCGACTTCGTCTAGTATAATAAAAAAGGCATTAGACCTCACCTAATGAACGCCCTAAGATCATCATCCCATCTGTAGGGCGTCCTGTACTACGTTTTCCAAGTCGCGTCTCCACTCCAGAACACGTTTACTCCAGCAGTGGTTGTTGGTTCTTCACGAGACCTATGTAGGTACCTACTATGTTGTTAATGTCATGTCTGATTTGAAAAAAAAATCTATTTTCTTTTGTACCTATTAGTGTCGATTCAAGGTATAGCCAATATTAAAATACCTCTTTTGACTCTGGCATTTCTTTGATCTTACTATGATAATCACCTTGCTTGTCATGGCATTCATTATCAGCATCAACCTTAATCAGTCCACAACTGGGCAACAACTGACAACTGTCTTGGTTAGAACTAGTATAGTACTTACCTACATCAATTTTATTCGTAAATATTCCCTGTTATTCTCTGAGAAGAGATTTGGCATTGAGTGGAAGTAACCCATTTATAGTTTTGTCAAATTATTTTAGTTTTTACATCATCTGAATTATTCTGAATTGACACAATGAATACCATTATTTAGTCGAATCGAAATGTATATCTATGCAAAATTACAGGTTTATCCAATTCGTTGTTTTGGCGTTGTCTTCAGCCAAAAATCTTACAACGTTCGCCTTTATGATGTATCAGGTATAAATGAAACAAATAATTTTACGTATTATAAACAGATATAATTATTTTGACACCGTCAACTTAAATAATAATATGTATCCCACCAATCGTTCTCAACATTCATCAATATGATCATTTAATTAATACTTGAAATAACTTTCAGGTCAGTTAATTCAAAAGACAACAAAATAAAAAGGTATCTAGTGATCCCGAAAACCCATGAAATTATGTATTTTTATACTGGCCCTGGTATATGGCGCCAAAATATTTGATATGAAATGTAAGCTAAACGTATACCTCTACAATATTTTAAAATGATTACAAAGACTCTTCAGGTACCTACCTGTACCATTTCGCCTCTTCCACTAGTGGACAAAAAACTGAGGCGAACTGAAAATCAATTATCACTTTATTTCTTATATTATTAGGTCCTTACATATGAAATTGGCGTTTTTCGTACTGGCCACTTTAATCACAAATTTCTCCTCTTTGGTAAGGAATTCCAAATTCAAATTTGTACAGCTATAGACTCATGTATTTGTGCTTCGATGATCGTCATTCATTTGTTGTTTTCTTCTGTTTTTTTCTGTTTGCGTCACTCATTTTACAAAATGGAAAACTTAAAATATCGCATTATTTACGAGTACGAGTTCCGCCGTGGCACTAGTGCTGCGGAAACAACTCGAAGGGTGAATGATGTGTATGGCGGTCGTGTTGCAAAAGAAAACACAGTTCGTTTTTGGTTCCAACGTTTTCGTTCTGGAAATTTCGACTTGCAGAACAAGCCCCGTGGACGGCCTGAGACTCAAGTTGATAATGAAGAGTTGAAGGCTATTGTGGAAGCGGATCCATCGCAAACCACGTCCGAGTTAGCTGCAGGCTGCGGTGTTAGTGATAAAACTGTTTTAATTCACTTGAAGCAAATTGGGAAGATTAAAAAGCTTGAAAGGTGGGTACCTCACGAATTGACTGAAGCAAACCGGCAAACGCGCGTCGACTACTAAATTAGAAGAGCTTCAATTGGAAAGTCTAAGACATCCTCCGTACTCCCCGGACCTTGCTCCAACAGATTACCATTTTTTTCGAAATTTGGATAACTTCTTGCAAGGGAAAAAATTCAACTCCGATGGGGCAGTCCAAATCGCCTTCAAAGATTTTATTGATTCCCGTCCGACTGGTTTTTTTAGTAAAGGGATCAATGAACTACCTATAAGATGGCAAAAGTGCATAGAAAATAATGGTTCATACTTTGATTAATTAAATATATTATATTAAAAAATATTCGACTTTTTGTTCCTCCCATACAAAACGCCAATTTCATATGTAAGGACCTAATATTTTGATAATTATGTATTTACCTATAGTATTAAATTTGACTTGTCTAAGTGCTTATTTTGTAAGCCTAAAGAAATAAAGATATTGATTATTTGATTATTTGATACATGACAAATATCAATTTATAGAATCAAAACATTTTTCAATTTTAAAAGGGAAAATTTATGAAAGTGTTACATAAAATGTTACAAAAAATGCAGAAATGTAAAGATGAACAAGAAAATTAAAAAAGTCTTTGACCACATGGATTTAAAAGACAAAAACCTAGAGAAATATTACATTTTACATTTCATCTCAGTATTTTATTTTTAAATTTTCATTTCGATTTACATTTTCATAATAAATACTTCGGCGCTTGCTATCAAAATATCCCAAGGAACCAGTATTTCTGTGACTAGAAATAATCTAATAATTTATCAATATCAACCTAACTAAAATATGGAATGAAACAAATTTAAATACTACACATCCGAGCAATAACAGTTAAAATCAGATGAAATTAATATTACATCATTTTCGCAACTAAGGGCGATATAAAATTTACTTTCTGTGCCTAATACAAAACAATGTTTTAAAATTATAATTATTGTATACTGATAACTGTAATATAACTAAAAAATATTGAAGTTATCAGTATGGTTTTGTGTCTATTTATGGAACAAAATAAATTAAAATAGCACTTTATTTTAATACTTAAAATTAAACAACTGACTGATTTGTAGTTATTTTGACGTTGTGTGTGGGATCATTATAATATGAAAATAATATGATGTTCATGAGAAAGTGAGGCACTTGACTAAGTCACGATTATAATATAACACTGGTAATCATTTTCATTGCATTTTATATAAAACTAATAATGTAACATGGTTTTAAATTATAAATAGATTTATCATTAATAAATGATTGTCAGAAGTAAAAGCTAGTAGTAGCGTACCATTGTTATAGTGTATTATACCATTTTGTGTGACATTTTGAGTAGCGTACCATTGTTATAGTGTAATATACCATGTTGTGTGACATTTTGAATCGCTATCTATTCAATACGTAAGGCAACGTTTGATAGGTTATAGGTACATACTTACAAATATCTGCACCTGTCTTAAAAACTGTAGTTGGACTTTTCAACGGGCTTAGTACCTTTCATCTATTTATCTACGAAGGTACATCTAAACCAATCTAGAAACTTCCGTGAAAAACTTTCTAAAACTGCTGCATATTGTAATCACTATTTTAGAAATTATTGTAGAAGAGTTTTGCGTGCGATTTCCCAACATTTTTGGCTAAGATAAGAGACAGTTTATTAATTTATTGTCAGGACTACAACTTCTAAGATAAAACAGTAAGACATCATGTATTATAACTTAGTTTTTCTTTTCTTATAACTTAGCAACGGATACTTAAACAGAAAAATGTGATAATGATCAACTTAGATATAATAGGCCATAGAGAGAATACAATTATTTGGCTACGAAGTGTAATTTCAGAAGCTAGTACAAAAAGATCTTAATACTACAGTACAGAGAATACTTATAAAGTTATGATAGTTAAATATATGATTATTACGGATATGTTGTTTAGGTCGATCTCACAATGGCACTCACTCTAAACAAATATACATAATACATAATAATATGCAATACAATACATAACTTCCGCATTTTTACACTAGGTGGCAAGTATGTCGGAAGCGATTGCATAATAGTATTTAGATCAAATAATAACAGTTTAAGCCTTGTTCATAAAGACAATAATACGTTTATTTTATTCACTCCCAACATGGAAGATTGTTTTGAAAAAAAATTACAAGGGCTACAAACCTGTTTAAAACTCTCCACACACTGAAGCTGGAGGTGGAGCGTAGGCGAAGGCGTGGCGGTTCACCGCCTGCGGTGTGTGTGTAGGCTTTCATAGGATTCCATAGAATACAACTCACACGCCTTCGCCTCCGCTCCGCCTCCGGCTTCAGTGTGTGGAGACCTTAACTGTAAGCAGCTTTATCAGCTATAATGTTTATGTGATTGTGAACAAACTAAACCAAAGCATACGAGAAATGCGATTTATTCGAAGAAAGTTTTTATATAGAATATCTGGTTATCTTAAATTCTAAAACCTGCTCTCAGATGTTACGAATATGGCTCGAAGGACCAATACGGTCAACTGGGCTAGTTAATTAGCCTCAATGGAGTAGAATGTCACTTATATACAAGTAAATTAAGTTTTTGATCGTATTTTATAGGTAGAAGATAAAGTGTTATGTCATTATGATTCCGTCAGTACTGACAACATTTTAGCTTGATATAGTTACGTACTTCAACTCTGTTTGATAGTTATGAGTGTTTTAATATTTCCAATGATTATTCTTATATAAGTACTAAGTTTATACACCTATCACCTACTTTGAAAGTAACACACATTAGACAAAACCAGAATTATAATATATCATACCTTTGATAACTGTGACCATTGAGTTTTCATGTCTTTTTAACATTAAAATTATTTCACTATAACGAGTTCATTCTGTTAATACTTTTTCATATACATTCATACAGACATTACACACTCATCAATCACTATACATCCAGAGCTAGATTGGAAATTGACAGATAGGACAAGAAGTTCCCAGGCTACGTAAGATATCTATAGCTAACAAAAGGATTAATGAGGCCTTATGCACCTTTACATCATCATACTCAATACATCTATACGCTTAGTACCGGTGTTTAGTTTGATTACGGAAAAAGTTTTCTAGATAGACTTATATCGCTTACATACAGACATAAAAAAGAGAAATAAAAAATTCCGTGAAAATAGCCAAAGTCAAATCTCTCAAAACCATTCAGTTGTAACGATTTTAGTAGACAACGAGCAAGAAACTATTCCACCGCTATCAAACTACGAAAATTAATTCATATTTATCGGATAGAGGCGGTGTAAGGCGCCAAATGCATGGAAAGAAGCGAAAACTTTTTCGTCATCGTAAACTAATGCACAACCGGTACTAAGGGCTCCTTATTCTGAATAGAACATTCTAGAACATAGCCATTATATTCTCAATCGATCGTTCTAGGCTAATAACAAGACCAACTACTTTGATCAGCTAATGATAATAAGCATATTTCAACAATAACTTTAAAGCTGATAAACTGTTACCTAAGTATAGCGACAAATATGCCAACAATAACACTTAATTTCTGCGTCAACAATAAGGCGTACAATATCAGAAGTTATGTTAAAAGCCTCCGAATTCATTCGCTAGCGCTAGTATCCGAGATGACCAAGGTCGCCATTTTGTTTCACCTTGGATTCAAGATGGCCGTCACGAACTTCCTTTCTGTTATTCTTTTCTTTATACATCTGCTAATCGCTGACTATAACAATGTTTTTGTCGCAGATAATCGTCACGTATAATTACTTATTTTATTAGATTAGATGAAAGAAATTCTGGATAGTACTGTTTGCACGGAGATATTCACAAAATGGTCTCAATCTTGACTCTTTTGAATCTTCCATGTGTAGTTTCTTTTATCTAAGGTAGAATATTAAAATGTGTCATACTATGATAATACCATTATTTTAGAAAAGCGCTTAATTTGGCAAAATGAATGAATAAAAGCAAAAACAGGAACCCTTATTGTTGTCCAACCAGAGTATTAATTCAAATTTAATAACAGGCTTTTACTAACTCGTTTCGGACGAGCTATTCAATTATGATCTACATGCCGTAACCACAGACCAAACAGTAGTTTCAAAACGTCCATAATGCATTTGTACATGTCACTGTCATTGTTATTCTGATCCCGATATGTCAATCTGCTACTCCTCCCTATTTTCCTGCCAGTCATCATATTAATAAACCACTTTCGCAGCATCTCACGAGCAAAAATGCTACCACTTATCTCTTCCGTACATATCCTACAATTACATCTTATTTCTACATTGGAAGTTTTTGCATTTTCTTTGGATAACTTATCTATCTTGGCAACACTATTCGAAGACTCGGCGTCGGTGATAACAATTGTGGGAATGGCCGAAGTGTACGATCGTAACTTTAGCAGAGCAGAAATGTTACCAGTACCGTTTGAATCATTTTTGTATTGTGCATTATATTCTGCCGACGACCTACGTGAGTTCAACCTTTTCCCAGAAAAAATATCGCTACTTATGAAACCAGATAGATTCCTCTTCATCACCTCTTTCCTCATATCTCCCTTGATCCCTTGGCATTCAACAACGCCAATCCTTCTTTGGCGTGGTAAAACTTCATTCTTCTGTCGATTAGAGTCCATTGATATGGTTCTATAGATTGGTACGTGAAGTGACCTTCCCTTACCAAAGTTCTCAGTGGAATTTCTAAAGGACAAACTTCTGTGCAACATTCTAACACGTTGGAGGCCGCTTCTACTGCCCATTTGTTTCGGACTCGGTGTAACACTGGCTTCACTTTCATCAAAAACATCATCAACAGTCTCACAGCTTTTCACAGCCTCCATAAATTCCTCCAACTTATCAGGGAATGTGAAACTTCGTTGCAGCTTCTTTATTTGCGGCGATACGCTTCCACTGGCCATGTCAATACCCTTATAGCTTTCTTTCAGTACCAACAGCGCGAGATTCCTTTTCACCGTATCCATATCAGATACCCTCCTGGTTTTCACTGTTGGAGAAACAGGTATATCTTCAAAACTCCTGTACTGTTCAAACACTAGTTCGCGCTCGTCTGAATCCAACGACCACGAAGAACCGACCTCTGTCCCCGACCAATCGGAAACCGTCTGTAGGTATTTGAAAATCTCAATCCCGCCGTCGAGAGATAAAGATCTCTGCAAGGGAATATCGTGCGTAAACTGTTTGTAGGGTTTCTCGTAATCGCTGCCGAGCCAGCCGTCGACCTCTTTGCTGTTGAGGTTAAGGTTTTCTAATTCGTATCTGAGATCTTTAGTGTCGGAGTGACGTCTGTGTGTGAGTTCTGTGTCGGGGTGTTTGAGTGTGTGTTTGGTGACAGGGTCGGAGTGTCTACGTGGCGGCGGAGGGGGCGCCACCGGGCGCGGACATCTTGGCGAGGGTGGAAAGCGAACGGCGGGGAAATGACCCCACGGCGATATCAGACTCAGCAAAGAGCTTGCGAAAACTGTGGATAAATGGTTTTGCTATAAAAACTATCGTAGTTTGAGGAATTCATTACGAATGTAGATGGGTTAAATACCTTGTTATGTTTAAACTGTTGGTTTTCTTCCAACAAAAAGACCCAATTAACCCACTTACATTCATAAGACATAGTTTTATTATTGGACAGATCTAACCATTATATTTTTCAGTGGCTTTTTGAGCACCAACTTCGTAGTATAAACTTCTCCGTCGTATTTGTTTAAATAATACTTAAATAATGAATTTATATCTTAGCTGGATGGGACATTAATGTTTATGGCACTAATAGTATACTAATATTAATGTTATTAAGCACCTAATTTGATTTTACTAACATGAAATGTAAATGAATGATCCTAGCAATTTAATTTCAAAAGATTTTGGCCGTTGATCGTTGACTGTAGGCTAAACTAACTTACAGCACAGTACAGTTCTTCAGCCATTTAGTTGACCTACAATTATAAGAGATCTTCCACATTGGTCTAGGAATTTAATCGGAACTTCAATATCCAGTGTGAAAGAACCCTTATTTCATAAATCCGGCTCATACACAAAAGCCCATGATACTTATAACACACGTACACCAATTCGATAGATATTTATACTTTTTTAAACCATAGTTCACACTCCCACGATGCACGCGAGTTTTTGTTCAAAAAATCGAAAGAATTCGTCTTTAATGAGCTCCATCAGCTTCTAAGCTTTTGCCGTATGTTGTAGACTTTTGATGCAACATCTATGCTTTAATTTTTAATTGGCTTGAAACCGAATTGAACCGGCAAAGCATGCACGTTAGAATATCTTATAAATATCACAATGAATGCGACCTAGTTATAGTTTCTAATCGCGCAAGTTGATAGAAAAACGTGTTGACATCTTCGTCTTCGTGCGATTCAGACAATATTTTATTTGTCCTCCTCAGCGCGCTTCAATCTCTGCCAGGCTTTAGCGAACCATTTGATATTTTTCTGGTATACCCAAATCCTATCGAATTGGCATACGTGCAGCCTTCTAACGTACCGGCCACATCCAAGTACCAGGCCGTAACTCTCTTTACCAGGACCAAAGACTCAGTACCAGGGGCCGAAAGAGATCCTCGGCGTTGGAGACGCCCGTCCGTCGGACTGCTTACGCGAAGTCATCGCTAGCCAGAACCTGGCGTCGGCAACAAAAATAATAACATAAAAGGGAGTCGAGGTACGCATTGGGTGACGCGGCGGATTTTAGGGTGATTTTTGGGTTTACTTTTTAAAAAGATTGTAAAAGATCCAATCGAAAGAGGAACAGGTATTGGTACTGCGGTGGGGAGCCACAATCAAATAAAGATTTAAACATTAACAGTATCAGGTATTTTGTTTTCATGCATCATTTGGTTTCATGATCATGAACTTTTACTAAAAAAATCGTCAAGGTTTATTAAGAAAAACTATAACCAAAGAATTCAAACAATTTTAAACTAGTTTTTTACAATAGAATGCAGACACTGCACAATCTAGGTAACGAAAAGGTAGTCAATCAATTTACTCAATTGGATCTAATACCAGTCGGAAGCATCCCCAAGACGCTGGCTCCGCTGTTTTTGTCAAAATTTTATTTCCACCAGTTGTAGCAATGGTAGTTTTTTTAAAAATTTCATACTTAGCGTATCAGACAGTTAGAGGCTCCTTATTTGTTCAACCCTTAATTTCACCGCCGCGGTATACCACCCAGTGCGTACGGGCGCAAAGCAGGGAGTAAAAAACAGAAGTAATAGAACAATTCACCTTTATTTTGTGGCTCGAATTTGAATTTAGAGCCAAGTCTTCAATGGAAACACTTTTCTTAAAATATTAAAACATATTTTTTTCTTTTTAACAAAACTGCCTGCACCTTTAAATCAAAGATAACTTATATATAATCAAAAATTTATGTTTTAAATTAATTATTTAATACGTAAAGCAAATATACAAAACTTAAAAAGTTAATTAGAAAATCGACTAGAATACAAAGTGGAAACAGTCTAGCTTCGAATGTATATTAGTGTAAAAAGGTATTATATGCACATAAAAAGTCAACGAGTAATAATGTTTAATTTTACACTGGCAAGAAACGAAAATAACAAACAAAACAAAAAAGGTGGGATCGGTATGCTATACAGATATCCATAGACATGTCAAAATTTAGTACAATTCGAAAGTAAAATGACTTGGCGTAATATTCAAGATGGCGAGACATGGTCGCCATTTTGAATGACCGCCATTTCGAACCATATTAGGATGGGTTTGCTTTCAAAGATTTTATCTCTGAAACGTTTAATTTTCAAAGAGAAAATGCTGTTTAATTAACACAGCCTAATAGCAATACAAAAATTGTAGGTTCTTCATAAGTTATGACATGTCATGTGATAGAAATCTGTACTGTAAGGTAAAAGCGGTAAAGCTACATTTTGCTTGAAGGTTAATGGTAATAACCATGCATTCAATGCCGTGCTGATGACAGTGTAACGATGTCTTGTGCGTGATCTCTTTCGGCCCTGGTGTCATTTTCCATTATTTTAAACAATAACACACCTAAAAAGAAACAATTTTGACAATAAAAGAACGTTCGGTATCTTATTTCTATACTTTACCTCATGCGAAACGCCCGATTTGTTAATTAATAAAAAATAAATATAAGAAAAATGTACCAGAACCAAATCCAACCCATAGCCGATGTAAGTAGTATTTGTTTTGTAGGTATTTGTGTATACACATGAATCTTATTTCTAATAGGTAAGTTTCAAGCGCAGAGCGAAAAAATACCTACCCTACCCTGATATAAGTAGGTATACTTTTTATTACATTCGTTTCATTACTCGGTCCACGCCTTTATTACCTTTCAGTTAGTTCGACTGACAAAACTAAATAGTCTCGTCCTAATGCTTTACTAGTTTTTTAATACAGTCGATTTCTTTTATGAACAAGTTGTGATCGATATTATTATTTTTGATAGCATTTGTATTATTTACAGAAACTAAAAATAAAATAAAAATATCTCATAAAAATAACTCTCAAAAATAATCTCTTAAAATAACTCATGTGTTATTTTTAGAATTGGAATATTTTATAGATAATTTGTTATTGTACTCAAGTGTATTTTGCACTAATATTTGTTGTTTTATTTGATACTAACTGCGCTCCGCGGCTACACCCGCGTGAATAAAAAGGAGCCTATGTTTTATTCCCGGCCTAGAACTAGGTCTTTTCGAAATTTCAGCCCGATCCGTTCAGGCGTTTTCGTTTTGAAAGGAAAAGAGTAACAATCATCCATGCAACAATTCAAACTTTCGCATTTATAATATTAGTGTGATGATTTGCTTTTGCCCGCGTCATTACACACGTTTTTCCGGATAAAATGACAAGCTGACCTACGATGGTAAACAATTACTTTTAAACTACATATTTACGTTACTTTTTAATGGATGTTTTTAAAGTTCAACATTCGTAAGTACCGATATGTTTTGAATCAACAGATTCGATCTCTTTTGTTGTAAAGTAACTGTGTCTATGAAATATTTCATTTTTGATTCGGTCTTCATTCAATCAGTCGTCAACTTTATAGGAACTTCATAGGCATGCGTTACAAAAGTAATAAAAACGTGGAATATACGTTTTCATCGCTCAAGTTATGTTGGAATTTTTTTTTTAATTCATGACTATTTTTCACCCTACGTTTGAATTCAATCCCATGTTAAGTTAGTATGCTTCGTTTGCTATCCCTTTCATTTTAACTCAGTAAACCCTCTTAACACTGTTCTAGGTAAATCAACCTAGGTGCATCGAGCGATAAGAAAAGGATTTCTTAGCGTAGTTACAATAAATCACTATGTGGGTATATTTACAATTCAAAGATAAATTTTGAATGATGAATGAAACCTAACCAAATTAAATTCACCGTGCATCACGCAATAAGTATTCAAACGGAAACTTAAACGTGCATAATTTGTGAATTAGTAGTTGTTAGTATTCACACATGGCGGATTCAAGTAACAGAGTTGAATTCGCCATACTATATTCCGTAAGTTCACAATAAGTTGTGGAATACGCCACTCGGAATACTCACTCAAGGAGACAGTTTTTTTTTTAAATATCGAATGTCACATTCTAAAATCATATACCTACTAACAGCTCTATTGTAGCTTTTTTATTTTTTTCTGAGTGGATTATTCCTAGCAAACTCATTGAGGCAATAGACATGCTAAGACATGCCTACAGCAGCGCCACCATTTGCAACGAAATTGTTTAGAACCCGTGTTAATATAGCTACCCAAGGAAAAGTTAATTGCCACCACATTTATCGACGCGGAATCGATTAGAGATGGGAATAAAGCTTTATAAAAAAGATTTGGGCTGATCTTTCAGAAAAAGAAAACAATTGAAATGACGTTAATTCATCAGTTTGTTGCATCGACCCGGCCCCCAAGAGGGGTCTATGAACCAATGTGATGTTTTTTAGATTTTTTTAAACGCCCTCTTCCCTCTGGTATATAACTGACGTATATGTATTAGACTTCCAGACCAAAATCACTTGCATATTTTATACATTCAAATCAAAAACAAAAAATCAGAAGTTGTATCCAATACAGGATATAAAGTCTAATTGAAATTTGGAAAATTAAGCGCTGTTAAACCCCGCGTTCAATGATACAATAAATGCACGTGATGTCTCATTACATTTCCCCCCCTCCATTATAAAGAACACTTTCCCCTCCCCCTTTCGAGTCTCACGTGATTTAAGGGCGACCACTTAGTCGTAGACAAAGCCATGCCCGTGTCAGTTATAACCGTGTAACTTGCTCAGCTATAACCGGCTCTGCGTCGATAAATGTAAGACGTAGTAAGTAAGTTAAGTAAAAAGTAAATTAAGTTAGTAAGTTAAGTAGTACTCACAACTTCCTGATTCCGCTGTTCCGTTTCCAAGGAGCATCGTCGGGCTCGGCGGGCAATGGCCCTTGCACGGGCGGCTCGTCGTCGCACGCGGCCGCGCTCACTGACGGCGATGTGTCTGAACTGCTGGAAACGATATTCAGCTCTATTGTATATGTGGTAAGAGACAGTTTTTTGTGTAATGGATAAAGTAGGCGGAGACTATGTAGGTCTATCGTTTCTTTCCGGCCCTTTGTGGGGGCACGGAGGGGGGCCTTGAGGTTGAACCTCTTTACCCCGGCTTCAACTCGAGGGGTGACGACCCCTCGGTCTTTGGGTTCAAGCAAATGCTCTTTTTTTGCTGGGTTTTCTCTTTTTTTTTAGGCTGCATCGTTTTTTTTTTTTTTGGTTTCCTGTCTGGCCCGACACCGCCCTTAGGCGGGGAGTTCTATGTAGGTCTGAACTGCTGTAAAGGATATCCAGCTCTATTGTTATACTGGTAAGAGACAGTTTTTTGTGGACGGGATCAGGTAGGGACACAGATTACCCCCAATAGATACCGCATGAAAGACGACAACCGCGCACAACACATATGTGCAAATGCACTGATAGAGATCGCCACTTCAAATGACGCCTTCAGATACGACCAAGTGTCAGACCCGTGAGCTCCTTTACGTTTTTGTGTTCTAACGCTAGTGAAAATTGGTTTTTTGTAAGCAAAAAAGATAAAATGACTACATAAACAGTGAAATGGTGTGGAAAGTCATCTAGAAATTAAAATTACCAAAGGGACGGAATAACATTTCATTGGTAAGTAAATTAATAACATTTTTACTACTTATGGAAGAGGTCATCTTATAATGGTTGATGGTACGTAAAGACAGTCATCTGTTTCTTTTCCTCATTGCTGTTATTGCACTCGTTGTCCCTTTTCGGCGCAAGCACGTGTTACGCTAGTGTTGTGAATTTCACTTCTTTCTATTCGACATCGATTTAAATGTTGGATGACGTAGATAAGAGGGACTCTCGGAATTTTTTATGGAAAGCACTAAAATTAGTTATCCATAAACCTTATGAAATTGCCCAATAATATTGTTTATTGTAATATTGTTTATTAGTTATTTTCTTGAAGGGTATAAATTTTTTTCCTGATGTTAGGTACATCATGGAAATGAAAGTTATTGAGCACTTAATAATAAAAAAAAATATTAATTAGATATTTTTAGAAGTTTTTTTTTTAGTTTAACCGTGTAACTTATCTTGTTTAAGGTTTCCTGCATGCCCCGGAAGCCACAAAATGGAAAGACACATTAAGACACGACCGACGACGGATCGTTCCCTATACTAATAACAAATATAATTTGAAATGTACATACAAATTTAACGTTTTTAATATGAGGAACCAAGGCAAACAAACATTTAATATAATATGTATTTTTTTTAACATGTTATCGATATTAATTATAATTAACAACAAAATAAAATTGGTCGATAATTATCGACCAATTTTATTTTGTTGTGCAACTTTCCCAACCCTAGGGTGAGTACACCATTAGTACATTTTTAGTGTGACCTTGAAATAGCCAATCACAACGCCTTTGTCCCAGTCCCTGCAACCCGCGCCTTCCTCTAATTTTGGTGAGTTAGGATTCGAACCACAGTCCCGTAATGCGGAATCTATTGGGGGTAATCTGTGGGTAGGGAACACTATGTAGAGTAATAAGTCAAATTTTTTTGTCACAGCGAGGAATTATTAGAATGAGAGAGATTGATTTTGAACTATATTGTGTACGTCATAAGGTCTAGTTCATACAAGGCTTGGCTGTTTGACTGTTGCACTGGCGTCTGCGCTTACTGACGGCGATGTGTCTGAACTGCTGGAAAGGATATTCAGCTCTATTGTTATATTGATAAGATACAGTTTATTGTAAACGGGATCAGGTGCCTTATTGTCTAACTTGAAATCGATTGACAGTTAAATCAAATTTCAACCAGTGTTACAATCGAAATCCAGGCTAGGTTTCGAATGAAAAAATGAATCGATTTCGATTATCAGATGTGTTAGATTAGACAATAAGGCCCCAGGTTGGAGTACACTGAATTCAATTCTACTGTAAAGATATAAGTCACATATTATTGTCGCAGCGAGTACTTCGTAGAATGATAGAGATTGATTTTGAACAGTATTGTGTACGTGATAAGATCTAGTTAATATAAGGCTCGGCTATGCACAGGCGGGCGCGCTTACTGATGGCGATGTGTCAGAACTGCTGGAAAGGATATTCAGCTCTATCGTTATACTTGTAAGAGACAGTTTTTTGTGGACGGGATCAGGTAGGGGGACACTATGTAGAGTAATAAGATACATGTTTTTGTCGCAGCGAGAAATTATTAGAATGAGAGAGAACTGTTTCTGAAATTTGAACTGTATTTTTTACGTGATAAGATCTAGTTCATACAAGGCTTGGCTGGTTGACTGTTCCACTGGCGTCTGCGCGAATAAGATGTCTGAATTGCTGTGAAGTAAATTCAGCTCTATTGTAAACATGATAAGAGAAAGGTCGAAGATGCCCGAAGCTATCCGAAGCAACTCTCAGGCACCCGAAGACGCCCGAAGCCGCCCGAGCTGTATCGAACCGCACCGATGACCACCGATAATGGCCGCGCTTTTGTCGACTCTTAGGACACCTAATGGAGGAATTGTATTGGCATAAATTCTAAGCTTACACGGTCAGATGATGCTGTGTGATGCTGATTATTTATTCAAATACCTATCAGGCTTCTGATTGGCCTTGCCTGTAACGCTTGCAGTTGTTCTTCGGCTTCAATTTGTTCTTAATTCAACTTTATTCCCTCGACATTAGACACTAAATACCTAGGAATGTAAAAATCATCAGTCGCCGTAGCGATCGGGGCGTAAGAATAGACGAAAATTCGGCCCGTGACGACTGTGCTGTACTGTTTTAACACGTCCACTGGGTTCACCGGTAATATTGCTCTCGGTTCGATTCCCGCCCAGGGACAAATGTTTATAAGATTTACAAATATTTGTTCCGGGATTCTAGTTGTCTTTTATGTTTACCAAAAATATTTCTATCTATGTAATGTACTAAGTATATCAGTCATCTAGTGCCCGTAACACAAGCTCTGTTTAGCTGTGTGGTTTGCCCTGCATTTTTTATTTTATTTATTTACTGATGAATCCCACCTCCTTTGATGGAGAAAAATTTAACAGCGAACGTATATGTACTGCATACTACATCATATCCTAACCATGAGCTAAGAATTAAATTGAACTCTATCCCCTCGACATAAGACTGTAAATACCTGTCAGGCTCCTGCTGTGGCTCAGCCTGTAGCGCTTGCAGTTGTTCCTCGGCTTTGTTCAGCTTCAGTTTGAGCTCGTTGCGTTCATGCAATATTGCTCTTAGTTCCCGTACGCTGAAGGTCGGTTTTGATGATTGGTCTTCGTCGTCGATGCCATCTGGGGACGTCGCGCCGCATGATGCGCACTTCTGGAATAAAGTAAAAAACATAAGAAACAATACATCGACTGGATTAAAATAACAATTTAAAATTCTTACTTATGTTATATACGCGAGCGATCGTTTGTAAGGATGTTTGTTAGTCATCCAATTTATTGTCATTGAGAACCACTTACACTTATTAAAATTAAATAGTAAGTATATGTACAGGGTTATAGGTATCTAATGATTAACCTCTTAAAGGCGACTTGGGTGAATCAAGACTAACAACTTTTGTTCTATGACTTTTGCCAAAACGTAATACATCTCCAGTTTTAATTTTTTTTAGTTTTGGCGGGCATTTCTTTCAACCCCCGCTCGACTCACCGCAACCCCTTTCTTTCCCTACTAGATTATGTATACGACATATAGGTCATGTACCAAATCGACATGTCTCAATCTGCGACGCCTAGATATAGCTAAGAAGATTAGAACTGGAAATTTGCTAATAATATTTTTTTTTTGTATAGGAAAAAAAAATCATTGAATTTGAAAAAATCGTAGAACAAAAGTTGTTAGTCTTGATCTACCCAAGTCGCCTTTTCGAGGTTAATCATTAAACACCTATAACCCTGTATAAATTTCACATAAAAATATGCAATTCAACAAATCAATCACTACATAGTATATAACAGTCGCTTTCTCTGTCCCTATGTTTGCTTAAATCTTTAAAGCGCAACGGATTTTGATGCGTTTTTTTTAATAGATAGAATGATTCAAGAGGAAGGTTTATACGTATAATAAAACCGTGCGAAGCCGGGGCGGGTCGCTAGTAATATTATAAACTAGTACAACTAACTTTGTTCTGTGCTTCCTTCTGCTGCAGCGTGGTAATGTCCCGTTGTTGTGATTGTACAATGGCTGTTAGCTCTGAACGCTCTTCGCAGACTAGACGCATCTGAAAATACAATTCAAAAACATTAATGTATTGTTTTTCTTAATGACTGTAGGTATGGGATTATATATAGGGGAACGTACCCATTCAGAGGGGGAGGGGGTCTTCAAAATACCACGCTTGGTCACAAGGGCGGATTTAGGTTTTAGTGACGTAGTCAATATCGTATAAGGGAATCTCGTGCTTTTTGTAAATAACCAAATATAAAATAAAAATTTATTCCAGTTTTTAAGTTTTACATGATGTCTAAAAAAATATTTAAAACCATATTCATGATAACTACGTGAAAACTAGAGGACAAGGGGGGGGGTCTGTTGGCATATACTACGGGTTGTCTTGTCACCGATATAAAATAATGTAAAAAATAGGTCCTGTAGTATGGGTATGTTCCCTAGGTACGAGGTGCCATTAAAATATGCTATTATTTCAATTTCAATTTATGTTTTTTTAATAAATAAATAGATAACTAAATAAAGTGCCAACTTATTTGGAGGGCAAATTTTCTTGTCATGGCGATTGCATCTATAATTTTAAAAAATAGTTACGGTTACTTTAAACGAACACTACAGTCACAGTAATGATGACTTTAACTTATAAAAATTGTCCGATAAAGGAGAAAACAAGAATAAAATTACGCTTGCCATTCCACACACCAAAGTAAGCAGAGCATCTGTTTTGATAACCAGTGTACGATAAATAATAATCATTCATTCATTCAATCTTCCATTCACTCATTCCGGTCTCAATCCCTCCAGTAGTTATTTACCTGATTCTGAAGCTGCTTGTGCTTTCTCTTGAGATCCCGCGTAACTTGAGCCAGTTTCTCAACTTGATTCGTCAACTGTAACGTATACAAAATCGCCATTTCACTATCTTAAACCATAAAAACTATCAACAACTTTAAACTACTCTTTTATGCAGCTGTTTAAGGCAACGAATGCTGTAAAAAGTATTGGTAATAAAGAACAGGGAGATTGAACTTTATATAGCAAGAAAATGCTGTAAAACGTGAACGAGTTTCAAATGGAGACGATAAAACTGCTCCAAAACGTATATATTTCAATGACGATAGAAACTAGGTTGTTTTCAGTTTATCGGTTGAAATCTATAGATATAGTGTAGGTTTTGTGCTGTTTTTTGCGATAAGATATAGTCAAGATAAGGAATACTTTTGATTGCTGGGGAGCTGTTTACCACTTGCGATTTTTTTCAAAGATAAGCTTATCTTGCCGATTGTTATGATTGTATTTATCACAATATATTTTTGTTATTTATTGACATAACCTACATAGGAAATGTCGGAATTGCACTAAATTCTCCTATTTGACGTGTGAAAGCCATTTATCCATCCATCAAACACTTTGAATGGATGCCATTTCAAACCGGAAGCCCGTGAATAAAAAAAAATACTGGATAATTCACACAGCATCGTCTAACCAAGATAAGCAGAGCTTGTGTTATGGGTACTAGATGACTGATACTTAATAAATTATACTACATAGATGTCTTTATTATACACTAGCTGGTGCCCGCGACTTCGTCTGCGCATGATTAGTATTTCGACTACTCGCAATTTTACTTGCGTAATTCCCTTTCTCGTGGGATTTTCGGGATAAAATAATGTGTTATTTCAGCTTATAATCTATCTCTGTGCCAAATTTCATCCAGATCCGTTCAGCAGTTTTTGCGTGAAAGAGTAACAAACATCCATCCATCTATCAATCTATCCATCCATCTATCCATTTATACTTACAAACTTACGCGTTTATCAGTTCAATTCAGTTTGGTTCCCCTGGGCTATACGGGTACGTATACCCCAGGGGAACCTAACTGAATTCCGGGATAAAATGTATCCCATGTCCAATCGTCCCGAGTTCCATTCGAATTCATTCAATTCCGTCGTGATGCGTGGTTAAAGAATTTCTCTTTCACCCTCTCTCCCAGGGGAACCTTACCGAATTCCGGGATAAAAAGTATCCCATGTCCTTCCTTGTACTATGAACTCAAATCGTCCCGAGATTCATTCCAACTCATTCAGCAGTTTCGGCCTGATGCGCGGTAAAGGAATTTTACTTTCATACCCTCTCCCTTGAGAACCTTACTGAATTCCGGGATAAAAAGTATCCTATATCCTTCCTCGTAGTATGACCTACAATCATGCCGAGTTTCATTTCAATCCATCAAGTAGTTTCGGCGTGATGCGCGTTTACGATACAGACAGACAGACAGACAGACAGACATGAATGAAAAAAATTACAGTTTTGGCTTGAGTATCGATAATAGAGTGCCCTCCAAAAAAAATTTTCAAAATATCTTCAATGTACAGAATTGGACCTGTTACAGTTTTATTATAAGTATAGATATAGAAACAACCAGAAAACACTGCTCAAATATCTGCAGATATTGATAGACTGTAGAAATATTAGTACCGAGGTGGGAATCGAACGCCTGCGTCTCAGGCGGATCTTCGTGATCGATCAGTGATTTTGACAAGACCAAAGCCATTAAGGTTCCATTCCCATTTCCTAGTCTCACGATATGTCCTACATCCTGTGTTGGGAGATTTAGTGTGATCACGGCTGTATGAGATCAGCCCAAGACTTGAAAAGCGGCACAGATCAAAAGCCCCTTTGATCTGTGCCGCTTATCAGGTCTGCTTAAGGTAGATACACACTGATAACGCTCATGATACCGAAATCTTTACAAATATACCGTCTTAATCGTTTCTTTATTACGGGCTTTAAATCATATTTTTCAGAACCTCTTTTGTGGTTTCTTCCCTTTCACAAACGCTCTCAAACATCTTTTTAGCATTTATGAATACAGTGAAGCGTTGGCCCCGACTTAGGAATACTTCGACGCGTATAGTGATTTTAAACTTAAAATTGTTATTCGTCACATTAGGCGAATATTATGATGCACGTTAGGGGAGGCCTATGTCCAGCAGTGGACTAATATAGGTTGATGATGATCAGGTGAAAGTTTAACGGAGCGCAGTTTTGCGCAAACAAGATCAAAATTATTCAAATCGTTTCAGGCGTCTTCGAGTAATCGATGAACATACATATCAAAAAGATTCTAAAGAATTAAGAACATGTCTTAAATTTTTAAAGTCAGCTGAAAATGGAACATCTCGTCTACGGCGAAGACGTCTCGATACCATCGAGTAACCGAACTCGCGGCTCTGAAATCGACAGGGCCCTAATTACTAAAACATGACCAGCTGAAACCAAGTAATCTATCAAACTGGGGAGATTACAATTTGTATCCATTTTCACACAAACTGGTTTCAGGGAGCCTCATTTAACAAGTTAATCATACAGGCAGATGACGCAGATGAGCTCCGAATTTAATCCCTATGTAGGTCAGGCTTAGAAATTAAGTTAGCTACCGAAGAGGATAATTGGTAAACAGATAAGAAACTCAAACTTTAAGTGAGTAGTTATTTGAATTTACGATATATTTTTAGGTAAGCAATTTTACAATATGATCGACTTTAAACAAACTGTAGCTGTTTTGTTCACTAGCTTTCACGTAATGCGGGACATCTCGATATTTTTATTAAATAAATAATATTGGTATATAATTATTAAACAGCATCATCTAGCCTCAAGCTAAATAGTAGGCCATTCACATTAATAGAGACAATAGACAACAATATACATTGTGTTAATTATTGAAGTTGAGGAAATGAATTTGAAATACTTTACGTATCGATGTTGATGTGACGTATTTTCTCTCTATTCTACCCTAGAGAACAAACGCTGTATTTGGAACAGGAACAACATAGCTTGTGTTAGAGTGTTATGGGTACTAGTTAACTGATATCGGTGTCAGTTCTTTCTAAGCCACAAGTCGAAACTTACAATTAGACAGCTGTCTTATGGCCCCAGTCCATTTGCATTCTCTAGTTTTAGACATCAGTTTCACATCTATCCCCTATTTGGAAGCATTTAGGTCACGTTATGACGGTAAACCTGCCACGTGGCTGTATATTTAGCGCACGCTGATGCATATTTCATTGGTTCGGTTTCGAGTTTGCAGACTTGCATCAGAGATCACAGGGAAGTTATGTGAACTGTGTATTACTTATTTATTTATCATTATAGTGCAGTGGGCTGGATTACGATGTATACAGGGCGTTCCACAGCCATGCCACATGGAGGGAAAGTACCTTAAATATTGAGGATAGAAAATTTTACTAAAAGACTTAATTTTGATTTAAAAACAATTTAAACTGCATTCAAAGATATTTGAATAATCGCCTGTCTAAAACGGGCATCGAACCCCGTAAATTGTTAAATAAATCACATCTAATTTAACGATACCGATCAAAAGGCTCAATTGTGAGTATTATTTTTTTTTTCAAAAGAAAACCGAAATAATTTCAAAAACATACTAAGCATATCACTACATAGTATAAAATAAAGTCACTTTATCTGTCCCTATGTCATTATGTCCGTTTGAACGCTTAAATCTTTAAAACTACGCAACGGATTTTGATGCGGTTTTTTTTAATAGATAGAGTGATTCAAGAGGAAGGTTTTTACGTATAAATAAAACCGTGCGAAGCCGGGGCGGGTCGCTAGTAACTTAATATTTTGAATCTGACCCAGTTCGACTAAGCAGTCTTCCTTTCATATTAAACAAATAAACAAATAATGCTGGACAATCCACACCGCATCATCTAGCCCCATGCTAAGTAGAGCTTGTGTTATAGGTACTAGAAAAATAATTGACTGAATAATTGACATTCTTTTTGCAGTTTTAAAAATCAAAGTCAGATTGAAGAACTCTTTTCTGTCGTTGGTATTCTAAAGATCTAGTATTACATTCCTTGGTATTTGACTTTCTTCTGAATACCTAAAAGCGAAACAGCTAATGAATATCACATAATATTGCCAACATACCAAAACTTTACAAAACAATCATCTACTTTTGTTTTTGCTATTTAATTATCAAAATTATCTCAATTCTCACGAAATAGAGAGATTAAATTGAACTATTATCTAACTAGAACATAATAACAACTATTTATAGCGTCTGGGAACGTTCCAAACTTGAATAACGTTATATAAGCTTTCATATCTACTTCTACCCAACCTAACGTGGCAGCGTTGGTAGACGATAAAAGATGCATTGCTTTATTATGCTATACTTTATTCTAGAATCACTATATAGTATAAAACAAAGTCGCTTTCTCTGTTCCTATGTCCCTTTGTATGCATCTTTAAAACTACGCAACGGATTTTGAAGCGGTTTTTTTTAATAGATAGTGATTCAAGAGGAAGGTTTATACGTATAATAAAACCGTGCGAATCCGGGGGGTTCGCTAGTCTAAGATATTTTATGTCACCAAAGATATTTTGAATGATAACTTCAAACAAACTATTAACTTACATTAATAACACGAAACAAATCAATTATTACCAAAAACAAAGGTGCAAGCACATAGTTGCTCTAGAGCAGCGAAAAAAGTTCATAAAAGAGTTCGAAAACTGACGACTGAAGAAACCCAGGTTTTAAAATAAAAATAAAAACTTGGTTTTAAAATCCAAAAGTTGTATCGGACTTACGATTTGTTCCGATGATACCCTTAATAATTTAACAATATTTTTTTATTTAAAATTAACTTTAATTTCTTTTTTATTTATTTGAGTTCGAGGGACATTGCCTCGTTATCGTTATGATAAATTAATATATTTAGCTTGAAAAAGTTATTAATTTTATTTTCATTATTAAAAAATAAATTATTTAAAAAATTATCATTATCTATTATATTATTTCTTAAATTTATTCAAGTTAATTTAAAATATTTTCCACGCACATTTCTTTGATATTGTAATCAAATAAATACTTATGTGTATATCTTCGTTTCCAATCATATAATATTATATCTAGGTATATAGAACCGAATAGAGTTGAATTTTGCATATCACATCGATTACTAGAGTTGGGGCCTGACACCACAGACTGACATTTCAACGACCTATCCAAATATTGTACTTTGCGAGACCCCTAATCCACCTGCATAGTTCCATCAAATATATGTCTTACCCACGTCAACATAAGAATCATATTTCATGAAAAGTGTCATAGTGTCCTTCAGGTAGTAATGACCTATAGAAAACCTGACTGGGGTGTGATATGAATATGAAATTACTTGGTATCGCTTGCGGTTTTGTAATAAGCTTCAAATTTCTTAGGGCATCGATCTCGTATAGAGCTCGTACTTAGAACTTTTAAGCAGGAGCGAGCAAAGTGCCCAAAATGCTGGCAACATTCTTGGTTTCTGCTGACGGCATACAAATTGGCTTAAGTTCACTCAAAATAAACATCGCTAGTAGTTCACTACACTTAAAGTAAAACGTTTAAGTAAATATTCTATTTCTAAGGCTAATATATATAAAATTACATTTGTATCTCAACTAGTATAACACCTTATACGAATTTCCTGAAGATCAATAGACACAAACAAAATACAGAGTGGCCAAATTGCTGGCAGTATTGACAGTTTGAATTGCAATGCTTATTCTGTAACCGAAATAGAAGCCAGCATTCCGATCACACCATTCCGGTCTCTATGAAAACTTGAAAAGCTTAGTAGTTAGATTTTTATAAAGTTACAGTCTCTTTGACAAAAAAAAAAAATAATCGAAGAAATCTGAATTTTAATTTCTTTGAAAACTGTATGATTATTGTATAGTAAAGGTATCTTTACAATCACAAAGGTATTCGAATTAAATACAAAATTTAATGTATTCGAAAACTCGAGTACAGAACTTATGAATAAGAACAAATATAACACAGAACGGCTGCACTTATTTTAATCACACGTAGCTAAGAACAGTCTTGATGAAGATTATTTGATCTTTTAAACAAAAAATACTGAATCGGATTTGGTTTAACCTTTTGGGAGCCATGCCACAGACCTACACATATAGACACATTAAAAACCCTCAAGTCGTTGGAGGGTAAAAACGTAGGTAAGTATAAAGCTTAAAAACCTATTCGCAAGCTAGGCACTGCAGGAATTTATCTCAGAGCTTAATAGCGTTGGCACTGATGGAAAGAAATGGACGAGGGAGGGCCCATTAGCAGATAACTACTTGGGCAATTTAGAGCGGAGGGATATTTCTTAGTCAGCTGTTCAAGACCTTTTATGGGTGCTTTTTGCTTTTTACAAAGCTGTAATTTATAACTTGAAATTATTTTATATTTAAACAAAACGAAAATATACTAATATTATTTATAGTTTTTAAGAAAATTTAAGTGGTCAACAGAAGGCAGAGTGCCCAGAATGCTGGCAGCGTTGCCACTTTGATTGACAATGCTAATTTATTGACCGAAATAGAAGCCGAATTCTCTACTCTTTTTCGAAGGGTTTGTAGGTAAGTCTTTTTAGGTAGAGTTCCCAGAATGCTGGCAGCATTGCAAATTTGAATGACAATGCTATTTCGTTGACCGAAATATAAGCCAGTATTCCGATCACTTCTCTTTTTTCCAAAGGTTTGAAAGTAAGTATTCTATTCTGTCTTCGGAGTACCTGTGTTTTTCTATTATTTTGGTTTTTTTAAACTTCCTCCGTGGCCTCTTGTTTTAAGACATCTTGAATACAAAGCCGTTAAGAGAGTCCGGCTTTCTATTCAAAATGTCTTCAAAAACAGGAACAACGATGGGTATATTAAGAGGAGATAGGTAGCATACCTATTTGTAGTGTAACGTAACCGTTACATACTTACGTAAAGATTAATTTATTCCTAATTATTTTGTAATTTACTTGTCTTAATTTTAATATTTAACTTGTTTCGATTGTAATAATCGACTAAGTAATTTAGTCTCGTTGGCTGCACTAGTAGCCCATAGATAAACTCGTCAACACGCTGCTAACTTCACGGCTCTGACGCGGTTCGATTGTCTATGGTCCCACAAGGCTGACGCTCCGGTTCTGCGCAAGAGACGCCAGACGCCATTTTTATTGTGTTAGGCATCCTTTAATTTTGCCTCCTTTAAAACTACTATATCGATTGATAATATCGATAAATTTACTTGTGTACTTTAAAACCCCTGTTGGGTAAGTTTTGCACTGATTTTATAATGTAGGCTGTAAATTCCTATGCTTGAACATTGGTATCCTTTGTCACTTTTGCCATGTCATCTTTCACCTTCATCATTACGCACGGATTGGACATTTATTTTATTTTACATTCCATTCTACTTCATTACCTACCTATGTATGTTATAATGTTTCATGCTAGATTCACTTTCAAACTTCTTTTATTCTTGTATTCTTGTAAATTTCATCTCCCGTTCTGATTGACTTCCACGGCATCATGAACACTTAGTGCTTCTGCTTTTGTGCTGCTGTGGGAGCCCGTCACCCTACGGAGACCTGGCTTTAATGCTCCGCCTACGCGCATTCCAGGGTTCAAAGTCCACCCTAAGGGCAGTCTTCGTTTCCGGCCGGACTTTCAACGAGCTGTCCCCTTCTTCCCTGGGCATCCAGCCAGCGCTTGGTCTCCTTCGCCGTCGGGTCGCTGCTACACCCGCGGCGCACTAAGGGGAGTACTGAGAAGGGAGAAAATAAGGAGAAGACTTTACCACCCACCGAGTAGAATCAGCCATGTGTAGTTAATTTAACTGAACCCCACTAACGCCCTTCTGGCTGAACTAGTTTTCCGTGTCCCTTTAATTTTAATATTGCCCTTCAGGCTCACTACTGTTATTTTCTTTTTTTATTATTAAATCTGTACACTATTATACAGAGTGTTTTTTTTAAAAACCGGTTGTGACAAACCGGGTTTTTTTAAAAACCGGTTTGTCACTAAATCGGCTCCCTCTTAAATCGGGACACTGGCGCCCAACGTGGGGCGCCAGTGTCCCGATTTAAGAGGGACACTTTACCCCCTCTTGTGGGCAAGGATTTTGCTCTAGAGTAGCGAAATCCGACTACTAACTACTAACACTACACATTCACGAAACCACTCATACTTCCTTCCATACCAACACATGCATTCTTACCTAACAAACAACACCAAGACAACAAAAGTTTTGGCGCAACCTCACAAAAAACAGGGCATCCTTTATTGATCTAGGATGACCAATGCTAGCAGCTAAGATGTTTAAAAAAAAGGGACGTAATATGACCGAATAACCTACATATTAGGTAAGTTAAACTTTATTACTATTTAATTTTAAGTCTTTGATATGCCAAGCTCCAATGTCTTTGCCTGACATATCTTCTAAAACATAAACCAAGGGAGACCGTTTCTCAATAATACGGCATTTTATAAATTTTGGAGCTAACTTTTTACTAAAATATTTGTCTTTATCGCTCAGAATAAAAGTACGTTTATACACAGTGTCGCCGACGTTAAACTCTGCATGTTTCCTGCGTAGGTTATAAAGTGCTGTATTCTTTACATGTGCTTGCCATAATGAAGCCTGCACATCATCAAATACAGAAGAAAGACACCCACGATTTTCTGCATATAAATCACGCGGAAGGAAGAGGATCTCATCGCCTAAGTCGTTGTCAGTATAGTGCGATCCACACAAGACTAGCTCTCTACCATAAACAAGGAAAGCCGGAGTGTAGCCAGTGGCTTCGTTTACGGAGCTGTTTATCGCAAACTGTACTTTTGGGATAAAAGTGTCCCATGTCCGATGGTCATTTTCTACAAATGAGGACAGGCTTGTGACGATGGTCTTATTATAACGTTCGACGGTGTTAATCTGTGGTGTATATTTTGGAGTAAAGAAAATATTTGGAATTTTATATTTCTTAAACAAGGAATCAGTTGTAGAACTAATGAACTGACTTCCATTGTCAAGAAAAATTGTTTGGGGAACACCATGTACAAGGAAGATTGATTCTTCTAAAATCTTAACGACGGCATCTGAGGTAGCACGGCGCAAGGGAAATATGTGACAGTATTTCGAAAAACAACATGTTACAACAAGAATAAAAGTGTTTTGTTTACGAGTGGCGGGTAGAGGACCAACAAAGTCAATAGAGATCATTTGAAATGGTCTTGAACATTGTTTAGGTCGACCCATTTGGCCAAGAGTAGTGTGATTTTGCGGTTTATAAGAAGAGCAAACGGAGCAAGCGCTAACGAATTTGACGACATCCTGATGCATGCCCGGCCAGTAGTGTGTAAGTGACAACCGCCGGTATGTTTTAAAGATGCCCAGATGTCCAGCCGTAGGCTCCGAATGATTCTCTGTAATAATGGAATCGCGAAATTCACTAGGGACTACTTCTTTCCAAGCAAATTCTGACGTTAGATTTGATTTAGTTTTAGACAAGCGTGAAAACATACCTTTCATAATGGAGAGGTATATAGTGATGTTTTCACTCTCCCCTTGAGTGCGAGCACGGATTTCTGAAACTAACCTATACTCATAATCACTTTGACCAAAATCTTCCTTAAGTAGGATCGCTAATTCAGTCCATGAGTTTACCCTATCTTTAACCGCACGATACCAATGAAGGGCATCACCTTGAAAGATTTCAGAAGCGTAACTGAGGACTTTTGATGATGGTATACTACGAGCCTCCATAAATTCGTCAACACGCTGTATAAAGGAGCGCACACATGACTTGCCATTGTATTTCAACCGAGATAACTCAGTGGAAGCGCGATCGCAAGTGACGTTGATCACACTGGCGCCCCTTATCGTGGTAACTACAGCTGATTCTACTTGGTTCTTCCTTTATTTTTTTCCTTAGTTTGTGCATGTTGGTGGTAGTATTATGTAAAACGTATTTTTTGATTGGACATTTATTTTATTTTACATTCCATTCTACTTCATTACCTACCTATGTATGTTATAATGTTTCATGCTAGATTCACTTTCAAACTTCTTTTATTCTTGTATTCTTGTAAATTTCATCTCCCGTTCTGATTGACTTCCACGGCATCATGAACACTTAGTGCTTCTGCTTTTGTGCTGCTGTGGGAGCCCGTCACCCTACGGAGACCTGGCTTTAATGCTCCGCCTACGCGCATTCCAGGGTTCAAAGTCCACCCTAAGGGCAGTCTTCGTTTCCGGCCGGACTTTCAACGAGCTGTCCCCTTCTTCCCTGGGCATCCAGCCAGCGCTTGGTCTCCTTCGCCGTCGGGTCGCTGCTACACCCGCGGCGCACTAAGGGGAGTACTGAGAAGGGAGAAAATAAGGAGAAGACTTTACCACCCACCGAGTAGAATCAGCCATGTGTAGTTAATTTAACTGAACCCCACTAACGCCCTTCTGGCTGAACTAGTTTTCCGTGTCCCTTTAATTTTAATATTGCCCTTCAGGCTCACTACTGTTATTTTCTTTTTTTATTATTAAATCTGTACACTATTATACAGAGTGTTTTTTTTAAAAACCGGTTGTGACAAACCGGGTTTTTTTAAAAACCGGTTTGTCACTAAATCGGCTCCCTCTTAAATCGGGACAGTAGGTATTAGGTAAAGGACTATTGCCAAGCTTTTCGTTGGCACTACAACCGCCCATTAATGGTTAACGGCAGCTGCGGACGATGTCTAAAATCATAGAACTTACTAGTTGGGGCGTTTTCGTAGGGTGAAGGGGAAAAGCGGTGGTTCGTTACCCCTTTCCTTGGGTTCTAGATTTTTTCAGTTTTGAAATATCTTTTGAAATTACTTATCTTCATATTCGTGCCATTTTATGTGTTATCACATTATTGGTATTGTTAGAATATTTCAAAGGATAAAAGGTTTTAATTACGAGTAATAACACTGCAGCAATGATACTGCTAAAAAAATCTTAAAGAATCATGGGAAAAATTTGAATTAAAAAAAATTAAAAAATTAAAAAATAAAAACTCATTTATTATCTCTTCACAAAAAGGTAATCTTACATTAAATTGTTATAAAGTTATGTGTAGGATAGAATAGTTATGCCTGTTTGTGAGAGACTGGTGCCAGTGTTAGGTTTAAAACCTGTGTTACTAGTCACCAGTGCTCTGCTCCACAGAATTCGTAATTCTATATACTTATTCTATGCTGATTATTGGTGTCAGAGAAATATTAGTAACTTATATACGAAAAAAGAAAATAAAGGGTTAAGACTAAATAGAGGTTTCAGACTACGTGTTTAATGTACTAGAATTAAAAATGCAAGACGGAATTTTACTAAAAAAATGTGTTCGAAATTCAAAAGAAGTTATTATAATTGTATATACTATTCATAAAACTAGTTAAGTTAATTATTACAACTGTATATATCAATAAAAACAAATATACATAAAGAAGTTGAGATTCAGAATCATCTCCTTCTAGCATTCTGTATATTTAAACCTAAAATAGTGTTCAATTAGAACATTCCATAAGCCAAGTTCTTCTTAATGATATTGTGTTGAATAAAAGTAAAGCGAAGTTCATCAAGGTCAGAAGTATCAGTCGCATTGATACTAAAACACCACGAATTCAGTCTTCAAATCTCATCCAGCCCCTATGCCAGACTATAAACCTGTTCTTAATCTTTTTCTGACCCGCATGGTTTGACTTTGAGGTCAACACAAGGACGCTAGAAGAGCACTGACCGTGAAGTTACGATATGTAAGCCCATACATCTAATAAACATTATAGTGGTGTCAAGTGTACACTAGGTGTTGCTCCTAATTAAATAGAAACAACTTGGTGTGAATTTCAAAACATGAATGTTTAATTATACCTAGAAAGTACCTACTTTAAGAATGAAAACTTACCAAAAACTTATAAGAATAACAGACCAGGGTAACAAAAAAACAAACAAAAAAAAAGTAAACCTCAAACAAAAATTCAACAACGCATTTCAAAAATGCAAGTTCGAGTTCGAGGTGAACTCCCAACGAGTCACACCAAATCCGGTCACAGTGTGACTCGTTGGGATTTTTTTTCCCATCAAGTCACACTGTTACACAGGTGTGACACGTTGGGAGTTCGATAACGAATGAGAGATCAATGGAAATGATGAATGAAAACTGTCAAAACCACAAATTGTTTGGGGCTCCTGCATTGGATGATACCAGTGTAGTAAAATATGTTCCACCACTATTCCTTTGGTTTTGTAACTCAAAAGTTTTCAATTTTTTTTTAAATGTGGTATAGTTGATTATTTCTTTATCTAATCTGAATCTAGGTATATGTCGTAATTAGAGGGAAAAGAGGATCATCTTCATAATCATCTCCATAAAACCGGATTCCTCAGAATAATAATTTGGAAAATCTTCACTGTCATGTTGCAGCCAAAGTAATTTCTTTCTAGTTTTTTGACATTTGTCCATCAACAGTTATCTACTTGTCGGTGAATCACAGATTCTATGGACAGGCCGCCGATAGAGCAAAGAGACCGAATACATAAACTTGAAGTTATCATTACTCTTGACTATGAAATGCATGGTATCACAAGGAAGGCTCGCAAGTACAAAATAGAAATGAGATCTAGAAATGCAGCGATCTGCGACACGACCATCCTGACCTCTCACACTCCTGTGTGAGGCAATATCTGAACTTAGAAAGGATCTACAATCTGACGCTTCTTCCGCTCGGCTATTCTGACGCCAAAAGGAAATAAATGATAGAGCAAAGGTCACCACAATAAAATTTGGAAGTAAAGTAAAGCTGTTGCACTTAACCAGTTCAAAATAACAAATCAAATCAAATCAAAAATAACGAAACAAAAGAACATCAAGCTAGAATACGCTCTATCATATTCAGTCGGTAGGTTCCTGACTCAACACTCAGCACTTAACCAGTGCTTCACTATGCTTAACCAGCAGTAAACCCAGAGCACTTAACCAGCGCTAACGCGTAGCACTTAACCAGTGTTACCAAAGAGCGAAATGTCAGTCCAATCCAACGCAAATAGCAAATCGCAAACACAGGCGTTCAAAACAAAGAAAGTAATTTATTCTGTTTCGTTATTTCATCAAATTTAATGTCAAAAGTTCATCATGAAAGGTATCTTAGTAGAAACTCGTTGCTCTAGCATACTCTTTGAAACAATACTATAGCCTTTTGATTTTAAAATAATTTCTTTTCCAAGTTATGCCTGAAGGGTAAATTACTAGTCAATATACTCTGACAACAGGTCGGTTGTCATGGCAACGCAAATAACAAGACCTCAGGACAAATTTATTTTTCGCAATGAAATAATATATCAGGACTTACTTATGGGAATTATCCTTTGGTCTCCATAATAAAGTCAAAAGTACTCACAGATAGTTGCAGCAACAAATACCATCAAAATAATCTCGAGAACTCGTAGATTTTTATTGCTGTGCCCTTCAAACCCTTCTAGAGATTAGAATTAAGTAGCGTTGAGTAATTGAAAATAACATTAGTGGTTTGTGCGCTAAAAACACGCATCCAACTCAATAGAACAAGTTAATAAGTAATTTGTTGAAATCTTAGAAATACCTTACTCGACGCACGTTTTTTCATCTCTTTTCGTTTTCTATTTACAAACGTGAATTGTTGTATTATTTTGAATTAGACACTTCATTTAGGGTAGTTTCGCAAAATCCTGAAGAACATGTACTTTTATTTTGCATCTTTAGTATTCCGACAGAGTTACAATAAAATCTCACAACGTGTTAAAAATTTTATATAAACTTTGACACTCATCCAACCCCTTATGAAAGTTAGTTCCGCAAAAACTGAAAGTAGGTGTACTTTTATCTTGCATTTTTAGTATTCCGACAAAGTGTCATAAAAATCGCACTACGCTTTAAAAGTTTCATACAAACGTATTGATCCCTTTAGGGGTTGTATTGTGAAAAATCCCGCCCGTGGATGGTTTTGTTAGAAATGGAAGATACTTTCCAAATTTCAACATTCTAGCTTCAGTGGTTTTGGCTCTGTGATGAATGTGATGATGAATCAGCTGAAGTTTATAGATATAGATTTGTTCAAAAAGATTATCAGATAATCACTAAGAAACACTCGGAAAATAAACCGGAGAAATTCAATACATTTTTTGGCTCAATCATTTACTAAACGATCATTTAAAAGAGCAACAAACAAGACAGTGAACAAATTAACATAATTCCAATCTATATGGAATTATTCGCAATATTTCAATAAGCGTAGATCAAAGACATACATTCAATACTGTGGATATTATGAAAACTCAATAAAGCAGCTGAAAGAGACATCTGTCCCAAAACTTTTATATTGCTGCTTTTAGAAAAGAACTAGGGATACATTTTAGAGATCCGCAAACCGCTATACGGCGGTGGATATCTGGATATTTTGCTTGTGGCAAAGGCTTTATATTATAAGCAGCTTTTGCAGGTTTCTGAAAAGATCCAGCAATACATTTTAGAGATCCACATACGGCTTTGGGTGAACGGAGGTAATATACTATATATATTAATATTACCGTATAATATATGCTTAATAATACCATCGTTCACCTTCGGTTTCATCATCAAGCAAGAGCTAATAGTAGGTAGCTAATATAGTACCTACTATTAGCTCTTGCAGGCTCGCTAAAATTTAGCATAAAGTAGACCTAATAAAATAAAAACTGATAAAAATTAATCAAAATATAGCAATATTTTGATTGATGATCGATGTAAACAGTAGATTGATACGAATACATCAGAATATTTTGTATAAGGTACAATTCATTTTCTTATTATTTGAATCAACCAGCGGTTTGCGAAGCCTGATTTCTCGAGAGCTATAAATCACTACTACCACTAAAGTACTTCTAGTCCAAAACTACGGGTAGTATTGCATTGATAAAACTGATAAAATAATACTTCTAATCTGACACGTTTTATGTGAACAATGATTCTATTCTTTTCAGCTGGTCAGTCCACCTCATGTGATGCTGAAGGATCCTTTTTTACCCTTCATACCTCGACTTTGTATTTTATTATTATTTATTTTGTTATTTTTACTTAATGTGTAATTTTTATTGTAAGTTAGTTATTTTTGAAAGGGTAAAAAAAAAAAACTTTCTTTCCTTATGTACGGAATCGGCAGTTCGGAACCCTAAGTGCGCTAATAAAACTCACTCTTGACGGCTGTTACGATATTCCAGTAAAGCTAAGAGTCTGCAATGCGTGGGTTGCTTTCATGTTCTTTGATAGGAAACAGGTCAAGTTCCATTCAGTTTCAGGCCTTTAGCAGCAAGCTCTGTTTTACATATTGAAATGTTAAAATATTTTGCGGAAACATTTCCATTTTAAGAATTCCATTCCAATTCAGACTGGATGAAATATAGAGGGGATATTGGACTTAATTTGATTATTTTCGAAGCTTTTCAATTATGCTTCAAACTTTTAAGCCAAAAAAAAGATAGAAAATACATTTGGTTAAGTACACAAAATAACCAAATTGGTTACACTAACTAAATTGGTAAACGATATTGGTTTTTGCATTTCCTTACTTGGGGAAGGTTGCAACCGTATCGTGACGATCTGCGTAAGACTCAAGTAGATGCTAGATGCAACAAGCTGAAGACAGGGCGCTATGGCGCTCATTAGGAAAGGCCTATTTCTACCAATGATGAAATTAATGCACAACTGCTTGATGAAATTAATGCACAACTGCTACTTATTAATAGCTACAGTTACGTTTGGAGTATTCGGGAGTTAATAATATTTTGTGAAATTTCATCATTCATTATTCATACCGCGAAGTTTAAATGTGACGAGCACAAAATGACCACGACAGTGTGTAAACCTGTCGAAACGTCGGGAAAAATAGGTAAATAAACGCGATAAATACCCGTAAATAAATATTTATAACAACTGGGTATTGTTGATTGATTAGCCATCGATAACGTATTTCATTACGTATCGGATAAATCATTCGATTGCACGCCCACCATTGTTATCACACATAAAACACAAAACGAGTTCACCCAACTTTACGACACCCGTAAAAACAGGCAATTCTAGACCTTATTGCTTAGGGATTGTAAATAAGGAGGGGGTTAGGCGAGATGAGGTGATAATGTTCTAAGGTACGTTGTAAAGATCCAAGGCACCTGCCTTCGCATAATATGAAAGAACAGTGTTGCATATTTTAAGCTTTATTAAAATGAGGGAAGATTTCCCTTTTGCCTAGCGAGAGTTCGTTTTTCGCGGAAGGTTCGTGTTTGAAGGAAGTATATCAACTTAATTTATTAAAGTGGCCAAGAAATACTTATACCTCTATAGTACATGCGAAAGTCTTGATGGTCGTATGTTACCTCTTTACGACAAAATTATGAAACGATCGGGCTGTTTGAATAGACGTAGCTCTAAGCCTGCAGTAACATAGGCAATTTTTCGAAATCGGCTATTTGGCGAAGGTCCGCCTGCGACGCAGGAGGTTGCGGATACGAATCCCGCCTTGGGAGAAATGTTTGTACGATCTGCAAATATTTCTTGCGGGGTTCTGGGTGTTTTCTTTGTGTCATAAAAATATTTATCTATGTAATGTTTTGTATTATGTACATCAGTCATGTACCTTTAACGCAAGCTCTGTCTAGCTTGGGTTAGATAATGTTGTGTGGAATGTCAGGCATATTAATTTATTGATGTGTTAGTATTTATTTATTTATATCATAGTATAGCCGTGTCTGTTTTTTCATACGTAGGTACACAACAATAATATATAAAAACAAAAAGTTTCTTATCGTTATCAAGACGGGTGTGTACAAGAAATCAGGCAATCGCAAAACAACGGTTTATCTTGAGCAAAATATCTATTATCTATGCATCTGGGTTAAGTAAGCGTGTTCTTTGAAATAATCATTGTATGCAAAGTATCCAGAAGCATTAGCTACAGACAATTCACACGCGTAGACAATAAATAAATCGAGGTGGACATTTCACACAGTAACATCTCCAAACTAAGCAGAGCTTGAAGCAAAGGTCTTAATGAAATAAAGCACTTTGAATTTAAGCTTGTGTTATGTTATGGGTATTAGATAAAACCGAAAAACAAAGAATGACTTATCTTTGCAAGGATAATGCTGACAAATCAGTTATTTGAGGATAGGGAGTGATTTTACACGACGATTTATCTTCACAGGCAATTTATCTTCTGGGTTTCGTAAATAAATTGTAATCCTTCCTAAGAACCTTTCTAACCATTGAGCCGTTTAATTTTTATATCGAGACTAATCCAAATCTTTAGTCATAACGCCGGCCCTTACTCGATTCGAACTTGGCTGAGGAATTGTGGGTAGTCCAGTATTGTTTATTAATTTAATTTTAAATCCATCGAATATTTTTTTTTGATTGAAACAATATCAAAACGAAAAATTACAACTAGTTTTTAATACCAGGAAATAACTTCACCAGAAGGCAGCATTCTGGGCACTCGCCTTCTGGTAAATGTTATTTCGTTGACCGAAATAGAAGCCAGCATTCCGATCACCTGTGGACTCTATGAGAAGTTTGGTAAGATCTTTATATATTGAGTGTGCCCCAGGACCAAAACATTCCACAACCCAAACGGCTAAAATAGGTAACCTCAGTCATATAAATTTATAGTGACTGTGTCTAAAAAGCACCAATGGAGCCTTAAAAAAACATACGAAATATCTCTATCTCTGCCAAGTTTAGCATGCCCAATCCTATCTGTCCTAGCTATAAAGTCGAACGAGATAGATACGATTTCACCGAGACGATTCCCATTGCAGTAAATTGTTATGGTTTTTGGGATTTCCCTTAGGCACCCCAGTAGCAAACAACGTCTGTTTGATATACTTTATCTTGGTTGTAGAGGAAGGCCATACTTACATCTTAGAGGATGATACCAAGAACTGTGAAGGACCGGAATTAATGCAACTAACTCAGGAGAGAGACGAATCGAAATCTTTGGAAGAAGCCTACAAAGGGGTTCTGGGATCACAACATGAAATTTAATGCATGACACCTTTTAATTAAAATAATTAAACAGAAATGTTGTCGAGGAATAAAAGGCTTTTTATCATCCTATTTACCTTGGTTGAACAAATACAAGAGTGGTTTTGTTAGATCAGTGTAATCACAACTATTCCTCGGACTGAATAAGACATTATGTAGAACATAGACTGACGGGGGTCATATGTTTATGTCCAACATTGGCGTAACTAGGTTTATTTTCCAAAGAGGGCCAGGTCACCCTTGAGATTTTGCTAAAAAAATAAAGGTAATCGTCACAGCTATGAATGAACCTCAAAAAGTTTGTTAGTAGAATGCCAAAAAGAGTTTAACTCTGACATTTTGACACTATACTATTTAAATGGTGAAGCGATTTATTTAGTGGAATGCGGGCCCTGAAAGTTGGGTCCTTCATTTTTGTTACACTCTGTATACGCCAATGCTCTTCACCCTGTGGTGGGCACTAGACCATTGGTGGGCCCGTCCCACAATATATACGCCAATGAGTATTGAGATGATGGGTACTTACACCATCGATGAGCAGCTGTTTCTCCTGCAGCTGAGACTCCTGGTGTCGCAGCGTGGAGCGTTGCTTCTCTGCCGTGCTGCTCAGTCGGGATAGCACCTCTTGATCGTGCTCGCGAGCCGGCGACGGCGGCGCGCTTGTGCCTGTCATAATGATAATCATTCAATTATTTCTTTCTTATTAAATGATGCTATAATGATAATCATCCAATTATTTAAAGTACATAAGCAGTAAAATGTTGCTATAAAATCATTCAATTATTTATTTATTGTTTAACTAGCGACCCGCCCCGGCTTCTCACTGTTTTATTATACGTATAAACCTTCCTCTTGAATCACTCTATCTATTAAAGGAAACCGCATCAAAATCCGTTGCGTACTTTTAAAGATTTAAGCATACATAAGGGCAAGGGACAGAGAAAGCGACTTTGTTTTATACTATGTAGTGATGTTGGTGAAATACCTACCTGTTTAACAATCAACTCTAGGATTAATTTGATTTTATGTTACACTACTCATAAATTACTAATGATGATAATCATCATTTGTTTTTATACGAATTGATCAAAGTCTGACCAGCAGGGCTAACATGCGCGCCATTGAAGTCGTCGCGCGCGCGACGACTATTTTGACGTCGTCGGTAGACATAATACTCGTTGTCGAGTAATCCTTCTCGCGTAGAGAAAGCAACCCAGACGAACATACGTTTAGTTCATTCAATGGTCTATGGTTTTTGTGAACTGCATCCACTGACCTGTATCTATACAGTATATATAGAGGTCAGTGACTGCATCCCAAGAAATAAACTAACCTTTTTAGTTTCACCTTCATTTTGGTAGTTTGAACATTTTTACTGGTAGTTTTTTTTTATATTAGTCCATCTATTGGACAAGCGAAAGCCTTAAAACCATACTGCCTAATTTTCACTGGTAGAATGGTGGTAAACAGTCGAAAAGGCAAGAAGAAGAAAAAAAAGAAGGAGAAGCTTTTCCAACATTTGCGCGCGATTTTCTTGTGTATGTTTGTTTGTGTATTAAAGACTTAAGAATGATATTATAAATAATATTTGCCTTAAGTTCTGTTTTGGTAGGCACGGAGTGCAAGATGACATCGCACAAAACGTAAGTACCTAAAACTAAAATATTTGTTCAGTTTAGTCGCCACAATATAGGTATCTTTTCTACAGTGTGAGTCTGGATAAAGTGCACAAACGAAAATGAGGGAAACTACGCACTATTTTATCGACGGAAAATGTGTTAATTTTTTTTTAATTTCTTTAATTTTTTTTTTATAGCTTTTTTAAACTTTTTTTTCGCTACTACCACCCCCATGCAAACAAAACGGTGTAACTTTTAAACTAAACGATCAATTACTTTGAAACAAATTTAGCAATGATTGGAAATAACAGTTCCGCGCAGATGGCACTGGTTGCCTGTTAGGAAACGCAGCTATGTATGCTGCACGTGCAGCTCTGGCATTTCCTCGTGGCAACCTCTGGCAACTCCATAGTAGAAATGAATGTCAGCAATATGTGCCGGGGTGAATTCATTTAAACGAGGCATCGTGCGATCGAAAACAATGTGGCAATGTCAGTAATCGAAAATAACAAAACACAACACAACTAGCAGTGGCGAATAGTTCGGAGCGACTGTCTGTCATAATAACATAATTCCATTCAAGGTCCTTTAGCCCTTTGCCTAGCCCGCAGCCTAACCCGTGCGCATTTACAACAATAGCTAACGAAAAAAGGTCTCTACCTGATAAAACAATGGTGCGTCACCAAACAAGGCCTTTTTTTAACAGCCGATAAAATAATGTTGTGATTGAGTTAAGAACGAGCAATTTTTACCGTCAGATAGATAAAACAATGTTCAATAACATAAAGTAATAAAAAAATTAGAAAATGTAGTGATTTTATTGAGATATTTTAAAATTGATACAAAAATCAACAAAAAAAACTGGTGATATTGCATTTAAAAAAATCATAACTTTTAAATCAGGGTTATTTTTCTTACAACTTTCATTTAATTAAGAGCTCCTGTTATTTCCAATCATTGCTAAATTTGTTTCAAAGTAATTGATCGTTTAGTTTAAAAGTTACACCGTTTTGTTTGCATGGGGGTGGTCGTAGCGAAAAAAAAGTTTAAAAACGCTATAAAAAAAAAATTAAAGAAATTAAAAAAAAATTAACACATTTTCCCTCGATAAAATAGTGCGTAGTTTCCCTCATTTTCGTTTGTGCACTTTATCCAGACTCACACTGTATAATGCACTTGCTTGACCCATAAGCTCATGATCTATCTTCTCTTACAACAACTTTAGACCAAGGTTTACCCGTTCTGCCACTGAGGTTGTTAAATAATAATATCTGTATAATTTAGTATCAAACTTAAATGTTTCTTTGTTTCAGATGGTCACCAAGCTAACACTAAAATATAATTTTATTAAAGTACACAAATATATCTCACCATAAATGTGTTTTTTTTAACTCTTTAATTAACAGAATATAAACCGTAGCGTGCACTTGTTCTCGTAGTTACAGGCGAGCACACCTTTATTAGAATACTTACTTAAAATTTTGTAATATTAGGTATAAGTACAAAGGTTTTTGTATATTCCATACTTACCCCAATAGGAAGAATTTTCGAAATCTGTTGTCGGAAATCTATTCGGCTGCCAACCGAGAAATTAAATAAAGTGAATAGCCGTTGAAATTATGAATCTGACAAATCCAGACAATCGCAAACATATCTTATTTTTGAGTAAATTTTCTTTCTATTTTTCGTATTTTTTGTTACTATACAACGCTAATGAATAATTAGTTCTTGATACGGGACCGCCATGAGCAACAAAACTCGAAGAAAAATATCAAGAAAATCTTCTCGTGAGTTCTCGTCCTCAAATTGAAAGACGAGATTTTTCTCGCGTTATGCTGTCAAAAGTTGAGAAAATTTGGGCGCGCATCTTAGCGTTTGACGAGAAAGGTTACCACAGATAATATAACCTTAGTTTCCCTATATAGTTTGTGATATAAACATTCACCAAATCATTCACATGACGTGACATGACGACTATTTGGTGTCGCATGCTAACATCATCGGTCGACAAATCGAGATAGCGCCATTTTTGTCGAGAAAAAAGACGAGAAAAGCTTCTCGTGGGCGCGCATGCTAGCCCTGCAGTAGTAGGTACGTGAAATTCAAATTCGGGTGTTAGTTTTTGTAAAAGACTTCTTTTTCCATCTAAGATTTCTGGTGACTCTACGAAATGCTTTTCTACCCACCATTTTATCAACAATAGAGTGATTCACAATTGAAACCTATTACCTATCCACATCAATAAACTCCATCAAGAATAAACTCCAACTGGTTACGAGACAAAAATAACAAATTAAAAAAGTGACGTGCTTAACTGTTTTTACAACTATACTTTGCCTCAAGTTACATCACCCATATTGGCTATAGCTGCGACCTTCCGCGACCTTTGCCGCCAATGAAACAAGACTGTGAGTCCTGACCTTTAATTCCCTTGACAATAGAGTAGAGCCCCAATAAAAGTAACTTCAAGTTAGAGTGTCCAATTAGTGGGTTTTAAAAGCCCTTTTCGAGGAAAAATTTATGCTTCAAAGGGAGTTGGTTTTCAATGAATTTTGAGGATGTTGTTTTAACGGTCTACTTGCCGCAAAGGCAAAGGTTTGGTCGAGAATTAATCGCAGGATGGTGGAAAGATAAAATTGGTCGTAGTGTTACCATACTCAGGTTTTTCAGCATGCAAGTCACACTAATACTGGGTGTTTTCTATGTAAAGTCAGAAAATCTATCTATAATAGGTATATAATTTATTGTATAACTGATGTACATGCTTTGCTTAGCTTGGGGAGCTAGATGTTGTTTGAATTGTATTAGGTACTTACGTATTTATTACATATTTATTTATAAATACAAACAAATCCTTCTAATAAATTCACTCGTAGGGCCTAGCAGATATTGTTTGCGAAATAAGAAGTATAATAAATAATTAATAATTATTATTATTACAAGTCGACAAATAATTGATAATTGTTTTACGGAAACGTTTTTAGTATGATATACATGTTTAACTTAAAAACTTTATACAAATAAACTGTCGTAATGAATGTTTATGAATGATCGGATTTAGCTCTCGAAAATAACACAGCGACCCTATTGTAGACGCTAAATACTTTGTTAAATCGAGCAAACAAAGAAATCAGATTACCAACCGGTGGGCATTTAGGATTTCCTGTCGATAAGCTTAGAAAACCTACTAATTTTATAAACGCGAAAGTTTGTAGAAGTATGGACGGATGTTTGTTACTCTTTCACGCAAAAACTACATATCGGATCTGGATGAAATTTGGCCCAGAGATATAGTCTGGAATAACAAAGAGGCTATATTTTATCCCGGAATTTTCACGGGAACGGGAATTACGCGGGTGAAACCATGAGGCACTGCTAGTGATTAGAATATTTGAAGTCTACCAACAGGTTTTCATAGCTGAGGTCAAGGTTAGATCATGTATCTAATTGTCTATCGTGTGACACCAAACACGTGTCCACTGTAGTCTGATTTCATCGGACATTCACGGCTGGCTTCACATGTAAAGCGCTACCTAGATACCTATCTCATTATATACTAACATAATGTTTTTATTGAGATACTAGTGTCTGCTCGCGGCATCACACGATTTGTTTATATTGAAACGTTTCAAGGCTTTTTCATATGGGACGATACGATAAAAATATAGTAGATATAATCAGTTATTAGTAGGTACCCATAACACAGGCTCTACTTAAAATGGTGCTAGATGATGTTGCGGGGATTGTCAACCTTTTTTTTATTTATCATCCCCGTCATTTTTCTTTAATGTGTAGCAAACATAAAAAAATTCACTTGTCGTGTGATTGTGATTTACGTTTGAATAAGGGCTACGGAACACCAAAACCAAACTATTATTGATTTGGTTGGTTTATTTGTGATAGTCACGCCATTGTAAATTAATTAAACAAAGGCAATGTAAATAACAATGTCTAGGTTATATTCGACAGTAAATAAGGATTTAGTAGTAAATAAGCATAAGTCAAATAATCATTAGATACATCTATCCATAATGTAGTAATATACATAATGTGGTAATTTGCAGAAATAATAACGGAACAATTTTTTAGATTTATTAATAACACCAAATGTTCGTGGGGTTATGAGGCTCTCCAGATTTTTAAAAATTATCTGAGCATCCGGTCGATGCGACGCTGACCCGAGAGCTGGTGAGTATCTGACTCAGCGCATCAGCATTGCCATACAGCGTGGTAAATGTGGTAATGCAGCCAATGTCTTGGGGACGCGACGACTTCAGGTATGGATTTGAATCAGTTGAGCTACCTCTAGACTGTCTGCAGTTTGCTCAATTGTAAAAATCAGTTTTTATTTCTTAATTTTAATTATCTTTATAATAAATTATTTATAAATAGTACACAAATACAAGTTGCCACCTACTTCAAAAGCAGGTTCTCAGCTTGGATTTATGTTTTTTTTTATTAATGTTATTAGATATTTCCGCCGAATGTGATCCGATTTGGATGATTATGAGAGAGATTAGGATCTGGTTATAATCCCCAGGGATTTATATGGTCCCGAGTAAATAATCCGGGATTTGAATTAAGTTTTTACTTTTAGTAAAAAAGTCATATCATTAAGGTGGTAAAAAGACCAACTGAGCTATTCTATCAAGGTTTTGGAGGTTTTGATTCTGAACAGTAAAATAAGGGAGCAAAAAGGCTACACTTAACACATTCCAAGACAAAAGGGTCTGATTTAATCTACAAACACTTTGTTTCAAGAGAAACCCTTCGTTTGAATTTGTTGAGCATCTTGTCCCGAATTTCACGCCGAGGCGGACCCAAAATTGTTTCAAAAATAATTATGATTGATCAAAAACTTCTTGGTATGTTTAGCGACAAAACTTGGAGATAATTTTATGGACACCAAGCAAGGCACCGTGTAAAACTTACGTGTTACATACTACGTGTGAACATGTATATGTTCCTCATTAGGGACATGTCAAATTGCATGTCTTTAACTGTAACACAATGGTAAAGAACGATTTGCTAAATGAATGACATGTAATATAAAGCTTGAATAACTTCTAGAATAATTTATAAATTATAATGCAAGCTTTAGAATTTGAGCTCTTTAGAAAAAACAACAAACTCTGTACATTTTCATCAACAACATGTCATCTTTATCATATAAGCTTACTTTGTATTATCCTACTAATATTCTAAACGCGTAGTTTGTAAGTATGGATGGATGGATGGATGTTTGTTACTCTTAAAAACTACGGAACGGATATGGATGAATTTGACAAAGATATTGAAGAATTTGGCACAGTGATATATTATAATCTGGAATAGCACATAGGCTACATTTTATCCCGGAATTCCCACGGGAACGGGAACTACGCGGGTGAAACCGCGAGGTGTTGCTAGTTTTACTATAAATACTTCAATCTATGATAGTTTCTATAGTTTTTACCTACTTTTATTTGGTTTTGTTATGACTGAAAGGTATTTATATGGGCCTTAGAATTAGTATTTACCAGCTCTACTTTTCTGAATTTATAGAATAGAATAGAATAGAAAAATCATTTATTGCCTATAAACTTCTTAACCTAAACTAGAATAATAAACAATAATAAAAAAACTAATCATAGGCAAAGGGAGTAGATTCAGCTATGTGCTGCATGCAGAAACATGCGGCGCTGATTTTAAATCTACTCCCCTCGGGTAGGTGGTCACCGAGAAGTTATGTGATAGCGGGTTTAACCTAGGTAAGTTTAATTTGCCTGAAATATTTTTTTTTCTTATTTTTTTTTTATTATTAGTATTTGATCGAAGGTCTTACCATCGGAAGGCGCGTTCAGTGTCCGTCGCAGGCGTTTGTTTTCATCCTGGAGCCTCGCCACTGCAGTCACCAGGTCTGCCGATTCTGTCCTCCATTGCTCCTCGATCGCTTCTATTTCCTGCAACATAAAGTTTAAATTGAACTATCCATTTAAATTTATCTATTTGAATGTAGAAATCTACATAAAATGCTTCGATAGCTTCTGTTAACTACGGCCTAAAGTTTAAATTAGGGCCGATTGAAATCTAGGAATCTATACATACATTGCTTCGATCGCTTCTGTTTACTATGGCTTAAAGTTTAAATTAGGGCCCATTGAAATCCAGAAATCTAACATACATTGCTTGGATAGCTTCTGTATAACTTAAACAATAGTATACTATGGCTTAAAGTTTAAATTAGGGTCTATTCTAATCTAGACGACCATCTAGTTTATATTGTGTCCCGCAAAATCACTTCAATTTCTTGAGACATAAGGTTTAGGTGGTCCAATCACTCTCGATTAAATCTCAGTTTATATTCTAGTCATATTGACAGATAGTATCGCGTCAAGATGAATCTTTTTTTAGTCACTACATGCTTTAAAGAATGTTAAATCGTTTTATAGTTATACTAGCGACCCGCCCCGGCTTCGCACGGTTTTATTATACGTATAAAACTTCCTCTTGAATCACTCTATCTATTAAAAAAAACCGCATCAAAATCCGTTGCGTAGTTTTAAAGATTTAAGCATACATAGGGACACAGGGTCAGAGAAAGCGACTTTGTTTTATACTATGTAGTGATTATAAAAATAACTCGCTACTAAATACATTGACGATGCGATGTTCTCAGTTTTGCTCCTGCAATAATTTAAAGCCGAATTATTGTTTTCAAAACATGTATCATTTCAATAAGCCACAATTAACCGTTACAAAACACTACATAATCCCAATGGTGTAACATTACTATCAGAGTATCGAATGACTGCAATATGTTGGCAATGCTTTGCTCTCATTATTAGACAGGTGGATACTTGGATAGGTGAAATCTGACTGGAACATTCACTTAGGGCAGAGATCGACAACCTGCGGCTCGCGAGCCACATGATATGCGGCTCTTTCGATGAAAAGATGCGGGTTTCTAGTTGAATTTGAAGAAATTTATAATTGTATTATGTTATTATCAAAACCAACCAAAATAGTGATGAATCTATGTAACTGTTGACACGATAACTTCAGCACAGATTTCAAGTTGATCAATAGCATTTACTGCTTATATTTAATCACAGTCAAACCTGACTAAAGTTTGGCTGTATGTATGACTGTTTATACTAAAACGAAAATAACTGTTGCTCATTAAGAACTGGGAAATTATGTAACTTTTGGCTCTTCCGTCGCAAAAGGTTGCCGGCCTCTGACTTAGGGCGGAGTATTCAAGGTTAGCTCGGATTTGGGCAACTGGTCTGACGGCTGCGCTTGCGACTCGATTTCGGCGCTGTGTCATAATGATCGAACATTGATATAAAAACCTACATCTCAAATAATAGTCCTACTAGCTTCTAGCTGCAGATTTACTCACGTTTGGCTTTGATAAAATAGCGCTCTATAATAAACTAGCCATAAAAAGAGAATGCCCTTTACGTCTATTCAAAATTACAGCCCGATCCGTTCAGTAGTTTTTGCGTGAAAGAGAAACAAACATCCATACAAACTATAGCGTTTATAATATTAAAGGATAATGCTGGACAATCAACACAACATCATCTAGCCCCAAGCTAAGCAGTTACAATGTACAATACATTACATGGATAAGTACCTATATAGGTACATATTATAATAAGGATACTAGCGACCCGCCCCGGCTTCGCACGGTTTTATTATACTTATAAACCTTCCTCTTGAATCACTATCTATTAAAAAAAACGCATCAAAATCAGTTGCGTAGTTTTAAAGATTTAAGCATAGGTACTTAGGGACAGAGAAAGCGACTTTGTTTTATACTATGTAGTGATGCATAGAAAACGCCCAGAACACCAAATACCAACAAAGAATGTACAAATAACATCTTGCAGTGCTTCAGTTCATTCAATTGATTGAAATTGCCGACTTCCTGCGTCAGTACCTACTTGTGAATACCTCGCTTGTTATTGCACCTTCAGTAATGTTACACCTGTTGTTGTTTGGATATCTCTGTTATTGTACATCTTGCTATTATAATAAATGGGAAAGTCTGTGTGAATGCTTGTTATAAGTAATGTTTGTTCGCTCAAAACTCGGTATAAATAAACTATGGACTGAATAATTAAACACATTTTTTTTTACACAATGACCCTAGGGGTGTGCAATATATTTCTGAAATAGTACGAATAAAAAACTGGTTCGCGGGCGAAGCCGCGGCGCGCATCTAGTATAACATATTTAATCCTGTAAGAATCTATCAACCGGTTAATTCTACTTAGGGCCGATTTTTCAATCGTCAGATAAACAACCAGATAGCCTTTATTCATCGAATAGCAATATTCATGGTTTTTCAATGGTCAGATAGTAGTTAACTGTCGAATAAGGTCCCTAACAGAAGAATAAAGTTATAGGTCGCGTCACGTAAAAAGAGCGCTGGAAGAAAGTGGAAGGGGTATGTTCGCGCATGGGTACACTCGCGTTCGATAGTACTATGCCAATTTGCTGTGCCTATTTTTAACTAATATTACACTCGCGGCTTGGTGTTGGTTATTAGAAAATAATATTAGATAAAATTAAAAACAAGTTCGATTCAGTTTAGAATGTTTAATCTAATTACAAAAAAATAATGTAATGTAGCAACTCCATCCATTAAGTCGTCTTGGGTGACGTGAAAACCAGATGAGGACGCGGGATTGATACTGGAGGTGGCTATTTCATCATCGTCGCTGTCGTCACTTGAGCTTTCATCATTATTTGAGTCAGAATCATCATCCCTTACACGAATAATAAATGTTTCTGTAATCATATCTACCAAATGATCGCTTTTACAGTAATCGGTCTCTACCTCTATTTCCTTTACCTTTGTGCATAATTTCCAAAAACCATTAAAATGTAAAACCATTTCGTAAACTTTTGTGCGCGATGGTATTTTGACAAGAAACGTGACGTGTGACAGCAAATGTCAACTGACGAACCAATAGCGCACCGGCAAGCATGCGGCGCATGACCCTTCCACCCCGCGCCCCACCGCCTACCTCCAAATAGACCCATAAATCGCCTTCTGCGCAGCTTTACCGCCAGCGCTCTTCTTACATGACGCGAACTATACCTGCTACTTGAAGGGCCAGATAAGGTTTTATCTCCGCGATAAGTTTGACGTTTAGGTTAAGTTTGGCAGTTTCGTTCGTTTTATTTTTGCTTGCATAGATTTGTTTGGTAAAACGACATACCTACCGTGATTTGTTATAAATGGAGCGGTCAGAAAACGTACTTCCGAACTACTAAAATTTGTAGCACGTTCACGTTTCTTGGATTCCATTTTCTGATTCATTCACAAAAGAACACAAATCAATTAATGATTTTGTTAGGAATATAATTATCACGGTTTGAACTGACTGAGCTGTAAACAAGCAAGCGACAGACAACAGGTTATGTTTTGTATTGCAATCAACGTCAAATGTCAAATACATTTTTGTTGCTATTCTTCTCTAACACGTTGAATAAAGTATCTGTGCATCTCGCTTGCACACAGATGGTGTGAAGTTGGTTAGGATAAACCACTAATAGTTATTCTCTAGATAATAAACGATTGAAAAATTGAAAATATTTATTCGCCCGATAAACAGACGGATAATTTTATAGGCTAGGTAGCTATTCGACGACTTAACTGAGGATTGAAAAATTGGCCCTTAGGTGAATAACTGTCAAGATGTCATTGCCACTAGATATGGGCTAAGATTTTGCTTGTGTTTGTTTACTGGTATCATGTCAAGCCATGGGCAACGCTAAACAATAACAAGAACTCATTTATTTAAGAGCCCCTTCACACTAGCCTTTGTCCAGCTCTGGACTAAAACATAGACTACTTTTAGTATCATAAATAAGTTCCCATGGGATCAAAATACACTTGAGACGTTCCAATAGAAAAAACGCGTGCGACGCCGCGGGCAGTTACTAATCACTACATCACTACTTAGTTTATACTATGTAGTGATTAGTACTAGGAAATAGGGGCAGAAAAAGCGACTTTGTTTTATAACGACGTCATTATAGTATAGTTTTATAACAAAGTCACTTTTTCTGTCCCTATTTCCCTATGTCCCTTTGACTGCTTAAATCTTTAAAACTACACAACGGATTTTGATGTGGTTTTTTTTAGCATACAAAGGGACATAGGGATATAGGGACAGAGAAAGCGATTTTGTTTTATACTATGTAGTGATAAGAATCCACAAAAAGACTAAAAAATAATTGTGCCTATCTATAAAGATTTTCAAATTAAGAACCTCCTCCTTTTTTTCGCTCCTTTTTTAGAGTCAGTTGAAAAATAGCTTACTTACTTTTAGGGCTTGTTTCACGATCCAAAAGTTCCCGTTAAATTAACTGACAGTTATCTATGGTGCTGTCTCTTTCATATTAAAGTGGGCAGTACCTGACGACAATACTGTTATCTGTCAAGTAAATTAACAGGAACTTACTTTTCGATCGTGAAACAAGCCCTTAAAATAATAACATTTACTTGTAACTTCAGTTCTATGCAAGAATTAAATTAGTCTGCAAAAAATTATGATTCTTCTTTGTAATTGAAATTTCAATGGACTGACTCAACTATGAGAATAAAAATGACATAACACAATACATTCCATTAAGTTTTTTGCCCCAAGCCAATAAGTAATTACCTACACTAGTGTTTAAGTGAAAGCTATGTACTAACTTCACCTTATACTGTGGCTTTAAGGCTAGTGAAAGCTTCAATACCAAGATTTATAGGCATTCACAATAATTTATGAGCCTTCTAGATAACACCATGTTAGGTAACAGGTCAAAGAACTAGAAAGAACCAGAATTTGATATAAAGATTTAGTTAAATTTGATTAGGTGCATGCAAAATGTTTAATCCAATTTTGATAATTAATTTAATTGTCTTAGGTGCATGCAAAATGTTTAATCCAATTTTGATAATTAATTTAATTGTCATCCCCTGAACACAATTGAGTGTAAACATGTTAAAACATCGAGAAAATTAGGTTAATAAACGCGATAAATACTTAAGGTGTTCTGATCGCGTAAGTTTAAAAAACTTTATTGGTAACTGCACAAAGACTTTTGAAACACATTGTCATCACAGTATAATACAGCCGAATGAAGACCATTGTCGAATATTTTGCATGTACAGTTCAAATTGACCTATCAATATTTACTTTTATGGACTTTTAATACTCAAAGCATACATTATAACCTGATGTTAAATGCATTTTGGTCAGATATATATTATGTGACCTGATTTATATTGCTTTACCAATTCCTTTCATTTCATTTCATGTTTTGCAAGAAATAGCTTAATACAAGGTCTTAAACATTAGGTAGTGTCACATACTTAACAAAAACACATTGCAAACAGTTCTTAAAAGTAGGTCACTATTTTAAAATTTTAATTAATAATCATCACCAGCCTATAATAGTCCACTGCTGGACATAGGCCTCTCCTAATGAGCGCCATATATGGCATCATTATGTGGGGGTTATTGCCCATAATCCTCACATAATAATAATTAATAATAAGTGATATAAATAATTAAATCAATATATATGTAAATATGTGACATCTATTTATAGAAAAAGACAGACTTTCCGAAAACAGTGTGGATATTATATGTAAATCTGCCATATGTTTAGATCAGTGTTTTTAAATTTTATATGTTACCTCAAATAAGTTTTGTATGTATAGCTAGATCTAGAGGGTTAAAAAACTTGTCACTATGGTACTCAATGAATAAATAATAATATTAATTCAGTTATTTTATTCTGTATGGCAATGCTGATGCGCTGAGACAGATATTAACCAGCTCTCGACTAGTTGTAAGTTTTTCTATTCCTTGATTGTAATTTTCGTTGTTAATAAACACTTCATTGTGATTTGTTATTTTAAGTTGCAAGTAAGTCCATTAAACTTAAAAGTATGATTTAGATATATAGTCTTATGTTCAACCAAATCTCCTCTATTAACCTTTGATATGCCGGACCTGGGAGATAATTAAGAAAGGATATAAGGGCCTATTAGCACTATTAGGGACTTGCTTGTCTAGAAAGATGCTTAATGACTTTCTCTGAACGGTCACTGCATAAGAATCAACCCCTCAAAGCCCCATACTAAATTGTATGTATATGTTTCCTACCCTCGAATAAACCCCAACTCCATTTACCACAACATCAGCATAGTCTATAAATTACTTAAACTTTTTGGTTTATGCAATACTAGTAACCCGCTCTGGCTTCACATCGTTTATTATACATATAAACCTTCCTCTTGAATCACTCTATATATTAAAAAAAACCGCATCAAAATCCGTTGCGTAGTTTTAAAGATTTAAGCATTCAAAGGGACATAAGGATATAGGGACAGAAAAAGCGACTTTGTTTTATACTATGTAGTGATGCTGCATATAATCTATCCAAGAGGTTATAATACCTGAGCCCTAGAGGATAAAGTCCAGACAAGAACATAACAACAGAAACTACCAGAAGTAATTAATTACAGTTGTTTCTAAGTAACTTCAAATGAAGGTGTTTCTAAGTAACTTCAAATAAAGCTGTTTATGAATTGCTTATTATACTGCGCTGTATGAATGTGTTTGTACCTGTGATTCATCACAGTACCTTTGTAATTACATAGTAAATAGTTGTATTTCCGTGACGCGATAGACGAAGCAATGTACACCCGTGCATCCATCATAAACTTCTTCATCAGTTCTTTTGCAACTACATATGAATGCCTACTGACGAAATCGTTTTGTGCGTCCAACACGCATAGTCAATCTACCAATTTGCCTAATCGCGACCTTTAGCTAGTTTACGTGGTGTACCTACCTTTTCGAAGCGCTGTCTGTATTCTGCTTTCTCTATTTTGTCGTTCTCCAGCTGTGAAATCTTCGCCGTTAGCTCCTGAAGGGCTTGATTCTCTTTCTCATTCCGGACCGCCAGGTTCTCTAGCAGCTCCAGAGCATTGATAACCTTCGGCAGAAGCGCAGTTACAGCGTCAGGACCGTATTTTTCGATGATTATTTCGCATTCTTTACCAATGTCCGACGCGAGATCGTAAACATCCACTACGGTTACGTCGTCCTCGTAATCCGTCATCTTGGCTGAAAAGCGCCTGTGGTACGGCATCAAAACACCTTGTTTTCACTTCACAGCACTGGGTTATTCGCTCTTCGTTTTACTTTACAACAAAACATACACCTTCCTCAAATTTGCCATCATTACTGAAAGAATGAAGAGGAAATGAAACGTCAAAACTGTCAAATGTTGAATAGAGTTGTAACTAGTGGTTGGTGAGCGTTGAATCAAAAAACAGTTTTTTAAACAGTAGGTACTTCCAGTTGATTCTATGAACCGTTTATTTCATTCAACGACACCCACAAACGTAAAACACGGTCAGATTACCCAAAGTTAATATAAATCTATTCGACTGCTCAGTCCACCAGCTAATAAAGTAAACTGGTTTAACTGCTATGAAGAAAACATCATCAATTGAATAATTTATAGGAAGTCAAAGTTAATAAATTACGTGATATTAAGGATAAGTTAGTAGGTTAAAAATAGCGCTATAGGTATCAGATACGCAACCATGACCCAGAAAGGTTATTTTTTTTTGTATAGTATGATTTATCTCTTAACATTCCAGTAAAAAAATCGTCCTAAACTCCCACCAATATGTTTTTTTATAAATCTACGTTCACCTTAAAATGCCTAAAACAATAGTTAGCTCGAAAATTCAAAAGAACATAAATCTATACCTAACCTCAAATGTTAAAGAAACAGCAAACAGTGTTTCTATTGATAAATTATTCAAAATATGTCCTCTGTCCATAGTTTGAAGGTTTATGAAAATAAATATACATTTTAATTTGCAGAATTAAAATTTTCATTTTCGTTGTAGAAAACTGCTAGGTAGATATTACGTTTTAGCAAGTTATCGACCGAAGCCATCACTATCCGTAAAAAGAGCAAAATCCGTCGGTCCTACTCTAACGTTTGCGTTCGGATACACTGAGCTTGTATTTTTTTCTTTAAGGCGACTTACACACGTTACTACGTTGCATGCAAGTGATTGATGTCAGTCAAGTCAGTCAGTTGAAAGAAGTCTTTTGTTACTGGACTGGAGAGGTATATTATAATAGTACCCACCTACAACGGGTTCGCTGTAGATGGGTACCCTACAGTTTAGTCATTATTACTATAGATCCCTGTCTTGAGCATGCGGCATCGAGCATCTACCTACAATCTTGCGCAAATTGTCCTTCATCATCATCCGTTTACCGAGTCATCATCCGTTTGCCGAGTCGCGGTCTCAACTCAATTCAAGATCACGTTTACCCCAGCGGTTGTGAGGTATGATACCTAAACTTAAATTATCATGATCACTGGGATCACCAGCCAAGTTTTCTAATAAGAAACCTAACCTTCTATAATTACGAACTACCAACTAGGTACCTACATAAGTAACTATGTTAGGTAGTTCGTACATAGTTAGAGAAAGTATTTTAATTCCCCAGGTGCTTAAGCCCATCTAGATAGTTAGGTAGACAGTCGAACGCCTACCAAATTAAACTTATCACATCCTGATGTCCTCATAACCATAAGTTTTTAGTCACGTTGCTATATCGATTTAACGAGATCTTTCTACACAAACTGTTTTTATATTCTGTGACCACGAGAATCAACAGTTGGATGCTAGCAATTGGCGCGAACGCGCGGCGCCACTTTTCCCGCGCCAAATATCTCGTTTTTATTTTTAAAATTGTTTTTTTAGTGAGATGAATTATCAAAGTAAAGCCAATAAATACGTGTGCCCAAATGATAGGCAGCTTTCACTGAGAGCCAAGTAAGTATATGATAAATTATTAAGGCAGATTTGAATGTTTTGTTGTGTTTGTATTTGATATCAGTACCGAAGCTATGTATGAAGGATGTAATCGTAGATAATTGATCTGTTGTATTGGATACATTGCTATTTATATATTTATCAAGGACTTCTCGTGTTGATGGTAATTCTGCTTAGCAGGTAGGTACTAAATTCTTCATAACTGGGTAGGTAGACTAACATACCTACCTCCTTACTTAGCTAAGTTAAGTACTTATCTAATACGGCTTAGGTACCCAATATCGTACCAATTAAATCAAAACTAAAATAAAATAAAATGTTTTAACTCCTAAGTCTCTTTAAAAAAAAATATGGGAACACTAAAATAAATAAAATGTACTGGTTAATAGGCAGACATATCTAGTATTATACCTCAGTACATTTATCTGTTTAGGTAGGTGGTAGGTACTTTGATCTTATCTGTCAAACAACAGATTACAACAACCCCCACTGATAACAAAAACCATAATCTGCCTATGGGATTAGAGTGTAGAGAAAAATATTGACTGAAATTCTGTAAAGTAAAATTGTTTACTTAAATTAAGTACTAAGCTGAAGATTCGAATAATTTGATTTATTGGAAGGTGTACGTCTACGTGTAAGTAAGGAAATGTACCTACCTCCATGGTACCTAAGTGTATTACGCAACTGAGATTAATAAATAATAAACGGTCAGAAAAAGTATTTATGTACATAATAAAATCTATATCTATAATTTGAAAATATGAAACATACCTAAATAAAGACAATTCAATAAATATTAAGAACAATTACTAGTGTACGGGAAACATAAAATTCATATACCGTGTGAAACCGCCGACCGACTGCTTAGGTAAGTATTCAACCTATTCCTTGCCCTATTCAACTGCTTTAGGGCTTTTTGAGTCGCCAGCTTTGGTAGCCAATTAGTGCTGCTCAAGACCCTTGACCTTATGACCACACTGTATCTGCCTGCGGCTTAGCACGCGTTTCTTTGATAACGTTATCACTACATAGTATAAAACAAAGTCTCTTTCTCTGTCCCTATATCCCTATGTCCTTTTGTATGCATAAACCTTTAAAACTACCCAACAGATTTCGATGCAGTTTTTTTTAATAGATAGAGTGATTCAAGAGGAAGGTTTATACCTACATATAATAAAACCGTGCCAAGCCGGGGCAGGACGCTAGTAACTTTATAAGGATATTTCTATCCCATGCGATTGCTTTCATTTATGAATAAAAAGTAGCCTATCTTTTATTCCTGGGCTAAAACTAAGTCATTCATATAATCCAAAAGATAGACTAAATAAATAATCTGCCAGCTTTAACGACATCATCTGGTGGGGAACCGAAAGGTCTGTTCCGCGACGATGGAAAGAGACCCGACAGTATGACACTAGTCCAGGTTTTTCATTTTTCAATAGAAAAAAGTAATGGTTCTTTGTGAGTGGCATAAAATGAATCGCTTCATAGAGAACAAACGTCGTGTTGTTGCCAATCAATCATGTGGCAAAAGATAGGTGTTATTTCTGCTGAAAGCAATAAATTATTTACGCTTCTCAACTACGCTCGTTTGGCTTTGGCGTAAATTAATAATGGCCCGAAATTAATCATGTTGTGACGATGCTTATTAGGGACCTATTTTCTAGGTCTGACTGTACTTAATACAAACATAGTATTTATTTACGTTTAGTTTTTTAGGTACATAAGAAAATGCTTTATAGTAACAAAAAAAGAACTTAAAGACTACATGACAATTGGCTGTCTTTTAGCTAACGAGCGATCTGTACTCTAACAACCTTGGATCGATATAATCAATAATTGCCGGGGATAATATCTGTGTTCTTCTGTATCTTTGACAAATTCACTACATAGTATAAAACAAAGTCGCTTTTTCTGTTCCTATGTCCTTATGTCCCTATATCCCTATGTCCCTTTGAATGCTTAACTGCGCAATGGATTTTGATGCGTTTTTTTTATTAGATAGAGTGATTCAAGAGGAAGGTTCATACGTATAATAAAACCGTGCGAAGCCGAGGCGGGTCGCTAGCACTTTATATTTGAAGTTCATCAGCTATCTAGAACTCATAGCACAAACTCTGATAATCTTGGGGCTAGAAGATGTTGAATGACTTGTGTGAATAATAATTATGTAGCATTATGTGTTACCTATTTTTTTGATACATAAAAGTATATTACCAGTTCCTTATTATTATATACTAGCTGACCCCGCAGACTTCGTACTGCCTCATATGGGGTTTTCCCGGCAATTCGATTTTTTTCACCTTTTAAACCTTCCCTAGACCTCCACGAACATTTCAAGACCAAGATAAGATAAATCCGTTCAGCCGTTCTCGAGTTTTAGCGAGACTAACGAACAGCAATTGATTTTTATATATATAGATAAAAGTACAAATAATATTAAGATACTGCTTGTATAAAAACAGATATATCTAAACATAATTTACAGACAGACAGACAGTGCGAAGTGACTTTGTTTTATACAGTAATAGTGTAAACCCAGCCCTTTGCCGGTTATTAAATCTCAGACCAAAACTTCTTCAGATAGTTACACTATGCATGATATAGTTGCCCTACATAAAGTAGAACAGCTGATTTCATAGTACCTACGTGATATTGGCCTCGGCGCTATCTCTGTTGTTACATCCGCTTCCTGTTTCTAAAGTCCTTTCTGTAACTACTAGTGATAGTAATCGCTCGTTGCAGTTGTATTTCAGGAAATGACGTATTTAAGGAAAATGTGGAGATAAAAATGTCTACCTTACAGCAACGGTTTAAAGGTTATTTGTGACTTTATACGAGAAGAGTAGTCTAATCAAATCAAATCATTTGTCATATATTATGTATTGTTGTATACATGTTGTATATGTATATCATATACCGGGTTTTTATTAGAGATTTAGTAGATCGATACAACTTTGATGTAAATAACATAACCAAGAAAATAAGAATAAAATTCATACCAGTATTTATAATTGTAACATTTGAGCTTACTGCAGACTGTTGCAAACAATCTAGAGGTAGCTGAACTACGAATCTGTGATGTGTCAGTCAATCCGATCCTAACACGCTCTACGAAAACCCTTCTACGAGTTGCGTAGAGCGCTCTACAAGTTGCGTAGAGGGTCTACGCATGCATATATTGTAGACCCTTCTACGAGATCCGTAGAGCCCCCTACAAGTTAAGTAGACCCTAATGCATTTATTGTAGACCCTTCTACGAGATCCGTAGAACCATCTACGATCTTCCAACCGGATGTTGTATAGCTAAAATTTCTATTTGTTTAGATATTATTTAAAGCTTACTGTCAGAGCCTATACACGGGTAATTATGTATATATATATATATATATATATATTATATCTGGGTTAACTATACCAAAAAATCGTTGGAAGCCCTGCGAGTCCAGTATCATAATACTTTTAGGATGCTGCTGAGACTCCCCCGTTTTTGTAGCGCTTCAGAGATGTTTGCTCAGTATCGAACTGATGGTTTTCATGCCATCATTCGGAAGAAAACAGCATCTCTCATGAGCAGGACAAGGGCTAGTCACAACAACATCATAAAAACTGTAGCGGAGCATTGTCTCTCTCCCATTTGGACTCATTTTTAGAAATATGCCTACGATTATGGACGAAAATTGTAATTTTAACTAGCACGAAAGTTTTAAATAATTTTTTATTACTTATCCATGAAACGACCTAATAAAACTTAAAAATGAAAATCCCTCTCCCTTAATTAACGTAACCGCATAAAAACAGTAAAGGTACAAAGAGTAGGTAACCTTGTGAATAACAAAATACAAGACCACCCTGATTAATGAAGGTTAAGCTTTGGTCAGAAACGGTTCCCAGAAAGTTGCTTACCTTTTAATGTGGGGTTTAACAGCTACTACAGCATAGTGGATGAGAAGACAGAAACGTTTCAGGATTCTCAGAACTGAATATCTTTATTTCTTTATTGAGTAAAACGCCGATTATCCGAATGTAATTGGGACCGGTCGATTAGGATAATCGAAAATTGGGATAATCGGACATAGACGGTAGGTTATTAAAGAAAAATGAACTGTCCCACATGGAATAACAACATGTAGTGTCTTGCCTTTGGCTTTCAACCATTAAAATTTACACATATCCGGAATCCAGTGTTGTACTTGTTACAACAAAACAAGTTTAGACCGATTCGGATAATTGGCAATTCGTTTAATCGGCGTTCGGATATTCGGCGTTATACTGTATCTTTACAAAATAAGCAACTAAGACAAGTCACATTTCAAACGATAAACTATTATCCTTACTATTATTATAAATACGAAAGCTTTTTGGACCTACTCAATAGGTGGCAAGAATCTTTCGCGAAAGAATCAAGTTTGTGCAAAAGTGTCATCTCAACCTATTGCATTATCTACGCCATATGATTTTAAAGCTATCTGCGCCACCTTTTTAGTCTGTCTGGTCGACCTAGGAATACTGTAGGTATACATTAGTAGTGCGTTTTCACACACACTCGCAAGATGGTCTAGAAACAAGTTCTAGAAACAACTAACTACGGAACTTACAAAGTTACAATAATAGACGATTATGCAACTTGCAATCTATACAAATAGACTCTACTTCTTAAGTAAGGAAAGTTGGACATAAGTGTTCTTATTAAGTTGCTTGAAGCTGTTTCTTGAGAGTGTTATAGTTGGGGGTCAGTATAATATTATTCCTCAACATTATGAAAAAAAATATTGTCCTAAAAATTGCTAATCTGCGTTAGCATCCGCTAATGATACGCATTAATTGAAACATCATTAGACTGAAAGGGTTCGACTTGTCCTGATAAACAGTTTTTGTTGGATTCAGTACACAAAGGGTGTTCGTGTTCCTTAGTCAACGTCTCGACGTAGAATTTCCATAACGGCACGACCGATAATGAAGAATACAAAAAAGAAGAAAATGAAACGGAGATTTTAAAGTCTACTTTCTACTTACTCGTAGAGGAAAAGTTGTTTCATTTCATACTTCATTATTCTATTACAAATGGAAATGGAAAATAAATCCGCTGTGATAAAGGTCTTCCCGGAAACAATAAGGCTTCTTGGTGTCGTTAAAGTAAACAAAAACCGGCCAAGTGCGTGTCTAAATCACGTACGAAGGGTTCCGTACCATTCTATTAATATTATAAATTCGAAAGTTTGTAAGTATGGTTGGATGGATGGATGTTTGTTACTCTTTCACGCAAAAACTACTGAATGGATATGGATGAAATTTGGCACAGAGATAGATTATAGTCTGAAATAACACATAGGCTATATTTTATCCCGGAATTCCCCCGGGAACGGGAATTACCGCGGGTGAAACCGCGAGGCGCTGCTAGTTATCTATAAAAGTAACAAACAAATCGTATGTTCTTTATTCTGTTTTATCAGTATTTGTTATTTCATCAACAGAAATACATCATCTGTGAAAATTTCATCCGTTTCACAATTCATGACATATAGCCACATATAGACAGAGGGGTGAACGGACAGCGGAATCTTATTAATAGGGTCCCCGTTTTACGTTTTTGAGTACGAAACCCTAAAAATCACTAAAGAAAAATAATGATACTGAACAATCCACACAGCACCAGTACCATCTCTCAAAGAAATTAATAATAACATACCTTATTGGATTTTTCGCATTTCTCATAAAATACTCGCTTGTCATTATCAAAATAAACAAATAACCTAATGATTTTGCACAATTCACACAGCACCATCTAACCCCAAGCTAAGAGCTTGTGTCACACCCATCACACACAAACGAGATCACTGATATACTTTATACAAACATTTGCAGATGGAATAGACCTCATAATCCACGAATAGACAAAGTAAATGTCCTACCACTTTTGAATTAGTTGACTAAAGTTATTCCCAACATCTCGCACGAAGTGATCATTCTCAAGTTAGAAGTTAGAAATTATTGTTAATGTATTACAATATTGTTAACTATAAAACGTACGGATGCTTATGGATGAATAAATGAGTAGGTATATGAGTTCTCAAAGTCTCACGAAAAATATCCCAACGTCTCATTGCACGTAGCCAAGTTCCAACATCTCACAAAAAATTCAGACGGCTTAGGTTCCATCCCATTCTGATCGTGGAAAATAGCTATAACCTGATTGGATCGAGCAGAATAGGACAGCATAAGAGATGACCACATTCGCAACAACTTTTTGTAGACAGCTGCGCATAATTAATTTTAAATTGATAATGTTGTTGCAATAAACACACCGAGAGTTGTATCTTTTGAATGATTAATAAACTAACAAGTTTTATGAATTATTTTTACGCATAGTGACGTTTTTTAAGAATAATTAAGTTATTAGACTAGATAGGTAGATAAGTAGAAATAACTAGAATTAAATTTATTTAGCCCTTACCGTAGATATAAAAAAGATAAAAAATAAATTAGTCATTAATCAGTGCGGTACTGCAGTCGAACAGCTTGGTCATCACGGATTATCGTGTACTAGGGCCGCTGGTCGGATATCTCGTCATGCCAGCCTTAATGACATCATCCGGCGGGCCTTTGTCAGCGCTAACGTACCAGCTATTCTCGAACCGAATGGTCTGTTCCGTGACGATGGCAAGAGGCCCGACGATATGACACTAGTCCCATGGGAGTTGGGGAGGCCCATTGTGTGGGACGCTACATGCGTCGACACACTTGCTCCTTCCCATCTTTCAAGGACATCCACTAGGGCTGGTGCGGCGGCAGATCTGGCCGAGGATCTCAAGAGGCGCAAATATGCAGGTCTCGACAGAACCTACGCATTTGCTCCCCTTGGATTCGAGACCCTAGGTCCGTGGGGTACCGAGGCTCTCCGGGTTGATAAAAATTATCTGAGCGTCTGGTCGATGCGACGCGTGACCCGAGAGCTGGTGAATATCTGGCTCAGCGCATCAGCATTGCCATACAACGTGGTAATGCAGCCAGTGTCTTGGGGACGCTTCCGACTGGTATTGACATGGATCAATTGAGCTACCTTTAGACTGTTTGCAATCGTCTGCAGTTAGCTCAATGGTTTCAATTGTAAATACTAGTTGTAATTTTTCTATTCCTTGCTTGTAATTTTCGTTGTTAATAAAGGTATTATAGTCATTAATGGTTCAATCCAATTTCTTCTAAAAATTCAACATTCTAAGTATTTTTGGATACTTTATCACATCTTAGAAACCCCCTTCAAACTTCTAACGTGTTTTTGAGTGAAAACCGCAACTCGGCAAACGTAGTGTAGAACGTCTTTCAGCCAGGAGGGATGACGATCTGCGAAAGACTGCAGGCAGATGTTGGATGCGGCAAGCTGGAGAAAGGGCGCTATGGCGCTCATTAGAGGATGATATCCGTGTCCAGCTGTGGACAAATAAAATCTGATGATTAAAGTAGGTTATTGACATGCAAAGTGTTAGTAAAAATGTAATCACTACATAGTACAAAGTCGCTTTCTCTGTCCCTATGTATAAAACTACGCAACGGATTTTGATGCGTTTTTTTTTAATATATAGAGTGATGCAAGAAAAACGTTTATACGTATTAAAAATTCCATAAGGAACCCTTAAGAGCAACGAGGATCTTCTCTCGGACGAGTTGTCCACTTCACTTTTGGTTTAGGGTACAACAGGTCCGAATCTAAAATCAGCAGTTTTGGGACTCGGACGAGTTGTACTGTACCCCAATCTAAAACTGAAGAGGACATCTCGTCCTCGGACAAGTTTTCATTCGGACGAGATGTACCCTAACCCATTACAAAACCGTGCGAAGCCGGGCGGGTCGCTAGTAGTATACATATATAGGTATTACGTCTAATAGCGGTAAATATGTGAATCCGCCACTACGTACTTAGTACTCGGTATCATGTAGGTTTACTTACTTAAAAGCTTCTCAAAACTTTTACTGCAATTAGAACAGTGGGTACCTAGTATTTGATTTGCCCGGCTCCAGTTGCCTAGCCACAGAGTAGATAAACAATGAAGACAAACAGAAAGGCTAATTGAACTATTACTGGGCTGAATTGGCTGCGAATTAATTATTGTCCTTTTGCTATACGACGAAAAAGTTTAGGTCTTTTTATATAAGTAGTATATTGTATTAAGTATATCAGTCATCTAGTACCCATAACACAAGCTCTGCTTAGCTTGGGGCTAGATGATGCTGTGTGGACTGTCCAGAATTATTTATTTTATTTTATTTATTTTATTTTTGGCATTTTTCAGCGCCTCTACCTGACAGAGAGAAACTAATCGTCGTATGTTGAAAACAGTTGGATAATTTTAATTATGGGACTGAACGTTGGTACTGAAGTTATTAATGTTATTATTATAATTTTAAATACGAAATTGTGTTTGTTTGTGTTTTCTTCAATTAAGCAATCAATCGACTTGATTTTTGGCACAAAGTTAGTTGAAAGAGAGGATAGTAACATTTTATTATTTTTGAACAGTTGGCAAAGTTATCTTTATTCCATTCTGTAGAACTTTGTTTATACAGGTGGTAAAAAGATAATACTATCATTAGTGTTGTCAAATATAAAGGTCCGAAATACTTCATTTTTACCAGAAAAAGCGGAGTCGAAGGCGGTAAGGTACTATTTTTATATACTCAACCGTGCCACTACACTTCAATAGCAACGTACCCTAAAACCCCCTAATTGAGTTTAAAGTGAACTCTGAACGTTAGTATATTATTATGTAGGCTCCACGTCTATTTTTAGGCATAACCTACATAAAGTATTGGATTTCGAAACCCACTCTCTAGCGCCCACAGATAACACCCTTCCCATTTCCACGCTTCATTGTTTTGGATTTGTTTTTAAAATTGCTTTTAAAAGTGGAGTACGTTGGCCAAAAACAGACGAGAATTGATTGGCTAGGGCAGAATAGGCAAAATGCCATCGCATTACATTTGTTTTTTTTTTCACAAATAGGGAATTAATTTGAAATATCTTACGCATTCGAATTTCGATGATGATGTGACGTGGTAATTTTTCTATTCTAACAATCATAACAATCTCTGTACTTGACCTACTGTTTTTGTTATTATAGTGCGTAAACCCTTCTCCTTATTTTTACTATACATAGAAAACACCCAAAACACCACTGATCTACGGATCGTAAAAACAGTCATCCCGAGGCGGATTCGAACTTTCAACCTCCTTTAAAGCACCTTCACCAACAGCACCAAAGAGGTCGACAAACAAAAAAGTTGCTGACCTTCACCGACAGCACCAAAGAGGTCGCGAAACATAAAAAGTTGCATGTTTTCAGCCTCAGGCCTATCCGGCAGCCAGCGGCCAACTAATTACTCTTCTGTGACCCAGCTTCTATACCAAATTAAAATAATTTTACTTCGCAGTTTACTTGAAAGTTTTCCTTGTAAAATTACTCCGTAATTAAATCACGGACGTCGCCCAAGCTTTTAACTCTCATACAAATTATGGAGTTTTAAATGGTGGTGACTGATGACTGATGGAGTTTGGTTAACCTTTTTTTGCTACAGAAAGGCTATAATAGGTACCTATATGTATATTAAGAAATTTACTAATTGGTACTTAGAGTCCGGGGGTTCACTCAATTTATAAAGATCTTTCCAAACTTCTCAAAGTCCACAGGTGGATTAATTTAGGACAGACATACAGGAATTTTAATTGAAATAGACCAAAGTCCCTTTCTCTCAATAAAAAATTAAAGTCGTCTATTTTTTTCAAGTGTTTTTGAATTTAGAGTGTACAGTCTTGGACTGGTCAGAAAATTCAAATTATAAGTAGGATAAAGTTAAAATAAAATCAAAAAGTAAATCAGTAAATAATATCCTACCAAAACTAGGAAGTAATTTTTTTCACTTCACTGATTTTTAAGGTAAAGAGTCAAGAAAGTAAACTAAAAACAAAAAAAAACTTCTGAAAAACCCGTCCCAAGCTTTTTTATCTTCTAGATATTTTGATATTTTGTAGTCGTTTTACAAAGCCTAGTTAGGACAATTTGTTTGATTATTTGTTTTTCAATTCCCTAACTCCGCCTGTTAGAAGGGTTGGAACTACACTGCAGATTAATCAAATACACGAAAAAATGGGATTTTAATCAAATACATTCGATACTTATTCAAGTAAGACTTGCAAGACGATTTGATTGCTTATCAAATCGAAAGATATTGCATTTCCTTCGTGGAATCAAATATTTGTACATTTATCTTTTTAAATAATAACAAGGAAACGAAATATTAACAACGAAACGACCTTTATTAACAACGAAAATTACAATCAAGGAATAGAAAAAATTACAAATAGTATGTACAATTGAAACCATTGAGCTAACTGCAGACGGTTCCAAACAGTCTAAAGGTTCCTCAATTGATCCATGTCAATACCAGTCGGAAGCGTCCCCAAAACACTGGCTGCATTACCACGCTGTATGGCAATGCTGATGCGCTAAGCCAGATACTCACCACCTCTCGGGTCACGCGTCGCATCGACCAGACGCTCAGATTATTTTTTAGTGGCAGTAGCAAAACTTGATATTTAACTTTTACTTTTTTATTTTGACCTGCCATTTTCAGGAGTGGAGATTTTTGGTAGTAGGTACCTATGGCTGGACCTATTCCTTCGGGGAAATTCGAACTTTATTTTACCGAGTTAACCGATTTGCTGAATTCTCCATTTATTTCAACTGTTCCCCTTGTGAAGTTTACTGTAGACAAGATGATTATGTTGGTACTATCTCGTAATTAAATAACTCCGAGTTTGTATTTGTCACTAAATTAAATTGTTGGAAATTTCACTACCCTTTGTTGTGGCGAGACTAAACTAGATAAAGCTTTGATGAAAATCTATTGTTATTTCTACCAACAGCCAATTAGTGTGGCGTAAAATCCTTTTCAACCGACTTCAAAAAAAGGAGCGAGATCCCTCTCTTTTAAAAGATTTTTTCCTATGTGCGTATATTCCTATGGCGCATATTCATATTATGAAAGAATTACTGAATAGATATTTTCATTACTACTCGGAAAATAGGTCTGAAAGTTGCCTGAAGAGCGGGTTTCAAGTGATACTCTTCAACAGCTTTCACGTTACTATTGAACCATGATAATGGCAGAATGAAAAAAATAAATGCTGAATCAAAATAAAAAATCTGAAAGTCAAGGCAGTATGGTTTTATGGCTTTCGCATGTCCTCGATGGACTAATATACAAAAAAAAATTAACGGCAATGCGATTCATTTGTTTACTCATGTTTTAATTTATATTTTCTTGTTCGTAATGAAAAGCACAGTGTTTAACTCGGATGAGAGTAACTTATTGAGTCCCTCGAACTATTGGCGCCCTCGCTATACTCAGGCGCCAGTAGTTTTAGAGGGGAGATACGAAGTTGCCTTTGATGGCCACCAAACTCTGTTTTCGTATCTTCCTAAAATAGACAAAATGAAACTACTACAGATGCATTAAAAAAGGTTCAACAAACTGTACGTGTGCATTTTGGGAATTCCTTTGTTTAACGGAATTATATGATAAAATACGTGGGGGCGCCACTTTAGGTGCTGTCTTCCAGAGGTTGACCAGGCTGCCTGTCCATTGACGCGGAGAGAGGCAGCGGAGCCGAGAAACGAGGAAATATTAACCAATAGGATTGCCATGAAATCTCCGCTCCGCTTTTTCATGCAATCCTATTGGTTAATATTTCCTCGTTTCTCCGCTCCGCCAGCTCGCTCCGCTCCAATGGACAGGCACCCAAGCGTATAATATCGTGTTGGAAAATGGCACTAGTTTGATATGGTTTTATCCCAGTCTAACTCCAAGGGTAGGCCTAAAAATTTATCAACTTTCCAAAACAAAACGCCTAATACCCCCCGGGCATCAAGCCCACTAAACTTGCAAAGGTTACGAGCATTTATGAAATTACCTTCAAATTGTTTATTTTTCGTTTTCCTGTTACCGGCTTCTGTGCTGATTGTGACCGTAGTAATGTTTAATTTGCATTTAAAAACTCAAAGTGCTTCATTTCCTTTATGCCTTACTGGATACGTGAGAAATTTTAATTTCATAAGGAGCACTGGATAAACCATCGAGTCCAGAAAAAAAATGGTCACTGATGAGTTCGGTAAAAATATTTAAGCAAGAAACCTCACTGTGAAGGGTTGGTTGAAATAACTTGAAAGTATATCCGTTTTGTTTTCCCATACAGGTCGTATTGTCCAGAATTTTCAATATTGAATTTCATTGTTATGTATCGACAGGTTAAATTTTACCTAGCTTAGTTCGTCGATACCATCCAAACAGGTATCGACAAACTAAGTTAGATAAAATTTATTCATAGGTAGAATACGAGTTTTAGCCCATGTTTGAATAGGTACAAATTTTTGTGCTATCCAGTGGCGGCTATGCCTATTCTAAAACTGGCATAGTACATGAATGGGTTACATTTGTAGCTCTCATTGTAATTAATTCTATTTAGATTATTTATTGGGATAATGATACGATTGCCCAAATCTAACCTATTTTTATTTGACTTTCTTATCATCAATACTTTCAACGAAATTGTTCCTAAAAATTTGTCATCCTAATATTTTGTTACGGATTTCCGCAAAGCCTGAGTCTATTTATTTATTTTATCTCCGTTATACAATTTTAGACAGCTACACTCAAATTTCTAAGTGCCTCACCAGCTCAACCTTTCAAAGGAAATTTAATTACTAATTTCAATTACAAAACAAATTAATAATTAAAATTCAAAATTTCAACAAAACTTCAGACAGACTTCTCAAAATTAACAGCCATATGGCTTTTACTATTATTCGGTTTTGCCTGTTTGTACCTAAATTTACGTATTCTTTAAGATGTAGTCACCTGTGGAAACACAGCGAGCTATTGGATAGCTTAGACAACATAATAAAGAATACTTTATCATCGGTTTTGAATATTGATTTGGATGACAAGGCATGGTCGCAGGCCTCCCTACCTGTCAAATTGGGAGGCTTAGGTATTCGCAAAATTTCCAGTGTAGCCCTACCAGCGTTCCTATCTTCCGTCTACAGCACTAGTTCTTTAGTTGAAAAAATTTTAAACACGTCTGATTTGGTCCGATCACAAATTTCTTTCAAAATTTCATATTTAGACGAAGCTAGAACGGCTTGGCATAGTGCTTGCCCCGATGCTACTCCTCCAAAATCTCTTTCGTCCCAACGGCAATGGGACGGGCCTTTGTGTGAGTTGACACGGAAATGTTTGTTACAAACGTGCTCCAGCTCGGCAGATCGTGCCCGTCTCCTAGCCGTTTCTAAATGGGAGTCAGGACATTGGCTGCAAGCACTTCCTTCCTATAACACTGGCACTTTATTGGATCCCGCTACTTTCCGTATCGCAACATGTATTCGGTTGGGTGCAAGGTGTTGTGCGCCTCATCAATGCCAGTGCGGTACTGCAGTCGAACAGCTTGGTCATCACGGATTATCGTGTACTAGGGCCGCTGGTCGGATATCTCGTCACGCCAGCCTTAATGACATCATCCGGCGGGCCTTTGTCAGCGCTAACGTACCAGCTATTCTCGAACCGAATGGTCTGTTCCGTGTCGATGGCAAGAGGCCCGACGGTATGACACTAGTCCCATGGGAGTTGGGGAGGCCCATTGTGTGGGACGCTACATGCGTCGACACACTTGCACCTTCCCATCTTTCAAGGACATCCACTAGGGCTGGTGCGGCGGCAGATCTGGCCGAGGATCTCAAGAGGCGCAAATATGCAGGTCTCGACAGAACCTACGCATTTGCTCCCCTTGGATTCGAGACCCTAGGTCCGTGGGGTACCGAGGCTCTCCGGGTTTTTTAAAAAATTATCTGAGCGTCTGGTCGATGCGACGCGTGACCCGAGAGCTGGAGAATATCTGGCTCAACGCATCAGCATTGCCATACAGCGTGGTAATGCAGCCAGCGTCTTGGGGACGCTTCCGACTGGTATTGACATGGATCAATTGAGCTACCTTTAGACTGTTTGCAACCGTCTGCAGTTAGCTCAATGGTTTCAATTGTAAATACTAGTTGTAATTTTTCTATTTCTTTGCTTGTAATTTTCGTTGTTAATAAAGTACTTCTATAATTAAATGATTATACACATACTTATCTCGTCCCAATTAATTACGTTCTAAGAAAAAATCACCTTTCTGTTTTCCTAGAGTCGAAAACACTTACAATTACATCCCCTTTATCCCAACAAGGACACTAAACAATTTTCATATTACAAGCAATCTGGTTCCATCCCTTTTCTCTCAAAAGCAGGGATTCTGTTAGGCTGGGTGTGACGTCAGCAAACTGCTCAGACCATCATTACTGTAGGTACGGACAAACCGATGTATCAGTCTGTTTTAGTACGATTATATATATACCGACCGACCCGAGAGCTGGTGAATATCTGGCTCAGCGCATCAGCATTGCCATACAGCGTGGTAATGCAGCCAGTGTCTTGGGGACGCTTCCGACTGGTATTGACATGGATCAATTGAGCTACCTTTAGACTGTTTGCAACCGTCTGCAGTTAGCTCAATGGTTTCAATTGTAAATACAAGTTGTAATTTTTCTATTCCTTTGCTTGTAATTTTCGTTGTATATATATAATAATTAGACGGTTAAGTCGGTTAATAATTTAAACGATTTCAAAAAAGGAGGTGATTCTTAATTCTACTGTGTTTTTTGTGTCCATAAAGGTAACTATTTACAGAGTGTACCGATTTAGATGATTCTTTTTTTATTTTAAAGCATGTGCTTTTCACGTTGTCCCTTTAAATTTAGTGAGCAGTAATTTTTGTTAGGCTAAGATAGATTCAAGTGATAAATTGAGGTTTATTGCTTACTAGCTTCATTGTTACCTTGCACATTTATGTAATAATATCATGTAACAATCAGTCATCCTGCCTTTAAAATTATAGTGCTCTCATGGTTTCCCTATAAGAAATAAATAAAATCGGTTTGTCCGTACAACGCGGCATAAACCCTTATATCTCGGCTAATGGCCGGCATATTCATGATAGTCGCTTTGATTATAGACGCAACACAACCAACATAACCTATCATGTAGAACAGAGCCCTTAGTACAAGTGTATTTGATTACGACGATGGAAAAAGTTAGGTGTCTTTCCATTCACTTGTTGCCATGCAGCGCTTATACCAGATAGAGAGTAAGTATTTTTTTTATTTTAGACAGCGCTGTTAAATATTTTCATGCTTGTAGACGAACAGAATCTTTGTTTCACAATAAATGGATTTTAGTTTTCGAATGGTTTTGAGAGCAACAAATTTAAACAAATAAACTAACTGCTGACTCCTACAAACAGTCTAGAGGTTGCTCAACTGAAGTAGTCGGAACCGTCCCAAAGATTCTGTGTAAAATATTATTTTACGGTTAATTTTGTAGTTTTTTTTTCTAGCGACAGATATTATAACAGAATTTAGAACAGGAAATAAAATATAGTGAGGTATTATTCCTGTATTTCCTGAAAAAATAAATCACACGCTTTTGAAGGCCTCCATAGTAATAAAACCTTTATTGAAAAAATCCTACATCAATTATTAGCATAGCAAACCTTTTCCTTTAAAGGCCTTCCTTTACCCTGCGGCCCCACGCTTTGGGAATCGGAAACATAATGAATGATGAGTGGTAGGTTACTTATTCATCCTTTTGTACCTTACTGAAAAAGCAAGTCACTCGTTAGTTCAAAATTTGGGGTAAAAAAAAGAACGTGGGGAAAGTAAAGTAAATCAATATAGTGAAAGTGCGAAAATTTTTAATTGGCAATTTTATTACTTTTTTGTTTTTTTTTGGATGGACATCAAACCAAAATCTTTTAAATTTTTATGGACACGTGAAATTCGTTAGAATTTGGCCGTTGGTAGCGTAGTTGCGAGCTTTGTAAGTAGGTCTGTGCAATGTGTTTGTTATGGTGGGATTTTACTTCTGGTCTCACATCATGTATCTTAGTTTTAAGCAAACCTAACGCCTCCAATACAGAATACTACATTTTAGTCACAGAAATTAAAATAAACTACATGTATGTAGTTGATTGTACATGACCCATTCAGAAGGGGAAGTGGGTCTTCAAAATACCTCGCTAATCGCTTGGTCACAACAGTCATAAGAGCGGGGGAAGGGTTTTGGTTTTTGTCACGTAGTTAATATCATCTAGGAAATATCGTGCTTTCTAGTAAAAAAACTCAATATAAAATAAAAATAGTAATATTTGTTCTACGCGCTTTTTATTTTTGTATCTCTTTGTCTGCAAAAAATTATTTAAAACCATAATGTATGATCACTACGTGAAAAGGAGAGGAGGCGGTTGATTATACTACGGTTGGTCACCGAGGGGGGAAGGGAACAAAAAAATGTAAAAAATGGGTCACGTAGGGTACGTTCCATTAAAGGAACAAACACGATAATACGCGGAAATTATACATATTGGTTTTGCAGCACACGTAGTTTCAAACGAAGTAAATTCAATTATTTAGTCCCTTTGACTCTGCAACCTCTTTAACTGTAACATATGCATGGCCAATGATCCAGTTTCGAAAGTCGCTTACGTACATAGACACATTTCCGCATCAACACACATAGGTCCACTGCTGAACACGCCTTCCCCAAATAATGAGGGTTTTCATTTTCACATCATCAACCTAAAGTAGTCCACTGCTGGACATGCCTCCCCTGAAGAATGTCATAGCGCCCTTTCTTTAGTTTGCTGCATCCAGCGTCTTTCGCAGATTGTCATCCTTGTGGACGGAGGGTGTCCGACACTACGTTTGCCGAGACGCGGTCTCCACTCAAGAACTCGTTTACCCCAACGGCTGTCGGTTCTTCGCGAGATATGGCCGGCCCACTGCCACTTCAGCTTGCTAATTCTTTGAGCTACGTCGATAACTTTGGTTCTCTGTCGGATGTATTCGTTATGAATCGTATCCTTCCGAAAAACTCCGAGCATAGCTTTTTCCATAGCTCGCTGAGCGACTTTGAACTGGTGGACTGGACAAGCCCTATCGAGAGTGTCCTTGTCTCCGCTCCGTAGATCGTCTGAATACTCATTAGGTAGGGAAAAAATACGAGCATGTATCTACCAAGAGAGCTTGCGCTACAACGCTCAAAGCTGAGGTACATATTTTCTACATATAGATTACTACTTGTTATCTGAGCGTCTGGTCGATGCGACGCGTGACCCGAGAGCTGGTGAATATCTGGCTCAGCGCATCAGCATTGCCATACAGCGTGGTAATGCAGCCAGTGTCTTGGGGACGCTTCCGACTGGTATTGACATGGATCAATTGAGCTACCTTTAGACTGTTTGCAACCGTCTGCAGTTAGCTCAATGGTTTCAATTGTAAATACTAGTTGTAATTTTTCTATTCCTTTGCTTGTAATTTTCGTTGTTAATAAATACAATATTTTCTGTTATCCTAAGACACTAACTAAGCACGTACTATGTTTACACTTTCTTTGTTTTCTTTCTGTTTACTCCATAAAGATTTATTTGCATCTTTAGAAAGATCATAAAGAATGCAGTTGAATCCTCACGAAACTCAATAATACTATTTACTCACATTAATGGAATCTAATATTTGACAAATTCTGAAAAGATTTTTTAAAATGATGTAATTATTTAATTATTTTTAAATTACATTGTTACCCATCTTAACCTTTTGTTAATAATTTATGGGTTACCCATCTTAAATGTACCATCTTTTTCAAATTTAATATACTTTGACTTTAAACTCGATGCTACGCAGTCTCGTAGCCGACTACGCCGTAGCACCTGCTACGTAGATTAATAACTGAGCCACAAACAACTCTAGCTAAAGATATTACACAACACAAGGGTGCGTGTTTGGTGATTAGCGAAAGCGGGATTGAGAAAAAGCGGATTTCGGAAAGCTTTCAATGGACCTTTGCCTGTCACGTTTCTCTATGAAGATCTGACTGTCCACAAATCATTAAAGTTATGTGTAAAACTGCAGGCAGATGCTGGATGCGGCAAGCTGAAGACAGGATATAACCAGCAATGGACTAATATAGGCTGATGCTGTTATGAATGAATCCGCGCAGTGCACAATACAATCATCATCATCAACCTATATCAGTCCTCTATTGGACTAGACATAGGCCTCCCCTAATGAACACCATAGAGTTATACAATATTATAATTTATTTACAAACAAGTATCACAAAGGTGGCGGTTAGAAGCAGTGTTACAATAGAATCGTATCGTGTCAAAGTAAATGTTTGAATGCTTATATTTCCATCATTTTTGTGTCCAATTCTTTTGTTTGCTTGTCTAATTTATGTTTTGGTAATAAATTAAACTGAGGTTTTTGTCTTTTTTTTTGTACAAGTAACTGCCCGTGGTTTTGCACGCGTTGTTTCTACACGTTTCAAGTAATTAACTGTTTCTATCCCTTGAGAACTGATTTATTATTCCCGGGCTAGAACATGCTAGAACTACAGTAGTCTATACAAAATTACAGTGTTAGTGGTTTTTGCGTGAAAGAGTAACACATATACATCCAAACATAGAACTTATCGCGTTTATTATATAAGTAAGTATACGCATTTGCTCCCCTTGGATTCGAGACCCTAGGTCCGTGGGGTACCGAGGCTCTCCGGGTTTTTAAAAAATTATCTGAGCGTCTGGTCGATGCGACGCGTGACCCGAGAGCTGGTGAATATCTGGCTCAGCGCATCAGCATTGCCATACAGCGTGGTAATGCAGCCAGTGTCTTGGGGACGCTTCCGACTGGTATTGACATGGATCAATTGAGCTACCTTTAGACTGTTTGCAACCATCTGCGGTTAGCTCAATGGTTTCAATTGTAAATACTAGTTGTAATTTTTCTATTCATTTGCTTGTAATTTTCGTTGTTAATAAACTATTTCAAGTAAGTATATGTGTAAGGAAATAAAAAACTAACCCATCATAAGTCAGTTCAATTTGAAAAACTGACATTAGGAGAATTGTGTCCATACCTATGACCCATTCATAATTAAAACTCATGTTGATTAAAAATCATGTTGCTCATGAGCTGTGAAAGCTTATTTTCCCTATGTAGCGAAGCAAACTGCGAGCGCCGAGTGCACTAACTCATGAGCAGCTGCAAATGTTCCAAATACATTATGACGACGACACGAGCTTTTACATTAGGCATAGTGGTTGGGACTTTTGAATTAATAAAGAGGTGACATAATTTAAAAAAGTTCAATAAACATAAATAAATATTGCTGGACAATTCACACAGCTTCATTGGCTATAATTAACTATAGTTAGAAATATATTTTGAAAAAAAAACAAGCGGAAGTTCTGTTTTACACAAAAATTCTCTTCCTTTTTTTGTTGATTTGGAGAAAGAAATAAAAACTGACTTAAAATAAGTTACTACTTCATCATCAACCTATATTAGTCCATGTCTGGACATAGGCCTCCCCCAAAGAGCGCCATAGCGCCCTGTTTAAAAAAATTACTGCTTAGTAGGAAGGAAAACTCTTTTCCGTTTTGGTTTTATGCAAAGTCATACTAGCCATACCGATCAGTATTCCAGTTGAATAAAGTTAACCAGCAACCATGAAATACCACTTACGTACCTGTAAAAAGCGTAGGTATTCAATGCCAAATCATAAATGCAATCAGAGTGAGTGGTAGAACGGCGCATTGTCAGCGGAACTGAGAGCCAGGTGGAAAATATAATAGTCGAGTATAGCACTCAGTGGCAGAAATAGCTTAACACTGTGAGTGAAGGTTTAACTATTTTATGTTCGTGTACACATAAATACCGATTTGGAACTTAATGAATAAAAATATATAAGAAATAATGAATACTGGACTTTTCACGCAACTTCATTTGAATTTTCTTAAAGAAAATTGGGAAGTAAAAACTTGTTAATTTGTTCCGTTGGTCTGGATGTTTTATATTTATAGTTAAAATATATCTATCTATTTATTTAATGCATGAAACATATCAGTTTTTAGTACCCATAGATTTGTGTACCCTGGTGCTGTGCGGATTGTCCAGTATTATTTATTTACTAGCTGGTGCCCGCGACTTCGTCTGCGCATGATTAGTATTTCTAGTACTCGCGATTTTACTTGCGTAATTCCCTTTCCCGTGGGATTTTCGGGATAAAATAAAGCCTATGTGTTATTTCAGCTTATAATCTATCTCTGTGCCAAATTTCATCCAGATCCGTTCAGCAGTTTTTGCGTGAAAGAGTAACAAACATCCATCCATCTTTCAATCTATCCATCCATCTATCCATTCATACTTACAAACTTTCGTGTTTATCAGTTCCATTCAGTTTGGTTCCCCTGGGCTATACGGGTTTTCAAAAATTTCTCACAGCATCTGAACGACGCGTGTGCACGCGTCGTTGAGATACTGTGAGAAATTTTATTCGAATTCATTCACTTCCGTCGTGATGCGTGGTTAAAGAATTCTTCTTTCACCCTCTCTCCCAGGGGAACCTTACCGAATTCCGGGATAAAAAGTATCCCATGTCCTTCCTTGTAGTATGAACTCAAATCGTCCCGAGTTTCATTCCAATTCATTCAGCAGTTTCGGCGTGATCCGCGGTAAAGGAATTTTACTTTCATACCCTCTCCCTTGAGAACCTTACTGAATTCCGGGATAAAAAGTATCCTATGTCCTTCCTCGTAGTATGACCTATAATCATGCCGAGTTTCATTTCAATCCATCAAGTAGTTTCGGCGTGATGCGCGTTTACGATACAGACAGACAGACAGACATGAATGAAAAAAATTACAGTTTTGGCTTGAGTATCGATAATAGAGTGCCCTCCAAAAAAAATTTTCAAAATATCTTCAATGTACAGAATTGGACCTGTTACAGTTTTATTATAAGTATAGATAGATTGACAAAGCTCGTATTTCAATTTCACCGATCTCGCTTAAGGATGGAGGTATTTGTTTGCGAAAGTTACCTGAAAACATGGAATCAGGATAGATGCCATATGAAGCGCCGTATTTTTTTTCCATTTTCGCATTTTCTCTTTAACTGTACCAATAATGGCATAGTATTGATTGATATCAATCTATCTACGTAGATAAAATGCTGATTCATAACATTTTGAACAAAGTGTAACAACATGTATCTAACGTTAAATGTACCAAGAATCACAAATAATTTTGATCTTCCCTACTAAGGGCTCCCACACAAAACTACGTTTTGATGCGATGCGATGCGATGTGATGCGATGTCACACGAACTTGAGATGCGAATTTCTGCGATGCGATTTTGTGCGGCGAATCGTTTGGTATGGTAACCATACCTTCAAGTTTAGTCAGCCGTATTGGACGTGTTTTTAGGAAGCGTAAGATGGATCGCAAAAAGATAATTGCACTGCTGTTATTGTTAAATAGATGTAAAAGAAAAGGAAGATTCTGGGTTCATCCATTTATTACGATTATGAACTCTGAAGGGAACTATTTTACTCGAAAGTACTATGGGTTGAGAACTGAAGCAGATATTTTTTTTTACAACACAAATAAGGCGGCTCAGGCGCCGCGCGTCTTTCTCTAAGTTGTCTCAGAGCGGACTAAAAGGGGGGTCACCAAGTATGACGTAATACGGTAGGAATGAGCGATGCAAATGAGATCGGACGTTATCGTGCGAGCTCGCGGATATTTGCGATGCGATGCGAGTTCGCAGTTTTGTGTGGGAGCCCTAACTGGAATGAATACAAACACAAATTTAGTTGTTTGAAGCTAATGTAGAACATTTGAAATAAGTGAGTCTAAAACGGGTGAGTAGGAAGAAAGAAGGGGCATTGAAGTAAATGAAAATACTGGCTGTTTTCGCGTTTTTGCAGCTTAGGAAACATAAAAGTATTTACTCGGATAGAAAACTTCTTTTGATTTTATGTTTCATAGAATTTTAATGAAAATTAAAACGTAGGTGTACGTAATTCGAAAACTTGAGGCTTATCTACGTTTTTCAAATCATAGAGTTTTGTTACTTTATTTATTACGAAAATTGCAATCAAAGAATATCTAGAAAATTAAAACAATTGAGCTAACTGCTCAAACAAACAGGTTGCAAACAGTCTAACGGTAGCTCAACTGATCCATGTCAATACCAGTCATAAAGTACAAAACAATATACTTAATACGAGTACAATACAGCATCCTGGGGACTGTGGCAGAGGGGCTATCATCTCCGCTCTGGAGGTGAAGGAAAATACTTCCTGCATTGATTATCCTCAGCCCAGCTGGTTCCTGCCACAGTGTCTTAATATATCTATTTCTATTTTTATTTTTTGTGTGTATTTACTCTAATTTTATTTTATTTTTGTTCGTAAGCATATGGACTCATAAGGTCTGATATAAAAACTTTTTATTTTATTTATTTATTAATAACACTTTATAGCACACCAAATAAACAGAAAAAAGTACAAAGCATAAAACAATCCAGATAATGTACTTACAATGGGCGGCCTAAAGTAATATGTTAGGTATACCTTCAAATTCGATATTGGGTAGAATCGATTCATCATTCCGACAGGTTGTGTTTGATCTCATCACATCGCACGCTTGTTGGCTTAGAACAAAACGATCGGATTAGCTTATAGATTGAATGGTTGGATTGAAGCATCCAATTTAGAGAGTACTTGTATATTATTGATTGGAAACCTCTATGGCGCAGTGGTCAAGGGTTGCCTGGGATGCAGAAGGTAGGGTGTTCTAAGTCTACTTACGAGTCCTTAATAATATTATAAATGCGAAAGTTTATATGTATTTTTGTATGGATGGTTGTTCCTCTTTCACGCAAAAACTACTAAACGGATCGGGCGGAAATTTGGAACAGAAGTAGTTCTAGTCCTGGAATAACACATAGGCACTTTTCATCAAATGAATTCGTTAAATTCCCATGCGACAGAAATGGCTTTGAGACTTTTACATAGAAATAAAGCGGAAATAATATATCTATCGATGTATGGTATTGCAGTCTGTCAGTTATCTAAGTAGTTAGTACCCATTATAAAACTTTGCATAGTTTGAGGCTTGATGATGCTGTGTAATTTTTCCAGCATTATTTTTATTTAAAGATGAAAAGTATTTTGATAATAACCCATAAATTTCTTCCACTAAATTTTATAAAACGGCGTCAGTATAGCTTTTGTTTGAAAACCGGACATGGCGAATACGGATATAGTTTTATTTCAAAGAAATTCCAGACCAAGTGTAGAGTATAATTATATTACAGTATAAATGAACCTCCAATGCCATTAAAAAGAAACAAAGAACAGTACAAACAAAAGGGAGCCTACAAACATTGACCACCCACTGCATGGAATTGAAAACCCTTTCAACAGGGCCATGGTAATATATAGGCAGAATGTTCATAGAATGTTAAATTTTTTTACCATGAGTACCTAGTCTTGCCATAAATATTGTAATAAAGGAAAACAATATTTTTTAAAGTGCAAATAACATTTATTACTTATACAGTGTGTTAGTTTAATACATAAATATAAAACAATTAAGAATATAAAAAGCTTATTATATTTAAACGCTGAGGCCAGTTATCAATAGAAGCACGCACTCTTTCCATGGGAAAATTCTTCACTGCCAATCGTATAGATTGTTTGAGGGACTCCAAATTATCATGGCGTTTAGAGCAAGCTGTACTCTCTAAAACTGACCATAAATCATAATCCAGCGGATTAAGATCGGGACTAGACGACGGCCAGTCTTCAGCTCTGATGAAGTCCGAAACGTTCGCTTCCAACCAAGACTGCGTGGACCGAGCTTTATGACCCGGCGCCGAGTCTTGCTGGAAGGACCAAACTTGGTTATTGAACATGGTGATGTTAAGGGGCTTAACTACCTTCTCAAGAATGGTATCTTGATACACTTGTGCCGATGTTTTGATACCTTTTTCACAAAAATATGGCTCAGTCACTCCTTCATAGCTAACACCCCACCAAACCATCACTGAAGTCGGATAATGTCCACGTTGCACTCTGTCGACTAATTGGGAAGCTTCCTTAGAGCTTTGAGCATAAATACGGTCATTTTGTTTGTTAAAATGTTGCTCAATTGTAAAAATTTTCTCATCCGTAAACAAAATTTTTTTGTGACCTCCCTTTGCGTACCGCTTCAGTAGTTGTTTCGATTTTACCACCCTATTCTTCTTTAAATTATCAGTTAAGAAATGACCAGTGCGTCTCTTATAGGCTGCAAGTCCTAAGTCATCTTTTAAAATACGCGACATGGTTCTAGTCGCTATCTTCATTTCCCGAGATAAAATCTTTTGCTTTCGGACAGGATTTCTTCGAATTCTTTCCCTTACTGCTTTGACCACCTTTTTCGTACGAACACTACGTGGACGGCCAGATCTTTTTCTGTCACAAACAGAGGAAGTCTCATTGTACCTACTAATAGCCCGGTACACAAACATTTTACTAATACCAAGTGTATGGAGAGTTTTAAAAATTGCATTTGGCTCCATACCTACTTTGTGTAATGCAATCACAGCGATTCTGTTCTCTTTATCACCCCACTCCATTTTAATATCGCAAAATATTGTACAATGTATTGGCGCCAAAATGAGAAAACACAATGAACAATCGTATAAAAATGACAGATTCGAAATTCAAATGTAATATTTTTTTATTTTTAAGTGTAACAGTATTTATGGCCAGACTAAGTATATTGGTACGTAATCCGTAATCCAATAGTTTCAATGGAAAATGGCTGCAAAAAGTAATTGGTACATAATGGGAATAAAACAAAAGACGAACTACTTAAATCCGCGCGCTCAATGGAATGGAACCACGATCTTTTAAGTCATAGATAAAAAATTCTTTAATGCCCACTTAAAAACATAATTTACAAGAGAATAACTAAGACAGAGTCACGATTAGATTAGTCTTATTCATTAGGTTCATATTAGTCCATAAATGGGCATAGGCATCCCCTAATGAGCGCCATAGCGCCGTGTCTTCAGCTTGCCGCATCCAGCGCCTGCAGTCTTAAGCTAATCGTCATCCCACCTGGCCGAAGCGCGTCATACACTACGTTTACCGAGTTGCGGTTTCCACTCAAGAAAACGTTCTTAGCGAGATTATGACCGGCCCTCTGTCACTTCAGCTTGCTAATTCTTAGCTATGTCGATAACTTTGGTTTTCTATCGGATATATTAGTTACGAATCCTATCCTTCAGAGAAACTCCGAGCATAGATCTTTCCATAGCTCAATCGACTTCTAAGTTCCAATTAGGTTTTCTACCTAGATAGACGATACTTCTTTGCAAATGAGAAATTAATAAGATATTTCAATAGAGTTTTTAATTTAATGAAACCTAATTATTCGTTATGCTACTTTACAACTTACTAACTTTTCAACCCTTGAATCGAAGTACCTATTATAGGTACTTAATTAAGTTGTTTGTACTTAGAAGAAAATTAAATCACTACATAGTATAAAATAAAGTCGCTTTTTCTGTCTCTATGTCATAGTGTCCCTTTGAACGCTTAAATCTTAAAAACTACGCGACGGATTTTGATGCGTTTTTTTTTAATAGATAGTGTGATTCAAGAGGAAGGTTTATACGTATAATAAAAACGTGCGAAGCCGAGGCGGGTCGCTAGTTACAATATAAAATATGAAAACCAATATAATGAGTATAACACGAATCGTCAAGTGCGAGTACCGAATCCTATCGCGAATACCTAAATCACGCCAAGGTTTAAGATTTTTATCAATTAAGTACTTACTTACACAAATTGTACTATTTGTGTTTTTTGTAAAGATTTTTTTATTTTAATCTGTAAGTACAGGCGTTGTCATTTGAAATATAAAAAAGTAGTTGCGGATATTCAATCAAGAGGGATAACCCTGTCTAAACGAAAACCCAATAATTATTATTTACTGCCTATGTGTTTATATTTCTACTACGTTTCCGGTGGCACAAAAGTGACATAACTTATTAGGTACTTGTTTAGAGAAAGATACAAGAGTAACTGCTAACTCTACTTCGAAACTGTACCATCCCTCAAAGTAGATAGATACCTACATTTTAGCCGAGTTCCATTCTTATAGGTAAGGCTTATAAGGTATTATAGGTCAATCAAACCACAGATATTTCCAAAGAGTTTTATCTATTGCATCGAAAAATCTGGCAAAGATCCATTTATACTTTTTTTCTTTTTTTCTCAGACTACGCACAGGATGGTGCGCAGCCCGCAGTGAACCCCCGTTGAGTGCGAGCGAGAGAGAAGCTATCGCGGATGTGGTCAAGCGAGCGGAGAAACTCGACGAGGTGGAAGCGAAGCGAGTCGGCAGACTGGTTGCAAGACTTGAGGGTACTTTCAAGTTTCTTTATGCCACACATTATTAAGTGATGCGACATTATGGATCCCAAACAAGTCCCAAACTTTGGGTTGCCACATTTTTAGATACTCCAGCGCCTTCACATCTAGCAAGGGCATCAGCAAGGGCTGGCTCCACAGCATCATCAGCAGAGTCCTTAAACCACAAAAATACACTAATGTTGGCAATATTACGATCGAATATAAAGTTTAGCAAATATTAGCAGAAGCCTACCCTCAATAAATTTCTAAAAGATTTCATTCATATCTCAGTTAGATTATATCTTTGAAATGCTTTTTTAACAATATTTTTCAGAAGGTATGTTGAGGAAGAGCTTCACCTCCTAATAAAGGTATTCTTATGCTTAAAAGGAGGTATCGAACACTGCACTATAAAGCGAGAATGGCAAATCATTTCGTATTTGTTTCTTCTAACCAGGTATGCGTCGCTCCGCCAACGGACCAGCTCCTCGCACCTGCCTGCTGTGCGGAGACACATCTCGCCTGCTGTCTCCGCTGAGGACCTGTTCCATCTGCCAACACACCGCCTGCTCCAAGTGTGTTATTGACACGCCTCCTCACAGGTAACCACAATATACCATAAAGGCCATTATCTATTGCTTCTACAAACCAGGCATTCCAACACGGCCTAGCTTCTTGTGAATTTTCCAGCATTTCTTTATAGGTTTTAGCGTATTTATTTAAATGAGCAGTTAAGAATTTTCTATCCTATCTATATTCTTAACACTGCTTCTCTCAGCTAAAGCCGGTGTTATTATATTCCCTACAAGACCTTTTTCCCCTTACAAGAGACCAATAATGCCTCAATAACTTCATAATAATAAATAAATAATTTGGACAATCCAGACAACAAAAAAAATGTTATCTTATACATAATCCAGACCATCTTTCCAGAACTAAATTTTTTATCATATACTATTTTTATCTAGGGTCTACTCCCGCGAATCCTACATGTGCAACCTGTGCGCGGAAACCCGGGAGATGTGGAAGAAATCAGGTGCCTGGTTCTACAAGTCTGTTCCTAAATACATTCTGCCGGAGAGACGGATCACCGGACGTTATTACGACACGGAGCTGGCTAAGTCTTTGCAGGTGGGACAGGTAGGTACTATATTACTGTGTTTAGTATAAATATACTATACATACATATAGTGACTTTAGTAAAGAAAATATGGTAGATTAAATAATCTACCATATTTTCTTTACTAAAGTCACTTAACACGGGATATTTACCATGATTTGGTTAGTTTTGAGTTTTTCGTTATTTCAGCACAGTTTCAAGCGCCATGATCACGAAAGAACTGATGATTGACTGTTGGAAACCATGATAGTTTTAAAAGTGAATCTTCTTTATCTTCTTCACTACATAGTATAAAACAAAGTCGCTTTCTTTGTCCCTATGTCCCTATATTCCTATGTCCCTTTGCACGCTTAAATCTTTAAAACTACGCAACGGATTTTGATGCGATTTTTTTAATAGATAGAGTAATTCAAGTGGAAGGTTTATACGTATAATAAAACCGTCCAAAGCCGGGGCGGATCGCTAGTAATTTATAAAAGAACAAGCGATTTTGGAGACTAAGCCCAGCCCAAGCCGCTGAAGCTAGAAAGCTGAAATTTAGAGGATAGATACCTATACCTTTTACGAATGATTGAAGCGAAGAAAAAATCAATTATCACTTTATTTCCTTTGAAATTTGCAGAGTACAATAAAAATAAAAATTTATTGTAGGTATACGTGAAGTTTCAAAAGACTTCTTTAAATGGGGTAATAAATAAATATAAATAAATAATTCCGGACAGTCTACACAGCATCATCTAGCCCCAAGCTAAGCAGAGCTTGTGTTATGGGTACTAGATGACTGATATACTTAATACAATATACTACATAGATAGATATTTTTTATTATACATATTAAACACCCAGACCAACGAAACAAATTTCTGCAGATCGTGCACAAATTTGTTCCGAGGCGGGAATCGAACCCGCAACCTCCTGCGTCGCAGGCGGACCTTCGCCCACCGCGCCACATCGGTCGTCGGATAAAACGGATACGGTAAAAAGGATACGGAACGGTAAAACGGATCATTGCAGTTTGAGATTCGAAGTTTGGCTCCGTATTCTAATTTCTTATAATCTCTTGATAACGAGCATAATCTGCAACTAACGTAGTGATAATAACCCTGTAAAATAACGATATAATCCTAAAAGCTTTGCTAAAGTACCTATTCAGTGACCATATAAATTGGTCTTGAATAAATACTGTAGAAATATCAAAGAAAGATCAAAGACTTGGAGATTGAAATCTGTTTTACGTCGAGTTCTGAAATAGGATCAAACTTCAATGATGTTTAAGCTGTTGTAGTAAATCTTGAACCTGGCTTTAAAGAGAAGAGAAAGATCTGAGAAATGAAATAGCTTCAGTAGAAAACTGAGCATTTATTTTGTTCAATAACACGATCTTCGGATCGCCGTCAAAGCTGTGTTCCTTGAAAACTAAGTTAGCAATACCCGTTCAGAAAATGAACTTTGGAAATATAATGCTATTTCAGACACGCTGAAGTAGAAAGGCTCATTGGCAATTCAATTTATCAATCCTATATTTAACTACATGGATCAGTTGAGCTACCTCTAGACTGCTTGCAACCGTCTGCAGTTAACTCAATTGTTTCAGTTACTAGTTTTAATTTGTTTCTATTCCTTGATTGTAATTTTTGGGTATTAATAAAGTTAAACATTACATTTATCTAGTAGACAATGTGATTTGTCTAAGTGCTTATTTTGTAAGCCTAAAGAGATAAAGATATTGATTTATTGATGTATTATTGAGACATTTTGAAAAATCTTTAATTAATTTAAACGTAGGGTTTTTATGGCATTGATTTTTTACATGACACACACATCACTTTCAGTACAATACTTTCATAAAAATTAAATCAAGTAGGTATCTATCACTTAAGTAAAATATTCCGCAAACCCCGTATTCCTAGACAAGTTGTGATCGTTTCAATTCTAAAGTTAAATCAAATGGTTTTCAGATATGACTCATTGAAACTTTCCTTTGGTTGTAGTTATTTAATTTACAATCTAGTTTTTGTACAAAATAAAATAACTATTTACCGTTTTATATTAATTTCTATTTTCTCTGGAATCAAAATGGCCAAATAAATTGCAGGACCAACGCCTCGCACGGAGGTTATAAGTTCGTTTCCCCCTCGGAACATTTTTTTCTATTTATTTTCAGATATTTTTTCTGCATTTACAGTTAGCTAGTACCCATAACACAAGCTCTGCTTAAATTGGAGCTAGTTGACGCTGTGTGAATTTCCAGCATTATTATAATTGCAGGACGCTGCAGGCAACAGCAGCAACGAAGGCAACACAGACACAGAACCAGGGTCTCCTCTCAGCGTACACGCGCCCTCCTTCTCCAGGCAGCCCAGCAATACTGACAGCAGGAAATCGGTTGCATCACCTCATGTGAGTAATTCTAACAGCAAGCAGTAATACCTACAGCAGCAACGAAGGCAAAACGGAAACTTTAAATGTATTTCCAATTTGATTCTTTTTTATTTCAAAAATAATAGTAAATGAAATACTAAATTAATACTGGACAATTTATATAGCAGTTTCACTACATAGTATAAAACAAAGTCGCTTTCTCTGTCCCTATGTATGTATATCCCTATGTATGCTTAAATCTTTAAAACTACACAACGGATCTTGATGCGTTTTTTTAGTAGATAGAGTGATAGGAAGGTTTATACGTATAATAAAACCGCGCGAAGCCGGGGCGGGTCGCTAGTATTATATAAAGCAATGCTGTGGGATACCCACAAAACTAGATAAATACATGGATATATTACACTACATGGATATTTACAAACATAAAAAACATCCCGAACGATGACGACTGATTAAATATCTGCAGAACAAACATTTCACTCGAAGCGGGAATCGACCCACAACCTCCTAAGTCGAAGGAGGACTTTCACCCGCTACGCTACAAAGGTAACAGAAACAATAAACAAAACAAAGTAAATAAAATCATAACTTTCTCGCGAAAAAGTTCATGAATTACATAACAAAGTGAAACAATCAAACGTCGCGTCAAAACAAGGTCAAAAAACAAAAGACATTTGAACCTTGTCAATCAAATCTGTTTCCTCCATGCTTCATTATGTCTTTATTCATACGAAACCAAGTGCCGTTTTCCAAGTCCCATTTATATTATCAGAATCGGTAACGAACTCATCAATCTACCTTGTCTCGCTTGGAAATAGGAGATTCAAGTCCACCCCTTACGCCAATACATCAATATGGCCACATGCTTTGTTTTTACAAATGATGCCGTCAGGGTATTATTTTAGGGTTAACAATTCAATCAGTTTGGTATTTTCCCTGTTGTTGCAGCTGTTTCATGTTGATGTGACCTTTTGAATGTGTAGGTGTGTAGTTTGAATGTAGGTGTGTGATATTAAAAGCTCAATATGATTTATTATGTGGACCCACAGAGCATTGTGGACCATTCATTCGTTTCATTCATTCGTCGTTCGCTCTTTTTCTTTCAAAATAACTTGTTACTGTACATCCAAATAGATATTTTATTATTTAAATTTAAATTCTCACCTGCACCCAAGACTTTTCTCATATTTTATTAAAGAAATTTTTAATAAGCGTCACTTCATTATGACAAGAACCCTAATTGGATACAATCGCCTTAACAAGCACATGTTCAAATTGGGCTGAGCGACTCGCAATCATGCAGTTTCTGCGAAGGGGCGGTGGAAACGCCTCTATCTGCTAAGCATGTGTGGAGCAAAAATGGAGCATTCGACTCGGCAAACCGACTAAGCCCAGAATGACATGACCCCGAAGAAAGTCCTACAGTTCCTAGTAGCTGCAAGGGTTAACATGACACATAAACTGGCGATCACAATAGACCTATCATGGCCACAGTGATATGAAAGCCACTTTACTAATTTTATAAAAAGTAAAAATTTGTTTGTTTTTTCAATTGAATAAGGCTCCGTAATACTGGACTAATTTAAAAATTATTTAACTATTAAAATCCTACATTATCCCTGATGAACATAGGTGATAGTAAATACCCATGCAAAGACGGTACGGGACCGCTAGTAAAAAAATAAACGCGGAACTTAGTGTAAAGTTTCGTTCCTAGATAGAAGGCCCATAAGTTTTTTCGGCACCTTTGCTAACTTTGATAGTTGCGTCACTTGTTTAAGATAACCCTATAAAATTGTGTAGGTAGGTATCTGAAAAATCTTTTCATAATAATTTCCCTCATACAATTTCTATTCACAAAGTTACAAGGTTGCCACCCTGAGGCTGGAACAAGACATCGTTTTTCAAATAACATAATAATATAATTATTTACCGTATAGCTCTTTCAGGTACGCCTGTCATGTTGAAAAGGTATTCTGCCTACGCAAAGAGGAAACAATCTTCCTGTGATACAAGGAACAATGTATAAAATATTAAAAGAAACGAGCAAAACTTTTTATCTTTTTATTATTTTTACTTATTACAAGACTTTTATTGTATTTCATTTGACTTGTAATAAAGTTCAAAAGGACTTTGAAATTTCCATGAACCAAAAACTGGCAGAAAAATGGTAAATTAGACTAGTAATAGTTTATAACTACATACAATTATTATTAGTAGGGCTTGATATTGAAATTTAAACGTACATCTAGATTATCGGCAGTCTGCGGTTACCTTATTGTTATTAGGTTTCAAAAGTATTTTTTTTTTGTTTTTTAGCAATTAATTGCTTAAAAAATAACACATTTAAAGTGCCGTAAGTCTTTGTTAGGTTAACGCGATAAAATGTGTCAGTAAAAATCTGAAATCAAAATCTTAGACGACTATTGCTATAAGTAATGATATAAATAAACTTAATTTGCCACAGATTGGGGTGAAATAGGATAAGACCTTGATACTTTAAATGCTTCGTACATGCTGATAGTATCTACATATTCTACAAATAGAAGACCCTGACCCTGTTTCGTCGAGGAAAATGCTAATCGGTTTATCTCGCTTTGAGTTTAGGTATTTATTGTTTCATGAAGGCGTACTCGAGTAAAGACGTAAATTAATCTATTAAAAAAAATACGCATCCTTCAAAATCTTTAAAACAAAAATTAGATTATCGAAATTTATTTTTTTATTTATTTATTTGAAATGTAGTCATTATAATTCAAAGTCAATAAGATACGCCTGCTGCTTCTCCTGATGTTCCATTTAAATTTGAACAAGATTTAACCAGTAAGTAGTCAGATCAAATAAAAAAAAGGATGAATAGCCTTGTTTAAGATTTCAGGGCTAGAACTAGGTCTTTTCAAAATTTCAGCCAGAAGTTATTACGTGGAAGAGGAAAAACATCCATACATCTATACATTCATAAATTTGCGCGATTTATGATCGTATAGAAATGAATTGATGAAAAATAGAATAGAATAGAATATTTTTTATTTGTTTACAGAATTACACAGAAACACTTTATCGAATTAGACTAAACTTATACTAAAATGGGAAGAGTAAATCTGTAACAAAATGGCTCTGCCTCAGCATTAGTTGGTCTCTAGCAAGCTAGCAACCAACACTGGTCTTCCGTCAGAGCCACATATTGACAATTAAGTATGAAATATTTCTAAAATGATGAGCTAATATTTTTGTTCGTAGTTTAAACTTGAAAGTACCTACTATTAAGAAAACAAAGCCCAATATAGAAAAACAATTCACAAGTAAAATCTTAGGGACTGGAACGTAGACGTATGTCAAATCCAGACAGAACTGTGAAGGTACGACTCTACGGGTCTCTGCGGGTGATATCTCATTATTTATACACTTATGTAATGTACCTTGCCTGGCTGTTTTTCTGTCTCTATTTTTACTGGAACTATACCTAACTTTTTGCAATTTGATAACAGCAAAGTAAAGATAACTATCGCGTTTTCATCTTTTTTTTTCTGAATATGTTTCCAACGTATTGAAGCGTTCGTAAGTTATTGTTACAGTTTGTTACTAGAAGTTTCGATCAACCGTTGGCAAGGCCATCGAAGACCTCAAAAAAACATTTCTTTTATAAACTACCTACTAAACGAAACATACCCAATCCTCACTTTTATTACATACATAGTGTGTTGAAAAAAAGATCTTAAAGTCCAACATGAACCCTGTAATTAGGGCACAGCAAATGAAATAAAAATCTGGTTTTAAATATACTTAACAATGTTAATTTGATTTATTTGGGTGACAACGCGTGATCACATTATCTGGGCCTATGTGACCGCTAACGTAGGTACCTACCAGCTATTATTATGAGAGTGCAATGAGCTTCCTGCATCTGTTTTGCCGCCAGAGTACGATCTCGGAGTCTTCAAATTAAGAGTGAATAAATTCCTTCTGAAAGCATGCTCCATCTTAGGCCACATCTTCACTTACGTGAGATAGTGGCCAAACGCTCGACCATTTCCAACAAAAATAAAATATTCTCGATCCAAAAGGTGCTTTGCGTGACGATGGAAAGAGGCCCGACGGTATGACCACAAAGCATGCTCCGTGGCTATGATTCAAGTCCCGTAGGAGTTGACAACTCCTGTGAAGACATCCACGTTCCGCAGTGGGTCAATTATTCCTGCGCTGACCGTACCAAGACCCCCTATGACGCTTTATTGCGTAGACCCTCAACGACGTATGCTTTCTACGACGTAGACCCTCTACGACTTAGAAACTCTGCTACGACAGCCGCTACAACGCAAGACCGCTAAAACATAGAATTTTGTAGACTACGTTATAAAAACGCACGCATCGTGTGACTTGCCACAGATATTTATTTCAATGTAAGACGACGCAGCGGCACCGCTCCGGCGTCGTCGTCGCGAAATTTTAGGGCGTAAACCCTCTACGATGTATGCTTTCTACGACGTAGACCCTCTACGACGTATGCTTTCTACGACGTAGACCCTCTACGACGTATGCTTTCTACGACGTAGAAACTGCAACGAGTACTGCTACAATGCAAGACTGCTACATCGTAGACTAAGTTGTAGATGTACTTACGAAGAGTTTCCAAATCGTATCTGGTCTACGTAAACATACAACGTAGATTCTTCAATCAAATCTCTATAACAAAATACCATTACAAATTCCTTTAGTAACAAAGAAAATTACAATCAAGGACTAGAACAATTTCTAACTAGAAGATATACAAATGAAACAATTAAGGCAACAGCAGAAAGTTGCAAACATTCTAAATATAGAAAGCACCATCCCAAAATTTATTAGTAAAAATCAAAAATGCTGGACAATCCACACAGCATCATCTAGCCCCAAGCTAATCGAGTGGTTGTGGTATGGGTACTAGGTTACTGTACTGATATACTATACATAACATAGACATGTTTTTAATACCCATATAAAACACCCAGAATCCCGGGCCAAGTATTATTAGATCGCACAAACTTATTTCCCAAAGCGGGAATCAAACCCGCAACCTCCTGCATCGCAGTCAGACCTTCACACGCCGCGCCACATCGGTCATCAAAAGGTATTTGTGTACCACTGCCTTTATACCGTAAAGTGCGGGTCGCAAAAGCAATTACGTATTATATTGCATCACGAACTTATGAAAGATGCTCATAACTGCCAAGCTTTATGAGCATAGCCATGCTCTTATCTAAACATTCAGTTATACTGCGGTTTATGTGCGGGAATATTTAAATTAAAAACTTTAAAGAACTTAATACCAAAATCTTTATTGAGAACTAGCTGCGCCCCGCAGCGTCGCCCGCGGGGAAATTTATTTATTTGTCAAATATCATATTTTTCTCGCCGTAAAAACCATCCTTGAACTTCAACGAACATTTTAAAAAAAGATTTGGCCAAATTAGTCCAGGCGTTGTTGAGTTATGCGCTTACCAACACATTTTGCGATTCATTTTTATATTATAGATCATTTTTATATTATAGATAATCAGAACGTAGGTCAAAATACAAATATCTTTATTGGGAACAGAACAGGTATTGAGGTTTGACTCCAAGAGTTAAAAACTATGTAGCGGACTCTGTTAAATGAATAAACAAATCAATATACCAAGATTATTTTTTAATTTGAAATCGCTTTTTAGATTTATAAAAAAAAATATTTTCTGCAATCTAAGCATAACAGTTGATGATACAAACACAAATAAAAGAAAAATCGTTTTCAAAGTCCAGACACGCGCATAAAACTCTGTTAGAGTCAGGCATGTGAAATAACCAAGCGAAGAGAAGGGAGATCTATAGAAATAAAAGTCCGTTGACGCCACACCCCCTACGAGCGGGGGGAAACGGGTGGTATGTAAATTAAATTGCAATGGACTGTACATTTCTTTGGAATAACTTAGTAGAAATGATCTAACAAGTCAAGAGCTAAACATTTCGTCTAATAAAACTATCTATCTATGTAATGTATTGTCTTAAATCAGTCACCTAGGACCTATAACACTCGAAGCTCTGCTTAAATTGGGGCTAAATAAGGCTGTGTGCATTGACTAGTATTAAAAAAAAAAGTTTTCAGCTCGTTTGCATGATCTAGTCATATAAAAACGATGACTACGTAATCCTGAATGGGTTTTCAAAATGCCACAATACCTTAAAATAAATAGAAATACTTGGCACCATCTAGTAGATCAAGATGTAAGCCGAGAACTTTATCACCTTATTTATTTATTTATTTATAGAATAGATAGTAGATAAATTCAAACAATGAACATGGAGGTCTACAAGCAAAGAAGACCCCAAATGATGGGAATCAAATCGAGTTTCGCCTCTATGACAATGCCGAAATAGGTGTTGGCTCAGCATGTTCTGAACAGAAAAGTAGCTATCACGTCGTTTTTATTAACCTTGAAGAGAAGTCATAACTTCAGAAGTTGACCCAGCAACAACCGGCTACGATATAGGACTTATCTGCGTCATTTATGCGTCACGTTAGGTATCTATTATCGGAGGGAGGCTGGTTGGTGTAGCTGGTACGAAAGAGCTAGTTTCGTTTCTATAAATACTCGTAATGTAGCTGTAATTGTTCATTAGGAATGTTTTTTTTTATACTGGATTATCCACTCAGCATCATCCAGCCCCAAGATAAGCAGAGCTTGTGTTATGGGTACTACGAGTAGATTACTGATATACTCGATACAATAAAATACATAATTTTTATTCTAAACATTCAAATGTTCGACGTTATCCTTTCACAATAATTAGTCACTACAAAGTATAAAACAAAGTCGCTTTTTCTGTCCCTATGTCCCTTTGAATGCTTAAATCTTTAAAACTACGCAACGGATTTTGATGCGGTTTTTTTTAATAGATAGAGTGATTCAAGAGGAAGGTTTATACGTATAATAAAACCGTGCGAAGCCGGGGCGGGTCGCTAGTTACCATATAAATAGTCCACAGCTGGAAACAATCCCCTAATGAGCGCCATAGCGCCCTGTTTTCAGCTGTAGTGATTGGGCTAGCAACAAGGGAGTGACAGAAGCCTGTGTGGAGTCTTGTATGAGGATTTTTATTGATTTACAGCTAATTGAGGACTGCGGCCATTATAGGCTCGACACTTAACGTCTAGCAATGAACGCCCCAGGGGTTAAACACTTAATGGCAACTGAAATGAACCTTGGCATCTATTTTATGTTGAAAATAACCTGGAATAACGCTGGACAACATACAGTGTTGTAGTTCTCTTGTGTAGGTCAACTTATAAAACTTTGGTGTAGGAAAGAATACATTCGACAGCACATAAGGTTTATCGAACCATCATCATCAGCCTATATTAGTCCACTGCTGGATATAGGTGCGCAATGCGCGCCATAGCGCCCTGTCTTCAGCTTGCCGCATCCAGCATCTGCCAGCTGTCTTTCACAGATCGCCATCCCACCTGACCGGAGGGCGTCCTACTATACGTTTGCCGAGTCGCGGTCTCCACTTAAGAACACGTTTACCCAACGGTTGTCGGTTCTTCGCGATATATAGCCGGCCCACTGCCACTTCAGCTTGCTAACTCTTAAATTTGGTTCTCTGTCGGATGTATTCGTTACGCCTGTCCTTCAGAGAAAATAATGTATTAGGTTCGATTTCCCCCTCTTGACCAATGTTTGTATAATCTGCAAATTCTGGGAGTGCTGGATATTACTATTTATTAAAATAAATGTGTATTTATCCATGTTACATGTATAGATTTCAGTTATCTATTGCCCCTTATATCACAAACTCTGCTTAGCTTGGGGCTAGATGATGCTTTGTTGATTGTCTAGTATTATTTATTTATATTTATCACTTCCTTTAATTACCAACCAGCCTAACTAGGTACCTACTAAGCTAATTGGATTCTTATTTTTAATTATAAAAGTTAGGTCAAAGAATCGGGTCAAGTTATTAGGTGAGCAAGGTAAAGTTGAAGTAACAACGTCTCAGGAGGGCTTGGAAAGCTTTATACAAGTTTCAAGTTTCCATTCATGTTTCACTTCTCAAGGCAGGAAGGTAATATTGATTCGTTCGCAATGTTTATGCTAAAACAAAATAGATGGTTTAGGTAAATACGGGGTTGATTGTTTGGCCGAGGCTATGAGGACCCTCTAATTGAGAACTACAGGAAAATTAACGTAATTTTTTGAGTAATTTTCAGAAATCACCAAAAACTTTTCAAACACTAATGTTGTTTTTATGCATGTTTATTCTTTGTTTATAGGAATGGAATGAGACCGACATCCTAACCCATGGCTTAAGTGGACTCAGTCTACATCGACAAGACAGCTTGACGCAGCGTCCGTTAGGTAAGCCTAACCTAACATCATTCATTCAATCATTCCAAACCGTAAATGTACCATCATGACAATGTTTCCAATCTCTTCTACGACAACGCGTGACCCGAGAGCTGGTGAGTATCTGGCGCAGCGCATCAGCATTGCCATACAGCGTGAAAATGCAGCCAGTGTCTTGGGGACGTGACGACTGGTATTGACATGGATGAGTTGAGCTACTTCTAGATTGTAAGCAACAGTCTCCAGTTAGCTCAATTGTTTCAATTGAAAATACTGAGTGCGAGGGCTTAATAACTGTAATCATATAAAACTTTGAAATGTTGATGATGAAAGGAGACCGTTGCTTTTCCTCTGGCACGTTTCACAGTCTCACTTTATACATCCACGTTAATACTTATTATTCACTACATAGTATAAAACAAAGTCGCTTTTTCTGTCCCTATATCCCTATGTCCCTTTGAATGCTTAAATCTTTAAAACTACGCAACGGATTTTGATGCGGTTATTTTTAATAGAGTGATTCAAGAGGAAGGTTTATATGTATAATAAAACCGTGCGAAGCCGGGGCGGATCGCTAGTAATAATATATAAATAAGTAATAAATAATGCTGGACAATCCACACAGCACCATCTAGCCCCAAAGTAAGCTACTCAAAGCTTGTGTTATGGGTACTAGATAACTGATATATTCATAATCCACTTCCAAAAATTTATCTCGGGATGAAAACGTCAATATTCCAGGAGCCTTAAAACGCACCGGCAGCAAAGGCAGTGCGTACAGCCTTCGCAGCGTCAGGAAAGAAGTGAAGCCGACTCAAGTAGAACGGGCTCCAGCAATTCCCGACTCAGGGTTCGGCACGTTGGAGATCAGGTTGGCGTATGACAACCCAACGTCTTCGCTGGCTGTCACAGTGCTAAGAGCTAGGGGGCTGATCGGCATGGACATGACTGGGTTGTCAGACCCTTTCTGCAGATTGGAGATTCTGCCACGAGGTAAGCAGATGTCGCTGTAGGAATTATTATTGTTCTGTGCTTTAAGAACCTATGTCAGTGTCATAAAATCCATTTATGTATAGGTAAAATAATTTATGCTTAAAAGTTATTTTTAAGTCCCCCAAGCTTTACAGATACCTGAAGTATATATATCAAATTATTAGATACTATAATTTCAAATCTCAAGAAGATTAATATATAAAAAACAAATACTTAGTCATTATGTTTAATCTTATATCTTAGCTCATAATCTGTTACATATATTATCCTACAAGGTTGGTACATTAATACATATCTACTCTGTTATATTGTTTCATCCAATATAATATGGAATACATAATACCTTAAGTACCTATCTGATGTTATATTAAAATATTACAAATATTGCCTGGTTACTCGCGTTGGTTCTGTATCCAATATTCTAAAGCTGAACTTACTTATTATTTTCAGCTTTGCAATATTGGATCTCACAATACCTTAGAGACTTTATAAGATATTACACAAAACATTATCTTTCTTACAGAGGGATCCTATTCAAACAGGATGAGAACAAAGACGGTGCACAAAACAAAGAACCCCGAATACAATGAAACTCTCCATTTCTTCGGCCTAACTGAATCCGATCTGGCTGCAAAGTCCTTGGAGATACTTGTGTTTGATGATGACAGGTTAGTAGTCTGTTAATCCTATTATTTAATTATAAACGCGAAAGTTTGTAAGTATGGATGGATGGATGTTTGTGAGTTTTGTGACTCTTTCACTCAAAATGGATGGGTTTGTTATTTTTCGTTTATTCGAAAACAATAAAAATCGTGTATGAATATAATTAATTAGGCTACATATAAATATACGAGAATTGAGAAATTTTAAATTAAATTAATAAAGATAATTAATTTAAAAAAAACATGCATTTCCAATGTCGTCTTAGGTAGGTATATCTTATGCTACCATAATAATTTTCGTGTAATACTACAAATAACTCGTCAATTGTGTAAACTTCAAAAATATTTGGATTATCAATAGCTTTCAAATGCAATTATAAAACTTTATAAAAATGTTTTTTTTATAAAGTTTTATATTAAAATTATATACATATATTTATAAAAATGATTTTTTATAAAGTTTTATATTAAAATTATATACATATATTTATAAAAATGATTTTTTTATAAAGTTTTATATTCTGTGTACCTAAGATACAAGCAAATATAAACTAAATGTTAAATGTATGATATGGTTTGGGTGGGCTTTATTTTTTTATATGATAGCTAGCTTTTTTGTTAAGTGTGCCATAAATATTATACCATCTATCTCTCTAAAATTCCTAATCTACCTAATATTACTTAGTACTTATTCTCAATTAACTAAACACTTACATCAAGTACTTGAAACTCGTCTGAAACTTTTCGGCATCATAATATTTAAAAAGGAAATCCATTCAAACATTAGATAAGTACTTACTTCTTTTTTTTAACTTCCTATTAAATTAAATGATGAAACGGAATTAATAAACCTGCAGGTACCTACCTATCATTAGGTAGGTACTTACATTTATATTATGTTTTTATATAAAGAAAGCACTGAAAACACCCCGAATAAAAATCTGCAGATCGTACACACTTGTCCCAACTCCCAAGGCGAAAATCGAACCCGCAACCAGAACGTTCTGTGTCGCAAGCCGACCTTCGCTCACCGCGCAATAGAAATAGTCTAGGTAGGTACCTACACTAGGCACAAATCTCATGATGTTGGAAATGGCTAGCTACTTGAACTACCTACCTACCTATTTGGATCTCTGTATGCCAACCGTTATGCCGCTTTTACTTTAAACTGACTTTAGCTCAAGTAGGTAGGTCTTCGGCTTCGCACGCGTTGTTTCTATTGAAACGTCTCAAAGCTGAATTTATATCTCATGGGCTCAGACTACCTAGACAGAGCGCTGTCAACAATGATTTTGAAGCCGGTTTCGTAAACATGTGTGCTCGTACTGAGTGTTGCCGTGCAGGTGTACTTTCGCATGAAATGTGATTCCATCCTGCTTTATATGTCGCGAGATTGGTTTGAACACCCTTTCAAAACATAATTCGGCATTTTGTCCCTCTAAATCTCGTAATAATTTTGCGTGACACTCGGCGCGACGGCTTAGCTGGACTGACAAAGTAAGGCGTAATTTAGTCATATATGTGTGTGTGAAAGTGTGTTTGTACACGCCAAGGCTTAATTTTACCTGCCTCAGTGCGAGTTTCGTTGGGGCTCCGTCTAGATAGTTCTATAGTCTGAGCTCATGGAATCTGGTTAATGAGATAAAAAGTCATTATTCCACGGCTAGAACAACGTCTATTCAAAATTTCAGCCCGATCCGTTCAGTAGTTTTTGCGTGAAAGAGGAACAAACATCCGTACAAACATTCGCGTTTATAATAATTGTAAGCAGTAAGGATTCTAAAAGAAACTACCCTCAAAATCTTGCTCCCCAGATACGGTTGCGACGAAATGGGTTCCGCAGTAGTATCACTCCGAGAATGCTCCAAATCACCAGCCCAGCTCCGCCTCGCTCTCTCCGGTTCCTCCAACAACGAGCCGGTTGGTCCGAGGATACTCCTAGCGCTGTGTTACAGTACCAAGAGAAGGGCTCTGGTCGTCACAGTCTGCAAGGGCGCGGAGTTGCCAGCTCAGGACAGCAATGGATATTCTGATCCGTTTGTGAAGATGTAAGAAGCATGTTACAAGTTCTTTTTTTTACCATAGGTAAAAACCTATGGTCGTGGTTATAGTTAGATAGATATTTTTTATTATACTAGGTATACATAGAAAACACCCAGAACCCCGAAACAAATATGTGTATATCGGTCAAACATTTGTCGCTCTTGCGTCGCAAGCAGACCTTCGCCCACCGCGCCACATCAGTCTTCGAATCTAAGTATCGTATTGTATGTAGGTAGGTATACAGGGTGTTAGTGTGAACAGCGTTATCCTTGAAACCAGAGGTTCAGCATCATGAGTAGAGTCCAAAACCGATGAAAAATAATTATTCTATTTTTAATTTATTTTTGAAACAAAAATATTCGATACACCTTCTAAGTGGTAAAACTACAACACGAGTACATTGGCGGGGCCGCGCAGGTGTCGACCTGTTTTGATCAAACGAGCCGCCCGCCATGCAAGTGTTCATTGCCGCGCCCCGCACGTACCTCACCGCGCCGCACGCGCCGCCCGCCTGCTCGCGCAGGCGCCGTCCGATCCGATCGCTCCTCAGTGACAGACCGCCAGCGTGACGGAGAGCACGTCGTCGCGTCGTTGACACAGATTTTCGCGCGTCAATTGTTTTCAGTACGAACGAGTTACGAAGTCTTACAAAAATGTAAATAAAAGTGGACTGAAATGGTGCGGCCTTATGCCATCGCTCTGGTGAACTTGGCTCGTACGATGTACGCAGAGCTCAGCTGTTTCCATCCCAGGATAACGTGTGCTAAGCTAGGAAACTATCCCAAAGACACAAAGGCTACGTACGTACGTACATATGGCCAGTTCACCATGCCCAGTCATGCAAAATGCAAGTGTTCGTAAGGTGTTTAATAAGCTGACAAATTAAGTACTAATTTGTGTTTTCTCGAGTGTGTAATAATACCTAATCTACGAGTGAGAAAACGTGCGGAGGTTGCGTGATGGTGAAGTGTTATTTTGGTAAGTGAATTTCATTCACTGTACAAAGAACTGAAATTTAGATTGAATAGTAGATAAAATTGATTGATGATAAACTTTAACCCTAGATTCAATAACATTCGTCTCACAGACCGCGCAAAACGTAAAATGATTCAAAGTTGTAAATCGAATCAGATACACCTTTTAAGCACCTTCATAAGTCATACAACCAAATACATCGCAAGTGTATTTTACTCGCAATGACGTTTCATTCGTCTGAGGGACGAACATTTATGAATAGAATAAGAACTGGCCTAGGGTTAAGTACGCCAAAAATACCTGCCTACCAAGGTACTTTGGTCTATTGAATTTTTTGATTATTCTGTGAATTTAGACTTGTTTTAAAACAGTTTATCTTGCCTAGAAACAAACCTGGAAACTTGCCTGGTTCTAGGGTGACCATAATATCGCGTACAATATCTATGACATAAAATATCAAAATACTGCGAAACTAAAACAGGCATTAACCTTATCTCATAGGTTTTGGACTCTACTCATGATACTGAACCTCTGGTTTCAAGGATAACGCTGTTCACACTATAGTCTTTTTCACCTAGGAAGCGTTCCGTGACGTTTCAGTTTGACAGTTATAGAAATGAGCTAATTGTAATCGTAAAAATTTTATTCGATTTTTGACTTGATATAGTATCGAAAATCGATTATTCGTAAAATATTTTCATTAATTTTAAATGACTTTAACAAAGTAAAACATTAAATTAGGTCTATATAAATAAAAACAATAGTAAAAATCCACATTTCCAATAGGTAATGCGTCATAACCTAGAAATAGGACGGAAATAATATCAGCAGATAAGTAGGTAATTAAAAATCAATAACAAATAATCAACAATAATCATAGGTATGTACTTGCGTGATAAAATTTTAAAATGATGATGTTGAAAGTTACGATTTTAATTTGCGATAATCGATTTATAGATTTGCTGGAATAATATTTGTTTGCCTCAACTCTATTACGTTCTGTTCTACGCAAAACAAATTGCCTCGGATTTCATAAAATTATTGATTTCTATTTTTTATTACGCGTGGAGGCTAAAATAAATTTATTTTTGGATAATTTGTTTGTCGTGCTATACTTCTACAGCTTAATTCATATGTTTGAGATGAAATAAAAATTGTTTGAATTTTCGAAATTTCAATTTGCCAAAATCCTAGTCAATTGAAATGAAACGCATTCCATCTGTCAGGGAACGCTTCCTATGTGAAAAAGACTATAACACCCTGTATTAGTCATCTAGTACCCATGAAACATATTCTGCTTATCTTGGGGGCTACCTGTGTACCTACTGTGTGGATTGTCCATCATTATTAAATATTTATTTATTAAGACGCTTCTGATAGAGCATCCTGGAATTCTTTCTCCATCTGAATAGTTCCCAGTTAAAGATCTTATGATAACTTTCCTCCCAGCTATTAAGTGTACCTCAATCTAGCACAGCATAAGCACCCTGTGAACTTTGATTTAAATTTTCGTTTTGCACTTTTCAGACACTTGGACCCAGACCCATATCACAAAAAGCACAAGACCTCAATAAAATGGCGCAACCTGAATCCAGTCTGGAATGAAGAGTTCCTTTTTGAAACGCGCCCTACGGAGCTCTCCCGCCAAAATTTGACATTGACAGTTTGGGATAAGGACTACGGCAAACCGAACGACTTTCTTGGAAGTTTAGTGTTGGGAGCGAGTAGCAAGGGACGCAGACTAAAGCACTGGATGGACTGTATCAAGTTTCCTGATCATAAACATGAGCAATGGCATTCTTTGACGGATACACAACATCTGTAAATGTCTGGTTAGGCCCCTATATAAATCCATACGACTTCTACGTGAGCTTTTTAAATTCTGGTGGTGCTTTTGAAAAAATTATCACGAATCCATTTTCAAAATTTTTGTAATTAGGTACGTCTAAGGATGTTCTGTAGTCTAATTTTGTTAGTCGTCCGCCCCTTGACGTTAAAATCGGTAGGATTTGTTTGATTTGTAATGTTTTTCGTGACGTTTTATTTCTATATGTATGTAAGTGTATGTAAGTGCCTACACCAGTAGAAGCGTACCTTCATTTACTCAAACACTCAACCAATTTCAGTGATGTGATAAAAGTGTCGTTTGCAGAGTATATCAGAGTATATCAGTGGGTCAGTGTAAAGCTAAAACCAAGTTTGCGGGGTCGCCACCCTTGTCCCACGGCCGCCATCTTGAAAATAGGGGTTGAAATGGTTTTTACGATATATCTCTTTAACTATTTATTTGATAAAAAAAACTTGTTCCCATTTCTTGTTGCAAATTAAATTCTCTACAACTTTAGTCCAGTAACTTTTTGTCGTAGAACTATAAATAAAAAAGTTATAAGCGAAAATCTTAAAAAATTCGAGAAAACAAAAATATTTTTCGATTTAACTTTTTTTTAATCATTTTACGAAAAAATGATATCCGACCATTATTATAGATCCAAGTACAACTTGATAAGCTTGAGCGGCTTCAAAATTTCTGCATTCGCTTCATCTTCGGTCTGCGCAAGTATGATCATATCACAGAATACCGCGAAAAGCTTAAATGGTTACCCATCCGTCGTCGCCGGGACGCACACGTTCTCTCCCTTCTATATTCTATCCTTTTCATCCCTAACACACCTCGTTACCTCAAGGAACGATTTACTTACGTCCACCAAACACATAGCCGTTCCCTCCGCTCAACTTTCACACTCCAACTGAAAACTCTCCGCCCCTTCCACTCCTACAGCTCATCCTTTACTACTTACGCCATAGAACTTTGGAATGCTTTACCCACTTCTATTAGGCATGCTAAGTCCCTCTCTGTATTTAAAAATATGGTCTATGAACATTTCCTTACCTCAACATAAAATTGTTATGTATTTCTTTATATATTTATTATGTATAAGTATGTATTTATTATATTTTAAATAATTATATCATATTTTTATTTATTAGTATTATATTAGTATTACTTATTTATTAGTTTACCATATTTTAATGTTAATTAGAGGTATTTAAGTATTAACATTTATACTTTATTTAAAGCTACCTATCTTTTTACACGCCACCGTCTACACTTTATAGATTACTTCTTGTCCATCCTAAGGTTGCCTGGAAGAAATCGCTTTTAGCGATAAGGCCGCCCATTGTACATTAGCTGTATTTGTTTTTGTTTATTTTTGTACTTTTCTCTGTTTATTTGGTGTGCAATAAAGTATTATTGTATTGTATTGTATTGTAGATCATTTTTTGAGGAACAACTTTTATTCGCATTATTTTTTCATTAAGTCAATAGCTAAGGTTTTACAGCGCTCCGAGGTGAGTAGATACTATTTTTCAGTACTCTTAACCATACCTATATTATACGTGTGTACTAATAATATGTCATCAGTTGTTGTTTTTTTTGTTATCATAACTTTTTTAATTACAAATTTTGCAATATTATCAAAAAATAATTATTGACTGTTCGATGCAACGCGTGACCCGAGAGCTGGTGAATATCTGGCTCAGCGCATCAGCATTGCCATACAGCGTGGTAATGCAGCCAGTGTCTTGGGGACGCTTCCGACTGGTATTGACATGGATCAATTGAGCTACCTTTAGACTGTTTGCAACCGTCTGCAATAAGCCCAATGGTTTCAATTGTAAATACTAGTTGTAATTTTTCTATTCCTTGCTTGTAATTTTCGTTGTTAATAAAGTTAAAAAATTATTGACTCTTTTTCACTCCATAACAGGATTTAACAATTATTGATTTTTAAATTAATTTTAAATCTTTCCGAGTCTACCATCAGGTCCAGTCGTGGCTTGGTAATTATAATGATCCTTAAGACTGGGGCTGGAAAAAATGTGGAAAATTGTTGATGCCAGTGCAGAACTCTAAACCTCCAGCACCCCCTGAGCTTCTAAAATTGATCTTTTGCAAATGCAAAGGAAACTGTGGAGCGATGTGTGGATGTCGAAAAGCAGGACTGAAATGTTCTGCAGTGTGCTTCCATTGTTCTGGAGAGACTTGCAGCAACGTAATGGAACTCTCAGAATTAATAAATGAAAATTACTTTGATGATGAACCGCCAACACCCCTTCCTTCTCCAGTTCTCCCACTGGTATTTAATTCAGAAAGTTGATCAGATGCTGAGCCGCAGCCTGGTCCTTCGAAACGACTGAGGACGGAGTAGTTCTAATTTAGAAAATCACCGTGGATTATATATTATTATTGGGGATAACACGTAAAAAAACGCGTCTCGAGACTCTACCTCGTGGGTGGTGGGGAAAAGAGTAAATAATTAATTATTAATAATATTGCAAAATTTGTAATTAAAAAGGTTATATTAACAAAAAAAAAACTATAACTGATGACGATGACATATTATTAGTACACACGTATAATATAGGTATAGTTAAGAGTATTGAAAAATAGTATCTACTCACTTCGGTGCGCTGTAAAACCTTAGCTATTGACTTAATGAAAAAATGATGCGAATAAAAGTTGTTCCTCAAAAAACGATCTACAATAATGGTCAGATATCATTTTTTAGTAAAATGATTAAAAAAAAAGTTAAATCGAAAAATATTTTTGTTTTCTTGAATTTTGAAGATTTTCGCTTATAACTTTTTTATTTATAGTTCTACGACAAAAAGTTACTGGACTAAAGTTGTAGAGAATTTAATTTGCAACAAGAAATGGTAATAAGTTTTTTTTATCAAATAAATAGTTTAAGAGATATATCGTAAAAACCATTTCAACCCCTATTTTCAAGATGGCGGCCGTGGGACAAGGGTGGCGACCCCACAAACTTGGTTTTAGCTTTACACTGACCCCCCCTACACATCAAAAAAATAAAATTGCGTCCTCTAAAAAACGCAACCCCAAATGTAACTTTTCAATGGACTAAGTGAGGGAAGCCGTAAGTGGTATCATGTGGTATAAATAAACGCCAACAGCAGGTTAATAACATATTTAATCAGTGGCGTTCAAAAACATTCTAATTTGTATGAAGTTTTATTTACGGATCAAAATTAATTCGGTAAATAGGTACATTTTTTATTAATATACATATTAAATTCGATAACCTATAAATTTATATTGAGGTATGTTCAAAAATCTTCTTACCTTTTTCGTAATTATGTGATGTACCTACCTTACCTAAATATACATATTAAATTCGATAAGTAACCTATAAATTTATATTGAGGTATGTTCAAAAATCTTCTTACCTTTTTCGTAATTATGTGATGTACCTTCCTTACCTACCTATTGAAATGGAAGTAAGTTATTAAAAAATACTTTTGTGAAATAGTTTTTTATAAGGTCATTGAAATATTTTTTTAAGATAATGTTTAATAAACTAATTAAAGCTGCAACGCAGTTTCGTAAAGTTTATCCATTTGGTAGAAAATGTTGTGCCAAATTAAATTGTTGTTGTTTGTACAGTAAGAAATTATAATGATACGTACGATAGCATTAGCATAGTAACCTTGTATCGCCTTTAGTTCTTGCTTTTATTGAATAAAATCATTATATGCAATAAAAATTACTTCTTTTCATTAAGTCAGTACCATTTTTCGATTGGGTACGTTGGAAAGCAAGAGTCCTTGATTGAAACAAGCATAAAAGCACAGCTTTAAATTCGTGTACACCTGGATTGAAACTTGACTCACGGTAACTGAGTGAAACGAAACGTAATTAAACTTAAAAAGCTGTTTCAAGTGTTGCCAGCTCATCTTCAGTTTGGCAGACGTTACATTTTTGGTTCCGACGCAAACCTTCCCACAGTTCTGTTTGTATACTGGTATCCGAGTCGCGATGATTCATAAATTGTGTTTTCACTATCAATAATAAAATAATTAAGGAAAGGTCGTTGTTAAAAGATATCTCAGGAGCAAAAATCATAAAATCAAACAATCATCACACCGAGAAAATGTAATGTGACCATCATCATTTTCAATAGTCGGCAACCCTATGAGCTTTTTGATTTTGACATGTCGCCTGTCACAACTTTACAAGTCAAAATGTCGATAGCGATCGTGTAAACTTTTTTGTGCTTTTTTGAGACAAAAAAATAATATAATGGCGATTCTTAGTTAATTTTTCGTAGTTCTAGTTATTTAGTGCTAACGCAACATGGCATTCTTGTGCCCAGTCAGAATAAGAAGGGGAAAGAAGAAGAAATGTAAGTTTACAACTTTGCTGAACTTTTCATGTCAATGACCTCAAACTTTCTACACTCTGATAAATATTACAAAACAAGTATTATCAGCTTGTTTTACCTGAATGGTGTTCTAATAAATAATTATAAGAATCTGCTTTGTACGTAATGTACGCATACAATCTTAACTTTTTGCAAAAACTCTGTACCTGTTATAAACTCGCAAATTAATATTCTTGAACTTATACAACTATTGCATGTTTGAGTTACTTAAATCGGCCATCTACAAATCCATTTGCTTAATTTATCCATCAATACAAATTATATCATTGATTTTTAAGCATTGAAAATCTTAATACTTTCTGGTCATAATGATCACATAATGTGTACCTACTTTGCAAAAAAATGGTTGTACCATTATTAAGCACGATGAGGCCTATACTTTATATAAATGATGATTCACTTGTAATTAAATGAGTCACCTATTGAATGACCACAACCTATATATTTATCTATACTTAATCTAAGAACCCTATTCTCCTATGAGTGACATCAAAAAATTGTCATTTTGAGAATAAATGAATATTAAATGTAATAAATTACTTCTAGCCAGCAGTGGAGACTCTGATAAAGAGCTATCCCGGCCGGGCTCAGGGCTAAGTCCAGGCATGGGTCGGATCACCGGATCGGCTAGCATAGAGACACTTGTCAGGGTTGGAATTGAGAAAGAGCATGGCCTGAGTCCAGACTCCAAAATGGTGGTTCTTCATGACTTCGCTCCGTGTGTTGATGATGAGTTGGAGGTAAGTTTGAAGTAATAAACTGCTTGCAGTGTAGATTTTAAGATTTTTGGTGATTTTTGAAAAACTATTTGAAGACGCTATAGAACAAAAATAAAATCGAAATTGATTTAGGAATCGTCCAGTAAAAGGTGATCATAATATATTAGGTACCTTTTTTGAACTTGTCTAATAGAGTGACTTCATCATTTTTTTTTTTTTTTTTTAATTCTATTTTAATTTGGGGACTTTGAGTCTAACAATGACTAAGTCAGTCCCATAGGATTTCTTAACTAGTTAATCACTATTTACAAGTATCTTATATGCGGACCTATACAGAGTGACAGCGGCAACAGAAGTTTGTTCCGCTAGCACACTCTGAAATAAACCCACATCAAGGACATTAACATTACATTCTGCAATCAACTCTTCTCTCATAGATGCGCTCCGGGAACACTCCACCAAAAAGTGATATGTGTCCTCCACTACTCCACATGATTCACACATGGGGCTCTCTATAATTTTCATAAGAAATTTAAAACTATTCAGTGGCACGTGCCCAGAGCGCAGCCTGTGTGCAACAACAATTAAATTTCTGTCAAATTTACGAGGTAGGTTGGTAAACCAGGGAACGATAGGTGGTTCGCTTTGAATTGTCTTATACCATATTCCTTTCTCCCTAGAAATAATATCAAAGTATTCTTTCCACTTATCTCTAATCTTTGTTTGGTATTTATGTAATATTTCTGAATATTCAGCTTTCATATAAACCTCTATACCATTTGTGATAGCATCCCGGGCTAGTTCATCCACCTCTTCGTTCCCTCGTATACCGACATGAGATGGAATCCAATGCAATGGATTTGTTTTTACTTATAATTTGAAATTTTTCTTTTACATTACATATAGGGTCATAATATGCTGCCCCTCTACCATCCTTTGTAAGTGATCCATCAGTATATATACAATGCCAACCCCGAAACTTATTATTCAACATGTGTAAAGTATTAAACTTCAAGACTCTGTTATCATATGTATTTTTTGGCTCCAATATATCATCAACTTTAATATGGATAAAATTTACATCTATGTTAGAGACCCAAGTGTCTAAAGAGAACATGTTTAGTGGATTACAAGAGTTCACAATATCTAATTTGGTTTCATCATATACAGAAGTCAATAGAGATTTTTTATTACTTCGAAAATAAACATTATGGGAAAGATTTAAGAGATCTTTTAGAACATCAATCGTAACATTAGAGAACCATGATTGCGCTTTCAGACAATACTTAGTTGCTAGATATTCCCTTCTCAGATACAATGGCGGCACACATAACTCTGTTTCCATTACATGTATAGGCGTGGTTCTGATAAACCCGCCTATCACACGTAAAGCTATATTCTGTATTCTATCTAGTTTTTGCAAGTGAATTTTTGCAGCACTATCATACACAAAACAAGAATAATCTAATCTACTTCTTATCAGAGAAATATAGTCGTCTCAAATGCTTCGGATGCACCCCCCATGAAGCCCCAGCTAACACCTTGAGTACATTAATTATTTTCATAGTTTTCTCCTGCACTTCCTTTATATGGCGTCCCCACCGTAGTGATTTATCCATCCATATCCCTAGATAACGGGCGCAGTCGACGACAGGTATAGAATGATCATTAACAACTACGTCTACTTGATCCCTTCTCCACCCTCGTTTGAATAAACATATCTGTGTTTTTGTCAGTGATATACTTAGCCCTAAATTTCCCAGTCGTGAAGAGACACTACCAATGCAATTCGTTATATCTGTTATACTTTTACTTATATCTCTATTTTGTACAAAAAATACAAAGTCGTCTGCGTATTGTAGTGATGAGACATTATCCAGAGACTGGCTTATTTTATATGTTATTATATTAAATAGAAGAGGCGAGATCGGGTCTCCCTGTGCAAGGCCCCTTCCAGTAGATCTTATCAAAGCATCTCGTTCATCTTCTTCCTTTATAATTAAATATCTTCTATTTAAAAGTTCATACAAATATTTGCATATTTTTGTACCAACTTCTATTTTGTCTAATACGTGGACTAACTGTTCTATCAGGACATTATTATATGCACCGTCTATATCTAGAAAACAAGCTAGAGTAGGTGTATTTTTAACAAATCCAGCTTTAATGCGTGACACCAATCTAACAATGCAATCAATACTAGATTGACCTCTCCTAAAGCCAGAGGTGGTAGGTCCTAAGATTTTGTTTTTTTCCACATACCATTCTTGTCGTCTGCCTAGCATTGTGTGAAAAACTTTATATAAGCATGAAATTAATGAAATAGGTCTTAGCTTACTCTGCAATTCGTTACTAATATTTGATTTTGGAATAGGTATAATTTTAATGAGCCGCCATTGTTCGGGTATCACCGATTGGGAAAAAATGCAATTATACATTTTCAGCAAGAACATCTTTCCCTCAAGTGGAAGTCTAAAGATCAATGAGTACGTTATCTTATCTTCTCCTGGCGCGGTGTCCTTTTTTTTCATACAGCTATTAAGCTCCTGAGGCGTAAATTCATTTTCTAACTGAGCATTTTTAGAGTAAATCCTCGGTGGCGGGGGTTGTGAGTAATCAGGGGCTAGCGATCGCAGTAGCTGCTCTTTTTTGTCATAAGGAGCATGAAATCTATTAGACCTAAGACCTTTCATCCAGCGCATTTTGTGCCACATTACAGTTGAGCTCGTCGCTGCGTCTATTTCGCCACAAAAATTCCTCCAGCTGTTCGATTTAGCCTGTTTTATAGATTTTTGAGCCTCAGAAACTGCTTTGGTCAAAATATTCAAGTTGTCTGGCGTAGGATTTTTCCTGAAATTTTTAAGAGCCAGTCGTCTTTCAGCTACAGCTTTTGATAAAGCAGGGCTCCAATAGTGTTTGGGCTTGAAGTTTCTAGATGGGCTTGAACATGTTTTATAATATGGTATACTTTTTTCAGCAGCATTGTTTAAGGTTTCTATAAAGAAGTTATACATGCCTTGAATATTTTGACCAAAATCATCAAAATTCCTACTTGAAAAAATATCACGACAGGTATCATGGTACAGCTTCCAATCAGCTAGTTTAAAATTTCTACGTTTGATGAACGCAGGCGGCTCGTTATATTCTAGACGAAATTTAATAAAAAGATGATCACTGCCTAGGTTCTCATTTGTGACTAACCAAGTTTTAAAATAAATTGCTATGTCTGTTGTTACTAGGGTTATATCTGGTGCGCTTTCTTGTAGTACCCCTTCTACTAACTTTATCCTAGTCATCCCACCACTATTTAAGCATATAAAGTTACTTTCTAAGCTAGAATCTAATATTTGCAAACCTCTAGTATTAATTCTGTTAGACCAGTTAGAATGGTGACCATTAAAGTCGCCTGCTACAATAGATTTTTCATGAAATAAAGAAAAAACATTATCCCAATCATATTGCGTTGTAACAATTGAACCTGGGCAGTAAACAGAAGCTACGAATTTAATAAAATTACAATTTAAAATTTGAACACAAACCATCTGAATTCCATTATTGTGAAGATGAATAGGATAAATGTGAGCTTTGATTGAATTATGTACTACAATGGCAACACCCCCGTATCCATCATCTCTATCATTTCTGAATATGGAGTACCCATTTATTCTAAGATCCTTTTCATAATCTAGCCACGTTTCACTAAGTAGACAAATGCCTATTTTTTCCTGCATCAGCAAGGACTCAAACGCTTGTTTTTTAGGCGCTAGGCTCTGTGAGTTCCACTGCCCAAAACAGATGAATTGGGCAGTCGAACTCTCAGAGCCCAGGGGAACACGGTTTCTTGGAAAATTACTGTTATCCATAACAGAGACCTATTAGTTTGCTAATAAGATCTCCATTACTCACCGCCTTAATTAAAAACTTCATAACTTCCTCAAAAACTAAATTCAGAATTTGGTTTATCTTATCTGCCAAGCTACCTTCAGAGAAAAAGATTTCCTCAACACCTCTTATGATATATCTTAACTTATCTGTTCCTTTTCCTCTTTGTTGACTTTTTTCTCTCTTCTCCCTCTGTCCGGTTTCTTTTTTGGAGTCATGTTCTTCTTCTAAATGGTCCATTACTAAAAAAGTGTTTTCCATAGAAGTTTTCTTCTTTCTTGATTTCCTCTTTCTTTTTTTAGTTGTTATAGATGTGCTGCTTTCTTCCGCACTACTTTTTTCTTCAGTATGTTCTTGGTATTCATACTCATTGATTTCAGTGTTTTGTTGGTGAATATCTGCTGTGGTAACATTTTCATTTGATGTAGTTCCTCTCTTTTCTATAGATTCCCACCTCCTTGGGGCTGTTGACACTGAAGTGGTCCCACTTACTGTAGCAAAAGTATTTCTCTCCATTCTTGGTATAGGTGTTTTATTTCGCTTTAAGTAATTTCCTAATGCTACTTTATAGGTGCAGTTTTCATTACACATAGCTTGTCTAATTGCTTTTTCTTTAAGAAAAGTTGGACATTTTTTATTAAATGCAAAGTGATTACCATGGCAGTTAATGCACTTGTACTTGTTCTCTGGTATTTCACAATTTGAGTGTTCTCCGCTGCATTTGGGGCATCTAATTCTTCTCGATGGGCAAACTCGAGCCATATGTCCATATCTCCAACAAATTGAGCACTGTGTCACAGGAAATGTAAATGGTTCAACTTTGAAGCGGCAGCCAAATCCATACACAAACAGTGGTAATCTTGGACTAGCAAAGCCAAACCTCACAGTCTCGCTATCACACCACCCTGAGCCTTCCAGTCGTTTTAGTCTTTTTACTGAAATTATTTCTGCTTCCGATTCAAAGATTTTCATCATTTCGTCTTCTTCCATTTCCATCTCTATATATTTTACCACTCCATATGTTACAGTAACTTCATTGGTGAGCCGACATCTGAATCCCAACTCTTGCATTTTTTTACTATTCACAAGCAGCAGTGCTTCGTCTCTTGATCCGAACCTTATGTAAGCTTTGTAAGGCGTTTTGTATTTTATCTGATAAATATTAGGAATACTTTCTGATTTAAGTAGTTTTGCCAGTCCAATTTGTTTCGGCAACAACTTATCTGACGACATACATACTTCAATCAATTCTCCACTTGATAACTCAGTCTCTCTAGTTATTGATGGTCTTTTATCGCCTCCGTCAATCTCTTGGTTGGTCAACTCCTTCTTTTTCTTTGATTTTCTCTCCACAATAGTATATCCATCATCATCCTGTTCATCGCAAGAGTTTTCTTCTCGTCCACGCTTCTCCGTATGAGTTCTTCCAATATTGGTTCCGCCTTTGTATGGTAAGTTCATCTCATGAGCCGTAAAATTGTCCAAATCAACCACTAAACTGTTCTCAATAATCGTTTCCTCCATGTCCTTTTCACTATCGTAATCACTGGCATGAGGTCCAGGGACCCCCGCCATTTTTTTGGTCACTTCGAAAAATGAGGGTACTTGAAAAAATATTGCCGCGAGAAATAAGCCCGTGCTGGGGATACGTGCACTCACGGCGAAATATCGCCCGCCACTGACTTCATCATTTATAAACAAAAATTGTACATACGAATGATATCTTTGGGGTGTACCTATATTTGATGGAAGGTATTAGCTATGTCTATGTAAGCAGTGGACTAATTTAGGCTGATGATGATTAGCTATATCAGTTATTTAGTACCCATAATAACACAGCTCTTCTTGATCTGTCTAGATGAAGTTGTGTAGATTGTCCAGTATTATTTATTAGGGGGCGTCCATTAGTTACGTGAGGTGTTCAAGGGGGGAGGGGTCAAGTTAAATCTTTCCGAAACTCACTTGGGGGAGATGGTTTTAGCACTTATGTATCATGTATTTTTTTTTTAGTAGAAAACGGTGTCAGGTACACCGTTTTCTACTAAAAAAAAATATTGCCTGAAAGTAAAGTTAAATTAGAAGAAATAAAATAAGACAAAATATTCACACAATAGTGTTTGTCGCATTTGTCCGAAATCCGCAGAACCGCACCTTTCGATTATTGAAGCGCTATCGACCAGCCCTATCGCTACGAAAATCTCACGTGACATTTGGGGAAGGGGAGGGAGTTGAGGGAAATCTTAGGAAATCTCACCAGACCCTCTCTGGTAAGATCTCGTAAGATTTCCCTCATTCGAGGTCGAAACAAAATTAAATGATTCAAAAATGACATATTACAGGTTAAACGTGGACAAATAGTAAATGTACTGTACAGAGAGAACGACTGGGTGTATGTGATACTAGCAGACTCGAGACGGGAAGGGTTCATACCACACTCGTACTGTGCTCCGTGCGAGCACCATCACGATCTGAAGAAGAAACTGCCGAGGAGTCGCTCGCCAGCTGACATAGCGCATAGGGATGTTTCACAGTAAGTTCTGTTATTTATTAGAACATGATAATATCATATATACTTATACTTATATTATATCTATCTATGTATAATGTATGAAATATATCAGTTATCTAGTACCCATAACACAAGCTTTGAGTAGCTTACTTTGGGGCTAGATGGTGCTGTGTGGATTGTCCAAAATTATTATTTTTAATATATGTGATGAGTTTGTTGGGCTCAATTTACATAGAAAAAAGATTCAGGCCTTACTTTGCAGAAATACATTGCAAAATACTCAATTGAGATAAAAAAAGATTGAGGCATTACCTTTTCTCATGTAATTTGGGATATTTCTAATGAATTTCTGCATAGTTACTCATGAATCAAATTTTTCTACCTATATTGACGAAATCGATTGCAAAATATCCTAATTTATTTACAAAAAAATTGATTCAAGTGTTACTTTGCAGAAATCCATTGCAAAAATATTAGGATAATAAGATTTAGTAATAATGCGCGCTAAGTCTTCTCAGTTAAGATCCACCAAAACGCAATTCGCCAGGCGTCCCACAAATTGTTGTATGCAATGCATACCGTCGGGCCTCTTGCCATCGTCACGGAACAGACCATTCGGTTCGAGAATAGCTGGTACGTTAGCGCTGACAAAGGCCCGCCGGAGGATATCGTTAAGGCTGGCATGACGAGATATCCGACCAGAACGGCCCAGTACACGATAATCTGTGATGACCAAGCTGTTCGATAGCAGTACCGCACTGGCTAATATTAATTACAAGAGAGTCCGCCTGCGACGCAAGACGTTGCGGGTTCGATTCCCGCCTCGGAAGAAATTTATGTACGATCTGCAGAAATATGTTCCTTTGGTCTGGGTGTTTTATATGTAAAATAAAAAATATCTATCTATGTATTATAAAGTATTAAATATATCAGATATCTGGTACCCATAACACAAGCTTTGAGTAGCTTACTTTGGGGCTAGATGATGCTGTGTGGTTTGTCCATCGTTATTATTATTAATTAATTCACCTTAAGTTGATGACCTATAAAAAGGTCCTTATAACTTGCGATTTTAACCGCTTTCAACTGCATCCGCATGTATTGATTGTAGAAAAATTATACTCTACAGATTATCAGTATCGGACGGGGTGACAAACGACGGCACGTCCGAGATAGGCAGCGAGGGGGAAGCGTGTCCGTTCAGCAAAGACCCCTCGGGGCGGTACGTGGTGCTGTACACGTTTACTGCGCGCGACGAGAACGATGTACATGTGGAGCGGGGGGAATTTGTAACAGGTTAGTACGGAAATAAGTGAGCACTGACTGTATTACGTAAGGCTTATAAAATAAGCACTTAGACAAGTTAGTCAGAGATAGGCAGCGAGGGCGAGCGTTCAGCAAAGACCCCTCGTCCACGTCATCCCCTCGTCGTAACCACATCATCTCTAGACACTAGCTCAACACTGGAGAGTTTCTCAAAAATACCATTTGTTATATATATATATATGATATAGAACAGGATGCTATGCTCATTTCCATAGACATCTCGTCAATGTGGTTCAGCAAGAAACTCCTGTTGACGTCATGCAGATTTTACTTGCATCAAAATGTTGCAACCGAGGTTCGCGAATGCAGCTATAGAAAGCCATCATAGCACAGTCAACAGTGTAGATGCTGAAAGGTATTTCAGTATCTGCAATGTCGTCATAAAAGACCGAAGGCAAAGGCTGAAGCAAGAAATATAGAGACAACCACGATGTTATCTTTTAACTGACTTTTCTCTTATCAATATTTTGTTAACTATTTTAATGATTATGGTAATAAATGCTATTAGTTTTTTAATGCGAATAAAAGCGAAAATTTAGATTTTTAACTTAAATTCATGCGAAATTTCGTTTCTTTTGTAGCGAAATATACGTAACCCTACTTATAGAGAATATCTGAGCTCTAAATTCATTACATTTGGCTTAGCTTAGCTTATTAGCTAGATGTTCTGTGAATTGTCAATTATTTATTTATTACAGTGCTAAACAGAGAAGACCCTGACTGGTACTGGATAGTGCGGAGCGATGGTCAAGAGGGATTCATACCCTCGGGATTCGTGTATCCCGCTGTTGTACAACGTAAGTACCTTTAATGGTTCTAAAATACAAAAATATTTTATTTTTATTTCTTTACGTACAATAGAGTAAATTTATTTGAAATTTGCTTTTAAGAGGACTTCGGAAGGATGAATTCCTTATTCCCGCGGCTTCGCACGCGTTTTTTCTATGGAAACGTTTCAAGGCATTTCCACGGGAACTGATTTATTGGATAAAAAGTAGGCTATATTTTATTCCAGGGCTAGTACTACGTCTATTTTACAATATATTATTTAATTAATATTATTTAATGGAGGAAACTTGCTGGTTTAGGAATTATTTAAGTATGTTTTTGTTTAGTTAATTATTATGACTGTTTGTTTCCCAAATAAATAAAAATAAATAAATATCAGCTGGATCCGTTAGACAGTTTTCGCGTTTAGAGTATTAGTGAGGATGGTTCCCACTATTTTTATAAAGTGAACTGATGTAAATAAATAAATTTGGACAATTCACGCAGTATTATCCAACCAAGCTAATGAGAGCTTGTGTTATGTACCTACCTCAATATATTGTGTTAAGTATATCCTTCATCTAGAGTCTAGATCACTGTTATTGTTATACTTAGTAAACACTTACACAGTAAGAACTCCGGAATAAATATTTGGAGATTGTACAAACATTTGCTCCAAGGCGTGAATCGAACCCGCAACCTCCTGCCTCTCAGGCGGACCTACGCCCACCTCGCCACATCGCATCGGTTGTTAAAAGTCCTACTAATATTATAAACGCGAAAGTCTGTAAGTATGGATAGATGGATGATTGTTACTTTCTCACGCAAAAACTACTGAACGGATATGGATGAAATTTGGCACAGAGATAGATTATAGTCTGGAATAACACATTGGCTATACTTTATCCCAGAATTCCCATGGGAACGGGAATTACCGCGGGTGAAACCGCGAGGCGCTGCCAGTATTAGATATAGATCACTACATAGTATAAAACTAAGTCTCTTTTTCTGTCTCTATGTCCCTTTGAACGCTTAAATCTTTAAAACTAAGCAAAGGATTTTGATGCGGTTTTTTTGAATAGATAGATTGATTCAAGAGGAAGGTTTATACGTATAATAACCGTGCGAAGCCGGGGCGGGTCGCTAGTAGATTATAAACGTCATTAATTCGTATGTTGTAATTCCAGCGGCTCAACAAGACAGCACGCAGACGGCGCTCCCCCAGCCGCCGCCGATCTCTCTCAACAACACTATGAACACATCACAGGACACGGATGGGCGGTACCACGGGACTGAGCTAGTCATGCTTTATGATTACAAGGTTAGTATGCTCAGACTGTATTTCGAGAACGTCTTTGTCCAGCTGTGGACTTCGTTTGGCCGTCGATGACTCTTCTAGATGTACAGTGGATGTATGAGTCGTGCAGATAATAGTAATAATATTATGTGTTCAGTAATTTACATTTCTGTATTATCTGTAAGTTTCAAGAAAATCGGCCCGCTACAGGTTGAAGAGCTACAAAAAACGCCAAAATAACGTTAATGGTGGAATTTCCAAAAATCCTTGCTATTCCTGTGATCTTCTTCGCACAATCGCTCTTGTCTTATATTATAAGTACTAGTAGTGTCTTATATTTGCTACAAAATTTAAATGTTCCTATGAATGATTTTGAAATGATTTGAAATGATGTTCATAAGTATACCTATATTTACCAAAATGAATTCCATATAGTAAGTTGAAATACCAATGTTAACAATTAACTTGATCAATAAAAACGTTATTATATATGTTATTATTGTTATAAATATGTCATTCGCAGGCACAAGCACCAGACGACCTATCAGTGAAAAGAGGAGAGTGGGTGTACGCGGACCTAACACAACAGACGGTGGAAGGCTGGCTGTGGGCGCACGCGCCGAAATCACGGCGCTCGGGGTTCATACCTACCGCTTATGCCAGAGCTCCCCATACCACGTCGTTGTGAAACACTTGCGTCTAAACCTTTGAGCACCACCTAGTGAGTCTATGTAGCACCATTCAATCAGGGAAAAATCAGAATAACATTGATTATAAGTACAACCTAGGCCACCACTCCTTAAAAAAAGTTTCACATTATTAGTTAATTCGTCTTCATACTTTTGCATTGGCTCTTCGTTTTTTTGCATTATACCAACGGAACAGGTATTGGAGCAACATATTATGACTCGAGAGCAATTCTTTTAGGGTGAATTTAGCCACAAAATCTGTTTTGCGCTTTTGCGCGCTTGCAACAAATGTGACTGGATAAGGGAACCTCCCGATCATAAAGTTTCCTGCCTTTTACCTTGCCATGCCTTACTGTTGATGGAACAATGACTGAAGATAATTACAAAAATTACATTCCATTTTATATTAAAGTTGAAGTGCTCTAGTATTCGCATATAGACTGAGTATGGTCTATTAATTTATGCGTTAATTTTGTATAACAATGGTGCCAAATCGGATATTGCCAATTCATAACTAATTTGCCAGCACTGAAAATGATGTCATCCTTTTCATCATTGGTCACTATGAAAGGGACAGCACCATTTTAAACTAACATTTTTCGTTAAATTACTTTAGCGATATTGCATCAATACCTAGGTGATGCTCTTCTGAAAGATTAGCTAGAAATAATCTGCTATCATTGGTTGGATAGCTTTGTTATAGTAGGAAAACTTGTGAAAAATATCAAATATTTTACAAAATGCCACTTAAATACTAGGTTAATTTTAAGAAATCTGCTACATCATATATTTTTATACTGAATGTAAATAGCTTTAAGTAATATTGTATGTATTTAGCTGATATCACAAAATTTTCCGTCCAATATTCGACTGATTTCGAAGTTACGCTTTTTACTTCTAACTTGTAAGAATTCTTATGTAATAATGAAAATAAATGTTTAAAATATTTTTATATTAATCTTTCTTTATTTCCTGTTTCTATCATCAGGCCTATAACACGGAATAGATAAGATATAGGGTAGGTATAGGTGCTATAGGGAGTTATGTCAGTGTAAATGCAGTGAAAGCTTAAAATACATCAAAAACCATTTATTTTACAAAGCTTAGGTTTATCCTATTCTAACAAAATGTTCTTCTTTTTCTTCTTAGCCTGTTGCTTTATCTCATCTTTAATGGTCCATGCCTTTAATTGCTCCTCCACTTTGTAGATATCTTGATCAGTCACTGTTACAGGCATTTGGAGTTCAATTTGCTCACTTTTAATAAACTTGAGATTTTCTAGTTTTTGCTTCAAATATGGACCTTGTTGACTTTCAAGAAGGTTTCTGTATTCATCTAGCTTTTTGTTTCGTATGTCAGTGCAATGCATTTCTGTGAGCTTACGAAGTGATTCCTTGCGCGATAACTTGTGGTGTGATCTAAATGAAAGGAAAGCTTTGTTAGTACATAATTAATTATTTAACAATACATACACCAGACAAACAGGATTTAAAATGTTTGTAAACAAACCATAACCCAAAACTAAAACTTGCTTGGCATCAAGTTTGAGATTTTAAGCTATATTTATTCTAGATCTCAATTTGACAAGTAATGTAAATTGCATGTATAAAGACACAGCACCAAACTGAATTTTTGTGGGAGATTTTTCATCATCACTGATTTATTTTGGCCAAGGATTTCCAACAAAATTACCCTCTAAAAAGTTAAATCTTAGCATGTGAAAGTTATAGTGGTTAATCAAATCATACTAATAATATAAATGCCAAGGTTTGGAAAAATGTTGTTATGTTGAATGTTTGATAACTACCTGTGTTTGATCCATTGAGGAATCTTGATGCCAAACTATTGAATAGATCAACTAAAATTTTGAACGAACATAGGTACTTATTCTAGGCTTGGAATAAAACATAGGCTACTTTTTATCAATTTTCATGCAAGTGAAGATGCAGCTAGTTCAAAATAAAAATGCAAGATGTTAACAAACTTACTCTGGGTGTCCTTTGTATTCAATATCTAACTTCTCCAATAGCCACTCGAATTTCTTGTAGTCATATTGTCTCAAATACTTCATCAGTTTCTTCCTTCTATCTATCCTTTCTTGTAGAATCACCTACACAACAAAAAAAACAACTTTATGAACCACAGAACAGACTTGCACAAAAAAATTTGCTTTAGACAGACAGATTTAGACAAACTGGTAATAAATTCGAAGATAAAAGACTTCGAGTTTAGGTGTTTCAATAATTATTATGGCGCTTACCTTTCTCTTGTTATCTCTGTGGTTTTTCTCCATTGATGCTTGCAGATATCTGATGGTAGCTGTTAGACTTGCAACTGAAAATAAAACTAAATTAATCTTTTACTTTGATGGGCAGGGTTTATCATTGCCCAGTAGTGTGAGAGTAAAGTTGAGTATCAAACATAATATTACAGAGCAAGAGCAAGTCATGTACAATAATAAATCATTGGCAACTATTTTATGATGCTATATTTACTGCTAAAAGACTATGACTCCCGCACTAGGCTTAGCCTGTTTTGCAGAGGATCTAAATACTAGTCTGTTAGCCATGATATTCGGAAAAGGTATTCATATAAATAAGTATCAGATCTTACTTTTGATTTCTGCAGAGCAAGTATCATACTTGTGCCGCCTCACTTTATCCTCAATCTGTTGTTGAGCTACAACACTGAGTTCCTTCTGGCCAAGGTGAGCTATCGAAAATATCTTCTTCACTGATGCAGGGGCACTGAAAATAGACACAGGCATTAATTACCTACAAAGAATACCTACTAAAAGGTTTTGAGTGTTCCAATTTTTGGGACAAGTGATCGATCATGGAGCATGAACTAAGAAATATCCCGTTTTAATTGACTTTAATGTTAGGAAGAAATCGTGATAGATTTAAAAACTGTTTTTAATCTTCGTAATAAGTAGGTACTTAGTGGTAATTTTTTAAATAAAGAAAATACTTGTCAACATTTTTTTGCTAATAAGACTTTCTGAAATAGCTACTTACTCTTTAATCTCTTCCGTTAGAGCATAATATTTGCCTATAGTATTTTCAGGAATAGCTGGGAGGCTTTCCAAATCGCCAGACTTTTCTGGTTTGTAAGAGGGAACGTAATCTGGCCTGACCCATTTTACATTCGCCGTGTGCTTGATCCCACGGGATTGGACAATAGAGAATGATATTCGTCGCAGCATCACGGTGGAATCTCAATAAATTTGTGATAAATTTACCCTAATAAGATAAAAGAAAACTCGATTTTAAAATAATCAAACAAAACTTTCATTGAAATCTAACCTCAAAGTTAAAGTCAAAACAAAGAAAGTTTGTCAATATTGTCAATTGTCAACGACATGGCTGTGTTGCCACCATGGGCGGGATAAAATTAATCCGTTAATCCAATACCTAAATCTAGTACATGGAATAAAACTAGCGTCTAGCGTAGAAGTAAATTGCCACAAATCGTAAAAATACTGAATATGATCACACAAGTGGCCGCGCCACTCTGCTGTCTCGAGCTATATATCGCACTAGCGGCAGCGGACTAGAATTGCCCAGCAGAGCGTTAAAAGTGTTAACACACTGAAACCGGAGGCGGAGCGGAGGCGAAGGCGTGCGAGTTGTATTCTATGGAATCCTATGAAAGCATAAACACACACCGCAGGCCGCGCACCGCTTAGCCACTGCCTCCGGTGTGTGTTTATGCTTTCATATGATTCAATAGAATACAACTCGCACTCCTGCGCAGCTGCGCCTCCGGCAGCCGGGCCACGACTTCTGTGTGTGACGACTTTCAATGAAAAAAGAAAACCAAAACTGCCTAGCAGTTACAGCCTGTCCAGATAGGGCGCTTTACGCGCGCTTTACGCGCGAGTGCCCTCGCGCGTTTCAATTTATATTGCGTCCAGATGCGGCGTTTTACGCGCGCTCCACTGTTCGCCCGAGTATTTCGACTCGCGCGTAGCACGCGCGAGTCGAGAGTCCAGCGCTTTACGCGCGTAAAGCGCCCTATCTGGACAGGCTGTTAGGGGTTTTCCCCTAACCTGCAGGGGTATTCACTATTCAGACAGAAACTTCGTTTCCGAATCACGGACACGAAATCCGACACAAATTCGCGCGAAATTCAAATATTTGAACGGTTTTTATTAGATTCTGCGTTTTGCAAGGAATAAAAGTACCAGAAAAGTAATTTCCTATCCACAAAACGTATTCTATCACCCCATGTTACACAAAAATTTCATATAGGTACCTACTTAATGGACCATTTGGAAATAAGTTGATTTTTTGAAATATGCCTTTTATACCTATTATTAATTTCTCCGAAAGTAGCACTAAATCGTAATTATTTAAAACATGGTTTCATAGAAAATGTTTTACAAATTACTTACAGGAAATTATTTTCCTTTAAGTAGGTATACTCATAAAATATTAAAATATTCAACCTATATTAGTTTTTACATGACTTTATTAACAACGAAAATTACAAGCAAAGGAATAGAAAAATTACAACTAGTATTTACAATTGAAACCAAATTGAATTCAAATATTTAAAATATTTGAATTTCGCGCGAATCTGCATCAGATTCCAAGTCGATGACTCAGTAGCGGAGTCTGCTGACTGAATAGCCCTGCTGACTCGTTAGGGCTAGGAAGTTAAGGTTTTCCTAGCCCAGTTTCATAGCTTGCTAGATATCTACCTCTAGGTTCATCTTATCCATTGAGTTGACATTTTGTTGAAATTTAAGTTAATTCAAAAGGGTGTATCGGGTTCGGGTAGGTACCTAATAAATAAATGAAAACATCATGAACATTCATTATTTATTGCTCTTATATCAAACCTCAAACTTACAAGCAATATATTTGTACTAACGTACCACACCACATGACTAAAGCTGGCGCCACACTATCATCCATTATCTGAACTAAAACCAGCCTCAAGTAGGGTTCTCTACAATTTTGCTTATTTAGAAACCAATATTCTATAATCTAGAATCATAATTCTAGAATCTAGAATATTGATGTCTAAAATCTAGACATTATCATAGCCATGTGATGACAATATGTCCCCAGCTTAAACACTACACATCATTCTAATAAATTCTATACAATATCATAAGACGTGAATAACTAAAATAAATACCAAACTTTAACAAAAAGTGAACAATCCTAGCTTAATTTATGTTGATCACTCCATTTCATAGTTCATTCATAAAACAAAAATAGCATTATAAGTACCTATGTTATAGACATGACATGATAGATTTGAATTACAGCACCACAAACAAAAAATAAAACCCGCCAAGAGCGAGTTGACTCGCACACACAAGGGTTCCGTATCATCGCACAAAATATTATACTTTTTATCACCTATAGTACCTATCTATGCTGTGCTATAGTTTACCAAAATAAATAAGAGAAAACAAAAAAAAAAAAGAAGCCATTGATGATCGGTATTCAACGTGGAATGAACGTTGGCCCCTAATTATTTAATTTATTTTTATAGCGGCAATACAGCATACTCATAAAAATTTCAAGTGTTTTTTACGGTATATTTATATAAAACAGCCATTGTAAATATCGAGCAAAAAACGCTGAAAAAAACATGCTTTTCTTGTACATAAGGTACCCCTTTCATATCATAATATTTATATTTTTGTATTGTTCTTATGATAAATTTCAACTTTCAACCCGCTGACAGATGGAAACTTAATAATAAAAGAGCCTCGTTTTCACCCATTGGGCAAAAAAGTGTCATGCCTCATCAACTCAACGAGAGTACCTATCACCGGCCACAACAATAATAGTGACTTGGTGAGTGTCTGTGGAGTTTGTGTTTTACAAATAAAAAAATCGATTGTTAATGACATTAATTTCTGAGTTAATAAGAGACACCATAATTACACTTTTGTGGAATGTGAAAGCAAAATTATAAGACAATAACTTTCAAAAAGTAAAAAGAGTAGGAAGACCAAAATCAACTATTATTCTAGTGCGTGTTCGTTCATCTGGCACAGAAAAATAAACACGTCTGGTAGACCAAACCGCAATCCAGAATCGCACAAAAGAAACGCGACGTGTACCTTTGGTTGATAAGCGCGAATTCGGCGCTACTGTCTTTAGTGATTCTCGTCATAGAAAATTCTTACGATTTGATTCAAGCCAACACGCGTCGCGTTTTGTTTGGTCGCTTGCTGTTTCAATATACCTCTAATAGTGTGGAGCTATTTCGGCGGCTTGGTTGACGATATGCTAAGACGCGTAGCTTAGAGTTCAAAATCCAAAATAGACATCGCCTCGCATCCAGTTGGGACTAGCTAAGATGCTTGTCCGATTAGTTAGATGTCGGTTTTAGATTTTGAACTTATAAGTACCATTGAAGCAACCCGCTATGCTAACATCTACCACTGCTACCAGCCTGCATTGCGGTACTGGCCTTAAAAGCCACTAGCGACTATAAGCAAGCGCTTTGCCATCAAATATAAACCACAATAGGTACAATGATTTGAGCTGGAGATACCTTTTCTTTCAGATCGAAAACCTAAACAATATCTCTGTCAACATGATTGTGAAAGGAAAGCGAGCCCTAAACTTAATACTGGACTTTATCTGACTACTTAATTTTATATATCTATACCATATACTCTTAATGTCTTTCATAAACTTACTTAAAAACAGTGACACAAGATTTTTCAAGCTCTGTTAGCTTTCATGACATTTTGTACCAATAACAGTGTGTGCCATAGCAAAACCGTTTACTGCATTTTTTTTTGTTTAGTGGAAGAATGTGTAAATATCTCTACCAAGTCAAATGGTTTTAAACCTTTGTTTATTTTTTAAAGAATGTTTTAAAACATACGATCTAGATAGACTAGCGCTAAAATAAAAAGGAAAAAAAATTGGAAGATGTTAGGAACAAGAAAATATTAAAATAATTAACATGTTTTTTGGAATATTTCAGCTATCACAAATAAATAAAAAACAATATCAAACAATTTGAAAAATATTAAAATAAATATTTCAAAGTGGATCACATCTTATTCTAGACAAATTAGCTTATACACAAGTTCAAGACCAATAAAACCAGTGCTCAAACTAATTTAAGGTGTTTAAAACGTATTTAATTTACTTCATAACATTCAAGATCGATAGATAAAGAGGGAAATTTTTATATTAATCAGTCTATCGATCTTTTTATTATATTTTAGGATATTCAAATCTAACTGCCTATCAATCTAACGTACCTCGCTTTTTTATTTTAAGAAATGGGAAACAGGTACCCATGAATAGGTGATTAAGGACCATTTGGAAATGCCACCACATTTTGATGATTTAAGCTAAGAATTCTATTTAGATGTCTAGGTTTCAACTATTGCAAATCTCTATTGAATACGGTACCTACGATACGGACTCAAGTTATTTGTATATAATAACTGTATTACATTAAGACTGCTTGTATAACTGCCTCATTTTCTTTAAAAAGTGCAGAAAATTAGTTATATTCGATAATGAGTAAACAATCATAAAATCTTAGGTCTATTCTCAAATTGTGACCTTTTTATATCGAAATATTTGGGCAGTACAAAACTTGGCAGAAGTTGTAACATGGTCAATTAACGTACTTAATATTTGCAGTATTATTTTAGACAAATTAAACTATTTCTCCTATTTTGCTAATTTCAAACTTTCATATTAATTTAATTACTCGTAATTCACACTTTTATACACTCATACTCCATTATTGCTATAACTAAGCACCCAATTCATCCAAACTTTCACTCTGGATAGTGAAAGTCAAAATGTTACTCTACGTTTTAGTATATTTATTTTATTATTTACATTTTGGTAAAGGCAAGACAACGCGTCGTCGGACGATAGCTGCTTTTTTACATTAACTTATGTAATTCGTTTTACATAATAACATGTTTGTATTGTTCGATCATAAAGGAAGAAACGCTATACAAAAGTTGCCCCAAATCCATATCGTATATTTTTACAGGGAGGTTACTTAAAAAGTTATTGTGTCAACTCCCTCTTAAAAAATCTTTACGTTTATTCATTTATTTATTCATTTATATTATTCGTTTAATGTTAATTATGGACATACGAAATCTGAAATTAATAAATAAAAATAATTTACTTTTAGAGTTCTGACGAGAAACCTAATTACATAAATGGGATTCTCGTCAGAACCCAAAAATGGATTATGATAGTTTCTTCAAATAAAAAGTTTCTAACTTATATTTACGTTATAAAAGTCCATTTGATGATTTTTAAATCCCAGGATTTAAACATCATCATCATCGCATGATTATAGAAGAGGTATTTATCAACTCGGTGTTAATTCCAAACTGGAACTTTAGGTTAATATGCTCAGGTAATTCCGATCACTGGTAATTCACATTCGCATCGCAAAAAAATTTGCTCCTACAGTATCAGTTCATAGCAATAAGCATCTGTTGTATCTATTTTACTGAGGGGAAGTGATATAGTATAGCTTTTTCTTTTCTTTATGTTCGAAGGCCTACTGAAAATGACGTTATTTCTCATGCTGTCTCGCTGAGGTTGAATTCGAACGGAACAAGAGAGTATAAGAGAGGATCATCGTCAATTCCATGCTTTAAGTACGTAGTTTATACAATTAATTGATTTTAATTAATTATGGTTACAACCATTATTGGATTGTCGAGGTAAATGTGGATTATAGTGACATAAAAACAGTTTTTGGAGTTTTCACTAGCTAATGAAGACAATTATTTGGCTAAACCCGATGATACTCGGAGTTGAGGCCATAACGCATTCACTGCCCAGATTTTTTTTACCTATGTATACCTACAATGAAAGTGTCAAAATCATTATGGGCTTCCCCCCATGAGGTTTGCGTCCAGTAGTGGACCAATATAGATGTAGATGCTAGTGAATGCCAACAACTGTTTTTATAACAGATAATAATCCACCGTTAGTGTCAATTCGCATCGACTTGTAGGCCACAACTGTTCATCGCACGATGGGAATTGCGCGACATCTTTACACTATTTAGACTATCGCACGATCATGCACGCGCGACGAAAAAGCTCGTACCTCGCTCGCTCGTTCAGTAGCCAATTAGGTCGTCGATGCCCAATAGACCGTTCCGTTATCGACCACCGTCGATTGACCGTTCTTTTATCGACTACCGTCGCGTGCCATATAAGGAACATTAACAATAGGTGACTGGGTAAGAAAATCATAATTAATTATTATATTGAACTCGTATTTTTTGTCAATCAAACAGAAATATTGTTCGTTCATCGAACTGATGGACTAATTACATGTTTTTAGGTATTTAACCTATTGTCGAGGATATTATTTGATTGTCGAGGTGAGGATCTAAGATTCGTTCTAGCGGGCATAGTACTACGTGTTACTTTCCGTGATTGACAAGTTCATAATACGGTCATGGTGTAGCTATATAGTGGACAGACACCTTTATGTGTTCTTTATATGCGTGCGATAGTTGAATATTCGCCGAAGTCATTATAAATAGGCTTAATAGTCTACTATGTGTTAATTCCCTGAACTTTCACTGACTCTTATATCTGTCGCCGCCTGATAGTAGAATCAGTTCGTTTATAGAATGGCGAGGCCGATTGCAAAACGGCACAATTCAATTATTGTCTAAGCCGATTGTTGAACGATAAATAGATTATAGAGGTTAAAAAAGCTTGGGACGGGAATTTCTCCGATCGAAAACTTGGTAAAGGTTCGCTTATTTACCTTAAACAAGATGGAAGGGAATAAAAATCAAATTATTACTTCCTAGTTTTACTAATATATCGACTCCACGATAAAACTGTTCACTAAACCATTTCTTAGAATTCAAATAATAAGATTATCCCGACAAAATTTCGTTCAATCGGCCTAGCCATTCAACAAACGGGCTGATTCTCGATCCGGCGAACCCATAAATATCTACATAATGTAATTCACTTTGCAAGTACTTGCTGCTTGGATCGCGGAGTAAACTTGTAACTTTCACTGCTGGCTTTGTACGAGGTGCTAAGTCCTACCGCTATCTTGAAAAGTTTCCGCTGCGCTGTAAAAGATAATATTAAATTAACAATGGACTGTGAAAACTTTCACAATTGTGATTAAACTAATGACATTTGCAAACGTTTGTGGTGGGGTTCTGGGTTATTTATGAAACATAAAAAATATTTATCTAAGTCATGTATTGTATTAAGTATATCAGTCATCTAGTACCCATAACACAAGCTCTGCTTATTTGGGGCTTTGATTATTTGGGGCTTTGATGCTGTGTGAATTCTCCAGCATTATTTATTATTAGCAGCGCCTCGCGGTTTCACCCGCTTAACTTCCGTTCCCGTGGGAATTCCGAGATAAAATATAGCCTATGTGTTATTCCAGACTATAATCTAAATCTGTGCCAAATTTCATCCATATCCGTTGAGTAGTTTTTGCGTGAAACAGTAACAAACATCGATCCATCGATACCTACAAACTTTCGCGTTTATAATATTAGTAAGAAGTAGGTTTAATCACTACATAGTATAAAATAAAGTCGCTTTCTCTGTCCCTATGTCATTACGTCCCTTTGAACGCTTAAATCTTTAAAACTACGCAACGGATTTTGATGCGGTTTTTTTTAATAGATAGTGTGATTCAAGAGGAAGGTTTATACGTATAATAAAACCGTGCGAAGCCGGGGCGGGTCGCTAGTTGAAAAATAAATATCAACTAATATTATAAAATGAAAATATCACACTAATATTATAAATGCTAAAGTTTGAATGGATGGATGAATGTTTGTTATCTCTTCACGCCAAAATTACAACAAATCGGGCTGAAATTTTGAATAGACGTAGTTCTATGCCTGGAATAAACCATAGGCTACTTTTTATCCCATAAATCAGGTCCCATGGGAAACAAATAACCTTTTAACGTTTCTATAAAAACTTTCTATAAGACGCATGAGAAGCCAAGGACAAAAACTAGTTCAAAATAAAACCAAATTGAAACTGACATTGGATAAAATTAAACAACGAAAACTCACCAAGTCCAAAGATTCCTTCGCCAAGCGAAACACATCCTTATTCCCTCTTCTTTCCCTTCTTTTTACTAATTCTTTTGCTATAGTTCTGCGCTAACGTATTTACTATAGAAACCACGAAGTATACGACCATAGCTAAGACAAACTTCTCGAGTAAGCTGGATAGAACTGATCCCTGGTTCTCAACGGACGATTCTGTATCGTTTTTGTGTAAACGAGACTTTTGGTTGCGAAGAAACTCTAGTAAAGGCGCCTCTAGTTTTGGCCCGATGTATGGTATCTTTTCCACCCATGATAGGACTTGGCTGGAAGGAAATTGATCTTATTAGTTTGCTGATATGGTTGAATAATTATTGAGCTGCAATATATAAAATTTGACTTGTCTAAGTGCTTATTTTGTAAGCCTAAAGAAATAAAGATATTGATTTACTGATTTATTTACTGATATTGTGTTCCGACGCTCGAAATTAACCAAGTTAAGTTGTTACAACAACAAGATATAATCTAAAAATTTTACATTATGTACCTACTATACTTTAGAAGGTACAAAAAGTAAAAATTTTAGAACGTTTTTGTAATTAACCAATTACTAACCTAGCTCTTTTTGAATACTTATTTTATTTTATCAATAGTTTTTATTTAGCTCAGTATAATTATACAGATATAATTTGGTAAGAAATTTTCTTCATCATCATCAGCCTATATTAGTCCACTGCTGGACATAGGCCACCCCTAGTGAGCGCCATAGCGCCGTGTCTTCAGCTTGCCTCATCCAGCATCTAGCAGCAGTCTTTCGCAGATCGTCATCTCACCTGGCCGGAGGGCGTCCTACACTAAGTTTGCCGAGTCGCGGTCTTTATTTAGCTGAGTATTAGGCTGAGCTTATAAGGGTAGGCCTATGTCCAGCTGTGGACTTATATAGGCAGTTTATGATGATGATAATACCACACCTACTTTATAAAAAATTCAACTTACCCAACCAAGCTCTCATTAAAAGCAATAATGACAAACATCTTCTGTATATGCATCTTAATAACCGCCTTGCCTAGCACCGTCGCGCCGAAGAACGTCCAGAAAGGCACTAGGAAGTGGCCACAAGTTAGCCCGGCCAAGTCGAAGAGCGGGTTAGGTATTGAAGCACATGCTAAGATGCCGGCGAAACCGACCCTTTGGACTAGTTTTTGCACCATTTGTTTTGCTCTGAAAAGGGAAATAAGGTTAATCAAGCGCATGCGTAGTTTAAAGTTAACATTTTTAGGAATTACGGTTGGGAAGACAGGATTTAAAAATAATATTAATTAATACATATGTACATATTGCTTGACTATCCACACAGCATCATCTAGTCCTAAGTTAAGCAGGGCTTGTGTAATTCCCGTTCCCGTGGGAATTCCGGGATAAAATTTCATCAAATTTCATCCATATCCGATCAGTAGTTTTTGCATGAAAGAGTAACAAACATCCATCCATCAATACTTACAAACTTTCGGGTTTATAATATTACTAGCGACCCACCCCGGCTTCGCACGGTTTTATTATACGTATAAACCTTCCTCTTGAATCACTCTATCGATTAAAAAAAACCGCATCAAATTCAGTTGAGTAGTTTTAAAGATTTAAGGATTGAAAGGGACATAGGGACAAAAAAGCGACTTTGCTTTATACTATGTATGTAGTGATGGTCTATCTAAGATCCGACTGTAGGATTAGCCCGCTCATCGTTTTTTGCCAAATTTTTATGTTTATTTGTAAGAAGGAGAATATGTATCTACTAGGTTGCCTATCAGAATTTGGCCGCATGTATTTTTAGTAGGATAGCATTCAAAGATAATTATCAAAAAAATTTCGTTGTAGTTATTAAAACATACGCTTAATTTTTTGGTTATATCTTAAACCTACGTATCGCCCAGGGGGGTTAAAAAAATTCTAAAAAAAACATCACGTGATTAATGGACGGCCCTAGGGATTAGAAGTTACATTGTAGTAGGGGGGGGGGGGGCATTAACAATTCTAAAAGTAGCCTTCCGTTCCTAGCAACGACCGCAACGCGGCGCGTTACCCACTGCTTTGTATGAATTTATATGGAGCACTAAACACATGGCTTAAACTGTATATTTTGTGAAAGGAAACCAAATAAACTTTTTCTTATCTTATCTTATGGCGCGACCGGTGGGCGTGGCTCCATATAAATTCATACAAAGCAGTGGGTCGCGCGACCCAATCGCGGTCGCGCGTCTCGGTCCCTAGGAACGGAAGGCTGCCTTAAAAAACATCACTTGATTAATGGACGGCCCCTAAAGATAGTTATAGTTAGTTATAGTTACCTTCCAGTGGTAGTATCATCATCCTTCTCATTGAGCTGCGCGACTCCCCCGCCCGAGAGGCGCGCCGCCCTCGCCATGAAGTAGGGCGGGAGCTCGCCCAGGGCGGTTCCGAGCCCCCACATCATGGACTCCACGCGGACTTTGGACATTATGTTCCATATCGAGACTGTGTTGTTTGGGTCGATTTCTGCTGGGCAGATTATGCTGGAAGGAATGTTGAATTAGGAATAGAATCAGGTGAAAATTAGTTTCATCAGGCTCAAATATTATGTAGATTTATTTTGGAACATAAAGAAGGTACAATAATAAAATAGGCAGCCATAAGAGAAGGAGTAAAAACTACTCGCCACGGGGATTAAAGTTAGTTCCATCATTGTGAACATTATACATATTTTAAAAAGATTTGAATTGATTAAACTAAAGAGTTTTATGTAGTTTTATTTGAAGAAGTTATATAAAAAAGTATTACTTAATGCAATTGAGTAACTATAGTAAAAATAAAACAAGTGCTACTGTGTTAGTTTTTCCAAATATTATAAAAAATTATTCTCCATAACTGTGTTAGGCCGAATTGGAATCAAAATGTAAGTAATGTATTCACAATTGAAACAATTGAGATAACTGCAGACTGCTGCAAACAATATTGAGTTAGCTCAATAGACCCGACTACGACTATCAATGCCACTTGACACGTCTTCAAGACGCTGGCTGCATTGCCCGCTGTATGGCAATGCTGACTCACCGGATACTCACCAGCTCTCGTGTCACGCGTCACAAGTGACAAAGTGTTAATTGATTCTCTTAAACCAGGAAAGTTTAGTTCGTTATAGATAGATAAATAATTTTATTAAAAAACAATTTCAATTTTTAAGTTTGTTAGTAGTACCTTAAATCCTATGTTACGTTTGTCTAAGCACTAGGTTCTATTCTATTTGAGCTTACTTAAAACTTATACTTAAATTATAAACTTACTCATAAGGATAGGGTCACCAAAACCACCATAGGGTCACCAACCCCACCATGCTAGGGTTGCTATTACTAACTGTAACGCATACAGTCTGATAGACTTACTCATTAGGATAGGGTGGTTCAGGGAAGTTCAAGGCGCCGCACTCGTAGGCCGCGAGCGTGACCCGCGCTATATGCGGGCCCAGGTATAGCAGGAAGGTGTGCAGCCCTGTGCCGAGCCCCACCGAGCTACAGACGCCGAGGATCACCCACCAGCCCCACCATGCTAGGGTTGCTATTACTAACTGGAAGAAAAAACGATAGTAAGGGTTAGTATTTAATTACTAGCAGCACCTCGCAGTTTCACGGAACGGGAATTACCTCGTAATTACCGTTTCGTTATGTGTTATTTCCAGACTATAATCTATCTCTGTGCCAAATTTCATTCATATCTGTTCAGAAGTTTTTGCTTGAAAGAGTAACAAATATCCATCCATCCATACTTACAAACTTTCTCGTTTATAATATTGTATGAAGTGTATATCAGTTATCTAGTACCCATAACAAAGCTCTGCTTAGCTTGGGGTAGATGATACTGTGATGACACTCTTATCCATCCACGGTTGTCTAGTAGAGATCGCTCTTGAGCGATAAGACCGCCTATTGTTACACATTTTGTAAATTGTTTATGTTTAGTATAATACCTTTAAGTGTGCAATAAAGAATTTTCTATCTATATATCTATCTATGTCCTACATTTTTGTATGTCCTTTGAATAAACATACTCACTTGTACATAAGGCTGGTGAGGTCCACTTATATGGTAGGATACTGCCGTACCGCTTATCAATAACACTATTAACAACGCTAGTAATTTGTACGCTAGTAATCTGAAACAATAGAACATTTAGTTGCACACCGTGTATTCGAACATGTCCTGTTTTTACGGTGTCAGGACCAATAACGTTAGGCACAGGATTAAGACTCAACCACATAATCACGATTTTGAAGCGCGACTTGTATCGAGCGATTTTGTAGCTCGATTCCTTATGTCGTCCATCTTCGGAAGTATATTCTTTTCCATCAAAAACTAGGAATTTCTCAATTCGAATTCGTTTTGTGGGTTATATGATAACGGTTTTCTAGTATCAGATGCGAGTGACATTATGATTTCCGATAATTGTTAACGGAAAATTTTGAACTAAGACGCATGCTATCTTTCACACAGCTGCGTCTAGTTTTGTGATTTAAAGGCGCCGCGTCTAGAAATCGCGCTTACAAGACGCAGGTTTCACTTGCACTTGTCACTATCACTTGATACTTAACAAAGTGTAAACCAGGCAACACAGCTGCGTTTTGTAAAAGCGATTTAAAGACGCCGCCTCCACAAGGAGGCCGCCCCTTAAAAATTGCAAGATGTGTGTAAGCTGTAAGCTGGCATGCGTCGCTCTTGTCTTATTTCGCTTCATCCACTAGAGGACAAAAAAGTGAAGCGAAGGAGAAATCAATTATCACTTTATTTCTTAGATTATTTTGATAATTACCTATAGTTTAAATTTGACTTGTCTAAGTGATTATTTTGTAAGCCTAAAGAAATAAAGATATTGATTTACTGATTTACTAGGATATTCATTAAACTACTGCGCAAATTTTGATGAAACTTAAATCGGACTGCACGAGAGGCACCAGGTTTCAAATAAAATAGAATCCTCAAATACAGCGCACCCAGAAAAACGTTATCGTATAACATAAAAAAATAAAGTCGAATTGAGAAACGACTTTTTTAAGTCACTTTTTTTTGTATTTATTTACCAACTGAAGTATAATGTTACAAGTAAAAATCATAATTATAATATCACGAAGTAAACCACAGAGGTTTGTAAATTAGTTGAAAAGAGTATACTCTTTTCAACTAATTTACAAACCTCTGTGGTCGAAAGTATATATACTTTCGAGATTGAGTAGGTTAGGTATTTTTCATATTCGTCTTAATCGGAGAATTTATGCATTCGATCGAAGATAAGATCTAAGTACATTTGTAAAATACGGTTTCAATTTACTTAGGTACGTTAATTAATGGAACTAATATAGTAACAGTAACCTAAACAGCTGATAAAACCGAAATAATTTACTTTTTAACTATACAATACACCAGACATTTTACAAACATAGCTCTATGTATATAGAATAGAACTCAGTTATCAACATTCTGATTACACAACTGTTAGTTGATATTTACCTTTGTAACCCTGTGGTGATAAGAATGAAGAGTTCTTTGAAGAAATATTCCAACGTCGTGAACGGTCGCCTCCATAGCACCAAGCTATCTGTATCCACCATCGTAACTGATTTGCTTCGGCTGAAATAGATAACACTATATTATAGAACACATTGCAGGAAACTATGCAGACGTTAACTATGCAGATGTTAATAGACGAATAGTTAATGGACGGCATTATCGCTATGAGCGATCTCTTCCAGGTAACGTGAGGATGAAAGAACAATATAAACGGCGATAAATGTATGTATTATTATAATGTAAATGAATTTTATTTTACTGCCTTTTTCCCGAGGTTTCGTCGTGATTAAAAACAAATATCAGATTTTTTTAAGTTAATCCAGAATTGGAACTATGCAAAATTTCAATATTGAAATTTTGCATAGTTCCAATTCTGGATTGAATTAATTAATTAAATGAATTTTATTTTACTGCCTTTTTCCCGAGGTTTCGTCGTGATTAAAAACAAATATCAGATTTTTTTAAGTTAATCCAGAATTGGAACTATGCAAAATTTCAATATTGAAATTTCTTTACGATTTAGGATTGTAATAACGCGCTGATTGAAAACACGCACAGAATTTAGTTGTACAGGATAAGGTGATGCTTGATTTGAATGTGGAGGATATAGGGGAGAGGAAGACCAAAGAAAGGATGGATTGATTGTGTTAAAGAGGATATGCAAAAGGTGAATACGGAGATGACGGATAACAGAGGAGAACAGAGGAGAAAAATACATATTGTGCCGACTTAGCGTGGGATACATAGTGTAGGACGCCCCCCGGCTAGATGGGATGACGATCTGCGAAAGACTGCTGGCAGATGAAGACAGGGTGCTATGGCACTTATTAGGGGAGGCCTATGTCCAGTGGACTAATATAGGCTAATGATAATGAAGGTCCGGGAGAAAAAGAAGAGTAGTAATGAGACAAAGCGTTAAGACAGTTCGCTTTGAGTAAAGCTCCAAGTCTGTATGTTAATATACCTGATCTCCTTGGGATGAGGCTGTTTGAGACCGTTGGCCGGTCGATCCGTCTCGACGTGGGCGGCCGCAGCTAATTTGTAGTACCCAAGGCGGTTTAGCTGAAAACAAACGAGCCTTAAATGAGCCTTGTGGAGTTGAGATGAAGGAATCAGCTCAGGTCAGACGGAACTATCAGATTATTTAAGGAGTTGTTCTGTTAACAATCAGACTTAAAAGAGGTTTGTTATATGTTTAACGTGCTCTATGAGTCAGTCAGTTGCTAAAAGAGAAATTGATATTGTGTCACGCAACCTTTCAAATAAAATATAGGAGACTTGACAAAATTGGTTACCACTCAGCTTGTGCTATGACAGAGCTAGTCATGGCATAGCACTGTTGTGCGATTACGCTAAAACCACCCATCTTAAAATGACATACGAAAGCTATTTTAATGTAATGCCTTCGTAATTTGAAATTGTATAGAAAGAACGCGCGCGATGGCCATTGAATGGCTTTGAATGTCAATTTGGATGGGTGGTTTTTGCGTAATCGCGCAGCTGGTCTTCTGAGACCGTGATGTCTGAGGATACGTGATACACATCGTAGCTCCCAGACGGATGAGCTGATGATGTGGTTTGATTTAAGATTTGAATGTCCGAGTATTGACTTTCTATACAACTGTTAGGTAAGCGAAAACTTGTATTGTTAACTTGGCTCTTTTCCTCAAAGGACTGAGGTTGATTTGGCAAACGCTGCTGCTTAGCCAAGGGGCCTCCCCGGAGGCGTTAACAGTTCTGATAGTCATTGTGATAATTACTGTGTATAAATGATGTCAAGCATGACTTAACAGGTTAGCCACGTTGTTTTTTGTTTTATTTTTGTGATGTGATAAATATAAAATAAGGCAAAATTAACCTGATAATGAAATTGCAATGTAGGTAAGTAGGTAAATTTGGGGTTTTCCTGTACGCCTGACCTTCGCTGATACGAAATATGACATCATTTTTAAATACAAACAAATTAAAAGAAGTTTCTGAAGTCAGATAAACAAAAAACCACTCTCAAAACTCATAACTTCAAAAACAGAAAACACGCTATCATACAAAAACAAACATAACAATACCTAAAATTGTAGTGCACGGTTAACTATGCATGCAGAACAAACGTGACTAAACCAGTGAAAACAATGAAGAAGTGATTAAATTGGCCAATTCAAACCATACCATTGACGTGGCGGAACAGAATAATTAGAGATGCGAGACCTGACGTGTTAACAGAGGACAGGCTATAATTTACAGCGTCTTTCTTTTTTCTTTTTTCAATCGACTTCTATATAGAGGATCGAAAAAGGAGGTTCTAAATTCAATTGTACTTTTTATTTGTTACATCAGAACTTTTTTGTACGTGAACCTATTTTGATGATTATTTGAAAGCTGGTGTTTCTTGTGTGGTTCCATATAAATTTTATCAAGATCTGACTAGTATTTGAGTTATGTATAAAGTCAATTTTTGAAAAACACGTCAAATTATCTAATTAGTAGGTAATTACTGTTTGCGGCTTTACATCCTTACTAATAGGTATTATAAACGCGAAAGTATGGATGTATATGATGAATGGATGTTTTTTACTCTGTCATACAAAAACTACTGAATGGATCGGGCTGAAAGTTTGAACAGACGTACCTAGTTCTAGCCCTGGAATAAAACAGGCTACTTTTCATCCTATGAATTAGTTCCCATGGGATATAGCCAATAAATGTATGTCAGTCTTAAGTTATAGGTATAGTACTATAGACCGTATAATAAGATAAATAAGAATTATAACTGTTCTAAGTTGTCTGAAATAAAGGTTTATCATAGTATCACTACATAGTATAAAACAAAGTCGCTTTCTCTGTCCCTATGTCCCTTTGTATGATTAAATCTTTAAAACTACGCAACGGATTTTGATGCGGTTTTTTTAATAGATAGAGTGATTGTGTGAGTGAGGGGGCGGCGGGTCGCTAGTTATAGATAGGTATAGTAAAAACTCTCATCGTTACACAATTCTAGTTAGGTATCTACTAAGTATCTAGTCATTGTGAAAGTCCAATGCCTTATAACTACCTAGTTAAGGTATACCTAGAATACTAATACAAACATGACTTGGATTTTACTAAAAAGGGAAACCAACATTAAAATTTTAAACGTGTTGTATGCCTTAAATTGATTCATATATGCCTAGTCACTAGTAACCAGTTAGCGCCTTCAATTATTATGATTAAACCGAATGAAGTGTAGGTATATGTTAAGATTTGTGTAAGATATTGGTAGTTTAAATATTTTGCATAGAAATTTTTAAAGCTGATTTAAATTAGGATTCTGATTGATCGTTATAATCATCACAGAGTCGAAATCGCTGAAGCTGGAAATTCGAAATTCGGGAAGAACGTAGCTTCCTTATCTCGAAAAACCACCCAGACAGTGGCGGGATTTTTAAAAATGCAACCCCTAAAGTGTGAAAAAGTAGGTACGAAATTTTAATGTGTTAGGTAAGCGTAATTTTTTTTAAACTAAGGTTAGTTAAAATTAGTTTAAAAAAACTCTTTTTCAACGAGGACGTCGCGAATACAGCTTAGTCAGTCGTTCCATAAAACTAACTTTGTCATCTTTTCATCATCATCATCTTGGTCATCAATTCAAGCATTAGAACTTCTTTCAAATAAAGAAATAAACTTACGAAACAAATGAACACCAATAAAAATCAACGTATTGTTTACAATCACTCACTTTACAACCTATATTGCCACAGTAACAAAAAGCAATTTATTTAAATTTTATTGCTATTACGTGTAGTTACAATGAGTTACAACCACGGCTGATGGTAAACTGGTTTACACTGTGACATCACATCACACTATAGCTAAGCAGCCGCTACAGTTTAAATTCACTTTCGAAACTCTCTCTTTTCACTATCGTTTGAGGCCAGATAAAACTAAAAGTTATTTTTATTAATTTGTTACGGTACAGAACATCACTACATAGTATAAAATAAAGTCGCTTTCTCTGTCCCTATGTCATCGTGTCCCTTTGAACGCTTAAATCTTTAAAACTACGCAACGGATTTTGATGCGGTTTTTTTTTAATAGATAGAGTGATTCAAGAGGAAGGTTTATACGTATAATATAACCGTGCGAAGCCGGGGCGGGTCGCTAGTCAAAAGATAAAGCGATTTTATACCAAATATAAACGTATGGCAGTGATAAAATATTAACGAGAAGATTGAGTTTGCCTTGTGCCTTTGTAAAAATAAGTTTTTGTTTGAAGGTCCGCCTGCGACGCAAGAAGGTGAGAGTTCGATTCCTGTGTCAAAAATTTTTTTTATTCTAAGATTTTAGTACGATTTGAGGATATTTATGAGTGTTCCGGGTATTTTTTGATTTCTTTTGTTTTCTTTGTTTCCATAAACAGATTTCTTATACACATGGACAGCATATTTACTCATGTGTCTACTGTTGGTTGCCCTACACACTTGTGTAGTCAATTACCACCAAAAATTACTGAATAATGTTAAAGTCTAACATAGCAATATCTTATTATTAAAATACTTTGGCTTTGCGAACAAATTTTATCTATTTCTTGGTCCGTTCATAAACAGACTCAATTCAATGTATAATTTATACGCGCTAACGTAGTAATAAACCTAATTTTACTCAACTGTAAGTTAAGTTTCTTTGTATTTTATACACTTGTCTGTGACATACAAATAACTTTGTAGAAACACCTATATCATACAGTTAGTTAAGGTATGTTAGAAGCACTTTCTTCGCCTGAAACACAAGACCTAGTTCAGGCTAAATTGTTTTAATACCTAACTATACTTAAAAAAACGTTCGACTCTTGTTTTTTGAATAAATATTTTATTTATTAACTAGCATCTGCCCGCGGCTTCACACTCGTTATTTCCATGGAAACGTTTCAAGGCTCATTCTATCCTTATATGGGATGAAAAGTGGACTATGTATTCCGCGGCTAAAACCACGTCTATTCAAAGTTTCAGCCCGATCCATTCAATAGTTTTTGCGTGAAAGAGGAACAAACATCCATCCATATTAACTTTCGCGTTTATAATATTAGTAAAAAAATATATTTAATAAGAGACTTTTTAGTACACAATACAACAACAAAACGTTTATTAAAAACTAGCGACCCGCCCCGGCTTCGCACGGTTTTATTATGTGTATAAACCTTCCCCTTGAATCACAATATCTATTAAAAAAAACCGCATCAGAATCCGTTGCGTAGTTTTAAAGATTTAAGCAGTCAAAGGACATAGGGACAGAAAAAGTGACTTTGTTTTATACTATGTAGTGATAAAAATAATGTGTGTTACAATGGAGTTGGAACACTGTCACCTGTGGTAGCTACAATGTAGCTGTGTTACAGGGGAACAGTTTCTTCCCTTATGTACTAGACACTTTTATCTTATGGTATATAACTTAATTTAATTATATGTTAATTATAACTACTACCAGGTTTTATGTTTAATTAGCAAATTATAATTTTAATATAATTTACTTAAATTAATACGTATTAAAATGGAAGTATGTAATTTGTTAGACGCTACTTTAGTGGCAAAAACAAGAGACTTACATGTTTCTTCCAAGGTATTCACCGATTAAGAAACACAAAGGAACTGCATGAGCCAGAACAAAGACGGTCTGTTTGTTTGTTTCGCGCATCCGTCGATGCATTCTTAATAATAATGAGGTATGACTTATGTTTCAAGCCAGAAGCCATTAGTTATAGATGTTCATTAATCACGTTTAATTATAGTAAACAGACTAGACTATTTTCATTTATAGTAAACAGACTAGACTATTTTCAATTATGGGAAACAGACTAGACTATTTAAAATAACATGTTTACTATAAACGTCCCCTGCAAACCTATTAGATTCAACCCCTCTATCTACGTTCCTCATGCTGGCACTAATTACCGACAAAACTCCTTCGTGTGGCGAGCGAGTAACAATTTTAACACTCTAAGTAAACAATTTGATCTTGATTTATTCTTCACAAGTGTCAGTTCGGCCCGGCGGCGACTCAGTGTTGGATTTTTTGGCGCCAATGATGATGAGCAATTTGTAAAGTAAAATTATTTTGTATATAGATGATACGTTTAGACAGATTATGTTCATAGTTTTTTTCTTTTGTTATTCTACTTATCTATCCGTGAAAACCTTAAATAAGCTTACTGTTATTTAACTATTTGTTAGCCTGTTATTTATAAGCCTCTGGTATTCCTTTAAATAAATAAATAAATAAATAAACGACCCCGAAGACGACTGTGGTGCAGCGGACGAAAGTCCGCCTGCGCGTAGGAGGTTACTGGTTCGATTCCCGCCTCGGGACAAATGTTTGTACGATCTGCAGATATTTCGTTTGCGGGTTTTCAAGTCGTAAGTATATTTTTTTTAAATATTAATCTATTTTGTATAATTTATTAAGTTTATCAAACCAATACCTACTAAAAAAATAAAGATCTCGCGCGAAATTCAAACATTTCCTTAACGTCAGTTCTAGAAATACTCTGAAATCTTCACATGATCACATCTCCGGTCTGGTGGTAAAGAAAAAAAAAATTAAGGGACCAATCTAAGCAGAGCTTGTGTTATGGGTAGGTACTAGATGACAGTTATACTCAATACACATGGATTAGACAGTCGAATTGAAAACCTCCTCCTTTTTTATAGATCGGTTAGTAAGGAAAGGCAGCTATATAAATAGCTAGTTACCCAGTGACACATGTCTGTCCGTTACCGGGTCGATCGTCATATCACTAGGTCGACTGTCATTAGTTACAATAGGTCAGTAGTTTTATAGCTGACAATTTACAACTAAGAACAGCTGACAGAATGGAAAATCTATTTATTCAGACATGGCTTCCCTCCAAAACTGATACACGTGCAAGAATACGCCGTATAACAAAGACAAAGAACACAATTTAATAAATAACTGCCTCAGAAAAATCATGAAGCTCTAAATTCAAATTGAATACAAAGTCTGATAAAGCAAGGAGTCTTTATTGTGAATGAGATAGAGCTCATAATGGATTCAAGATATTGTTGCGCGGAAATAGCAGAGGTGGCGTGATTGTCGCGTGGCGCGTACGCAGGTTTACTGACCCGCATTGTATGTGGATTTGTATCACATTATAAACACCTATGTTATCATCAACTAGTATCTGCCCGCGGCTTCGCATTGTTACTATGGAAACGTTTCAAGGCTATTTATATCCCATGGGAACTGATTTATGGGATCAAAAGTAGCCTATGTGATATTCCAGGGCTAGAACTACGTCTTTTCAAAGTTTCAGCGCGAGCACTTCAGTAGTTTTTGCGATAAAGAGGAACAAACGTCCATAATACATAAGAACTTTCGCGTCTCTAATACTAGTAAGCATTCAACATTATTCGAAATATAAATTCGTTATTTAAATTCGAACATAGGTAAGAGTTTATCACGTTGTAATCTTTCCCCTCATGCATTAGCCAGCTTTAGGGTTATCCAATTGGCTGGCTCCCCATTGACCTCAAAGCTTAATGGAATGGAAATGAGAGCTTCAAATAACTTGAAGCAACGTTAAAAGCCGGGTATACACGGCTAGGTACATAAAAGAATACCAATTTACACATTACTTTATAAGAAGAGTTTTTGGCCTGCGAGATATTCTGTTATATTATAAATAAATTATATAGTTACACATATTAATAGGCCATAAAATAGTTATACCACTCAACCCGTAAGAACCGTACGGGCGTTAGAATCGACAACCCAACTAAAAGCGTGGATGTCGTTTGAAGAATTGAAACCTACCAGAGAAAGGGCGCTAATTTTATTGCTCTTTCTGTGTATTTTTAAAACACCAATGCGCATGCCACGCGGACCAATTTTTACCACCAGCGGACAAATTGGACCTATTTAGTTAAGCTACTACTGATATTATAGCCTATTTACTGATAGATTAATTAATGGGATACCACTTAACACCAGGAGTGCCATATGCTTGTTCCGTCAATTAACAGTTGAAAAAGCGAGAACTCCTAGTATATTGACACGTCTTAAACAAATCGGATGAGAAACATCAAACACTTCGATAATTAAAAATAGAGCCTGGTAAATATCTCGATTTAAGAGGGCGGGTCCAATCCAATAATGTCCTATTCACACAAATGGCTGCACATTTGTGTCAATAGAATATGATTGGATTTCGTGTTCCGATGAAAACTCCTATGAGTGGGACCTTTTTGGAAAGCGCTTATATTAAATTTCAAAAGTAAAATACGCAGCTAATTAGGAAACTAGCTTAGAGGATCCTAATAATTATCTACGAATAAAACATGAGTTACTTCAAAGGTCCGCAGAGTTCCTGATATATCGACCGAATTTGGGCACAAAAAAAATTGCATTGATGTTAATTTTGCGTATTTTATTTGATCCAAGTTTTTAACTCTGTCTCCCATGTAGATCATCATCATCATCATCAGCCTATATTAGTCCACTGCTGGACATAGGCCTCCCCTAATGAGCGCCATAGCGCCCTGTCTTCAGCTTGCCGCATCCAGCATCTGCCAGCAGTCCTTCGCAGATCGTCATTCCACCTGGCCGGAGGGCGTCCTACACTACGTTTGCCGAGTCGCGGTCTCCACTCAAGAACACGTTTACCCCAACGGTTGTCGGTTCTTCGCGCGATATGGCCGGCCCACTGCCACTTCAACTTGCTAATTCTTTGAGCTATTCATGTAGATCATGGCTTTGATTAACAAATCGGTTTTGATTAACAAATCAGCTAAGGTGCCCTCTTAAATAGGTTGATCAATGACAGTGAGTGCTAGGTAAAACAGACTTAGATCAAAGAGTAGGAAACTTTAAAGTCTTCAATTGGACAGATTAATGGTTATTGAACGTTTGGCAGTAGTAAACACATAAATCAATCCAAGATACTGTTTCTTTTAACAAGTTGTCATGCACAGACAAGTTCTAGGTATATACTTACTATTTAGTCTTTGAAAACAGCATAGAAACTTGTGTATTTTATTGAGAATACTAACAGAATTGTCCCAGAATAAAAATAGTTGAGATCATTTGTGTAAGAATGTGCCAAGACAACAGCTGTTGTTAATTAAGTGTTGAACTCTCGAATTGTGTTTATTAGGAATTTAAGCGGGTGAACTATGAACCTAGTTGAAAGAACAGCAACGTTAGGGTAATGTCCAGATAGGAATTCATGCCCCACACAGGCAAAAATGCTATCTATGAAAATAGCAATAAAGTATATTGAAGGACTATCAAAAGTTGATTATGATTTTCGGAAGTTGGTATTTTGGGGCATGAATAGTGGAAATTAATCCGGATTTTACCCTATATCTGCTCGCAGAGACACGGAACACGCTTCTAGATTATAGAACCACACTCAACCTGAAGAACTGAATGTACATTTTCAAATAGTTATTATGTTGATAAAACAAGTTTGCTACTTCCAACCACAAAATTATCTAAACATGGCCAATCACTACATAGTGCAAAACACAGTCTATAAATTAATGTTTTTTTGCAAGAAGATATTATTATAATAATAAACTATATTAGATAATTAATTAGAGAGTGGCCTCCTAATTACGTATTTAAACCTTAAAAGGATCCAAGCATAATGTTTCTCTTATTATTAAAAGAATAAATATTTAGTACTGTATTTACCTTAAAGACACCTAAAAAGCCCTTTGTTGTACCTTTGGAGTAAAATACCCTATTTGCAATTTTCGTCATAGATAATTCTAATAGAGATGATTCAGGTCAATTTTGACCTGTATTCAATTACACAATTTTATATAATTAGCTCTGAGTAAGCTAAGCAAATTTCTAAAATCAATTAAGACATACCTGTAAGTTTTAGACAGCACATTCATATTTTGAATTAAAAAATCTAAAAAAATTGTAAAAAAATTCTAAATTCTCACAGGTGATTAATTTCTAGTATTTACATTACAGTCAAAATAAAACTACAACAAAAGTTAATGCAAGCAACACAGCACAGCCGGCAAATAAAATCATAAAGCACAGATATAAAGTCAAACAGCCAAACTATAATATAGATATCAATAAGTAAGGTTCATATTAAAATTAACTAAACTACCCATCAAGTTTTTTGTAAACTGATATTAAAACTGCTTCAACATGATTTCTCTTCAGTATGAGTCCATATCAATATCATGTTGTTATTGAAGAAGATTAATTATTTATCATGCTGTGCAAATAGCTTGTGTTATTTCTATGGTGTCCACTCTAGCCTGGTGTAACTATCAGTTATGGACTCTATGCAAAATGTAAATAAGGTATAAAGCAGAAAAACCTTCATTCTACTATGATCGGGGGAGTCTTTATGTAGCAACCTTACTGAATGATAGCCATATTGTGCTCAAACTTTATACCAGCTCAGTTTTGTTGCCTGTAGACTTTTGTCCTCTCTTCCTGCACTCTGCCCTCAGTTGTTCCTTATTCATACTACCCAAAGCTTCGGGGCTAAGGTTCTGGCGTGCCTTCCCATTATCAGTGACGGAATTCTGACGAGGCACTGCCACAGAGTTCGCCTGATTGCGGGCACGTCTTGTGGCGGCCATTGTTATTACAACTGGTGTATTTCTTTGATATCTCTAATACTGTGTCCTCGCAGCCTTGGATTGTGAATGCATTGAATAAAATACATACTTTATAAATACTTATACTTAGTTAATGAAAAGATATAAATATAATAAGATAGTATCAGACTGAAATCAAACAGAAGACCAAATTGGCTTGAATATGTTGAGTGAATTGCCATTAAAAATAGAAACCAAAACACTCCAATTATTATAGATGAAAATAGATGATAAGTGATGATATGGGGTATTATTATTGGTGGAAGGCAAAAGGTACTGGAATGTTATTACTTATTATTGTATGAATGAATATACATATAAGATGAGTTAAAGAAAAAAAAAGATGCTTAGAAGATTTGAGGCACGTAACTATGGTACTTACCATCTTTTTAACATCTCTAATCAAAGGTTCTTTAAAGAGTTATTGATTGGAGAGAATCTTTCGAAAATTGACGAAAACAATGTACATGTAATGAAAGCAGTCCAATAACAAAAAAGCCACTTTCAGCCCCTAATATTCAAGCGTTATTTTGTGTAACTATAAGAAGTTATTATCAATATTCAGTCAGCATTATTTTATGTTTCTAACCTAATAATATTTCAAAACATTGACAGGTAAAATAAGATCTAGTACTCACAATAAGTGTAATTCAGCTGGCTTTAACACCTTGACTTTTATTTACAATTATGTTCACTTCTGTATAATTTTATCTTGGTTTTTTAAAAACTGAGGGCACAAAGCTTAGCTTTTCTTTTCAAAGAAACGCGAAAATATGACATTAGCTGACTTGACGTTTATGAAATTTTATGATTGCCATATGTGACTAGAGAAAGCCCCTAAGAAAAGCACCCCGAAATCAGCAAGTCAACCAAGTGACATTGATGAATCTCAAGAGGTGCAAATATGGTAGGTCTTAACAGGTCTTAACAGAACATGCGTGTTTGCTCCGTTTGGAGTCAAGAACTTTAGATCCGAGGGGAACCAAAGCTCTCCAGCTTTGCGATTACGCTAAAACCACCCATCCAAATTGACATTCTTGAACCATTTCAATGGCCATCGCGCGCGTCCTATCCATACAATTTAATATGCCTTACATATTATGTCAATTTCGGATGGGTGGTTTTAGCGTAATCGCACAGCAGGTCTTTAAAAATATATGAAAATGTCAACAAACGTCACGCATTGTAGTCTGGTCTAATCGAAGTGAGAGCTGTTGAGTAGGGAGAAGGGTATTATAGGTAAGTATTAAGGATTGTTGTAATGCAACAATTCTTAATACCGACGTTATCGTTACCTACACCTTACTACACTACGTCCCTTCGTTGCAGTTTGCAAAAAGCTCAATAAAAATTAAAATAATTATAAAAGCACACTTTCTTATTTATTATTAAGTATACCGATATATATTTTATTATTTTCTTGGTTAATTAAGACTTTTAAACTATACGGGTGTTTGGATATTTGGACCGATTTAACTCGTAACTGCAGGTACATTAATTCGTAATCGAAACAGATACTTAACTTAGGTACTTCATAAAAAACTTACTAAACAGTTATTTGATTTCACCAATCAACTTTGAGCTTAACGGCGAGGGTAGAAATAACGTTTCTTTAAAAACGCATCGCACTAGCTAGATAATCCATTGATATACAAGGCTGACAAGGCCTTACCTAACTGAAAATCTGCTCTAGGTGGACACCAAGTGTTCGTCCAGCACAATGTCGAGAGAAGCCCATGTTGTTGGCCCTAAAATCTGCAGCGCTCGAAAGGCAAGCATCTTTACGTACCTAGGTTAAATTATTCTCAACTGATTGTACTGTGCGGTAGATTTAGAGTAATTAAATTTATTTTTATCAATTTTATTGGATAACGCTCTGCTCGCTATAGCGATGCGGCACTAGAATAGGTATTATTGCTTCTCAGATCACATAAAGTTATATTATAGGCGTCAGATGCCTATAACTTTGCTCTGCCGCCCTGCGGCTGCGCTGCCCCCAGTTAGACTTAATAATTGTTCTTAATAATTGGAAAATCTCCCGTTCTTGCAGGTATTCGGTTTCTAATGGCAATTCACAATAGGACTGACGTGTTCTAAAATGTTTTGAACATCCTTGAAAATACTGCCACTCACAACATATTGTCAATGTAAAATGAGACGTGTGTGAGATGTCAATGTCAAGATAAGATTATCAAGTTTTCAGAGGTGAAGCGGGAGGATTCTGTTTTTCAATTTTCAGTCAGCTTTCCTCTCACTGTTTTCCTGTTTTATTCGCAATTTATTATTACTGAAAACATTACACTGTTCAACTTTTGCATAACACGACGAACGAAACTCGTTCTGAGCTTTGTTATCCTCATTATTTTATGTACGTATCAATAATTTTGCTTGCTCAGCAAGATGTTTGTGCAATTTTGTGTTTTGGCCAATAGATCAGTTTGTGGTTTTACTTTGTGCTTGTGTGTTTCTGCTGTAGATGGGCAGGCAAGCAAAGCAATACCACAAGGTTTTGTTTTGTTATATCTGTGTCAACTGCCAAGATCATGTAGTCATTAGTTTTCACGTTATTTGGCGTTTTCTTGGAACATCATCATGATCGGTCCATTGCAGGTATAAAAATATCAGAGCAAGAATCCTACATAATTGCTCCTAGCTTTGCAGTCTTAGTAATATTGCCAGAGATGGAAAATGAATGGTGATATCAACGAATTTGTTCCTTCCTTATTGAATCCAAGATGTGTGAAAAAGCATGATTTGTCACTAACTCAGGTAAGTCTATCAAAATGATAAAACAACCAACAGTACACACATCTAGTAGTAGTATATTAGATTGAACTATTATTAACACATTCCCTGTGCAGCCAAGATTATGGAGTCTACCGTCTACGTGCAAACGCTTAATGTGGATATTATATTGTAGGAGCATATAAATGACAGTGACAAAACATTATTATTTATTTTTTTGCCCCCCTTTATCAACAAAAAGAATATTTGTAAATGATCCACCCGTGGGTCATACACGTATGAGCTCTTTACTCCATGATCCATCCGTGGGTCATGCACGTATGAGCTCTTTACTCCATGATCCATTCGTGGGTCATGCACGTATGATCTCTTTACTCCATACAATCATCCGTTGGTCATGCACTTGTCAAGCTCATGTCACCATGACCCGCATAAATGTCATACTCGTTTGACAGGAAAATATGTTACATCTGTCTACTGCCAGTGCCTTTCAATGTCAGTGTCCAATTTCGAATTTCACGGTGACGGTCAAAAATCAACGGGTAGCAGCCCGTAAGTCAAAAAAACGGATATGGAGTGCTTGAACTGCCGAAAAGCTTTTTGTCTTAATTGTTTTAAAAGTGTTTATTAAAAATAATGCTTAGAATACAAAACAATTTTATTTTATTTTTACCCAAAATACTTTCACTTTTGATGGTAGGATACTGGCAACCCTAAATGAAAAATCCTCCGGTTTTCTTGTCAATTTAAATTTTAGTTCATTGGCTACACGTGTATGTCGATAAAAATGTATAAACTCATACGTGTACATTTTTACAAGCCTCTAAACTTGCAAGGGCTCATGCCCCATATGTGTGTCATGCACGTACGATCAGAACTTCAATATGCCCCACCGATGGGTCATACACAGGGAACGTGTTAACCAACTACCTTCTAATAATAAAGAGAATATTAGAACGAAAGAAAATTTATAAATTAGTTCACACACATACTTAGAACTTGAAACTATTTTGTTAGATGAAAAAGTACAAATTAATAATTTAAAATTAAACTGCAACAAGTTCAAGCAACAAACCAATATGTCCTGTCTCAGCATAATGTTGCTCCACGCTAAGTTGTCATTTTATTGAAATAGTTGAGATATCTGGATAGACTGGATGAAGTTTTTCCTGATAAAAATATGTTTAAATTAAATTGATTTAAAATTGACATTTTTATATTATTTTACATCTTGACAATGCTATTGCACCTAAAAATCTTTCTTGTGTTATTTATTTGTTTATTTTGAAATGTATGTGATCAATTTAATTTGATGTGACTACGTGTTCCCTGGGAATATATTATAGTGAAAATAAATAAAATATTAAATATCAGCACACTGTTGCAAATTAGAGGCAGCACGAAACTGGCTCTGCAATACTCTGCTCCTAATAAATGAATCATATCTTATCTTTCAGAATTCAATTGTAAGCAGAAGTTCTCTGTCACTCAAAAGAAGTAATGCACTTCCACAAAGGAATATTAAAAAGAATGTAACATGCAGTAAAAATGTTACTTTGCTAGGTAGTATCGATAAGGTAACTATTATTTGACTAACTCTTAATAAAACTTGGTCATGTTGGTCTTAAAGGTATGAAAAACATTGTCTAAAGCCTGTGTACTAAATTGACAATGAATGACCTTTCTTAAGAACAGAAAAAAAAGAAAATCTGTCAAGAGACGCCAAGATTTCAAACAAGTTCAAGCATAAGTTTTACAGCCACTTAAGGGGCCGGCGGTTGATGAACTCCCCATACAAACGGAATACCGAAATGATTTGTAAGTCGAACATATTTCCACAAAATATTGGTGTTTTTTTATTTGAATTGTATTTATCTATGCTCCTAGGTAGTTTTTTGTCATAAAAATTAAATTAAATACAATTCAAATACAAAAAACACCAAAATTTTGTGGAAATATGCTCAACTTACAAATCATTTTGGTGTTCCGTTTGTATGGGGAGTTCATCCAACCACCAGGCCCCTTAAGTGGCTGTAAAACTTATGCCTGAAATTGCTTAAAATCTTGGAGTCTCTTGACAAAATTCTTGTTTTCATACCTTTGGCTTCTGAACCAAGACAAAAACTTGAATAGAAACCATTTGTATGACTCAACATCCCGAGGTGGATTTTTGTTCTCACTTACTTCACCAGAATATCTCAGTTCTGACCAATCTCAGAAGCCATTCTGCTCAACTATTATGCAATATATTATACTTAATACCAATTCTAAATTCTAGGTAAATGGTAATAAGGAAAACTCTCCAAACAATTTCATACGAGAATCTCAAGTATACAATGTACCTTTAACAAGGGCTTGTTCTAATAAAGATAGTCTTGGTATCTCCGCTATCGAGGACTTTCAGACTCAACACGAGTCTAGTCCTTTCAGTTTTGGTGACCCTGAGGCCTTTAATACCCAAAATAACCTTATGGTAACAGAAAATTACCTAGATGATAGGAAAAATCCTACAGATAAAGAAGAATATGTAATCTCGGTATCTTCTGCAACTGAATTATATGAACAAGCTGAAAGTGATTCGACAGATTCAACAGTGCTTATTTGCAACAGAAAACCTCTATTGAATGTGTCGTTTGGTGTAAATAACTGTAAGAGCGTAGAAGTGACTGCTAAAAATGGTGCCATAAGAAGATTTGTTGTCACACATTTTGATAACAACACAAATGTAGATTGTGAAGTGCAGGAGGCTTCACAGCTGTCCGCCGATGCAAACCTAGAAGTAGACGAAAACATGAATGAAACCTCCTCGAGTCCACGAAAGAGGTCCGCTGTAGCTGTCAACCTAGAAATAAAAAAGCAGAGACTGTCAGAAACTGACAGAACAGAAGACTCAAAAGTTCTAATTTTAAACACAAACGCCATTGAGAAGATTTCCCATGTCATTGTCCAGCCACCAAATTACAGATTGGTAAAGCGCAAATTACCTAAAAGCAATAACAAAAGAGTTGATGATGGAAATTGCAAAGCAGGTTTAAAGCAGATAAAGATCAACAGTTTTTTCCGCCAAAGCAATGTGTCTATAAATAGTTCTGACAAATACGAGGATGCGGAAGAAATGAGTAGGAATTCGGGTGTCAATGACGCCATAAAATGCGAGAGAGCTACCAGATCTGCTAAGGTGTGGAGAGAGAGTAATAATGATAAGCCCAGGTCGGCCAGACTGAAGAGAGAACCTTTCTCTCCCCGTAGAGATGTTAAGACTTCGAATTCCGAAGCACCTTCTCCAACCAGAGTGGGAAGTTCGATATCACCAAGGCCAAACATCGAGTCTTTGCACTTTAACCTGCCCACGCCAGGCAAATCAAGAATTATCCAAAAGTCACAGGCGCCACGGAGTCTACCCAGCCATAAAATCGTATCAGGTAATATTTTGAAACTTCACTACTAAGTTTACAGGTTTTCCATACGAATCTTGGATGTGTTGCAAGAATATCAATAATTGGTAATCTCAAAGTTTTTGAAATGAAAACTTAAGGAGTCCCTAACTAAAGAATTGACCATGTGAATTATTATGGATGTCGTTATCTTTTCACGCCAAACTACCAAACCTGAAATAGATACAGAAGTTAGAGTTTTTTAAACTTTGCGTTCAGAACACATCTATCTCTGTGCCAAATTTCATCCAGATCCGTTCAGTAGTTATTGCGTGAAAGAGTAACAAACATCCATACATACAAACTTTCGCGTTTATGATATTAATAGGATTAGGATATCCACGTATTAAATGTAGACGTATTTCTAGGCCTGGAATAAAACCAATGAACACTTTTCAATCATTTTATATACATATTTTACTTATTTTTTATTTTATTTTACTTCAAATAACACAGACAGATCCAGTTACATAGAATAATAAAAAAAAAATTAAATAAAAAAATGGCGTCATTGGGCAAAGGTTTGCCTGCGACGCAAGAGGTTGCGGATTCTATTCCCGCCTCGAGAAAAATGTTTGTATCATCTGCAGATTTTTGTTCAGGGTGTTCTAGATGTTTTCAATGTATGTCATAGTAAGTTTATGTACCTCTAGTGTAATGTATGAAGATTTCCATTTATCTAGTACCCATAGCACAAGATCTGCTTAGCATGGGGCTAGATGATAATGATAATGTAAATGGACCAGCATTGTTTATTTGTTTATAACTAGCAGCGCCTCGCGGTTTCACCTGCGTAATTCCCGTTTCCGTGGGAATTCCGAGATAAAATATAGCCTATATGTTATTTCAGACTATAATCTATCTCTGTGCCAAACTTCATCCATATCCGTTTAGTAGTTTTTGCGTGAAAGAGTAACAAACATCCATCAATCCTTATAAACTTTCGCGTTTATAATATTAGTAGGACTAGCTGCGCCCCGCGGCTTTGCCGGCATGGAAATTTATTTGTCAAATTTGAGAAATTTATTCCACGCCGCCTGGGGTAGTTTCGTAAAAATAAAAAAATACGAGTCTAAGTATTTACTTTGCAGTTAATTTATACCGACTTTTGAGAGAATCAAATCAAGGAATAATAATTTTCCTTATAAACTTTACCACCCTATTTAATTTCAGAGGTTAAAATTTCCAAATTTTAATAGCCTATATATTATTCTAGGTCCTAAACTATCGTACCAAATTTCATTCAAATAACTTAAGTAGTTACGGAGATTACACAAAACAAGCATTCACACAGACTTTCCCATCACTATCACTTCATAGTATAAAACAAAGACGCTTTCTCTGTCCCTATGTCCCTTTGTGCTTAAATCTTTAAAATTACGCAATGGATTTTGATGCGGTTTTTTAATAGATAGACTGATCAAGAGGAAGGTTTGCAGAAGGAAGCCAGGGCGCAAGTTTATTATAATAATAAGATTGTGATTAGAATGATTTCCTTTCCAGGAACGCATTTTGCTGTAGACGCGTTCTCATACGGCGATATCCCCAACGTGAAGCATTACTTCCTGACTCATTTCCATTCGGACCATTATACGGGCTTGAAGAAGAGTTTTAATAAATTATTGTTTTGTTCTAAAATTACAGGTAATTCATAATAAATTTATCTACTTAATCTACTGCCTACAAAGCTAAGTATCACCCTTTAAAGATTTTTTTTCTTTTTTTAAAACACAACAACAAAAAAGAGTTTTATGAGAGATCACTATCACTACATAGTATAAAACAAAGACGCTTTCTCTGTCCCTTTGTGCTTAAATCTTTAAAACTACGCAACGGATTTTGATGCGGTTTTTTTAATAGTTAGTGATTCAAGACGTTTATACGTATAATAAAACCGTGCGAAGCCGGGGCGGGTCGTCAGCTCGTGTCGTCACGCCATGCTATTAAATGTGACATGGGCGTGACGTCACGCGGAACTTAAGTGAGGATTTCTTTTTTTTGTATGATTGACAAAAGATAAAATACGTGTCCAATATTTTTCTAAAACCTAACTTACAGACTAATTCGTTTTTTTATGAACTAACCTGGCTCATAACCTGCGGCGCAGGAGATTGCGGGTTCGAATCCCCTCTGAAGAAATGTTTGTATGATCTGAAGATTATTGTTCATGGTGTACCATCATCATCATCAACCATATTAGTCCACTGCTGGACATAGGCATCCCCCAAAAAGCGCCATAGCGCTCTGTCTTCAGCTTGACGCATCCAGCATCTGCCAGCAGTCTTTCGCAGATCGTTATCTCACCTGGCCGGAGAGTCCTACACTTCGTTTACCGAGTCGCGGTCTCCACTCAAGAACACGTTTACCCCAACGATTGTCGGTTATTCGCGAGTTATGGCCGGCCCATTGCCACTTCAGCTTGCTATATTTTTTTTTTCATGGTGTATAATTATAATAAAATATCTAACTAAGTATTGTGTTAAGTATATCAGTTATCTAGGGCCAATAACACAAGCTCTACTTAGTTTGAGGCTAGACGATGTATGAGTGAATTTTGTAGCATTATTATTTATAATATTAAATAATTATTATTTAATTACAAAACGTATGCTTGTTTCAGCTGATCTCTGCATTTCACGGCTAGGCGTCAATTCTAAATACATTCACGTCATAGCCGTTGATGAAACTCTCAGAATTGACGGAGTTGAGGTGACCGCCGTTGACGCTAATCAGTGAGTATAGAGCTATTTTAAATAAGCAGTAATTTTATTTAAAAAAAGTCTGCAATTAATTTTATTTAAAAAAATTGTGCAAGTAATTTTAGTTTAAATTATGCCCGCGGCTTCGCCTGCTTTGTTTCTATGGAAACGTTGCAAGGCTATTTCTATCCCTGGGAAATGATGTATATAATGAAAAGTAGTTTATTCTAGGGCAAGAAATAAATCTATTCAAAATTTCATTTTTTATCATCAGTTTTTGTATTTTATTTTGTAAGTATTTCTTATCGATGTGTTATTGTATTTAAGTATGTGTGTAAACGAATACTTAAGAAACGATTTATTTTATTCTTATTTATCACTATCACTACATATTATAAAATAAAGTCGCTTTCTCTTTCCCTATGTCCCTACCTATGTATGCTTAAATCTTCAAAACTACGCAACGGATTTTGATGCGTTTTTTAAATAGATAGTGATTCAAGAGGAAGGTTTATATGTATAATAAAACCGTGCGAAACCGCGGCGGGTCGCTAGTTTATTATAAACAAACTGAAACTAAACTTAAGCCATAAACTTTTACTGTCTAATTCCAAATCGGCACAAGAATTTAAATCTTTCCATACCGTTCATAAGAGCTATATTCCAACAGCTGCCCCGGCGCACTAATGCTAGTGTTCACGCTTCCCAGCGGAAAGACGTTACTACATACAGGTGACTTCAGAGCCTGCCCGTCTATGGAGTCGTACCCTGTCTTCTGGAACCGGGATATACACACCGTCTATTTGGATACCACGTGAGTTGGTTGCACCTTGTAACTTTGTAATACGGTCTATTTTATTAAATTGTGAGTGAGTGGCGCCATCTAGTTTTGATTTCGGAAATTATTAGAATTCAATAACTATTTCTGTAGGCTTCAAAATACGCACTTGAGGTACAAGTCTAAACTGTATAATTTATACACTGTCTATTTGGATACCACATGAGTTGGTTGCACCTTGTTGCTTTGTAATACGGTCTATTTTATCAAATTTAGTGGTACCATCTAGTTTTGATTTCGAAAATTATCAGAATTAAATAACTTTCGGCTTACAAAATACGCAGAAAAGGGACAAGTCTTAACTGTAAATTATTTTCAAAATAATATAAGATTTAGGTTCTAATTGATTTATTTTGCGCTTAATTTTTTTTACCATTAGTGGAAGAAGCAAAAAATAAACTACGATATAAGACGTTTATAAAAAACTTATGTTCAAATCTTAAGGGGCCGGCGGATGGATGAACTCATACAAACGGAATACCAAAATTATTTGTAAGTCGAGCATATTTCCACAAAATTTTGGTGTTTTTTGTTTTTGAATTGTATTAATTTATGCACCTAAGTCGTTTTTTGTCAAAAAAATTAAAAATGACACTTGTATCCCTGGAGCGTCACGCATGTTTTTGCAAGACGGCGTACTCCCGTTTTTTGAATATAAATTCGAATATCACAAAAACTATTGGTCTGATTCCAATTCTGAAAGCTGTTCTATAATCTGTGATATTTATTTTTTTATTACTTTTTTTGTTTGTATGGGAGTTCATCCATCCGCCGGCCCTTTTAATACCACCTATATCCTGAGGCTTATAGAAATTTCGGAAACCGAGTTTCTGAAAACCCCTGCTGGACATAAGACATGCAAAACGTATCTTATGTCCCTGCGGCATATTCAACCAGCATTCAATCCTAATTCCTGACTAATAAGAATCATTTTCCTAGGTACTGCAACCCCCGCTACGATTTTCCAACGCAAGATCAAAGTCTAGAGATGGCGGTGTACATTCTACGACAGAAGAAAATGGTCTTAGAAAAAGCCGGGAAGAAATTTGCCTCTGTGCTGATAGTTTGTGGGACTTACACTATCGGTAAGTGGACGAAAATTTATCAACTGACTTAAATACGGCGGTTCTCAATTGGACTGTATTCATGTGTGTGTATGCTCCGATTTTCTCTGAAGGATAGGATTCGAAATGAATACATCCGACAGAGAACCAAAGTTATCGACATAGCTCAAAGAGCAAGCTGAAGTGGCAGTGGGCCCGCCATATCTCGCGAAGAACCGACAACCGACGTTGGGGTAAACGTGTTCTTGAGTGGAGACCGCGACTTGACAAACGTAGTGTAGGACGCCCTCCGGCCAGCTGGGATGACGATCTGCTAAAGATGCTGGATGCGGCAAGCTAAAGACAGGGCGCTATGGCGCTCGTTAGGGGTGGCCTATATTAAGGTACTTAAAATTCGATCGATACTAATATTATAAATGCGAAAGTTTCTATAGATATATAAATGTACGGATGTTTTTTCCTCTTTCACGTAAAAACTACTCAACGGATCGGGCTCAAATTTGGAATAGACGTAGAACTACTGCTAGCTAAAGCCCTGGAATAACACATAGGCTACTTTTCATCCCATAAATCTGTTCCCAAGTGATAGAAATAGCCTTGAGACGATTCCATAGAAACAACGCGTGCGAAGCCGCGGGCAGATGCTACTTAATTATAAATAACCAATTTGCAATTTCTTTTTTGTTCTTTCAGGTAAAGAGAAATTTTACCTCGGCATGTCCCGCCGCGTTGGCTGCTCTGTTTGGGCGTGTCCTGAAAAAGAACGAGTCCTACAGACTGTGGAGGGCAAGCCCAGCAGTCGGGAGGCGCCGCACGCCTGCCAACTGCACGTCGTGCCCATGCGGGACTTGACGCATGAGGTTAGTTTACCTGTAGCTAACTAGATGGCGCTAGTAAACAGTGCGTCCTACAGACTGTGGAGGGCAAGCCCAGCAGTCGGGAGGCGCCGCACGCCTGCCAACTGCACGTCGTGCCCATGCGAGACTTGACGCATGAGGTTAGTTTACCTGTAGCTAACTAGATGGCGCTAGTAAACAGTGCGTCCTACAGACTGTGGAGGGCAAGCCCAGCAGTCGGGAGGCGCCGCACGCCTGCCAACTGCACGTCGTGCCCATGCGGGACTTGACGCATGAGGTAAGTTTACCTGTAGCTAACTAGATGGCGCTAGTAAACAGAGCGTCCTACAGACTGTGGAGGGCAAGCCCAGCAGTCGCAAGGCGCCGCACGCCTGCCAACTGCACGTCGTGCCCATGCGAGACTTGACGCATGAGGTAAGTTTACCTGTAGCTAACTAGATGACTTGACGCATGAGGTAAGTTTACCTGTAGCTAACTAGATGGCGCTAGTAAACAGTGCGTCCTACAGACTGTGGAGGGCAAGCCCAGCAGTCGCAAGGCGCCGCACGCCTGCCAACTGCACGTCGTGCCCATGCGAGACTTGACGCATGAGGTAAGTTTACCTGTAGCTAACTAGATGACTTGACGCATGAGGTAAGTTTACCTGTAGCTAACTAGATGACTTGACGCATGAGGTAAGTTTACCTGTAGCTAACTAGATGGCGCTAGTAAACAGTGCGTCCTACAGACTGTGGAGGGCAAGCCCAGCAGTCGGGAGGCGCCGCACACCTGCCAACTGCACGTCGTGCCCATGCGAGACTTGACGCATGAGGTTAGTTTACCTGTAGCTAACTAGATGGCGCTAGTAAACAGTGCGTCCTACAGACGGTTCTAATTCCTTATAGAATCCTATACGAACCGTTTCTTGTTATTATATTATACCTAGGAAATAAACTTGCATCACATCTATTAAATTTGTAGTTATAAACCAAGGGTCTAGCTAGATGTAGCTCAACTGATCCATATCATACCAGTCTGTGCGTCCCCAAGACACTGGCTGCATTACCACGCTATATGGCAATGCTGATGCGCCAGATACTCACCAGCTCTCGGGTTGACTGTTTGCAACCGTCTGCAGTTAGCTCAATTGTTTCAATTGCACTATTCCTTGATTGTAATTTGTAATTTTTAAAATGACTTGAAAGTCAAGCACATTTAAAAGTTTAATTAAATTTATTTATTTTTGAAACAATAACTACTTAGGAGGATAGATAAATACAATTCAAATACAAAAAACACCAAAATTTTGTGGAAATATGCTCGACTTACTGGTTCTTGTTGGTCTTATTGGTTTCGTTTGTATGGGGGAGTTCATCATCCGCCGGCCCCTTAATAATGAATGATCTGCAGGGTCTAAATAGCATGATTTGTTCCAGAAACTACGAACCTACCTGGACAGTTTGCAAGGCGCGTTCACTGAGGTGGTCGCATTCAAACCCAGCGGGTGGGAGAATGGGAAGAATGCGAGCGTCGAGAAGGACGGCGTTACTATACACGGTATTTGAAAACATAAAATAGCTCTTCAAGATCTAACTTATCTAAAATCAAACTAAAACTATATTGCTGGGTTTGGATTATGAGCAAACAGAGAATCTGCTAAAGGTTCAATCGTAGATTATGAAATGGGCTATTATCTAGTATTAAGTCAGTATTATGTTATACTAGCGACCCGCCCCGGCTTCGCACGGTGTTATTATAGATACGTATAAACCTTCTTGAATCACTATCTATTTAAAAAAAACCGCATCAAAATCCGTTGCGTAGTTTTAAAGATTTAAGCAGTCAAAGGGATATAGGGAAATAGGTACAGAAAAAGCGACTTTGTTTTATACTATGTAGTGATTATTCTTGCAAATAAATTTAGATCATAACTTTATCGTCATTCAAAGTTTATACCATTTTACCTTGTTTATTTTAATACTTTTTGTGTCTTAATTGTTTAATAATACTGTAATGTTTCAGTAAGTAATTAAGTGCATTTAAAATCTTGGTAGAGCCGAGAGAATGAGCCCTTGTATCTATACACAAGTGAAAACTTAGAGCAAGGAGTCAATCTAATGCGACCCCTAAGATTTCTATTCCAAAGTACTATGTATGTACTATGTAAAGTTCCAAAGTAGTATGTCAAACAGAAAAAAGTAATACCTCCTACTTAACTTAGAATTTAATGTACATGTACTTTGTAAGCCTATGTTTTGAGAAATAAACTTTATTATTATTACATAAAATCATCGTAGTAAGGTCGATTTTCCCGAATAAGTACCTTTAGAATCTCGTCAGTGACGAAGTTCCTTTAGGACAATTGCAGCTGCTAGGAACAGTAGGATTTTTCTCGGGCTGATGTCTCTTAGCTTTTTTTTACTATAGACTAGCGACCCGCCCCGGCTTCGCACGGTTTTATTATACGTATAAACCTTCCTCTTGAATCACTATCTATTAAAAAACCGCATCAAAATCCGTTGCGTAGTTTTAAAGCATTCAAAGGGTTATAGGGACAGAAAAAGCGACTGTTTTAAACTATGTAGTGATTCCCAGGGAACTCTTAGTCACGTCAAATATTATCACGCGCATTTCAAAATATTTACAAACATTTGCGCCAGGCGGGAATCGATCCCGCAACTTCCTGCGTCGCAAGCGGACGGTTTTTTTAATAGATAGAGTGATTCAAGAGGAAGGTTTATACGTATAATAAAACCGTGCGAAGCCGGGGCGGGTCGCTAGTAGGGTATAAAGAAAACTTTAAAGATTCAGAGTATGATATGGAATCTTAACTTTAAATACTTGTCTTGTATTATTTACATACTTAGGTACTCACTGTATACATACTTAGTTAACGATAAATAAGTTACCTATCTATAAAAGTTACGTCAAGTTTTTTATAGTATGGTTACCTAAGTATTTATATTGTATACTAGCTGCGCCCCGCAGCGTCGCCCGCGGGGAAATTTATTTATTTATCAAATATCATATTTTTCTCGCCGTAAAAACCATCCTTGAACTTCAACGAACATTTTAAAAAAAGATTTGGCCAAATTGGTCCAGGCGTTGTTGAGTTATGCGCTTACCAACACATTTTGCGATTCATTTTTATGTTATAGATTTATGTCCTGCTCGCATGCGCAACTAAAATAGTGTTTTAGTTACCTCTAGATTAGTTAATAAAGTTCTCATTTTAAGTGAATTGTAATTCTTATGAGAAAATTCAAAAATTCTTTAAACCCAGTAACAAACCTTTATTTATTTATTTCAGGCATCCCATACAGCGAACACTCTAGTTTCTCGGAGCTAGTTCGCTTCGTGAAATTCCTGAAGCCGAAACAAGTCGTGCCTACAGTCGACATCTCTGGAGGCGCGAAGGCCGTTCAGGTAACACTTACACACTAAAGTCATTGAATACGGGATATTTTTTAGCGATAAGGCCGCCCATTGTACTTGTATTTTGTTATGTTCCTTTTTGTATTGTTGTTTCTGGTACAATAAAGAATTATTGTATTGTATTTACCATGATTAGATTTCTTTTGAGTTTTCCGATATTTCGGCACCGTTTCAAGCGCCATGATCACGAAAGAACCGAGGTCTTTCAGGAGTATTCTATGGAATAGAATAGAAAACTCTTTATTATACTTAAACTTACCACACAAAGAAAGAAAATAATACATAAAAATACTGCATACTAAGACTATGTATAAAGGGCGGCCTTATCGCATGGATGGACCTTATGGATGTATGGATGTTTGTTCGTCTTTCACGCAAAAACTACTGAACGGATCGGGCTGATATTTGGAATAGACGTAGTTCTAGCCCTGGAATAACACATAGACTGCTTATCATCCCATTAATCAGTTCCCATGGGATAGAAATAGCCTTGAAACGTTTCCATAGAAACAACGCGTGCGAAGCCGCGGGTGCTAGTAACCTATAAAAAGGTTATAAAATTTGATTTCCTTGACAGAAATACTTGCTAAATACATCATCATCAAACTATATTAGTCCACTGCTGGACATAGGCCTCCCCCAATGAGCGCCAACTGACTGTATCCAACTGACTGGCTAAGTACATATTGAGGTTATAAAATTTGTTTTCTTTGACAGAAATACTTCCCGTGTCCACTCGTGTACAAGGACGAGTTGCTGAGTCAGAACAAAATGACTGACTACTTCAGCATACAGACACGACAGCTCGCCGCGGCCGTCACCTGAATCTCTACCATATGGTACGTTATAGACGGTTCATTTTACAATGACATAGTTTTGTTGTATTGCACCATATATGTATCTCTTCAGGCCAGAGTGGTGTCTTGTTTGCATAATATGTACCTATATAAAGACTTCAGCCTTTTTCATAAAACGGTTCAATAGACATAGTTCAGGCGCTGGAATAAAACATAGGCTACTTTTCATCCCCTAAATCAGTTCCCATGGGATGAAAATAGCCTTGGAAACGTTTCCTTAGAAACAATTATTATTAGGCGGGAACCGAACCCGCAACCTCTTGCGTCGACGACCTTCGCCCGCAGCGTCAAATCGGTCCTACGATTTTTGCATCGAAATTCTACATAGCATAACGACCTTTATGTCATTTGTATAACATACAAAATAAATACGCACAGTTACTCAGCTTGGGGAATGAAAAAGAGAAAAGCGCGATCTTTTTTTGGCTCGTGTTTTTTAGTTATAATGTTATAAAGTTGATATAAAGTTATATGCTATGTACAATTTCGTTGCAAAAATTCGCTTCCATTCTATTCTAGAGTTAATTCTTCTGAAGTTGATTTGATAACATAAAAACTTTTTTGTTTCAGGTATTATTTTTTTAAAAGAGCCTACTATTAAGCTGCTATTGCCTGTGATGTATTTTTGATATTGTTATATTTTAGGTTATAAAGTTTATAAAGATTTGATAATAAAACTGTTAAAATGAAAAACTCTTTTTGTACTTACATAATTTATTTGCATTTCTTCAGAATACACGTTTTATTTTAATTCACGATTTAATATTTATTCGAGTAATCTTTTGCATACAATTAAAATACACTTCTCTCTGGAATGTCCATTATATAAACATGCAAATTCGAACCAAGATTGTAACACATTTTCAAAAATACGGAACTTCAAAATTATAAGTAAGCTTCCTATGCAGCTAAAAGCATTAGTTAGCCTCATAAGCATCTAAAAGCTACTTAACCTACTTTACATCTATTTACTCGAATGATTTTAACATTTTTAACCCCTATCGTGGCAGCAAACCACAATGCATGCAATGGTGTAATTCAGATATCCATAAAACTGAATTAATTTATAGCATTTAACAAGTTGTCTAAAAATGAAAGAACTACTTGTTTCTGGACTGGTTTCCGCAACTAGGCCACAGGTGGGCCTTTTATGCGTGGCGGGTGTTGTTAGTCTAACCAGTCAGATATATCCTAGATATTCTCCAAGAAATAAAAGGACAGGAATTTAGTATTTAGAGACCCAAACAGATTCGAAAAGAAAGCCCACGTTCAGCTTGCAAGCTACTAAGTCTCGGCCAGAAGTCTAGTCTACCATAAATTCCCCTTCATTCCTTTAATAAATACTCGAGTTTGGTATACTTAGTCTTTAATTTTTTTAATATCAACTACACACCAGGTTGAATCGATCACCAGAAGAAAAAAAATATGAAAAAGACTGCCACCATTGTAAAATATTAAATAGCAATCACTTCTTTCTTCTTTATCCGCCTAAACCAAGCTCTCTGATCAACATCATCTCCGCCAATCGGGTCATTGCAATGCGATCCACTGCATTTCAGCATTTGAAGTAGCATAAATCTGTACCAGTGCTTGATTGCTGGCAACACTGAGTCGATTATGTTGTTCAGTTCGTACGGGTCTTTGGATAGGTTGTACATTTCTACGAAGGCCTGAAAGGAAATAAGATTCAGTTTGCAACAACCGTACGTAACCTGCGTATTTATAGAACGGATTGAGAATCATTGCAGTTTACTTCTGTACAAAAACAAACAAGGTAAAAAACTCAAGGTAGGTAATCACTTTATTTCCTAGGATTACAGTGTAATTAAAATTTTCTGACGTTACCATAGGTCCTGTAAGGTCAAAGGAAATAAAGCACATAGAATTCTGGATTCTAGATAATGCTAAATTATTTAGCTTGAATAGTTAGTCTCCAATATTGCCATAGTTCGGCATCAGGCGTTTTCTAACATGATCTATCTTGTATAATAGATTTGGTATGACTTGAGTAACCTCTAGACTGTTAGCAACCGTCTGCACTTAGCTCAATTGTTTCAATTGTATATACTTACTAGTTTTAATTTGTTTCTATTTCTTGATTGTAATTTTAGTTCATTCAAGCATTTACATTGATCATCTAAGAAAACTGGGCCTGTCACACACAGTGTATATGACTATAACGTTACGTTACGTTTATAATAATATTAGTTAAATCATTAAATAATATTTATAAGCAAAGTGAGTATAGATATTGGGTCGAGTTCAACTTGTAGCGACATCTAGCATGATGTGAGCTGAACTAAAATGAAAAATGAAATAACAAAATTCTGAGTGCAAAAAGTAGATCACGTGACCATTATTCCTAGATCGCGTAAGCGTTGGTTTCGGCAACATCTAGCCTATATAGAACTTTCCGACATCAACTGTCGGTCGAAAGACCCCGGGTAAGTGGGCCAGATGGGCCGACCCGGTACAGGGAAGATCTTCCCCTGTAACTCTTTGGGGGAATTCCACCTTACACCCCCAAACTGGTGACCTCCGTCGTGCCAGCCGTCGACTACCTCGGACGATTCTTGCCGACACCCCGACGACTGGATTCCTCAACACGATTCCTTCAACGACCAGCGCAGCACTCCAGCCATCAACGATCATCATCATCGTCAGCAGCAGAGCACTCCAGCCATCAATGATCATCATCATCAGCAGCAAAATCTACCTTCATCTCTTCTCTCTCCCTCAAGCTTACGTTCCGGACCAGCATCATCCCTCAGCCTCCGCAGTTCCATCGCAGCCGCCCCGACTTCCTGGTTCTGCAGGCTTCTCCCCTCCTCGATAACGCTTCGTGGAGTCCCTCAGCGGCATCATCTGGGCATACAGTCTCGACTCACCGAAGACTCACCCGGAGCACCGCACCGCGCTTCATCCCGACTCACCGTGGACCGTCTCGACTCACCGCAGACTACAAGCGCCGCGCTTCATCCCGACTCACCGTGGATACGTCTCGACTCACCGCAGACAAGCGCTCTCCCGTCCCCAACCTGCTCATCGCACAAGTCTCGACTCACTGAAGACTACGACGAGCTAAGCTGGACACTGGATATGCTGATATCAAAAACCTATATCGACCTTCGGTCTGGAAAGGGAGTGATGTAGCGACATCTAGCATGATGTGAGCTGAACTAAAATGAAAAATGAAATAACAAAATTCTGAGTGCAAAAAGTAGATCACGTGACCATTATTCCTAGATCGCGTAAGCGTTGGTTTCGGCAACATCTAGCCTATATAGAACTTTCCGACATCAACTGTCGGTCGAAAGACCCCGGGTAAGTGGGCCAGATGGGCCGACCCGGTACAGGGAAGATCTTCCCCTGTAACTCTTTGGGGGAATTCCACCTTCTACCCCCAAAAACTTATGAGATAGAAAATATGTTTTCTAGAGTGAAGAGAACTTAAGAATCGTCGTGGCTCCAAACAACATATTTCAGGTGTGGAACGTTGGAATCAGGTGAGATAGAATACTTTAAATTGTTATACGCATTAACACACTTACAGGAATGGATTCGTTACTAAATATCTGGAAAATATTTTAACATTAAAGTGAATTCTTATATAGAGAAATAAGACTTTACTTTCTAGAAATCAACTTACAGACAAATTATATTGCTTTGTAAAATTATCACCCTGAAAAGAAATTCACAGAAAATGACCTTTATGACCCATGTTTACAAATAAAATAAATAATTCCGGACAGTCCACACAGCATCATCTAGCCCCAAGCTAAGCAGAGCTTGTGTTATGGGTACTAGATGACTGGTATACTTAATACAATATACTACATAGATAGATATTTTTTATTATACATAATAAACACCCAGACCAACGAAACAAATTTCTGCAGATCGTGCACAAATTTGTTCCGAGGCGGGAATCGAACCCGCAACCTCCTGCGTCGCAGGCGGACCTTCGCCCACCGCGCCACATCGGTCGTCTATAAAGTAATATAGTAGTAGTAGTAATAATAAAGAAATTTGTATTTATTTGTATTTGAAAAATAAACTCGAAAGTTTTCTCTCTCTAAGTACACCTAAGACCCGAGATACACCAACAGGTTATTTTAAACAATTATTCACTCATTTTTGACACAAGTTTTCATATTTTAAATATCAAAATTAACCAAGGAAGCTGCCTAATCGTCCGATATCTATTGGTACTCCAAAAAACAGGTGTAGGTATAAAAGATAATCAACCATTTAGCAGCCATGTCAAAACCCTCAAAATGTTATTGCCCGATTATCTTTTATGCAACCACCTCGAGATAAATACCCGTTATATCGTTAAATTTAACTGTCAATTTATCTTTCGATGAACCGGAGATCGTGTTTAATGAACTCTGAAAGAACTACTTACAGCATCGTCATAGAACAAGCAGTATTTCTTGTTGATCCGTTCTGCGATGTGCCGTATACACGCGTAGGAGTTGTTCCTCGAATCCTGACATTTGCACTCGTATTGCGGGTAGCATTCCTAGAGGAAATAAAACTATTGTAGGTGGTCTATAGTTAATTATACAGACTATCAAAAACATGCTGAAAATAAGGGTTAGATTATATATACCCTGATACATAATTGTGACTTCACTGATATGTGTGTATTGTCTTTTTTTATACTCACAGATAGCTGTCCCACGTCGTATTTCCAGGGACAGGCCCCGTCCACGGTGTGGTCGCTGCCTTCGCCGTAATACTCTATGAGCATGCTTCTCTCTTCTAACTCACTGTTGCCTATGTTTATAGGCCGGCCGTCTATTTTGTCTGGCACTTCGATACCTGGAATATTAATATATACATACCTATATTTTCACTCGTATATAGAAATTGTGTGCGTGTGATTTTAAAGATCTAACGAAGAGAGTGGGTACTACGCAGCTAATCCGTATGCAGATAGATAAAAATGCGTGTGAACGTCTAACAGCTGCCTTATTGACTAACTTGAAATCGATTACCAGTGGTATCTACGCCCCACTATTTAACACCTTTTACTTTTATGATTTTCCAACCGGTGGGGCGGCCAGGGGGGCACGCCCCACCGGACCTTTTGGGAAATCCACTAATTTCAAAACAAAGGTCTCAATAGTGCCATACTACCAATAATCCATTGAGCCGTTGGTTAGAGCAGACGTGCTCATTAAAATTTCTTACCTACTAAAATAATTCAATAATAGTTGCTGACTCGTGTCCTCAATTACTAGCAGCAATATAAACTGTGACATACAAACGTGTAGTGTAATTATGATTATGAATTCTTAACAATAAAGTGATATCAAAATGAGCAATATGGACAGCCCCTTCAGCCGAAGCAGCAGAACAGCGCGCAGCCCTCCTCGGACCCCCGCCCCGCCCTTAGCAGACCCGCAGCCCCAGCCTCGCCCAGCACCACCAACCCAGAGAGACAAAGGCCTGGAAGTAATCCCTACACCTGAAATCCAGACCTGGATGTCTACCATCGAGCAGTGCCTTAACGAAGTGTGCTCAATTGCAGAAAATGGGAAGTTGAACACAGAACAAAAGCTCAAAATTAATAATCTGTGCCGCAAAGTAACACATGGCACATCTCAAATGGCAGTGGCTTACCAATCACTAAAAACAAGGGCAGTAGCAATGAACGCAGAAACTCAAGTCCTGACCGAAAAACTAGACCTATCCCAGCGGCTTCAAGACCTGAAAACTAGCATTGAAGAGACCTCTAAACCTCCCTCCGAAAAATCCTTTGCTGACATGGTTAAAAAGGGAAGTACCTACGTGAAGCCCGAAAATGTCAGCTCTGTGGCTATTTATCCATATGACAAGCTTAGGTCCAGCGATGAGACTAAAACCCTTGTCCAAACAATCATCTGCCCTGAAGATATGAAGCTGCAAGTAAGAGGCCTGCGGAAAACAAGGAACGGAGGGGTGATTATTAGCACCGAAACGAGGGGTGACATTGAGAAACTGAAGCAGTCGATGCAGCTCACAAACGCTGGCCTGATGGTAGACGAGCCACTGAAACGCAAACCCAGAGTCGTAGTTATTGGAGTGCCCTCATCAATGCAGGAAAAGGAAGTTTTTTCTTGTCTATACAAGCAAAATGTAGCCGAGTATCTGCCTGAATTAACCCTTGAAAAATTCCTGACCGCAATCAAATTGAGCCATAAGTCCGGCAAGAAGGATGCTGAGACCTGCAATTTTGTTATCGAAGTCCCTGCAGGTATCCGGAAGGCACTAATATCCAAGGGTAGAGTTTTCGTAAACTGGTCCTCGTGTCCTGTGAAAGACTTCACGCTAGTCACAAGGTGTTTCAAGTGCCAGCAGTATGGTCACGCTGCCAAGACGTGCCGAGAGTTGACCCAGATCTGTAGCCACTGTGGACTTCAAGGTCATTCAATCAAGGAATGTAATAAAAAGGCGGAAGAACCCAAGTGTGCCACTTGCCTACATTTCAAGAAGCCTAGTAATCATAACACAGGTTCTGCTGACTGTCCGGCCAAAACAATGGCAGAAAATAGGTATATAAATTCAATAGACTATGGAGGCTCCTAAGAGTGCCGATTACATTTATTTTTGAACGTTTTGTTACTAAGCAGTATTTATTGACATACTTAGTACCTACATAATTGTAAACTAGTTTATCATAAGTTATTTAAAACTCTGCAATAACCTTTATTTTACGTACCGACCTATGTCATTATTAGTTAAAAAGTTATGTTGTAAGCACTATTTTAGCCTGAGATACAGGTTTTACCTAGTTCAGGCACAAGTAAACCCAATAGAATATAAGTTATTATTAGATACTATTTTGTTAACTTTTTGTCCTAAGATACTTTTTGAATAAATTATTTATTTATTATTTATTTATTTATGGCTAAAATGACGTTTGGGCATTTGGTATTCTACTATTTTTTGAGCTTGAAGAGACCTTCATAATTAGAATGTAGATTGGTAGTCATAAACGTTATCGTCACAGCTATGAATGAACATCAAAAAGTTTGTGCTAGTAGAGTACCAAAAAAAGTGTAACACTGTCAGTTTGACGCGATAGTATTTAAATGGTTAAGCGATTTATTTAGTGGATTTCGGGCCCTGATGTTAAATTGGAGTACGTAACTGTCAAAAATTAAGTCGATCTCGATTACCAGTTGAATTACACAATAAGGCCCCAGCTCTTGGCTCAAATACCTGCTCTTACACAAAAATATTTGTCCTTTATTATTATTATTTATTTTATTAGCTACTAGCGACCCGCCCCGGCTTCGCACGTTTTTATTATACGTATAAACCTTCCTCTTGAATCACTAATAATAAAAAAAGACATTTATTTTTCCTCTCACAAAAAGGTTTCTTAAAAATATTTTGTTTATAATTTAATTAAGTTCTTAAAAACATTAACCTATTTTGTGAGGGGCTGGGGCTTGAGATAGGCTTTTATAAGCCTGTATTACAAGACACCAGAGCCCTCACTCTATCTATTAAAAAAACCGTATCAAAATCCGTTGCGTAGTTTTAAAGATTTAACAAAGGGACATAGGGACAGAGAAAGCGACTTTGTTTTATACTATGTAGTGATTTATGAAAGGGCGCTGGTTTTCAGCTAAAACCAGTAAATGAACTTATTTACCTGCAAGATCTAATATCGTGGGTGCGATATCAATGTTCAGTACTGGGGCTTCGCTGGTAGTATTCTTGGGCACGGTTGGTCCTCGGATGAGCAGTGGTACTTTGATGTCAGTCTCGTACGGCTGTCGCTTGTCGTATACTTGAGAGAATTGACCTGGAAAGCAAGCGAAAGTTCGAGTGGATAAAAATCAAATCAAAAATCTATCAGCATTGCCATACAGCGTAGTAATGCAGCCAGTGTCTTGGGGACGCTTCTGATTGGTATTGACATGGATCAATTGAGCTAAGTTTAGATCGTCTGCAGTTAGCTCAATGGTTTGAATTGTATATAGTTTTAATTTTTTTCTATTACTTGATTGTAATTTTTGTTGTTAATAAAGACTGTGTTTTTCATAAAATCTATATATTCAGGAAAAGTTTAGCAGGCTCATAAACGATGACACTAAAGAAGCTTTACAACGCCCATCTAGACATAGGTTCTTGTGCGAATGTATCTTGTGAATATTTCAAGTACGTAAATATTTATTTTATTTTTAGTAAGTATTTTTTGATATATCAGCAACAGAAATACTTAAAAACTTACAACTGTCGTAGACCTGACCTTCGCCCACCGCACCACATAATCTAACCATTCTGACAATAAAATAGTTCTTACCAATATGATATCCATTATCCGAAGTATAAATCAAGTATGTGTTATCCAACATGGCGCTGGTATCCAAGGTTCCCACCACATCAGCCACCATCTCATCTACCGCCAGCAGAGCTTCCCACCGCGAGCGGAACACCTCGTCCAGCTGTGGGAGTATAGTATCGGGGAGGGGGGAGGGAGGCATTTGGAGCAGCCAGTGCTTATCCTGAAAGAAACAATACAATACAAAAATTATTTATTGCACACCAGAAATATTGAACACAGGACAGGAAAAAACAAATAATAGGTTCTACAATGGGCGGCCTTATCGCTATGAGTGATTTCTTCCAGACAACCTTTGGATGGACATGGAGTGGGAGCGTAAATGAAGACGGTGGCTTGTTAGATAAATGTAAATAAATATACCAATAATTATATAATTAGTCAAATATTAAAAAAAAAAATAATAATATGGTTATATAAATAGGTATAGTTCGACCGAAACCGCTGTACCACTCCCTAAGAAAGTGCGGCGAAGTGGGGGCCGAGGAAAAAAGAGCAAGAATACACATGAGATCGATATTGTCGGATATATCTTACGATATCGTACCAATATAAACAATATTTTTGATTTATATATTATATCGATATGTTTATATTTTTTATAACTAAATTATCTACAGATATTCTGACAGAGCTTCTGCTTCAACTTCATCTTCCGTTTCGCCATCGGAATTTGAATCAGAGTCGTTCTGCAAATTTATAATTAATGGATCGATAATAATATCAAATCTACTATCGCGATCCCAGTAATTGTTTTCATTAAAAATTAAGGCCTCTTTAAAAATTATGGCCTTAACATCACGAGATAGCGCTCGACCCATCTTTGGATATTTATCTCATGTGTATCTGACATAGACCGTCCGGGACAAAGGCGACCTACTGCCGTGAGCGTTGACGGCAGACTGATGGATCGGAGCGGCCGATACTTCCCCCCCGTCTCGCCGCGCGCATACCTCAGGAGCGGTATAGCGCTTTCGGTCGAACTATAGGTACTTTATAACCATAAGATATATTTTGAGTTTTAATAAATCAGAATTATCAGTTTCTATAAGAGCTCTAATTTGACGACCGATTTGGCACGCCGGATGAAGATCCGCCTGCGTCGCAGATTGCGGTTTCGAGTCATAGCATTCAGAGCCTTCTAGAATGTTCTAACAGCCGTCGTTGACTTACTGTAGCCGACACGTTGAAGTTATCATGTCTGAGTGCGGTGACGTTGGCGAACGTTCCTTTATGCGGATGCTCCGGCAGAACCATGAGGAATGGTTGCATTTTTAGTAGTTTCTAGAGCATTCTAGAATGTTCTAACAGGTCATTGACTACAGTAGCCGGCACGTTGAAGTTGTCATGTCTGAGTGCGGTGACGTTGGCGAACGTTCCTTATGCCGAGGTGCTGGTGTGAAAGGCTGGTGAGGCGCCGGCGGGGCCAGAACCATGAGGAATGGTTGGGTAACTAGTAGTTTCTAGAGCATTCTAGAATGATCTAACAGGTCATTGACTTACAGTAGCCGGCACGTTGAAGTTGTCATGTCTGAGAACGGTGACGTTGGCGAACGTTCCTTTATGCCGAGGGGCTGGTGTGAAAGGCTGGTGAGGCGCCGGCGGGGCCAGAACCATGAGGAATGGTTGCTTTTCTGTTTGGTTTTCGATGTAGCTCACTGCGAGATTTCGCTGGAACAAATTAATAGTTTACTACCAAAGATCTCAACTCCGAAAATGATGTTACTGATTCGTTTTCATGCAAAACCAACTCTTATGTCATTGGCATAAGATTGGGATGGCTGGTAAAAGGCCCTGGATTTGACTGGTACCCAACTAATGGTAAAGACTGATTGTAATTATATAAATAATAATATAATTAAATAATTCCGGACAGTCCACACAGCATCATCTAGCCCCAAGCTAAGCAGAGCTTGTGTTATGGGTACTAGATGACTGATATACTTAATACAATATATTACATAGATAGATAGATATTTTTTATTATACATAATAAACACCCAGACCAACGGAACAAATTTCTGCAGATCGTACACAAATTTGTTCCGAGGCGGGAATCGAACCCGCAACCTCCTGCGTCGCAGGCGGACCTTCGCCCACCGCGCCGCATCGGTCGTCAATTGATGAGTATGATGAGATATAAAAATTAATATGAGCATTGAGCATGCAGATATGGGAAGGCATATATCCAGCAGTGGCCAAATATAGGCTGAGGATGATATTAATATTACTTACAATAACATCAGTGAGGTACTGGTCGGTAGAATGCGTAGGGACCCCGTTGTTAGATATAGTGTAGTCGTAGTACACGGAGTTGCCGACTAGTCCGTGCCATTCCGACCACCCGATCGGGACGTGACTCGGTCCGCCCGCTTCTTTCTCTCCATACTGAAAGAAGTGTACACAATAATTTACTATTGATAACTAGTTACTCGACCATTTTAAAAGATATTACAAGTACTTGTAGACGATTTTTATTGAGCCTAAGGTTTTACGTTTCCATGAATCAAGTATTTTATAATATCGGTTATTTATTGTGTAGGTACCTTTTGTTTATGTTTCCCCTACGTTTATAATAAAAGTAATATACATATATAGTTCGCGATAGATAATCTTTATATTTTTATAGTTTATAACGATTTAATCAAGAAGATATTTGTTAGGAATTAGGTTGGGTTGGGACTAAGGCTGGGAATACAAGCCTATACCTACCGAGCTGGCATACTTGCATAAGAGCTCCTTTCATCCTAGATACTCGTATTTTATGAAGCCATAGACACGACATTAACTTGCATATAACGGGGCTGGGGCGTGATTCACTATGACATAGGAGATTCCGCGCTCAAGTTTGTGACGTCACAATGTGTTTTAAATACGATGTTGTCCGATTCCACGCCTCTATCTTGTCTTAGGTGTGTAACACGCTTGGATTGGTAATATACATAATCACCCCCCTGGTCACATTTTTAGAATTAAGTTTATTTAAGATTTCCTACAGTTAATTTTTCAGTGTGCAGAAGTGTCATTGTTCCATCCAAGATAAAAATATAATTAAAAAGACCTGTCTTTTTTAACAGCCTGCGAAGAATCTCAAATAAATACAAACCTGGTTCAAATACTTCCCAGCATAGAAATTATTGTAGCCGGCATCCTGAAGTAAGGTCGCGAAGGTCTGGTTCTCATGCTGACGTCTCCACTGGCCGCCGTAGCAGCCGCCAGCGAGGCTGTTGTTCTACGTACCGTGGTTGTGGATACCTACACCTACTGCCCAACTTATCGACTAAGCGTTGCGTCGCCATGACACTTTGATGGCGCGAAAACTAAGATAACAATTATATTAAAAAAAAACACAGAATCTATACTTATAATAAAACTGTAACAGGTCCAATTCTGTATATTGAAGATATTTTGAAATTTTTTTTTGGAAGGCACTCTATTATCGATACTCAAGCCAAAACTGTATTTTTTTTCATTCATGTCTGTCTGTCTGTCTGTATCGTAAACGCGCATCACGCCGAAACTACTTGATGGATTGAAATGAAACTCGGCATGATTATAGGTCATACTACGAGGAAGGACATAGGATACTTTTTACCCCGGAATTCGGTAAGGTTCCCCTGGGAGAGAGGGTGAAAGAAAAATTCTTTAACCACGCATCACGACGGAATTGAATGAATTCGAATGGAACTCGGGATGATTGGACATGGGATACATTTTATCCCGGAATTCAGTTTGGTTCCCCTGGGCTATACGGGTTTTGAAGGAATTTTTGAATACCCGTATAGCCCAGGGGAACCAAACTGAATTAAACTGATAAACGCGAAAGTTTGTAAGTATGAATGGATAGATGGATGGATAGATTGATAGATGGATGGATGTTTGTTACTCTTTCACGAAAAAATTGCTGAACGGATCTGGATGAAATTTGGCATAGAGATAGATTATAAGCTGGAATAAGAAATAGGCTTTATTTTATCCCGAAAATCGCACGGGAAAGGGAATTACGCAAGTAAAATCGCGAGTACTCCAAATACTAATCATGCGCAGACGAAGTCGCGGGCACCAGCTAGTCAGAAATAAATACAAACCTGGTTCAAATACTTCCCAGCATAGAAAGTTTTGTACCCGGCGTCCTGCAGTAAAGTCGCGAAGGTCTGGTTCTCATGCTGCCGTCTCCACTGGCTGCCGTAGCAGCCACCTGCGAGGCTGTTGTTCTTTGTACCGTGGTTGTGGACGTACTGCCCAACTTATCCACTAAGCGTCGCGTCGCCATGACACTTTGATGGCGCGAAAACGTTCAAAAGAAAATGGCGCGCCATTTTCTTTGTTCTTTGTACCGTGGTTGTGAACGTACTGCCCAACTTATCCACTAAGCGTTGCGTCGCCATGACACTTTGATGCCGCGAAAATGTTCATAAGAAAATGGTGCGCCGATTTTCTATTTTGTAAGTTTCTTAATAATAGATAGGTACTTTATGAAACAAGACGCGACATTAACTTGCGAATAACGGGGCTGGTTACACTTTTAGAATAACATTTATTCAGATTTCCTACAGTTTATATTAAAAAATACACAGAATCGAAAATAAATACAAACCTGGTTCAAATACTTCCCAGCATAGAAAGTATTGTACCCAGCGTCTTGCAGTAAAGTCGCGAAGGTCTGGTTCTCATGCTGCCGTCTCCACTGGTTTCCGTAGCAGCCTCCCGCGAGGCTGTTGTTCTTGGTACCGTGGTTGTGGATGTATTGGCCGGTGAGGAAGCTAGCGCGGCTTGGGCAACAGATGGGGGATGTTGTGTACTGATAAAAAAAAACATACCTATGCATAAGATTAGAACTTCAGTTTTTTTTTTATATTTTATTAAAAAAAAAATTATATTTTATTTTTTGAAATTTTATTAAATAGAAGTAAAATACCTATGCATCGGAACAAATTTGTGTACGATCTGCAGAAATTTGTTCCGTTGGTTTGGATGTTTTCTATGTACCTATAATAAAAAAATATCTATCTATGTTTATTATCATCATCATCATCATCAGCCTATATTAGTCCACTGCTGGACATAGGCCTCCCCTAATGAGCGCCATAGCGCCCTGTCTTCAGCTTGCCGCATGTTTATTATATAATGTATTAAATATATCAGTTAACTACTACCCATTACACAAGCTTAGAGTAGCTTACTTTGGGGCTAGATGCATTATTTTCATAAGTTTTGGAGCCTATCACAGGATTAGCATAAACATAACATACAATAGGTAGGTACTACTTACCTAGTTAACTACTTACATAATTTATTTTGCCACATTTACTGTTCATCAAGTTACTAACCTTACAGGAAACTACACACTACACTACCTTACAGCAAACTAGGCTTTACAGGACTCTTGGCCTACTAACGGATAAATTTAAATTAGATAAATTTTACTTAAACGGTCAGCCAATCAAATAGGATTTGGTCAACAGAAATAAATAATTAGATAATTTGACCCTGCTCTGTTCAGATTCTTCGCTATTATTATGATGTGGTGAAAATAAATATGTAGATACTTAGGTATAGGTAAAAGTACCTACCTACCTATAGGTAAAAACTATGAACTTGTTAAATTAAGTTACCTAAATATACTATCGGTTCACGTAGGTACTTAGTTCGAAGTTTTCGAACCTACTTACCATACCAAAGATAAAATTATTCAGGTATTATAGGTACATACATACCTAGGTACTAGCTATTCGATTAGGCCAGATGTCGGCAACCTTTTGAGACGGGAGAGCCAAAAGTTACAATTTTGTAATTTCCCTGTACTTATTTAAAGAGTCTCGTATTTTTTGGCTTAATATATTAGAGTTTACGAGTTACATATTAATTGCTTTCTTTCAGTTGAACTTTACTCAGGTTTGACTGTTATTAAATATGTATAACCAGCTCCAGATCCAAATGATAATGTTGATCTCATTTAGTAGTTTAGCTGAAGTCATTCGAGTCAACAGTTGCAAAGATTAGCGTAATATTGCTTCGGATTTTTGAAATCAAGTAATTAACCGTTCTGGTTCGTCATCATCAGTCTATATAAGTACACTGCTGGACATAAGCCTGCCTTAATTCAATTCAATTCAATTTTATTTATTTCGGTTATTCACACACATTTAATGAGGGCCATTGCGCCCTGTCATCAGCTTGCCGCATCCAGCATCTGCCAGCAGTCTTCAGCCACCGCCACTTGCTAATTATTGAGCTATGTCGATAACTCTGGTTCTGTCGGATGTATTAAATTTCATTACGAATCCTGTCCTTCAGAAAAACTCCAAGCATAGCTATTTCCGTTCTGAACGACATAGCACTTACTTATCGATTGCACTATTTTAAATGTTTTTGTCAATAAAATAATACAATTATGCGTTTCTGCGTATAGAAAAGTAGACTCGAAACTTAACATCGTAGAGCCGCAGGTTGTCAACTTCTGGATTAGGCGATAATAGTCGTAGGTACTTAACGTACCTTATATACTTACCTAACCTTGGGCTTAAGCGTTGTCAATATTATTAAAATATGTTGACTGCCTAATCTGTGATGCTACATGGTATGTCGATAATGTTGACAATATTCAACCTAAAGTGGTTAAGTATTTATAATACCTACCTACTTTTGCGTGTTTTGAAGAACTTAAAACTGGCTTCAAATTCTCGTAAAAAGCCTCTATTTTCTATAATCATAATCATCAGCCTATATCAGTCCACTACTGGACATAGTCACCTAGTGAGCGCCATAGCGCTTTTATCTATGTTTAATACAAAAACCTGAATAATAATCAATTTTTAAAAACAGAGTAAGATATAAAATTAAAAAAAAATAGAACATCACCAACATAGTCGAAGCTGTCGAAGCCAATAAAATACATAATAGGACTAATCAGATCTTGATCAATCAATTGATCATTATGGGACCAAATGAGAAGCACTTACTTTAGATTTAGAATACGGAAATAATCATCAAAATCGGTGCCTAGAAGTTCTACGTGCACTTGAAAAAAAAGTCTACTTGAGAACAACCTCCTTTTTGAATTCAGTTAAAATACCTACATATTCATGTAGATATTTTAACCGAATTCATAATTCATGACGCTTTCATGGAGATAAGAAAGTCTGTTAATAGAACGGCTTACATAACCTAAACCTACCTACATTTAACCAAGTCCTCTATGTAATGTCAGTTTGTAAAATATGTACTTACAGAATTCAAAAACGTAACGCCTTCATCTCCAATAAACCGTCGCACATTCTTCATAGGTTTCTGAAATAATATACAAAATAAAACAACAATTTCACTACACCATTTTATTCAATCATAAACAACCAACCATTCCATCCAAAACAGCATCTTGATCATCCGTTAATATAACAACGAAATTTGGTTTTTGTTCACACACGACGGTCGCGAGGAAAAATAACAATAAATAATTTAACATGTTTGTAACTTATGATTTGTGTATTTTATTGCGGTAGAGCGGGCATTATTTCAAGGCCCGTGCATTCGCTTGCGATAGCGACACCGACTGCGAAAAATCCGATGCTTTTCACAAGAGACCTGAAACAAAGAACACTTATCAAAACTGGCTCGAATTATCAAAACTATTGTAGCTCGAATTATCAAAACAAGTCAGAAGAGTCACTGGATTATTTCAGCTAACAAATGTTTAAGTAGGTATATATTATGATCGATATGTGAAAATCTATAATTATCTTCCTTTTATTACTTTGATAATCTATACACTAGCCAAACTCGATGTAGAATGTTTATAAACAAACCACGACACAAAAAACTAAAATTCACTTGCTTGGCGTCGAATTTTAGATGAGTGTAGGAAATATTTAGTGAAGGGAGGATCTTAAATCGACAAGTAATGTAAATTGCGTATAAAAAGGCGCGGCAACAGAGTGTGTTTTAGGTTAAGTATGGGCGGTTTGTTTACAAACATTCTACATCGAGCTTGGCTGATGTATAGTAATAACCTAGTAATAGTGCTATGGAGTGACAGAGCAGAGACAAATCTAAAAAAACACACCTTTTTAAAATCGGTCCAGCCGTTCTTCACTACATAGTATAAAACAAAGTCTTTCTCTGTCCCTATGTCCATTTGTATGCTTAAATCTTTAAAACTACGCAACGGATTTTGATGCGGTTTCTTTAATAAATAGAGTGATTCAAGAGGAAGTTTTATACATATAATAAAATCGTGCGAAGCCGGGGCGGGTCGCTGGTATAAAATAAACTCTCTGTCCCTATGTATGCTTAAATCTTTAAAACTACGCAAAGGATTTTGATGCGGTTTTTTTAATAAATAGAGTGATTCAAGAGGAAGGTTCAACGCATAATAAAACCGTGCAAAGCCGGGTCAAGTCGCTATTTAAAAATAATTTGACTATTGCAATTTTGTTTATCAGTGTTTTGTATTGTGTCCAGCATTAGACTAATATGGGCTGATGATGATGATCATGATTGTGTTTAAAGATGAACAAGATATTTTTGTGTGATGTTTTCTCTGATACTGAAAAATAGAATACAAATTGAATAGTGAGCCGCAGTCATAATGAAATTTTTATTAAAAGTATGGGGGAATCTTTGCACGGAGTTGGAAAAATATAAGCTTAATAAAAGATACTTAGTAAATACTTGAATTTAAATCTTGGAAATAAGATGACTAGGTATTTATTTATTTATTTATTATGGAAACCCAACAAAAGAATCACAATACAAGAAAACAAGCATCAAAATAAATTGCACTTAAGAACTATGTGTTCCCTTACTTAAAGGGCTTCCAGCATGCACAAGTATTTGACACTATGAAGATCAAAACTTAATTTGGCAAGCTCCAGATTAAAAAAGATTTAAGCAAGGGTAAAAATCAGGTATACAACATAGATACCGTGAATACCAAAATTTTCACCCTACATGCATGCATGAAAGTTTTGCTAATAATTTTTTACTATGTACCTACCTTCACTAAAATGATAAACAGAATCATATAACTGTTTTGGGACTCTTGTGACATTTAAAAACAGATCTTATTTACAAAATAATGATCTGAAACTGTACATAAATAAAGAGCAGGAAGTTGTTATTTTGTAATGTGGGTTTAAAAATGTATCTCAACAGTTTGGAGGGCATAGTCATCATCAAAGAAAGCTATTTACTGTGTGTTAAATTAAAAGTTACTTATCTTAGTTAGTTATAGTTTAACTAACTAGTTTTCTTAGTTGTTTATAGTTTAACAGGATAAAATTACTATTTAGTTAAATCTTTAAATAAAGAAAAAAATAAGTTTTTTTTTGGTAAATATTTGATAATCTTTTGGTTACAAACCTGACTTGTAAATATTTTATATCACTACATAGTATAAAACAAAGTCGCTTTTTCTGTCCCTATGTCCCTATATCCCTATGTCCCTTTGACTGCTTAAATCTTTAAAACTACGCAAAGGATTTTAAAGTGTCTTTTTTAATAGATAGTGATTCAAGAGGAAGTTTTATACATATAATAAAACCGTGTGAAGCCGGGGCGGGTCGCTAGTATAATATAAATGTATTAATTGATGTGGCCTAAGATGAAGCATGTTTTTCCCAGAAAGCACATTATATTATATGAGTACTGATGGCATGTTTATTGCCTGTATACCAAGTATGTACTGCTTAAACAATCTCGCTTATTAGGTATACAGATAAAGATCTCCCATATGTGCTAGAGGCTATAATGGCTATAGAGGAAGCTACATGAAAAGTATGAGCTTGAGTATGAGTTTTAAAAATGTGTGCAAAGTTCAAAGAGTAAAGATGCGGCAGATTAGTCTTTAAAAAGAGAACTAGATGAAGATAACCTCTTATCTATTATGGTAGGATATAAGGAAGCTTACCTACTTTGAGGATAATTAGTTATAAGGTCATCTGTGACATGGGCATAGTGGAATGGTAAGGTTGGTACTTACTGTATAAAAGTGCTGTGCAGTGTTATATATTCAAACAGTTAAATTAAACCTAAGTACTAATTATAATTATACTTAAGTACAGTACTAATTTCTCGCATGAACTACAGAGCGTCAATGCGTAGTTCACATAATTGGAGGTTATGTTGCTTACCACTTGAATGGATCGTAATAAAAGTCCTTGACAAATGCAGTTACACCCTTTTTGCCCATTATACAGAATGTTCAGCTAAATGATTTACAGGTGCTCTCAAAATTTTCTATGCGAAAAGATTTTTGAAGAATGTATGTATTTTCCCAATACGAAAATCGGAAAATCAAAACTTTGTTGTCTGACATAAAACTTGACATTGACAAATAATGTGAAAGTGACCGATCCGCCTTCGAACGTTAGGTGTTGCCACTACAAAACTTTTGTCCTACTTGGAAGTCTCATCATACGATGTCCGTGTTTGATTCAAATCCTTTTATATCTCGGACAAAACCTCAATAACTGTATTCTCTTTAAATAGTTTAGAAAAGTTTAAAAAATTACTTTGCAATAAAGCCCCACTTGAGCATAATATATTTTCTAGAATAGGAATATTTGACTCCTTTATAAGATTATACCTGACTAAGTAGGTACCTCATTAGACCCCAATTTCGTCTGACTTCATGAAGCTCATACGACCCAAAGACATTATGTACGACCGTCCCTACCAGATATAAATAATTATTTATTATGTACCTACGTACATGTATGTATAATGAGAGGTCGCAATATCTCATTTGTTGAAATCATACTGGTAGTTTATGCACTATTATAACTAACTATAATGGGAACATAAAAATATTTAACATGCAATTACAAACTTAGTGCCAACCTCATAAATAACAATTATAATCCTCCATTGGTAGTTGGGTAGGTACAGGAATTCTAGAAAATAATCATTTATTTATTTGTCAGAATAGTCGTTACAATCCAATCAGTAAAATACGATAGTTTCGTGTATACCCCGGGATAATAAGCATTTCCACAGGAATAACCAAACGATACAAGGCCTACCACAAGGCCCTTGTAGACCAGGGGTCCTCCGGAATCTCCGAAACACCCATCTGGTCCGATCATATCCAGCCTGCCCGCACACATCATGGAGTCTGCAATAACGGCCCCGATGGTGTTGAAACGTTGCTTACAAACATTTTGATCTATTGTTAGCAATGGAGCCTGTTGAAGTCTGTCTGGTTGTGATCCATCTACCTGAAAAATAATTAAAGATGAAAATATGAACCTACTTGGTATCTCTCTCCCTACTAGAAGTAATTGCGTGCGTGGTACCGGACAAGGTTTTCTAGCAGCAGTCTACGGTAGGTATTCGATAATCCGTTTCCGAGACTTCAACACGGATTCGCACCAAATTCAAAATTCAAATAATTTAGCGGTTTTTATTATTTTCTGAAGTACGGAACTGACATGATCTACGTAGGTAGAGCAAAGTGGGGGAATCACGGTCAGGGCGTATCCTTCCTGGGTATTATTTACCTACCAACCTGAAGGGGTCCTAGCTCCTACTGGTGATGTCCTATCTTCCTGACTGCTACTAGTAGGGTTCTCCGCTTCTTTCCTTGCTTCAATAAAACAACGTGGACTGTATACTAGGTTTATTTTCTTTCTTCAGGCTCTTGGCGCCGTATTTGCTGGTTTACTACTACTTGAGGACTGACTGACTACTGGTTGACTACAAATTTCCAGCAAAACGGCGCTATTAATATTTACAAAATTAGTCCCGCCAGTGTACATGGTCGGAGGAGCAAAAATTTATACAAAACTAAGAATTTACATTAACAATTTCTCATATCAAATATGTGCGAAAGACTATTCTAAATCGACGGGGATACAAAATAATCCCTCTCGAAAGGGCTATAAAGAGGACTAGTGATTTTCTGCTTCTTCACTCGAAGTTGCGGCTTCAACGCCCGGCTCCGTCCGTCACACAACCTATGAAAAGATGACCGATGTGGCGCGGTGGCCGAAGGTTCGCCTGCGACGTAGGAGGTAGCTGGTTCGATTCCCGCCTTGGGACAAATGTTTGTAAGATCTGCAAATATTTTTCCGGGGTTCTGTGTGTTTTCTATGTAGTTACTTATACGTACAAAAAATATCTGTCTATGTAATATTATATTATTTAGTAAATCAGCTATCTAGTATCTAACTCATAACATAAACTCTGTTTAGCTTGGGCCTAAATGATGCTGTGTAGATTGTCCAGTATTATTTATCAAAAGCACAAGAATGAAAGGCGCAGTCGCGTTGTTTTTTTATATTTGGCTTACCTCGCGAACTCCCCAACCAACAATAGTACACAGTGAATTAGGCTTGACTTCTACTCCTTGCTTGATCAGTGTCCCTTGCCTTACGTTAACATTGAGGTTGAAACGTGTAGCAACCACTAGCACGGCTATATCGTTGGTGTAGTAAATGACATCGAAGTTGGGGTGATAGATGATGGTCTTGATATTGTGGATGACACCTCCGCTGGAGCGGTAAGATGAACCGACTCTGATTTTCCAGTATCTAGGTTTGGAGTAGCTGGAAACACCAAGAACAGATAGAAAGAGATCGCATTATTTTTGATAAAGTTTAAAACACACAGAAGCCGGAGGCGGAGCGGAGGCGAAGGCAGGCGTGGCGGTTTTTCCTATGGCACCGCACTGCCACCGTCTGCGGTGTGTGTGTAGGCTTTCATAGATTCAACTCGCACGCCTTCGCCTCCCTCCGCTCCCCGCCTCCGGCTTCAGTGGGTGGAGACTTTAAGGGTAGGGTAGCCTCATCATCATCAATATCATCGGAAACCGATGTAGAGCGGCGGGCGGAGGTCCACCTGTGACGCAGGAGGTTGCGGGTTCGATTCCCGCCTCGGAATAAATTTTCATAGATTTTATTACTATGTAGGTACATTAGTAGGTACATCAGAATATAAGGCTCATTGCGGGATCGAAGAGAACTCCTACGCGTAGAATCAACACAAGGAAAATCTTATCTCCTGATATCTTCATCAGTTACGGCGTCGCGTCGAGAGAGCTTTTTCTGGCCCGAGGACTTAAGCCATAATATTCCTCGTTGCGAAATGTAGAGTTGACAGAGAAGGAAGTTACATACTTATATCTTCCAGTAGATAAATAAAAAAATTCGGTGACCAACCAAGGGCTCGAGAGGAATCAATTGAAAAACAGCGCTACTGCATTACAGCAAAATACTGAATTTACTCATTTTCCCTTTGTTTCTTTGTTGATAAGTCAAATACCTAGTAGTTCTTTTTTTAAACTGATAAAAATGATAATGATAATGATGATATAAATGATTTTTCTTTCTTACTCCAATCCAGTGTTCCTATTATACTGAAAACAATGTGCTGCAGATATGACATGTCGTGCCGTCACTATCACTCCAGCGCAATGCTGTGCGAACTGCTGGTTCCCCCAAGCGTCTAAAAGAAGCTGGGCCATGATAGGGTACCGCGCTATGCTTGTAGCCGTACCTTGGATCACTCGGGCGAAGTAGAACTGTGACTGTACTGAAATAAAAATATTGATAAATAAATAAATAAAGCTGGAAAATACAAAAATCATTATCTAACCCCTAGCTAAGCAGAGCTTGTTTTATGGGTAACTCACGGACTGATATTTTTAATACATAGATACATTTTTTTATATTTATACTTAGTCAGCCAGCACCCAGAACCCCAGGACAACATTTGGAGATCGTGTAAACATATTTCCAAAGGCGGGAACCGAACCCGCAACCTCCAGCGTCGCAGGTGAACAATCGCCCGCCGCGCCACACTCCACGGATGGCAGAGCAGTATCGGTTTGTTCCGTAAAGGCATAGGTAAGGTAGGTAGGTAGGTATAGGTTCCTACCTAATTTGTACCTACTTTACAAGTGCACTCATTATAATTTGAGATATGGTCACTTGTCCATATTAATGAAGGTATGAGTTTAGTTGGCGGTACTATCGAGAAGTCTCATTTTATTGGTATTTGCGTAGTTACCGGTCCGTACGATACGTTATTATAACACATGGCCCCACCATACCTAAGAGAAAAGGAGACATCACGATCACTTCTCGATACTATCGTCAACCGGTCTCAGGGCTCTGGTTCTTTTTAATAGACTAACGAAGTAAGTACCTAACTAACTATAAAAAAGGTTTTAAATAAGTTTAAATAGGTAAGCCACAAAATAGAGTAAGTACTTACTTACCTATTTACCTTCCTACTTATAAGTAACGTTCTATCTGCGCGCCGCGGTTTCAACAGCATGAAAATTTATAAAAAGTAGACTGTTTTATTTCAAGCTTAGAACTAACTAGTAGATACGTCTATTCAAAATTTGAGCCCGTAGTAATCTCGGCCTGAAGAGGCCAGCCATCCAACCAAACTTTAGCAAATAAAATAATTTAATTAGTACTTACCGTTGGAAGCACTCAAGATGACCATCAACCATTTTAAGATCATTTCAGTAATTTGAAAATAGAACAAATTTTAAAATACAGATCTCAAATGATATTAAATACTTCGGAACGTTAGGAACAAGGTATATGGCACCTCAAATAGTGTGCAGAGTTTTAATAATTACGATTCTACGAATGACCACAATATAGAGGTATGTTGATCGATAGCCTGCTTTCTTGACTGAGCATCTTGAACTTAAGTTTTTTTAAGCTTTTTCATCGAAGCCTTCTTTGTATTTACGACAAAAAGATCTTGATCTTGTTTGGCAGATAGTTATTATATAGTAAAGGATACCCTTAACTTAGACCAGGTACCTTCTAGCAGGCTTCGAAAAAGGAGGATCTATGTTCGACGATTACACCGTCAGCATGAAATGATGGTTCATAAACATTTCATCCATGAGGGATTCACTATCTACAAATAAATATAAAAACTCTATTCTGATTATGTGTGAGTACTTACAACATAAACATACGTACCTGCCTTATAAACTGTACGAACGATTATGTGATAGAGATCAACATCAAGTAATTGTATTGGTTTCCGAAATATTGATAAAATTTATCTTAATATTTATGATAATATTATCGAAAACCAATAGAATACTTATATTTATTTATTTAATATGTCCCGTTATTTCAGCAGAGGGTAGGTTTGGTATCAACTATGTAGGTGACACGATGATGATAATGATTATTGATAATATAATTTAAGGGTAGGTAATTTATGTAGGTATCTACCTACTTATCTATCCGATCACCATGCGCTAAAACATTGGTAAGTTAGTTAGGTTTTGTTATTGGAATTCGTTGTGAACCAATTCATATGCAACTCTGCGAATCCTCAAAGTATTTCACTCTTATAAATCCCGTGCATAAAGTATCAAAACTGTTTATCATACGTCGAAAGAGTTGTAAGAATATGATCGACATAGCAATTTGTAGCAGATCATTAATCATTAAAATCTAGAGAAACAAGCTCATTTCTAGTTGGTAGGTAGAGTCCATTAACTCTTCATCATTATCATCATTTCGGTCGAACGACATACCTACATTAATAATACTACCTACCAACTAGGTAGGTGTAATACTTACCTACCTACCTATAAACAGTTTGCAACCGTCTCCAGTTAGCTCAAATGTTTTAATTGAAAATACTAGCTTTAACTTATTTACATTCCTTGATTGTAACTTTCTTTGTTAATAAAGATACATATGTATCAGTAGGTAGTTAGACTTAGATTTGTACTACCTACCTATATAGGTAGGTATACCCTTGGGTAGGTACACATTAATTTAACAAACTTCTACTGAGGTTGTATGTATTGTATGTAAAGAAACTTGTAAGTAGCAACCACAACAGGTATGAAAATATGAGAAATTATTCACTCTCTATAATTTTGGTCTGTTCTTTGCTCTCACTACCTAAAGGTGCGTTATTTCTACGTGTTCCATCAGAAAACCATCCTAGGCTAGGTCTCTTACAATAACTTAGCCAGCTTTATATAGTACCTACCATTTTAAAACTAGGTATCCTTAGATTACCTACTCTATTTGTATGTCCTAAGAATGTGTCTTGTTCTCTGTTTGTGTGGTATTGTTGTTGCCGCCGGACCATTTGTATACCATGAGGCAGTACCATTAAAGGTACAATTGGCACCGATTTGTCCCAATTGTACCATGATAAATGAAACTAGGATGGCGCCCGGGTGTTCTCGTATTTTGGATTTTTTTCTGTGTGAAATCTAAGAGTCTCTTAATGTTAAAATTAATCTAAGATATTAAGAATAAACCTATGTGGTGGTCGAAGATCTGCCTGCGACGCAGCTGCGCAGCAGGTTGCGGGTTCGATTCCCGCCTTGGGACAAAGGTTTGTATAACCTACATATCTATTTTTAGGTATATATCTTTAAATTTCGTCATCCAGTACCCATAACATAGCTTGGGGTTAGAAGACGCTCCATCATTATTTATTTATTCTTTATCTGTACGGTACACTCACGCTTCTCTTACGTCCTTATCGTCGTCGGCGGAATTTATTTTGTTCCATAAAATTATTCACTCTACCTACTTAAAGTTAAAAGAAGAAAGCACTTAGCCTAGGTTCTACTTCTTAACAAAACTATCTTTCAAAATAGCAAACATAGAAGAGTCATTTAGTTAACTGGTATTACCTACTGCAGAAGTTTGGTGATCCATTACGGAAATAAAAAGCTATGGATGCTTGCTTATATAATATTATATCAAGTGTCTACAAATAATTTTACATATAAATAAATTACTGTTTTACATCAACTTCATCTACATTACATTTGATGTTGGTATACAAAACAATACTAATTATAATTCTATTACACAAGGACTTAACAGATCAGTCATACTTTTGTCAGCCTCCAGAATCTACCTGATAATACCTTTCTTTCTTATCACCGCTTGTATCTGACTATCAATGCTTGTGTAGTATTTCATAAAGCTCAGTAACCTAATGACTTTCTTTAATTCTCCATCATAGAATGCTTTTGACAATTTCTTCTGTAGATCAGACATGATTGCCTTATTTTCTTCATTTAGGCTCATGATTTCATCTTCTGTAGTAGCTTGTTCAACTTCTTCATTCTTTTCCATGATATCCATTAGAAACTCCTGATCTACTTCTGTGTTTTCTGGTAGATCTTGACCTTTGAGTTGTAGCATGTAGATCCCTGAAAACATAGCATTGTCTAAAAAAATGTTTTGATTTATCAACATACTCTTTAGAAACTATTTTATGGACAGTCCTTCTAGCAAAGATACCTACTTATCAAAAGTGTTATATGAAAACGAACTATCTTTGTCGCGGACCGAAGCATTATACTCAGTTTGTACTCGGTGCAGTCGGCAGATATGACCTGATGATAATAAAATACAGGACTTACAAGGTAATACTACTATTACTGTTGAAATCTTCAGAAAAAATTACATTTATAATTATTATAAAAAACCTCAATGGAGGGATAGGTTTTCATTTTCTTTACATTTTTATCCTATAGTGGTGTCTAAAGACCTTTCTTTTCTCATTCCTCTTCTGTGATTTGATGCAACAACATTTATTTGCATTTTATTTGTGTAATCCTTTTTGGCAACTTTATTTAAAATGTAAGTAGGTAATGAAAATTGTAAAGCTGTGGTTTACCTCAATAAAAATAAATAACAACAGGTCACAATGCAAGAAATGTATCAATAAAACTCATGTGTGTGCTCACCTGTGTCTTTCTCACCACCTCATAGCATAAGGTGGGATCTGCTCATTGATTATCACTACATAGTATAAAACAAAGTCGCTTTCTCTGTCCCTATATCCCTTTGAATGCTTAAATCTTTAAAACTACACAATGGATTTTGATGCGTTTTTTTAATAGATAGAGTGATTCAAGAGGAAGGTTTATACATATAATAAAACCATTCGAAGCCGGGGCGGGTCGCTTGTGTAATAATAATTTAATGTCAAAAGCTAATATCTATCTATTATAGACAAGCATCTACCTGCAGCTTCACTAACACACATGTTATTTCTATGGAAACATTTCAAGGCTTTTCTATCCCATAGGAACTGATGTATGGGATGAACATAAGCTTATATCCCAGTAATTATTTATTCTTATGACTTTATGTTATTCCAGGGCTCGAACTATGTTTATTCAATCCATTCAGCAGTATTTTGCACGAAAGAGGAACAAACTTCCAGTTCATACATCTATAGTACATCCAAAAACTTTCACGGTTATAATATTAGTAAGTATAAGGTCACCTCTCGATAATGGCTCCAACAGAGTTATGTAGGCTTCGTTGACTAACGATGAATATCTTTCAGATATCTCTTGTTCTTCCTTAGCTCTGAAACAAGTTTAGGATGTAAGATGGAGTTAACTCACTCTGAATATTGTTCTGATCAACCTAACACCTATGGTAGACTCCTGGTTGATTTTAGGAATGGTGCTCAGAACCCCGCGCTTCAAAACGTCGAGTCTGAGAACACCGCGCTAGTTTACGCCGCGCGAGAGTAAGGTGAGCGACTTTGAGTCGAGTCTAAGAACACCGCGCTAGTTTACGCCGCGCGAGAGTTAAGTGAGCGACTTTGAGTCGAGCTATACAAAACCGCGTGCCCACCAAAGTGAGTCTTGGAACGGTGCGCCATTTGAAGTCGACTCTGACAACATCGCGCGTCACGCTAGTTGATTTTGACTTATTATTGAAATATCATCTATATATACATACATACATGGAAAAGTCTGTGTGAATGTTAGTTATAAGTAATCTCCGTAACAACTTAAATTATATAAATGAAATTTGGTACCTACCTAGATACTTTATGACCTAGAATAGGACATGGGATACTAATTTGGACATTTAAACCTCTGAATTAACATGTTCAACGTCCAGTGCCCCATATATGGGTCACTATGAACTGGCTCTACACGTCCGTGTCCCACATATGGGTCACTACGGAAGTAAAAAGTACGGGGTAAGGTGATTTGGTGTAATATAATGTATTGTAATATCATAAATTAAATTATTTATTTATTTGTTGTTCTTGCCAGACATGTTTCGAAATATTTTTTTCAAAATGCTTGCGGTCACTTTTAACCCTATCTGATGATTAATAAAACATTATATATGTTTATATATTATATTTTATTTCATTACATTATATCATCAAAAATATCGGTTAAGCCAAGGCCATACTTGGCTTGGACGTATGCCATACAATTGCAACCGTAGTGTCCAGAAACATTTGACTGCCATGCAAAAGGGCTTGCAGATCGATTACGAGCACGTTGTCGTACCTGTTCACGATGGAGACTGCGGCTTCGTCGATTTGTAGGAAGGCTGTATATTGTATGTTGTTGTATTGAAGGAATAGCGCAGACAGCAGCGAAGATTGATTGGCGCAAAACCACCAAGCGCCAACTCAAAATCGACTGCACTGTACGCGCTATTCTTGATGATTTTCTGGAAGAGGGGCAAGATGATGCAAATCGCGCTGAAAAACTTGATGCCGTATTAAACAAACTATCCAAGGTTAAATTTGAAATTGATCAGGTGAAGTAGGCATTTTTCAATAGGTGCATTATCCTGTCCCATCTCTTAGGGCAGGCCTATGACCAGCAGTGGCTGAGATCTTTTTGACCATCATTGATTGTTGAAGAGCTTATGTGATAATAAATTAAAATTAAGAATGTATCATCAAATAAGATTAAACTAGCTTTGCCCACAACTAGATTAAACAAGGTTAATGTATATTTCAAAGGGCAGTGTGTATACGCTTCTACAACAAAACTCCAAGTGAGTTGCAAACACTATCAGGAAATACACTTGCGAGCTATAAACTGGAATCACTTCATCGCTGGTTTTTGCAGACCATATTTTACAGTTTCCATGCAATAAACTGTAGGTTGTGTTATATTATTTTAAAGATAATTTTATTAGCTTTCAAACTCTTTCGATATCATAGCGAAAAAAAATTTCATCATATGTCATGGAACGTGAAAACAAAAGACATAAATTTTTGGAACGAAACATCATTTTTTTCAAACTCCTGAATCCCTATAAAAACTGGGAATTTATGTAATTTTGTCATCAGTCCAATCAGTCACGTCACTCAAAATACACATTTACACATTTTCAAAATCAAAATAAAAACATGGTTGTTAGAACAATGTTTTTACGATGTAAAGGAATATCTTAATTATAAGAAAATAAAGAGCTTAATTAATTTCATCTATAAAACATGTTTATTTAATTAGGTAATTTTATTCAATTCGTTTATTATTTTTTGACATGTTTAATTTTTTACGATGACAAATTTTGCACACCTTAAAAACAGGTAGATTGTAATTGGACTAATTATAAATATAAGAACTTTTGTACATACTTGCTGGCAAATAAACGATTATGATTATGATTATCCTAGACACGTGTATTTTATTATAATTAAAATAATTTACGACTGTAAAGTTAGGTGTACAAAGTAAGGTAAGTAGGGTAATATTATAGGTTCATAATAAACGGGACATTTCAATAAAATAAAAGCGAGATGACGCGCGACGTTCTCAGAGTCGACTTCAAATGGCGCACCGTTCCAAGACTCACTTTGGTGAGCACGCGGTTTTGTATAGCTCGACTCAAAGTCGCTCACTTAACTCTCGCGCGGCGTAAACTAGCGCGGTGTTCTTAGACTCGACTCAAAGTCGCTCACCTTACTCTCGCGCGGCGTAAACTAGCGCGGTGTTCTCAGACTCGACGTTTTGAAGCGCGAGGTTCTGAGCACCATTCGATTTTAGGCTGTTAGATCAACAGTAGACTGAGCCACTTAAAAAGACTTGATTGAAAAACAGCCTTCATGAGTTAAGATTGGGCAGGTTGGTGAACATTGATCAGAATAATCAATTTATTGGTACTTAAGAGTTTTACAAGTCAATTATGTCAGTGTTCAATCGAAATTACATCAATAAATTAAATTTCAATTTAATTAGGTAATTAATAATCTAGATTGAACTTACCTATTTCCAAATTTATCTGGGTGCAGATGCTTTTGTAACTCTTTGAACCTTTTTGATAGGTCACTTTCATTCAGGTCATATGTTTCGCTGACACCCATCAAATGGAAATAGTTTTGAGTGCTATCAGGTTCTTGCAAAGCGTTGCAATTTCGACAGAAAAGGTTGGACAACAGACTGCTGGCATCAGTTTTACAGGACCAGCACGATTGTAGTCTATATTGGCGTAAGAATATTATCTGTTTACTGTGGTTCCTCAATAAACTCAACAAATTCATGATGCTTGCTCCTTGCTTCTTATCTTTAAGCCAAAAACTGGTTGGTCTAATTTTAATTAGGTTGTTTTTTGTCTTTTCCTCCTTCAGATAATTTGGCTTTTTGTTACAGCAAATTTTCCATGAAATAGAAACTTAGAATTGTATTGTGTTTTGTTTATTTGGTTGAAATCAGCTGATTGGATCATCATGCATGATGATCCAATCACTGTCTGATGACTGAAGCTTGCTTGATGGACGGATGACAGAAGGAGTGGATTGATGGATTAAGCGGTATTCCACTACACGATATTCAGGGACCCTTACCCTAACTAAGAGAGGTGTAATAAGATTTAGAGCGGTGACCGGACGGACCCGGCAAGCCTTGCTCCCTAATCGCCCTAACTACTGAGCCCTGAATAGGTATCGTGTAGTGGAATACCTAGTCCTAGTCCTTTTTGGCTCTGCGTCAGGAATGACGCAATTTTGCCTACTGGAATACCGCTTTAAAGACCTCATTCAATGTCAGTGTCAAGTCGAGATGACTGACAGATGTTATGTCATTATCAAAAAAGTTTGGATGCCAACAAGTTCATAAATCCAACACACAATTCAAACAGTTGATTTTTGTGTTTTTACCACATGATATGAGGGAATAGTGTTCCTGCGAAGCGATATTTATCCATTAAGGTTTCTCTGAATTAAGTGAGCGTATCAAAATGGCTTCCTATTTCAGTGCCGAGACCGGTGATTCGATGAACTTTCAGAAAGAAATATCCAACATGATGCATGGTTTTGGTGATAATCCAAATCCCAATCCGGCTACAGTGGTGTTCATCGAAAGCATCGTATTACAGCAGCTTAGGAGCGTTCTACAAGAGGCTCTCAATATTTGCGAGATACGCGGTACGAAGACTATATCGAACTACGAAATCATATTTCTCATGCGAAGGAACCCTTACAAACTAAAACATCTGATAGACTACCAGAAGTCTTTGGAGGTATTGTCGTTCGCTAAGGCCCATAAACACTCAGATAAACAAGAAGATGATGTCCTTAAATTTTCTGACGCTGATGCTGTTGAAGATGACCTAGCAGAGCTCGCCGGCGGCGGCGGCAGCGCCGTGAAAATGAAAAGAAATCATGCTGATATTATCAGGGATCTAGATGAGATTGGTGCAGTGAAACATCTAAGGGGCGCCACAATTGCTCAGGTAAGAAAACTTCGAGCGGCTAAACTTTCCGAAAAATTACCCTATGAGAAATATGAGATATATCACAAAGCAAGGTGTGCTTCGTTCCGGTCCAGTTCTTCATTCATAAGTGGCTTTTCAAAATTGGAAAAATGGGTGAATCCTAATAAAGAGCTGAGTATAACTCCCCTAGCAATGGAAGTCCTTGGTTTCATTGCATATGAAACAGTTGCTGAGATAATTGATGGAGTACATTTAATCAGACAGGATGCAAAGAAGAAACCTGGTGATCCCTTCAGTAAATTCGACGGAGGTTTCTTCTGCAACCCTGGATCATTACAGAATGCTGTGTATGTAAAGTCGGGGTATGAAGGCTACCCAGCCATAACTGTAGCGGAAGTTAGAGAAGTGCTGAGAAGAATTTATCTTCAACTAGGAGGATTAAATGGTCTTTTTTCAAGAAACATGAATCAGGATGTTCCTGTTAGATTCATTGCTTTTTGAAAGTGCTTAGAAAGGGCAATGCAATTAGTTTCTGACTATTGTAGTTTCCTAAGGTACCTATTAAATTTTAAAGTACATTCTTTAACCTAAAAGGATTGAAATACTATACAAATTTGCTTCTTTTTGCAAAATACATTGGTATTCCGCCCAGTGAATGTAACTGTTGTAAAATGTAAGAACACAATATGTAATTTTGCACATGTTGACCTATCTCTATTTTGTGATCCTAGTCTCCCACTAGAAAATCTAAGGGGGTGTTCAAGGCAATTTTTGATAATGTTGTTATGTTGTTCAAACTATGTTTGAAACTGTTTCTGAAACTCGTTGTTCAAACTGTGTTTGAACCTTGAGTATAAAGTGTAGACAATTAATTAAAAGCTCAGATATTCGAACCTGCTTTTCTTTATCTCATCATAAACAAACTATGTTTATGATATTAAAGTATGTATAATTTTATATTTCATGTAACTAAATAAAGTAAACTAGCCTGCCATACTCATCCTAAAATTTACTTGCTTCTTGATACTCATCATATAATTTAAAGCATTTGAAAATTATCAATAAAAGATTCCATTGTAAAATTTATTGATATCCTTTCAATGTAATCCTACTAATATTATAAACGCGAAAGTTTGTATGGATGGATAGATGGGTGGATGTTTGTTGCTCTTTCACACAAAAACTACTGAATGGATCTGGATAAAATTTATTAACACACAGGCTATATTTTATCCCGGAATTCCAACAGGAACTTATTAAGCGGGTGAAACCCCGAGGCGCTACATAGTATAAAACAAAGTCGCTTTTTCTGTCCCTATTTCCCTATGTCCTTTTGACTGCTTAAATCTTTAAAACTAGGATACGGTTTTTTTTAATAGATAAAGTGATTCAAAAGGAAGTTTTATAAGTATAATAAAACCGTGCGAAGCCGGGGCGGGTCGCTAGTTGCTTATATGATAAAATTTTGTTTTTGTTCAGATTTTGTTGTTATAAATTTACAGTGATCCAAGCCTGGGTATAACTACCTATGTAGTTTTTGACATCATCATCAACCTATATTAGTCCACTGCTGGACATAGGCCTCCCCCAATGAGCGCCATAGCGCCCTGTCTTCAGCTTGACGCATCCAGCATCTGCCAGCAGTCTTTCGCAAATCGTCATCCCACCTGGCCGGAGGGCGTCCTACGCTACGTTTACCGAGTCGCGGTCTCCACTCAAGAACACGTTTACCCCAACGGTTGTCGGTTCTTCGCGAGATATGGCCGGCCCATTGCCACTTCAGCTTGCTAATTCTTTGAGCTATGTCGATAACTTTGGTTCTCTGTCGGATGTATTCGTTACGAATTCTATCCTTCAGAGAGACTCCGAGCATAGCTCTTTCCATAGCTCGCTGGGCGACTTTGAACTGGTGGACCAGCCCTACCGTGAGTGTCCACGTCTCAGCTCCGTAGGTCATTACGGGTAGGACGCACTGATTGAAAACTTTCGTTTTCAAACATTGCGGTATGGATGACGAGAAGACTTGACGTAGTTTCCCAAATGCTGCCCAGCCTAGCTGGATCCTCCTCTTGGCCTCCTTCTCAAAATTGTTTTTACCTAGCTGTACAATCTGCCCAAGGTAAGTATACTCGGAAACAATTTCAAGAAGGTTACCATCTACGACGACGATCGGTCCCGGAACAATGTGGCCATTGATCATGACTTTGGTTTTATCCAAATTCATGCCAAGACCGATACATCGCGAGGCTGAAGCTAGGCCGTCCAGCATGTGGGTCAGCTCCTCTAGCGACTCCGCCATTACGACTATGTCATCAGCGAATCGCAGGTGTGAGATGTAATCGCCGTTTATGTTAATGCCCTTACCTTTCCAGTCCAGCGTCTTAAACATATCTTCCAATGCGCTCGTGAACAGTTTCGGGGATATGACATCCCCCTGTCTCACTCCTCTGCGCAATTGGATAGGTTTAGACTGCTGGTCCTGTACTTGGACACTCATAGTGGCAGCTTCATAGAGACACCTCAGCACTTCGATGTAACGATAGTCTACTTGGCATCGCTGTAAGGATTCCAGAACAGCCCAGGTTTCGACGGAGTCAAAGGCTTTCTCATAGTCCACAAAAGCGAGACACAGGGGCTGATTATACTCTTCGGACTTCTGTATAATCTGCCTCACTGTGTGTATGTGGTCTATGGTGCCATATCCTCCGCGTTTTTGACATAGGTCAATCAATACCATGCATTGTAAGTGAAAGAAAAGCTAAACTATTTTTATAATTATATAGTTAGGTATAAGTATACCTAAATAGTATTTTATTAAAATTGTCCCATCTTTGCTAAGAATAAGTCTAAGTTTTTATTTATTTAAACTACCCAGCGTTTTCCTATCCTAATTCCTACACTCTTATATTGTTTCAGTAAATTTACAACTAGCCTAAGCTAGCTTGATTATCTAGATAATGACTAGTTCAGTCATTATCTAGATACAGACAAGCATTAGCATTTGTGCTACATGCATATTTGAAATCTTGTAATCTTACTATTATAATAAATGGGAAAGTCTGTGAATGTTTGTTATAGAAAATCTCCGCAATTATATAGGTACTTAAGAATATTAAATGAAATTAATAAATAAATTATGAATATTTGATATGTAAGTAGATAGTTTAAGATATTAAAATTTGGAAATTTTAACCTCTGAGGGGATTAAATAGGGTGGTAAAGTTTGTATGGAAAAATATTAATTTTTTTGAGTTTATTTGAATTTTCCACCACCTGCGAAACTGGCAGTTCCATGAACGAACAAAATCAGCAACTTCACGAAATGCTATTATAAATATTTTCTTCATTATGCCAATACAAAGACAGCAATCGTTGATCGTGTTTTCAAGCGTAGAAGGTACTTCCAGTAACGTTGGTTGTGTCTGTCACATAGGTACTTAGGTAAATCAGATTGTCTCGCTCGCATCTTCTTCATTATGTCTTACCCATGATAATTGTTAGGTAGTATATATAAATGTTAGTATAAATAATCTATTATTATAGTTAGCCTACCCGGAATGTATTGTTTTTTCCAACCATGAAGTACTTTTTTTAGACACGTCTTTTAAACTTTTTGTAGATTTTTCATTTATGGCAGCCCACCAAACATCAAATTTGACATTGGTGAAACATGACATGACATGTCTTGGTGGTCAAAGAATAAAATTTTCATTCATTCACACTGGAAAAATAAATAGGTACATACAGCAGACTGCAGAACTTAGATTTTAATACCAAATATTTGCTTTTTGGGTTTTTATACGGATAGTGCAGTAAATATGGATTTTGACGACTACGACCCAGACGATGCCACGAATTTTCAAAGCGAAATATCAAAAATGATGTATGGATTCGGAGACTGTCCAAACCCTAATCCTGACACTGTTCTACTCATCGACAGCATAGTTCTGCAGCAGCTACGGTCTCTGCTGAAAGAGGCCTCCCAGATTTCCGTCGAACGCGGTAAAGGAAGCATCTCTAACTATGAACTTATCTACATTATTCACTCGAACAAAAATGTTTTGAAGTTGAAGCGCCTTCACGACTTCCAACTAGCTCAAGAACAGATTGAAAAAGTAGCCGGTCTAGAGGAATTCATCACTGATGAAGAAGTAGACATTATTGAGCAGGAAAGCAGGAAAAAGTTAAAGCGAAATCACATAGAAATAATTCAAGAACTAGATACGGCTGGTCAGGTGAAAAACTTCAATTACGATTACCTAGGACATCTACGTAAAATCAGAGCTAAGAATGTTACTGATGCCATGACACCTGATCAATACGAGCCTTTCCAGGAAGCTCGATGTGCATCATTCCGTTCAAGCATAGATGGATTCACAAAGTTTGAACAGTGGGTTAACCCTAAAAAGGAATACAAGATCCTGGATTCTGGGTTGGAAGTCTTGAGTTTTATTGCATATGAGACGGTAGCGGACATTGTAGATGCTGTGTTACTTGTACGTCAGAAGTCATCCACTGGTCAGCGTAGCTTGCAGCTAGGAAACGGAGTGTCCATTCAATGGCCAATGGGTCTAATGGAGGTTCATGAAGCGTTAACAGATTACTTTACTCCCAGAGTGTGGTTAAATAATGCATTTTACAAGAAAATGGGCTTGGAATATCTTTTTAATGATTGAGTTTCTTTGATTCTCTCTGACTACAGGTATTCTGTTGTAGTAGTGAAAGTCTTGTTATGAACTTTAACAATTTTGATGTCTCTTTACTTTTTTGGTTGGGAAGAGCCAAATGAAAAATCCTAGTTCCATAATGTTTCATATATCTTGTTATAGGTATATTCTGGTATGTATGTAACATGTATGTTTGTTTTGATGATTATTAGAATCATCAATTGAATAGGGAGTAAAGTTTTCTCCCCAATTTTTTTTTATATTTTTGAATTTGATTTCTGATATTGAAATAATTGTTATTGTTTATTTTATCTTATACTGAAGCTAAAATTTCCTGTCAGGTCGTATGGGGTTGATTTTGAACAAAGGTTAGTTGACCATTGTTCAACCTATGCTCAAGCTCTTCATTGGTCAACTAATCAGTTGCAGAAAACAGCTGTAAGTTATTAAATTAATTTAAAAAATAAGTAAAACCTGTATACTTATACAATGGAATTTATAATGACAATCTCCGATTTTGTCCTGCTCCATTTGAATCCGATTTAAGCCTATTTATGCTGGATCACTTGTCTAACTATCTAGCTATTATATTATGGAAACTTTATCTGTGTACTAAAATGTTAAATACAATCGAATATAAAATTACTTCCTAATATCCTTAGGAAATACTGATTATAGTTATAAAGGTTTGGAAATCATAGCTTACAAATTTACTATGAATTATAATTTGGTCTTTGTCAAGGTTTATTTTTAGTTCGATTTGCTCCATATTTTAAAGGAGTATGGCCATTTCAGTTAAGGGGAGTGTAGTATCATAGAATGCAGTCAAATGCTTTATTGTAGTCAATACAACAAATGTAAAAGGGTGTTTAATTCTATGTTAGTCTAGTATTATGTATGATTAGTCTTTTGATACAATCTAGGAAGTTTTTCTTGTCGCTTTGTACCGTTTTTAGACCTTGCGTCTTAAGCATCTTCCTGTCTTGGACTTTGTTAAATGTCTCGGTTGAGATCCATGAGAAAATGGAGAATTCACTAGTTTGGAGCGCTTGGATAACATGAAAAGGTTTTGTGTTCTCCATTCTTATCCATATTCGATTTTTGATATTTTCTCATTGCTCATTGATTTTAGCCTCTCCTTTGGAATAGGGTTTTCTTTCTATGTTAGGCTGTACTAGGTGATTATATTGGCCATACTAATTTGTTATTAAGTGAGCGTTGTTCTTGTGGTTATTTTTAAGGAGATTGTAGCTATGTACTAAGTAATTGAATTATAAAATTAATTGTTCTAATTTAATAGATTCTGAATCTTTAAGTATTTTAAATATGTAATTCAATATTCATGTCAAACTATTTATTAGATCATGTAATGATATTATTATTAAAGACAACGCAATATCCATTTAAAAGCTATTTATTTTATTAGCCTGGTTGTCAATAAGGTTTAAATAATAGAGTAGGTACCTATAATACGAATTAGGTACCTACGTAAATTTATACTCTACACATAAGTGTATAGGTATTATTATACCTAAACATACCCACATCATAACAGTAATTTGGATCTATAAACGCAAGATCTGTTTACATACACATGCCGTGTGAAGATTTGGTAGGATAATAGGCTAGTTTCATAAACTAGCTTACCTATCATGACGAGTAGAGAAAGAGTTATTAATTTTTATATAGGGGAGAAGGAGGTAGCTTAGGACAGGGGCACCTTTAGACATAGGAGATTACTCCAAAACCATCGAATTTTTTTTGGAAGAAATTGCATTTTTAGTATCAACACTACTACTACAAACCATGACATATCATTCGCCACGCTGTCAGCTGTAAAACTGATTTTATTAGCAGGTCGGGTTTTCCGTTGGCTGGTGCACATTTTTCATCTGATCTCCGCAAGGGTTTATTTGGTCACTTTGAGCATAGATTATATGTTTTTTTATAGTTTCTATTAAGTTTGGGTATCCATGCATGGATAGAGCCTACCGTATTCGTTTCTAAAGTAATAGAAATTTTTTTGTGACACAAAGTTTTTTAAATGACCCATTGGGGTAGGTTAGGACTAGATATTAGGGGGCACTTTAGGACATGTCCTAATGTGTGTGATTGGTATTATAAAAAGTTTTCATTTGTTTTAAGTTGCTTATCGCCGAAGCAAATATAAGAAAAATATAGCATCAATCAGTTATTTACAAAAGAAGAAGTTATGGTGGAAAAATATAAGTATTTTAAAATCATCAAAGATAAATTATGGTTTAATACCAATAAAACCAGTTTGTTGGCGTACCAATATACTAAGGGTTTAAAAACTACCCCGAGGCATGGGAAATGAATAAAATTGCTGGAATTGAATGGTAGAAAAGAAAAGAAGATGAGTGGTTGATATTAATATTGGTTCATCCTGACAAAACTCCCATCACCCAATGAATGAAAGCCCTTCCAGAACTGCTGCGATACTTTTAGATTAGATTTTTCAAGATTTAAACAGTGTGTGTTATTTATCCTAATAATAAATGACGGATAATAATCTACTTATTTAATAATTTCATGTTTGATTAACTGCATTTTCATAGTTTCTAAGTTTGGTTGATGTCATGCACGAATTTAATTGCGATAATTGAAGAATTTATAGTTTTTAACTAATAGATTTCATAATAATAACATAATCATTTAAAATATTTAATTTTAAAGATTTTATTACTATCATAGTGAACTTTTAAATCAAAAGTCCTAAACTGCCCCAGTAGCGTCCCAAACTACCCCCCAAGGGGGGCAGTTTTGGACATTGTCAGTGTCTTACTAAAATGAAAATTTTGCATAATCTACTCAATAAACATGTTTATTTTATGATTGTTTTGTAAAGGTAAAATACAAATATAGGTTTTACCGCATAAAACATACAAAAATTTTAAAAACAAAAAAATCTACGACCTGTTCTTTAAAAAGTGTCCTAATGTGCCTCCTTCTCCCCTACCTGAAATTACTGTAGAGCGCCATTATCGATAAAAACTGGAGAAAATAAAATCTGGTGTCAAAACATGTGTTTTTGGTTGGCAGGTAGGAATTGCCTCGGTATTGAGCCCAGCCTTTGTACTTTATTGCAATAGAGTTTTAAATACTTAAATAAACAATATTTTTTTTATCAGGGCAGCTATTTTCTTAAATAAATATTAATGTATATAGTAACCGAAAGTTGTCACTATATGGATTATTTATCTATCTACAAATAAACTACAAGCTAGAGTACTAACTAAATAAGTCTGTACAGTAAGTTATCATTAATAAAGCTGAGATATTAAATACTCGAACTGATAGGTACATACGTCTCCATATGCCGTCTTTTACGGTCTAGCGCTTTTCGTTTGCAGTTCGAGTTACAGCGTGTAGATGAAAACATTACCTAGGTAGATTTTGGGTCATAAAACCCCACAAAGTTACTTTTCAATAAATGAATTTTATTTTCATTTATTGAAAAGTAACTTTGTGTATTAAGTGGAGACGTAGATACATGCAACTTAGCTAAGCCAACGGGGTAACAACTATGTAGTAACAAAACAATACTGATGTGATGGCGGCGGCTGCGTAGCTCTGCGAGGCGTAGCAACCTCTACGGTGCATGTAAACTCGACAGCTCGTAGCCAGCTCTGCGGCTCGTAGCAACCTCTACGGCGCGTAGCAAACTCTACGACGCGTAGCAAGCTCTACAGCTCGTAGTAACCTCTACGACGCATAGCAAACTCTACGACGCGTAGCAAGCTCTGCGGCTCGTAGTAACCTCTACGACGCGTAGCAAACTCTACGACGCGTAGCAAGCTCTGCGGCTCGTAGTAACCTCTACAACGCGTAGCAAGCTCTACGACTCGAAACAACCTCTATCCGCTTGCTACATGATGTTTACTTTTGTAAACATTGTGTAGCAAGCGAAAATGCACAATGTTTACATTCGTAAACATAGCCACAGCCAGGATAGGGTTGACATAAATCGCTCTTGTTTTGTTTTTTTGAGTAGAAATAGCCGTAAGGAACGAATACCATCCTATTCCCACTAATTTGAGCTTGATTGGCATGTCTGCCAACCTAATAAAAATTTCAAAGAAGCCACAGAAAAAAATTTTTTAAATCAGGTAACTTGAACCGCCATACAAGTCAATGGACGCATTGAAAATATTTATTTTTGTGTTTATTTGTGGATAAATACCACTTTATAAATTAAATAAGTACCTATTTACGTTTTAGTTTTGTGTTGGCAGTGATTTAATTACTATTCCAATTTCTTAGGAAACGTAAAGTGAACAGCAAAGTAGTAGGGCTTAGAATAATAGTAGGGTACATTTGGTACTTCGGTTTTTACTTTTCCATATTTTGATATAATCGTTTATTTTGTGATTATAACAATCACAACATAGCTTCAGCCTTGAAATAAGCTTTCAAATAATACTTAAACTTTAACGAAATATGCTGGATTTGTATATTAATATTTGCAATACTTACTTAATGTTTTTTTGTTTTTCACATTGTTTTTTTTACAAATTCTTTAACAAATAGTTTATAAATATATATTTATTTGAATCGAAGCGTTGTTGTAACCTATAGCAAATTATCAATGTTTGTGACGTAACAATTGTTAAACAGCACCACCACCCTTCGTAAATGGTACTCAATACTGGTTTATATTATTTTTTTGGCATTTTTAACTCTTTATAACTAGCCAAACCCTTTTTTACAAGTTTAATACGAGATACCTTCCTCCCTAAAGTCACAAGCTCAGTCGCAAGTATCGTAAAAACTTTTAAAACTCATCTCGCGCTCACTGCGACCGCACTTTATTCCATTAAAACGATCAATAAACAAGTTGGACGATAATCTTTAACTCGGCAGATGTTTTTATCTAGATTTAGAATCGAGTTTAGCACTTTATTTGAGTAGGGGAGGGAATTTACGGTTGTTTTAAAGCAATCAAGAGTTTTATGGGAGGTGACACTCTGTTCGTTACATGAACATTATTTTATGAAGTTTGTTCTACAGGGTGAAATAGTACGTGAGACGCCTTTCTACAATAAATAATAAATGCTGGACAATTCACACAGCATAATTATTCTAACCCAAAGTTGGGAGCTTGTGTTATTGCTGCTAGATTACATAAATATATACTTTATACAGTTAGTTACAAGAAGACTGTGGAATGACTGGAAGAGATCCCTCATAGCGATAAAACCCGCCCTTTATTCTAAGCATTTTTAACAAATTGTCTGTATTGTTTCAGTTTTTTGGGTGGCATAAATACTTAATAAAGTTTTTGTGACGCTATCTGTTTCCTAAATTTATAAATAGAACATATTTTTTTAGTTGATTTTGCTTTATAGGTAAATGTTCATTTGGTGCTTATTTCAAGGATAGATATTTTAAATTATCGATATAAAACACCCAGCAGTGTTTCATTACAGCACTAGAGATTAAATATTTCTGCACTGAAAAGTACATAAAGGTTTTCATAGCTATTAAATACAACAAACGAACCTCAATCTTCCCCACGAGGCCCTTAACCGAACATATTGTACCTTCTTATAACTCATAATTCCTCCTTTAATATATTTATAAGGGATACCATCCCGCCACAATCTGTATCCGAAATTGGAATATTTTTAGGGTTCAGTACCTAGGAAGGAAAAAACGCACCTAAATGCGAAATTTAGGACGGATGTTTGTAAACTCTTCATGCAAATAGTTTTGCAATAGTTTTTAGTTCTGAACGAATTGGGCTGAAATTGAATAGACGTAGTCCTAGAAATGGAATAAAACCTGGAATATTTTTTAATTTTTACATTAGTAAGATCATTTTATACTTTTTAAAATTGTTTATAAGTTAATTTAACTATCAGGGCCTTATTCACTGTAGCAAAAAAAAGAAACTCTTCGTAAATAAATGAGTCTTACTATCTTACTGTTATAATAAATGGGAAAGTCTGTGTAAATGTTTGTTATAAGTAATATCCGTAATTAATAAAGTTATTTAAATGGAATTTGGTAAGTAGATAGTTCAGGACTTAGAATTACACATAGGATATTAAAATTTTAACCTCTGAGGGGTTTAAATAGGGTAAAGTTTGTGTGGTAAAATATTATTCCTAGGTTTGATTCACTCAAAACTCTGTATTAATAAACTGTAAGGTAAGTAATTAAACCCGTATTTTTTATTTTTACAATACAATATCCCTAAGAAGCGTGCAAACAATTTCTGAAATTTGACAAATAAAAATCAATGCGGGCGAAGCTGCGGGGCGCAACTAGAAAAAAATATTTGGTAAGAAGTATTGTTTAGTACAAGTAGGTAAAGGAAATAAACCGAAATGAACGAGTTTGTCAAAAAAAAAATTAAAACTTGTCTGGAACCCTAGTAGCGCGACTTGAACTTGGGCAGTTTTTTACTTTATCCCTTGTGGTATATTAAGCTTACACTTGTAAGAATACCAAACATCCTTATTTGTATAGGGTTAAAGTTGAGAAGGTGCTTTGGTGAATGTAAATAGAACATGGTAATGATTTCAGTGTCTAGAGTAGATTGGGTTTTATTTTATCGAAGAAATGATGATATCTAGAAGATGTCGAACATAATGCGTTGTCAGTACACTAAAGTGTTTATTACATTACATTGGAGTACATATTAGGCTGGTAGAATTAATCTTTATTAACAACGAAACATGCAAGGAATAGAAAAATTACAACTAGTATTTACAAGTGAAACCATTGAGCTAACTGCAGACGGTTGCAAACAGTCTAAAGGTAGCTCAATTGATCCATGTCAATACCAGTCGGAAGCGTCCCCAAGACACTGGCTGTATTACCACGTTGTATGGCAATGCTGATGCGCTGAGCCAGATATTCACCAGCTCTCGGGTTGTTGTTTTGTTGTTTAGGCTGGTTACATACATAAATAATAATTTAATTTTTGACACTAAAATAAATAATTTCAATTTGCAGCCACTGTCATGGGGCTGCTTCCGACTGGTATTGACATGGATCAACTGAGCTACCTTTAGACTGTTTGCAACCGTCTGCAGTTAGCTCAATGGTTTCAATTGCATATACTCGTTTGAATTTTTTTTATTCCTTGATTGTAATTTTCGGTGTCAAAAAAGGCTTTTTGTATAAAAAAACTACTAAGGATAAGCCAAAATTTAATTCAACTCATTTTTCATTCTAGCATAGGCATACAGATGAATTACGAATGGTCAGATCTTGATAAAATTTATGTGAAACTACACGGACAACAGAAATCTTCAATGAAAAAGAAAAAATAATTGGTTAAATTAGAAAAAAGGTTTGAATATATTCGACTGTATGTTTAAAAAATACAGTCTAATTCCTTCTCGAGAATTTTCTCTTTTTTTGAAGTCTACTAAAAAAGAGTTAACCTAGAAAAAAGTTATGATACAGTCGAATTGTGAACTTCCACCTTTTTGAATCAGATGAAAATACAAAATTCGAAAGCTTTGAAATTCGTTCAAGACTAGGTTACAGTGGGTAGGTATTAAATGCAATCACTGCCTAGCTCCACGAGATGAAAGTCGTCCACGTCCGTAAAAGGCTAAGACCAAGTAGGTACCTTACGTTTGGTAAAAGGCTTTGAAAGTGATAAATAATTCTCATTAATAAACCAGAGTTGCCAGATGTAATATTAAACTGACAGGAAACTACCTATCCAGGAGTTCCGTATGAAAAGCGTTTTGTTTTTATAAGAGGCAGGGCCGTATTAAGAAAAAAGAGGTAATTTATAAATACATGGCTTAGATGATAAACGTTGATAATCGATGTGGCGTGGCGGGCGAAGGTCCGCCTGCGACGCAAGAAGTTGCGGATTCAATTCCCACCTTGGGACAAATGTTTGTGCGATCTGCAAATATTTGCACCGGGATTCTGGGTGTTTCTTATGTACAATAAAAATATCTATCAATGCAAGTATAATGTACTATCAGAAATCAGAAATCAATATCTTTATTTCTTTAGGCTTACAAAATAAGCACTTAGACAAGTCAAATTTAATACTATATAGGTACATAATTATCAGAATAATATAAGAAATAAAGTGATAAGTAATTGATTTTCAGTTCGCCTCAATTTTACTTCTATCAGTTATCTATTACCCATAATGCAAGATCTGCTTAGCTTGGGGCTAAATGATGTTGTATGGATTGTTCAGTATTATTTAATTATTTATTTAAACGCTGACTTTTTTTATAAATCCGTTAATTAACACTCCCGTCCTCAATTCACCCACGAACAATCTGGTTAACATTAACCAAACTTAATACTTTTATCTTGTACATGTAAATGTGTAATAAAGCGGGAACCTGGCTTAGAATCTTTGCGAACTCTTGGCTCTACTTCTTATTATGTGCATATCCAATGTGTAAGAATTACTCGTAGGTGCTTGTAGCGGCGTGAATGCATTTAACATGATTTTCTGGTAATTTGTGTCGATGAGGAAATTTCAAAATATAAATTCAGTATATGTCTGGAGTTTTTTATGTTTAATATACTTCATAGTAGTAAGTATTGTATGTGATATATACAATACCCGATAATCAGCCGCATGTCGGATGAGTCGTGGGCGAAATGGATTTCGCCCACGACTCATCCGACACGCGGCTAGTCGATAATGGATGTGATGGATCATTTAATGGATACCCAAAAATAGCAAACGACCTCGCGGCTGACTAAGTGTCGAGGGAAAGACGAACTAAATAACATTCAAAAGACACAGTGGCACAAAGTAGAAAAATGTGGAATGAGGGAAGGGAGAAGGGGGCCGTTGTCCAGCAATATGACACAATAGCACAGGCTGTCCTACTGCTGTAAATATCATTATCATCAACCTATATTAGTCCACTGCTGGACATAGGCCTCCCCTAATAAGCGCCATAGCGCCCTGTCTTCAGCTTGACGCATCCAGCATCTGCCAGCAGACTTTCGCAGATCGTCATCCCACCTGGCCGGAGGGCGTCCTACGCTATGTTTACCGAGCCGCGGTCTCCACTCAAGAACACGTTTATCCCAACGGTTGTCGGTTCTTCGCGAGATATGGCCGGCCCATTGCCACTTCAGCTTGCTAATTCTTTGAGCCATGTCGATAACTTTGGTTCTCTGTCGGATGTATTCGTTACGAATTCTATCCTTCAGAGAGACTCCGATCATAGTTCTACTGCTGTAAATATACAAATAAATAAATTATCATAAAAGATATAAATTTGATGAGGGCATAAAGATATTAATAAAATAACTACAGAAAATTCAGATAACTCTGCTTAATGAGACTAGATTTATGAAACGATGAAACTACCGAAGCTTTTATAACTGAGTTTGGGGTTGTCAATGAGTTGTAAGATGACGAGTGTATTAACTAATTCATATGTAAAGACAATGGATAGTGGGATATGAGAACAATAAACCAATCTGCTACGAGGCTCTCCTAAATCTCAGCAGCCGGACATCAATGTATTTGTTGCTGTTTCACGTCGAATGACATGGAGTGCGTTATGAGTAACAAAGTTAGAGAAGAGAGAAACATAGAGAAACATAGCTATTCTTATCGGCTTCGGTATGCAAATTTTTATTCAAAACGGGGATGTAGATTTCAAATGAAACGGAAAGTACCTTTGCATGGGGGCTCAGGTGTTCGCACCTTAAAGCATTTCTATTGATCGTTGATGATGTGACTACAATGCACAAGTAGAAACTGATACGATGTACTGTGGTATAGTGGTATAAGGTGTGGTAGGTACTTGCTGCCTTAAGTTGCACTCCAACAGTGCTTATCATTTGAATTTCATGATATTATATACGACGAGTTACGTGCTGTAAGATTGTGTATAAGACAACGTGCGATTGCGGGTTTAAAATTAAATTTGGGGGCTTTATCATTGTCATAATAAGAAGTAGAGTGCCTACTCATATCGCAAGAGATCTTTTATAAGTAGAAGTAGAGTACGTACTCATATCGTAAGAAACGGTGCTTAAAAATGCTAATTATGAGAGGCCTATATCCAGCACTGGACTAGCCTAAATTTGGGCAGATGATGAATATAGATAGTGATTATAATCTATAATATAAAAATGAATCGCAAAATGTGTTGGTAAGCGCATAACTCAACAACGCCTGGACCAATTTGGCCAAATCTTTTTTTAAAATGTTCGTTGAAGTTCAAGGATGGTTTTTACGGCGAGAAAAATTAGAATAATTGCTGGAAAAACCCTAAAAATAGCCCTTTTCTTTTTCCCATACAAATGATTTGTAACTAAAACGTAGTCAATTTGAGCTTTATTGCTATGGTATAAAGTTCATATTCGCGGGCGAAGCCGCGGGGCGCATCTAGTTTTCAATATAAACAGTTTGTACTAATTTACACTTATCCTGTTGAAAACTCTGAAAATATCTAGAAACGAGCGAATTATTCTGAGATTTTATCATAAGCAGCCAATTATAAAGTTTACATTTCATTATATTTTCATTAAAACTAATGAGATTATCTATTATTTTCATCTTTCTACTGAGGAATTTTGTTACTTCCAGTCTGTATGAAACTCATTTACCTTAAAAAGTCTTCATCTTCAATCAGCCTGAAGCACATAGGCCTAATAAATAGTATGGTAATCCACTGATGCGAACATAGGCCCCTGGTTTCAACTTTATTACCTAACTTTATTAACTCGTTAGAGTATACTCTACCTTTAACTAAAAATTAATCTGTCAGAAATAACTAATAGCTAGCTGGTTAAATTTGCAGTCTTCTGGCTTAAATTTTAAAAATCTTAATTACGTAACAAGACAACGCCCTCCCTCTAAACCTTAATACAGCCCTGGACAGCAAACTGCTCTGAAAATAGTCACAATCACCACGTACAAGTGAAGTTCTACGTGCTCTTCATAAATTACCTTCGAGTTCGCACGCAGATGTAAAAATAATGTAAGAGAATAGTGCAAACAAAAACGTGAACAAAAAGATACCGACATTTTCTTATCATCCAACTGAGTCTTAAAGCCAAGGAGAAAAGACTACTTTTGCTCAGATAAGTCCCTTTGTCTGTTGATACACTTTTTGCTTTGCTTTTTCCTCGATAGTTTTCGGATCGCAGTCATTTAGTGACACAATAGGGATTAGGCTACGCTGCTACGAGTTTTGCTACGCCTCTACGAATTTGCTACGCCGTTACGAATGTGCCGTCGCTCGTAGATCCGTTGTAACCATCGTAGCATGAATTGCCAATTGCCGATTCGAATTCAAGCTACAAACGAAACGCTAAGTTTAATTTTTAAAGGCCTTATCACAATTAGAACGCTTTTTGACACTAAGTTCAAGAGAGCCAAAGAATACTTGGCACTTTAACGAGTAATGATGTTTATCAACGGTTTTTAATTGCAAATTGTAGTGTCTAACCCTTCGCTCCTTTGGGAGAGGAAGAAGGCATATACTATACCTCTCTGTCGGTTAAATTCGGATCTTCAGCCAGTGTGGCGGCAGATTGCGAGGGACGCGCACGTCCGTTCTCGAATAAATCGAATTGCGTAAAGTCGTGAGTGTGTGAATTGTGAATAAATTGTAGTGATATTTAACAACAAGTGGTTGTGAATGTACATAATTTTGTGATAAGAAAGTAATTTGTATTTAAGGTTAAATATAAAAAGTAACTGTATGTATTTGATAGTGAAGAAATAGTGGATTTTTTGTTGTTTTGAAGCTGAACTTTAATAAGGTAAGGTGAACTTAAAATAATTAAATATTCGTTCAGGAAGAAAGTCGTTCTAGGTCGATTGGATACAGTAAAAACAATATGAGATACTATTTAAATACATCCAATAACATTCAATTTTATAGTATTAAGAAAATATTTTTTGGAATGGGTACAACTTTCCGAAATCAGAAAAAATGATTTTTTAACTAAGTATTACTTATTTTGCCTATAGAATGAAAATGTATGGTAGTTCCAATAATAGTTGTTGCAAAATTTGGGCGAATGCCAGATTTATGTAGAGTCTGGTAATACCTAATATCTTAAAAATCATTGGTTTTATGATAATAGATGGTAACCTTTTTCAAATTTGCCATCAATTACTACTTTGACCGTCTGTAAAGATCCTTGAGGCGCTCTACTTTCATCACAGCAGTAAGTAATGTTTTTTTCATAAATCCGTGAAATTTTTTGAATGAAAACTCAAACCTACCTAATATTTTATATTTCGGATAAATTTTTTGGAAGTTTGTACCAAATTTTGTAGAGAATACCTTGTTCCGACATTATTCGAAGCATATTTCTAAGCGCTGATACAGGAAAAATATGAATTTTTTGACGTCTGAAATTATGGGAAACATCTACTTTGTTGTTATATTGAAAGTTTGACCCAAAATATGTTTTTATTTAACAATAAATATTATTTTTCCATTTTTACCAAGCAATATTACATTTTGAATAACGATCGAAGAATTCATTCTAAAAAATAAAGAGGAAAACGGAAGAAATCCAAGTTTAAATTGTGTGCTTAATGTAAATTATACAATAGGTATAACTAATAGTTTTCAAAATATATTATATTTTATGAAATATTGTAAAACGCTGTAGAAATAATATTTACATTTACGTTTGATATTAACTCAGACTATTAATTACTTATACGTAGATATATACATACATACCGAGACAATGTCGAAAAGTAGGATTAGGAAAAGTGACAGTGTGTTTTCTATAGTCTTTTTGGATAGAACTTCTTTCATATTAGCTCAATTCTACTTCCGTTTACGATTTTGTTTTGTCATTGTTACCTAGTTATCTAAAATGTATAAACTAGTTATAACATTTTCTATTCCTTGATTGTAATTTTCGTTGTTAATAAAGTAATAATTGAAATCTCAAAAGAAAAACCCTACAAAATTATTCCTAATATAATAGTAGAATTTGTGCCAAAAAATATTTTAAAAATGTCGTGAAAAGGTTTGACTAAATTTTTTTTACGCGTAGTAAAATCAATATATAAAGGCAATCTGTTCTAATATGAATGAAAAAAGACGTGAACTTTATACATTAGTCATCATAAATGTAAAATTATATTACCTTTTCAATCCTTAATCGTTGAACAGATCTTAATGAAATTTTATAAAGGGATAAATTATATCCCAAGGAGCTAGATTACTTTTTATCCAGGAAAAACGGTTGGGACTAAACCTACTTTAAAATATATTGGAGTAATCGTAAATTTCGTACGTGAGAAGAAAAAGATGCGTATTCTCGTAAATTGAATTATTTTCCACGGACCGGCCACGAAAAAGTTAGTACGAGGTCAACCGGCGTAAATGAACCCAAAGATAAGTTAGTCGGAAGTATATAGAACGAACCAGGCATTTTTAATAAATTTTGCCTTGTTTTTAACCGATTTCAAAAAAGGAGAGTCACAATTCGACTTTTTTTTACATGTTAGAACTTTTTTCTAGTTGCGTTTTCATGACTCTTTTTTTAGTAAGTGATTCTCATGTGGTTAGAGATCGGAGCTGTTTTTGAGTTATCTTTAGTAATTTAATATTTTAGACTTCGATTACATAGATGACATTAAAATTTTTCTCTTTTTCCCTCTTCAAAGGACTTATTTTTTACCACTTTATAGTTCATTAACACAGGCAAAAAAACAAAATAGAAACAAAACAAAACTAGTATTCACAATTGTAACAATTGAGCCAAATGCAGACTGTTGCGATTCTAGAGAGTTAGCTCAATCATACATATCAATACCGGTCGGAAACCTCGAATATTATTCTCAAACTTAAAGTTCTTTATTTCCTTTAGACTTTACAAGACTCTTGGAAACGTCAGATAATACAAGTTATGATATTTAAAACTAGGAAATAAGGTGATCACATCGATTTTTCACAATATTTTAAAGGTAAGGTGAAACGAACAAGAAATCTATACCTTGTTAGGTTGTTAGTTTTCAACTTTGCGAAAAACTCGTCCCTAACTTTTTTACATCTAGATAATTTCATATTTTGTAGAGCCTCTTACAAAGAACAGTTTTGACAATTTATTAGATTTTAAAGATTATTAATTGCTATTAATAAAAAATGAGTGAATCAACGATCGTCCATCGTCTCGATAGTCGTTTCGGTAAATGTCGTAAAGGCGAAGAGCCTCGATAAACATCTCAAGAGATTCGCGTAAGGAAATTAAATCAAGGGCAAGATCCAAAAAGCGGTTCTCCTGGACTCACGTATAGTCACGAAGTTCCTCTCCCTTTTCGTGGCCGGTGATCCACCAATAAGGAAGCTATGACATAACGACTAATTACATCTAGTATTTACAAACCTACAACAAACTCCTAAATATCTAAGCCGTCACCAGAAGACAGAGTGCCCAGTGCTGCCAACATTGCCACGTCGAATTGCAATGCTTATTGGTCGAACGAAATAGAAGCCAGCATTCCAATCACCTGTGGGCTCTACCTAAGTTTTTTTGCTAAAAATTATAACTTATTCATTCACTGTGGTGCTGGCTGAGGTTATTTGTGGCCGGAGAGAAGAGCCCTCGTCGTGTCTCAATACAAGTTATTTTAACTTAGAGCGAGGAGTCATTTTCTTTGACCCTATAGGTTTATATTATGCATGTTTGTGCTCGATAGCGATCAGTTAAAATGAATATTATTTATTATTAATAATTAGACTAATACGACTATTGTAAACCTTTCTGTAAATAAACACTATTATTAGTATTACTAGCGACCCGCCCCGGCTTCGTACGGTTTTATTATACGTATAAACCTTCCTCTTGATTCAATAAATCTAATTAAAAAAAAAAGATTTAAGCATACATAGGGACAGAGTAAGCAACTTTGTTAACTGTACTATAACTATATAACTGTACTATGTAGTGATTATTCAGTGGTGAATAATAGGACAATGAAACCTAGGTCCTGTCTCTTCTGTTCGCAGTAGGGACTAATATGTTCTGTGGTAATACCATCGGAGCCAGATAAGCAAGACAAATTAAGATTAATTCTGTGTTCTCCCTCATTCACTCAGTATTACGTGATTTATGTTTCATCAAAAATATATTAAGAGAAAGAGGCAAGACCTTTTGTCTTCCAACCCTGGTTGTAAAAATGTCATGAGCCAAAATGTCTTTTAAAATTTATTTTATTAATAAAAAATTCTTATCACCAGATAAAATCATTAAGTAGGTTAAGTAATGTTAAGTATTTTAGTGGTTTGATGAAGGTCTGCCTGCGATGCGGTGGTTATGGGTTCGATTCCCGCCTTGGGAGCAATGTTTGAAAGATTTGCAAATATAATTTCAAGAAAATTACAATGTCTTCCTTTTGTTTTTAAGATTTAAGATGTGTGATTAAGATGTGTTACATGAAAATATATTCCTTACGATTGAGCCTTTTGATCAGTATCGTTAAATAAGGTGTCATTTTTTTACAATTTGGCGGGTTCGCTTCTCGTTTCAGATGGGCGTATATTGAAAAATCTTTGAATGCAGTTTAAATTGTTTTTAAAATCAAAATGAAGTCTTCTTTCTTTAAAAATTTCCTTACAATGTTACTATTTTCCCTCCATGTGGCAATGCCGTGGGACGCCCTGTACCTATATGTTACTAATATTTCGCATTCGTTATCCGGAAACGTCTCAAGGCTATTTCTATCCCACGGGAACTGATTTATGGGATGAAAAGTAGCCTGTGTTTTATTGCAGGACTAGAACTACGTCGATTAGATTTTAGCACGATCCGTTCAGTAATTTAGTGTGAAAGAGGAACAAGCATCATTTATTCCTACATTTATACATCCTTAAATACAAAGATTCGCTCGTTTATAATATTAGTAAGAATACAGATTTAAGCATATAGGTTCGATAGTTCTGTGACATTCTTGTGACATTACTCCAGGCAAATATTAAAAGTTTGCCAATACTGAAAACTGCGCCAAACGTCACATTCGAAACTTAATATTTGCCCAATGTTCAGTTTGATTTCACGCAAATACGTATACACTTACGTGGCATTACGTGGCGTATCTACGTTGTAGCATTATCGTACATTTGAGGCATTTAGTAGCATTAGGGGAAGTGTTGAGTGCACATTCTCGGCAAACACGTTTCACTAAAAATGAGGGTAGGTAATTCTTTGACAATTCATTTTTATAGCGATACGTATGGGAGAGCAAAATCTGAGGAGGAATTTTGTAAGACTTGTAAAGTATTTTTTTGTTAGAGCATTCATATTCATTAAATTTCATTGTGAAAAAGTGTACTTTTGTAATAGTTATCAATGATCCTAATGATCACATTTTGAACGGTAAAATAAACAAAATAAGATGGGTGATATGATGTGAATACTAAAATGAAAAAAAAAATTGTTGATTTTCGGAAAATTATTAGTTGGAATTAAAAGTAGTTATGCCTTTATTGAGTTACAAATAGATGATGATCATCATCATCAACCTACGTTAATCCACTGCTGGACACAGGCCTCCTCTAATGAGCGCCATAGCGTCCTGTTTTGAGCTTGCTGCATCCAGCATCTACCTACAGTCTGTCACAGATCGTCATCCCAATTGGTCAGAGGGCATCCTACCCTGAGTCTCAGTCCGAATTATGGTTGTTCGCGATGAATGGCCGGCCCACTGCCACTTCAGCTTGATAATTCTTTGGGCTTTGTCAATAACTTTGATTCAAATATATCTTTGTAATGTATTGTAAGTATTAAATATATCAGTCATCTAGTACCCATAACACAAGCTCTGCTTAGCTTGGGGCTAGATGATGCTGCGTGGACTGTTCTGAAATATTTATTTATTTATTTAAATTGATTCTCGAATCCTCGCCAAATTTCATTAATGTCATAAAATAGACTTAATAGAGTTATTTTCTTTAGAGTTGACAATGTGACAACCTCTCTGGATTTGCTGGCCAAAGTCCGCTTGCGACGTAGGAGTTCGCGGATTCGATTCCCGCCTTGGGACATAATAAAATATATCTACGATCTGCAGATATTTGTTTTGGGTATTTTCTATGTACGTACATACATGAGTTCCCACTCGCATCGATGCAAAGTTGAAATACAGTCAGCACGAGAATTTTTATTTAAGTAGGTAGGTTAGGTACGAATACTAAACACACTTTTAAGAACACCTTTTATTATTTTAGATCGCTCACGAGATCTATTCTTCGTAAAAGTATTAATAAATCTGTTACATTGGATAGGCAATGCTTAATTGCGTACATAGATAAACAACTTTCAAATATCAAACCATGCTATTATAATATTTTCCTACAAAGCCTTTGAAAACAGTTTTCTTTGCAGCTTTCCTGTTACAAGCTTAATAGTTCCGATGTTATTTTGTTCATGCGAGGAAAATAATAATCTGAAACCAGCTGCGTTTCACTTCTGTTTTTGACAGTTCTATCAGGTTCTCGCCAATTCTTCCAATGCCGAGGTATTGTGAAGTAATGTTCTATTCGCTAATTTTCACGCCTTTTTAATATAATCTCTCATAATTCCAAAAGTCTTTGAAATATCTGACTAAACATTTGGATACCTAAATCTGAAAACTACCCAATTAGTACAATTTCTTTAATGCATTTTATTTATGTTTTTGTGTAAGCTATTAATTAATTCAGTCTTTAAATAAATCTTCAAACCATTTATAGATTCATTAGCTAATAAAATTTCATAATTAGACTACTGAAAAAAACTCACATACACTACATAGTACAAAACAAAGTCGTTTTCTCTGTTCCTATGTATGCTTAAATCTTTAAAACTACGCAACGGATTTTGATGCGGTTTTTTTAATAGATAGAGTGATTTAAGAGGAAGGTTTATACGTATAATAAAACCATGCGAAGCCGGGGTGGATCGCTAGTATTTTATAAAAGACTAGCTGCTGCGAGTAGCTATGATAACTAATAATTCGTATCTTATTGACTTCGACTAATTTCATGTTGTTCTCATTTTATTTTCATTAATAACTTTATTTAAAAAGTCAGTTCATAGTATTTTAAACGTTACCAAATTATTATAAATAGTATCCGAAAGATAGACGTTGGTTTTTAAATTTTTAATAGTTTTGTTTTGCTATAAAAGCAGTCAGTTATCTGCACGAATTAATCAAGTTTAAATCATAACAGCCATAGAAGTCTAAATTCACAAGTTCTTACGATTAATAATCGTACGTTGTGTTCGTGCGACGTCATATTTTGCCGTTTAAGGGATGATTTATATTAGACCGGGCCGAGTCCGGGCCGTGGCGGGGCCGGAGCGAGGCCCATCCATTTCATCCCGGACGGGACACGGATCATGCACGGTGTAATTTTTTTTTTTTTTTTTTTTTTTTTTAATTTCTTATTTTTCTTGCATCTGCCCGTTCGGGCATTCGGCTAAGAGTTTTGTCCTTCGCGCCGCCAGTCATGTCATGTATGGTATATGCCCATTGGCATATCCATTTCTTTTAAGTTTTCATCATATTAGGTCTTGAGGTGCTTTTCTCTTTAGTCGTCGGAATGTTCTGTTTTTCTTCATGAGGTCATTAGCCAGCTCATTTGGGTGGTTTTCCAAGCGCTGGGCATAAGATCTCAGTTTGGTGGTGACTTCTTCCCTTACTGTCTGTATGTGTAGGTCGTGGTGTAGTTGGTCATTTGTCACGAACCATGGAGCGTTTGTTATTAGACGGAGCATTTTTGATTGAAATCGTTGCAAGATGTCCAGATTTGAGTTAGCCGCGGTACCCCACAACTCGGCTCCATAAGACCATATCGGTTTCAGAATGCATTTGTAGATGAGGAGTTTATTTTCTAGAGACAGATTTGATTTTTTTCCTAGAATCACAGAACAGTTTTCTTAGTTGAAGACTTAAGGCTTTCCTTTTAGTAAATATGTGCTTCTTCCAAGTTAGGCGTCTGTCTAAGTATATACCAAGGTAACGCACTTCGTCAGATTGTGGTATTTGAATCTCGTTCAGCTCTAGAGGGGGGCAAAGGCCATGTCGGAGGGTGAACGTTACATGGACCGATTTAGATTCATTTGCCTTGATGCGCCAGTCTCTTAGCCAGGTCGAGATATCATTTAGACTTAGTTGCAGCATTGCTGATGCTGTGTTTGGGTTTTCATGAGTGGCAATCAGAGCTGTGTCGTCGGCGACTGTACCCACTAGAACTCCTTCCGTTGATGGTAGGTCTGAGGTGTAGATTAGGTACAGAACTGGTCCCATGACGCTGCCTTGTGGGACACCAGCGCCAATATTGTTAAGGCTTGTTGTTTCCTCACCTTGCTTTACATAGAAGTTCCTCTGACTCAGATAAGATTTTATGAAAAGGAAATAGTTAATTGGCAAGGTTTTCAGGATTTTGTACAGGAGGCCTTCATGCCACACGCGGTCAAAAGCCTGGGAGATGCCTAGGAAAGCAGCGGAGCTGTATTTTTTTTGTTCATGCGCTATGTTTATCTCTTTGACCAAACGATGAACCTGCTCAATTGTCCCATGGGCCGCACGGAAGCCAAATTGATGAGAAGGGATTAGTTGGGTTTTGGCTATTTCAAGGCTTAGTCTTCTCATAAAGAGTATTTCAAGTAGTTTGGAGGCAATTGGGAGCAAGCTTATTGGACGGTAAGAAGTTACTTGTTCAGGTTCTTTTCCAGGCTTGGCTATAAGAATGATTTCTGCCACTTTCCATTGTGCCGGTACGTAATTACGTCGTAGGACAGCATTGAAGATTTGTGTTAGGAACGTTATGCCTTTTGCCGGTTTATATGTATTACGGTGTAATATAAACTGTTCATATAAAATGTATGTAACGTTTCAAATCCGTGCCCCGTCCGGGCCACGTATACGGCCCGGCTCCGGTCTAATATAAATCTTCCCTAATGCTGTTTGATTAATAGAAGCTTGGAAAATTCATTATTCATGACTCACACCTCACAAAGTTACTCCTATATCAGGCTTGAAATAAGCGGAGCTGATTCGTATTTCTTAAAATAAAATAAATAAACAATAATAAATAATGCTGGACAATCCACACAGCATCATCGAGCCCCAAGCGCAGATATCATGGGTACTAGATGACTGATATACGTAATACAATATTATGTATAACATAGATATCTATTTTTATTAGTTTATAGTAAACAGAAAACACTCAAAACCACGGAACAAATATTTGCACATCATACAAAGATTTGCCTAAGGCGGGAATCAAACCCGCAACCTCCTGCGTCACAAGCGGACCTTCACCCACCACGCCTTATCGGTCGTCAATTATCTATCTTATATATTTATTTATTTTTTAACTCAAAAAATAATTAATTAATATATGCTTTATTAACAAAGAAAATTACAAGCAAGGAATAGAAAAATTACAACTAGTATTTACAATTTAAACCATTGAGCTAACTGCAGACGGTTGCAAACAGTCTAAAGATTATCAAGTCAATCAGTATTGTCAGGTACACGTTCGAATCAAATTAAATAAAGTTCCAAAGAACTTTTCAGACAGACAGCCTTAATAACCTACTCTACCTCGTTAAGGGAGGTTTTATTTAAATAATAAATATTCGTAAATATGTTACACATTCGTGTTGGGATGTTTATATTTACTTCAATAAAACTACGGGTTACATCCCTAGGGTTCTACACTCCATCTGTGAGTGTCGAACTTTTAAAACCTCTCTGGAAAATTACATAGTAAGTAACCTTTACTCTGTTCCAGAATCAAAGATATTTTAGGTAAACTAAGACATTTATAATGATAATAGTGCTGGAAAATTTATAAGATTATCTCTCTCTAAATAGAAAGGTCTGTTCGTGGGGAGTTGTGGTGACTGATATACTTAATAATACAACCTATAATATGTAGAAAAATATTTTTTTATGGATAAAATTAAATAACTAATTATTTAATAATAACGAAAAATACAATAAAAGGAAAAAAATAAACTAAACCTAGTGTATACAATTGAAACAATTGAGCTAGCTGCAGACGGTTGCAAACAGTCTAAGGTAGCTCAATTGATCCATGTCAATACCAGTCGGAAGCGCCCCCAAAGCACTGGATGCATTACATTAGTAAAAACGAAGGTAACAAGCAATGTAACTACCAAAAATACAACTCTTAGATCAACAATGCATGCGTATCGAAAAAGGCGCTAATTCATTTGATTCAGAAAAGGAGGACTAAAAACTTTCAGCACTTACCTACCCACCTACAAATTGTGATGTCTTAATTTTAAAAGAAACCTTTTGTCTTACATTATCAAATAAAAGGTAGTGGTTTGTACAATTCAAAACCATTTCAGATGTGTGCTTCCAATCTCAAAAAAGTCAACCTGTATAAGTATGAATACCACAATACCTGTATTATTCAGAAAAAATGCTGAAAGTAAAAACACTTCAACAGAGTTTTTCTTCGACTTTTGAATAATATAAACAAGCATCGAATTTCTTACGAAGGTCGTACCATTTTCTAGTTTGTTTGATTTCGTTGAAAGGCCTCATCAAATTGCTCAGATTCTGTAAGAATGAATCACACTACATATAAATGCGAAGGTTTTGATGGATGTTTGTACGTTTTTTACCTCTTCTCGCTAAAATTACTAAACGAATCGGGCTGTATCTACTTTTTTTAAATTAATCTGTTTAATCGTACTATGCTACCTACTTTTTATCAGTTTATATGGGATATAAGTAGCCTTTTCATCTCTCGCCCTAAAACGGTGACTTTGCTGGTCAAAAACAATGACCAAAATCAAGTTTTTCCTCACAAAACGAATAAAAGTAGAAAAACGTAATTTAAATTAGATTAAATCTTAAATCATATAAATTTAGGCTATTGAACTACATTTATATGATTTAAGGTTATTGATGCTCTATAACAGCGCCGAAAAATAAGAAAAAACGCAACAATTTGTTTCTGTAACTCGCTCAATAACTCACTTTAGCACCACTCTTTACTTTATAGATACTAGGTATTATTGAAAAAAATTATAATTAAAAAAGTATGAATAGCTTTTGCGTTTTTAAATACGTTTGCTACATTTTTTGGAACTGTTTTACATAAAACTAAATACTTTTCTCACTGAGGGTACAAAGTTTTGACTCGAGATCAAATGTTTTTTGTTTCCTGCCTTTTGAATCCCTTTCTAGCTCATCAGTCTACTTTAGAGTAACTCGCTATGCTCGTGACTCTACTTTAGATTGCTTCGCTAGCTCAGAATTAAATATGGCGACGTTCAAAAATAAATATTTTTTCCCACTTGTTGAATAAGTAACTATTGACCTTTTCCATGGAAACAGCAACAAAGCCGCGGGCAGAAACTAGTAACATAAAGAAAGTTGTTACGGTCCCTTTTCACTCCGAATTTGCGTCGGCTTAACAGGGGTGGGGCTAGGGATAAAGGTGGGCAGAACTTTTAGGATGATATATTTTATTGCAGGACGCTGAAACCGCGTTGGATCAATCTTTCAAATAGATCCGTTTTGAATGTTGGTATACAAACAAGTTTTTAAAATATTTCAATATTTTATGTATTGGTATCCCGGTGTCTATTTATAAGAAACCAAAAAGTACCCAGTAGGTACCTACCCGGTCCCCTTTTCAGGATATCTAAACTACCTTGTTGGTGTATGCAATTATCATGTTGCATAGAACAACTAGGTAGTTTAGATATAATATGTCTAGGTAATACTATTGCCTAGCTCATATTGTTGGTGGCATGCAGCCCGTTTGATGGAAAGTAGTTACCGCACTAATATTTATTTTAAACAATTACATTTCAAACACGTTAACGTTAAAGTGAGGTAATGGTATTCTGACAGGAACACAAGTATTCATAGTAGGTAGAACACTTTATAACCCACAAAAACAATTCTAGATACCACCCTGGCGGGCTGAGATAAATGAACATAAGCAGATTCTATACCAGTGCACTTACTGGGTCGCGGATTCATTTTTTCAAGTGTCACATCCAGCACTCTGATAAATTAAACAAAAACGCCCTTCCAAGAGTATTAAGAATAAAAATTTGGCGAAGTGCGAATCGAGTTTTCATTGTAAGGGTACTGTATACGTAGTAAAGTAAATTATACATGTGTTACATATATGTTACATGTGTTACATAAATTTATGAATCAATGTATTCTGCCAGAATGTGGCGTGCAATGTTATGTTCTAAAATATAAACAAAATTTCAATTCAATTGTTAATACAGTTTCAGTCACAATATTAGGTACAATAGAAATAAAATAATTTAACGGTCGTTGGGTTAACAATTATGAGTCTATTATAATATTATTCAAATTTTTGTCAATCATAAAATCATTTAAATTATAGAAACCTGTAAAAAGTCAAAATAGTAGCTAATATTTGCTTAAAACTATCGTAGTTACAAGGCAAGCGTGATTTAGTTTAGTAGAGTACGTAGTTATAAGTACTACGTAGTTCGAAGAATTTCAACGATAATGTCTAATTATGAGGATACCGTACTAGGATTCGTACTCGGTTCCAATACAAACTACGTGTGTAATTAAACCGCTTACAACCAGCCCGAATCGCTTATAACTAGGAGCTTACAACTCATCCGCTTACAACTAACCCGAATCGCCTGTAACTGGCAGTTTGCAACTCATCCGCTTACAACTAGCCCGAATTGGCTCAAAATGATTTATCAAACCCACGAAGAGTTCAACTTCGAAACCGAATAGACGTAAGTAGACGTCGATGATTTTATGTATGCGATTTGCTATCACTTAAGGCGCAAACAACAGGTAAACTAGCGCTACCACTTAGTAGTTTTAAAGATTTAAGCATACATAGGGAATAGGGACACAGGGACAGAGAAAGCTACTTTGTTTTATACTATGTAGTGATTATTTCCAAAATTCACACGTTCAGTTTGTTATACCTAACATAAGCTTCAGCAGACTATTATAGGCTGATGATGAAACTTTTTTTAATGCATCTGTAGTAGTTTCATTTTGGTTTCCGTCAGTTCAAAGTACCTATGTAGTATGAAATCCCCCGAAAATCGGAGAAAAATTCGATATCGGATTTGGTTATCTATCAGGTTTAAATCCTAATCCTGTTTTCAAAGAAAACGTGTAATAATTTGCGATGTAGTAGCTGTCGTAAGCACATAGGAGAATATATTAAAGATACTGGTAGAGACCTATGTGACTCTACTTTTTCATAAAAAAGTAAAAAAAAAGCGAAAAAAGTCAAAATTTCTCTACCCATTTTACGGAACCCAAAAAAGTATCCAGCCTACACAAAACAAATCCAGGATAGCGGAAGTAATTTCTTTCCTTTAAGGAAATTCATTAAAATCATGTCAACATAGCTTTAATCTGAGTATTTGTGTAACGCTACACCGATTAGAGTATTTACACGTCCTAATAGGTTAATTCAAGTTTTACGAATTTTTAGTCTAGGGAGCAGCTCTGATCTGAAAATGTCTATATAATTTTTATTATGTACTGATGTTTCTCTTTTCTCTTGTGTTTCCTGTCTTGTTTAACATATGTACCCACCTACTCTTGCATTTTTCTGTACCTTACTATTCAGTATTATAATAAAATGTTTTTACCACCTTTGCCACCACACCAGGCCCTGTCTGAAAACCAGCGCCGCTAGTAGCTGCGGCCTGTAGCGGCATTATGGTGAGACAGGGACCTTTTTGGTCAAATAATCAAATAATAATTTTTGTTTTACGTCTTCTTGTCTATTGAATGTGTTATTTATAAGTACTTATTATGTAAATAAAGGGGTCAAATAAATGAATTTTCTTTCTTTCTTTCTTTCTTCATAGGCATTTGACGACCTCTCTAACGTAGCGGGTGAAGGTCTACCACCACCTGACTCTCTGTCTCCTCTTCCGATTCCGACTCCGATTCTCATTCCTATTCCAATTCCGACAAGCCATTTTTTAAACTATGACTTCGGTTCCATTAAACCACCTCCTCAACATCTCTTTAAAAACTTTTTTTAAAGGACTCGTGTTTGTTGTCAAAACAAAATATTTTCATTAAAATGAAATTTTAACGTTTCCTTACAAACAACGCATGGGAACCCACGAGCAGCCACTAGTTTATAATATAAAACAGGTGCACTTTAGTCACTTTGTTTGAGAATGGCGACAAATTCCAGGACAAACGTTTGAAAAACAGGTGATATTCCGACATTGACGTGTAACGGATGGACTGAAACGCAACATAGACGGATGGATTAAAAACATGCGCAACGGATATGCCCTTCCTTTATACCGGCATATGACGGCCTTTGTGAATGGCTTGGTAATCATGACCCAGTGTGGAATTTTTAAGACACTCGCATTTCTATCCGCGGTAAGGCTAGTTTTGTTTCTATGGAAACATTTAACGGTTATTAAGAATAGTAAAAATGGATGAACCCAGAATCTTTTTTTTCTTTTATATCTATTTAACAATAACAACAGTACAATAATCTATTTGCGATCCATCTTACGCTTTCTAAAAACACGTCCAATACGACTGACTACACTTGAAGATATGGTTGCCCTACCAAACGGTTTGCATAAAATCTTTTAATCATAATTTTTTATCCCATGAATCAGTACATAAGGGATATAAAGAGCCTTGAAACGTTTCTATAGAAAATACACATGCGAAGCCGTAAGTACATGCAAGTATTATTACAATAACTCATAATTAAGTACCTAATTATTATATATATTCAGTGGAATTACAGAATTCACCTGATAAATTTATGTGGGAACAGTAAATCTAATAGTCTAGTTTCAAATTAAGTTAGTGTACTGTAGCTCTCACAAGCTGAATCAAAATAAAGTTCGCCTAATGTTAGAATCCCAACTGTTTAGGGCAACCGCACGTCGTACAACTCTGGATTACAGAATTGAGCTAACTTCTTCAGCTGGAGTTAGAAAGGCTGGACTATTTAATTGTGAAAAGCCATCCACACACTTTAGTACATTGTTACCCTAGGGTTGAAAGTAATTTATTTAGGCCCGAGACGGAGTTTGGCGCCCGAGCGTAGCGAGCGCGTTCGAAAAAGATTGAATAGCCGCTCTTCCGATTTTTTTTGTTTTTAGCTTTAGCCAGTACTTTTCACATTCTGCCATTCTCATGGTTCAATAGAAACGTGATAGCTGTCAGTTGAAAACGATTTTCCCTAGGGCTGAAAAGTATCACTTTCAACCCGAACTTCAGGCAACTTCAGACCTACTTTCGAGTAGGTCTGAGTATTAGTAATGAAAATATTCTTCTTTACTTTAGATTTAAGTTTCAATGTTTTATTATACTGGAAATTGATACAAAAAAAAATGAGCCGTAGAAATGTATGTTTTAAGTGATCAAGCTGTTTGAGTTTTCCACTGGCCAAAAAACTTTGCGAGTATACCTAGCTAGTTTTCAGTACAATCTAGTTCGAAGCTGCGATAATCACTTACAACTACTAAATGATTTAAAGCCATTTACTTATATGATCATCTGAGCGTCTGGTCGATGTGACGCGTAACCCGAGAGCTGGTGAGTATCTGGCTCAGCGAATCAGCATTGCCATACAGCGTGGTAATGCAGCCAGTGTCTTGGGGACGCTTCCGACTGGTATTGACATGGATCAGTTGAGCTACTTCTAGACTGTTTGTAACCGTCTGTAGTTAGCTCAATGATTTCAATTGTATAAATTAGTTTTATTTTTTTTGTATTCCTCGATTGTAATTTTCGTAATAAAGGTTTATATTCATGTTATTTATCTTGGATAGGTAATTAGGTATATTCTCAGGATTATTAGGTATAACCCGACCTTAAAATCTTATAACTTACTTCTTACTGAACTGTCTAATATCACACATCATTCAAATGAAGCTGAAATGACGCAGAAAAATCTAAAAAATCCAAGTTCTGTGAAAATGGTTTGTATCTGAATTCGAAAATGGATGAGACTCGAATGAAATGATGAATGAAAGCTGTCAATAACAAAAATAATATAAATTGCTCCGGTTTGCTCCAATGATATCGTAAAATATGTCTATCGGTCAATTTAGTTGTGTTACCAAACAACAAATATCTTTGGGGGCGTCCATAAATTACATGAGGTATTTTTCAGCATTTTTTGAACCCCCGCCCCCTCTGGTGAGATTTCGTAAGATTTTCCTCAACTCCCTCTCCCTCCGGAAATCTCACGTGAGAATTTTTAAAATTTGTGTTTTGGCGGAGAAAGCGAATTAACGCAAATAAACTATAAAAATAGGTATACAATAAGATAAATTGTTACATTACTTTAGACTAGTATTTTAAGTTTGTGTATATTACCGTAGTTTAAAATCACTTACTTTAACTTTACTTACACGCAAAATTTTCTATTAGAAAAAAAATTACGTGATATTTGCTAAAACCATCCCTCTCCCGCAAGTGAGATTTGGTAAGATTTAGCTTGACCCCCCTTGAACACTCCACGTAATTAATGGACACCCCCTTGTATTCAAGATCCAAGCGGTATAACTGTACTTATAATCCTAACTAATATTATAAGTCGAAGCTATCAGCAAGCTGAGGACAGCAGTGTCCTGCAGTGGACCGATATAGGCTGATTGGTGATGATGAACATAAATACGAAAGTATGTTTGTTTGTTTTTTCTTCCTTCACGCTCGAACTAAGCAAACAATCTACTTGCTTTTTGGCATATTATGCACTTTATTGCATATACATATACTTATATCACTACATAGTAGGTATAAAACAAACTCGCTATCTATGTCCCTATGTCCATATGTATGCTTCAATCTTTAAAACTACGCAACCAATTTTGATGCGGTTTTTTTATAGATAGAGTCAAAGGATTTTGATGCAGTTTTTTTAATAGATAGATTAATTCAAGAGGAAGCTTTATACGTTTAATAAAAACGTGCAAAGCCGGGGCGGGTCGCTAGTTTATTATAATAGTAAAATAACACGTTGTGCAGTATTTATGCACTCTCATGAGTAAAGAGACAGGATTGTTTTGCAAGCCTTTCACAATGTTTTCTGTATGCTAATTTGTTTATCTTAGTCTGCTTTTATCGCGGTTTTGTAAAGTTGAAGTAACTCAATGTTTTAGTAGCGACACCAAAGTTGTGAAAGCTTTCAACGGAAGGAGCAACTACCTCTTTTGTAAACAACTGTATTTTTATACGATTAAATTCAATTTATTGAAATTAAAAAACAAACAAAAACTTAAGTTATAGTGGTAGAGTGCCAGCGTAATAAAAATAAAAGAAGCTTTATTTTCCATCCATAGTTTTACTTTTTTTAGAAAAATTAAAATAAGCATGCAAGCAAGTTATCATAATCCAAGTACTTAGATTGATTTTTTATTTGACTCACGAACATAGACAACACAATTAAAAAACAAACAGAAAAACTAAGTAAGTAGATAACATAATAACATCATTTACCGTTTTGTACCTAAGGTGAATGGACCGCTTCATCTACAACCTTTACTGGTCCACTGCTGGACGCAGGCCTTCCCATGATAAGCGCCTCATTGGCACTCATCATGGACCGCTTATCTGTGTTGAAAGATTCCACTAAGAGTATCTATTTAGCTCTATCTCTGTCTTGTAGGGGTATTTTAATTCATTCGATTCGTTTCCATAACGGAAACGTCAAATTCGAATTAGATTCCATTTTTGTCAGATCTTTAGAACGCTACCTATTTTAATTTCAAATCTAAACTAAGGAACTAATACAAATTCAAATGGCAAAAGTTTTCGAATCCGCTTGTTTAATCGTCAAAAGTCGCCTTCATCGTCAAAAGTTTCCAATATCGAATCCGTAGGCCTTTCCGATGAATAAAAATAGCCCTCCTGGACCATAGTTTTAATACCTATGTGCCAGCATATCAATCAATATCTCTGAAGCCATGCCAAGGAAGGAAATAGGAAGGTATGGTACAAGTGTTTGGAATTGGCAAGAGAATAATATTTTTATATTTCAGTTCTGAATTTATCTAACTGCTAGTATGTGCCCGCGGCTTCTGACGCGTTGTTTCTATCGATACGTTTTAAGGCTATTTCTGTCCCATGGGAACTGATTTTATGGGATGAATAGTAGCATGTGTTATTCCAGGGCTAGAACTACGTTTACTCAAAATTTCAGCTCGATCCGTTTAGTAGTTTTTACGTGAAATAGGAAAAAACATCCATACATACTAACGCTCGCTTTTATATTAAAGTAAGTACATGTATGGTAAATATATGTACTCAAGTGAGTATATATTTTTACTTATAATAGTTACGTAAATATTCAGATCCGTTTTATACCTAGAGGTGTATGATTGTAAAACTCGAGCATAGATCGTGCCAAAAATTGATTCGAATCCGACGGGGCCAATTGAAAATCCTGACTGGATTCCCTTCATTTTCTTAGTCCATACATTTTGCGGTGCTGGCACATTTACGTACGTGGCTACGTAGGGTTAGACCTTATATAATGGCTCTCGTTTTGAATCTATGAATGCTGATAATAATAATAATAAATAAATAATTATGCTCAACAATCCACACAGTATCATCTAGCCCCTAGCTAAACAGAGCTTGTGTTATGGGTACTACATAGATGATTGATATATGCTTAATACGCGTACAATATACTTCATAAACAGATATTCATTATTATACTAGCAGCGCCTCCTGGTTTCACCCACGTAATTCCCGTTCCCATGGGAAGTATGGGATAAAATATAGCATATGTGTTATTCCAGACTATAAACTATCTCTGTGCCAAATTTCATCCATATCCGTTCAGTAGTTATTGCCTGAAAGAGTAACAAACATCCATCCATCCATACTTACAAACATTCGCTTTTATAATATTAGTGGGATACATGGAGCACACCCAGAACAATTATTTGCAGACCGTACAAACATTTGTCCTTGCCCGCCATTTGCCCGCCGCGCCATATCGATCGTCAGATTCATACTCTGATGCTCCTTTTAAGAATTCTTTTTTTATTTATTTACGAAATATAATAGTACCCGCCCCGGCTTCGCACGGTTATTATACATATAAACCTTCCTCTTGAATCACTCTATCTATTGAAAAAAACCGTATCAAAATCAAAGGGAAATAGGGACAGAAAAAGCGACTTTGTTTTATACTATGTAGTGATTACAATGAGAACAATTTAAAAACAGCAGTAGGTATTTAAATGAAACAGTTGAGCTAACTGCAGACGGTTGCAAACATTCTATAGGAACCTTAACAAAACCATATCAATACCAGTCGGAAGCGTCCCCGAGACGCATGTCTTCATTTCAACTGTTTCTATGAATGGTATAATAATAGAGTCAAACACACATGCTGAAACTTCGCATCATATAGAGCTCATCCCTAAATCGATTCTGCAAACAGTGCAACCCCTGGAGGGTCCGAAATCTACAGAATTAGATTTTTCAGATCAAAACGTGATTGAAGTGCGCAACACCGCACTGGCTTTGGCTTTGTTTTTGATTCTCACGCCTGTTATAAATGGGCAAGTTTTAGAAACATCTTTATTAACAACGAACATTACAATCAAGGAATAGAAAATTAAAACTAGTATATACAATTGAAACCATTGAACTAACTGCAGACGGTTGCAAACAGTCTAAAGGTAGCTCAATTGATCCATGTCGATACCAGTCGGAAGCGTCCCCAAGACGCTGGCTGCCACGCATGCCATCATGCCACCACACTGTATAGCAATGGTGATACGCTGAGCCAGATACTCACCAGCTCTGGGGTCACGCGTCGCATCGACCAGACACTCAGATATTTTTTTTAAAAAACCCGTAAAGCCTCGGTACCCCACGGATTCAGGGTCTCGACTCCAAGCGGAGCAAATGTGTAGGTTCTGTCATTCTGTTTAAATTTGTTTTTATTTCTTGATGAGCAAATGTGTAGGTTCTGTCATTCTGTTTAAATTTGTTTTTCAGAACTTAAGATTTCCTGAAATTAAACCAAAACAACCTTAAATTTACCTGAAAATATTTAAAGTCGTTCAGCACAATAAACTTTTATCAATACCTTCAGTAAACACAAATATTCACACTTTCAGAGTTTGGGACAACATCGGTATCGCGGTATTGCGGTGTGTAGATCGAAGCAATATAATTTTATCGTCCACGGGCCGAATGTTTGCTACATTACTACAATTTTATATTTGTATATAAACATGTAATATTTAAAAAGGGAGGATGACTGTCTGACTGACAGCGCAGTTTGGATTTGGAACGAATGTTCGCTTTTTAAACTGAATTCAAATAATTTAGCGTCTTTCATCAAAACTATAGGTAAATGAATTCAAATTCTTAAGCAAAAATGACGAATCATCAAGGTAGTGTTAGTTAATAAAATACGCACGAAAATTACATCAAGGAATAGAAACAAATTAAAACTAGTAGATACAATTGAAGCAGACGGTTGCAAGCAGTTTAGAGGTATCTCAATTGATCCATGTCAATACCAGTCTGTGCGTCCCCAAGACACTGGCTGCATTACCACGCTGAATGGCAATGCTGATGTGCTGAGCCAGATACTCACCAGGTCTCGGGTCACGCGTCACATCGACCAGACGCTCAGATCAGATTTATAATTAACTAGCGACCCGCTCCGGCTTCGCAAGGTTTTATTATACGTATAAACATTACTCTTGAATCACTCTATCTATTAAAAAAAAAACGCATCAAAATCCGTTGCGTAGTTTTAAAGATTTAAGCATACACAGGGAGATAGGAACAGAGAAAGCGGCTTTGTTTTGTAGTGATGATAATAAAATCTATAAAGAAATCATCTCGAGTGAAATCACGAGCGTTCCCCTAGCTATCATAAACGCTGCAACGCCGCAACAAAATACCAACAAAAACTTTGTAAAAAGTGCCAACGGTTTTTCATCCAAACCGAAGTGTCAACGAACAAAGAAAAGCTTTCGCATGAGCTCCGAAGAAGACTATTTATAATAAATAAGCTCATGATTCAAGCTTTTAGAATATCTGTCAATACTGGGGAAGATCACACTCACTTTCGTCAACGGATGGTAACTGGCGCTTGATCGAATCCAACGATTTTCAGCGACAGTGAACGAAGATTCGAGTAACCATTTGGACGGAGACTTCAAAGTAACTTGGGGAGTATTGTTTTTCAATCATCATATTGACTAACCCACACATAACAGTGTTGACAACAGATAGGTACACTTCTCACTCTGTGAGTCTCGTCACAAATCACACAGCGGCTCGTTTCTAGCTCTCTTAGCTTGACAAATTGTGGAAGTTGAGTTGTAGGACGAAACATCTAGCCTCAGACAACATAACACTTACATGACACTGAACAAAAATAATATTAAAAAGGTAAATAGTACCTTTAAATAACATTCTCCAAAGTAGTCTTTGCATTATCATTGTTTTTATGTAACTTTCCTTGTAAGTGCCTTATATAAATAATAAAAAGCATAAAGTTTTTCTTGATAGAAATAAAAGAATAGGTAATCTAATCTATTTGTGTTTAGGATAAGTTTCACATTGAAATTAATAGGTTAATGATTAAGTAATCCCCTTGTCCCAACTATTTTTATTATTCATCTTCATTTCTCCAACTCATTTTTTTACTGTCTTTCTTTCACTATAGGTCACTGGGTTCTTTTAGTCCCATCAAACCTCTACAAGGTTCTTACCTAACAGAGGGTGACCTCTCATCCCCTGTAAAAATTTCAATTTCAACACCTTATTTCTTCACTTGTTCTTATTCTAAAAGCTCACTGTATACTGCTATTTTTTCAGGGATTCACACAAAATGATGACCAGGAAGGCATGTGACCTGGAGGCCAAGCTGAAGCTCGCTACAGCCCAGCTCAAGGAAGCGAACGAGGACCGAGACAGGCTGCTTCAAGAGCGGGAGGAAAGTGAAGCTGAGTTCCTGGCAAACCTTAGCAGGATTCAATCGCTCAAGGGCCAACTCGCTGAACTTCATGCGCATAATGAGGACACTGTGTTAGAAGTGAACCGTTTAAATGCATGCCTGCGTTCCATGGACAGTTGCCATGAATCCTATGAACTGGTGTTGCAGGAGAACAAGGACTTACAACAAGAGCTTTCAGAATGTAGAATAAAACTTTACGACTTAGATAGTAAGCCCTTGCATTCAGCAACAAGTTATTGTAGTGTAGACCTTCAAACAGAACTTATGACAGTTGATCCTTTCATGTCAAAGGTGAATACACCATGTAGACAAGGTCAAAGCCAAACACCTGTCATTAAAGGTAGTAGTAAAATAAAAAAATATATTAAATTAAGAAAATTCATTAGCAAGTCTGAGAAGAAAATTAGAAACCAAAAACTACTTCTCAATAAAGTTAAATTGAGCAAGGAAAAATGTAAGTGTAACTTGCAAGTAGAATTGGACTCCTGTTATAATTTAATAGGACGTAACACTAAGAATTTAGATCATATGGAAGAGAAAATGGCAAGTTTAAAAAGGGCACTTCATGATGTATCCGGTAAATATAAACAAGCCCAAAAAGATGCAGATGACCGTTATCTCAAAATGCAGGACATTTTACACAATGAAAGTACATATGTTGAAGCACGGCATAACAGCACTCAAACAGATCTGGAGATGGCCCGAATACACTGTACCAATCAAATTAAAGACTGTGCTGTAAATACTGAGAGTACACATGTTGAAGTACAGCATAATTTCACACAAACTGATCTCGAGATGGCCACCATATGCTGCAACACTTTAACTGAAGATTCTACGAAGCTTGTGCCCTCATCACCGATGAAGTCTCCATCCGCGTTCCTGGCGGCGCCGCCCTTGCCTTCGCACGGGGCCCACTGTGGTAGCTATAAAGCGCCGATTGTACTCAATGAGGGTCCAGTTCAAGCTACACCATCTTTAGTTAAGGATTTAGATTTTGTGTTAGACAATCAAAATACTAGGAAGACTGTTATATATTCAGATAAGTTGGGTGCAGGTATGGGTCTAAAACTGCGTGACCTTCTTGTACAAAATGTAGTAAATAATTGTTATCCACATTCTAATATAAATAGAATTACCGATTATATACAGAAAGATAACTCCCTAAATCAAAGCACCACTTTAATAGTTCAGCTAGGTGAAACTTGTGTAAAACGGTCACAATTGCTTAGGTTTGTTGAAGTACTTTTAGGAAAGGTAGAGAATGGACTGGGGAAACTTATTATTTGCTCGTTCCCCTACTCAAAGTCACTGACACTTAAACAAAATGATAATTTATTTAAAAATAACATGCTGATTTACAACATGACATGTCGTCATAATGATGTATTATTTTTTGATACTAATAATTTTATTAGTAAAACTATTTTGACTAGGGACACAGTGGACCTAACCCACCAATGTAAAAAGATAATTGCTAAATTATTAGCATATAATATTTTTGATCCCGTTATAAGTAGTATAACGCAGTTACCTGACGAGCCTGTACATGTAGTTAGTAATAGTACTAATGAGGGCATTAAAGCTACAGTGTCAGTAAACTCAAATTTAAACTGACCGCGACGACAATGGGAAAGCAAAAAGCCATATTTCACATAGTCCATCAGAATATACAAGGCTTACCCAGCAAAATCCTAGAATTAGAATTATTTATGAATCATTTAAATGTAGATGTTATGTGTATAACAGAACACTGGATTGTAAAGAATCAGTTACTTCCCTTTTATAATAACTATTGTTTTGTAAGTTCATATAAAAGAAAAGCTGCAATTCGTGGTGGCTCTCTGATTTTAGTAAAAAATAGTCTTAAATGTAAAGAAAGAAAAGATATTGTAAAACTTTCTATTGAGAGGACTATTGAACTTTCTTGTGTGGAATTGGAGCGACATATCGTTGTGTGTGTATACCGCCCTCCTGACGCAGATCAGGTTGCTTTTGAATGTACTATGGAAGAAGTTTTGCTGAAAGTATTTACTTGTAGGAAGGATCTCATTGTTTGCGGTGACTTTAATATAGATATTTTATCAAATCCCCTTGCCGACAGATTGCTTAATTTATTCAAGTGCTTTAGTTTACAACATCTTTTTAATGACCCCACTAGGGTAACCCAAACATCTGCCACCTGTTTAGATAATATTTACTGTAGTCAAACTCCAACCAGCAAAGCAGTAATTAGGCATTTCCAATCAGACCATTATGGTCAAAGTGTTAATTTTAGCTATAATGATAGAAATAATGTAGAAAAATATACCTGCAGGCCAATAACAGAGAACCGTATTAAGAATTTTCAAAGTAGAGTAGAACTAGCAGTATCTAATATATCTTGTTCTGATGACCCCAATGAATTATTTTCCACACTTTTGAATGTCATACACAAGGAACACAGTGAAGTATTCAAACTTAAAACATGCACAGTGAGAGATAGGGTCGGATTTGTTGATTGGGCCACTCCGGGTATTTATAAAAGTAGGAATAGACTCTATGACCTTTATGCTTCTAGAGAAACTATGTTACATGATCCTGCGTTTCTATTGTATGTAACCAACTATTCTAAAACATTTAAGAAAGTCTGCAACACAGCCAAATGCCTGTTTTTAAAGAATGTTATAATAAAATCATCTAATAAAGTAAAAGCAACATGGAGACTAATAAATAACGAAACAGGTAAATCAAAGCCACGTTATAAAGAAATAAGGTTAAAAATTAATAATTCAATTCTTATACATGAAAAAGATATTGCCAATGCTTTTGATGCATTCTTTTCTGCTATTCCTAAAGTTGTTACCCAGTCTCTAAACTCCTCAGCATCAATGGCTGTTAAATTTTTAGAATCTTCAGTTGCTAGATGTAATGAGAGTTTTATCTTTAGTTATGTAAATGCTAATTATGTAGTGAAAACCTTTAAGTCAATTAACATTAAAAATACTGAGGATCTCTGGGGTATATCCACCAAAGTATTAAGTTCAATTATTAAGGAAATGGCTCCTTGTTTGGCCTATATTTTCAATAGCTGTGTCGACGCAGGAATTTTTCCTGATCTCATGAAATATAGTAAGCTGGTTCCTCTTTATAAATCTGGTAGCCACACTGATCCGGCCAACTACAGACCAATTTCAATACTTCCTGCTATGAGTAAAATTTTTGAAAAAATTATTCTCATCCAGTTGACTTCTCACTTCAACCTTAATAGGTTATTCCATGAAAACCAATTCGGCTTCACCAAGGGTAGATCAACAACCGATGCTGGTTCAGTTCTGTTAAGGCATATATTGGAGGCCTGGGATAAGGCCAAAAACGCTATTGGTGTATTCTGTGACCTTTCTAAGGCTTTTGACTGTGTGGATCACAGTACATTAATTGAGAAACTTAAACATTATGGAATTAAGAAAAAGGCACTGGATCTTATGAAATCATATTTATCTGATAGAGTTCAAAAAGTAGAAGTTGGTAAAGAAAGATCTACGGGCTCAAATATTGAATTAGGCGTACCTCAAGGTTCAATATTAGGTCCCTTTTTATTTTTAGTTTATGTAAATGATCTTCCCTTTCTAGCAAAAGATCTTTGTGATATAGTCTTATTTGCTGATGATACTTCACTAATTTTTAAAGTAGACAGAAATAAATATAATTTTGACGATGTAAATAATTCGCTGTCACAAATACTAAATTGGTTTACCGCCAATAACCTGTTACTTAATGCTAAAAAAACAAAATGTATAAAATTCATGTTACCAAATGTTAGAGAACTCCCAACTCAAATCACGTTAAATAATGAGATTGTTCACTTCGTAGACTCTACTGTATTCTTGGGGTTGCATATTGATTCATCTCTTCAATGGCAACCGCAAATTGATGCTCTCGCGGGTAGGCTTAGTTCAGCAGCATATGCAGTGAGAACAATTAGATATCTCACTGATCAGGACACAGCTAGGTTAGTTTATTATAGTTACTTCCATAGTATTATGTCTTATGGTATTTTGCTGTGGGGACAGGCAGCTGATATTCAGACTATCTTTGTTCTTCAAAAAAGGGCGGTGCGTGCAATTTATAAATTAAAGCCACGTGACTCATTGAGGGAATTATTTAAAGAAATAAATATTTTAACTGTAATTTCGCAATATATTTATGAAAATTTAATGTATACACACAAAAACAAGAGTAACTTTTTGAAAAATTGTGATGTTCACAATAGAAATACACGAAACAAGAACAAATTACACATTCCTTCATTTAGATTACGAAAACTGGGGAAATCATTTATGGGTAATTGTGTGCGCTTCTATAATAAGCTTCCATCTGAAGCAACTGAACTTTCTATTCGTAGATTTAAACAGTACATAAAACTAAATCTTATCAAGAAGGCATATTACTCCATAAATGATTACATCAATGACGTTAGTGCTTGGCCAGATGTCGCTCAGTTCCACATCGACAATAGTATGTAATTATTTATAAGGCAAACATGTATTAGACACATAAGTTTTACACATGCTAGTGGTTTCTATTTCGCCTCTTCCACTAGTGGACAAAAAATTGAGGCGAATTAAATTAAATTTGACTTGTCTAAGTGCTTATTTTGTAAGCCTGAAGAAATAAAGATTTTGATTATTGATTATTGATTATTGATTATTGCTGACTATTGATGCAAAAACGTACGATTCCCACCCTTTCTATTTGCCTACAAAAGCCTCCTAAATATTTTGAAAGGTAAGTGGATACGCGGTTAACTGTGGTTTTGTTTGCAATCGTATTTTACTGGATTTACTCGTTTATTTTAATTTTGATAGTATTCTATTTCTCAAATGACTGTCAATGACATAACGTATCTACGTTTATGTAAAGGGTGTAATAAATTTTTGACAGTTATAATTTAACACTTAAAATTTTTGTAGGTTATTTAGGTATTATGGTATGCAGTGTAAGTATTCGTTTGCTTTCTATATAAAATCTTTCTTTTCTAAATATTATACAAGTTTATACCGTTAATAATGTTCTCTCGTTTCTATTCTAAGGTTGCATGGAAAAGATAGCTCTTAGCGACAAGGCCGCCTTTATAATTCCTCTATTCTAAGCATTTCCGGCTTTATTGTTTCCTATCTTTGTGTAGTGTAACAAAATATTTTTATATAAAGAGTTTCTGAATATTTTTATTACCTTATAAATGTTGTTTCCCTGAATCCCTGATTATCCTGATCTGCAGATCCAACTACCTAACATTTGTCCCAGGAGGCATTCGAACCCGTGTCCTCTTGCATTGGAAACGGACTTTCACCCGCTTTGCCACAGAGGTTGTCATTTCATAAAAAGATGTTGTCTCCTTGCCAATACATGAAGTTTAATGGAACTTTAAAACAGAGCTCAACGTTTCAATTCAATAGTTACTGAAAGTAAAATAACATTACTAAAGTAGTTTCGAATACATAAATAACAAAATACACTTCGCTAAACAAAGAAACAAGAAACTCTACTATAAAAACGTTTCCTTATTTCTTGCACTTGTCTCGATAAATCGAGTCGATGGCTCGAAAATGACATGGAAAAATGGTGGGCGCCTACGGCATCAAATAGTACTGTTGAAGTCAGAAGTTATGTTGTAGAATTAAACTTAAAAAAATGATTAGAGAATCATATCCTCAAACAATATCTTTTTATTTTAACAGATTACGAAAAAACTTGTCTTCACGTGTTGTAAAAATAGTAGAGCATTCATAATTTTAAGACTGCACTTTAAATTTTAGTTCGGGTTTAATTCAAGCAAGTTCACTGGGAGTTATGTCGACGATAGTACTTCATCTTACCTCTGATGCTTGCTTTGATCTTGGTTTATATTTTATGGATACATAAAAGGTTTTATACCGTATTTTAAGCTTATTTTGTTTTTTATGAAGGTTTCTTGTTCTACTGAAAAACGTAGAGCTTCAAATAAAATATATACTCTGTCATGTGAAGGCATTTATTTGTTTTCTCCCTTTCATCATCATCATCATCATTCAAGAGAATAACTCTAACTCTCACTAATATAGATTAGTCCACTGCTGGACATAGGTCTCCCCTAATGAGCGCCATAGCGCCCTGTTTTCAGCTTGATGCATCCAGCATCTGACAGCAGTCTTTCGCAGATCGTCATCCCACCTGGCCGGAGGATGCACTACGTTTACCAAGTCGCAGTCTCCACTCAAGAACACATTTACGCCAACGGTTGACGGTTCTTCGCGAAATATGGTCGGCCCACTCACTGCCACTTCAGCTTGCTAATTCTTTGAGCTATGTCGGTCGATAACTTTGGTTCTCTGTCGGATGTATTCATTACGAATCCTATCCTGCAGAGAAACTCCGAGCATAGCTCTTTCCATAGCTCGCTGAGCGACTTTGAACTGATGGACCAGCCCTACCGTGAGTGGCCGTCCACGTCTCAGCTCCGTAGGTCATTACGGGTAGGACGCCCTGATTGAAAACTTTCGTATTCAAACATTGCGGTATTGATGACGAGAAGACTCGACGAAGTTTTCCAAACGCTGCCCAACCCAGCTGGATCTTCCTCTTGGCCTCCTTCTCAAAATTGTTTTTACCCAACTGCATAATCTGTCCAAGGTTAGTGTACTCGGAAACAATTTCGAGAAGGTGGCCTTCTACGACGACCGGTCCCGGATCAATGTGGTCATTGATCATGGCTTTGATTTTTCCAAATTCATGTCAAGACCGATGCGTCGCGAGGCTGAGGCTAGGCCGTCTCTCCCTTTATTATCATGCAAATCGTTTTTAGATTTTATTCCAATAATCTAAAGGAATCCAAATAAAATACGAATTTAATACAGAAACAAACATCCATTAGGACTCGAAGAAGGTATAAAAATGTAATATCCCATTCAAAATGTTACCAACAGTCAGACAAAGCATACCAATTATACAGTATGGAAACTGGAGCGAAGTTTAATGTACGGTCAGCAATAAAAGTTGCGATACTGTTCATGTAAATGTCTTTTTAATTCAGTTTGTACTTGTTTTGTCATCGTTTCTTGGTTTAGTTGTAAAAATATTTTGCTAGAATTTGTCTAAAATTTGTGTGCATGCTTATTGTTTTGTTATTGGACATTATTTTCAATTAAAGGCAACTTAATAAATTTCTTGCAATTCATATTGAATTGGGTCAGGTAGTTATTTTCCTGAAAATGCGTGAAAAAGCTTTTGACAAGTAAAAAAATTAATACAACCTTGAAATAATTTGGAATGTTTTTAAAAACAATAGACTTAAATCAAATTCTTTGCACTGAAAACATTGGCAATGTAGTTGAAGTCAATAAAATATCAACAGAAGGAAGTGGACAACTCGAAAACTTCTGGTGAGATCTTGATCTACTTTAAGTACGTGATACACATGAGAACCACCAGATTTCATATAAAAAATAGTCATGAAATAGGTTCCCTTTGAAAATAGTCCTGAGAGAAAAAATATAGAGCCTAATTAAAATATCGGGAAACCGTAAAGTCTGTTTAAAATATTCGTAATTCAAAAGCAGTATTTCTATGTTGCTTTATGAAAATGTTTTTCTAAAAAGATTGAATCCCAAGATGTTTTTATTTTATTATTTATCCTCTTTACGAATTGGATTCTGCATACGTCCCCCGATGTGGGAATCCAATTCCCGCTGCTCATCCGATATTCTCTAATTCGATTTAGTAATTTGCGAACTGTACCCGAACTGGCAAAAACGGTAAAGTGACAAACGTTGCGGGGTTAAACCACAAGTGTGGGAGGGGTTAAGATATCAAGTCTGTATAATAACGGCCGTTAGTTTAATTAAGATAACTAAGATCTATCTTTACGTATCTAGTTGCAACTTAGTAAATTATGTAAATAAATAATGCTGAACACTTTACCTACTATATAACTGATGTTCTTGTATGATCTGCAAATATTCATTCAGCATTCAGGTGTTTTTGGGTAGTTTCTACGTATAATAAAAATCATTTAAAAGTAACTGTGTCCAGCGTTATTTATTTGTATGTTTTTTACAAATCACGTAGGTCCAGAAGACACCTATACACTCTTGTCATGAAAAGACCCAGGTTGTACTCAATTGGCAGGAAGATAAGGGTAATAGTAGTAATGCAACACAAGTCTGTTTATCCAGCATCGAAAAAGAGATGTCGGGATTATGTGAGCTTTATCTGAAATGTATCCTACGTGTAAATAAAATTTACCGGCCGTCTTTTAACGTGGGCCGCTATCATGGGACCTCGACCTAACTGCCGGAACTTCTTACATAATTATATTTAGGTTCGCTTTGTACGCTACCTCCTGAATACCACGGTCGCTTTGTCGCGTACGTAGGTATTCTAATTCCTTAATATTCGAGAGGAAATTCTAGATCTATTTGTGTCTAGATGCTTCCTAATTATTTTGGTGCTAGGAAATGTAAGCGGAATGTGCAAATGTTTAGGCTACTCGTTTTAGTACCTATGTGTGAGAGGACTTGGCCGCTTGTTGTGTAGTGGTTTCGCACGTGTAGTTTCTATAGAAACGTTTCAAAACTATTTGCTATCTCATGGGAACTGATTTGTGGAATGAATATGTAGCCTTTATGCAAGAAATACGTCTACTCAAAATTTCAGTCCGATATGTTCGGTATTTTTTTTGTGAATGAGTAAAAAACATCCTTATTATATCCATACAAAGTTTCGCGTCTATAATATTAGTAAGGATGCCAATTCAATACAATTCAAAGAAATTTATTTGTAACTTAAGCATATGAATCAACACTACATAGTATAAAACAAAGTTGCTTTCTCTGTCCCTATGTATGCTTAAATATTTAAAACTACGCAATGGATTTTGATGCGTTTTTTTTTAATAGATAGTGATTAAAGGGGAAGGTTTATACGTATAATAAAACAGTGTGAAGTCGGGGCGGGTCGCTAGTTTTATAACGAAATTAACCGTTACTTGATTAAAATTATGCTAAAATATACGATAATTTGTTAATATGTCGCCAACAGTACGACTTCTTTCGACATGTCCGCCACAGATGTGAGCGGGGCATGTGCGATAGAGTCCGCAACTTGTCTTGTTGATTCCTCTTCAACAATGTTTACCAACTCAGCGACATAACCGAGCACAGAGCAAAAGCCGACGACGGCCAGAGCTGCGTTATTTTTAGCAAAAATAAAGACTTTTTTGGAATGTAACCCGTTTTATAGTATTGATGAATATTTAACATGCTCATTTGTACAAATTATATACTAAATTTAAATGAATGAGGACTTTATAATGTTATCAATATTTTGTTAATAATTTGTTATAATTCATGGTTAATGAAGTTATTTGATTATTATTAATTACCTAAATATAAGATTTACCAAATGTACTTAGTGGTAAGTGACATGCCAATGTTAGTAATTAACTTTATGGTCAAATAAATGAATTAACTGAAAAAAAAACATTTACTGAATATTTTATAAGAGCTGAAAGTTTCTCTGTGGCTGTATCCAACACAGGTAAGAACGACCCCCGATTATGGAGTTTCGATTGTGGTTACTTTGGCAGGTAACAGGTAGTAAAGGTGTATAAAATAGTGCCTTATAATTCGTTAAAGTATAAAGTCCAATTTTCGTAAATTTTCTTCAGGATATCTTTAGAATTCACGTTATCCATTGCCGGACACTTTTGACAGTTGCTACCCCCTGCCAGACACCCCTAAACTGTAATAAATTTCAATTGTACTTTCGATATAGTATATAAAAGCTGAATTTTATATATGTTACTTGGGGACCTATATAAAAGTCTTACCTCAAAAGCCAGACAGTTTAAATGGTTTTTACATTTTAAAATGGGTAAAATAACGAAGGTCTGGCCATCGTCGGCTCTTAGGCTGTGTCCCCAGTAGGCAAACGGTGAGCAGCCGACTGAGTTTGCGCCGTATCAGTTCAGTACGCCCTTCCATATATTTAAAATTGAGTGTTCACAGTTTGCTAGTTTGCGCTAACTGTACGCAGTTTGCAGCGATACGTACGCCGACTGTCTCAGTTAGCGGTCGACTCGCAGGTTCCAATGCTTGCGATACGCACGCAAACTGATCTGAGTTTGTAGCTGTTCGCCACAAATTTGCGGCTCACTCAGTCGGCCGCTCACAGTTTGCCTACTGGGGACATAGCCTTAGGCATAGCATCTTTGGTACTGCCTAACATGTCGCCGACTATGACGCCAACACGGATGCAGCATTCGGTGGTTGATGACTTTTGTGTGTGTAGTATAAATAAGTAGGTACTTTCCTATATCTAGGATCCGTAACACCAGCTCTGTTTGGCTAAATTATATGTGTGTAAATTATATTTATTTTTTTGTACAGTAAAATTTAAAAACTTAAAATACTTACTGTACTTTTTCAAATACCCGAAAAAGTATATTGAAAATATAAAAAAACTCGTAAAAAGTACTCAGATATATCTGAAAATTACACTGTATTTAGTATGAATCCGAAATACCTACAACTTGACATTTCCCTAAACAAGATTAGATTCTTTATCCTGAATTATAGAGCCTTATTTCCCATCCCATCTCCGAATAATCAACGTTTCTAATTACATTCCACAATCACGCTATGCATTCTTCCGTGATTTCGGTGATTAATTGTTTTGTTTGATGTTAACATGTATAGGGCTAAATGTAGACATGAATTAAATAAGATTTTCTGTTTGTGATTAACGCGGTGCTGATATGAATAAATATTATAGACAATAGAGCATACCAAACTCGAGTTTGATTTGGAGGAATGCTCGTGGCATTCTCAGGCGAGTTTGAATGGATGATTAATTGAGAAATTGTCTTAAAATATGCTTGTCATTTTCATTAAAACAATTTAAAAACGATCGAACAGCTGTGATAGTGAGCATTTATTTATTTAGTTACTAATACGATTACTAAAACCAGTCTAGTTAGTTCACCACGTGTTTTGTTTACATGTACAGACAGAATCATTAATTGGTAACCCCTCAAATAGCTAAAGTTTACATTTTGTCGTCCGACCGATTCACTAATCTTTTACTCAAATTCTAAGAAACAAAAATTGTATCATCAAGTGGGGTTCGAACCAGGCATCCAATCGCTCGCATGACATTTAACCACTTCACTAAACAACTAAGCTAATGAACTAGTTATCGGACGCTCGAAATTTTGTGTTTTGTGTTGTGTTTGTGTATGTTCGGCAGCGGATTTTATTTACGATATCTGGATAAGAAAAAAAGATGAGGGTAGATCTGAATACAATCTTGGTGAACGAAGAAAAGGTTACTGCCATTCTCAATTCGAGTGTTTACTTGGTTGTTTTGATTTATGTTTTTGGTGGAATTGAAGAATATTGAAGGAAATGTTGCATATCAGTAATTTTGTGAGAACTAAGATCCGTTATTATCGAACAGCAAATAAGTAATAAGAAGATTGCTCGTCAGATTGGAATAACGGTAAATTTCCTACTTATATCTTTTTAGTAAAAACTTATTATCTTAAACTGCATAATATATTGTTGATTTGTTATCTTACAGATTCAAACCCTGCGCTTATGAGGTCGTAAATTTAAATCCGAGGGGGATGTGAATGTAAGAAGAATTGGCAGAAAAAACAACAGGAGTGTAACAACAGAATAAATTAAAAAAGTAAGTGATAATTCTCAACGAATCCAATTACATTTATCAAAGATTATTTCATCTTATTCTTATCTTTTTAAAACAAAACAAACAAACAACATAGTATTTGACCAATGCAAATAAATTATTTGTATTTTATCCCACACACCTAAAAACAAACACCAATTGATTAAATTGTTATTTTTAGGTTATTGGGGTCTTCTATGGTTCCCGGAAAATAGAAGAAATGACTGGGAGTATGAATGGCGAACAATATTTGACAATGTTGAAGGAAGTCATGTTACTTTCTGTGCGGATCGTGTATCCAGAGGGACAAATTTATTTTGTCCATCATAATTGTGCATCGTACGCGAATGGTTTCTGAATGATTATATTTTTAAGAAGACATTCCTGTTATTCCTAGCTAGCTAAAACTCCGGACCTAAGTCTGAGAAAATATGTGGGGTCAAATGGTTTTAAATTGGCATTCGAATGAATTGAGGTCCAAGCATAACTTAGAACAAGAGGTTATACAAAAAATAAATAATAAAAAAAACACCCTTTGACCTCATATATATTTTCAAACCTACCTGATTAAATTATGTTCCACGATTTACAGGAGATTCAAATTGTTTAATTCATTAGATTAGAAAAGTAAACAAAAATCTAATGAAAACATGTGTATTCTCGAGTACTAAATCGCAAATGGAACATTATTTATCAGGATAGGGAACTACTTATAAATAAGCATGATTATAAAATAAAAAATGTCTAAGACAAATAAACAATCTATGCTACTAATTATGTTCATTTTGTTTTGTTATGTAGTCATAAATTTTGAAATAGAAAAAGTGTGTTTACTTACCTAAAATTGTGTTTTATTTTTCAATCATTATATTGATACTAATAAACAATGACTTCACTATTCACAAGAATAGACAAAAATAAAAAATGGCAAATATAAAAATGACATCTAATCGATAAAGGGGATCGAACACGGGTCTTGCGATTAGAAGCCAGATTAACTCGGCTACTTCTACCACTACACCAACGTTACTTATGATTATGTCTCGAAATTTAGCATAGTTACTCGTGCGTACCGATAGAAATTTAGAAAGGTATTGAAAAAATCTTAGTTTTCTGATTAAGTAATTGAATAAAATTTACAACAAAACAAAATACGAAATTATCGAGAAATTTGTAAACTAAAATCAATTATTTTTATGTTAAAGGGTTTGAACCTGCGTGCTACTGAATAAACACTACTGCATATTCTGTGAGGGGGATACCAATTAGTGAAGCTGTCTGTACGTACATATTTCAGAACTTTGAACAGCAACTATCTAAGTATTATACAGTGTTGGAACTGTTACGAATTAAACTACAACTAATAGACGGTGTATGTGAATTCGGTCTTCATTGTCCGAACTTTGACCGGTAATTTAACAGTGCCAGTGGTCTAGAGATTGGAATAGGTTTGTTAAGTTCTGTGATGCTGTGTATTATCCAACATAGTTATCATTATTTTACTTATCTCGATAGGTTGAATCGGAATCATTCAGTGCATCTGCTTCCGGCACTATGGCAGCTTTGATGGCATAGTGTGTATATAGCCGGAGGATATTCCTACGAGTAGGTATTCTTCATCGTCCGAACTTTGACCGGTTATTTAGCAGAGCCAGTGTTCTACAGTTTGCAATAGGTTTGGCAAAGTTACCTTGCAAGCGTGACATTAGAATACTTATCTCGATAGGTTAGATCGAAATCGTTCGGTGCATCTGTTTCCGGCACTATGCAGCTTTGATGGCATAGTGTGTATATAGCCGGAGGATATTTCTACGAGTAAGAGTCAAAGTCAAAGTAGGTACTTATCTTATTACAAGACTGTTTTTTTACAACCCTATTGGCAGGAAATATAGAGTTAGTCGGTACAAAAAAGTCGTATAGAAAAGGTTTATTGCTGCGTAATATTACACGGAAAAATCTATGTGATACAATTACAATAAGCCTGGTGTGTCTCACTGTTGGACAAAAACCTCCACCTCCACGTATTTCGTTCGTGTACCATGTGTATGTATGCATTAAGCTCCATCCAGCTACCTAAAATTTTGTCTAATAAATGCCGAACCCTCGAAAAAACTATAAAAAGACAATAAGAAAAGTCCTATCTTTTCGCAGATAATCGGCTTGAATCTCAGGTAACACGAGAACTAGCACTATTTCCAACTTCCCTCTTTATTGCCTGGCAACATTACGAAAACAATAGTTTTCGCTTACGTGGCAATCAATGCTCTCAAGACTCAAGTCCCTGTACGAACAGTCAACGCCTAAAATCGCCGTACAGATGAAGATCATAAGAAACCATACAAGTATAAAAACACAACACAGTATAAAACAAAGTATAAAACACAGTATAAAACAAAGTTGCTTCCCACTGTGTGTCTGTCCAAATTTATGCTTATATCTTTAAAACTACGAAACGGATTTAACTCTGGTTTGTAATAGATAGAGTGATTCAAGAGGAATGTTTATATGTATAATACACCCATGCAAAGCCAAGGCGGGTCGATAGTAGAATAATAAGAATACACAAAAAACACAGAAGATGCTAAACGTAATTATCCTTAAAAACCAATTTTCCTGAAGGCCAATAACTCACTCACTCAATAACACACTTCAGAAAGCGCTGGATTGGAACGCTAATTTTACATCTACTGAAAACTCGAGTGAAGAGTTTGCTTGATTTCATTAGTCGAGGTTATTAGTTTCTACGTATAAGTGTTACTAGCTGTGCCCCGCGCCATCAGGGGTGTGAGTGAAAATATATGAAAGAAGCCTTTGTTTTATCCAGACCAGATCTTAAATTCGATCCCTACAGTAGTTTTAGCGTAAAGAGACAATAAAAATACCTACGCACATCAATCTATCCATCCAAACTTTCGTATTTATAATCATGATTGTGATTTCTTAATTATTATATTAAGTTACAAAAGATTTTGCTTATATGGTTGCGTCGTAACTATTTCTGCACTTTCTGGACTTTATGGCTGTTCTGCTTAGTGGCTTAAGTAGTGGTATGAATGAGCGGTTTTTGATATTGTTTTATTCTTCATAGTAAACAGGCGCTGACTGTACCAACTCGAAAGAAAGTTTATATTGTTCGCGTTTTAGCAAAGTTCAGCTGACTGCGCGTCCAAGTTTTTTAATAAGTGCGACGACGATAATAAATGTATTTCTTTCTATTGATATTTTATTATTTTCATGTTCTGAGTTCTTTGAATGAAGGTTCTCTTTAAATAAGCGCACACAATGGAAGGGTCACGTACGGAACGTAATATTGTATTGAATGTACTAGATTTGAGAGATTGTTATATCTTTAGCAGTAAAGCGACTGACGGTATCGGAACGTTGAGTAGGTAGATATACGATTAAATAACAAGTTGACGTGTTATAAAAACTATAAGCCGATTTCAATTATTTTTATGGCCGCTACCATGGTAACGAGACAGTTAAAATGGGTATTACACTACACGGTATTCAGGGACCCTAACCCTAACTAAGAGTGGTGTAATAAGATTTAGGGTCCCTAAGGGACAAACCCTGACCCGGGCGATATTCAGGGCCCGGTAGTTAGGGCCCTAAATAACGTGTAGTGTAATACCGCTTTAAGTCGATGAAACTTATTTCCTTAATCCTTATTTTACCTCTTCTACGATGAAATTATAAAAAAATCCATTTTTTTTTTGTTAATGACTACAATTTTGATTAATATCCCTAAATCATTCATTTATATCATTTAAATAGGAATCTATAAATTTAATTTTTATATCGCTAAGTAGAGTCGATCGATTCACGAGGTATGGATGAGTTTAAAATGGTCGTAATCATCACGAATGCGCAGGACAAGTATTTCAAGTCTAGTTTACCGCTACTGTACTAAAGCCAAAAATACACAGGGCGTGAGATACGCGGTTCATTTAACGTCGCGTTACGCGTATGCATCACGCTACATATTGTTAGCTTAGGCTAAATAGTTCAAACACTGTTGTAATGTCAACACGTTTTTTCTAACTTTTAATTAGGTAAATAAATTCCAAATACCTACTACCTCAATGTTTTCGTACGTTCCAAGACCGATCTAGTTATACATTGAATTCACTAACGTCTCTATACAGACGTTTTTTACATAGTGAAAATGTTCTTCGACTGGTTATCAGAAAAAATAAAAGGAAAACGAATAAAAAATAATTTGAACTTGAATCAAATACCTCGCCATTACTATACCTTTGATTGATTTGCTTCAACTACTTCGTTGAGTCCCGGTTTGGCTTTTACATTCCGATAAAGATCTTATACGCGACGAATTATGTTCGGCGTATTATGAACCACGCTTAGGCTGCAGCCAAATGAGCGTAATTCTTTGAGTCGTGACGTGAGTCACGTATTTTCGCAGTCGGCAGATAACTCATTTTGCGTCGCCGCCGCCGTGTGAATCATACAGGACTTTTCTATGAAACCAAATGCAGCTGAAATTATGCGACTGACAACTCAAATAAAATAAAATTAAAAAAATTAAAAAAAATAAAATAAAATTAAATAAAATTACGCTCGTTTGGCTGCGGCCTTAAGCGTATTTTGCGTCGTTTTCCTCGCTCAGTGTATTTTTGGCCTAATAGACACAACGGTTGCAGTTTAACACAAAGAGGTTACTAGGTACTTTTCTATAGTACTGTACGAATGAAGCTTCTAACACTTTTATTAGACATACAACTGACTGCGAACAACCCAAGAGCCTTTGAAAGATACTTTGAAGAGAAACTTCCACAAATGAAAAATACAATAAGATGGAAACTATTCCCCGCAATGCAAATACCCTTTCTAACCGAAAAACTTAGAGGGAAAAAGTCGGAATGTCTGTAAATTTTATTTACTTTTACGGGTTTTCTCCGGAGGCGATGGAAGCGATACTATAAAAGAGCGAGTGAACTGCAATGACGGGATTGTAAAACATGACACTCTGGTGCACGGTTGAAAGTTATTTTATAGGTCAGGATTATATTTTTATCCCTGGAGGCTGGGTAAGTGATAAGGAGAAAGGTAAAAGAAAACCAATAATAACAAATAGGTGACAATAATTATGAGGTTGCATAAAAACTATATAATTCGAAAGTTTTGGATGACAAAACGGATTAAGTACTTGGAATTTTTTTCAGATGTGTTAATCCTTAGAGGAATAAGGCATAGAGAGATAATGTCACAAAAAATTCCGCTTTATCTAGAAGTCAAAAAACAACCAATGTGTGGGTAAGCGGCACGTGATTACATCAGCCGACACGCACACAAACGCACGAATAATGTTGCAATCATAACCTTTTCCCCATAAAGTAGGGAAGTTTAAACATTTTGTACAATCATAGCTAATCATTTTTCTGTTAGATGATTTTTCATAAATGCATTGATTCATTCGTCAATGGAGCGTTCAACGTTCAGAAAACGTCCCGTTAGTATAACATACCCCTTACATATTACCAACTAGTTGCGCGCCGCGGCTTCGCCCGCATGGAAATTTATTTGCCAAATTTCAGAAATTTACAGGGTGTAACAAAAATAAAGGACCAAACTTTCAGGCGGGGTGTAGATCCGAACACTGAATTCAGGAAAAATATTTTAAAACAATCCCGCCCTTTAATTTCCGAAAATTAAATAAATAATGAATTTTCATTACATTAGGCAATATACTCTTATGCACGCAATTGTGTTTTTGGAATTAAAAAAAAATGACTTGCGTACCTGTATACATCTCTTTTATAAGCCTAAACACGTCAACGGTGCCCTAACGAGCGACCGCCGCGGTCATCGACCATCAGTCATCATCGAATGCAGTGGAAGCGGGTAAGCTGCGCGGCGTGCTAATATGGAGCCAAAATAATAAAAAACAATATAATTAAAATTTAAATAATATTTAAAATTGAAACCATTGAGCTAACTGCACACGGTTGCAAACAGTCTAAAGATAGCTCAAATGATCCATGTCAATACCAGTTTAAACTTTGGTCCTTAATTTTGTTACACCCTCACATCTAAAAACGAAAAAATTCGTATAGGGGTAAAATATTTTTTCAATAGCTTGCAACATTTCATTGTATTGACGTCTGTTTTGTTTACATTTTATTTTTGAGACAAAAGTAATGTTTTACTCAAGAATATAAGTTTCCAGGTTGTATTTACCCGTGAAATAGAATCTTCGACTGTTTTTGGTGATTATGTGATGAGTTGTGACATCCTTTCACTGCACAATAGGTCATTTTTATTAGAAATTCAGGGAGCTCTTCCCCGTAGGACTTGACATAATGTACTGACGAGTCGAGAGATGTACGTAGCCTTTACAGGCTACCTTTAAATGTCCACGCTTCGCGTGACCCTACTGCGGTTCTAAGCGTAATTATTCTAAGTGTTAATCTATGTCTGTCTGAAATAGGAAGAAAGCAGCTTGATACTATTAAGTATAGTATATTTAATGTTATACCTAATGTAGTAGGTATATACTTATCACAAATCACAAAAGTTTAAAAATAAAAAATAAAACATTTTTTGTCCCGCCGAAGTCGAAAATGCAATATTATTTTATTTCTTAAATATTAAATAATAATAAGCAGAGTGCAAGGGCTTACGCAATATAATTTATTAATCACTAGCGACCCGCCCTGGCTTCGCATGGTTTTATTATACGTATAAACCTTCCTCTTGAATAAGTTTATCTATTAAAAAAACCGCATCAAAATCCGTTGCGTAGTTTTAAAGATTTAAGCATTCATAGGGACATACGGATATAGGGACATAGGGACAGAGAAAGTGACTTTGTTTTATACTATGTAGTGATTATTTTGACACGCTTTGAAAAAAAGCGCTTGTAAAAGAATAAGTTCTAAAATAAGTTTTGCTCAACATTGTCGTGGCTACTCACGTCATATCACTATACTATGGGAACACTCCGATTTTTCCCTAACAATCCCTTCAAAGCGGATTTCATGGTTGCTTGCTTCTTTTCCTTTTGGTTAGTGTAAGACTAGATAATAGAAAAACTTACGTTGAAATATTACATTAAATTTGTGTAAGTCTCTTTTATTTACATTTACATAGACCTTAGTCACCGGTATAATTCTGACTTCTTTTTTTACAGTCAACTATCATCATTATCACATTTCGTACTATTTTATTCTTCTTTATTTTCTGTAACTATGTGACTCCGGTTATGAACTTTTAAAGTAGGTAGTTATGACTAGTATCGATAGTATGTAGTAGTCTTACAGCCTGTCCAGATAGGGCGCTTTACGCGCGTAAAGCGCTGGACTCTCGACTCGCGCGTGCTACGCGCGTGCTACGCGCGAGTCGAAATACTCGGGCGAACAGTGGAGCGCGCGTAAAACGCCGCATCTGGACGCAATATAAATTGAAACGCGCGAGGGCACTCGCGCGTAAAGCGCGCGTAAAGCGCCCTATCTGGACAGGCTGTTAGGTAGTAGTAATGATATTTTCTATGGTCAACAAAACTTGTGTTATCGTTACCATGGCTACGGGTGTAACAGTGCGCGTATTGATTGCTGTTTATTGTTTTTTAAAACTCGTCATGCAGCCTTATGTATTTTGCTGTAATAAATACTTTTTACTCTACAGATAAGCTGACCTCTTTTAACATACCTTGTATTTTGCTGTAACAAATACTTTTTAGGTACTCTATGGATGAGCTGACCTCTTTTAATATACCTACCTCCTTGCCAAAGGGCCTGATTTTCTTTCTAACAAAAACAATATACCTATGCGTTCATGTTCTTTTTTCAAATACTGTTAGTACATGTGCGTTCAAGTCCTGGGCGTCTACTTTCTTTCTTTGAAACGAAGTTTCGCAAACGAAGGAATTTTAAACGAAGTTTCGGTGATGAACCTACTCTCTTTCATTTTCGGATACGCACACAAAGTTCAGATTCATAGACAATTTTCGTGAATGAAGTTGAACGAATGATATGTGTAGTGTAGGTCTTTTATCATGCCAATTACGGATTTTTCTTTAATGTAAAATAAACAAATTGTTTCGCTTTGTTTTTAAATTTTACATATATTTTGTAGTTTAATAACTATTTTCTGTTGTATCTAAGCAAAACATGTAATTAAACAACTACAATTTGACCAATTTCTACTTTTGACGTAATTTACCCAAGGCACTATAAAGAACTCGTTATAATGCGACTAATTTTAAGAGTACAATTCATACAAAATTGGGTAGTAACATAAGGCAGCCAAACATATCCGTATAATTAATTTAGGTACCTACTTATTTGTTATGGTCCATCGCAACATTTTATGTTTGCATTCTTGTTATTGTTTCGATAAAAACAAAGTTTGTTAGTTTAAATTATGTTTCTCGAGTGTTGTGATATCAAAAGTAAAAATCGAAAATGTGAAACACATTCTATAGAAATGTTTCAAGTTGCAGTGTTTTTGCTTCTCGACAAGTTGTTTGTGTTGGATTATAAAACTTTGTAAGTAAGTCTTAATAAATAGTATTATTAAATACGTCTCTCCTTTGGAGGTAGTAGAGGTACCATATCCTGCCACAACTCTTCAAATAATTTCTTACTCAGTCTGTAATTCCCTAAATCAGACTTCCCTACAAACTCTAAGTCTGTAATATGATTGATATTGAATTGATAGCGCAGGCTGCGACGGTTTCTTTTACGCTCCAAACGTTCATCACGAAGAGCAGGCACAATTAAAAGTAATCTTCCATTCATTTCAGTCAATTTTCTTTATAAAATCAGAAAAACGAAAATCAAAAGGTAACACTTTTGGTTTCGTCGATTTGAGGTTAAAACCCCGAACAAAGATCCGTCAAAATCAAATGTTCGTTTCGAACTTTCGTGAAAGAGAGTAGGTTTAGAAAATTTAAATGTCAAACAATTTTCGTTCGAACGAAGTTTCGTAAAGAAATGAAACCGGAGTAGGAATTACGCGAACTTTCGATCGAAGTTTCGATTTTCGTTGAAATAAAGTAGACCTCCTGAACAAAATACTTATCTAACACCCATCGACAGCATTCGTTAAGTCTAAACGGTTTCAAAAACTTACCATCCAAAAAAAAACCAAAAACAATTCAACCCACCAAAATTTTCCGTTCTCCGACACTTGACACAAAACACAGAGGTGCCCGTAATTGTTGCCCCGCCTCAGTGATTTAATTCCCTTATCGTAAGGAGATCGTATCACTTGGATTACACTGAATCCGTCGGGCTTTTGGTACGTGCCTGGTCTTTTGAGGAGCCCTGATTCAGTGTGACCATGCCACGTGCCTTGTTTCCGGGCAGGTGATAGCAGTGCTATGATAGCTGTTTTTTGACATTTAACTTTTATTAAATTTAGGCTCATGCAAACGAGCGTAGTTTTTTTGAGTTAGGAGTGCTATGTTGGCTGTATTATATTTTGAAACTATCTACTAGTAGTTTCAAAATAGATAAAAATTCATGTTCATGTAGGCGTTGTTTCTTTGAGAACCTTTCAAGGCTATTTCAATTCCATGGGATCTGATTAATGGGATAAAAAGTAGCCTATTTTTTTACTACAGGGTCAGAATTACGTCGATTTAAAGTTTGAAACTGATCAGCACTTGTGTACGTAGTGGTTTTAATAAATATCTATGGGTAGTTCCATGCACGAACCATTGAGAAACTATTTCAAATCTCACTAAATCACGATGGATGGATGGATATTTGTTACGTCTTCACGCCAATACAACTGAACGGATTGAGGGATGCCTCAAATTTTGAATAGACATAGTTCTAGGTCTGGAATAAAACAGTCTAGTTTACATAAATTTTCGCGCGGGTGAAGCCGCGTGGCGTAGAGTAGAGCATAAACGAGCGTTTAAATCGTCCTTCAGGCCTTTACAATAACATCTCTATGAACTACTGATATAGTACATAATAAAATATTATGTATTATGCCCTGTGTCTCAACATGTGTTTTTGGTTGGCAGGTAGAAAATGCCTCGGCATTAAGCCCACCCTTTGTACTTTAGTGCAATAAAGTTTTAAATAAATAAATAAATAAAATATGTTACATAGGTATCTTTATAATACTTATTACATAAATATATTTGGATATTATTTTATTTCTCATGAAGATACATTAAGTAAGAAAGAAAATTAAAATCAAAAGAAACAAATTAGATAAAACTAGTGAGTGACCCTACAAATTTATACACAGATTAATTCCCTTATCATCACATTGTATTAAGATTAGACTGATTATGTCAGGGTTTTTTGTACGTGTCTGATCCCCTGGCCACAGAATAAACCCTGGGGCGGTCTTTCCTGTTATGCCCTACGTACAGGGATCTAGAGTTTAATTAGAATTATATTGACTAGTTATTATCCCGAAAAATCACAAAAAAAATCTAAAAAATCTTCTTTGTGTCGCCAGCAACAAAAAAATTGAGTTAAGGTGATCCGATTGTCATACGTTTGTATTTTCCCAAATATGAGCGATGTGGACATAATTTAACAAATAAATAACTGTTTTTGGCTTTGTTATTGGTCATTATTTGCGGCAAATTGTGTTTGATTCATGAAAACACTCGGTATAATTAGAAATAACGTGAAAATTTTAGGCCATTTTTATCAATGTGTGAGTGAACACGGATAATGTTGTACGCCCGCTTACTTGAACTTGTGAGTGTGACGGCGGCGACGGAATCGCCATCTCTGTGCTATCTAAAGAATCATCTAATAATACCATAGTCTACCGTTCTCAAAGGGTTTTTCCATCGTCCAAGTATTTATTCCTATCTATTTTTGCTGCATGTCAAATAAGATCTAGGAAGCCTACGTTCCGTTTCCATGACAACAATAAATGACACTATGTAAACAGATAAAATGTTTGCTTATAGATACCAGTTTAGAGAGTTTTACGCTGGGGCCACACTACCTTACCGTCTACCGGGCTGTTACCGCAATAATTATGACATTTAATTACCGTTTAAATTACTGCATGACCTGGTGTGGTTACACTAGAGTTTAAAATATGTCAATAAATAAGGCGGTAAAAATATCACGTGCGTCGCCGGTGAGCTCATATTGCACACTGGACAAACGGTAGTGGCCACAAACGCATTAATTACTGCGGTAATCTTCTTTGATGTGCGAAAAAAGACCGCCGCCGGAGCTATTGTCTACCGCCATTTGCCATATTGATTGGCATTGTAAAATTATGGCCATAAATCGTGGTTACACCTAGGTGTTGTATAAGTTATAATTAAAATAATTATCGGCATATCACGGTAGTGTGGCCCCAGCATCAGACGTGTCAGATTGTATGCAAAGCATTTCGATCATTCATCAGCGACAACCGATGTGGCGCAGTGGGCGAAGGTCCGCCTGCGACCGGTTGTGGGTTCGATTCCCGTGTCGGAAAAAATTGTGTACGATCTACAGAAATTGAACATGAAATTGTTCCGTTGGTCTGGGTGTTTTCTATGTATTTATAAAAAAAATATCTATCTATGTAATGTATTGTATTAAGTTTATCAGTCAACTAGTACCCATAATACGAGCTTTGCTCACCTTGGGGCTAGATGATGCTGTGTGGACTGTCCGGAATTATATATATATATATTTTTATTGGACTAATCGTAACTTTTTACAGAGAGCCAAAACAAAATTTTGAACATGATTTTTTTGAAAAGTTAAAGTTTTTCTTTTTTAATATTAAAACATCATTGTTTTCGTAATTTTTTGCTCTATTTTTTAAAATAATGGTCGCTGTTATAGCTATCACCCAACTTGATAAAAACTACAAAAGCCCATTTTGCATTAAAATTTTGAAGCAAAGTTAAGATAATTATCCCAATAAAAAGAAATCAATATTTAAATTAAACTAGCTTTATGAAATATTCTCAAGAGAAAATATAGGTACTTTATCAGAAATAAAACCATTTTCTAAATTTTTGAAATGTGGCCGTTTTGCATTCAATGAGCGATTTGTAAAAATGCCTGAACTTAGCTGGCGTAAGAGCTAAAATAAAATAAAAATCAGTTGGTGTTGATAGTACATAATTGTTTCTTTTTATTTTTGTCATACCGTTAGAAACGAGGTCAGGACCCTTTGTGGGATGTACCTACGCAGAACAGTCTACCAAAGTTTTATATAACAATCAAATAGACTTAGGAAGGCTTACAATAAGTAATTTATGACAAATATGAATTTGTTTGTACTAGGTCTATGACATTGTTCAAAATATAAAGAATAAAAATGATAAAAATCAAAAATTTTGGTAGTGTTGAAGGGATTCGAGCCCGTACTAACTACTAAATTTTGTGGATATTTCATTTTCAAAAAGCAAAAAGTAAATTAAATTTTCGGTGGTTTCGAACCCAGGTACGACTATACATCGTCGCACCCACCCGACTGTTCAAACCGCTAGTCCAAAGTGAGTTATTGAAATACTGTGAAAATTTGTATTACTTTTAATCTTTTATAAGTGGTCGTAAAATCGGAGCTAAAATACCTAAGTACACAAAGAACAGAGTCAAAAAAAGTGGAGACTTCCTTACGCTAATAATTTTAATGTAATTTTATTATAAAATTGGAACAACTTTCACAGTGAGTACATTTAAAATTAATGATTGTTATTGTGAACTTATTCAATTTATTTGTCAATTCCAATGATTTAACGAAATTAATAAATAGCATGAAAAGTATTTTTTTTACCTATGATTTGTAAGATATTCTTTAGCTAATAAGCTAGTTTGTAAATAACATTACCCTCTGCGCCTTTTTACTTAAATTGTTCAAAACGATAAAAGAAAATTACCTCCAATTTTTTTTTTAAATGTAAATAGAGCCTGTTTTTATTCTTAAAAAAAACAAGAGTCAAAAATTAGTTCGTTAACTAGTGGTTTTATTGAATTAATTTTAGGTGTAATTTAGTAATGTCCCGAAAACGGAAATATTGGTCCGAAAAATATTTAGTCCTAAGGCGTCTCCAATTATCTCTGTTATTTTTCGAACAGTAGTTATTTTAGTTCCACTGAATTTATAGGGTTTGCCTGTGTGAGTGACTCGTAGCGGCCGATCACTCACACAGGCAAGATCTTTTTTTGTGTGAGTGACTCGTAGCGGCCGATCACTCACACAGGCAAGATCTTTTTTGCTCTTCCCAAATACAAGCTCCCTAAATGCTTTCAACACTTGAAAAATTGCTTGGTACATAAAAAACAACATACCATTTGCGGCAAATACATTACCATTAAACAATTATGAACAATTTAATTAGAAAATAGTGAAAAACATCATAATTGAAAATCATCGCCATCTAGTAGCGGAGCTATGCTTAGTCCTGGACGCGAAATCACCTTAAAAAGGTCGTAAGTAACTATTTATTAATAGGTTAAAAAAATAAAAGATTAAAGATTTATTCCAGTCTCGATCAAGCTAAAACGAAATAAAAAAATTAGTCAAACGAACGAAAGGTATTATGGCAAAACATCGAATTATTGATAACGAAGAAATTCCAAGTCAATAACAGTAGAATTGTCAACAGAATTGTCACAAAAACCAACAAAAACAAACGGAAATAATAATCATGTGCCTGTCTTTTCCCTACGGAATCAGAAAACATGTGAAGAATTTGCCTTTGCAAAAACACAATGAAATAAGCCTCCTTGTCAAAGCCAACTTCAAAGGATAGGTTTTTTACCCCGGACGAAAACAGAAGGGTGTTATAATTCTGAGTAGGTATAATCCACGCGGTGTCAAAATGTGATGAAATGAAACCTTGTTAAGGCGCAAACAGGACCTAAAAGTAGCGCCACCACTTATTTAATTACATAATTCACACGTAGTTTGTTAAACCTATCATAAGCTTTTTTTAATGCATCTGTAGTAGTTTTATTTTGTTTATTTTAGGAAGAGATACGAAAACAGGGTTTGGTGGCCACAAGAGGCAACTCGAATCTCTAGGGCTACTCATCAATTTTCACGAGGATGAAGCCGCGGTGCTATTTCTTACTAATTCGTATTTCTTTCGACTACATTGATGATGTTCTCAATTTTGCTTTTAAAAAAACCTTGCTTTTGAAGTTAATTTATAGTATTCTTAAATACGCCAAATTATTGCGAAATGATTCACTGAGGCAAACTTTTGATTATTATTACCCTGTTCTATACCCAAATAATGTTTCGGCAAGGATACCCATCATTAGAGAATGGCAAAGAAAGGAATCTCTGACTTGTTATATTACGGTTTAAATTATCAAAGTTGTGAATGAACTTTGTGATTGAGTAACTTTATCGTTACGATGATTTACAATTTTGGGTTTTTCATCAACGAATATTTTTGATGAAAGATTGGAAGGAATAATTTGCATTACATTTCAAAATTAGAAAATTTTGTGATATAATCAGACATTAAAAGGAGATCTTCTTATTTCGTTTTTAAACAAACCTGATCCACAAGATTTGAAAAAGATTTTAAGTGTTGAAAGATAAAATAACGACTAAGTACTTAAAACTTCAGGCCGACAAACTAAACTTCTTGAATTAATAAACAAATCGTGTTTTAACATCTTTAAAAAGAAGATTCCTACTCGTAATCTAAAATTCCAATGAAAGGTGGAAGGTGGAAAAGTGTAATGAAGATATACCTAAGTACTGAAATTCATTTTAGGGTTCCGTATACAAAGGGTAAAGCGAGATCAGCAGTTTTGGGACTTGGACGAGTTGTACCCCAATCTAAAACTGAAGAGGACATCTCGTCCTCGGACAAGTTTTCATTCGGACGAGATGTACCCTAACCCATTACTAAGACACCGCTGTCCGTCCATCTGTCAGCAGGCTGTATCTCATGAGCCTAAGATCTAGCATTACTACGGTTACATAAAACATCTTTGTCATGAGCCGTGATAGATTAAAATCACACCGACATTACACAACTTTCGGGAAAACAGTGGGTACGTAGACATAGTACGTACATTTATCCCTCCGTTTGTTTGTTTGTGTAAAATCCCAATATTTTATTAAATAAGTAATGAAAACCCATTGCCTTTTCGAATCGCACGAAATAAGTCATTCGACATTCCCAACATTTCGATATTTCCGGAAGCATGGTAAATTCAGACGCTTTGTCACTCTTCGTTTTATAAAAACAAGAAAATCCGTCCTCATTTCTAAGAAAGAGGTTTCTCTTGTTTGAGTTTAATGCTTTGTTCCACGCTCTTTACCTGCAGGTTTTGTTCTTTTGGATTTTGCGTACGTTCATTATAATTTTCAGCAAAGCTCTGAAATGGGGAAACACAACGAGAACTCCTACAAAAGGCACGGCTAGGCCGTAGAAATGGTGGGACAGAAGTTCTGATTAGATTTTTTTGAATTGGTCGAATAACTTTTTCTACAAAACTCATTGAGAGTTTTCAAGTTCCGTTGATTAAGGTTGAACACAGATGAACGACTTTGGAACTTTTAATTCAAATGTGGCAGGCGACAATTCATCGCCACTAGAAAATTATTCATGGTTCACAATGATTTTTTTTAAATCTTCGAGTCATTGTGATCGCTAAAAATTTTATTAAAAATAAATAAATAAATTGAATAACTATAGACTAGGTTCATCACACCTTATTTTTTCATCGGAAGTAGTTAAGGTAAAGTACGGATAGCCGCCTAAGTGGTGATACAAAACAAAAAAATCTAAATATCACAATAAATTAAGTAAAGGCTATTAGCCTTTACTTAGCGTTTTACTTAGCCTTTAATAGCTTAATTTTATGTCAAAAAATATTTTTCTAACTATCACGGAATGAATAAAATATCGAATCCTCAAACGCAACTCAGATTTAAATATGTCCGATAATGAAGATATTTGTTTTACAATACAACAGTTTGGAAATTGTCGAAGAATCGCGACCTCTTTAAAAGTGAGTAGCGTTTGAAAATTCGAGGGTAGCCTCATCAAAACATGATTCCGATTTTCAGGAGTTGGATTTTTGTAGATTGTATTCAGAAGTTGAATTACAGTGGAGCAATAACCTCCTGGGGCGTCAACCCGGACTTTACCCTACAATCAAGTAATTAGAATGGATGAACATTGATTATCCTATTATCCATGCAAACATTCAAAATCTATTTTGTGGTTCACATCATTCGGTTGCTGTTCATTTCAAATAATCCATTAACAAATCGAATTTAACGATTTGGATTTAATGATAGGATCTGTTAATTGAAAACCTAATTATCTATCAAATTCAACTATTTTCCTTTCCGATAATTGTTTTAATCAACTGCAGCAAATAAAGTCTCAACGGCAATATATTAAGTTGTTCTAGGTAATGACTTTTTAACAGACTTGATTTTCCAAATCAAGTTTTAGATATATCTAGTTATATTGATTGAGGGCTGTGGATTTTATTTTTTAAACCTTGTAAACCATTCCTGGAAATAAAAATATATTAAGCATAGGTTTTGGGAATTCGGGAAATTGGAAATTTAAATTATTGCTCATTTTGTAAGTCTGAAACAATATTATTGACTTCGGAGTTTTTTGATTTTAAATGTACCTACAACACGGACTTTCTACGAGTCTCGGGTCTCTGTTGATTTGAAGACTCCGAGATCGTACTCTAGCGGGAAAACAGACGCAGGAAGCGCATTCCACTATCTGGTCGTGCTAATTATGAATATTGAGCAATTTTTTTTAGTTCGACATTGTTATCGTATCGACCACGTACGGATGTTATTTTTCAGTGCGTCTGCTGGTTCGATGGTGGAAAGGAGAAGATGGAATAAAAAAAAGGAATTGGGTACAAGTGACACTCACAGCAGTGCCTTGTGTACGGGCAGTCATTTACTGCTTTTTTATAATAATGTTATAATAACGTCATTTTAAATAAGCGTTATAAGTTCCTTATGCCGTTTCCATAATACATAACAGATCAGCCACCATTTACCAAGAAACCGCTTAGATTCGTGAACGTTAAAAGGATGGTTTCGCTAACACGATAAGAGAAGGATAATGGCTTTTTTGTCGCCATGTCCCTGGCTAAATTGGTGGGAACGTCCCGGATACAAATTTTGTTAGGCTGCAAAGAAACGCCCCCGTAGTGGATGTTAGTAATTGTCTCACTACTTATGCCGCACTATCCACGCCACAGCTTAGAAGATTCACCTGGGTTAAAAATTATAGTTACATCGCTCATCGCATCGCATCTTGAATTCATCGCAAATTAGCTTCGTAGTTAGTAATTATTCGGCTAATCAATATTTAAAAAAATAGTTGGATGGACCTTTTAATTCATAGACAACCGTTTACACGCTAGATATAGAGGTATAATAATTATGTATAAAGACAATATACCTATATAGATTTTTCGAAATTCCACCCCTAAAGTGAAAATGGGGGTTGATGTTTTTTTGGTATTGCACCACCTGCAGAAATTTGTTCTGTTGGTCTGAGTGTTTTCTATGTATATAATGAAAAATATATCTATCTATATATTTAAAGTATTAAATGTATCAGTTATCTAGTACCCATAACACAAGCTTTGAACTTACTTTGTGGCTAAATGGTGCACTGTGGATTGTCCAGCATTATTTACTAATTTATATAAAGTTTGTAAGATTGGCATACATTTTGTCGGTGCTACCTGCACACTAGCTGATTACAGTCTGAGCTGTGTAAATTACAGCCACGTAAATTAAGCTCGACCCAGAAAGTAGTTTTTGGAATGGTTGTGTTTTTGGAGCGGCTCCATTCTCGATAAATAGTAGATGGTACAGCAATTGCACCAGCTTTAGGTGATATAAAGTGGATTAAGTTTTTATAAGCACACTTCTTTTTATTGTTTCCACGTAATGCTGGCACTCTTCTTCTCCTCTGCCATTTCTGTTCATTCTATGTAAAAAGGTTCTATGCTTACTACAATATATCAGATAATTTTGTGGTTAAAAAGCTTGGGACGAGTTTTTTTAAATCTAACAACCTAACAAGGCAAGGGTTTTTGATTGCTTCTTTAATTTACCTTAAAAAACAGTGAAGTGTACAAAATCAAAGAGAGTATTTAATTGCAGTTATAATTAGTGCTCTCGTACATTTACGTACCTATAAACTTGAGACTGCTAGATACCAAAGAGTTCACCTAGGGTACCTAAATCATTTCAGATATCATCATTATCAAAATTAGGATAAGACACATGAATAAATGAAATGGCCGAAAAGACGAACTTGGTACCACCACTGACCACTTGATATATATGCAAAGATATCGTTTACTATGGCACCAACAGCAGGTACACTTATATATTTTATCATATAAATACGTTAAACAAAGGGTTTTCCGAAATCCATACGTTCAGCTTGTTATACCTAACATAAGCTTTTCTTTAATGCATCTGTAGTAGTTTTCTTTTGTCTAGTTTAAGAAGAGATACGATCTTGCTCTTGGTGGCCACCAAACTCTATTTTCGTCATTGCCATCTCTTATCTCATATTGCCATCAGTTTAAGAAACTGTGTCGCAGAAGACAACTCCCTCCTCCAATATTAAAACAAATAGGGTTTCGAAAATTACACAAAGTTAACTATAACCTGTTTTAGTACAAACAGTAGGACGTAGTTTACTAATATTATTACTCTATAGATTGTAATAAGTTAAATTTTTATTTCTTCCCTAATTCTATAAGTATTAAGGTATGGAAAGACTTTTCAAGTAGCTAAGCCATTTTCACCTACATTATTAAATTTGTTAAAAACTAAGCTGCAAAAATTCATCTACCCAGCAACAAAGCCCTAATTCAATACAACGAATTCATTAATTCGTATGTTTCTTAATTTTTAACAGAGCTAAAACCCTCCATTTTGTATTCCATGCTTCCTTGACCGGGCCTCTAGTGTCTATATAATTTAATTATTTAAACTACTTCGGCAGTCTGGTTTATAGCCTTAGTACCTTAGAGACTGGCTTGAGTGGGATTTCTACACTACAGGTACATACGTGAATGTGTAAGTCTCATTTCGAATTCACTGTGATTCGGTTTAAGCTGTGTTGTTCTTGTTACCTGACTTTAGATCTATATAAGTGGCCGTTTTGAAAGGAAAAAATAGAACTAGTATTTACAATTAACAGTTGAGTTGGCAGTAGACTGTTGCAAACAGTCTAAGTAGCAAATCAATACCAATCGGAAGCGTCTCTATGACACTGGTTGAATTCAATCAAACAAAAAAATAAATTGGATGGATGGATCTTTGTGACTTCTTCACGCAAAGTACTGAATTTTAATAGACGTAGTTCCAGGCCAGGCTTTAACGCTCTATTTATTATATTATATAGTCTATCAAGAAGATGAATCCGCGGGCACTTGCATAATAGTCGATCCTTCGGGTTGGTGTTCACCAAAAGAAAAATTGGATACTTCGACAGCTTCGTCGATTTTCTTTGACGTTTCATTTATGAAAACTTTTACCAAAACCTGTAAACAAGTGTTTAATGTTATCATCTGTTGGTGAACTCGGCTCATTTTGCGGGACCATTATTATCTATAGATCAAATCAAATAATTTCAGACCAAAAGTAGAGTACAGGTCATAGATAACAGAAGCAAGTGTTCTGTGGTACAGGTGCTTAGTTAGAAAAATGCCAATTAACCAATGAACTTAACTTTAACCAATTTAACTTTTGCCAATGAACTTAATTCAATATTTTATACCTCTCTCTGGTTTAAAAATCAATGGAATCGTGATATGGATCGGAATGGTCAAACTTAGTCACAACTTTAAGTTACCAAGAACAAAGCAATTTAAACCATGCCACACCGAATTAGAATGCAATACTGCAACAATACACTATCGGGGTAAATACAGGGTGAAGGTAAACAGAGGTAAAAAGAAATGATGTCACGTCCAACCCGATCGGGAAGCGATACTGAATGTTGGAGTGGCCAATGACCCCTTTGTTGTAATTAGGACACGCTTTGTCTTCAGCTCGATTGTGATGGGACTCAGATCAGTGGAAAGATAGGCTCTATGTATGGAAGAGGTTTTTTGAGTTAGAACAATATAAGATAGTCCTTATCCTTACTAATATTATGAATGCGAAAGTTTGTATGTCATAATGTTAGCTCCTCTTTCACGCCAAAACTACTAAAAGTATCGGTCTGAAATTTTCTGCTGAATAAACGGAGTTCTATATCTGGAATAACAGATAGGCTACTTTTGAACCCATAACTCAGTTCCCATGGGATGATCTCATAAGAGGAAAAGTTTCCATAGAAATAAAGCATGCAAAGCCACGAGCTGATACTAGCATAATAATATAGAAGACGCTTGACTGTGTTAAGTAATCGCGCCAAAAAAACACTACAAATCGCACGAGACAAAACGCGCTTCAAAATAGCGTTAGTGGAGTGGTAGCTTTAAATGTGTGAAGTTTATTAGAAACAAAAAATAATCTTCTAAACTGGGTCAGGCGACTTCGATTAATCGTTGAACACACATAAAAAAAATCCAATGAACAGAAAATCATTCCTTTTTAGTAGTCGATTAATGAGACGTTATGATACATATCGATACTTTCGTCACCAGACTCATTCCCCTGTACATCTAACGATATCAGAAGCGGGTATTGATGTGGAAAATGGGTTGTTCCTCAATCAACACCTAGCGGGGTAGGTTGAGCGGAAACGGAAGCCAACGAAGCGGGTTCAAATCGTGACTGAGGATTATAAAGATGAACACTTTATTGTTCATTAAGATGGTGGCTTAGTGGGAAGTTGGACGACTTTCGTGTAGATGTCAGAAATTGGAAATATTATATTGTATAGAGGTAAGATGTTGCCTAAATAAATAAATAAAAATTCTAAGTCGATGCGACGCGTGACTCGAGAGCTGGTGAGTATCTGGCTCAGCGCATCAGCATTGCCATACAGCGTGGTAATGCAGCCAGTGTCTTGGGAACGTGACGACTGGTATTGACATGGATTAGTTGAGCTACCTAGAGTGTTTGCAACCGTCTGCAGTTAGCTCAATTGTTATAATTGTATATACCATCTTTATTAACAACGAACATTTCAATCAAGGAATATAAAAAATTAAAACTAGTATATACAATACTAGTTTTAATTTTAATAAAGTATTAACTTTATAAGTCCATCTCAATTTGAAGCGTTTTTATCTTTTCCAAGTCTACTTACTTGTAAGATTCAAGAACAACCGTCTTCAAATAATAAAGACGTATTATTAAATACTAGCAGAAACCTGCGACTTCGTTTTACATAGAGTTATGTTGTACTTAATGTTTTTTTTTTATTTAAAAATTTTGTTCCTACAAATTTCGGCAAAAAATCGGAACACGATGAATTTGTATTTGTTTATTATGTAAAGTAAATTCAATGATTTAATTATTTGATTGTAATTTGCTTTATCAATAAATATAAGTTTTAGTGAACGTATCGATTATATGTTTACATGTATCAATTCATCAAGAAGGCACATTTTACATCAATGACGTATGCTTGGCCAGGTGTCGCTCAGTTCCACACCGACAATAGCATGTAAAATGTATTAATAATACAAACATGTATTAGACACATAAGTTATACATAGACTTGCTTTAGGTACTTACTCAGTGGTTTACTATTCCCTTCTTCGACTAGTGGACAAAAAATATGTGAATAGAAAATCAATTAACATCAGATTTCTTACATTATTTTGGTAATTATATATCTACTGCCTAAAATTAAACTTTTCTAAGTACTTATTTCGTAAGCCTAGATAAATTAATTGATTTCTGATTTCATAATTTAGTGCTTGTTTACTGTATTTAAACTCTTTTTAGAATTTTGGTGGCAAAACACGTGTTCACTGTATACGGACTCTTAATTTTGGTGCACTGAAATGATGCTAAGTCTAGTTATAGTATTTTCATACGTAGACTTAGTATAGTAAGTCTTCACCTTTTGTCTCTGGCATATAATAGAGCTTCTAAATAGGGTCTCGGATTCTGTCAAGGCCTACGATAGGGAAGCCTACCTAGTGGTAGGCCGCCATCGTAGGCCATGTCACTTTAAAAGACGCTTTACTTGGATTGAACAGTAAGAACCTAAGCTAACGTTATAAATCATCTAAAATAGAGGATTAAGACCTGAATTAAAAGAATCAGATTCCATTAAAAGTTAAGGCATTAACTTTGGAAGGATCAAGATGAGGCGTATTGTTAATTCTTGTGACGTAAGGCATATATAGTGATTTATGGTTTACAATTGTTGAACCAAGTTCAAATACAAGATGTATTTTAGATCAGGGTCAGTCTTATTTTAACTGGCGGCCTTTCTTATCCATTTGTGATGTTTATGTAACTACCACATTGTGGGAAACTAAGAAAATCCAAACCTAAGAATAGGAACTAATATTGTTGCGTATAGCAGGAAATCATTCTTACTTAGGAACTTAGGAGACTAAATTTTGGTCATACTATGACCTAATTTTGTTTAAAAGAATGTCGTATCAGCAGAATACCGGCAATTTCAACAAACACTTTAAAAATTTTAAAATATATTAAGATGTAAAAGTTACAACAGTATAAAAGTATAACAGTATAAAATTTTAAAAAGTATAACAGTATAAAAGTATAAAAGTAGTAAGTAGTGTAAAAGTTACAGTAAGCTGAAATTAAACGTTACTAATTTATTCGTAACTAATAAAAATACTGCCAAAAAATAATGCCAATAATTTTATAGATAATGAGGCTCTTAAGTCTTCACCACATCAACTTTTAAATCAGTAACAATCATATCCATGAAAGAGACCTGCATGATTCGTCATCACAGAGCAGAAAATACTGAAGACCGAAAGTTGAAATTTGAAAAGTAAGTAGTTTATTTTTCAAGTAAAACTACCCACAAAGGCGGGATTTTTCAAAACTCTATTCCTAAAGGGGTGTAAAGCGATGAAAACATTTGTATGAAACTTTTTAACGCGTAGTGCAATGTTATTAAAACTTTGTCAGAATACCATCAATGTGAAATAATAGCACACGTTTATCAGAATTTTTCGAAACTACCCTTATATAGGGATAAATGGGGTATCAAAGTTTGTGTGGGAACTTTAACGCGTTATGCGATTGTATTGAAATTCTGCCGCAATACTAAAGAAAAGAAATATAAGAAAACGTATATCATCTCTTTACGAAACTACTCTTAAAAAAAGGGATTAACTGGGGTGTGTCAAAAAATCCAATTGTACGCGGATGAAATCGCGCACAGCTCTTACAATATTAAGGTACCTAGTTCTAACTAATATTACCTATACTTAATGCGAAAGTTTGTTTGAATGCATGTAGTTTATTCTTCTTTCATGCCATAACTACTGAACGGATCGGGTTCAATAAAAGATTTTGAAAAGACGCGTTTCTAGCCTTGGAATAAGCTACTTTTTATGCCATAAATCAGTTCCCACGAGATAGAAATAGCCTTGAAACGTTTCCATACAAATAACGCGTGCAAAGTCGGGCGGGCAGTAGTCTAAAAATAAAACAAAACCTAGTAGGTATTAAGTGACTGTTCATCAAATAATGCTCCACACTTTCCGTATGAAAGTCACGTCGGTTCAATGGCCGCAGCGTCCTCTTATTGTCGACGACTTGAATAGACGTCTCCTATCCTGTAGGATGGCTATAATACTGGATAGTGTAATACACTGGACTGGACTGGGAAATGATTCGTGTAATGCGGGTTTTATTGTCTGGCGAATGATGGGTATTTTCCTGTATTTTTCTTTTGTATTAACTGGAAAATATCAATGTAAACGATTCAAAAATTAAAGTTTTCAAAGATCGACGGTAAATAATCACACTTTGAGTGTTCAATCAAAGTGATCACTTTTTTCCCAGTTTTCCTAAGGTGATTTGAATTTTATGGCGGGTCTAAGAGTCCTGTACGTAAAGTCGGAAATAAAGTACTTTGAATTTCATTCATAATTTTTTTTTGTCAATTGTATATACTAGTTTTAATTTTTCTATTCCTTGATTGTAATATCCGTTGTTAATAAAGAATTTTTAATTTTTAATCCAAGTAATTAGCTTTCAGGCCTGTCTAAGTCAATTTTATTACTAGTATTTTTTTATTGTACGAATATGTTAAACCAGAAAATTTTGAAAAAAGCATTTCTAACTGTAAACCAAAAGGAAGAACAAAGCATCAAAGTTTGTATGCTCATAATTCTTTTAGTGTGGTCACTGTGTCCGTTATCTACAATTTCAGTGACGTATAGGGTCAAGCATTTCAAAGACGGAAAAATATTCTTCGCTTTTTTCATTGTCAATCTTTTATGCGCGTAGATAACCAGTCTTTTAGTTTGTTTGGGTTGACTTGGCACTGACAAGGATAAATGATTTTGGCCGCCGTTTTCCGTACCTAATATTTTACGATATTGTCTATTGGAAGGGTCGTGAAAGGTTGTCAGCAATTTTAAAATAGCCTTATAGGTTTGAGTTTTATAGAGTGCCACATAACATGTGTAATTGTGTACTAGACTAAGATGAGTATCTTAGAATTTTTTGAATTCCCTCTAAATTAAATCTTTTTTCTTTTTCGTGTTATTTTACACATTATTCTTATATTACGTATTATAATCTGCCCGATGCTCTTGCACGTGTTATCTTATAACCCTTTTTCCCTTTTAGCCTATGTCCTTTCTCAGGCTCTATACAAAATTTCATTTAAATCTGTTTAGTTAAGGCGTGAAAGCGTAACAGACAAAGTTATTTTCGAATTTATGATATTAATACTATAATAGGGATAGTAGGGATTATCAAAAAAGTGATGCTAATGCCACTGTCGCTTTTTCTCAGGTATGAAAAATACTCAGTGCAGTGGAATTGGAAATACACTTTCTTAAATCAAAAAGGTAAAAGGCGTCTTGTTACTTTCTTAGTTTGTATTACCTGTTTTTGTACACAATATATCTAAGTATGAGTATGATTAAGTATCATCATTATACCCTGATCCATTCTCATTGAACTTCAATGCAGATGTATATAACTCTTTTGCAGATCGTAAAAACATTTTTCCCAAGGCGGGAATCGAACCCGCAACCTCCTGCGTCGCAGGTGGACCTTGTCCACTGCTCTACATCAGTCGTCAATATACCTACATGGATTCAAAAAAGTAATGGTTAGACTTAATTTTAAATTATAATTTTATGGGATTACCTAACCACTACTTTTCAAGTAATCATAAAAATCGATTCAATTTGAACAAAGTTGATTAAACATAAAAAATAGAGTCTAATTGAGATCCTCCTCCTATTTTTAAGTCCGGTTGATAACTCAATTGAACCTGTTTCCAGAATCATTTAAAATATTAAATTAGTTCCTTAAATTAGCTATTCGGGACTCGACAAAACATCAAAGAAAGTTAATTAATCATGACGAAAATACCTAGTACCTTTGTTTGATAAAAATATTTACATTTCTCTTAGATTATTATTTATAGCCTGTCTGCAGTAAAACTAAGAATAAATTGGAATTATAAAAGGTAGGCGAGTGTTATATCGAATCCTACTAATATTATAAGAGCGAAAGTTTGTAAGTATGGATGTTTGTTACTCTTTCACGCAAAAATTACTGAACGGATGTGGATGAAATTTGGCACAGAGATAGATTACCGCGAGGCGCTGCTTGTCTCAAAATAATTTTGAAGAGATTGATCATCGATACGTTTATACCCCTTTATACATCCTCTATTCGTAGCGTAGCTTATTTCCTATATTTTACTCGTTCGTATGCGGAAACTCGCCAACAGATAGGTACTGTACTCATCGAAAAAAATATGAAAATTCTACCCAAAAATACAATAAGTTCCAAAGCTTCATAATATTTCAATGTCAAGAAAAAAAGCTTTTATTTTAAGATTACTGTTTACATAGGATCCTTGGGGCCTTCGTCGAACTGATATATCTGACCAAGTTCATTCCATAACAGCCGTGGGTCACGCAAAGTTCAACATTTTCCACTAGGCACGAGTACTGGGGACGTATTTAGGACGGACTTTTGTAGGGGCTGCTCGGAAGGGCTGTTGTAAAAAAAATCATAAGTTGAGGTAAATGAACAGTTCGACCATGCTTTATGAAATAAAGACCGAAACTATGTAGAAATGAGATATATTTTTTTAAATAATTCTTTATTAACAATGCAAATTACAATCAAGGATTGAAAAAAATAAAACTAGTATATACAATTGAAACCATTGAGGTAACTGCAGACGGTTGCAAACAGTCTAAATTTAGCTCAATTGATCAAATGATAAATAGGTAGGAACCAAGTCAAATATAGTGATGACAAAAAAAACAGCTTTCTGTTACGTGATAAGATTCTCTGATCTAAGCCACACAGACAGACAGACGTGGCGAAACTATAAGGGCTCTTGGTTCAATACGCAGCCTTAATAATCACTATTTTGAACTAAGAAATTCCTACTCAGTTTAGAATATACTAGAAATATGTAGGCCCATTTCGATGAAAAGTTTAATTAAGTTTGTAAAACGCTTAAAAGTTGTCGCCAGACGCCCCTTGCTCAAATAAAATGTACAACGCAAAATGATTATTCAGCAAAGTTAGTTCAAAAACAAATTAGAAGTTTCAATAATGTTAGCAAAATAGGATTTATTACAGGACATAAACATATCGAATTGTTGGCGACTAGGTAAATAGAAAACTAGACTGAAACCAATAAAAATCAGTTGACATTGCGCTCGGCTTTAAGCTAAAATAAAAATAAATTCTCAGTCACAACCTAGAGACTGACATGCCAATCGCAATGAATTAGAATAGAAACTGAATAGAAATAGAACCTTCGTTGAAACTTTTTTCGTTTAACTATAATTCAGAGCATTTTAAACTTTGATACTTTTGTAGTTTTAGGAATTAATTAAGGCTGTAAACCTACGAACCTCTTAAGAGCTCGTTTATCTTAGCGGTTGACGGTTCTTCGCAATATGGCCAGCCCACTGTCACAGTGTGTAACAAAGAGCTTAAAGCGCCGGTATTCAATCTACTCCTCTAGGTGGTACAATCCTTGTTTATCATGAGAGGACTTTTTCGAAAAGCTCTAGAGAAAAGTTCGGAAAGTTACCTTAGTGGTGTAACGTGCCCTGCAACTGACAAAATCTTTACGAAAATGATTCTGATTCTTGAAATCAAGCGAATCGGTTATTAGAAAATCAATTCGTATAAACTGTACAAGTTTACAATCAAAATCAATACAAATCAACTTCATTCCTGATACCATTCATATGAAACGAAATCATTTCAAAATTTTTTTTTTGGATATTTTGCTGTAAAACTATCGCAATTTAATGATTATACAGCTCTACTGTGACTGAAAGCGGGTTAACTATGAACCTAGACAGAGATTAAACTTGACAAAGAGTTGCTTTAGACTTGTTTATAACTAGCTGCGCCTCGCAGCTACACCCGCGTGGAAATTTATTTGTCGAATTTCAGAAATTAATTGCCCGCTTCTTATGGGTAGTTGGGTAAAATAAAAAATAGGTGAATAATTATAACTTTGTATTTTGAACTATAAAAAAACTATATCAGAGAACATTATATTATATTGAATTTGGTACTGATACTCACATATTGTATATCATAAACTAAAGTTGAAAGAATGAGATGTAACCAGAAATTGAATAGTTCTTGTATCGTAGTACAATTTTAGACAGCCCAGTGATTTTCTAATTAGCTATCTTGAAGAATGAGAATCGTTATCGTAAGGATCTTTGGCAGTTTCATCACTAAGGCAATTAATCTGACTTTTCCTCATAGAAAAAGTCATTTCAGAAAAAGTATTTTAATAAGCTAGGCTACGGGAATCTTCGTCAGATTCTTCGTCAAATATATTAATTTATAACGTAAGCACTCATACTCGGGGAATATTTAAGAAATAAAAAAAAATCGGAAAAACTACTCGGGAATAATACTGTACTAAGGTAGGATCGCAGGTTCAAGTCACACCGAAGTCGAAAAAAACTGTGATTTTATTTAATTTCTTAGTTATGTTAATTCTGAAACATAATAAGATCACATAGCTCACTAGTATATACAATTATAACAAACTCTTAAAAATCTAAGCCGTCACCAGAAGGCAAAGTACCCAGAATGCTGGCAGCATTGCCACGTTGAATGGCAATGCTAATTCGTTGACCAAAATAGAAGCCAGCATTCTTATCTCCTGTGGACTCTATGAGAAGTTTCGTCAGATCTTTAAAAATTGTGTGTGCCCCAGGACCCCAAGGACCAAGGGTTTCCACCCCAAATGGCTCAAATAGGTAACCTCGGTCAAGATTAGCATATTTTCGCCGTTTGAGGGACTCCGCTGATGAAGCTGCGGAGCCAGCCCTTGCTGATGTCCCTGCCAGATGTGAAGGCGCTAGAGTATCTACACACGTGGCATCCCAAACTAAAGGCCGACCCATCTTCCAGGGAATCAGAGTCATACCATCAGGTCTTTTACCATCATCTCGCATAAGGCCACGTGGTTCAAGTGTAGCTGCTACACTGACGCTGGTAAAGGCCCGACGGATGATATCGTTAATTGAATTATGGCGGGACACACGTCCTGCACTAGATACACATGCCAATGCATGGTGACCAAGCTTGTCCACGGTTTCACCACACTGGCAACGGTGTGCAACTAGGCAAGGGGAACCTAAACGCAAGGAGGTGGCCACCCGAAATGAGTTGTTGTCTAAAAGGGTACCTAGATTTTTAGAAGGCAGAACATGTAACCAAAGTCCTGATTCCCACTCAGAAACGGCGAGTAGACGGGCACGTTCTATTGAGCTGGTAGACGTATTAATAAGATTTTTCCGTACCAGCTCACAAAGTGGCTCATCCCATAGCCTCTGAGAAGACAGGACTTTTGGAAGATTGGTGTCAGGACAGGCTATTTTCCATAAGCCTAGTGCTTCGTTGTAACCTGTAATTTCAAAATTTTGAGAACATTTTGCCAAAATTTTATGAATAAGATCTTTAGTACCATGAACTGATGATAAAAAACCTGGCAGTGAAACACTAGAAATTTCTCGAACACCTAAACCACCCAATCTAATAGGAAGAGTGGCCTGGTGCCATGCTCGGTCATCCAAAGGAATATTGAAAATTTTGATTAAAGTGTCGCGCATGATGCTGTCCAACTGCTGTGTAAGATTGGGAAATTTCCAGAGTTGGGAGCATCGTAGATAATAGGTAAATTTAGGAACAAAAAGGCAGAAACGTAAAATAACAAAAGCTACGTGAACATTAACATTTTGCAATTTATCGGAAAATGAAACGAAATTTAGAATTTTTTCATTAATAAAATTAGGCAAAGACTCATCCATAATTGGAGATCCTAGGAGGCAAAGTGAAGACTTATCTATCAACCTAACGTTTGGGGCTAAACTTTCAAACTGACTCTTTATACTTAACACGTTAGAAGCTGTTTCGGTTTCGGGAATATATAACTCACATTTCGAAAAGTTTAGCTCCAAACCTATTTGTTTGAATTCGTCTATCAAAACACTTAGATCTTTTAATATCGTGTCGACTTCGCCTCCTAAAGTGCCATCATCTAAGTACCAAACATTAAATTTTGACTCCAAACGTTTTATTATTGGATGTATTGCGAGACTGAAAATAGCCGGTCCTAACGGATCACCCTGCTGACAACCGACCTCAGAGGACAATAACTTGTCTTTATATACTAATTTAGAAGGTGTGCCATAACATTGCCAAAGAAAGGGGTAAATATCAGGTAGCTTATCTTTTATTTGTGTCAGGAGGGCGCCCCTGTCTACCGAATTGAATGCATTTTTAACATCCACTTTCAATAACAGATCGTTTTTGTGGTACGACATAAACGATCGAAGCGAGTGTACCGCCGCCTCACAACCACCGCGTGATCCAAAGCCCAGCTGGGTGGGTTGTATCATTAAATAAAAATCATTGTGAAATGTGAAAAAAATACCTATATCAAAAAAAAAAAAAAAATTTCTTAGTTATTAAGTTGATTTCCTTGTCCTGAGTCCATCCCTAGGCACATTATGAGCTAGATGTATAATTAGGTCGCTGCCTTTCATGCCATGTGACCGTGTTTCTAGCTGTTCTTCATCCGGCGGCTGGAAATATATTAGTTTCCCTCTACTTTTTTACTGACTTAAAAAAAGAGGGTGAGGTTCTTAAATATTATTAACAAGCAACGCCTCGCGGTTTCACCCGCGTAATTCCCATTCCCGTGGAAATGCCGGAATAAAATATGGGCTATGTGTTATTCCAGACTATCTATCACTGTGCCCAATTACATGCATATCCGTTCAGTAGATTTTGCATGAAAGAGTAACAGAATGGTTTGTTTGATTCGTCTGCGTCCTGAATAGTAGAAAAATCATGAAAAAAATTTGGAGTTACGTCCAAAAAGAAAAAGAAACGGGTGAAACCGTGGGCCCAGCTGGTTCCTAATTAAACATGTTATATAAATATAAACGTATCCCGGCTTAATACATTATAAAGTTTCAAAAAGGGTCCAAATAAAATAAAATTATTATTGAATCATTAGACAAGCATATTTAAAGGGAATGAAAATATTCGTAAATCCTAAGTAAACCCAAAATAAAGTGTAACATCGTTTTCAATACTCGTTAAATTATGTTGTATACAATACAAATAACCTTTCGTGACCCTTGCTCATCTTCCAAATGGTTTATGTAGGTACCTATGTAAATTAAAATAAAAGCAGTACGTAAATATATTACCGTTCATAGCTTCATTCACATCATTGCTCATTTGCTCATATTTTTTAGGTCACTACAAAACATTATTATGTTTTATAGTGACCTAAAAATATAATCTAATATTAATATACTTAAGGAAAAATAATCTAATATAATATTATTATATTAGAAATGAGTAACAAAGCCAATGAAAAGCCTAAACTGTATGGTGCGGTGTAGTGGAATAACAAGGGAATTAAAAATCAGAAAAAGTTGGAACAAAAATATGGAACAAAAATGCTCTGTATTTTCAATTAATTTCCCGAAAACGCCCGTTTTTAGATTATAGTCAGATTTCAAAGTATTTCTACATACTAAAACTGGTTTTCAAAGAGTTGATGCTAGGTTTTAATAGGATTCAAATTATTCAAAGTCAAAATGGGGTACCTCAATAAAACTGAAGTGTAGTGTCGTTTTAAAGGATTAATGGTCTCAGTGATTACTGCATAAATAGAAAAAAAATCCAACTTTTTATCCACTAGCATATCAATCTTTGACGGTGCGCTTTCTCTTATAGCGTTTTTGTGTTATTTGTGAACACAGCAAGTTCATTTTTTTTCTAGTTTTTACATCATGTACATCGCTACTTCTAGCAAGGGAAGGCATAAAATCAGCTAAAAAGGCTAAAAAGGAAATCAGCTCGGTCTAACGATGATGACCCGCGCTCACATGAATTCGGCGCCGACAGTACCTACCTACATTGCGTCCTCATTTCATTCTGCAGCGTCTTCAGTAATTTGACGGAGAGACTTATGGCGATAAAATTAAATGGACTAGAGAATCTGGAAGTGGCTTAAAACAGGCCTAAAATCCTTTACTGAAGGCGAAGATTGTGAAGGTGTTTGTTTATCTTAAGACAAAATAAGATTGGTAATGTTAATTTATTTCTTAGATTCTTACATTCTAAGTACAATAAAATTATAAAATACATTTCAAAGAAATATTAGTTAGGTTTAGTTGCACTATGACAATCATATAGCACCAAGAGAAGCGTTGTACGAATAAAGTTGTAAGAAACTAAGTTTACGATAGCTATAAAAGTGTTAGTATTCTTCAATACAATTAGTACCTACATTGCACTTCAAACTATAACCATTTTTTGTCGGTTAAATATAAAATAAAATAAATAAATAAATTTTGTTGGTAAATCCACACAGCGTAATCTAGTCCCAAGCCAACGAGAGCTTTTGTCATGTGGCTTGGCGGGAGAAGAGGCCTTTAAAATAAACACTTGAGGGACAGGAGGTTGCGGGTTCGAATCCCGCCTTGAATAAGGGATGTTATATATAAGGTATTGAAATACGGAATGAAGGATTGTTTAGAAGTTTCGTCAGTTTTAAAGCTAGCAGCTTAAAAAATATTTTTTTGGCTTTTGATTAGATATTAATAAATATGACATTCAATTTTTGTAAGAAAGATACCCATAAGGGTGCAAAACTAAAATAGGGTAGGTTTGAAAGTTTGTATGGAATTATGGAAAGTTTATGTTACTGCCCAAAGTTACTATACCACGCGGACGAAGTCGCGGGCATAGCTAGTGAGTAGTTACATGTTTAAATTAACCAGCTATTTCTATCTCAGCTTACATTTGTTTTAATATTAATCAGGGTAAAATTAAATCGGTGAATTTTGTAATACTGGGTGCTAATTAGAATTGAGCAAGTAGAAATATGAAACCACTGATGCGTGTGAATATTTGATTGAATATATGAATAGCTATAAATTTGTGATAATTTAATATTGTGAGTGAGTAGGTACATATTTAATATTCGTGCATAAATCCTGCCGCATATTAACAAACAACTACTTAAATTGCTTCGAAAACAAAGCAAAACAGTTTAATAAATAAATCTCATCGGAATAATACAATAATACGTATGATTGTTTCATACGAAAGAAAATTACAAGTAGTTCAACTGATTCAAATCAAAGTCAGTCAGAAGCGTTCCCAAAACACTGGCTGTATTGCCACGCGTATGAAAATGCTGAAACCCTGTGGCAGATACATTATTGTTTAAATATTGTAAACTAGCGACTGTCCCGGCTTCGCGCGGTTTTATTATACGTATAAAGCTTCCTCTTGAATCACTCTATCTATTAAAAAAAACCGCATCAAAATCCGTTGCGTAGTTTTAAAGATTTAAGCATACAAAGGGACATAGTGATATAAGGACATAGGGACAGAGAAAGCGACTTTGTTTTATACTGTCTAGTGATTGTTTCATACGTGTTTGGTAAACTACTTCTATTGGTTTACGTGGCACAGACCTGTAAAACCCCCAGTTTTTTATGACTTCTACAATCGTTGCCGTCTTTACCTAATTAACAATAAAAAATAATTTGTAATGCCTTTACATTGTCGTCTTCAAGCACTCTGTCCATTGTTGAAAATCTTATTAAATCTATTCAGTTGTTTAGGTTTAACGCATTTAGACAGACACCATCATCTGGAGTTTCTTCATTTAAGTATTCTACGAGACAATTTTGCAACTCGTTTGTATACTAAATCGATTGGTTAGCAGAGATAGGATCATCTATACGGCATTTGCTAACCTAAACGGCAGTGGTGAATCGGTCAATAGCCATAGTTTACGGCTTATTCCAAAAACTCCCTGCCGTTATACCTTGTTCAGGGGATTTTTGGATTTTTTGACTAGGAATCCTGTGCCAGTTAAGAGAAGGATAGCACAGAGATTTCTGATTTTTTTCTTGACTCTTGACAATAATTCAAAAAAAGGAAGGGAATTATTCGAATAAGCCATTTATTATGTTACCCATAAATATTTACATAAAATCACTCGTACATAGTTGCAGTCATTTATTATGTAACCTATAAATATTAGTAATAATTTTTTTTCCTGATCATTTACATAAATTCCTGTACAAGGGTAGGGGGAGGGGGATATTCGAATAAGCTATTTATTTTTTGAAAAAATACAAATACTCTTTACATCAATGTTACCTAGAATATATCTAAATTACTTAAATTTAAAAACGCTCTTATTACTTCACCATAAAGTACAGCTAACCTCTTCACAGAACCTTTTTAAAATGTCCTTTCCAGCAACCCAGTATCCTGGCCCTGACTCGGCTGCCACGATAAAATTCTTTATGCATCTGCCGTGGCGAAATTGTCTGGGAATTCAGTTTCATTTAGTTAACGAAATTATTCAATTACGCTTTGGTAGCGTCTCGCTTCGCACTCAGGCACCCCTTAATTTTATGGCCGACTTTTGGGTTGGGTCTCATTTACGTAGCTTCGACGTATTTACCTTAACAACTAGATAAACGTACGCTTAGGTTTTTAGACTGGAATTTGTAGATTAAACTTTGTTTAGGAATCAGAGCCAACTACACAAAAAGCTGTTTGACTTTATGTAAAGTATAATTATAAGATAACAATCGAACATAAAAGATGTCAAGTGAGATTCACTCAAGTGAATTGTTCAAATGTCTTCGTTAGGAACAGAAATTTTAGAGAACTTTTATGTCATGGGTACTAAATTAGTTGATAAATCTTAAATTACAGTAGGTAAATATATTTCATGATAAATCAGAGTGAATACTTTATTAACAACTTGTTTACATTCTTTACTGTTATTTCCTATAACAGTAAAGAATGTAAACAAGTTAGATCAAGAATTTACAAATGAAAGTTTGTGCTGACTGCAGACAGTTGCAAAGAATCAAAAGGTAACTCGACTTTCCATAATATCGATCTATGTATTAAATTATATCAGTTATGTAGTACCCATAACACAAGCTTTGAGTAGCTTACTTTGGTACTAGATGGTGCTGTGTAGATTGTCCAGTATTTATTTTAATTATATCAATAGCAATAGCGCCAAAGGCCCTGTCAGAAAACCAGCGTTGCTCAACTATAAGTGGAGCAACATTATGCTGAGACAGGACCTATTGGTTTGCTAGCATCACATGTTTATATCTTAGTTATATTTAGTACTTACAGTTTTTTGATGTTGGTAAACTAATAAAAATATTTTCTTTCTTTCTTTTTCTTTCAATCGAAAGAGTCTACGACGTTTTTCTGCATTGGCTCGCTGAACTGTTTGGAAATGTTGATGCAAACCAGCGCAAGCGTTCTGCTAGACCAGAGGTTCCCAAACACTTTTGTTTCATAGACCACTTTCAAAATTTTTCTGGATCCGGTGGACCCCCTGCAGCTACATATCTCTCAAACTCGAAAATTAGAAAAGAAAAAAAGGAAGTGAAAATTAGATCTATGGAAACTTGCGTTATAGCTAAGTTTCAACGACGAATTAACAGTTTTCAAAAAAAAAAGTGACAATTGATGCTTTATAGATAGGGTTAAGTATTTGATGATAAAGTCGGGTTAACTTTTCAATTACATATTAATTGATTGTGCTGTGAGTGGATGTCTAAAAAGCAAACTTGGCAAATCTAAAGAGACTCCATCCAACTTTACTTTTTTGAAATCTGCAGTGGCTCACAGCACAAAAACCAATCAATTCTAACAAAATTTATTTAAAAAACGTCCCATTCGGATCCGTAGACAGAAATATATCTACTATATTTCCTTGTGTTGTAGGTATTTATTCAAATACTCATATAAATTATTATTTTTATAAATATAGGTATTAGGTATAAATAAATTAAATAAAATAATTAAATATCAGTCGTAATATAATCAAAATTAAACACATAAATTAAACTTTTACAATGGTAATTACAAAAAAATATTATGAGAGGGATGTACTTGATAAATTGACAGAAACATTTCATATCAATATTGAGCTTGAGTTTTGTAAGAAATAAGCGTAAATCTCCCGCTCTGTGATATTCAATACTCCTTCTTTTGTTAATATGTTTGTAGGTAATGGCACTAAAACCTCCTCTTTTAATATCACATTCTCCACTTTCGTTTCATCAAATGGATTTATAATCCATGGTGGTATTAAAATAAAATATTATCTGCCTATACTGATAATCGAAGTCATGCCAGCATTTTAGTTCTTCACTATCAAAACCAAATTAATTATCATGCACCCCCCCGCTTACGATAGTGGACCCCCATTTTTTGTCACGCCTGACATAGACCCCGTCGAGTCTCCCGTGGACCCCTGGGGGTCCACCTGGACCACTTTGGGAATTACTGTGCTAGAGTTTTGAACCCACTTCGTTCTAAAATCGTTATGCGAGGTTCAATAAAATTATTCATACGTAAAAAGTCATTTTTCTGTATTTTCTAACTTAAATAATAAAAATAGCATCTGCCAATATAAAATTCAAAATCAGCCGATTCCTATTCTGGAGCGTTCGGCTCACGTTTTTCGATCGTCCCTCCCAATACTAGATTGCAATCGAATATTCTATGAAGATCGCGAAGAAGCTTTTTAGTTTTTCAAAACTATATAATAATTCACCACAATTTAAATAAAAGTCAGGTATTTTATGGTGCTTGACGACGGAATAACGAGTTAAACCTTGTCTACACCACGCGTCAGACGGCCGTTGGAATGTTTGTAGAAAACGTGGATGAATCCAACGAATTATATCAAATGGAGACTAACCACGTGGACAAAACCTGCACATATATTCCTCTTGGAATCGAAACCCTAGGTCCATGGGGTACCGGGACTCTCCGGGTGTTTAAAAATAATATCTGAGTGTCTGGTCTATGCAATGCGTGACCCGAGAGCTGGTGAGTATCTGGCTCAGCGCATCAATGACATGGATCAATTTAGCTACCTTTAGACTGTTTGCAACCGTCTGCAGTTAGCTCAATGGTAACGATTGTTTATACTAGTTTTATGTTTTTCTATCCCTGATTGTAATTTTCGTTGTTAATAAAGATTGGTAAAAAAACGTGGACAGGACATTATATACAGTGCACAAGTGTGTGCGCAAACTCAGGTGTATTCTGTATTCCTTCACTCTGATAATCTGTTAGGACTGCGAGCTGACTGATACGACAGGATAGGTGTTGTAGCAGTTGAAAGACTGCAATTAAGTAAAATTGTTACTATAAACTAGAATTCCCTATGAAATTCGCGAAAATGAAGCCAGAATGTAACTCGATAGTTTTTAAAATGACGTATGTTAAGTTAAATCATTCACAATCGTTCTAGTTATTTGGCGTAAATATTTAATTATAAATATTTAATTACCGTGTGGTGCCGGCTTAGTTACCGTGTGGTGCCGGCTTAGAATTGCACCACCCCAACTCCTCCCGTGGGTGTCGTAAGAGGCGACTAAGGGATATACCGGGGGGTGGGCAGCAGCACCCCTCTAGAACAACCCCACCACCAAACTGCGATCCCCAACCCGCATGCCCAGCGTGGGGATTATGGGCATTACCCCTTCATGATGGACAAAGCCAAAAAACGGCCCCCAGTTCCCGGCCGCCTCGCTATTCCTGGCCACGGTAGCGGCCATGGTAACGGCGGGGCAGGGGGTGCTAGGAATCACCGGGCTACATCAGGCTACCACACGCTTAATAAAATGACCCTGGCAACGTTTAATGGACGCACTCTGAGGCTTGACCATCATCTAGCGCAGTTGGAAGTGGAGTTAGAGAACATTAAATGGCATGTTCTCGGGTTATGTGAAGTCCGTAGAGAGGGGGAGGACACCGTAACCCTAGACTCGGGCCATCTTCTCTACTTTCGCGAGGGTGATAAAACATCCCAGGGTGGCGTAGGTTTCCTCGTCAATAAGGCCCTCTCTAGCAACGTTCAAGAAATCTCCAGTGTGTCGACCAGGGTAGCGTACCTGATCCTTCGGCTGTCCAAGCGGTATAGCATGAAGGTAATTCAGGTTTACGCACCGACCTCGGCACACTCGGATGATGAAGTGGAGGATATGTATGAAGACATATCCAAAGCCTTACACAACACCACTAAGGCTCACTTCAACGTTGTTATGGGGGACTTTAACGGCAAGGTGGGAATCCAAACTGGCAACGAATCCCGAATAGGCCCGCATGGTTATGGAGTTAGGAATCACAGGGGACAAATGCTTGTCAACTTCCTTGAGAAAGAGGGGTTGTTCTTAATGAACTCCTTCTTTAAGAAGCAGCCCCAAAGGAAGTGGACATGGCGAAGTCCCGACTCTGTGACTAAAAATGAGATCGACTTCATCATGACGGATAGCAAGCACATATTCAGAGATGTCTCAGTGATCAACAGGTTCAATACCGGATCTGATCACCGAATGCTCCGAGGCACTCTGAATATCAACTTAAAGCTTGAAAGAAACCGTCTGATGAAGTCCACGCTCCGACCAAATCCAATCCAAATCATGGCGGGCACCGAGAAGTTTCAGCAGCTTCTCGGGGATAGATTTGTTGCTTTGGAACCCACTGATGACGCTGACGAGAACCTACACAATCTGGTCGAAACGTTGAGGGACGAGGGCATTAAATTCTGCAGAAAACAAGGTACTGGCAGGAAGTCCAAACTCTCGACTGAGACTCTGGATCTGATGACAAGAAGACGGGAAACCACCCAAGCGACTTCGTCAGAGAGGTCAGACCTGAACAAGCGAATCGCGAAGATGGTACGGCGCGACCTTCGGAGCTCCAACACACGCCTCATTGAAGAGGCAATAGAGCGCAACCGAGGGTCCAAAGTATTCACTCAGCAGCTTGGCAGGAGCCACCTGACGAAGCTTAAAACGCACGATGGGAGGACCGCTTTGTCGAAGCCTGAGATCTTGGCCGAGATAGAGGATTTCTATGGCCGTTTGTACACTGCACATGCCCCTCGTTCCCGGCGAGATGACCATGATTCTAGAGCCACCCTGACACGCCACTATACCGACGAACTGCCAGATATCAGTCAAGATGAAATCGTGTTAGCTCTGAGGCAGCTTAAAAATGGAAAAGCCCCGGGTGAGGACGGTATTACTTCAGAGCTTCTGAAGGCAGGAGGAGCCCCCGTTATACAGGAGCTACAGAGCCTCTTTAATACCGTCCTTCACAGTGGGAGAACTCCTAAGGCGTGGAGCGGGGGTTTGGTGGTGCTCTTTTTTAAGAAGGGCGATAAAACGCTCCTTAAAAACTATAGACCCATCACACTCCTGAGCCACGTCTATAAGCTGTTCTCGCGAGTGGTCACGAATCGTCTCGCCAGGAGACTCGACGAGTTTCAGCCACCGGAACAGGCCGGGTTCCGCGGAGGATATGGCACCATAGACCACATTCACACAGTGCGGCAGATTATACAGAAGTCCGAAGAGTATAATCAGCCCCTGTGTCTCGCCTTTGTGGACTATGAGAAAGCCTTTGACTCTGTCGAAACCTGGGCTGTTCTGGAATCCTTACAGCGATGCCAAGTAGACTATCGTTATATCGAGGTGCTGAGATGTCTCTACGATGCCGCCACTATGAGTGTCCAAGTACAGGACCAGCAGTCTAAACCCATCCAATTGCGCAGAGGAGTGAGACAGGGGGATGTCATATCCCCGAAACTGTTCACGAGCGCATTGGAAGATATGTTTAAGACGCTGGACTGGAAAGGTAAGGGCATAAACATAAACGGCAATTACATCTCACACCTACGATTCGCTGATGACATAGTCTTAATGGCGGAGTCGCTAGAGGAGCTGACCCACATGCTGGACGGCCTAGCCTCAGCCTCACGACGCATCGGTCTTGGCATGAATTTGGATAAAACCAAAGTCATGACCAATAACCACATTAATCCAGGACCGGTCATCGTAGAAGGCCACCTTCTCGAAATTGTTTCCGAGTACACTTACCTTGGGCAGATTGTGCAGCTAGGTAAAAACAATTTTGAGAAGGAGGCCAAGAAGAGGATTCAGCTGGGCTGGGCAGCGTTTGGAAAACTACGTCGAGTCTTCTCGTCATCCATACCGCAATGTTTGAAAACAAAAGTTTTCAATCAGTGCGTCCTACCCGTAATGACCTACGGAGCTGAGACGTGGACACTCACGGTAGGGCTGGTCCACCAGTTTAAAGTCGCTCAGCGAGCTATGGAAAGAGCTATGCTCGGAGTTTCTCTGAAGGATAGGATTCGTAATGAATACATCCGACAGAGAACCAAAGTTATCGACATAGCTCAAAGAATTAGCAAGTTGAAGTGGCAGTGGGCCGGCCATATCGCGCGAAGAACCGACAACCGTTGGGGTAAACGTGTTCTAGAGTGGAGACCGCGACTCGGCAAACGTAGTGTAGGACGCCCTCCGGCCAGGTGGGATGACGATCTGCGAAGGACTGCTGGCAGATGCTGGATGCGGCAAGCTGAAGACAGGGCGCTATGGCGCTCATTAGGGGAGGCCTATGTCCAGCAGTGGACTAATATAGGCTGATGATGATGATGACGCTTACCTCGTGATTCATGGAGCATTTTGCTTACAAAATACGGTATTGTTTAAACATATTCCAACGTTTTGAAATAGTGGCGAATTATTCAAAACGTGTTGATTTTTATACAGCACGGTTTGAAAGCTTGAAAGTGACTATTAAACTCTGAAACATTATTAATAGGTTTTGGACGGGTTGGCTTGAACTGGTGAAACGATGACTTTAAATTAGTTTGTTATTTTAATAATTTATGCCATGTAATAAAAACATTGGAAACTTCAGCTTTAAGGTATAATAGTAAACAAAATACTTTAAAAAAAGGTATTCCATATATCCAATTCCAAATATTCCAACAATTCGTTGTCTACACAAATTTGAAGATTTTTTTTAAGGATTCTCTACCATAGAGAAAATACCTTACAGTCCGCGAACTAAAAGGCTCTACGGTATGGGGATGATATTTTCGCCGATGGCGGTGGTATCATGGTAGAAGGTTCGAAGTCGAGGAAGTCTCAGATTCAAATCTAAGTTAAAATTCAAATTCAACGTGCTTTATTTCCTTTACACCTCTTGGAAACTTCAGAAAGTTCATATAACTAGGTTCAATAGCTGACCCGCACGCGATTTCATTCGCGTGGACTTTAGTAGGTAATAACCCATGAACCCTATTTTAAATACCTTACAATACAAATTTACAAAAATCCATTCTTAGCGGATGCCTACGTCCAAAAGGAACCTCCATGCAAAATATGAGCTTCGTAGCTCTTGTAGTTTCAGAGATATCTTAATTAATCACCCAGATTTTTCTTGTATAAATATAGATAACATTAAAACTAAGAAATAAAGTCACAACTTTTATTTTTGCTGCTTGAAGTAATAAAGCAAACACGAAACCTTCACCTTTTTAGGTTGTTAGTCCCAAACTTTTAACGGGACCTTGCCGCTATAAAACCAATAGCCAACTGAATAAATTCGCTATGATTCTTTGTGTTTTCTTAATATCCGGTGTAGTCAAAAACCTACTGCAAATAAAATAAACAAACCATCGAGTAAAGCACAACTGGGTCAATCCGATCACGTGACAAAAGCCAGGCAAGACTCACGAAACGAAACGTAATCGATAACTTTAATATTAAACCAGTAATTTTTGAGTCACAGTAAAATAATTTATAAGTAAATCGAGTACCTACCTATCTAGTAGTTATGACAGGAAAAATAACCATAACGCTTCTTCTATAAAAGGAGTCTTCATCATCATCAGCCTATATTAGTCCATTGCTGGACAAAAGAAGTTGCTCGAAGCATTTAAAAAATAAATGAATTATTCATTTAGAAAATACGAAACACTAAAGTCATTGAATTAAAAATGAACTGACTCAACGTTAATTACCAAAGAAATTTGTCTAACAATAAAAATTCTTGCTTAACAAACCAGCTAACATCATTTATTGTCATGGATCACGCTTTGGATACTTCGACGACTTCTGTGGCAGAACGGTTGAAGGCCGCCTGCGACACGAGGAGGTTGCGGGCTCGATTCCAGCCTCAGGACAATTTTTTGTACGATTCGTAGATTTGTGTTCAGGGTGTTCTGGGTATTTTGTATGTTTGAGAAAAATATCGTATAGTTATCACTTGTCTTAGGGTTAGATGATGATATGTGAATTAGTCCAGCATTATTTATTTATTTATGAATTATATTATTGAATATTGAAATGGAAATTCATACAGTCATTTTATTATTATTTTAAATTAGATTAATCTCAGGTTTTGGGTTATTGGAAATTCTTATTCCAAGGTTACAATGGTGTCAATGGGGTTTATGTATTACTAAAATACAAGCGAATGAAATTGCGAGTGGGTCAGATAGTGTACAAAAAAAGCAACATTCCAACCAATTGAGTTCACCTACTGCACCATTGACTTAACTGTGACAAAATACGTCTCGTTTTCATAACCTTTAAAATACAAGTTCGTGCTTTCAACAAATTACGTAGAAGCAATGTTACTTTGTCTTTTATTATTTTACTTCTGATTCATTGAAAATATTAATTGTTTTTTGAGGCCACTGAATAAGTTCAAGAAGGGGAAATGATTGATTTTGGGAAGTCCTCAGAGATGATAGAGACCGATTCTTTAATTAAATTCTTATCTTTTAATTAAGATTTATCATGTAGGGATTAAACTGTTGGTAAAATAATACGCCACCAATCAGAAACCACTTTCTATTTAACTTGATAATATATATCTATTGCCGCTATAAGAACAAATACTAAAAAACAGAATAAAAATTTACGGGAGCTACTTACCATACAACAGACTCATTTTTTTTTGTTGTTGTATAGATAATGGTACGGAACCCTTCGTCCTTGAATCTGCTCGCTCTTAGCCGATTTTTAGTAAAGTCAGTTACTAAAATAACACTACTACGCGAGACCGTCATCGCTAAAATAAACTAACCCGCGGAATAAAGTCCCTTATAAAACTCTGTTCGTATTTCTTCATAAGTTCGGAAGCTACAAAATCATGTAGCACTAACTTGGGCCATAAAGCGGAGGAATGACCATAAAAGATTATGTCCGATGTCCGTCAGAGACAAGGAGATTTAGGGCCAGGGCACGCCATCTCTAAATTTGTTATGACCCTGTAAATATTCACAACACAACATCCGAGTGTCTTGGTGGAAAATAATATTTATTTCTGAGTACTTTTTGTATAGCCGGTATAATATTTTTTAAGCGTTTGTGGTTTACGTAACGTAACGTACCTACCCTAAGTATGTCGTAGGTAACAAAAACACAGGAACAAAAAAGTACATAATAAAATGGATATGTGGATGTGTGTTACATATTCCCGCCACAAATACTGAGCGGACCAACCGTAATTTTTTTTTAAAATAAATTGAATGTTTTAACTGTTTTTTCCATTTGAAAATATTGAGCTTACTGCAGAATATTTCGTAAATTCTAGAGGCTGTTCAACTGTTCCTTATAGATAAAACAACAATGTTGTAAATACACCATCATCAACTTATATCCGTCTACTGCTAGACATATGTAGATCTCCCTATATAAGTTAAATAAAAATTCACATTTGGAAGGTAAGTAGTACAATACATACATCATTTGCGATGTCCGGGCTAACATAGGGAAAGATGATCTTTTCCACTTACGCTTTTACATTCTTAATCAATAGCAGAAAACAGCGAGTCGATTTTCATAATAATTTTTTATCTCTTTTTTACCGCCAGGGACAACGTGCCCCAGAGCGAGCAAGATTGTTTACTGGCGTTATTTATAGTCCCGTAGAGGACCTAATCTACTTAATTTGTGACCTCTTGAGATTGAAAACCTTGTAAAGCGTTTTTCCACTAAATTAAATTTCCTAAAATGTTGGTAGGATGAAAATATTTCTGCTGGTATTCCAGATAATATGGGAAATTGTGTAGATAAAAAAAATATAAACTAATTTCATGATATATTTTGACGTGTAACGGACAAGAAGGAAATAGCTTTGTTTTATTTTATGACTTTTGAATGCCAGGGGATTTAAGAAATACTTTTTAATGTGTATTTTCCTGTACCATGTTTCCGAATATTAGCAACAATTAGAAAAAAACAGCTCTATTTTCCGCCCAAAGTTGGCTTGAAACAAATCGCTCTAAGCGACAAGGTCGCCTTTCGTACTGCGTTTATTTTTTACTAGCATTCGCCCTCGGCTTCTCAGGCGTTGTGTTCATGTCTCATGTTTTTTCTATGCCTCAATGATAATGATTTTGAAAAGTAGCCTGTGTTATTCCGGGACTAGAACTACCTCCATTAAAAAAATCAGCGCGATACAAACTTTCGCGTTTATAATTCGAGTAAGGATTTTTTTTAGGAAAAGATAATAAAGTTATATTAGCAACAAAAACTACAATCACGGAATATAAATATTACAACTAGTATATACAATTGAAACCATTGAGCTAACTGCGAACGGTTGCAAACAGTCTAAAGGTAGCTCAATTGATCCATGTCAATACCAGTCGGAAGCGTCCCCAAGACACTGGCTGCACTACCACGCTGTATGGCAATGCTGATGCGCTGAGCCAGATACTCACCAGCTCTCGGGTCACGCGTCGCATTGACCAGACGCTCAGATATTTTTTTAAAGGATTAAGATAACATTATTATTGTGTGTTCCTTTCAAATCCAATTAAGTGTTCATTTATTCATTCAGTATAAGTGAAATCACAGGCTCTGAAAATAAAACAGCTCTCTAGATTCAGCAGATAAAGTAATTTCTAATCATTTAATTGGGATCACGAGCATCGTCTCAGAATAATTTAAGCAACCTTCATTAGGACAACTGTTTGCCCAAACCTAATTAGACGCCCTTATCATTTTTGCTGCGAACGAAAAAAATATCGTTATCTTAAATAGGTTTAGCCCGCGGTTTCGTACGCGTTTCTATGGAAACGTTTTTCTACTTCATGCCAACTGATTTTTGTGATAAAATTCACTGTAGGCTATTTTTATTTTAGATATATATAATTTATCCTAGTAAAGTACTCCATTTTATTTTAGGCATAACTATAGAACTAACATTATGCATAATTTCAGCCCGACCCGTTCAGTAGTTTTAGAGAAGAGGTTGTAAACATCCAAACAAGGAACACTCAAACATTTGCATTTATAATATTATCGTAACTAGTAACTGGCCCCGATTTTGCACGTTTAGCAGAGTTTTCAAAAATCGATTTACTCGGCGCACGTTAAAGAAGCTCCAACTCGACATTTTAGACTAAGAACAACACATATGCATTGTTTTTCATAAAATAATTTTAATATTCCAAAATTGTATATTAAAAGCTAATCCCCTCGGGCTTAGTACAGATGTTACGTAACACACTGTATGTATATGGTTCGTTCAGGTTTTGTCAATTATCACTAAAATACCCATTCGCTATTATTTATTCTGTGCTTTCGGTTACACATGTAAAGTGAGACAACGTGTATATCACATCAATATCTCTGTTTTGTATTTATTTAAGAAACAAACAGTTATAATAATAAAAATACAATTCAGACTTAACATAATACCCACAGAAACCATTGGTTTTTGTATTATTTCCACCATAAAAATAAAACATACTTAGTGGTGCTAAAGCGCGTGTGAAACTTAATAGCTGTAGATTAAAGATACATACTCTCTATTTGCGAAGACACTATGAAAAACCATTGTGTGGTTTAAGAGAAATTAGCGGATAAACAGACATACAGACGCGCAGAACGACTTTGTTTCATACTATGTATAGATAAAAGCTTTATCTAATTGAATAATTTTGTTCAACGAATTTTGTAAAGGAACGAAAGTGCCTTGGGCAGAGAACCCTTTCAGGGGCAAGTTAAGGGTATAAAGTAATTCTTCGTAAGAGCCACAGTCATTTTGGAACGGCAACTTGCGTAAATGAACGCAAGCTTGTCATGTTTTAACTTTTGGAGCTTACAAACGGGAACGCAAAGTTCTATTGAGGAAATATATTTAATTATAAATTATTTATTTTAGCTAGAATTCGTATAGGATATAGGTATAGGATGTCAAATATGTTGTGATAGTATACAGCCGAATTAAAATAAAAAACCCGCCATTGCAAGTCGGAATCGTGCACAAAAGTTTCCGTACAGTACCATTATCACCATCTGTAAAAAGGCCAAAAGCTGGAGCCCTTATACAATTTTTATACTTGTTTTTTTAAAAAAAATCTGTTTCTTAGTATTTTATTGTGTGTTGTAAAAGCAGCAACAAAATAATAATAATAATGCTAGACAATCCACCAAAGCCCCAAAGTAAGCTATTCAAAGCCTGTGTTATGGGTATAACTGATATATTTAATACCTTACATACATATTTTTTATTATACATAGAAAACACCCAAACCAATGGAACAAATTTACCAAACAGATTTAACAAAAATACATCATCTGTCAAAATTTAACAGTGTAGGTACCTATTTATCATTTATGTACTTATAAAAAAACAATTATGTTATGTATGCATATAACACTAATATTAAACTCCTACAAATCTAAGGCGTTACCAGAAGGCAGAGTGCCTATAATGGCAGAATTAGTACGTACCTATTAATATTCAATAATACAAATAAAGGTGCTATAAATAAATAACAGAGTTTCCTAAAGCCTATCATAATATTGACTCTCTCACTTCCAAGAATATCTGTTATTCCCGCGTATTTAATAGGAATCATCTTGTTATGATTTTAAAACGTTTTCCGCTCTATTGGAAATATCAACAGAGCTTGGGAAGATTATAGAGACTTTTCCTTGTTTTGTAAATGACGGTGGAATAGAAATGTCATGGCTAGTGACAGTTGACAGCTGGACAAAGGTAGCTATGGATTCACTTTTACATTGTAGTGGTTCATTCATTCATTCATTATGAAACGATTGTCATAGATTTGCTAACTGACTAACGAATTGAGTAACGATCTTTAATTCTTTATTGTACACAATAATACAAAGCATGTAAATAGGAAATGCACAGGACATAGGCGAGCATAGCCATGAAAAAGAGTTTCCTTCCAACAAACCTTAGAGCATAGCAAATAGAATAACTACATAAACATGATAAATACCAATCAATAAATATCCTATGTAATATACCTATCCTTCAGTAAATAAATATTTTAAAATATAATAATTGATTGACGAAAGTGCTCATGATTCATGCTTATTCTTCACGATTTCATGAACTTAGTTTTGATTATATTAAGCAATGGACTGGCTCGTTGGCTACTATAAGTATAATAAATCAACATAAGGAAAAAAACACGCCACGTGATCTATAACGTACATGTAGTTTATACGTTATGGAACTCTAACCGAGGGAAAGTGAAGGTCAAGGTTTTACTAAATTCTAACTAATCGAACTCTCTTTTGGACTCTCTTGGACCAAAGAAAGAAAGGAAAAAAAAATATCTGAAACTTTCCTTTGAACTTACAAAGCCCACGATTAAAGTCTGTGTTCTCTACCACATAACTCCTATTTTCGCTGATTAATTTATGTAAGTTCTCGACAAGACCTTTGCTTATCAAAGCTACGGTGAAGCTTCTAATGGGATATTAGATATTGCCATTGATTCTTAAGTCTATAGATAATAGACTTTAGAAGCCGTCATGTAGACGTAGTTATGTAGTTATTTTATTTAAAAACAAGTTAAAGTAAGTTTCCAAAAATCTATGAAACATAAATTAATTAAAAATACTTGCGGCAAAATTCTGACAGCAACCTGGTAAAAGTATATATATTCTCCTTCTTACAAATAAACATAAAAAATTGGTCTTCAGCAAAAAACGATGAGCGGGCTAATCCTGCAGTACGATCTTAGACCATAAAGGTTCAAAGTCGTCAAGTTTGGGTCACAGTAAAACGTCGCGTTAGTAAAAACACTAAAAGCTTTCCAAATGTTACCGAGCTAAATAAACGTTTGCATTCGCGGATTCCGACAGCTATTTGTCTTTTAAAACTACTTAATCCAGTTTAAAAAGTGAGGGGAGTTAGGAACAAACGATAGGTCAGTCAGACCGCACTGAGTTGGTTCTACGGTCTCATTTTAAGTTCCAGTGAGTACTTTGGGCGTTTTAAAACAAAGTCTTTCGTAATGCTCGTAACGAAAGACTGAGTTTTTTTAAGACAATAATTAAAACGAGCACTTATTGCATTTTCAAAGCATGTTTTTTGATAATTGCACTATTAAAGCATCTTAAACAACAAAACTTAGGTACTTCTATTTACATAGTGTCAGATTACGGAGAGGGTGTATAGTGGCTTATCGCTTCTAGTTTGCATATTATGTGTGTTATTAATAAAAACTAAAGAAATACTACGGGAACCAAACTTACTGGAAGTTAATTTAACTTCAATAAATTCTCTAAAAAAAACGAAAGCAATCATAATATAATAAAATAAAAAAAAATCAGCCGACAATCCACGGACATCGAAACTACTACTACTAATAGTCGAAAATCTTTGGTATTGACTGTAACAGTGTAACTTGACCTTGCTAAGGAAAGGTTGGAATTCTATCGACATTGAAATTTGATTGGTATTTATGAGAAATAACCCTGAGTGCGAGGAACTTACGGACTATATTAAAAACAAAAACCCGTAAAATCATCCATCCAATATCCATCGACACATTGATTAAGAGATTGTGTTTATGTATATTTTATACCTATTAGGAGTATGATGAGATAGCAGTGAATGTCAATAATAGCTTTTTTATTATTATTTGTATGTTTCGTAATTGCACTTCTTTATACAAAAAATTGTTCCAAGGCGCGAATCGAAATCGCAACCTCCTGCATGGCAGGCAGACCTTCACCCGCCGCGCCATTTAAATGTAGTACCAACAAAACATAAAAAAATATTTTGTTGGTACTACAAAAATAAATAAAGGTCCCAAGGTCGTAGGTCGGTAAACTTTTGAGATGGAAGAGCCAAATTTTATAATATTCGAAATTTCCTAGTTTTTTAAGGAGCCAAAATTTTTTAGGTTCTATATCAATGTTCATTTTTGATTACAATCAAAACGGAGTAAGTGAAGAAGGGTTAAGCGAGAAAGCCCGGTAAGTGAGAGTAAATTGCCTGGGCCCTTATTCCATTAATTAATCCCTTCACCATTACAATGGCATCGTCCCAAAATGACACATTTTGGCATTAAACCTTTAATGACAGAAGGGACGCATATCACAAGTGTCAAGGTGTCAATGGTTACACACACATACTATTTTGGCAAACAGCATCGTATCTTGATAATTTTCAACTCAGACGATTCTGCAACGATACTATTGTTGAAGTAAAGCGTATGGTTAGTAGACCGTCATTTTTAGCCACTAAAACCTGTCTGGACCTCTTATTTGCTCTTAAGTTCTGTAAACTTGCTACTCCACAGGTGTTGGGTTTTCAACCCCAGCGATTGCATTCAAAGCGAACCAGCATCAATCGATGGCACAATATTGATCCACCTTTTATTTAGATATGTAAAGTCAGTGTAGAACAAAAACAATGTAGAATAAAGACATCGCTAAGCATTTTATTAAGACACCTTTAAAATTAATTGCTGAAAGTTTAAATAACACATAAATTGACTTTTTCCAAGATCTTTTCTTTTAATTTTTGACATCTTCAGAATATTTGTTTTCATTTGCCCTATGAAAATCAGGCAAACTGCAGGTTCCAAATATTTAACTGCATTGTTTTGTGAAACGTTGATATTTCCGTCCGCTCTGCGAATTGCTTAGCCGACAAGTTTTACAATAAGCGTTAGAACTCATAATATTCAGTCTTTGGCATAATTTCAAAAAACTGCAGCCAAGAAAACGCAATTTTACAAAATAAAACTCTGAATGCAATTCTCAGGATAGCCGGAGCTAAGGCGAATCTTTGGTTCCTTTACTCGATTGCCAAATGAAAGAAGAAAGAAAGAAAGATCTTTTTATTTTTACCCATGTAAGACTTATTGTGTAGGTAATTTACAATAAAATAAAGAAATTATCAAAAATTAAAGTCAATGTGAAGGGTAAAAAAGGGTCCCTCCCTCAGCATAGTTTGGCATTTGGCTTGGCTGAATGTATAGTACATATATAATGTATAGTAATGTATGAGGTAGATTATAGTCTGGAATAACACATATGCGATATTTTATTCAGAAATTCCCACGGGAACGGGAATTACCGCGGGTGAAACCGCGAGGTGCTGCTAGTACGAAATAAAGAAACGAAATATAAGAATATACTTTTAATCGATATCATGGACAGACAGTTGGAATTCGATAATCAATTTCTAATAATAATTAATAGTGATGGGTAGAGCTAGTTTCGCTTCTACCTTGCCTTAAACTTCCCGCAATTGCATAAAAAAATAAGTAAGTAGGTATTACTGAGCATATATTTCACGATCCAACACTGAACTGCGTCGTGTCTCGTCTAGTATTCACCCTAGACTATTGTCGTCGCCTACAAAGCCTTCATTTTTCAAAGTGACTTTGATTCAATTTATTAGTAGACTGTACTTCGTAGTTACAATACTTGAAATCTTTCAGACTGAGCTTGGAGTCTTTTTCAATTGTATTTACTTTTTTAGCGAGAGCCTTTTTTATTTTGACGCTATGTTATCCATAGCGTCAAAATAAAAAAGGCTCTCGCTAAGAAGGTAATGTTTGGAAATAGATAGATAAGATATCATATCTTATCATCCTTCATTTATTACAATATGTATATATATAGCATAAATATATACATATTTGTGAAGCTTTTAGAAAAAAAAATAGAGAAAAAATAGCAATAAGTTACTATAAAACTAGGTTTTGTAAAGTCTCTGATTAGTGATTACGTTAGAGGAACATTAATTAAATAAAAAGTTGTTGTAGTAAAAATAAATTATCAAAAATTTACAATTGTTTACCATCTTCTCCATAAATATGTATAATAAAAAATATCTATCTATGTAATATATTGTATTAAGTATATCAGTCATCTAGTACCCATAACACAAGCTCTGCTTAGCTTGGGGCTAGATGATGCTGTGTGGACTGTCCGGAATTATTTATTTATTTATTTATCTGCGTTCTCCTAAGTTTTCGAAATTTGGACAAAGTTTCATTTACTTAAATTGAAAATAGATTGACATTTACTACCGAGTGAAATAATTCAAGTAAGATTAAATTATTCCAAAAGGTCCTGAATCAAAATAAATTATTACAAAATCTACTGTGAAAAAACGAAACAAATTTGCTTATTATGGGTCCATCTCATACCATTTCATTAAAATCACGATATTTATTACTATATTTGTATATTATAAAAGCAATTAATAATGCTTTACTTAAAAATACGTAATATAATAATGAAAGAGAATAAAATCTGCATAATTATCGCTGATACATTTTGTAATTTAATCTATAAAGATTTAAATTTTTGCTGTTTTACAGAAATTAAAACGTTTCCATTACCTTCATACTGCGATGAGGACTTACAACGATAAGAATTATCGCATTTGCAATCAGCAATTGCATTATGTATTGTGTTATATCAATCACCTAATAAGGTATACCCATTACCCATGGGTATTGTATATTATGTTAAGTATGTCAATTACCTTGTATGGGTATATTTTAAACGCCAAAATTAATCTGTGTTCTAGATAAGTTACGGTAGAGTCGATATTAGTTTGTTTGATAGCCGCTCTGCAGAGCGAGACCCACGTATTATATTTTTAATTTTTATTTTATTAAATTTATATTATTATTTTATTAGTTGTATGGGACCCTCCATACAACTGAAATGTATTAGATTAAGTAAGTAAAATAAATGAAATATTATATATGTATTTTTATGTATCGTATTCTAAACTGTTTATGGAAGACAATCACAAACGACAAACGCGTCAGCTTTCAGTTTTCTTACCTTAGTTTCATTGGCACTTTTCGCCTGATACAGGTTTTATCATAGGTAAAAGTGAACCTTGTATAATATCAGTTATTATTTGAGACACTTTTAGTAACCTTTTTTCTGAAGCTACTATTTGAATAAATTATTTGTTTACGTACAATGCCTCGTAAATCTCTCCTCGGGATTATTTTATAGGCTAATCAAAGTGGGATATGAATTGGCGAAGTTGTCGAGATACAAACGAAAATAAACTTCCGCATCAGCCCACATGTTGTTCAAATGATCAGCCAATCAATACGAGCTTATATTTTCTCCAAAAAAACAAACAGCCGAATGACGAACCTTTTTGGAACTCGATTGAATTGGCCATCATTACTTTTTGTTTTCGTTGTAATGATATTTTCAAATTAAGAACACAATATTTCTAATCAAGATAATCACTAAATAACAGGAAGAAATGAGAACACCATTTGATATAAGGTGTATTATGTTTTCTTTGATATACTTACCTAAACACATTTGCCCTTCTTGTGTTTAATGATGTTTTTAAAATTAGATTTCTGTACTTCAATCTACACATATTTTATTATAAAATCCAGTTTCAAGGTTTCTTGCTGGTTTTGGTGTAATTGGGTTATTTTTATTAGTTGTCTTACGGATTCCCTGACATATGTAAAGTTATTCTGTTATTAGAGACAAATCTAAAAATCAAAAACCACAAAATTCAGTTCTGTTTTTGATTTTGAATTGAGTTATGTAACTAACCCCAAAAATAATAAACAGTCGCGCAGTATTTTTTTTTTTAAGTAACTTTCTAGGTGCATATTTGGCAACACAATTTAAAATACTTGGCTACCTCCTTTCTACAAAGCAACAAAATCTTTGTCTCTTTCGCATGCATGTGAATTTGAGTTTCTTAATTCTTATTTGTAGCTAAAATTAGCAAAGATCATCCATGGCCGAAATATTTTATTTTGCTGTTTCAAAAGTTATTTAAAATTCAAACTTCTTAATACCTGTTCTTAAGTTCGTTCTCCAAAGATAGATAACAAGCCGGGAACAATATTTGAAAACTCAAAACTGTAATCGAGAATCAATGTCGTAGATACCATTTCAATGACAGACAAAGTTTGCCAGAACTTTTGCAATATCTGCCTGTAATGTTCTGCTAAGTGCTGCGAGAAGACGTAATGAGTCTTGGTAATCTCTTTAGTTTTATCTGTCACCTGAATAATAGCTGTCAACGTCACAATTTGCGTTTTTCATAAATTAGATTAGTAAACAGGTTTTCATTGTGATTTTCATCTTGTGTTGTCCTTTTGTTTTAGCTCAAAACATTTTGATGCAAATTTTATTTAAAATTGGTTTTATTCTGTTTAAAAGTTTATGGCATATTGACTCTGGCAATGTCGTAGTGAAAAGCAAATGGCGCACTAAACAATAACAGTTTATTGTTTTTACTGAAACCACCAAGCTTAAAATTGCATGCATTATTCAGGATAACTCAAAAACGACATGTCCGATCTTAATCAAAGAAGACTGGCGAAAATGGACCCAATAATTTTAGGAAACGTACATAGTCAGAAATTGGAACCATCATTCCTTTGATTATGGGGCTTTTAATCTGAAAATCTCATAATTTTTAAAGTTGGGAATTGTAAGTTATAAACGTTTTAATATTTTCAAAAATGTAATAACGAAACTATATCAATGATGCAAAAACCAAGAGAAATAAAATAAGTGCCAATAATGGAACGTTCAAACGTCAAACTATGTCTTAAATGGCAAAGTCAGTTGACATGCGTGCAACGTTTTCACTTTGATTTTGTTTTCGAATTATCTAAGGCCTAATTCGCACGAGAGCTTTGCGTTCAATCCCAACGTTGGCGATTTTATAACGTTCTCGAAATTATTTTTCATACGGGCGCTTGTAAATCACTTAGTTAAGTTATGTTTCCGTACGCTTCTTTCGTAACGCTTCCGTACGACGACTTCGAAGTGGTTATACTGCTAAATTACTGCGTTTGCGATATCACCTATACTGTACAACAACTGGCATTGAGATAAGTAAAACAGTTAATGAAGTTTCATAAATTATGATCTACCTATTCCTTTTAACGCCCAACGCCCACCGCTCAAAACGGAACACTGCTCGATAAAAAAACTTCGCTTTTTAAAAGCGCTGTCGTATGAACACGTACTTGGACATGCATTTGTTCTATTTGTACGCTTTATAAACGGGCGTTAAAAAAGCTCCCGTGCGGCGAGGGCCTTAAAATGGGACAGGAACTTAAAAATTCATGATGACTCTTATGTTAAATTAAAAGATGATAAATATGTTGATTTTGTTATCTATTTCAATTGGATCTTGATAAAATGAGTCGAATTCGCACAATATTTAGATTTTTAGATAAAAATGTCAATTAGTTAAAAATAGGTAGGTACAGCTTGTAACTAGTAAAAAATAGTAGAAGGGAACCACTTTTTCATGAAAAGCAAAAGTAGGTAATTGATTTTATTTACTATTTTGGATAACTGTAGGGTCATGCTTTAATGTAAAAGTCTTGGGGAGTTAAGATAATGGTCACAAAATAGTTTTTTGTAGTTTATTGTAGGAAATGACAATAACTCGTTACCTATATTATTATAACCTAACTTCGTTCATTGTTCATATAATATCTATTTATTCCCAACTTTAAGGAGGTAAATTCTAGTATCGTTTAGTTTGTCTTGCTAAGGTGTACGAATGTTGATTAATTTCGTTCATGAACGCGGCATAAAATTGTTGGGGCTGGGATTCAAAGAACTTCGCCAGTCTTCTTTACATATGAAAAACAAACCCAGGAAAAAATTGATAAAAACATTAAACAAAAAGTTAAATTGAGAAACTCCTCTCTTTGAAGTAGGTTGAACAACACAATTTTTCTTGGTCATCTGTCAAAACCTTTACTGGTCCACAGCTGGACGCAGGCCTCCCATGGTAAGCGCCTCATTGGCATTCATCATATGGGAGTAATGCCCATAATCCAATATAAAAAAAAAAACTGTCAAAAACCCACCCACGTACAGAAGTCTATGTAATCCGTAGTCGATTCAGGCTTTGTTCCCCAAAGGATAAAATTAAGCTTCATTTCCTATGTGATATGAAACACATTAAATTATTTAGGTTTTCCGCTGTATCAATGTCACAACCTTGGCTCGCTCTAAAAATAGGTACGTATCGAGTACGAATGAGCTCGAATTTGCTATTGTTTCATCAAGCTAAGTAACCAATCCTGAAGGTCAAACGTATTTAAGAGGAACCTTTACGTCAATTACGTCGTGATAGGTAGATTAATCGGAGAAAGTTTCTGGTAATTTTATCACTTTGACCTGATGAGGGTCGGTTACTTTTATCACTAATGTCATAAAAAACACTCTGCTATGAAAAAGAGTGGATTGTTGTGACTTTAGTAACGAGGTAGTGAGTGTAGTTACGTACTCACTTTATAATGAACTTTATTAACTTTTGATATACTTAAGGTAATTTTAACTACGTAACAACAAAAGTGTAGCTACATATTATTATGTACATACTCACTTTATTATAAGTTTTTTCCATTTGATAAAAGGTTTATTGTATTAAAGGATTATTATCACTACATAGTATAAGAGAAAGTCGCTTTTTCTGTCCCTTTTGGTGTGTTTGTTTTTAATAAATAGAGTGAATAAGAGGAAGGTTTATATGTATAATAAAACCGTGCCGTAAGCCGGGGCGGGTTGCTAGTTGTATTTTAAAAGGATTATATAAAATTGACACTATGATAAGATTTAGATTTTTTTATATTTTATAATAATATTTTTTAATCATATTTTTTTATTGTTGAGGACTTATACTTCAAAAAATAAGCCAGTCCTATATCAACACCTAAAGCTATCCATTACAGCAAAGGAAAACTACCTAACAAAATTATTTTAGTATTCAAGTTAGAATATATTCAAGAGAAGGTGACTTTGTTGTTCGACCTTTTTCTATTAATAAATAACAAGGCAGTTTAAGTCGAATACTAAAATAAAACTAAGATTTAAACTCGTCTCAAGTCACGGTATTATGACAATTTTTTTAATGTCATAAATTCGTGAATTGAGACGTGTTTAAATCTGAGTTGCGTTTAAGACACTAATTAGAGGTACACTAGCGCCACCTATTATTTTATCATACTATCCTACTAATATTATAAACGTGAAAGTTTGTAAGTATGGATACATGGATGGATGGCTGGATGTTTGTTACTCTTTCACGCAAAAACTACTAAATAGATATGGATGAAATTTGGCACAGAGATAGATTATAGTCTGGAGTTATTCCAGACTATAATCTATACCGGACCATGTATCACACATGCTATATTTTACCATATGACCATATACCACATATGCTATATTTTATACCGGAATTCCTACGGGAATCGGAATTACCGCGGGTGAAACCTCGAGGCGCTGCTGATTATAAGTGCCGTTAAACAAAGGAATTTCGTTATACTTATGGAATTTTGTTATACTTAACAAACTGAACGATTTTTGGAAATTCCTTTGTTGGAAATACATCATAATATAATAAAATCATAAGCTTTTTTTCCTTCATCTAATAGTAGTTTTATTTTATCTATTATACCAAGAGATACGAATACAGAGTTTGATGGCCACCAAGAGCAACTTGGTATCTCTTTCGATTCTAATTTCAAAGTTTTCCAAGATATTTCTTTTTGCATGCGATAGAACCGACTTTTACAGACAATCATCAATGTCCAATGGCCTAAAAGACCCATAACACTAAATATTCTAACCGACTGACCATGAAGGCCAACATGCCTATTTCAACACCCTAGTAACCACTTGGGTCCTTCCAGTAAACTTAGTTTTTTGTATGTAGGCGTTAGGGCGAAATGATTAATAAAGATAAGAAGGGAAGCGGTTGAAAAGCTCCGATTTCATGTGGATTTGATAAAACTGAATCATTCATAAGTCTCAGTTCTTTTACTGGGGAGTTTCAGACATTTTGTATTTCTATGGTTTGGAACACGCTGCCTTCATCATCATCATCATCACCAGCCTATAATAGTCCACTGCTGGACATAGGCCTCTCCTAATGAGCGCCATATATGGCATCATTATTATATAAATATTTTTTATACTGGACAGGACCTACTGGTCCCAAGCTAAGCGGAGCTTGTGTTATAGGTACTAAGTGACTGATTGTAAATACTAGTTGTAATTTTTCTATTCCTTTGCTTGTAATTTTCGTTGTTAATAAAGATGTTTAGTGACTGATATACTTAACTAGCGACCCGCCCCGGCTTCGCAGTTTTATTATACCTATAAACCTTCCTCTTGAATCACTCTATCTATTAAAAAAACCGCATCAAAATCCATGGCGTAGTTTTAAAGATTTAAGCATACATAGGGACATAGGGACAGAGCAAGCGACTTTGTTTTTTACTATGTAGTACAATACAATACATTACATAGAGACCATACTCATGTTTTAGAACAAAAATGCTCTATTTTGACCTTAATGACATTAATAAACAATAAAAAACTTTATTAACAACGAAAATTACAAGCAAGGAATAGAAAAATTACAACTAGTATTTACAATTGAAACCATTGAGCTAACTGCAGCTAACCCATTAATAATAGTTAGAACTTAACATTTACATTTTAAAAAACTTTTACCAAGTAATTTTACATTAAAATCTGGCCGTAACGTTTAAAGTTCATTTTGACAAACAATTAAGTGTCCTGCTTTTTACCAAGAATTTTTTATGAATTTGTACATTTTGAACTCATAAATAAAGTCTATCACAATTTTGTAACAACCAATCCTATTTATTTTAATCTTATACTACAATAGTTTATACAAAGCTTCTTACAATTTTTATATTTATTTATTTTATCCTCCTCTGGCAACCTACCTATCTCTTCATAGGACTAAACCCAAACCTAAAACGTCTACCTTCGGAGCTGCATAATGCATTAGCATTCCAATTATAGCAAACCCTGATAGCATTATAAACTGAAATGGCAATTGGCTTCTGGTAGAGTGAGCGCCTTTGTTTATAACTCCATAGTAGCTATTGGACCTACAATTGCTAATAGATTTTATTAGGTACCTACCATCTATCGTGTTGGCTACTAAATGCAGTGACTATGAAGATTTATTGTCACTAACGAATGTAAGGAATTGCGCTCAGATATTAAAAACCGTTATTAGATTAGGTAATTGGTTTTTAGGTCCTTCTGTGGCATAGTTGGCGATTCGATTTTCGCCTCGGGACAAATTTTATGATCTGCAGGTGTTTGCTCAGGTCTTTGGTAATTAGATGATAACGCCAATCAGTCAGTACATAGTGTAAAACAAATTCGTTTTCTCTGTCCCTATGTATGCTTAAATATTTAAAAATACGCAACGGATTTTGATGCGGTTTTTTTAATAGATGAGTTGATTCAAGAGGAAGGTTTATACGTATAATAAAACCGTGCGAATCCGGGACGGGTCGCTAGTCATTTAGATAACTTACCCAATTCCAGCCACAGTGCCACAAAGCTTTTTAATTTATTACCAATTGCCAAAACAAATAGCCATAACATAAAACACAAAAAATTGCCCATACGACTTATTGTAATACTGTATCAGATTCATAACCGAAACCCTGAAATTATTTGAGTATCGAATTGAAAAGGGGCGAATCAGGAAAAGCGTTGTAAATATGAGTGGGTTAGCACGAGATATCACAATATACCAAAACGGAAAAAGTTTTTTTTACTACCGCTGACTTGTCAAAACTAACAGTAACAAAACACTTAAAAACCATTATCACATTAACAGAGTTGTGGAAAATGGCCACGAAACAAAAAAACCTTGTTCTTATACGAAAAAAACTAAATTCGCTGGCATAAAACATGTTAAAAAATAGGTTTTTCTCTTGATGTGGTAGGTTTTCTGGAACGGACTGCACTAAATATATGAGAGCCATACTTACCAAGAAAGAAATACCAGTCGTCGCGTCTTCAAGACGGTAGCATAGCCCTGCTGTAGAGCAATGCTGATACGCTGCTTCAGATACTCACCAGCTGATTCAGCCATTATATCGTTAATGAGCGTCCTAATAAGTGGAGTAATGTACCTACATTTTCCGTATACTTTAATTGAAACCGCTGCTGTACCACTCCTACCTACCAGTGCATACACCAGGCGCGGTACAGTGGTTTTGTTCAAACAATAAGGCGGGTGTGTCCCCAGTAGGCAAACTGTGAGCGGCCGACTGAGTTTGCCGCAAATTTGTGGCGAACAGCTACAAACTCAGATCAGTTTGCATGCGTATCGCAAGCATTGGAACCTGCGAGTCGGCCGCTAACTGAGACAGTCGGCGCACGTATCGTTGCAAACTGCGCACAGTGAGCGCAAACTAGCAAACTGAGAACACTCAATTTAAAATATATGGAAGGGCGTACTGAACTGATACGCCGCAAACTCAGTGGGCTGCTCACCGTTTGCCTACTGGGGAAGAGATATTTTAATCTTTTTCTTAAACTAAACACAACTTATACTAAGGACTCTGAAAGGTTGGGGCTCACGACGACGCCCGCGGGAGCCTCCGCCCATATCCTCGGTAATTGCGACCCATCAGGCTTTTTATACTTTTATTCGTTTTTAGGGTTCCGTCCTCAAAGGGTAAAAACGGGACCCTATTCACTGTCTGCCCGTCTGTCTGTCACCAGGCTGTATCTCAAGAACCGCGATAGCTAGACAATGGTAATTTTCAGAAATTATGTATTTCTGTTGCCGCTATAACAACAAATACTAAAAACTAAATAAAATGAATATTTCAGGGGTCTCCCGTACAAAAAACACAATTTTTGTCAATTTTAGCTCGATATCAATAAATAGTAACAGGTATGCACTTGAAATATTCACCAGATACTTAATTGTACATTTACTTTAACAACAAATCCTACAATTAAAATAATAATGGTACGGAACCCTTCGAGCGCGAGTCCGACACGCACTTGGCTGGTTTTTTATACTTTTATACTCGTTACTCGCGTTCGGATTCTGCTTTGTTTTTTACGGAATTGATGGAAAGAAGCGAAAACAGTGTACAAAAACCGGCAATCACATGAAGTGTGTGTACTAAAAGAATAATGGAAACGTTTCTTGCAACCAGACAAAAATAATTGTTTGCATACCAAAATTTATAACGGACTATTCACAATGTAAATAACATTCCACCATAAATACCTACTTGAAAACAACTTTAGTAGCTTCTAACTTATAATTTTTTTTTTTCAAACACATAAAAGTGAACACTTTATTTCCTAGCTTAATTTATATGGAATATGAATTTTCTGACGTGTCCAAGTGACATGGTAAAGAACTTTGAGTTTGAGTTTATTATTAATAGTACTAACCTGCAATATCCCGGAAGAGTATTAATCAATCATCAAAATCCTCGTGAATACAGCACAGGCAACGAGGTGAAACAATCAGGAGATAGCGTTCAAACGTGTCCGACGCAGGAGACAAATGACTCATGAACTCAAAGCGAGGGCGGTAATCTACGATAGGCTTTTGACGCGGAAACTGTGATTTACGAATTTAACTCAAAAGAGACAGTATTAAGTCGATGTATAGAACTTTTGTGCTGTACTGTGAATTTTATTCAAAATTTTAAAAAGGACCAACCTATGCATGGAAATTGCAGGAGCCAAATGACTCATGAACTCAAAGCGAGGGGTGTAAATCTACAATAGGCTATTGAAGCGAAAACTGTGCTCTTACTGTATTTAACACAAAAGATACAGTTTTAAGTCGATAGAAAAAACTTTTGTGCTGTACCTTCGAGGATCTATTATTAATACTTTATTATACAAAGTGATACAGCGTATATTATTCAGAATGTTTAACATGACTAAATTATGCATTAAAATTGCAGGAGACAAATGACTCATAACTTCAAAGGGAGGGAGGTTAGGAAATCTACGGCGGGTTTTCGACGCGGAAACTCTGCTTTACGTATTAAGCACTAGGGATAGAGTTTATAGAGTCGATAAACAGAGCTTTCGCGCAGTTCTAAATCGATTATGAAGTTTCATAGAGCTTAGGTGATGGTTCCATAAAGTTTGCTGTTGATGTTCGCATCTCGATCTACCTTTGACAAACTTAAAACTTGCACGATCATCCCATAAGCTAGTGTCAATCTATAACTGCAATATACCGGAAGAGTATCAATCAATCATCATCATCCCCGTGAATACAGCACAGGCAACGAGGCGAAACATTCAGGAGATAGCGTTCAAACGTGTCCGACGCAGGAAACAAATGACTCATGAACTCAAAGCGAGGGAGGTAATCTACGATAGGCTTTTGACGCGGAAATTGTGCTTTACGAATTTAGCATGCAGTATCGTGTGCTAGAATTGTACAGCTTTTGTGCAGTTCGGAATCGATTTCATAGATTCATAGAGCTAGGGTATATGTGATACTATAGCTGCGCACGACGGCTTTACACTTCCGCGTGAAAAGTATCCTATGTTTTATTACGGCCTGATCAAATTAGTAGCTTTGGCGTGAAGAGCTTATAAACATCCATCCATCCATACAAACTTTCGCATTTATTAAAATTTGTGTCATATTTCTTCTGAAGACCTCAGCGATCAGCGTGCAGGCGATCGAAAGTGGTGGCCTATGTGATCATTTGTTTAGAGCTGCCCAAATACTGTATTGCATCTGGCATGTTTGTTAACGCACATACCTATTAAAGATTTTTCTGATGATTCGTGACAAAATAACATATATCAAATACAGAAAGCTGAGCAGCACCGACACTTTGATAAGGGTTTTTGGTGACAGACATTGGAGTTATCTGCAAAGACATTGTAAAGTCTGATTTACCCCTGTGCCAAATATGTTTATTCAAATTAATTCTATTTTTCTGTTAGCGTATCTACTTTTATTGTTTTTATGGATTGTTGATTATCTGAAACAATGTGGCATTTAGGTACTAGGTACTCTAATCTTTCATATGTTATGTAAAGAGTAAATACCTGTATGTCTTCTTTAGATATGTTGTTTGATTGAAATAATGGATTGAATTTATAATAGTTACGCGATTAGAATAAACATAATTATGTTAATAGACATAACGAACTGCCCGCAGCTTCGTACGCGTTATTTCTATGGAAACGTTACAGGGCTGTTTTTATCGCATGGGAACTGATTTTTGGAATGTAAAGTAGCCTATGTGATCTTTCAGTGCTAGAACTAAATCTATTCAATTTCAGCCTGATCTTCAGTAGTTTTTGCGTGAAAGAGGAACAAACATGCTATTTTTATCCCATGAAAACTGATTTATGTTAGTCTATGTTATGTTTTATAGCTATAACTACGTCTATTATAATTTTCAGGCCGATTTGTTCAGTAGATTTTGCGTGAAAGTGTAATAAACGTCCATGCATCCATCCACGAAACTTTCGCATTTTAGTATCACTAGGTAGTATGATTTACTTTTTAGGCTCGTTATTCAGTATCAACTATTTCATTATCATCATCATCATCAACCGATATTAGTCCACTGCTGGACATAGGCCTCCCCCAATGAGCGCCATAGCGCCCTGTCTTCAGCTTGACGCGTTGATACGCTTGTATCATTCATCTACCAATGCGAAAAATATAAAAAGAAATTTAAAATTCGAATGAAGTGAAATTGCAAGAAGGAATTTCTATCAGCACCGTTTAACCGGTCTTCCTGCCAACACTAATCGATTATCTCGGATGTTATCAACCCCATCTCGGTTTCAAAGAGTTCGGATTTAATTCGATTTGTTTTCTCTTTCAGGTACTTAATCGAGTTGGAGATTCTTGAAGTAAGGTATAGTGGATTATTTATAGGAAACTATTAGCTTCTGTCTGTAGATTCTGCAGATTCTAGTTAGTAGCGATAAGTTTATTAATAATTAAATAACTCATGTTATAATTTTAGGTTATACCTTCTAAGTAAAATTAATGTAAGGTATGTAAATAAAAAGATGGTATATTTGTGATAAAATTATTTTTACTGTTTGGTCCTCTCAAATACGCGCTCTACCAACTCTTAATAAAAATTAAATGTATTCTTCATAATAAGGAAGTAATATTAGTCAAAACTGCTTTCAGCAATATGACTGCCTGTTTAACTTTTTTCCTTAGATAAATAGTATAAATTAAACCAGATATCAATTATTAATTTAATTATTACAAAACATGAAAACTATTTAAGTAAGTATGCATAAAATGCAAATCTAACTTCTATTTGCAGTAAGATCATAAATAAACCAACACCATTAAAATTAAGTATTTGCTCGCAATCAAATTTCCCGATGACTGTACCAACTCCAATATCAAATTATTCCAGACAAAGTTCACCCTAACTTATAACCTGCTATTCTAGCTCCAGAAATTAGAGTCTCACGATAGTCGCACGTGTCCTGAACTGAAATAAGACCACATTCAAACTAAACTAGCCAAAATGTTCATAGACTACCATTCTATGTAGATATGCACTAACTCTGAGAGTTAAGGTTGTAGCCGATGCGACGCGTGACCCGAGAGCTGGTGAGTATCTGGCGCAGCGCATACAGCGTGGTAATGCAGCCAGTGTCTTGGGGACGCGACGACTGGTATTGATATGGATCAGTTGAGCTCAAGACTGTTTGGAACTGTCTGCAGTTAGCTCAATTGTTTCACTTGTATATTTACTAGTTTTATTTGTTTTGTATTCCTTGATTGTAATTTTCGTTGTAAAGGTTGTAGTATAAATAGACCCCACTTCAGCAACGCTCCCGCACTGCACCGACAAAGCTTCCGCACGTCGTCGCCTTACATCGTGCTGACTGCACGCTGTTCATGCGCTGTCCGTCGTAGTGGAGCTACAAGCTAACTATTTGTCGTTCGCATAGAAAAAGAAGCTGTAAAATCGTACAATTTGCTTCAAAGAAACTAAGTAGGCAATGTAAGTAGCATGCGACTACAGCTCGCTTAAAGCAAGACGACAATCTACGAGTGGCTTGGTTGGTACGACACGTATTTTTTTTAGTTTTTTTTATTCCACTAAGGTGGCAACCAAGCATGGGGCTCAAGCCTGATAGAAAACGGAAAAATACATCTACACTGACTGTTTTTTGACACTGTTACTAAAATGTATCTCAAGATTTCGAGTTCAAGCTTAATAATTTGAATTTCCATTTTGTGCTGAATAGTAGTGGGGTGGTATGTGTGTGCCATGTCCTTTAGTTAGGTAACCACCACCAGTAACCACTCTGAAAGTTTCGGTTATAGGTATTAAGGACTTGGTCGCTTAGGAAACTTAATCAGGACTGACCTTAGCAGCTAGATATTAATAGAATTCGGCCATCTGCGCCACTACGGTATCGAGGTAGATAAAAATCATTCCCACCACGGCTTGGTGAGTAGTAAACTTTAAATATTACTTGATGGGGTGAAATTTTTTGCATTTGGACATCTTCACGTAAGGCTCGAAAAATTAACATACCTGCCTACTAGACTACTTGTCTATTATTAACAAAGAAAATTTTAGTGAAAGAATAAAAACCAAATAGATAAGAAGTATTTAGAATTAAATAAATTGACCTAACTGCAGACTGTTGCAAATAATTTAGAGGGCTTCAACTGGTTATACATGTAGAAAATAAAACAGGAATATATTTCGAACTGAAAGAGCTATCTTTTTAGTGTGGTCGAACTTTTTGTTATTAAGCCGCGTACAGACTGCTGTAACGTAACATGCAATGTAACATGAAAGGAGCATTTCATAAGTGTGGACGTAGCGCGCGCACGAACTGAGCACGGACGTGTTCGCATCTTTTCCGGCATGCGCGCGGCGAACATAGCTCGGTCTGCCGAAAACACGCGGAGAGAATTTAATATACAATTATTACTGGCTACGATGATTGTCGATGCTTCAATGATTATCATCACTCATGTGAAAAAAAAACGTAACGTAAACGGCTCTGCTGTAGCTGTGTTTTCTTCCATTCTTCCAACGTTTGCGCGCGTTCGAGTAAACAACCCACACTGGCGCTCCGCGTACACTGCGTGCCCCTTTGTGTTCGGCGAAAAAACCGACAAATGGCGGATCGCGGCGCGCACGAGTTGAAATGCTCTGTTCGTGCGCGGAGTGTGCGCGGTTCGTGCGCGCAAGGCGTCCACACTATGGAATTTGTGTTACATTGCATGATACGTTGCGACAGTGTGGACGGTAAATTCTTTCATTTCGTGTTACATTGCATGTTACGTTACAGCAGTCTGTACGCGGCTTTAGGATACCTACCTTAAATAAACATCATCATCGTCATCAGCCTATATTAGTCCACTGCTGGACATAGGCCTCCCCTAATGAGCGCCATAACGCCCAATCTTCAGCTTGACACATCCAGCATCTGCCAGCAGTCTTTCGCAGATAATCAGCCCACCTGGCCGGAGGGCGTACTACACCACGTTTACCAAGTCGCGGTCTCCACTCAAAACCACGTTTACCCCAACGGTTGTCGGTTCTTCGCGAGATATGGTTTAAAAAAAATCTTAAATAAATAAATGATTCATTTGTTTATTCGTTTTCAAACCTAATTATTGAAAAGATGGCGCTACGGCTACACTACACCACAGACTACACTAAATTACGACTGGATACCTGGATACTGGACCTTAAAATACTTGTATTATAGTGTCAAAGGAACCCTAATGTGGAAATCCGCTACGCGCTTGGCCAGTTTGTTCCTTATTTTTTAAGGTAACCTAGACCAGAATCTTGTCAACAAAAATTAATTTTAAATATTAAAACCGGCCACGATTCTTTACACTATTTTTTACTAAAAGGTTGTGGACGATGATGGTGCGAAGATCTACAAAATGCAGGAAAGAATATTTTTAAAACCACAGTGTTGCCCGCACGAGTATTTTGTTACGTAACTTCTTTATTATAATTTGGCGTTTTAAAAAACTCTTCTTTATTACGCTAAATTAAAATACAGACTTGAAATAACTTAAAGCCAAAAAAGAAAAAAAACAATGCAATTGAAACTAACAATTACGCACTATGAAGAATAACCAAAAACCCTAACGTCTACGTCAGATCTTGGTTAAATTTTGTAAACCGAACGAAACCAGCTTTCAATCAAATTACATCTGGAATCATGAAAATAGGTTAAAAAAAGGAATAATATGACTGCATAAATAACAAAGAAAAACCTCTCTATTTTCTAAGTAAAACGAGCTGCATTTTTACGTGTAAGTAAGTTCAACCTTCGACACATAAAAAGAACAGTCGAATTGAGAACTTATTCCTTTTTTTGAAGTCTATTGAAATCACTTTAGCCGTCTTGATGCCTGTAAGTGATGTTAGAGTGTCGGCTAATCACAAAGAACCACTCGGAAAACATAATCCTCGCCGATAAAAGTCGAACAAAGATATATTGACTCTCACTGGACACTATTGATGCGTTTCACTTTTAGTCATTCAGGTTACATTATTATAGGTTACATTTGTTACAGGTTACATTTACATTGGAAAATAATATCTACCAAATCACCACATAGTATAAAACAAACTCTCTCTGTCTGTCCCTATGTATGCTAAGATCTTTAAAACTATGCATCGTGTAGCTATACCTACATGCGGTTTTTTTATAAAATAGAATAATTCAAGAGGAAGGTTTATTACCTCTACGTAATACACCCATTCGAAGCCGGGGCGGGTCGCTAGTGTACTAAATTTGCAACAAATGCTTTTTTATACGCGCAGAATAAGATTTTTTATATTAAATCCCAAAAAAATGCGCGGATAAAATTTTTTGTGTAGTTACAAAGAGATAATATTTTTGTGTATAAAGAGAGAAAATTAAAAATATCCTTTGACGGTTGAAAAAAATAGCACAAATACTAAACCGTATCATGTTTTTTGGTATCCACGGTTTATTTTTAAATCCTATTTTATTTTAGTTTTGGTGGTACAAAATGCAACAGAAAAAACACACTAAACATAATATCAAATAAATATTAAGTGCTAGCGCGCACTGGTGACTTTTGTCAGCGTGACTGTTTTGTCACTCTTATAAATTCCGTGGATATGTATGGAGATGCGCGCATGTTTCGACGTGACAACTGGGTGATATTTCACATATTATGTCCATACATATGATAAGAGTGACAAAACAGTCACGCTGACAAAAGTTACCAGTGCGCGCTAGCTCTGTCTGCCTGTTACGGCCCGCTGACAGACGGAGGCAAGACGTAAATAGTAAAACGTACTCGTACGATCGACTCCTATACTACTAATAAAACCGACCAAGTGCGAGTCGAGCTCGCGCGCGAAGGTTTTTGTACCATCACTAACATAGTATAAAACAAAGTCGCTAATAATAATAAAAAAAAAAGTTCTCTGTCCCTATTGTATTGTATTTATTTATTCCATGTCAACAAAATACTTTGTGTGCGGAAACTTAGAATTACTATAACTATATACCTATGTAAACTTAAATCTTTAAAACTACGCAAAGGATTTTAATGCGGTTTTTGTAATAGATAGAGTGATTCAAGAGGAAGGTTTACACGTATAATAAATCCGTGCGAAGCCGGAGCGGGTTAGTTATCTATAAAAACGGCTAAAATCATGTCTGTTGTATGGTCCTTTAAATGTTTAATTTATATATTTTTTTAGCATTCACAGCGGCAACAGAAATATATTATCTGTAAAAATTTCAACTGTCAATCATTGTTCATGAAATACAGCTAAAATCAGACAGAAGAGTCTTAGTAATAAGGGTCCCGTTTTCTCTTTGGGTACGGAAACCTAAAAATTACTATGAGACTGATTCTGAGGTTTTGAAGTTAACCTCATCCATTTTTCATTCCCTAGTTTAATATTTTATGTTGATGTAGGTATTTATTCCATCCTTTAATAGATACATACTGAACTAGAGAGCGATTTAGTCAATTAAAACTCCCAGAGGCATTAACAGGGTTAACTTCGGTTTATAAATAGACAAAAAGCCAGTGTTTTGGTAGCTTTAGTGAGATAAGGTATACATTATGGTAAGGTATGATAAGGATATGTATGATAAGTTGATAAGGTAGTTCATAGTTAATGGTTTATAGATATCTATACCTAAATAAATAAAAGTTTTCTGTTTATGTATTTTTTTCTTTATATAGTTACGTGTTTTTTTTATGCAGTATACTTCAAATTTTTCGGTTTAGTGAAAAATCTGTTTATAATACTTTATACAGCGTGTCAGAAAACATGTGTAAGTTCTAGTTTTTTCTCATTCCACTTTTTCTGAAGGAATATTTTTTTCAAGGGGGAAAGTGGTATTTTTATTTTAAAATACCGTATCAACGTGGCATAGCTGCCAACGTGCCTCGTGTCGCCATTCACGCGTATTTGATACGATTTACCGCTGCTCTGATGTTTGCTAGAGGGTGCGCTGCATTTCAATCTCCGAGATATGTTGATTTGGAATAACACTGGTGCAAGTCAGACAAGAGAATAATGAAATAAACGTGAAAGATTTTTTTTATTTCATTGTGTTTTTTAGAATTAGGTCATAATTGGTTGTAATAAAAGTTGTCCTTACTAGTTCTACTTCCTTACTTATATTATGAACTTGAATGTTTGTATGAATGGATGCATGGATGTATATGGATGTTTGTGCCTTTTTTACCCAAAAACCATTGCAAGGGATCGACTAAATTTTTAAATAGTAGTTTTAGACTATGGAAAGAGCTTTGCTCGGAGTTTCAATCAAAATTTCCTTTAGAGAAATTCCGAGCATAGCTCTTTTCATAGCTCATCACAGCGATACAATTGGCTCTTCAATTTGAACACCGAGGTATTATTATGCTGTTAAGACTGTCACTATTTAGAACGGCTCTTACCCACTTGTCCCGTTTCATATCCAGATTGAAAATTATTATTGAAATTCACACAGTTAGAGATTGGATTAGACTCTATTGTGTTTTGTTTTGTAACTCCGTGATTGGAACGTCATGAAATATTGAACTTCATATAATGGAAGCCCGTTAAAAATATCGTCGGACTTTGTATGAAAAAAGTGTTTGCCACATGAAAAACTGTCACTTCCACGAGGAACTAGTTAGTTACCTTAGTTGAAAATTATTGTGTTGTTTTATTTAGACTCTATAAGAAGTTTGATAAGATCCTTATAAACTATGATAAGAGAGTTTGCCACATGCACGAGTGACTAATTAGTAGTTAAGTCGAAAATTGTTTTTAAGTTTGTTTTGTTTAACTATACTTGATCGCTAAATTACAAACAGGTACTGATAGACGAAAAATTTGTTACGAAGAATACGACGGGAACGGTAAATTTTTTACAAATATCTTTAGGTACATATTATGCCCGATTTATAATAGTCTTGCTATTAATCATGTTTTCTCCTATTCACGTAAGTCAGAATGAGAAATAGCTCTTTTAGACGGGTTAGTATATAAATTTAGGCAGAAACATAGGCCAGTGTCCGATATTCACTAACAATTTTTGTGTTCATTCTAAAACTATCAATGTTTACGTTACTTTGTTGATTCATAGCTGGATATGACAACACCGAAAATGGATATTTTTCAGCAAAAAAACTATTAAACCTAAAATAGTTTGCGCGGATGAGCGGGCTCAGATAGGGGTTTATACGATATTATTCGTGAATTCAAAAAATAACGTAGAATTTTTTTTCTAAAAATAACCCTGATTCCATCAATTTAAAATGACATGGCACTTGTTCGAAAAAATATTTTCTGCTGAAAATATATTAATAAATAAGCCTTTTTAACATAAAATAAAATATTTGATCGTACCCAATATCAAAAGCGTCACTATCAAATATAATGAAATTTTTCGATCCAAAAGGCCTTATCTTATTTTATCGAAAAATAAAAAAGCTGAACCAAAACCAAACAAAGTTAATAATACATCTATACAGGGTTATAGGTATATAATGATTAACCTCTTAAAGGCGACTTGGGTAAATCAAGACTAACAACTTTTGTTCTATGACTTTTGCCAAAACGTAATACATCTCCAGTTTTTTTTTTTTTTTAGTTTTGGCGGGCATTTCTATAAAATCCCGCTCGCCTCACCACAACCCCTTTCTTTCTTTGCTAGATATCTATAAGATATATAGGTCATATACCAAACCGATATGTCTCAATCTGTGACGCCTAGAGAGAGCTCAGATTGGAACTGGAAATTTGCTGATAATATTTTTTTTGTATGGGAAAAAAATCATTGAACTAGATAAAATCGTAGAACAAAAGTAGTTAGTCTTGATTAACCCAAGTCGCTTTTTCGAAGTTAATCATTAAACACCTATAACCCTGTAATATATTACATTACATTTCAGACAAACCAGGGCCCGAATTCCATTAAATAAATCGCTTCACCATGTAAATAGTATCGTGTCAAAATGTCAGTGTTAAAGTCTTTTTGGTATTCTACTCGCACAAACTTTTTGAGGTTCATTCATAGCTGTGACGATTAACTTTATCACTACCAATTTGACATTCTAATTATGAAAGTCTCTTCAAGCGCAAAAAAAGTAAAATACCAAATGCACAAACGTCATTTTAATCACCTTGATTGAATGGCACTAATGAGACCTTTGTTTTGACATTAGTGGAATTTGGCCCCAGAGATGTTTCGATGGTTGTTACCTTTTCATGCTAAAAATATAGAACGGATCGTGGTAAAGTTTTGTGTGAATCTAATTCAATATATAATATTAGGATAGAAAAACCTTTTGTAAGCGTGCAAAGCCGCGTGCAGAAACTAGTATGGTTATAACGAGATAACTCGAAGACTACGATTATAGTTATAAGGGTACAGACGGTCGTACGCTTTATCTTAGCGCCATCTATTGTCTGCCCTATCGAGATCAGATTATTTAATGTGCAGAAGGGAGATAGCTATAATAAAGACTGTCCCCTTTTCTATGTAAAGGGTAATTTTGTACGATACGAACCTAACCTTCGCCCTGTCTTCTGCTTGCGGCTTGCCTGTAGACTTTCTCAGATCGTCATCTCACATGGCCGGAGGGCTTCCTACAAATGCTACAATACGTGTGCTGCCGTCTCCACCCAAGAAAACGTTGACTTCAACGATAATCAGTTCTTCGCGAGATATGGCCGACCCACCTAACCCTGGGACTTGGGCTGAATCATCAAAATCAGAAATCAAAATCTTTATTTCTTTAGGCTTACAAAATAAGCACTTAGACAAGTCAAATTTAATACTACCTATAGGTACATAGTTATCAAAATAATATAAGAAATAAAGTGATAATTGATGTTCAGTTCGCCTCAGTTTTTTGTCCACTAGTGGAATGCTACATAATGCTGAGGCAGGGGCCTCTTTTTACCCCTACATAATGTTGACAATTATTACCTACTATTTAATTTATTTTATTTATAATGCATATTTTTTTAGTGTAAGTTAATCTAGTCTATGAGCTTTGGGTAAAAATAAAAAAAAACTTTTTTCTTACTTACAAACTTACTCATGAACAATGTTCACAATCAGTCTTTTAAACTAAAGGTTATTATTCCGGAAATCGTAATATTTTACATACTCTACGTAACTGATATCAAATACATATACATTACATGGCTAGGTGAGTACTTTGCTTAAGAATGTCAAAACTTGGAACATTTTAAGCACAGTAACTTTTCCGGTACATAACGTAGGTAATATACTTCTCCCTTATTTGCAGTCGTAAAAGCAATTTGACACTTACTTTTCAACTTGATTCTGAAGTTTCTCACCGTAAAACAGCCACGGAACTCTAAATTAAGTTAGCTATATTTATAGGTAAGGTTACAGATAAAGTGCGTACTGTGAAGTTGGAGTAAGATTTAGTGAACCATTAGTCTGCTTTATACCAATCCACTGGCATCGATTTAGTTTTAAACTTTTGTTCAGTCTGAAAAGCAAAAACATGCATATTATTTAACATAAAAACTAACCCCCTTTTTATGTCAGCTAAGTTAAAACATTGTTGTTTATGACTCTGTCTTCTTTCTTCTATTGACATAAGTTAGAGTGAGAAATAACACTAGTTAGCAACTCCTTATTTCCTAATCCTAACGAATACTAAAAAGAAAACAAGAAAGAAAATATATTTATTATAAACGCGAAAGTTTGTATGAATGTATTGATGCATCATGACAATATATATAGATGTTTGGATGGAAGGATGTTATCCTCTTTCATGCAAAAAAAAATTGTACGGATCGGGTTGAAAGAAATGAAATTTATAATAGACGTAGTTCTAGCCCTGGAATAATACATAGGCTACTTTCATTCCATAAATCAGTTCCCACTAGAAAGTAATAGCCTTGAAATGTTTCCATAGAAATATCGCGATTGAAGCCGCGTGTAGATGATTGTCATAAATAAGGGGTAAACATTAAAATCGTTTTAAATCGTAATCCTATCTTGGCCTCTCCTCTTGCTTGTCTTTCGACAAAGGCTCAATTTACACCGCCGCGGAATGGAACGGAAGCGACGAAATTGTACATAGCATAATGAACTTTATATCAATTGCATAACACACAAACTAAAATCGAGCCAAAAAATTTGACGCGCGTCTTCCGCGGAATCCTCGCGCATTCTCGAGAATTCTCCGGTGCCGTCTGTGGAATCCGCGGTAACTCGCGCGAGCGGGGGAGTCGCTCGCAGGTCGGTCACAGTAGTGCGGGGCGTTTACGAAACAGGTTGCGCGGGAATGCTCGAGCATTCCAGCGGATTCTCGAGCATTCCCGCGACTTCCTGCGTCATGAGGCGAAATTGACGCTTCCATTCCGCGGCGGTGTAAATTGAGCCAGGCCCCATGATGTCTTTTTTGTTTCTGTTCATTGCTATACGTAATTATTTGTAACCAGCTACTTTCTACTATACATCTTACCATCTTTTTGTCCGTCTACCTCTTATATTACTTTCTCTTGGGCACCACTCAGTACTGTACTTAGTAATACATCCAACTTCGACTTAGTTTTAAGCTAGTTAGCGCTATAAACTCAGCATTTTTTCTTCATTATTATACATAGTATCGAAAGTTCGCCATAAATTCTCTTCACTTTATTCAGCTTTTAACACACTTTTGACATCACAGACCGCAGTGTTTAAATATTGAAGTATCATGTGGATTACCCCGATGTATACATAATCATGTGTCCGCTCTGTTTACGTTTAAGCCAATGTATATGAGTGAAATATTGTTCACCGCAGTGCACTTCAAATAGCCTCACTGAAATTGATTGATGTCATGGTCATAAAACTTTTTTTATTAACAACAAAAATAATATATAAGGAATATAAAAAAATAATTAAATATATACAATTGAAACCTTCGAGCTAACTACAGACTGTTGCAAAAAGTCTAAAGGAGGTTCAATTGCCATTTCAATGCCAGTCGGAAACATCCGTGTAAATACCAGTCGGAAGCTAGTAAAACATTTTTAAATCACGATTTTGAAATTGTGATATCATATAGGGAAGTCTGAAGTCGGGATCAAAACAATCTAATATTTATTTTTCTGCCCCTAACATTACAGTTATAGATAAATGTTCACTTCGACTCCTAGGTTCACCAATTCTTGATGAGTCTTTTTGGCCATTTGTAGATGAGAAAATTCAAAATTTCAACAGAACTTCGGACAGACTTCTCAAAATTAACAGCCATATGGCTTTTACTATTATTCGGTTTTGCCTGTTTGTACCTAAATTTACGTATTCTTTAAGATGTAGTCACCTGTGGAAACACAGCGAGCTATTGGAGAGCTTAGACAACATAATAAAGAATACTTTATCATCGGTTTTGAATATTGATTTGGATGACAAGGCATGGTCGCAGGCCTCCCTGCCTGTCAAATTGGGAGGCTTAGGTATTCGCAAAATTTCCAGTGTAGCCCTACCAGCGTTCCTATCTTCCGTCTACAGCACTAGTTCTTTAGTTGAAAAAATTTTAAACACGTCTGATTTGGTCCGATCACAAATTTCTTTTCAAATTTCATATGTAGACGAAGCTAGAACGGCTTGGCATAGTGCTTGCCCCGATGCTGCTCCTCCAAAATCTCTTTCGTCCCAACGGCAATGGGACGGGCCTTTGTGTGAGTTGACACGGAATTGTTTGTTACAAACGTGCTCCAGCTCGGCAAATCGTGCCCGTCTCCTAGCCGTTTCTAAATGGGAGTCAGGACATTGGCTGCAAGCACTTCCTTCTTATAACACTGGCACTTTATTGGATCCCGCTACTTTCCGTATCGCAACATGTATTCGGTTGGGTGTAAGGTGTTGTGCGCCTCATCAATGCCAGTGCAGTACTGCAGTCGAACAGCTTGGTCATCACGGATTATCGTGTACTAGGGCCGCTGGTCGGATATCTCGTCATGCCAGCCTTAATGAAATCATCCGGCTGGCCTTTGTCAGCGCTAACGTACTAGCTATTCTCGAACCGAATGGTCTGTTCCGTGACGATGGCAAGAGGCCCGACGGTATGACACTAGTCCCATGGGAGTTGGGGAGGCCCATTGTGTGGGACGCTACATGCGTCGACACACTTGCACCTTCCCATCTTTCAAGGACATCCACTAGGGCTGGTGCGGCGGCAGATCTGGACGTGGATCTCAAGAGGCGCAAATATGCAGGTCTCGACAGAACCTACGCATTTGCTCCCCTTGGATTCGAGACCCTAGGTCCGTGGGGTACCGAGGCTCTCCGGGTTTTTAAAAAATTATCTGAGCGTCTGGTCGATGCGACGCGTGACCCGAGAGCTGGTGAATATCTGGCTCAGCGCATCAGCATTGCCATACAGCTTGGTAATGCAGCCAGTGTCTTGGGGATGCTTCCGACTGGTATTGACATGGATGAATTGAGCTACCTTTAGACTGTTTGCAACCGTCTGCAGTTAGCTCAATGGTTTCAATTGTAAATACTAGTTGTAATTTTTCTATTCCTTGCTTGTAATATTCATTGTTAATAAAGACCTTTTTCTGAAAGATATAGGTACTGAGTAGTGATTTCTCAGAGGCTGAGTAGAAACAATAAGTCTCGTACGGAAAACTATAGTTTGAATCTAGCTCTATGACTGTTTTGCACCGAAATAGTTTTCGAAATTGGTTTTCATTTGCCTTTATGAATATAATTTATACCTGTACGTACAATTCGACCTGGCCATTGAGCCATTATATATCACGGTGTATTCTGTTTTCCACTAAAAGCTTTTATAGGAAGCTTCAACCTCCGTTGTGGTTTTATGTAGCCAACGGTAAAACGGTTTTTAAAATTATTAATCCTTTATTCACGATAAAAACTATTTTTAACGTGGCTTTATGTTCCAAATAAAAACAATAATTGTTTATTTTTATAGAAACAATCGTGTGTTTACGATTTTTTTCTTCGCTCATACGTTTTAAATATGTTTCCGTAGAAAACCTATTTGGCATCCTTTACCCTAAACACGCAAGTCTTAGTCAAACTAAATAAGGTCACAGAAAACACCCTAACAAACTTAACCTTCGTCAAAGTTCATAGGCCTCTTAATTAAACAATCTAGGCTATTCAAACGATTCATATAAATTACAGTCGTGTGGGAGAGAGACGGCAAAAATTCCTTCCTTTAATCTGAGAAGATAGGAGCTGAGCGAATTCCAATCATTGCTTAGAGGCCCTTAGAGAGGGGAAAGCGTTTGGAATTTAGGTATAATATAGGAAATAGCCGGATAGGTTTTTTTAATGAAATTTGTTGTTTTGTTTACAAACAAAACAACAAATTTCATCAAAAAACCTACATACATGAAACAAAATACATGAAACAAAAAAATTGGGTATACATCTAGTGATATATCCCGTTCAGAAATTACTTCGGAATTTTCATAAAACTTTCTGGTCAGTAAGCAAAAAAGTCAAAAACTATGTCTTACAATAGAAGGGTTTATAAATAAACTATCGACCCGCCGCGACTTCGCACGGTTATATAAACCGTGAATAAACCCGTGATAAACCTTACTCAAACTCGTACATCAAAATACGTTTCATAGTTTTAAAGATTTAAGCATACATAGGGACAGAAACGCAACGGATTTTGGTGCTGTTTTTTTTAATAGATAGAGTGATTCAAGAGGAAGGTTTATACGTATAATAAAACCGTGCAAAGCCGGGGCGGATTGCTAGTAAACATTATAAACGCGAAAGTAATTAGTTTTTTTAATTGAAAGAGAACATCAACTAAGAACATCCTTACTAGTATTATAAGCGTGAAAGTTTGTATGAATGTTTGTTCCTCTTTCACGGAAAAACTACTAAAACGATCGGGCTGAAATTTTGGAGAGACGTAGTTCTAGCCCTGGAATAACACAGGCTATTCATCGTCATCATCAATAACACAGGCTATTCATCATCAAAGAACCGTTTATTTCTCTCTTTTCTCCAAAAGTCCCAAAAGTCATCCTCCCCATCACCTTTTTAAATCCCCAAAAAACTATCGCGAATTCAATAAAATAACAGATTATATCGTAAATAAGGTCGACTTACTACCGAGTTTGAAGCCTCCTTTGAAAACGAACCCTACAGTTTCCATAGAAATAAAGCGGGTGAAGATGCGATGCTAGTCCATACATTAAACCTTTTTGTTTTTAATATAAGAATTTAAAATTTGAAAACTCGTGGTTTGCTCATTCTTTGTTTATTTAAGAATGGCCGGAAAAAACCGGACATTCTCTAATTTTGAACATTTCTACGAATCCTTGATCGGAATGTATGGGATACTGTAGATTGGTGTCATTTATCTATGCAGATATTACCCACGAAACTATTCCACAACAGTAGTTATCAGATTGGAGGAACATTATGGAGGTATTTAGTTATAATTTAGTTGGCAAAATTACTTTATAGGGTTGGGTTTTGATATAAATATGCCAAGATAATAATTCGGGCGTAACAAAATGTGTAATAAATGAAAGGATACTAAAAGGGTAATTGTTTTAGGTATAATATAAAAAATATAGTTCATACCAATAATATTAAAATATTCCCTATACTTATTTTAGTTTTCGAATTTACTTATTGACATTACATTTTGTCTCCGTCCACTTACTTAGATTTGTTGAATATTTAGGTATGTGTTATACATGAAATAGTTGCCTTAGGGTGCCTAGGGCATAACGATCACTACGGAATACTATTTTAATATGGCATGGTTTGCTACGCCGCAGCACACGCTGAGTGGTACATATTAGATTTCTGTGGTGGTATAACCTTTGTCACGTCTGCTATATTTCTAATATGTATACGAGGAAATTTCTATAATATAGCAGATATTTGTATTATTCCACGGAATAAGTTGTTTTTTATTTTATCGGGTCTGATGGTCTCGTTTTTCATAGACCCTGCTACACTAGATGAACAAGCTATAAAAGTGGGGCGGATACTAAAATCCAAAAAGCGGGACAGAAACGGATATTCCTATATCCGAATACCCGGTTCTGCACCTTTTTTTTCTGATGTGTATTCTCAGGTCTTCCCATTATCCAAATAGGCCTGAAAATACACACCAGTGCACATTGATCTATCAAAACTGAGTGTCAATTTTTGTCAACAATTCCTTTTCGCAAAACACGGGGTATTTTATAGTTTTTGCCATTTATAGTGTAAATAGTAAAATTCAACGTGTAAAAAGCGAAGGAAAATAAAGCAAGAAAATCGGCTTAGCTCTCACCACATTTCTAAGAAAGAATTTCGCATAGATTTGTAGATACGGAAAACGATCAAATAAACAAACTAAGCTATTTTTTATTTTTCTTCTTTTACCAAGGACATCCGCAACGGCTTGTACGGCGGCGGCAAATCTGGCTGAGGATCTCAAGAGGCGCAAATACGCAGGTCTCAAGAGAACCTATAAATTTGCGCCCCTTGGAGTCGAGACTCTAGGTCCGTGGGGTACCGAGGCTCTCCGGGTTTAAAAAAAATATCTGAGCGTCAGGTCGATGCGACGCGTGACCCGAGAGCTGGTGAGTATCTGGCGCAGCGCATCAGCATCTACGTCTCCGCTCCGCCTCCGGCTTCAGTGTGTGGAGACTTTAAGGGTAAACACACTAAGTGGTGATCACAATAGGCCTCCCATGGCCAAAGTGATATAAAATTTATACTTAACTAGCGACCCGCCCCGGCTTCGCACGGTTTTATTATACGTATAAACCTTCCTCTTGAATCACTCTATCTAGAGGTATAAAAAAACCGCATCGAAATCCGTTGCGTACTTTTAAAGATTTAAGCATTCATAGGGATAAAGGGACAGAAAAAGCGACTTTGTTTTATAATATGTAGTGATAAGCGTACCTACCTACAGAGTACGTACAGACTGCACAAAGAGACTTTTGTACTGTACTATGTAAAGAAGAATTTATTCAATAATAAATATATTTTGAGCTAAAACCAATTTAATTTGAAATAGCAAATATTAAAAGATACTTGAATCTACTATGTGTGGTAAATTCAGAAAACATTCCCGAATAATAAACTAAGTAATCATGAAATTGAAGAACTATTGTGTGTGGAATCCATAAAAGGATAATAAAAATCTAGAGACATTTACCTACCATTCGGGATACACTAATTTTATGGTCAGTAATAAGAAAGGTTTATGACCCCGTATATTATATGGTCCACCTCTTTTTATGAAGGAGGTTTGCGATTCTGCATTGGGCATGAAAATAAACTTGAGGTATTACTATCACTACATAGTTTAAACAAAGTCGTTTTCCGATTTCTGTCTGTCTGTGCCAATGTATGCTTAGATTTTCAGAACTACGCAACGGATTTTGATAGAGTAAGAAATCAGAAATCAGAAATCAAAATCTTTATTTCTTTAGGCTTACAAAATAAGCACTTAGACAAGTCAAATTTAATACTACCTATAGGTACATAGTTATCAAAATAATGAAATAAAGTGTATAAGTGATTTAGATTTAAGAGGAAGGTTATGTATAATACACCGAAGTGCGAAGCCGGGTAAGTAGATAAACGATTTATATTAGCTAACTAGCTGGTGCCCGCGACTTCGTCTGCGCATGATTAGTATTTGGAGTACTCGCGATTTGTACATAATATTGTACTTGCGTAATTCCCTTTCCCGTGGGATTTTCGGGATAAAATAAAGCCTATTTCTTATTCCAGCTTATAATCTATCTCTGTGCCAAATTTAATCCAGATTCGTTCAGCAGTTTTTGCGTGAAAGAGTAAGAAACATCCATCCATCTATCAATCTATCCATCCAACTATCCATTCATACTTACAAACTTACGCGTTTATCAGTTCAATTCAGTTTGGTTCCCCTGGGCTATACGGGTTTTCAAAAATTTCTCTCAGCATCTGAACGACGCGTACACACGCGTAGAGAATTCCGGGATAAAATGTATCCCATGTCCAATCGCCCCGAGTTCCATTCGAATTCATTCAATTCCGTCGTGATGCGTGGTTAAAGAATTTTTCTTTCACCCTCTCTCCCAGGGGAACCTTTCCGAATTCCGGGATAAAAAGTATCCCATGTCCTTCCTTGTACTATGAACTCAAATCGTCCCGAGTTTCATTCCAACTCATTCAGCAGTTTCGGTGTGATGCGCGGTAAAGGAATTTTACTTTCATACCCTCTCCCATGAGAACCTTACTGAATTCCGGGATAAAAAGTATCCCATGTCCTTCCTTGTACTATGAACTCAAATCGTCCCGAGTTTCATTCCAACTCATTCAGCAGTTTCGGTGTGATGCGCGGTAAAGGAATTTTACTTTCATACCCTCTCCCATGAGAACCTTACTGAATTCCGGGATAAAAAGTATCCTATGTCCTTCCTCGTAGTATGACCTATAATCATGCCGAGTTTCATTTCAATCCATCAAGTAGTTTCGGCGTGATGCGCGTTTACGATACAGACAGACAGACAGACAGACACATGAATGAAAAAAATTACAGTTTTGGCTTGAGTATCGATAATAGAGTGCCCTCCAAAAAAAAATTTCAACATATCTTCAATGTACAGAATTGGACCTGTTACAGTTTTATTATAAGTATAGATATTTGATATTTATGTCAGAATTTCTATGTTCAAATTCAATTTAATCCATCGAGTGGAAATTGAAAAGAAATGAAAAATTCAATGTTCTCTATCGAGTGGAAATTCATTTTACGAACACGGATAAAAAAATCCATGAGAGTAGAAGAAAAATACTTATTCTGCCAACTCTACCTTTTTAAAGCAGGATATGAACAAAACAAGTAGGTAAGTAGATAATTATTTTATTTTTTCTTCTCAAGAAAACACAATAATTCCTTATTAATAAACGAAATATGTACCGTATAGTCTCAGTACTCCACAAAAAGTTGAGCATCGCTTGGTGCTGCAATACCATGTAGTCTAGTGATTATATAACCCATTAGTTCCATCAGTTCGGAGTAGGACATCCATTGATTAACGATGCTCATTCCTTAATAAACGAAATATGTACCCTATAGTCTTAGTACTCCACAAAAAGTTGAGCATCGCTTGGTGCTACAATACCATGTAGTCTAGTGATTATATAACCCATTAGTTCCATCAGTTCGGAGTAGGACATCCATTGATTGAGGATGCTCGTTCCTAATCAGCCGCCATTCGCTCATTAGTCAAGAACGGGCTGTAATGAGGCAGGTACAGCATTGTGCAATGTACAGGGCTTGTTTTGTGTAAGTGATTGATTATCAGCAATATGTGTAATGTTTATAGGAAGCTATGAAACACAATGAGATGAGTAATCACCATTCTAAATTAAGTATATTAAAATATTTAAATAGTCAGTTGACTAATATAGACCGATGATGATGAATTAAATAACATACTTATACTCTTAGGCTGGAGTTCACCAAAGGAGAATCATATAGTATAGCTTCGATGGTTAACTGTGTTTAACGTTTAATATATGACAACTTGTATCTATCAAAAACGTTTCCATAGAAACAATACGTGCGACGCCGCGGGCAGATGCTAGTCTAAAATATAGATTAACGTCTGTTTTATATGTGTTAAATGTTTAAAGAAACCAAGGAGAAATATATTAGGCAAGGTTCTCAATACATAGTTTTTTATCAATACGTAGCTTTGAGATCAATGATTTATTAATTTCAGTCTTATATTTCTTTCTTCATACATTTTTCATGTATTTATTTAAATGCGTGTCATGGCTATCATACAAAGTGGGGAAAAGTTATCACACTATATCATCAACATCAACCTGTATTAGTCCACTGCTGGACATAGGCTTCCCCCAATGAGTGCCAACTGATTGTATAATTTAGGGGTAATGCCCATAATTCCCACGCTGCTGCGCTGGGCATCTCACTGTGGCATCACACTATTCAGACTAATATTGTAATATGAAAGTTTGTATGGATGGATGGGCGGATGTTTGCTTCCGCTTCTAGGCGAAACTACTGAACGGATCGGGCTGAAATTTTGAATGAACATAATTTTAGACCTGGAATAAAACATAGGCTACTTTTCATCTCCTAAATACACATCAATGTAGCAAAATCATTGACATGTATCCTTGATTTCTACATTTGACATTTCAAGAATCAAAGCTCGTATTAGCTTTCAAAGCTTTGATACGAGTCACGTCAACGAGCCATCTCAAATAAAGCAGAGTTTTCCACTTTATCCCCTTTCAATTCATATCCCTTAATACATCTGATTGATAGGTGTCACAAATGGAGGGCGGTATAAAATAATATAGGTTACTTTTTACGAGGAAAGGTGGAGATAAAGTTTCCCCTGCGACATAAAACTCAAGGTTCCGTCATTGGAGTAATGTTTAGCAAGCTGTAGAACGGTATGAATATAATTTGGCGTGATTTGAAAAACTTTAAACGGACTTTCTATAAGTTTTGAGATGACTTATAGAAAAATACAGTTGAATTGAGAACCTCCACTATAATATAAAAAAAATATACGAATGGACTTTATTGTCCCACAATACAGTGTACCTACATAATTATTTATAGTATGAATTTGAAGTCTGTTTTTCTTACTCACGATCGTGTCTTGTTTTACATTGGTCTATTTCTGTTTTACGACCTAGGTGAGGAAATTGACTTACACCAGCACTTACACCAGCACTGATAGCTGCATTAAAGCTTGCTAACTTCTTAAGTGCTATATTGATATTCTTTCCTTGTTTTCTACTCTCAGCATTTGGTTTGTTTCACAGGAACATAAATCTAGAAAGGTTCAAAGTTTTGTTTTGTATCGGTTTCTTATTTCGCAGATTTAAAGTTTGATGAGAAACATGTATAAAACGCGTTGCGAAAAGCTATAAAAGTCTCACAAAGTTTTGATTTAAGCGAGAAAATGCTAATTTGGTTTATGTTATGATGAAAAGCAAACAAATTTATACGAAGGATGTTAGGTTACTCATTATTTAAATATAATAAATAAATAATTCTGGAAAATCCATACAGCATCTTCTAGCGCCAAGTTCAGCAGAGCTTGTGATATAAGTATATTATATACAATACATTACATAGCTAGATATTTTCTATTATACATAGAAAACACTCAGAACCCCGGGACAAATAGTTGCAGATCGTACAAAATAGTTCAAATGTTTGTCCCAAGGCGGGAATCGAACCCGCTTCCTCTGTAGCAGGCAGACCTTCGCCCGTCGTACCACATCGTTCGTCTTATTTTATATAACCTTCCTTGCCAACATATCCTCAAGAAAGTAGGTACCTTACCTTTACTATTCAAAAACTTTAGGTGGACAATAATAAAAATTATTGGGAGCTGACAGCTATTCAAAACTAAAATAAGTTTGCCATCGAACTGAATTCAAATAAATCCAGAAGATTCAATTGATAAATTACGAAGCGCCCAAGCAAACCAATAAAGGCAAAAACACAATAGACGTAGAAAGTTTGAATAGAAACTAATTTGAATTCGAAGCCAACCAAGCATAATACAAACCACCCGTAGCTCTAAATAAAAAAAAACACAGCAATCTATAATAGCCTCCAGGCAGAATCCTTGCCGACGAAAAAATTAAAAAGTTTATTTCGAAAAAGGAACTCTAAAGTTCACTATCAAATAAAGTGAGGTGAAGCTCGTTAGTGGCGTCGGCATTTTTTAATTATACGGAAGTGAGAGTTTGCGCGGGTAAATCAACTTTTTTTAATAAATCAGGAAAGAGGTTGGCCTGTGAGAAAATCAAGTTTGACTTGGACGGATGGATTTGTATTGGAAGCGGGCTAGAGTAGGATTTCTATGATTTGTGTCATGGCTCTTGTACTCAGATATAATAATAATACATAGTTCTAACTTACTCCTGATGCTCTTTTTCTGAAATATTGAAATTTTGACTTTCAACTCATCGCTCTGTCTTTCACGTATTAAGTCTCTTTTTTATTTGAAATCCTACCATTTAGGTACCTATATAAGCGATTAAAAAAACATTTTTTTGAATTTTGGCAGTCTTATTCGTTGTTTCAATTAAAAATTATATCTACATGAAACCTTCAGGACAGTGTCCTTTGCTAACATAGTGAAAAAAGCGAAGCCAATAAAAACTTTTACATTCAGAGCTTTGTTTGAAAGTAATAAGTTCCCTTGACTTTTTAGTTGAACATACATTGCAATATCAGGCCTGTCTTCTATGCAAATGCAGCCAAGACTGCCTCAGCGAGCCACTATTTCAATATTACCTACCTCCTTTCGCTCAGGCATGTGATATGGGAATGGTTCGGTTTCAAGCAATTTCAGTAATGAATCTCATTCTGTGCACAGGATTTTGTGTTTATTTTCAGTATTACTGCAATATTTTGTTTTATTTGGATTAGCGTATCGAATAGATAAACCTATTTTGGACATCTGAAAACTTTTGACGTCAATGAATATCGTTTTTCACTTACTTCAAGTTTGAAGCTCTCGACTCTTCGAATCTCGAATAATTTACGCATAGTTGTAATGTTCACTCATGTCATCTAGTTCAGCCTATACAAGTCCACAGCTGGACATAGGCCTACCTTAAGTGCCATTCGACTGGATGTTATTTACAGAACTTTCAGTCGTGAAATAACCACGATCGTGGCAATGCGATGGAAACGTAGGTCAAATAGAACACACGCGAAATATACCCGATAAATAATTGTTATTTTACAAAATATCACAAAAGTTTAAAACATGCTTTAAGAAATACAGAAAAGAAGAAGAAGTAACACATCAACTTTGTTGAAAACCGGCTCCGATTTACTGGAAAATACTTTAGCCTCTCCGTACCTATCTAGAATGAAGAATATTAAATCACTACATAGTATAGAACAAAGTCGCTTTCTGTGTCCCTATGTCCCTATTTCCCTTTGAACGCTTAAATCTTTAAGACTACGCAACGGATTTTGATGCGGTTTTTTTAATAGATAGAGTGATTCAAGAGGAAGGTTTGGAAGGTGGAATAAAACCGTGCGAAGCCGGGGCGGGTCGCTAGTCAAAAAATATAAGACAAATGACGATACTTGGTGGTACCAAACAAAAGCAAAACATTATCAACTTCAGCTTCTTAGGCACTGCTTGCTTTCCGCTACGACTCTGACAGTCTCCAAAACATTTCCAAAATGAGCAAAATAAACGTCAATGCCATTTATGATGGTATTGACGCTAGCCTGTTGTCACTTTCATTACCATTGTCAAAAAAACGAAATACGCTATATCTACCCTACGGAACGTAGTGATAGGATCTTTGGGTTAATTATTATTCTCAATTTCTTTCAATCGAGAAGTACCTACTGTTACTTAATCTGTGCTCTATCAAAACACGAATTCAAACCTTTTAAAGCCCAGTTCAGAACCTTGTTCAAAGTAAATCACAGCGGATATCTTACTGGGCCCTTGGACTTACGCGAAGGCCCAAAAGAGCTGGAAAATCCGAGATAATCTGTTGACGACACGTTTCTGAAATTAGGACGGAGTTTTTACATTCAAATGAATTTTTGGGAAGCCCTTTTGCGAACTCACGTGATTTAATCTGTTTGCTGCCTCTTTTGAGGTTTTTCACGATAAATGTGACATTCATTTCATTTGCGTACGACGCCATCTTTTTGTGGATTTGACGTGACAGTTATTTAGGTAAATACCAATGTAGATAGACCTAATAAATAAGACTATATGAGAGTTGGATGTACTTATGAACATTCGTACCTAACGTGATTATGAAAATCATTGTACCTACTTAATATTCACCTATTTTAAAGCTAAAATAGGTGAATATTAAGTACATTGATTTCATAAAAATCCTTTCAATATCCAGATTCCAATAAAAATCTTGCACAAAACAAAATTATAAAGGAATCCATAAAAACCATAAAAATGTAACATAAAAGCCTAAAAAACAATAAGAAATAAACCTCCACGGTAAAATATAACCCATTTAACAGCCCAGAGGGTGTATTGTTCATTGTCAATTTACGATAGGTACTTTACCTACGCACAAAATAATAAAGAACCATTCGTATCCCAATAAATCAGTTGATTACAAACGTTCCAAATTCAGCAGCAGCGGTGTAATAAGGAAGTTTCCAAATTTTTTATTTAAATGTAGAAAAATAATACTATACTTGCAATAAAGCCCAGTGAATTTTTTTTTCAATTATCTTCATAAATGACGAAGTTATGATACTTTTCCCGTCCGGTTTAAAAGTTCTCGGCGCGCGGCCGCTCAACAACGTCATGACGTCACAACTTCCGCGAGACGCTCGAGTCGAGTAGTAATCGATGCGCGGTCACCTCAGACGGTTGTTGCTTTTGGCTAAATCAAGACCGAATGGATATTATCGTTGTAGAATCTGTGCAGGACAACATCTACATAGTTTTAAGATTTTTAAGATTGCTAGTATTTTTCTGAAGGTCTGATTATCAGGTTTTAGAGTTCAAAATCGTTCGTCGTTTTCAGTTATCATCATAGAATAGTGTTGGTACTTGTCTCCAACAAAAATAGGCCATAGGTTATCTTTATATACTGACCATAGATCGTTATCCTACCTGGCCGGAGGGTGTCCTACACTACGTTTGCCCAGTCGCGGTCTCCACCCAAGAACACGTTTATCGCAACTATCTAATAGATTATCTTATAGTTGATAGAAAACAATATATGTACCTACCTACTTTTGTGTAAATAACGTTTATTTTGTGTACAGTCGAACATTCTAGAGCTTTCGGGAATGTGCAGAAAGCTCTGGAAAGTTCTGGAATATACTAGATCAAATACAAATTATCTATTACAGTAAACGTAAACTAATTAACATAGCTTGGGTTTGGAACCCTTTTAAATAAAGAGATACCTATGTGTGTTAGAGGGTTCCGCTCGTCCGTAATATATAGTTACAATAATATTGGAAGGTGCGTATTTGAAAGATTAAATTAAAAAATTTAATATTGTTTGCAAAAGTTTGTTAGCATTTGATTGTTTAGATAAGTGTGCGCCTGTGTGTTTGTGGCGTGTGTGTATAAGTATATGTGTGTGTTTATGTTTTGTGCACGTTAGTGTTTTGAGCTGTGTGTGTGTTGTGTGCATGTGTGAGTACCTTAACGAGTGTGTTGAGTTGGTTTATATGTGACGAAGATCATTCGAGAACATAGTAGAAACTTCTGGAAGCCTATAGAACAATCTCTAAGTCTGTATAATGATATCAATAAATCCTCTTCACTAGTCCTCTAAATTCCCAACATTATGATTTTGATGTAAATATGTTACTTTAGGAAAATATGCTCTTGTAATTCCGATCACTGCTTATTAATGTTCATGACTTTGAAGTATATCATATCAAGGTTCTCGATCGAATCGAAAAGAAAGAAACAGACAATGGGAATGACAGAGACTGATTTACCTTTCGGAAAATCGTGGAAACATAAGACAAGGACAGCTGACGGTGTGGCTGGCGTTTGAATGAAAGGGACAGAGTTATTTCTCTAGAAATTTGTCGATTTTCAACTAAGTTTTGTAATGTTACGAGGTACCTATTGGAGATATAAAAGGCCGAACATGTCCGACGATTATTCATTCAATGTTTGGAATGGATTAAGTATAGATTAAGTCTTTGGAAACGAACAAGTGAAAAAAAAAATAGTGGACTAATAGAAATATAAATTCAGTATTGCAGTAGGTATGGAAATATAATAGCTGTTCTCACAGAACAGTCTTTAAATTCTACGTCATCTTCATATATAGGACTTTCTAGTGACGTCGCATAGAATCATTATGGAAACCGTGCAAGTTGATGCTACACTACAGTATACAAGGTATAACATATTACCCCTACTAAGCCGAAGGGGGGGGTTTCAGGAACCCATGGTGATCAGTTGTGGGGGGGAGATAATTAAAAATTCCTATTTTCAGTTTCCCATACAAAAAGTTTTCATTTCCTAGTGCCAAAATAAAGTGACAACCCTATTCGCGCAACCTGTACTTACCTACTAACTTTACAGGTATGTAGGTAGGTATTTATCTTCGTAGATTTCAGCTATGGCGGGAGATTACTAGACGAGCTAATAAATTCGTGATAATAATAAGATGCTAGTATGTAAGTTCCTAGGTAGTGTTGAGAAAATCTTAAAATGCTGAGTTAGGAAAGTTGTAAGTGTAGGTACAAGTTACAAACCTCATATTTTCTCGCTTGTCAGCTGTCTAGATGGCTTCTTACGAAGGGATTTATGTATGTTTTGGTAGGTCACTTGTAGGTACACAGTTACAGACAATTCACACACTTCAGCACAAGGTAGGTTTCTTTTTAGGCATTAACATGTCTCACTCACTTTAGCACTAGTTAGGTTAGTTAGTTAGTAAGTTACACATGCATGACGTAGGTATCGATACCGATGCATGTAAGTAAGGTTCGATATGCCTCCCTTCTTCCAAACACACATTTTATGGAAGTAAGCACACGCTTCCAACACACGCCTCTTCATCTCTTCAGCTCTGTGACACTCCGATGCATACACCACACCCTTATGGTATTCTTAAGTCCTAGTTACTTGTTTTTTAGGCACGAAAGATAAAAATTGTAATTATAGCACTACACGGCACCGCGACGAAGGTCACACTAAAATAGTTCATCATTCATTCTTTTGATTTCGTTCGCCGAAAAGATGGATAATTTTTAGGGTTCATTTTCAATTTTAATAAATCCCTAGTTGGCAACATGAGTACGAGGTATTAGGATCACAGTCGTGAAATAATAGGTATGTGGTAGAAAATTGTATGAATACGTAGGTAGGTACTGGTCTTATTTTACATAGGTATTTCACAATGTAGGTACCTACCTGCTACACACACATACACATTGCGTGAATTCTGATAGTTGGTATACCTAATACAAAATCCCGTAGAAAACGGATTTAAGCTTTTTTTTTTTGATTTTATGATTTTAAACAAAAGAACTTCTTTAAATTTTGGTATTAAAAAAATTACGGAACCCGTATAAAAAAATATTTCGGCCCGCTTGGCAAATACAGCACCGCCATGTGGTGTATCCAGTGTTGCCAGATGGAATTTGAAAAAAACAGTAGAAAGTTCAGTAAAAAATCAGTAGATTGGAATAAAAATCAGTAGGTAGAAATGCACCTAAAAAAAAAAAGGTCGCCAAGTGGTTATTTAGTCACGGAGCTATAGGCGCGGGAAAATCAGGTAGATTTCACGAAATTTTAGAAGGCGCTCGGGACATCAGGTAGATTTCACTAATTTTAGAAGGCGCTCGGGAAAATCAGGTAGATTTCACTAAATTTTAGAAGGCGCTCGGGAAAATCAGGTAGGTTTCACTAAATTTTTGAAATAAATCAGTAGATCGGTAGACGCCTAAAAAAGCAGGTAGATCTACTGCTAAATCGGTAGATCTGGCATCACTGGGTGTATCGCATGTTGATAGATGCCGACAGTCAATGAATGAATGAATGGTTCTCTAACTTGTCTATGATTGGCGGTTGGCTGGTTGCCATGGTTTTGCATAGTGCTACAGCCAATAAAATTTAGTCGCTTTCCTTTGTGGAAATACAAGTGTCAAAGATTAATGTAGGTACAGAACGGACAGATAAACTACATAATGACGGAAAGAGTCATTTGGTAAAGTTTTTAATTAAGTTAACCGACCCATGCGACTCAGCTCGTCGTATGTCGGATGTCGTAAAAGTCGACCAAGGGGCTTCGCCAAATGAAAGGCAGCATTTTTATTGTGTGAATTACTTATACCGTTTCTTTGATCAGCAATCCCCAGCCAAGTGATTATGGCAATACCCGCCAGATTCACAGCTCTTTTCAGTAGTGGACATCAATGTGTATTCAGTCAGTAGGTTATTATGATTAGATCAACACACAAGAAAGAACAAACAGTTAGAAAAAGACATAACTGTGTTAGCGTAGTTTAGTTCGTATGTTTAACTACACGTAACTCAACCTTCAAATTGAAATGTGATTTTAGCCATGACTTACGACAATTTGCCTCAATGATGCTGTAGGCGTTTTTCTATTTCAAGAATATGAATCTGTCACTCTTTTCTACATCTATTCTGTGACCATACTGAGGTCATCGTCGCAAGTATAAGAAACAGCAGATTTTAGGGTTGTCACTTCGTAAAAAATCAGCTGGCCATGTGAAAACTTTGTTTTAGTTTTTTCAGAGATACCAATCGAAATTAGAAAAGTCGTTGAACAAAAGTTGTTCCCCGGGGGGGTAGAAATACCCAGCTTTTCGCTTAGTACATGTATATTGTTACACCATGTATAATATTGTGTCGTGCCCAAGTGCACAAGTACCTACAACTATTAGTGCACCCGATAAACATTATTTTATGGTGCCTAAAAAATAAGATTGGTGCAAAGTTATTAAAAGAAAGAAATCTCTTTCAAATAAAATAAACACTAGATGGGCCCCGCGGCTTCGCCCACGAACCAGAGATTTTTGTCATACAAATTCCAGAAAGTTATTGCACACCCCCTAGTTATTGTTATTGAGTAAAAATAAAAAATACGTGTTAAATTATTCATTCCAGAGATAAGTTGTACCGAGTTTTGAGAGAATCGAACCAAGGAATAATTATTTTCCATACAAACTTTACCACCCCATTTAACCCCTTCAGAGATTATTTTTTCTAAATTTTACTATCCTATATGTTATTTTAAGTCCCAATCGATTTACATACCAAATTTCATCTAAATAACTTAAGTAATTACGGAGATTATCGATAACAAACATTCACACAGACTTTCCCATTTATTCTAATAGTAAGATATTAAGATATTAATAAGGTTACTTAATACTTTATATAGACACTCACACCACACACCGCGTTCCATGTACCTACTTACTTACTGTGAGCGACAAACGACGAAACAGCCGAAAAACGCTTTCCGCCCCTACTGTACCGTTGACTCGCCGGGAATTGTGACGTCACAGGCGAAATGCCTCGCACTTATTTCAAAATACGTTTGGGGTTCAGTAAAATTGGAATAACTTTGTCATTTTTCAAGTTTTTTAAATAATTCTTTCACCATATATATTGTAATTTATATGCCCTTCAATTTATGTAAGTAGTTTTTATTTTTGAAAAATTGGAAACTTCCTTATTGCGTTAATAATGGCAATGGGTATGGCAAAAGAGTATATAAGCGATAGTTTTTATGACTATATATATATTTGTTTTTCAATTTGACTAAATTCCTTTATAATAAATAAAGAAAAAAAAATGACTATTATTCCTATCCTAGTAGAGGGGCCGAATTCCACTAATTTCAAAACAAAGGTCTCAATAGTGCCATTCAATTAAGATGATTAAAATGACATTTGTGCATTTGGTATTCTTCTATTTTTTGCGCTTACAGAGACTTTCATAATTAGAATGTACAATTGGTAGTCATCAACGTAATCGTCACACTTATGAATGAACCTCAAAATGTTTGTGCTAGTAGAATACCAAAAAGAGTTTAACATTGTCATTTTGACACAATAATATTTAAATGGTGAAACGATTTATTTAGTGGAATTCGGGCCCAGGAAGAGCTCAATCGCCTATTAATCGAACCACCGAGACCTCATACAAACCATCTTTCAATATTATTTCAAAAGAAAGACATAAAAATATACGGACATTTAACTTATCCCCAGTGTTATGTTTGTGCCATATAACACTGGTTAAAAGTTAAATGTTATTTGATAAATTTATTTACATAATAATAAGATATAAAAGTTTGCTTTTGCATACCCATCCCCATATACCAACGCAATCGACCCTTGAAAACCCTAAAACAGAAGCATCTATTGGAAAGAACCAGTACGTTTAACATGATCAAAGGCAACGTTAAAAGAGGTTTTCAACTTATTTTGATATTAATTAAATAATGCTGGACGATTCACACAACAATTAGACCAATACTAAGCAGAGCTTGTGTTAAGTATCACTACATAGTATAAAACAAAGTCGCTTTTTCTGTCCCTATTTCCCTATATCCCTTTGACTGCTTAAATTTTTAAAACTACGCAACGGTTTTGATGCGGTTTTTTTAATAGATAGAGTGATTCAATAGGAAGGTTTAATAATAAAACCTTGCGAAGCCGCGGCGGGTTGCTAGTAAAATATATGTAATAGTCTTATTCATTGTTTTGTGTAGATAATTAAAAATTCAACGACCTTCATCTGTTTATCTAAAAGAATTAACGTCACAGATGAGTCCATTGAATTTTCCCCGTCAAACCAATTAAAGTATCCGCCACTGAAACCTCGTATAATTGGAAAATTATAGGAGGCATCAGCGATATACTATAATTGGTTTATGTTAACGCGATACATGATTATCATGTAGAACCTGTTACAATTTTAAAGCTTTATTATAATATATTCAATAAAATAATATATCAACAACTTGTTTAACATATTTTATGACATCATAGACTATCAACAACTTGTTTTACATTTTAACAGTTATAGACAGTTAATAGACTCTGTCTAGTCAAGTCTCTAGTTAATAGACATATTACTCTAGCAATACAACCCATCCGTTCTGAAAACTTCTATGTATAACTGACTTAAACAAAAGCTTGCTATATCTTCTTCTCCCAGATCTTATCCCACGCTAAGTGGGGTCGGCACAACATGTATTTTTCTTCCATTTTCTTCTGTTATCCGTCATCTCCGTATTCACACCTTTCTTAAGCATATCCTCTTTCACACAATCCATCTTTTCTTCGGTCTGGCGCTTCTTTTAAACTTCCTCTGATGTATTCGTTCCTTATCTTATACATCCTTGTCATACACACATCCATCTCATCTCAACATTCGATAAATGATGTAAAGAATATTTAATCTCACTGTCATACGATGAAACAGAGGGTTTGCTTGAATTTGCCAAATGATTGCTCATACACACACACACACATATCGTGGTTGCTCCTGTTGCCCGGACTCTTAAGAGATCGGTGTCCTCAGGAGCACCATACACATTCACACACACACACAAACACAACACACATACACACACAAACTCATCACACATACACACAACCACATCACACATACACACACACACACACACTCAACCTCACTTACCGTACATACCACATGTTTTTTCTAACAGAGACTGGCTAAAATCTATACTTATAATAAAACTGTAACAGGTCCAATTCTGTACATTGAAGATATTTTGAAAATTTTTTTGGAGGGCACTCTATTATCGATCCTGAAGCCAAAACTCTAATTTTTTTCATTCATGTCTGTCTGTCTGTCTGTCTGTCTGTCTGTCTGTCTGTCTGTATCGTAAACGCGCATCACGCCGAAACTACTTGATGGATTGAAATGAAACTCGGCATGATTATAGGTCATACTACGAGGAAGGACATAGGATACTTTTTATCCCGGAATTCAGTAAGGTTCTCATGGGAGAGGGTATGAAAGTAAAAATCCTTTACCGCGCATCACGCTCAAACTGCTGAATGAGTTGGAATGAAACTCGGGACAATTTGAGTTCATAGTACAAGGAAGGACATGGGATACTTTTTATCCCGGAATTCGGTAAGGTTCCCCTGGGAGAGAGGGTGAAAGAAAAATTCTTTAACCACGCATCACGACGGAATTGAATGAATTTGAATGGAACTCGGGACGATTGGACATGGGATATATTTTATCCCGGAATTCAAATTGAATTGAACTGATAAACGCGAAAGTTTGTAAGTATGAATGGATAAATGGATGAATAGATTGATAGATGGATGGATGTTTGTTACTCTTTCACGCAAAAACTGCTGAACGGATCTGGAGGAAATTTGGCAGAGAGATAGATTATAAGCTGGAATAAGAAATGGGCTTTATTTTATCCCGAAAATCCCACGGGAAAGGGAATTACGCAAGTAAAATCGCGAGTACTCCAAATACTAATCATGCGCAGACGAAGTCGCGGGCACCAGCTAGTATTTAATATAAGTATTTCTTTTTTTTTTTTTTCTTTTTGTTTGATTGTTTTTAAATATACATTTTCACTGTAAACTCATCCTATTCTTTGTTTGAAAATGTAATGTATAAGTTTCTTAACATAGTGTAAAGCTTTGGAACTGTACTCTTTTAACTTCGGAGGAGGGCGTTGTCATCTGCGACACAGTTTTTTTAAAATCATGAAGGAGGCGAGTACCTACTATATCGCCTCCATTATGATTTTTTACTTTTTATAGTAAGTCCCAGTGTGGAAATAAAATCTGGGTGTCATTTCCGTCTGCCAGCAGCTTATACGGGTTAGTGGAACTAAAGCCGGTTGAATTCAACTACTTTTTAGTTGAAAAACAGACGGGCAATTGTGGCCACTTATCATCACTTAACACTAGAAATGCTATATTTGATTATAGGCGTAGTCTGCGGTTGCAGGTCCTTCAACGCAAGAGGTTACGGGTTCGCTTCCCGCCTGTTACAAATGTTTGTACAATCTTCAGATATTTCTATCGGGTGGTTCATGGTGTTTTCTTTGCATATTATATATTTTAGGGTCAAAGAAGAGATTTTATTTTTATTGTATAAAACAATATTCAACTACGGATATCCAATAGAGCACAGTACTTACGTAATTATATTAAATCGTATCCAAACTGGTTGTACCACAGGTCCTTAAGCGTCCTCCAGCTTGTAAACAAGTCGTGTGGCCCGTTTGTTCCATGCGTGGAACTGTTCCAATCCTAAACTGTTAAAGGAATTTAGTCACGCACTGGCCGTTTCAACAACCGGATCGAGTTCACTCACGCTTCGAGCGGTTTACTGCAGTTTCTATTTACTTCCAATATTATATATTTGTAAGTAGAAATAACAGTATCCCTTCTGGTTGCACCACAGGTCCTTAAGCGTCCTCCGGCTAGTAAACAAGTCGTGTGGCCCGTTTGTTCCAAGCGCGGAACTGTTCCAATCCTAAACTGTTAAAGGAATTTAGTCACGCACTGGCCGTTTCAACAACCGGATCGAGTTCACTTATGCTTTGAGCGGTTTACTGCACTTTCTATTTACTTCAAATACATAGGTTTTTAATATATGTATTAATCATTAGTTATGTAGCCGCTTTTTTGTTTTGATTTATTCAAAAAGAAAATTATAATCAAGGAATAGAAAGAAATGAAAACTTATATACAATTGAACCGTCACTCGTAATAAATCATCCACACAGCATCATCTAGCTCCAAGCTAAGCATAGCTTGTGTTATGGGTAGCTACTAATATACTTAACATAATACATAGGTACATGTTGTTTTGAAAGTAATGTGCCATCGTTCTCTCGCACGAAGTGCAAAAATTTTGGTCCTTACCCACATATACTTATTTCCACATCACAAGTCTAGAACTTAGTTGGAATGAGGATTCGAAACTTTAAATAGTTAACTAGGTCTAAAAATTAATATTATACTAATATTTAAGACCTTCTAAAATAAATGATTATTTATTTATATACACAAAACACCCAGAACGCCGCCACAAATATTTACAGTTAGTAAAACATTTGTCCTAAGGCGGGAATCGAACCCGCAACCTCCTCCGTAACAAACGGACCTTCGTCCACAGAGCCACATCGATCGTTTTACATATTGGTTTAGTTGGGTTGAAATTTTTTTTTTAAATACAACAGCTGAGCTTACTACAAAAAAAATAATAACAAAACATAGAACAAGTTTAACTGATCCATTTCAATACCAGTCGAAAGAATCTCCAAGACGCTGGCTGCATAAACCCGCGATAAAAAAAATAGTAAAAAAGGAAGCAAAGGCAAAGAATATTACGAAACAACCTGCCAGCATTCAAGGCATTTTGCCTTCTGGTGAAGGCTTAGATTTTTAAGAGTTTGCTATAATCATAAATACTAGCTTTAGGCAATTACACTATTACTCTGTTTCAACTACTCTGTTCGACCTCAAAAAACAGCTTGATCAACATTACTCAATAGGGAAATCCTGTTAAAGCTAAGTGCAAATGAAACTCCACGTTTCTCTCACTCGCACTTTGTATATTGGTTTTGTTACTTCTCATGAAAACGCCATTTATGTAACTTAGTACGAAAGCCCCTGTGTAAATATCATGATGTACACAGCGTAATAAATCAACTCAGACAATGTAAAAATGAATGGAATGAGTCACGCACGGATGTCTGATTTTCGGGGCTGGCGTCTGCTCTTTGTAGATACCGAGTATTTGCATTTACGCCTGGCTTTGTTCGGAATTGTCAACAGAAAACCACGAAATGGGTAGAGTTTAGCCATGATTCTGACACTCTTAATTTCGGTATAATTGGCGGTTGAACCACCAAACTGAAAATAATTTCGTGGAACGAGTAAAGGTACCTACCTACTAAGTTGTTTACGTATCTACTAATAGTTTTCTAAGATTAAATATTTTTTCATTTTAAAATGATATTCTAGTTTCAATTGGTTAAAACCACTTGCCACTTGGCTGTGAAAGCAAAATCAATGAACTACTCTACCACATTCAATAGAATAATAAATTGGGGCAAAAGTTATCACCTTATTGGAGACGCTACATCCGCAAATGGCGGCAAATGTCAAATCTGTTATCAGATACAGAATACACGTCAAAACCATGGAATGCAGTGCTCAATAACGTGGAATAATTGGCAATTTGGTGATTTTTCATAGAAAATCATGATGAACGATGAAGCTCGTTTTAATTTTTACGATTACGTAAATACCTAATATAAAAAATATCGCTTCTGGGGCTCTGAAAAACTGAAATTACCCACAAACCCGTTCAAAATTACTGTGTGATGTGCTGTTTATGTTGAAGGAGCCATATAAAACCAAAACTTATCATTCAATAATAATAATAATAGCAATTTCAGCAAAACTATATCGGGCGTTCACCTACATAAAAAATTTAAGGCCCCTATTACGTAAAAACGCGGAAATGCACTTTTTCATCGTCCAAATTCTATGACTTTCGTTCGTTGCTTGAAATAACAGTTTCTTGTTAATAGTAGATTGTTTCCTTAACTTCAATAATAATTAAACAGATTTTTGATAACTTATTTTTTTATTTAGTTATAATCATTCTCCCGATGCAAGTTTAGGCAAAAACGCTCGGAGACCTGTTTTGGGAGCTCTAATTTGAAGATTCCATTGAATATAGACCATAAAACTATTTTTTTTAAGGTAACAAATATCCCATTCTTCGATAATAATTAAATACATTTTCGTTATATGCCTTTATATGAAGGGAAAAAAATCTGAACCGAGGTTAACTTTCGATCGAAAAGGCTTCGAAACAAACCCTAATATCTCCAAAGTTTTACATCATTTTGACATAAAAATTATACCAAAATAATCTTCATTGTTTTCTTAAACTACAATATTAATTTTACGTTTTAAATCCCAACTAATTTTTTTTAATGAATTTATTAAAAAAGGTATATATTTCATTGTGCCGGCAATCTGCCCTCAGTACCGCGCGAGCGCTTGTCGAAGGTGGACCTATGTCACTTTTGCTCGCACTCTCCGTCGGACGAAACGCCCAAAAAATGCTGCGTTTATGAGCGAGTTAGAACGTTTTGATCGTTGTAAATATTTACATTCGCATAGTATATTTCAAAAATTTTTAAATTCGTACATTATTATTACATATTATACCAGATAGTTATTTTTATTATAACTGAGGTTTATCACAAGCCGAAATGGGGAAAAATAAATAGAAATGCGTTACTAAACAAAAAAAAAACTAAATATTCTATCGTTGAAGAAAGCAAGGTATGGTATTATTTTATTTTACCCTTTATATAAAATTGGTTTACCACTCACTGACTCACTCACTCACTCACTGACTGACAATGTCACAACAGGGAGAACAATCATGTCATGATTGTTCTCCCTGTTGGTGGAGGGGGAGGTATGGTTTTTTTTCGTAAATGTGTAGGGGGGGTGGGGGGGAGTTTGGGAAAATTTCAACTTTTTTAAATTTCGAACCCCCTCTAGGACCCCCCGGGGGTTCTTCGGCCGTGTGGGGGGGTGGGTCAGATTTTTTTGTGGGGTCGTCTGGAGGGTTAGAATTCGTTTTGGGGGGTGAATTTTTTTTGACCCCCAAGACCCCCCAACACCCCCGCTTTTGACTTGCTACCGGATAGCGTACCGATAGAGGATTTTGGATGGCGGGATCGTATAGAGGGTTAAGTCCTTAATAGGAAGGAAAAAAAAATCGACCCCCTCTCATGACCCCTTTTTAGAACCCCCCTTCGTATCTCCCGAACGGCTCACGATGGAAAAAAAGTCTTTTCGCAGTCGCGTAGAGGAGGTCGAATATTCGCGAAAGCCAAAAAAAGTTTGACCCCATTGCACCCCCAGACCCTCTTTTTTTAAAAAAGCCGTTTTTTGGCCAATTTTAAGGGTTTTTTTTAGGGTGGAGCATCGAGGCGAGCGAAGCGAGCCGAGATGCGACACTGGGAACCAGCACGGCGAGCGAAGCGAGCCGTGCTGCATTCCCCCCACGACCCCCAGGACAACCCCCTCTAGGACCCCCCGGGGGTTCTTCGGCCGTGTGGGGGGGTGGGTCAGATTTTTTTGTGGGGTCGTCTGGAGGGTTAGAATTCGTTTTGGGGGGTGAAATTTTTTTGACCCCCAAGACCCCCCAACACCCCCCGCTTTTGACTTGCTACCGGATAGCGTACCGATAGAGGATTTTGGATGGCGGGATCGTATAGAGGGTTAAGTCCTTAATAGGAAGGAACAAAAAATCGACCCCCTCTCATGACCCTTTTTTAGAACCCCTCTTCGTATCTCCCGAACGGCTCGCGATGGAAAAAAAGTCTTTTCGCAGTCGCGTAGAGGAGGTCGAATAGTTGCGGAAACCAAAAAAAATTTGACCCATTTGCACCCCCAGACCCCCTTTTTTAAAAGAAAACTATTTTTTGCCCCATTTTTGAGGTTTTTTTAAGGTGGAGCATCGAGGCGAGCGAAGCGAGCCGAGATGCGACACCGGGACGAGTACGGCTCGCTTCGCTCGCCGTGCTACGTTCCCCCCACGACCCCCAGGACAACCCCCTCGACCCCCCCTGGGGTACTTCGGCCGTGTAGGGGGGTGGGTTAGCAAGGAGAACAATTATGTCAATCAGCGTTACCCACACCCCCCTACACGTTTCCGTAAAAAAAACATACCTTCCCAGGTATGTTTTTTTTACGGAAAGGTGTAGGGGGGTGTGGGTAACGCACCAATTCAGGAGTGTAGATTACGAAAAGGGGTTCTAAATAAAAAAAAACAGCCTACACAACCGACGCGAGCTGCTTGCAGCTAAAAACTAGTTTCTAAACACCTAGACAAATTTCGATCACGTGATCGTTTGCGACTAAACCCAGGGTATGTTGACTACGAATTTGAGGTGTGTTTTTAATTTTTATAAGTTTATTTTTCTTTAAAGGCGATTTTTTTTATTTTCGTATAAACTGAGGATATAAATTACGAATTTCAGAATTTTTTTATTCCAGTACGGTAAGTACGGCTCTTACTATGTCTACCAGTGGCGAAGGGTGAATATTCACATAAAAGAAAACTTAGCTAGGTACCTAGGTTAGGTATGTTATTTATGTCCCTAAAATTGATCTTTGGTATCATTTCACTTATTTTATTAATAACGATATTTAAATTAAAACAATTTTATTGTTTGGAATCAATTAATCAATTCAACATGTATTTCAATACGGTTTAAAAAAAAAAAAAATTTGTCGCATACGTTTTTTTTATTGTAACAGTCTTATTAATTATTACGGAACCCTTCGTGACGCATAGTTATAAATATAATGTGTAATAAAAAAATCTATCCATATACATATTGTATTATATTATTATAATAGTTTTCTAGTACCCATAACACAAGCTTTGAGTAGCTAATTTTGGGGCTAGATGGTGCTGTGTGGATTGTCCTGCATTATTATTATTATTATACCAGGGTACAAATAAAGAGCCTCTTCTTGCGACGACCGCATTAATGACGGCGTTTTTTAAATGAATATTTATTATGACGTCACTGTAATAGTTAGACATATATTGTAGCGATGTTTTTTGTAGTTAATAATGTGTTTTGCAAAGTCGTAGTAAATGGTTTTGTTCTATCATCAATAGTTTTCGTAGCGCACGCGCCGAAAGACATTTTGTGACTTACTTTTTTACACCTTGTTTTAGATAATTTAAGTTTTAGTAGGGATCCTTTTTTTTACTAATAAATATAGTCTATGTTGGTTGCTGAAGGATAAGTAGCATTCAAATGGTGAAAGAGTCTTCAAAATTGGTCACTTTGTGAGTTTATTCGTTACATACATACAAATCTTTCACATTATAATATTACTAGTTGCGCCCCACGGCTTCGCCGGCTTGTAAATTTATTTGTCAAATTGAGAACTATATCGATGTCCAAGGCTGAGAATAATCACTACGTTTGATTCTTTGGTGGGTAGGCCACGTTTTGGAATTTAGAGCCGACGCGGAGAGCGGATGCGCTTATCTATTATTTACATACGTAATGGTTTTCAGGTAATGGTATCATGTTTTGAGTGAATGAGAGAAAAAGGAAAAGTTATTTTTCTTTTCCTAAAAATTTATTGCAAAAGCCCTAGGGGTTATATTGTAAAACATAAAAATACGTATTTAATTATTCACTTCAAAATTTATTTGAACTGAGTTTTGATTGTTTCGAACCAAGGAATAATAATTTCCCATACAAAATTTACCACCCTATTTAACCCCTTTGTAGGCGATAGGGAAGGGAAAACAAAGACCTTTGCTGTGAGAAACGACGAGTGAAGCGGATCAGTGAGCGTGCGCGCGATGGGTCTGAAAAAGCTACTGAAGATCTCTGAACGGGCGACCGCGGCATCCAACCCCGCGTCCCGCACCTTTGCGCGCACCCCCCTCGAACACGCGACGCTCGCAATTGTTTTAATATTTTCAAATTCAAAATACATAGACAAAATATCAGTAACAAGAAAGGAGTTTTTAACTATGCGTTGCATACATTCCCCCCCCCCTAGTGCTGGAGCAGCACTCAGCATCAACCGTGATACGTGCGACGCGTGTTGCGTTTCTTCGCAATATCCCAGTCTTAGTCTTAACGTCGACCACTCGAATTCTACCATCTTTTCCGGCTAGTGCATTCTGTATCAAACCTTTCGGCCATACATTTCGGGGAGAGTTGGGGTCAACAACCAGCACCAAATCACCCACTCGCAGGGGTTCTTGTTCTGCGTGCCACTTCTGCCTAGGTCTCATATCTGGAAGAATCTCCCTTACCCACCGTTTCCAAAACATGTCAGTCAGTTTTTGTGACAAGCGCCACTGCTTTCTCAAGTAGGTATCTGACTCATCAAAGGTACCTAGTGTAGGTAAGTTGGAAGATGTACCCAGTAGGAAGTGATGATGTGATTGTCCGCATTCTTCTACATCACAAACTGGCGCGGGGCAACTGTCTTGTTTATGTTTAGGCAATAAACACTTATAACACATCCCGTATCGTTTTACAAAGGTCCACCGGTCCGGAACGGGCGACCGCGGCATCCAAGCCCGCGTCCCGCACCTTTGCGCGCACCCCCCTCGAACACGCGACGATCGCAATTGTTTTAATATTTTCAAATTCAAAATACATAGACAAAATATCAGTAACAAGAAAGGAGTTTTTAACTATGCGTTGCATACACCCTTCAAAGGTTAATTTTCAAAATAATACTTCATATGTGTTATTCTAGGTAAAATAAATTAGTAGTTACTGCAATAATTATAACAAACATTCACACAGACTTTCACTTTTAATGTAATAGTAACATAGTAAGTATAAATTAAATTACCTACATAAAAACGATAAGACAAACAGATACTATTAAATTATTTATAAATCTATGGAAGCGATATTTGATTCACATAAAAAAATCATCTACCGAAATCAATCCTAAGAAAACTTTGTAAAAATTACTGGTGGATCAAGATTTTATAGCAATACTCGCTTGTATAGCACGATGCCCCGCCCACTCGGTGCCGAATGTACCTAAATCAGCAGAACTTCGCAATGTAAATCGCCTCTTAAACCAAAACAATATTCCGTGGAAATAACCTCTGAAAAACTGAAAAAGGATTCAACTAACTACTTAAATTTCTTGTTGAATTGCTCTGCGTAGTTTTAAGTTTCTTTCTTTGCTTTATAAAATAAACTGAAAGATAAGGTCAATAAAATTCTTGGTTTAAATTAAAATTACTATAAATTTTTTCTGGAATTTATCAAAAAAAGAGATTTTCAATTTGACTGTTTTTTTTAGTTGTTACACTTTTTTTCAAGTTTAATTTTAATGATTTTTTTTTTGGAATCTTTTGCTTCTCGTGTTTAACGCACTCTTTTAAATTTAATTAAATTTAAAAGTTTTAGTTAGCTTAAAACACGAGCCTGCGTTTGTCTTATGGCAAAAAGCTACGTAAAATAAAAAAAAAGTAACTCTTTCATTGTTTTAAAACCAGACTAAACCAGTTTGCTTTAAATTCGACTGCAACGAAAGCAGTTCAAGCTCGTATTTTTACAATCGCCGTATGCAGTTCAATATTGGACGATAAAAAAACACACTGCCATCAAACTGTGGAGCTCGAACTTACAAAGTTCAGTCAAGGGACATAGTTAGAATTTAAACAGCTGGGTTACTTAAAAACTGTTATCATGCATCCTCTGCGACGGGTTACATTCTCACCTTGGGATTTTTTTTTGAGAAATGCTGCAAATCAAATATAATTATAATTAATATAATAATACGTATAATTTGTGTATAATATGATAATTATCCATGTAATGATCAGTTATCGTAACACAAGCACTTCATCATTTAGGGCTAGTGGTGCTGTATTAATATCCAGCATTTTTTTAGTTATCACCCGAGAATTGTCCTATTTCCGAAGCTTCTCCTCCAAAACCTTTTTACCTAGCGTTCTAGACTTCGTTTAGCTTTCGTAGACCGATCCCTTTCCCCGCCATCACCTTAAACTTGAACAAAACTAAGCATTACAAACAAATAAATACAATTTTATAATTTTAATTTTATTGATTAAAAAATGTTCAAATGAATAAGCCGTTGAGAAGTTGAGCTATGTTGAAGCGAACGCTATTGTGCGGTTCCATGAAAGTTCAAATGGCGAACGAACAAACTAGTCTGCGTGGATTTTGAATTTCGAATGAACGATACCTTTGATTCTAAATTCAAAATACTATTTCGATTTTTTCGAATGAATCGGTTCATTATGATTTCGATACTGATTTTGAATATAGAAATCAATGGAATACTCAATGAGTAGTTCGTAGCTATTTGTAGCAATTCGTAGCAAATCATAGTGCTACGGTGTAGCGATTTCGTAGCAAGCTAAATATTGAATTACTCTTTAACATCTATGAAATGAATGTGCAATGTTATTAATACTACACAGTTAATTAACCTAACAGAACTTTCCCATTGTTCTCTTTGTATGCAGGCTTTTTCCTTTTACTTTGATCGAAAGTTAACAATAGAGAACCTTCGAGAAGGGACTTATTTATAGGCATGAATGTGTTGGGAATCTACTAGAGGAAACTCGCCTTCACTAACTGTATTGTAACATCACTGCTATCACCAATCCGTCTACATGGTGATTATAGCAAAAAACCCCTAGTTTTGGGGTGGCTTGTGCAGCAGTGGACATTTAAATATTGATCAGATTTGACGACTTCTCTGGCACAGCGGGCTAGGTCCGTTTGTTATGACGGCGGTCGGCAGTTCGATACCGGCCTTGGGAGGAATGTTTGTGAGATCTGAAAATATTTTGTTCCTAGGTTCTGGGTGTTTTCTATATATAATATATATATCTAATATATGTGGTCTGTCTGTCAGTCAGTCAGTTACTCTTTTACATATTACTAGTAACCCGCCCCAGCTTCGCACTGATGCATTATACATATAAAAATTCCTCTTGAATCGCTTTATCTATTAAAAAAACGCATCATAATCCGTTGCATAGTTTTAAAGATCTATAGTTTTAAAGAAACATGCATAGGGACAGACAGACAGAGGGAAGCGACTTTGTTTTAAACTATGTAGTGATATAATATGATACTATGTATGTATATAAACTAACACGTCATAACTCAAGACCGTTTAAGCCTGCCATTTACGTCTTGGCAAACATCTTAGCTAATAATTCTGAATACACTAATTGCGTATTAATTACACTCAATTGGATAGTCAAGGGATGCCATTTACAGTACAATTTAGAACATTTTGAATGTGTAATAATAATGTGTAGTAGTAATTAAAAATTCATGCTTTTGACTTCATTTGGATCAGTGAAAGTGCTTTTAGAATGTTTGTAATCATTTGCATGTACACTGGCCTGTAAAACTATTTTATCACTTTTAATCGACTAATCATAAATTAGATTACAATTGTGCTAGACTAAGATTCTCAGTTTATCATATACAAAGCTTTTAATTGTTTTTTTCGAAATTAATAGAGATTGAAAAAAAAAACAGTTATTTTATCAGCTTTCTTAGAAACGATAGAAAATGATACTACATAAGGTTCATTTATTTGAGGTTGTGCATTCGATTTCCTTATTGGAAGGAATGTTCGTACGATCTGAAAATATTTATTTCGGGGTTCTGGAGTGTTTTTTATATATAGTAAAAATATCTGTCTATGTAATGTATTGTATTAAGTATATCAGTTATCTAGTACCAAATTACATAATTTATTAGGATAACATAATTAGATCACATAACTCAATAGTATACAATTATAACAAACTCTTAAAAATCGAAGCCGTCACCAGAAGGCAGAGTACCCAGAATGCTGGCAGCATTGCCACGTTGAATGGCAATGCTAATTGCTATTCTAGTACCTATAAAATAAAGTCTGCTTAGGGAAGAGTTAGATGATGTATGTATATACCTAAACCGCCAGCGATGCTGAGTTATGTACGTTATTTACCTCTTCCGACTCCTCTTTAGACAAACTACAAATTTCGACGATGTGAATAATGCAATCTCAAAAGTTGTCCACTGGTTTAGCGTCAATAATCTTTTGCTTAACGAAACCAAAACGAAATGTATTAGATTTATTCTACCTAATGTGAAACAAGTTAAGGCTGATGTAAACGTGAAAGGAGAAACGTTAGACATTGTAGAAAGTACCGTATTCTTAGGAATCACTCTAGATAGTAAGCTTCAATGGGGCCCACACATAGATAAGCTATCGAAGAGACTCAGTTCTGCAGCATATGCAGTCAAAAAAATCCGTCAATTTACAGACGTGGATACTTCTAGACTTGTTTATTTCAGCTACTTCCATAGTATTATGTCTTATGGTATACTACTGTGGGGGAACGCTGCAGACATTAACACCGTATTTGTGCTGCAGAAGAGGGCTGTTCGTGCAATCTATAATATGGGTCCCAGAGAATCTCTCCGCTATAAATTCAAAGAAATAAACATAATGACAGTACCATGTCAATATATTTATGAAAACTTGTTGTACACTCATAAAAATATCAATAGGTTCACTAAAAATAGTGACATACATAATGTTAATACTAGAAATAAGAATAAACTCGCTTTGCCCACAACTAGATTAAACAAAGTTAATGTATCTTTCAAAGGGCAATGTATACGCTTCTACAACAAAACTCCAAGAGAGTTGCAAAAATTATCGGTAAATAAATTCAAACAAATTATCAAAACTATTCTTTGTAAAAAGGCTTACTATAAAATATCTGATTATTTAGATGATAAAAAAGCTTGGGACGAGTTTTGCTCCAACTCTAAAACTAACAACCTAACAAGGTAAAGGTTTCTTGTTCGCTTCTTTACTTTACCTAAATAGACCGAAGTGAACAATAATCAAAGTGAGCACTTTATTTCATAATTTCAATTATTTTTAACATGTACTTTATGACGTGTCCAAGTGTCCTGTAAGGTCTTAAGGAAATAAAACTTTGAATTTTGAATTTTGAATTTTCCATTAGGGATGGTAAAGGAAAATGACGGACGAAATGCTGAGTCAAATAAAATTATTATAAATAAAATAAGGTAAGAGAAGTAAGTGGATGTGATATGTGGCGTCGGAAATTGATCAAATAAATGGAAAAGCCGATTATTCTGCCAAAAGCTGTAAGCCATTTTCTGTCGAACGAATAAAAAATGAGGAGTTTGATATATTTCAGCAACAATTTTACTACGAAAAAAAACAAAAACTGACTGTAGCTAGTAATTATAGGAAACTAAATAACAATCAAGTGAGTCCCCGCTTTTTATTCAAAGGTGGTATAATCGCTTTTTCCATTATTTCAAAAGTGGTGAGTTAAAAACCCTTAACATGTAATTCAAAAGAACTGAAAACTGAATAACTTTATATCCATAGACTACATACAATTTAATCACTACATAGTATAAAACAAAGTCGCTTTTTCTGTCCCTATGTCCCTATGTCTTTATGTCCCTTTGAATGCTTAAATCTTTAAAACTACGCAACGGATTTTGACGCGGTTTTTTTTAATAGATAAAGTGATTCAAGAGGAAGGTTTTTATACTTATAAAAAAACCGTGCGAAGCCGGGGCGGGTCGCTAGTACTTTATAAAAGAAGCTTAGCTTGGGGCTAGATGCTAACTATGTGAATTAATTCAATAGTAACATAATACTTAGAATTTTTTACGATACAATACACAGAAAACCTAGAACCCTGAAACAAATATTCTGCGTCACAGGCAAGGCAAACCTTCACGTGCCGCGTCACATCGGCTGTCGTATTTATTTTATTTCTCACTATTTTATTCACTAAACAAACTAAAACCTTAAACCTCTTTAAAACCGTGCAAGTCTCCATTACAAAGATTTAAAACACAAGAATCTGAGATTCCTTTGGCTGTAAACATAATAAATGCAATAAAATGCAGCACCGTTGTGTTTCTAGTAAACGTCACTATGTTTATTATTTACAACACTAGCGATTTGGGATTCAACTGAAAAAAAATTTAAGACGCCTTATTTTGAGAATCTACTGTCTTATACAGATAACTAGCTTTTCGCTCGCGGCTTTACCCGCTTAGACTATTTGTCCTGTTCTACTTTTTACCCAATTTATCTCTGTTTATTTATTGAGTATTCCTGTAAAACGTGTTTTAATTTATGGTTTTATCAATAGGTAAATACTGAAAAAGTACAGAATAGAAATACCATGCTGTCTGGCATGGAATTTATAAGTAACATATCAATACGGAGCCAAATCACTACTACTACTAAAATTATTGCCCCTTTCATAAAAAATAGGACGACACCATTTTAAGTTTTAGCGACATTTGAATTCAATTGTTATTTATTGGTGTGAAGATATTATTTTTGATTAGGATTTAAAACACAAGACACTTACCTACCGAGATTCCCGAGCAAACTTAATGCAATCAAATACAGCAGTGCTGTGTTTCGAGGATACCTCCACTATGTTAAATTATTTACCTACGATATACCTACGTATTAGCAACTGTAAACTAATCTAAGGTCGGGTCTTTAAGCAGACTTTGATATTTCACTGCGTAATTCTCTACCTAAGTCACAACAGTTTAAGTACCTAAAGGTTCTCATATACGGTATTGATTGACCTTTCCTTTATTTTGATTTCCGATATCATATTCGATTCCGATATCATAGAAAATCATTGATCGCAGTGTCATTCAATATCGATTCCTAATCAAAACGACGAATCGATAGTGTGTGTGAAGATGGTTACTGAATTATTTAATCGAATGTGATATCGGAAATCGTAATAAAACTCCTACATGCAATCATGAATATCGTAATATGAATGGATATTGTATGACTTTTTGTACGATTTTATTAATTTCTCTTCAGACATTATTATAAAGTCCACATATTAAAATTTACTGTATGTATAGGGCCCGTATTGAATTAATTAAGCGCGTGTATTGTTCCGTTTAAACAAGGAAATGATCGATCGTAAGTATAATCTTAGTCAATAAAATTATGGTTACGTAAAAAAGTAACCATATTTATGTAAGGTAAGGAATGAAAAAAGCTGGAACGCGCATTTTTGCACAAAATTTTACGTCAGATTTATCATCACTATGAATTGTTTCGTATATGGGGTCTTAGTGGTAACTCCCCAACTACTCTTTCATAGACATTGTTTCATGTAGTCTATGAGACCAATCTTAACCGCAATTTCAATGATTGCATTTGTTTATCCTTGGTTGAAACTTTTTGGCCCCTTTTTGTAAATAATTATTTTCTTTATGTGTTTATTTTATAAATACCAATGGATTTCAATTTGTCATATAATTAATTTGGGCCTTAAAATGGTTTTTCTTTTTCTTTTTTTCTTTTATCAGATATATCTTCAATGCTACTTTGCTTTAGAATTCAAAATCAAACTCTTAGTTCGTCTTGCTAGCAGAAGCCCCAGGTGATTTAAAGCCAAGATTCCAAATTCAAGAGCCAAGATTCCAAATTTAAAAAAGAGTCCATTTACAATTTAATCAAATGGACATTCAGACACATTTGGACATTCCGACTTTACCCTTACTCAACGTCCAAAACCAGTGAATAAAGACCCGTCGTTCAGCCATTTTATTTGGCGCTGCAATATCTAATTAAAATGGCGTGCTTCGTCGTATCTTAAGGAATTAACTTGATTGCGAAGATATTTTACAGTTGTCTGGGCGGTACGGACAAACGCTAACTTTGTTATTTGAAGTGGTAAAGAAGTAGAGAGGTTTAAAAGGAGGTTGCGGAATATATTTTACTCTTTGAACTGATGCTGAAGCACTACGAAGATGTTGTTTGGTCGTATTGTAACTATTTAGACATTTTACACTGTCGTATGTTAAACAAAACTAAGGTCAATTCTACCTAAACAATGCCAGCCTTTGTGAGTCGATCTTGATTTAAACTTCAAATACTCTGGAACTCGAGTACTTTCACTCGAGTGAAAATGAAAGGTGGCTTTCCCCTTAAGTATCACTTTAAAGGTAGTTCTTTAGGTCTTAATTGAATCAGTCGGGAATTGCGTTCCGATACGCTTTCAGCTAGATCCGATACTTTTCCGATCGTTGCGAACACTGCTAACTACTTTTTAGAAGCTTTACTTCAATTGTGAGTTAGTTTTAGCCGTATCTTACACGCTAAATTTAGAGTAGTCTGAATGTAGATTAAGGTATATGAAATAATAATTTGGTAATTTATGTATTTAGCAGGTTATAATAAATTTCATTCATATCAATTATTAGAAATTTGACGCTTTTTATAACAAATACTAAAAAATGCTGTTGCATATGGGCGTGAAATCAATGCTTGGAATCTTAGCATTTGCATAGAAAAGAAAGACAGTTAAACAAACAGTTAACTACCTACTTATACAAAAGAATACTAATATAATATATACAGTTACTACCGTACCTATAGTATTAAATTTTATTTGTCTAAGTGCTTATTTTGTAAGCCTAAAGAAATAAAGATATTGATTTATACTTATATAAAAAGACTACAGTTACTTATCCAAAAAGACATACTTTAAAAAATTACTAATACAAACGTTACTAATACAAAAAGAACAAAACAACCAAGACACTTTACAGGATAAGTACATGGAGTACAATGCTAGCTAAGGTTCCGTACAAGACTAAGCCACCGCTAGTCATCCGTTAGGTATATTTTGTATCCATTTCGGCTTCACAGAAATACGTAGATACATGTAAAACAATTAAAAAAACTGTAAATCAGAAGAGTTTTTGTTGTTTATGCACTGCATCCGATCCATGTCCGTTCTGAATCCGAGAATGTATACAAATTGAAAGCTCGCTGTAAAACAAACGCGAAAACTTTTATAAAATTCGTATAAACGGGATATTTACCATGGCTTGTGTATTTTTGATATCTCTTATATCGGTGTATTAACAAAGAAAATTACAATCAGAAAATTACAGTAAGTTAGAACAAGTATTAATGGTGTTAATAGATTAATATTGTACTATGATGGATTTTGGAGGTATAAGTACAATTATTTCAGACACATGGTAATTTTAAGAGTTGAGTTTGAAGTGTGTTTACCTACACTATACTAAATGTTTTAGTGAACAAATGACAGGAGATAAGTATAGACCCTTAAAAAAAATCAGTGGGTGGAAAATAGAACGCCTTTTATGTGAGTACTTAAACAACCAAAAATGTTCACGAAGCGATAAACATTCCAGATTAAAGTTACTTTAAAACTTTTGGAACTGTGGTTATACCAACCAACAGTCTTTATACCTACTTTATTCGTTCTGAAGTTTTATCATAGTTCATAGTTCTTGATATATAAAAAATGTTCCGAAATCTCGTTTTTACATTAGTACTTGCATAGAACACATTACTTACATAAAAAAATAGGTAGACACAACATAAAAAATATTAAAATTCTTGATGATGATTTCGGAATAGATTCATGCAAAATGAGAGCTAATTGTTGAGTTACAGTACCTGAAAAATGAATAAAAATAGTAAAGATTAACTGAAGCTCATTAGCGCCTATGTCCAGCAGTGGCCTAGTTTATGCTGTTGATAATGATCATGACGAATTAACTAAAGAATAAAACCAAATTAAAACTAGCATTTATAACTGAAACAATTGAGTTAATAGCAGAACAATCAAGCTGATCTAGAGGTAGCTCAAATGATCCATAACAAAAAAGGAAAGAAGCGTCCCCAAGACGCTGACTGCTTTGCCCAGCTGTATGGCAATGCTGATGCGCTGCGACAGATACTCACCAGCTCTCCGTACTGCCAGAGATTTATTAGTAAAGTCGATACAAACATTTTAATTAAAACCGTCATCTAAAAATATGAAGTCAAACATCAATATTTTAACAGGACTGAAACATCGTTCAACATACATTGAAATAAAAAACAAAACTCGTAGACAATACTGTAAAATGAACATGTTTTTAAAACTCCAAACATTGGGTGTTTTTGAATTGAATAGCCTAGTAGCTTTATGCAGATTTGAAAGGATGGCAGAACATTCATTGATTTGGTATATTCGCATCTCGTGTCCTGTCATTTTGGAGTAAACAACTAGATCACTCGCATTTCGTGTCTTTTTTAAAATTACGTAAAAAGTACCTACTCAAAAGTTCGCATTTCGTGTCCCAAATTTATAAGATTCATATAAACAGAATAGTTTGACGAGATCTTTTTTGACTTCTAACAAAGGATTTTTCAGAATTATGTATTTGTAAACGAATGCAATAAAAAGCTTAACTAAATAAATTAATAATTAATGGTGGACGTCCCACACAGCATTATCTCAAGGTAAGTAGAGCTTGTGGGTACTAGATGACTGATATACTTAATACAAAACATTATACACATAGATACTGAATAAAGATATATTATTTATTATATACTAGCGACCCGCCCCGGCTTCGCACGGTTTTATTATAAGTATATAAACCTTCCTCTTGAATCACTTTATCTATTAAAAAAACCGCATCAAAATCCGTTGCGTAGTTTTTTGATTTTAGCATTCAAAGGGACATAATATAGTTTTTTTGATTTAAGCATTCAAAGGGACATAATGGCATAGGGACAGAAAAAGCGACTTTGTTTTATACTATGTAGTGATGGAAAATACCCAGAACAAAAATTTACAGATTTATCCCATGGCGGAAATCGAACCTGCAACCTCCTGCGTCGCAGACGTACCTTCGAGACATACTGCCACTTTCACTAAAAAAAAATATATATATCTAATATAATATCATATCAAATATCTAAAAAAATTTACTTACGTTAAGTTTTATATAGAAATTTACTTTGAAAGTTGTAGCACTTCAAAAACAGCTTTCGTTGTTCACGGAAAGCACCCTAAAACATTTACCTTCCTAAAATGGTTTTATATTACTCGCATTTTCAATTGAAAATAATATTTTCACTCATTTGCAAAAACCCGTCTCACAAAAATAAGAAAAAACGTCTTGAATTTCAAATAATTATGCTTCGTTTGTCGTTCCTTCACAATATTTTCAAATTTCCCTTGCCGGTATAAAAGAGGGTGAAATTAAACTGTGAATAACTTGTGATTATGGTTGAAGCATCCCTTTGGATTATGGGATTACGGAATTAAGACACTTAATAAATAATTTATACAACGTTTAGCTTCTCTACAACAATTCACAAAATTTCTTGAAACAATCTTACGTTTTTACGTTTTAGTTGTATCAAATCTTAAAATTAAAATCGTGGTTCACAAAAACATTGAAATTATTATTATCAATGGAGCTAAAAAAGTATTTTTTTTTAATAATACTGCCTACAAACTAAACCAAATGGAGAAGCTAAACGATCCACGAGAACTAATTATATCGTCGAATAAAATAACAAATGACTAACAGATTTTTTTTTGAATCATTATTTCTTTAAGCTTACAAAATAAGCTTTTCGTAAGGCACAAACAGCAGGTACTCTGGCATCACGAATTTTTTTCATATAATTATTTAATTACGTTAGGAACAAAGGAATTTCCAAAATTCACACGTTCAGTAAATTTCTCTTCGCTGCATTTTTAACCTTAGAAATTTCCCAAACCAATCAACCAACGTCTTTCATCAAAAACAATAAATTATAGACCTTATATCCTAGTGAATATTGCCATCAAAATACCATATAAAAGAGTCCCATTAGTCTCTTTCCCGTACACTCAGATAAAAAGCTTTCGGCGCCATCAATCCAGTAGGTAAGTGTATGTTATAAATGGATGACGTGACGTCACGATCTATCTCCGAGGTGATATATGGCAGCCGTCTTAGTACCTACCTATCTATTTTCGTGATTAGTTGCATTTCTAGAAGATGTATCGTATAATATAGCAAATATTACAAGTATATAAATGTTGGATATTGCACACAGCATCATCTAGCCTCAAAATAAACAGAGCTTTTGTTATTAGCAAAAAAATTTACAAATTTTTTTTTAAGTAAGTATAGGGATTCTTGGTTTTATATACTTACAGCGTTATTACTAAAAGATAAATGTAGCATTCGAAATAATTGTCCATAAGCGGGAATCGAACCCGCAAACTCCCCTGTCATAACCTTTGCCTAACACACCACATCGGTCGTCAATATGAATAAATATGTAAATAAAAACTAGAAGAGGCTTCTGTCCAGCTGTGAAAAGAGTGTCCACTGATGGTGAAAGGATTAATGAAAAGAATGAAGATGAAAGGTTGCCTGGAAGAGATAGCTTCTAAGCGATAAGGCCGCCCATAGTTCTTGTCTTATGTAATGTTCTTTTTCTGATATTCAATAAGAGACACGAGACACGCCGGCGACCTCGCGTGTGCATTAGTCATTAGTTTTTTATAATTTCATAATTGTGTATTTTAGTTTTAAGGTAGGTATATATCAGGTTTATTTTGTTGTTGTTCTTTAGTTTATTAGGTATATATTGTTCTAATGCTGTTCGAAATAAATGATTTTATTTATTATTTATTTATAATAAGAATTTTGGTATTGTATTGTACTAATGGACAGAATGCGCAGATAATGATTTCGGTGCTTAAATCGAGATCAAAAATTCCCTAACTAGATGCATCTGAGCTCAAATTCACTAAAGGAATGTTAGGAGTTCTTTGAAATTGTTTTGGAACTTTGAAAAATGATGCAGGGATTGTTATTTTAAATTGAAATAGTTGAGAGATTGATGGTTCGGAGTCTGTCAAAGTGTGAGGTGAACCGTTTAATCTTTTTGATGCTCTATAACAAGCTATTAGACTATACCTAAAACTGTTTTTGGTTTAATACAGGTTTTATTTAGGTTAAATGTATTTAAATATACTTACTCAAAAAATATTTAAAGACATCGGTATCCTATGATGTGCAATAATACTTAGAAAATACTTAAAATAATATATATACTTTATAATAATATATACTTTATAATATAATATATACTTTAAATAATACTTAGAATTACCGCCTTAATTTAATTTGTAGATATTTTTATTAATGAATACGTAATTAATACCTACCTTATTATATTGTAAAGAAGTTATTCACTGACAGAAAAATAAACATACCTTGATTTTATGCCTAGAAAATACTTAGATAATTAGAAAACTATTATCGTCATCGCTAATGGATGCTCAGCCGGTACTAAGGGCACTGGTCTACCCACGCTACTTATAAAATCTCCGATCTATAAAGCTAATAAAGTAGACCGTAAACTTATCGTCCTGCCATGTTTTGGCCTTTTGTACGCCAACGCCTCATAAACCCACTTTACCGCTTTTGTACTCAACAACGACATATATATTATCTCGTGTATTGCTTTTTATGGATATCGATAGGTTTATCCATCTACAGAATAATGGTATTCCAATAACTGCTGATTATTGGTATGAAAGAATAATTGGCGCGGCACTTGCTCTTTCGCATGTATTGTTGATTGGCGATTGGGGCTCACCAATTTATGTTTTAAACAATAAATTAAGCTGGGCGACTTAAATTAAACTTTAAGTCACCTAGCTTAAAATCCACAGCACAACGACGAGAGTAGGTAAAGCAGCATTGTTTAAATGTTCCGTACCTTGGAAATTGCCTAAGTTCAGGGTGTGCAAAATGCAATTTTCTGTTTGGAAATCTTTGTAATTTTCTCAGATATTAGTGAAATTTACTACCTTCATGATTGGGAAATAATACTTGGTAGGTCTACGATACCATCGCAGATTTTCACTAATGATGTTTAAAAATAAAAACAAAATTAGTGAAAATATGATCAAAAATCAAAACATTTTTTCTCATGTTTCGATCTAACAAATACTAACTACCATAAAGTCTGACGATCTCCTGATTTCAGTGTTTTTGAGTATTTCAACATCAGCACAGTTTCATGCGCCATGGTCACGGAAGAACTGAAGTCACTGCGACTGAGTTTTATTGGCAGATATATCGATCTAACCTCATTTTTCTACGAATGTTACAACTACCGTTCCCATCATCGAAAAAATTCAAATCATATTAAATATATAGCTGTAAGTAAATCAAAAATAAAAAATGCTGGGCAATCCACACATCCACACAGTCATCATCTAGCCCCAAAGCTAGCTTATACTTTAAGTTCAATCAAAACGAGCAAATTATTATCCAGAAAACCACAAGCGAAGTCGAAAGCAGACGCTAATGTAAAATTATTGTTCCCGTTACGTAGTGGCTTAAAAATTGCATGATGTATTTAATCCAGCCAGCCGACACCGCCGAGTCACGCAATTCATTAATATTTGCAATCACATTTCGCGCAATGAATCGCGCTCTCGGGTCTCATCACAACGCGACAACGGAGACACAGTGAGCTGGCGTCAGTACGATAGGTAATTATGTGTAATAGCACATTCTATCAAATATATAAACGATATAAACGATAATAAGTTGCTTTTGGAGGCTACCAAACTCTGTTTTCGTATCTCTTCCTAAAATAGACAAAATGAAACTACCTACTACAAAAAGCTTAACAGTTTAACAAACTGTACGTGTGAATTTTAGGAATTCCTTTGTTTACGGAATTATATCATAAAATAAGAGTGGGCGCCACTTTAGGTGCTGTGTGCGCCTTAAAATGTATGTATTCATGTGAAAAGTTAGGTCTTTGGTCAGCAGTGCGATAGTAATGGGTAATAAAATGATTAAGAATGTACTCGTTTCAAGTTCTAAACGCAAAAACACACAAAGCCAGCTAGAAAAATTACAACTCAACTCATAGAGATTTCTTTCAGAGACCTTACTCTTGAACACGTCAGAAAATAAAAATTATGAAAGAAAAACTAGGAAAAAAGTACCAGCGGCAGAACCAGTTGAGCATCGTAGTTGTTCCTTGGGTCCGGAAGGGAAATAAGGTGATCAATTCGATTTTTATTTAATTCAATCTTTTCAAAACGTGCATAAACCCGTGTGCTTAAGCTAATTCGCAATTAAATTGACTTTCTGTTTGCACTATGTAACGTAGCGTCATTAAATGATACCGTGCCACAGTATTCGCTACAATTCGCGATATTCGCTACATACATTCGCGACGTTACGTCCCCCATCGCGACGTATGCAAAACGTGTTTGAAGCATTCATGCTATCTCGATTTGCGTTTAGTACTCGCTTATTTGTTTACCATTGTGTTGATTACTTTTATATGACTGACCTACTGGGAATGTTTAGCTGAGGTCGTATGATGTGAGACCTTGCCTTAATTTGTTTTATTATTTTTACTAGCGACCAGCCCCAGCTTCGCACGGTTTTATTATACGTATAAACCTTCCTCTTGAATCACTTTATCTAATAAAAAACGCATCAAAATCCGTTGCGTAGTTCTAAAGATTTAAACATACAAAGGGACGTAGGGACAGAGAAAGCGACTTTGTTTTATACTATGTAGTGACTAGCATCTGCCTGCGGCTTCTCATGTGTCGTTTCTATTCTATTCTATTCATGTGTTATTTCACTCCCATGGAAACTGATTTAAAGGATAAAGTAGTGTTATTCCAGGGCTAGAACTACGCCCGGATCGTACTAGTAGTAGTTGGGTTAGTGGTAGTAGTTTTGGGTTCGTGGCTTAGGCCCCCAGTAGTCGACGCACCTGTGGTTGACGCCCCCGATTCTTGCGTGAAAGAGGTACAAACATCCATCCATTCATTCATACATCCATACAAACTTTCGCATTTATAATATAAGTTAGGATCTTTAATGCTGGATAGATCCCAGATGCTGGTACGGGAAGCTGTAGACAATGATTTATGGCGCTCATTAGGAGAGGCCTATATCCAGCAGTGGACTGAAATAAGCTGATGATGATATGAACCTTCTCCAGCTCAAAGCTGAGGGCAGTAATCCTGTTGTATGTCCCACTCTGTTCAGAGCCACAGGAGCAGTTGACATCAGATCTAATAGAGCTAAAGCTTAGCTCTGCTTTACCTACTATCTAATGTTTTTATCTTAGATATCTTATGTTTTAGAGCTCAGTTCCTTGAGATGGAAGCTTATTATAGAAGCGCACACATTTACCCATTAATGATTCCCCTACCCTTAATAATATAAATGATGGGAAATTTAGTTCTTAACTTATTTTTTATATTTAATGCTGGACAAATCCCACTCTGTTCAAAGCCACTAGAGCAGTTGACATCAGATCTTATCGTGAACTTAGCTCTGTTTTAACCATATCTAATGTTTTTGTCTCAGATGTCTTATGTTTTTGCCGTTTTTGCAGAATCTCTGGAACTTCGACTTTAACTTAGATATTGGTGTTGTTATGGTATTCGATATCTGATTACAATACATTACATAGATAAATTAGTTTTTATTGAGTAGGTACTTATACCTATCAGTTCCATAACACAAGCTAAGCGTTTGGGGCTAAATGATGCTGTGTGGGTTGTCCAGCATTTTTCTTTCACGCAAAAACTACTAGACGGTACTGGATGAAATTTTGGATAGACTTATTTCTAGCTCTGGAATAAAACATGGCCACTTTTCATCCAATAAATCAATTTCCATAGAATAAAAATAGCCGTCGTTTCCATAGAACCGGAGCTTGCGAAGCTGAAAATAGCGAATACGTCTAGTTGACGTTAATTTGGCTGTTTTTAAGAATTGCTTTTTTACAGCTTTTAATGTTAATAGCTAATACACAAATTATTCACTTACGTAAAATTTTCCCAAATCAAATAATATTTTCAGCGAGCATTACATTTCACTCGTAAATGTCGATATTTGACAAACACTCTACATCTTCTGCACCGTATTCGTCTCACGTACTGAGTCGTTCATATTATATTATGAGTAATCGTTTTTACCAAAGTGCTTTTCAAATCATTGGCTTATTTTCTATTTGAGTTGAAATTAGATTGAACAGACAGTGATTAACTTTGATCTTCAACAAGCAATTAATTTCTGGTTCATCAAAGGAAAATAAGCTTTACCGTTATTGCTAAGCTTGATGACGCATTCATCAAATCAAAATGTATAAGGAATTATGAATACCCACATTATTGGCTGACAGGAGTATTCATAATTAATTCCGAAATCCTCATTTTTAACCACTCAAACCCCTCTTTCATAATATCGTTTCTGAAAACAAAATAAACCCAACGGGTAGGTACTAAGCCTACTTAATGAAGCCTACCGTATACCATGTGTATAATTACGCTGCCCATTCAAAAACACGTTTGATACATCGTCATACTAAACTGAGGTGTACCGAAAAGGGATACTAATGATGCAACATAAAGAGATATAAGCTAACAACGGTTCACAAATTTTCCCTTTTAATCCTACAACGAAAACCGAGAGATACCGCTTCTTTCCATCTCTTTCCAACGAGGTCGAACAATCTTGGTGGGATAAGGACGGGTAAAAAACGTACCCATCTTACTTACAGATTAAAATATAAATTTACTCATTGAAAGCGTTTTACAGTCAGATTACGTTTTACCTGAATTCTCATTGTGACGTTCTAAGCGTTTAGAGGGATATTTTATGATTATCTAAATTAATGTCGCCTGAATTGGAATTGAAATCGTTTATTATGGTATCGAATAAACGTAACTGCGGTGAACATTTCAGTAATTCATCTTTACGATGTCTGATTGGGAAATAATTACAAGATCAAATGCGATTACATCGTATGTTGAAACACCGCGCTCAATTCACGATCTGTTGAATCGTTAAAATTGAAGTCGACTTTTAGTGTTAAAAAAACAGGGAAAATAATAATTTAAGATTTGCGATTGAAGCTAGAAGCAAGGCAACTTTTACGAACCCGACAAAAAGAGACTTATAATTTGTATTGTATCATTGTCATGTGTCTATGGAATCAAAGGTCTCAAAGACGACTTAATCGATAGTGTCCTATACTTAAGAAACCCCCATAACATGTGCTCTGTGGACCTAGAGGATCCTGTGTGGATTGTCCAGCATTATTTAATTTCATGAAAATAGGAACAGAAAATATTGAACATAATAATAATTAAGTCTTCCATTAATAAATTGTACATTCCCAGCAGAAAAGCTAAAGCATTTTTCCCCATCCTACTAACGAAATGTGCTAAGCAGATCAAAAAGATAGCATAGCAGCAACGTTTGAGAGCACTTTTACAAAAACAAAGCGGAAAGTGCTGTTCATAGAAGGGTTTTTGCTTTAAAGACTTGAACATTAATTATGCAGGGCTTTTGAAAAGCGAGGCCTTTTTACCACTTTTATCAAGTGCAACTTAAAAGCCCCAAATAGTAATAATAAATTAATCCTTATTAATATTATAAACGTGAATATTGGTATGGTTGTTTAGAAAGAAAGAGGAAAATCTATGAAAAATTAAATCAATGAATTTCGCAGATTCATTGATATAAGAAATATGATAAATATCTTTATTAACAACGAAAATTACAAGCAAGGAATAGAAAAATTACAACTAGTGTTTACAATTGAAACCATTGAGCTAACTGCAGACGGTTGCAAACAGTCTAAAGGTAGCTCAATTGATCCATGTCATTACCAGTCGGAAGCATAAGAAATTAATTTACAAATTAATATATGTACAACCTTTAGACTTTTACTACCGTCTGCAGCTCAATGGTTTCAATTGTATATACTACTTGTAATTTTTTCTATGCCTTGATTGTAATAATCATTGTTAATAAAGATCATAAAGTAATTTACAAATAAATAAATAAATAATGCTAGACAATCCACACAGCACCATCTAGCCCCAAAGTAAGCTACTCAAAGCTTGTGTTATGGGTACTAGATAACTGATATATTTAATACATTATATACATAGATAAAATATTTTTTATTATACTTTAAAACGGAACAAATTTCTGCATATCGTACACAAATTTGTTCCGAGGCGGGAATCGAACCCGCAACCTCCTGTGTCGCAGGCGGACCTTCGCCCACCGCGCCACATCGATCGTCTGAATAAAAAATATTAAGCTTTTAGTTAAAATAGTTGGTATTTTTATGGACCGTCGATAGCATAAGTGTTTTCATTAGAGGCAAATAAGTCTATAAATATGAATCGCCAAAGAAAACTGTGAAAAAGATGATTAATTGATTCAAAATTGTATGAATAGGTTGATGTATTGCTCAATTCGCCTTTTCAAAATACCTACTGAATAGCTTTTTCCTCCTATAAATTAGAAATCATAAAAGCAAAACTAACAAAATTATCCTTGAAGACACACGTAATAAAATTGAATATTTTTCAAATGCCTTTTTAAAAGACATGTCATATTTACAAATTAACTTTATAAACTTTATACGAAGAAAATTACAATCAAGAAAATGAAATTGAGTTTACTGCAGTCATTTTTAAAGGTCAGATGAACTCTAAAGTAATTGCAATAGTTTACATTTAGCTCATTTGTTACAATAAAGAAGTTTCCAATTTCACAAAAATAAAAACTAATTATGTAAATTTTAGGGCATATATATTACAATAAATATGGTGAAAGAATTATTTAGATAACTTTAAAAATGACAAAGTTATTCCACTTTTACTGAACCCCAAAATAATTTTGAAATAAGCGCTAGGCATTTGGCCTGTGACGTCACAATTCCCGGCGAGTCAACGGTACAGGAGGGGCGGAAAGCGTTTTTCGGCTGTTTCGTCGTTTGTCGCTCACAGTAAGTAAGAAAGTACGTGGAACGCGGTGTGTGGTGTGAGTGTCTGTCTATGAAAAGTATTATGTAACCTTATAACCTTATCTTACTATTATAGTACATGGGAAAGTCTGTGTGAATGTGTTGAATGTGAAGGTAAACTCCGTAACTACTTAAGTTATTTAGGTGAAATTTGGAACGTGAATAGATTGGGACCTAGAATAATACATAGGATAGTTAAATTAAAAAAAAATACCTCTGAAGGGGTTAAATGGGGTGGTAAATTTTGTATGGAAAATAATTATTCCTTGGTTCGATTCACTCAAAACTCGGTATAACTAATCTATGGAGTGAAAAATTAAACAAGTATTTTTTTTTTACTCAATAACCCCTAGGGGGTGTGCTATAAATTTCTGGAATTTGTATGAAAAAATCTCTGGTTCATGGACGAAGCCGGGGGCGCACCTAGTATTTATTTTATTTGAAAGAGATCTCTTTCTTTTAATAACTTTGCACCAATCTTATTTTTTTAGGGAACATAAAATAATGTTTATCGGGTGCAGTAATAGTTGAAGGTAGGTACTTGTGCACTTGGGTACGATACAATATTAAAAATGTACTGTAGTGTAGCATCAACTTGCACGGTTTCCATAATGATTCTATGCGACGTCACTAGAGGTAGATGGGCCTATACATATATGAAGATGACGTAGAATTTAAAGACTGTTCTGTGAGAACAGCTATTATATTTCCATACCTACTGCAATACTGAATTGATATTTCTTTTAGTTCACTATTTTTTTATTCACTTGTTTGATTCCAAAGACTATTTACTTAATCCATTCCAAACATTGAATGAATAATCGTCGGACAAGTTCGGCCTTTTATATCTCCAATAGGTACCTCGTAACATTACAAAACTTACTATAAAATCGAAAATTTATGGAGAAATAACTCTGTCCCTTTCATTCAACCTACACTAGCAGCCACACTGTCAGCTATCCTTGTCTAATGTTTCCACGGTTTTCCGAAAGGTAAATCTATCTCTGTCATTCCCATTGTCTCTTTCTTTCCTTTCAATTCGATCGAGAACCTTGATATGATATAGGTACTTCAAAGTCTTGAACATGAATAAGCAGCGATCGGAATTACCAGAGCATATTTACCTCAAAATCATCATGTTAGGATTATAGAGGACTAGTGAAGAGGATTATTGAGACTTATACTTAGAGGAGGTATTACAACTCTGTGTTACTTCCACACTAGACCTTTGGGTAGGTAATTCCGATCACTGTTCATAAGAAACTGAATTATTATATGGATTTTGAGGATGATGTACAGACTTAGAAATTGTTCTATAGGCTTCCAGAAGTTTCTAAAATGTCCTCGAATGAGGACACATATATATATACATATCTTCGTCACATATACACCAACTTAACACACTAGGTAAGGTACTCACACATGCACACATCATTCAAATACGCACCTTCCAATATTATTGTACCTACCTGTATATTACGGAAGAGCAAAACCCTCTAACACCTGTGTTAGAGGGTTTTGCTCTTCTCTTTATTTAGATAGGGTTCCAAACCCAAGCTATGTTAATTAATTTAAGTTTACTAAAATAGATAATTTGTATTTGATCTCGTATATTCCACAACTTTCCACAGCTTTCTGCACTTTCCCGAAAGCTCTAGAATGTACGACTGCACAGAAAATAAACCTAATTTACACAAAAGTAGGTAGGTACATATATTTTTTTTTAACAACTATTAGATAATCTTTTAGATAGTTGGGGTAAACGTGTTCTTGGGTGGAGACCGCGACTGGGCAAACGTAGTGTAGGTAGGACGCCCTCCGGCCAGGTGGGATAACTGCTACCAGATGCTGGATGCTTCACTGAAGACAGGGCGCTATGGCGCTCATTAGGGGAGGCCTATGTCCAGCAGTGGACTAATATAGGTTGTTGATGATGATGATGATGATTAGATGATCTATGGCTTATTTTTGTTGGAGACAAGTACCAACACTCTATTATATGATGATAATTGAAAATTACAAATGATTTTGATCTCTATAACCTTATAATCAGACCTTCAGAAAAATATTAGCAATCTTAAAACTATGTAGATGTTGTCCTGCACCGATTCTACAAAGATAATATCCATTCGGTCTTGATTTAGCCAAAAGCAATAACCGTCTGAGGTGACCGCGCATCGACTACTACTCGACTCGAGCGTCTCGGGGAACTTGTGACGTCATGACGTTGTTGAGCGGCCGCGCGCCGAGAAATTTTAAAGCATATAGTATTATTTTTTGACATTTAAATAAAAAATTTGGAAACTTCCTTATTGTAAATATTGTTTTCAATAAGTCTCTGTTTTATTTTCTTATTGTAATTGCGGTTGTGAAAAAATATATAAATGAAGAAAAAAGCACCTTATATTTATAAATAAAAATATTGTGAATAGTATTAGGTACCCATAAGTGCCTTGTGTGTATACGGCGAATAAGTGTGATAGTATATTTTTATTTTATTTATTTATTTAAAAGTACATCTACCTCTATAATTCCGGGGCACCCAATGCTATAGTGTATACACCTACATAATTAAATCGAATGCATCATTAACATACTTACACAAACCAAAAATTACATACAAAAAATATAAAACAGAAGCAACAAAAATCCATTCAAAAAATGTAATAAAATTATCATACACGGATTTTTCATTCTAAAGGTAGGTTTCATATCATATTATAGGTACCTACCTACCTACATACTAATTTATCAAACCCTATTATTTCACCAAACCAGATAATAACAACATCTCACCTCCTCAATTTGGTATCATTAGCTCGGATACAAACTCCGTATAAACTTATCACATAATCTTCATTTCACATTATGTGAACAATACAAATTCCAGAACTTAATTACCGCCACGTGTAATTGGTTTCTTCTTACAACTTACTGCCACCTACGTAAACTTTACAACAAGAACAATCATAGTAATATCTTTGAATAGGAAAGTTTAACGAAGAACAGACTTTACAAGGTGTTAGAAGCTTGCTTTTACAGTAATTTGTGTTAGTTTGAAAGTTTGTATTGAAACCGTGTTGATTGACTTTATTGCAAGAAGGGTGTTAATTATCTTCGAAAATAATTATTTTGGCGTCAACATTAAGTGACGTGGCTATAAAATTGTGTTAATGTGTGTTAAGTTTTATTTAAGTAGTTATTGATATTTTAGTTATTGTTATGTTTAATATGTATACGGGACTGGTATAGTCTTTTAAAGACAAAAGTCCCTAAAATATTGAGAAATGAAAAAAAAGGCAAAGTCTCTTATAATTTTTTTAATATAAACGATTGCATGATAAAAAAGATACATACTGTCTTATTAATATAAATAAACTAGCGACCCGCCCCGGCTTCGCACGGTTTTATTATACGTATAACCATACAAAGGGACATAGGGACAGAGAAAGCGACTTTGTTTTATAACTATGTAGTAGTTGTATGTAGTCCAGCTAGTATTCTTTATCACTATCAAGATAAAGAATACTAGCTGGACTATTTACACAGCATCACCCATTTTGCTAAGCTTGGGGCTATCTAAGCTAGGAGAGATAGTGTTATATGGAAATTATTATTAAACATAGAAAACTTCGTGAACAAATATTTGCAGATCAAACATTTGTCCCGGGGCTTATTGAACCCGCAACCTCCCGCGTCGCAGGCGGACTTTCGCCCTCTGTGCCTAGACAGTTTAACTTATAATAAAAAAACCTTTACTTTTATAATATCTTTAATTTTTAATGATCTTCGTACGTAATTAGTTTTTTTAACAAAAAGTAACGACTTCAAATTCCACGTATTATTATGGATAACTCGAAAACGATCTGTCAGATCTTGATCAAATTTACAAGAGAAGTCAGCCGTCAAATAAGTATAAAAAACATGAAAATTGGTTGACCTAGAATAAAGTTATAATGTAATACAAAAATATATCTATGATCAAATGGAGAACTTTTTATAGGTCCATTTAAACTAATTGCGGAACACTTAAGTCGCCTTAAGAAGAAATACTTAATGATTTCTTCTTTGTAATATTAATAGATGAAAGTGATAAATTTATGAATTATAGTGTAGTACTTTTACTGTACTATACATGCTCGCTCATAGTTTAAGTTTTAAGCTCATTTCTCAAAAGCAACATAATGTAATGATAAGGTGTAAAAAATGTTGTTTCTACCTAAAGTTCAATGAGTTGATTTTACAAAACTGCAGGTGAAAAAGGAGTCTAAAATTATATACCTTTCTATTCTATTCATCATCAGAATCAGAATCACTTGTCGTCGCCGTACTATGTTTTGAAGACGGTGTTGCCATTAAAGTGGTATTCTGAGGATACCTATGTCCAGCAGTGGTTTGATTATTGATGTATGATGACCTTTGAGAACTAGACACACTGGTCTCTGCCGCCAGTACTTCGTACTTAGAGAGAACATCAAATATTTCCCGTTTAGCTTTGACTTGTAGCAATTTTGTGGGTAAGTTCTTTAAGATTTGTTCAGTATACTTGGCAAATGATTTAAACTCCTCATCAATTACTTCAGATATATTTCTCAATGGTGGTGTGTGTCCTTTCACTTTATTTTTAAAAATATCACCTCTACTTCGAGGTCGTTTTTCAATTCCCATTTGTAGATCAACAGTAGGTGGATCAGGTACGTATATCTGTTCAATATTGTTGCTAGCATTTTTTTGTTGGTTATTATCTTCAAATGACATGTCGTCAGTTTCTTGCTTGTAATTCAGAGAAGAGTCTGAGGTCTCTTCAGCATTATTTTCTTCGGGATTTTGTGAAGACCCTGGTTCATTATTTATGCAGTCAGAAGAATAACTCTCATGGGGAATATTATCTAAGAAAGTCAATAATCTGTATAGTTTCCAGTTAGTGCGTTTAATTTTTGGAACTTCTGATCCTATGGGAAGATTATTCTTTCGCTTATAACGCTTATATCCATCGCGCATTGTCTTCCAATGCTTTTTACAGTTTTCGCCTGCAATAATATAAAAATTATAGTGTAGGAAACAACAAGCAATAACTGCTAGGGCTTTTGGAAAACGTGTGGAAGGACTAACTGATAAACTAGCTTTTAGAGACGACGTTCTATACAAACAACGAATTATTAAATTGTGAATGATGTTTTTAAATGATTATTGTTATTTTATGTGTAAATACCCAATATTAAATAAATATTTGAACATCAATTTGTGACTAATTCGACGAATTACCAATAAAATATTTATCTATTCAATATGACATAGTGCAATAGCCTGCAATTGAAATACTTAATTAAATAATAATCTGTGTTTATTTATGAATTTAATTCAATACATTTTAATAAAAATATTTAACATTGCCATTAACACATTTCGACCCACTACTGGGCAAAGGCTTTTCATGTTTATGAAATTCATCATCATCATCAGCCTATTATTAGTCCACTGCTGGACATAGGCCAGGCCTCCTTTAATAAACGCCAAAGCGCCCTGCCTGGACAGTCTTCTTATGAAATTCGCCTTTCTCAAATGCCGCCGTCGATAAATAACAACTTTCCAGTAATTTTTTTTGGAGTTCGTAACCCACCAAATGACATTTGTGAAACGTCAGTTTTTGCAGTTATGATAATGTTGGATAAGTAAAAAACTCACTGGTGATTTTCATTTCTTGAGCGATCTCTTGCCAAACAGCTTCTCTTTTTTCTCGTGTACTATCTTTATAAAGAGGATTTTTGGGATCAAATAAAAACGGGTAACGAGATACTAAGCTGATGAAGTATTTAATTTCTTTGTAACTCCACACTTCCATGATGTCAAGTTTTAAAGGCAGTCGGTAACTGTTGTAGCTGTGTAGTTATAGGGTTTGTTATCTTCTTGTGGTATGTATTGTCTTTAAACTGGAATGTATCGTCGGCAAAACATGTCGCGAACGTCACGGCGTGCGTCAGGTTGCCGTCTTACTGCGGAGTATTGCAAACTGCCGTCGGGCGTCGCGTCACTTGCCGTCCTTTTCGGTTGCGGTCTTGACACGTATACTAACGCCATCGCGTCACATGCCGTCCTCTTCTGCCGCTGACATTCTCCGTCGATACAGCTATCCCTTTTTTTCTTTAGTATCGACCTTTGCCGTCCCAACTGCCGCGTAGTAGGTATAGTCGTTTCTTATTTGAGATAATTTCGCAACATGACATGTGCTATGGCTTTCATTAAGGAAGGCCTATGTCCAGTAGGGTGGAGCGTCAATGTATGGAAAAAAAATAAACTTACATAATCGATTTCGAATACCTGCTAAAAGTTGCAAAATGGCAAGACAATAATAAGTATACCTAATTTTATTTTATTTTTTAAATATATTTTATGGCCCTCTACCGTCGTTTGAAATTTGTAATTTTTTTCATTTACGTAACTTTTGAAAACCTGTCTTCTACAGAAACTAACAATAAATAACTATTTATTTTAGTGGCATAGTGTAAATAAGACATCAATTTTATAATAACAAAAGTTTTATTTAAAAATACTCTGCTTCAAACAATAAAAAAATTAATCAAAAATTTTAAAATTGTGAGTGTTTAGGTTGACTTTTTAGCTTTGATTTTTTTTTCAGTATCAAACGATAGCACGCGATTGTATATTACCGCGAATGCATCCATCTCTGGCTTTCTTACCAGAAACAGTCATCAGTGCCTCAGTTACCATTTTTACACATTTTCAACAGCTTGATTGTGACAAGGAAAATCCGAAATCCTCAAACCCAGTTCTCTGATATTATAGTAATTTATTGATCGTAAAGCATAGCCTCTAACAGATTTTTTGGATTTGCAAAAAAAAGAGGTTTCTCTGAATAACTCGGTCTGCAATTTTCTCTACATCAGAACTCAAAACATTTTTAATTATGCAATCAATCAAAGAACATTCACCGAACTTTGCTTGAATGAATAGTTCATTCAAGCAAAGTTTCGTATATGATACCAAAGGAGCATAAGCTTTTAATATATTATGTAATAAGATTTATTAGGTTGGAAGCTCTTAGTTTTATAAGGTTCAAATAAGGCTTGGGTGTTTTAATAAAGCTATCAGCTGTTGTCAACCATCGCGAGTGAGCATTTTTTTCATGATTCCTGCGAAACTCGCAGGGCGGCTTGTTGACCATTTTTCTGACATTTCACTGTTTTTTTGATGAAAAACACTTGTTTTAATCCATCAGCCTTCGTAAGTAGTATCAATTTACTACAGAAACAAGAATATCCATAAATAGAACAGTTTATTTCACTGCGAGTTCTTATTTTCCACATTATTTTGTCTTTAGCACATTAGGCCACGAAATTAATAGCTTATCTTATTGATTACTGAAAAAAACAACTAAAATAAATTTATAAGACGAAGGTTATTTAAAAAGTAGGTAACTCGAATGATTCTAACGTCAACAGTTCAATTTGCAAAGCTACGTACCGACTGATACCAATCATTGAATTTTGTTTAAAATCGGCGTCTCTGATATGTATAATTTGACTTCATGACAAGCTTCTAGTGATATAGGAATTATTATTTACCACTTATTTTATATTTAGACATACAAAAATATGATATTCAACTTATAAAAACAGTTAAATGTTTAGTTACGATTTTTGCTAATCAGTCCTGTGCACGACGGAATAGAATAAGCTTAGAATTAGTAATGTAACAAATGTAGATAAAAGATCATAAAGAGTATGTATATAGAAATTAAGAAAAATGATTAAAGTTTTGCTCGCCGCTGCGCATGTCGGGGCGGGGCGGAGTTTTGACTAAATATAGGGAAGTTTTGAGCGAAAATTGTCGTCGCAGTCACAGTCAAGAAAAGTAATCTCAAGAAGCCACAAGTAGTCAGAACTCTCAAGCCACCCTTCCTGCCAGCCGATAGCCTGTTCCAAGTGATCTGGTGTTTTCATTCAGCGCCAATCCCTACACCCCTAGAAGAAATACAGTCCACTTAACATCGTCAGGAACATTGGTCGCATTCGAGCCGGATTGAAGATGCCGATCACAAGGAGCCGTCACGGAAAGGAAGAATCATCGCAGGCCAGCACCGGAGAGGCGGCGCAGACCAGCAACAAGGAGTCAAGCGGACAGCAACCCCCAGCGAGTGAAAGGGAGGGCTCCGCTTCTACATCCGCGACCGAGTCAACATGGACACAAGAGTCTGGTGGCACCGTCGAGACGACGAGTGACAGCGAGGCGACCAGCAAGACCACCGCGAGGCCAGCGGCGGTGCAGGCGCGGTCAACCAAGGCGACCGCGCGGAAGAGGGCTGTGCTGCAGGCGCAGCTCAAACTGGCGGAGTTGCGCTCCGCAGAGCTACAGATCAAGGCGGACGCTGCGAAGGCGGCCCGTGAGCTCGCGGAGGCGCAGCTGAAGCAGGTCGAAGACGATTCTTCGGAGGAGGAGCAGGACGAGATGGCATCAGTACGAGTGACATCCTGGCTACAGCAGCGGCGGGAGGAGCCGCTGCCGCCCAAGGCCACAGCGGAGGTTCCAGGGGCGCCGGAAGAGGACCAAGGAGTGCGGGAGGACTAGGCGACGGAGAAGCCTGGGCGGGCTACGAACCAGCCCACCGTGCAGGGGTCAACCGTCGGCGTAGAGGCGCTGGCGGCGGCGCTGTCGCAGATCGCGGCGAGGAGGGAACCACCGAGGTACGCGCAGGAGCTACCCACTTTCGGAGGACAGGTTAGTGGTTGGTTAGTGTATCGGGCCGCGTACAGAGACAGTGAGGCGTCATTCTCAAAGATCGAGAACGTCATGAGAATACGACGCAGTCTCAAGGGTGTAGCGTACGAGTCCGTGAGCAGTCTCCTCATAAGCCAGCCCGAACCTAGGGCCATCATGGAGGCTCTGGAAAGGAGGTTCGGGCGACCGGAGGCACTGGTGATTGCAGAGATGGAGAAGCTACGGGCGTTGACCAAGGTGAGCGATAATGCTAGGGACTTGTGCATATTCGCCGGGAAGGTGGCCAACATAGTGGCCACCGTGGAGGCCCTTGGTCGGAAAGAGTACCTACACAACCCCGAGATGGTACGCAGCGTCCTGGACAAGCTGACCCCTATCCTGCGCAGTAAATGGTACGATTATTTCGCCATTAAATCTAAAGATAAACCAGAGATGGTAAGATTAGCTACCTTCTTAAACGAGGAGGCGGACAAGTGCGGGGCCTACGCACTGCCTGAAGTCGTTGAAGAGGGACAGCGAGCGAAGAAAAAGGTAGAGAGAACTTATGCGGCAATCGAAACGAGAAATGACAGCTGTCAACACTGCCGTAAGTTTCATAAGCTACGAGATTGTCCGGACTTCGTGGAGGCGGACGTGTCGACTAGATGGGCCATGACTAAGAAGTACGGCGTTTGTTTCTTGTGTCTCAAGGAGAAACATCGTCGCTTCAAGTGCCAAGCGAAGGCGTGCGCTAAGGAAGGCTGCGGTAAGAAACATCACACATTACTACACAGTGAACCAGTACAAGAACAGCCAATCACAGAGGAGCGCCGCGCAGAGATATCCGCTTGTGTCACGGGGAAAGATGATACCCGCCCAGGCCGCCTACGTCGAGCGTACCTCAAGATAGCGCCGATAGAGCTAATCGGACCTAGAGCCAAGATAAGTACATACGCCTTACTCGACGATGGAAGTACGTGCACGTTCGTAGAGGAATCTATCACCGAGCTTCTGGGCGTTGACGGTCCGACGGACACACTCTGGATCAAGGATGCGAACGGTGGTGAAGTCAAGCACGAGAACAGCAAGACAGTGAGCGTACGCATTCGAGGAAAAAATCAAAGACAAGAACATGTACTTCGCAACGCTCAGACGGTAAAGAAACTCGACTTTACTACACAGGCTATCACGAGACACGAGATCGAAGATTGTCCGCACTTGCTAGATATAGCTGAAGATTTAATCTACACGAGAGCTCACCCTAAGGTAGTTATAGGCCAAAACAACTGGGACTTGATAATCTCAAGAGAGGTGCGAGAGGGACGGAGAGACCAACCGGTCGCCTCGCTCACACAACTGGGATGGGTACTACACGGTTGCCGCCTAGAGGGGCGTACACAAAAGAACTTTTGTGGATACGTCGGAGCGGTAATGCACCCAGAGAACATTGAAGAAGCAATGAAGAACTTTTTCAAGCTGGAATCGCTAGGAATAGAGCCGCGAAAACAGGCGAGCGATCCGGAACAAAGAGCCCTACGAATACTGGAAGAGAAAAGTCGACGCCTACCTAACGGCAGGTATGAAACCGGGCTTCTATGGAAAGAAAGTGAGGTACATTTGCATAACAATTACAGAGATACACTAAAGCGGCTGCACAGCTTAGAACGGAAGCTGGACCGAGACGTGGAACTGAAGGCCAAGTACGAAGAACGGATGCAGAACCTGCTGACTTCCGGCTACGCAGAGAGAGCAGAAGAGCCAGGCATAGAAAACAAGACGTGGTACCTACCGCATTTCGCCGTCGTATCGCCAGCAGCCAAAGATAAGGATGGTACATGACGCGGCGGCCAAGTCAGCAGGTAAGAGTCTGAACGACATGCTACTAGCCGGTCCAGATCTGCTGCAATCACTGCCGGGAGTGGTGATGCGCTTTCGTCAGCACGCATACGCCGTTTCGGCCGACATAAAAGAAATGTTCATGCAGATAAAAATAAATCCCGCCGACAGGGACGCACTCAGGTTCCTGTGGAGGGGCGACAAGCGAGGCGAGGCACCGCCGGACGAGTACCGCATGTCTTCGGTGGTCTTCGGAGCCTCATCATCACCATGCACGGCGCTCTTCATCAAGAATAAGAACGCACAGGATCATCAGAACGAGTTTCCGGCCGCCGCTAAAGCTATTATTCGCAATATGTACATGGACGACTATCTTAACAGCTATCCAACTATTACAGAAGCAGAAAGCGTCAACACACAGGTGGATCACGTGAATCGTCAAGCGCACTTCGAACTGCGGGGATGGACATCGAACGAGCCGCAGACCATCCAGAGCCTCGCGGCGCGCGCCGAAGACACCGCGGCGGCGGTCGCCATCGGCGGGAGCGAGGTGGAGAAGGCGCTGGGACTATACTGGGACGTGCGCAGCGATCACATATGCTTTCGGGTAAACGAGCGGAAGGCTCCGCCTGCCCTGATGAACGGAGGTAAGCCACCTACCAAGCGAGAGGCGCTCAGCGTGATCATGTCGCTGTTTGACCCGCTGGGACTCATCTCACCACTCACCACGCCGGCGAAGAGACTGATGCAGGACACCTGGAAGTTCGGCACGGGTTGGGACGACCCCCTGCCCGAGACACTGCAACAGAAGTGGTGCGAGTGGACCGAGACGCTTCGAAGTCTCGACAAGGTACAGATTCCTAGGTGCTACGAGACCGAACCTGCCGCCACGAGACAACTACACACGTTCGTCGACGCCAGCGAGGAGGCTTACGCCGCAGCCGTGTATTGGAGAACCACGAGAGCGAACGGCGAAGTGAGCGTAGCACTGGCGGCAGCTAAGAGTAGGGTAAACCCCTTAAAACCTATTTCAATCCCGCGTCTAGAGCTACAGGCGGCATTACTTGGCGCTCGCCTCGCCGACACAGTGGCGCGCGAGCACGACTTCGAGGCCGAGAAAAAGGTATACTGGAGCGACTCGAGGACAGCCCTAGCATGGATACGGGCCGAGCCGCGAACCTTTAAAACCTTTGTAGCTCACAGACTGGCCGAAATCGAGGACACGACTAAGAAAAACGAGTGGAGATGGCTGCCGTCAGCAGAAAACGTAGCCGACGACGCCACGAGATCGACACCGGTAAACTTTGATAGAAAACACAGATGGTACAAAGGACCGGCTTTCCTATATCGCCCAGAGGAGGACTGGCCGACAGAGACGCCGGCGCCGGCCGAGATCACCGGCGAGGAAAAACAAAGATGTTTCACGGCTGCAGTCACTCAGGTCAGTACATCGGGCCACCTACCAGATGTATCTCGATTCTCACGGTGGCTCCGATTGATAAGAGTGACGGCGCGAGTACTGCAGTTCGTGGACCTGTGTAGAGCGAAGAGGCGCGAGACCGTAGCCGCGCTACACAAACGTACGATAAAAAACGCAGAACGAGATCCGGACTGGCGGAAAACACAAAAGAAGGGTAACAAGAAATCCACACAACGTCGGAGCGAGACAACGACAAAGTACATTGGTCTCGAGGCTCACTATCTCATCAAGGCTGAGCAGCTGTGGGTGCTGAGCAGCCAAAGAGAGAGCTTCGGCGAAGAGATCGATCGCATAAAAGCGCACAAAGGTACGTCCAAAGGAGGCAAGCTGTACGCGCTGAGCGTCGCCGTGGGGGCGGACCAGACGCTACGGCTGCGCGGACGTATCCACGAAACGCCCGACCTCGCTCCGGAAACAGCCAGCCCTATCATACTAGACGGTAGACATGCATATACAAAACTATACGTACAGCATGTTCATGAGAAGCTGCACCACGGCGGCGTGGAGACCGTCGTAAACGAGCTACGCCAGAGACTGTGGGTAGTGAGAATAAGACCTACAGTGAAGGGCGTCCTCAAAAAATGTATGTACTGTCGGATCCAAAAAGCAAAGCCGGGAAGCCCGGCCACAGGAAACCTTCCGGAAGCACGCCTAGCACACCATGAGCGAGCCTTCACATTCACGGGATTAGACTACTTCGGTCCACTCGAGGTCACAGTGGGCCGACATAGGGAGAAACGATACGTAGCACTTTTCACGTGTATGAGTTCCAGGGCAATACATCTTGAGGTCGTGCCTAACTTGAGCGCGGACGCAGCTATCAACGCGCTGCGGCGGTTCATATCGAGGCGCGGGTGTCCGCGCGAGATACATAGCGACAACGCGACGTGCTTCAAGGCGGCGGAGCGCGAGCTGAGGGCGGCCGCCCTGGAAGGCGTCGCTGACGCCGCTACCAACAAGCAAATCCGATGGCGCTACATACCCCCCGCGTCTCCCTTCATGGGGGGTGCTTGGGAGCGCATGGTGCGCTCCGTCAAGGAGGCGCTCCACACCACGCTGCGCGAGAAGTGCCCGAGTGACGACACGCTCGCCACCCTGTTGACTGAGGTGGAGTACTCAGTTAACTCACGACCGCTGACGTATGTCGCGGTCACGCCGGAGGCGCCTGAGGCGCTCACGCCCAACCATCTACTGTTGGGCCCGAACAGCAGTGTCCCCACCCCGGGGACATTCACCGAGAAGGACGAGCATGCGCGCGCCCTGTGGCGGCGCGCGCAGTATCTGGCTGAGGAGTTCTGGCGCCGGTGGATGCTGGAGTACCTACCCTTACTCCAGCACCGGCGGGAGCCCCACACCGTCGGCGAGGCCCCCCAGCCCGGGGACCTCGTACTCCTGTGCGACGAGGCGCAACCGCGCAATACATGGCCTAGGGCGAAGGTCATTGCCCTACACCCGGGGCGCGATGGAGAGACGCGCGTCGTGGACGTCGTCACCAGCAGCGGACGGGTCCTGCGGCGGCCTACGAAGAAGGTCGTCGTGCTACCGGTGTCATCGCGCGACGGCGGCGTAGGCGCCGACGACGGCGACGGCGGGAGAATGTGCACGACGGAATAGAATAAGCTTAGAATTAGTAATGTAACAAATGTAGATAAAAGATCATAAAGAGTATGTATATAGAAATTAAGAAAAATGATTAAAGTTTTGCTCGCCGCTGCGCATGTCGGGGCGGGGCGGAGTTTTGACTAAATATAGGGAAGTTTTGAGCGAAAATTGTCGTCGCAGTCACAGTCAAGAAAAGTAATCTCAAGAAGCCACAAGTAGTCAGAACTCTCAAGCCACCCTTCCTGCCAGCCGATAGCCTGTTCCAAGTGATCTGGTGTTTTCATTCAGCGCCAATCCCTACACCCCTAGAAGAAATACAGTCCACTTAACATCGTCAGGAACAAGTCCCATTTTTTCATAATTTTGAAATATTCAAAGGGTCAGTAGAGGGCTGAAGAAGGGTTGCAATATTTTTATTTTATTTTTTTTCCTTGCCTGTGCAACAAGATGCAACTTTTGAGGGGTATTCAGAAGTGCAAATGTAAAAATAAAAATCTCGCTCCACCCTAATGTCCAGCAGTGGACTAATATAGGTTCCTAATGATAAACTTTTAGATTTATTTAAGTAGGTAGGTATATCAAAACTAGCTACGTCCCGTGGCTTCGACCTCGTCAAAATTAATGTGGGGACGCCCTTAGCAATATTGAACGCTCATTAATATACTTACTACTTATTTACTAAATTTCTAACACAGGTAGTACTTATAAGAAAAATAAATAAATTTGTACTTATGATTTATAAATTATTTAACCGGCTTAAAGTTAATTGGCTGAGTTTATTCGGATAAACTTCCGAAAAGCGCAAACCGCCGATCGATATGAAATTTGGTATGATAACGTATTTCGACCTCCTAATCACGAATATCATAACGAAAATTGGCGCAAAAGCCATTTGTGTGCGTGTGTGTGTGCGTGTGTGTGTGTACAGCGGAGATTAGGAACTGTGGGGCGTCACTCCCACATTTTTAGCAACTCAAAACCCTCTCCACTGTGTGTGTGTGTGTGTGTGTTTTTGCGCCAATTTTCGTTATGATATTCGTAATTAGGAGGTCAAAATACGTTATTATACCAAATTTCAGATCGATCGGTGGTATGCGCTTTTCGGAAGTACACCCGTTTACTCTACTTTTGACTGAATCGAACCAGGGGTTTTTGCCATAACTACCTACATAAATTCGATTCGATTAGATTCTTTCTTTCTTGGATTAGAAGTAGGTACTTCAAAATTTATTTCATAGGTAGGTAAGCCTCTAGGGATAGTTTTCTAAAACTAAAATTTGATCTAGTTTTGAGCGAATCTAAGAAAGGAAAAATAATCTTCTCCGACATTTTACGACTCTGTTATACGCTCTAAAATGATAATTGTATAAAAAATTATAATACCTTGCTCATTATTTAAGTATTCATCAAATTTTAAAGACATAGAAGCCTGTTAGAGTAAACATAAAAAAAAACTTTCTTTCTATCTTTCTGGGTGACTTTGTAAATGAAATGAAATGAAATGAAATGAAATGAAATGAAATGAAATGTGTTTATTTGCAAGAATACAAGTACAATTTGGTCTTAAAATTAAAATATGTCCAGTTATATTCTACCTTATCCTAGGCATGCAAATTTTAAGTCAATTTTGGAATAATATTTAATTATTTAGAATTTTAACTTATCGTTTTATAATATAATTTTAATGAAAATACTCAAAGTCATCTAAGTCCCTATAATTAAAATATTGATTAATTGAATAATAACACTTACTTAGAAGCCATTTTTTCAAATGTACATTAAATAAATTTCCTGATAAATTCCTTAAGTCCTCTGGTAAATTATTAAATATTTTTATTGTCATATAATAGGATTGCTTTTGCGTCATTGTTAATTTATATTGTGGTTTGTGCAATCTGTTGTTGCACATTTCTCTTAATGTTCTAGATCTAACGTCCCCTTTTGTTTTGAATAGCTCAGGGTGCTGCTTTACGAGCTCTGCCGCTTGTTTTATGTAGAGGCATGGTAGAGGTAGAATTCGATATTTTTTGAAAAGTGGTTTGCAGGGGTCTAAGAAATGTGCTCCACATAATGAGCGGACGCAATTCTTTTGGGCCCTGAATGCCCTATCAAACTCTACACTGTTGCCCCATAAAAGTAGACCGTATTGTAGAGCCGAACCTATATGTCCATGATATGCAAGTAGCGCTGTATCTACAGATGCGATCTCGCGTAACCTTCGTAAAACGTATGCATATCTATTTAATTTTAAGCAAACCGCATCAATATGAGTTCGCCAACTTATATTCGCATCTATATGTATACCTAGAAATTTAATTGAATTTACTTCTTCTATCTTAGAATTTTTATATTTAATATCAAGTTTGAGTGGTTTGCGTCGTAATGATTGAAATTGCATAATTTTAGTTTTAGTTAAGTTTACCTTAAGATTATTATTACCTAGCCAATTTACAATGTCAACAATTCCTTTATGTATGTCATATTCTAGATTTGTAACGTTCTTGTCCCTACCCTTAACTATCAACGTAGTGTCGTCTGCAAACAGAACAGTTTCGTGATTTGTCGCATCAGGTAAATCATTGATGTATAGTAGAAATAGCTTAGGTCCCAAGATACTACCTTGAGGTACGCCGTAGTTATTAGTTTTGAATTCAGATCTGTACCTGATTTTTTGCATATAACTGTTTACTTTAGTTAACTCTACACATTGCTCTCTGTTTTTTAAATAACTTGCAAACCAATCGTAAGCTGTTCCTCTGATGCCGTATTTATAAAGCTTTGTCAGCAATTTCTCATGGTGAACAAAATCAAAGGCTTTGCTCATGTCGAAAAACAATGAGACAACGGGCTTTCCTGAATCAATATGTTCAGAGATTGATTTAACGAGGTTAAAATTAGCTAGAGCAGTGGATTTATTTTTAACAAACCCGTTTTGTTCATTTTTTATAATTTCAAATTTGTCTAGAAAGCTGTTTAATCTTTTAAGCATAGCTTTCTCAAAGATTTTAGATATGATAGGTATTAATGCTACCGGTCTATAATTGTCTATATTTTCTACGTGTCCTTTTTTGTACAAGGGTTTGATAACAGATTTTTTTAAGTGATCCGGGAATATGCCTTGAACAAAAGATAGATTAATGATGTGACTCAAAGGATTTGAAATCGCAATGGAAATTTTCTTTAAAATATTTGTTGTTAACTCATCATAACCTACTGATCTGGTATTTTTAAGCAGCTTTATTATTTTTTGAATTTCTTCTACAGTAGTAGGAGTTAGGAAGATACTACTATGGCAACTCTCAAATGTATCTCTATGGGTTATTACGTTTTGATTTACATTTGAATTACATATAAAATAATTGTTAAAAGCAGTAGCAATGTCAAGTGGTTTTGTCAAGATGTCAGATTCATAAGTTATTTTTTCAATGTCAAATTCAGAGTTCGTAGGGTTACTTTTCGCTTGTATTAATTTCCATATTGCTTGAGCTTTATTTTTGCTTTTGTCAATGTACCTAAAATTGCTGATTTTCTGGCTTTGTAGAATGCAACGCCTCAGTGTTTTAGAATATTTGAAATATTTAATTTTATTAATAATTTTATTATTCGCATTAAAATGATAGGTATGGTAAAGTCGTCTCTTTGTTTGACATGATTTTTTGAGGCCTTTGGTAAGCCATTTAGTTATTACGTCTTTTTTTGTATTTATTTTTATCTTAATTTTGGGAAAACACAGGTCAAAAAATAATTTTTAATAATCATAAAATAATAAATAAGCTTTGTTTGTATCTGATTCAGCAAGTACGTCAGAAAATGTCAATGATTTTATTGCTTCAATAAATTTTATTTCGTTTGTAAAAGTAAAGTCACGCATTTCGTCAAAATAGAATGGTCTTAAAAGTTTTATTTTAAAGCTAAATTCAATTGTTTGTACAGCATAGGTACAAAATAAATTGTCCAGCATTATTTTTTTAATTACAACACCAAAACTAGATTTAACTCCACAAAGCATACGTGCAGATAACGCTACGGTTCATCAAATTTTAATTAGCCACAAAGGGTCTGCCCTCAACTTAATTGGTGAAGCTTATCCACCAACTTTCGTCCTGCATAATGTTAATGTGGCATTACCATAAGGTAACCATGCGGTTTGTGCGTGAGTTTTAAATTTCCAAGATGATGGACATTTAAATTCAGCTCCAGTATTTAGGTACCTACAAATTCATGGTCTTTATTTACAAAGCTGAGGATCTCAGGGGGCGCAAATGTGCAGGTCTCGATAGAGCCTACGTCATTGCCCACGAAACCTAGATAGAAATAGCATTGAAACGTTTCCATAGAAATAAAGAAAGCGTCACAACGAGTAGAGGCTACTTAAAACTATAATTTACTCTCTTAAAGTAGTTTCTTCTTTCATTTCATTTCGAACTAAAATGCACCTTGAGTCTAGTATTTCTCTTTACCTAAACCAACCTCATGCAATTCCCTCTCAGCCTTTTGCTAATTGCAAAAGCCATTCAATCCATTTCCTATTAAAATTGCAAGTTGCAAGTAATACTGAGTTTATTTTAATCCCCTACAAGATTAGACATAGCAGAAATTCTAATATTCGCGTTTCTCTTGCAAATATTAATTTAAATAGAAACCAAGTAACATTCCATTGCAGAGTCTGGGATCTTTTTGCTTACTTGCTAAATCTAGGGCTAAACTCGCGCATTATTATTATATGCCTTGGATCTGTATATGGGCAAGTGAGTCGAAGGCAATGAAAGTTCTTAAGGTGGGTTATTTTTGTGATAATTCTTCCGCCCATGAAATAGGTAGGATAGAATAATCTCAGCAAATAATATCTTTTCCGATCACTTCCCTTATATTCATAATTATGTCACTCGTATTATAATGTCTAAAGGTCATATCTTTTGTCTCTATTGAAGTCTCAACCAGTTTGCCGCCATAGCTGAAATTTAGTTAGTGGAATACCTATCTTATTATTATTTTTGTATAATCTTTTTTTATCCGGCCAGCATTATTATTCTTAAACGTTATTATGTAAATTATAAATAGGTATTTGATGATTGCCAAACATATTGTCTCCTTGCAAATATACTTTTAATTGCTACTACGGATATTGGGTCTTTCTTTCTACGACTAAAGAAATTTTCCTGTTTGGCGTCATAGACCAATACATTTTGTATTTTATAGATTCTAAGCAACAGCTGGATTACGTAGTGTTTCCTTACAGTAAGGAGTTCCGATTCAAGGTATCAGAAGATAATCTATAAGGCTTGAAATAGGTACTTCGACAAACTCTAACCAATCGTGTGTCAGCACCTTTACTCTCTAAACCAAAGACTGAACTAAGTCATTTGAGTTGAAATTACACTATGGCTACAAGCCGCAGAGGCATTACATGAGTGCCACGGACTCAGACGTGAATTTATCTAGCCCGATTTAATTAAAGGTGAGGACGACAGGGCCGGATTCAGGTAGGTTGATTCCGACAGGCGATCTATGTATGGAATTCGGGCTTGTAGTAGAGTCGACAGACGTTCTCCTCGTCGAGGTCTTGTGTTTAAAACAAACTGCTTATTTAATAATTTTGAATCGTCTAACTAGGTTTTTGGATTAATTCTACTACTATCCTGTAACAGTGGAAACTTTTAATTTGCACACAGATTTTATCCAGATTCGAATAATGGTCGATTTTGAGTGGATATCGTTGGATATTTTGGTAGGTATAGAAATCAATCCAAGCAGGATAGATTTCTATACCTACCAACAACTCTATTGACTTGCAATTATCCCATGTATACGATATCCACACACTTTCTCTCTTTCTTTGTGTGGTATATGCCTAACAAAGAATTTCTATTTGGGTATTATATGTATACAAAGTTTTCTAGTATCTACGCGATAATGCTTTTGACATCTAGTCTGCGCACAGTACATATGATTAGTAACGCAAGATGCAAGTCGCTTTTGCCCCTGAAAGCTGTTCCTTAGTCCCTCTCTGTGGAATAATTAGAAGCAACGGTGAAACTGAAGCCAGGACGAAATTAAACTGCGCGTGGAGTGATCGTTACGATGACACAAGCAGCGTGCCTCCTTGATGAGCAACCATGTTTATTAAATTCTTAGGTGCCTTACAGTTGCGTGATATGATAACTTTAACAAGGTTATTTACTTACCTTTACATTAACCTTTTATTTGATAAAACAATGGGTGTAGTTTAGATTATACCTTTTTAAATTTCCACGACCGATGTGGCGCGGTGGGCAAAGGTCCGCCTGCGACTCAAGAGATTGCGGGTTTTGATTCCCGCCTTGGGACAAATGATAGTACGATCTGCAAAAAAGGAAGAAATGCTCAATGCGACTGTATTTTAATTTTTTGTGTGGTATGATGATGTATTAATTTATAGGTGGTTTCTGACTAAGTATTATTTTTTTAACCGAAAGCTGGTGTGAAGTTCTAGTAAATATTGTAGATGTAGTGCTATGAGCGATCTTCTTCTCAAGCTAGCTCAGAGGCTGCTCGTGTAGAACAAATACATAAATATTGAAATACATAGGTATTGAATTTTACTAAAAGAAATGAATTTTGAATTTTACTAGAAGAAAATAGGTAATGGAGTTTTCTAGTAATGTCTTGAAAATATTCAATCAATATGTTTTTCAAGAGCCAAAGAAAAACGAACATCGTAACAGGTAAGGATATATCAATCAACACATAGTTTTGTGGTAGGTCTGGAATATAACATGGACGAATATTTATCCCATAACTCAGTATCCACAGAACAACGCGTGCCGCAGAAAGATATTAATAATCTTACTATTATAATAAACTAGCGACCCGCCCCGGCTTCGCACGGTTTTATTATACGTAAAAACCTTCCTCTTGAATCACTCTATCTATTAAAAAAAACCGCATCAAAATCCGTTTGGTAGTTTTAAAGATTTAAGCGTTCAAAGGGACATAAGGACATAGGGACAGAGAAAGCGACTTTATTTTATACTATGTAGTGATGGGAAAGTCTGTGTGAATGTTTGTTATAAGTAATCTCCGTAATTACTTAAGTTATTTAGATGAAATTTGGTAGATAGTTTAGGAACTAGAATAACACATAGGCTAATAACATTTTCAAAAATTAACCTCTGTGGGGGTTAAATAGGGTGGTAAAGTTTGCATGGAAAATTCTTTTTCCTTAGTTCGATTTACTAAAAACTCGGTATAAAATAAACTATGTACATGTACAAAACATGTATTAAACATGTACATTTATTATATTTTTACAAAATAACTCCTACTTGTGGTTGTGTATTAAATTTCTGGAATTTGTATAAACTCTGGTTCGTGGGCCAAGCCGCGGGGCGCGTCTAGTATTTTTATAAAGGTCACGCTGCCTACAGAAGACAATAATGATAAACGTCCGAGACATAAAACTATGCCATAGGTATGGCTTTCAGTTTCATTTGTACACTGCACAGCGTTCAGAAATAGCTGGACATCTTAAAAAGTTGGTCTGATCAAATCAGTCTTTATATTTCTATAAAATATTAGCTAAAATACCCGCCCCGGCTTCGCACGGTTTTATTATACGTTACGTTATTAGCATTTATCACGACATAGTATAAAACAAAGTCGCATTCTCTGTCCCTATGTATGCTTAAATCTTTAAAACTACGCAACGGATTTTGATGCGGTTTTTTTTAATAGATATAGTGATTCAAGAGGAAGGTTTATACGTATAATAAAACCGTGCAAAGCCGGGACAGGTCGCTAGTATACCTATATGATACTCGTATTTTTAGGGATCCATTTTGACATTTTAAACCTAGCCTGCATGGACTTCGATTTTACCACTGGTTGCTATTTGAATTTAACTCATAATCGATTTGAAATTAGACAGTAATACAGCAGAATTCATTCAAATAGTACCCAGCCGTTTAAACCAGCCTGTACCACCGCCCTAACAAGCACTAACACGCCTACCGTAGTACAGATATGCAGAAAAGTGGAACTAGGTCAGTAGGATTACTCTAATGCCTGTTTCCATTTACCTCTCGGCATCTTTTTGTTGTATTTCATTATGAGAATGTTTTCAAGTCTGAAGAAAGCTTTTAATGTTTCTAGTTCTACAAGAGTTTTATTCGGTTATGATTTTATTAAAATTGGTAGGAGAAACAAGTTTTCAGCGTGAGCTGTAGAGGATTTTGTACGCTTTTGAAGGAAATGCACGCGGTGGGTAAGTAATGTAATAGAAATGAAAATATGTTTATTGAAATTTAGCAAAACAACAAACAAAAATGTTAAACCAAAAGCTTTTTGTCTGTATTCGTTCTGCTGCTACTATTATCTACATATACTTATAATAAAACTGTAACAGGTCCAATTCTGTACATTGAAGATATTTTGAAATTTTTTTTTGGAGGGCACTCTATTATCGATACTCAAGCCAAAACTGTAATTTTTTTCATTCATGTCTGTCTGTCTATCTGTCTGTCTGTCTGTCTGTATCGTAAACGCGCATCACGCCGAAACTACTTGATGGATTTAAATGAAACTCGGCATGATTATAGGTCATACTACGAGGAACATAGGATATCCCGGAATTTAGTAAGGTTCTCATGGGAGAGGGTATGAAAGTAAAATTCCTTTACCGCGCATCACGCCGAAACTGCTGAATGAGTTGGAATGAAACTCGGGGCGATTTAAGTTCATACTACAAGGAAGGACATGGGATACTTTTTATCTCGGAATTCGGTAAGGTTCCCCTGGGAGAGAGGGTGAAAGAAAAATTCTTTAACCACGCATCACGACGGAAGTGAATGAATTCGAATGGAACTCGGGACGATTGGACATGGGATACATTTTATCCCGGAATTCAGTTTGGTTCCCCTGGGCTATACAAAATCATACAAAATATACAAAATACAAAAATTTCTCACAGTATCTCAACGACGCGTACACACGCGTCGTTCAGATGCTGTGAGAAATTTTTGAAAACCCGTATAGCCCAGGGGAACCAACTGAATTGAACTGATAAACGTGAAAGTTTGTAAGTATGAATGGATAGATAGATGGATAGATTGATAGACGGATGGATGTTTGTTACTCTTCACGCAAAAACTGCTGAACGGATCTGGATGAAATTTAAGGCACAGAGATAGATTATAAGCTGGAATAACACATAGGCTTTATTTTATCCTGAAAATCCAACGGGAAAGGGAATTACGCAAGTAAAACCGCGAGTACTCGAAATAGTTACTAATCATGCGCAGACGATGTCGCGGGCACCAGCTAGTTATTTAATAAAACTAAAAATATTTACTCCAGCTAGCTAGTTTAGTGAAGTAGTTTGCAATCCTTATCACACTATCATCATCATCAACATCAACCTATATTAGTCCACTGCTGGACATAGTCCTCCCCCGATGATAATGATAATAATATCACACTAATAATAATTATAAATGCGAAAGTTTGGATGGGTGCATTGTTGTTACCTCTCCACGCGAAAACTACTGAATGGGTCGGACTGAAATTTGAATAGACGTAGGTAATTCTAGGCCTGGAATAAAAAGTGGGCTACTTTTTACGCAGGTGAAGCCACAGGGCGCTGCTAGTATCTTATACTTATCGGTACGTTTTTAGACGTGGATTTTGCTCTGCAGGTTGATTTCCTATAGGTAACTATTTTAACAGAGTTTTCATCAATTTACGCCTAACAATATATTTCTTTGCATGGTTTATAGTAGATCTTACTAATAAATAAATAATGTTGGACAATCCAAACAGCATAATCTAGCCTCAAAGCCAAAGCCATCCTTTCTTTGGTGCTAGATGATGCTGTGTGGTTAATCCAGCATTTTAACCGCCCTTAAAAAAAGGATGATTCACAATTCTTTGTCCCGTCTGTCTTTACGAGTATGTATGCCTAGACCTATAAAACTACGCAACGGATTTTGATGCGTTTTTTTTTAATAAACAGAGTGATTCAAGAGGAAGATAAATAAGCATAATACACCCGAAGCCTAATTCAAGAGGAATGTTTTTATATGTAATACACCCGTGCGAAGCCGTGGTAGGTCGCAAGTATTTACATATAACTAAGCACAATGTGAAGCCAGCCGTTGCTTCTCACAAATGTTTGCTGATAGTGATGGATCCACATCAACTATCTTATGTAATCAATTTGACCAAAGTCAACCACCAGTCTACCAAGAACTGTCACTTTGTTATACCCCTCGAAATATCAGGAGGAAAGTGGAAGGATACGGTTCTATCAGAACTGGTCAGAGAATTTCGGGTTTTTCATTTTCTTTCCTGTTTATTCTGTAGATGGAGCTTGTCCAAGTGGTTTGTTTAAGAAAAACTATTATTACGCTGAGTTTTTTTAATAATACTTTTAATCGTAGTAAGGGAACTTAGATCTACGCAAACTAATTTTTTTTAAATATTACTTCATGACCGCCATTGGCATAACTATGCCTACATATGGTTGCAGGTTCGGTTCCCGTTGCGGGATGATTAGGGTTCCCTACCCAAAGGGTAAAACGGGACCCTACTAAGCGTGCTCCAAAACGGTAAACTAACTGAATCCTAGCGCTAAGCAGAAATGACCTTCGCATTACGTCAAGAGCCATAACTGGACACTGTGGCCTACTCACAACCATGCGGACTCTGCGAAGAGGCGGTGGAAACTCCTCTCCATCTGCTAGGTATCTGTGGAGCACTAATGCAAAAACATATTATTTTTTAAGTGCGAAACTAGTTTTGCAGACTAGTGTATTTTTTAATCCGCGTATTACCTGAAAATAGCAGCTCCAAATCAAAGTAGAAAGTCCTCGTATTAGGGAATTATTGCCCCAACCTCAGTAGTTCCGAAAACTTTGAGTGGAAACTATCTCTTGAGCTTTTGATGGGTTATCTACAAAATATGAGCATTCCTTCGGAAGTTTATAAATGAAAATACCTGTACAAAGCTCAGATGATAAATCCAATTATTGAAATGAATAAACGTTTTGTATTTTCATTTTATTATGTACTAGCGACCCTTTCTGGCTTCGCACGGTTTTATTTTACGTAATAAACATTTCTCTTGAATCACAAAAAAAATCACTGTAAAAAACGCATCTAAATCCGTTGCGTAGTTTTAAAGATTTAAGCATACATATGGACATAGGGACAGAGAAAGCGACGTTGTTATATACTATGTAGTGATTAATTTATTTTGATGCCTGAGATGAAAACTAAATCTTATGGACTGAAAGAACAAGAATTGCTTCAGCTTATCAATGCCCCCACGATCTCCCCATTAAGATCATTGATTCAGTAACAACCCTAATCAGGAAGTCCATTGGTACTACTTTAACTCAAACGTGGTCTCGTTACATAAATATCAGGGTAAACGACACTTCTCATGCGTTGAATATTAAACCTTGTGGGGAGGGATTAAGGGACTTTTTGTTTGTGATTGACGGTTATTAGCCACGTTGGGATTGTCGCTCGAAACAAAATTAATGAATGAAACGAAATAAAAGTCTTTTCGTTTTTCTTCTGGTATCTTTTATTCTTCCACAGTGGACAAAAGATTGAAGCGAAGGGAAAATCAGTTATCACTTTATTTCTTAAATTATTTTGATTATTACGTACCTACAGCATTAAATTTGACTTGTCTAAGTGCTTATTTTGTAAACCTAAAGAAATAAAGATTTACTTGATTTATCATTTCACATGCCGTCTATACTTGTTTTATCACTTCTTGTCCATCCTAAGGTTGCCTGGAAGAGATCGCTTTTAACGCCTCTATACGCCCAGTGTACATAACCTGTATTTGTTTTTGCGTTGTATAAGTACTTATTTTTGTTTATTTGTGTGCAATATTTTTTTATTAGTATATTGTTTAGTCATGGAAAGAAACAATACCACGTCTGCTCTAATTTGACAGGATATACCTAAATGCAAAACACTATGTACTAGTTCTGCATATTCAGTTTAAGTATAAAACATTTTGAAAAGTTTAACAGCTAATACGGTCATCATACGATCACTTATTCATCCAAAACCGGGATATTTAATAGGTCTGTATCAAATTTCAAAGAGTTTTGACATCTGTTTGGAGATATTTAAGATTCATAAGACATAAATTTTCAAAATAATATTAAAGAGATTAATTTGTAGCTACTTTCTCCACATAAGCTTTCTACATTGAATGGACTAAATAAGCTATCCGTGTAGTGAAGATTAGCACAGCACATTAAAAATTTTAACGCTTTAAACTGCTAAAAGGCATATAAACTATCGACTAATGTGTTATCGAAAAACATCATCTATTTTTTCATGACTTATTCCATCCCTGTAGCTACCCCTACCCCCGGAAGGGAAGCCTCGACCCCCAGGGCTAATGACGCCCGGTATCGAACTGTGGTCGGACCAATGTACGTACGTACACATACTGATCTGTTACTTAGAGCTGGCACAACTGATGATTTCATCCGACTTTGAAATAAGAAGACGTAAGTAGAACAAGAGTTTGGTTCTACGTTTTATTTTAATTATGCATTCTTGATACTTGATAATAACTTCGCCAATAAAATTGACGTCCGATTTAGATGTTTTTTGTTGTTTTTGTATAATAAATTAATTGCAACGCTGTGTAATATTTTTGTCCCTTGATATAATTGATACCGTTAAACGTAAAAAAACGGTTCAAAATCAGGTTTCTAAAATCAGTTTTTCTTCTTTTTTGTGAAACATGAAATTTTGATATTACACTCGGATACGCAAACTGTCGTAATGCTGACTGTCAAAGCTGTGACAATGTGTGAAATGTGCGTCGACCACTGGAGGCCTAAGCCACGAACCCGACAATTTTACCTAACCCCTCAGAACTTTCATTAAAACACGTGAAACCTTTACATAGAAAGTTATTTTTTTAAAATTATTTGCTGTTCTAGAGGTACAAATATACACGAGGCGTTTGCGGCAACTTTGGATATAAAACCTATATTACCCATAGGATATTTTAAGCCTTATCTCAATCCGAACAGAGTCTATTGTTTTGGAGGTTTGCAATGATATGTTGTACCTTAGGGACATGTAAGTTTGAAGCCTGGGACGTTGTTATTAAGATCTATATCGCAGTGACAGTGATGTTTATCGGTTTACGACCTCAAACTAACCGTGTGGGAATTGATGATCATTTATCAGTTTCATTAGTTTTGACATCTGTTTTGAGATATTTATACAAGTTTTCATTCTACACAGAGGTTCGAAATCCTTTAAAAATGCTAACATATACATTTTTTTAAGAGATTGATTTGTAGATATCGCCTTGAGTTTTTTGTTCTAAGTATCAAACTAGCACCTTGTAGTTTTGTACCATTTAATTCTACGGTTTTTTATTTCTTTTTCAAAAACGTTTATACTTCGTAAACGAAGGTAGCGATATGTTTTAATCACACAACATCATCTAGCCTCTAGCTAAGCTTAAAATCTCTTATAATACGAGTACATAAAAACATCCCAGACGACGCCCGGAGCAAACATTTGGAGATTGTACAAAAATTTGTCCTAAAATAGGAATCGAACCCACAAACCTCCTGCATCGCAAACAGACTTTCACCCACCGCGCTACATCGGCCGTCAAAAAATATCATCGAATCTATAATATAAAAATGAATCGCAAAATGTGTTGGTAAGCGCATAACTCAACAACGCCTGGACCAATTTGGCCAAATCTTTTTTTAAAATGTTCGTTGAAGTTCAAGGATGGTTTTTACGGCGAGAAAAATTAGAATTATTGCTGGAAAAACCCTAAAAATAGCCCTTTTCTTTTTCCCATACAAATGATTTGTAACTAAAACGTAGTCAATTTGAGCTTTATTGCTATGGTATAAAGTTCATATTCGCGGGCGAAGCCGCGGGGCGCATCTAGTAGTAAATATAAATTACCGTACGCGTTTTTAATCATTTGAATACTTCGAAAACTTGTCATAGACATTGTTTTACACAAGTACCTTCCAAATGTGCGAACATCCACTTTGATCAACATTAACCAAACGCCGTTGCTAAACATGTCGACGGAATTGCAAATTATTGGCTTGAGCGAAAACATAATTTAATTTCTTCCCCTACATGTTTGAGTAGGTACATAAACCGATATTTAACGTAACAATGTACGTTGTGTGGTATATAGGAAGAATACGTACAGGGTGTGCTGAAATTAGTTATTTCTGTTGGGTTTCAACATAACTTCTTGCATTTTTTTTGGATAGCAAAACCAAATTTAGGCATAATAAAAAAACAAATTTACATTAATTTATAAATAAATTTTACTGATCTACCCACACAGCATCATCTAGCCCCTAGATAAGAAGAGCTTGTGATATAGGTATTAGATGACTGATTTTCATAATACAATACATTATCTAAATAGATAGAACATTTCAGAACCATACATAAAATTAAAAAGAATAATAAAAGAATAATTAAGAGATAAACTTGATAGCAGGCCTATTTTGCTAGCTCGGTTTCAGATCATTTGTTGATTTACTAGCGACCCGCCTCGGCTTCGCACGGTTTTATTATACGTATAAACCTTTCTCTTGAATCACTCTATCTATTAAAAAATGCGTAGTTTTATAGATTAAGCATACATAGGGACATAGGGACAGAGAAAGCGACTTTATTTTATACTATGTAGTGATCTATCCATCCATCTTTAATGGGTCACCCAATACCAAGCTTCTTCATGTTCTAAATACTGTTTACCAAGTTAATGTAGCCTGCCCACAGACGTAATTAGATTTTCATACTAATGCCCCTGAAGTTGCGGGCTATAGATACGACATTAGAGGTATAACCTTGTAGGAACTGACTAAAAATAGAGATAAATAGAGGCATCAGTTGCTTAGTTATTGAACACTAGTTTCTGCATGTAGCTTTGCATGCGTTGTTTCTGGGATAAAAAGCAACCCATCAATTTATATAGTATAGTTTTAGCTTTTTATATAGTTTTTCCGAGACAGCAAATATAGATAAAGGTATCTATGTAATTTTGTTTTCCGCAAAAGTTTTATGATAAAAGTTTGTAATTTTTTGCCATAGACTTTAGTGATTCCTCATTTCTCCCATTTTAATTATAATAAGAAGTATCTTTCTTCATTATACCGCTGAAGATGAAAATATCAGTTTCTTAGAAGGCTTTGCTTAATTAAATACAATAACGACTAAATTTGTACGATACCTACTAAAAGGCCTATTGCGAACGAGCTATCTCTTTCAAGCAACTGAAAATACAAAAGCTAAAACAACGAATTTTGTCATTTACACCAAACTTTAATAAATAATAAGAAAAGATGTACCTTCATGATTAAAAATTAATAATGCTGGATAAAGCAGAAAGCGTCATCTAGCCACATGCTGGAGGCATAAGTTTAATTACACATCTTCATCAACCTATATCAGTCCACCGCTGGACATAGGCCTCCGTCAATATTGGCGCCATGGCGTTTTGTGTTCAGTTTGTCACATTCAGCAACTTTCCATTTCAGTCTTCCTGTCTTTCGCAGATCGTCATCCCGCCTGGCCGGAGGGCATTCTAAACTACGTGTGCCGATTTGCAGTCTCCACTCAAGAACCACGTTTACCCAACGGTTATCGTTTCTTCGCATGATATGGCCGGCCTAATGCCAGTTCCGCTTGCTATTTCATGATTTTACGTCGATAACTTTATTTCTCTGTCAGATAATATTCATTACGTTACCTATCCTTCAGAGAAACTCCCAGCACAGTTCTTTCTATAGATGGTTGAGTGACATTAAACTGGCGAACAAGCCCTACCGTGAGTGTCCACGTCTCAGCTCCGTAGGTCATTTCGATAGCTCGTTCGATTATTTGTTACTGCCGTATCATTTACACGATCAATAAATACAAATATTATGAACAAACGCGCACGAATCAATCAACTTTTTTCAAAGGAAGTATGTCACATCCATCATTTGATGTCAGTTTGAACGCGCCCGGAATTAAGCACAGCCTATCTGTAAACAGATGGGACAGTCACTAGTAAAAAAAATTACGTAGGACTATTAACAGACTAATAGCTCATATTATTCCACTAACAATTTTCTTCGATGTAATTCGCAATGGAGCGAGGTCCAGCTTTCTCTATCTTCGGTATTTGGACTTGATCGCTCACAGCGGATTTAATCTAGTCATTCCATCTCAAGCGTAGTTCCCTAGATCACATCTAAAATGTAGATAAAAACTGGAGCATAGAGAATTATACAAACTTTTAGCTAACTACACAGAAGTAGGGACTTATTATTTCAGCAATGTAATTCGAGCTTTGAGCGTAGGTATTATTGTTGAATTTTATGCCGCTTTTTTTCAATTATCGCGAGGAATACCTGTGATGTCAAGATAATATTAAAAAGACACTCGTTCCTGCCAAACAGGATAATCATTAAACACCTATAACCCTGTATAGGACATATTATATATTAACATATATTATATATAGGAATATATTAACTGCCAAACAGGTTCTATTAATTGTTTTATTAAAAACATTATTATTATAAATATTTATGTACGGGTATTTATCGCGTTTATTTACCTATTTTTCCCGATGTTTCGACAGGTTTACACACTGCCGTGGTCACGGGATGACTGGAGTAACTGGAGCTACCGCCTCTGCGAAACGGGGTCAGCTGAATTTTCAACTATCCGCATTTCTTCTTCATTGATAGGATGACGACACACAACACTAACGCGATAAATACCCGTACATAAATATTTATAATAATGTGTTCTGATCTGAGTTTAAAAAACTTAACAACATTATTAATTTGAGGTCAGTTTATGCTGTGAAGAAAAAAATACCACAAAAATTATATTGGCTCCTCACATGTTATAGTAATGTCATTGAAGCGTTGATAAAAGTATTTCTAATATGCCAAGTTCTTGTCCATTGGCAACTGTTTTGTTCTAGCTGTTCATTCAAAGCTGTGCAAAGTATCGAGAGAGGAAGTAAGCACATTATACATTCATGTTATACATTCAGATGCAGTCAGTTACAACTCGGTACTCCATTGTAATAAGATTGATTTTTATTTGCTTTGTTGTATCTTTATTTATTACTTGTTCCTTTCCCGAAGAGTTACGGGAGTTGTTGAGAAAAATTGGTATAATTTAATGCAGACAACAGTTTTTTTGCTCCGGGGACTCAGGCATGTAATCTACAAACGAATGCTCTTTCAATGGATTGGTTGTTGCCTAGTTGAGATTTGAGTCAGATGGATGAAATAGAATATTGAATATTCTATTTCATCCATATTAATTAATTTCATTTCAATTAAAAAAGCAAATTTTGCTTTTTGTGATCTTGAGTATCCATAAGTATCCGCCAATTTCCTGCAATCCTATTCTATTTAAACAAAACAACATTGATTATATTTTTAATAGGTTATAAATAAGTAAATAAAAATTAAATAAATTAATAAATAAATATTTATGTAGGTTATATAAAATGTTGAGAACCAAAATTGATTATAACTCTGTAGGTGTAAACGAATTAGATTGTCATTATAAATCGTATAGGATAATCATTAGGATATGACTATGTATAAAATTGTCAAAACCATAGTCTTAGTGAAAAAAATTCTGTCTATGGTCAAAACTAACAAAAGAAAATTACTTAGATCGTGCCATGTCTATAATTTGTGTACCTGTTTCTGTACACAAGCTGTATGTACACTACAATGAACGAAATTCATCTGTCGAATGTACGAAACTGCGCTGAAACCCAACATTTCAAATCTAACTTTTCACATTGAAATCGGATAAAGCAAACTTCGAATGAATAACACACTGAAAGTCAATTATTGTAGGTAGTTTTTAAAACTAGTGCAGATTATTATTATAACAGGATTATGTACTTATTTTAAGCATTGGTACCTAGTATATCAGGAGGTGCATAAGGCACTATACTAAAAGAATATACCTTAAAATTTGGCTTATTTCGTTTGAATAAGAAATCTTCGAAATTCTAGATTTAAAAGAGAATTATATTACCTAATAGAGGATGTAGTTTGAAAGAACAACCAAAATTTTTAATGATTATAGAATACAGGGGGATTAATTCGAGTTACGAGTTAAAGCATTGCCACTTTGAACGGCAATGCTTATTCTTTAACGGAAAGGAACAGGTTGTACTTAATTATAACTTAATAGAGAACAGCAAAAATTAAAATGAAATTGTGGCCTTATTTTTTTTTATTTTAGACTAGAAGCGCCTCACGGTTTCACCCGCGGAAATTCCCGATCCCGTGGGAATTCCGGGATAGAATGTAGCCTATGTATTATTCCAGACTATCTATCGCTGTGCCAAATTTCATCTATATCCGTTCAGTAGTTTTTGCGTGAAAGAGTAACAAACATCCATCCATCCATCCATACTTACGAACTTTTGCGTTTATAATATTAGTACGATCGTTATTTAGTCTGTTTACTCTCTACCGATTGTTTAAATTGTACGTTTATTGCTTCTAATGAACTAATCCTTCTTACTAATCCTTTATGTAACAGCATAGGATAAGTTTAGTATTCATTGTTTTCTATGGAAGAACATTTTATTACGTTTATTTTTAAAACGCGTGCTAAACCAGGAGCAGAATCTAGATTTTTATAAATCTCCGATGAGTAATTTACATGAAAGATTTTGGCCATTGGATTTTAATTAACATTTGTACGTAAATCCAGTGTTGCAAAGTTCATTTTTCAGTAAAACTAATTGGAGTATGGGAAACAACACGATATGACTGGTCGTTAATTTATCGAACAATCGCGGGCTCTCCCGATTTGTTCCGTATGGAAATTGTCTGAAAAATAAAGTTGAATTCAGAATCCAACCAAGGGTTCCGTATACGTTAACCTCAAGTTTGTTTAAAAATGTTTGTGTTGTAATACCTTTTTCTGAAATAAAACTTATTTAATTATTTATTTTATTCAGCGTGACAAAGCAGCCAGCGTCTTTGGAACGCTTCCGGATTATTAAGAACCGGTTGAGCTGGCTATATATAGCTCAATTAATTAAATAAAATAATATTTATTTGGTTTTTCAACATTCTTTCATCGTTATTTACTTTGATAATAAAGATACTATTTAAAAAAAATATAGTCATGTTACTGAAAGAGTCCCAAAGGTAATTGAAATTGTCAGTATATAAATTAATAATTTATAAATAATTCAATTTTAATTGTTGTTTACAGTTATCATAGTAATAAACTATTTTCATGATTACCGTTTTATTTCAATATCCTAATATCTCCTCTTTTCGGATTTTAACTCAATCTGCCGTCCGCTAGCTAAAACATCGCTAAGCCACAGGGGGTCGATTTTGAGTTTTTGATGCCACTCTACATAGAAAAAAATTCTCTATCGATCTGTTCTAGAACCATTCTTGTAGCGTTTTTAGTTCAGGAGATAGCTCTAGCAAAAACGCCGTTAACTACGGTAAAATATATATTTTACTCCACTTAAAGTACGTTAACCATCAATACTTGGCTAAATAGTCGCTAGGAGCTCTTAAAGTTGTCAGGTTATTCAAAATATTCCATGTTTTGCTTAGCTAAAATGACTCTATTCAATTTTACTAGACTAGGTAGTCGTTATGATACTTTTGCGATTTTTAAGTCATGTTTCAGCTAGCCTGAAAACGACATTAATCTAAGCTAAAAAGACGTTATACAACAATACTACACTATAAACACGTTAAACGCTATTAGTGTTTTTATAGTGTAGGGTTGCGGGCATAACAATAAACAGTTTACAATTCGCGAAAACCCTAACCGCCTTTAAAGACTTAAAACAATTTATAAACTTTAAGCGAATCCTAAGCTACAAGAACGCTTAGCCACAATACTTAGCTAAAACATCGCTACCTGCGCTCACATCTCACTCCGCACCGCCGCCGTAACGCCCAAGCAGTCGTGAAAAAGCCCAACGCGAAGTGCGTCCGTACCTACTTCCTCGCATCTGGATGTTTCTTACCAAATTGTAATAGAATCAAAGGAATTGCTATCGGTAATTTACCGTTTTTTTTATCTAATGCACTTAAAATTTTACTTAAATTCCACCGATTTTGGCTGGTTTTATTTGATAATTCACGTTAGACTCACTGTCGCTTTTAGTAACAATGACGGACATGCCATAAAGAATTTTTATTGATTTATGATTTTCTCCTCGAATTTAGTTGTAATCAGAAGAGAATGTCTGTGAGGATGTCTGATAGATGTAGGTAAAGGTACATTATTCTTATGTGTAGAGGTTCGTTATGCTTGAACGGCAGAATTTTTTTGTCTGTTCTTTAGTACAAAGGCTTTACTTTTTTTAATAAACTGCAAAGAATATGCAGTTTAAAAAGTTTCCAACGAAATCGAACCCAGCTAAAGCCAAACTCGCTATAGTAGTAGCAAAAACTGATAATGGTAAGAACTGTGAGATGGAAAATGCTTCTACAAGAGCTTTTCACCCTGGGGTGAGTGAAATAATCAAAATGCATGGCCATAAATACTTCATGACATCCATGATCTGTAGATAACCAGTTTTGTGAAACACTTAATACATGAAACTCTTACCATTTAAAGGAAACAACAGATTTGATCTGCCATGAAGGGATGTTATCAAGAAATTCTTCACTACAAGAACCACATCTGTGTATTGAGCGCAAGTTACTTGATCTCGTTAATGATCGGCAGAATACTATAAATAGTATAACGGTAGGACTAGTTTGATTATAATTCTATAGATTCCGTACAAATAATTTTTTAGCATCCGATTCGAGCCGAGACTCTGACGACAACGAAAAGATACCAACAAGTTTTGACTGAAACATTTAAAACTTCTCCAAAACCTGTAGACCAATAGAGAAAAGCGGGCATTTTTGACAAATTTGAAACAATGATACCCACACACAAACTCAAGTTTGGTAAAAAATTGCAATGCTACTGATCTCTGTTTGTATTCAGGTCTAGACGACTGATATAACTGGTTCATATATTGAAATTTTTAGAAAATATACTAATAGTTTTAAGTTGTAAGCACAAGTAAACCACTCCATATACAAATAGTATAATATTATAATTAGGTAGTATTTTAATAGACTGATTTAACACCAATTTTGTATTTTTACGCTTACTAGCGACCCGCCCCGGCTTCGCACAGTTTTATTATACGTAAAACCTTCCTCTTGAATCACTCTATCTATTAAAAAAAACCGCATCAAAATCAAAGAAAAAAAGATTTAAGATTTTTAAAGATTTAAGCGTTCAAAGGGACATAATGACATAGGGACAGAGAAAGCTACTTTATTTTATACTATGTAGTGATGATAAAATTATTAAGAATAAGGTATGCCTACAATAAATTGTAGTTTTTTTAATGTAACGCTGTTTTCATTTCACATTTATAAAGGCTCACTGTAGAATATCAGATTTTGTAGAGGCTAAAAATGATTGGGACGAGTTTCGCTAAAAACTAAAGACCTAATAAGGTAAAGGTTTCTTGTTCGCCTCTTTACTTTACCATAAAAAGATTGAAGAGACAAAAATCAAAGTGAGCACTTTATTCAACTAAGTATATAACATGTTCAAAAGTCATGTAAGGTCTAAAGGAAATAAAACACTTTGATTTAGATTACCAGTTACAAAACCTGTAAGGTTAAATCTGTACTTATTAAGCATTCAATGAAAATAAATTTGTAGTTTTAATACTCAATGATTTTGTTTTGTATTTGTAACCAAAATTAAGAATTATTTTGCCATGGTTTCTTTACTAAAACTTTCTTTTAAACTACTTACCTACCTTGTAATGTTGATAACGTTGGCTTTTTCATACCTCTTATCGAATTAGTCCACTCCACATACATAACTAAAACAACGTTATTGTTAATTGTTTGAAGCTTAGCGTCCTTTTAGTATAGCTTTTTTCGAATAAAACGTCAATGAAAACAAAAAATTAAACGCTAATGTGAAAAAGCTAGTCTACAAAAACGTTAAACACCTATAGCGTTATTTTACCTAAGGAAAGATGGCCAAAACTGAAATCAATACCGATCTATAATAACGTTAAAAGTGCTTAATGACTTTTTAGCGTAGGAAAGGCACATAATTTTATAACATTAAAAAACGGGTCTCAATTTACGTTTATAGTCCTACGCTATAACATCGCTTGGGTATACTTAGCGATATTTTTGTAAAGTATTTGATGGTAAAATAACTCAAAATTCCACAGCTAAAACACCGAAACCTATTTTTCTCCTTTTAAATCTAGTTATTTAAAACCGAGATATTTGCTATTCGACAGTAACTGGAAATACCTATCTTTCGATATTTCAAAATTTTTGATAGGACTATAAACAGTTAAATAGCATTAGTTTAAAAAAAATCCCGCGTTTTTCGTTAATATCTCAAAACTTGGTTTTGTGGCTTAGTGATGTTTTAGCTATCGTAGGGCAGCAATGCCGGCACGACAAATTATTTAGTCTTTAATTCTATTATCAGCTATCCTATTTTAAATTTCCTGTCTACTTTTGTATTCTATGCCAGCTTGTATTCTATGTCAAATTTATTCATCATTTATTTCACCTTTTTCAAATTTCCTGTTCGGTTTCGGATGTTAGGGTTCTATCCACGGTTTTCAAGGAAATTGAACCCTAAAAATAAATAATTTGGGAAAACTCCGATGCTTTTTGTTCGGCAATGGCAAAGCGAGGGAGCCGTTTTGTTGATTTATTGGTGAGGCTAGACCTCATAATTTGTTGACAGAGCTTGAAAATGCGCGTAATAAATTCTATTGTTTTGTGATGGAGATAGGGTGGTGGTAATATTTAGTATTGTTTAGTGGTCGACTCCATCGTAAAGACATCTGATTTGAATACTTTGTTTTTGTTTTGTTGATGTAGAAAGAGTTCTTTACTACAATGTTTTTGTTGTAAGTAGGTTTAATTGTTTTCAGTGTTTGACTCTTTCATATAATTTTCACCTCTAATTGGTTTCTTTTCACTAGTAAGTGTTTTGAAATCTGCCAACGAGATTTTGAAATCCTATGAGCGAGTCATTGTTAGTAATTGTAACTAAATACATATTACGGTCTAGTAAGTTTATAGTTAAAGCTTGTATTTCAGGCTGTTAATTTTATGCTTTCTTTCTTTTTATATGATCGGAATCAACAGCTAGCAATTAACAACAAATGAAATGAGTTTTTTTATGTATATAGAATTATCTTTATGTATTACAATTTTACATTATAATACAGATCGATCACTAGACGTCACCAATTCAAATTAAACAATAGTTTTTTTTCCTGTCAACACCAACCGATTTTTATTTTATTTTAGCTCTTTACGCCAGCTTGTCCAGGCATTTTTACAAAGTAATTATGTACATTGGTATAGAGCTTTCTTTAACAAAAGCCGTGGTTGAATTTTGCTAATACAGCTTTGATTGTGAAGTAGATATATAGTATGTATGTATAGTTGATAGATTTAACGTTTTCAATGTAAATTGTTGTCTACGATAGATAAAATTGAAAACAGGGTAGTTTTAGCACATACCACGAGATAACCACAACTCTCAAAGACGGTTAAAAACAAACTTATTCTTGCAATGCAATCCAAGTTCGCTTTTTGCAAATCCAAGAGATTCTACAAGCAGAAGTTTTTACCCAGTTTCAATAGACTTTGGAAGAACGGAATTTATTTTATTCGTAACACATACAAATTCACTCTGCCCGATGGAATCCTTGAGCCTTCGGTTCTTTAGGAAAGATTGACGAAAGGACTAAATGTAGGTTTTATTGTACATACTATTTGGTAATGATATGGAGCTATGGAAAGAGTTATGCTCGCAGTTTCTCTACGCGATGGAATCAGGAAAAGAACCAAAGTAACCGATAAGTATCTTTCAGAATGGGGAGGCAATACTGCCGTGCAGGCCCTAAAACGCAGTATGAGAAAAAAAGCGATTTCGAGAAAACCGCAAAAAACATTTTGACGCTGCATTTTTTATATTTCTACATTTTTATTATAGATTTTTTATTGCCACAAGGACTTAGTGACATGAAATCTAAAATTTTCAATTTATAAAATTAAATTTATTCTATTAAATTCAAAATAAAAAAGATTTTTTCAAAATCATAGCAGTTACTGCACGGAAAATGGTACACATTTACAGATTAAAATGATGTAAAAATACCTGATACTGCAAAACCTATTGATTTATTTGCTTCTTTGCAGACTAATTTGCAGCATAGGTCTTTCTTTACTGCATTTTAATATGCCTCTTGAACTAATTGTACATGTAGTATGTCACAATTTTCAATAAATACAACTATAACAAATTTTCTAACTTGAAAATGCCAGGTAGGAATTTATAAAACAAACATATTTTTGTACGTACAAGAATAACATTTATTTTTCAATGATATCAGCTAACTCTAACTTAACTTTAAAGTGTTCTGAATACAGGACGTTTTGGCATGACCTTATACTTAACTTATCTATGTAATACTTATATAACAAATAGAAACATGAGATCTTACAAATGGCACATCTATTACCCAACTAAAAATAAATCACAAGAATTGTAAGGTACTTACCTATCAAAATATCAATAAAATAAATAAAATATACGAATTCGGTACATGAGCGTATAAAAATAATATATTTTTAGAAATTAGACAAAAAAAACGATTTTCGTTTTATTTTTTCTCTGTAACTTTAAAACTGGGTTATTGAGGTGTACTTTTTTGCATGTTGTATTAAACTACATAATTATTTCTACAAATCTTCCAAAAACTGGGGGGTCTATCTCTTTCCGTTGTCACGTTATTCACCATTTAAATTAGGTACTTCCTGTCAAGTAAAAAGATCAATAGGAAACTTAACTGATTTAATCTAAATGGCAGAAAGTACCTAATTTAAATGGTGAATAACATGACAACGGAAAGAGATACACCCCCAGTTTTTGGAGGATTTGTAGAATAAATTATGAAACTTAATACAACATGCAAAAAATACACCTCAATAACCCAGTTTTAAAGTTACAGAGAAAAAATAAAATAAAAATCTTTTTTTTTGTCTAATTTCTAAAAAAATAATGTTTTTACTAAGCTTATGTATCATATTTGTATTTTTTATTTATTTTATTAGCTAGGTAAACTATCTAGCTTTCAAATGAGACTACTTCGAATAAAATACACCATTTAATCAAAAAGAAACGAAGAAAAAAACAGATGAAGTAGTCTTCGTTTTAAAAAATATTAAAACTACTTTGTTTTTGAGATAAATATATACATATAATTTTTTATCCCGATTTTTATCGATTAACATGTGTCGTGTATCCGCACATTTCGTTTGATCAAGGTTCGAAAAATCACATTGTATTTTGTTTTCTGGTAGAAGGTTCTGGTTTCCCCTCGGCATGCATCTTTTATCAGGCTTGGGAAGTTTTTTGATTTTAAACAGTTTAATTGACTGTATTCGCCTCCACGCACCGATGCGAACGTCTTACTTCCGCAGCGTTTGACAAGCGACTGACTGAGCGAGAGAGTGACAAATCCTGACTAGAATGCAGTCAAGTATGATGTCGGCTGCAGTGAAACTTAGTAATGACCTTCAAGTTACTAATTATAATGCAGTAAGAGAGACTCATGCTGCTATTTAGTTATTTTCAGCTGTAGAACAACACCGACCAATACTGCAGTAAATAATGAACATACTGCAATTTAAATGGTAATATTTACGTTCAAAAGTGATATTACAAAGAGTAAAAGAAAGATGTTTTGATTTTGCTGCACTTTAGTTGGTTTTAACTACATGAACCTTCTTGACTAACACTAACTAAAATATCACATTCAGTACTTTACTGCGTTTTAGTACAAATTCTAATATTTTTTTTGTGTGTAGTTTACAGATTTTTTGTGGTAATAAAGGTATTTACTGCGTTTAACTTGGTAAATTGATGGGTCGTTATTGACGTAACGGCCATTACTGCATTTAAGTTAGTATTTAAATACATTTAGGCATTCGATCTTGAGATACTGCATTCAAAAATTTGATTTTTCTGTGGTGTTAATTATCGAATCAAGAAATCGGTTAAATCACTGTGTACCTTAAAGCGTGCCCGTTAAAACTCAATATTTAACTAAAAAACGTTAAAAAAGCTGTTACTGCGTTTTAAGGCCTGCACGGCAGAATATAGGTCGCAGGACCAAAAACCGGGGAGTAAAAGTTCTTGAGTGGGATACGATACGATGCTAAGCGGGGTGTGGGAAGACGTCTCTCACGATGGATCACAGACATTGTAGTACACAAGAACTACATAACACAAGTTCAACTTAGCTTGGGGCTAGGTGATGCTGTGTGGATTGTCCAGCTTTTATTTTATTTATTTGGAGGAGGTCTATTTTCAGCATTAATTTGGAAATGGTAACATCAAAGTCAAAGTGCTTTATTTTTTTAGTCTTTGCAGGACTCTTGGACAAGTCACAAAATTCATGTTACAAATTATTAAAATGAGGGATTATAGTGCTCACTTTCATTTATCATCATTATAATTTCTATCAGAGATACGCTCAAAATTTAAGAATTGTTCTTTTCCTTATGTGGGTCTCCACAAAGCTTATTTCTAGTAGTTCTGTACAAAGTTACTGAAACAGAAATTGCTCCGGTACTAGTTGAGGTCTAATACATTTGCGACATGTGTACTTTAAGAGGAGACGCTGCGCTTGTTCCTTCTAAATTATTATAAAATGAAAACAGTTTCATTTTATAATCAAACAAAAACATACTGAAAACACTTCGTCATCATGATATAAAAAAAAGTAATTTAATAACTTAACAGAAGTTTGATTTGTTAATTATAGGCCTATGATTACACTAATTATTGTTTTATTTGAAAGCATTTTTCTGTTATACGGGAGACTGTTCAATGTTTCCAAAAGTTATATCTTAAATCGTAAATAGTTTACGATACTTTATTGTCAGCATTCCCAACGAGCGAAACCATATTATATGGGTACCTACTTTAGATTTAGTTTTGTAAATCGTTGTCACATTATTGGTCAAGATTTCATTTTCTAAGTTTTGATCATAAGGATTGTATAATAATATGGAGCTTCCTTTTTGCTATAAATTAAAAACACTAACGTTTATCTTTGCTTGCTATTTCAATATTATCTTCGTTTCGTTAGAAAACTTTTCAAAGTAGTTCTATTCTATTAAGTTCTACTTAGAACATTTTTAAAAGAAGAACACTTTGAAAATAAATATTAATGTGACATCATGCAGCCCAAATCTTGGCTAGAACACAAACTTCGTGACAATGGCTCTTATGTTTGCAATGCTCCGTACACAGCTAGCTTTGCCTTATTAATGATCCGAGCACACTTTTACTGGTGCTCAGCGAAATGGTGTCTTTAACCTCTAGAGCCAGTGGCTCTCAAAGTTTTTATCATATTCCATAGCAGTTTCAATTGTAAATACTAGTTATAATTTGTTCTATTCCTTGATTATAATTTTCGTTGTTAATAAAGTTTCTTTTATTCATTAAAGACCTTGAAAAACATATTATAGGCAATTTTTTATGTCAAATTTACTTCCCATGAAGTACCTCATAGAAGCTTTTCGAGCAAAGACATCAGAATCTAGTCGTTTTAATGAGTGCAGCTTTTTTCAAAAGGCGATCCTATATTTCTTAGTTTTCAACTTCCTATAATAAAAAAAATAAGATTTTGTTTTTCATAGAACTGTAACATGATTATGGCGGTCAATGGCAAGCTACATAATTTACATAATACAAGACGTGACGTTGTTCAGTAAACACCATAGCAAAACAAGGTCACTGAATAAACTTTCCGGATAAACCGGATCCAGCAAAAACCAAGGCTTTCAACGGCTTTCAGACGAAAAATCTCTTTACAAAATTCGACCACAAAGGCTTCTGTGAGGTTCATAGTTGAGAAATTGGTCAGAAAACCTCGGCATGCATCTCGCAAATTGCAGAGCGCAACCAGAATTAAAATACAGAGCAATCAGCATCGCAGTGGTTTGTTTGTGCTCTGAAGTCGATTTTGTTTGCTGTTTCTATCGTATGTTGATTTTTACTATACAATGTAATCTTTAGTAACACAATAGATACTTTTTATGTGTGTAAAGGACGTCGCATACTTAGGTCGTACCGCTCCCGCACAGCATCTGATCGCCTCTACCTATCGCGTTGACTGCACGTTGTCCACTTGGCGACAGCTAGCAGCTAGCTTGCTGTCCAGGTATAGTTGTCCATACAATTTGATTCAAGGAAGCATTTCAAGCGGTTACAGCGCGCAAGCCACTAGCTTGAAGCTTGCGGTAAGCAAGACGTCAAACAACGAGGGTCTTACAGAGCTGCAAGCATATTTATTGGACGCTGGTTGCTATTTTATGCTTCAAGTCTACGACAGCCATAAGGCTTCTTAACTTAGTCAACGTATTCAACCATTGTATTTAAAAATGTATGTAGGGTAATGCTTACACCATCGTATTAAACTTATGCAGAGGGAAAACTCCTTTCTTTCATGAAAACACACAATGCCAAGAATAGGAACATTACTTTCAAAAATTAAACCTTGCATGTAGAATGCAGAATTTCGGTTCGTAAAGCTGAACTACTTACGGACTGAACAAATATTTTCTTCTTTCACAGGTAAAGTGTTTTGGCGGGTCTCCAACAGCTTCCAAGTTTAATAAGTGAGTGAACTTATTATTCTTATTATTGTTACTGGTTTAACTTTGGTTGTGAAAGGTCTGCTGGTGGAATCTATAGACATTTTTCTAGGTTTTTTCTATTTTTTTCAGTCAGTTCTACCCCCGTATTATTATTTCTTCACTGCGAAGAAGGAAGGTCGTGTTTTGGGGTGTAGTTATTTCTGTGTGTAGTTTTGTTGGTATGTACAGTATACATTTTGTTAGCTGTGACTGCACTCATAACAAAACAACTAGTTGGACGATGATTTGTATTGTAGTGTCCGTATAAATAATGAGATATAGATAGTGAGATAAGAGATACCAAGCAATAATAAGTATATACAGGTTGTTAGTGTGAACACCGTTGTCCTTGGAACCAGAGGTTCAGCATCATGAGTAGAATCCAAAACGGATGAAAAAAAATGATTTTAATCTTTACTCATTTTTATAGAAAATGTTTATAAACTCTAAACGTTTGCTCACAAACACGTGACAGAAGTACTTCGACCAGGCGACATGTGGCATGTGTGCACCTCAGTGTCGGATCACCTTCTGTGCGAATATCCCGTCTTTTGAAGGGCACAAGTAATGAAGTTACGATCCAAGTAAGGCGCGGGTATAAGTACTTACGTAGGTAGGTACTTAAAGTATGTAGAGTGACTATGGCATCGTGTACGATAGCGAAGACATGAAATATCAAAATCTTGCAAAACTAAAATAGGTGTTAAGCTTTTCTCATCGGTTTTGGATTCTACTCATGATGCTGAACCTCTGGTTTCAAGGAGAACGCTGTTCACACTAACACCTTGTATTTCAATACATAATACGATTGTGGGATATGAATTAGATTAATAACTCTTCTTACTATAATATGTTCCTCTTATACGCATACTATTAATATGTTCCTCTTCCGAACGATTGTTTAAGTAACTAATGGCAAGCAAACTGTAGTGTATGAACATTATTGGTTTAGCCTAGCGGGCAACACCACAGAGCTGTCATTCGGGCATTAGAATGGAAGTCGAAATACAAAGTGCAACTTCTAAAAATTATCAAGAGTTTTATTGAAGATCCTTCCTTACATCTCACAAACAGTAATCATCTATCTGTAGAATTAATTTATACTCATCTTTATTTATTCACCGTAGCAGCACAAGACAAATGGAAACTTCAATTCACAATAGAAACGACAGATAACATAACAAAAGATACTGAAAAACAATCAAGTAACTAAAGAATTTCAGTTCCCTGATTGTTTTTAAGTAGGTATATTATATAAACATAGGTAAATTTAATAAATATAAATGCTGAAAATGGGCTCTGTTAGTCTAAAATAAATTTATAATGTTGCCTGAAAAGAAAGGGCATTGTCTGTCTTAATTAAATTTAAAAATATAATAACATAGTCTATGTGGTTACTTTAGGTGCTACGAGTGCATTGCCATTTGTGGACTAATTGGAGCATTTATCAAACAAAATTGCAATATTCATACTAAACCCATTAAACCAACAACAATAATTTGCAAGACAACAGTGAATAACTCCAAAAGGCGCCGTACATTGTAATCGCTGAGTTAAATTAATTAAATCGCCAAATTGCAGCTATGCCACTTTGTAGTAATCCCATGTTTCAACTAGGGACATACCCTATGTTTCAACTAGGGACGCTGTAATCGCATGTTTCAACTAGGGACTTTGTAATCCCATCTTTCATCTAGGGACGCTGTAATCGCATGTTTCAACTAGGGACGTTGTAACCCCATCTTTCATCTAGGGACGCTGTAATCGCATGTTTCAACTAGGGACGTTGTATTGTAACCCCATCTTTCATTTAGGGACGCTGTAATCGTATGTTTCATCTAGGGACGCTGTAACCCCATGTTTCAATAAGGGTTACAGCAAACGCATATTTCAATTGGCACATTTCACAAGCTTCAGGGATTTGGGCAGAAGACTTGATAAGGCGAAATGATGGCAGCCGGACTAAAGCACTGACGATGACTGTGGCACAGCGGGCAAACACATAAATTGTGTTTAACATTGGTTTATAGGACAAAATCATTAATCATCATCATCATCATCATCATCAGCCTATATTAGTCCACTGCTGGACATAGGCCTCCCCTAATGAGCGCCATAGCGCCCTGTCTTCAGCTTGCCGCATCCAGCATCTGCCAGCAGTCCTTCGCAGATCGTCATCCCACCTGGCCGGAGGGCGTCCTACACTACGTTTGCCGAGTCGCGGTCTCCACTCAAGAACACGTTTACCCCAACGGTTGTCGGTTCTTCGCGCGATATGGCCGGCCCACTGCCACTTCAACTTGCTGATTCTTTGAGCTATGTCGATAACTTTGGTTCCCTGTCGGATGTATTCATTACGAATCCTATCCTTCAGAGAAACTCCGAGCATAGCTCTTTCCATACAAACAACAAAATCATTAAATGTGTTAAAATACTAACTTAGCTTACTAACCCTTTGGAATGTAAATTGTCTGAATAAATAATTATTATTATAAAAGACGGTCGAGACATAGGATATTCCCGTTCCGAGACAATTTTTTGACCGATCTGCAGATATTTGTTACGATTGAATTGAGATCAATGATGATGATTGATTTTGGTTGATGATGATAGATAGATTGATTGATTGATTGATGGATCTTTAAAAAAATCATCTAATTACATGATTTTTTAATGATCCGTAGATAACTTAATTCAACACGTGAGATAATTATCTCACGTATTGAGTAAAGTGTCTCCATTTTCTAGTACCTAGTATAACACAAGCTCTGTTTAGCTTGGGGCTAGTTGATGCTGTGTGAATTTTCCAGAGTTATTAATTTATTATTTATTCTGATTGAATGGAGGCCAATGATAAGATCAATGAGTCGATATCATCAATCTTGAGATGGGTCGACGTCGATGAATTAGTGGAATTCGCAGGAAATGAAAGCTGAGGGCCGTGGGGGTTGGCATAAGGGCCTACGTCCAACAGTGGGATACCATGGGCTTTGGATGATGACGATGTGAAAAATATAGCTATCACTGAAAACGAGGTTAAAGTATGAATCAGAAAGACTGGACATATTCGTTTTATTTAGTAGATATCAAATTACTTGGCTATGCATCATATACATTTAATTTTATAGTGATACTTACTAAAACAAAACTTATATGATGCATCACATCATTTATTTTTGAGTATTTATTTATTATTTTTGACTTATTTTAGGTATTTCAGAATAAAGAACAATGTAACCTAAATAAATGAAAAATTCCAGTAAATATGCTTAAACTAAAAGACGAAAACGCTTCGCTATACCTATCCGAAATTGTTTTAAAGTTACTGCAACAGATAGGGCATGCTCTTACCGTAAAAATGTATGGATACTAAAAATTTAGAGTTAGGCCTACACTCTGGCAGGTTTCGATAGGCGATATTTCTGTTGAAATCTGCCAGATTCGAAGCTTTTCTAAATTTTCAAACGGCGAAAAACAAAAGAAGGTGGTTCTTTATTCCGCATTATGTTTTTTACGTGTACGTATGTTACTCGACAGTTTCGTCACCGATTCTGATGATTATTTTGTTTATGCATGAAGAATAATCCCTTTGAAATACTCATAAATACGCATACACTATTTATCTCGTTTACCTAAAAAAACAATGAGAACATTCAGAAAAAGTTAGTTTTAAGTTTTAGTAAAAACATCAAAATTTGGTAAATACATCAAAATTCAAATGTTTGTAAACTTGATTACATCAGCTGATCTATGTTTATACTGTTGCAACCGTCTGCAGTTAGCTCAATTATTTCAACTACTATAATTCTATTCCTTGTTTTTTTGTTAATAAAATAAACTACGAAATGCGGTAACAACCCTAAAACTAGTACCAACTCTTCCTAACGCCCATAAACCCATTGCAGGCTTTAGTATTTGAACTAGAGATATTAAATTCGAGTGGCACATAGATTCCCTACTTTACACAGACAATCCGCAGTAAGCGCTTATCTAGCGGATATCCGCTCTGTTGTTTACAATTGCGGACTTTTTAGTTGAACTTTGCTTGAGCTATAAATAAATTAATTTCTGAAAGTTTGGTAGGTTAGAAGAGTTGGTAACTTTCTCGGAATCCGAAAACTGTTACCCGGGGATCAATAATCCTCAGTCAAAATGTAGATAATTCGTTAATTACAAGAATAAAATTTGTATTTTTGTGATCAGCACTGATATTTTTATAGAAGATGGAGATAGATAATTGTTTATTTGTATCTAATAGATAGAAAAATCTTTATTGCACACTTAGAAATAATTCACAAAAAAATTACAAATTACAACACAGCTAAATGTAGACGGACCGTCTGCAGTTAGCTTAATTTTTCCAATTGTATGTACTTACAAGTTTAAATTTGTTTCAATTCCTTGATTGTTATATACTATGTAAATTAAAAAATAATAAAAAAAAGCTATTAATACAATATTATCTTTTTACATAATAATTACTAGGTAATATCAATATGTCCTCTCGCATTCCGCTACGGTTTCGCCGCTTGGTGTGCATACCTTTTCACGCATACGTGCTTTCTATCTAATTTGCCTCTAATTACAGAATCTTGAGTGTCTCTGTGAGGCGAAGCCTAGCATATTGGGAACATGAATAATTTCACCCCTAATGGCAGTTTGTAAGGACTTTAGCTTTTGGCGGAATCCTTGTGAAGTTCAGAGTTTATTTTCACGCACGATTTTGGCACTGTTTTAACCACTGAGTTTTTTTTTACTAGGAATGGCCCTATAGTTAATAAGTTAGTTAAGTAGTTAGCTTTATATGATAATCTATCAGTTCTATCTATCCAAAGTCATCAAAAGATCGACAAACTTTAAAAATATGTCCTTAAAAGTCTCCACACACTGAAGCCGGAGGCGGAGCGGAGGCGAAGGCGTGCCGGTTTTTCCTATGGCATCGCACCGCCACCGCCTGCAGTGTGTGTAGGCTTTCATATGATTCAATAGAATACAACTCGTACGCCTTCGCCTCCGCCCCGCCTCCGGCTTCAGTGTGTGGAGACCTTTAATGAGATCTTTAGTGATAAGAGGCCGCCCATACGATACTTAACCTTTTTGTGTTTCGACAGCTTATTAATAGCATGTTTATTATACTTATAGGTACATCATCATCAACTTATATCACTACATAGTATAAAACAAAGTCGCTTTTTCTGTCCCTATATCATTATGTCCCTTTGAATGCTTAAATCTTTAAAACTACGCAACGGATTTTAATGCGGTTTGTTTAATAGATAGAGTGATTCAAGAGGAAGGTTTATATGAATAATAAAACCGTGCGAAGCCGGGGCGGGTCGCTAGTAATGTTGGACATAGGATTCCCTCAATGAGCGCCATAACGATGTCTTCAGTTTGACAACTCCAGCATCTGCCTGCAGTCATTCGCCGATCGTCAACCCACCTGGACGGAGGGCGTCGTACACTACGTTTGCCTAGTGTATAACTAGGTTCACATTTAATCATCATGACGATATTTATAGACACATTTATTACGTTTATAGATCCTATTCTATTCATTTTAAAATGGGTTTTCTCCAATGTAAATTTTGGTATCAATGTATTGTTTACTTACTCAAACAAGTGGATTTAAAAAAAATAATGAAATTTTATTCTTCTAATCCTTAGTAATAACAGTGCTTATGCCATGATGTATAATTAATTTTGTCCAAGTAAATCCAAGCTGTTAGCCGCGAGATATTGTTCAGAGCAGCCGTTCTCTCTCTGGTACATGAATGTTTCTGAGCTCTAGAAAGAGATATATTATCTGTTGTGAAAGCCTGATTTTAAGACAACCATTCAGAATAAAAAAGGTTATATTAACTTATTTTAATTTAAATAAATACAAAAGTAACTCAGCAGATATTTCAATGGTTGCAGGAGTCCAAAACGGATTTTTATGATTAATTAAGAAATTTAATCTTATTTTAAAATGTAAAATTATTTGAGAGTATATTTTGAGGCAAATGATATCTTTATATGTCTAAGCCTTTGTCTGAGTTTAAACCTGTGTCTGTATCTGTCTTTGTATATGCCTATGTGTATGTTTATGTCTGTGATTCGATATGTGTTATCGTTATTTTTACTCCTAGTAATACTACTAGTTCCTAAGCAACCCAATCAACATCTGTTGACCATTTTAGCTGGTCTTATCTCTACATTTCTTCAGTTCCTGAAATATGTTTTATTCCTTGTAGGCACTTGCGCTTTCAAATCAAAGATACCAACTTTACGATGAAGTACTTAACTAGCAAAGTTTCCAATACTTGCCTTATTCCGGAATGTCAATATTTTTCGTTATTAAACTTTTATTCTAGATCTTCCGTTTCATCTCGAAAGTTGGTCATACTCCGCATTTCTCGAAGGCACCTTAAATGGGAATCGACCGACAACTTTTCTAATTTTCCAATGAACTTACCTTCCTACATTCCAAGTAGGATGTTGATAATTAGAAACGGAATGTTTTCATATTGGCTCCTTGAGATAGAGTTTATTGGCTTTATAGGTCTTTGAACTATCCAGAAGCGTTTCTGCATAGTTTTGTGCTTTAAAATAATAGGATAAGAAATAATTACGTGGTTAAAATTTCAAGTGGCTATAAGTACAATATAGTCGAAGTTCCAGAGCGTTTTCCAATAGAAAATTGACTCGCGTGTAAGTACCTAAGAGCGCCAAACAAAAGAGTATTTTATTAAAAAAAAACGCTTTGAAAGTTCGGTTACATTCTGTAGCATTAATTATTTCGTTAAATATCTATAACTAACCATCTCTATTGTAAGCAAATTTATAACAAGTGTAATTGGTTACGTATAATCGTTCTAGTAGTAAATAAATGAATAATGTAGGACAATAATCACAGCATCTTCTTGCCCCACAGTAAGCATGGCTTGTGTTATGATGACTGATAAAGTAACTTCAAAAGGTATATTATTACACAGATATATATTTTTACTATACATAGAAAACATCCATAGTTCCAGTAGAAATATTTGTGGATCATGGAAGGCGCGAATCGAACGCGCAACCTTCTGCGTCGCAGAAGAAAAGAAACAGAATAGCAGACCTTTGCCTGCTGTTCCACATCAATCGTAAAATAAAAATAAACTCTCTAAAAAAGAAATTGTAAAGGACCGACCGCATGCTTCGGCCATAATATACATCTTCTACTGAGAACTTATTCCCTTTTTATCTGAATTCAGTTCTTGCAACAACGCAAAATTCACTTTTATTTTATTGTTCACCAAGCTTTTTTGTCCCAATACCTGATAAATTTCCACCAAGTGGGTTCGAGTACATAACTACTAGGTATCAACCTTTCTACTATTACCATTTCCGTTGGCACGAAGACATTTCTGACCCCAACGTAATTGGGAGCGAACCGACACGACTGTAATGGCAACCCAGCATTAGGCGATGGGTTCTCAGTAACGAAATCAAGAAGTTCCATTTACAAGGCGACGGGACGTGAACGGGACGGACACTATCTTTGACGTGAAAGATACTTCGAATTATTGGGAAAGCGGTTTTGACTTCGATGAATTCCATTGAAGGTCGGACATTTTATAATCTACATTCGAAAATTCATCTTTTTTATAACATTTGGATATTTCAAATCAAATCAAATAAATTGTATTTTCTAGAATACAAATGCATAGAATACAAAATAGAATACATATTTCAGATCTTATAACTACAAAATTTAAACTTTGTTAATTAATTTATATTCCTTAGGTTTTGTTATCAACCTACCTAAACACATAGCACCTAAAAGGTTATTGTATAACTTAAAACAATACGATCGAATTGAAAACTTCTTCGTTTTTTTTAAGTCTGATGATAAATCTATCGTCGAGTCCCGCAAGAACTAAAGGTTCTGCAGGCTCTGTAGCAGTTAATACCAACGATAAAGCGGTTGACACAAATGTCCTCAATGGTCATGGCAAAAACTATGAAGACAAAGCGACCTATAGTCAGGGGTTCGGTTTGAAGGCTTTCTATTGAATAGGTACGGGATACAATTATAGAATCTGTGACCTTTAGGGTCGTTTTTGAGGAATTACGTTGTAGGGAACGAAAACTATGCCGCGTGTTTAATATTTATACATGATTCTAAAAGCTGCTACGTGCGCTTTTAAAAAAAGTATAAATAAGTTAAACCAGGTCCAAATATACTGGCTTGCAAAACTGAGTAGATATCACACTTTTAATAGTATTTTCTATACTGTATGTGAGAGATTTAAAATAAAAAACATTTCTTTGCAAATTTACTCTTCTAATATTATGATACATAATACATTAGTAAATCTTTTAATTTATAAAAGATCAAACAATTAAATAGTAAATTTAAACTTAGTTACTTTAGCAAGCCAGTGTATTTGTGTGAGAAAACTATAAGCTGGATCCATTTCACCTTTTAAATATTAGTTGGGATAACATATTTAGACTGCTTTATTTTCAAGGCATTGGTAAAACTTAGATTTCGGTGGCTGGTTAAACTGATTAAAATTAATTGGTAAAAGAAGTTTAATTTATCTCCAAAGTTCGTATTGTAACTTAGTTCTAAAAGTTAGATAATTAAGTTTGAGTCTATTTTATGAAGGGTTCTTTAGGACTCTAGACTTTGGTCTATTCTTGTCCAGCATATATCTTTTCAAATTAGTTGTAGATATCTTTACTTAGAAATACACTTTAATCTTTAAATTAAAGTCCCACACGGCTATTTGTGAAGCAAATGGCTCTTTAAAATCACTCAGTTTTAAGACTATAAATAACAGTAGGCGGAAGATATAGCGCCGAATTAATTTTATTCAGATTGCAAAACAAAAAGTAATTTGTTTTACTGCATTTGTTGTTTTGTGTTTTTAACTGACTTTTAACTCATTAAAACACTGAATTTCAGCAACTTAATAACAGAGTTTTTATTACAATAAGAAATGACTAAGAATGAATCGCTATAAATAAGCTAGATGATGCTGTATGGATTATCCATCATTAAGTATATTGATTTCGTGTTCTTGAGTGGAGACCGCGACTCGGCAAACGTAGTGTAGGACGCCCTCCGGCCAGGTGGGATGACGATCTGCGAAGGACTGCTGGCAGATGCTGGATGCGGCAAGCTCAAGACAGGGCGCTATGGCGCTCATTAGGGGAGGCCTATGTCCAGCAGTGGACTAATATAGACTGGTGATGATGATGATGATGAAGTATATTGATTTATAACTACAAAAGGGGTCAAAGCTCCAGGCAACCCTGTTTAACCACACTAGAGGCGAGATATATACAAAGACTCAAACTCACAATAGCAAAATCAAAACTGAAACAACCCGATCGGAAAGAATTGCTTAACCAATGTCTGGAGTGGAGTTAAATCCACGTTGATCCTCGGTCTCAGCCTGAAGTTCGTCCCGGCAATCTCTGGACATTTTTCTCACTGTACAACGGAACAATGTTTTCTCTCGGGACCAAGTTACTCAGTAACATTTGAAACAGAGCAAAGTTTAATTAGATTTTACTTGGATTTAATTCATGTCTCGGATTCACAAAACGATTACATTTCTATCATTTTGTATTCTTGTGTATTTGATAACCATTCTTTGAATAGTAACTTCGATTAGGTTTAGATAAGTTAGAGTAGGCATGTACTTCAATTTAAGTAAACTAGAGTAAGGTAACTGACAGTTTTAGTTCACGAAAATCCGCTTAATTGCAATTTTGTGGTTTTTGTAACCCAACTGTAGGTAGGTACTATGCATATGAAAGCCTACAAACCTATTAATTTGTGGAGTCATCCGTAATTATGAGATAATCCAACCAAACCATAACAGAAATGTAATTTACAAAACCGCTATGTGGTTTTTAAACGAATTTGGACGAAAACGTGATCAATTTTAAATTGATCGTTTTCATCTCCAATCTCTACAATATTTAAGTTCATTCACAGGTTTTTATATGATTTTGTACAGGAATCATAAATCTATAACTTTATTTGTAGGCTTACAGAAAATTAGCACTTGGACAAGTTAAATTTAAAACTAAAACAAAATAATACAAGAAATAAGGTGTCAATTGATTTTATCGTCACGGAATTTTTGATTACACATCGTGGACACTCTCTTCACTACTCTTTGGCTACAATTGGGCATCCCTGAAATCAAACAAGATAAAGATAAGAAATGATTTTGACTGTTTCGATAAAGAATCTTAAAGAAGTTAGCGTCATGTTTTTGACGCTTACCTACATATCAATAAAAACACAAAAAAGCGCTTTCAAACTCCCTGAATCTGACATCTAATCTGACTCAATGCACTTCGAAAAGCCCTGAAAGCTATTCAAAATCAAATTTAACAAGTTGGTCGCTACGCCAAATTTTCGGCCAAACATTAACGGACAAAGAGCTGAACATGTGAACATTTTCATGTTGACAATGTTGAATGTTCACTTCAACACCCGCTTCTCGACAAGCTTTTGTATCATTGAATCAAAGTTTGTTGAGTGGACACTTTCCTCCCTAATTTAATATGCCACAAAGTGTTCTGTGTCCTGTGGTTTTAATTTCATAATATAAATTGCGAGCCCATAGTCTAGATAACGCAAATGGCTTGACCAGTTGTCACATACAATCCAGCACGTTTTTACGCCTTTGGATTGTTAGATCAAATAATATAATGTTGGATGTTGAAATAGGTCCAGTGATTTGCTCAGAGTAAATGTGTATAATAATTGGCTGTGGCGACCGCAGTGTTAGAATTGACCTTTGCTACTGAGTCTGTGGTTGACTCAGGAAACTTACTCAACCTCAGAGTGCTTTAAGATGTAGGGGTATAAGACTCTTGGACACTTCAGAAAATTCTAGTTTAATACTTAAACTTAGGTAAAAAAAGAAATTTAATTGATTATTTTTCAATCTTATTAAAGTATAGTAAATAAGCAAACAAGAAACATTTACCTTTATAAGTTGTTAGTTTTTAATTTCCTCCTCAGTTTTTATCCTCTAGCTACATGTATAATCTGATATCTTGTAGTACCTAATGAACGTAATAGAAGCCTTTTTACAAAGATTAGTTTAGACAATTTGTGTGAATTTATTTACTGATTATTTTACCAATTGTTGGTTACACCTCTGCCAATTTCGTTTACCTTATCTGGTTATTTACAGAAATCTAAAATTACTTAAATTTCTATGACCTAGTTACGTATCTGTCCCACATTAAAGACAGATGATATTGTTCCAGTCTTATAGAGAAAGCGAGTGGACAATTCACACTTTATGTGCCATTTCCTGCTTCAATTGGACACATGTTTTCGAAGACCTCGTATCTTTGACCTAGCTATCCAAACACAGCTGCGTTTTAGCACTTGTTTGCTACAAGTGGGAGGCAAAAAGACCATCACAGATAACACTTTCAGACATTTTTATTCTGTTCCCGCGCTAGGATCTTTTCTCGTAGTTTGCAAGACTTTGTGCACTGAACAATTCTCGGTTCGAGATGAATACAAATTGCTATTGTTTTTGGAAAAATGCGAATGCTTCGAAAAATAAAAAAGTGAAGCTTGCAAAGATGTGGTTTAGCTTCTGATATGCATAAAGATGCTTTCGTATAGAGTTCCGCTCATGTTTCTGAAAAAAAGAATATCAATATGGCTCGCATAAAAAATGAATCACCACTAATGAAATAATCGTCATGAATGATTGTTATTTAGACTATTTATTGGTTCCAGGGAGGACGTGGTACAAACAAACTATTAAATACTTAGTTACCTGCCATTTTCAGACAACTCAGTATAGTTTTTTTAGATTTTTTTTTTACTATTCTAATCTTATACTTATTCTACTCCACGCCAAAACTACTGACCTGATGGAACTGAAATTGACAACAAATTGTTTTACCTCATAAATAATTTCCCATGCAATATAAATAAGTTATAAGCCTCCTCGCTCCAAAACGGTTCCTCAAAACTAGTGCAAAATTGTTTTTTTCTTACAGTTGGAAACATCTAACTTGAATAGACTATTGAATTCATTTCAATTATTTAATAATCCATGGTTAGCGCCAAAAAAAAGGCAAACATAAGTACTTTTTCAATACGCTTCTTAACTCACAACGTAGTGCACGACGCTTTACCTACTTGGTTGAGACCTACTAATGGTTTATTATTTTTTATAGACATGAAATTATTAAAAAGTACTCATATTTCATTATCCTCAAGAAGTTGAAGTTGATCTTGATCAAATTTGAATACGATTACAAGCACCTGCTTTCTAAAATATTTATAAAGTTGACTTGACAGCAAATAAAATTGTAAGGATGGTGATTTTTGTTGTTTTCTTTACAACATATTTTAGAAACTTGCTATGTTACTCGGTTTATCCTATTTCTCTAAGCCAGACACGCTGGAGTGATTTATGCTTGCCACATGCTTCTCCGACACCGCATCACAAGCTGCATCTGGTAGCCAAGATTCAATTCATTTCAACTTCCAGTGTAAATAAATAGTTTTGGAAGGTTTGCATTGGTCTTGAAAGCTTGCTGTCGATTGAAGTGACGTTGCAGATGGACTTAGAAAAAAGAGATCTTAAGAAACCAATAAGAAAAAGAAAAATACATTTCGATATGCTGAGAACTGAAGAAAATTCAAGCGACTGTCTTCAGATAAAGTTTCTAAATTCTTGTTTTTCTTACCAATGGGTTCATTTAGACACTAATTGAAATCATGATTTTTTCATTTCTTAATTGTTTGTTGCTACGATACCTGACTGTAAATATTTATTTTTATTTTAAGAACTAGGTACCAAACGAATATGATATTGATGAAATTCTAGACAAAACTTAATATAATTTTATAAAAACTTAGAATAATAAAGAAAAATTACTGTAAAAAACTAAACGTATTCGTAATTTGACAAATCCTAAAACAATGTCTTGTTCTAGGATCCTTAAGGACTGTCGTCCACAAGGGTCCAGAATTACCTCCTTTCGAATTTTTACACATAATATTACGTGGCGTCCTTTATATGCATCTTAAATTGACATTAATATAGGTCTATGTAATGTTATAGTATTAAGTATATCAATCATCTAGTACCCATAACACAAACTCTGCTCAGCTTGGGGCTAGATGATGGTGTGTGGATTGTCCAGCGTTTTTTATTTTTTTATTTATGTAAAGATTAACTGACTTTTTATTATAAATCTATACTTATAATAAAACTGTAACAGGTCCAATTCTGTACATTGAAGATATTTTGAAAATTTTTTTTGGAGGGCACTCTATTTACTCAAGCCAAAACTGTAATTTTTTTCATTCATGTCTGTCTGTCTGTCTGTATCGTAAACGCGCATCACGCCGAAACTACTTGATGAATTGAAATGAAACTCGGCATGATTATTGGTCATACTACGAGAAAGGACATAGGATACTTTTTATCCCGGAATTCAGTAAGGTTCTCATGGGAGAGGGTATTAAAGTAAAATTCCTTTACCTTGCTTTACGGGACGATTTGAGTTCATTTTACAAGGAAGGACATGGGATACTTTTTATCCCGGAATTCGGTAAGGTTCCCCTGGGAGAGAGGGTGAAAGAAAAATTATTTAACTGCGCATCACGACGGAAGTGAATGAATTCGAATGGAACTCGGGACGATTGGACATGGGATATATTTTATCCCGGAATTCAGTTTGGTTCCCCTGGGCTATACGGGTTTTCAAAAAATTCTCACAGCATCTGAACGACGCGTACACACGCGTCATTCAGATGCTGTGAGAATTTTTTGAAAACCCGTATAGCCCAGGGGAACCAAACTGAATTGAACTGATAAACGCGAAAATTTGTAAGCATGAATGGACAGATGGATGGATAGATTGATGGATGGATGGATGTTTTTTACTCTTTCACGCAAAAACTGCTGAACGAATCTGGATGAAATTTGGCACAGACATAGATTATAAGCTGGAATAACACATAGGCTGTATTTTATCCCGAAAATCCCACGGGAAAGTGAATTACGCAAGTAAAATCGCGAGTACTAGAAATACTAATCATGCGCAGACGAAGTCGCGGGCACCAGCTAGTACGTAAATAAAGTACAAAGTCTCAAAAATATTCCACTTCAAGCTTATAAGCCTAATTTTCTCAAAGCTCAAGCTCAAATGAGTTTGGCTATAAAAATACCCATTAAAGTTATACTAACTGCCTTGAGGCATTTAACAATAATGCCTTTAATGCGCCATTTGTTTGTATTTACAAAATCTTGCTAAATTTGTAAGATTTATGGTACAATTCACAAGTCTCTGCGAGTCAATGGTTATTATCACTACATAGTACCTATAAAACAAAGACGCTTTCTCTGTCCATATAGCACTACGTCTGCTTAAATCTTTAAAACTACGCAACGGATTTTGATGCGGTTTTTTAATAGATAGAGTGATTCAAGAGGAAGGTTTACCCGTATAATTAAACCGTGCGAAGCCGGAGGGGGTCGCTAGTCATCACTATAAACCTTTATTTAGTTCACTGATGGACGCTAATATAACGCTAAAAAGCCTCTCCTAATGAGCGTCCATTGATAGCTGGCAACATCATGAATCATCAAAATGGATTCACCCAAAAAAATTGTCCCATAACACTTCAAAACAGTAGTATAGAGAATTTCTTTAAAGGGTTCCGTACAAAAAGTGTAAAACGGGACGCTATTACTAAGGCTCCACTGTCCGTTCATCTGTCTGTTTGTCCATCACCAGACTGTGACACATGGAAAGAGTCTTTTCACAGATGATGTATTTCTGTTGCCACTATAACATCAAATATTACAAAACAGAATAAAATAAATATTACAGGGGGCTCCCATTCGACAGACTTGATTTTTTCCCGTTTTTATAGATAACTAGCGACCCGCCCCGGCTTCGCACGGTTTTATTATACGTATAGACCTTCCTCTTGAATCAGTCTATCTATTAAAAAAACAGCCTCAAAATACGTTGCTTAGTTTTAAGCATACAAAGGGACATAGGGACAGAGAAAGTGACTTTGTTTTATACTATGTAGTAATGGTACGGAACCTTACGTGCACGAGTCCGACTCGCATGTAGCTGGTTTTTTGTCGCGAAGAAGTGAAGTCGCTTGAAAATAATGTCGTCGACACTCGCCGGCCTGCGTCGGCAACATTGCGTACTTTGGTATGTAGACTTTATCAAACGATCCGTATACAGCGAAGATATCGTTTTCTTAAAACAATTTTAAATAGCTATCTTAAGTTCAACCGTTCGGAAATTGATTATTCTTGACTGTTCATTTAAATACTTGAATTCGTTACACGCCTTTGATCAAGCTTCGAGAAATACACTTTTTATTCGATAGGTTTCTAGTCCAGAGTTTAATGGGTTTTTCACTTTGATATCGCCAAAAGGCTATTTTAATTTAAAGTTTACTTTGTTTATAGTGGAATCTCATGAAATTTTAAGAATAATTTAGTTTATAAATTGTTTTAAAGTATAAAAAATTTAATACCTTCTTTTAAAGGACCGTTGTTCTAAGGCGAAAATAGCAGGTACATACACTAGGGCCACCAATTATTTGATCATATAATTACGTTAAACAAAGGAATTTCCAAAATTCACACGTTCTGTTTGTTATACCCACCTATTTGTTATACATAAGCTTTTTTTAAAGCATGTTTAGTAGTTTAATTTTGTCTATTTTAGCAAGGTATTGGCATGGATCAATTGAGCTACCTTTAGACTGTTTGCAACCGTCTGCAGTTAGCACAATGGTTTCAATTATACTAGTTGTAATTTTTTCTATTCCTTGATTGTAATTTTCATTGTTAATCACTACATAGTATAAAACAAAGTTGCTTTTTCTGCCCTATGTCCCTTTGAATGCTTAAATCTTTAAAAGTACGCAACGGATTTTGATGCAGTTTTTTTTAATAGATAGAGTGATTCAAGAGAAAGGTTTATACGTATGATAAAACCGTACGAAGCCGGGGCGGGTTGCTAGTAAAGTATAAATTTTAGAAAGAGATACGAGAACAGAGTTTGTTGGCCACCAAGAACTACTTCGTATCTCTTCCTAAATAAGTGTGCGCCTTAAAATTAACTGTTTAAGCGGAGGCGGTTATTTCACTCATAATTACTAGTTTTATTTCACTGATAGTGAAAAAACGTGACCATATTATACGAGTAATAGGAAACTAACTTAACTAGATTAGATAGACAACACTATTATACTGTACAAAAATTCATCTGATCATATGATAGTATTTATATATTATGTATCATCATAAAACTGATAGATAGAGAACAGTTTATTATACCGTACAAAGATTTATCTGATCATATGAAAGTATTTATATGTATCATCAACAAAACTGAAATTGTTTATAATTTTCTAATGAAATGTATTTTGTTTTTTTAAAAGTAGTTACGGAGCAATCGGTTTATAATCAAATCTGAAGTGTTGAATGATATAACATGGATATCAAATTAAAAGCCTTAAATGTGCTCAACATTTGAAATGTACAGTAAAATTTTAAATTTAAGATATGCGATATAGATAATAGTCATGCACATCAGGTATCTTATAAAAAAGCTATTCGTTTTACTTGGTTACCTATACAACAAGATTACCTATTTGCGTGCTTTAAATAAAGAAACATGATTACACGATAGGTTAAAACACGGGCCCAAATATACAAGGAAATCTATTTAAGTGGAGGCGTTATAAAATTATGTAAATAGCTTAAATTATTTAGCATATTAATGCTAAAGAGACAGCTTCGGGCACGTGCTACAGACTCTAATCGCCTTAAATAACGCCTTCGCATTGTAATCATCCAATCAGTTGGGTAAACGTGTTCTTGCGCGGAGACTGCGTGTCGGTTGTTGTATAAATGTAGTGTAGGGCACCCTGTGGTCATTGGGATGAGGACCTGCGAAAGACAGCGGGCAAACTAATAAACATTTCAAATCAAATAAATTACAGTGTATTTGAGACATAAAAAAATATCGTGAAACGAAAACATTTATTGTAAAGATAATAATAAAAAACCAAAAATTTGGTTTGTTGAATTTTTCACATACATTTTGAGGTTATGTAAAAAAGTGTTGAGACAAAAATTGTAGATCTTTTTATAACCTACAACTTACTTTTTGACTTTTTTCCTTAGGACTTGTAGTTCTGTCGGAAATCGATATTAACCGTTTTTTACCCTAAAACAATCACCCACTACCCCTTCCCGACCTCAGATCGCCCGTAAATTTTTTTCCTTAAATTTTTACTACATTCCCCTCATTTTCCAATGGGTTTCATCCTACTATTATTTTATTTCTCTTTTCATTATTTTGAAAGGCTTCTACCCTGGTTTGTTATACAAATATAACAGTAGAGTATGGCGAGTTATAAAACCTTTAAAATGATATAAAATTCTTTAAAGCAAAAATGAGAAATTATCAATATAGTCGCAGTCGAATTAGAAAAAAACAACTTGTTTAGATTAACGTATTTAAGCCGTTGATGAATTAAATGTGTAATTAAAATAGTTTGTGTGGGACTCTATATTTTTTAAATAAGAGCAAGCTATTTTCTGTTATTCAGTTGTAAATACAAATTTATATTAGTCATTTTGTAAATAATTTCAGTGAAATATTTTATAGATAAGTAGTTAAAATTAGTTATTTTCTTAGTTACTTATTTAATGTGAATGATTAATTATTTGAATAGTTACTTGTGCATGAACCACGGTAAAACGTCCTTTGTGGTGAGTTTTGTTAATTTGATTTATCAGCTTTTAAACAAATGTAATTAAACAAATTTAATTACCTGCCCTCGTTGGAATTTTTGGATGATAAATGAGAATAGTTTTACAAACTTATAAAGTAGGCTTAGAAATTTAGGTACTAGGTTTAAACATGATTGATGGCTGAAATGCTATTTACTGCAATTCAATAAAAACCAGCTGAACACGCGGATTCACCCGCATAATTATAACAATGTCAGTATTTTTTTTCGCTGTAAGTACACTAATGCCATGTCGCGGTCTCCACAAAAGAACACGTCTACCCCGACGGTTGTCGGTTCTTCGCGAGATATGGCCGGCCCACTACAACTTCAGCTTGCTAATTTTTCGAGTGGAGACCACGACTTGGCAAACGTAGTGTAGGACGCCCTCCGGCCAGGTGATGACGATCTGCGAAAGACTGCTGGCAGATGCTGGAAGCGTCAAGCTAAAGACAGGGCGCTATGGCGCTCATTAGGGGAGGCCTATGTCCAGCAGTGGACTAATATGGGCTGATGATGATGACGAAGTACACTAATTATTATTTTTATCGAATTAAAAGTATCACCGCCCCTAAAATATTCAATACTATCTACGAGTGAAAGTCCACTCAAAATCGATACAGCCGTTTCGGAGATTAACCGGAACAAACTGACATTAAACTCTATAAAATAATGTCTTTTTGTTCAATGTATTGTGTAAACTAACATAATATCCATGTAGTAAATAGTAATATTTTGACAAATTCACTAATATTATAAATATTATTATTATATTATAGTATATATTATAGTATATATTATTATATTATACATAGTATAAAACAAAGTCGCTTTTTCTGTCCCTATGTCCCTTATGTCTTTATGTCCCTTTGAATCCTTAAATCTTTAAAACTACGCAACGGATTTTGATGCGGTTTTTTAATAGATAGAGTGATTCGAGAGGAAGGTTTATATACTTATAATAAAACCGTGCAAAGCCGGGGCGGGTCGCTAGTAATATATATGATACCAAGAGTTCGTCACTTATCTATAGGTACAAGTGACGTCTTAACTACTTAGGCCTAACTAGCTCCGAGAGATTTTCTGATTAAAAACTGCTTAAAAATAAATTATATGGCCTGGTTCCATTAAGACTCTGTGATTTATGTCCAAGATAAAATTTTATAGGAATGACGACGGAGAAACTGAAATGGGTTAAGAAAGTCCCCATCATCATCAACATCAATCTATATAACTCCACCGCGCGACAAAGTACTCTGTGTTATTCCAAGGCTAGAACTACGTTCTCTTTAAAATTTCAGCCCCATCTGTTCCTTCTCACGTTCGATTTGTACCTGTAATTGTGGTGATACTTAGATGTATTATTTGATTTTTAAAAAATAACTCTCAATCCATATTTTGGTGTAAGCTACCTTGGTGCAGTTTTACAAATAAATAAATTCTCAATGAATCGGGTTTTTCAGTGAAAGAAGAACCAAACATCGATCCTGATCTAAGCTGCGTGCGAACCAATAACAGTAGATATATTCTTTATTTATCCATAAATCCATAAAAACTTTCGCGTTTATAATATTAGTAAATCTACAACCGAATAAGCTATAACACAAAACCAAACATCAACCCCTCCGACCACCGGCACGTACAGTTACGTACAAAGCGTTTATCGGAATACAATCGGCATATTTGCGGGGACACAAGTGGCGTTATTCCAGTCTTGCCTCACATTCGACCCCATAAGTGGCTGGCTGGCATACCTGGAGCATTAGGTTGGACTACACTGACGTGTGGTAAAATTAGCAAGATCCCAATACTTGCTGATGCCATATAATGGCATCCGCATTATATTTTTATACTAAGCAATATACTCACAACATCGTCACAGATTTTGGCACATAAAAATATGGAGGTTTTAAAAGCGAATAGCGAAAATTTAATTTTTGCCCTTAAACTACTCTAGTTCTTAACCCACGATAAGAGGCATCTAAGAACTAGAAACCTTCAGATATTATTAGATTTCTTTAGGCTTACAAAACGACTATAAATATCAAATTTTGACTATAAATAATTATTATCAAATAAGGAATAATGCATGAAATATTTTTTTGTCGTTTAGCGGGAGAAGTTAAAGAGAAACCATTAGTTTGTTTAAATATCACTTGTTTATCTAATGGATGTTTGTTTTGTGATGTGAAGTTTGTTCCCTACGTGTGATGTGTAATGCATGTACGTACACGTACAACTTCAGAACTTAGACCTTCTAAACCAGAACGAAAGTACCAAAAATATAATTTCGAATGCTCAAATTGTATATTATGTTATCAACTGTCTATTACCTATTTTCCCCACGCAAAATGTACGTAAACGCATAACTTTAGAACAACGGCATCAAAATTGATATGATATATGCTCCGTAAAATAGGTTCAACTAGCATATTTAAAATTAATTGCATATTTGTTATATTATAAATTATCAGTTTACGTTTTTGCCCTATCATATTCATGTTCTATTAAGAAATTCGTCCTAATGCTGATTCGAACTTACATATATGGTCCAATGTCAAAGTGCGCCGTACAACCATACCCAACTATCGGCTTTCGAAATGGCTCTATCTAATATGCTAAGAGATTCTGAGACTGTATTGGATATTGAGGAGAACTGAAAGCTAGGTTTCAAGTTCTGCGTAATTGGTTTTAAGTTCTCAACTCTAGCACTATTTATGTAATATAGGGTTATAGGTATTTAATGATTAACCTCTTAAAGGCGACTCGGGGCAATCAAGACAAACAATTTTTATTCTATGACTTTTGCCAATACGTAATACATGTTCAGTTTTCATTTTTTTTAGATAAGGCGGGAATTTCTGTAAATTGCTAGCTCTACCTCTATGTCTCGTAAAGACCTATGTTTCATTTATTCGGTTCTGACGTGTGCGCAGTCATTTGAATGCTATGATTGCTACTCAATCGCTCGGCCGTGAGAAAATTGGAACTGGAAATTTGCTTAAAAATTTTTTGTATGGGAAAAAAATCATTGAATTAGAAAAACTCGTAGAACAAAAGTTGTTAGGCTTGATTTAACCAAGTCGCCTTTTCGAGTTTACTCATTAAATACCTATAACCCTGTATAGTTTAAACTGAGTTTTATCAACATCAAAATCACATTCAAAGTAAATAAAATCAAATTAAAACTAATAATTTGTGATAAGAAAGGTCTGTCTGCGATGCAGAAGGATGCGCGTTTAATTACCGGCTTAGAAAAGTTTGTACGATGTGCAAATATACAGGGTGTAACATTTAAAACGGTCAGTATGGGAAAGTCTGAAACTATAATACATACGAAGATCTCTTCTTAGGAACCATATCATCGATTTTAGTGATAAGAAAACTGCATCCACACTTTTAAAAAAATCTTGTACTCCGTCCGGGAATGGAACCAGTATAATAATAATTAATAATAATAATTAGAATTCCGGACAGTCCACACAACATGATCTAGCCCCAAGCTAAGTATGTTGTTTAAAAATAAAACTATCACTATTTTTAGTCTCATTTCGATTGTGTGGGTCTTAAGGAGCAAATGTTACTATGAAACGTGATGTCTAAAATTTATAAAATGCATTGTTTTCATATCCTTTAATTTATAGTAGAGAGAAGTCATGCCCTCAATTTATGACAAAACAGTAACTACATAGATAGATAGATAGATATCATTTATTGACACAAAAGAATACATGTTTTGGTTAGTAGTATCTTAAATCCTATGTTAGGTTTATCTAGATACTAGGGTTCTCTAAAACTAGGTACTTATGCTTAAGCTTTAACACGCATAATAGGCAGTACATATTTGTCCCAGTGCAGGGAGAAATATAAGTACGCACAACCTGCTGCGTCTGAGATGGTTTTTTATCCGCTCCGCCACTGAGGTCGTCTAGACTGATGATGATACTTATTATTTAATACTAGCGACCAGCCCCGGCTTCGCACGGTTTTATTATAAGTACGTATTAACCTTCCTCTTGAATCACTCCATCTATTAAAAAAAACCGCATCAAAATCCGTTGCGTAGTTAAAGATTTAAGCATACAAAGGGACATAGTGACATGATACTTATTATTTAATACTAGCGACCAGCCCCGGCTTCGCACGGTTTTATTATAAGTACGTATTAACCTTCCTCTTGAATCACTCCATCTATTAAAAAAACCGCATCAAAACCCGTTGCGTAACTAAAGATTTAAGCATACAAAGGGACATAGTGACATAGGGACAGAGAAAGCGCGAGAAGCTTTATTTTATACTATGTAGTGATGTTTAGTAACATAACAGTTGTTTCGCTCTACTGTGATTTGTGAATAGACGTCATTCCATGCTGACAACCAAAAAGCTCACCTTTGATTCTCTAAGCCATTCACGAAAGCTCTTTACGTGACCCTTTGCCCGGTTTGTGAGCCATTCGGATATCAAACGAACTGTTCACATTATCCACCTGCATTGGTCGGTATTTGTGTGAAAAGCTACATTATCAGTAAATCAATATCTTTATTAATTTAGGTTTACAAAATAAGCACTTAGACAAGTCAAATTTGAAACTATACATAGGTAGGTACATAATTATCAAAATAATATAAAAATTAAATGATAATTGATTTTCCTTCATTTCAATCTTTTGTCACTAAATTATAAATGACTAGATGCGCCCCGTTGCTTAACACATGTAAAAATTATTAAAAAGTAGCCTTTATTTTATTCCAGGCTCATAACTACATATATTTTAGCCTAATCCGTTCAGTATTTTTGGCGTGAAGAGTTAAAAAAACATCCATCTATTCATCTAAACATTCTCAATGTGTGACAATCTTCTGCCCGCTTCTTTGCTCGCTCGTTTTCATGATTAAAAGTAGGACATCGCTGGGATATCATGTACCGGCTATTTTTACCATTTTGGTGTTTGGATAAATTATCTATCTATAATTATTAAAACAAAAATAACTTAAAATAAGGCTACATATAGTGTGGATAATAATGTAACAAAAATATAGTGGAATACGCTCTTGTAATCCAAAATAATAACGCATTTCGTTATTTAGTTAGAGCACAATTAATTAACGATTATCAATGAACCATTAAAATAAATTCTGGTGAAATAAATAATACTGAACATTAACACAAACGAAATTGACTTTAAATTAAAATTAACTCCTGAATTACGTTATTATTTCCAATAGCAGTTGCAAATTTATCCGTTTTATTTCAAGCATAACACGATACATATTCACTGTAAAAATAAAGTCGTTTACTGTTTTTAAATGTTAAAAGATAAATATCTTCAAATTTATGCTCTTATATGTATTATGTTTATACTTACTTATATAATTATAGTTATTATACATATTATGTAAAACAAGCAAAGCATAAGAAAGAACAGATGCCTTGAAAATAGCCAGTTGATATACCTACGTCACATGAGTAACAAAAGTTTACTAATAAAATATATTAATTAAGTATACTATATTAATATATTAATAATAAGTATAATATATTAATAAAGTATACTAATATTTACCACACTCTTCCCAAATATTTACTTAAATATCTTTACTTTTTTGATGACTTATAGTTTTAAATCTCTTGGTTGGAAAATAAAAGAAGGAATGCAAAAAATATTAACATATTATACAATAACTTATAACTAATAACTTATTATATATAACTAATAACTTATTATACAATAATAATTATACAATGACGACCGATGTGGCGCGGTGGGCGAAGGTCCGCCTGCGACGCAGGAGGTTGCGGGTTCGATTCCCGCCTCGGAACAAATTTGTGCACGATCTGCAGAAATTTGTTTCGTTGGTCTGGGTGTTTAATATGTATAATAAAAATATCTATCTATGTAATATATTGTATTAAGTATATCAGTCATCTAGTACCCATAACACAAGCTCTGCTTAGCTTGGGGCTAGATGATGCTGTGTGGACTGTCCGGAATTATTTATATTTATTTATTTATAATAAAGACTCTACGGTTTTTTTAATATATCTGAGTATCTGGCGCAGCGCATCAACATTGCCATACAGCGTGGTAATGCAGCCAGTAGTATCTTGGTGACGCGACGACTGATATACTTAATATTCATTGCATACCTGAAAATATAAAACAATTAGGTAGTTAGAAACGTTATTGTGTGTTAATCATCTTAATTGTATCCGAACGAAAACACAAACTTTGCACGTTCTATCTTGTAATAAATCGGATTGAAGCTGAGTAATATATCTTAATTACTAGAGGTGCGTGCGTGTTATACGTGATATAATTGACACTTAATACTGATTAAGATGTGTATATAATTACGGCTTCTGCTCGTGAATTTGTAGTTTTTGCAATAAAAACAAACCTGTATTATGTCAGGATTACAGGATAGAACTTTATGTGTTTTAGGTACATTTTGTCGTACGTTTCACCTCTATTTTTTTTGTGTGTATCAGCTCTATTTTGTCGTGTGTTTCATATAAATTGTTTGTGTATTTTAGCTCTTTATTTTATGCCTGGCTTAGAAGTGTTTTTCAAATATTTCATAAACTTTCGTCTTAATAACTAGCTGTATTCACGGCTTCACCCGCCTAGAGTTTTATTTATTTTGCGTGGAACTTTTACACAACTGTTTGTTTATTGTGGAAGTAGATTATCCCATAAATTAAAGATCATAATAATCGGTTCAGCAGCTTGTGAGTCATAAATTGTATAACTTACCCGACAATATTTTATTTAAATATATTAGAAGGATTTCAGAGACGTTGTGTTTATATGCAAAAAAAAAAACACTTTGTTCATCATTCTTTAAGAAACAAGTTACCTGAAAATATTTTCTCTATTCTGAACTTATTTTCATTTTGACACGGTTGGATAAAGTCCTTATTTTATCATCAGCAGCCTATATTAGTCCACTGCTGGACATAGGCCTCCCCTAGCGCCATAGTGCCCTGTCTTCAGCTTGCCGCATCCAGCATCTGCCAGCAGTCCTTCGTCATCCCACCTGGCCGGAGGGCGTCCTACACTACGTTTGCCGAGTCGCGGTCTCCACTCATGAACACGTTTACCCCAACGGTTGTCGGTTCTTCGCGCAATATGGCCGGCCTACTGCCACTTCAACTTGCTAACTCTTTGAGCTGTGTCGATAACTTTGGCTCTCTGTCGGATGTATTCATTACGAATCCTATCCTTCAGAGAAACTCCAAGCATAGCTCTTTCCATAGCTCGCTGAGCGACTTTGAACTGGTATTTTATCTACCCGCATCAAAATGAACCATAGAAATTTTTCACTACGCTCAAAGAAGAAAGAATTCCAAACGATAGCCACTAAAAATAGCAAAGGCTCAGATCAATCATTTACGTGAATTTATCAAAACCTCAGCAAAAATCTAATCATTTTAAAAGGCCAAAAGTGACGGATTCCAATTTGAACAGGAAAGCGGACGTCATTAGCCCAAATCTCGACCGGACGTGAGGTCACGGTGCCCAAGGCGAAATACGTGCCGGACGCACCACACTTCGGCTTAAGGAAATAGGCGGGAATAACAATTTACCCACTTACCCTTGAAGTGCTTATAGCAGGCGATTTTATGGGTAATTATTTAACGTGGTAATGAAATATTACCAACATTAATATTCACGACTGATAGGGTTGTAATTTGTAATACGCGTATTAAAAATGTTAACGGATGTTATGATCATTATTGTTACCACTTAAATAAGAATAATAACAGGTGGTCCAGAGTTTTGAAATATTTTAAATAGAAGAGAGTTTAATTTTGTGTTTGCGGGTGAAGGTCCGCATGTGACGCAAGAGGTTGCGGGTTCGATTCCCGCCTTGATCCAAAATTTTGTACGATCTGCAAATATTTGTTCTGGGTTATGGGTGTTTTGTGTGTTAAGAATATTTTATAGGTACATACCTTTATAAAATGTATTTATATATCAGTATGTTAAGTATATCAGTCATCTAGTACCCATAACTCAGGCTTTTCTTCTCAGAAATCAATAACTTTATTTCTTTAGTCTTACAAAATAATGACTAAGACAAGTAAAATTTTAAACTATAGATAATTATGAAATTGATATAAGAAATAAGGTGTTAATTTATTTTCTCTTCGCTTCAATCTTTTCCTGGAGCTAGATAATATTCTCTGGATTCTGGATAGACTTAATACATTATACTACATAAATATATAATTAGTTAACATAGAAAATACCCAGAATACTCTGAATCAAATATTTGACCCGAGGCGGGATTCGAACTCCCCACCTGTTTCGCAGATGGATTTCGTCCGCTGTGCCAGAAAGGTCGTCAAATGAGCTGCTATAGAATCCAAGATTCAAAAAGACATTTCTACTTAATTAAATAAACAATATAAGATAACTATGTAGAAGCTCACAGAATTACGTTGAACCTTTTATTATCCCTTCAAGTAATTAAATACTCTAAGTCCTTGACTAGAAGAGCGAAAATGGGAACTCGACTCGAGTGCAGCGAGAAACTCTGCCAACATAAATATCAACTTTCTCAAGACTCAGTTAAGTTCGAAGCTTATATGTAACTATGAAGATTTCGTATAATGATTCCAGAGTCGCGCTACTTTCAACGTTGAGCTAAATGAGAAGTTAATAGGTATTTTTTTGAAATAAACACTTAATTCGTTAAGTAACTTTAAACGCTGCGTTTTTTTTATTAAGAGCGGATTTGAGAGCGTTTTTTAACGTAGAATTTTATGTTATGTAACCGTTTCAGTGGAAAAAATGACAAATATGTGCGTTGTTATTTTTAACTATGTTTTCCGGTTTCGTATTATGATTCCAAATTTGCTCTACTTTCAACGTTGAGCTAAATGAGAAATTTATAGGATCATGAAATAAATACGTAATTTATTGAGTAACTTAAAACGCTGCGTTTCACTACATACTATAATATGACCCTTTATTTGCTTAAATCTTTAAAATTATGCAACGGATTTTGATGCAGTTTTTGTTAATGGAGTGATTGAAGAGGAAGGTTTATACGTATAATAAAACCGTGCGAAGCCGGGGCGGGTCGCTAGTTTTTATAAAAGAGTAAGAGGTGAATTAGCGTTTTGCGCGGAATGTTATGTAATGTAACCGTTGCAGTGGAAAAAATGACTAATATATGCGTTGTTATTATAGAGATAATTAGAAACTTATAAGTATTTTCCTGAAACTCGTTATTTGTTGAGTAACTTAAAACGCTGCGTTTTTTATTAAGAACGGCTCTTAGAGCGTTTTTTTAACGTGGAATGTTATGAATGTAACCGTTTCAGTGAAAAAATAAACAATTATGAATTGTTATTTTTTATACCTTCTGCTCATGGCTTTGCATACGTTTTCAGGGTTAAAAAGTAGCTTTTATGTATATTTATGTTCATAACTAGATGTTCGTTATATTGAAGCCCGTTCCGTTTAGTAGTTTGTTTGTGAAGAGGTAACATACAACTAAAATCCTCGAAATTTTCGCTTTTGTATTAATTATTTGCTTTTTGAATGGTTTTCACCGGCATAGGAACTTTTGTAGTAGTCATATTAAAATAAACGAAATCAAAATTAATTCATTGACAATTTTGTGGCGCAGCGGGAAAAGTTCCGGTTGTATCGCAGGACGTTGCATATTCGTTTCTGCCACGAAACAAATTTTTGTATACCCTACAGATATGTTTTCAGGATGTTTCTGATATTTTCTAGGTTTATAGAAAAAAAAATATCTTTAAATGTTAAATTTAATGTACCTACATATGTACAATATATGAATAAAGTATCTCAGTCTACTACCCATAACACAAGCTCTGCTTAGCTTGATGCTACTATTTTTTGCGCTTGAATAGACTTTCAAAATTAGAATGCCAAATTTGTAGTTATAAAGGTTATCGTCACAACTATAACCACAAAAAGTTTGTGCTAGTACAATACCTAAACGAGTTTCACACTGAAATTTTGACACTATTAAAATAAAATACTATATAAATAGTATTATTATATAATATACTATTTAAATGGCGAAGCGATTTATTTAGTGGAATTCGTGCCCAGTCCATAGGCACACAAATCAAAATTTTCCACTATTAAAACAAAAGAACACTCAAACAAATTACATCTGAACAGTATAAAAATCAGAATAAGAACTTAATCACATCTAACCCACAACAAAGGACTTCAGAAAAGTAAAGAAAGAGCCATTGTACAAATTGATTTAAAATTGACCGAGTTTTCGCATTTCTGACGATAAAGTTAGTTCTTCCCCATTGCGTTCCACTGCACCACTTACAGCTCACTAGATTTTCACCCGCGGCTTCGCTCGCGAAGCCTTTACAAATCTTTCTAAAAAGTTATCGATATTTAAATACGGAGCTAAACCACGAATCACAAAGTTCAGTAACCCGTTTTACCCCAATTTCAGGACTTTTTAGAAATAATCCGGAACACGTTATCCAAAGTTTTGTAGTCTAAGGGCCTGTTTCACAATAGTCAAGTAAGTTCCCGTTAAATTAACTGACAGGTATCTATGGTGCTGTCTTTTTCGTATTAAAGATGTCAGTAGGCGACGACATTACTGTTATTATATCAAGTAAATTAATAGGAACTTACTTTTCGATGGTGAAACAAGCCCTTAGTATATTAATTGGGCCACTGATTAAAGTTACAAGAAACTTCAATAACGTAAACCCCGAAAATCCCTTCTTATCGGGTATCTGCTTGCTAGCTTCAGTTTCTTATATTTTCTTTCTGATAATGAAGACTTATTTCAGTTCTATGTACGTGTATTCACTGCTACCAAACCAACATAACTCTCGTGCCAAGTTTCAATTTTATAATGTTCTCTAACACCGAACTTTCTCGTATTTGTTACAAACTTCTGACTTATAAAATCAATACCCGTCCCTTGGCACCTTCAGGTATCAAAACTTCTATACTCAAACCTCTCAAGTGTAAATTCAACCCAACGATTCAATAGAGATGGTCTAAATATTAGTCGATTGGTAAGAAGTTAGAAGTCCCTACGTTTTATAATAATAATACCCTAGAGGGGCAACTTCTGGCAAAATTAACAAAGTTGCCCCCACGCACACGGGGCACGAGCATAAATTGTGATGAAATTTGAAAATAAAAATAGGCTTAGGAAAACTCAAAGCCCGTAGCTACCTTGAACGTGGATTGTTCGCTGAACATGTTTTAAAAGCAATTTAGTGGGCAAATGTGTACGGATTACGGTGTTGTGTTAGAGTTATTTTGAAATTAGATGAATCGGATGTAAAACTTTTTTATTGTACCGTTTTGAATCGAGTTTAAGTCTTTCTATTGGAAATGGATTAAATTACTGGGAACTTAATCGTGACTAATATTTTCAGCTGTGTCAAATTTCAATTTCCTATTACGTAAACGTTTTGCTAATTAGTAAGAGAAAGATTAATGAGTTTAGAGAAAGTGACATTAAGTGAGATTAACCTATTTATATAAAAAAACCTTAAAATTTAATTAAATAACAGTTACGTACATATGCCTCTTTCCATACTTGCTATTCAAAAGACCAAAGGTGAATGGCAAGAAAATTGACATCATTTTTCAAGAATTCTGTAGTACAGCCGTGGTGTGATCGTCTAATAATTATTTATGTGTATATAAAAAATAAATAAATAATTCCGGACAGTCCACACAGCATCATCTAGCCCCAAGCTAAGCAGAGCTGGATAGTTAATATGGAGAGTTGTTTAGGCTTTTCCAAAAAAGTTTGTGATGTTGAAAGGATCAGATTGTGTCTGTAAATTCATGTTTTATCTAGCGTTTTTTTGTATGTTCTTATGGAAATAAATGATTTCAATATCATCCACGACCAAATTGTACCCACCGCTGATAAGACCAACTCTGTATTGGCAAAACAAAAGAGGATCTAATATAAACCCAAGAAAAAGTAAACCCGAAACTTTGAAACGACAACATCAACGGCTAAATAACTTTGCTAAATGGGAGATTTTAAGTGAATTTTGAAGCAGTCTAGCGGGCTAAATGGTAGAGTCTAAACTGCGTCGGACTTTAATTAATCTGCCACGATACCAATTAATGAGGTCCCTTAGCTAGAAGGGAAGTTCTGAGAATATTCGCCTTGCAGTGACATTTCATCATAGCTGGTCACTGTCTTTTTTTTCTTTTCTATCTGTCTAGTGTATATTAAGGATTACGGTAAAATCTCCCATCCAATATTTGACATTTGAAAATGCAAATAAATTATCCATCCAAATGCAAATAAATTATCCGTTGTAGGACAATTGCCAGTCCCAGCCGAAATTGAAGCCCGTGAATGAACGAAATTAGTGTATTTGACACTAAATAGAACGATGGACTAGCAGATAACTCTCATTTTCAAGTGTAAATTTGATAGGGAAGGATACAAACGATACTATTTCAGTTGATGAAGGAGTTTTAAGGACAAGATTTAGGCAAAAACGACAACGAAAAGTAGGAATCCGCTTTGTTTACTTCATGTTCATTCACATTGACCATCCAGCAATAAAAATTGTGTAATTCAATTTGTCCCATCCATGGTATCAGAATGTTTACTACCCGGTCTCCCATCCATGGATCCATTGAGAATAGCGTAATTACTCTGCTGAAATAATTTTTATGGGATACTTATGGCTACGTGTATCCCATAAAATGAGTGCGAAGACGTATGCAGAAGCTTATGCAGTTATATGTATACATTAGGTGGCGTACATATGCTATGTCCTTAGTTAATGTTGGTTTCACGGTTCGTTGATACCAAATTGATTGGATCCCATTGAACAGATACCGTTAAACACGTAACTAACTTCTCGGATGCATATTATGTGAACCGAGCCCCGAGTCCAGTTGACTATAGTATCGACACGTTATCGTAACGTTACATTTTTGTATGCGATTTTCCTATACCTACTAATTTAGAGCTAGTACGCACTTAGCGGCTGCCCGCAATGCGGCACGCCGTCCGGCTGACCGGTAGCTCAAAATTGTATGTAACCGTATCATCTATACGCATTAAATTGCGGCTGCCGTCTAACCGGTCCGGTCGCTCGCAGCGCTGCGGCCCCTTGGGCGGGTAGCCGGACGGTCGCTCTACGCACTACGCGTTTTCACTGCGGTTGCCAGTTTACCGATAAATACCGACAGCCTCTTTGACGTCCATCTTGAAAATGGTCGAGTCGACCGCTCGAGTGCAGCGCGGTCGCTGTATGCACTATCCGGCTTGCCGCGCTGCGGCTGGCCGTTCGGTTGCCCGCAAGTGCAACCGCAACCCGCGGTCAGCCGGACGGCAAGCCGCATTGCGGGCAGCCGCTAAGTGCGTACTAGCGCTTAGAATCATAGATATCTTTTGTAAATATTTTTTTTGTAAAAACTTAACAAAAACTGATAAGAATATTACTTTACATTCCTTAAATGACACATCTCTTTAACTTCACATTCCTATTACGTCACATTTCTATAACATGGCGTCCTATTCCTTCAAAGTCAACTCCTTTGATGTCACATTCTTATTACGTTACATTAAGTGGATATGGGTGATTCTACGAAATCTCGTTTTTTGTCTGACTTCTGTGGCACATTTTTTTTTGTTGAAATTGCAAATCATGATAGTATATTCTAAATAAAGATTTAATTTTGAATTTTTTGGTAGTGAAGGGAACTTTATTGGCTTTATGGTTACGGAGTTATTCAATTTTAAAAATATGGTGTCCACGGAAATCAGAATTTATATCACCAAAATCAAATATGGGTTGGTTTATCGATAAAAATATGTGTTTTCGGTAGTAAGTAGATTATTAAGCTAAGGACCAATTATTTGACGTTTGTAGTTTTAATCAGTTTTTACAAAAACACCTTCAAATCATTACTGTAAATACAAGTAACTTTTTACAAAAATCACACTAACAATGTTTATCTTTGTATTAAAAATATTATAATTATTCATTTTGTATTTATTATAAACCTTAATCCTAAAAAACATCATAAAAACTGTAAAAAAATATTATTGAGATGTTAATGAACCCGCAAAATCCACGGAAATCACACCACGGAAATCAAAAAATATAACAAAATCTTAGAAATTTTCTTAATTTGCTGGTTTATTTTACATTGAAATATGCAGTCGAAATTAGGAACACAAAAGGCATGAATTATCATCATTAATAAAACAATAGGATAAGCATAAACAAATTTATAGTCAACATGGTAATCAGAATTTCTAGATACCAAGCCACGGAAAGTGATTACGTACTGAAATAACAGAGTGACGTGGAGACTTACACACTTGTTGTACACACCACTGATGGGGCGTGACTGATAGTTTCTCTCGATCTAACAACAATTTACGCAGATCTTAAAGTACAGCATTTATGAATGAATTAGTGCGCACCAGGGGAATCAGAGCTAAACGACGGACGCGAAGTTATCTCGTTGTAACTTGTCAAATAAAGCTTAGTTTTGCGTAGTAATAGCGTCAAATAAGCAAGTAACTATCTGGGTTATTGTGAACCTATGTAAATTAGTACTAGTGTTTTCAGAAAATGATATAAAAATTTATTAACACAGGAACATGAGGTCCGGACGCACCACGGAAGTCAGAATTTCCAAGGATTTTATTTATTTTTACTTATTTAAAATAAGATTATTAAAAAACTAAAAAAGGCCTCCCCTATTATCTTTGTCTAATCTATTATCATAAAAAAATCAAAGGGCTAGGGATACTTTTTGTATGATTTTTCGACCCGGACATGATTTTTTCCACCCCGGGAGAATCACCCATATCTACTATGATTTCATATTCCTATGACGTCCAATTCATATGACACATTCCTATAACATCACATTCCTATGACGTCCATTTGTACATCTTATCAGTTTCCTACCTCTTACTCCTACTGTCGAAATTCGTCCGCTTCGCCTATGTGGTCTTGATAATATTGCTATAAATTCTCTTAATAAATAAACTTTTCAAACCACTCAATATGATTGACAACCACAATTCATTATTGGCCTAGATAAATAAAATATGAGCAAAGTTTGCCAGCCAATAAATACTTAATTTTCTGTATAGTTTGTGAACTTTTCCCTCTGTTCCATATCTATTCAACATAAGTGATTGGGGTATGCTGTTTCAGCATAAATGATCTGTCATGACAGACGAATTAGATCAAATCTTCACAACGTTTGCTATTTCACCAGACGCCCTATGTGGCTCAGTGGGTTAAGGGCCGCTTGCGACGTGGAGGTTTCGGATTCTATAAAGGTATTTGCTCAGGGTGTTCTGCGTGTTTTCTATGTAAAAAAATGAATTATGTGTTTAAATGTTTAGTATTAAAATAACAAAAAGACTTAAAGAATTTTCTTGAAATCAAAAATGAGTACATGATTAATGTAGTAAGGAAATAAAATACGTATTATTTATTAAGGATAACTCAAAAATTCTTGTTAGATTTGGATCATATTTAAGTATTTAAAAGTAGGTAAATTGGAAAATAAGGCTAGGTTATGCTAGGATAATTATAACTAAAATTCAAATTCAAAATAATTTATTTCAGACAATTACATGCAAAGAAAATTTTAAATATTCATACCTACACATAAATCACAAATAATCAAAATGAAATGGGATCCCCATTAAAATTATCAAATAATTATCAAAATAGGTCTTTAAAAAATCAACAAAAACTATTCGTGCAACCCTAAGTTGAGGTATATCATGTTGCAAAAGTTACGGACGCATAGCAATGCAAATGACTGTACGTAAGATGAGCTTCTAGTTCCCTGGTAGCTAGGGGTAGTTATGCTGCAAGTGTAAAGGTATGGCGCACTGAATATCAGGTGAATCAACCTCCTATAACTAAAATCGATTTTGTCAGTTATGTGAGGTAGAGTGGACAGATGTGATAGAGGATAATTGAGGTAATGACGAAATAATACTAGGTACTTAGGGATCGACGAAATTGCACATAGTTTGCAATTCCGAATATTAGGTTTTTTCCTTTTAAATTTGGAATCGATTTGAGAGTGAGCAGATATTTGAAATCTGGCGAAAGAATCGCGAACAAAACAAGTACGGTGACTATATCACTACATAGTATACCTAAAACAAAGTCGATTTTTCTGTCCATAAGTCATTATGTCCCTTTGACTGCTTAAATCTTTAAAACTACGCAACGGATTTTGATGCGGTTTTTTTAACAGTTAGAGTGATACAAGAGGAAGGTTTATATAATTATAATAAACCCGTGCGAAGCCGGGGCGGGTCGCTAGTTAATAAATAATCGTTTGAAGCGATGAGGCCGCCAATTGCATTGTTCTTTATAATTATGGTAAAGTAAGTTTATCTGTAAATCAATCACTTTCTTTGTTTAGGCTTACAAAATAGGTAAGCACCATAGGGACATAGAAAGCGACTTTGTTTTAAAATATGTAGTGATGATTAAATACTATTGTCGTCACAACCTGTTATAACTAAGTGTTATCCATCTATTTGTTGACATGTTATTTGTTGATAAGTACCTAACTACCTACTTAATTTCACTTACATTAGGATGAAACTGAGGCTAAATCTTGACGAAATTTATACTAAAAGGAAGAATTCTCAGATAAACAGAAAGATAGCGTGACAAGCATATATTCTGTTAAGAAATCAGCTTTATTAAAGGCAGTTCGTTATCCGCAAACGGACGGTGAAGGAAAAGATGCCTTTTTTGATTAATGCCATCACTAAATCACATCTAATGTGTTAGATGCCAGGGTAAGGGAAACTGGTGGATTTCTTCCATAAACATTCCGGTAAATGCCGTGTTAGGGAGGCGTGGTGTTTTGGGCCGCGACAGCGACTCGAGACTTAGACCAGAGACTAAGAGAGACCGAGTAAATTAAAAGAGACTGGGCCCCGAGTCTATCGACCAAGACCGGGTTCCTAGACCAGAGACCGAAAACTGAGTCTATAACGAGATAGTTAAGAAGCACTTTATTATATGTACACTTAAAAGCAATGAACATAAAATCACAACTAAACATCTTAAGCTAAGCGAACTTATCGCTAATGAGTGTTAAAAATAAAGAAATAATCATTGAATATTAGGTACAAGAGGATCTGTGTGCTTTCGTAGGTTTTACATAAATACATACTACTTAAATGCATAGGGAATTATTGTCTTTAGTGATAACAGGACAAATAGTGCTCCTTTACCATGGCACCTAGATGTATTTTACTCTTTTTTGTGTATGCCGATTCGTGAATGAAAACGAGACAAGTCACCTAGACGTCTTTGATGGTCTAGGCAGAGATCTAACAAGCGTTATTTTGTTTCACGTCGCTTTCTCTTGTCTCATTCTCGCTCACTAGCTAAAAGCCATCTAGCCAACAAGTATTTGATACGTATTAGAATTCTATTTCTAAAATCTTATGGAAACAATTGAGCTAACAACAGTCGGTTGCAAACTGTATAGGTAGCTTAACTGATCCATATAGATTATGTATAGAAAAAACTCAAATACTTTGAACACCTGCAGATCATAGAAACATTTATCCATAGGCGGGAATCGTACCCGCGTCTCAGGCGAAACATTGCGCCAGAGGTTTTTCGCTTTAGGTAGATAATACTGCAAACATCCAACCTTATCTCACATACGGAAGGGTGTAGTCAGTCAAGCTGAAGTCTCGGTCTTATAACTCGGTCTCTCGTATCGGTCTCTAGTCTCGGTCTCCGGTTTATGTCTGTCGCGTCTCAAACCGCTGCCTTAACGCCAGCTAATAAATTAAAAGGGCCACAGTAGGGCTGTTAATGTTTTGTTACTGTTTTGGTTGACCGCGGGGTTTTTTAATCTCGTTATGAATTTTATTATACTTATTTCATATTTCGCACATTGCCTGCATGTTTGTGAATTGTGACTATTATTTTTGTTGATTATTTTCATTTAATTTTTTATTCTGTAATTCTTTATTAAGAAGCAGAAACTACACAAAAAAAAATGTATTTTTGTGTTGTACATAGGCGAGCTTAACCATAAAAAAGAGTTTTCTTCCAGGAAACCAATTATGGGTACTTTTCATACATGATTTTTCCAATTTTATTAAGTAGCAATAAAATAGGTACCTAATTAGAGACTTAAATGGTTAGGTAATTGTTTGTTAGAATAACAATGTTACTTTTTAAATTTATTTCATTTTAAAGCTCTCTTAATAAGTTTTATTAGTTTAGCTTAGTATTAGTTTTCTTGTCATAAACAATAATTAGATTTTTGCGCTTAAGCGTTTCAAAAAGGTTTGGACCTTTTTAATAACACGTTATTTTATCGCTATCCTATTTGGCTGCAGATAGTGATAAAATTACGTGTTGCAACGCGTTATCTTAAAGAGTTTTATAATCAGACCTTAGTATGGGTTTTTTCAAGCTTATGAAAACTACAAAAGTTAGCATTTCCTCCTTTACATTTACCCCCACCGGATAGAGAGCAACTACTTTCTTAGTTAGAAAAAGATCCAATGCTTCACACGAACTCATCTTCCTTGTTTCGTGGCTTTTGCAATAAAACTTACAACTTTTTGCCATTATTCTGCTACTTCGATTGTAGTATTCGAATGATTTTGAGTGATAGCATTTTAACACTACCAATTTGACAGGTCAGCTGTAGGAAATTCTAAACTTTTATCGTGCAAAAGAATACGAACCTCAGTAGTTCCGCAGATTACTAAAAACAATCAAAATTCTATTTACCAATTTTTCTTTCCCTAAAAGCTTTTCTAAGATCTGTCCAGCCGTTTCTCATGATGCTCTTTTATTTCTATCTATAGATAATTGTCAGAACGCCACTTTCAATCTGCTATCTCCCGCTTTCCAGTAATTTTATTATACTCCACTTCAATTTACCTGATGCTACACCGCCGTCTTCGCTCGCTGGATATACCGGGGCTATTTATTTGAACGTCTTATGTTACCTTCACCGAGACTAATGTTCATGAATTATGGAATAAACGTGTATTGAACTCAACTTCACGTTAAATTACGTATTTCCTGATGTAAAAGCTGTGAAATTAGCTTTGTTTTTCGGTGTGCAGGGATTACTGAATTTTTCTATCATTATTATGTATCATTATTATGTATATTAAATAAGAATAAAAAAATAATTTTTCATAATACAATTGTATTTGCAACAAAGATCCTATCACTACTTTCAAACATCTTTGATTTACTGTGATGTTCTGACAACTTCAATAATTTATGTAACGAATCAGGGAAAACTCAGTGTGTGAATGTGTTCTCGAAAAAGGCAGTGTAGATCACATATTTTTGCCCCATAACTTACCTCTACATCTCTCATTTTATCTCCAAAAGTTAATTTTGCTCTATGTAAATTTTAAAAACTTGTTGAACCATAGACGGTTTACTTATCACTACATAGTATAAAACGAAGTCGCTTTCTCTGTCCCTATGTCCCTATATCCCTATGTGCCATTGTATCTTTAAAACAACGCAACGGATTTTGATGCGGTTTTTTAAAATAGACAGATTGATTCAAGAGGAAGGTTTTTATGTATAATAAAATCGTGCGAAGCCGGGACGGGTCGCAAGTTATCTATAAATAGCTAGTAAAATAATTTAGCCTGCTCAAATTGGTCCTGGGTTTCAGACGACAATAGTGCTTAAATCAAACAGAGTCACTGACCTGTATCTATACAAGACTTGTATGTATAGAGGTCAGTGAACAGAGTATAATAAATTGTCTTAAAGGTACAGATGTTATATAAATACTATGTATAGATATATCTAAAAGGTTTATCAACCTTAAAACACAATAGCACTGTCTATTTTAACAACTTTGTTTTATAAATTTATATATACTATCCTTTCTATTTGTATACCAAGTACCTTGCTATTCTTATACCAAGTCTAATTGTGGTCACATGTTACTAAGCCCTTTCAAACCAAATTAGTCTTTACAAACCCATTCGCTCATAATACACAAACATAAAGCCTGTTTCGCCATTGTCGGACTTAGCAATGACGTAATACACCTACACGAATCAAATAGCATTCCCATAATAGATTGTAATTCACAGCTTCTCGCACATCTTTGTTGACAGCCAGCTTTAGCTACATGGTCGTAGATGTCAGAGGCTACTACATACATGGGCTAATAGGATTAGACCAATCCTGTCAATAAATTAGGGTATTACAAAGTTACCACTTGACCGATCTAGCTTACAGCCCTACTCAGTAAACGTCTGACCATATAGGATTTGAGCTTAAAACTAACTGAGGATGTAAGTCCCTTGCCAAAATCTGCTATGATATGTAAAGCTCACTTTAAATTGGAAATTTAAGGCCATATTTAATAAGTTATGAGAGATGTTGATCCTTTGGCAAAGGAGTGGGGTGGAGTAGAGTTAGTTTGTGATAATTTAGTGTCTTTGGTTATGATTCGAACTTCAAATGTGTGTTTATGCTACTACTGTGAAGACTTCCAAGCAATTAGTGTAGATAACCACTTTATACTACGCCAGTCTGTAAGACGCTGAATTTCCAAAGAGTTTAGGTAGAATAGAAAAAAAACCCTGGAGTAGTTAACCATGTAATTTGACTTGCAATTTATAGCATTATGATGCAGTAACGTTTTTGGTACTTAAGTCATCAAACACATGAATTTGTGTTTTATCATGACAAAAAAGTGTTTTATTGTCATGATAAAACACAAATTCATAATCAAAGTGTTTTATTTCCTTTAGACCTTACAGGGCTCTTGGACACGTCATCACATTCATGTTGTTTATAATTAAAACTAGGAAAAAAATATTCACTTTGATTTATGTTCATTTCAATATTTTTAAGTAAAGAAGCGAAAAATAAACCTTTACATTGTTAGGTTGTTAGTTTCCAAGTTGGAGCAAAACTCTTCCTTTCTTTATCCTCTAGATAATCTGTTATTTAAAAATGGACTTTTTCCAAGGATAGTTTTGAAAAATTGTTTGAATTTATTTACTGATAATTGTTGTAACTTGCTTGGAGTTTTGTAAAAGTGTATACAATGTCCGTTGAAAGATACAACACTGTCTATGTTTATTAACAATGAAAATTACAATCAATGAATAGAAAAAAATAAAACTAGAATAAACAATCTACAAACAGTCTCGAGATACTACTCAACTGATCCATATCAAAACCAGTCGTCGCGTTCCCAAGACACTGTCTGCATTACCACGCTGTATGGCAATGCTGATGCGCTGCGTCAGATACTCACTCTCGAGTCACGCGATCTATCGACTGTAATGTATTTATTTATACCTAAGTGACTCAGTCTCGTCAAGAATTGCTCATACTCTGCCGTTATAACAGAATCCATACCAGAAAAATCTATCTAGAACTCTACAATGTCTGATAGGTATTTTTCTTCTCTTTCACCGCAAAACAAAAAACTTTCCACTAGTGTGCCACGCACAATGGATGACAAATCGCCATCCACGCATGGCAAGTGACACCTACCACTAAACTTACCCGGTATGTAGGAACAAATTCAACCGTCAGAGCGTGATTGATTGACGAGGCTAGTTGTGGTTACCACCCCAATTGTACCCTCAATTCTTGGACCATTCAGTGGCTGGACTCAACCACAGACTAATGAGGGGTTTATGGTGAATATCATGACTACATATGAGCATGGATTTGAATTAAATCAGCAAATATACTGAATGAGTAAGAAAATTACAACAAATGATGGAGGCAAATGAAATATAGAAAATGATGCAGTTGCAAGTCGATTACGTCTACAGTTGCACTACGTCGATTATAAGTACTCATGATATACGTATTATGAATACAGGATGGAACCTTTTTAATGTCCTTTAAAAGGGTGCGACCGCCTTTTGAGAAGATAATAAACTAAAAAGTTTGCAATTATTAAATACAATTCTAATTTCATCAATAAAATATGGGTAGTGTCATATATGCACAAAAAAAAAATCACAACAATTGCAAACATAGACCATATTCATCACACAAAAACTAGTTGAATATCTAGATACTACTCATAAAAATATCACTTCTGATAAAAATGGAGATGAGTTTACATGAATTTCTCGAGTCTATTGAAATTGATACTTCACCAAGCAAAAAATTGCTTAGTTCGTCGGCAAATCGAGTTGCAAGTGTTTGCTCACGTCCCGTAATTATCCTCCCACTTCCTTGCCCTCCAAACTTTTTGTTTACAGGACACTGGGTGGGAAGTATTCAGAACTTTCACCAGTGTTCATTTTGGAAGGCGAAGGTACTTTGAAAGTTTAACTAGGCGTTCTTTATCTCGGTTTTTCAGGCTCGTTTGTGGTTTTGAAGTTTGTATCGAGTATTAAGATAAAACAATATGCATCCTCCTTAGTTAATCTTTGTTTGATGAGTTAAGTTTTAGGTAATTGCTTATGTTGGATACAATTCAGTAGATAGATGGAAAAGATGAGGAGGAACAGGCTAGAATGGTATGTTATGCGGAGAGATGAAGAGAGTGATAGATTTGAATATAAGAAATATATAATAGATAATGGATATAATTTGATATAAGGGGAGAGGAAGATCGAAAAACGATGGTTTTACGGAGGCTGTATTGGTTATTTCGTACGATGTGAAGGGAGTGAATGTGCGGTTCGAAGCTGTGGCTGCGTGGTTCGCAAGACTGCTATGACGTTGCAGCTGTGTTGTATTGCGGTTGAATTCACGCCGTCTCCTTTCTTTGCGGCTTTAGCACAGATCCTTCAATCATTTTTTCCAAGACGGGAATCGAACCCATAACCTCCTGCGTCGTAAACAGACCCTCGTCTGCGGCACCACATCGTTAGATTTTTATTATGGGTACTAGATGAGTGTTATACCAAATACAGTAGCATACGTCTATATTAGATATCACGTACTAGATATCGTTACATAAAACACCTGTTCAGAGGAGGGAATCAAATCTGCAACGACATACGTCGCATAGTTTTAAATACATTCGCCTTATACGCCACAAAAATCGTCAAATGATATATCACTGAATATTGGGATACGAAATACCGATGTCACCATATACATAGTACAGAATTATCGAAAGATAAAAATCAAATTGCGTCATTAATGTTTGTCATGTTTGGATATCGGAATTTGGGTTGTATTGTATCTGAAACCTTCTGTTGACCGCCATTGACCTTATTTTTGTTTACGTCTGACTTGAGACTACAGATAGAAGTGTTAACCACTCGTGTATATCAATAGGTCTGCCACACTCAAAGTTACTGATCCACGAATCATTGGGTCTATAGAGGATGCTTTGTAATTTATGTATTTTGCGCTCGGCTTAGTCTGTCTAAGAGCTGTATTAATATTAAGAGATAGGTTTAATCTTCGCTCTTGAGAATCGCTTTGCTTTGAAATCGTTCTTTGTAGCTTAACTGTAATACAAAGTAAAAGCCTTTATTTGATCAACAAAATGCAAAGAATACACATTCAATGTCTACACAACTGACAGACCAGACAATAAAATACAAAAATAGGTGTATGCTATATATTTATCAAATTGGTACTACGTAAAAAAAAAGAATTAAAAACAACGCTGAAAAATTTGCAGCCTGTTGTTGTTGTGGTTTCAAATCTATCTTTTAGAGGACAAAATTGAATGATTTTATTATGCTTCTTAACTTGTTTGTATTTACCATGTGTAATTTTCCATTGATATTTATATTTCAAGAAGTCATCATCATCAACCTATATTAGTCCACTGCTGGACATAGGCCTCCCCCAATGAGCGCCATTGCGCCCTGTCTTCAGCTTGACGCATCCAGCATCTGCCAGCAGTCTTTCGCAGATCGTCATCCCACCTGGCCGGAGGGCGTCCTACGCTACGTTTACCGAGTCGCGGTCTCCACTCAAGAACACGTTTACCCCAACGGTTGTCGGTTCTTCGCGAGATATGGCCGGCCCATTGCCACTTCAGCTTGCTAATTCTTTGAGCTATGTCGATAACTTTGGTTCTCTGTCGGATGTATTCGTTACGAATTCTATCCTTCAGAGAAACTCCGAGCATAGCTCTTTCCATAGCTCGCTGGGCGACTTTGAACTGGTGAACCAGCCCTACCGTGAGTGTCCACGTCTCTGCTCCGTAGGTCATTACGGGTAGGACGCACTGATTGAAAACTTTCGTTTTCAAACATTGCGGTATGGATGAAGAGAAGACTTGACGTAGTTTCCCAAATGCTGCCCAGCCTAGCTGGATCCTCCTCTTGGCCTCCTTCTCAAAATTGTTTTTACCTAGCTGTACAATCTGCCCAAGGTAAGTATACTCGGAAACAATTTCAAGAAGGTGACCATCAACGACTATCGGTCCCGGAACAATGTGGCCATTGATCATGACTTTGGTTTTATCCAAATTCATGCCAAGACCGATACATCGCGAGGCTGAAGCTAGGCCGTCCAGCATGTGGGTCAGCTCCTCTAGCGACTCCGCCATTACGACTATGTCATCAGCGAATCGAAGGTGTGAGATGTAATCGCCGTTTATGTTAATGCCCTTACCTTTCCAGTCCAGCGTCTTAAACATATCTTCCAATGCGCTCGTGAACAGTTTCGGGGATATGACATCCCCCTGTCTCACTCCTCTGCGCAATTGGATAGGTTTAGACTGCTGGTCCTGTACTTGGACACTCATAGTGGCAGCTTCATAGAGACACCTCAGCACTTCGATGTAACGATAGTCTACTTGGCATCGCTGTAAGGATTCCAGAACAGCCCAGGTTTCAACGGAGTCAAAGGCTTTCTCATAGTCCACAAAAGCGAGACACAGGGGCTGATTATACTCTTCGGACTTCTGTATAATCTGCCTCACTGTGTGTATGTGGTCTATGGTGCTATATCCTCCGCGGAACCCGGCCTGTTCCGGTGGCTGGAACTCGTCAAGTCTCCTGGCGAGACGATTCGTGATCACTCGTGAGAACAGCTTATAGATGTGGCTCAGGAGTGTGATGGGTCTGTAATTTTTAAGGAGAGTTTTATCACCCTTCTTAAAAAAGAGCACCACCAAACTCCTGCTCCACATCTTAGGAGTTCTCCCACTGTGGAGGACGGTATTGAAGAGGTGTTGTAGCTCCTGTATAACGGACGCTCCTCCTGCCTTCAGAAGCTCTGAAGTTATACCGTCCTCACCGGGGGCTTTTCCATTTTTAAGCTGCCTCAAAGCTAACACGATTTCGTCTTGACTGATGTCTGGCAGTTCGTCGGTATAGTGGCGTGTCAGGGTGGCTCTAGAATCAAGGTCGTCTCGTCGGGAACGAGGGGCATGTGCAGTGTACAGACGGCCATAAAAATCCTCTATCTCGGCTGAAATCTCCGGTTTCGACAGTACGGTCCTCCCATCGTGCGTTTTAAGCTTCGTCAGGTGGCTCCTGCCAAGCTGCTGAGTGAATACTTTGGACCCTCGGTTTCGCTCTATCGCCTCTTCAATGAGGCGTGTGTTGGAGCTCCGAAGGTCGCGCCGTACCATCTTCGCAATTCGCTTGTTCAGGTCTGACCTCTCTGCCGAAGACACTTGGGTGGTTTCCCGCCTTCTTGTCATCAGATCCAGAGTCTCATCCGAGAGTTTGGACTTCTTGCCAGTTCGCTGTTTTTTGCAGAACTTGATGCCCTCATCCCTCAACGTTTCGACCAGATTGTGTAGGCTCTCGTCAGCGTCATCAGTGGGTTCCAAGGCAACAAATCTGTTTCCGAGTAGCTGCTCGAACTTCTCGGTGCCCGCCATGATTTGGATTGGATTTGGTCGGAGCGTGGACTTCATCAGACGGTGTCTTTCAAGCTTCAAGTTGATATTCAGAGTGCCTCGGAGCATTCGGTGATCAGATCCGGTATTGAACCTGTTGATCACTGAAACATCTCTGAATATGTGCTTGCTATCCGTCATGATGAAGTCGATCTCATTTTTAGTCACAGTGTCGGGGCTTTGCCACGTCCACTTCCTTTGAGGCTGTTTCTTAAAGAAGGAGTTCATTAAGAACAGTCCCTCTTTCTCAAGGAAGTTGACAAGCATTTGCCCCCTGTGATTCCTGATTCCATAACCATGCGGGCCTATTCGGGATTCATTGCCAGTCTGGATTCTCACCTTGCCGTTAAAGTCCCCCATAACAACGTTGAAGTGAGCCTTAGTGGTGTTGTGTAAGGCTTTGGATATGTCTTCGTACATATCCTCCACTTCATCATCCGAGTGTGCCGAGGTCGGTGCGTAGACCTGAATTACCTTCATGCTATACCGCTTGGAAAGCCGAAGGATCAGGTACGCTACCCTGGTCGACACACTGGATATTTCTTGAACGTTGCTAGAGAGGGCCTTATTGACGAGGAAACCTACTCCACCCTGGGATGTTTTATCACCCTCACGAAAGTAGAGAAGATGGCCTGAGTCTAGGGTTACGGTGTCCTCCCCCTCTCTACGGACTTCACATAACCCGAGAACATGCCATTTAATGTTCTCTAACTCCACTTCCAACTGCGCTAGATGATGGTCAAGCCTCAGAGTGCGTCCGTTAAACGTAGCAAGGGTCATTTTTGTAAGCGTGTGGTAGCCTGAATACCGGTGATTCTTAGCACCCCCTGCCCCGCCGTTACCATGACCGCTACCATGGCCAGGAATAGCGAGGCGGCCGGGAACTAGGGGCCGTTTTTTGGCTTTGCTTATCATTAAGGGGTAATGCCCATAATCCCCACGCTGGGCATGCGGGTTGGGGATCGCAGTTTGATGGTGGGGTTGTTCTAGAGGGGTGCTGCTGCCCACCCCCCCGTATATCCCTAAGTCGCCTCTTACGACACCCACGGGAAGAGTTGGGGTAGTGCTATTCTAAGCCGGCACCACACGGCTTTCTATATCTATATATATATATATTTCAAGAAGTAATATTTATATTTTATATTGATGTTTAAATTGTGAAGACAGGGCGCTATGGCGCTCATTAGGGGAGGCCTATGTCCAGCAGTGTACTAATATGGGCTGATGATGATGATGATTTATACTTCATTGTTTTGTTCCTTATGTTATAATGAATGATTTAGCTTGTTATTTAATGCTTGACTACTCTATTATAGGTCATACCTGTAAGAATAAGATAAGAAAAGTCTATTTTATGGTTTCCAAAAAATATATTTACAGTGTTAGCTATAACTAAAAATGAAGATATAAAAATACGTGGAACCCACAGAGCATATATTCTATATCTGTTCCGTGATGGAACCAACGGTTGCCACTCAGCGTGTGCCACATTAGCTCAGGGAGCAACTACAGCGCTGGTCGAAGATCAATCGAAGAATAGATGTACTTAATGGTTATTATTAAATAGTAACAAATACAATAATTTGGGCAATGAATTGTCTTTTGGGAGATATTAGAGGTTAATCTAAAAACCTGTTATGTTCATGTCTCACTCATACAAATATAAACTTTGGAATACAAACCAATTCCTCGAACTGTTCAAAAATGCAGTTGAGTGGCAAGTCGGAAGCCTCGAGCTTCCATATTCGTAGCAAAGCCTACGTTTCCCTTTATGCACTGAATTCACTCTGATACGAAAAGTTTCCTTTCGTAGTCGTCCATTGCTACGCTGCTCTGTTCGTTTTTTGGGGGTCACCGGTCTATCTTTGTGTACAGAAACCAGGTCAGTTCGAAAAGACTGAAATTCTGCCACTTAGAATTGAGCAATGCTTTGAAAATGTGTCAGAAAATCGTTAAATCGTTTGGGGCATAGGTGCTTTGATCGTTGAATAAAAAACTCATTTTTTTACTCGATCTACCTTATTTTATCTATGCCATTTGTAGACGAGTAGAAGTGTTTTTTGCTTTAAAAAATAATTATCCCGAGGAATATGACAGTATATAATATATATTAATTTTAAATCAGTTTTCAGTTTTTGTAACAAACATTGAATTAAAGGTACTCGCATAGATTTATATAATTACCCGGAAGGTACTTACTCCATAATATTTACTGCATAACGGTAAACCAAACATGTAGACTTGTCAATCGCTTGTTGTAAACAGCGTAGCGTCTGGCTGGTAAAATAAACAAAACAAATGATTTGATTTTAATGATCCAATTATATGTACAGTCCGTTCACTCCCAGTTATTCTGTCTCTGAATTATTTACAGATTTTTATACAAATCTGTAGGTAGGTACAAAACCCACCATTTTCTAAAAACTATAAGGGCTCAAACACAAAACTGCGAGCTCGCATCGCATCGCAAATATCTGCGAGCTCGCACGATAACGTCCGATCTCATTTGCATCGCGCATTCCTGTCATATTACGTCATACTTGGTGACCCCCCTTTTAGTCCGCTCTGAGACAACTTTAGCGAAAGATGCGCGGCGCCTGAGCCGCCTTCTTTGTGTTGTAAAAAAAAACTGCTTCAGTTCTCAACTCATAGTAATTTCGAGTAAAATAGTTCCCTTCAGAGTTCATAATCGTATTAAATGGATGAATCCAGAATCTTCTTTTTCTTTTATATCTATTTAATAATAACAGCAGTGCAATTGGACCGATTTATGCAAAAATGATCCAACCCACAACCTAGTCAATTTCGAGTTTTTTTAACCTATGTAATCAGTATAAGGTATATTTTAACATATCAAAGACTCACACCTCTATGTTCACAAATGTGGAAAATCCATATGATCCAACCCACAACAGTCATGTCGAAGACCATTTTTTTAAATGTATAAGTGTTTCATGCCACTTGAATCATTTTTGTGTTGCTTTGCTTTGGTTACCCTAACATATAACCGTTCTATTTTGCTACAATGATTCAAACTATAATATTAAGCTGGTCCATCAGTTCAAAGAGCTCAGAAAGCTATAGAAAGAGCTATGCTCGGAGTTTCTCTGAAGGATAGGATTCGTAAAGAATACATCCGAAAGAGAACCAAAGTTATCGACATAGCTCAAATAATTAGCAAGCTGAAGTGGTGGCAGTGGGCCGGCTATATCTCGCGAAAAACCGACAACCGTTGGGGTAAACGTGTTCTTGAGTGGAGACCGAGACTTGGCAAACGTAGTATAGGACGCCCTCCGGCCAGGTGGGATGACGATCTGCGAAAGACTGCTGGCAGATGCTGGATGCGTCAAGCTGAAGACAGGGAGCTATGGCGCTCATTAAGGGAGGCCTATGTCCAGCAGTGGACTAATATAGGTTGATTATGATGATGATGATATAAAACAAGTTAAGCTTTGACAAGTTAATATTTGAAATTGCTATTCCATCTAAGTACGTAAACGAAATAAACCATAAAGTTCTCAAACACACAGAAGCCGGAGGCGTGGCGGAGGCGAAGGCGTGCCGGTTTTTCCTATGGCACCGCGTTCGCCACGGCCTGCGGTGTGTGTGTAGGCTTTCATAGGATTCCATAGAATACAACTCGCACGCCTCCGGCTTCTGTGTGTTTCGTACTTTAACGAAAAATAAATAAATAAAATAAAATAAGTACAGGGCCAGCAGATCTAATATTAGATACCATATGATTGCATTGATTAATTTAAGAAACCGAAGGGAAGCTGCAATAATAGACGATGTAGATGGTTTATGTGATGAACCTTATTCTGATTTGGACGAGGAGTAGGGCCAATTTTGTTTGTTTTGTCTTTTAAAACACAAAAATGATTACTAATTTTTATCACACTTTGAATCATTTTTGCATTTTAATTTTTGCACCCTACATAGCTCTTTCCATACAAAATTAATTTTGTAATAACGATCCAGGCGCAAGTTTTCCCAATTATCTAGTAAACTATTACAATTTATTCTTTATATTATTTATAGCAAAAAAGTTGAGTTTACATAGCATTAAATTAAATTAAAATAACAACATTTTGTATTACAAAGCTAGAGAAATACCGCCACAAACTTAAATATCGATTATCTCGAAATGAGGTTTGTGTGGGTTGGATCATTTTTGCTTAAATCGGTTCAATTATCTTTTTGGGATCCATCTTACGCTTCCTAAAAACACGTCCAATACGGCTGACTAAACTTGAAGGTATGGTTACCCTACAAAACGGTTCGCCGCACAAATTCGCATCGCAGAAATTCGCAAATCAAGTTTGTGTGACATCGCATCACATCGCATCGCATCGCATCGCATCGCACCAAATCGCAGTTTTGGTTCAATCTATTTCAAGATCTGAAAAGAATTGAAGCGAAGAGAAAATTAATTAACAAATATTTCTTATATTATGTGCTTATTTTTTAAGCCTAAAGAAATAAACCTTTTCGTTTCTAATCCATAAATATCCGACCAAAGATTTTTCTGAAAATATTCAATGGATTCTAGGTAATGTAAAACCAATTATTATGTTTGTGCTATCTAGTACCTCGGCATGTAGGTAGGTGTTCCCACCGGTCCGTAATCTGAGGATATCGACTGTGCCAAAGTAGATACCTACGTCGAGTGTGTGATAATTGGACCAAGGTACGAGTGACTAAGGCCTAATGAACCTATTGAGCTACAATATACAGGACAATGGACGTAACAACATCATTATAGTGCCTGTGTCCAATTCTATTAAATCAAGATGCCATTGCCAAGAATTTCCAGACATTTCAAACCTTTTAAGACTTTTGTGGTATATGAGCTAGCTAATATTTTTGTAAAGAGTATTTTTTCAATTCAACTGAATTTTTAATTCTTGTTAAATCAGATTTTTTTAAAGATTTCGATGATTATTTTTTCTTTTTGAATGTTGGTGTTGGTTCAATATTAAGATCAAGATCTGAGTATTCGTTTTTGAGTTATACTTATTAATGCGTATAATATTTAACTTTGTAAAGATCTTTATAAGCAATGAAAATTACAATCAAGGAATAGAAAAAAATAAAACTAGTATATACAATTAAAAACATTGAGCTAACTGCACACGGTTGCAAACAGTCTAAAGTCTATTGATCCATGTCAATACCAGTCGGAAGCGTCCCCAAGACACTGGCTGTATTAAGACGCTGTATGGCAATGCTGATGCGCTGAGCCAGATACTCACCAGCTCTCGGGTCACGCGTTGCATTACCAAACACTCAGATATTTTTTTAAAACCCGGTGAACTTCGTTGTAACTTGTTCTCATTTTCAGTTTGAAGAATTAGAAGTCGGTTTATAGTTCATTAGAACACGCCAATGTCTTTATTTCTGAAGAACATCTAGGTGAGTATAACATTGTTTTATTTCCAGCCATCTCACGGTCCCTTCATAACAAGTGGTGCGCGAAACTAAGACTCATTCATTGAAATAATGACGTAGCAAGCCCGCTCGAGATGGTAGGTGAATTTGCAACGAGGGACGGTAGTCGGACAAAAGGAATTTTGGAAATAGTTGAGCGTAAAAAGAAATCATTAAGTTTTTACTGGACGTTTTGGTCACTCTTTTACCAAACGAGAGACCAGAGAGCGTAAGTTTCTTTAGTTAAATCTTTTCTCTCTTTTATTAATCGGATTCATAAAGAGGAGAGCAGTTTCTCAATTCAATTTTTACGATTTATTTTCCAGGTGTACCGATTTTAATAGTCATTCATTCGAAATCTGGTGCTTCTCAAATGGTCAATTATAAATAACTAGCGACCCGCCCCGGCTTCGCACGATTTTATTATTATTATAAACCTTCCTCTTGAATCTATTAAAAAAAACCCATCAAAATCTGTTGCGTAGTAGTTAATTTGAGCATACTAAGGGACAGATAAAGCGTATTTGTTTTATACTATGTAGTGATATATCAGATTTAAAATGAAACTCTTAAAACAATCATGTTTACTAACAATAAAGTCATTTCTTTTGAGATCATGCCGCATGAAACAGAATTGAGGCGTAATATCGGAAAACTCAAAACAAATCAAATCTTGAAATGACTAACTAGTGTTCAGCTTAAATTAATTTTTTTTTGATAAACCAAATTATTTTATCTCAATGAAAATCACTTCTTACTTATATTGCTTTTATCAATTTTGTTTTTCTTTTTATTCTCAGGAAGTGCAAATATATCAAATTTATAAATCTATTATCGATGAAAATCAATATTTCTGTTTAAAGTTTATGTTATGTAACAATTTGTACTTATAAGTAAAGTTAAATCATTTGTAATTGTTTTGAAATTAAATTTACTTTGTATTTGTATGACTGTGAAAAGAAATAAGTACCTCCAACTGATTTTTGTTCAACTGATTTTACCACCACTCTGTCAGACCCTGGCTTTTTAAGTGCATAAAATGCTTTCACCTTTTAAGTTATCTCTTTGCTTTTGACTGGAATCCCCAGCCTTTTAGCATTCTATTAAGCATTCTCTTGCTACACATTTACAGTGACATTCAGAATTATGTATTACTTTGTTGGTTGTAAAAGGAATTTATCTGCACTTCTGTGGAATTAAAATGTTACGGTACTAGATTGTTGGCAACATTGTTATAAGGTTGTGATAGAGATACCTACACATTATGTAATATACACTAATTAATATATAATATATCATAATAACCTATATTTTAAAAGAGTAAATAAGTTATATTAAAATATTAATTTCCTGGGTGTAACCTTAATGGAATTTCGTGTTTAGAAATCGTTATTTTCTCAGAACCTGTGAAAGTTACTATCCTGATATTGTTGAAAACGCGATTGGTGAATCTTTTTTCAAAAACACTTTTTTTTTGAAATCTTGTTTTCTTTAATTTTATATTAAAAAAAATATCTAACTATCTACGTAATGTTTTGTGTGAAGTGTATCAGTCATCTAGGACCCATAAATACAAGCTCTGCTTAGCTTGTGGATTGTCCAGAGTATTTATTATTATCTTCTTACTATTGTAATAAATGGGAATGTCTGTGTGAATATTTGTTGTAGGTAATCTCCGTAACTACTTAAGTTATTTAGATGAAATTTGGTACGTAAATGGATTAGGACCTTTCCCTTTTGTTTTCTAGTGAGGAAATCCTGCATGGATATGGAGGATCCCCCCAGGAGGAAGATTATGTCAGACTCTTACTGACTAAAACCTCACGGTCTTCTCCTTGCACTGCACCTATGCTAGGGGACACGGGTACTTATAAAATGCTTCCGCGAGCCCTAACAGTGACGTTCCACATGTTGCGAAACCCTTCTACTGGGGAAATCATATCTTAGTCTTAAGATTCTCAATCTAAAGAGGGAAATAGATCAGGACCTAGATTAAGATACAGGGTAGTAAAATTTGGAAAAAATAACCTCTAAAAGGGGTTTAATGGGGTGGTAAAGTTTGTTTGGAAAATAATTATTCCTTGGTTCCATTCACTCAAAACTCGGTATAAATAAACTATGGAGTGAATAATTAAACACTTATTTTTTATTTTTACACAATAACCCTAGGGGGTGTGCAATAAATTTCTCAAATAGGTACGAAAAAAAACTCTGGTTCGCGAGCGAAGCCGCGGGGCGCCTCTAGTAATAAATAAAGGCAGGAAAATATGATATAACAATCAACTCCTTTGTTTGACATGTAGACAACATCGATATAACAATGAAAGAAACATACGATATTGTTTGTAACATTCGTTGTTATTCTCTATCGTGCCTGATTCCTCATTGCCCTCAGGGTTTTTAGAGTTGTCTCTTTCTTGTATTTTTTTCTCGAGATGTGCGTATTGAATGTGCGTATTCAAAAACTTTACTGCTCCTAGTCACTAGGGTTTGTTTGTTATCTAAAGCTAATTAAGTTATTACCTACCTATACCTAATGGTAGGTAATTTTGATAAAGATTATAAATAATGCTGAACAATTCACATGGTATCATCTAGCCCCAAGGGAAGGAGAGCTTGTGTTTTGTGTAGGTAACTGATATACATAATTAGCTCCTTTGACACATTTTTAAACTAGTTCAGGAGCTTATGGACTCATTACTATCTGTTAAATTATTACTATGTCAATAAATACTTATTTACTTTATTTTTTCATTTTAATATATTTTTTCTTCTATTTTCATCTAGCCCAAATATCTGCACATTGTACAAAAAACTGTCCCGAAGCGGAAATCGATCTCGGAGTCTAGGTTTCGGCGTACCTTCGATCCATCTATCTACGATCCATTAACTACTAAAAGATCTACTTGACTAGTATTCACGTTTTGTTTATAATTTTCATGGATTTTTCCGCCTTTGTTATATCGCACTTTGTTATATTATCTATCGCAATAATCTCTTGTAGAAATTAGAGACGATGTCTTCATACCATAATTCTATAAAAATATAAGAAAATTTGACACCCTTCGACAAGATGGGATCACGATCTGAAAAAGAAATGCTGGATGCAAAAAGCTGAAGACAGGGCGCTATGGCAGTCATTAGGGGAGGCCTATGTCAAGCAGTAGTCTAGCAGAGGCTGATGATGATGATGATACGACAATTTGCATTATTATTTTGATAAAGGCTTAAAGAAACTGAAGCTTACCCAAGCGCAGTAGCTACGTAACATTATCACTTTTTGAAAAACAATAGCTGAAAATCCCTACAGCAGCAATTAAAAATATTCGCGTAAATTAAAATGAAACTTGCAAAAGAGAAGTAAATTTCTGCATCGAATTTCGGCGAGTTAAGACCGGATAAACCGTTATTGGACGTATTATACCCATAATTGGATTTTCAATTAATTTGAAAATGCAATCGATGGTGAAATCCATTAAGTTTTGACTACCATCCAACGTTTTACTAGAGATCCTTGAGCGTTTCCGGCGAGGAGAACCTTTCTTGATTACTTTTATATTACACTAGCTATCCGCTCGCGGTTTCGCTTACAAAGACTATTCGATCTGTCCATTTAGCGAAATTCACCATTGGTTAATAATAAAATGACTAGAAAACTTCAAAAATGTCAAACACCAATTTATGAATTTTTGGTTATTCTTAACCACTTATTTTAATTAATGGTTATATCAGTACACACTGAAAATCTCAGAACAAAACAATGCTACTTTAAAAAGTAGCAGACATTTCAATACATGTAGAGCCAAACTACGAAATTATATGAACATAAAACAGTTATAGTAAACTATTACAGGTATGCATTCAGTGGCAACGAGACAAATAGTCGACCTCAGCCTTTATCTTTGTCTTGAAGATTGATAGCAAAGATCGGTATAGCATTGTGTTTAGGTATAATAAGGACCTCTTCCTTAATATATTTATACTATCTTACTATTATAATAAAAGGGAAAGTCTGAGTGAATGTTTGTTATAAGTAATCTCCGTAATCACTTATGTTATTTAGATGAAAGTTGGTACGTAGATAGTTTTGAACCTAGAATAACACATTGGCTAGTAAAATTTTCATAAATTTATCTCTGTGGGGTGAAATAGGGTGGCAAAGTTTGTATGGAAAATTATTATTTCTTGATTCGATTTACTCAAAACTCGTTATATAAACTATGGAGTGAATAATTAAATAAGTATTTTTTATTTTTGCACATAGAGTGCAATACGTTTTAGAAATTTGTTTCATACAAATTTCTAAAACGTATTGCACACTCTGGTTCGCGGACGAAGCCGCGGGGAGGATCTATATTATACTGTATTTAAGCAAATATTTTGAATACATGACAGTATGCCAGGCAAGTTCGTAATATGAGAGTATTCCGTACAACAAAGTCTCGTCATCTGTCACGATAATACACTCAATTAAGAAGTCATTATAACCAGAGCCATGCATTACATTAACTTGGTGTAAATTAATTAAAACGATCAATTCATCTTGAGCTTATCCGTTAATTTGAGCTTAAGTGGATTGTAATATAGATACAGACTAGATCAAAAGCCTGGAAGAGATTGTTGATAAGAGATAAGGCAGTCCAATGTCTTGTGTAATGCGTCTTTGTTGGTTTATGGGTACAGTATTTTTTTATATAAGAAAACTAGCAACCCGCCCCGGCTTCGCACAGTTTTATTTTATACGTATAAACCTACCTCTTGAATCACTCTATCTATTAAAAAATCGCATCAAAATCTGTTGCGTAGTTTTAAAGATTTAACCCGCCATTTGTGACCTATATGTCTGTGAGACCGGGTGGATCGAAAAAGTCGAATAACTTTTTAACCCGTTATTGAATTGAGTTGCAAATTCGTGTACTCTCCTGATTTTGTGTACCCCACTGTCAGTACACTCCGCATCGGTAAGACAGGCCCACGTTTTTGAGTTTTGGCGCCAACCCGGTGCGTGGGACCGGGGTCACAGATTACGTAAGTAAAATAGTCAAAGATAAATAGTAAATTTATTAATAATTTATAAGTATCTATATCTATTTTTGGTTTAATTAAATAGTGTAGTTATTGTGATTATTTTTACTATGTTACCTGTGATCTTTTTGCATATCTTATAATATTTAACTCACTTCATACATATTTGTTGCCTTATTTCTAAATAATGTTTTAGCATGTCTTACACATACTAGGATAAGCAGGTTCGTCAAAAAATGGTCGGTTCTTTGAGTGCGAATAGCAAAAAAATAGAAAATACAGATATATTTGCCACCAGTCAGCATACCTAGAGAGTGCCAACATGCTCCAGCTTTTTTTTGGCTCTTGAAGAAGTATGATTTTTGGGGAGTTTTTTTTAATGCTTTTTAATTTAGTACGGGTATCTTTTTTGTTTGTTTTTTTATAGTTTCTATTGTAATAAAACAGTGAAAGGCTGATTTAGTGAGAAAAATAGATTTTAGGCAAAAAATCTGATACTATTTAAGAGCGTTAGAAAAATCTTGGAAATAATTAATGTTTTAACTATGTAAGCGTTAAGTTAAATAAAAGATATGTGATTTAAGATATACCATTGTATTATTATAATAAAAACATACCTTTTTAATATTTGAATAAGTAAAAGTTCCATGGAGTAAAATCATTTAGGAAAATTTTAATTTGAAAAACCCGGTCCGTAAGACCGGCGTCACAAACCACGTAAGTCAAAGTGACGTCACAAATGGCGGGTTAAGCATTCAAAGGGATATAGGGACAGAGAAAGCGACTTTGTTTTATGCTATGTAGTGAAACACTTTATTAAATAAATTCTTAACTAGGCATATTGCTTCATAAAAATTACATAAAGGACGCAGATATCTCTCTCAGTTCCACACCAAAAATAGTACCTATGTTATTAGAACAATTAGGTTTTTATTACCCATAAGTTACACATAACCGTATAACTAAACCTATTAGTACTTTGAATTGAAAGGTTATTTGTGACCTTCTGTCATTGCACTTCCTGAACCAAAGGAACAAGGCAATGTCTTCCAGACAACCACGATAGACAAAATAATACATAAATGTATGTACCTCTATGTGTAATAAACACAAAATATACGTTTAAAAACCAACACAAACTTACGTTGACGAGTAATCGCAAAAAGCTTCCATTATTTTGCTTTCAGTACGACAGCCATTTTAGTTTGTGTAGATTTTATGAACTAGATTACCGCTGGATCTTTATGACTTGCTCTAACACCAGTTAGTGGTGCACTTGTCTGTTAAACGATGCAATTTAGTTGCAAGTACAGCCATAACTGAAGTGTTACTTTTATGTTAGAAGTTGCGGTAGTCTGGGTATTAAAAAGTCAAAGTGACATTGCGTCATCTTGGCATTTTTGGGCAACTTTTTAACTAAAATACTTTTGAGACTTAGTTAAAAAATCAAAGTTCAAACTGCAGACGTTTGCAAACAGTGTAGAGGTCGCTGATCCAAATCAATACTTGTCGGAACCTACTTTCTGTTGTAGAAGATACCAAAAAGAAAACGAAAAACCAAATTAATCACAATTTTTCAGCAAATATAAAAGTAATTTTAATATTGCGTTTATACTATTACCAACCTGAGGTATCTACATACAATGTACCAATGTAGCAATGTACCAATGTACAATGTAAGTGATTGAAAATAAAAACAAACCTATAATATAAGCAAAGCTTAAAAAAATAACACAATGATAACTAATTACCTGTTCCTTATAAATTTATTTTTAAAATAACTGAGCGCCTGGTCGATGTAAGTTGTTTAATTTCTTTGATTGTGGTATCCCCTCTAAAAGCAAAATAACTAATTACTCATTCTTTTTCCATATAAACAAGACCAGAGAAAACCTTTTAACGTTTTATTCAAATAGTTTTGTTTGAGTTAGAAAATTAACTTTCCCTAGACGACCTTATTATCACAACGTAATTATTAATTTAAATTTTGTTGCCAAGTTCATTTGCCAAAACAATTAGTTGCTCGGACATTTAGCAACTGGACACTAATTACTCTCTTAATAAGCAAACTACTCTAAAATAGATTAGTTTTACAAAAACAAGTTTTTGTTTCATATCTCTGAAATTATGCCTGTGAGAACAAATGGCAGCTGTGTTGAAACCTACAGAATGTTTATTAATTGCTTACTTATCAAACACTTATTTAATGTAATAATAAACATAAAAGTATTGATCTTAGGTGAGGTAATCTGAGTGGGCACACATTGAATAAAAACCCTGTCATTTCAAATAAGCAGTAGGTAAGCAAGCGCCAGATAATTTTTAACAGTATTCGACAAAAAATATCTCACCAAAGCCATTTCCAAAACGTCCCCTATCCCGTTTTAACCCCTCACTCTGTCTTCAGGTCACAATGACTGGCTGAGAATTTAATTGTGCAAGTTCCTAGCTTTATGCAGTTCAGTGTTTAATGGCAGTCGTCGGGTTAACTCCTGGTCGTTAGGGCCCGCCCGGCAATGAGAGCATTATGTGAAAAACTGAGAAGAAACTCAAAGTTTTATAAAACTTCGTTGATAACCGGCTTTTATAAATTCTGTTTGAAAGTTTAAGTTGGGATTGACTTATAGGGTTGATTTATAATTAGCTGGCTGGTTGAGAGCGATGTAGTTCTGAAAGTTATACCTAGTGCTTTCTGCGTTCTTGGTTCTTATTTGAAATACATTTAAGGCAGAGTTTGCTAGATTATGTTAAGGCTGTGTCCCCAGTAGGCAAACTGTGAGTAGCCGACTGAGTTTGCAGCGTATCAGTTCAGTACGCCCTTCCATATATTTTAAATTGAGTGTCCACAGTTTGCTAGTTTGCGGTCATTGTACGCAGTTTGCAGCGTTACGTGCGCCGACTGTCTCAGTTAGCGGTCGACTCGCAGGTTCCAGTGCTTGCGATACGCACGCAAACTGATCTGAGTTTGTAGCTGTTTGCCACAAATTTGCGGCTCACTCAGTCGGCCGGTCACAGTTTGCCTACTGGGGACACAGCCTTAAGGTGAGCCTATATTCATGAGAGTCCTGAAGCGTGGCTATATATAGTACAAAAACGTCACGATGTGTTTCTTAGTTTATCTGTTAATTAATTCTTACTTGCTTTCAGATCGGAAACAATACATTGATATACATTCTGATCCAAAAGCGTCAAGAGAACTAAATTAAACTACGAGTATATTAAGATTTTTTTTGTTTTAAATCATTTAATTATTATAATAACTTTCTTTCGAACATTTGTCTCGGTACCAGAATCGAACTCGCAACTCCATCGCAGGCGGATGTTTATCCACTGTGCCATAGAGGTTGTCAGTGTGATTCCTTACTTATGACTTCGTTATATGACTCCTCTGTGTGCCACCGACCCGTTGAAACCTGAAGTAAGGGAAGGGAAAACTGCCAGTTTATGGGGAAATTATTGTAATAATCTACTGCTATTACCCACATACTAACAATGCTCAGAATTGTCTGTTGTACGATTATAATGGCTATTTGTATGTTAATAGAGTCTAGAGATACATTAAACTGTATTCTGACTTTGCAAGAATTTTATGCTCGTAAAGTTTTTGAAACATTCACGAATAGAACACATAAAAATAGAGGTACGAGTATAATAAGTAAACAGAAGCGAAAGTTTAAGACGCTCATTAGGGTAGGCCTATTTCCAGCCGTGGACTAAATCCTACTTATATTATAAACGTGTAGTTTGAAAGTATGGATGGATTGATGGATGGATGTTTGTTACTCTTCACGCATAAACTACTGAACGGATCTGGCTGAAATTTGGCACAGAGATAGTTTGTAGTCTGGAATAGCACATAGGTTATATTTTATACCGGAATTCTCACGGGGATTACGCGGGTGAAACCGCGAGTATACTCGAAATACTAATCCTGCGCAGACGAAGTCGCGGGCACCAGCTAGTTTACTATATTTCAAATAATCTCATTTTCGACCATAAGGGAGAGATGACCTTCCATTGTCTGCTAATTAATGCTGTTTACGGCAAGCTAAAGACAGCACAATTTCAAAACAGCTTATTAGGGGAAAATATATTATATAATTACTAGCATTTTCCCGCAGTTTTGCACTCATTGTTTCCATGGAAACGTCTCTAAGTTATATCTATACTCCATGGGAACTGATTTACGGGATGAAAAGTATATGCGTTATTCCAGGGCTAGAACTTTTTTTTTTTTTTTTTTTTATTAACAATAGACCTTCGTTTGACCACAGTCTCACCTGACTACGTCCAATCAACATTTCATCCTGACCAGTTCAGTAGTTTTTGCGTGAAAGAGGAACAAACATCTATCCATCGCGTTTATTTAACTTAGTAAATAAGATAATATAAGTAAAGCAAGGAAAATAGTTATCGAAATATATGTATGTATGCGTATTATGTGTATTATTACTTTAGACCTAATCGGTTAAATATTTTTAGGTCCTTATGTTTGAATACCTGGAAAAGGTTTGTACAATTATGTTTTAATGGAACGAATACTTGTAAAAGTATACTTGCCCATACAAAAAATAGGCAGTTATACTTAAACCAATATAAAAAATATATGACATAGTATGTAAGGTATGTACTTAATATCCAGCTGTAGATTATAATAGAAAACACTTTTTTTTATGTTATACAAATAAGCACTTATATTATTTTAAAAGCTTAACTAAAACCGTGATTCGGTTTGTCTGAAAGCCTCTTAGACCAGTGTTCACCAAACATTATTGTCAACACATCTAATGAAAACATCCCCAAAGATGATAAATCTGAAGCATGATTGGATGTATCATAAAAAACACAACATCTTGAGCAATAATAAATATCAGATGGCATCGGTGTAACATAAAGATACGGGGACATAGATATCGGGAAACAAATAAATATAAAGCTTTGAAAAAGGAAAAATAACAAGAAACTTGTCGTGTAGCATTAAGTTATTTATTCCAACATTAAAAATATGATAGTCTTTAGTCGACTGATATCGATATAGAAGAAGTTCGAAACAATTTTTTAATTTGAAAGCTTTCATTCGTATGCCGTCTTTTGTCGAATTTTTATCTTTTTCGCTGCACTTATGCATTCTTGTAGTTTTGATTTTTGTTTTATTAATAAACTTTATGGCACCTTTTTGTATGTTTTATTAGATTTGTCGACATAAAACTTTTTGGATTCTAAGATAGAGTAAAGTCTGGTGGCATTTAGTTAGTTTAGTCTACCTAAACTAACTAAATGCCACCAGACTTTACTCTATCTTAGAATCCAATACTATTATTACAATACTATTACTATTTTACAATACTATTATTTTAAATTTCTCTGTAAGTACTTATAAAAAAAGTATTTCTGTACCGCTATGTTTTTCTTAATCTTTAAAAACAAAAGCATTTTTTTTAAATTGATAATTTTATTAAATGTTCAATCGGAACTAACAACGATTTGTGCAGTAAAGTTGACTTTTATTACATCTCGTTGCAACGCAATAAAAAAAACGTAAGCGAAATAAAAACTGATTACCTACCTGATTAACTTTTCTTTTTTATTTAAAGATTTATATCAAAGCCAAGAAGAAATTAGTCGCTTCAAACTCGAAAAAGGTTTTGGAGTTGTAAAGTCAAAAGAACTACGATTCTACGCCGTAGCAGCTGTGTACTTTGCTACGCCGTAGCAAGTAAGATGCTACGTCGTAGCTGCTTTGTCTGTTTCATTTAACAATTTATACGTTAACTAGCGACCCGCCCCGGCGTCGCACGGTTTTATAATACGCATAAACTCTTAAATCACTCGATCAATCTTTAAAAAAAAACCGCATCAAAATCCGTTGCGTAGTTTTAAAGATTTAAGCAGTCAAAGGGACATAGGGAAATAGGGACAGAAAAAGCGACTTTGTTTTATACTATGTAGTGAAGCATCGACTGATAAGCTACGTTATACGTTATTTAGTAACTGAGTGATTTTCATAATTTGTGATATGTACTTTTAATACTTATCCATAGTGTTTTGTGTATTATCATGCAAATATCAAAAAAATTAGCGGAGACACGAGCAGAAGCTTTGAGCTCCTCAATTTTTATGATAGCTGTGTAAATTTTACCTGTTAAGTGTAATAATCTAAAAATGATTATAACTAAAGTTTTTCATGACCAAAAAACTGAACGAATCGTAATAAAATTTTGCAATTTGATAGATACCTAAAGAATTAAATCCCACTAGTCTAAAATAACTATTTCCTTTATATCTTCCTTTACAATAGCTACGTAACACGATAAAGTCGTTCTTTATGTTCCATATACGATTCTCTTCTATAAATCACACTTATTGTATTGTGTTAATCTAACTAGAAATATCAACCTAACAACCTCTAAATAAAGTTCAAAGTAAAACGTGTTCAACATAAGACATACTAACATAATCACCGAAATAATAGGGTGCTCAAAAGACTATGTTTCAACATATTTGAGTGTTTGTGCGATATGTAGGTTAAGCTACATAAGGAGTCTTTTAAATCCGAGACATTAAGATAAGTATCAGTACTTAACATTTAAATTTTACAGCTTTGAAGGTTCCGCTAGCGGCTTTAATATGCGTTTTTCTGAGAAAATTATTTGGGTTATTATTAAAATGTATAAAACAACTTCAGTATCTGTCGAAGTCAAAAAAATACTCATTATTAAGGATAACTCAAAAATAATTGGTCAAGATCTTGAAGAATTTTTTTTACTCTTTTACATGCATTTCTCAGAGATAAAAGTTAGTTTTCATGTTATAGAACTCGGTTTAATCACACAAACTTGCCTATAAACAAACTGGAAGAATAACTTGTTTGTCGCTATGTTTTCTAGGCTCGTATGAAAAGTAACATCCTTTTTTATTTTACATGACTTGGAGACGGAAGTAGCAAATGGATCACCTGTCAGAAACAAAAAAAACAACACTTTATCCTAAACGTTTCTTTAATAAGAAAGGTAAACAAAAATATGGCCTTCATAAACAAAATATTACCTAAAATTGTATACTCGCGTGAAAAACTGTGAAATTTCACGAGAGATAGAACGCAGTAAACTCAAATTTGTTTGGCGAAAGTGTGTGATAATATTTTCTGAGTTTAAACCGAGCTCCGCGTAGAATTATGAGCCTTACCGTGGTTTTGGCGACAGCTCTAATCTCTTTGTTTACTGCAATACCGCGTGGAATAACATTGCTGTTTGGTATTGTTACATTTTTGAGGTTTCTTGCCTATTCCAAAACTGTACCAACCTAGGGTTAAGGTCCATCTCGTCCGAAATAAAACTCTTCCGCGGTTGTCCACTTCACTTATGGATAAGGGTACAATTGGTCCACATTCCGAAAATTCCAAATATTTTGGTTATAGATTCAAACGATTAGTATCTTAATATAAAAGCAATATGGACAACTCGTCCGCAAAAAGATTGTCGTTACTTTTCAGGAACCACTACACTTTGTAAACTTTCATAAGTCGACTGGATACATTTTCAAATTTATACAACGCTAGAATGACACTGTTTGAATACCACTAACACTAATAAAAATACGAATGTTTGGATGGATAATATATTTTAGTTTCCGATTTACTACTGAAGTGTACGGAGACTCAAAATACCAAAACTGTTACTGTTTCAGTATTTTTATTGCATACCATAAATTATAACAGTTGAATATTCCTGTACCCTGTCAGATAGGGTATGGCGATGGATTTAAATCTGAGACTTATGATTAGCACTTTAGTAAGTAGATATTATATACAAAATGAGTGATTTTTTTATTTTTAAATTTGTATTATACGCATATAAATTAGTATTACTCTAAGAGCTGAATGAACTAGACTGAAATTTCTAGTATACAGGGTGTCCCATAATGAGTGGATAACCTGAAAGGTGCTTATGCGCCAAGTCAAGGCCAATCAGAAACATTTTTTATTTTTTTTCTAACTTGACCCGTTCGGAAAATATTTAATATTTTGTAAATTTGGAAAAATTTGTACCTTTGTTCACATTTTTGAACTTTGTGCCTACAATTTTAATAATTTTTTAATTTTTATTTTTGGAATATACTAAAGAAAAACAGTTTTTTTGAACACCGTAAGAAATATTTTGGTAACTAGGACCAGTAATTTTCAAGGCAGGTTTAAAGTAGAAAATTTTAATTTTTCATATTTTTATGCAAAGTTTGAGCTGCTGTGGTTAAAAAAAAGATAAGGAAACCTAAGATGCCAGGTACTTTAAAAACATGTCCATTTCAAGAGCATCCTAAAATGATAATAAACGTTGAAATTTTGTTGGGTAAAAAACTGAGATATTGCTACTTTTGTGCCAAAAGGGGCCAAAGCTACTAAAAATAATATTGAACCAACACATCAATAAAATATCTTTTTCGCCTTACTCGTTCTAAAACGGTTACTTTGCTACTTAAAAAAAGTGTGTGAAATCTCATCATCCATACAGCAATGTTTGAAAACGAAAGTTGTCAATCAGTGCGTCCCACCCCTGTGAACCTACGGAGCTGAGACGTGGACACTCACGGTAGGGCTGCTCCACCAGTTCAAAGTCGCTCAGCGAGCTATGGAAAGAACTATGCTCGGAGTTTCTCTGAAGGATAGGACTCGTAATGAATATCCGTCCTATCCTTCAGAGAAACTCCGAGTCATCCGACAGAGAACCAAAGTTATCGACATAGCTCAAAGAATGAGAAGGCTGAAGTGGCAGTGGGCCGGCTATATCTCATGAAGAACCGTCAACCGTTGGGGTAAACGTGTTCTTCAGTGGAGACCGCGACTTGGCAAACGTAGTGTAGAACGACCTCCGACCAGGTAGGATGACGATCAGCGAAAGCCTGCTGGCAGATGCTGGATACGTCAAACTGAAGACAGGGCGCTATGGCGCTCTTTAGGGGAGACTTATGTCCAGCAGTGGACTAATATTGGTTAATTTTTTCCGCATCGTTTTAGACTCGACGTCGAAGTTATATTAAGTTATAATAAATTAAATTAAATTAAGTTATAGTATTTAGGGAATAGGTTTTTTGTACACCAGTTCCTTCAAGTTGCCCTAGTAAAAGAAATCCAATGGGTTCAAGTCCAGCTACCGCGCTGGCCACTGGGAAGCGCCACCACGCGTAAACCATCTGTTTGGATACGCTGAATCTAAATAACGCCGTTTCTGAACGGCTTAGTGTACTGGACACCCGTCATTCTGTAGTTTGAATCTTCTTTCCAAATTCATACCACCAAATTCGTACTCATAACACAAACTCTCTTTACTTTCGGCTAGATTATTGTTTATTATTTATTAAAATATTTTCTATTTTCCAGCATGAATCAGCAAAAATAGATTTCCCCTCACTATTTTTAAGAAGCAAAGTAATCATTTTAGAACGAGTAAGGCGAAAAAGATATTTTATTGATGTGTTGGTTCAATATTATGTTTAGTAGCTTTGGCCCCTTTTGGCACAAAAGTAGCAATATCTCAGTTTTTACCCTACAAAATTTCAACGTTTAGTATCATTTTAGGATGCTCTTGAAATGGACATGTTTTTAAAGTACCTGGCATCTTAGGTTTCCTTATCTTTTTTTTTAACCACAGCAGCTCAAACTTTGCATAAAAATATGAAAAATTAAAATTTTCTTTTATTATTATTAAATGTGAACAAAGGTACAAATTTTTCCAAATTTACAAAATATTAAATACTTTCCGAACGGGTCAAGTTAGAAAAAAAATAAAAAATGTTTCTGATTGGCCTTGACTTGGCGCATAAGCACCTTTCAGGTTATCCACTCATTATGGGACACCCTGTATATTTAGTTGTTTACTCATCTACTTGTAAGAAATTTTACTGCTACGATATAAAAGCCTCCTTTTAATGACAAAATAAAATTAACAATATTTTTGACATAATTCTTGTTTATTCTCTCGTAAACTAAACTTTAGTATTCATTTCGTCTAATGTCTGTGTTTGTTGCAGATACCTAATGGAGTTTACAAGCTGTTGTTGACTGTAAGTAATCACTTTTTTTAAAGGCTTTTCTACTATTTAAGGCATCTAGATCTACGATAAAAGTAACTAAATGATTGGTGGGCTTATAATTAACTTATTAGTTAATAATATTATAATAAACTAATTATTCGAAGTGCAGTATTTTCCGAAAGATTATTGAGGTTTTAGACAAAAGTTTTGATACATTACATACGTCGAAGACAAATGACGAAGCTTCTGATCATTCGATTATTATTGCGACCATAAAGGACGATTCACACATACAAGTGAAGTCACAGTTCAGTATTGGTGAAACTCCAATTCAGTATAGAACACCTATTGACGGTCCGACAACATTCTGTCAACGATCCATAAACGGTCTGTCAATATTCTGTACAGGATTGGATATTAACTGATAATGAATTTTATGATTTCACTGAGCTTTAAGAATACTGATACGACAAATATAATAGTTGTAACATATAGGTACCTATCTAGTATTGTAGTTTTTTATGACGTGTCCAAGTGTCCTGTAAGGTCCTGTAAGGATATAAAGCATTTTGACTTTGACTTATTCAATATGTTTCAACTTAGTGTATACTTTTACAAACAAGATTCGTAATCCAAATGAGTTTTTATATTCGATAATTTATTATCGTTCAATTAAAATAATCCAAACTGTTTCCCAGCTATCTTTACTTTCTAGCCGTTTTTTAAAAATACTGGATTAAAATTTTACTCTGAAATACTTATAAATAAATTTTTTAAAATTATTATTCATTATTATTGGTTTTAAAAGCTAAATGATTATGAAATAGCATTAAACCTGATATTTTATCTTTTAATAAAATCCAAAAACTAAACAGCAAAAAATTACATAACGTGCCGTTTTTGCCGTTTATTCGTCAAACACCACTTGTTAAACGTGAAATAAAATAAATCCAAATACAACACAAACAGAGCCAAGTAAGTACCTATTCATGATATGTGATTTACCAGTGGCCTATCTGCTCTCATACGAAACGAAGGTGGAACTACTATAATATTCATTTAGTTCCTCTTCCATCCACCATTCTGTGCATGTCTGTTATTCTCGAGGGAAAATATTCCAGTTTTTATCAGTAGACAGAAACATTAATAATTTATTGTTGGCAATAATTCAGAACGAAGGAGGTACATATTATGTTGTGGTAGTTTATAAATAAATATTACATAGGACACTTGCTGCGAGCGCGCGTAGAGCTTTATAACCAACCAATAATATGTCTGAACTTAATATATCACTATCACTACATAGTATAAAGTAAAGTCGCTTTTTCTGTCCCTATGTCATGGTGTCCCTTTGAACGCTTAAAAACTACGCGACGGATTTCGATGCGGTTTTTTTTAATAGATAGAGTGATTCAAGAGGAAAGTTTATACGTATAATAAAACCGCGCGAAGCCGGGGCGGGTCGCTAGTATTACTATAAAAAAATTTTCAGCCAGAAATAAAATTATTGCGTTCTGAGTTCTTATGAAAGCGAAATCTTTTTAGCAAAAATGACGACAAAAACTCTAAATAATCGAGCATTATTAAATTATTAATTTATTATTCAATTGTTACTTTTACTTTCTTTGATGCATACAAAGTCGAAAAGCGGAGTTTATAGGTCTGATTTTTAATCTTATAAACATGCACCTTGATAGTTGAAAATAAAAAAATACACATGTTGTTACAAAGGGTAATTGTTTTAGATTTTGTAGAAGAAACTTTTATGCTATCAAACCATTAGATTCGTGACTCCCCTAAGATTGTATTAATTTTAAAGCTTACATTCCCATCTCTTAGAACAGTCATCACTAAAATACCTTATTATTCTACAAAGAAAAATATCCTAAACGAAACATCGAATACCTCCATTGTAATTAAAATTTATTCGCCCAACTCGAAAGCCAGAAACACCCTTCTCAGGATAACTTACCTATTTTGTGTCACCCTGTATAACCTGTTGGGAGTAGATGAAGGTAATGAAATGAATAATGTAACGATTCTACCTCATATTGGGTTTAGTGGGTTTTTCTCTGGATTCGCGGATAAAAGTGCCCTTTTTTCTAAGGCTAGATAATTTGACATTTTTCTTGGAATCGTAAAATGTTGGACAAAAAACATTAAGAAGTACCATTTGTTCTTGTTTTATGTTAACACTAGCTACTCCTTGCGGCTTGGCGTGATTTTTGGGAAAAGAATTTGATGTTTTTATAAAAACTTAAAACTGACTTCAAATTTCACGCGTTAGTGAAGAACTCAAAAAGGTAGATCTTGATCAAATTTAAATAAGACAACACGAAAAGCAGTGGCTTCCAAATTAAGGAATGAGATAGACTAAGAATCATGAAAATCTGTTTTAATATTATTTCGTTCTTGCTGTAGTCGTTATCTAAAAACTCTTTAATATTATTTGACAATCCTAAGTAGTTGCGTCGATAATCCTAATTAGTTGCGTCAGATACTCACCTCGCGCTTTGCTCTTAAAAAATTACCTTATTTTGGAAAACTCTAAAACGAATAGCTAGATTTTGATAAATTTTAAATGAGTCTACACTCAAAAAAGGATCATCACAACCAATCATCTCAGAATAAAGCTATCACATAACAAACATAATAAAAATTTAAAGCTTCCTCTTTTTTAATTGGAGGCTTCAAGTACGCAGAAGGAAGCTAAATGCCCTTCCAATTCGCTTACAATAAAATTATTTAAAAATTTTATCACTTCAGTTCAGTCGTAACTAAGCTGTTCCCAGCTTAGTTACTTCAAAACAAAGATCAAAGCTTATACCTAGTAACAAAGCCGTGGTAATCATCCAAACTTTCATCTTTAAAATATTACTGTCTAAAGCTTGCACTACCTAAACAAAAGCCCTTACGTGACAAAGGTCGCCCGCAAAAACCTTCGAGACAAAAGGAATGACATAGGCTCCGCGAATGTAAAGTTTTAAGTGACACCAATTTACTGTGTGTTTTAGTGTGATGGGCTTTATATAATGGCGTCTCTATCTTGACTTTTATGGTGGTATAAATGTATCCTTTTTTAGCACTTTGAAATGCTGAGATGTTATCACAGGCCTACGCTATCTATAAAATGTCCGTCTTTCCGTGCGTATGTTTAGCGTCTTTTATCTTTGCAATTGCGTCTTATCCCAGTAAGCATGACAAAATTCCGTTAAGGAAACGGATATGGCTTGGTCCTTGGTCTGAAAATTGTAGAAAAGCATCCAATATTGTAAGTTGTATAATTTGTAAATAGAACACTCGAGCTATGAAACCTTCTAATAATATAGATATTGTAAGTATTGATGTTTGTTACTCTTTCACGCAAAAACTACTGAACGGATATGGATGAAATTTGGCACAGAGATAGATTATAGTCTGAAATAACACATAGGCTACATTTTAGCCTGAAATTCCCACGGGAACGGGAATTACGCGGGTGAAACCGCGGGCGCTGCTAGTACTAAAATATACAGCGCTAATATTGCTTTGCTCGTTCTAGTTCACACTTTAATGAACAAACTATTAATTGAAAACGAAGCTCTTATCATTTCCTTTTACTTCAATAATTTCTACCGCGAACGAATGCAACTCTACTGTAAATTTGCAGTGGTTTTTGCCAATTATATTTATACAAATGGAATAAGAAAAATTAGTATTTCATAATATTTAACTGACTCATGTTTTTTCCTTCTCACTTATTAACGAATTTAATTTTAACAGATAAATTTCTGCCGTTCATTAGAATATATTAGAAAGATATTTAAGAATACTTATAAAATACATGCATTGCAATGCATTAGAAGCCCAGTGAGGTGCTTATTAGAGAAAGCCAAAAAAAAACAAGTTAATTGGTTTACACACACTCATAAATGTTTACTTAGCAATTAAACTTAGACACTTATGCCATACAAGACTGACATGAGTTGATTATGATGACTTATGCTATATATTTAACTAAAAAACAAGTATGACAATGTTCAAACTAGATCGAGTTGCAAATAAGTGATGCATATGGCTTGTTTTCTCTGATCAATTGCATTAAATAAAATTATTACCCATATATTTGCCCATTTATTGAAATATCTGAACACTACCTACTGTACGTACATTAGTTTGTCTTTCGTTAGCAAATTTTCTATAATCTTCAAAACTACGTAGACAAAACTTCCTCTATATCTCTTCATATCTTACAAAAACTTATCTTGTCACGGCCCTACTACGAGTTAACCTACTCCCAAATTGATGTTCCTTCGAGCCAACTAGAGTGTTTTTTCCCTTCGATGAATCGAATAGCCTGCGGACATCCAAGGGACCGACCGACCCTTTTAGGGACGAAGTACAATCGCCCTAAAACACATCGATGTAATGTAGCATCAATAATGACATACCAACTAGTTTTGCGCGTTTCCTGTAATAGGCCAAGTACTGTTGGCGGAATTAATAGTCTGCTGATGCGTGTGAATTTTCTGGCTAGTATGAGTTTGCACAGTATCAAAACGATAAAGTTTTCGTTCACGCTGACCTCCCAAAATAGACAAAGTAATTTTAAGATGCAACATTATCATGTTAAGCCTATATTAGCTATGTCCAACTGTAGGGACATGGCCTGCTATTGAGCGCCATAGTGCCCTGTCTTCATCTTGCCGCATCTAGCGTCTGTCTGCAGTTTTTCGAAGGTTGTCATCCCACCTGGCCGCAGGGCGTCTTACACCACGTTTGCCGAGTGAAATGCATCGAGTCACTGAATATCATTGGGAAACTACAATCCAATTAACATAATTTTAAAGTTCGTAAGAAACTACTCGGATTGCAGTGCGGTTACGCAAAATCCTCCATCCATAACTGTCATTTGAAAGCTATTTGATGGCCTTCCCAGTTATAGGTACTTTTAAGACGAAGGCCATGAAAATGGCTTTCAAATATCAATTATAGGATGTGTGCTTTTTTGCGTAATCGCTAGGCTGATCGGATAAGTTGCAATCACAAAGTTTTCTAGTAAACTACCTACCTATAAAGTTCGACCACTATCAAGTAGCTTCAGGTTTTATAATTTTAATCCAAGCGCTCGTACCTTGAAAAAAAAATCTTTGACCACTATTACAAGTTGTAGAAAAGTTATAATTGGATGGTGAGACTCCTTAGTATCGGTAAGGTTACGATGGCGATAAAAGTTTTCGTCTCTTTCCATACATTTGGCGCCTTACACTAACTACTTTTCTTAGTTTGATGCAATAGAATTGTTTCATGCCCGTAGGTTACTAAAATCTTTGTTCCATACGACCTTGATTTTGATTTTTTTAGAGTTACTACGTAGGGTTTTCCCGGAATATTGTAATTTTGTCCTTTTTTGTACGTGTGAGTGAACAAAACTCTATCAAATTGCGTTGTTGAGTTTCTTTTTTTAGAGTAAGTTGTCGCAATGTAGGCGTCACAAAGCTCTCAATGTTGATTATGGATTAAACGATCAATAATAGTAAGTATTGCAATCGAGCTGTGTTTTATTTGATTTTTATTTGTCCAACTGTACAGCTTACATTCCTTTATCGAATCTTTCACATTGACCGCTATTTCAGTTTATTATAATGTTGCGTTTTTGACCCCATTTAGGAAATTCTGCGCACAATTTAGATGAAAAGGAATGTGCCCCTTTCATTTCCTCATTTCCGAGTAAATACTTTAATGGTTTATAACAGGCTTTTGAAGGCTTAATCGACACTCGATTTTATCTTAAATTATATTTTCCTACCATTATTATAATGTCGAAAGTTTATAAATTTCCCAAAAACAACGCTGAACTTCTAAAAGACAGAACTACATAACTATATTTTTTATCGATAAGGCCGCCCTTTACTTAGTCTTTGCAGTATTTTTATGTTTTCTTTTCTTTTTTTTTGCTGTAGGTTTAAGTATAAAAAGTGTTTTCTATTCTATAATTTAACAAAGACATCAATATTTATATTCATCATCATCAACCTTCATCAGTCCACTGATGGACATTTATATTATCAAGGAGTAATTAACTGACTCACAGACAACGTAGGGCCTAATCCGTAGTTCCAAAAAACTTGAAATTGGTACCTAGTGTTTATTTATTTCAATGTGCAGGGGATCTACAAATCTTTATCGATAATTTAGGTCCTTCCGTTCGCCCAATATCATAATAATATGAAATATTTAATAATATTTATTGCAACAAAGTACAATAGAACATGAAATTGAAGAAAACAATAATACGCGCCATAGTTATATAAACTGTGTCGCGAGCATTAACGCCCTCCTCCAAAATGTGAGATAACAGATTTCCTTATTATTTAGCATGCAAAACTTATGACAGGTAAAAGCAATTGAAAAATATAAATGAATGAAACAATTGGTTGGCAGCTAAATACAAGACTTAGTTATAGAGAGAGTAGGCAAGTAAATAATTTGAGTTAAGTTCTGTATTCAATTTACATATATACACTCCTGGAGTAAAGTAGGTATAGGATAGTTAACAAGCTACCCCATAAAACTAGTTCTAACCTATCGACTAACCCAATGCCTGAGATACGGGGCATAATTCGAGTGGCGCGGTGATTGATGACGACCCCACGAGGGATCAGAATGATTTACACCAGCCCCCGATGATTACACGCCTCGATAGACAGATTTATAGTTTGACTTTTATTATGACGGTTCGATAAAGAAATATGCACTTTTTGACTATACTTTTTGGGTAGGTATTTCGCTGTATTACCACCGAATTATGTAGGTACTCTTACTTAATATGTAGTTTCGCTTTTTGTCAAGAAGTTCTAATATCGTTTAGTAAGTCAACAAATGCTGGCAGATGCTGGATGCGGCAAGCTCAAGACAGGGCGCTATGACGCTCATTGGGGGAGGCCTATGTCCAGCAGTGGACTAATATAGGTTGATGATGATGATGAATTCAACAAAAACTCGCGAACTGGATGCGCGGGCTTTTTGTGATGTCGTCATGATACAAATATATAAAATTCAGTTCAGATATTGATCTCCTTTTAATGGGACCACAAGAAAAGCTACTTTTCGTAAACTGGTGCTTACATATATAAAAAGGATCATTTAAATGGAACAAAGAAAGCAAATATAATGAACGTCGTATAAAAAAAATAAGTCAAAACATTTTATCCATTTTTTTAAGACTGTTGAAAAAAGAAAAATTAAAGAACCAATTTCGCTCACTTTTATTCCTAAATAATATGATTATCTTTCGCTGGTCCTACCGATCTGACATTAGCATGATTATCTGCTCCATCCACAAAGTGGAAGTGTGAGAGTCATAGTAAACCTTGGTTTGTGCAGCCTGTCTTTGTCATCTGAAAGCACGTGTATGATGATTCAGACAACATAGGTCAGGAACATTATACGTTCGTATAGTTTGAATATGATTAAACTAGCGACTTGCCCCGGCTTTGCATGGTTTTTTTATACGTATAAACCTTTCTCTTGAATCACTCTATCTATCAAAAAAAATCCGTCAAAAGCCGTTGCATAGTTTTAATTAAAGATTTAACCATACAAAGGGGCATCGGGTCAGAGTAACCGACTTTGTTTTATACTATGTAGTGATGCTAATTCTATGTTCCTCTTTCGCTGACTACCTATCAGTCAAAAACAACATTTTCTGCTTCATCCCTTACATACTCGGTAGAACGGTGGAAATCACAATCCGTTTGAGCAGCCTGTCAAATTATTATCTGTCATCAGAAAATACGTGTACGATGAGTCAGACAACATGGGTCAGGAACGTTATGCGTTTGCGAAGTTCGAAATCTAAGCTAAGTTTATCCAAACTTTGTTTCAGTTGTCCTTCCTCTTAACCCAAATAGTTCCAGAACTTTGATTTCCAGTCCAATAAACAAATCTGTCGATTCGTAGCTCAGCGTTTGGTTGCATTTACACTGAAAGCGGGCTGTTGTTGGCTGTTGGGTACCTGTTCAGGGGCCGTATTCTGTTATGCTAACATTTTGTCATGACAATTAATTGTACTATCGCAAATACGCCACGTAGTAACCAAAATGTGTATTTCGTTGATTATTTCGTCGATTACAATTATAATTTTTAAAGTAAAATCTTCTAGTTTTTGTAATTATTTCCCTATAATATTATTTTGTTTGGCAGTACATATTTGGTAGACTCAGCTGATGATCGATTGGCAAATAATTTTGGGAGATTTTCCGGCCTTTTCAAGGCTACGTAAGTCAATTCAAGACTCGCCAAAACTCTGCCAACCACAGTAACAACATGTAACTTACTATATGATTACAGTATAAATGAGTTCTTTCCAACAAAATCCTATTATGCAAATATATCAAAGCTGCTTGTATTGATCGGGAGATATTGGCTTTTGATTCGCAAACAAACGCTGCCTTCTTTTTTAAACGAAGTATTGAACGAGGACCTCGATACGTCAAGAATTATTTATTTTGTCGCGAAGGAGGAAAATGTGCGATAAAGTACCTAAATATTTACTTTTAAACAATAAATCTGTGTGCTTTTTCGGAAATTTCTTCTTTGCACAAGAAAACATGATAAGATTTTAAGTCCCTATGGAATCTTCATATGTTCGCGGTGAAAAACGACTCTACATTTTAAGAAAAAAGTATTCCTAAACCATTTCATAGCTTATAAAAATAACGGAAAACAGAACTAATAAGACATGAATAGATACGAGAGAAGAACATAAGTGAATGATAAACATAACATTCTAGCGTCAAGTTACATAGAAACTGGATAAAACTTACCTAGTAGCACTTAGGAATTACCTAGCTACCTTCTTGAACGTAGTATTTTCTCCAAAGATTACCTACAAACTAATGATTGATCCACATTTGGACCGAGTTATGAGTCAGATTTTTCAGGCTGCCAAATCTATCGTCACCTCTCTTTTCTATTTAAAACTAATCAATATTTTATTTATTGACGTGATAAATCTATGGAATATCAAATTAACTTTCCATCACTTTAATTAATTGAATCGATTCGGTGAACCATCTGAGATTCGAGCTTTGTTCGAAGATCAACGGATTAATCGAAGCTCTTCGATGTGATTGACATATTCTGATGGAACTTCGACATCACGAATATAATCCTAGATTACCATTTATATCTGTACGTAGGTGTATCTAAATTGTAACAAATTAAATATACTGTTTCCTTGTATAAACGGTATATTTTATTTTTTATAATGCCACATAACAATAACGCCAAAACAGTGTGATTCTGGACTCCGAAAGAAAATTTTGATGCTTTGAAATGTTATGAGGCTATATCGCTACGCACGATCTGTCAGACAACTTTTACTATTACAATTCATAGGCATAGGCAAACATACTCCTTCAAATAAGCATAAAATTCAAAATTCTTTATTTCCTTTAGACCTTACAGGACACTTGGACACGTCATAAAATACATGTTAAAAAATAATTGAAATTATGAAATAAAATTCTCACTTTGATTATTGTTCACTTCAGTCTATTTAGGTAAAGTAAAGAAGCGAACAAGAAACCTTTACCTTGTTAGGTTGTTAGTTTTAGAGTTGGAGCAAAACTCGTCCCAAGCTTTTTTATCATATAAATATTTTATAGTAAGCCTTTTTACAAAGTATAGTTTTGATAATTTGTTTGAATTTATTTACCGATATTTTTTGCAACTGACATGGAGCACATATACTTTGATCGATCAGTAGCGATTCTGCCTTACATCGCAAGCTGTTGGATAGACCCTTTAAGAAGTTAATAGTTTTCGAAGCTCTGGGTCGCCAGGAAAGTTTCAGGAACTAATAACCGAAACAACTTTGATAGTTGTTCTATCGAAACTTTAACTAGACGTGAGGGAATTTGAAGCGTTAACGGTAAGAGTTTTGTAAGATTTCTTATGAAAATCACTACAAAACACTTGCTGCTCCTAGCTGCTGAAGTCAAGGTGCATTCTACGACGCAGGAGGTTGTGGGTTTGGTTCCCACCTCGGGATATTTTTTTGTAAAATCCACTGATATTTGTTCGAAGTCTTCTTGGTGCTTTAAAATATGTAATGTAAACATATCTATCTATTTAATGTAACCTATAACACAAGCTCTGCTTAGCTCGGGGCTAAATGATCTTCTGTGAATTCTCCAGCATTATTAATTTTTATCATCCACTTAAGTTTTTCTCTACAATTGCAGCGTAGCAAGTTAGCTAAATATCCGAAACCGATTGCAAATGGCGAGCGTGGTGATTATGCCACACCTTACCTTTGAATGGCAACTGTTTATGACATCATCGTCGTCGCGAGAGGGGGTAAATTCAACAATGTATAATGACGTCGTACCAAAGTCAAAACCATTCATAAGTCAGTTATGATCTCAAACATTACAGAAATTTTAATACAGGAATATAATTTATTCATGAAACCAATTTACATGTCAATAACTTTGTACCTAAGTACACAAAGAAGAAAATTCAGAGTAGTATTTAATCGTTCATTTCAATCAACATAATGCCACCTCACATTTCAAAATCTAAATTGGTATAATCTTCGCTTTCAAATTAAGACTTAGGCTCTTGGAGTATTAAATTAGCTCTATTGTGTAGGCTTTATTGAAGAACTAATTTAGGTACATTATACAGGGTGCCACGTTACATGTGTTCTAAGCCGAAAGGTAATAATTCTAGACCTCGCGGGAACCTACTTTTGATAAACGAGTTTGTGCATTTCTGTTTTTTTATCTATAAGAAACAAAAACAGATTTTTTCTTTCTATTCGTGTTTTTTTACCAGTCTTTTTGTATTATATATCACATTTATGGTTTTACTAGTGTTTTTATTAAATGTTTTATCTTGAAATAATTACAAAAAGGTAAATCAACTACTGTCAAGTTTCTCTTAAGTTTTAAAATGCGTATTTTTTCTTACATATTTTTTTAAGAACACACAAATGTAAAGAATAAAGGTCTTTGTTATAACTGTTTTTGAAATATGTTCATCTTTTCTGGGTCCACACTTTTGGCTTTGTACACACACATGTTTCATGGCACCTTGTATTGTGTAAGAAGCCATTTTAAGAAACATCATTATGAAGATTTTAATAAGTATGCCTAAATCATAATAAAATACATTGGATTTAATTATAATATTGATTCACTAGTCTTAGGCCGAAGCTTTGCTCAATATTAGTTTATGAACTCTCATAATTGGGCCAAAAGGTCCAATTTTGAATTTCCTTTCATTAGATACAGTATACTTGATATGGTAGAGATTGTTCTTGAGCGTTAAGATCAATTGTGACTTCGTCTAAAATATTATTATGGATTGTTATTTTTGTCTAAGTGCTATAAACGAAGAATCTCAATGAAAAATCCATAACGATCCGTTCATTTAGAAGATAAGACAGTACGGAATTAACCTATTAACCCTAATCACATCACACTTAACTGAATTCAAAATATGTTCGTTATTTTTACGTGGTACTTTAGAACTCAGTAGGTAAAGAACTTTGAACGTAAAGGTTTTTTAATTTCCTTTTCAAGGGGGTCATCGTCGGTTTCAAAGATACCCATTGAAAACTGGGGACTAGGGTTAACCACTTGAATGACATAAGATTCAACATTATTTCTTTGGTTCCTTATTATGTGAAACGATTGAAACAAAAATATCGGTAAAATCTGAAAAGTATACCTTTTTCGGATAACCTTGCTGCCTATTGAAGTTCGTTTGAAGATTCGTTTTGATTCTTAATTAGAATCGAAACGAATCACTATCCTAAATCATCATGAATTTTACAGGTTCTTACCAATTTGGTAGCTCTTAGTCAGTTTTTGAATTAATTGTGTACCTAGTTTTCTTGTTTAAATATGGATTTTAGCGCATACGTCTTTCTGAAAACGTATATGTAGGTACTCTGTCTCGCCCCTATGAAGGCTATTTATTTCTTATTGCACAAATAGTTTCAACGTAGACTTGCCAATTTTCCTATTAAAACTATCCAAACACGTAAAAATAAACGTTTTCCGACATAAACCTTTAATAAAACGGGAGAAATAAAAACTTCAACTTCAGCCGACAAAAATCGTGGAGTCGGATGAAATAAAAAATATTGCTTTATTTGAAACGCTGCCGACCAGAATCCAGTACGATTGAGTGCACACTGTTTCATATTAAAAAGTTTCCTCTGTGGTCTAATAATAGATGCTTATATTATTTAGGGGCATATCTGGTCAGCGAATCGAATTGCGGTAATTTGTATATTTTTTCAAACGAAACACAGTCTTAAAAAAAACGCTAACGATGGGTTCCGCAAAATAAACCTATAAAAATGGGAAAAAATCATGCATGTTGTATGTATATCTTTAAATATTTATTTTATTATTAGAATTTATTGTTACAGCGCAACAGAAATACATTATTTATTGGTAAAAATTTCAACTGTCTAGCAATCGCGGTTTTGAGATACAGCCTGGTGACAGATAGACGGACAGACAGACGGACAGACATTGAAGTCTTAGTAATTAAGATCCCTTTTAGTAAAACTTGTGCAAAATAAAAAAAAATAAAAAGTGTTTTGTGTAAAATTACCATTTTCTTGGTGGCATTTTTTTGAAAATTTGAAAATGTTTATCAGAATACCTCAATATTATGGATGGTCTCCTAGAAACTTATTTCTGTAACTATTACGGTTAAGATACCTTACCTTGCTTTATCTAGTTTTATTATCTTTCCCTTATACTTTATCTAGTAGGGGAGCGGGGGGCTAGTTGTAACAATTTTTAGTTTTTTTGACCTGGAAGTCAAGATAACTAGTTTTTTAATAATAAATATATTTTATAGGAGAGGAAAAATATCCATCTATCTATAAGAATGATAACTGCGCTGGATTTCATAACGGTTCCTTAAAAATAATATTTTTTGCAAACATAGTCGCTTGTTACAATATGCCCCGTTCTTGGGGCAAGTTGTAACTGGTGTGGGGCAGGTAATAACAACATAATAAAACAACATAATTCTAGAATTTAAGGCATTTTTTGTTTGGTAAACATACTTAAATACCTACTAGTCTTGGTTTGGTGTATCCAACAGAAAGAGGCTCGCCCTTTCTTTTTCTTAATGTATCTATAAAGTGACACATGACAAAGGTCAAACATTTTTGCACTTTGACGAATTTTGGATTAATTTTGGGAAACTTCCCTTGCAGGTAGTTCGTAGACCTCTTGCAACTTAGCACCCCTTTCCGATATTTGCTTATAATTTATCATTTTAAAACACAGAAGAAAAAGAAATCTATTAGTTCTGTAATATGTAGGGATTTTTCCCAGCTGTGATAATTGGGCATTTAAAATACTATTTGGAATGTAAATAACGACAATCATAGACACACGCTTACATTTAAAAACATGAAGGGCAAGTTTGCCCATAGCTATATGCAATAACATGTACCATGTTACAACGTGCCCCGAGATTTCGTTACAACTTGCCTCATATCAATATTTTAGACATTTTAGTTAATTGAAAATAAATGGTATAATGTAGCCAAAGGAAAATACTAACATAAGATAGCTAAATATTTTGACTACACAAACCAATGGAAACTCTTTTCAAAAAGACAATGCAGGTAACCTAGAACTAAACTTTACGAACGTTTTTTACATTTACTGGCAAAAATAGAGCACCTGCAGTGCAGGTGCTCTATTTTTGGCGTGGGAGTGCGCAGTGAGTGGTCATGTGCAGGTCCTGCACATGACCACTCACTGCGCACTCCCACGCGATGCTGACTGTGTTCACGTCCTAGGCCCCCGTATAAGGACTTAATTCAAGCAAAATCCAAAACAAAATATTTAAAACCTGCTGAGTAATTAAGCTGTTAATACTTGCCCCCGTTACAACAAGCCCCCCGCTCCCCTACCCATAACACACGCTTGCTTTGTAGCTTTTACTTTTACTTAAATACTGTAAACTGTTTTTTTATGGCCGACAGTTTCTAGTGTTACCGCCCTGCTAACATTGGTATGTAGATTGCATTGGTCTGCGTTAAGGCTGATTCACACATCACATTCAAGCTTTGAACTTTCTAAAATGTCCAAACCTTACAGGAGTCTAAGGAAATAAAGCACTTTGATTTGAGTTCTCAGTAAATTCACAGGTATAAAATATTGCCAGGCCATCAATATTCCATCCCAAATTGAAGATTCACTGATTTTGAACGGTGACTACACTGATATGTGTGAATTGAGTTTTAGTAACTAAATTTCATTGGATCGTAAGTAAACATAGTGGCGTCTCGTTCGATGTATCTGCAATCTGCTTATACATAACATATAAACAGTATTTGTTGTTTGGTATCGAAACAGGAGGTACCGTAACCGCTGTAATCCAGCTGATACCAAATCGAATTAATGACCCTGATTCCGTGGCGACAGTTTCTGTGACCAGGGGCCGAATTCCACTAATTTCAAAACAAAGGTCTCGATAGTGCCATACTATCAAGATGGCTAAAATGACGTTTGTGCATTTGGTATTCTACCATTTTTTTGCGATTGAAGAGACTTTCATTAATACATTACGAAAACTGTCAAATTGGTTGTCATAAACGTAATCGTCTTAATAGTTTGTGTTAGTAGAATACCAAAAGGAGTTTTACACTGTTATTTTGACACGATACTATTTACGAGGAATATGCGGTAAAGCGCATCAACAAGATGATTGCTCATGCGCTTTGCCAGATTATACAGCAGAACTGCCATCAGCATTGCCATACAGAGGGACAGTACAGTCGGCGTCTTGGAGACACTACAAACTGGTTTGGAAATGGATAATTAGACCCAGCTTTGACCTGTTGGCAACCATCTGCAATTAGCTAATTTTTTTTAAATATGACGGGGAAGGGTCCCTATGCCTGCTGTCCGGAGCGTCAGCGAAGTACAAATGAAGTAATGCAATATATTGTCTGACATGTAAATTCCTTGATTTCAAATGTTTTTGTTAAAAAATCACTTTCCTAGATTCGGGGGATTGGAGAGGAAAACTCATCTATGTATGTATGTATATGTCTGTAATTGTAGAGACTATGCAAAAACTTACGTGAAAAAAAAAATAACGCGAACGAAGTCACGAAGTAGGTACTGCTAGTACTAGTATGGACTGTGGTATGGATTTTATTGAAAGATATCCCCAAAGTCGAGGCTGGCAGTAACGAATGAACTAACAGTACCTGTTTAATCAAGTTAAGACTACCGGATTGTGTTCAAATCAATTTGTACGATCTTCGCTGTCTCCCTCAAATTGTGGGGATTAGAAAGGGATAAGATTCGTGCGTTGATCAGATTTGTCGGGGAAGACTTTCATGGGATCATTGTATTTTATTTTTATAAAAGGAAAAAATCTGCAAGTAGCATACATTCCCGAGAAAGCTTTAAAAATCTATGTCTCGGTCCAAACTATTAAATAGGTAATTAATAAATTTAAAATAACACGAGCTTTATTCCCATATCATAAACTTTTAACTAAAAAATAACAATAATTATTATTCTATAACTTAAACCTACGACTTGAATTAAAAATATATAGGTATATTATTTAGTCGGTCACAAGAAAATTATGTATTGAATTGTAAAATTGTGTCATTAAATTAAAATAGTTATTCGTAGTCATCGTATTTCTTGCTGTTAGTTTATCTATTGTGATTGAATTAATTACCAAAGTTAGAACGTAATTAACGTAATTCTAGTGTGCTCCGATACGTAGGTAAATTAAGGATATGGTCAATTGTTTTGTAAATAAATAATTCCGGACAGTCGACACAGCATCATCTAGCCCCAAGCTAAGCAGAGCTTGTGTTATGGGTACTAGATGACTGATATACTTAATATAATTCATAACATAGATAGATATTTTTTATTATACATAGAAAACACCCAGACCAACGGAACAAATTTCTGCAGACCGTAAACAAATTGTTCCGAGGCGGGAATCGAACCCGCAACCTCCTGCGTCGCAGGCGGACCTTCGCCCACCGCGCCACATCGAATCATTGTTAATAATATTGTCATAATAAAGCTTAAACACGCTAGCTATATTAATATATTATGTATTACCGTATAACTTAATAATCAAAGTCTCATTGTAAGTGAACTATAAAGTTTTCAATGAGAATAAATTATTTGAACCAAAAATGCGTGCGAAACCGCAAGCTATGAATGAATTCAGGCATAAAAAGTAAGGCCGTCGCAAAGGCAAATCTAAAACAAGTTGACCTCAAGAACTATACCTACCCATACTTTCTGCGCATCAATTTACCTTTAAACTCAGCTTTTGAAGTCACTTGCCATTGTAAAAAGCTTTTTGGCACAGTATACAGTATCAAACGAAGCAGAAGATACACTTTATTATTCTCAATTTACCAGAAAAGAAAAGAAAATAATAGTTCGCTAAAATAGGCGCTACTTTGAAGAGAAATCCATTGCAAAATGTATATATTCAGTACTAGTATCTGCCCACGGCTTTGTTTCTATGGAAACGTTTCAAGGCTACTTATTCCCACGGGAACTGATTTATGGGATGAATAGTAGCGTTTATTTTATTCCAAACCTACGAACTACGTCTACTAAAAATTTTCAGCCCGATCTGTTTAGTAGTTTTCCGTTTTCGTATGAAGAGGTTACTAAAATCCATCCATTATCTCAGGAATAACGCATTAGTTTTGTTGGGTATTTGTTTCGTCAAGAAATCTAAAAATTCGTTTAGAAAAAGATTATTTAGTCATTTATTTTAATTATTATATTGTTTAACTAACTGGAAATCAGGTAAAAACAAGTTCTGGCGTTAAAATAATAACAATAATGCTGGACAATCCACTAATTCCACTATCTCTATAAAATACGAGGTTATAGTTTGTACTTCTCAGTCACATGAAAATCATAACTCGCTATCTCGCTCGACAGAGGTGCGTCATAAGGCACAGACTTAACGTAATCTGTTTTTTTTGGTACATAAGAATCGTTTGCGAACCTGCTTTTCTGAGAGAGCCCTTATATTCTGTGCTTTCATTACTTCACGCTTGATGGGATTAAACGCCATTTGCCTAAGTACATAGGTTTGAGGATTATAACGATCGACATGTTTCCTAAAACGCCCTATTTATTATGCGGTACATTGTAAAGGTGCTGGCAATATCGAATATTAATAGACGTTTTGTTAACGTTAGTCTATAATATTAATATTTTAGGCCTATTATGTTAGGTAAAGCGTCAGCATCAAAAGTAGTTGATCGTTATTGATGTCATAAGTACCTTGACATAACATTAATCAGCAGTATTTTATATACAACACTATTCTGATAATTGTATCTTTAGATAGAAAAATTACATTACAAAAATAACTTAAATAGGACAAGTACAATGGGCGGCCTAATAATCATTGTATTGTTGTGATGTTTTGTATACATTAGAATAGCAAAAAATCAACAAAATAGTTTCCAACCTGTGTTTCCAACTACTGCTGCTAAAAAAATTACATTCACGATACCAATACATTAATTTCGTCATCTTTCTCAGGAATAAATAGATGACGTCTTATTAGAGCGGTAAGGTCTTCTTTCCTTCAACTCTTTTCGTCAGGTTTCGTCATGATGCTGAGAAGATGCTGATATCGCCTCACCCGAACGCTCATTACTGGATTTAGCCTTTCCCAAAAATCTTTACTGTTATAGCTTATGTAGAGGTATAAAGGTACCGAAAAAATATGAAGAAATATGTGCTGACCTTTTATTTTAATAGGTAGAAACATAAATATTTGACATCATTCAAGTGATCATCCAAAATATTCCTTCGAGAACTGTCAAATACATGCTTCCTCTTCTTCACCCGCTTTTCACCAAAATCCACACACTTAAAGAACATGTAGGTACATTCAGCATCATAAAAATGTGCGATCTAGATCTGCACCAAACTTGAGCCATTCTTTTATATACTAACTAGCGACCCGCCCTGGCTTCGCACGTTTTTATTATACGTATAAACCTTCCTCTTGAATCACTCTATCTATTAAAAAACACCGCATCAAAATCCGTTGCGTAGTTTTAAAGATTTAAGCATAATATCGGAACGCGTAGCGCCCTTCTTCAGTGCGTCTGTAGAGACGACTTGACAATTCCAACAGAAATACATACAAAGGGACATAGGGACAGAGAAAGCGACTTTGTTTTATACTATATAGTGATAGTGATAGTGAAGTTAAAACGTTTACCTAAGTACTATCCGTGATTCAGTTGGACATTAAAACCTTTTTACTGCCGCTGGTTAAATTGGACATAGTAAAACTTTATCAACCTTGTACACTTGTACCCTTAATTGATTGTTATTTTATAGTTTTCTAACTTAATGGGGATTGGTTAATCGTTAAGTTAAGACTTACGTTTTCTATTTTGGATTTCTCGAAAAAAAAAACGGAACCTGGGGCCTTTATTGTATAACTCAACTGATAATGGAGATCGATTCATTTTTAACATTTTTACAACATTGTAACACGGTAATTTATTAGAATTTCACTGATAATCGATTTCAAGTTAGACAGAAGAGGTCAGCTCCAACAAAAGTCGCAGCAAAAAGTTTTCATACCAAAAAACAAAACAATACCTATTTGCGCTCTGGTAACACAGAGCGCTGACAGCCTAAATTACGATCCTTATTCTACAAATAAACTCATTGCCATGCAGATTTCATTCACTTGAAACTGCGGCCAGAAGTTAAACAAAGCATTGCAAAAACAAGCAGCATAGCAAGCTGGCTCTAGGGTTCCGTATTCAAAGAACATGGTTTTCTTAAATTTACTGCTCACTTGGAAAGAAGTGCGAAATCATGAGCTAGTAAATACGTTCATTTAACAGACTTAAACAAAAAAAGGTTATATGCTGATGTTAGTCGACTCTGGACCAATTTTGACGGTTCTTCTGATACTATTTGAGATTAGAGAATGATCTCAACATGATATAATTAATATTTCCAAGGATACTTATTCCGAGTTTTAACCCGGAAAATAAAAACAAATTTAAAGGTTTTTTTGAGGTTTTTGGTAATTTAGTAAAAAGAAATTACTATCAATCGTTTTTAAATGCCTGTAAGAAATTGCCTTAAACGATAAGGCTGCCGATTCCATCCGGTTTTATATTCGAATGTTAATAAGGTGTAACCTGCTTTTAAGCGAATTTAATAATTTAATAGCTTTTATTTATTTCAGCCCTCCTTTTCTATCGAATCGTATTGACAGCCGCAATAGTCTCCTCCAAATTATTGTGACAGCATTTTCATGAGCTGCCTTTGTGTGAATTTATCTCCTTCCTAGAAGACTAGGTATAATTACGAAACCCCATTTCTCAATCAAACAGTCTATTTAATAACTAGCGACCCGCCCCGGCTTCGCACGGTTTATTTGTGTATTATATGTATAAACCTTCCTTTTGAATCACTATATCTAAGAAAAACCGCATCAAAATCCGTTGCGTAGTTTTAAAGATTTAAGCAAACATAGGGGGCCATAAGTAAAATAAGGACAGAGAAAGCGACTTTGTTTTATACTATGTAGTGATGGAATCTTTATTTCTGTAGCACAACTCTCTCTTGTAAGATATTCTGCATTCAATTGTTTTACTTTTCGATTTTTAAATGAAAATTCAAGCTGGCATTGCTGGTTCAACAAAATGTTTAAAGAAAAGGATTTCGACCGGATTACGAAATTATAAATTGCTTTATATTGGTTTAATACTGATAAAGTTAGTTTAAAGACACAACCAATGTAACATTAGTAAATTCACATCTGAAATCAAAAAAACTCTAACAAAACCATAAGTTTCCATTTACACGTGTTTCCATTATTTCATAAATTTACGGCCCCTAGCCTTTGATGAAAACAATTTATGAATTACATAAAAACATATTGTTTCAAAACAAAACTTCCGTACGCGCTCTCAAAGCCAACAAGCATTTGCTCAGGCATGGTGATATTGAGTGAGTTATTGCGTATAGAGCAGTAACTCGTTTGCAACAAGTTGACGGTGTGTTGGACGTTTGAGGCAATCCAAACGATATTAGAAACGTGCGCCAAAGAACAAATCTTGGCTTTTGATGGAACTCACCCAGAGGACAAACATTAAATACGCAAAATTTCTTAAAATATGGACATAATGCAATACTAGCAGTAATATTTAGTGCACGTGTCCCAATGGATCGTTCTTTTGTATTTGTTTTTTACAGTTAGACAGTAAAGTTGTTTTTGAATATCGGTTTCACACTCTAATGAAGAATAATTTAACTAGAACCCTAGAACTCTAGGGTTAAATTATTTAGGTGCTGGAGCACTCCAGCAGTGTTTACTTTTTAATAACTTTTTTCATTTTAAACGGAAATGTTTATGCTGCCGTGTATTTTACTTTAGAGTCGTCTGTTACTGATTGGTCACTAACGTGGCAACAACTTTACAATGTAGACGTGTGTACGTATGTTGCGGGGTGCCCTGGCACCCCAGTGTAGGAAAATCGTAAGTATTTTTTATTTATTTATACTATGTTTTTTTAATGATTCTCTCATTGTTTTACTTTTATTATGTTGAATCATGAAGTACTTTCGAAATGCAAATAATACACTATCCCTGATAGTTTTTAGATTTAACTAATATTTTGACCAATTTCTTTGTAGATGGCTGCTAGCAGAGCATTAGTTATTAGATGTTGGCCTATAAGCATATTTTATTGGTTTTTCAATAAAATGGGATCTTTTTGAATGTTCAAAGACAAATAATAAGCTAGACATAAAATTTCGGCGCATTTATTTGAAGAAATTGGGAAATAAGCTTAACAACCAACATTTAGAAGAGCGCCTCCAAAAGCAAGGTTTAAGGAGGGATACAAAAGAAATAATTTCCGGGATCCTAATAAAACCTATGCAGGATCAAAGAGCTACCATGGGACACCACACCCAGGGAAGTTGAGGTTTCTGTTCAAAAATAAAGACCATAAGTCTAAGACCAACTACAACAAGTGTGAAATTCCAATTTTCTTGGAAGATCAAATCAAGGTTTGCCAAAAGTGCTCAAATTAAATAGAATAGCTAAATTTTTAAGTTGATTTGTGATCCTAAGACCTAAAATGTGCAAATGAAAAAATTATTGTTTAAAAAACAGCTTTTATTTTAAAATATATACGCGTTTAAAAAGTAAAAAAATGTAGTAAATGTAAGTAAAAGTAAATGTAGCAAAATCAGCTTGGTAAAATAGGTGTTAGTAGTTAGTGTTCCAGGGTTAATAAATAAAAGCATTAACTACCTTTCGTAGCCTACCAATAATAAAAAAGGAAATATTTAAGTATATAAAATGTTAATTAAAATCGGATCGTCTAAGTCTAACAAAAACTTCAGTCAAAAAGTATAACACAAGCTCTGCTTAGCTTGGGGCTAGATGATGCTGTGTGGACTGTCCGGAATTATTTATAAATTATTTCAAAATATTCCTATTATTTATGATATAAGTAAATGAGAAATAAATGTTTTAAGTATTTGCACACTTTACTTCTAAGAATAAAGAAGTACTTACTAAACGCAATACCATTTACTGAAACATAAAGTATGTATTAAGAAAAAGAGTAGAAAATTAAAATGTTTATATATTAGGAAGTAGAGAAAAAGTGTTTTGTTTGGTAGAAAACAACGGAATAGATGGGACTAAAAAAACTGAAAAGCTGTACCCAACCAGCCCACTGAAGAGTAATCTATGATAATGATTACTTTTTACCACTACCCACCACCGACCAATACATATGTACTTTCACGTAATAGTTTCACATCTATCCAACAATGACGTAATTATTCATTCTTAATCCACGTCTCAAACATGGCACGACGCCAAAATTAGGGCTCCGAAAAAAATGGTTTTCCATTAACAGCATACACGGTGCTCGAGGAAACCTAATGGCTTTGAACCTTAATGTAAGGAGACAAGGTTGAAATTAATGGTGCTACATTTCTAGCGTGTTATTACAATATTTTGGTGTTGTCAGCCTGTCACAGATAGACACGAGTAAAATAACCTTCGTTAAAGCAAACTTACCCTGAAATTATGGAAAATGTGAGCTTTTACGTAACTTTTAAAAAATATTTTAGGTAAAGTTAAGCAGCTGCCTTCATCCGCGTGAAAATGTATAATCCTTTAGAAGACAATTTACTTAAGCGCAATTACCACAGTAAAAAGTAAAGTACGGGTATCTATTACAGTAAAAAAAACCTTAAACAGTTATCATATAACACTTCACACTATCACTACATAGTATTTAACAAAGTCGCTTTCTCTGTCCCTATGTCCCTATGAATTTTTAAACTACGCAATGGATTTAAATGCGTTTTTTTAATAGATAGAGTGATTCAAGAGGAAGGTTTATACGTATAATAAAACCGTGCGAAGCCGGAGCGGGTCGCTAGTTATAAACATACGTATCTACCTAAAAGCTAAGTTTGGATATGCGTATTATGTAATATGTTATCTACACCACAAAGCTGAACTATAGAAATTCTGCGTAAATGTAGTTCTAAACCTTGTATAACACTTTAGTTACTTTTTACTCAGCCGCAGGCGTTATAATTACTAATTTTAACCCTTGAGATGCCAATGTAGCTTACTAAAACAACTAAACCACTATTGTCTTTCCCAATTTTGTTATTCTCAACTATAAACTTTCATAGTGTAGTAAAGTGATTATAACTTTTAACATTACACAAGACCTTACGTTTATAGTGGCACCGACCCAGTTGTATCGTTACCAAAACTGCTTAATTTCCTTAGAATATTATAACAAAGATTGCTATTTTCTTTGTGTAAAGCTTGTGAAGTAGTTTTACTGTAAAATTGATGCTAGAAAGAATCACTAGACAAAGACTTTCACGTGAATTAATACATTTATTATTTAATACTGAGATTTTTTATCTAAAGATAAATAAATAAATAATGTTCAACAATCCACACAGTTGTGAAATTGCCGTTCTGCAGTACTATTTTAAATCAAAAGTGTTTTATTTAGCTAAGAATAATTATAATTTCAAACTAACTTTACATTAAAAACATTGTTTTTTCAATATAAGTCATTAATGTATTGATGAGTGTATTTTTATAGCATTATTTGTCATCATGGATAGAAAAAGACAGATTTTTTTTCGATATTTGTCTTTTGTTTATTTATTACCGTAATGTTTTTATCGCATTTGAATCTTTTTCGTCATTATGGATTTGTTAAAAATTATAATCTATCTAGAATATTATGGTATGATATTATGAGGTATTTAGTACCCATACTACAAGCTCTACTAGCTTGGGTTTAGATGATGCTGTTTGAATTGCCCAGCATTATTTCCCAAGTCTAATTATAAAAGATGAAGACCGGACGCTATGGCGCTCATTAGGGAAGGCCTATATCCAGCAATGGACTATTATAGGTTGATGATGGTCATGATGATGATTTACTATTTATTTATTAAGCTATGTGAAGTTCGGATGTTAAATGTGAACTCTTTTAGGGTTAAGCTCGCCTTTGTACATGTCCATTATTTGTAAACTTGTGTATTATCTTGTGTGTGTGCAATAAAGAATAAAGAAGTGAACGAAGGCGTACACTGGAGCTAGCAAGGAATCAGCAGGATATTACTAACATTACAGCTGGATTAGTATTTCCGTTGATCATGATCTTGTTAAGTTTAAGGAAATATTACTTCTTAGTACTTATTCTAAGTTAGCTTAACTGAACATGAAAAGGAATTCGCTTAATATCGTTGAAATAAAGCGCAAATCTAGCTGAAATTAAATACATAGTTTTTTTCTGCAAGTTATCACAGCGTCGTCTCGAGCCAAGCTAAGCAGAGATTGTGTTATAGGTACCTACTAGATGACTGATCTAAATAATACAATACATTTAAAATATATTTTTAAAATACATAGAAAACACCTAAAACCTCGTAAGAAATATTTAAAGATCTTACAAAAATTTGTCCCAAGGCGGGAATAGAACTCGCAACCTCATCTGTTATAGACGGACCTTCTCTCGCTGCGCCATATCACGTCGTCAGTCACAGTTACGATAAAATAAAAAATATCGAAGACTAGCGACTCGCCCCAGCTTCGTATGGTTTTATTATACGTATAAACCTTCCTCTTGAATCACTCTATCTATTAAAAAAAACCGCATCAAAATCAGTTGCGTAGTTTTAAAGATTTAAGCAGTCAAAGGGACATAGGGAAATAGGGACAGAAAAAACGAATTTGTTTTATACGATGTAATGATAGTCGTCACGACCTCAAGACATTGGCTGCATTACCACACTGCATGGCAATGCTGATGCGCTGCGCCAGATACTCACCACCTCTCAAAAATAACAGGTACGACATAAAAAGACTCGAATACAAAATTAAATACTATACTTTATTCCTAACTAAACCTTGGCAGTCTTAATTACGCAAGAAAACAACCCCTGCATCCCTGTATTTACAGCTCAATTTACAATACCGATAAAGAGCTACCAACAAAGCATATTCAAAGTAGCAAGGCAACGGTCGAAGTTTTAATGGGTGTGGATAACACTATCGTAAGTTAAGATAATGAAGGTTGGTAAATGCCGTAAGTAAGAGCTTTGTAAGAGCCTTGTAAGAGCCTATGAGTACACATTCTTACAAATATTATAAAGGTGAAAGTTTGTATGAATGTATGGATGTTTGTTCCTCTTTCACGCATAAACTACTGAACGGGTCTGTCTGAAATATTGAATAGACGTAGATCTATAATAATAAAATATTAATAAGCCTTTTATTCGGATTATAATTTAAAACTAAAACTAAAATTATTACATTTAATTACAATTAGCTTAAAGAACTTAGCCTAGTATTTGTTTTTGGCTTGTTGTTTGTAAATCCGTTTGCCAATCGGCAAAAGCCTCCTCCAACCTTTTCCATTCGGGTCTTTCTTGTGCCACTCTGTTCCACGTCACTCCTGCGACTAGCCGTATGTCCTCGTCCCACCTTTTCTGGGCCCGGCTTCTTCTTCTTTTGCCTTCCCTGGGATACCACCTCGTTATCAGTGTGCTCCACTTGTCAGTCGTAGATCTAACCCTAGAATAACAAATCAATAATGAATAATCATTATCTTTATTTCTTTAGGCTTACAAAATAAGCACTTAGACAAGTCAAATTTAATTCGCCTCAATTTTTTGTCCACTAGTGGAAGAGGCGAAATAGAAACCACTAGCATGTGTAAAACTTATGTGTCTAATACATGTTTGCCGTTTAAATAATTACATACTATTGTCGATGTGGAACTGAACGACATCTGGCCAAGCACTAACGTCATTGATGTAATCATTTATGGAGTAATATGCCTTCTTGATAAGATTTAGTTTTATGTACTGTTTAAATCTACGAATAGAAAGTTCAGTTGCTTCAGATGGAAGCTTATTATAGAAGCGCACACAATTACCCATAAATTATTTCCCCAGTTTTCGTAATCTAAATGAAGGAATGTGTAATTTGTTCTTGTTTCGTGTATTTCTATTGTGAACATCACAATTTTTCAAAAAGTTACTCTTGTTTTTGTGTGTATACATTAAATAGGCTTTTCACCCTATAAATCAGTTCCCATGAGATAGAAATAGCCTTGAAACGTTGCCCTAGAAATAAAGCATGCGAAGCCTATGGAAGTTTTATGGTAAAAAGGGTTAAATAAATTAATATACTTTGAGTAGAAAACTATAAGTGAGACATGTTTCCGGTAAACATAATCTCAATCCTTACATCAAAGCCAGCATCACAGCTAAAACAAACACATATAGACTTTCCTAGCTGTATTAAGCCTGTATAAAGTCCGCGTAGCTGCTTATCTATTCCGTTATTCCGTTCCAGTTTCATCGTATTTGTGTCGCAAATATAAGTCGTTTTTCCCTCGGCTTTGTGGATCCGTTTCCATTTTTCATGCAGATTTAGTGAATGCAACCGCCGCGTCATGTCGATGCCTTAAAGGCATATTCGTTTTGATTTTTTACCAATAACGCGTAGTTCCGCGTTCTCAAAGATTCATCAAAAATACGCGTCTATTTCAAACAGAGTTTATTTCAATGGCCGTTTCGCTTTTAGCATCCTCCATAGTCGAGGACGTATACCTATCTGCGGTGTACTATTCCCGCCTTTGAATAAACGTTTGGGCGATCTACAAATTAATACATATTTTAGACATTAAATAAAAATGCATTTTTTTTACTTTGGCGGGATTTTTACTCGTGACTCTCCCTAATAACCTACGGGCGCGCTGCCAACTGCGCCACGAAGTCAAGTAACAACTTAGCCGCAAATATTTGCGACTTTCTACGGAGTCTTATAACTAAAACATAATATTTTTTTATTATTTTATTTTATTTATAAGCCTAAAACTTCATCATCACAATAAATAAATAAATAGTAGGTACCTAATTAGTACCTAATATTAAATTTGTAACCGACATACGGTTGTTATTTTTCACAACTTGTCCTCCTTATACCATTTGCTAAATTTTTGCGTAGTTTTATTGTATTTTAAAGAGCTTATAGATAATTTCGCGTTACGTGTATGGTTACAGTGAATACCCCGGCTCAGTTGGAGGTTTCAACCTGCTAACCGCCGGAACGGTTTCGCAATGTCATTTGGAAATGACTTTACTATGGAAATGACGAGAAATAAGAATATGTTTTTTCTTCTTCGTTGTGAATATTGTTATCAGAATATTTTATTTATTTCCAATGGGGAGGTTTTCGTTTTGAGCTTTTAATATATTCTTATTTTACATTTACAAAGAGCTTTTTTTAAAGTAGGAACCCAATTAAACATAGTTTTTTGTAATAATAAGTTCCTTCGAAAATTTAGGAGGGACTGTCCCTTGAAATTAATGTTTACTTTAGTTTTTATAATTACTTTTAATAATATTCATAATCATACTATAAAAAATTATCTGAGCGTCTGGTCGATGCGACGCGTGACCCGAGAGCTGGTGCATATCTGGCTCAGCGCATCAGCATTGCCATACAGCGTGGTAATGCAGCCAGTGTCTTGGGGACGCTTCCGACTGGTATTGACATGGATCAATTGAGCTACCTTTAGACTGTTTGCAACCGTCTGCAGTTAGCTCAATGGTTTCAATTGTAAATACTAGTTGTAATTTTTCTATTCCTTTGCTTGTAATTTTCGTTGTTAATAAAGTTTTGCACCTTTAATCTAAGATTAATTCTAATTTCAAACTAACTTTACATAATCATTATCGTTGTTAATAAAGTTTTTATCATACTATTTTACAATATTAATAAATAATGCGTAACATGCATATTATAATATTTTAATTTTAAAAACGTTAGAAAGTTCCTGTTTTGAGATCTCAAGTTTGCTCAAAGAACACTGCAAAATGTAATTCGAAAACAAAACAAAAGCAAATTAGCCGTTTTGCTTACCCGAGAAAAACATTTCAAAAATAGAAGCCTCAGCTAACATTTAAACAAACCAATGGTAAGCCTCGGTTGACGTTCCATTTTGACTTCGATTCGATTTTCGTAAATCCTATTTGATTTGACTTTTTCCTTTACGTTGCTTTTTGGTAACGATCGCCTTTAAATGATGCCAATCCGACATAGCTCGGTTTCAACGGTTTTATTCCCTGAATAAATCATAAGTTTGGAATTTTCTATTGAATTTAATCGTTTTCATGCAGATTTTAATACCTTTAGAACTCTTGGAGAGCTTATGAGTTAATTTCACAAGAATAAACTTGTAATAAATGTCGAAAAAGTTTAAGAATACTTAAAAAATAATATTTATGCAAAAAGTTTACCTAAAGAATTTCAACTTACCTAAGTGTAATGAGATTATTTGATTTGGTGAAGCGTTCACATTTTTTATATTTAGATACTTAGGTACCTAAAAAGGCGTAACTGGTTTGCTGAGTTTTCACGTAACCTTTTGGCAATAAATACCTACTTGACTGTACCTACATGTTATTTTGAGATTTTAGATATAGGTACCTTATAGTTTTAGCTAAGTGTATAGGCGAATTTTCAACTGCATTTTGTCTGTGATGCTTGCTCGTTGTACAAAACTCGTATTTAATTATCAATACCTACATAGTATAAAACAAAGTCGCTTTCTCTGTCCCTATGTCCCTATATCCCTTTGAATGCTTCAATCTTTAAAATTACGCAACGGATTTTGATGCAGTTTTTTTTAATAGATAGAGTGATTCAAGAGAAAGGTTTATACGTATAATAAAACCGTGCGAAGCCGGGGGCGGATCGCTAGTATGTTATAAAATGGCTGACACTGGCCTACGTATGAATTTATTTGCTCTATAGAGGGCCTTCATTCATTTGTAAGATATCAAAGGCCTAAGTACGAGTTTTGCTATAGTTTACGAAAACTAGTACTTTTCTTTCCATAAATCCATGCACCGCCGCTACCGGATGGTACTAAGAGGGAATACTTTTCGTAGTTTGACGGCGATCGAGTAGTTAGGCTGTGTCCCCAGTAGGCAAACTGTGAGCGGCCGACTGAGTGAGCCGCAAATTTGTGGCGAACAGCTACAAACTCAGATCAGTTTGCGTGCGTATCGCAAGCATTGGAACCTGCGAGTCGGCCGCTAACTGAGACAGTCGGCGGCGCACGTATTGCTGCAAACTGCGTACAGTGAGCGCAAGCTAGCAAACTGTGGACACTCAATTTAAAATATATGGAAGGGCGTACTAAACTGATACGCCACAAACTCAGTCGGCTGGTCACAGTTTGCCTACTCGGGACACAGCCCGAAATTGGTAGTGAACTGTCAAGTCTTCGAAAACTTTTCCATTTTAGTATACAGGGTAACAAAAAGCATTAGTATGATAGTAAAATGGTTCGTTTTCATCAGGTCGCTGGCTATCATCGAAATGGATATGCATTGCCTACCAATGATCTATTTGTCATCAATACACAACTATTATTATATTTGGAATAAGCATAAGAATAAATAATAACTGGAATTATCAATTTACACACTTTTAAACACTGTTTTTATCTATTCTTATGGCATAAGTCAAATTAATACATTTATGGAATTTTGTAATCTCGTTATCGTTGATAAAATGTCACGTTGTCTAAGCCCTCAGGACCGCTATTCGTGGTATCGTTCGGGGTAAATCCATGTTCAGCTGTGGACGTATAAAGGATGATGATGATGATTATCATTTAGTTTCTAGCCTCAAGAATTTCCTCACAAGATATTTACGTTCGAACATCCATTGTGCCGATTCTGTCTGTTTACCATGTAGCATGTCAACCCAAGACGGCGGGTGACACGTCAATATTAGCTTTAGATTAAAGTAAATTGAAAGGTATATTCGTACACAACCATACCTTTGTATAGGGATTATTTAATTATAGTGCGCAAACCCTCACACTCAAGGTAATAAGAAGAAATAATTATGAAATTAAGAAATAATATGGGAAGTTTAAAGTTACAGGGAAATTAAAAAATATCATAAAAAAATATACTGAGAGAAGGACGCGGGTATATATAGCAACTAAGAAGATAGATAGATAGAAAATTCTTTATTGCACACTTAAAGGTATTATACAAAACATAAACAACTTACAAAATGTGTAACAATAGGCGGTCTTATCGCTCAAGAGCGATCTCTACCAGACAACCGTGGATGGATAGAAAAGTATTGGATTGGAAGATGCTGAGGGGTCCAACTAGTTACAAATAAAAATACCTCGAACACTCGCAACAAATATTTTCACATCGTTCAAACATTTATACCAAGGTGGGAATGAAACCTGCAACCCATCTCCATCTCAGGCGGACCACCCAACGCGCCACATCGCTCGTCAGAAGCTAGTTGCTTGGACAATTGATTTGGATCCAAACGTAAACAGCACAATATAAAAAATAAAACGGATTACAAACTTCTTTGAAACATGTTTACATACACTATGACAAAAGAACAGAAGTAACACAAAATAAGCAAAGGAAAAACGTCACTACATAGTATAAAACAAAGTCGCTTTCTCTGTCCCTATGTCCCTAGGTCCCTATATCCCTTTGACTGCTTAAATCTATAAAACTACGCAACGAATTTTGATGCGGTTTTTTTTAATGTAAGAAGTGATTTAAGAGGACGGTTTATGCTAATAAAACCGTGCGAAGCCGGGCCGGGTCGCCAGTAAATTATAAAATGAAACGTAATAACAGAGTAAATACTACAAATAGGTAAGTACCTACCTATTCACAGTACCCTATCACCTACCTACTCTTAGCCAGGTATGATTAGTGCTGCCGAGGCCAAAACAGTCATGGATCAGTTTAGTACAAGCTGTTAAGCCCCCAGTACACAGTGGCCTGTGATGGGCCACGCTTTGCAATGCACCATTACAGGCCACGATCACTTGGTGTTCACACAATGGCCCATCGCTCATTGCTGCCTGGCAAACTACTTGCGATGGACGTCGAATTCGACGTAATTAGTAATTACGGCTGCGGCTAATTATTTGTATACTGTTTACAAGTATGACAGAGGTGTACCATCACAAAGTTATTAAAAAGAAATGGCGAAAAAGGCGATGGTGGATGCTGACCATTCATCGAAACAGGACAAGATATGATCGAAAATTCTAGTTCTAGCACGCAACACAAAAATGTACTATCCCGGTCAGCAGCCGGTGACGAACTAAACAATGGCCGACTGTGTAAACACCACACGCCATGCTACGCCACGATTCCTTTGAAGTGTGCCCAAAAAACCGACAACTCCCCGATTGCGCGCCACGATTGACAATTGTCCGCCATCATATACCATTACCCCCTGTACACAATGGCGATGGCCTGTAGTGGGCCAGCATGGGCCATTGTGTACTGGGGCCTTTAAATTTTCGCCTAGCTCTGCGTTTCGCGTCTCCCTATCTTAGTAATGGCTCGCAAACTCTATTGTCGCTATATGATCGAACACACACAGCTAATGACCTACATTAGGGACATTACGTATGAAATCGCCAGACCTTAGCAAGTAACTCGTCATGGTTGGAGAGCTTAACGTAATAGGTTGCTACATTGATCTGAAACATTGGGGGAATGGAGATCATTATGTTTAAAGAGTTATATTGAAGGTTTTTGCCAAGACGCTGGAGGCTTAAGATTCTAAGGGCTTCTTTCACGATCCAAAAGTAAGTTCCCGTTAAATTAACTGAGAGATATCTATGGTGCTGTCTCTTTCATATTAAAGTTGTCAGTACGCGACGACAATACTGTTATATGTCAAGTAAATTAACAGGAACTTACTTTTCGATCGTGAAACAAGCCCTAAGTGAAAATAATTTGGTTTTTACAGCAAATTGAGTAAAATGAAGACCATCAAAAAGGCGATCGATTACTTAATGATGATCGACTTGATCGATGTTCAACGATTCTTTTAAGAGTGTTATAGAAGAAACGAAATTTTTTCTACGATGAATTACATGTAGAGTTCCAAACAGAAGAAAAAGAAAAAACATAAAAATTAGAAAGAGATGGTACTGCGCCGAAAGTAAAACACAAAAACCACAAAGAAAAATAGGTATCCAGAATGCTGGCAGCATTGCCATGTAGCATGGCAATGATATTTCATTGACCGAAATAGAAGCCAGCATTCCGATCATATCTAGATTCCTTGAGAAGTTTGGTAAGATCTTTAGAATACTTTATTTTATACCACTTTCTAAGCATACTTAGTGTAGATTACACTTAATCTGCTGGTTCATTGTTTACACCCATCAAAACACACATAAACCACCGGTTAGGTACGAGTATATGACGTTACGCAGTCCTTTTTACGCGTCATGACGAATGGGGCTTTTAAGGCTAAATGCGTACTCCAGCGTTACGGCATTATGTTCACGTTTTTATCAACATTTACCAGGAAATGGTTGGATTTCATCTTATATTATATTTGCAATGAGAGGAAAATTCCATTGAATTAATTTATCGAAAGTCAGTGGTGCGATGAGCCTTATCTATGGTGATTGGCATATCCTGTTAAATCGCATGAATTTTCTAGTTCTTTTTTCCACAGATTAAAATTTTGATGAAGAAAATAAATGCTCATTTGCTCAGTGAAAAAAGATATTCAAAGCAATATTAAAATTTAACTGGCGAAAAGTATGTTGCTTATTTAGTAACTGTGTTTTTAATTAGGAATGTTCTTTGAGAATGCAAATGAACGCCACATAAACCAACATAGTACACATAGGTACAACATATACATGTTAAAAAGGATGGTTAAGTTTCTATGAAACATTTTATTCCTTGGTTCGATTCATTAAAACTCCGAACAAATAAGTTGTAATGTAATGAAATACGTTTTTGTTTGAGTGGTTCAGTAAATTTACAATTTTTTAATTTTTAATTTTTGAGATATGGTTATCGATCTTAAATCTAGAAGCAGCCATACATAACTTTAGCTAGACTAATTTCAGTGGATTTAATACCAGTTTTCCTCCCTGAAAGTTTCCAGCTAGGGCAAACAGAATCCAGTCTAGGTTTATTATCATAATATGATTATATAATCTCTACAATCATTCGTCTTTATAATATTAATTGATAGTGTATTTATTAATAGTAGCGAAATAAACATCACAGTTATTAAATTCTAAAATGAATCAAATACTAAAGTCTACTGAATTCAGTCCATGATTTATCTCCAACGTTTCTACCTATTTAATATTGATTGTTTATTCATAAAATTGCGAATCCATTTTAAATGCTGAACTCGTATTCCCTTGATTGGAAATCAAATTGAAAGTTCGCAAGTGCAAACGAGTGTTAATTTGAATAAATAAAAAATATTGATTTCTAAATTTCATTTCATATCAAAGTGGCAAAAGCAATTTTATAGAATGAGGTATAGGTTCTTCGGCTTCAATCGTTTTTATAAGACTTCAAAACTTAAAGGATTCGATTTCACATTATTTTTATGTTTTTGACTTTTTTTTGGTGCAACTGAATTTGATGATTCTTTTTTTTATTAAAAGCCGAAGTTTTTCATTTGATTCCATATAAATTTGATGGAGATCAGACCAGTAGTTTTTGAGTTAGATTAAAGTAGGTATAAGCAATTTTTTTTAAATGACGACTTCCAGTCCAAGTAGCTGAAGCTAAAATAAAGGGTAAAACGCTTTTTGTTTATTCTTTATTCTTACAGCTTATCTTACTATTCTAATAGTAATGGGAAAGTCTGTGTGAATGTTTGTTTTAAGAATCTCCGTAACTTCTTAAGTTATTTAAATGAAATTTGGTATGTAGATAGTTTAGGATCTAGAATAACACATAGATAGTAGATAAAATTTGGAAATTTTAGCCTCTAAGGGGGTTAAATAGGGTGGTGAAATTTGTATGCAAAATTATTATTCCTTGGTTCAATTCACTCAAAAGTCGCGTAGTCGGCTAAGTAAGTAATTAAATTGCTAAGTAAGTAATTAAACGCCTATTTTTAATTTTTACGAAACTACCGCTAGGAGGCGATCAATAAATTTCTACTCATAGGAAATTTGACAAATAAATTTCCATGCGGGCGAAGCCGCCTGGCGCAACTAGTAAATAAATAAATTAATCAGTGAAAAGTCACTTTTTTTACAAACTACACTGACCAAATTAGTTGAAAACTTTTTGTATGTTAATTAATTAAAGATTCTGTGATCTTCTTTTCTCAGAACTTTCATGTTTAATTTCAATAGTTATACAGACTGTTATATCTTACCATTGAAACTTTATAATGTTATATTTATGTAAAATGTTCATATCGTAAAGGAGTGAGCAGGTAAAACATTTTGGCGGCTGGGTCCCAAAACCACCAGTTTGAAAAGCACAGATGAGAAAGTAAAGCAGGTTTACTTTTTGACTTTTTGACGTAATCCATGATTTTAGCCCAAAGATGACTACGGGATTACAACATTTTTGTTGATAACTTAAAATCTTTCTAAACTATTGTGCCACTAGTATCTGCCAGCGGCTTTGCACGAATTGCGTCTATGGAAACGTTTCAAGGCTATTTTATCCCATGGGAACTGATTAATGGGATAAAAAGTGGCCTAAGTTTAATTCCAGAGCTAGAACTATGTCTAGCCTAATTTCATCTCAACCCGTTCAGTTGTTTTTGCGTGAAAGTGTAACAAACATCCATACATCCAAACTTGTGATTTAATAATATTTTAAGGAGTAAGGATAAGGATATCTTACGGTCCTGACTACGAAAATTAGATCCTCTGTACCTGGTAAAAGCGCTGCAAATCGCAAAATATATGCAGTAATACGGAAACTTTTTTAATATCGTAAACTAATGGTAATAATCTGAAAGATAGGATTCGCAATGAATAGATCCGACAGAGAACCAAAGTTATCGACATAGCTCAAAGAATTAGCCAATTATTAACCGTTGAAGTAAACGTGTTCTTGAGTGGAGACCGCGACTCGGCAAACGTAGTGTAGGACGCCCTCCGGCCAGGTGGGATGACGATCTGCGAAGGACTGTTGGCAGATGCTAGATGCGGCAAGCTGAAGACGCAATGGCGCTCATTAGGGGAGGCCTATGTCCAGCAGTGGACTAATATGGGCTGCTGATGATGATGATGATGATGATGAATGGTAGTAATTATGGTCATGTAAGTAAGTAATACCATTGATAATGACAAACAGCACTGAGCGACAAAACTATCATTATCTTGGCCAAAAAGTCTTTCTCCTAGGGAGGCAAGCCTAATAGTCGCATAGTCCTGAAGATGCCGCTACCTCCTGCGTTGAAGGCGGACCTTCGCCCACTACGCCATAGATGTCGAGAATAACTTTATAAATTATTGAAATAGCTGCCTTATTTTAAGCTATGACTATAGTAAAGTTCTAGAATATTATGAATTCTGAAACTTCTCACACTGGGGACCGAGCATGTGACAATTTTAATGAAAAGTTTTCAAAATGAGATGAACTGAAAATATTTAAATGTTTAAAGTTCATTTTTCAGTGGTGTAAGGCTAGTTCTTATTTGATGTTTCTATTTTTCCGACCCCTATGTACTTATATGCATATGTCGGAGAGGGACGGAAAATCATCATCATGATTATATTCATTCATAAAAACGGAGCACCTCGCATCCATGTGGTTTTTTTCAGGAAAGCACTCAAGGCTTTATTCGGTACAACAAAGCGTTGTTATGATTATATAGTTCAATTAAACCTAAGGTGTTAACTATAGGTACAGACAGACATACAGAAGTATCAATTGGTAACCCTTCAAATAGCTTTGACGCTGTGCTTGTATAAATACTCGTAGTCACTCAAATTCAATGAAGTAAAAATTGTATCACCTGGTATATGTAAGTAGTGTAGTTTTATTTAGATTAGGAGTAGTTTTTTTTTCTGAAAAACTTAAAAACTGTGTTAATGTTTAGCAATTTGAAATCGGTTCTAAGTAATTTTGAATTAATCCAATTGTAATAGAATGTCTTTATTTATTCTGTCTCATTTTAAAATACCTACATGGGTAAGTTGAAAACATGGTACCTAATTTATTTTACAATGTTCTTTTAAAATGACTTTAATAAAGCTACTACGCCTAGAAACCGCAAAATTTGTTTGTAGGCAGAAAAAGCACGTTTTTCATGAGAAGATTAATAACGAAATGAGCTCACTTTTAATTATGTGGACAATAATGTATTCATTACATTTCCATTTATAAAGTGTGTAATAAAGTTACGGTACAAAGATGGGAATTTTAATTAATATTCTTTGATGATCATATTTCTGCGTTTTGTTTCTGTTTTTCATTTAAAATTATCTTGCTATTTAATTAACAAGATAGAGCGTGAATTGAAATATGCGAACACAAAACGAGAATAATTTGTTAAATTAAAATCTAGTCCCTATTTGGTAATGCCTACTACGTAAAAAAATGATTAATATTATAAATATTTATGAAAATATCTAAAGGTTTCTTGTTCGCTTCTTTACCTTACCTTAAAATGAAAGTGAACAAAAATCAAAGTGAGCACTTTATTTCTTAGTATTAATCTATACAAATATTATAAAGAGGAAAGGTTTGATTTTTTGTTTGTTTGTTTGTTTGTATGAATTGAATAGGCTCCGAAACTACTTGGCAGATTTGAAAAATTCTTTCACTGTTGGAAAGCTACATCATTTCTGAGTGACATAGGCTATATTTCATTTTCAAAAAAAATTGGCATCCTTACTAAAATTACGATAACGTAATCCAAGGTGTGAAAAAAATATCAAAAAACTACCTTACATCGCGTGCGCTGCGAAAACTATTGATGATAGAACAAAATGATGTACTACATGTTTTTAGAACACACCATTATCTACAAAAAATCAGCGGCAGCATATCTCTAACTATTACAGTCATGTCACAATAAGCGTTTTTTTATTGAAAAAAAGAAATTAAAATACCACCGCTACAAAAAGCTCTTTATTTGTACCTTGGTATTAACCCTTATCAAAATAAATGATGTATTATTTAAGACTGCTTCAATATCTTTATATTACTTTTTGAATTATTCGATTCTGACAATCCATTCAAAAGATCAAAACAACATCAAATATTGTTTACAGAGAAGCTCTAACAAAATAAATGTATTTTCTTTTAGGGTTATGACCTCAATAATTGAAAAAAAAAAACAAGAAATTAAAAAAATATATCAAAAAAAAGAAAAAAAACCCCAAAAATATACAAAAAAAAACACATAAATACAAAAAAATCATTAAATAATATCTGAATTTAATTATTCTTATTTTTTTTTTATTTACTCTTTTTTAGGAGCTCGACGCAAAAAGGGATGAATATGTGTCATATTATTATTATTATTATGAATGTGTTAAAATTAACAAATCTAAATGTAATGTTTAATGCCCGTGCGAAGCCGGGACGGGTCGCTAGTTATTTATAACATGAATTGTATGACTTATCCAAGAGTACTGTAGGCAAATAAGCAAATAAAGATGTATAAGAATAAGCAAAAAAACAAATAAAGAACTTTGAGTTTGAGTAAATAATTTATCCGAAATGTTGGCAAAAAGCAGGCAACACCGTTTACTACAGTCTAACTAGAGTTGTAGCTAGTAGGTATAAAACGACATAAAATTTATGTTTTGTCCCCAACATCATGGCTAGAATCTCGATAACCCACCACCCAATAGATTTATTCGTCTCGATTCTCCCATTATTTGTTACCGTGTCCCCCTTTCCCGTTCATTCAGTCCATTTGTTCAAACGAAACCATTCTGGGGATAACGATACATTAAACCAGAAATTAACTGGGCTATTTGTTTGTCTGTCCTCAGGTGCGGGATTTATGGTGGAAGTTAAGGGTTAAGTCGGGTCGGGACAGTTTCTTTATGGAACGCAATAGAATGTTGTAGCTTTGAGAAATGCAACTATGTATTTATCTTACACATGTACAATATTTTATAGCTAAGTATACAAAATGTATTGCATCTCGTTTTGGTATTTTCAACAGGTTTTCAATGAAAGGTTGTTTTTTGGGTTCCGTATCCAAAGGGTAAAACGGGTCCAAAGGACCTCTTTGTCCGTCCGTCTGTCCACAGGCTGTATCTCATCATGAACCATACTTAGAAAGGTTGAAATTTCACAGATGATGTATTTCAGTTGCCATTATAACATACAATAACTAAAAAAGAATAAAATAAATGTTACATGAAATACACAGAAATCATTATTCCTACTTCTGTGCATGAATAATAGAAGCGGCGTTATAATTTTAGTAAACTTTTTTATATCAAACACTTTTTTATACAAAAACTTTCAAAAAAAACTTAATTACAGGTACTCTCAATGTACAAAAATATTGACAAGTACATTAGAAGGTACAGTCTTTATTTTACATTTAAAAATCTACTATTCAGTCTCAAAGCAGTTTCTGAAGTACCTATAATAATATACTTTTTGATAATACAATACAATACAATACAAAAATTCTTTATTGTACACCAGAAAAAACATTACAAAAAGGAACATAACAAAATAAAAGTACAATGGGCGGCCTTATCGCTTAGAAGCGATCTCTTCCAGGCAACCTTTGGATGGAAAGAATTATGTGAATTTAAGAAAGGCAGGGGGTGTACAAAATGACAATAATAAAAATAAAATGATGAATAAAATAATAGATACCTAATAATGAATAAAATAATAGATACCTAATTAAAAATTAATATTGCGAAAAGGGAAAATATCAAAAAAATAAAATTAAAATAATATACTATACAATATACTACTTACATATATCTAAAATATACATATATTAAATATACTACTTATACATACATATATAAACAAATAGTAAGTACCAATATTCACTTTTCTGATAGGAAAAACTCCTTAACACGAGCTTTGAAAATAGGTAATAACACCTTTGCCAAGCTTTATCCCAAACTCACACCTCTCTATTCTGTGCATCTAGTGCTAACTAGTTAACATTGATAGACTCGGAGACAGTGTTAAAGAGACATTGTTAAAGAGACATTGTTACGTACCTGATAGCCTTTTAAAGGATTTTGATCACCGGTTCACTGGGTAAGTATCAGTTTAGTTCTGTTATTCTTCATCGTCTCACTTTATTGCACAGCAATACAAACCCTATAGAAATAGTAATACGCTCTACATTGTTGGAAAAAGTTTACTGTGTAGGTAGTAACACTATAGTGCGATCATTATGGGACTCACTCAATAGTTTCTGTCTTCCTCTTTGGACAAGCTTTTATGTAAAAAGAAATACAAGATCTTAGATTTCACAGGCTTCTTCTTTAAGATATCATACAATCTATATCCTATAATATTAGTATATGTTGCATTTTCTTTCCCCTATCTGTGATAAATTAACATTATCTGACACATTCTAAAGAGAAATCGAAGCATATTTGAGCCTGTATATAGGCTTTTGATCACCGGTTCCCGGTAAGTATCAGTTTACTTAATTTTTTATAATTGTTCATTCGTTTCTCTTTACTGTACAGAGAGCAATACGACTATGACCGTAAAGCGTACTATTTTCTAGGTAGTATAATAAAGGCCGCTTTTCAATTATCTACCATTTTTATTGGGGTCATTCGTCAACTCACACTAAAAATCTTGTCCCAACTGGTGTGAGTTGGCGAATCGTAAAAAAATATTATTTTCGTTCTGCAACTCACACCAATTTTAGTTTGGATGAATTTAAGTACAGTCAACAGAAAATTTTTTAGTAAAATAATACACAAAATGCATACTTATATATACATTTTTATTTGGCTATTAATCAAAACTACACTTGTTATAATAATATTAAACAATGGTATTCACATAATAATTTTAATGTCAACAATCAAATAAACTCTTTTACAACAAAATCAGTCAAAACATTTAGTGTGAGTAATCATCACTAATAACTATAATAATAATTAACATTTACAATAAAATTGACACCAAGTAAGACACTTGGTCAGGGGGGATAACGGTACTGCAGGCGGATACTGGATTTGGCATGCTGAAGACAGGGCGCTATGGCGCTCATTAGGGGAGGCCAATGTCCTGCAGCGGACTAATGTTGGTTGATCACGATGATGCAAGCACGTGAAGCTAAAATTTTAATCCAGTTAGTCAAAAACAAAAGACCAGTCAAAGGCGACCCTTTGACTCCAACGGAACTCTTGAATTAATTCGAAACTTCACCACAGAACTGAAATAGTTTGGACCCAGGTACAAAATGATATATTGTACCAATTCGTTACTCTAACTACCTACATTGTTAATGAAACAATCCGTTAAAAGGGTTGGAACCTTTATTAAGGTCAAGTGGGGAAGGTAGGTTTAATTCTACGTTAACATGTTTTTCACAAGGTGTAGGGTACGGTTGGTTAAACCTCTTTGTGAAATCTTTGTGTTTATTGAAAGCTTTGAAACAGGTTTTTCTTAGAAGTGCACAAGCGTAAATGACATATATACGCTTTTTTAAGTAAAAATATAGTATGAAATAAAAAGGAATTCGACATTGGTGTATATATTCGACATTGGTGTGACTATAGAGACAAATTCCAATGCACGCATGTTCAAATCACTGAACAAACCCATTATAAATCAATTATTAAAAGCAAGACATTGGTGTAACTACAAACTTTCCAGTTTCTGTCTCGAATTCGATATTGGCGTAACTACAGAGACCATTTCCTGTGCAACAAAGTGTGAATCTTAGACAAACCTAAGAAAGGCTTTGAAGCACTGCTACCTAACTTATGTAATGAAATTGTATTCAATAAATTAATCTAAAGTTAGAAGTATTCGGTTTCAAACTGTCCAGTTTCTATATCGAATTCGACATTGGTGTAACTACAGAAACCAATTTCCGTGCAACAATGCGTGGATCAAAGTATTAACAGTTTCATACTTTCCAGTTTATATATCGAATTCGGCATAGGCGTAACTATGCTGTACACGATCAATGATTCAAACTTTCCAGTTTCTATTTCGAATTCGATATTAGCCCAGATAAGCCTGAAACTATTTTTTATTTTAAACTATGAAAAAAATGATATTTTGTAGTTCAATGGGTCCGATGTTAAGTACAAAAAGCTCTGAAAAAAATAAGGGCTGTAAGGTTTTTAGGAAAACAGCCGACCTTCATATAGGACAGTAGGATAATGGGTAGCTAAAAAACGTTGCTTGACAAAACAGCATGTAATGATTTGTTATAAGACGAAGCCATACTAATGGTAAATAAACCTTCTGCAAATGACCCAGGTTATCATTTACATGAAGGTGGTGAAAAATAAAGTCAAATCCTTCCCTCGGCATTGCAGAGCTGACTAACTCGTTCTTTGTATCAGGAGAGTTTTCCCGAAACATTCTTCTTCGCGGGAGCCATGAATAACCACTGACTGACTAGTAATATACTTATAATCATTTCATGTCCTCAGAAGTTATATCTCCTGGCAATTTTTTTTTACGGCGTATCTGTTACTCTCTGACGTCAATAAAGATATCACGTCTTCATCAATGAAATTTTCAAACCACTCAATCGGACGCTTTTCTTGGAAAGCTTGGACTTCAGGCCAATCTACTGGAGAGTTTTCTAAGTCCTGTTTTCTCCAAACGTAAGTTCGCCTGCGCTTGGTTAGAGGTGCAGCGGGTTTCTGTTCCGCATCACTTACAGAACCCTCACCTTGAATGGATACTTCTGCGGTTTGAAGCAAAATGTTTCGTGGCAAGTTGTTCAACATCACATTATCCTCTTCCCCTGAATCTTCGTCGGTTGAACTCTTGATCCTGATCAACAGTAGGTGGTACAATACATATCACTCCTTCCCTGTAATCCTCTTCATCATCAGGAATGTTTTCTAAAGCATCTAATATTTCGTGCGCAGCTTATGGTCTGTAAATAAATTGTTATACGCATTATCCTACTGTCCTGTATATAGAACACCACTAATTATAACAAATTATCTCCAGTTTCAAATTCCTAATTGAATAAAAATTATTCTACAACGTAAAGAAGAGGTTATTACCAATATGTAGATACCATTTTTTCTAACTATTTTACAAACACAATTTTTTTATGCATACCTGTTTTCCGACATATCTGCAACTCACTTTATTGTAAACTTTTCATTCAAATATTACGTAAATAACTTATGATAACTTCAGGTTTATATTTATTATTCAATAGCTCATAGCCCCGATACTTCAAATCACAGACAATAATATCCGCAAAATTTGCGGGTAGAATAATATATTTTTTAATTTCTACCGACCTATATGCAGGACGGTAGGCTTATCTGGATTAGTTTAACTACAGAGCCAATTTTATTTAAGTGCAACAAAGTAGTGTTTTGGTATAAATTTTTCCTATTTCTATATCGAATTCGACATTCGCGTTACTACAGAGGCCAATTCCAGTGCAACCAACCGTGAATCAAAGTAATCTCCAAGTGGTAATACCATTAGATCCACAATCAGATCCAACGAATCCAGCGAATCCGACGCATCCATTGGTTTGTTTTAAAATGAGAACAGTCGCTTTATTTCCGGCCCCAAGTCCCCAAGCAATTACATTTCTGTTTTATTGCGTTTAACACGTTTATTGTAAAAGACGGTGCATTAACTGCTTATTTCGAGCTTGTTCATTTGTTGTGGGTTTGTTTTTAAAATACAAGGGTTAAATTTTTCTGAAATGCTTTTAATTGTCGTTGAAATGATTTTACAATTATTTCAACAGTTGTAACGAAAGTAACATTAATTAACTCTAACATTATTTTCGCAAGGTTACTTGTAAATATAAATAATTATTATCACGATCACGTCCACTGTTTAGACGCAGGCCTCTCCTAAAAAGCGATAGAGCACCCTTTTTTCAGCTTGCCTTATCCAGCATCTGCCTGCAGTCTTTCGCAGATCGACATCCCACCTGGTCGAAGGGCGTCCTACACTACATTTGCGGAGTTTTTAGTCTGTACTCTGTGTTTTTAGTCTTAACTCATTTACCTACCTACTCGGTAATAATTCTACAATAATTTCAAAAGTTTACAGAAAACTTGTTTCAATCTTGATTTACATAAAAAGATTTAGTTTCATTATGACTAAATGATTCGAAAGATCAAAATTGAAGAAAAAAACACTCATTTATCTAGTTGTCTGATGTATATCAGATGTCGGTTTCGAATTTTAAACAGTGATGGACCAGCGGCTTTTGGCTTTGTTTTCATTTTTTATTTATATAGTACTAGCAGCGCCTCGCAGTTCAAGAAGGTTGAAAGTCACGCGTCTAACTACTATCTAAGCGCCCATCAAAGCAACCCCACCTAGCCGCTTACGTGCCCGTAGGAACTTCGAAATTACTTGCCTTCTCATTGTATTAAAGTACTCGCTACTGTTCACTGAACAGATTGGCTCTAGAAACACTGCACCAGAATCCATTTTGCTCCAAAACTGAAGTATAATTGACAGGTCGCACGAATCAAAACGCGAGGTCAATGCGGACTTCGTAAGCTGTTTAAATCAATGACAGCCACACAATTGTAGCGCTGTGTTACTTGGCATAGGAGCGACTAGACGGCTGATGGTAATGTCTGAAACAATTTTACGTGAATTTGTGTGATTTTACAGGAACTCACTCAGAAAACTTGAGTACCGATTTTCAATCGTAAAATAACTATTTATCTTCTGAAACTGAAATTTTAATAACTTTAGTTGTAAATATTTATTTTTATCAGGTCAGCTCGATATCCAGTTCAAAAACGGAAACACAAAATGGTCAATGATGACATATAATAATTTATGTGTCATAATTTTAAAGGTTCGCTGTGAACGACTGACAAATTCGAAACTATTTCTATTCCATAGATACAAGTTAACAGACAATTAAAAAAGATCTATTAACAATTAGACAATTAAATAAGATTTATGATGATTTATCACGTTGGTACCTCATACGTTGTCTCTATCGTGTCCTGTCAAAAAAAACGACGATGATAAAGTCGCTAGTTATTTTACCTTTGCGGAACTTAACAGTGAGCATTATAAAAAAATTAATAGGGTCAATTTTCCAAAACCCCTTTTAGATTTGTACAAGGTGTAGCTAATATAAGCAGTTTTGTTTTAGTCATCAAATCATATTTAAAATAGCCATTGGCACGAATAAAGCCGTATAGCTTTTGCTATTCTTCACTTGATTGGTCCGGGGAAATGAGGGTGTTTGCTGAATATGACGTTAGTTGGCTTTCGAGGGCTGCATCGGGAATTTGAGGATAATGGAAATAGAGCGATTTTGTTTTAGAACCAAGGACATCAGGACATCATTTCGAATGCATCGCATTTTACAATAACAAAATGGCTTATCGCAAGTTTTAAGCGTATGGCGTGCGAGCTTTCTGATAATTATATGACACCTTTAAGAAAAAGGCTTCTTAAATTTACGACTCGATGTCCAAATTGACGAATTCAAACCCATATTTGAAGACCTCTTTGGCGTAGCGAGCGAAGTTCTGCCTCCAAGAGTAGGTTAGATGGGTCAAGAAGATTTTTCGTCCCATTCATGATCTTTTACATTACAGAAACTCTTGAAAGGTTTTATTAAATTAAAAAATTTAAATTTCACTAAGGGCTTGTTTCACGATCGAAAAGTAAGTTCCTGTTAATTTACTTGACCGATAACAGTATTGTCGTCAGGTACTGTCCACTTTAATATGAAAGAGACAGCACCATAGATAACTGTCAGTTAATTTAATGGGAACTTACTTTTGGATCGTGAAACAAGCCCTAAGTAACATTTTTGGAATAACTTAAGGTCAAAACACTGGTGTTGTAAAATAAACAAGCATACACATTTAAAATATTACATAATTAGTCGCTCAGTACTTTTTACTTTTATTTATTTAGAAAACAGACAGTTATAATTTTTGTAAACAAAAACATATTTAAATAATACTGAAAACAGCAAAAAAAGCTTAGTTTCCTTCATTAGAAAGTAAAATAAATAAATAAATAAATAATTCCGGACAGTCGACACAGCATCATCTAGCCCCAAGCTAAGCAGAGCTTGTGTTATGGGTACTAGATGACTGATATACATAATACAATACATTACATAGATAGATATTTTTTATTATACATAGAAAACACCCAGACCAACGGAACAAATTTCTGCAGGTCGTACACAAATTTGTTCCGAGGCGGGAATCGAACCCGCAACCTCCTGCGTCGCAGGCGGACCTTCGCCCACCACGCCACATCGGTCGTCAGAAAGTACCTAAGCAGTTAGGGTTCCGCGCAAAATAATATCGGATTAGTTCTTATCGGATGCCTCTTTAACTAATGTAAGCATCTACCTACACACGGAATCTATGATAAGTGCGTATATAAAAAATTGTTTTAAAACGAATTGACTTCCTTGATTAAATATGTAATGAAGCCACCAAATTGCAATTTGAAACGGTTAAGATAATTAAACGGATCCATTCATGAATTTACATAAATACTTACGTATATTGAGCTTGGTGAAACCGGAGTGGGGTTTTGAATAAGGTCTGGAAAACTGAGGAAACGTTTGCACTGTAGGTTGATATAGATTTTAAATACTTTCTCGCTTAAACGTACAAAAAAGAAGAAATAGACCTTAAAATTATTTCCTGAATTTGAGGGGGAATATTTTTAAGGTAAAATTTTCGAATGGTTTTTAGGGACCATATACATATGGTCCCTAAAAACCATTCGAAAATTAACAGTGATGAAATCGGTAGCTAGCTACAAGATGGCAAAATCGTTTTCATTTGATAGCTCGCTACAAGATAGGAAATCACATTTCTCATTTCCCAGCTAACAATTTTGGCTATGAAATGTGAAATACGATTCCATTTGGTAGCTAAAAATAAGATGAGTAAATTGTTCCTTATTGGTAGCTAGCTACAAGATGGGAAGATCATTCCCATTTGGTAGCACAAGAAAGAAAACCACATTTTATACTTCGTTGCTAGCTAATAAATCTGGCTACGAGACTAAAGACGAAAACTAAACCGTATGTTAGACATTCTATAAAAGAAATCAGAATCTCAAGACATATTCGTGAGTTTTCAACTCAACGAATGCCATTATCACGCACTATATCAAATCCAGTTACAACTTTTTACGACCTTCTCGGTAATAAACGAGATGGAAAACTATAAAGACACCTATTTCATTTTTCTTCCTCAAGTTTGGTCCCAAGGCAGTGATGAACCTCTGGGGTTATTGTTATTTGATAGAAGGGCTATTATTTATGTATTAGGTCACCTGACCGGTGTTTATTGACAGATACGTGTAGATAATAAGTTTATTGCACCATAAAACATGATAAAATAATACTAATTACTCCTAACTTATTATAATAAAAGCGATAATTTGTATGTATGGATTTTTGTTACACTTTACGCAAAAGCTACTTAACAGATCTGGCTGAAATTTTTATAGCCCTGGATTAAGACATAGGCTATCAATCAGTTCCGATGGGATATAAATAGCCTTGAAGCTTTTCAACAAGTAATTCAAAAATAACAGTTCTGTTCCTCAGCATTACTACAACATTATCAAAACGTTGGATCACCGGCCGCGAAGCTAGGCTCAAGCAGCCGGTGACTAGGGTTGCAGAGAGAGGAACTTCCTGACGATACGCGCCGAGTCCAGGAGAACCGCTTGTTGGAACCGCTTGTTGGCCCTTGATCCAACTTCCTAGGGAGAGTCTCTCGAGATGTTTATCGAGGCTCTTCGCTATTACGCTGTTAACCGAAATGTTTATCGGGACGATGGTCGCTGAATCAATATCCGACATGCTGACAACCTCGTTAGCCAAGTCAAGATATTTGCTATGTTTATCTTTCTCAGCTTTAACGAGGTTACACTCATGTGGTGTGTGACATTATTAGCACCGCCCATCTTTTTAATCGATTTATCAGTACAACATCAGGCTTATTGTCAAGAAGATAATAGTGATATATTTAAAAATAGATTCAATAGCGTGGTACGGCTTTTTTCGAGAATCCTTTTTCTATGAACTGAATCACAGATAAAGTCTAGAAAGGTTTTTTAAATTCAAGTTATTTTCGAAGTTAATTTTATATTACCGTTATTATTAATTATATTAATAGTTTTATAGTTATATAGTACCGTATTTATAGTTTTTTCTAATTTATTTCTATCTAAAATTTTCTTATGAATATCTTGTATTGAATTATAAAATAACTGAAAAAGAACATGATTGAAATGGGAGTCCAAGCTATTACTCTGATTGAAATCCCTGGAAAGAATCAACACCAAACAAAAAGTTAAAATACCCTTTGATGCCATAATATTTCTAAAGCCAGTAAGTAATATTGAAATGCTTTATTCCATTATAACAGAGTTTCAAATCGAACCACAAATTAACGCTTTGCTTTACAGAATCTGTAGCGTGCATGAGTACACAAAAGAAACAAAATCATGAATCACCTGAATAAGGGAAATTCCCTTTTTCGGGAAAAAACTGACCCTTATTGTTTGTTATTGTTAAAGAAGACAATAGATTTCAGAGTGAACTAATGCTACCCGAATTTTCAGATTGAATCAGAGGATTATGTTTTATTGTTTTGACGACCGATGTGGCATGGATGGCGAATGTCCGCCTGTAAATCAGGAGGTTGTGGGTTCGATTCCCACCTTGGGACAAAATATTGTCTGCAAAGATTCCAGGGTGTTTTCGTTGCAACTATGATAAAAAATACCTATTTATTAATAAATATATTGTCATAAGTATAATATCAGTCCTCTAGTACCCATAGGACAAGCTCAGCTTAGCTTGGGGCTAGCTGATGCTGTATGGATTGTCCAGCATTATTATTATTGTAAGTAATACTAGTATACCTAATCTGACATTGCTTTTGCATAAAATTATTATTGTTTTCAAAAACAACACAAAACAACCAAAAATTTTAACAAATGGATACTATTGCTAGGTAAATTATTAAATAACACCCATCTCTTACTTTCTTACCAGAATCAGTGATTTTAAGGCGCAAACAGCACCTAAAGTGGCGCCCCCACTTATTTTTTTATATAATTCCGTTAAATAAAGGAATTTCCCAAATTCACTACCTATTAATTTCTTAATTCATACCTTTCATAAGCTATTTTTCAATACATCTGAAATAGTTTCATTTTGTCTATTTCAGGAAGAGATAGAAAACAGAGTTTGGTGGCCACCAAAGGCAACTTCGTATCTCTATCCTAAATATATCGTATCTCTAAATATATCGTATCGTATCTCTTCGTATCTCTATCCTAAACTATAATCATGTTAATGTCTATCAATGAACGATAGATTTTAGTGCATTCTAAAAGATACCCGCGTAAAAGTGATGGTAGTATCAATATCTCGTCGATGTTGGTATATTGATAGCTCTCTAGGGCACCTGCGGTCAGATTTATTTCCGATGCACTAACTGATACAATCGCAGGACGAAAATGTACAGAATGGTTACATTTTTTACGATTGGGTTTTGAGGTTTTTATTGTTATGGTGAGTCCTAAATTTTGCAGTAATTTTGCTTAGAAATTAAATGATATCCCAAAAATATTTGGATTAATCCCTATGTTTTTTTTGTACCATGATAATGCGTCTATGAAAGCATGATATGCCTTTAAAACCAAGTTTGTTCGATATATTCTTCAACAGACTTATAAAGAGGTGAATTTTCTTAACAAGATGAACTGATTTGGATGGTTACTAATAAATTTGATCAAGACCTCACCAGTAGTTTTTGAGTTATCCTAAAAAATTAAATAAAAAATTAAATAAAAAATTAAAAAATTAAATAGGTAACAACAATAACAAAATTTTTGTAGGTAACAAAATTAAAATTATTTAGTTTCAATTCGAAATGGTTCAATTAATTCTGATCGTTCCCGTTTTATATAATTTTCTATTAAAACCTACCTACATTCCCTACATCTGTTTTAACCTCTTAAATGGTCGTTAGTAGTTTCCGGGCTTTTGCAGTCTGCGAAGCGAAAACTCTAAGCACATTAGAAAAAGAAAAAGTCATAATTAGACTGAAATTCACTCGAGTAGCACTTCGCCACTTTGAAATGTGGTCTTAGATAAGATCTTAGTTTTAATTAAGTGAAAATGAAAGACATTTTCGTTTCTGTGATTTTAGCATTTATTGGTTAGACATATTTCGGAGAAAGTCTGGTATTTTAGCTGACAACATTCAATCAACTTTCCGTGACCTTGCCTCCTTTTCAACAGAAGATCTACTGAAATTCATTGAATCTTCTATTTTTGCTATTTTTATTCTATTTTTAATTCCATTTTGAGTTGACAAAGAATACTAGCGACCCGCCCCGGCTTCGCATGGTTTTATTACACGTAAAAACTTTCCTCTTGAATCACTCTATCTATTAAAAAAACCACTTCAAAATCCGTTAAGTGGTTTTGAAGATTTAAGCATACATAGGGACAGAGAAAGCGACTTTGTTTTATACTATGTAGTGATGATATATTAGCCTCCCCTAATGAGCGACAAAGCGCCCTGTCTTCAGCTGGTGGCATCCAGTATCTGCCTGCATCTAGCGCTGATCGTAATCCCACCTGGCCTGAGAGCCATACTACGTTGGCCGAGTCGCGGTCTCCCGAAACACGTTTACTCCAGAGATAGTCATTTCTCCGAGAGAAATGGCCAGTTTATTGCCACTTCAGCTTGATGATTTTTAATGATAATAAAAAATATTACTTTTAATATGAAGTGCTTAGTATGGATGTATCTATTCATATAAATATTTAATACTAGCTGCGCCCCGCAGCGTCGCCCGCGGGGAAATTTATTTATTTGTCAAATATCATATTTTTCTCGCCGTAAAAACCATCCTTGAACTTCAACGAACATTTTAAAAAAAGATTTGGCCAAATTGGTCCAGGCGTTGTTGAGTTATGCGCTTACCAACACATTTTGCGATTCATTTTTATATTATAGATTAATAATGCTGGACAATCCACACTCTACAATCATCTAAGCCCAAGCTAAGCAGTGCTTGTATTTTGGGTACTAGATAACTGACATTATCAGTACGTATAACATTCAAACTGATATTGGCGGAAACTACCCCAACCAAAAATAATATAAACCTACCCTTCTTTTTAATATTACTAGGTATATCATGGATCTAATGGTTCTTGCGATCACAAAAATGAAACAAAGGCCCGGGTCAACGACCCAGCTTGGCTATCCTCCAGCAGCATTAGTGCCACTGTGATATTTTAGTTTAAAATTCCCACAAGAGCCCAAAATGTTATAAATACCCAACTTGGAATGTGCCAAGTTCCTAGTTTCGTTTGAATGAGCTTTGCATATTGTCTCTTTTGCTGGCTTTTTGAGGGTTAGTTGAGAATTCGTCACATTATTAGACACTAACGACCCGCCCCAGCTTCGCACGGGTGTATTATTTTAAGTTACAATCAGTAAAAGTTTTAAATTTATATGAAATAACTGACCAGTCATATATATCAGTATAAATACCCAACTTGGAATGTGCCAAGTTCCTAGTTTCGTTTGAATGGGCTTTGCATAATGTCTCTTTTGCTCGCTTTTTGAGGGTTAGTTGAGAATTTGTCACATTATTAGACACTAGCGACCCGCCCAATCTTTGCACGGGTATATTATTTTAAGTTACAATAGTAAAAGTTTTAAAGATATCAAAAATTCCTGACCAGTGAATTTTGAAATCTAAAATCGACTCGGACGAAATCATCAGCATGTGATGATGATGATTTGGACAATCAACAAAACATCATCTAACTAAACCATCCCAAGTTAAACAGAGCTTGTGTTATAGGTGCTATATGACTGATAAACTTACTGAAACATATAACATAGAAAGATATTTCAGTTATTTAAAGAAAAGACCGCGAACCATAGAACTTATATTTGCAGATTGTACAAACATTTTTCCCAAGGCGGGAATTGAACCAGCAACCTCTTGAAATCATACTTAAATGACCTATAAGTATGGTTTCAGTGGGATAAGCGTTACTGATTCCAGGAAAATGGTTGTCATTCCTCCACCATATTAGATACTGGGGGAACAGACTAGGGAACGTTTGGGAATAATCCGATCATTTCAAATTCCTACTAAAGATAAAACACCTCATAAAACAACCGTGTTATAACGCCAGCTCATCTCCGCTCAAAAAAAGACCTTAACGACTAATAAAAAAGCTTCAAGTTAGCGACCGACATAGCACCTCGGGAGAACTTAGTTAATTATGGGGATGGAATGGAATGGCATTTGTCGGAACTTTGAGAAATACTCTGCATGCATTCTTTTTAGAATTATTGATAGGTCAATGACTCGAGAAAAAGGTTTAATAATGGTACAGTGTCTAAGTAGGTAATTTATTGATCATTGTACTCCAAAGTTGGTCCAATCAGATGACCTATACAGGGAAATTCACAATGGCACATGGAATTCATTCGGACATAAACATGTGGTTTCCGACACGAATTTTGAAAAAGCTTTTCAAAAAACCCGGTCACCGGCATTTAGATTCAAAATTGACCAAACTTTTCACGGAGTCATTTAGAAGAAGCTCTTGCTTGGCGGAATCCCATCCAATTTATAACACAAAATCATGATTTATGTAAAGTAACGTTATATCGTATGAAGTAATAAGTGAATGAAGATGATTTTTGCACTATTAGCCCACCAAAACTCTTTCTTTGATTTATCTGTGTGTAAGATTTTGGGGGTCAATTGCAGGATAAACAATACTCCGTTGGAGCATTTTCTCATATTTCGATAGGAAAACCGGCGCGATGGAGTAAGGAAGACGCCTCAGGAGACGCTACGCATTTCAATTATTTCAATTATACTAGTTTTATTTTTTCTATTCCTTGATTGTATTTTTCTTTGTTAATAAAGATGCATATTTCAGTGTTTGTTATATTATATGTTACATTAGTTGATAATAAAAATCTTGAAAAGTACTCAAAAATGTTTTTGTACAGTCAACGAGTATAATGTATGAAGAAAAATCTTGGACTAGAGTTTAAAGAAATAAATTAATTTAAGGGTTTATTTATTTATGTTAACATACTAGTGATACACATAAAAATACTAACATGGAATATATAAACATAGGCTTAGATTGCTTTATCGCTTTATGCGTTATTTGACAAACTAATGATTATTCTTCCAATGTCTCGTATATAAATCACATCGAAATTTGGTGATAATTCTACAAGCCTCCAGACAATTAATAACAGTTATCGCATACTATGATATTGGCTCGTAGAGAAATAAAGGAAAACTAAGAGGGAAGGGAACCAAACTATGTAGTAAAAAATATGTTTTATGAAGGATTTAATAGTATTGAATGGATAAAACTATATTTACCCCCGGGTGAATACAGTTCCTAATATCGCATCGAATCCATTAACACCTTATCTCGTCCATAAAAATTTGAAAACTAGCTTGTACTAGCTACATAGTTTCACCTATTTCTAGCTTGTACTTCCAAAACTTTTAATGTCCTTTTTTGGTTTAGGTATAGTGTTTTATAATTAAATATGTTTTTAAAGTTTTATACTAAATTAAGAAATACAATACAAATTATAGTAGCGTTTGATTGGTGATATATAAGTTGAGTTATATGGCGCTCATTAGGGGAGGCCTATGTCCAGCAGTGGACTAATATAGGCTAATGATGATGATGATGATATAAGTTGATGAATTTGAGCCCACGTCAATGATATGATAAGACAAATAACATACCTCCTACTACCCTTCCTCATATCTTTATACTCGATAAACGGGAGTTGTTCATACTATGTGACCTACAACTTGTATATTATACCTCTGGCTAAGGTACCCACTTAATCTCGTGTTCCTTGGGTGATTAGCAATTAAATTGGAGCCGGGATGAGGGTTGCCCTGATTTTGTAGCGGCTCTATCCGATTGTGTAGAAGCGGTGTTTTTGCAGGAATATTTGATTCAATGAAGGTAAGCGACGCTTTTAAGATAGTCGTTAGGTTTCCGGAGCGGTTTGGAAGTAAGTTATAGCACTTTTGTAGCACCTGGGAGCAAGTTTTGGATCTAAAAAGGAGTTTTATAGTAAATCTTAGGAGCCTTGTGAGAAGTTATAGCAGTTTTGTTCGGTACAGTCGTTCTTGAAGTACCTATATTTAATGTAACTAACCTGACTTTGTTTAATAATGTAGATGAAAAGAAACCAAGAAATCAAATTATTTTATTTTCAATGAAAATAACAACAAAAGAATAGAAACTAATAAAATCTTGTCAGTATTAAAATGTTTTTTAAGCAGACTGTTATAAACAATCAAGAAGTAGCACACACTATTACGAAGATAGTAAAAAATTGCATATAATGACGAGCGGGATAGTGAGTTCTAGATTTTTTGTGAGTGAGAAGTACAGACAATTACGCATCTTAGTGTCTAATGTCAAGTTAATTAAACAACCAAAAGAAAAATGAAAAGAGGAGACATAAGAATATAAGAACTTAATTTACTTGACCAAACAAAAACTAATGTGCTGTTCGTGAGATTGAAATGTGTGCAAAATAGGATTTTTCAAAAAAAAACGAAAGAATTTGTTAAGAAAAGTTCCACAAATCGTGTTTTTAAAACACGCAATCCAAGATAAAAGGTTCGAAGTATCATTTACCCAATTGTGATAATTGGTTATAGGTTTCACAGATTCTGTGATAAAAACGACTTTGAAACAAAATTGCTAACTAGCACTACTCTTAAGTAGTACTCGTAGTGCCTAGATATTATCGTAGTAAGACTTGCATATTCCAATACGAAGGCACCTGGTCTGTTCCATTCCAAACAACCAACACAGCACAAAGTCATGTGCTCGCCTTTTTCACAATCAGGCAAGATGTAGGCCTGCAAATGAGAACACGCCTACACTTCGGTGCAAAATGATAGTTCACTGAGTCTTTTATATTTATAAATGGCATTTAAATAAATATAAGATACATAAATATTGCTCGACAATCCACACAGAATCATCTAGCCCAAAGCTAAGCAGAGCTTTTGTAAAGAGTAGAGATGATTGATATAAGTACTGATTGAATACAAAACATTATATAGATATTGTTTTATTAAAGTTAGATATCACCAAGAAACTTGGAACAAATATTTGCAGACCTTATAAACATTTGTCCTAAACGGGAATCGAATCTGCAAGGAATTCGCGGGCCGACCTTCGTCCGCCGCGCCACATCGGTAGGCTAACTTATGTACCTACATTTAATATGGTAGATACTCACCTACCTAGCTGTTTGAGAAAGGTTTATGAGGCTAGTCCATAATTATTACTTGCATGTTATTTTTATTGGTTCCCCATAGCAAAAAACCCTTAAAAAGGAATTTTCGGATGTGATTATTATGCTGGATTATAAAAAATATCTCTCAGAACTACCTTCCTTTTTTTAAATCATTTCAAACATTTGACATATTTTGGAATTTGCCATTAACCTATTTCGGAAAAACGCTAACGCTAGGACAGAAATATTAAAGCCTTGTTACAATCCAAACTGTCTTAATTACGTTGAACAAACTTAACGCTTCCGAAACACAATTATGTCGTCACGAATTATTTATAATGGAACTCACGTGACGTAGTTCAAGGAACTGATTCTGGTTAACGATTTTTATTTAAAACTAGAGACAGTCATGTTTAAATAATACTTATGATTGAAATTTTCTTTTTTTTTGTTCATAACTTGTTTGATAAGATAAAAGTAGGTATAAACTAAAAAGAAGGCCTAATTGTACGTGTATTTCAGAAATAAATTATTCAGTAAGTATAAAAGTAATAAGAAATGAAAATCTAATGTTAATTGGAGACTGTTGCAAACAATCTAGAGGTAGCTCAACTCTTCTTCATTAAAACCATTAAGAACTTTCCCCAACACTGCATGGCCACGCTATATCAATGCTAATGCGCTGCGCCAGATACTCACTAGCTCTGGTGCTCACGCGTCGCATTGACCAAAAGCTCAGAATAAAGTGATATAAATTGATATAATAAGGGAAGAATCTTTAGGTAGGTAGTTGTTTGTTCAGCGGTGGATTTTGTTCTGCTAAGACGATAATAGAAGATAATCAGCAGCGCTGTTCCTGTTATCAAACCGGCTACCGCTTGCCAGAGTTGAGGCTCTTTAAATAAGTGATGTATCAAGTTTCCCCCACTTTAATATTATTAACTGAAACCTAGTATCATACCGCGACAACAAGTTTTCAACTCGCTCAACTTTGCAAATACAGTTTGACATTGAAATATTTATAACTCGACTTGAGGGAGGTAAAGTATTATGTTTTGATGTAATTTTGCTGTTAGTAACCAATATGAAAAAAGATAAGACGTAGCTTCATTTCATATTGGTAAAACTTACATATTATATATTCAACAAATATTATGTTTATTTTTTATTATTTATATAAACACCAACATTACCTTGTAGGTAAATTAAAAAAATCAACTGTGAAATAGTTTTTGCAAGAGATATTTTAATACAACCCCAATAAAAAGAAAAAAATGAATTGCTTGTAATTTCCATTATTTCCACAATTTGACATATCGTTAACGTATGCATTACATACGTACCTAGTACGTACCTGCGACAAACCAGGGTTGCTGCTTATGGCAACTCAATGTAGACATTTATCATTCCCGATAAGTGCTCTAGATTTAAGAACAAAAAAACCTGCAGCGTGCCGTTTTCGTTGCTCTGTACTATACAGACGACATCTGCCCTTTGCTTCGAGGCCTTTTGTAACAGATAAGAAATGGCGTTTGTTGTGATCGTGCGTCTAGTTTTCTCGTTCTGGGTCGATATTTTTGTGAAGTTGCTGAAGTTTTTGAAAGTCAGGCCAAGTATTTTAGATAAGACAGTTTTAAGATCATTAGTCTTGCTTTTGGCACGTGTTTTGCTTAGTGGATTATGGTTTTGATGAAGAAATTTAATTTTCTCACGATGCTTAGTATTAGAAAAAAACAAAAATTAATAGATTAGACTTATGCTGTAGATTGCCACTTAAGTGACATTAATCTGTTGTTAATGACATTGGAGACAATATACATTTCGATGCCATGCCAGTGAATTGATAACATGGAACAATTTTACTTCCATACAAATACCTAGCCAAGTGGCGCTTATGACAAGTGATTACGCTTATTCGCTTGTCTACCCTCTATCGATTTTGATTCGCTATCGTTTGAGCGAAGACGATTGTAGAAATATAATTTCTTCGAAGATAATGCTGGCTAGGCCCGCTGTAGGTATCTTGTCAGTAAAGTCTCGGGCTCTAATGATAAATTTAAGCCTATTTCATATTTAAAACTGTAACGTTAAACTCTATTCAAATACTAGAGGCTGATTCAGTTTAAAACTACCAGAATTATCATATCTTATTAGCATGAAAAGTTAAAACCTTCAGGAAACTTTGAACCTGGTCTTAAATTCTTAGACTGAAATGTAAAGACCGTTGAACTTTAAGGTAAGGCATATCTGTAATGCGACTACCTACTACATTGAGGTAGAAGCTTATTTTGAGCATTTATTAATAAACTAGCGACCCGCCCCGGCTTCGCACGGTTTTATTATAAGTACCGAACGGGATAAAAAGTATCCTATGTCCTTCTCCTGGCTCTAAACTACCTCCCTGCCAATTTTCAGCTAAATCGGTTCAGCCGTCCTTTAGTTATAAGTGAAGTAACTAACACGACTTTCTTTTATATATATAGATTCGTAGATTATATGGGATTTGGTAGGGCCTCAATCTAGTGCGGGAATATTAATAATAATTATAAATAATTACCGAAAATCCACGTAGCTATTTAGGGCCTCATTAGGGGATGCCTATATCCAGCAGTGGATTAATTTAACTTTAGTATAAATAGGAATAGATTTTAAGAGAATTATTAGTAGTTGAGAACGTTAAGATAAACCCAGAGCTACTAAAATGTCTATTTAAAATTTCAGCCCAGTTCGTGTTAGTACGGTTCATAGTAGACGTATGTTAAAAAAGGTACGAAACAAAGTACTTTTACAAAAAAAAAATATAGACTTTTCTAAGAGCTTTTGGAGCCTAAAGAAATAACTAGAATTATTAATTCTAAGTTTTGAATTCTTAGAATGGAACTCCCGCGCGTAGGCAATTTACCAGTTTCGTTCAAAAACTCCATCTCCCATAATCTGGCTCATCAAAGGAGGCTGCAAACAGCGGGTAATCCCGGTCAACAAGCTGGGGTTATGTAAATATTTGCACGGCCCGCTATCCCCGTTCATTCGATTATACTTTCGTTTCAGAGCTGCGGTTTTGAATCTGAGAATGAGGGTAGGTGCTGAATGGTTTTGTGATACAGAAAACGTGTGTCTTTGTTTTGCTATAAGATATCAATAGCTATCCTTTTCCCTAAAGTTTACCAAGGCCGAGTCAAGAAAGTGCATTGGCTGTAAAATTTACCATTTAAAAAGCCTATCGGTATGCTTAAAAGCCGCCATGTCCCCCGTGGCCGGGCCAAAGGCGAAGGCGTGCGAGTTATATCCTATTGAAATATGAAAGACTGCGTTTGCGATGCTGTACCAATGTGATACTACCCGCACGCCTTCGCCTCCAGCTCGGGCACGGCTTCAGTTATTGTGGCGACTTCAATTTGGCAAAATAATGAATTCGTTGCGGTATTTCTATTAGTTTTCTATCACACCATAGGGATTTCTTTCAGGCAACTAAAAATTCCATTTGATAAGCTGCGGGCTGTTAATAATATCCTTTTTGAACTCCAAAATACTCGATGTTTCAATGTAATCAACTGTTCGTTGTTTGAATCAGGTTATCGAGAAATTTCCAGCTTTTTATAAACAAACCCACAACCAGGTTCTTTATTTTTTTCGCTCAAAATCCAGGTAAATAACAAGATTCCGTGAAACCAAACAAGTCCTTCTCGCAAACAACCTTGTTTATGAAAATCCTTGAAATTAGAGCCTCCGCTGGGGTTTGTTTTCATCACGACTTCATTTCAGTCCGCAAATAAAAGTAAACAACTTCAACCTAACATTTATTTGGGTATAATTTAAAAATTCTACACTCGGACAGCGTTGACAGGGCTTCTTGTCCGAAATACGTGTCCCGGAAAATTTCTGGTTAGTGCGAGTGTCAAGCGAAGAGTGAAACGCGTTGTCAAAAGTTATTTTTGTTTCGAAAACTGTACGAAGTTTCTGCTGACGAGGAATCAACATGAAGTGAGTGACAGATTATTTTTCGGACTTGTTATGGTTGGATTGTCATTTTACAGAGACTTAAAATTACGTCCTAAAGGTTGCCATAGATAGAGCCACCCATTGTGGAACTGTTTCAGAGTTTGTATTTTTGTAAGTTCTGTTTTTCTTTGTCTTGTTGTTCAATAAAGAGTATTTTAATGTGATTTTTTATTGATTTGAGATGCTTTTTTCATGCTTTGATCATGAAAAGAAATTCTTATCTACCTATATTTAATGTAAGAACCCTGTTCCCATGTAAGTGACATTGTATAATTTTTTTTTTAGAATAAGCGAATGTTAAACTTGAAACGTGTATAAAATTAACGCTAAATTGGATTTCTGGCAAAGCTGTCTTTCATGGTCTTTAATCTTGGACACCTCATTAAATTTTGCCGTTCAGCATTTTCATCTACATCGACATTAACCGAAACTATGTTAAAATCTGAATTGAAGCCCTGGAAGAGATAGATGCAGTATGAATATAGTTATATAAATTTAAATACGTAATGACAGCAAATACTAGTTTTAAAACCAACTCTCAGTAGGTACCTAATCACCATTGAATGACTGACTATCCTTACACATAACATGCAAAACATGCATTTTATTTATGGCATATTTTCTTTTACTTTTTTCCAGTGCTTTTTGCTTGTTTTTATCCTTCTTTTTTACATACATTTTCAATTTTAGAGAAGACAAAGAGCGAAAAGCAATTGCAAGTAATATACAATTTTTTTATCCTGTTTTTTGCTTTAAAAAGGATTGAAAACATTGTTGTTACTTTTAAATCAGTATCTTAGACGATGCGAGACACTCGAGCTGTTATGACATGTATTCTTTTAATTTTGTCCCAGAATCTCTTCTTGTACTTGTTTCAACAAAACGTTTCCTATTCCTTTTAATTTACTCCTGCATAGAAATTGCTTTTTCATTGGAGTCGTCCAGATTTATTTATAGTACCCAGCTTGACTGTTGATTAACTTCTTTCGCGAGCTTGTTTGTCCGTAGATTTTGCTTTTATTACGTGACAAGATGACCAACGTTATGATAATGCGGCGATAAAAAACGTTTAAAATAGTTTGTCTAGACTAAAAAGAGGGCGCTTTTTGTATCGTCATCATCATCATCATCATCAGCCTCGGTATATTAGTCCACAGCTTGAAACAAGCCTCCCCTAATGAGCCATAGCGCCCTGTCTTTAGCTTCAGCCCAGTCTTTCGCAGATCGTCATCACACCTGGCCGGAGGGCGCACTACACTAGTTTTGCGAAGTCGCGGTCTCCACTCAAAACACGATTCATCGCGTAAAATGGCTGGCCCACTGGCACTTCTGGTTGCTAATTATTTGGGCTATATCAACAACTATGTTCATCTAGCACGATGCTGAGTGGAGGCTATTTTTGCCATTAAATTGCCATAAAACTTTGGTTCTCTGTCGGACTTAAATTTTTGTATAGATTAAGTTATAGAAATATCCTTTTAAATATTATTATTTGCCGCATTAGCCATTAGGAAATACGCCGCAGAATATAGATTCCACATCTTGTCTTAATCCTACAAATATGAAAACAAATTGATTCAAAAATACATCAGCAATATCCACTGATATAATTTCAAGTATCCATGTGCATTGGAATGCAACGGAGGGCAACTTGCAAGATCAAATGCCTGGAGACTATCCATCTTGCGTGAGTGACGAAGCAAATGGGATTTCGTGTCGTAATGGAATATTTTATCTGAAAGAACCCTGAAGGGGATTGTTGTATGTTCTACGTTGATTTTACAAGTATGTATGCTTGGGGCCATGGGAGATGACAAATAAATAGAGTGGCTAATAAAGGTTAATGCCCAAAAACAGAGTACCTAACGAAAACAGAGTTTGGTGGCCACCAAAGGCATCTTCGTACCTATTTCTTCCAAACTAGATAAAAAAACTACTACAGATGCATTAAAAAAGCTTATGATAGATTTAACAAACTGATTTTGTGAATTTAGGAAATTCCTTTGTTTAACGGAGTTAGGTATATGATAAAATAAGTGGGGGGGCCACTTGAAGTGCTGTTTGCGCCAAAACTCAGAAATGTATGATATGTGAGTGTGTAGAACAGTTTATTTATCACTGCTTACTTTTGGAAAAGTTCATAGCGCAACTATTGTCATTATAACTATAGAATTTGCTTTGCAATTATATTACAAAATTTGTTTTTGCCCGCGTTGTTTCTAAGAAAATTTAAAAGGTTATGTCTTGTCTATCCCATTCGAACTGATTTATTTGATAAAAGTCTACATTATTTCAGCCCAAGAACTGCGTCTATTCAAATTTCAGCCCAATCCGTTCAGTTGTTTTGGCGTGAAGAGATCAATTTAATCAATCATCAATTTAATTATTTATATATTCATCTATCTATCCGTGCAAGCTTTCCTATTTTTAATCTAAGTGTAGAGTACTTTCTCTCACGTTCGAATATGTGCGCAGTTAGGCGCTTAGTGTATGGAATAAAACGGAAACTTTTTAATTTTCATAAATATAAACTTGCCTATGTATTCTTGTTTGAAAGAAGGAGATGGGTTAAAGAGACGAGTGAGTTATCCGCGTTTTGAGTCATGTTTACAAAGGAAATCTTATTGTCCACTTGATAAAAATAAATGTACTTAACAATTTTCGGTTATTACATTTCCTAATTTTTGTTACAGGTCTGCAGCACAAACCTGTTGCGAATGGTAAGTTGAAAATTAAATAAACATTTTACTTGACTATGTTAATATTATACAAGCCTTAAAAATCCTTATTCCCATTACTTTCACATCCTATTCGTTTAAGATGAGTAACCCATCTATCTATGGCTACAATAACCGAACAAGAAACAAGGATACAATAATTCATATAAATTATTCATAAAATTGTGGCCTTATAACGATAGTGTCAGAATTTAGTGCTTAAAAACTATTGGTATATCAACAGCTATCGCTAATTTTATTTTAAACATGGCTCTCATACATCGTTTCTATAGATTGAATTTTTTTGAGAATTATTGGTAGAGCTGCCTAAAAAAAATATCCCATCTATCTATTGTCTAAATCTTAATATCTTTATTAACAACGAAAATTACAAGCAAAGGAATAGAATAATTACAACTAGTATCGTCTTGAATTTCGTTCTGCTTGTTGTCAATAATAATATTAAGGTTTTTTGAAAATGTTAGTCTATACTTATTAATACTTATGTCTTTGAAAATAGGATTATAATTAAGTCAATTTTTATGTCTTTAATAAAGTATAGGTAGGTATGTGTCTCTAGCTTAGACTATTGACAAAGGGATAGATTCTAAGTTCTCTACTCTAGTAACAAATACTATTTCCTTCATTTACCTAAGTATCTAAGTAGGTTTCTAAATGGCCCTTGAAATGACTGCTAGACTTAATTAAAATTGCCTCTTGTTAACTCAATTTAGTTTTATTTCGTTCAACAACTCCAAAATTTACATCGAGCGGAATTTCCATTCCGACGAGCCCGAAAATTTTTGTGAAAGTTTCAAAATTTTCAAGTGCAAAAGCCGCCTTAGCGTGCGCACTTCTGGGCGAGTTTGTCACTCATTTGAATAACAAGGGAAACCTTTTTTCTCCCCGCTTTTACCACCTCCGCATATCTAAATATTAGAAAACGTTGCGGTATAAACCCCATAGGCTTAGACGTACTATGAAAATCTTTCGACCTTTACTCTCGCACGAAATATTCCGTACCATTATCACCAAGGATAGTTTTTTGTTGTGCTACATGCTGCATGTTTGGTACTCTTTCACGCAAAAACTACTGAACGGATCTTGATGAAATGTGGCACAGAGATAGATTATAGTCTGGAATAACACATAGGCTATATTTTATCCCAGAATTCCCACGGGAACGGGAATAACGCGGGTGAAACCGCGGGGCGCTGCTAGTTATCTATAAAACAGCAAAATCATGTCTGTTGTATGGGATCTCTCATAAATAGGTTTTTAGCGGCAACTGAAATACAGCATCTGTGAAAATTTCAATTGTCTTACTACACGGTTCATACAGCCTGATGCAGACGGATGATCAGACGGACTTACAGCGGAGTCTTAGTAGTAAAGGTTTCAACTGTCTACCTTTTAGATCTCTTTCTAATGAACCGATGAATCGATTTACAGCCCATTGACAGACGGATAGTAAGTGGAGGTAAAAACAACAGCTTAATTGCAAGTGGAAAGCAGTAACAAACTTTGTTTTTATAGTGCATGCCTAATAGGGATCAAAATTACCTAATCAGATTTCGCGGAAGCACTTCAAAGCGACATCCGAGTCTACGCAAACCATCAGTGCCCTTTAGCGGCAGACGTTGAATATATCAAACAAAATCTAATTCCCATCTAATCTGACCATCTGGAACCGCTTACACGCTGTAAACAGCTGGTTAAGTTTATAATTTCCTGCTTCAGGCGTCTATCATATATCTAAATACCTACTTATAATATTTATTATATGAATGAATTATCTTTGTAGATCCTTATCATGTAGAATGCTTTCAGGATGTAGTACAGAAATAACTATAGTTGTAGATCCACAGCATGTAGCATGCATGCAGCATGTACGTACGTACACAGAAAAAACTATCGTAGTAGATCTACCTATAGCATGCAGCATGCATGTAGCACAGCAAAAACTATCGTTTTAGAACTATCGTTGTAGGTAATGACTTACGTTTATCATCATCAGTTGGACACCAGATCTCACCTCATATCTTTTACAGGATGCCATTCCACTTGGTCAAAGGGTCAGTCCTACACTACGTTAGTAGAGTCACGGTTATCAAGAACACGTTTACCCCAGCGGTTTTCGGTTACGTATATATTAACCCATGTCTCGATGAGAGGTAAAGGAACCCAGCTACGCTTATTTAGCTGTGTTAGCTCTACAATTTACTCGTCAAAGGGTGAAGCCGACGGTCCGCCCGCAAATTGCTACCCCAACTGGCCAGAGATGTATCAAGCTAGGAGATAGACACATCGGGTACATGGAAGACAATCCTTATTAAAATGAAATTAAATGAATATGTTTTTTGAATACTTAGATAAGAAAAACCAAGCTAGGAATATACGCAAGAAAGTGTTTTAGAAAGGAAAACAAAAAATAGCTTGTAGTTTAAAATTTGCCTTGTCTACGTGCTTTTGTAAGCCGAAATATCACATGACTGAAAAATATGTATTACCTGTGATATAATTATATTTAAACGTGCTGTTTATATTAATTGGTTAATTTTACATTGTTCCAGTAGATGATAAATGTTCGAAGTGAAGGGAAAATCAAGTTTTACTTTTATTTCTTAAATTTTAATAATTTTAGGTTAGAATTTGCTTTATCTAAGAGCTTACTTTGTTAAAAGGGTATCTGATTACTTAGTAAGACTTGATCAAACAAATTTTGATAGTCGCAATCATCAATGTTTTTATGAAAAGCAAACAAGCCTAATTGACTTATCTATGAACTGATTTTCTAAACTTAGTGCATTTCTGATTATTAAGGATTTTAATGTAAAACAACAGTTGGAACAGTTGCAATGGTTGATAACCTTATAAACATATCACTTATCAAAATCCTTCGCAAACCGTTTATAGTAACACCAAACAAACAAAACCGCTAAAACAAATTCTACTCAATTCCAACCTCCAACTTTTGATATGAGAAGCTAACAATAGGGACGCAGATGCTCACATTATCTCTGTACAAGTTAAATCTTTGTCTGCGAACGAACAGAGTAAGTCTAATTGGATAACTTGAAAGGTGCGACAAAGAACAATTGAATTCGCTGTTGTCTGTGTTCGGTGTTGCCACAGAGGTGTTTCATACAGAGAATACGCTTTGTGGTTATATTTTTTATTGTTACAGCGTGTAATTTGTATATTTTTTTTGTTGAAAGAAATCAATCGCGTATTGTTGTCGAAGTTTATACTCGTATGTATAGTTTACCCGTGTGTAGTATAGCCGGGATGGTTCGTTAGTTATGTAATACTAGCGACCTGCCCCTTCTTCGCACGGTTTTATTATACGTATAAACCTTCCTCTTGAATCACTCTATCTATTAAAAAAACCGCATCAAAATCCGTTGCGTAGTTTTAAATATTTAAGCGTTCAAAGGGACACAATGACATAGGGACAGAGAAAGCGACTTTATTTTATACTATGTAGTGAAGTATCAAAACAATGTGCTAAATCGCTTCGCCTCAGCAAAATACATATCTACCTACAAAACATTTCCACCGGTGGTCCCATTGTTTTTACAGTAAGAAATTTGCAGAGTTTACACGAGCCAAGTATGTTTAACTATGCTTTTACTAGAGATTCGCTTACGATTGAAGTTCTATGTCAAAGTTTCTCGTGAAGTGAACCCTCTGTTTTCGTGTTGGCGCGTTATTACATTTTTGCGGTTATCTAACCGAAAATAAATGTAACACGACATAACGTAACCGCGTGACACTTTGGTGTGAAATTATAATATAATTTGACATTTTATTACAGACTCTGTCTCTCTTACAATGAAAGCTTTTTTCAAATTTTAAAAAAATAATATAATAAGTAGAAAAAACAGCTTCCTTACTAATATTAATTATATTACTATTAGATATTTTGATTTATATAGATAAGGAAGCTGTTTTAATCGACGAAATGTTTGTACACTCATTACTTCCGAACGATTACGTCAAATTGGATAATTTGTGTTTTTTACTATCAGTAAAAGATAAATAAATGAACTAAAGTAAGTTTATAACATATCGAACGGAAACATTTAGGTATAGAAGTAAGAACCCGGGTAAAGCCCGATAGGTAGGTAGACAGATAGTTTTACAGTACGAATATATTCAAGAACGCAAAAAATACTACATAGTATATTGTAGTAAATAGCTAAACTGCAAGAAATGTCTATTGTCGTTTGAATCTTGGTGTACCAATATTATTTTGTGACGGAATGCAATTATTCTAAATAAAAGATAAGTACGTCGCTTCTCGCTGCCTGTCTTCGGTCTATCTATCCCTATGTATGATCTTTAAAACTACGCAACTTTTTTGATGAGTTTTTTTTTTAATAAAAATAATGATTCAAGACGAAGGTTTATATGACTGTATAGTAATTAGTAATATACCCGAGCGAAGCTGGAGCGTATCGCTAGTAATTAAATATATTTTTTTATCAAAGTTTAGGATCAAATGTTATTAAAAATGACTAATTAGTGATCATCATCATCATCAACCTACATTGAGTGATCAAATATCATCACTACATAGTATAAATACAAAGTCGCTTTTTCTGTCCTATGTCATTATGTCCCTTTGAAAACTTAAATCTTTAAAACTTCGCAACGGATTTTGATGCGGTTTTTTTTAATAGTTAGAGTGATTCAAGAGGAAGGTTTATACATACAATAAAACCGTGCAAAGCCGGGGCGGGTCGCTAGTAAAATATAAATTATCGCTTACGTCCTTTTTAAGTCGATCAATGAATTAATTTATTAGTACAATTTTACCTAACAAATTCCCTTAGTTACAGAATCAAAGCTCACTAATCTCTCGATCTCTAGAATCGATATTCCCAAATGAAATCGATTAATCTAAAAGTAGGTACCGAGAGATTGATGTCTCGATACCAAATAGATCATTATCGGGCTTTCAGGCACAGTAATATGTTTTAGGAACAGTATGCAAGGTAAAGTGGGACACTTATTTATTTTAATCGGGGACAGAAATCTGTTTTTAATACTTAATCCTCCTAATATTATAAACACGAAAGTTTGTAAGTATGGATGGATATTTGGATGGATGGATGAATGTTTGTTACTCTTTCACGCAAAAACTACTGAACGGATATGGATGAAATTTGGCACAGAGATAGATTATAGTCTGGAATAACACATAGGCTATATTTTATCGCGGAATTCCCACGGGAACGGGAATTACGCGGCTGAAACCGGGAGGCGCTGTTAGTATCTTAATAATATTATAAATTCGAAAGTTACTTTGTCTGTAACGCTTTCACGCCTGAACTACTGAATCAATTTAAATTAAATTTGGTGCAGAGTTAAACTAGAGTCTGAATAAGGACATAGGCTACTTTTTAATGCAAAAACAAGGTTGTAAGTGGTTAAAATTGTCTATCAATAGACAAAAAAGAACTCTTTTTTACACATAACTGATATAGGTACATAAACTTGATAGTGATTTTTTATCACCTTCCCTAGTGGATCAAAATTTTATCTGCTTTTATTTTGAAAAGAGTTTGGAGCAGTTGAATTTGGACGACTTAGCATTAGGCAATCGATCATGCTTGTATCAAGTGTACTTACTTACTGTAAACTTGCACTTCTGTGCGTCGATGGTGTTCAAGTGACGTAATGGATGAGACCAATTCAATGGGGACGTCTTGAGGCTGATGATATCGACAATTTAGACTGATGACGTCACGGGTACGACAGGAGCCTTGCCCGAGGAAAAGGGAATTTATTTTGGTCGCTTCAATGTTGAAGGTACTTTTATAGTACGATAGTGTTCAAATTTGTACAAAAAATACTATTTGAAAGAATTTTTATCATTATCTATACATTGTAGTAATGGTTGTAAAGACATATGCCATATAAGTGTTTGCTTATTTATTTATTTAGAACTACCAAAAGAAGATATAAAAATTCACACAAATTAGAGAGCTCATAAAGTATCACCAGTCGTGATCGCCCAATTATAGGTAAAAATATGTTCAGTTAGGCATATGTTACAAGGCAAATGAGGTTCTTACATTATAGACATCTACAGCACTGAGACTAAAATTTACGAAGGTAATAATTGGCACTTTAGCAAAATTTATTCCAAATTGTTATGCCACAAAGTCTTCATTTTGTGTAACGTAATAAAAGATGGAGGCAGCAGTAAACCTTTGGCACAAAAGGAAAGTTTCCAAAGTTAGTGAATCGATGGACTGGAAGGCGTTTTGTTTTGCTTCGAGCATTTCATTATAGCAGAATTCCGGATATCCAGTAATTTCAATGGAAATAAAACGGCCAAAAGTGAGACTAATTCGTGCACCAAGGATTCCGTATAAACTATCAGGTTTCTGCCAGCCATTTCTGAAAAAAATAGTTTAAAGATTTTTTTTATATCCTTAAAACTGATTTATAATATAAAAGATAGCCTATGTTATATTCGTGTTTTATTCAAGGTCCAGATCTACCTGAAAGCAAAATTTAAATTTGATCCGTTCAGTAATTTTAACGTGAAACAATCCATGCAAAATTAGACATTTATTAGTGTGATGGTGTAAAAAAATCCTCAACAATATGAATATAGCCACCAATATTTTACGAATTTTTCCCTTAATTTTGCTAAACACATTGCTTTTTTCTGAATTTCTTGATTCTAGGTTAATGGGAAGTACAGGATCTGTTTTCGATGCGAGTGTCAAAAATGCGGAAAAAACGCCCGTATTTTTTATTTCGTTGACTCCAAAAGATTACACACCTGAGTGTTTGATATTAATTTCTATTTGATGTACTATACATACACTAAAATACACTAACTTTAAAGCCAGGCAGATAAAAAAAATGTTCCTAAAACAGTTATCTTATGAAAAAAAAAAGAAAAGTTTTAAATATTTTTCTCTTTCACGGAACCTTAAAAACGAACAGGATCATTGCAAAGAATGGCGTACAATCTCAAAAAAAAAAGAAAACAAAATCGTGGAAAACCAATATCCTGTTATTTGCTAAACAAGCTAAGTTTTAATTTTTTCACAAAACGGGATGTCTTTGTCGATTTCTTCTTGAAAATATCCTACATTTTATAACACGGAATTGTTGCATTTCAACAAAATAAAAACCAGTACACAGACAATGAAATAAAAAACTGTAATTAAATATTGGTTTTACTGACTGAGTAGGTAAGTTAATAAAATGAATTTAAAATTTACTGATTTTTAAAGGCGTGTTATTTGATTAACGTTCAGTTTCATCATATTTACTTTTACGAGCGTTTTAACTTTTGTTTGTTTTTAGCTACAGGTTATAGAGCAAGGATTCCCAACCTTTTACCCTATGTGCCTCACCCAACGTTATGCAAAAATACTACGCCCCCCTAGGGCTTGAAATGGGGAGAAATATGAAAATTAAACAAACAATGAAAATATGAATGTGTTCGTTTATTTTTATTCAAATGACAAGTAGGTACATTTAGTGAGAGCACTGTGGCTGGACTTTATTAACCAATTGGTGAATCCGTGGCTTCCGTGGTAGTAGTCAATGCACAGTGAAGATCATTTTCAACATGCAATCTGTTTCTTTGTTTAGTTTTTATTCCCAACAGCGTTGAAAAGCCACGTTCACAAAGGTAGGTAGTTGAGAATGGTAAAAGAATACGCAGTGCTTCCTTGCTGACAATAGGATAAATGGCATAATATTTTATCCAAAACTCAGTCAAATCCAAGTGGCTGAAGTTATCACGAGCAGACGAATCATTTTTCACGTCCAAAGCTTCTTCTTGCAATATTTCGGGCAGTTGATCGATATCAATCATAAATGGATTTCTTATTAATTTATGAATTTCGTCATTAGTAAAGTTTTCGGGAAAATATCTACAAAATTCAGCAGCCAGACCGTCCAAATGACTCATTATGTGTTCAGAAAAATTTCCAGTTTCTTGAGTATCATCCAGCATTGAGGAGTACTTGGGAAAAGCTGAGTAATTTTGAGCTTGCACTCGACGTTTCCACAGTTGCAGTTTTTCAACAAAGCCTTTGATGATATCGTGATGAGCCATGATATTTGATTTCATGTTTCCTTGCAGCTTCAAATTTAAGCTATTCAACGATTCAAAAATATCCGCAAGATATGCAAGGGATAATTGAAATGTAGCATTTGAGAAAGAGTTATGTAGGTCCATTTTTCCTTGCCGTTCAAGAAAAACTAAAACCTCATCTTTGAGCTCGAATAATCGTGAGAGCATATTTCCCTTTGACAACCATCTTACCTCTGTATGAAATAACAGCGTCTTATGAGTTGAGGATAAATTATCACAAAGAGCAGCAAATACTCTCGCATTGACAGCACTGTGTTTAATATAGTTCACGATTTTAATGGCAATTTTAAGAACCTTGTTCATCTCTTCGGGAAGTGTTTTAGCAGCCAATGCTTGTCTGTGTATCATACAGTGTGTTGATAGTATTGACGGATTTTTCTCTTTTAGTAATGTTACAAATCCTGAACGACAGCCAATCATGCTGGGAGCGCCGTCTGTACAAACTCCAATAAGTTTTTCCCATAAAATCCCATGAGTATCGAAAAATTCAGTGAATACCGCCATAACATCAGAAGCTCTTGATGTGGTTTTCAAATCTCTGACAAATAGTAGTTCCTCTTTTATATTTTCTTCCGATATGTAACGTGCAAATACTAGAAGTTGGCAACAATTTGCCACATCAGTGCTTTCGTCACACTGAACGGCAAACCAGGGAGAAGACTTGATCCCCTCTACAACCTGTTCTTGTAGATCTGCACCCATATCATCGATACGCCTTTTCACTGTGTTGTCTGAAAGTGAAATATTTGACAACTTCTTCTTCTCCTGTGGCCCTAGTACTATTTCTGTTGCTTTTAATAAACAAGGCTTCACGAGGGTCTCGCCAATAGTGTGAGGTTTTTGGTTTTTAGCTATAAGCAGTGAAATTTCATATGATGCCTCAACGATTTTACCTGTTGATGGCACGAACGACGCCGCTGTATTGGCCTGAATTCGTTTTAGTTCTCGGCTTTTCATCACAAAATATTCTTCCGGTTTATCTTTTAATGCGCCATGTTTGGTTTCGAGATGTCGCATGAGCCGTGTAGGTCGTAACGCATCGTTACTTAGCACCTCGTAACAGATCACACATTGTGGTTGTTCAGTTCCGTTTTTATTTGTAACAGTGAAACCAAACTTGATGTAATCATCACAGTATTTTCTTTTTTTGCTAGCAGTACTCATATTTGCCAAAATTGTATTAATATTTATATTATGCGTATCCGAGCGTTAGCGACACTATCACACTTTACAACAGACAGCTAGTCACTGAGTAAGCGAGCGCGGGGTGGGGTGATGCGACCAGCGCGGTGCGGTGCGGCGGCGGCGGGGGCGGAGGTCGTGTTGTGTCGTGCCGCTAACTTCTCAAAGGTGGCACCACCGTACGGGCCGCGCGTGAGTATTTTAAGAATTTAAAGAAAATGTTATACACATATCTACCTACACAGCTGAAGGCGCCGCGCCCCCCCTTGAATCAACCTACTACGCCCCCCAAGTGGGGCGCGCCCCACTGGTTGGGAATCCCTGTTATAGAGGCTTGTTGGTAGGGTGGCTCAAGCGCATTTGTTCGGTTGTTTCATTTCCGAGTTGCATTATTCCACGATAGTGTTTTTATAATCTACGTTAACTTACATTCATATTCACAGACCCAGTATTTTTACAAGTGTAAATTAATAAAAAAACCGGTCAAGTGCGAGTCGGATGAAGGGTTCCGTATCTATAAAAAAGACAAAAAAATCATCTTTATTGTATGGGAGACCCTATTAATTTTTTTCTATCAAAATCAAATATCACTTTATTTCTTATATTATTTTGATAATTATGTACCTACCTATAGTATTAAATTGTATTAATTGATACCTATAGTATTAATTGACTACAGCGTGGTAATGCAGCCAGTGTCTTGGGGACGCTTCCGACTGGTATTGACATGAATCAATTGAGCTACCTTTAGACTGTTTGCAACCGTCTGCAGTTAGCTCAATGGTTTCAATTGTAAATACTAGTTGTAATTTTTCTATTCCTTGCTTGTAATTTTCGTTGTTAATAAAGATATTGTAATTAATGTAAAAAAGAAAATTAATTGACTTGTCTAAGTGATTATTTTGTAAGCCTAAAGAAATAAAGATATTGATTTACTGATTTACAGACGCTTATGGAAGGTTGCTGCTCAGTGCTTTTTGTCTTTTACTATAACTAGCAGGTAGGCGGGTAAATATCGATACTTGATATTTACCAATCTAATCCTCATATTGTAACGTATAAGAGAAAGAAAAAAAATTCTAAATTTAAAGGAAACATGCTATCAAGAAAACATGATCACTACATAGTATAAAACACAGTCGCTTTCTCTGTTATATCCCTTTGTATGCTTAAATCTTTAAAATGACGCAGCGTGTTTTTTAATAGATAGAGTGATTCAAGAGGAAGTTTTATACGTATAAAAAAACCGTGCGAAGCAGGGGCGAGTCATTCATAAATTAATTACAACAATTCTCTTTATAAAAAGTCTACCAACGCTGCTTTTCTGACTAACTTTGGTGCATGATGCGTGTCTACACGACTGAAAGGCCAGCCAAATAAAAGTAGCTATTCAAGTCATGTGATTTTGATAAGGTTACAAAGTAAAGATTTTATGACTCAAAAACAAATAATACTTTTAATGAAACTAGTGATAAACCTAAGTCAAATGAAACACTTTCTAATTGCTCTAATTCCTGTGCCTTTTTTGATCATTAAAGGGCTTAACTAAATATGCACATATTCCACTAAGTAAAATATTCTCGACGCATATTACTATGTTTCATAAAGACAGAAAAAACTACGACTGAACTATGGTGTTGCGTGCACTAACACATTAAATTATTGAAAGCGTTAAACGAAAGTTGAATAGAAAGATGGAGACGAAAATTGAAGATGAAAATGTCTGAAAGACCACACAATAAATGAAATAAAATAAAAAATAAAAAAGCCTTTTATTTCCAGTAAATTTACATTTCAAAAAAATCTATGTATATGTTAGTTTTATTTAGTTTATTCTATGTTATTTATTTGTCTCTTACTTAGTATTTATAGTAACCTATAGATCTACCGGAATCCCAGAATGGGTGAAGGCCTCCTCCAGTGATGCCCATTTGTCTCTGTCTTTCGCTACTTGTCTCCAGTTTGGACCAGCTACAGCTTTTATATCATCTTCCCATCTTGTTAAAGGTCTACCTCTTGTTCTTTTGCCTAGTGGGCCGTTCCAGAATGTTACTTTTTTGGTCCATCTATGATCTGTTAGCCGCGCAACATGTCCTGCCCACTTCCACTTTAATTTTTGTGCGTAACGCGTTACGTGAGAGCGTTTGTTGCTTTAGTAATTTTTCTTATTTGAGTGTGTCGTATTTTATCCAGCTTCCTTATCTTTAGCATACTTCGTTCTAGTCCTCTCTGACAGACCACACAATACAAATTCAAAATGATTGAGATTGAATCCAGTTTTAAGGGTATTCCAGCTGATCTTAACTCCAATTTATTCTTTGGCAGCAAAACGTAATAAGAAAGCATTATAAAATTTAATATTTCGCTTCGAAGCGAACGAAATAAATCTAAAATATGAACCGGATTATCCAATTCAATTCGTTACGTAATTCCGGTATTAATACCGCAATTTGTTAGGCTTCATATCGATATGTGTTTCCAGTAATACTCATAAATAATAATCATTCCTTATAGCAAAATGTGGATTGAATTGCTTTACGTTCCATAAGGCAAGATGTGGATTCAATAGCACTTCTGTTTATAAGGCTGTATATTAATTTCACCCGCGACCCGCCCCGGCTTCGCACTGTGTTGTCATACGTATAAACTTTCCTCTTGAATCACTCTATCTATTAAAAAGATTAAAGCATACATAGGGACACAGAAAGCGACTTTGTTTTATACTATGTAGTGTAGTGATAACGTTAACTCCATGAGTGTTCGTCAGTTGGAATCAAGGATTTCTGTTTGCTTTACTCAGAACTGTCCACAAATAAAAGTCAAAAGTATTTATTCAATGAATAATGCTGGATAAGGCTGTGTCCCCAGTAGGCAAACGGTGAGCAGCCGACTGAGGTTGCGGCGTATCAGTTCAGTGCGCTCTTCCATATATTTTAAATTGAGTGTTCACAGTTTGCTAGTTTGCGCTCACTGTACGCAGTTTGCAACGATACGTGCGCCGACTGTCTCAGTTAGCGGCCGACGCGCAGGTTCCAATGCTTGCGATACGCACGCAAACTGATCTGAGTTTGTAGCTGTTTGCCACAAATTTGCGGCTCACTCAGTCGGCCGCTCACAGTTTGCCTACTGGGGACACAGCCTAAATCACACAGTATCTCCTATTCCTAAACTAATCAGAGCTTTGTGTTTTGGGTACTAGATAACTGACATACGAGTACTACATTCATGACTTGAACGAAAAACACATTCAACGAATAGAAACGAATTAAACAAAGGATAGGTATACAATTGAAACAATTGCGCTAACTGCAAACGATTGTAAACAGTCTAGAGATAGCTCAACTGATTCATATCAATACCAGGCGGAAACGTTAACAAGACACTAGCTGCATTACCAATTATGATACATTGCATATAGTTACATCAAACTATTATAATAAATGGGAAGGTCTGTGAAATGAATGTTTGTTACAAGTAATCTCTGTAACTACCTACTTACATAAAATTCAAAATATTTATTCCTAGGTTTGATTCACTCAAAACATGGTAAAAATAAACTGCAAAGTAAATAATTAAACACAATTTTTTATTTTTACGAAACCACACCTAGGAGGCGTGCCATAAAGTTCAGATATCTGACATATAATTTTCTAAGCGCGCAAAGCCGTGGGGCGCAGCTACTTTTAAGTACCTAGTTAACATTACAATATGGAACAACTATACTAACTAAACAAACAAATACTTGATTGCCGTACAATCTTTAATCTATCTCTGTACCAAATTTCATCCATATCCGTCCAGAAGTTTTTGCGTGAAAGAGAACAAACAATCCATCCATCCATCCATCTATCCATCCATACTTACAAACTTTCGCGTTTATATATTAGTAGGATGTCAATCTGATACTTTCCGTGTTGATTGTGCCGAGACTAGCATCTACGTAAATATCTCTCATATACCTCTGGTATGAGTAGGATACACCTTTATAAAGGTTCTTATAATCAAACATACGCCTTATTGCAAATAACCGGAGAAGCATAATTGCTTGATTAACAATCTATAATTCTTTCAGTGTCCCTTTACACACTCATAACAATAAATATGAGTAACGACAGAAGAAGCGCTTATGGGGCCGGCGATGGCTGCACAAAAGTATTCGAGGCGTTCCGGTGTTCCGTAATACCAAAAATTTTGACTGAAAACATAATTTGAAATTGAAAATTTGAAAACTTAATTTTTTTGACAAAAAACTACTTAGGAGCATACACAATTCAAATACAATAAACACCTAAATTTTGTGGAAATATGCTTGACTTACAAATCATTTTGGTGTTCCGTTTGTATGAGAAGTTCATCCAACCGCCGGCCCCTTAAATAATGAAACCATCGGCTTCCATTCATTTCAAATCTTATGGGTTTTATTTCAAGGACACGATCGTAAAGAAATCAATAGCTGGAGTTTTTAACGATGCTTTCAAAAGGTATTGAGGCGGACCGCTTTTATACCGTTTGAATTTCATCATAGCGGTATTTTTTGTAACTTCGGTTCATGTAAAATGAGATTGTTATACTACGGTTTTTATAAAAGTTTTGATTTGGGGAAATAATACTTAGATTTTCATGGTATAATTTTTGAACGCGTTTATTTTTCTATTCAAACGTGCCAACATGTGATGCATTAATGATAGATAGCACCGTATTTATCTGTAGTTGTAGGTACAATTTTAAATACAGAAACGTATGTTTATCCTTGGAATAAAACATAAACTACTTTTCATCACCTAAATAAGTTCCCAAGGGATAAAAATAGTTTTGAAACGTTTTCATAGAAACAACGCGTGCGAAGTCATGGACAGATACTAGTGAAGTAATATTTATGGACTAAATTTAGGGTAACTTTTTTTAACTTTTATTTTATTATTACAGGTCGTTTATAATTCTCAAAACCACAGAAAAGCCTGACTGTTTTTAAATTGTTGAATATATAAATAAAATAAAAAGAGGTTATGATGTAAAAAATCTTTACCTCGTAGAAAATAAATCCTTACAAAATAAATTATGGGCCATAAATTAAACCGACTCCACACTTCTGCAAACTTTTTAATAAATTGCTACACGCAATAAAAAAGTTCTGTGTTGCTAAGGCTTACATCAAAAGAGGCTAGGTGAGAGTAATTTATGTTTGCTAAGTGTTCCGATATCTATGTACATACACATTATATGCTATTAGAATTAAATCGTTTTCTCAAAACAGAAAATCCTACTAGTATTATAAACGCGAAAGTTTGTAAGTATGGATGGATGGATGTTTGTTACTCTTTCACGCAAAAACTACTGACGGATATGGATGAAATTTGGCGCAGAGATAGATTATAGTCTGGAATAACACATAGGCTATATTTTATTCCGGAATTCCCACGGGAACGGGAATAACGCGGGTGAACCCATGAGGTGCTGCTAGAGAAAAAATAATTATCAATTATCAACATCAACTATCTTATAAAGTGGACTTTGACTACTAACCTACGTAGTTTGTTTAACGACTTTGATTCTCATTATGCATATATTATATAAAGTACAGTACAGTTAAATATTTATACATTTTTGATAACCTCCTCATAATGAAATCTCTTCCAAATAGTAATTTTAAAAGTATTTTATAATAATTTGTAATGCATTTAGTTCCTTGTTTTTATTACAAACCATCATAAACTACTAAAATTAATATTAACGTAATTTTTTTGGTAATTTTAATATTTTTACAATATTTTATATTTTTTGCTAGATGGTGCTGTGTGTATTGTCCAGCATTACTTATTTATTTAATTTGGATGACACTTATCCTGAAATATGCGCATGCAAAAACAAGATCCCAAATACCTACGTACTGAAAACTACAGTAGATGCGATGTTATAGAACGGACTGAAGAATTATGTTTCTAGGGCGATCCAGATCGCAAGTTGTATGATCTATAGTCTACGCTGTCTGAACTTCACGAGTAGATTGTGAGTTATTTATTGGTTAAATAGACTAAGGCTGAGTTTCCACCAAGGATAAGCAAAGATGCGTAGCGAGTTATGTGTTTGTTAAGCCAATAGAGGAGTTGAAATGAAGCGATTCTGTTGGTTCTTAACAAACATATCCCTCGATACGCATCTCTGGAAACGCAGCCTTTACGTAGAATTGAATCGTTTCTTGTGCAAATTTTATGAAAATTTATGTCCCTGTCAACGAATTCCGGGAGTCTAATCGAGTTTATTTTAAGATTGTACTACGAGTAGATACTGAACTTCTATTTTTTGTGAATAACTATTTCACTACAAACTTGTATCTAAATTTTCCCTTTTTTTTAAGGGAAAATCTAGTTTTTTTTTTAAACTAGTTAAAATATTAATGAAGCAATAAATACAAAGTAAAAGAAGAACAACCTAATTCTTACATAATGAAAAACGGGTCATTATATCCGTGTCCTCACAGGTTGGGTCTTTATCGAGGAAACCATTGCAGACATGCAGATATCTGAAATTTACAGAAAATTTACTTTTTTATTATACATTATATATATATATATATATATATATATATATATATACATATATTATGGATTATACACAGTAGGTACAGTAATTAAAAATGAAACCGACCTAGGGCGAGTCGGAAGGGTTCATAACCATTATCCATAAGAACGGTTTAGAACCATGTCTGTTGTATGGGAGGACCCTTAAATATTTATTTTATTTGATTTTTAGTATTTGTTGTAATAGCGGCAACATAAATACATAATTTATGAAAATTAAATAAACTGTTTATCTATCATCACTACATAGTATAAAATAAACTCGCTTTTTCTGTCCCTATGTCATAGTGTCCCTTTGAACGCTTAAATCTTAAAAACTACGCGACGGATTTTGATGCGGTTTTTTTAATAGATAGAGTGATTCAAGAGGAAGGTTTATACGTATAATAAAACCGTGCGAAGCCGGGGCGGGTCGCTAGTGATTCATAAAATACAGCCTGTTGACAGACGGACGGACTGCGAAGTCTTAATAAGATCTCGTTTTACCCTTTGGGTATGTAACCTTAAAAAGGGAGCCAGACTATAGCTTCCCAAAAACAAATAACATTATAACAATTAGGTACTGTTATTACTGTTTGGATTTTCCTGAATTATCATATTATCAAATTTTTTTCTTTTTTTTATGTTATACCTCTACAAATAAGCACTTATTTTATTCAAAAAGCTTAACTTAAACCGTAATTCGGTTTGTCTGAAAGCCTCTTGGACCAGTGTTCACCAAAGGACAGTCGGACAGTTATCACTTATAAGCTTCAGTGATTCAGCTATTAATAAAATATGATTTACTTTAGTAATAATTTGAGTCCGACTGAGCTCCGGAGAACACTGACCCTAGTCTCTAATTGATACTTGTTAACCTAGTACCCATAATACAAGCTTTGTTTTGCATGAGGCTAGATGATCCTACTGATATTATAAACGCGAAAGTTTGTAAGTACGGATGGATGGATGAATGTTACTCTTTCAGGCAAAAACTACTAAACGGATATGGAGGAAAATTGGCACAAAGGTAGATTATAGTGTGGAATAACAAATAGTCTATATTTTATTCTGGAATTCCCACGGGGTCGGGTATTACCGCGAATGAAACCGCGAGGCGCTGCTAGTACCGCGTAAATTGATCAGCATTAGTTTAAAATCACAATTCAAAACAACAAGTCACCGAAAGTGTATTATTAAAAACACGATTCAAACGTCCTTGCGTTCGATTCTTATATCAGGAGCAGGGTGATTCACTATGACATAGGATTTACATAGGATTTTTTTAGATTCCGAGCCCAAATCGTGTGACGTCACGTGTGTTCTAAATACGATTTTGTCCGATTCCACGCCTCTATCTGTCTTCGGTGTGTAACACGCTTGGATTGGCCATATCAAATTATTTCACCGCTCATCGATGTACTAAATAATTTAACTGAGGTATCAAATACTATTGAAAAGGTATTGTAATTTGATAGTTTCCAAATATTGAAAATCGCACTTGGTCCAGGGGTCTTAACGCTAACTGAATCACCCCCCTGTTCCATAAAAATCTAGCAACCAAAAAGGTCTAAACTCCATTTCTATGTACACTACTCATTTCCATGTAAACTCCACATTTCTATGTACACTACACAATTCGTTCACCATTGAGAGGACCCCCGAGAGCTTGTTAGCTTGAAATATTCCCGGCAACTTCATACATTGATTTATTGAATCCGACCAAGGGTCTACCTTGTTAATTGTATAGTTACTAGCTACTTGCCCTGGCTTCGCACGACTACAAGAGCAATATATTAGACACTAGTTATTTTACAAAAATATATGTAATTTAGAAAATATCATCATTCTTCGACGTTAGAGTGAAACTTCCATCAAAAATATCAAATACTCAAATATCTCGAAGACGCTCAACTTTCGACCAGGGTACCTCCTGTCAAATGTGTATGTACTGAACCCTACTGTCACACCCTGAAAGGATCAGGTCTACATACAAGAAACCCTCTAAACTAATTAACTAACTAATTTATCTAGTTTTAAGTTTTTCTTGTATGTATTTTTCATTTGTGCATTAAAGAATTAAAGTAAACAGATGTATGAATTATTATTACTCTTTCACGCCAAAACTACTTATCGGATAGGGCTGAAATTTTGAATATACGTATTCTAGCCTTGGAATAAAACTTAGACTACTTTTAATCTCGTAGATTAGTTGCCATAGGATAGAATTAGCCTTAAAACGTTTCCACAGAAACTACGCGCGAAGCCGCGTGCAGATGTTAGTCGTCAATAATTTGATGAGAAATCTACAGTCGAGTAGAACCTCCTCGTATTGTGACGTGAGTTGTAAATCTTCATGAACGATACAAATTAACTGTACTCATGATCTAAGATCCGACTGCAAGATTAGCCCGCTCATGTGGTCCTATCGGTAGGACAAAGGCAAAATCTACAGTCGAGTAGAACCTCCTCGTATTTTGAAGTGAGTTGTTCTTCTTCATGAAAAAATCTTCATGAACGATACAAATTAACTGTACTCATGATCTAAGATCCGACTGCAAGATTAGCCCGCTCATGTGGTCCTATCGGTAGGACAAAGGCAGTAGGACCACGTGGCCAGAGGGACAAATAACGAACTTGGGTAAAACCGTATAAAAATCCGCTTGGTAGTTTTTGAGTTACCTGCGTACAGACAAACAGACATCGCTAGGATTTTGTTTTATATTGTAGCGATTGGCTCGAATATAGAACCCTAACCGAGCTTAAGTAAATTTGAACCTTTTCATGTAGACTTAAGATTTACAACGGTTCGACGACGATGGCTTGAATGTGTGTAGTTTTGGTATAACAATTTTAACGAATGAAATATTGCCCCTAATTTGTGGATTTATATGGAGTTTTATTGGGTTTGGTTTTAGGTTGTATTTTAGTTTTTTGAAGACAAGTAAAGTTATTGTAGATCTGAAAATTTAAGGTTTAGAAGAAGCCTTTAAGAAATTAAGACTGTTTTAAAGAATATAATAATAATAATCTATACTTATAATAAAACTGTAACAGGTCCAAATCTGTACATTGAAGATATTTTGAAAATTTTTTTTGGAGGGCACTCTATTATCGATACTCAAGCCAAAACTGTAATTTTTTTCATTCATGTCTGTCTGTCTGTCTGTCTGTCTGTCTGTCTGTCTGTCTGTCTGTCTGTATCGTAAACGCGCATCACGCCGAAACTACTTGATGGATTTAAATGAAACTCGGCATGATTATAGGTCATACTTCGAGGAAGGACATAGGATACTTTTTATCCCGGAATTCAGTAAGGTTCCCATGGGAGAGGGTATGAAAGTAAAATTCCTTTACCGCTCATCACGCCGAAACTGCTGAATGACTTGGAATGAAACTTGGGACGATTTGAGTTCATACTACAAGGAAGGACATGGGATACTTTTTATCCCGGAATTCGGTAAGGTTCCCCTGGGAGAGAGGGTGAAAGAAAAATTCTTTAATGACTTGGAATGAAACTTGGGACGATTTGAGTTCATACTACAAGGAAGGACATGGGATACTTTTTATCCCGGAATTCGGTAAGGTTCCCCTGGGAGAGAGGGTGAAAGAAAAATTCTTTAACCACGCATCACGAGGGAAGTGAATGAATTCGAATGGAACTCGGGACGATTGAACATGGGATACATTTTATCCCGGAATTCAGTTTGGTTCCCCTGGGCTATACGGGTTTTCAAAAATTTCTCACAGCATTTGAACGACGCGCGCGCGTCGTTCAGATGCTGTGAGAAATTTTTGAAAACCCGTATAGCCCAGGGGAACCAAACTGAATTGAACTGATAAACGCGTAAGTTTGTAAGGATGAATGGATAGATGGATGGACGTTTGTTACTCTTTCACGCAAAAACTGCTGAACGGATCTGGATGAAATTTGGCACAGAGATAGATTATAAGCTGAAATAACACATAGGCTTTATTTTATCCCGAAAATCCCACGAGAAAGGAATTACGCAATGAAATAGCGAGTACTCGAAATACTTATCATGCGCAGACGAAGTCGCGGGCACCAGCTAGTAATAATAATAAAGTTTTATTTCTCAAAATATAGGTTTACAAAGTACATGTACATTAGATTCTAGGTTTAGTAGGTGGTATTACATTTTCCGTTTGAACTTACTTAGTACTTTGGAATAGAAACCTTAGGGGTCGAAATAGATTGACTCCTTGCTCTAACTAAGTTTTCACTTGTGTATAGATACAAGGGCTCATTCTCTCGGCTCTACCAAGATTTTAAATGCACTTAATTACTTACTAAAGTATTACAGTATTATTAAACAATTAAGACAAAAAAAGTATAAAATAAACAAGGTAAAATGATATAAATTTTGAATGAAGATGAACTTATGATCTAAATTTATTTGAAAGAATAATATAACATAATACTGACTTAATACTAGATAATAGCCCATTTGTTAATTTACGATTGAACCTTTAGCAGATTCTCTGTTTGCTCATAATCCAAACTCTGCAAGTATAGTTTTAATTTGATTTTAGATTCTAGATAAGTTAGATCTTGAAGAGCTATTTTGGTGTTCAACTGATTGTATAGGTGTGGTGCCAAAAATTTTGTATGACGATGCGCAAATGATGTTTTGCACGTTTTTGTTATGAAAACTTTGTTTTTCCTTCTTTTTCCGGCAACATCTATGCTAGGTGGTTTATAGTGTTGTCTGAGGGCAATTTGTTGAATAAACAGTTTCCTGACAGAGAGAACATCAGAGTCATTGTAGAGTTCGGTGGTAGCATATCTGAATGGCTTAGTATAAGCCACTTTAAGAACTGCTCGCTGCGCTCTCTCTAGTGGGAGCATGTGAGTCTTTGCGGCCCCACCCCAAGACCTTATACAGTACAAGAGTAGACTTTGACATAGAGCATAGTATGTGGTCTTAAGTTGGGAGTCACTTGCGGCATGTCTGATGTTTTTGAATACAGCAATTAGCTTGCGTATTCTTGCTGTTATTGTGCTAATATGCGATTCATATGACATGTGCTGATCTATTGTGATGCCTAGGTACTTTATGACTCTACTTCTTTCAATTGTTGGACAGTCACAATTTAATGAAGGTACCTGAAGACACGGGAATGAGTGGGCGCGGATGAAATGCTCCGTCTTATTTGGTTGTCCTGGTTTACGAAGTGAAAATGTTACACATTTAGTTTTAGTCGTGTTTAATGTCAGGACGTTTTGGTAGAGGTGTTTAGAAACTAGGTCAAATCCTTTCTGCGCGCTGTCGAAGACGCCTCGCCAGTTTTTACCCCGGAAGAGCAGCACAGTGTCATCAGCAAAAGCTATCAGTTTGCAATTTTGAACTTCAAGGTCACATATTTCGTTCAAGTACACCAAAAATAGAGTCGGTCCTATTATAGAGCCCTGGGGAATACCGTACGTTATTGGTAATTCTGTGCTGGCATACCCTCCAATTTTAACTTTTTGTGTTCTGTCTGTCAGATAGCTTCTCAACAGTTCCAGTTGTTGTCCCCGTATTCCCAGGCTTTCTAGCTTATCAAGGATCAGAGGAATTGATACCGTGTCGAACGCTTTTGCCAGATCTAGGAATATACCCATGCATTTATCTCCTCTATCGAGGCATTCTACGACATATTCATTTAGTTCCGACACGGCATCAGCTGTTGAACGCCCTTTCCGAAAGCCAAATTGGTGTTCTGATATAAGTTTGAAGCCCTCTAGGTAATTAACCAACCTATTATTGAGTGCCCGTTCTAAGATTTTTGATAGAGCGGGTAGTATTGAGATTGGTCTGTAATTACCCGTTTCCTGCTTGTCTCCTGATTTATGAATCGGTAGTATTAGAGATTTCTTGAATGCTCTAGGAAAAACGGAGGTAGCAAAACTTACTCGACAGATGTGTGTGAGAGGAGCGACTAATAACTCTTTATTTTGTTTTATTATTCGGGTAGAGATTCTGTCCCAGCCTATAGAGCAGTCTGATTTCAGGGAAGTTATTAGTCTTAGTATCTCTGATGGTTCAATATCAATTAAACCAAAAGATTTTAACGTTTTGCTGCTTGTACCTAGTTTGTTGTTCGTATATACGGGATTTGCTAGTATATTTTTTGCTAAATCTGAGCCAATATTTGCAAAGAAGTTGTTCACAGAGTTCACTGTCGTATAAGGGTCGTTTCTTTGTATAAGTTCTAGGGAGAGGGTTTTTTTAGGCTTATAATTTGTTATATTATTAATCACTTTCCATGTTTTTTTAGCATCATTCCCAGCTTCGTCAAATTGTGATTTTTCATACGCTTTCCTCAGTTTCCGCATTAGTGCATTGAAGAAATTCCTATACCTTTTGTATATTACTTTTAAGTTTTCATTATCAGGTGATTTGCGTACTTGTATATGGAGTTTGTCTCGGTGCCGCATACACCTTATTAATCCTGGGGTTACCCAAGGTTTTATAGGCGTTTTTCTACGAGAAGTTTTTATTATTTTTGTATTTTTATCTATGATATTATTCAATATTTGTATGAGGGTATCGGTAGCATGATCACAGTCGGTACTTGATAACACAGGTGTAAAATCGACGCTACATATCTCCGTTCTGATTGCCATGTAGTCAATTTTCGTGATGCTCTGCGACTCTACGCTCTTTCCGTGGCTTTGTAGCGCAAGTACGACGGTGTTGTGATCTGTTATGTTGTTTTCAATTACTAGTGTCAAAGCGGTTTTTTTCGATTTAAGGAAAATGTGATCCAGGCAACTTGAATTTCGTGTAGGTAATGTATGTGCTGGAAGTAGACCATGAAAGGCCAATAAATCTTGGTAGTCAGTTGAGTTTCTAGTTGAGTCATCATCTATAATGTTTATGTTTATGTCGCCAATTATTATGATGGTTTGATAATGTGATAAGTTACCTAAAACAGAATCTAATGAGTTTATGAAATTATCAATGTTTGAGTAAGACGGCGATCGGTAGAGCGATATTATAGCAGTATCATTATTGATTATTGTTACAAGACAATTTGCATTTGTAAATGTAGGTTCATGAGAGTTTGATGGTATATTTGTTCTTGTATAAACCACAACCCCGTCATTCTGAAGGATATTGTTGGTGGTAGAGGCCGAAATATAACCATCTAGGTGTGGAGGATTGTAGCATTTGGACAACCAGCACTCGGTTAAAACAATCACATCGGGAGGTGCATTTAATCGTTTTATTAATAATAGGAATTCATCAAGATTTTTAGAAATGCTTCTTATATTTTGCCCCATAATCAAAATTGGTTTTTTTAATTTACTTATATAGGACGAACAGTCTTCAGGCTTACAAGTATACGCCTCGGAAACCGACACTATATCTATACTATGATATAATTCTTCTATATGTCTATTCATTTTGATGCGGAGTTATTGTAATTCTTACACTGCGTTAAAAACATACAGTGTGAAAAGTGCCCTACAGGCGGAGGTCTGGATGACATACAAAAAGTATAGAATAGTGTAATTATTTTAAGGTAACCTGAAATGCTCCTAATAACTGTCTGTCCTTGCTGAAAGTCTCTTACGGTATAGTTATGCTTCCAATTGCGGTGGGTGGTATATGTAGAGTTTGAAGTATTATATAGTATTAAATAGTGTTTGAGTTTGCTTAAAGGTTCAGAGAGTTGGGCATTTTTATCTAGTATTAGAATGTAACTTAACAAATAGTAGCTTAACTTAACAACTAACATTGTATAACAATGAAAGAACATGCTTAAAAATAGGTACAAATATGGGTACATGCAGTATCTTAGTCATGCAGTATTTCCTAAGCTTGAAAGATGCTCTTCGCTCTTGATGATTATGATCTTAGAGCCTTCTTCCTTACGCAGGCAGACTTGCCCATGTGAGGACCAACAAAAGGCGTAATTATTTTGCTTTGCGAATTCGCGAGCTTTGTGAAAAAGTCCTTTCGTTTTGTAGGTTAGGAACTCACCTACATATATTGGTCTCGGTGAACCGCCGATTGATAGATGAGTGGTGCTTAGTTTTGCTGTGCTATTTTGTTTGTTGAAGTTCCGAGCTTCCTGTATTATGCTTTTTTTGAGGTCTGCATTATTAACTTCGAGTATAATTGGTCTCGGTGCATCCGACTTCCCCGGCAGCCTCCTGACGCTGCGTACTTCGGTGGGCGAAGCTTCTACCTTCAGGGTTTTCAATAAATGTTGAACCTTTACTTGCAGGTCTTGTGTTGTTTCCTGGGTATCTGACGGGACATTTCGTATTTCAATTTTGAACTCGCATAATTGGCGATCTAAACTCTCTATTTTGTTTTCCAAGGATTTGATTTTACTGGTGTTAATTTCGATATTATGTTCTAATTTCGTAGTTTTCAACGAGACGTTCTCGTAATGTTCGGTGAGGATGTTCAGCTTTTTATCTGTCTCTTCATTAAAAGATTTGATATCTTTTATTTCCTGTTTAATTTCACCGATATCCGTTAATAGCGTAGTAAACTTAGCATCTTGGCTCTTTTGGAAAGAATCAAATAGTTGTGTCATATGCTGTGACATCTGCTGTTGAAACGTGTTTAATGTACCTTCCAGCTTGAAGGAGTTGACTAGCTCTGGGCTACGGAGGGCTTTTCGCTTTATTCGGCGGCTACTTATGTTTTTATCAGATTCTTGCTCAGTATCAGACTGACTTGGTCCCGGTTTTCCAGAATCCATTTGGTCTGCTTTAGTTGGGGTACGTATCGGCTTCATTGTTTAACGGATGTTCTTTAGCAATTAACTTCCTGAATTAGTCAAACTATCAGCGCTTCACTTTGCTGTAAGGATTTGTCAAGGCTCTCCAAGATAAGTGTTTTGTAGACTCTAAGCTAAGTTTCAGTAGCTTATCGATTTACCATACGTTTTGAAGTTTAGTACCAAGTTGATTTTATAGGTTTGTCTGCAGGGTACCTCTGATTGTATATCAGTAAGTACTATCCTTAAATTTCGGGCGGCCGCTCACCGTTCCTGTAGCTCAGTCTGTACAAGGTCCGCCCCAGACGCCACCGTCCGCGGGTTCGAAACCACCGGAATGTATGGAGATTTGATTCCGGGGCAAGGCGGTCGCAGCGGCGCAGAGTCGATTCTCGAGTCGAAGATTATCTTAGTCACTCACCGCTGAGCGCGAACTTCGGGGGCTCCAGAGGGCACAAGGCGAAGCACCAGTCCAAGAGCGCGCAATAAGATGGCGAAGGGCGAAGTCCCGACTCGAACCCAACTCTTGTAGAGAAACAGTCGACAGCACGTCCGCTCAGTTCAACAGCCGAGAGGCAAGGCAATATTTTATCTTATCTTGGGTGATCACTTAATTACACATTATACTATAGAGAGCCTGAAAATTTTTTGAAACTACAAACATACTAAAGTTACAAAGAGATACTTACCATGATTATTTGTTATTTTAAGTGTTCCGATATTTCGGCTAAGTTACATAAATATGCGCCTTTATTGTGGGAGACTTAAACTTATTCCGGAAACAGCGCATGAAATTGTGCCGATATATCGGAGAACTAAAAAACAATCCGGAAGTTACGTAACTAACTAATTAATTAATAAAGGCTATTTTTCATATCGTAAAAAAAGTTAATTGTTTACTTTTATCTAAACTATACCTAGTACAGCTTGGCAAAAAAGTCTAGAAACGGAACTAATTTTTTTGTTTAATGGCAACATTCTTAAAACAATGACGTTTGATGTAAAATTGTAAACAAAGATTAGGAATTTTCGGATTTTTTACTTGGATCGGTCAAGCGGTGGTGATAAAGTGACGAAAAGTGAAAAATAATGAATAAAACAGTTAGAAGTGCTGCCATGGAGGTTATTTATAAGGTATACAGGCGATGTCTGGCAGAATTTGAGGCCAGAACTATTCTTTCAGATCTCAACAATGTTTTTCAAAGAACCGCTGATATGACAGGTTTGTGAGAGTTTGTTTTGTAATTTTAAGTTGAATCAAAGGTAACTTGATGGTCATAAGCAGGATTAAATTAAAGTTCCACGGAACAAGTGAAATATTCAACAATAAACATCGGGCAGTTAGGTTATGTTTACGTTTGTTCTGCGTACTCTGCTATAGCGCGGGCATAGAATTTGATACTTGAGCTAGACTAGCTAATATGTAAATCTATTTCTACATAATTTAAATGTTGTGTTATTTCTTTGTAATAAAGTTACTATAGCGTTTGTATTTTAAATGGTCTAGAAATTAGGTGCCTAAATAATAAACTGAAAAAGGTAAGATAAAGGTATCATAAAAAGTTTCTTCTTTATAGGAAGCAGCTGAGCGTGCTAAAACGGAACGGTTCCATGCTATTACGGAGGAGGATTGGAAGAATTCGTGCCAGCACGTAATAAAAATAGAAAAGGAATACTGTGAGAGAGAACTTAAAATGTATTCATAACAATGTATTAAATTTTAATTTACTTTATATTTTTTTCTTTATATACTTACATAACGAGAACCTTGCTCAATTAAACAATATTTACTGATACTAGTATACTATGTGTGGATATAAATGTACGTATAACAGAAATATACACCTAAGTATCAAGACTATCTTGGTGCGCTATAGGTGTTGCCATAAGGACCTACAGTGGCGCCCCCATTATTTTCTACTCTTTTTTGCCAAGCTATATACTTATCTTGTATAAACAACAAAAGTAAAGTTTTACTAAACAAAACTTTTCTTTTTCTTTTCCTACATGGCAACACTGTAAAAAGTGGAAAATAAATAAAAAGCTCTATGATTCATATCCGCAAGTCGGCTGTTATCGAGGGTTAATGACCGTTATTTACTGGGTTATGTGTCTGCGGAAAAAACTGATACTCGATTTTATTATTTATCGCAAGATGTTGGGGATCAAAGGACATTAGGATGATAAGTGTAGAAAATAATGTATTTAATGAGATTTTGGGTGAACTTACTTTGAAGATCGATAAAAGGATAAGGTTTTTGTAACTACTAGCAGCGCCCCGCGGTTTCACACGCGTAAATTGATGAAAAGTAGTCCGTTTCATTTTAGGTCTAGAACTGAGTCTTCGACTTCGCCTATGTTTTATTTAGATCTGCGTGTATTAAAATTACAGCCCAATCCGTTCAGTCGTTTGGCGTGAAGAGGTAACAAACATACCTACATCCATTCATCATTTCTTTTATGGTATACCTATAACAAAAGCTCGGCTTAGCTTGGGCCTAGATGATGATATGTGTATACTGTATAGTCCAGCATTTTTTTTTTAAATGCTGTATGTTCTTTATAAATTTACTACTTGCGGCCCGCAGCTTCGCCCGCATTGATATTATTTGTCAAATTACTGAAATTTATTTCACGCCTCCTAGGTGTAGTTTCGTAAAAATGAAAAAATATGTGTTTACTTTGCAGTTTATTCATGCTGAGTTTTGAGTGAATCAAACCAAGGAATAAAAAGGAACAAAACAAAACACACATAGGTACATTATTGGTTACTGGTAGAGACAAGGCATAATAAAAACTACCAAATTTCATTTGAATAACTTAAGTAGTTATGGAGATTAATTATAACAAACATTTACACAGACTTTCTGTTATAGTAGTAAGATTTACTAATCACTACAATTGAGTAGATTATTATTGAGAATTTATAAGGCTTTGAGTTCTTACAATTATCATAATCAGGTAAAACAGTTTTTAGTCTAAAAGCTGTTGAAAAGGGAAATAAAAAACTCTGATTTTCAGCCTTCAAACGTTTAAACTTTCCGTAAGACTATAAAAATGTAAATTCAAAACATCATTGTGAATAAAAAAATGTAAACAAATGTGAAACGAATAAAAACATAATGAAAGGAACTTGGCTCGTTTTATATTGTTTTTATGTAATCAGCTTATTTTGTTAAATGCGTTATTGCCCAAGAATTATGCTACTTTCGCACTTTTAAAAGTTATGAAAAATGTTTATGTTTACCTTTTGGGGTTCCGTCGCTTTTTACGTTATTTTTATTTTATGAATCAGTCTAGCGTTTAGAGCAGACCAAATCTCAAAAATCGTCATATTCATTCTTAAGGATAGGATATTTATTTTTTATATTTATTTATTTGAAACACACACAAACAGCACAGCTAATTTTACTTTAGCTGTGCTAAAATACAAAATTAAATGGTAAGTCGGTACAATAGAAATGAAAACAGTTAGGTACTAATCTAACAAAAATATAAAATAAAAATTTAAAAAAACCACACAGTACTCATTTTAATTTTTAAGACTTAATATAAATTTCTGCGCTGTTCGTAATTAATACGGCTCTCATAAAATGTTATTCTGGGAATTTGTTTTCGTCTCACAAAACTTAAAATAACAGTGTAAAATAAATTGAGAATTGAAATGATTTTTAAGTCAGTTTTGAGTTCTTTCATACAATTAATATTATTTTAATAAATCACTAGGAACCCTTTGTCGTGACACACCCTTACCTATACACCTCATTCCATTCTCTCTGAAGATTCCCACCCCGTAAAAGTAATTCTGACAGAGGAGAGTAAAGCACCCAAAGTACAATTACAGGCAATTTTCCTGAGATAATGCCTCAGTTGATATCTTGAATGGTTGTTTTTTAAACTTTTGTTTATTTAGGACTTTTCTTTCTGTTCGCGGTTTTGTTTTTTGTTAGTGTCTACTCAGTTGATGCGATTATTTTTATGTATGGGTGTTATTGTTTCAGATGTCTTCTTTTTTCCGCTCTCTCTGACCAGTAGCTTTTAAGTTATCCTTAATATAGCGTACTTTTTTGATGATTTTCTCATTTTAAAGAATTTGAAGTGGTTTATGGTTTTGAATACACGCAGTACTTTGTGCGTTATTTGATATTCGTGTATTTTCCAGTCAACTCTATAGTGACAAGGGATAAAGTACTAACAACCTACCTGTTAAAGTCTATTTTGGTTTATGGCTGCCGATGCTCAACTTGTTAAGTCCAATAATCCAAACCCGAAAGTTCTAAGCAAATGCGCCATCAAAATTCCATTCCATTTAGCCACCGAAGCAATAGAACTGCTGAGAACTCTGAGTACACGAATACACGGTGTAAGTAGTCGGCCCAGTAAGGCAAACTATTAACATGACTGCTAAAAAAGGAGTTTTCTTTTGGAATTTAAAAATTTCCTTCCATTAAAATTATTGTTTCGCAAATCGTAACATGTATAACAAAAACAACTTCGATTCAGAGAACCGGAGATAGTTTTTTTTATAGAAATTAGGTACTAGAAGATAGTCCACGATTTGCAGCAAATTGCTTTTCCGTTATTTTTAATTCATTTTAAAACGCAAAAAAACCAATTAGTCTTGCACCAACACGAAATGATCCACTTCATCGTAGGTCGATAGATTCAGAAAAGGTCCAGAAAAACTCCTCTGTTGTTAAAACGACAGGATTTTACAATGAGTAAAAAAATATTTTCCCTGCCACTTTTGCATGCAACAAGGTATAACTTTGCAGGTCACGTACGCTCAGAACGTGTCCCACCACGACTGCATTTCACCCTTCGAAACCACATCTAGTAGCCATTGAGTTATTCCTATTGATTGTTGCCTATTGTTTATAGTGATCGAGTTTAGTTAGCGCTACCAAATGATATAGGGCGATGTCTCGTATAATAATGAACGCAGAAATTTGAACCTTATCATTTGTTCAAACCCATGGGAACCTGTCTTCTATGTTTTAAATTAAATTCATTTATTAAATTGACAGAGACATTTTTGTAATTGTATGCCAGTTGCAAAGGAGTTGCATTTTGTGTTTTTCGTGGTCCGATTTTGGGTAATTCTCAAAGAGTATAATCTATGCTGCTTTGCTTACTGATGCATCTGTCTGTCTGACCATTTGAGACCTCGGTGTCCGTAAATGAAATTATAATGTATGATGTCAATGTATTAAGGAATCAACCTTAATTTTAATAAATGTACTAAAAATTCTCTTCTTTTTCTGGACCTTATCCCACGTTAAGTGGAGTCAGCACAACTTGTATTTCTTTTCCATTCTCCTCTATAATCTATCATCTTCGAATTAACACCTTTCTTAACCATGCCAGTTCTCAGAAAATCCATCCATCATTATTCATTATTAGTCATTATTGCCTTAATTCTTATAGTTTCTTTTAGCGATTATATAGAGATAGAAGAGTAGAGACAATTCCGACATTTCTGACCATGTTGGTACCGGTCTTCCAACAAAGCGTTCCACTTTCTTCCCTCTTTCGTTTGTCGCATAATTGGTTTTAGACTTGCCAATTGATGGATTGTTTCCCACAAGTTTGTCTGCAAAATTAATTATGTTAATTTACGTCCTCCGGTTCGGTTGTAAAGAACTTTGTCAGATTTAACCAATTTATTGGCCTTTTTAAAAGTTGTTTTGTGTTAGGTTTTGCGGTGAGTGGTTTTAGGGCCCTTCCCAGTTTGGTTTTGAATTCATCATTCATTAATTTAAACCCTTTGGAAGTACGTAATGGCTTTTTAACATTTTTAGAACGGGTTTTGCATCTCATTACCGTTTAGTATATTTTATTAGGACTGTGGTTTAGCTCCAAGTCACAAGAAAATATTCTGAATTTTTATTTTAAATTTCCTAACAAAACCACACATTAAAATATAAAACAACATCACCATAAGTCAATACTTTTGACCGATAAATCTAAATATTCAGGATGTCCCCAAAAAAACGGGAAAAATTATTCATAGAAACCTCTAGACCTTGGAAAATGGACCGAGACGTATGCGTATGGGATTCTAACTGAAGCTTGCGATGTGACTCTACACATACAGATTGACTGAGTTTAGCTTGAAGAAAATTTATGTTGCTATTTATTGACAGTTTTCACGATGTTTCTTTGAGGATTACGTCGACTGGATCACTAGATATTGGGACTGCTGTCGGATGTCGATCTGTATGAAGAATGTAAAAATTACGTCACGGTATCTGATATTATGACTTATATTTGAGATAATAGAACTTGAATTATTCCTATGGCTCTGCGTCTGGTTCAACACTGCCTATATGTAGATCCCTACGGAACGTAGTCATAGGATATTTTAATTAATTCTGACTTTATTTTAATTCTAATGGTAAATTAATTATAATATCATATTTTTTATTAATTTTACTCTTGATTATGGCTCTACTAATATGAAGTTGATTCTCTTGTTTTATGATTATTATGTGAATAAAGATTTTGTATTAAGTATTTTATTCAAATTTTTCACCTTCTCTTTCCGATTTATTCCTATCCAACTGATCAAACACGGCGTTTAATTATCTAAGGCAGAATAGACAACAAATAGCATCACATTGTAATACATTGCGTAAACAAGTTAAACGAATTAATTTAAAGCTTCGCTTTTGATGATTTTGATTTGTTTAATTGTTTTCTCTTCTACCCTAGACCAACACTGTGCTTGGACTACAGGCTTAATTCTAATCTCTTGGAGTATCTAATGTGTACAGACACCGCAGACTGTCTTGTAAGGTTTATATCTGAGACACCGATACCGATACAGTGAGCAGGGATGCCTTCCGAGTAGGGAATAAAACTACTGTCGTAATTCTTACGGAAGCGAAGACTTTCTGGAATTCCTTGATTTATTTTTTGTGAGAAATTGAGAAAGGTCTTGGTTTTTTCAATGTTTTTTCCCGTTAAGTAGAAATTTATATGACAGTAAAAACAAAAAAATATTTAGCTAAAAGTCATATCAAAATAATATGATCGTGATTTACCAAGGTTTACAATTCCAGTTAAATTAAACCGTTGATGTGTTAGGTTAAACATTGCATTTACATTGTGTAGAATCTTCGAGTGTAGAAATCTTTGTCAACAAAGAAAGTTACAATTAAATTAATAACAAGTTTAAATGTTGCTGAACATGATAAAGTTAATGATAAATATACTTAATTAGTAAGGTAGAATCATTTTCTGTACCGTATTTAATTTTTACCTTACCACATTTTAAAAAGTCGTTTGAGTAAAATCAAGCCGCTCTTATGAAATAATGTTTGAAACCAACTCACAACAACCAAAAATTCTGGATTTTATCAGAAATACATCGTGTTTGTAATTATAATGTGAAATTTATATTTTAACTAAATTTTCAGCATACAAGTGCTGAAAATTAAGTTAAAATTGTAATTAAGGAAATACCACTAAACGTTAAATAGGGCAAATTATTTTCAAAATTAACAGAAATAAAGCAGTTTTATGGCAAATATTGTATTTGGAGATTGGCCGGGGTTAGGTGTCCATTTACAATTTAAAATTTAAACCTATAACTACACTCATGACAAAGTAAAGTTTTTCAAATGTCTGAAGCAACTGACGAAACGCTAGCTTAGTTGAGGTGTTTTGATTTAGAATCAACTAGCGACCCCGGACCCGACCCGGCTTCGCACGGGTTTTTTATACATTTATAACTCCTCCTCTTGAATCACTCTTTCTAAATCCGTCGCGTAGTTTTAAATCTCTAAGGACTAACAGCGGGAAGCGACTTTGATTTATACTATGTAGGTATTGAAGAACATTGATTCCAAATACTGTATTCATTTTCCCTCGAAGGACCAAAATTACGAAATAACTTATTTGCCTTATTTTGATTCCACTAGCACAGCACAGCCCTATACCTGAGCGATGATACCATACGTTACTGTCGACACAACATCGACAGTTCTACAAGGACAATATCCTAGTCCTTGGTACATGCTGACAAATAACTACATACGTTTATCTATTCTGTGGTGTAACGTAGGTACTAAAGTGGTAGGTAACCAAACTAAGTTACACGGCGTTACTACCTAGTTTAGTGTTAAGGTAGCTCAATTGATCCATGTCAATACCAGTCGGAAGCGTCCCCAAGACACTGACACACTCAATTGAGCTACCTTTAGACTGTTTGCAACCGTCTACAGTTAGTCTCAATGGTTTCAATTGTAAATACTAGTTGTAATTTTTCTATTTCTGTGCTTGTAATTTTCGTTGTTAATAAAGTTTAGTGTTTTATTTTCTTTTACCTAAAATGTTTTTTTAATCGAAATTGGGCAGAACATTTGTAGGTATTAGGTACACACATTGAATTACTGGTTAAGCTACTTCCAGACTATTTGCAACCGTCTGCAGCTACATCAACTATAAGTCGTTTGTATTAACTATAAGTGTCAATATTTTTTTGTCCTCAAGTATTCCACATACGGCATCTACCGATTTTTTTAAAGGAGCCCTAAAAGAAGAATAATTAATGTCAACTATCTAGATAGCTTTTAACTTCATGGGTTCTTGAAGTTACCTTTAATTTATATAACAATAATTGAAATGTAATCAGCCTCTGTTCAGCAGTGGACACTTATGAACTTTTACAGAAGGAGAAGAAGAATAGAAGAAAAAATTTATTTACCAAAATGATTACATGAGACTTAATGCTATGGGTACCAATTATTGTTACAGTAAATGTTACTATATAATTTACTTACTTAGGAATTCGATTTAATTGAATTATATGATTTGAATCACTAGATAGAACGCAATTTATCGAAACATAGCAAACAACGTGTGTGTAACATGGGATCCTTTAAACTTTTCTACTAACTTGACATGCAATAATGTATTTTTTGTACACACCTACGGGTTGTAGTTCTAAAAAAATATCGCGTGAATCTTTCTACTATAATATTATTATTAAAATGGCGTGGGCAATAAATACAAGCCGAAAAACCTGAGTGCGAATGAACGCAGTCACTTCAGGCATAACAATAACTTAGCACAAAGAAATTGAACGAAGCATAACGCAATTTCGCCAAAATCCAGCAACAATTTAGTAAGCTCTTCTAATTTATTGACGCAAATATTTTCATGTAAAACCTATTCCAGCAAAATATATACTGTCTCAGCTATAAGTTTATTTAGCACCATTATTTTCGCCGTTCCCTCAACGAGGTAAAGTGAACTGTATTGCTAAGTGGGAAGAGGGAAAATGGTTTATCGTGACTGGTAACTCTATTTCCTTGGCTATTACTCTTTTTCAGTGCTGTATTACAAGAAGGGCACTGGCTTAAAAGAAACACAAAAGGTGCGGATGACTGATTATATACCCTTGACTGATGCTGAAATGTCTGACAACTGCACAATTCATTCATACGAAATAGTAGGAAATCCGAAAATGTTAAGGAACGGGGATACAGTTGCTTTTTACTTCTCGAGTTCTGTTTGATACTTATTATGTTTTGGTTTTCTGGGTGTTTTCTATCAAATTAAGATTCACTAAGAAAATATGTAAGTATGTAAGTACTCATCAAGTATCCATAACACAATCTCTCCTTAGATTGGGGCTAGGCTTTCCGAGTTTGCAGTTAGTCTGCAGTTAGCTTAATTGTTTCAATTTTAAATACTGGTTATAATTTGGTTCTATGCTGTACATTGGTTATCAAGCGTATTTATTTATTTTATTTTATTTTATTTTGGTTTATTTTGGTTATTAATAAACATATGATTAAAGAATAGAAAAATAGAAGCATTAACAATTGAAACAGTTGAGCTAACAGCAGACTCTTTCAAACATGTAGACACAGTTCATAAATGAGTAATAAATGAATGGTTACAATACATTAATGTAACAGAGCCGCACAAAAAGATGGAGCATTTTTATTATATTTATTTTGCATGAATCTGAGAACATTATTAAAAACTCCGTTTATTACATCAAATACAAACGTAGTAGGTATGCAGTGCGATTCCTTTATTTCATAACATAAACACGTTTCGTAAAAAGCAGAAAAATATTAAAAATATAATGGTTCTGCGACTGAGCTTGAGTTCACTCCAATACATAATGTAGGTGCTTTAGATATAGATGGTAATCCAATTGGAAGCCAGACATCTCGATTCGAGCGTAAACGCCTCCGCCTGGTCTAAGATTTTATCCCAAACAGAATGGGATTAAGGCTTGAATGTGCTGGGATAAAAAATAAACAAGGATATGGAAGAATAACCTTGAGAAACATGGGGTTCGGATAATAGCCGATGACCTTTCCCAGTTTGTATCTTCTTGCCAAAGTACAGCTGTTTAATCGTGTAAATGGATAGATGGATGGAGTTAACTTGCTTGCCATTTATAACTTTACTAGGGACCCGCCCCGGCTTTGCACGGGTGTATTATAAGTATATAAACCTATAAACCTCTTGAATTACTCTATCTATTAAAAAAAACGCATCAAAATCCGTTGTGTAGTTTTAAAGATTTTAGCATTCAAAGGGACATAAGGACATAGGGACTTTATTATCAAAGAATAGAAACAAATGAAAACTAGAATTTTTCAAATGAGACATTGTGCAAACTGTAGACTGGCAAATACTCTGGAGGCAGATGAATAAATCCATATCATGTCGGAAGCGTCCCCAAGACGCTGGCTGCATCGCCTAGCTTTATGACATTTGAATTTAAAGTTCGTCCCTGTCTCGCCAAGTCACATCGATAAGTGTTGAAGCAAGAAAAAATATTGGTCACCTCTCGAGTTGCTCGACAAAACTCCTATAGCAAACTTAATGTTCGTAAGTTTTCGAACGGAAAAACTTGGTCTTCCAACTGACATAGAACCTATGGACCATTATTTTCCCTATAGATCCAAGTTCAGTGTATAAGTTTTTTGTTGATTGAAACTCTTAAGTACCTATGCTTTGGGTGGAATATTATTTCCACTATAGTAATTTTGTGTTACAGGATAAGTATAGATAAAATTTTTGGTATAAACTTTATAATCCTACCTTCCTATTTAAATAACCTAGCTTCCCTCATCATATAGGTACTTGAAATAATTATAAAAATGTTTATTTTTCTTATTTTACTAAGATTATATCTTTTCAATAAGATAATCGAGGTATTTAGCAGATAAGGCTTATTATTCCCTGCTTACTACCCGGCGCAGGGGCTTTGTGGATTTTTTGCCCAGAAATCCCCTGAGGACTCAGAAACAAGATGCGCTGGGGATTAGTGGACAAGAGTTCCATTAAACATCTGATCTTCTTATATACACTGTTAGAACACTGTTACAAAAATGGCAAACAGCACTTGAAGACTTCATATTGTCTTTTATTTTCTGGTGAATACTAGGCTTTTTTCAGAGGACTCAACCCATTGTAATCGCCGTCAACCTTACTAGCGATTTTTAAATAGGTACATTATTTACTGACTCGACCAACTAACTAAAAATACTAATAAAGTTTATAGTTTGATGACATCTGTAGAACTTGCGCAGCAAAACAAAACACCGTGTTTCATAATACATTTTCACTGAAAAAAACTTATTTCGTCCAACTTCCAAGTCTCTGATTGGCGCATTGAGTCACAGAGAACACTTGGAAGTGAAAATAGTCACTTGGAACAAACTTTTGGAAAGCATTGTTGTGTAGCTCCCACCGCTGTCTTGGAACTTCTGTTTCTTTCTTTGTGCACTTTTACTTGTGTCGGTACCTACTCAAGACTAAATTGATTGGACTTTTGTCTGCAAATATATTCAAATTCAATCTGAATTCAAATGGATAGTCTTGTTTCTTTAGAAATTTAAAAGCTTTAAATGAATTCAGTGATATTTTTTTACAAAGGTATAACTTTATTTACAACGAAAATTGCAATCAAGGAATTGAAAAAAATAAAACTAGTTTAAACAATTGAAACCATTGAGCTAACTTCAGACGGTTGCAAATTCAGTTATCTCTTTCAGATTTAATTTTGTTAAAATATGCTCTGTATATTATATATTATTAAACGAATAAACACACTCGTCAAAATAAGATTTTAAAACTTTGTTAAATGAATGATTTAATTTAATGAAAACATTCATGAAAATACGATACATTCGTTGAAAAAGACATCCATCTCGAAGTATCAAAACTCTGTTTTATACTCCATATAATTTACTACCCATATTCTGTTCGTAATAGACCATTCAAACGTGGTCTCACTCCAAATATCTGGAACTGAACAGAGCCATCGTTTACATTCAAAGCGTAGCATTTTATGTCCTACAGAAAAAAGAAAACGAATTTATATTGTCATAACATTGGCTGTTTTTATAGTAGACTAGCTGGTGCCCGCGACTTCGTCTGCGCGTGATTAGTATTTGGAGTACTCGCGATTTTACTTGCGTAATTCCCTTTCCCGTGGGATTTTCGGGATAAAATAAAGCCTATGAGTTATTCCAGCTTATAATCTATCTCTGTGCCAAATTTCATCCAGATCCGTTTAGCAGTTTTTGCGTGAAAGAGTAACAAACATCCATCCATCTATCAATCTATCCATCCATCTATCCATTCATACTTACAAACTTTCGCGTTTATCAGTTCAATTCAGTTTGGTTCCCCTGGGCTATACGGGTTTTCAAAAATTTCTCACAGCATCTGAACGACGCGTACACACGCGTCGTTCAGTGATGCTGTGAGAAATTTTTGAAAACCCGTATACCCCAGGGGAACCTAACTGAATTCCGGCATAAAATGTATCCCATGTCCAATCGTCCCGAGTTCCATTCGAATTCATTCAATTCCGTCGTGATGCGTGGTTAAAGAATTTTTCTTTCACCCTCTCTCCCAGGGGAACCTTACTGAATTCCGGGATAAAAAGTATCCCATGTCCTTCCTTGTACTATGAACTCAAATCGTCCCGAGTTTCATTCCAACTCATTAAGCAGTTTCGGCGTGATGCGCGGTAAAGGAATTTTACTTTCATACCCTCTCCCATGAGAACCTTACTGAATTCCGGGATAAAAAGTATCCTATGTCCTTCCTCGTAGTATGGCCTATAATCATGCCGAGTTTCATTTCAATCCATCAAGTAGTTTCGGCGTGATGCGCGTTTACGATACAGACAGACAGACAGACAGACAGACAGACAGACAGACAGACATGAATGAAAAAAATTACAGTTTTGGCTTGAGAATCGATAATAAAGTGCCCTCAAAAAAATTTTTTCAAAATATCTTCAATGTACAGAATTGGACCTGTTACAGTTTTATTATAAGTATAGATAAAGTGTTTAAGCGTCGAAAACGTTCATTTTACGACTGTCCTTTCGATACAGATGGAAACAGAGATGTTGAAAAGATTCACTCCAAAAAAGAACTGGGGAAAAGCGTCAATTTAAAGTTCTTGGTCTTATTTGGGGATCTTAATGAAGAAGCTAATTTATTTTTGAAAAATACATGAGTCGGAATTGAACACAGTTAAATTAAGATATTCCTGAATCCCGGAAATTGCAACTTTCTCTATAAAAAATTCACAAGACTATCTTACGAAATGGAATAAATGAAGCTGATTTTGGTCGATGATACATATATTGTTAGATATAGCTATTTATGAGATGAATGAAACTAACAATGACGCCTAATTCAATAGCTATTGAAAAGAAAAGATTTTCCTTTATGAGAGATTTCCGGTCATCATTCTTTGTTAATTAGCTATAGGTTTGTTTTTTATTTTTATTACGAGTACTATCTACTATCTACATGCGAAATTTCATCATATTAAATAACTTAAGTAGTTACTGAGATAATTTAAAATAAAAAACATTCACACATACTTTCACATTTATTGTAACAGTAATGTTTTTCTTGGTAACTTAAGAAGAAACTCATTACCCTGATAATCATAATTCATAATCTAGCTAAGATATTAAGTGAAACAACCTAGTTCTGGCGCAGGGCTGGTCATTTGGTCCAAACGACTTCGTAATATTACCACTGAAGACGTGATGTGTATTGTATATGGCTATAATTTTGCTCAGCATCCGAGAAAACACGAAAAGGGCCGAACTAAAGTCTACTTCAGATTGTACTTAAGATATCAAAAGGTTTTATAGAAATAAAGACAGATTATTGCTAGTAATAGTAATTTTGTGTAAAGATCTACAAAATGTAAAAATTTTGCAACGAGATCTAGCATACTTAATAGAAACAATATATTGCGAAGTTTATTCCATTTGTGAAATAAATAACGAAGTTAATGTGCCGTGAACAACGATGTCTACCTACTTTTTGTTACAAGAAATACTTATTGTTTATTCTAAGATAGTGACACTACCTCTATATTCGAATTGAGATCAGTGAAACATATAACTTGAAAACATTTATATAGCTTTTGGCAGTCATATGTTTTTCTCAAAACAAGATGAATTGAGATTTGTTTGGTTTTCTAGTTCTAGACCTGGAATAACAAATGTTACTTTTCATCCCATAAAGGATAGAAATAGCCCTTAGACCTTCCATAGAAAGAACGCCTGCTAATCCGCTGGCAAATGCTAGTAGATATAATATATTTATAAAATATTCTATCAACCATCATCCTAAGAGAAAAATTATTCCAACCCTACCCCCACTTACTGCTTAAATACGTCTGGCAACTTTCAAAATGTTGCAGAACTACATTTTAAATCCCAGAATACATTTTAAATTTTATCAGCCAGCACAGGTGCATGGTTTTATGGTTTGTCGTTATGCGGCTTAGAATCCGCTGTCTGAAATATTCTTTAAGATTGTCTGTAGTTTATGTACGGATCGTGAATTACAAATGGACATAGACCTAGAGTCATCATCTTCAGCCTTAAAAGTCCACTGCTGGACATAGGCCTCCCCTATAATGAGCGTCATAGCGCCCTGTCTTCAGCTTGACGCATCCAGCATCAGCCAGCAGTATTTCGCAGATCGTCATCCCACCTGGCCGGAGGGCGTTCTACACTACGTTTGCCATGTCACGGTCTCCATTTAAGATCACGTTTACACCAACGGTTGTCGGTTCTTCGCGAGATAGAGACCTTGAATTTTAAAACCCTCTACAGAAGTGAGAGTATCGCTACCCATTATGTAGTTTTGTCAAGTCAAAAATAAATGGTCAACTCTACAACTCAACCTATTGGTAACTTGTCTCAACTTGAGTCAGACGAACTTTACTTTTAGTTATAAACATTGAGGGTATAAATTAATTTGCAGTTTCACTCAGTCTTCGTAAACTAGCAAACTATTATAAAGTTTCGACTAACTGAGTTCCTTGGTCATTACTTGAACGCCACTGAACATTCTAGGTAGGAAATAAATGATATAATGGGTCAAATTTTACTTTGTGTTCTAAAATAAATAAATCAAACCTACTGGAAAATCCACACAGCATTATCTTGTCCCAATAACTTTTGTATAAATTATCTGTAAAAAATTTCAGTTAGCAATAAATAGAATATGAACTATTTTAAACATTTTACAATTTGAATGAATATTTTGACGCATCTGTTTAGTTATTAATCATAGTATATTATTTGTAGGAGGATATGCAAATATTATTTTTACTGTAAAAATTTAAAACTTGAGTTTATACAATAAAACAGTGTTTTCATAATTTCCAAAAAAAAGGCGTCGCATGCAACAAAACAAGATTTATTCAAAACATTGTTCAGACCCAAGCTCCAGTGCCGAAAATAAACTGTCTCACACAAATTCAAACAAAAGCTGTTACCAAAACTTGTGTGTCTGTCGCGTCAGCTCATTTGTAAAAGAAACGTCCCACAATACAGGCACGGGGATGGTAGAGGCAAATAGAATATGGGTAGTGTCATGGACTTAGCGGAGAGCGTAGCGGAAAAATGAAACAAAAGAAGAAACAAATGAAACCTACAATAGTTTGCCGTTCGAATTGGTTATGTACTTCAACAGATACAAGAAACCGTGAAAATAAGTTCTCAAGTAGGTAGTAACAGAAGTATTTGTATGGATCACAGAAGCCAGAAGTAAAGATACAAGTATTAAAAGGAAATAAAACACAAATAATTTAAGGATTGAATGAACTCAGCTGAGTTAGATTTTTTATCGAATATTTGAGTTTTCAATTCCTTAAATACCTATGTATATAAAAAGTCCCTACCTCCCATCGACATTCCATAATCGAGGATTTGAATTTAAGTTGACATAAGTTCAAGATATAAGTTTTTCATACATTTCAACATTACAATAATAACAAAGTTAATCGATCGAAGAAGAAGAAAACTACTCCGTCGCGTTATATCGAAAGAATTTGCTTACATGTGCGTACTGATTTCTCCACCGGAATTGGCGGGCCGGCTAAATATTATAGGAACAACAAATTAATTAGCGTACTTATTGATAAAAAAGCTCAAAATGACTATATGTATAGTCGACCTCAATTTATCTTGACGTCGTCGACAATACTCAAATACACATACTAGTTTTCAAAATCGGTTTAGTTACCTAAATATTCTGATAGGTACATAAAAATACAGTGGAGGAGAAATCATTCTGAATCATTTTTTAAAAATAAAAAACATTGTTGGTTAAAAATTTATCTACCCTGAAATTCCACTTAAATCCACCGGGAATTTTCCTAGAATTTGACGAGATGTAGCAAATATTGAATAGTAGCGTATATGTTACATACAATCATGTAACTTAAATCCTTTATGCATAAATATAACTTAAATTCTACGAACTGTTGAATGTGCCTCGCCGACCAAATCACAAATGCGGAATTTTCATTGAATTCCTCATTCGATAGATCCCATATATCCCATATACCTCTTGCTTGGTTCGGTATTTCATGAAAATTCGGATTAAAAGACCATTGTGTGTGGATAAGCAATGCAGGACGTACGGGTTCGATTCCCGGCGCGGGGAAGTTGTTTTTATAATCTCGTTACATATAGTACCGGGTTATCTAGGTGTTTAGTACGTACATAAAAAATATCTATCTCTGAGTTATTAGTATAAGTATCTAGCAATCAATATATCAATACAAACCTAGTGAAAATGCCGCGTTGTCAGTTGATGCTCGCAAGAAAAGCCTGGTAAATAAGGCAATGGGTATGTCGCCGTCGGATTGTTGAAACAGTCCGTTTTTTGAATGGCTAGGCAATATTAGAATGAAAAACAACGAACGAAATCTTTGTTTATTTTTATCAGTAACTAGCGACCCGCCTCGGCTGCGCACTTTTTTATTATACGTATAAACCTTCCTCTTGAATGATTCATCTATTAAAAAAACCGCATTAAAATCCGTTGCGTAGTTTTAAAGATTTAAGCATTCAAAGGGACATAAGGATATAGGGACATAGGGACAGAAAAAGCGACTTTGTTTTATACTATGTAGTAGTGATATAGTACTCGTACGTACTTACAAAAAAGCTCTGCTTAGCTTATGGTTAGGTGGTTTTGAGTGAATTGTCCATCACAATTTATTAGTTTATTAGTACATACTCATTACAAATTCTGCATTAGATGAATGAAGTTTGTGTCAATAATCAAGTAGTATTTATTTATTAGTACCTATTTTACAAGCACTGCCTAGCTTAGGTCTAGATGATGTTGTGTAAATAGCATTATCATTATCTATTATTCGCATTATCTATTATTTAATGCGCATTTCTCTCTGAAACCACACCCTTACGGATGACTAAACGCGTAGCAAACGAAAACGCGAGGTATTGCGTTATAGTTGGCGAAATTCCTTTGTGTTCGTACAATAGCAGCTATTGTGGCAAGACAGATACTAATTTCAGATGTTTTGCACGTCCTATTCTATATTATATACGTTTGCAGGTAAGTTTTTAGGGAATTATAAGAAAACAGACCTTGAGTCTTTGTATTAAGATAACTCATTACGTACGTATAATAAGCCTGCATAAATATCGTTTTTCTAATCCTCGGAAAATCTCTTTGATGTCATTAGATCAAGTAGATTGTTAATGGACATTATTGTTTACTTGTTAACTTTGAATTAACTAGTTTTGTATTTTCTGGATAAGTGTTGATAACCTATCCCGGTACCATTGGTATAATCTAAATTTTTAGCATGGACTAGCGAACCGCCCCGGTTTCGCACGGTTTTATTATACTTATAAACCTTCCTCTTGCATATTTCTATATTTAAAAAAAAAAACGCATCGAAATCCGTTGCGTAGTTTTAAAGATTTAAGCATACAAAGGGACATAGGGACAGAGAAAGTGACTTTGTTTTATACTATGTAGTGATTATCGCATTCACTATCCAGCCTACATGGGCGTCGTTGGCATTGGAACGTTTAACCTCTTCATGGTAATTCACTCATTACATACAATAGCGATCGCGCTGAGCGTACTCAAGTTATGTAGTATTCCAATAAAACAAGGCATACTTCCCACTACCCATTACGGAATAATTTACACGAACCACTACAATAACCAGCATTTACATAATAGTTAAAGGTTACATTTACATTCAGCCAACGCCGTTTCGAGAGCCTCTTTATTACTACATGATGCATTTACAACGGAGGTTGATACTACTAGACTAGAAATTAATAATTTTCGGAATGAAACTTGAAATCATCATAAGTATATGTAATGCTGGACAAATCATAAAACATAATGTATCTTATAGGCAAGAAAAACTTGTGTTTTGGGTACTATAGCCAGCTTATATATCTACTTTATAATGATTCATTACAAAGATAAATTTTATTAGTTTGGAGAACGTATTGTAGCAATATTTGACAAAACTACATATAGATACAACATTTGTAAAAAAATTGATCAAAATCTGCGAAACTACTGTTTCAACTGTAACTACGAACTTAGATGGAAATTTATAGCTCTTATGCGAATATCCTATTTACTTAATGCCCGTAGCACACCTCCGCTGCGAAACTTCAGTTGCGAAACCGCTGTAGGAATTCCGCTGCGATAAGTGTAGTTTGAGTTGCGGAACGGGCGTCGGAACGGAACCTGTTAGTCATCAGTCAGCCATCGGAGCGAAATGTCGTCGTTATCAGAGTCAGAGGAGGAGGAAATATTATTGTGTATAATCCGTATGATTTAATAAATAAAGAATAGGTCTATTTCTGACCTCTTGAATTAATTTTTCTGTGAAATCGACGTCCATTTTATGAAAAAATTGTAGTTTCACTTTTAATTTTTGTTGATTTCCACAAACACGTGCGAAAACAACGCGGCACCGCAACAAAATGGCGGCCGGAGCGCGGTAGTGTGGCTGGCGTCGGTATATTATCGACGAAACTGCGCGGGGAAAGAGATAGAATATAGTTAAATCTATGCGTTAGAACAGGCAGTTCCGTGGCAGTTCCGCTTCTCCTACATACGGACAAAACACAGCGAAATTAATGCGGTTCCGCTGTTATGGTTTCGCAGCGGAGGTGTGCTACGGGCGTAAGTGTACAGTCAGGCAGGACCAATTCCTAAATCACAAACGGTTGATTTAACAACACCAACATATAAAATTATCCGACAACAAGGCCGACGCCTTCCGAATTATTTGCCAAAGGTATGATTTTTTTTTTTTTATTCAGTCAATAAAATCCACAGTCCTAATTCTACATAAACTTAACTATACATGTTTTTCTAACGACCAATAACGGATTTATATTTTATTGATTTATAATTTTAAACAGATATTCAAATAACAAGTTCAAATTAATCTTAAAAATCAAAACAATTATATATTATATATTTCTTTGAAAATCGCGACCGTGCCGACTGTTTTCCAAATTTGCAGTCCAGTCCTTCAATCTCCTATGTCGGAGCATGTTTGCTCCTTTAATTTCAAAGGCAGGGTACCATAAATTTGTGTAATGAAATCGTCGCGGGTGTCTCGTAAGGTATATTGGACCCTAGACGCGGTTTATGTAGAGGCTGTGTTACCTGAGAGTTATTGCAAGAATGCTGCAGCAATTTTGATATTAGACTTCAGTTTCGTATTCAAGTAGCGAGGGAGGATAGATATAGATAAACTTGATTTGTAACTTCAGGAAAATAATACAAAATACAAGAAGAATACAGTACACTAGTAAAAACAAGATTAGAAACTGATTTCTTATATGCTAAGTTATATAATTAAATTACATTAGACAGCTCATTAGCATTGCCATACAGCGCGCAGCGTGCGGTAATTCAGTTAGTCTAGTATCTTGGGGACGCTTCCGTGTATGATTATGGACCAGTTGAGCTACCTCTAGACTATGTTCGTTAACTTTGAAGAAAATTTAAAATTGTTATAGTCCCTTTCCGACATTTGGTGCCTTGGTATATATTATTATTTATATTTCCACCGGATATAGAGGAATTAATTTTTAAAGTTGAGTTGACATTGCTAGAAAAAGGGTCATGTTTGTAGGCTATTTTAAACTTTATTCAAATTTTTAAAGAGGTCTTAAGGAGGCTGTTTTTATTTTTACGTTATTTGTCTAAGAGTAAGCGAGAAAGAAGTTTAAAACTTTTTTCTTGCAATCTGTGTACATTGATACTAAGTTTAAGTAGATAAATAAAAAACCAAATGTGGTATGATTTCTCCGAAGTAGATCATCATGAAAATTCCTCCGTAACTAGTATTTAAAAAGCACTACTCAACAATGTAACTGCTGTAAAACTTATCTCTCTACAATTTTGTTGTTAATGCTTACAATGTCCTATTCATTTTTCATCTTACTGTCTAGTTTTACAGGAAGGTAATAAAATGGTTTATACGCGCTGAAGATTTACGAGGGAATGCATGTGTTGCCATTATAAATTATGGGTAGAGCTTGTGCCTTATCTTTTTTCAGGTTGAAGATTAGTAGGTTTATATCACGGCGGAGGCATTTTTGGCCGCATATTCCAAAAAAACAAGTCTGCGTATACCAGAATGAATACATATATTGAAAATATATATAGCTGATATCTATCTATATAATGTATTGTATTAAGTTTTTTAGATGGCTATACATAAATTAGATGAGATTTTCAAGATGAATAAGATTGATTTATGACAAAAAAATAGGTAAAATCGGAACTCACCCGTTGCACTCGTGAATTAGCGAATAAGTCATTTCTTTATCTGCTTACCTATTTTTTTAGTATTGAAGGAATGGGTGAATGAATTAATACATTCATTCATTTATGAAATTAAACGTAGGTACAAAAACCAAAAAATATGTAAAAAAAGAATATTTTCATGATCTTTTTCTTAATTTATTTGGTACCTACCTCCACAAGTAACCTAACGCTTTTGGAGCTATTCTGAAAATTTCGTTATATACTTAAAATGTTTTAATAAAATTAGACCTTTCATTAACAAACTCGTATTTAAAAAAAAAAAAAAGTTAACAAAAATGCTCTTAAATCAAAATCAACATGAATACATCTCACCAGATTCTCAGACCTTCAAATTATGAATTCCAAAATTAAGCTCATACTACACAAATATCACATTACCGAGCACAGTAAAGCCTCTTACACACGCCCGGGGTATTTGCATAGGAGCGAAGAAACACGTCGCTTTTCCAGCATTATAATAACGCACTGACAGGAAAATTTGATTGTTGGATTTGACGAGGCCAAGATGGATGGTGTTGGAGGAAAGCCAGGGTGTAAAATTAGCTTAGTTGAATCAGATGTCCACGCAAGATTATGGCCAAACTGGATTTGGCCGTTCGATTAAAGGCCGAAGATCCTAAGACCATTGTCCATTACCAGTACCATTTGGATTAGTTTTGCTCCAACTTAAAAACTTACACCATAAAATGGTAATGATTTCTTGTTAGCTGCTTTACTTTACTTTTAAAAGATTAAAGTGTAAAATGTACTTACTCACCTATCTATATATAATATGAACTATATGACATGTCTAAGAGTCCTGTAAGGCCTAAAGGAAATAAAGCACTTTGAATTCGAACTACAGGTCTTTATTAACAAAGAAAATTACAATCAAGGAATACAAAAAATTCCAACTTGTGTTTACAATTGAAACCATTGAGCTAACTGCAGACGGTTGCAAATATTCTATAGGTAGCTCAATTGATCCATGTCAATACCAGTCGGAAGCGTCCCCAATACACTGGCTGCATTACCACGCTGTATTGAAATCAAACTACAGGTTAATTTAAATTATTTGTGAGTGTACAACTCATACTATTGCCGCTGCTTCATTTAGATTGATACACAGTTTAACTTGACTGATTCATAATCACAAAGCTGAAACCGCTGAAGCTAGAAATATGAAATTTAGAAAGTAGCTTCTTTTTTAGCAAAACTACTCAAAAGGCTTGATTTTACAAAATGAACCCAACATGAGTGAAAGGGGATGAAATCGTTTGTTTGAAACTTTAAGGCGTTTAAGTTAGATGCTAAAACTTTATGGAAACTTTGCCAGACTATATACCTATACAAAATCAAGTAGTTTTTAAGGGTAGTTCGTGAATTACCCTTAAAATCCAGGATGATCCGTCATGCTTTAGTCACCGATCATCATCATCATCCATGTCACTCGCTATCTCTATTTTCTAAATATCCTGTTTGAAAACAACCTTGATGTACCTAGTTTATCAAAACGTAACTAATAGTCGCTCATCATAGAGAAAAAAATTAACCTCATTTAAATTAATGTATGTACTAGGTACTTGTTTATATCATAAATAAGTTATGTGTATGTCAGTCTACCTAGACTTAGCATTGCCCTAGGGTTAAAAAACCTGTTATTATATTATTTTCTTGATAAATAAAATATAATAAATCACTGTTAATCATTCAAAGGTATAATAAAGTTAGGGAGAATGAGCCGGTAAGAGAGCGCACTTATTTTAAATCAAGGAGCTTAAACATAGAATTAAACAAAAACTTTCATAGTGTCCAGAAACTACGCAAAATTCATCCAAAGGTTTCTCGTCGTATTTTATAGATGTCTTGAGCTAAATGCCTAACTGACCAATCTAGATCCGGTTTGAAATTTACAGACTCCGCAAATTTACTCATAAATCACGATCCTAATTTTGATTTAGTTGTAAATCTGTCTAAATTACCATTTCAGAATTTATCGAGCAATTCCTTTCATCGCGCGATATCAAATAGACTTTAAGGCTCATAAAGAAGATGCATTCGCTGCAATCGTGTAGATTTACAATGGTATACTAACTCAACTCTTATTGCCACTAACGCCCTGAGTCCGTACTGATAAAAATGAAATGGTTTGTGAAAATGGTGGGTAAATTGAAGATCATGTCGTCTCTTCTCCATTATCTTCTCCATCATCGATCTAGATGGGGGAAGGTTCGCCTTTGAGCAGGGTGCAGGTTTGATTCCCGCCTCGGGACAAATGTTTGTATGCTCGGGAAGTGCTGGGTACAGTCTATATATATTTTTGTGTCGCAGATCGCTGCATTTCTAGACCTCAATTCTATTTTGTACTTGCGAGCCTTCCTTGTGATACAATGCATTTCATAGTCAAGAGTAATGATAACTTCTTGGTTATGTATTCGGTCTCTTTGCTCTATGCGCGGCCTGTCCATAGAATCTGTGATTCACCGACAAGTAACGGTTGATGGACAAATGTCATAGAAAAGAAAGGAATTACTTTGGTTGCAATATGACAGTGAACATCTCTTGGATTTTCCAAATTATTATTCTGAGTTGAATCCAGTTTTATGGAGATGATCATGAAGAATATCCTATTTTCCCTCTATTTGACATATTATGTGTATCTTCTATGTATAGTCTGTATTTTTTCCGTGATATAGTAAAAATATCTTCCCTTGTATAAGGGATGGGTTTTAATCTAAAAGGAAATTGTACGTAAGGCTGCTCGTAATCACTTTTATTACAGTTTCTCAACATTTAAGATCACAAAAATATAATATAAACACAAAAATGACTAACCTTTACAATAAGTTTGTCCAGCAGGACACCAGTAACAAACACTTTCTCCTTTGAGGTCTTTCCTCGTCGAATTACAGAATGAGACTGATCATTTTTGCTCTAGCGACTATATAAACATGACTTATGCCAACATGGCTGTCAAACGGAAGTACGCGGTACTACTACCTAGTACCGCGTCTAGTCATTTTAGTGATAAAAATACAATTCAATAATTTGAACGATTATCGTTGTTGAATAAATAGGTAAATTATTTAGATAATTAACTGCATATAAATATATATTTTACAATTCAAATACTATTGTACAGGGACCGGAAGTAACATATTTGTTTATGATCAAATCACGTAAAAATAATTAATGAAAATTAGAATATTCTACCATGTTTTATTACTGTCTCCTTACACTTGCATGTATTAAATATATCAGTTATCTAGTAACAATAACTCAAACTCTGCTTATTTGGGCTAGAAGATGGTGTGTTGATTGTATTGTAAATAACAGTTTATTAAATAAAATTAAAAATTAGACCTTAGTATCAATATTCTCTGTTACAGAGCTTAGCTACCTGATGCCCCTCAGATAAAAAAGTACAGCAAACACTGTCAAAAGCTACATAGAAGCCTCTATATGTCACTGTTAAATTGTGAAGTACAGTTCACAATCTTTCAACAGTTCACAATCTCGCGAGATAGATTATAATCTAACGTAATTTACAATTTTACTGAGACATTATACCTACATTATAGCCCGATTTTGTATGATCATTCCCGCGCGAGTTAGAAAGAGATCATTGTCAAATCTATATAAATTAGAACAGGCAGGAAACAACTACAGTTCCGCTGCTACGGTTCTGCGTGAAGCTGCCGATTTGAGGTATTTTCTTACCGTCAAAAAACAGTTCGATTGTACCGCAAAAATTCAAAGACTGCAAAGGCGTTCGATTTCATAGACATTTCGATTTCGAACTTAAACGGAATGCAATAGATCCTGCACAGGTTGATATGACATTCTACCCCAACTTTATTACTTCTGTGTGAGTTCGCAGGTAAATAGGGTTATTGTTTTGAAATACTCGTCAATAATGCGGCTTGTTTACGAATTTTTGACACCATCGGCCTTACCACAAAAAAAAGACGACACAGAAAAAAGAGATTACGATTTAGACACGCATTTAACAGTAGTTTAACATGGTTTTTTAGGATGACTTTTGCTAAACAACTGTTAAACACGTGTCTAAGCCGTGATTTTGATTTTAATGGTAAGGCTGGATATCTCGACGGCAAAGTCGCTGTCTCTGTCCCTATGTCCCTATGTATGCTTAAATCTTTTAAACTACGCAACGGATTTCGATGCGGTTTTTTTATAGATAGAGTGATTTAAGAGAAAGGTTTATGTATAATAAAACCGTGCGAAGCCGGGGCGGGTCGCTAGTTATTCATAAAAATAGACTTGATTTGTTAAACCGCGTGCGAATAATCTACTAAAAATGAAATATGCGAACACGAAAATGAAATTTAAGTTAAAAGTTGGCTTTATATTCCATACCTTACAAATATTCTTATTAGATTCGGAAAGAAAAGACCCAAAAAAGACGTTGAGTATTTTCCCCAAAACATAATAAACAGATACAATTTTAATATAAGAAATTTCTTTTGTTACAGATCACCTTTCCTGTCAGTCAAATTCCGGAAATGATGAGGTAATTTAAGAAAATAAAATAAGGAATTGCTTTTCAAATGATAATTATTTAGCTTCCGTGCATCTATGTCGATAGGTATATTGCCATTTTAAGAATAATATTTAACTTCCGCACATCCTTAACAAGAACATGATCTTGATTATGATCATATCATCATTATCATCATCAGCCTATATTAGTCCACTGCTGGACATAGGCCTCCCCTAAGGAGCGCCATAGCGCCCTGTCTTCAGCTTGACGCATCCAGCATCTGCCAGAAGTCCTTCGCAAATCGTCATCCCACCTGGCCGGAGGGCGTCCTACACTACGTTTGCCGAGTCGCGGTCTCCACTCAAGAACACGTTTACCCCAACGGTTGTCGGTTCTTCGCGCGATATGGCTGGCCCACTGCCACTTCAACTTGCTAATTCTTTGAGCTATGTCGATAACTTCATCATCATCATCATCATTATATAGCTCTCTTGTATCATTATCAATAATTAATTGCTTATAAAATGAATGACGGGTTTGTCATTATTGACAGGTGGATAGGTGATAATGAATAAATAATGCTGGATAATTCATAAAGCATCATTTAGCCCCAAGCTACGCAGAGCTTGTGTTATGTAGAACCCATAACACACGATGACTGATATACTTGGAATGTGTTATGTATATCAGCCATTTAAAACCCATATTATATTATTTTGGTTTACATTACATGTATACATATTTTTTTATTATACATAAGTAATATTATACATACAAAACATCGTACATAGAAAACAACCACAATCCTTCCATGTGGATCGTACAAACTTTTTCCCAAGACGTCATAATATCTCACAATTTTAAACTATTCTTTGGGATTGTCTACAAGATTAAGACTCGCTGATTCTAAAACGACCTTAAGAAAGGTTTCTTATTGATTGATAATTTTTAATAAAACCTACCAGGGTTCAATTGCCTACTTATTTAAAATAAATAAAAACAATAATGAAGTAAACAATAATGCGTGTGTTCGAACAACAAACCGATAAAACAAAGCAAAATATTTTTTTTTGTTTAAAGTCACCATACACTTTTAAAATGGCTATAAAGCTCTATCGATGTCAGGTGCGGATGCAGTTGAAAGCGGTTAAAATCGGTTACAACTAGCACTTACCACCATTAAAAGCTTACTATAGGAACAGATGGGTCACTCATAAAATCGGAGTAAGTATTGAAAGAAAAGCCATTAGGGTTTAAATAACTTTTATTAACAACAAAAATTACAATCAAAGAATAGAAAAAATTAAAAGTATATAGTTACATACAATTGAATTAATTGAGCTAATTGCAGACGGTTGCAAACAGTCTAAGAGTAGCTCAACTGATCCATGTCAATACCAGTCGGAAGCGTCCCCAAGACACTGTCTGCATTACCACGCTGTATGGCAATGCTGATGCGCTGCGCTAGATACTAGCCAGCTCTACGGTCGCTTCCACCAGACGCTCAGATATTTTTTTATAAGACCCGGAGAGCCTCGATGCCCCTCGGTTTAAATTAAAGATCAAATCAATCAAATCAAATCAAATCATTTATTCGCAGAAATGTAGGTACATAAGTTCTTAATAATAATAAACGATAATTATACATTCTGCCTCGTCGAGGCGTGCAAATTTTAAATTTAAAGCTTTATAAAATACAAAATGAGTTTCAGAAAAATAATTTGTCAAATATTTAGATAATTATAGATTTTATTAAACATGTTATACAATTCAAAAAGTGTCAAAAATTATGTTTTATACTTACAAGAATGTCATAGAAAAGTTTTGAAGTTAAAATATTCTTTAATGTCATAGAAACAATTTTCAATCAACCACTCTTTTACTTAAATTTTAAATAAATGAAATGGTAGAGCTTTGAATTTATTGGGTAATTTATTGTAAATTTTTATTGCCTGGTGATAGACGTTATTCGTTACGAGTTTTACTCTGTGTTCCGGGACATAGAGCCTTTCTCTATGCCTCGTCCGTCTCTCCATCACATCGGCGTGTGTTTTAAAATAATGAGGGTATTGTTTCACAAACAGGCAAACATCCCTTATGTACATGCAGGGTAATGGCAGTATGTTAAATTTCTTAAACAAGGGTTTGCAGCTCATCCGTATTCCAGGCGCCACAGATGGCTCGTACGCATTTCTTCTGAATTATAAAGGCCTTTTCTGAATCTGTAGAATTTCCCCACAAAATTAACCCGTATGCCAAAGTCGACGAGACATAGCCATGGTAAGCTTTCAGTGCTGCGTCGGTGGAAACCCGAAGTCTTAGACTTTTAATTGCGAAAACAAATCTATCCAACTTGTCACAGGTATGTTTGACATGTGCCTTCCAGTTGCAGTGTTCATCGAGCCATATTCCTTGGAATTTGGCTGTATTAACTTCAGCTATTTCTGTGTTCTGACAGTTAATCGCAAGATTGATTTTTTTTACGTTTATAAGTTCCAAACTGCATTATAATGGTTTTGGTCAAATAAATTTTCAAATTATTATTATTTAGCCAATCAATTGTACTATTTAATGTATTCTTAATGTCAGTTTCTAATGTCATACTATTTTCTCCCCTTATAATAATTGTGGTATCGTCAGCAAATAATATGGTCTTATGTTCAGTTATATTAGGAATGTCATTTATATATATAAGAAACAAAAAAGGTCCTAAAATACTACCCTGCGGCACTCCAAATCTATTGTGTTTAAGGCTAGATCGCACTATTTTTTTATTTCCCATATGGACTTTCGCTACTTCAACGCATTGCTGTCGATCGCTTAGGTAGCTTTGAAGCCATTCATTTGCTCTACCTCTGATGCCATATCTATTAAGTTTATAGAGCAATAGTTTATGATCCACGAAGTCAAATGCTTTGGACATATCTAACAGTAGCGCAATGACGGGAACATTATCATTTATAGCATCCATTACAAACTTCACAACATTGAAACATGCTAAGGTAGTTCAGCTATTTTTACGACATCCGAATTGCTCTGATTTCAGTACATTAGCTTTGGTCACAAAAGTTTGAAGCCTGTTTAGCATCGTCTTTTCAAATATTTTGGACAGTATGGGTATTAGAGTTATTGGTCTGTAGTTATCCATGTTAACTCTATCTCCTTTTTTGAAAAGTGGTTTAACGATGGACAACTTTAATCTGCTTGGGAACTCACCTTCTTCAAAAGATGGCATTTAATGTGTGGGGTACAAGAATTCTAGAGCAAATTATTTACGACCAACGTTTTTAGTCATCAATAATTTTGGAATGAAATAAATCTATCCGTTTTTTTTTATTATGCCCCCTCAGACACGCAAAAAGGTCCCACCTGTGCTTGCGAAAACCAGTCCAGAAACAATAATAAAATGGCAGAGATTTATTTGTCACTCAATAAATTACTTTATAAACCGATCAACGAATTAACATAGTCGTGAAAACTATATTTAGGTATTCGGTCCACCCAACAAACCAATATTTAACTTATGTTTCAATTTAATCAATCATATTTTACAGATTTCACGATTCTTGTCTCGACCATTGCACGCACGCGGTTTCACTCAAATTCGTGGCCGTCGTCGTCGTCGTGAAGTTTACTAGCTGCAAACCGCGGCTTCGCCCGCATGGAAATTTATTATTCACATTTCAAAAGTTTGTGGCACGCCTCCTAAGGGTTTTTTCATAAAATTAATAAATACGTTCTTAATTATTAACTTTGCAGTGTATTTATACCGAGTTTTGAGTGCATCACACCAAGGAATTACCTATAACCTTCCTTACAAACTTTACCTCTGAAGGGGTAAAACAGGGTGTTTTACCCTTTCAGAGGTTCTTCCAAATTTTGACATTCTATGTGTTATTTTAGTTCCTTTAATATCTACATACCAAATTATATCTAAACAACTTATGTAATTACGGAGATTACTTATAACAAACATTCACACAGACTTTCCCATTTATTATATTAGTAACATAGATAGTTATTGAATCGAGACTTAGCGTTATCATTGTGGAATCCTTAACAGTTCTTTACTTATTATCCAGTAAAATAACAACACAATCCATAAGTTTGCTTCTCAGAAAATTCATAATCCACAGAAAAGAATAAAACTTCACAGCATCGCATGGATAAAATATAGCTCTACAAAACAGAGCATACGACATAAAATAGCTTCCGTATTCGGGTACGTGTCTCACGTGTGTTGCATGTAATTGTTCCCACTGCATAGTGAACTAGCTGCAATTTTAAAGTGATTGGCTCAATGCTGTTCGTAAACCGATGCGAAAGGCTCATTACGGAGAAATTGCCTTGTACACGCCCCGGCCGATATGGTGCGAACGTTTGGGCGTAGCGCTACGTAAATTATTATGATTCACGGCTTATGGAATGAGCTAGCTGGATTTAAATTGATCTATGATGACAATAGATTGGTTGCAGTGGCACTGATTTAGAGGTACGCACTGGGTTAAACCGCGAAATGGTTAGCCGTCATTTTAGCTGTCAAGTTGAATAGGTAAAGTGTGCATGTGCTTATAGGCTACGTACACAGAGAGCCCCCAAATAACTGTGATTCCTAAAACAAGTGAAGTTAAATGCCTAAAAAGATTTGTTTTATACCACCAAGGTGGCAAATAAGCATGCGGCCCGCCTGATGAAAAACGGTTAATGATCGACAAATGCGTTTGTAGGTAAAGATGCGAGAACCAATTTCTATTTGAATAGCAGCCATAATTTCAAGACAAGATTGAATAGGGGTCTTCCAGACCTTGATAATATGTCGTTGCTCACTCATCAGGTGAAAATGGTCTAACGAAGGTCTATTCACTATATAAAATAGTTTTTTTTTCACCAGTGGGTATGCTTGCACTTATTTCAATACATCTCTAAGTCATGATATTATCAATAAGTATTTTATAGAAGAGAAAACTGGTTGTTTCATCAAGATCACTGTTCCTACAAAAGCTACGAACTGATTTTTTTAAGACGTAGGCACGTACGTTGGACTTAGATTTCTGGAAATTCGTATTCTAAGTTAGTTAAAATGGAGGCCGTAACAATAACTGCACTTTTCGCTACCGGAGCTTCCTACTGCTAGCAAATTCAATAGCAAAGCTATTTAATTTCACAAAAGAAACAAAAGAATGGCGAAGTTCCATCCTCTAGATAATCTCGATCCCTCCGTCGAAGGGCTGAGTAGGGTTCACTTATTACCTTATTTACGAAAAGGGTCGTCACCTTAACTAAGTAGATAATAGCACAATATTTCGTTGTAGGCTATTGTACAAATTGAGTAAAAACGCGTAAAAGTAAGCTTTGATTGTTTATTTTTTGTGCCTGAGCTGTTTACTGTCTTTGTCGATAAAATTGTCTGAATATATTATGCTAGTATCTGCCCGCGGTTTCGTACGTTTCTATGGAATTGTTTCTATGGAAACGTTTCAAGGCTATTACTATCCCATGGGAACTAATTTAATAGATGAAAAGTAGCGTATGTGGTATTCCAGGGCTAGAAATACGTCTATTCAAAATAACTCCAGGGATAGAATTACTACCTACAATAGTTTTTGCGTGAAAGAGGAACAAACATCCATCCATACATCCAAACAAACTTTCGGTTTTCTATTATTAGTAAGGAAGTGAGAATTAACGTTGCTACAGATCTAGACCGCACTGCCACACATAACAAAATGCGTAAACAAATAAATAATATGGATTTTAACTCCTAAAGTTTAGATTCATTTTATAATTCACCAGATAACAGACAATTCGCTGGCCACTAGCTTAAAGCTTGCGGTAAGCCATTTTATCATAACAAATGAATCTACTCAATACGACTTTAAGCCCATATTTGAAGGTTTATTTTAATTCTTTAGCGGTACTGGATAATATTCTATGTCCTTAGGAATACCTTTAACCCTGCGCGTCTCAAAAAATTCGTCACATTTTTTGGAAATATTTCCAAAGTAATCTTTGTAAGTGAACGTAAACATCATGTAAGACCCATGTACATGTACATCCCACAAAAAAAACCAGCAATAGCTTGCAAAGCCATAGGTGATTTGAATAACAAGCACCCGGTAAAATAAAACTTTTCATCGCAGGTAGGGAAAACTAATCCATCAAAGGAACCATTTCGACCGCAACTCTATTACAACCCCAAGCGCATTGGGTATACCTCGTATAACTCACGCGCGATCAGAATGGGCTGGGACCTTTAGAAATAAGGTTCACTTGTACGTTCGGTACGCAAACTCGTGTTTATGCTCGTGAAGTCAAGTGCTTTATTTCGTTAGACCTTATTGTACAGTATTTTAATTCATTCGATTCGTTTCCGTGACGGAAACGTCAAATTCGAATTCGATTCCATTTCCGTCAGATCTTTAGGACGCTATTTTGATTTCAAGTAAGGAACTAAGGATCCAAATTTAAGTGACAAAAGTTTTTGAATGCGTTCAACGTCAAAAGTTTCCGATATAAAATCCGAAGAGTTTTCCGATGAATTAAAATATCCCTGCAGGACTCTTGGACACGCCACAATCAGTGAGATGGAGAAATGGAGTTACCAATAGTAGAAAAGTAAATCCGTATTTTCAAGATCTTCATTTTATATCGTCACATCTCGTTCAAAGATTGTGTTTTAACGAAAGTCGAATCACGATTAAAAAAGTTACTATTTACCGTTATTGTTTAATTAGGAGCTTTATTTACTATGGCCAGTTTTAACCGAAATGACTCTTGAAATAAGTAGCTGAGGATTCTGAAGCAAATCAGTATCAAGCAATGGAGCTTCATCGAGCACTCAAATTGTCTGGATAACTGTAGTTTTCAGAATACGATCATTTTACTCTGACAAAGTTCCATCCCATTCTGAACACGTGGAATGTCCTAAAAAAGGAGCAATTTTAGGGGTCTGTTTCCTATTCTTGACACGTTACGAAAATTCTCTACGTCTTTGTGAGGAATCAAACCAAGCGTACGTGTTTAGAAAACAGATTTATTATAAACAAAAAATTCAGATTGATCCTTGGATTTTAGAAGATAAATTTCCTGGGAAAAGCCTATCGAAATAGAAATTTACATATTTTTCTCCTTTTCGGCAACATAAATAACGTGGCAAAGTAGATGAAAGAGCGAGATATTTCTACTTTTGACTGATAAAAACTCTTCAGAACATTTCTTTAATAAGTTTTAATATTTCTACATACAATTTAACGCTTTTAGGGTAACTATATTAATAGCGCATAACTTTTAAAAAAATGTATTGATGTACTAAATCAAATTTATTGATGCAATGAATTTCATTTCAGCAAAATTCAATTTTCTTTTATAATGTTTATGGAAACTTACAAAAAATCTGAGAGATTTTCGGTAAGAAAGCTTTTATCCCGCCCATTAATCAAATTAGGTTCTTAATAATTCAAAATTAGTTCAATTCATTCATCAATTTGTGCTCATAATTTTCTATTAAATTCGGAAGGTGCTTGGAAACTTTTTGATTTATTGGCAAATTTTTAAGTTTGTCGATAGCTTTCGTGATTCGGTGATTCTATTATAAATTTTCACTCTTCCTAAGTAAAAGTTAAGGTTAATTTTCTAATCTTTCTTTAATAAGTCTTCCGAGATTTAAAACACAATAAATTAGTAGCAAGGTTGCTATGTATTAAAAATTATGATTGATTATTAATTATATTCATTTTATTTATAACTAGCTTATGCCCGCGACTTCTTCTGCGCAGGATTAGTATTTCGAGTATACTCGCGGTTTCACCTGCGTAATCCTCGTTCCCGTGGGCATTCCGGGATAAAATATAGCCTATGTATTATTACAGACTATAAATCTATCTCTGTGCCGAATGTAATCCAGATGCGTTCAGTAGTTTTTGCGTGAAAGAGTAACAAACATCCATCCATCTATCCATCCATCCATACTTTCAAACTTTTGCGTTTATATTAGTAGGATTATTTTTTACGAATGATGTACCATTGCACGATATAAAGCCGAGTCTTCTCTAAACCGTGAACGCTTAATATTTCAATCAGTACGTTCTACCTGTAATGTCCTACAAAGCTGAGATGTGGACATAATTGGACATGGACACTCCAGTATGGAATGGGCCGTCCTGGGATTTTCTATAAAGGATACTACATCTGGAAGAACTCCAAAATTATCACCATTGATCAAAGAATTAGCACGCTGAAGTGTCAGTTGGCCGGTCGTATCTCCCAAAGAACCGACAGCCGCTAGGGTGAACGTAATCTGGAAAGATGACCGCGATTCGGCAAATGTAGTATAGGACGCTCTTTAGTCAGGTGGGCTGACGATATGCGAAAGCCTGCAGATGCGGCAACTGAAAACAGGGTGCTAGGAGGTTCATTAGTGGGCAGCCTATGTCCAGCTGTGGACTAATAGGTTGATGATGATAATGATGTGTCAATAAATGATAGCTATCTATCTATCTATACAAAATGAAATTACCTACGCTATGACAGGTATTTAGGATGTGAAAATAATTTAGAAAAATAAAAAACCTTTCATTAAATAAAACTGCTGAGGAAATGACAGTTACCGCGAATACCGTTATTAGGATGGGGAAAAAAGTAATTGAATCTCATTGAGAAGATTCACCAGTATCTCGCCGACAAGCCATAGAACTTTATAGATCTCATTATTTTTTCCCGGGAACCTCATTAGACCTACGAGCTTAACTTTCTTTAGCTCTTTCTTTAAAGTTTCCCTAGTTCGTCAAAACTTGACAAAGTGGTAACATTATATTTACGACCACTGGGGTGTAGTGGGTATAGGTTTGATTTTCGCCTCGGGGCAAATGTTTTTACGATCTACAGATATTTGTTAGTGTTTGTGTGTTTTCTAATGGTCTAAGATCCAACTGCAAGATTAGCCCGCTCATTGTTTTTTGCTTAAAACCACTTTTTATGTTTATTTGTAAGAAGAAGGAGAATATTTATCTACCAGGTTGTCTATCAGAATTTGGCCGCAAGTATTTTTAATTAATTTATGTTTCATAGATTTTTGGAAAAAAATTACGTTCACTTGTTTTTTAAATAAAATAACGTTTCATCATCATCATCATCACCAGCCTATAATAGTCCACTGCTGGACATAGGCCTCTCCTAATGAGCGCCATATATTATTTGTGGGGATTATGGGCAATAACCCCCACATAATGATGCCATATATGGCGCTCATTAGGAGAGGCCTAAATAACGTTTACTTGACGGCAATTTATGTAAAGATATATAAATAAACATAAAAATTTAGTTTTAAGCAAAAAGCGGGATAATCCTGCAGTCGGATCTCATACTATAGGTTTAAAAAAATACTGTACCTATATCTTGCTAATGTATTATGTATTACATAAATCAGTCATCGATTACTCATAAATCAAGCTCGGTTTGAATGGGGGATAGATGATGTTGTGTGAATTGTCAAGTATTATTATTTTTGTGAAATTTAAAGATTATTATGATATTTTTTCTAAGAAATGAACAGAAATAAGGATTTATGGTTGTATAAGTTTTCCTTAACCGTCGTTTTGGGCACGAACTTAAACGTTTAGAGATGGTTTTGATAAATAACGCTACTTAATAATTCCCATTAGGCTAAAAAAATATTTTCCTACCAACATTATCTTAAACACGAATAGAGCCACAACCATTAATCATCCCCTAAAAGGCACTTCTTCATTTGTCACTCATTTCCATCATCCAAAGCGACTTTGAAAAATGACTTTCCATTTAAATACACAAAGACGCGACACTTACGTCAATATGTATTGTTTCAGATAAAACCCGGCGAGGATAATGACGTCAATACATAAAAGTGGAAGGTGAAACGGCAAAATGGATAAAGATCATGTAGTACTAGATAAAGAAGCAATCAGTCGCTTTGAACAGTATACGCTGGCAAAGCCTCTAAATGGAGGCATCCCTTTGGACAGATGCCAAGATGCAGACTCCATGGTATCAAATAGCAGAAAGAGACACACGTCCCGCCAAAAAGTCGTATGCTGCTTTTGTTTCAAAACAACTAAATACCGACGGAAACAGTTCATTGTCGGCTCCCTCACAAATCTTGTGATATTCGCCGTTCTGCTAGCCTACACCTTTCTCGGCTCATTTATTTTCTTAGCTATCGAAGGCGGCGCGGAAGTGCCAGCCAGACCTCGAATACTGCCCGACAGACAAAAATTAGGTCACAAAGACACGAACAACACGAATAAAAAAGTCGCAGATGACGATTACGAAAACGGAAACACGACTTTGTCCGCCAATTATTTCTGGGACGCTCGGAGCCGAGCCGTAGAAAATATTTGGGAGATAACAGTCTCGCTGAATATATTGTACAGGGAGAATTGGACCCGATTGGCTGCGCAGGAAATTTTGAAATTCCAGAATGAGCTGGTACAAAGGGTGACGACCGAAATGGCGTCGCAGTATGGAGTCAGTTACCGGGAGATGGCATTGGGAGAATTTAGCAGCGAGTTCAGCAACCATTATGAAGAGCACGAGTGGAATTTGGCCCTCGCGTTTTTCTACTCCTTAACGGTCCTAACGACCATAGGTAAGTGCAATACTTTCTTTACTTTACACATGCAACTTTCAACATGAAAATAAAATGGAAATTCTCTTTCACAGGTTATGGGAACATTGCTCCGAGGACGATGCTCGGGAAAGGTGTAACTATTCTCTACGCTTTATTTGGAATACCTCTGACACTTGTATATTTGTCGAGCGTCGGTTCGCTATTATCAAAAATGGCTCGCAGTGTTTTCAGTAGAGCATTGTGTTGCTGTCTTTGCTCTAATTGCGGATACTGTTGTTACGACGAAAAACGCATGGCGGAAAAGGAGAGAAGAATGAAGATGAAAAGACAGCAGGAAGAAATGGCCAACAGTCAGAATACAAGTAAAACTCCGACTGAAGAGTGTTATGTTCTAAAACCTGACAGCCAAAAAGACTTATCCATATCAGAAAGACCAACTACGAGTACAGCCAAAGATGACGTCATCAGCTGGCCTGATACAGACTCTAAGCTGTCAATGCACGGACTGAGCATTTTAGCCCCTGTGTTTTTATGTTTAGCAGCTATTTTTATTTACATCGTTATCGGTGCATTAGTTCTTTTCAAGTTGGATAACCTAGCCATTGTTGATGGCTTTTACTTTTGTTTCATGGCGCTGAGTACGATTGGTTTTGGAAACATTGTCCCTGGTATGAGCTACACCACAATACACGGTGTTCGATACTACACTATTAACTCTACAACTCTGTGGTTTTGCTCTGCGTATACATTGACTGGACTAGCATTGACTGCTATGTGTTTCGGCGTGATTCACGACGAAATAATTTATAGGATAAAACACCAGCAAAAAGAGTGGTCCCAAAAGGGTAATACAGTGAATGATGAAGTGAATTTGAACAATCCATTTTACATAAATTCCTGACAAATGTTTAAAGGTAAAAGTGAAAATCTGTACAGTATTATGGAGGACAATTCTGTAGAACGTAAGGTAGAAATAGAAAATAGAGAAGTATTGTTAAGTGTCGATGATATGACTACGGCGTTAGATTTAAGTGAAGAGGAGTTTCCTCCACCTCCACCCGAGGAAGAAATAGTTGCCATTGTAACTAAAAAAGAACCTAAAGGGTTTGGTAGCATGGTTGCTTATAATGTTTTACCAGAAATGTTGGAGCATGTGAATGCACAATCTTAAAGACTTGAAAATCTCTTATCATTTTACTATGTAAAGTACCACGACATTTCATGTAAGTATCCTATTTTTCGTGACACTGATTTTCTTTAAAATAATCATAAGCAAGTATAAAATTGTATAATTTCTTATCGGTCTCAAAATTCAATGGTTGTTTAGAATTTAAGTTAAAAAAAGAAATAAAATAATTCACCTGAATTATTTCCATTATCGTAAATTGTAAATATATCTAGTCATATATTCAGGTGTCTGAAGTAAGTGTATATTTGTAAATACTGTATAGTTCATGTAAATATCTATTACGATGTCTAACATCTTTTATCTGTATTTATGTCAAATGTGAATATCAAAATTGTAAAGATTATCATGTGACATAGTTTCTTTGTAACAATATCAGTTTATAATAAATTCTTATAAATAAACGTGAAATTGTTTTTCATTTATTTTTTAGAACTGGGGTGGTAGAAAATGACGGGAACCCAACGTAAAGAGTTCCATTATTACAGTTTTGATCTGAAACCCTAATAAGAAATGCGTAGCTAACGTAGAAAAGTAATCTTGGCTAGAAAAGGGTGACGCTAGAGTAAGAATTATAGATATAAAGGTAAAGTGGGAACGACAAGAAAATATATTGTAGGCGTAAGCAGAAAGTTCGACTGAACATAATATCAACGACATGTTTGCTGAAATAGACAAATGGGTACGCGTGCTATTCCTACCAATATGAATAACATTGTAAGTAAGCTGGCATAGTCAAAAGAAAAGTCTACAGATTCACAAGAATTTTTAGGATATGTTATTCAATTCTTTCAATAATTATAGCTTGACAAAGTCACATTATTGTTCAGATTGTAAATGGATACTATTCAGCCAGTGTTGTCATTGACTGTTATTTTTTATAAAACCAGTCAGTTAATTCCAGACGGGTGACTCAACGGTCAAGGGTACTGTGTACTATTTCCCCTCTTAGCTCAAGTCAAGAGGAAGACAAATAGTGATTTATATTGAAATAGAACTCTTTTCTGATCGTGTGCGCGTTGATCCGTTTTATTGCTATCGTATGATAATTCCTACAGAAAACATGCCAGAACGCTTTTGATGGTGATATTGGGGGCATTCAAATATTTTGAATGTGGAATCGAACGCTACGCCATCTGTTATTTGATATTCGTTTCCAATAAACTGTTTTTTGTCATTTTTCTGCTTACCGTGGTAGCTGAAAAATGCACATACATTTTTATAATATTATTAAAAAATTATTATAAAATATATAATATATATATAAAATTATTATAAAATTCCATTTTAGCTTCATATTTAATGTTCCGTCGAATAAAGGCCGATTTACAAATATTAGTGAATTTCGAATTCACCGATAGGCTAAATTATCGAACAATGATTTTAGGATGGTTCTATGTAAGTAGGTACGAATGTTTATTTAAAATCAAGTTTAAAAATTTATATATTAAAATAAGCTAACTATGAAAATGGCAATAATTTTCAATCGCCTCCCAAATAAGGCTTGCGGCGTCCCTCATGAATACATTGAGATTGTTTATACCCCAATGTTATCAGTTTCCGAAAGGCTAAATTTTATGATATTTAGGGTTAAGTTTGGAAAGAACGAATCGGAAACTTAAAATTAAGAGTTGAGTGATCTCAGTAAAAAACAATTCGCTACTATTACAATGAAATCATATAATAACACAAAATAAACCACAGATGTTTGTAAAGGAGTGTTATTATCGAGTCTGCTGAGTAACTAAAGTATTTATGTATTTTTATATTGACACTTAAGCTTGACGGATCTTGTTTTTACATTATAATAAACTAGCAGTGCCTCACGGTTTCACCCGCGTAATTCCCGTTTCCGTGGGAATACCGGGATAAAATATAGCCTATAAGTTATTCCAAACTATAATGTATCTATGTGCCAAATTTCATCTATATCCGTTCAGTAGTTTTTGCGTGAAAGAATAACAAATATCCATCTATCCATCCATACTTACAAACTTTCGCGTTTATAATATTAGCAGGATAAAGCGTTTCAAGATCAAATGCGTTGTACAAAAGTAAAACAATAATCCTTGGTCCTGTGATGCAAACGATGAAAATCTACAGAACCTTTCACTATCAAAATAAACTCTCGCTTCGCCTGTTTAGAGAAAATGAGGCTATTTCTTTACAACGCCGGTAACATTGTTTTAAGGAAGCTATGGGGAAGGCTTTGAACGTTTTATGAATGTAATAAGCAATATTCTCTCGAGTCTTTCAATTTTACCTTTCGTTTGAGGTTTTGAGAGGATATTATTCTTACGTAACTAGATTGACTGACCATGGAACAAAATAATCTTAGGTGCTTATAACATGTCGCATTAAGCTCTTAGTTACAGCAATCAGAACCTTGCAGCTAGCTCTTTTCACGATACCTATTTAGTAAATTCAGTTGAGCTACCTCTTCAATGTTAGCTAAATTTTTTCTATTGTCTATACTAGTTTTAATTTGTTTCTATTCCTTGATTATAGGTAAATAAAGAATAGAAAGAGAACAGGTAAAGATTGGTGATCACACTGATCGCAGTAGGCTTATCAAATTGATACTGAAGGAAGTCTGCAATGAGCGCTTTCTATGTTAGGTTCTTTAGTCGTTTCTTACGACTGACACAGACTGAGTAGGGAAGGTGTGTTCTTACGCCGGGACCTCCACGGCCGTCGCCGCCAAAGCTTTGGTGAGCGAATACTGAGATCTTGAGAATATCTTCCTCAATGGAATAATCATCAGCTACCAATACTTCACTGCTGTGAGAGCCATTAAGCCATACGCCCTGTCTTCAACTTGCCGCATTCAGCATCTGCCTGCAGTCTTACACAGATCGCCATCCAATATGGCTGGAAGACGTCCTACATTGGCGTGCCGAGTTGCAGTATCCACAATTATAAGTAAGTAAATCCACTAAGAACTTTTAGTAGTTTATTAAATAATACCGGAGAACTTACAAAGCACCATCTAGTACCAAGCAAAGCAGATCTTGTTTTAGGCATCAAGACACCTGATATACAAATAACAATAAAATACAGTGTAAAAGTGATTTTTGTACATTTTACTTGAACTAAAATGTATCTGCAGATCGAACAGACATAAGTACCTATCGAGGCAGGAATCGAACCCGCAACCTCCTGCGTTGCAAGTCCACGTCTTCAATGTGATATATTCACTAATTAAGATTTAATTGGCAACTTAAGTAGTCCCATTACCAAATAAATCAATAATAATAACATTAATAGAATAAATGCTCGACCAGGCAACACCAAAGTGCCTATTCCGCTTTTATTGCGGAATAAAACAGACAATATGAATAAAAATTCGCTTATTTCGGGTATTCAATGACCACTGGTCATTTTATACAGTTGAATGCTAGATAATAAAGCACCAATGAGATAATAAAGGAGAAAACGATTCCACTTTGAATTGAATAGGTGCCCCAATTTAAATTCTTATGCGATATTCTACTACTTTAGATAGTAGAATATTGCATAAGAATTTCAATAGAGTTTTTATACCTACAATTGAATACCCAAGCCTTTTTCAAGACTAACAGTTGATTGTCAGATTTTTTTTTATTATTCATAGAAAACATTCAAATATATAAAATAAATTTTACAAGTCAGTGAAATCAGTAAGTCGATACAGGTTAAAAAATTCTCAAGGCTGGAATCGAACCCGCAACCACGTGCGTCGCAGGCGAACCTTTTATCGACAGAATTAAAATTGGTGAATTTCGATCATTTATCGAAAACCGGAATAGCGCTCTCAACATAATAATAATAGGTATATCTACGGAATGACCGAGAATGCAGATATTTTGAGTAGAAAACAAATTTCATGTAAAATTTATGATTTTAGTTGTTCTAAAATTAACCTAGATTCTTTCTAATAAGATTAATTATAATCAGAAAAACTTGATTTCCTAACTTATTAGAAAAGGCAGCTTACCTGAAATACCTACCTACCGTAAATAACCGAGAAGTAATAAAACTAATACCATAATTTACCGGCCCTGCGCACGTGCGATAAAGGATTCGTAGATCGCTTTTATTATAATTAGCCCTAACGAAGGGTCGGGCAATTCATAAAGGTTTTCTATTTCTGTGGAAAAAGCTAAAAGTCAAACGGATTATCAACATCATCATTAATCTATATGAAGGCGCAAACAGGAGCTAAAGTAGCGCCATCACTTATCTTATCATATAATTCCGTTAAACAAAGGAATTTCCAAAATTCACACGTATGGTTTGTTCAACGTATCATTGCTTTTTTAATGCATCTGTAGTAGTTTTATTTTACTACTTCAGGAAGAGATACGAAGTTGCTTTTAGTGGCCACCAAACTCTGTTTTCGTCTCTTCCTAAAATAGTAAAATAAAATAGGTGGCGCTAGTTTAGCTGCTGTTTATGCCTTAATCCTCTCAGCTGGACCACAGAATATGGACATAGGCCTCCTGTAATGAACGCCATAGCACCCTGTTTTCAGCTTGCCGCATTCAGCAACTGTCTGCAGTCTTTCGCAGACCGACATCCCACCTGGCTGGATAGTATCCTACACTACGTTTGCCGAGACGTAGCCTACACTCAAGAACACGTTTACCCCAACAGTTATCGCTTAAAAGATAAAATATACTCAATTTTTATTTTAGTTTTTATCTCAATTTAGATAAATGCGAATGGGTGAATTTTCACATGTTCGGATGTTTGTTACTTCATCATGCCAAAACTACTAAACGGATCTGGCTGAAGTTTTGCGTAGGCGTATATTAAAGTTCTAGTTTCATTAGGGGAGGCTATGTCCAGCAGTGGACTAATATGGGCTATGATGATGATGATATAGTTCTACTTATCTTATTTGGTGCTCATTTGGGAAGGCCTATGTCTAAAAACACTTTGGAGGAGGCCTTCACCTTAATAGGGTTTCTCGAAATTAAACAAAGTAAAGATAATAATTAAGTTTGAATTCTTTTAAGCATAATAATAATTATCACAATAGTAATACAATTTAATCTCAATCTAAGTTTTTTATGCATGTATAATTAGTAAATAAAAGGTAATTTAATTTGTTATGTTCGAGAAATAAATGGCTTTTCATTTTTATTATTATTTATTATATGTAAAAAAATGTTTGATGGAATACCATGCCGAATAACTTAAGTGAAAAAATCCAAGAGCAAAAGAAAAATCTTGCTAAAAATAACCGTAGAAAGCTTACCTCGGTAACACAACAATTTTATCTCACACTTTCTACTTCACTAAACACCAACATCCTCTTTACCAATAAATATCTGAATTTATTGCACTTGTTCCCAACTTTCTACCTAGGATAGTGCACATTAATATTCCATACCACTTTTCTAGTTAGATGATTTTGGCCGATATTACCCTTATATTTGGCCTTATATTCTCTTGAGAGAACTTACATTTTCTATGTATGGGTTATTTGTAACTTGACTCTATGGAGGTAACACTTTCATGTTAGATTGTGTTTTCTCCACTGAGATATTTGTATACTGAGATATTAGTAATGGGTACAGGTACCATGGGTGTTGAGAACTCACACAGAGATGATTTTCTAAACTCCATCTTGTGTATGTTAGGTTTGTTCATGCGGGATTTTCTAATTTTTATTCGAAAGTATTTATTGAGTTGTGACTATTGTCTTGGCGCGAAAGCGAGAATGAAGGAAATAAATGAATTGTGAATGAATTACAGCTGTTTTTTATGTCGTATTATTTAACTATGTATTATGTGTAATTTTCTATTCCGATAGTTGCCTAAAATGGAACAAACGTCATAAAAACAAACTTCCGAATCGAACTAATGCAGTTAGTTTAGCTGTTAACACTTATACCCTTATCTATCTATATATATATTTATATATATATAAGAGAAAGTTGTGTTTGTTACAACACTTATAACTCGAGAACGGCTGGACCGATTTTTATAGATTTTTGTGTTTTTGGATTTGTCTTCTTCGCGAATAGCATTTATTATGTATAAAAATATGATATTTGACAAATAAATAAATTTCCCCGTGGGTGACGCTGCGGGGCGCAGCTAGTGGTTATATATAACAGTAGGTATATTGAAAACAAGCGACGCTGATTAAATTACGTCAAAAGTCCGTTTTTGTCACAGTTCATTTGAAGCACATCACTCTTTTAGTAGGTACCTTAAAAAGGTTGAAGTGAACAAAAAACAAAGTGAGCACTTTATTTCATAGTTTTAATTTATTGCAACATGAATTTTCGGACGTTTTCTAAGAGTTATGTGAGGTCTTAAAGAAATAAAGCACTTTGACTTGACGATAGGTCTCCCCTAATGAGCGCCATAGCGCCCTGTCTTCTTGAACAGTTTACCAGTAATTACCTGATCATCCAGATTTTTGTTGAATATTACGAGTTCCTATCTTTATAGGAACTAGCTCCTTTCCTATTTAAAGTGAACAAGCCGTGTAATAAGTAACAGCTATGGTTAAGCCACTTCTCATGGGAAATCACAAGACGTCTCAGGACTACCGCTTAGAGGCTTCTGATAGATACGGATTGGAAGAGAATGTGTAATTTGTATTCTCCTTTAAATTTAAATTTAGAAATGTAGGTCATCTTCTTCTTCTCAGTCGTGCACTCTTGGCAGAGTGGTCGTGGTTATGGTTATGGAGCGGCTGCTCGTGCATGCGTTGCCATCGCTCCTAATTGGTTGCTATTGCTGTTGGTTGCTTTGTTAAGTATCAGTACTAAGTCGAATAGTTTGAATAAAAGGTTAATGTCATTTAGTATGCCCAACTGCGCTTATTTAAAGGGTAATTTTTTACCGTCTGCTTAAATTATTAAACATGGAAACGCAAACACAAAGTACTTATCTTTAAATAACTATAGGTGTTATAGTAAAACAGAGATTTTCAACACAAATCAATCTTCTGAATAGAAAATGTTAAAAAATATCTTTCCGCAAGGGTAGATTGTAACTTCATAGACCGTGGAATAAGATAATCCGTAATACGAATGGTGCTTTGTAATATCTATCTATACTTATAATAAAACTGTAACAGGTCCAATTCTGTACATTGAAGATATTTTGAAAATTTTTTTTGGAGGGCACTCTATTATCGATACTCAAGCCAAAACTGTAATTTTTTTCATTCATGTCTGTCTGTCTGTCTGTCTGTCTGTCTGTCTGTCTGTATCGTAAACGCGCATCACGCCGAAACTACTTGATGGATTTAAATGAAACTCGGCATGATTATAGGTCATACTACGAGGAAGGACATAGGATACTTTTTATCCCGGATTTCAGTAAGGTTCCCATGGGAGAGGGTATGAAAGTAAAATTCCTTTACCGCGCATCACGCCGAAACTGCTGAATGAGTTGGAATGAAACTCGGGACGATTTGAGTTCATACTACAAGGAAGGACATGACATACTTTTTATCCCGGAATTCGGTAAGGTTCCCCTGGGAGAGAGGGTGAAAGAAAAATTCTTAAACCCCGCATCACGACGGAAGTGAATGAATTCGAATGGAACTCGGGACGATTGGACATGGGATACCTTTTATCCCGGAATTCAGTTTGGTTCCCCTGGGCTATACGGGTTTTCAAAAATTTCTCACAGCATTTGAACGACGCGCGCGCGTCGTTCAGATGCTGTGAGAAATTTTTGAAAACCCGTATAGCCCAGGGGAACCAAGCTGAATTAAACTGATAAACGCGAAAGTTTGTAAGTATGAATGGATAGATGGATGGATAGATTGATAGATGGATGGATGTTTGTTACTCTTTCACGCAAAAACTGCTGAACGGATCTGTATGAAATTTAGCACAGAGATAGATTATAAGCTGGAATAACACATAGGCTTATTTTATCCCGAAAATCTCACGGGAAAGGGAATTACGCAAGTAAAATCGCGAGTACTCGAAATACTAATCATGCGCAGACGAAGTCGCGGGTACCAGCTAGTCTGTAATACGACCGTTCGGCAACCCATAGTGGCGCGGCGGGCGAAGATCCGCATGCAACGCAGCAGTGGCGGCGCTAGATCCCGCGTGGACGTCGGCGAAATTAGGTTCGCGAGGCCTCCTTTTTTCCCAATCAAGATAATATAAAATTACGTACCTAAGCCGAATTATAGTAAAAATAATATTATCAACAAATCAAGTTTTATTGCTTATCAAATGATGACAAAACTTACATAAATAGAAGTTGAAATAAGTAAACGAACTTTTCGGCTTTTGGCCTCACTGAACTTTTTCAGGATTACGTCATAGCTGATTGACCAAACGCTATTTCAGCTTCAATTGATAGAACTGCTAACGAAGATAATCTCTCTTGAATCATAGTGCTTCTCAAGTAAGTAGGTCTTAATCAATTTTAACTTTGAGAAGCTTCTCAGCAGCTTCCTGTAGGTACCTACTGACGGGAACTGTGTGTGAACATGCTTGTTGCAATTGCTATAAAACATTTGGATACCTATACTTCTCTGAAATTATTCTCTAAAATGTATTGAATGAGTTGTTTCGCATCGTCGATAGAGTCTAGTGAATTTGTTTTTAAAAGTTGGAGTTCTTCATACAGTTCGAAAGCCTGTAAGTATGTCGCTGTTTTCGCCTTCTCGAAGTAGTGTACCTAAATCATTACAGCACTTGAGAAGGTCTTCTTTTGATATAGAATTAAAACATCTGATATCTATACTTATAATAAAACTGTAACAGGTCCAATTCTGTAGGTACATTGAAGATATTTAGAAAAATTTTTTGGAGGCCTCTCTATTATCGATACTCAAGCCAAAACTGTAATTTTTTTCATTCATGTCTGTCTGTCTGTCTGTCTGTATCGTAAACGCGCATCACGCCGAAACTACTTGACGGATTGAAATGAAACTCGGCATGATTATAGGTCATACTACGAGGAAGGACATAGGATACTTTTTATCCCGGAATCCAGTAAGGTTCTCATGGGAGAGGGTATGAAAGTAAAATTCCTTTACCGCGCATCACGCCGAAACTGCTGAGTGAGTTGGAATGAAACTCGGGACGATTTGAGTTCATAGTACAAGGAAGGACATGGGATAATTTTTATCCCGGAATTCGGTAAGGTTCCCCTGGGAGGGAGGATGAAAGAGAAATTCTTTAACCACGCATCACGACGGAATTGAATGAATTCGAATGGAACTCGGGACGATTGGACGGACATGGGATACATTTTATCCCGGAATTCAGTTGGGTTCCCCTGGGCTATACGGGTTTTCAAAAATTTCTCACAACGTCACTGAACGACGCGTGTGTACGCGTCGTTGAGATACTGTGAGAAATTTTTGAAAACCCGTCTAACCCAGGGGAACCAAACTGAATTGAACTGATAAACCGTGAAAGTTTGTAAATATGAATGGAAAGATGGTTGGATAGATTGATAGATGGATGGATGTTTGTTAGTCTTTCACGCAAAAACTGCTGAACAGATCTGCATGAAATTTGGCACACGGGAAAGGGAATTACGCAAGTAAAATCGCGAGTACTCCAAATACTAATCATGCGCAGACGAAGTCGCGGGCACCAGCTAGTACTTATAATAAAACTGTAACAGGTCCAATTCTGTACATTGAAGATATTTTGAAAATTTTTTTGGAGGGCACTCTATTATCGATACTCAAGCCAAAACTGTAATTTTTTTCATTCATGTCTGTCTGTCTGTCTGTCTGTCTGTCTGTCTGTCTGTCTGTCTGTATCGTAAACGCGCATCACGCCGAAACTACTTGATGGATTTAAATGAAACTCGGTATGATTATAGGTCATACTATGAGGAAGGACATAGAATACTTTTTATCCCGGAATTCAGTAAGGTTCTCATGGGAGAGGGTATGAAAGTAAAATTCCTTTACCGCGCATCACGCCGAAACTGCTGAATGAGTTGGAATGAAACTCGGGACGATTTGAGTTCATACTACAAGGAAGGACATGACATACTTTTTATCCCGGAATTCGATAAGGTTCCCCTGGGAGAGAGGGTGAAAGAAAAATTCTTAAACCACGCATCACGACGGAAGTGAATGAATTCGAATGGAACTCGGGACGGTTGGACATGGGATACCTTTTATCCCGGAATTCAGTTTGATTCCCCTGGGCTATACGGGTTTTCAAAAATTTCTCACAGGATCTGAACGACGCGTACGTCGTTCAGATCCTGTGAGAAATTTTTGAAAACCCGTATAGCCCAGGGGAACCAAGCTGAATTAAACTGATAAACGCGAAAGTTTGTAAGTATGAATGGATAGATGGAGGATCTGTATGAAATTTAGCACAGAGATAGATTATAAGCTGGAATAACATAGGCTTATTTTATCCCGAAAATCTCACGGGAAAGGGAATTACGCAAGTAAAATCGCGAGTACTCGAAATACTAATCATGCGCAGACGAAGTCGCGGGTACCAGCTAGTCCTTTATAAGTGATTGACTGACAGACAACGCCAGCCTAAAGATTGAATTTAAGTTTCACCATGTGGACACGCGTAAAAATCTTGTCGTGTCCAGATGACGAAATAATAACTGATACTTATTTTGAGTATAACCAACTGGACACGCGTGTGTCCAGTCTCGTGTGTCGAGTTAGTGAATAACCCAACTACTAGAGAATACTTATAAGAGCCGAAATATTGTATTTTAATTTATTAATTACAATAATAATTTTGTAGATATCCTTGATATATTTTAATTTGTTTTGAAATTAGAGTGTTTGTTCCACTTTGGGTAATAGAGGATTGTATTAAGAAAGGAATCAACAAAAAATCTTATGGCGAGTCGTAAATAGGGAGAATTTTATCAAAATATATTTGTTTTTCGGTCTTGCTAAAAAAACCGTTAAAATTTTACATAACCTTTCAGGGGAACCCAATTTAGTTTATGTTTTACGAGAACGAAACCAACTTAATAAGAAACAAACAAAATTGTTTTTATAACCGTTTTTTTTTAATTCCCTTCAAAAAGACACTTCGCCAATTAATTTTCCGCTTTCTATGCAGGTGGAGTCCTGGGATACTGTTAATCATAAAATTCTTGATTATAAGTAGATAGCAGGTGTCTGTCACCTTATCCAATAGGCTTAAAACCAATCTTATAATATTCAATTAGGGCTCAAAGTAATCCTAGCTTCACCAGGTAAAAACACTCAAAAATAATGTTCAGATTAGCCCTTTGTGCTTAAAAAGGTTCTGTACCTTTTTCTTCTCGTAAATTGACCAATTCAATTCAATGCCTCACCACTTCTCATCTTATTTCGCTATCAAGAGCATCAATATGGTAGGGTAAGCGATATCGGTGTCCAAAATCTGGGCGTTATTATTTATTGAACGACTTTTTAGGCCGAAAGGGTCGAATTTACTGTATTGGAGGGAGATTACAACTTTACTTTGAGCGTCTTTGTTTTCGTAAGTATTGTCATATTTTAGATCATGGAAAGCAGTTCAGGATCTCTAAAATTTAATTTACTTTAGTTTTTTAGGGTTCCGTACCCGAAGGGTGAAAACGAGACCCTTTTAGTAAGACTTCGCTGTCTGTCACCAGGCTGTATTAAGAACCGCGATGCTAGACAGTTGAAATTGGCATAAATTATTAATTTTTGTTGCCGCTATAACAAATAATACTAAAAACAAAATAAAATAAATATCTATGAACGAACATCTTGTTTTACCTTATTTATAGATAAGTAGGTACGAAACCTTTTTGCGCGAGTTCGATTCGCACTTGGCTGGTTTTTTATTTTTATTTAATGAACCTATAATATCAAATCAAGTAATAGAAACTTACTTACCTACTACTTTATTACGGTTACTTAATAAAGGTTCATCATCAAAATCATTTTAAATATCATTTTATTGTCAGTTTTCAAAGGAGCTGAAAGATAAATTTACTTTGAAAAATGTCAAAAACGTCGTCATCATGATCATTAACAACCTATTTTAGTCCGACAGCTGGACTGCCTCCCTTAATGAGCGCCAAAACGCCCTGTCTTCAGCTTGCTGCATTCTGCATATTATGCAGATCGTCATCTCACCTGGCCGGGCCGGAGGGTGTCCTACACTATGTTTGCTGAGTCGCGGTTTCTACTCAAAAACTATTATCCTAGTATTTATAGGTTTGTTGTGAGATTTGGCTGGCCCACTGCCACATCATATTACTAATTCTTTGAGCTAGGTATGTAAAAACTAACAACAAAAAATTCAACGGGTCAAAAATGTCTACAAGTAATTAGTCCTTTGATTAAATGTCAATAAACAGCCACAGTCAGCCACACACAATAAAAGGGTTGTGTGTGCCTTTTCTAAAGAAAGTTCTGGTAACTTTATAAATCGTAAAATTTGACCACTTTCACTTATTCTAGACTTGTCAGGATATATGACTACAAAGCGCATAAAAACTTTATAACGTGTATAAAGTATACGTGTTCATTTACTTGACTGGTTTTTCGACCACGGCACCGAAAAAAAAAGAATAACTCCCCAAGAATTTAGTATACTCAACTTTTCTTTTGAAATTGAGTAACTCCAAACAGAACAATTATCAATGCGAACAAAACAGCATAATCTTGAATTACAAAACCCCATTTACCGGTTCAAGGCTTATATCTGTTTTATTGTCCCTTTAATTCCGGTTATAAAGCGGTTGTAATTATATGAATCAGGAACTAATTGACCCAAAGAGTCTCTTACCATGAATCTTCCGTAAAATTAATGGTGGCATCAATTTCATGACTGTTTTAATAAAACCCGTCACGGGTTGTTTATCATGGTGAAGCTTGTTTGGGGCTTTCGTGGATTCTTGTAATATTTCAAGAGGATTTTCTGTTGGTTTTGATTACTTGCGAACCGCCCCGGCTTCGCACGGTTTTATTACACGGATAAAACCTTCCTCTTGAATCACTCTATCTATTAAAAAAACCGCATCAAAATCCGTTGCGTAGTTTTAAAGATTTAAGCATTCAATGGGATATAGGGACGTAGGGACAGAAAAAGCGACTTTGTTTTATACTATGTAGTGATAAGAAATTAAATAAAATCCCAAATATACACATATTATTTTAATTTACAAACTCTCGTAGAAAATTATATTGTTTTCGGTATATTTTCAAATAACTTTTTGAGGAAATCTACTTCGTACTAACTCTAATAGAGCGTCTTCGAGGAACTGTAGCACATCGAGCGAAGGTCCGCTTGTGATGCGGGAGGTTGCGGGTTCGATTCCCGTCTCGGATCAAATGATGTTAAATAATAATAAACGGCGTTAACCTGAGACATGAAGTTGGATCAAGGGCCAGATCCAAAAAGCGGTTCTCCTGGACTCGGCGCGTATCGTCAGGAAGTTCCCCGCTCTGCAATCCTAGTGACCGGCTGCTTTAGCCTAGCTTCCCGGCCGGTGATCCACCGTTTTAATATATTTTTTAATATAGAATAGATTAAAGTATAATATTTTAGTATTTTCTATACAGGGTGTTAATGTGAACACCGTTGTCCTTGAAACCAGAGGTTCAGCATCATGAGTAGAATACAAAACGGATGAAAAAAAATGATTCTATTTTTTACTCATTTTTTAAAGAAAATTTTTATAAACACTAAAAATTTGCTCACAAACACGTGACACAAGTACTTCGACCAGGCGACACGTGGCATGTGCACCTCAGTGTCGGATCACCTTCTGTGCGAATATCTCGTCTTTTGAAGGGCACAAGTAATGAAGTTACGATCCAAGTAAGGCGCGGTATAAGTACTTACGTAGGTAGGTACTTAAAGTATGTAGAGTGACTATGGCATCGTGTACGATAACGAAGACATGAAATATCAAAATCTTGCAAAACTAAAATAGGTGTTAAGCTTTTCTCATCGGTTTTGTATTCTACTTATGATGCTGAACCTGTGGTTTCAAGGACAACGGTGTTCACACTAACACCCTGTATAAAACCTAAGTAAAAATTTCATTTTTTAACGAGAATAAAAATAAATAAAGTGTCATATTCATAATAATATTGCTGGACAAGCTCTGCTTAGCGTTGGTCTAGATGATGCTTTGTGGATTGTCCAGCTTTATAATTATAAAATACAGGTAAATCTTAAGAATCTAGTCTAGATAAATATAATTATGATAATATTGTCCGCCAGTCTTGATCTAGACCTTAACCTTGCACGTGTAAGTAAAGTTGACCCGTAGTTTTCGAGGTTAAGAATTACGTTGCGAGGTCAAGATTTTTTTCCATCCTCCTTATTTAATACGCAGGTAAAATAATCTGATGATTTAAAAAAAAAACTAAAAACCAACCTCAAATTAAATATCTACCTCGAAACCATGATGTTTGAAATCGAACGATGTATGTTCCTCTTTTATGCAAAAACTACTGAATGTATCGGGCTGAGATATTGAATAATTGTAGTTCTAGTCCTGGAATAAAACATATGCTACTTTAAACCCATAAATCAGTTCCCATGGGATAGAAGATACAAATAGCCATGAAACATTTTAATAGACACAACAAGTGCGAAGCTGAGGGAAGATACCACTAATATAATAAAAAAGAAATAAAATTTGTTTATTTCAGGTGGCAAACCCATATCACCAGAGATCAAAAAATATATCGAAAATAAAATTGAATGAACAAAATGTACCTACACGGTGCATAAAACTGCCGCATATCAATCTTTATTTCCCTTAAGAAAATTACAAAAACTTTTGTTATTTATCCTAACTGAAAACTACAACCATCTCGTTTCCCACGTTTTCACATTTCTTCAAAAAAATGAAGCGGCCATGGGAACTAATGAAAAAATTAAATGATTGAAAATAACATTTATTTAGCAGCAAAACTAAAACATACCTACAAAAGGCTTAACCAAAAATATATGGCATAACTATGTATTTAAAAATCTGGGTAAGTACCTAACTACCTAAAGTGTTTTGGAGTGGAGACCGTGACCCGGCAAACGTAGTGAACATTCGGCCAGGATCTGCGAAGGTGATGCTGGATGCGGCAAGCTGAAGACAGGGTTCTTTGGAGCTCATTTGGGAGGCCTATGTATGAATGATGCGAAGAAACACTTATATATAAATAAAATAAGTAATACTGGACACTCAACACAGCATCATCTAGACCCGAGCTAAGCAGAGCTTGTGTTATGAGTGCTAGATGACTGATATACTTAAGGCGCAAACAGCACCTAGTTGTTTCATTTTGTCTATTTTAGGAAGAGATACTAAAACAGAGTTTGTTTAACGGTATTATAAGATAGATAAGTGGGGGTGCCACTTATGGTATGGTGCTGTTATATCTACATTGTATTCTTTTGTTTCTTTTATTTCATGTGTTTGAGTAACAAATAAAGTTTTTCTATTTCTATTTATTAACAAAGATGTTTTTTTATTATACATAGAAAACACCTATACCCGGAATTTTGGCAGATCATACAAACATTGATCGGAATGAACTCATCTGGAATGTACTTATACTCTTCTATCAAAATCGCTTCTGCCTTCGAGGTAATAAAGAATTTAATCTCGCTCAATAAGGGCAAACAAGTTAATGTATCTTACAAGGCAATGTATAAGGTTCTACAACAAAACTCAGGTTGCAAAAAATATCAGTAAATAAATTCAACGAAACGATCAAAACTATTCTTAGTTCAAAGACTTACAATACATGGGTGATTCTCCCAGGGTGGAAAAAAACATGTCCGGCTCGAAAAATCATACAAAAAGTATCCCTAGCCCTTTGATTTTTTTTATGATAGTAGATTAGACAAAGATAATAGGGGAGGCCTTTTTTAGTTTTTTAATAATCTTATTTTAAATAAGTAAAAATAAATAAAATCCTTGGAAATTCTGACTTCCGTGGTGCGTCCGGACCTCATGTTCCTGTGTTAATAAAATTTTATATCATTTCCTGAAAACACTAGTACTAATTTACATAGGTTCACAATAACCCAGATAGTTACTTGCTTATTTGACGCTATTACTACGCAAAACTAAGCTTTAGTTGACAAGTTACAACGAGATAACTTCGCGTCCGTCGTTTAGCTCTGATTCCCCTGGTGCGCACTAATTCATTCGTAAATGCTGTACTTTAACATCTGCGTAAATTGTAAATCGAGAGAAACTATCAGTCACGCCCCATCAGTGGTGTGTACAACAAGTGTGTATGTCTCCACGTCACTCTGTTATTTCAGTACGTAATCACTTTCCGTGGTTTGGTATCTAGAAATTCTGATTACCATGTTGACTATAAATTTGTTTATGCTAATCCTATTGTTTTATTAATTATGATAATTCATCCCTTTTGTGTTCCTAATTTCGACTGCATATTTCAATGTAAAATAAACCAGCAAATTAAGAAAATTTCTAAGATTTTGTTATTATTTTTGATTTCCGTGGTACTGATTTCCGTGGATTTTGCGGGTTTATTAACATCTCAATAATATTTTTTTACAGTTTTTATGATGTTTTTTAGGATAAAAGTTTATAATAAATACATAATGAATAATTATAATATTTTTAATACAAAGATAGACATTATTAGTGTGATTTTTGTAAAAAGTTACTTGTATTTACAGTAATGATTTAAAGGTGTTTTTGTAAAAACTGATTAAAACTACAAACGTCAAATAATTGGTCCTTAGTTTTAAGAAGCTTAATAATCTACTTACTACCGAAAACACATATTTTATTGATAAACCAACTCATATTTGATTTTGGTGATATAAATTCTGAATTCCGTGGACACCAGATTTTTAAAATTGAATAACTCCGTAACCATAAAGCCAATAAAGTTCCCTTTACTACCAAAAAATTCAAAATTAAATCTTCATTTAGAATATACTATGATGATGTGCAATTTCAACAAAAAAAAAATGTGCCACAGAAGTCAGACAAAAAACGAGTTTTCGTAGAATCACCCACATTACAATACTAATTATCAGTTTTACAAACGTTTTTGTAAAACCGATAATTTGTAATTCTGAACTATTAGAATTATAAATTATCAGTTTTTCTAGATGTTAAAAGATTGGGACAAGGGTAAAAGTTTATTCCAACTCTGAACTGACAACAACTACTAACAAGGTAAAGGTTTCTTGTTTGCTCTTTTACTTTACCTTCAAAAGATCAAAGTGAACACTTTATTTCCTAGTTTTAATTATTTAACTTGAATCCTCTGACATATCCAAGAATTCTGAATTATTTAACCCGTCCTGTGGCTGACCCCTGACCTTTAATAATGCCTATAATGCACGCAAGTTTTAACCAGCAATAAGTTTTACGTGACGTCATGACAAAAATCAATTTTACGGGATTATGTTATAATTATATGTTGTAAATTATACATCATTGTTTTCGTTGTAAAATTTCCTTATAGCTAATGCCCTCTAAATAGTTTCAAAAAACTTACATGATACCGAAATTATTGAATTTATTTCCAAGTTTATGATTTCGAGTCAAAATCGTGACACATTTGCATTATTTTTCCACTTCACAATAGATTTTTACGGAAACTAACAATTTAACTCTGTAGCATAGGTATTTATGCATAATTATATGTATCTAGATCACTGTCTAACATATTAATTACATCACAAACCAGTTTACAAACAAAAACAAAACACGGCAGCCATTGCGCGCGACCGCCGCAAAAGTTAGTTACTTTTTTTCATTAAAATTTTACCACTATTTGTGATTCTATAACTTTACACATAATCTACAGTATTTTCCCAGTAAATACACATAAAAATCTTAACATATTACTCACCGGTTCCTTCTTGAATTCATTCTAACAAAAACAAAACACAGCAGCCATTGCGCGCGACCGCCGCAAAAGTTAGTTACTTTTTTTCATAAAATTTTTAACACTATTTGTGATTCTATAACTTAACACATAATCTACAGTATTTTCCCAGTAAATACACATAAAAATCTTAATAGATTACTCAACGGTTCCTTCTTGAATTCATTTTCACAAAACTCTTATCACTTCTCTTGTTACGCAATTTATAAAAGATGGCTGCCAGCAGACCCGTCCACGCAATGTTTGGTAATTTCACTCGATAATTATCAATTTCCTGTCTCAAAGTCTCTCTATTGACTATATTTCGTTCCTTTTTGAATGAAGCTTGACATTGGTGCAGCCAATAGGCGTTAAGATAATCCGGTCTTGATAAAAACAAGCAACGAATGGGACCAAAGTCTTATGCACACCCGTGTGTTCACTAAGCACGCGGGGGTTTCAGACTAATGAACACCCGGGTGTGCAGTAAACACTTCACGGGTTAATACAATTTTGAGTTTGATTTCGATCCACCATCTAATCGAAATAACATACCGCTCGTGGATAAAAAATTTTACAAACGCAGCGGTTTTACCTCTATAGTGCGTATGCCTTCTCACTATAGCATCTTTATTAAAATATCTTTGAGGAAATGTCTCATTTCCTCAACGGAAATGACGTTGCAGAAAACGCTAAAAACATGGAAACTGACCGATATAATCACGGATATGGATCGTTGAACGTATTATTTCTAATGACTACCTTCAAAGTCTTGTCATGCCATCAAATACATTATGTAAATATTATGTAGGTACTTAAAGAAAAAGTAATGCCTTTTGACGGCTCGACGACGGCTGAACGGACATCAATAAAATTTGGCAATGAGGTATTCTGGGATGGGGACTATAGACTCGCTATAAAGTTCCGGCGGTTCAAGGGCCGCCTATCATGTGATCCCCCGCGCCGAGACACGCCGGCGACCACGCGTGTGCCCTAGTATAATAAATATATTGTGATATGTATTTTAGCTCTAAGGTATATATTGATATGGACCGTAGAATAAGTTATATAAGATCTGTCTACTTGTTCTAATGTTGTCCGAAATAAATTAATTTATTATTATTATATTCAGGGATAGCCTATATCTAATATTATATTAGCCTAGCTAGTAAATTTGCGGGCAATAGCTATTCAGTATAGGTATAAATACCTAGATATAAGTATATTTTTTTATTGCAATGTAATAAAAAAATATATTCTTATGTCTAGGTATTTATACCAATACTGAATAGCTATTGCCTAAGATATAAAAGGCATATTTAGACTGTAATTTTGTAATTGTATTTCATGAATACTTTTTTCGTAGTGAATCTTGATGATTCTTTTTTATTTGAAAGAGGATATTTTGAGGTTTATCTCAAAATGTTATTATTTATTTTTAGATTCATAAGTCAACTTGTCTAAAGGTTACGTCACATGGGTAAGGACCAAAATTTTTGCACTTTTTGCGTGAGTACGATGGCACATTACTTTCAAATCAACATATAAAAAAAAATTGTTAACTTATGTGAATATTAATACTTGATTATTATAGCTGAATTTATTTTGCACCCTGTGCTTTATTCATATCTAAAATTCTTTCACTAGGTTTTTGTAAAATTAATTTTATGTAAATAAGGATACTGAATCCATTTTCGTTTTTCATACAAAATGTGAATGGCACATCTCCGACTCCTCCAGGTTTTTGCAATTTTATTCTAAAACTAAAACACTTTTCAAAGACTTTTTGATTTATTTATATTCACCATGAATTTATCTTCACGTTTTTATTATTACGGTCTCGTTAAACTTTATAGTTAATTTATAATATTAATCTAAAAGCGTGTCCCAAATTTCGTTCCGTTGTGTCACTCAGTTGTGCGACAGCATAAATCGAGAACATGGCAAGATAGGATAACAAATGGGTAAGGACCAAAATTTTTGCATGTTTGCACAACGGAAACGGAGCAAATGTAGCACAACAGAATTTGTTAAGGTTAGTGTACATGGGTCTAGAAATGATCACACTGGTATAGATTATTTACATTCTTATTGTTTCTTATCCATTGAAAAATATATAACGGTTTAGAAAAATATAGCAAATACAAATATATTATACATTAATTTAATAACACGTATTATAAGACCTAAACCTGATTGAGAGTTAAAATCGTTAAGTATGTTGTATACCTATCTTTACAAAATTCCATTGTAATACGTCACACAATCTCGTGACATTCGTCGCATACAGGAAAAAAAAACCACATGACACAGCATTCAAAAATTCATACTGAAGAAATTAAACACCTTTATGAATACACATCAGAACTATTCAATAGTAGACAAAATAAGCTACTAGAATTAATAGTAAAAAGTAAGAAAAATTGACGCAAAACACTTTAAAAGTCTTACAGAAAATCCAAATTTATAATGGTACACATGCACCTTCAACACGTTTTTGCAAATGAGCGCAAAACAACGTGGCGGAATTGGCCTGAATTTAGTCACAACTTAGATGACGGTGTAGCCTTTGCAACATGTCGTTTTTTTTTCCTGTATGCGACGAATGTCACGAGATTGTGTGACGTGTTACAATGGAATTTTGTAAAGATAGGTATACAACATTACTTAACGATTTTAACTCTCAATCAGGTTTAGGTCTTATAATACGTGTTATTAAATTAATGTATAATATATTTGTATTTGCTATATTTTTCTAAACCTTTATATATTTTTACATGCAAAAATTTTGGTCCTTACATAAGCCTTTAAATATAGACTAATACCTACCTACTGATAAACAAATACATTGTTTGAAATTATCTTTTGAACAAGATACTTGTCTAGAAGAAGTGATTTTCCGAGCCAATTTAATCAGCTCCAGTCAATCAAGTCTAAAACTTTTATAGGCCAGTAAAAGAAGCGAATCCAAACTTTACTGCCAAGTAGATACGCAACACCCGTCTAGCAAAAACTCAATATCGGAAATAAAAAAAACTTAAAAAGCCTGCGAAATTGGTACACACAATTCAGTACAAGTAGAAACACGTCAGCATAACCCTTGTCCTATGAACATGATAACAGTAACATGAACCTTATTCCTGTATCACTAAAGCTTGTTGTAGCTAAGTCTATTTATGTAAACTTACCCTGGGTTTGAGATGGAGCAGGCATTCCAATCAGCTCAGCAAAGGTTCTGTGAGATTTTCTTTATTATGTTGGACCCAGCAAATAGGACGAAGGAAAAATATTAACTAGCTGTTTATACTGGTAAGGAAGTAGATTCTCTAAGGAGACCTTCAAAAGGAGTCTACACATCAAAGAACTGCTTGTTGGTGTGACATTTCAGTTTTTCAACTGACTTCAAAGATATAATAGTAGACACAAAGTCGTATTATAATAAACGTGCCAGTTGCAGTGATTTCTTTTTAGGTTAGGGTTCCCGTACCCAAAAGGTACGGAACCTTAAACGGGGACCCCGTTAAAGTACGAAACACACAGAAGCCGGAGGCGTGGCGGAGGCGAAGGCGTGCGAGTTGTATTCTATGGAATCCTATGAAAGCCTACACACACACCGCAGGCCGTGGCGAACGCGGTGCCATAGGAAAAACCGGCACGCCTTCGCCTCCGCCACGCCTCCGGCTTCTGTGTGTTTCGAACTTTAAGGTGTCTTATTACTAAGACTCCGCATTCCGTCTGTCTTTCTGTTCGTCTGCCATCAGTTTGTATGAACCAGTAGAACCTGTAGATGAAATTTTCAATGATGTAGTACTGCCGCTATAACAAGGTAAACTAAAAAACAGAATTAAATTAATATTAAACAGGGCGTCCATACAACAGACATGATTTTTTGCCGTTTTTATAGATAACTAGCGACCGGCCCCGGCTTCGAACGGTTTTATTATACGTATAAACCTTCCTCTTGAATCACTCTATCTATTAAAAAAAACGCATCAAAATCCGTTGCGTAGTTTTAAAGATTTAAGCATACAAAGGGACATAGGGACAGAGAAAGCGACTTTGTTCTTTACTATTTAGTGATCGTTTGTAACCTTTCGTGCTAGAGTTCGACTCCCACTTAGCCGGTTTTTTTTACTTTTTCCACTCGTGATTCAATCACTTGGAACTTGGAAGCCTAAACTGATAAAGTTATAACGATAAATAATTTAAATATTAATTAATTAAATAATCTAGCCCCGCGCTAAACAGAGCTAGTTATGTATGGGTACTAGGTAATAGATGCCTATACTTAATACAATACATTACATACATATTACTTTTATTATTCAAAGAATTTACCACAACAATCGGAACAAATATGTGCTAATTTTCATAGTCTCATCTGATAAGGAAGGTCTAAAAATACCCGTGTCAGCAAGAAACTGGTGCGAAAACAACAAAATTGGGCTTATTTTCATAATTGGAGATAACGAGGGTAAAGTATCCTAATTAAATATTCTATTCAAATTGTGGCAATTATCTTATTTTGGTCATTAAATTAATTTATCGCCAGGGGATGAATAATCATAGGTATTGATACATACCAAATTCAATGTCCTATTTATCGCGATTATTATTATTATTTCTTTTAACTGACGAAAAACACAAAAGGTTTATTGTATTTTTTTGTATGTGTTTTAACTATGTTATTCGATTTCTGTGCCAATAATTTTGGTCCGATTATGATAATTCTATTGTTAATGTGCCTACAGAATAGAGAGAATAAACCTGTTGTGGTCCCGTAAAAATAGTGTCCGTGATACCGGACACGTAAAAATATACCCGGTGGACTTAATACTTATAACTTATCATCATCATCATCATCAGCCTATATTAGTCCACTGTTGGACATAGGCCTCCCCTAATGAGCGCCATAGCGCCCTGTCTTCAGCTTGCCGCATCCAGCATCTGCCAGCAGTCCTTCGCAGATCGTCATCCCACCTGGCCGGATGGCCAGGTGTGATATTATAACTTATACTTTACTTAAAATACAGGGCAAATTTAAAGAAATTTTAAGGTGTATAAATTTTTTAAAAACATTAAACTCATTTCACTTTCATATTATAAATAAAAAATCATAACTTTGCGAAAACAAATATCTAAACATCATTATCTTTATAGGAATCCATGTATGTAGATTTTAGATTATTAAATACTTACTTAAAAAAAAAACACCCACGTGAACTTTTGCGGTTTTATAGATCAAGAGCGATCTCTGCCAGATAACAGTATTAGGTAGAAGAAAGACCATAACCAAAAACTGCAAATAAATTTTCAAATTCTTCGTCAACTCTTATCAACTAAAGACACCCGGTTATTAACTTTTTGCCTTAAGGTGTTTGTCATTCATACAAACTGTTAGGGACAACCATAAAGGTTCAGGGCAAAATAGTGGAGTGTAATTGTGATCGAAAAATAATTACCTACCAACTAAATACACACCTTAAGCTAAAGCTAGGTTCATATTGCTGTGTCGGGGTCTGTCGGGGCGCCGTCTGTCGTTTCGCTGAGCGTTCATACTGATGTGTTGTGTTGGGGCGCAATATGTCGTATTTTTAGATCATTCATCGTTTGAGAGTTGTGGCGTCAAAACGTGTTGGTTTTAAAATGGAATCATCTGATACTGACAGTCATTTTGATGAAAATATTCAATCTCTATTATTAATGACTCATCTTAAAAAAAAGAATAAATATTTAATGTTTTTGCTATTTCTTCCCAAACACCATTTCTGATACCTTGATCTTTATTTTCTTTATATTTAGTGTCACTATAATATTGCCGTATTAACTCTATAGGTTAATCAGACATTTTTAAATGAAGTAGGAATAACTGCGTAGAACGAAAAATAATTCTATTTACGGAATGAACTGCATCCCACGCGGTTACGCGCCAGAATGGCAGATACACATTGATGTGGCGCGTTGTGTCGCGACAGATCCCCCACCACCTCTCTGGCGCGACCGGGCGCCGAGCGATTGCCGCCGCGACAGATCGCGCCACACCCCAACACAAGCTACTAATGTGAATCTAGTCATACTAAATGTATGAGACCGATAGCGTTCTGTCGCGCCACAACACACCCCGACACAGCAATATGAACCTAGCTTAAGACAGGGCACTATTAAGATCATTAGCGGTGGCCTATGTCCTATGTTCTTTCATACCTACTCTGATTTCATAACTCAGAATGCGTAAAAACTCCGCTAAATTGCCTAGTAGTTTTTTTTCCATGTCCCTGAGAGAAGTTTATATAATTGAAAAAATGTGGTATAAAAGACGACCCACCTTAATTTCCACCAAGTGACGAACTTATCTCGTTAAATGCACCAAGAGTTTGCGGAGACAAGAGCTTAAGTTTAACTTCTCAACCAATGTAAAACGATCCGCAGGAAGTAATAAAACCCTGATAGTTTCGTTTGAGATTGGTGCACGGCGGGTCTATGAGTACTGGTTGATTAAGTCATTGGAGTTTGAGGTGCTCTATCATATTTGACTTTGTTTTTTGATCTTAATGAGAATTTTTATGATGTTGGTATAACGCTGACGCTGCTTGGCAAACGTAGTGTAGGACGCCCTCCGGCCAGGTTAATGTAAATGTCTTTTTATCATTTAGACACGTGTTACATGTGTCCCCATTGTTGAATAAAATAAATGAAATATATGTAGGAGAAAAAGTTGTAGCGTAGTAAATACTCTATTAATTAAAAATTAATAAAGCAATATATATCCGTAACATACTAAGTCCATTAAGGTAATCTATGTAAAATAATTTTCTCTTTAGAGATTCAGTTACATTTGGATCTTACTCCTAGAACTCGTGTCAAGTGTTGAAGGAAGGAATATTTTATTAAATCAGTGCAACGTTTCAAGAAATGCAAGAAAAGATATAAAACCAAGGTTTTTCTTGGTAAAATGGGGAATTTACATTTAAAAAAAGTCCAAAGTAAAGATTACCAGGGACAGAAAAGCTTGGTTAAACCTTAAGTTTTTCTAGGTAGTTTTTCTATGCTCCGTTTTTTCTGTTGATCAATCTCTGTTTACAAAATTTATTCAGAAGAGAAAATTTGGATTTTCTCCTCTGATGTGATGAGCCACCATTAAAAAGTATCAAAACAATTGACAATCATTCAAAAGAATGAAACTTGAAAAGGAAAATGATTACCAAAACTTAGGGTCATATAACACTGGTCTGGAGAGATTATTCCATACAGATCATAGAACCTATAGTTTCCAAAGGATCATTAGTAATAATTCGTCCATGGTACTACGTATTTGGTATTTCAACGTAGCCCCCTTTTTCCGTCTCCTTTCTAAAACTACTGCACTGACGACCGATACGGCGCTGTGGGAGAAGGTCTGCCAGCGACGCAGGAAGTTCCAGGTTCGATTCCCGGTTCGGGACAAACGTTTGTACGATCTGCAAATATTTTGTTCCCGGGTTCTGGGTGTTAAAAAATGTCTATGTAATGTATTGTTTAATTAAGTATATCATAGTATGTCATATGTACCCATGCTACAAGTCTGCTTAGCTTGTGGCTAGATGATGCTGTGTGGATTGTCCAGCATTATTTATAGGTCTTCAACCCAGTGTGCCACACCCTTATTTCACTTAAATTCTGGAGTGTACTTCGCAAACAATAAACAAGCGGCATTTCTAAGGACTCAAGTAGAAAATAATTATAAAAGACGAAGAACAACAGCTCCTTCAGTTTTTTCTGGAGTCTCAAGTGTCGGAACAAAGATTAACACCCTATATATCCTCTATATAGAGTATGCCGAGTCGCGATCTCCATTTAAGAACACATATGTGTTCTTAAATGGAGATCGCGACTCGGCAAACGTATTGTAGGACACCCTTCGGCCAGATGGAATGGGATCTGTGAAAGACTGCTGTCAGAAGCTGGATGCGTCAATCTGAAGACAGGGCGCTATGGCGCTACTTAAGGAAGCCTAGAGGTATGTCCAGCATTGGACTATTATAGGTTGATGATGATGATGATGATACCCTCTATCAAAAATGTCTAGGGATCAAGGATATTTCAATGCATATTTTTAATTCATTTTTTTATCTAGATGCTATTTAGTTATAGTCACCATCAATAGAAGACTAATTTATTATTGACTACCGGCTTCGCACGGTTTTATTATACGTATAAAACTTCCTCTTGAATCACTCTATCAATAAAAAACCGCTTCTAAATCCGCTGCGTGGTTTTAAAGATTTAAGCATACATAGGGATATAGGGATAGAGAAAGCGACTTTGTTTTATACTATGTAGTGATTTTCGACACAATGTTTCAAAGTGAAATTAAAATCTTGAGACCTACACAATCGAAATCTAAAGCAAATGGTTTTATTTTTATTTTTCAAAACGGGGCCGGGTTCGATTCGCGTGATGAGTAGAAGTTTTTATTAATATATGAATACAGTTTATCTTTTTACTGAAATCGATGACATGGTTCCTAAGAAGAGATCTTCGTATGTCTTATAGTTTCAGACTTTTTCATACTGACCGATCTAAATGTGCTCTGTATATGTATAATAATAAATAAATAATTCTAGACAATCCACACAGCACCACCTAGCCCCAAAGTAAGTTACTCAAAGCTTGTTTTATGGGTACTAGATAACTGATATTAAATACAATAAAATAAAAAAATTACAAATAGTATTTACAATTGAAACCATTGAGCTAACTGCAGACGGTTACTTACGGTTAAATACTAGTTGTGATTTTTGTATTCCTTGCTTGTAATTTTCGTTGTTAATAAAATACATATTAGATTCAATTTGTTTCCACTACTTGATTATAATTTTCTTTCTTATTTAAATATACTTACTAAACGTATTACTGTTTCTATATTACCTATTACATACTTATTTATTATTATATTTATACTTATAAAAATGAATGACATTATTGTACTTAGAACAAAAGTAAATAAACATAAACCAAATTAAAAAACAAAAACAGTACAATCGACCTTATCCAGGCTCTTCTTCAGATTAAACAGAAGGATGATCTCTGTGAAAGTATTTGCCAAAGGGTATTGGCCTTGCCCCTATCTCCTCAACAAACACCTAACAAGGCGTAAGTCTGCGGTCCCCCATGCGAAGTTTACTTTTACTCACTTAGGCCGATAAACATTGAGCCGAATTTATAACAAATTTTGATAGATAACTCCAGTGCGCAGGATGTTAATAATGCAAACAATCTGCAAATATTTATAATAGAATAGAATAGAAAAGAATAAAAAAAACATTTATTTCGATACAGGTACGGTAAAAAACAGTATAAAATTAACAAACAGAAACATGCAACATGGAGGTAAGTGACACAAAATGGTGGTAAGGTTCTGGGTGTTTTTTATGTATAATAAAAAGAGCTACGTATCGGTCAAGTAGCACAAGCTTTGCTTAGCTTTAGGCTAGATGATGCTGTGTGTCTGTGGAATGTTCAGTTTTATTTATTTATTTTATTTATTAACAAATTAATAAAATTATTCAATTTATTAAAGTGTGTGTACAAACATACTACTCTTAACCCAAACTCTCAAGTCCGATGGCATTCAATTAAAATTGACACGTTTTTTTATCTACGCATTAATGGTTAAGCCGGTCGTTTTTTTTCATTCTTATTTGCTTATTCAACAGTCTCGCATAAGAGGAGTTGTCCTCTGCCTGGGATAAGAGATAGGCTACTTTCATGAATTTCCTTGAGTATAAAGCCGTGTGATTCAACTAATTCTTATTGCGTTAAATTTGAATTAGTTTTTTTTTCTAACATCAAATTAGCTGACAATAATCAACACATCATTAATGTAATTAAAATCAAAGTAAGCAGATGAGAAAAAAAAAAAATTTATTTCTTAAGGATTACAAAATATGCACAAGTCAAAGTAACAATAAGTAATTATTTAATAAATATAACTTAAGAAATAAGGCGTTCAATGATATTTTCTTAACATTTTTTTTCTACCACTAGTGAAAGAATATAATAAATAAGTACTTATCTTAGTAGAAAATCTAAGCGGCGCCGCAGCGATACCACGCGCGGTAAAATACCTAGTGCGTGCCTAAGGGGTCCAAAAAGTCCTTTCGACTTTGTAAATATTCCGACCGGACCGTAAAGACATAAGGCGGCCGATTTCCCTTTACCCATTATCATACATTAAAATTAATTTATTTAAACTGCCGTTTAAAATTTCAATTGAAGGAAAATCCTGAAAGTTTCCCTTAAGATTTTATCGGTATTATTATTTTATATTTTGGAAAGGTTGCATTTGAATAAACTGTTACTAAGTTCCTTATGAAAACTTACTCTAAATAATTCGGCATGACTATTGACATGACTAAGAAAAATAAAATTACCACTAATAGCAAAAATTAAAACATCATAGCCAAAATCAAATATTTTATGTGTTTTATGAAGTTTTAATTCTGAAAAATGTGAATGTCAAATACTTTTTATGAAAAATGAGAATCCAGATAACCTTACCGTCCTAATAATATCCCTAAAAGTATCGTCCCGATAATTATTATCAAAATAATGACAAAATCAAGATAAGTACTACAAAAAAATGGAAGTGAAACAATTATGGTTCTAGAGAGGGTAGTGTTATTGAGGTTATCTTGTAAAATTATGTTTTATTTTATTATTTAATGTTAAGGAAGTGACACACTGTTCAAAACAGCTACGAATATACACAAAAAGAACAAGAACTTAACATAGGAGTCCGTACTAAAAGCGCATAGCGCAAAATGTGCAGACCACTGAATGTTCCGAAAACTTTTATCTTTATTTCAATGGACTAAAGTTTAAAATGCTTTTTCCAGTGGAGATGTACCAATCCTCAGAATTGCGTGGTTCTATTTTTTAGCGTCGCCAGATATTTATTTACGTTGTGGTGACACAGTGTAAGAATAATACAGAGAAGCAGGTTATAGACCATATTGGATTCATATAATGTATTTTAATTCAACGTATTTTTTAGCTTTGTTTTTTATTGCTTTAGCAATTTAGCAGATACTAAAAATTAATTAATTTTATTTTCAAGTAATTAATTAATTTAAAAATAATAATTAAAGTAATGTTAAAATATACAGCATTAAAAAAATATTTAAAGTTCATAGCACGCGTTGCTTCTATGGAAACCATCAAAAGCTATTTAATGCCATGGAAATTGGTTTGCTAGATAAAATTTGCTTGTTTTTTCCAGTTCCAGACATTTACCTATCTGTGCTGATTATTTTAATACAATCTCTTGAGTAGTTTCAGAGTAAAATAAGAGTGAAATGTGATTATGTGATTAGGTATTAATAATGGTGCTGGACAGTCCAAACAGAAAAATCTACACCCAAGTTAAGCAGAGCTTGTGTTATGGGTACTGAAATACCACTTAAAATACATTACTTTGAACTTAGAACTTATAAATTACTTAGAAAACACCAAGAACCCTGATGAAAGAGTAAGAAGATCGTACAATCATTTTTCCCGAGGCAGGAATCAAACCCGCGACCTCCTGCGTCACAGGCCACTGAAAAGAAAAAGAAAAGTAAAACTGTGAGTGTATTGAATATTAATAGTTCTAGCATAAAATATTATGGAGTTCGTACTCTGATTGTTCTTTACACTGTGACGTTGGACCCACTGTATTACATCAGTTCTAAATGGACACTGTCATGGTATGAATATCTGGGTACAGTTTCGAAGTTTATGACAATATTTGTATGCAATCATGGTTGGACATGACTAGAGTACCTACCTAAGCTTGTTTAAAATTTAGAGCACATCCCAGCGTTTTTCTACAGCTTAAGTAACTCTAAATAGCCCTCTTTGCAAAGAGGTCGACCAAAAAATCTAACTAAACTGGAAGTAAAATGTATCAGTCAACTAAAGTAAGTACCCATAACACAAGCATTACTTACTTTAGGATAGATAGTGTTTGTCCTGCATTATTATTACAATTAGTTGTGACATTTGAAAATGCATTTATTTCACGAGTTTTTCTTGTCTTAACCCTTTGAGTGTACGCTGCCGACGCGACACAGCTGGTCTATCTATCTGGATATGAGCCACATGGACAATGAAAGTGTTAATAAACTCAAACTCAAAGTGATTTATATATCCTTCAGACCTTACAAAGCTCTTGGACACGTCAGTTGTTTATACTAAAGGAACAGATAACAAAACTAAAAAATAAAGAGATCTCTTTGATTTTCTTTTAAAAGTAAAGTTGTTAGTTTTCGAGTTAGAGCAAAACTCGTCCCAAGCTTAATCCTTACTATAATCTGATATTTTATAAATTATTTGATAATTGGTTTCAATTTATTTACTGTTAAATTTTGCAACTCATTTGGAAAAACATTGCCCTTTGATATATACATTAACCTTTTTTAGGGTAGTTGTGGGTAAGGCGAATTAGTTTTGTTTCTAATATTTACATAACGTATATTTTGAGATGTATTGAATTAAAGTCACTATATTCCCTGGTGAAACCTGACATTTTTGTAGAATTTGGTTTGGTTGTCTTTATTAAAGTGTAATAGCAAAGCAACTACCGCGGCGATATAACCACTAGTGCGTCATTTTGATTAAACAACATGTTGACCATGAAATTAGTTACTTCCTTCGAAAGGTTTAAATATAAATCCCCCGACCAAATCCTTAAAAAGGGACAACGCACAAAACCACGTAAATACTTTAAGCTAAAACGGACATCCGAACGGGTACAATTTTAATGTCACATCCTATCTTCAACGTAGTACGATCTTTAATGTAACCTGATATAAGAACCAGTTTCCTCTACAACTGTTGCGATTTGGCTCTGTAAACATTGACATAGGTGAATTTAAGATTTCCGAAGTTCAACACTGTTAGGATTCAAGGAGGCGTGTTGTCAGTAGTACAAATACCTACATACTACCAACTTATACCTGCTACTAGATAGATTGATAATACTTTACTACAAAGCCATATAAACATTAAGTACTTACTTAATTAAAGTTATCCCATAGACGACCGATGTGGCGCGGTGGGCGAAGGTCCGCCTGCGACGCAGGAGGTTGCGGGTTCGATTCTCGCTTCGGAACAAATTTGTGTACGATCTACAGAAATTTGTTCCGTTGCATTGGTCTGGGTGATTTCTATGTATATCAATAAATATCTATCTATGTTATGTATTGTATTAAGTATATCAGTCATGTAGTACTCATAACACAAGCTCTGCTTATCTAGATGATGCTGTGTGGTCTGTCCGGAATTATTTATTTATTTATTTATAAAGGCAATGGCATTGGCAACCTTATCGCTAAAACGCGATGTCTTGCAGGCAACGAGGCGTAAGGAGAAGATGGTGGTGGTTATTGTAAACTAATACAAACGGTGTAAACAGAGCCGGGGAAATTGAAGGTGCTAGTGTTATACTAGCGCCGCCAGTTATTTTTTGCTTTCCCAGAATAAAACTACAACATATGCATTAAAAAAGCTTATTATCTACATATAGGTACAACAAATAGAACGTGAAATTTTTGGAAAAAAAATCACGAAACGTTTGAGAAATTTTATTCAGTAGCAATTTTGTTCAGTACTTTAGTGAAAATTTCACGTTCAGTTTGTGAAATTCAGTTTATGGTAGTACCTCTAATTGGTTTATAGTTTTGTAAAACACGTCAACTATCTTGGAGCAGAGTGTCCAACTTTGGTCTTATTCAACACTTTGTTCTTAGTTTTATTCAACCGTTGGGTCCATTACATTAATTGAAGAATTTTGCATTTTAGCTCTCAGATTTGCAAGTATGACCTTTGCTTGCGTTTTCAGAGTAGAGACTCTGAAAACAGTTCTAAGTTTTGCAGAAATGCAAACAAACTATGTTCTTCCCGGACAAGTAAATAAAAAGTGTTGAGTAAGCACCGAACTACCTGACAAAAAGAAAGATTTTAATGGAAAAAGATCAAAGAAAATATATAATTTAATTTATAATTTAATTTATTAAATAAATACCAATTAAGAAAACGAAATCGAGGAAATTGTGGAAACTCTTTTAACACCCATATAAATCCCACTTTTTGTCGAGAAGATACTTTTTCAAAACTTTTTATTTTCTTGTCCAATAATTGTCCTTTCACCAATTATTTCTGTGAAACGAAAACGAGTAAAGTTATATCATTATTCTTATTTTTGGTAACTTTTATGAGTTTCAGGTGATATTTTCGTTGTTCTAAAGTAAAACTTAACAAGGAAACTTCAGCTCTAAATAATATCCAATAACGACTGTCTGTAAAACTCATCATCATCAATTTTAATGAACTTTAGTCCACATCAAGACATAACCCTCGTCTCGGCCGGTCGTGTCTTTAGCTTGCCGCATCTATTATCTGCCTGCAGTCTTTCGCAGATCGTCATCCCGCCTGGATGGAGTCCGTCTTTCACTACGTTTGCTGAGTCGCAGTCTCCACTCTAGAACACGTTTACGCCAAAAGTTGTAGTAAACTTACGATTTACTAGTTTTATAGATTTAAGCATACATAGGGACATAAACACCGATCTCGTCAAATAAATAAATATAATAATAAATAATGCTGGACAATACACACAGCACCATCTAGCCCCAAAGTAAACTACTCAAAGCTTGTGTTATAGGTACTTGATAACTGATATATTTAATACAATATAATACTTACATAGATAGATATATTTTAATATACATAGAAAACACCCAGACAAATGGAACAAATATATGCAGATCATACACAAATTTATTCCAAGGTGGGAATCGAACCCGCAGCCCCTTGCTTCGCAGGTGGACTTTTGCCCGCTGCGCCACTGAGTTCGATAATAATTACCTACTCAGATTACAATCTTCAAACTGAATGTTAATTGATGGTTACCTTAAGAGACAATGAAATGAAATTGAAGTGAAAAAAAGATCAGTTAACGCTTTAGAGGTATATTTAATTTGACAATTATTTTTAGATTAAAATTTGACTTGTCTAAGTGCTTATTTCGTAAGCCGAAAGAAATAAAGTAATTGACTTCTGAGACTTGGTAAATTATACTAAATGAATGTTTCTTCGTTTCACATTTTGGGATAGAAAAAAAAACATTAAACATTATTAATAATACCCTTTGACAAAAGTAAAACCAAATCAGTGAGAAATACCAACAAATGGAGATTTGTTTGCTAGTTTTTACCAACAAAATCTCCAGTTCAATCTTCAATCAATCTTCGCCAACCTCAGTGGCCCGGCAGGCGAAGATCCGCCTGCGACGCAGGAGGTTGCGGGTTAAATTCCTGCTTGGGACAAATGTCTGAAAATATTTTTTTCCAGGGTTCTGGATGTTTTCTATGTACCAATATAGTAAAAAGTATCTATCTATGTAATATATTGTATAATCAGTCATCTAGTACCCATAACCAAGCTATGCTAAGCCTGTTGAGCGATTACGCTAAAAACGCCCATCCAAATTGACTTGAGCCATTTCAATGGCCATCGCGCGCGTCCTTTCCATACAATTTCAAATTACAAAGACCATTATAAGGGCTTCCATTATGTAAATTTTGGATGGATGGTTTTAGCGTAATCGCACAGCTGGTGCTAGATGATGCTGTGTGGATTGTTCAGCATTACTTATGCATAACATCAGTATTTTTATAAATAAGTTTAAATGTGAAAAACCTTGTGAATCAAACAGTGCCCCAAGGAAGTGACATAGGATTTTAATTCAAGTGCTGAAATCTACTCATCTCGGTCCCCAATCCTACCTCTCTACCATTCCGTTACCTGCAAAACTAATCCAAAGGGTGTGACTGCGTTTGAAGGTCCAATATGTCTGGGCTGACTAGTTGACACGGGCCAAATTGAATATTATTCGCAAATTGAATCTGGCTTCAAGTGGCACCTGTCAACAGATTTCATATTTAGAACTACTGGTTCTCGATTTGAATAGGATAGAAAAATATATATTTCAGATATGTACCTACATGCTGTGCCGATCCCATTTAGTGTGGGATGAGGTCCGAAGGAAGAAGAAGAGAAAAATATATATTTCAGTACCAACTTGCAACAAAACACTATTAGTCATAGAATAGAATAGAAAACTCTTTATTATTCTTATACCCTAAGCTTATACCACAGAAAGAAAGAAATATATACATACAATAGTGCATACTAAGAATAAATATAAATATCGGCCTTGTCGCTAAAAGTGATCTGTCCCAGGCAACTTTGGGATGGACTGGGCACAAAAAAACAATACAGACAGTGGTAGTTATACTAAACAACATTACATACAGTACCTATACTTACCTATATTATGTCCCATATGACATCTGACGACCGATGAGGCGCGGTGGGCGAAGGTCCGCCTGCGACGTAGGAGGTTGCGGGTTCGATTCCCGCCTCAGAACAAATTTGTGTACGATCTGCAGAAATTTGTTCCGTTGGTGTGGGTGTTTTCTATGTATAATAAAAAATATCTATCTATGTAACGTATTGTATTAAGTATATCAGTCATCTAGTACCCATAACACAAGCTCTGCTTAGCTTGGGGCTAGATGATGCTGTGTGGACTGTCCGGAATTAAATTATATTATATTATATCATGTAACTTTATAGTCTGTATTATCTACAATTCTCACAATTTTTTCAAGAACCTTTATTTATTGCCCCAATTCTTACCGATTACAATCATCAAATTTAAACTATTATCAAATTATTAAGCAAATATAACAAAGATTAAGGGTCGTTATCCTTTTCTAAAAGTTTTAACAAATTTATCCAAAACTTAATCTGCGTAGGTACTGTTAAAAATAATTACTCCTAGACCAGCAATAAGACGGACTGTTCTGACCCAGACGATCTCCATGGATGACGTTCATAGAGCATTTATCTTTAAATTTAACGAAATTAGACTCTAAAGTTCATAATAGTTGCTTGAATTAATTTAAATTTGTTTGAAAGTAAGCACTTAGAGACAGGGTTGGGGAAAATAGCCCCCTTGCGTCGGGTCGTTGTAGTTAGTCTATAAACTTGGTTTATTTGATCACCAACAACGAAGAATTTGCTTTTACTGCATTTTGAACCAGTGGATTTTTTAAGGACTGATGATGATTTGGACTGATGATGGTTTGGATTTTTGTCAATTTTCAAAAGAAAGAATTACATGCCAAAGCTCCATTGAGAATGTTAGAGAATGAAGAGTAGTTTTTGATGATCAAAAACTGCTTTCATAAGCATCAATAATGGTGCAATAAGGCTTCGAGTAGGTATGCGGGGTATTGCTTTATAATTTAACTACATCATACATCACGGATTATCGTGTACTAGGGCCGCTGGTCGGATATCTCGTCATGCCAGCCTTAATGACATCATCCGGCGGGCCTTTGTCAGCGCTAACGTACCAGCTATTCTCGAACCGAATGGTCTGTTCCGTGACGATGGCAAGAGGCCCGACGGTATGACACTAGTCCCATGGGAGTTGGGGAGGCCCATTGTGTGGGACGCTACATGCGTCGACACACTTGCACCTTCCCATCTTTCAAGGACATCCACTAGGGCTGGTGCGGCGGCAGATCTGGCCGAGGATCTCAAGAGGCGCAAATATGCAGGTCTCGACAGAACCTACGCATTTGCTCCCCTTGGATTCGAGACCCTAGGTCCGTGGGGTACCGAGGCTCTCCGGGTTTTTAAAAAAATATCTGAGCGTCTGGTCGATGCGACGCGTGACCCGAGAGCTGGTGAATATCTGGCTCAGCGCATCAGCATTGCCATACAGCGTGGTAATGCAGCCAGTGTCTTGGGGACGCTTCCGACTGGTATTGACATGGATCAATTGAGCTACCTTTAGACTGTTTGCAACCGTCTTCTCGTCATCCATACCACAATGTTTGAAAACGAAAGTTTTCAATCAGTGCGTCCTACCCGTAATGACCTACGGAGCTGAGACGTGGACACTCACGGTAGGGCTGGTCCACCAGTTCAAAGTCGCTCAGCGAGCTATGGAAAGAGCTATGCTCGGAGTTTCTCTGAAGGATAGGATTCGTAATGAATACATCCGACAGAGAACCAAAGTTATCGACATAGCTCAAAGAATTAGCAAGCTGAAGTGGCAGTGGGCCGGCCATATTTCGCGAAGAACCGACCACCGTTGGGGTAAACGTGTTCTTGAGTGGAGACCGCGACTTGGCAAACGTAGTGTAGGACGCCCTCCGGCTAGGTGGGATGACGATCTGCGAAAGACTGCTGGCAGATGCTGGATGCGTCAAGCTGAAGACAGGGCGCTATGGCGCTCATTAGGGGAGGCCTATGTCCAGCAGTGGACTAATGTAGGCTGATGATGATGATGATGATGAACCGTCTGCGGTTAGCTCAATGGTTTCAATTGTAAATACTAGTTGTAATTTTTCTATTCCTTTGCTTGTAATTTTCGTTGTTAATAAAGATTCTTTAACTACATGTTGAATCGATTAATAGAAAGGAATCAATTTCGAATTGAAAATTATGCTGTCACAACGGTGTGGTACATGTGTTTTATGTCCTTTAAGTTCGAAACACACAGAAGCCGGAGGCGGAGCGGAGGCGAAGGCGTGCGAGTTGTATTCTATGGAATCCTATGAAAGCCTACACACTCACCGCAGGCGGTGGCGACGCGGTGCCATAGGAAAAACCGCCACACCTTCGCCTCCGCTCCGCCTCCGGCTTCAGTGTGTGGAGAATTTTAACCTTTACCTCTATAACTAACTTTTACTCTCTACTAATGTTTTTTTTTCGTTTATATGTCTTTCTTATTTTGACTTACTTACTCGAAGATAAAATAAAACACTAGCTTTGAGTAATGACTGGTAGTCCTATAGTGTTCTTCCCCCCCCCCCCCTTTCGTATTTCCCGAACGGCTTGCGAATCTTGCGATGGAAAAAAAATATATTTTCGCGGTCATGTAGAGGAGAAAAATTCAATACGGGAGGGGTAAAAATTTTAACCCCTTGCAACCCAAGACCGACCTTTTTAATGAAAAAAACCGTTTTGGGCAATTTTGGAGTTTAGGTACAGGTGATTTTTCATAACATTCGTTTCCTAAAATCTATTTTGACTTTCTTCCTTAGTACATACTTTATACTTACCTTTCCTGGTTTACTGGTAAGTAATTCAATCTAAAACTGTTTTTATATTCATACAGAGAGCCACTTGGGAGCCGCCACGACGATTCTCCAAGGGAAAACAATGCTATATAGAGGTAGTGTTGATGGAAAACTGTGGAGGATAAAATAAAAACTGCGCTGTTCTTCGGAAATTGTATTAAACAAGAAATCTATTAGGAGCATCTAAAGAACATAATATCATTAGATGTTCTTTAACAAAAAAATAAAAACCACTTCTTCGGAACATTCAATTACTTACTAAGTTTTTTAAGTTTTACGGAACAAATAGAAATTCTACATGAAAAATAACTCTAGATCACACAAGGAAAGTTTTTATCAAATAAGTGGCTCGAAAATTAAAAAAGCTAAGATATTATTGATCCATACATTAAAAAAAACAAACAGCCGATTTTATTTTTGACGGCTAATAAGAGATTACTAAAATTATATATAAATGATTCATCATTAAAAACAAGACGGAAATTACAAATACGGTTACGGTTTCTATGTGATATCGTGAGTAAAGTTTGAAAAGTAAATAAGATTGTCCAATTCACTTTGAGATGGCTCAACTGGCCCGTTTTTGATTTTTATTTAAGCAGGTTGTTTTCTATATTTTTAGAAAAGAGATTATTAGCCCGCAGGCGCTTTTCGCGGCTGATATAGAGGTAGGATTATAATAGATAACTTGGAGCGGTAACTCAAGTTTTTGAAAATAGTAGACATTGTAAGACTTATCTTACAATTGAAAAAAAAAGATTTTTCTGCTACTAACTGCCTGTAGTATTTTAAAAGAAATTTCAAAATATCTTTATCATTTAAATAATTGTTTTCTTTCTTTCTGAAACAAACGTAATTATTTACTTTTACAACCCTTTAACTTCTCGCCCTAATAATAAAACTCCTGAAGATAAGCAAATTTAATATACCTGACCAAGTTAACACTTTGTTTTCAGATTTTTCACCGTTTCTTTGCAAAAGTTGATGAAAAGGCATTAATGTAATTAACTTCAGGACACTCAGCTGCATTAAGTTGGAACTTGTACATTTTCCCTGGGAAGCTTAGGCTGTATTTCCAACAGAGATTTGCGAGGAAAAGAATGTTAAGAATCGATAGAATCGCTTCATTTCCGGAATAATTATTATTATTTCCCTGGACTCGCTAAGAGCAGCTTTTTACTGGTTCTCAACATAAATCATCAATTGCTTACGTACTTATCCTCGCTCGTCTCTTATACAGGGTGTTAGTGTGAACACCGTTGTCCTTGAAACCAGAGGTTCAGCATCATGAGTAGAATCCAAAACGGATGAAAAAAAAATCACTCTATTTTTTACTCATTTTTTAAAGAAATTTTTTATAAACACTAAACGTTTGCTCACAAACACGTGACACAAGTACTTCGACCAGGCGACACGTGACCGCATGTGCACTTCAGTGTCGGATCACCTTCTGTGCGAATATCCCGTCTTTTGAAGGGCACAAGTAATGAAGTTACGATCCAAGTAAGGCGCGGGTATAAGTACTTACGTAGGTAGGTACTTAAAGTATGTAGAGTGACTATGGCATCGTGTACGATAGCGAAGACATGAAATATCAAAATCTTGCAAAACTAAAATAGGTGTTAAGCTTTTCTCATCGGTTTTGGATTCTACTCATGATGGTGAACCTCTGGTTTCAAGGAGAACGCTGTTCACACTAACACCCTGTATAAACGCAGCCTTATCGGAATTTCTATTCTTTTGTGAACAATTAATTTATCTATGTGACAGACAGACAGCGGAAAACTACTTCATTTTATTTATACTACTAGCGACCCGCTCCGGCTTCGCACGGTATTATTATACATATAAACCTTCCTCTTGAATCACTCTATCTATTAAAAAAAACCGCATCAAAATCCGTTGAGTAGTTTTAAAGATTTAAGCAGTCAAAGGGACATAATGATATAGGGACATAGGGACAGAAAAAGCGACTTTGTTTTATACTATGTAGTGATGTACCTACCTAGTGATATGGGAAAAGATTATGAGTACCCTGGCTTCTAAACAACTGACAGTGTATCATTTAACTTACCTTATACTAAGGTTGGATTTCACCGTTGTAAATTGAACGCGATCAAGTGACTTTAAACTCGTTTCCGCATCTAACGGAGTTCAGTTGTCACATTTTGCATTTCACCAGCATGAACTAAACGCGTTCAACGATGAACGCGTTTAAACATTCTGAACGTCCGATATTGGCGGTTTAACGTCTGTAAACGCGTTCAGGGAACTGTCAATCAATCAATGTCATCGCTTATTGCATCGTATATTAGGTAAATTATGAGGATTCTACAATTCCAAACAATGGAAAGAGCATTAGCACTAGCTTTTAAGATAATAGTGATGATGAGGAAGTATTTGTTCATCGTCCAAGGTGGATTCGTGTCAGAGACGAATTTTTTGATATCCTTGATATTAGAATAATTTGGCTTAGAACCGCAGTAGGCTCACGCGAAGTGAAGCCATTTCAAGTTAGCCTTTAAAGGCTACGTAAGTACATCGCTCGACTCGTCAGTGCATTATATCAAGTCCTACGGGGAAGAGCTCGCTGAATTTCTAATAAAAATTACTTATTGTGCGGTGAAAGGGTGTCACAACTCTTCACATAATCATTATAAACAGTCCAAGATTCCATTTCACGGGTAATAACAACCTGGAATCTTTTATTCTTGAGTAAAACATTAGTTTAGGTACAAAAATAAATCGTAAACAAAACAGACGCCATTAAAAAAAATGTTGTAAAAATATTTTATGGCTTCAAGTTAAACCGGAATTTTGTGTAAAATTTCACTCTATGTCTAGTTACTCTAAGCCCTTGATGACAAAGACAGTGATGCCAACTTAGCCCTTTCGGGGCTAGATCTAGCCCTTTTTTGGCTTATTCAGCCCTTAAAATGATGATTTGGGCCCTAGCCCTATATCTAGGTATATACCTATAACAGGGTAAGAAAACTATCTGGCACACAGTACAAATTTTAAAAAATTCTACAATGTGATTTGTCGAACCTTGATCAAACGAAATGTGCGGATACACGACACATATTTATCGATAAAAATCGGGATAAAAAAAATTATATGTTATTTATCTCAAAAACAAAGCAGTTTTAATGTTTTTTTAAATGAAGACTACTTCATCTCATTTTTTCTTCGTTTCTTTTTGAGGAAATGGTGTATTTCATTCAAAGTAGTTTCATTTGAAAGCTAGATAGTTTACCTAGCTACTAAAATAAATAAAAAATACAAATAAGATACATAAGCGTTGTAAAAACAATATTTTTTTTTTAGAAATAAGACAAAAAAAACGATTTTTATTTTATTTTTTCTCTGTAACTTTAAAACTGGGTTATTGAAGTGTACTTTTTTGTATGTTGTATTAAACTTCATAATTTATTCTACAAATCCTCCAAAAACTGGGAGTCTAACTCTTTCCGTTGTCATGTCATTCACCTACATCTACATGGCAGAAAGTACCTAATTTAAATGGTGAATAACATAACAACGGAAGGAGATAGACCCCCAGTTTTTTGAGCATTTGTAGAATAAATTATGAAATTTAATACAACATGCAAAAAAGTACAACTCAATAATCCAGTTTTAAAGTTACAGAGAAAAAATCAAATTAAAATAGTTTGTTTTTCTAAATAAATATTATTTTTCTACGCTTATGTACCGAATTTGTATTTTTTATTTATTTTATTAGCTAGGTAAAATATTTAGCTTTCAAATGAGACTACTTCGAATAAAATACACCATTAACTCAAAAAGAAACTAAGAAAAAACCAGATGTAGTAGTCTTCATTTAAAAAAATATTAAAACTGCTTTGTTTTTGAGATAAATAACATATAATTTTTTTTATCCCGATTTTTATCGATAAATATGTGTCGTGTATTCGCACATTTCGTTTGATCAAGGTTCGACAAATCATATTGTATATTACAAATACGATTTGGTCTTATAAAATATGGTAAAACTTGCTACACATGACATTCCAATAGATGTCATAAAAAGATTGGATCTAAAGAAAAATTTAAGTTTATTCTGAACAAGGCCCCTGCTGGAACTGATAATCAATCTCTTCAACCATCAACTTCGCAAAGTACAAGTGCTTTGTACGGCGAAGAATCCTCCTCCGATGGGGAGATTGAGTTTTAAGGTGTATTTTTAATTAAAAAAGTAGTTTTTTTTAAGTTTTTTGGTTAATATTAAGTAAACGATTGTTATAAAATTACTCATTTTATTGGATTCTAATAAAAAAAAAAAAAATTCCTATTGTAATTTATTTGGCCGAATCTAGCCCCCATCTAGCCCTTTTTAGAACTCCATTTAGCCCCCAAACCTGACACCGGGTCGGTTGATTTCGCCTCACAAAACAAACTGTTATATCGGTATTAGCAGCTATTGAAGATAAATTCGAGTTTCATTCAGACATGTAAGCATCAACACGTAATAAGTTAACAAGTAACAATGAGTTCTTAATCTGATCAAAGTCAATAAACAAGCACAAAATCGAAGTCCAGTAAACAAGCAAAGCCAAGTGAAATAGTGAAGAGGATTCGAAGTCCAGGAAACACGCATAAGTCGAAAAATCTCAATTTATCATCCGAAAACACCAAAGCACATTCAAGAAACTCTAAAAGTAACGGAATGACCAATAGATAGATAGTAGGAATGACATAGAAACTGAGAAATCAAAATGCAATCTGTGGTTTTTGTCTATGATTTTATGTGTATCTGTGATAAATCTTCGTTTACGTGAACGCGATCAAAAATTATCTCCATAAAGCCGATGAAATCGGTTGGACTCTAATCGAGATTTAGCTCGATATTTGAACTCGTTTACCCGGAAACGCGTTCAGTTGAACGCGTTTTATGATACTTTCGGTTAAATCCTACCTAAGTAATGCAAGCAAATTATACACAACGGGACTATTAATTCCATAACATTGCTTAAGACAGTCAAGGTATTCAAAAATTCTATATAAAAAATTATCACACAGTATTAGTGTCTAATATACGAACTGAACCAAATGCCGCGCCGTGCGTTCTCGTCAGCGCGATCTAGAGCTCGGTCACTTTTACTAGCGACATCTAGTTATGCGCGAGTTGATTTTGTTAGGGTGACGTTACTGAGGTGTGTGTGACGTCACCAGAGGTGTTGAGATATCGGGGTAGGGTTGCCAAAATATCGATAGTTTGGCTATCGATAGTTAAAATTCAGTAACCTTGAAGTTTAGTAACTCTATCAAATTGTTCTATCGATATTGATACTGTCGATAGACCTATAATAGATCTATCGATAGACTATTCGACTATTGATCAGCAACGCTATATCGGGGAGATATATTCTACCCTAGCGAAGAAACGCCGTGATTAACTCCGCAGCAGCATCATTCTACAAACTTATTTCGAACATCACTAAGATAAATTCGCAGTACTTACCAAGTTATAGTACCTATATATGCTATATATTTATATTATAGTTTTTATACTGCTTATAATGCTGAGATTTTGATATAAATGTTTTATCAACATCATTATCTATCATTTACATTGAAAGAATGTCATTACTCGGGGCTCGAGTGAATTTGATATATTTACAGTTGACTCATCAGACTATAAGCTCATTTTAAACATCACCAAGCTTCTGCAAAACTATAGAGTTATTCCTTATAAGTAATGCTAATAATTTTCCCTTCAGCCACTTTGGTAACTAACTGATTCGTAACCAGTTTCGTAAAAACAATTTTCTTCCTAAAGAATGACGTGGCTCGGTCATTTAAGAGACTATAAAAAATACTTATAACCCAGGAAATAATATTTGCAGATGGCAAAAATATTTGCCCAAGATGGAAATCGAACCTTCAACCTCTTGCGTCGCAGGCGGACCTTCGCCTGCCGCGCCACATCTCGTAACAAGACGGATTGTCCGACGGTCTTTAACTATAGCTTCAACAAAACCGGAAAATAGTGCAAATATTTATTCTGTCCATGAGAATGTATACTTACCTATAGGTATATCGCAGTATCTTGCGTTGAAGTGCTAAAAACAATCAAAGATGAATTGAGATAGATATACCATTATCTCAAACGATTAGTGCGGGTTAAATTTATGCTTTGAGATAATTAATACTGGAACATCAACACAGCATCGTCTAGTCCCAAGCTAAGCAAAGCTTATATTATGGATACTAGATGACTGATATACTTTATAATTGAATACATTACGAAGATATTTTAATAAGACACCGAGAATGCCAGATTATTTTTTTATTATGTATATGAAATATAAGGTAATAAACCTATGTTAACCTGCGTATTTTCTACAAATCAGAATAGAAAAGAAAATCACTTAATTTCAAATGTAGATTTAATGATAAAATAACTGACATTCACCTTATTTGTTAATTAATTAAATTTCTTGAAACAAAAGAAACCACTATGCAGATCGTGCAAACATTTCTCTCGGGGCGGGAAAATAACCCACAACTTCCAGTATTTCAAGCGGACTTAGGCCCACCATGCCATATAGCTCCACAAAAACTATAACGCAAAGCCTTATTGAGGAAAACAAGATGTAGGTAAATAATTTAACCTCTCGCGCGTATCTATGACCTCAGATCTCACTGACCATTCCTTCAAGTATAGGTACTAAAACTTAACCTACTAAGTAAGTACTTACCTCATGGAAATAGTATGAGGACATATTATAGTACTCAAGTTGTTAGTAGTTGTCTTGCTTCCGTTAGCTTGCTTTGTTTTGTGTTATTGCGGAAAAACAAGTGAGTTAATTTATTTATTGTTTTAATAATTTTACTTGTCATATTATTTTTTATGATTTTTTCTTCTTAAAGTACTACTATTGAAATAAATAGCGAATGATTAAATCTGAAATCTTGTTGTACAAGAGTAAATAGAGTAATTTAAACCCCAGCTAAATAATAATAATAAATAGTTTATGGTAAAAAATTTATAGTGCATAGATTGTATATGAAGTCTAGATAGAAAATAAACTATTAGGGATATAAAATAATGAGAGTAATAAATATTTTTATTAAACTAAATTTTAATGAATATTTATACAAAAAATATGGGTAAAATTAAAAAGTTCTCTTACTCGTGAAAACCTTTTAATAGCGTATAAAAATAATAATAAATAATTATTATGTTTCTATTTATTTAGTTACATTGTGTGTATTTGCTCGTTTTATAGCAAAACTTTTCTAAAATAAACAATATGAAATAAACAAATTTGATTGGTACAATTTTTTCTGTAACATTGTTCACATGCAATAAATATAAGCAGGTAATTTTATTTTACTTTTGACTTAAACGTATAACGTAAACGTATAACAATCGACCATTTTCTTTTCGGTGCAGCAAATTGAAGTGGTTAAAACCAGTAGCTTGCATAAATTCGCAGTGTTCATTTAAAAACTTAACACCTCATTAAAGTTTAATATATTTTTCACAAGTCAATGTAATTCGTAATTAACACTTAAAGTGTGACATATTAATTTTCAGTGTACAGGGAGTTTAGTTATTTGATACTAATGATTTTGCAAGGACTAAGCTCACTGTTGCCCCAAAGAAAGAAAAAAAGGCAAATAAATTCTAGATTGTTTGTATTTCAATAATTGAATGGCTAGTGATAGTGTGTAAACACGCATTCAATGCTTACTTTGAGGTTAAATAATGATGTAGGTACCTCCTGTCCAGCATTCTTTAATTTACAATTCATGATCAGATCTCTAAGGAGTGAATATCTACCAGACAACCTTGAATGAGTAAGACAATTATTTCTAGTTACAGACGATGATCATTGATCAACTGATCATACACGTATAAAAAAAAATTGTAATTAAAATAATACAAGTAAAAACTGGTATTATCTTTAATTGTGAAAATAATCATAGGAAGTTGTCCATTAAATCAATTATTATTGTTCATGGTTTTATAAATTTCCTGAGGACTCTCTTATTTATAAATAATTATGAATTTTTGCACACATTCAAATTAACTGACTTTATAGGTACCTACATAGCTATAGAAGATAATAAAATAAAATAGGTTGCGGTGCTTAGTTCGGTACTTAGAATTAGTTCGAGCTAACTTAGAAGCTATTAGCTTTAGCTTACGTCAGGGTTAAGAAAACCTAATTGCCTATTCAATAATCAACAAATCACAACTTTACGTGTTATGTCGAAACAAACCTTGTATTGTAGCGTTATAATTGAATTTTCGTGTTTTCCCCATCTATGGTTTTACTACGCTCTCACTAATTTGGTAAAAGTGAAAGTTTGGATGAATTTACTGTAATGTGTTTGTTACTTCTTTATCTAAAAATAACTACAGAATAGAACGAGTTGATTTTTTTTGATAAACGTAGTTTTAGGCCTGGAATAAAACAGAGGCTTACTAAACTTTTCTTCAAAGAACGGATAGACCTGTAATTTTTAAATACAGGTCTACGTGAGTCAAGGCGTAGAATAAAAAAGGCTTTACATTTCTTAAATTTGCAAGCGGGTGAAGCCGCAGGTTTTTATAATAACTTATAGTAAATCTAGATCATCACTACATAGTATAAAACAAAGTCGCGTTCTCTGTCCCTATGTCCCTATGTTTGCTTAAATCTTTAAAACTACGCAACGGATTTTGATGCGTTTTTTTAATAGATAGAGTAATTCAAGAGAAAGTTTTATACTTATGATAAAACCGTGCGAAGCCGAGGCGGGTCGTTAGTTACATTATAAAGGAAACGATGCGTGCGAAGCCGCAAGCGGAAGATAGTTGAAAATACTTGGCAACACAAAACAAATATTGTACAATATTGATAGTCTGACCCTTGGTACCTTTACGCATGATGTAGTTTTGAAGATTGGTGTTTGCCCCAAGTTATTTTGAACCGGGCTACACATCTATTATGAGGAACTACGATGTGACACGGTGGGCGAAGGTCCGCCGTCGACGAAGGTGGGTTTGATTCCCACCTTGGGACATTTGACCATCTGTAAATATTTGTTTCTGTTCTGGCTGTTTTCTAAGTATAAAAAAATAAATACCTATGTAATAATAATGTATTAATTATATCAGTCATTTAGTACCTATAACACAAGGTTATGATGCTGATGATGATGCTATCTGTGGATTGTCCTACATTATGTTTTTTTGATTTTTTATTAATAGGGGTTTTTAAACACATAAATAAATAAAAATGACTAAATGTCGATTAACTAGTTACTTGGTACTATACAAATTAAAATTATAGATTTTTATCTCTCTCAAATTGCTATATAAGTATAATGAATTAGATGAGCTACCTTTAGACTGCAACCGACAGTAGTTAGCTCAATTGTTTCCACCGTAAATACCCACTTTTTAAATTTGTTTCTATTCTTTGATTGTATACCGATTGTTCTTTCACAAGTAACCGGTTGTCTTAATCTGTCATTGTTCTCGAATACTTTTTCCAGTTTCCGGCTTCTTGGTTTTTTCAAACTCGTACTTGTTTTTTCCCCTTCAATTTATTACTCATTCGATTTAACCATTATAGCCAAACATAGAATATTAATACCAACAAAGAAAAGGACACAAATTTACTAATTTGTGAAAAAACTGGCCAAGTGCAAGTCAGAATCACGCACTATGGGTTCCGTACGATTATCTACAAATGCCCCAAAAAAATCATGTCAATGGAAGCCCATAAAAAAAATTAAGTCTGTTTTTTGGGTAGTTAAGTTGTTAAAGCGGTAACAGATATACATCATCCGTGAAAATATTAACTAAGTATCTATCACGGTTCTTGAGACGTCCTGGTTGCAGACGGACAGACATAAGGCTGCCTGTCCATTGACGCGGGGAGAGCCGGCGGAGCGGAGAAACGAAGAAATGTTAACCTAGTTAAAATAGGATTGCATGAAATCTCCGGACTAAAGCGGAGCGGCAATCCTATGGGTTAACATTTCCTAGTTTATCCGCTCCACCGCCTCTCTCCGCGTCAATGGACAGGCAGCCTAAGGAAGGACAACGGAGTTTTAGTATTAGGGTCCTATTTACCTTTTGGTTACGGAACCCTAAAAACAATCAAACGCTCTAACAGAAGCTAATAAAGTGCGGATACCAGATATGTCTGTATTACGATGTCAGTTTCGGTAGAACAAACATTTACATCAAATGTGTAAAACCACATAAGTGTACAAAACTTGTGTAAATATGTTTCGTCAATGATTTACGTGCTTACATAAAAATTGTAAGTAGATAAGTACAGTGGCGGTCATAAATCTGAACCCCACTACCCCTTGGCCTGAATTCCACTAAATATAGTTTCAAAATGTCAGTGTTAAACTCTTTTGGTATTCTACTAGCACAAACTTTTTGACGTTCATTCATGACTGTGACCTTTATTACTACCAATTTGACATTCTAATTATGAAAGTATCTTCAAGCGCAAAAAATATTAGAATACCAAATGCACAAACGTCATTTGATAGAATGGCACTATTGAGAACTTTGTTTTGAAATCAGTGGAATTCGGCCCCTGATGGCTTACAAGTCTTTTTATTATGACAGAAATCATCATCATTTTCACTAAGCATTTATCTCCAGTAGCGGATAGAATGTAGTACTAGTATGTGACCGCGGCTTCGCACGCGTTGTTTCTATGAAAACGTTTCAAGGCTGTTTCTATCCCATGAGAACTGATTTATGTGATAAAAAATAGCGTATGTGTTAGACCTCGGCAAACGTAGTGTAGGACGGGCGTCCGGCCAGTTGGGGTGACGACTGCTGGAAGATGCTGGATGAGTCAAGCTGAAGACAGGGCGCTATGGCGCTCATTAGGGGAGGCAGCAGTAGACTAATATAGGTTGATAATGATGATGATGGTTATTCCAGGGCTAGAATCACGGCTATTCCCAATTTCAAAAAGCTGGCTGCATAGTAAAGCTGTAAAAAAACATGGTAGGTTCTATACATGATGTACGTCACTGTACCTAATCTATTTGCTGAACAGTTTAGACCACAGAGTTTAAATAGAAGTTTAGATATCACAAATCTATAACCTTGATCGCTTTGCTAACCTACAAGACGTAAATTTACTTTGAGACTTTAGCCAACTTAGGTATTTTATTTTATTTAGTATCTGTACGTGGCTTTTAATGCAATGTGTATATATAGAAACATTTCAAGGCTATTTATAACCCATAGGAACTGATTTATGGGATGTAAAGTAACCTATGGTCTATTATATTCAAGGGCTAGAACTTCTTCTTCTTCTGGACCTTATCCCACGATAAGTGGAGTCGGCACAACATGATTATATTTTTCTTCCATTCTGCTCTATTATCCGTCATCTCCATATTCACACCTTTCCTCTTTTACACAATCCATCCATCTTTTCTTCAGTCTTCCTCTCCCCTTATATCCCTCTACATTCAAATCAATCACTCTTTTCTTCACATGACCTTCCTCTCTCCGCATAACATGCTTATGCCATGGCTAGCCTATTACTCCTCATCTTTTCCGTCACTGACGCTACTTTTAAACTTCCTCTGATGTAATCGTTCATCAAAAGAATTAGGTCATACACATACCTAAGCACTAAATTAAACTAATATAACATAAAATGACAAAGTAAACAAAGAAAAATCATATCATAGTAAAAATTATCCCACAAGTAATAAAACAAAACAAAAAACACGTAGCATAATTTTTTAAATTATGTTTACAAATTTATAAAGATTAAATGAGCTCTTAAATAAAGGGTGTTGTTTATTTATTTATTTATTTATTTATTTATTTTATTAGGTACACAAAACACATAACAAGCAATAATAAAATAACACAAAAAACAAAGAAAATCTAAGCTGGCTTGAGACGTAACACATGTGCACACAACAAATAATTGAACATGCTAAGGTGACATTTTACAATCTAAGCATTTTTAAAACTAATATACTTAAAACAGAAAATTAGAAGCTACAAAACTAAATTAAATAATTCATAAAACTAAAACAAAACTAATAGTTGTAGTGAACATTTATTGCCTGCTTATTTAAGTAGGCAATAAATACTAATTAGGTACCATTAATTTTACCTAGCTCACAACCGCATCAGATACTACGGCTAAGTTGCTCTCACAAGCATCATCGCCGCTGCGGTTAGAATGAAGGATGTCTTTTACAGTTTTAATATAACTGTGTAAACTCGGACAGAATATGTCCAAATATGTGTTGTTTAAATTAGCGAGGTTGTTAACCTGATGCTACAGATTAATATAACAAAAGAAGACGATTAGGTTTCTTTTTTTGCAATTATTAAATTTACTATAACTAATAATGTCCCTTTTGCGAACTGATTTAAAATACTCTTTGTTTTTAATGATTGCTTGGTGTGGTTTAATAAGAATAACTACCTTACTGATCCAGCATAATTGATGAAGGGGAACACTATTAAATATCTCAATAAATATTTTTTTATCATTACAAAATGAGCTAATACTTGTCAAAACAAATGAGTGTTGTTGAATTTATTTCTCATCACTTAAATTTTTTGTTAACTAATGAAAGAAATGGCACCTAATTTAAAAATAAGAACAAAATCTACTGTGTCGGGTTAGTTAGTCTATATAAATAAAATTAATCACCCAGAACGATTCCACCAATATGGTTTAATTTTTTTTGTTAATGTCAGAACAAGGTTAGAACAAAAATAACTAAAAATCCTACAGACATATTTTTATAAGTAAGTAGGTTCCCATAGAAACCGCAACGAAAAGCTAGGTTATAAGGTATTAGATACAATAAGTTTTTCTATTTTTATAAGTACATTTAGTGCAAACAGTCAATGACCATGAGCATGACCAGTATGACCACCTCATTATTTATGGCCATGGTCAATGGTATGTAGGAGGTAGGTAACGCTTATGGTCATTCATTGTTTACTGATATTGCGTAGTTATAAGTGTACCATTGATTGACCAATGGCCGTGCATATAAAGCTGAGGATACACTGTCTCTGATCATTATCATTCACACAACTAGTACAACCGTCTTAGATTGATATGAGATAAATTTTGATGAAATTGTACTAGCTTATCTTATCTTTCTAAATTATTAATTTATTTTACTATTACAATTTTAACGGTAGTATATATAATTGGGTAATCTCTGTATCAATCGTTAGAAGTACCTATAGTGTGCGTCCGGCATTATTTGTAGCTTAAAATACAAGTAATATTTACTTTTCCTTTCTAACGTTATTTATAGAATAACTAGCGACCCGCCCGGCTTCGCACGGTTTTCCTATACGTATACAAGGTATAACATATTACCCCTGCTAAGCCGAAGGGGGGGGTTTCAGGAACCCATGGTGATCAGTTGTGGGGGGGAGATAATTAAAAATTCCTATTTTCAGTTTCCCATACAAAAAGTTTTCATTTCCTAGTGCCAAAATAAAGTGACAACCCTATTTGGGAAACCTATACCTACCTACTACCTCTACAGGTATGTAGGTAGGTATTTATCTTCGTAGATTTCAGCTATGGCGGGAGATTACTAGACGATCTAATAAATGCGTGATAATAATAAGATATGTAGCTAGTATGTAAGTTCCTAGGTTGTATTGAGAAAATTTTAAATGCAAAGTAGAGTTAGGAACGTTGTAAGTGTAGGTACATACCTCATATTTTCTCGCTTGTCAGCTGTCTGGATGGCTTCTTACGAAGGGATTTAAGTATGTTTTGGTAGGTCACTCGTAGGTACACTATCACAGACAAGAAATTCACACACTTCAGCACAAGGTTGGTATGTTTTTAGGCATCAACATGTCTCACTCACTTTAGCACTAGTTAGGTTAGTTAGTTAGTTAGTTACACATGACATACCGATAACTATGCATGTAAGTAGGGTTCGATATGCCTCCCTTCTTCCAAGCAACACAGACGAGCGCGGCCAACCACTGATGATGTTGCATTGCCTATTTTTATGGGAGTCAGAGCAGCACACGCTTCCACCACACGCCTCTTCATCTCTTCAGCTGTGTGACACTCCGATGCATACACCACACCCTTAAGGTAGCCCCACAAAAAGAAGTCAAGCGGGGTGAGGTCAGGGGAGCGCGGTGGCCAGGCAATCGTACCTCCGCGGCCGATCCACGTACTGAACCGCCGGTCCAGGTAGCTCCTCACTGCGCGTGAGTAGTGAGCTGGTGCTCCGTCTTGCTGGAAGACCAGGTCCCGGTAGACTCGCAGCGGCAGCTCCTCTAGCAGTTCTTCTACCTGTTCAGACAGGACTTGGAGATAGGTTTCCCCGTCTAAGCGATTTGATAAAAAAATTGGACCAATAAGACGGTCTCCAACAACGCCAGCCCAGACGTTGACGGCCCATCGATGTTGGAAGGACGATTGGCTCGACGCGTGTGGGTTGACGTGCGCCCAGATATGGTCATTGTGGATGTTGGAAATGCCGTTCCGGGTAAACGTGGCCTCGTCACTCCACAGCACCGTGCTGATCCAACTTCGGTCCGCCTCTGCCCTTTCTAATACCCATCTGGAGAACTGAACGCGTGGGCCGTAGTCAGCTGCTACCAGTTCCTGGGTCCTCCGGTAATGGTACGGGTGCTGGCCATCGTCATTAAGGATCCGCCAAACTCTCATATGAGGCACGCCGAATTGAGCCCCTGCTCTACGAGTACTCCTTCGAGGGTCTTCGTCAAAGAAATCCAATATGGCCTCCTCGTCGGGTACCGAGACAGCATTTGGGCGCCCTCCGAAGTTACTCCTGTGGAAGGATCCTGTAGAATAGAGCCTTCCTACAAGCTCACGAAAGCAGCGGTATGAGGGTAGCGGCGCGTTCGGGTGTCTTTCACCATACAGCCTCCGCGCAGCCATCAGGTTGTTATTTGGAGCAGCACCCACACACAGTATCATATTATAGTAATCAGCATTGCTGTAAGTCGCCATTATTCTTAAGTCCTAGTAACTTGTTTTTTTGGCACGAAAGATAAAAATAGTAAAGCACTACACGGCACCGCGACGCAAGTGATACTAAAATAGTTCATGTCATTCCTTTGATTTCGCCGAAAAGATGGAAAAATTTTAGGGTTCATTTTCAATTTTAACTTCCCTGTCCAATGAGTCATATACGACTCATAGGAACGTATTAGAATAAGTTCATGAGTCACACGTGACTCATTTCTCTACACGATTTGAGGCACTCTTTTCGGTATGAACGTGACGTGATATTTTTGTAAATCATACGTGGACAAAATGTGTATAGCATAAAACTTAATGTTTACAACGATTAAACGTGATTTTTTAGATTTTGTCATTGTATACCATAAATAAAACTATAATACTGGAATGTAAGGTTTTTTATTCAAAGAAAATATTATAAATCCATCAATAAATCAAGCATGTTTCTCATAATAACATTCTTGTTATTCTGAGAAACATGCTTAAACATGATTTTTTTAGATTTTGTCAGTGTATGCCATAAATAAAACTATAATACTGGAATGTAAGGTTTTTTATTCGAAGAAAATATTATAAATCAATCAATAAATCAAGCATGTTTCTCATAATAACAATGTTATTATGAGAAATAAATCAAATAATAAATCAAGCATGTTGTCAATAAATCAAGCATGTTTCTCATAATAAAAATGTTATTATGAGAAATAAATCAAATAATAAATCAAGCATGTTTCTCATAATAACAATGTTATTATGAGAAACATGCTTGATTTATTGATTGATTTATAATATTTTCTTTGAATAAAAAACCTTACATTCCAGTATTATAGTTTTATTTATGGCATACAATGACAAAATCTAAAAAAATCACGTTTAATCGTTGTAAACATTAAGTTTTTTGCTATACACATTTTAACAGAATAAACAGAACGCTTTTTCACATCTTTTGCATTCAGTGTGTACTTGCTTTGCTTTTCTTGCCTTAATTTATTTAACAAATTTTTCCAACAAAATATCAATTACAACCTCAAATAAACATTAAACTTTCTTATTTAATTGCAGTTATAACAGTTGATTGACATTGTACGAATGATGTATTGTCATTGTCAATAAAAAATGCATTTGTGTGGGTGTTCACATGACTCAAAGAAAATTTATCGCCCTACGTTCGTGAGTCACATGTGACTCACGAACTTCTAAAAATTTTGGGGTTAAAAAAAATTACGGAACCCGTAAAAAAATATTTCAACGCGCTTGGAAAAAGGCGGCGTCGCCATGTTGGTGTATTGCATGTTGATAGATGCCGACAGCCAATTAGCGGAAAGGGGATGGTTCTCTAAGATTTCAACTTGTCTATGATTGGCGGTCGGTAACCATTTTGCAAAGTGCTACAGCCAATAAAATTTAGTCGCTTTCTTTTGTGGAAATTCAAGTGTCAAAGATTAATGTAGGTACAGAACGGACAGACTAACTACAATTAATAACGGAAAGAGTCATTTGGTAAAGTTTTTAGTTAAGTTAACCGATCCCTGTGACTCAGCCTGCGGATGTCGTAAAAGTCGACCAAGGGGCTTCGCCAAATGAAAGGCAGCATTTTTATTCTGTGAATTACCTATACCTTTTCTTCGATCAGCAATCCCCAGCCAAGTGATTATGGCAATATCCGCCAGATTCACAGCTCTGTTCAGTAGTGGACATCAATGTGTATTCAGTCAGTAGGTTATTATGATTAGATCAACACACAAGAAAGAACCAACAGTTAGAAAAAGACATAACTAGCGAGTGTTAGCGTAGTTTAGTTCGTATGTTTAACTTCACGTAACTTAACCTTCAAATTGAAATGTGATTTTAGCTATAATTTTGTGACATGACTTACGACAATTTGCCTCAATGATGCTGTAGGTGTTTTTCTATTTTAAGAATATGAATCTGTCACTCTTTTATACATCTATTCTGTGACCATACTGAGGTCATCGTCGCAAGTATAAGAACAGCTGATTTTGAGGGTTGTCACTTCGTAAAAAATCTGCTGGCCATGTGAAAACTTTGTTTTAGTTTTTTCAGAGATACCAATCGAAATTAGAAAAGTCGTTGAACAAAAGTTGTTCCCCGGGGGGGTAGAAATACCCAGCTTTTCGCTTAGCACATGTATATTGTTACACCATGTATAAACCTCTTGAATCTATTAAAAAAACCGCATCAAAATCCGTTGGGTAGTTTTAAAGATTTAAGCGTTCAAAGGTAATGGGCGTTCAGGGGCATAACTAGTGTTTTTTACGTGATAACGTGGCCCAGAAATTTCACATATCACGTAAAAAACAAACATTTTTTTCGTAATAAAGTAGATATATTTTTTTAATTTTGTTTTACTGGTCATGACTGGTCTGCTAGCATCTGGCGCACACCTTAACCTCTAGGAATCTAAATTGCTTGGTAATTATATTCGCAGATTGACTAGGAACTGAAGATTTATGAAGAAAGCGGAATCTGACGAAAGGGTCATTAGAAGTTATCCACATCCGTCATTCAGGACGAAACTGAACTGAAATTATACAAAAAACTACTTCTGACGAAAGTGGAATCTGACGGATGTGTTCTAAATCACATTTTGTGACGTAATTATGACCTGAAATCACCTATAGGTAACTGTAGGTACCTGTAGGTACCCAACGAGTCTATAAGTAGTATAGTTCGCGTCATGTAAGAAGAACGCTGGGGGTCAACCTGCGCAGTAGGCGATTTATAGGTCTATTTGGAGGTATGCGGGGGGGTGCGGGGTGGGCGGGTCACGCGCCGCATGCTTGCCGGTGCGCTATTGGTTCTTCAGTTGACATTTGCTATCCGCGTTGTGTCAACGTCACGTTTCTTGTCAAAATACCATCGCGCACAAAAGTTTACGAAATGGTTTTACATAGAAAAGTGAGAAAAATGATTTATGACGTATAGGTATTGTTTTATGAAGACTATGAAGAGAGAGACAGATAGGTAATAATGCTGTTGATAATTTAAAACAGTGTATAAAACGCACCGCGGAGGCGACGAAATGTTCGGAGTCTACTTTTTATTAATCGTGTAGGGGATGATGATTCTGACTCAAATGATGATGCAAGCTCAAGTGACGACAGCGACGATGATGAAATAGCCACCTCCAGTATCAATCCCTTGTCCTCATCTGGTTTTCACGTCACCCAAGACGACTAATGGATGGAGTTGCTACATTAAATTATTTTTTTGTAATTAGAGTAAACAATCTAAACTGAATCGAACTTGTTTTTAATTTTATGTTATTTTATTTTCTAATAACCAATACCAAGCCGCGAGTGAAATATTAGTTAAAAATAGTGATAGAATTGGAACGCATCCGATATAGTTTTTTTTGTCTGTGGGCACCATCCTCTGGTGACGTCACTGCCGTTCTTCCCGCTTTCCTACACGTCAAGTAATCTATGTATGTGCATTGTACAACTTTAATAAAACTCAGTTTATGATCAATTACAATCTTTATTTGAAGAAAACCCTACATGGTAGCAGAGCGTGGTTGCAAATAAAGAATTCCGAAGTAATTATCAAGAAAAGTTTTACCGAAAAGTGTAAACGTGCAAGTGAGGTTATATTGTAACCTTTGGTCAGCGAAATTACGCATAGCGCGTGGTAAAATCCATCGAGATGGGCTCAAATATGTTCAATATTGAAAAGTTGAACGGACGAGATAATTTTACAACTTGGAAATTTTGTATCAAAACATATCTGGAGCACGAGGATTTATGGGACTGCATAGAATACAGTGCAGGGAAAATAGTCGACCCAGTGAAAGACGTGAAGGCCAAATCCAAACTCATTCTGTTGATAAGCACTCAAAACTATGTTCATGTTCAGGAGTGTAAAACGGCCAAGGAGGTCTGGGACAGTTTACATAAAGCATTTGATGACAACGGGCTAACAAGAAAAGTGGGTTTGTTGAAGGAATTGATAAATACCTCACTGGAATCAAGCGCTGGTATAGAAGATTTTGTAAGCAGAATTATGAGCGCCGCTCACAAATTGAGAAACATAGGCTTCGAAGTGAACGATGAATGGCTTGGCACACTAATGTTGGCGGGCTTATCAGAAGAGTACAAACCAATGATAATGGGTTTAGAAAACTCCGGGGCAAGAATCAGTGCAAATTTTATTAAAACTAAATTGCTCCAAGAAGTGAAAACTGAAGAATCGAGCAATGCATTCTATTCAAATTTCAAGAAGAATAAGCATCAAAACAATAAACAAAAGTCAAAGCCATCAGATAAAAACAAGGGGCCCAGATGTTTTAATTGCAATGGCTATGGACACATTGCAAAGTTCTGCAAACAATCAAAGAAAACAGAGACCGAACAAAGTGATAAGCAAGAAAGTTTTGTGGCAGCTTTCTCAGGTTTTTCAGCTTTTTCAGGTATAAATAATGAAAAATGGTATATTGATAGCGGATGCTCAGAAAATATGGTCAACAACAAAGATTTGATGTACAATATTAGAGAACCATCTGTAAAAACTATCACAGTGGCCAACAGGGAGCCATTCTCTGTGGAATGTGTTGGAGATATCAGTATTCAAATATCACAGCAGGAAAAAATTCAAGTAAGAAATGTTCTTTATGTACCTGGATTAGCAGCAAATTTGTTGTCAGTGAGCACAATTACAAAGAATGGATATAAGGTGTCATTCAATGAGAAAGGTTGCAGCATAAAAAATGCTCATGGAAAATTATTGTGCTCAGCCACCTTAACAAATAAATTATATGTCTTAGTCACATATACCGATGAAAGTCCCCACTTGGTGTCTAATAAAGTTGATGCAAGCGATATTAATTTATGGCATCTTCGGAATGCCCATTTGAATGTTTCAGCATTAAATAAATTGCCTGATTGTGCTGAGGGGGTAGCACTGTCAGCAAGTTCATAGAAAGAGATACAATGTACCACTTGTTGTGAGGGCCGATGGAATGTGTATCCTATGGAGGTATGAAATATTTTATTTCTTTTATTGATGATCACACTAGAATGGTTCATATCTATTTTCTAAAGGATAAACAAAACATATTAGAAGTTTTCAAGGACTATAAGAAGAAAGTAGAGAATCAATTAGAACATAAAATTAAAGTCATAAGAACCGATAATGGAACAGAGTACTGCAACTCCAGTTTTGAGAAACACTTGGCAAGTTGTGGGATTACACATCAGACCCCATATACCCCCCAGCAAAATGGCTTGTTCAAAGGTGATGGTCCATGTTCCAAAGGAAAAACGTCTTAAGTGGACAAGAAATCTACTGAGATGATATTTGTGGGTTATTGTGAAAATGCAAAAGGATATCGCATCATGAACCCAATAACTCATCAGGTCACAAAGAGCAGGGATGTAATTTTCTTTGAAAATATGAGTCAGAATAATGAATGTTCAATTACAGTAAATCCCATAGAAAATGATTCAGCCAAGGAAGGTCGTGCTTGCTCAGAACAAAATAAGCAAGAATCTGTCATCAATCCTCAGTCAGTTATTGAGTCTAACTTGAAAGGATCTGAAGGTGAAGATTCCAGTGACTATGAAACAGATCAAGGCGACTTGGATGAAAGTTACCAGGCTCCGAGATCATTACGACAACTGAACAAACAACATATAGACAGTAATGTCACTCTAAGGCCACGTAGAAGAACTGGTGAAGACAAAAAGGACAAAATAGGATTACTTTGTCTTTACACAAATATAACAGATCCACAAAGTGTGGAGGAAGCCTTATCATCCTCACATGCCAGTGAGTGGAAAAAGGCAATGAATGAGGAATACAACTTCTTAATGGAAAATAAGACTTGGGAGCTTGTTGAACTACCTAGTACCAAAAGGGCATTGCCAAGTAAATGGGTATTTAAAACAAAAACTGACCAACAAGGAAATATTATTCGATTTAAAGCAAGACTTGTTATCAAGGGTTATGCACAAAGAAGAGGCATAGATTACCAAGAAGTATATTCTCCGGTGGTAAGGTATACCTCGATACGCTATTTGTTTGCTATAGCAGCACAGGACAATCTACACATAGAACAGATGGATGCTGTATCAGCCTTCTTACAAGGAAAAATAGATACTGACATATACATGCAACAGCCAGAGATGTACAGTAAAGGAGACCAGGTATGTCACTTACTTAAGTCTCTCTATGGGTTAAAACAGGCGAGTAGATTGTGGAATATGAAGTTAAGCAAAGTTTTGAAAGAAATGGGAATCGAGCAATCAAAGACTGATCCTTGTATTTATTATGACAACAATAGAGGAATTTACATTGCAGTTTGGGTTGATGACATAATCATATTCAGCTCTAAACCTGCAATTAATGAAGAAGTAAAGAAAAATCTAAGTTTAAAACTAAATATGAAAGATCTTGGTGAAGCTAAACAATGTGTGGGCTTAAATATAAGTAGAGAAAAGGATAAAATTTCATTGGACCAGGAGAAGTATATAAATGAAATACTATCAAGATTCAACATGACAAATTGTAAACCAGCTAAAACACATTAGAAGTAGGTATGAAATTTGATGACAGCGAGGAAGCTCCATATGATTGTCCTTATCAGCATGCCATAGGCTGTCTACTATACTTAGCTCAAGGAACTAGACCAGACATCTCATATGCTGTGAATGCCCTCAGTAGATATAATAAGGAACCTTAATCTGAGCATTGGTCTGCCGTGAAAAGAGTAATGAGATACTTACAGGGCACTAAACATTACAAACTTATATACACCAGGAAAGGTCAAGATGAAGTAATCACAGGCTACTGTGATGCAGATTGGGCGAGTGACTCCCGTGACCGTAAGTCATGCACGGGATATATTTTTATTTTGCAGGGTGGCGCTATATCATGGGGTTCACGCAAGCAACAGACCGTAGCCCTTTCGACAGCAGAGGCCGAGTACATGGCCATGACGGCGGCGGCACAGGAGGCCCTGTGGCTGCAGCAACTGGAGAGAGAGCTCGGAGGACATAATGATTACACTCTGCTCATTTACAGCGATAATCAAAGTGCTATCAAACTCTCTGCCAACGATTGTTATCTACCGAGGTCCAAACACATAGATATAAGATATCATTTTTTAAAGGAGCATGTAAATAATTTAAAGCTTAAATTTTGTTATGTAAAAGGTACAGAAAATGTTTCTGATATCTTAACTAAGGGAACAACTGTAGATAAGCATCAGTATTGTGTTTTGAAGATGGGATTGCGTTCTGGGGTGGGTGATAGAATTGGAACGCATCCGATATAGTTTTTTTTGTCTGTGGGCACCATCCTCTGGTGACGTCACTGCCGTTCTTCCCGCTTTCCTACACGTCAAGTAATCTATGTATGTGCATTGTACAACTTTAATAAAACTCAGTTTATGATCAATTACAATCTTTATTTGAAGAAAACCCTACAAATAGGCATAGCAAATAGGCATAGTACTATCGTACGAGAGTGTACCCATGCGCGAACACACCCCTTACATTTTCTTCCAGCGTTCTTTTTACGTGACGCGACCTATATCTATCTATCTATCTTAAGTATGTACTCAGATACCTAAAGTTAACGTCAAACTATAACAAATATTTCAAGTAAACTTTCACCTAGACTAGGACGAAACTCATAGCCATCATGTTCGGTTCGAGAGTCCGAGATCCTTCCTCGCCAAAAGACTAGTAGGTATGTGCGCAACTAATCGCAATATCTTAATTATAAAAATTAATTAATTATAAAAAAGTGTTTGCCCTGGTACGATGCCTCGTTAGACACAGTTCTCTCGCAAATTAATCAATTAATATTATCAGGGGGTACCCCGAGCGCGTGATAGCAAACAGCCTCAAACCTTACAAAAATCACGTTCACAGCAGTTCACTCAACCAAAAACATGTATAGTCAAATAAACCGACTGAATGGAGACATTACCAGGGAGTGCCCTGGCCAAATACCTCCAAAAACAAGTTCACTCTACCAAAAATATGTCAAGTCAAATAAACCGACTGCGTGGCGACATTACCAGGGAGTGCCCTGGCCAAATGCCTCGGGGGTCACGACCACGTGTTAGCAAATCGACTCTCAACACTTTGTGGGCAGGTTGATAACAAGGAAACTTTAAATTCGTTCGATCGAAAAAAGAAACGTGCACTTTACGTACCTTATTATCGAAATACCTACCACTTCTGAAATTGTTAGATCGATCAGAAAAACTTGCACTTGAATCGACATAACCTTGTTTGGTCAGACAGAACTCAGAGATAATTTTGACATGGAAATGTAGTCTAGATAGCCTTAGCTCATAATTGAGTTCTACTTCGGAGAACTGGCCGGCTGCTGGAATGGGCTGAGTAGTAGAGTACTAGACGTAGCGTAGGACGCCCTCCGGCCAGGTGGGATGACGATCTGCGAAAGACTGCTGGCAGATGCTGGATGCGTCAAGCAGACAAGACAGGGCGCTATGGCGCTCATTGGGGGAGGCCTATGTCCAGCAGTGGACTAATATAGGTTGATGATGATGATGATAAAAAAATTGCTGAGAGTAATAAAGAAACAAGAACTAGGCATGCTAAGAAATATTAAATAAAAAAGAAGGCCAACATAAAAGAAAATACGTTAAAAATTGACTACAAAAGAAAAAAAACAATTATTTTATGGTGATGAAAAAGAATATTCATATAGATTTCATGTGAAATAAAAACAGTTTTTGATTGATAGGTAATAATTTTTTCTTCAGTCAAAACGTAAGCAAATTGGCGGAAAAATTTGAGAACCTCTACTTCAATCTTCCCCCAGTGGGGTAAGTTCGGAATACAAGTTTCTAAAATTCTGTTTTATCTCTGTTAAAAACAGGTATTTTGGCATTACAGTTAGTTAAAACTTTTTTAATCATTTAACACTATAGATTATGGGACCATAAACGTTGCCTTACACACGTTTTAACGATTTTAGATTTTTTTTCGATCTTACCCCGTCACCTTTTCATCTTCCCCCTGTTTCAGTTTAGTGAAAATCATATTTTTAATTACAGTTTTCTACTTTTTGGAAAGCTTTATCACGCTGTTATTAACATATTATAAAAATCTAGTCTTTGCCCTTTCATTATTTCTAATTTACTTTTAAATAAAGTTAATATCTATTCTTTTACAAGGATTCAAAAATAACACTGACCATCTCATCAAAAAACCGTTCGATCTTTAAACACAAATTACTAACCTTTACAATAAGTTTGTCCAGCAGGACACCAGTAACAATCACTTTCTCCTTGGAGGTCTTTCTTCAACGAATTACAGAATGAGACTGACTGTTTTGCTCTAGCGACCAAATAAACATGACTTTTGCCAACATCGCTGTCAAACGGAAGTACGCAGTACTACGAGTCATTTTAGTTATAAAAATACAATTACATAATTTGAACGAATCGTTGTTGAATAAATAGTTTAATTATTTAGATAATCAACTGCATATAAATTTATATTTTATAATTCAATACTTTTATAAAAGCACCGGAAGTAACATCTTCGTTTATGATCAAACCACGTAAAAATAATAGAATATTCCACCATGTTTTATCTCCTTACACTATGTAATCTTTACAGCTTTTATTACAACAATATACTTATCATCAGAAAAAACGAACACGGGTTTCTATCGAGTTAGAATGGAATAAAATAGATTTTTGTTCCTAAAGTTTGAAAATATTTTCTCCTTTTCTAGTCATCCACATTTATAAATGAAAGAGATTTTTTATGTGTGCGAAATGCAAGCAGCGATTCGTGCCTACTGTACGAATCATTTTGACGTGATGTGGTAACAAATAACCATCTATCTACCCTAACCTAGGTACTACACATTTATAATATTGGTGTGATGCACGTGACAGATTATTTTGATATTTAATATGCTAAAACTTTAATTGTATATCAATACACCTTAATTAGAAACGGAAATACGCAGTACTACGAGTCATTTTAGTTATAAAAATACAATTACATAATTTGAACGAATCGGTGTTGAATAAATAGTTTAATTATTTACATAATTAACTGCATATAAATTTATATTTTATAATTCAAATACTTTTAAAAAAGCACCGGAAGTAACATCTTCGTTTATGATCAAACCACGTAAAAATAATAGAATATTCCACCATGTTTTATCTCCTTACACTATGTAATCTAATGTAGCTTTTAATAAAAAAATATACTTATCATCAGAATCAGTAAATTAATCTAGGTATTAACTATGTAATCCTTACACTATACTGAAATTAGAAAAAACGAACACGGGTTTCTATCGAGTTAGAATGAAAGAAAATAGATTTTTGTTCCTAAAGTTTGAAAATATTATCTCATTTTCTAGTCATCCACATTTATAAATGAAAGAGATTTTTTATGTGTGCGAAATGAAAGCAGCGATTCGTGCCTACTGTACGAATCATTTTGACGTGATGTGGTAACAAATAACCATCTATCTACCTTATCCTACGCATTTATAATATTGGCGTGACAGATTATTTAGATATTTAATGTGCTAAAACTTTATTTGTATATCAATACACCTTAGTTAGATACCTTTTAGATCATATTAGAAACAATTCCTATACTAAAGTATTTATTCCCATATTTAAAATATTCTGTTGGCCGAATGACGTCACAGCAAGTTGTTTGTGCACCGCTATAAAATGCGATGGAACGATCGAAGCGGCTCAGTCGTAGTTGAACCTCGGTCGAGGAAGGTGCTGGAGCTACACAAGCTCCACTAGCACTACTGTTACACATCACATCACATCACATCACATCACATCACATCACATCACATCACATCACATCACATCACATCACATCACATCACATCACATCACATCACATCACATCACATCACATCACATCACATCACATCACATCACATCACATCACATCACATCACATCACATCACATCACATCACATCACATCACATCACATCACATCACATCACATCACATCACATCACATCACATCACATCACATCACATCACATCACATCACATCACATCACATCACATCACATCACATCACATCACATCACATCACATCACATCACATCACATCACATCACATCACATCACATCACATCACATCACATCACATCACATCACATCACATCATCATCACATCACATCATCATCACATCACATCACATCACATCACATCATCATCACATCACATCATCATCACATCACATCACATCACATCACATCATCATCACATCATCACATCACATCACATCACATCACATCACATCACATCACATCACATCATCATCACATCACATCATCATCACATCACATCACATCATCATCACATCACATCACATCATCATCACATCACATCACATCACATCATCACATCACATCATCATCACATCATCACATCACATCATCATCACATCATCACATCACATCACATCACATCACATCACATCACATCATCATCACATCACATCACATCACATCACATCACATCACATCATCACATCACATCACATCATCACATCACATCACATCATCACATCACATCACATCACATCACATCACATCACATTATTTACTTTCCAAGCTCTCCCATACATGTCTAGGTAGGCACGGTTTTTATCTATTTTATGATATAGGTATACTAATGATTTATACGGGTGAATTTTTAAGACAAGAAGAGAAAGGGCAGGTACTGTTCATGAAAAACGTTCCTTTAAAACCATCTATAACTTTTTGATATAAACAGAACTTCTCGAAAATTCACCCCGTATTCTAAAAACAAGACAAAATCGTATTTAGAACACATTGTGACGTCACAAGATTTGGACGTGGAATCTTAGACGTCACAGTGAATCAGTATCATATACCTATATAAATCAGTATAATCATAGTGCCCCAGTATATAAATTTGTTATGTGGTTAGTTCACAGAAAAATATGGAGACGATACCTTACCATCCCCTACTGATTGTAACTCAAGAGGATATGAAGACTATTCGTCAATCCTTCGACGTTGATGATGTCCAGAGGATCAGAGAGAGCCTCGCCACCATTGAGGAGTGGCTGAAGAAGCAGCCGCATTTAGTTGGTGCAGCACAATATTTCAGTAAGTTAAAAAACAAGCCTTATCAGCGTAAGACGCCGGCAGACCGAGGAAGCGATGGCGTGAAAATTACACCTATGACGAAGCTTGCATCCAGTTGGATTAGGACTGAGATGGAAGTACCAGGGGAAGGCCTTTACCCAGCAGTGGGAATCACCAAACTAATTGTAATTTTAACAAACAAATTACAATAACATAATAGGAATAGTTAGGACAACGTAGTGCAAAAATCCTAGGTCTATGGTACGAGACAAATATTTTTCTTACATAGACAATAATTGACCATGACGCTGGCTCTATTGCCCTGCTGGTTCGTATAGCAATGCTGATACTCTACGCCGTAATTTTGACAATACTTTTTGTAGAATAATGTTTGTTTGTTCGATGTAATTAAATCTTAGGTTTAAAATAATGTTAAGTATAGAAAAGGAATTATTTTTTTGAATTTTGAAATGTGATTGGAATAAAGCTCTTTTTATTTTATTTGATTTTATTTTTTTTATTTATTTTAATGTTTGTTTTCTCTTCTTCCACTTTTGAATTCTTCTTTTCCATTTTCAGGCCGAGCAGCCCTTGAAAGAGTGTTCATCATCGCCAAAGGTTCAGTGGAAGGCACCAAAAGTCGACTGGAGAAGCTACTGACGTCACGAGGGATGATGCCAGAACTCTGCTTGAACCGGTCTACTGAAGAGTTCGAGAAAGTTCTCAGTTCTGTGTATGTATCTTGTTTTTGACTTTACCAAAAAAAATTTTTGCCACTTTTTCAAGTCACTCCGAAGACTAGGCAATTACGCACCTGTTAGAGTGCACAAGTATATGCACAAACACTCAAACACAGATGCACTCTATAGTTTCTCACTCTCAAAATCACAACCACATTGGCGGTGTGGCGCAGTACCAACACGTTTAACGTGCGAAAGAATTTTGGAAATAATTTTATTTTTATTATTCATTGGAAACGTAAAGTTTTGGACCAACGAACTTTTTTTCAATCATAAAAATTATTGGACAATTCACACGGCATCATCTAGCTCCAAGCTAAGCAGAACTTTTTAACTTACGTGACGTAATAAAATTCAAGATAATTAATAGGTCTACCAAATACTTACATAATAGGTACTACAGATACGATGTTTTTTATTAAAAAATGTATACATATATGCATGCATGTATGTACCTAAATAATAAATAATCCCTTTGATTCGCTTCCAATATTTTAACCCTTATTATGTTTTCAGGCACTACGTTCCTATTCCAAAGCTGCATCCAGTGGACAGGTCCCGGATCCACATCACTCAGTACTTCAAGGAAGATCAGAATGACTTCAACCTGCTCTCTTACTTCCGCTATTGTTTGATGGTAATATTTATAAAGTAAACTACTAGTATAGCACAGCTTAGCACGCGTTATTTCTATGGAAATGTCTTAAAGCTACATATTTCGATAGAAAATCAGTTCCCATGGGATACCTACCATAGGAATTGATTTGTGGAATAAATGGAATAAATACGTCTATTCAAAATGTCAACCCGAGCCGTTCAGTAGTTTTTGCGTGACAGAGGAACACCAATTTTTTATTTATTAATCACTAGCGACCCGCCCCGGCTTCGCATGGTTTTATTATACATATATAAACCTTCCTCTTGAATTACTAATAAAAAAACGCATCAAAATCCGTTGCGTAGTTTTAAAGATTTAAGCGTTCAAAGGGACATAGGGATATAGGGACAGAAAAAGAAACTTTGTTTTATACTATGTAGTGATGAAAGATAATTTGGATTTAACTATGTTTATTTAAAGTCAGCCAAAAAAGTTCAGTAGTTATTGAGTAAAAGAGTATAACAAACATCCCTAATGCTACATTTGCGTAGCATGTAGGTAGGTATGGATAAAAAATATTTAATATTCTATGTTTTATTTCAGCTTGGTGAATACAGGATAAACTTCGACTACAGTAACTCGGAGCGATATGTGGTTGACTTAAAGAATACAAATCTTTATCTGCTGGGTAAAATCAATCCGGTGGTTCTGAAAAAAGCAGAAGTAATGTGCACGGTAGGTATTCAAGGGTTAAAATAAGTACCGATTACTCGTCAAACGTTCACTGTTGAACGTACTAATACCTGAAAATAAATCGAAGAAAGATTATTTTGACATAGCAAGTTTTTATAAAATACATAGAAAAAACAGATGAATTAAATATAACCATAGCGATGGCAAATGCTGTATGCGTCAAGCTGAAGATAAGGTTCTATAGCGCTCATTGGAGGAGGCCTGTGTCCAGCAGTGGACTAATATATGGGCTGATGATGATGATGATAGAGCAAAATAGTAAAGTCTAAATGATGTTATTACGATGATATTATTTAGAATAGTGTTCTTTAATAATAAGAAGTTATGCAATCAAATAGTATGAGTCTAACCCTTATTGTTATGTTTTAGCAATCAAGCAAACTTGCTCTCCCATTTAACTCCTTACTTTACAAAGACCGCTGGCGATGCAGGAGGTCACGGGTTCGATTTTCGACTTGGGACTAATATTTAATTTTGTACGATCTTTATAATTACCTAGGTAGATAGATAGTGATAGACATTACTTATATCCATAAGCACTATGGCGCTCATTAGGGGAGGCCTATGTCCACCAGTGGACTAATATAGGTTGATGATGATGATCTTAAATCCTATGTTAGGTTTATCTAGATACTAGGATTCTCTGAAACTCGGTATGCTTAAATTTGCTCTGTGTATTTTCTAAAACTAGGTATAGGTATGCTTAAATTTACTCTAATTATTCTACAATTTTTTTTTTTCAGGAAGGAATTGGAACTAAAATCAAAGGCATCCATATACTGAACGCTCCCTCTTTCGTGGATAAATTCGTGTTCCTGTTGAAACAAGCTCTTCGTGAGAAGGTGGCTAGCAGAGTCCATGTCCACAGCTCATACGAAGACTTCCACAAGCATATCCCTAAAGAAATTCTACCGAAGGATTATGGTGGTGATGACCAGTCTGTGGAGAAATTAAGCGGTAAGGCCGTTTGATTACTAGTATTCGCACGCGTTCTTCTATGGAAATGTCGCAAGGCTATTTCAATCCCATGGGAATTAATTTATGGGATGAAAAGTAGGTTAGTGTTATTCAGAAATGTGACATTTCAGAGCTAGAACTACTTACGACTGTTCAAAATTCAGTCCTATCCGTTCAGTAGTTTTTGCGTGAAATAGGAACAAACATCCATAAATATATACTTTGTAAGTGACTGTGAGAAATAAATAATATTATAATAAATGCATAATGCTAGATATTCCACACAGCATCATCTAGCTCCGAGCTAAGCATACCCTGTGTGTGTTGTGGGTACTAGATGACTGATATACTTAATACATTATACTACATAGATAACTGTTTTTATCATACTTAAACAACACCCAGAACTCTGCCTAAATATTTGCAGATCGTACAAACATTTGTCCCTAAACGGGAATCGAACCCGCGTCCTTCTGCGTGGTAGGCGGTCATTTGTCCGCCGCACAACATCGGTTGTCAAACTATGTCAATTATGCGGCGATAGGGTTGGTACGTTGGTACATACTTGGTGTGGAATTTATAAGAAAACAAGTTTCCTAGTCAACGGTTCTACATTTCTCTCATAATTTGCTAGAACTAGTTTGATTTCAAGATGGGGAAATCCGTAATTACGTTCTATATTTACGGAATAAGTCCCTATAAACTTGTTTGGCTAATATACATGTTAGAAGTCAAATTATATTCGATTGATACGAACTTCTATGGCAAAATTATGGATACCAGTTTCAAAATCTCATAAATAATAATTTCGATTTCTGTGAAAAAACTCAATTTAGACCATTCAAACATAAGTTTTCTTGAAGCATACGGTGTTCCACCAGTTGAGGGAAGAGTCATTCTTCAAAAAACTAAACGAAGGCATGATTTTAGAGTAATTCAGTAGTATTTTTAAAACGGAAACGTTTGCTATATTACCAGAATGGGAGTTTGAATAGGAGATGACTATAAGCACAAAGTTACCTACGTCATAGGAATAAGACGTAATATGGAGGAGATGAAATAGCTAAAGTGAAAAGTGATCAACGCAACCCCATTACGGTTAACTTTGCTTTGACATGTCAGAGGCAGTAAAAGCAAACTTTTTCCGTTTTAAAAATAACTTTGATTTTATCCATACAATTTTATTTATTACACAAACAAATTTATTTATTTCTAGAACAATGGAAAGAAGAACTAAGAAGTGAAGAAGCTAGAAGACTGATAAAGGAAGCAGACATGTTGGTTAGTGACGAGTCTAAACGGCCAGCTGGGAAGTTCAATGAAGAATATTTGGGAATGCCAGGGTCTTTTAGGCGATTGACTGTAGATTAGGATAAACGCGTAATAGTGTCGAATGTAGAAGTAAAGCTAATCTCGGTTCTAGAGTCCAAGATATTTTAGATCAATACTTCGCAAAAACTAATAGAAAACCGCAGGCTAACAGCGATGCAAATCACGCTATAGCCGATACAATAGAAAATCACCAGCTAATAGCTAGGCGATTCACGCGGCAGCCGATTCAATAATATTTATAATAATAAATATTATTGAAATTGAAAAACCACAGGCATACAACAAAGCAAATCAAGTTGTACCGAATACAATAATATAACAGAAAATCACAGGCAAACAGCGAGGCAAATCACGCTCAAGCATACAAGCTACAATATGAAAATCACAAGCTAACAGCTAGGGGAATCAAGGTGTAGTCTATAATATAATATAAAATCACAAGCTAACAGCTAGGCGAATCACGGTGTAGCCGATATAATAATAGAAAATCACAATCTAACAGCGAGGCATATCACATTAGCCATAGCCGATTTGTTCATCAAACTGTTTGAGTTTCTGCGACTAGCTCCGAAGAGAATATTGGTGTGAAATATTTTTTTTGATTCGATAGAGCATGCTTGAAAATAAATGAATATTTAGACGTATCATTAATATTATTTAATAACATTTAAATGGGTTCTTAATCATAGATTACATAACATCAAACAGAGACAATATGAATAAAACAACGAAGTATAAATAAAATTTCGGGCTCTATCTATAAGCAGAGCTTGTGTTTTGGGTAATAACTGATACCTACTATTTAAAACATAATTCAACATGTAGATAAATATTTTATTTGGCATAGAGAACACCAAGAACACCCTGAAAAAATTCAGATGCAGATATTATGTTTGAATAAATTTATTTCAATTCAAGAAATAATTTCCCTGATCAGAGCCGAAAAACGAGTTACTATGTTTTGTTTCGCTATTTCTGGTCACGAGAGTCACTTTATTTGAATGCTTTTGGGATTTCTTCTATTTTTTATCCAAATGTGTTATTGAAACTGGTGTGAAAGTATATTTTTGTATACATTTAAGATTAGGTTAGGTTACTATATTAAAATTAAATAATAAAATCGATGGTGATACGTAGTTTTATTTATAATAAAAATATAGCCATGGTTACTTAAGGCAAGATATTACTAGAACGTAAGTAATACTTCTTGTATGATTGAAATGAGAGTTTCACATCTATTCATCCAATTCACAGTGTTTGGTTTATATTTGCCTTTAACCCTAATAAAAGTTTACTAATAAAATTAGGTAAGTAGGTACCTTCGCAATAAGTATCCCAGTTTTTGTTTAGAGGCAAAATTACTTGTAACATTGCTCTTTGAGTTTTTATCTTCAAAATCACTTGCGAATTGTTCTTTTTAAGTTTTTTGCATAATTAATTATTCTGTTTTGTAGCAAAACAAAGTTTTCGGGGCCTTTGTTGCAAAACAAAAGATATCAACAACACACTTATTTTGTCCGAGTTTAGACAATAAGATTATTTTCAGCAAATTACCTTCAAAAACTAAGTTTTGGACACTTGAATAGATGGTAAATTGCGCACTAACGACAAAAAAAACTTTATTACCTACGCACCATCATCAAAACATCATAGCAATAACAATTCAAGATAACAGTTTTATAAACACTGTGTAATTTGAATGTCCTTAAATTTGACAGCTCACTGACATGTATACAGCTGAACATAAAGCCAAATAAGTTGATGGACACCTTTTTCGCCATAATTCCATGCTCTGCAGGATGGGTGGGTATTCGCAGAGTAGGTGTTAAGATACCCCGATGGAAGCTGTCGCCCTTTTTCTGGGGATACCTATATCCAGCAGTGAACTAATATAGACTGATATTGATGATGATATTGAAATATGGGAAATTATTTGTAAAATCTGGGAGAGATCACGGGGAGAGTTAGTGAGAGGTAGGTACTGGTTTCTTAGATTTAGGACAATCACGAGCCGAGTGGGCAATGGATCCAAGTCCATTATCAAAGCCCTAACGATCCTGAAGAATCTCGAATCTAAAAAAATGATGCTGGACAATCCACACGGCGGAAATTGTTATACTGTTAAAAAACTCACAGCCAAAACTTTTGGTCCTATAGATTTGAATTTTGTGGCGTTTTTGCTTTTAGGGTGTGCTAAGTTTTAAGAGGCCCAAAATGGGATTCACTGTGAAACGAACTTGCTCTATATATTTCAAGAACCATAAATAGTACATTGTTAGAATTTTACATGCAAGTTCCTCTTATAAAATAAATATATGTGTATTTCAGCGTTTTCTGAAATTCACAGAACATTATCTAACCCCGAAGTTAACAGAGCTTGTGTTAAGCTCTTGTGTTATGGGTACTAGATAACTGATATTCTAAAGTAGATATGTAAGTATATGTACCCTCTATTTATTTTTCATATATTTTCTCGGAATTACTTTCGTAAATTACAATTTTCTAGTAACAAAAGCAAACAAACTCTTTGACTCTTAATGTTATTTAAAATGTTAGTTCATACTTTAGTACATACTAAGTATTGAAATAAGTTGTTAAGACTGATAAAATCATTTGTGACGCAAAACAGTAATTACTGCAAAATTATAATTATACGAAAAATATTATACAAAAACCACCAACCAGATCCGTATTTTTTTAACTTAAACCCAAAATTACGTTGTTTATAAATTAAATAGCTGCGGACCGTGACTTCACCTGAGTGAAAATAGATCAAAAGTAGCTGAAGAATATTCCAGGCTTAGAATTACGTACGAGTATGTCCAATATTTCAGACCGCTCCGTTCAGCAGGTAATTTTGGCGTGAATAGGTTACAAACATCCATCCAAACTTTCGCATTTATAATTATCAGTGTGATAGCATGAGAACAAACTGATGACTATTATAGTTCATTGGCTTGTTTAAGGATTTTGACGGTCGGACTTATGACTTATCTTCAGTATAACTGTGCAGTTGAATAATATTGTTGGTGGAACTATAATAAATAAATAATGCTGAGCAATCCACACAGCATCATCTGCTTAGCTTGGGGATAGTCTATCCCCAAGCTAAGCAGAGCTTGTGTTATGCGTAGGCACTAAATGACTGATAAACTTATTTTGTATTATACAGAAAAATCCAAAACCGTGGAACAATTTAATGATTTTTTAATTATACAAATGGGTAATAGATGACTGGTATAGGTACTTGACACAGCTTGACACAATATTTATCAAAAGGAAGGGAAAGGAAGTTTATCAGCGACGCGGCGACGCAGGAGTTGGGGGTTCGATTCCCGCCTTGAAAAACTGTTTTTACGAATATTATAAGAAAAATTTCTTATAAGTACATAAAAAACACTCAAAACCCGGAACAAATATAATCAGATCGTGAAAACAATTTACCAAGGCGGGATCGACCCGCAATCAGTCCGCTGTGCCACATCGGTCGTCATTCCAACAATAATTGCCTAAGTTTTTTTTTTAAACTCCGTTATCAAACTGCATCGGTTCTCAGCTAGTTCAGCTTATAAACGAGTTTAAATTAAAGTTAGCCTTTAAATTATGTGTAACTGAATGCAAACTAAGGTCATGCGTCAGACAAATAATAGACAAAAAATATGCTAATCAATAAGAATAAGAATAAGAATAACATGAGTAACATGGGTTGGATTGTGATTGATTGATAGTAATTTTCTTCAATTCTTGATTTCAGTATAAAAAACATTTTAGTCTATATTAAGGTTTAATAAGAAAAACGAAAAAAGTGCCTAAACCAAAAAGTCTGTAAATAACAAAAATCTTTAAACATTTGGTTTGAATGATTTTTCACAAATCTAAATAAGACAAAAATCACTTAACACTTTAGTGCAAGCCCTCTGCGACCAAGTAAGGTTTCCCTGCAAAATTGGGAAACGTCTTTCTGTAAAAATTGTTTGAATTTCGATCAAATTATTTAACCCTCTTCCATCCTAAGTTAATTAGCGTATATGTGGTAAATATATTAATATTATTTCATATATGTATGTATTTAGAGTACACACACACACTGGCAATATTTTCGATCTACGTCTTTTGCGAACTTGATAGTATTGTGAGGCGTGAGGTAATTTTTTGTGGTTTTGGATTTTTACTACGTTCCACAAGAAACAAAAGTAACGGTATAGGAATTTGCCGCAAATGATAAACTACATATTTACCGTCTATTAATTTATGAAAAAATCTAAATCCTTTGTGGTTTTTCTTTATCTATATATACATATTATAAGAGACAGAAAAATAATTATAACTATAAGTCATTGCTGCTAAAGAGCAAACAGATATAATTGCTTGATATTGGCAATACATTCTTTCTGGTAGACATTTAAAAAATTACAGGTAGACCAGTAAAATAATTTGAGGCCGTTTCTAAAAACAAACATCAGACTTAAAATTTCACACATACTTAATAAAGGAAAACTCAAAACCTGCAACGGATCTAGATGAGATTTATATAGGACCACACAAGAAGCACCAGCTTTCAAATAAAAAACGAATCAGTTCTATCTTTTCACACAGAAAACAATTAAAATAGAAAGAAACATCACAATATACATAAAAAATAGATACCACTTGATAAGCCATTTCTCTAAAGTCAGTTGAAAAACGTGGCATTTTTATTCAGACATGTGCTGAGGATTCCGCCAATACTTCTCTTCTCAATAATTGCTCCCGACTGGTGTCTTCATGTTTAAATTTTTTTAACATTATGATATCAAAATAGTAGACAAAATAAAGTGTTAATTAATTTTCACTTTGCTTCAATTTAAGAATGTGAAACAAACATGTCAAGAATTAAAATGACAGTCAAAAGGTTGATCAGTTGAGCTACCTCTTGACTGTTTGTAACTTTATGCAACTAACTCCTTTGTTTCAATTGTATGTACCTACTAGTTTTTATTTGTTTCTATTCCTTGATTGTAATTTTCTTTCTTAATAAAGATGTGTAAGATTCGCAATAAGTAATGTAGATCAATAAATTTATTACTTTTAATGTAAATTTTGACACTTCTGCAGTAAATTTAAATAATCGGAAATGTGACTAACAATAAACCTAAGAAGATACATTCGTTTAAGTTCAAGGATTGAAACGGAGAACGTGAATACAAAATATCGGGAACTAAATGATTTCCGGTTCATATTATTTTTAATTATTGTCATCAAAAAAATGGCGAACAGGTTATTCAACTGCTGACCCTGGTCATAACTTTGTTAATGCATTCCTGATTTAAAATTTAAGTTCTAGGAAAAAAAAGCCGTAGTTTGATTTTTTTGATTTTAAATCGAACTCAGTTCAAATATTTTGTCAAATGCTCAGAGGGTTGATTTTGAACTACACCAAAATCAAAGAAAATTGGAACCGAGGACAAGAAACAAATTTAACCTGGTAAATACTATTAAAACAATTGAAATTATTAGAGACAGTTGCAAAGAGTCTAGAGATAGCTCAACTGATTCATATCAAGTGGTTCAATTGAAACCATTAAGCTAACTGCAGATATGTTTGCAACAAACAGTTTATGGTAGTTCAACTGATCCATATCAATACCAGTCGTCGCGTCCCCAAGACACTGGCTGCATTACCACGCTGTAGGGCAATGCTGATGCACTGCGCCAGATACTCACCAGCTCTCGGGTCACGGATCGCATCGACCAGACGCTCAAATAAATAAAATGGCCACAGGGCTCTTAATCTAAAATTAAGAGCCCTGTGGTACAACGCACGAAGGTCCACCTGGTACGTTGAGAATGTTGTGGGATCGATTCCCACCTCGGGATAATCATTTGTATCACATGCAGATATTCGTTTCTCGTATTCGGGGTGCTTTCTATCAAAAATTAAAATGTCCTATCTGGGTGATTCTCCCGGGTTTCAAAAATACATGTCCGGCTCGAAAAATCATACAAAAAGTATCCCTAGCCCTTTGATTTTTTTATGATAGTAGATTAGACAAAGATAATAGGGGAGGCCTTTTTTAGTTTTTTAATATTCTTATTTTAAATAAGTAAAAATAAATAAAATCCTTGGAAATTATGACTTCCGTGGTGCGTCCGGACCTCATGTTCCTGTGTTAATAAATTTTTATATCATTTCCTAAAAACTCTAGTACTAATTTACATAGCTTCACAATAACCCAGATAGTTACTTGCTTATTTGACGCTATTACTACGCAAAACTAAGCTCTAATTGACAAGTTACAACGAGATAACTTCGCGTCCGTCGTTTAGCTCTGATTTCCGTGGTGCGCACTAAATTATTCATAAATACTGTACTTTAATATCTGCGTAAATAGTTGTTAGATTGAGAGAAACTATCAGTCACGCCCCATCAGTGGTGTGTACAACAAAGGTGTATGTCTCCACGTCACTCTGTTATTTCGGTACGTAATCACTTTCCGTGGCTTGGTATCTAGAAATTCTGATTACCATGTTGACTATAAATTTGTTCATACTAATCCTATTGTTATAATAATTGCAACAATTTATGCCTTTTGTGTTCCTAATTTCGACTGCATATTTCAATGTAAAATAAACCAGCAAATTCAGAAAATTTCTAGGATTTTGTAATTATTTTTGATTTCCGTGGTACTGATTTCCGTGGATTTGGCGGGTTGATTAACATCTCAATAATAATATTTTTATGTTTATATAATTCTTTTTAGGATAAAAGTTTATAATTAATATAAAATGTATATATTTTATATTATTGTTATAATTATATATATTGTTATAATTAATATAAAATGTATAAAATGTATATATATATATATATAAAATGTGAATAATTATAATATTTTTAATACAAAGATAAACATTATTAGTGTGACTTTTGTTAAAAATTTACTTTGATATCATTAAAAAAATAACTTCTGCCAGGTTTACTCAATACTATACGCCTATTTCTCTAAGTAAAAGAAAAAAGTGGGATAGGATAAGCCTATTTTGATTAGTAGTTGATCTATAATTCCATCTTTAGAATAGAACCTAGCAACATGACTGATTATAAAATTGTGTGAACTCGATGTAGATGTAAACTATTGCCTTAGTTCCATTTTCATTGATATTCTATAGAACATAAACCTACGTCTTACAGGATATAAATAATATTTGAAAAACCTAGTACTTGTAAAATATAACCTATGTGATTTAATAAACTGATTATAAACTAAATGTTTACAGTAAAGATTTAAAGGTGTAATTGTAAAAACTGATTGAAACTACAAACATCAAATAATTGGTCCTTAGTTTTAAGAAGCTTAATAATCTACTTACTACCGAAAACACATATTTTTATTGATAAACCAACCCATATTTGATTTTGGTGATATAAATTCTGATTTCCGTGGACACCATATTTTTAAAATTGCATAACTTCGTAACCATAAAGCCAATAAAGTTTCCTTCACTACCAAAAAATTCAAAATTAAATCTTCATTTAGAATATACCAACATTATGTGCAATTTCAACAAAAAAAAAATGTGCCACAGAAGTCAGACAAAACACGAGTTTTCGTAGAATCACCCATCTATGGTAAAGTATGTACTAAGTATTAAATTAGTGATGTAGTACCCTTATGACAAACTCTGCTTAGCTTGGGGCTAGATGTTGCTGCGATTTTAAAATAAGTACCTACTTATCAAAATAATTTATTCAAAATTAACGTAAGACAATAGGCTCATAAAAGAGTATCAAATAATACCTAATTTCCTTACAAATTACAAATCTTTTTTTACAACGAAAATTACAAAAGGAATAGAAAAAATTAAAACTGGTATATACAATTCAAACCATTGAGCTAACTGCAGACGGTTGCAAACAGTCTAAAGGTAGCTCAATTGATCCATGTCAATACAAGTCGGAAGCGTCCCCAATACACTGGCTGCATTACCACGTTGTATGGCAATGCTGATGCGCTGAGCCAGATACTCTTTTCTCCGCCAGCCTTCGGGTCACGCGTCGCATCGACCAGACGCTCAGATATTCTTTTAAAAACCCGGAGAGCTTCGGTACCCCACGGACCTAGGTCTCAACTCCAAGGGGAGCAAATGCGTAAATTCTTTCGAGACCTGCATATTTGCGCCTCTTGAGATCCTCAGCCAAATCTGCCGCCGCACCAGCCCTCGTGGATGTCCTTGGAAGATGGGAAGACAAGTATGTAACAGTAGGTACATATTATAATAAATCTGACTGATTTATGGAATGAAAAGTAGCGTGATTTTCCACCTAGATCTACGTCTATTCAAAATTACAGCCTGATCCATTCAGTCGTTTTTTACATGAAAGAGGAACAAACATCCATATGTAAATTCATACAAACTTTCGCATTAATAATATTAGTAAAGATATATTTTTATTTTATATTTCATTTCACATATGGATCATCATCTAAACCGCTTTATCTAGAAAACAATTTTGAGTTTCTCACATTAAAAAATGTGACGTAACATTATTTTCTACGACAAGGTTCTGTCTGAATCTAAAACCTACTACAATTTCGGTAAGTTGGTCTTTACTAAAACTCTAGAATGCTTTGCTAAGATGGCAATGAACCTCAGATGTGTAAAATGTTATAAAATTGTAAGGTCAACAGGAGGTAAGGCAGGTTACTTAGAATTCAACCTTCTATTAAAACTAAGTATGACACGTCTTATTAGTAGTTTTTTACCATTGCTTCATGGTTCTAAAAATAATTTAAGATACAGTTGATCTACCTCTAAATTGTTTGTAACAGACTGCGGTACCTCAGCTCATTTGTTTCAATTGTAAATGCGAGTTTTACTTTGGTTCTATCCTATGATTGTTGTCTTTAAAAATTAAAATTCGCAGTTCTCCTTTTAATGATGATGATTTTAATGAAGATACTTTTAGTACTTAACATTGTAAAAGGCAAATTTAAAAATCTTAAAAGAATAAACCCTAATAAATTATTGCGCCCAGATAAAAGATAACTTAAGATAGAAGAAATATTTTTATACATTATGTACCCAACAACCCACTAAAAATACATACACCTGTAGTATGCATAAAAAAGCAATTAATTAATATAAATATGATAAATCAAATCTGACAACGTCAGCGACCCTTTGTGCCCGTGGCTTCACACGCATTTTCCCGAGATAAAAAGCCTATCAAAATGATGGTAAAAGACCTGACGGTATGACTGTTTCCCTGGTAGATGGGCCTTTATTTTAGGATGTAAAACGCCTTCAAATCTGGCAGGGATAACAGCATGGGCCGGCTTCGCAGCATCATTAGTCTTTCTAACGACAAAATAGAAAACAAAAAGTAGAAAAAGTAAAAAAAGAAACCATTCGCACGTTACGTTTTTAGCACGTGATTTGTGTATCGAATATAAGTTTCTTTATTGAAATCTATTCTTGGCATTGTGTGACGATATCAAGCCAAGCAAAATTGTCATTAGATGTATGTAATCTATTAAATAAAAAGCTTTTATTATAAAATTTTAATTTCATATAGATTAAAAGTACCTTCTATTTAAATCTACGAGCTATAACTTATATAGCTCGTGCTTCATATGGAAGCTTATTTATAAGAACACGCACTTGCTTATAAGTAAATTATTTTCCTACCTATCATTATCATGTGTAATTCATTCTTTCGTTTTAATACTACCACTGACCTGTATCTATACAAAGATACAGGTCAGTGATATAATACCTACTACTCATTCATAATACTCATTATTGTTTCAAATTCAAGTATTTCAGTCATCAAATAATATAGATAGATAAAAAAACTACTTGTCTGATCTTTATAAAATATGGGACCACACTAAAAGCACCAATTGAGTAATTAAAGTGTTTTTTTTTTTTTTGTTATTTTTATAATTATTTTTATTATTTTTTTTTATTATTATTTGTTTTTATTTTTATTATGTTATTATATTTTTGTATTAATCGATAAATTTGTCGCTTACAACAAAAAGTAAAATATGTGGATGGAGAACGTCTTCCTTTTTCAAGTAAAAAATTAAAAAATATTCTTTATTTATTTACATTTATTTCTCAAGATAGATAGATAGAGTATGTCTACTTAGGACAGCTAATATCTACAGAAGATTGCATGAGTAAGGAAATAGAGAGAAGAACTACTAATACTTGGAAACGCTTTTGGTCATTGAGTGAAGTAATGAAGGATAAACATATGCCAATGAAAGAAAAAAGGAAACTCTATGAAACGTGCATTATGCCATGTCTACTATACGGCTGCCCAACATGGACCCTGACCGAACAATTAGAAAGAAAGATCAAGGTCTGCCAAAATGGAATAGAAAGAAGTACAATAGGAGTCAGAAGAAGAGACAGGGTGAAGTTAGAAGAAATAAAGTCGAAAACTAAATTTAAAAATGCACATACAACTTATAGACAATTAAAATGGCGATGGACTGGACATATGCTAAGAGAAAGAAAAGAGAAATGGACAAAATTAATAACAGAATGGTACCCGAGAGATAGCAAAAGAAATCGAGGTAGACAATTTAAAAGATGGGAAGATGATATTAGGAAAATAGCCGGTGTTGAGCCCGACCCCTACTTTCACTGTACTGGTGAGGTGTTTATAATGAAACAACTTGAACTCTCGGAGTGGACTGAATTATATTTAAAATATGAAATGACCCTATCTAAATCCGTGCGTTCTCGTCAGCGCGATTCAGAGCTCGTCACTTTTTACTAGCGACATCTCGCTTAAAAATAAAGGTACTACAATGCTTACGTCATAGACTGAACATTAGTAATAGCGACATCTAGTGCTATGATTTTAGACTAAACAGCCGGTCCACTATGGATTCGTGCAGCAAAGGATAAGACTATATGGAAATCTTTAGAGGAGGCCTATGTCGGAGGACAAGCTGTCACTGAAAAACCAACGTTTGCCGATTTAGATTTATAACATAAATAACTAGATAATAAGTTAGTAATAAGGCATAGTTTTTAAAAGATATAGATAGTTTTTAAAAGATGTAAAAACAGCAATAAAGGCTTATATTATTATTATTATTATTAGGTATATTATTATTTCTCAAGATATAACTTGTATTTACTTCTACATATTTCTGTGCAAAAGTGAGCGCGTGTTGAATTCTTGTGTATACCGGGTGTTACCAGACGACTACCGAAAAATAAGGGGGGTGGCAGAGAACCCCTAACCATCTACAAAAAAAAATTCGCAGTCCGAAAAAAAAATTCTAGCCGAAGATAAAAATGTTTAAAGATTTTCAATTATTTTCGTAGCGAGCAATGGACACCGTACACTTAGTAACCTACTCTACTATGTAGATAGATAGATAACTCTTTATTATACTTGAACCTACCACACAAAGAAAGAAAAGAAAAACATACAATAATACTACATACTAAGACTAGGTATAAAGGGCGGACTTATCGCTAAAAGCGATCTCTTCCAGGCGACTTTGATGTAGGTATTACGTTGAAAAGATGTTACCTAAAGTTAAAAGCTACCTATCAAGTTGGCTATCGGTAGATATGTTACCACTTACCTAATTACGCAGTAGCCTCGGTCGAATCAGAAATGGTTCAAACTGATCTCCTCCTCGTTCAAGGCACAGCTGAGCCCAGTATGTATTTAGTAGTATTAACCCAGATATTACTGAAACTATTTTTTATCTTCGATCATAGTGATTTTTTAATATGTTGTTTAAAATGCCCTAATAGTGTTAGGGAAAGAAGTAAAAAAAATCTTACTTTTCTAGGAAAGTCGGAAAATGGTGGCCTTCTAAAAGGCCTGTAGTAACATGGGGGGTCGATTATATGCAATCCTAAAAGTCAAACAAAACATCGAAATATCAATTTTTATTTATCAAATTAGCTTGAAACACTAAAAAAATAGTTTTTTAATCCTCAACACGGTTTGCAAAAAAAAACAGTGTTTAGGGTGTAAATTTATGTCATATTGTTTACAAATAAAATTGCACCTTAGCTGCGATGCTCTGTATTCTATCAGATGATTCGTTCCATCATATCGAGATACTTCCTGATGTGATCTAGCTGAACGAACAAAGCCTCTCCTTCTTCTTCCTCTTGCCAAAGCTTTTCGAAAACCAAGAAGATCATACGGTCTTCCACCTCGTTTGTATACAACTGATGCGTTGTGTTCAGTCATATCTTGACTGACAGACAAGCATTAGCAAACTAGTTTATGTTCCGGTACATTAGATTTTTGTACTGATAGGTACCTCTGTCTGTCTTTCTGAAGTCCTAGTTTGACGGGAGTGAATGCTCATCTTTCATTGCTAAATTACTTTGGTTTCTCACAACTGTTGTCTGATTGAAACTCGAACCAACTCGGACTTTACAGTTTCAGGAGAAGCAGCTGTCGATGTCCACTACTTCGCTATTATCAGTAATTGTACCTGTTGTCCGTCTTTTATAGCGTAGCTTGATAAAGAATCATAATCTTCAAACTGTCACCAAAATTTAACTCAGCTAGATCTCTAAGTTGCGATTCTGACTTTAGGAAAGTAATAAATTCTTCGTTACCAGCATCTTTATCTGTTACAAAAGAGGCCGAAGAAAAATTGTTATATAGCTTGGGAATAAACTTTCTTCATCACCACGCTCCAACTCGCCAAGAATCTCATTGAGAATGCGTGTGCCAGTCTACAACAAAAGTGCGTTGATACATTCTACAGGGCTTTTAAAAGGCCATCAACTTAAATTGTAAAAATGGTTAAAAAAAGTTAACTAAAGAATCGAAATAATGACCAAATCCTAGAAATAAGACATCCAAAATCAAATACTCAAGTGAAATATTCTCAAATTCTTCTTTCAAATATAAAAAAATCTTACCTTTTTACAGCCACAGCGATAAAATATCACAGGCATGTTTTGAAACATCAAAAACTTTTAAAAAAATGCGTCTGATTGTCAATACTACTATCATTAATCAAGTATCAATATGTACTGGCGCATTGGAAGATATGTTTAAGACTCTGGACTGGAAAGGTAAGGGCATAAACATAAACGGCAATTACATCTCACACCTACGATTCGCTGATGACATAGTTTTAATGGCGGAGTCGCTAGAGGAGCTGACCCACATGCTGGACGGCCTAGCTTCAGCCTCGCGACGCATCGGTCTTGGCATGAATTTGGAAAAAACCAAAGTCATGACCAATTGCCAAATTGATCCGGGACCGGTAGTCGTAGAAGGCCACCTTCTCGAAATTGTTTCCGAGTACACTTACCTTGGGCAGATTATGCAGTTAGGTAAAAACAATTTCGAGAAGGAGGCCAAGAGAAGGATCCAGCTGGGCTGGGCAGCGTTTGGAAAACTACGTCGAGTCTTCTCGTCATCCATACCACAATGTTTGAAAACGAAAGTTTTCAATCAGTGCGTCCTACCCGTAATGACCTACGGAGCTGAGACGTGGACACTCACGGTAGGGCTGGTCCACCAGTTCAAAGTCGCTCAGCGAGCTATGGAAAGAGCTATGCTCGGAGTTTCTCTGAAGGATAGGATTCGTAATGAATACATCCGACAGAGAACCAAAGTTATCGACATAGCTCAAAGAATTAGCAAGCTGAAGTGGCAGTGGGCCGGCCATATTTCGCGAAGAACCGACCACCGTTGGGGTAAACGTGTTCTTGAGTGGAGACCGCGACTTGGCAAACGTAGTGTGGGACGCCCTCCGGCTAGGTGGGATGACGATCTGCGAAAGACTGCTGGCAGATGCTGGATGCGTCAAGCTGAAGACAGGGCGCTATGGCGCTCATTAGGGGAGGCCTATGTCCAGCAGTGGACTAATGTAGGCTGATGATGATGATGATGATGATGTACTGGTTAACATGATTATTAAAAAAATCATGTCCACATAGAAAAAAACAGAGATAAATGTGGGTACATTTAATGCATTTTTTGGGCCTTTTAAAAGGCCGGACGCTTTATCTGGGTTAAGAACAGTTTTATGTGAAACCGTGACTCCACGACCTTTGACTTCTGTCTGAGTAGGTAACCTCGCTGCAGAGCGCGTCCCTACTCGGGGGTTTCTCTCTACGAGGTCTAAGACATGGTCGGTCATAGGGTTACCATATACCATATTTAAAAATGGAAGGTCTAGGAATACGGGGTAACCAACTAAAGCTATTTGAAAGTTACCTCACAGGTAGAACTCAAAGTGTGAAGATAGGAGATTACATAAGTACGACTCTACCTGTGACTTTCGGAATACCCCAAGGCTCTATAATTGGACCGACTCTATTCTCTACATAAATCAAATTTGTAATATCCAGATCGATAATTGTAAAGTTATATCGTTTGCTGACGACACAGTGCTCTTATTCAGAGATGACACTTGGCGAAAGCTTTTCAAACGAGCTCAGGATGGATTTAATCAAGTATCAAAGCAGCTCTACAGTAATATTCTGACTCTAAATGCGACAAAAACTAAACTTGTTACCTTCTCTCTCCGCAAACCTGGGCAACCACACGTGGATCTAAACCTAAAAGCTCATTCTAATCAATGCCTCTACTCATCAAGTCACAACTGCAATTGTAAAATATTAGAAAGAGTCTCTACTATTAAATACCTTGGAGTTACTATTGACCAACACATGACATATGAAAATCATATAAGGGCCGTCACTACTAGAGTACGTAAGTTAATCGCTGTTTTCAAGCTTATTAGACATGCGGCAAATAAAAGCCAACTTAAATCCACTTTCCTTGCGCTATGTCAATCGCTGATACTCTACTGTATTAGGTCATGGGGCGGTGCTGCAAAAACACACCTTTTGCCACTAGAAAGAGCGCAGAGAGCGGTATTGAAGGTGGCTTTTAACAAACCTTACAAGTTTCCAACTATTGAACTCTATAAAGAACTGCAAGTGCTCTCAGTTAGGAAAGTATTCGTACAGCAACTTATCAATATGCAACATAAAGTTTCACCTCAATTGAACGTTTCCCATAAACGCCGTAAATTTAAAGTGTTCCGTTCTAAATCATGCAAAACATCGTTTGCACAACGCCACGCACAGTTCTTAGGACCTTACATTTATAATAAACTAAATAAAGCTTATGACCTACAACAAAAATCGATCTTCAACTGTAAACTACTCGTCACACAATACCTGAAAGATCTTGAATACGCGCAGGTAGAGCACTTGTTGGAAGTACAATCTTAGTTATGGGCTGCATCTGGTGTAGTTGTGTTTTTCAGCTTCTTATCCTTTTATTTTTTTTATCATGCGATGTTTAGTGTAATTTTAAATTCAGTCTATTTAGTTGTATTGTATAAATTATTTACATGGTTTCCTTACTCATATTTGTATGAAAATAAAATCATAGTCGCACCGGGTGCTGATTGAGCTTATTTGTAGCCGGAGGGAAGAGCCCTCGTGTCTCAATACAAGTTATTATAACTTAGTTAGAGCGAGGAGTCATTTTCTTTGACCCTAATAGGTTTAAATTAAGCATGTTTGTGCTAGATCGTGATCTGTTAAAATGTGTACTGTACTACTATTAATAATTAGACTAGTACGAATATTGTAAACCTTTCTGTAAATAAACATTTTTATTATTATTATTATTATTATTATATCTCCGGAATTGTCCTGAGATCTCCGGACTTTTAGACCAATCTCCAGAGCTCCGGAATTGTCGTAAGATCTCCGGAATTCAGGAATTTTCAATAAAATCGTGCAAATCAATAATATATTTTTATTAAAAACAAACAGTAACTGAAATCACGAATTACAAATAAAATCAACACCAATGCAGGCTATGTCTAGTTCGTTCGTGTAAACTCTCCAGTAAAAGTTTGACTGGAGACATCGCATACGCATTAGTCTCTCTGACCAATTGTGTGACTTCAATCAAAGGTAAACGACTGAGGGGCGGCGGGAGGTGCGGTTGCGCTTGCGTATATGTGGTGAGGTGATTTAACAAATTATAAAATTGTGACTTTTTATTGTAAATATAGGTTGTAGAGTTCCATTACGTTTTACTTGAAATAACAACTAAATCTCAGGAATTTCCAATACAAATCTGGCTTATCTCCGGAATTTTCATTTTTCCATATGGTAACCCTAGTCGGTCATGCACTCTGCGATTTATCTCTCTACCACCTCTGATATGCTGCCGTGATTTGACGTGAGCATTTGTCCATAGGTACTCCCTCGCACTAAACATGTTTATAAAACACACCAAAAAACACAGAGAGTAACTTCCACTATTTACATAAAGTACTCTAAGACTATGTACAGAAAAACTTTAAAAAAAGCACACAAACATACTAAAAATCAGTTTCAATAACAACAAAACAAAACAGTATTCGCAAATTTCCACAACGATCGCGCACGTTCGAATACTAAACACAGACTAAAAGACGATTAAAAATGAAGCAAGCAAGTATGTACATAGGTTGCGTAATTCATAAATGCCGACAGCCAAAGTGTTACAAACCTTATGCTGAATAAAATAAAATTTAGATTCCTTTCCATACACTTCCTTTGACTCTAGCCGAAAGATGCCGAAAGGCCGCGCAGGCCGCGGCGTTGCCGGTCTTCTCGTCCGACAAAGAAAAACACCGCTGCTGTTATAAACCTTATGATGATTGGAATAAGGTTTTCCTATACCAAAGCAGACTATTCAGTAATTAGTAAGGTTCAAAATGGGGCATACAAATTTTAACATCTTTATCACAGAATTATGAGATAAGTAATTTAATTTTTTTCGCGGGAATAAATACTACGACTAGTAAAAGGATTAATGAACGTTTCCAGCTTAAATTAACTTACCCTGGACCAAAAAGCACAGAATACATAATAGTAGTAAAACATCCCAAGGTTGCCTGGAGAGATCGAGAACTTTTAGCGATAAGGCCGCCCTTTATACTTAGTTGCAGTATTTTTGTTTTCTTTTCGTTCTTTGTGTGTTACCTAGGTTTAAGTATACCTACTAATAAAGAGTTTTCTATTCAATTCTAGTAGGTACAGGCTGAGGGTACAGGTAGGTAAAATGTAAATGATATCTTCAATTTTTTAATAGAAGAAGTGTTAGGAGGGGCTCGATCCTACAATCTTCAGATTGAAAATTGAGTGTATTATTTCTATGCCAAGTCGGCAAAATACAGACAACCACCAGCGTGCAGCGCGGTAACTTACGTGCGTACCTAGCGTATGTATGTATGTATCTTGCGTAGATAGATACCCATCTCGCTCGCGCAGTCGAGCGTTGTTGTTAGTGCGGGCGTCCTTAAACAGCTGAGTTGAGGTCATTCACTTGCGTGCAATTCATTACGTCTTCTTTTAAATTTATTTGTTTTTGCTTTTAAAAATGATTTATTCGAGTTGATATGTTTTCTTAGTGTTGTACTGTGGGTGTGTAACTAGATAAAAAAATTGAAAAAGGTGAAATTTTTTTTGCGTTTTTTTTTCGATAAATATGTTCAGAATCATGGTCTGATTGCTACCTTTCATTTTTCGATAGTAGTCTTTTTACACCCTGTATAATATTGTTTATCATCGGAAAAGGCGTAGGGTATGCAAGATATTATAATATTATTTATGGGAAGTAAGGATAATGTTTTATCACTGTTGAACTTTGAAGAGAGATCGAAAAATGACGAATATAGGTATCCTTCAGTATTGTCGATAAGGCCGGTTTACATTATTTCAGTCCAGCGATCCAGTCCAGTGCTGGATTGCTTACTGGAAAAATTTAAACCGGCACTGGAATGAACTGAATCCAGTAAGCATTCTAGTCCAGTGACTGGATTCGTGGTCTACTTTTGAACCCAGTGCGATCAATCCAGTGCAACTGTAATAATGTAGACGGCCTATGCAGCACGTTTGAAACAGTTTCTAAACTGATCTTTTTTTGAAATCTTTGTCACTGTAGTGTTCACATTTCAACGGCTTCTAAATTACTGGAATAATGTAGACGACAAGGAATCCACTTCAGCACCGGACTGGATTACTAGACTGGAATAATGTAAACCGGCTTTTGGTCATCGATGTGAGAAGACACGTGCTTACTTACAGTTTACAGTATGCCTAGCCAACCAACATTCACTACAAAACGATTCTATTTCTACATTTGAACCTGAAAAAATAGCGAGGTTCGATTGGTATACTAGCGATTTAGCGAATCACTTGTCAAATATGCCACTTTGCTAGGTATTTGCATGGAAGAGAAAGAAGAAAGATCTAAATGTATGAACATTGTTTTCCAAAATAAATTCGTTAAGAATAGTTCACGTGACATATCTATGGCATAAGTCAAATCGATACATTTTTGTACTTTTCTTATATCGCTACCGTTAATCGAATGTTTTTTATACTACCAAGGTAGCAAACGAGCAAGCGGGTCGAATGGAAAGCAGTTACCGCAGCCTATGGACGCCTTCATCATGAGGGCGATGAAGAAACGCGCGTTGCTGACCCTTTATGGTGCCTGTCCATTGGAGCGGAGCGAGCTGGCGGATCAGAGAAACGAGGAAATATTAACCAATAGGATTGCATGAAAAAGCGGAGCGGAGATTTCATGGCAATCCTATTGGTTAATATTTCCTCGTTTCTCCGCTCCGCCAGCTCGCTCTGCTCCAATGGACAGGCACCCTAAATGTCTTAAAAGACTCTCTATATGAAGAACCCCATTTTGTAGAGGTGGCGGAAAACCTCGGCAGGGAGATCATTCCACAACCTGTGTGTTCGCGGCAGGAATTCCTTATAAACCTTACAGTCCGCGAACTAAAAGGGTCTAAGGAATGGTATTACGTTGTCTAGGCCCCTAGCTAAGCTATTTTATAATAATAAATATTTGTATACACAGGTAGGTACAAAAACATTAAAAAATAAACGGATATGATATAAAAACCGGCCAAGTGCAAATTGGACTCACGCATAAAGGGTTCCGTATCTATAAGAACGACGAATTTTTTTTTGTTATAAGTAAGCCCCTTAATGTATTTTATTTTTAGTAAGTATTTTTTGTTATAGCGGCAACAGAAATATGTACATTGTATAATTTGTGAAAATTGCAACTGTCCAGCTCTCAGACTACCTAGATAGAGCGCTGTCAACAATGATTTTGAAGCCGGTTTCGTAAACATGTGTGCTCGTACTGAGTATTGCTGTGCAGGTGTACTTTCGCATGAAATGTGATTCCATCCTGCTTTTTATGTCGCGAGATTGGTTTGAACACCCTTTCAAAACATCATTCGGCATTTTGTCCCTCTAAATCTCGTAATAATTTTGCGTGACACTCGGCGCGACGGCTTAGCTGGACTGACAAGGTAAGGCGTAATTTCGTCATATATGTGTGTGTGTAAGTGTGTTTGTACACGCCAAGGCTTAATTTTACCTGCCTCAGTGCGGGTTTCGTTGGGGCTCCGTCTAGATAGTTCTATAGTCTGAGGTCCAGCTATCGCGGTTCTTGAGATACAGCCTAGTGACGACAGATGGACGGACAGACAGTGAAGTCTTAGTTTTTACCCCTTGGGTACGGAACCCTAAAAATAGTACCTAAAACAAGTATTCGTTCATTCGTGGACGTAAGTGACACAAAAAGCTCAATTCACGTGTTTACCACCTAGTCTTACTAATAGATTCCTGTTTAAGATATCTCGCTTTATTATTATCTCCTTAATTTTAGGGTTCCGTACCCAACGGGTCAAACGAGACCCTATTACTAAGACTCCACTGTTCGTCTATATATACATATAGATAGACGGATCTATCACCAGCACAGAATGGATTCACTAGGCTGTAATTGATGAAGCGTGATGGTTAGGCAGTTGTATTTTTACAGATTTTTACAGATGTATTTCTGTTGCCGTTATCTGCCATACATAACAATAAAAACTTTAAAAAATTCTATTATGTCACTTACTAACATAAGATAATAGGTGCAATACTAACTAAATAAGGAAGTTTAATATTTGTGTGTTCCGAAAGAAATTTAATTTCCTTTAATTTAATTTAAAATATATGACAAAAAATCTTAAAAACACTGGAAAATAAATACAGGGGATTGCATATAACATACATGTTTTTTGCCTTTTTATAGATGCACGGAACCTTTCAATTGCGCGTCCGACTCGTACCTAGCCGGTTTTATTATTAAATTGGTCTATACAACTTTAAATGGAATGTTTTTTATTTTCACAGGTTTGGCACGTTTTATAATAAATTAACGTGCGAATATAAATTTTAGTTTATAATTCGCACGTTTTTGTTAATAATAAGATAAAAAATAAATTATTGTACACATTTTGATCACTATCTTTACGTTAAAAACATAGAGCTGTGCGTCATAATCATAAACGATACAGTACATATGGAGTGTATTAAAAAAAACTAAAAAACTGACTTCAAATCCTTCAAAACCATGAGAAAATCATCAATATAGTCTAGTTTGGCATGTTTTTAAATAATAATAAATAAAAAACGTGTGAATTGTAATTATAGTATATAATTTAAAGAGAAGATGACGGTAAATAACCTTACTTTTTGTATTTTATCTTATTCTTGAACTGATTTGAGTTTGACTCTTTTAAAACAAGTTTATAGCTGATTTACTTCCGCTATACATTTAAATATTTTTATCAGGGCACAGATTTTAACAAACAATACGATAGGTATGATCATTAAGAACACCGACGTAGATACCTTAAGAATTCTTAATAAGGAAGACAATGATAGCAACTCTATGATATAAATAGGTAGATGCTACATAACAACAAATGAATTAGGTCTGATTTGTTCAAGATAGTTTCCTCGTTAGTTCTAAGAACTAATGGACAATATAGTTGTCAATGTTTATGAGGTATTTTATTGGTACTATAATGATAAAAATAGGGAATAAAAATATATAAAAACTAAAAAATAATATTTTTGCAACTTGCATTTACTTTGGACCATGATTAAAGAAATATGTATGAATAAATACGTTAAGTTTTGTATATCTAAACGATGCATCGGTATTTGCATTAATTTGGATATAACCAGTCATGAACAATGGCCACATTGATCCAAGACCGGTCGTCGTAGATGACCACCTTCTCGAAATTGTTTCCGAGTACACTTACCTTGGGCAGATTCTGCAGGTAAGTTAAAAACAATCTTGAGAAGGAGGCCAAGAGGAGGCTGCAGCTAGGCTGGGCAGCGTTTGGAAAACTACATCGAGTCTTCTCGTCATCCATACCGCAATGTTTGAAAACGAAAGTTTTCAATCAGTGCGTCCTACCCGTAATGACCTACGGAGCTGAGACGTGGACGAGTGTCCATGGTACATGGGCTGGTCCACCAGTTCAATGTCGCTCGGCGAGCTATGGAAAGAGCTATGCCTGGAGTTAATGTGAAGAATAGGATTCTTAATACATCCGATAGAGAATTAAAGTACCAGAATAACTCAAAGAATTAGCCTGCCACTGGGCCGACTACATCTTACGGAGATCAGCACATCAGAACTGTATAAAATGTAACCTTCTGTTGGTGAACTTGGATCTAGGGTACCTAGGTACCTTACTTACTCTTTAACTTTAACTACCAACTTTATTTATTGCCATATCTGCCTAGGCAGCGTACCTAAAATCTAGTAAATATCTTAAAGCACCCAGTCCATTGCCGCGAGCTGTGTGAAAGATGGGATGCGTCTTATGTTGGGGCCACACTAACGGGAAATGCCATTAATTAACGCGATAATGGACGTTTACCATAGGTGTAGCCACAATTTAACGCGATAATTTGACAATGGCATTAACAATGCCGTTTGGCGTTAGGCGATAGCTCAAGTGGCGGTACATCAAAGAGAATAACGCGAGAATTGATGCGATGAAGTGGTCACACTACGTATTGTCAGTGTGCGTCGAGAGCGCAAGGGGAGCGGACGTGTTTACTATGGCGACGGAGTGGAGAAACGAGAAAGTTCTTACTTTTCTCGAGATTCTGATTGGTTCGAGATTCGATTTATTCGGTAATGATTCAATAAAGTCAAATAATATAAATTTACACTCATGAAATATAGAGCTCTGTCGACGTCCATCTTGCTAGAATTGAAGTAAATTCAACGCCGTTTTTATCGCCAATAATGGGCATTCACGTTGACCGTTGAAGTGTAGCCACCCACTTTAATGCGGTAAAAATTGTTGCAATAATTAACACGATAATGGGCATTGACGTTAAACGCTAGTGTGGCCCCAACATTAGTATAAAATGTTGAAAGAATCTTCAAAATTACGGCAGCGAGGATAACAAAAAATCACAGTATTGTGGTTTTCATTTATTATTACTAGATGCAAATAAAATAAAGTAAAAATAAGCACTAAATCAATTTGGTTTATTGTGTCTAGTTAAAAAAAAAGTTAAGTTAATAAATAGAAATATAATTATAAAAAGTGACATGTTTATGTTAAAATTGTTACGCTAAAAAGATGAATCTTCAAATGAAATATATCAAAGCATAATTCATCCAAATACTTAGATATCTACTAATTTTTCAACAAATAAAAACGATTGTGCAATCTTTCGTCAGCTTAGTTAGGGCTAGATGATGCTGTGTGACTCGTCCAGCATTCTTTATTGTTTTTATTTTATTAAATAGTTTTTAACCTCTTCGGCTTTCACAAGATGACACTAGAAAGCTGTTATTCTTAGGAATTTAGCATTGTAAAATTGGTACCAAGGTTCATTTTCATTGAGATTAAAATTTTCAACAGTTGTATAGAAAACATTGTGTCCTTCTCTTATAAACTACTAACTGAGACGTTTTCCTGTCCTAGTTATAAATATTGAGTTCGATTTTCTTTTTTTTTTAATTTATATAGATATATAGAGATACTATAAGATTTAAGATGACAAGTGTAAAAAAAATAACCAATCATATTTAACTGACTTCAACAAATAGGAGGAAGTCATAATTCAACTGTATAATTGTAATTTAATGTTTTTTAACCTCTTCGGCTTTCACAAAATGACACTAGAAAGCCCTTCAAGGCCAAAGCCAGGAGTCAAAAATTGTTATTCTTACCATACCAGCATCAAAATTTAACCTACGGCTTGCCTCCTTCCACCTAATGATATAACAAACTTGTGGTAGAATCCTCGACACGCCAATCGTTCGTCAGACCTATCCGAAATCAGTCATCTAACAGAAAAAGAAAAAAAAATATTTAATAGTAAATAAAAAAAATATTTTTAGTTTTCGAATTGTAAACATCGCTTGCGATGCAAATCTAGAGGTCAAATATCGAGTAAACCTGATACATAATTAAAGATTGTGTGTTTGTCAGCCAAAAGTTATTGTAGTGCGATTATCGGCGGTCGTGTGAATCGGGACTATTAAATATAACAAGGTAAGTTTTGTGATATAATAAAAAGTTGTGACTTTTTTTGTTATTTAGTATATACCGTTGGTGCCTATTTCATGCAGTAGAGCTTACATTAAGACAACGATTGGTAATAAATAATGAAAAAAATACTTGATTATAATCAAAATTAATATTCGTAACTTCAAGTAAAGATTTATAGAGAAATATGGATGATATTTTATTCCTTTTTCATCCGACGAAAAAGGACAAGTTGTTAATAGTAGTAGATTTTTTGTATTAAATCGTTATATTCACGGGTAACTTGCATTTTCGTTTCCCTCTGAAAATCATAAAGTATAATTTGACGGATTTTAAAGGATATTTTTCTCGCGGCTTTACACGCTTTGTTTCTAAGGAAAAGTTACAAGTTAATTAGGTACTTTCCTACGGGATTTGATTAACGGTATAAAAGACAGACTGTTTTATATCAGGGCTAGAACTACGTCTACTGAAATCGAATCAAAATCCGTTGCGTAGTTTTAAAGATCTAAGCATACATGTGGACAAATGACAGACTGTGAGAAGCGCCCTTATTTGTACTATGTAGAGATAGTACGGATAGGGGTTATATTTTTGACTAAACACCAAATTATCCGATAATTATTATTATAAATTATATTACAGTCCAGTGAGAAACTGCGTTTGACAGTCTCTTTATTGAACTAATTAACCATGGGTTTCAGCCGCGTTAAATTCTAATTTCATTTAATTTCCCATAGGAATTTCATGTTTTACTAGGGGAAAAGTAGCCAATGTTACTTTCCATCCTTTCAAGTAAATTGTTTGCAAAAAATCAATTCGATTGGCCTCTTACCTAAGGCGTGAACAAAGAAACAAAAAAGCAAACTAATACAATTTCGCATTACGAATTTGTATTCTAAAACTGGTATCAAGATTCATTTGATACTGAGATTAAAATTTTAAACAGTTTAACAATGACCCAATAACAATGAAGAAGGACACAATAGTAACATTGTCCTTCGTTTATAAACTAATGACATGTGTCAAAAAAAAATTAACCGATCATTTTAACTTCAACAAAAAGGTAGAAGTTCTCAATTCGACTTTTATCTAATGATGTGTGACATTTTTCAAGGTAGGTAGAGTCCTTTTCACGAAAGAAGTCCCCTAGACGCGACGCTGTAGTAGTACGACCGAATGAAGCCAGCAAGCTTATGGCAATCTGTCAAATTTAGTTCCACCAGTTGCCGTGGGACTTTTTTCATGAAACGGACTCTATTTAATCTGGTTGGTTTGGTGGTGGTTTTTCTTATGTGGTCCTATTCAGTTCAGTAGTTTTTGTGTAGTTCTCAAAACTACGTTTTTATTAACTTCAACTACATTGATGATATACCTACGTATAAATAATAAGACTACCTATATTTTAGTGATTTACTCATTTTTGCTATAATAAATTCGAAATCATATTCGAAGTCGGTATACTTATAGTTTTTTTATAACATGCCAAATTAATGTATTGAATGGTTTTAACATCATTTAATTCTCTTACTTTATGATGAGAAGTACCTAAGTGTATGTGTGTGTGTGTGTGTGTAAGAACACATGACAGAAATCAAGACTTTATATTTGTGTTTACAAGTTATTTTAAGGTTCTTTAAAAAGTTCCACTCTAAGTTCAAAGAACCTGCCCTTGAATAAAGGCTCTCTGATATCTTCAACATATCAGGGCCCTATCTGACAGATTAGATAATTATATCCAATTAAAATTCAAAATTAGTCGGATATTGGTTTTGTGTTACATAAACATATTAGGTATATCAGGTCAGTGTGGCAATAGTGTGGTTGAATAGAATGTTGAGTTAAATTTAATAGTAGGGCAAAGAAGTTTTTTATCACTGACGGCGTTTTTGGCGTAGCGGATGAAAGTCCGCTCTTCGCAAGCGGTTGTGAGTTCTATTCCTGAATAGGGACAAATATTTGTACGATCTGCAGATGTTTGTTTACGGTGTTCTGCGAGTGAAATTTAAATTTTTCACGATTTGTCATATTTTATGTGTTCTACTTATGTATATGGAACATAAATGGCGGAAAAGTATGTTGCCGTTATAAGTCAAACATAATCTAAGAACCCATTCTTTGATTAATTGAGATTTGTACTTCCGGAGAAAATTTCCATTAAGTAGTAGATATATCACATTTTTTTTGTATAAAAAGGGTCTAACTACTTTTTGTCTTAAATTAATTTTCTGGTAGATACCTAATTGTCATTCAAAATGCATGAAATAGTAGAAAATCTATGTCAGAATCCGGTTCAAAAACACAAAAACTGAGTTTGTGAAAACCTTACTGAAGGTAAGGTTGTTTTCTAATAAGTGTACCTAATAAAAATAAATCTATGAAACATATAAGTATCTAGGACCCATAACACAAGCCCTACTTGGCTTGGGGCTAGATGACGCTTTGTAGATTGTTCAGAATGATATCACTATCACTACGTAGTATAAAACAAAGTCGCTTTCTCTATCCCTGTATCCTTAAGTCCCTTTGTATGCTTATATCTTTAAAACTACGAAACGGGTTTTGATGCGGTTTTTTAATAGATAGAGTGATTCAAGAGGAAGGTTTATACGTATAATAAAACCTTGCGAAGCCGGGGCGGGTCGCTAGTTTTATTAATAAATAAAAATCCAATTAAGAACAATGATTGAAATCAATGTGGCTATAATAACCGAAAGTGGGGCAACAATCGGACATCCTGCAGTATCGAAGGTCTAGTCGAACTAGTACAATAGTTGCGTATGCTTGTGAAACCGTAGTTTTATACAAGAATGAATGAAGAAACGTGTTTAGAAATCGATTTATGTAATCAAAATCAATAAACAGTGGTTTGATGATGCTGTTATACCATAGATAATCTAAACCATAAGAATAGACAAAAACAGAGTAGAAGGGAAACTTCGCTCCGAACGCACTCAAGGTCACGATATTAGCCTACGCGATTCTGCACGTTAAACGTGCAGTGGGCGGGCCCGTTCAGTAGGGCTGTCACAGCCAGCGACGCCGCACGCCGATTTTTATTTGTGTAGGTTAGGTACCTACCTCTATAACATGGCGTCACGCACGATCAAGGTATTGTGGTGTGATTGGTTGTAACAATAACTCAAAAACGAAGACAAATTTAAGTTTTTTTAGATTGCTAAAAGATAATGATAATACATACCCTATGAAAGTAATATTTTCTAAATATTATTGTTTTTGTAGGTTCTTATCTAACTAATTAGGTAGGTACCTAATCAAAGGAACGTGAACATTGGTCGTTGACCTTTTCTCACTCTTTGCCTTGCGACGCGACGGCGGCGGGGCGCGGCGGTATAGTGCAGTAGCAACCCTGGCAAAACGCCTGGACGACAGAGGGGCGTAACAAGATGAAGGGGGAAGTAGGTATATAAATGTCGGCGTTTGGAACTAGATCAAAGAAGAGTCGCTTCTAGTTATTATTTATTCTTATGTCTAAACATAGCCTGAAACTATTTCCTCCAGACTGTAAATAAATGATAAAGGTGACGTTTTTTATGTGTATCACCCCAGTAAGGTTCTCAAATACCTACGACTTTTTTATGTGTGCAATTCATGAATATGTTTTAAGGGAAACTGATTTAAAAAAATTGTTTATTAAAGTCAATTGAAACAATAACAACACGACTAAATAGGTACTAATATACTTTATTAACAACGAAAATTAGGTACTTAGAGCTAGTAAGTTTTACTAGTAACTTAGTATAACTCCTAAAAATCTAAGCCGTCACCAGAAGGTAGGGTGCAGAGAATACTGGCAGCATGTCACGTTGAATGGCAATGCCAATTTGCTAACCGAAATAGAAGCAAGCATTCCGATCACCTGTGGACACCGATTTAATGGTTTTTTTCTCAAGTCCCATATCAATTTGATCAAGACTGACCAGTTGATACTTAAAAATGCGTATAATCCAAGTCAATAAAGACTTGGACTATTACTATTCTATACTATTATAAAAGTCTATTACTATTGTATGTAGGTACTATTTAGAAATTCAAAGTCGGTTTACAGTGTTTTCAAAACATGCATAATTATTTTATTCAATGTGCCAATAACAAGGTACAAGTTGTGATAGATACCTAACATTTTGCCAGTTGAACCGAGTTTTGCAAGTACTAAAACAAATTATAGATCTTAGTAGCGGATTAGGTCACGTAGCAAAAACTATTTCCTGTCTAGATTATGGAATATCTACAGCTAATTGCTTTAATATCTTTGATTTCCTCGCTGAGCAGCAATTAGAATAAGATAGAAAGACAATTTACAAAAAAAAATTACAACCATTTATTTTGAACCGAATGGTCTATTGCCGATGGTTACAGTCCCGACGGTATAAAAATAGTCCCAATTTGAGTTGGGAAGACCTTTTGTGTTATACTTACTTGGGCTAAACTATCTGCCAAGAACATCGTCGAAGCGGCGGCAGATTTGGCTGAGGATCTCACGAGGTGCAAATATGCATGTAGATCTTGACCGAGTTTGTTTGAATCTTGACCATAGGTTCATAGGGTACCGAGGCTCTCCGGGTTTAAAAAGTATTTGAGGGTTTGGGCGATGCGATGCGTGACCCGAGTACTGGTGAGTAGGTAGGTATGTAGCGCAGCATATAAATATTGCAAAAAAAACATTGAAAAATTGCAAAGTGACAATGCAACCAGTATAAACCAGCTTTCAATTATAAATAATCATCTAAATCCGATTACCTAGAAAAAGTAATGATTGATACACATAAAAATACAGTTGAAATGAGAACTTCTTTTGAAAATAACAAAATAAAATATCGGTTTACCTAGATTAAAGTTATGATATGACAAAAAGATTACATTCCAATTGAAACCCTTTTTTTAGGATTTTGTAAATTAAGTCACAAAGTGGCCGTAGCCTGTGATAATCTTTTTGGTAATAACCAAAAATAACTCGATTATGTTTCCGCTCATGAGGCACCCTTTGCATAAAATGATAAAATTAAATATAATTAATTATCTAAATAAAATCAACATTAATTTACCTTAACCGGAAAGCCAGACAAAATAAAAAATAAAACCCATATCAAAATTATGTGTCTTTTTATTATCCGTAAGCGATTCAAGTAGGTATAAGTAACTACTCAATTACAAGACATTGATTTTATACAAAGGAATTTAAGCCTTGGAATCATTTATATTACCTTACTCCTTCGAAAGGTAAATAAATAAATCCAGACCTTACCTCCTGCTGGGTCCAATGTAGTATTAAGTACCTACTTAATAGGTGTGCGAATGAAATTCCTCGTAGTACCTAGTGGGTGAAATGTTACAAGTCGATTTTTGGCTCGGTTCCAATTAAATAGAAATTGTGTAATATTTCTAACGTGCCATTGATGAAGTTTAAACTTAATACCATACCAAACAAACTAAATCCTCAACATAAAGTAGGTAGGTTACAAATATTCTTCACTATCACTACATAGTATAAAACAAAGTCGCTCTCTCTGTCCCTATGTCCCTATCATGCTTAAATCTTTAAAACTACGCAACGGATTTTAATGCATTTTTTTTAATAGATAGGGTGATTCAAGAGGAAGGTTTATACGTAGGTATAAAAACCGTGCGGGCGGGTCGCTATTTTAAAATAAAGAAAATTACAATCAAGAAATGAAAACAATTTAAAACTAGTATTTACCATTGAAACAATTGAGTTAACTGCAAGTAGTTGCAAACAGTAGCTCAACGGATCCATGTCAATACCAGTCGGAAGCGTCCTTAAGACGCTGGCTTCATTACCACACTGTATGGCAATGCTGATGCGCTGCGCCAGATACTCACCAGCTCTCGGTCACGCGTCGCATCGACCAGATGCTCAGGTATTTTTTTTAAACCCCGATAACCTTCGGCACCACTACAGAGTAGGTTTATATAAACTTAGGTAGGTTGTTATTATGTGGGATTGGGATCTCCATTTGTATCCTACTAATATTATAAACGTGAAAGTTTGTATAGTATGGATGGATGGATGGATGGATGTTTGGTACTCTTTCACGCAAAAACTACTGAACGGATATGGATGAAAATTGGCACAGAGATAGATTATAGTCTGGAATAACACTTAGGTTAAAGGTATTTTATCCCGGACTTTCCATGGGAACGGGAAATAAGCGGGTGAAACCGCGAGACTACTCGAAATGGGCACCAGCTAGTAACAAATAATAATGATTGTAACCAGTCCTACATTACCTTAGATAAATAAAATTCGATACAATATCTAAAAAATAACAATCATTTTCGTAATAGTTGGTTTATACGTCAATCAAAACATAATAAAAACTTGAGAGTGATACAAAAACCAGAAACAATTGTCAAAATTTATTGGATTGACGTAAATCGAAACAAACTTGATTAAAAAAAGTTGAATACTTTTAAAACTAGTCATGTTGTAGACTATCTCAGGCAAGAAGTGTCTATACATATTAGGGAATGTTAATTAACTATTTAAATATATTTTTTTGTATGATTTAGATACCTACTTTATAATATTTAAATCTCACGGCAGTCAGTATTTTTTTTAAATATATTTTAAACTATATATTTTATACTTTATTCTCTAACTTCATAGTATTTTAAACTTTTTTATAAGTTAAAGAATAAACATAAAAAATTGTCACACAGAGTAAATTCTTTTTAATTAACTTAACCTTAGCTCCTTTCTTTATGTCGATTGATTTTTGTTACCTACGACTCTGCGAGTAATGAATCAAAAACTTCAAATATGTCTTGTTGGGTTGTAAGAATGCAGTAAAATTGTAATTTTAACACGTTAAAAAGATAAAAGCCTATGATGGATAGACTACTAGACAAATACGGCGTAGGCATAGTAAATGGTTGTTGTTCTATCATTTCAATACGAAGCTTTAAATTAGAAACCATAAAAAACTGGCGACGTGCACGATGTGACTATGACAACTCGTTGTATAAAAATACGAATGTCACAAAAAAGAAGAAAAAATAACCTTGAACTTAGCGTTTTAAGAAGTCGTAAAAAGTGCCTCAGTACCTGCATTTAGGCATTATTATCAAAGTACTTAGACCGACATCATTAGCTATTCAAAATTACCCACTTTGAAATGGCTTTGGACTGAAACTTGTTTTTATAAGATCGAAAATGATGTGTTTATTGCAGTTTTTTCACAAAAACAAACATCACACATCTAACTATACCCTGTTAAGTACTGTTATGGCTGGTTTACACTTTGTTAAGTATCAAGTGCGAGTGACAAGTGCAAGTGACACCTGTGTATCACTACATAGTATAAAACAAAGTCGCTTTTTCTGTCCCTATGTCCCTATATACCTTTGAATGCTTAAATATTTAAAACTACGCTACGGATTTTGATGTGGTTTTTTTAATAGATAGAGTGATTCAAGAGGAAGGTTTATACGTGTAATAAAACCGTGCGTAGCCGGGGCTGGTCGCTAGTTATTATTAAAACCCGGATTAATTCGTGCCACACTGCCAAAAACTCAATTTCCTAAAATCTTAATTAACTTTTCATAGGCATATGCAGCCTAGAAAATAAGCTAAATTTTGAATCAAAAAATACTTAATTGCTATTTTATTAGAAAGGATTTTTTTATTATATGTATAAACCTTCCTCTTGAATCACTCTATGTATTAAAAAAAACCGCATCATAATCCGTTCTCTAAAGATTCTAAAGATCTAAAGATTTAAGCATACATAGAGACTTAGGGAAATAGAGACATGGGGACAAAGAGAGCGACTTTGTTCAATACTATGTAGTGATGATAAAAAATGCTAGTTCAAGAACCAGTTTAGTTGTAGTGTGATAGTAGTAGTGGTGGGCAATAGTTATTAAAATACGTAGGTACCTACGTAGTTTTTATACCTACGTATTTTTATAAAACAATTAACTTTTAACATTTAAAATAATTAGACGCGCGAAAACAAATTAAATGAGCATCTACTCATTTAATTACTAAGCATTTAAAGTTTGCAATTAAGATAAAAAAAATGTTATTGTAAAGAATCATCAAATTGAAATTGACTTATTGTATAAACTAAAAACTAATTGACATTTGGTGATGAAGCCTAGATTGGCAGCGAAAAGTACGAATTTCTAGATAACATTTCGGTAATTTCTCGAAACACTCAGTACATCGTAACTGCCGAATTATCGCAGCAACCGAAAATGTCACTTTGTGTCATACATTTCTTTAAAACATGGCTAAGTATAGATATACAGATATAACCAAAAATAACTCGATTATGTTTCCGCTCATGAGGCACCCTTTGCATAAAATGATAAAATTAAATATAATTAATTATCTAAATAAAATCAACATTAATTTACCTTAACCGGAAAGCCAGACAAAATAAAAAATAAAACCCATATCAAAATTATGTGTCTTTTTATTATCCGTAAGCGATTCAAGTAGGTATAAGTAACTACTCAATTACAAGACATTGATTTTATACAAAGGAATTTAAGCCTTGGAATCATTTATATTACCTTACTCCTTCGAAAGGTAAATAAATAAATCCAGACCTTACCTCCTGCTGGGTCCAATGTAGTATTAAGTACCTACTTAATAGGTGTGCGAATGAAATTCCTCGTAGTACCTAGTGGGTGAAATGTTACAAGTCGATTTTTGGCTCGGTTCCAATTAAATAGAAATTGTGTAATATTTCTAACGTGCCATTGATGAAGTTTAAACTTAATACCATACCAAACAAACTAAATCCTCAACATAAAGTAGGTAGGTTACAAATATTCTTCACTATCACTACATAGTATAAAACAAAGTCGCTCTCTCTGTCCCTATGTCCCTATCATGCTTAAATCTTTAAAACTACGCAACGGATTTTAATGCATTTTTTTTAATAGATAGGGTGATTCAAGAGGAAGGTTTATACGTAGGTATAAAAACCGTGCGGGCGGGTCGCTATTTTAAAATAAAGAAAATTACAATCAAGAAATGAAAACAATTTAAAACTAGTATTTACCATTGAAACAATTGAGTTAACTGCAAGTAGTTGCAAACAGTAGCTCAACGGATCCATGTCAATACCAGTCGGAAGCGTCCTTAAGACGCTGGCTTCATTACCACACTGTATGGCAATGCTGATGCGCTGCGCCAGATACTCACCAGCTCTCGGTCACGCGTCGCATCGACCAGATGCTCAGGTATTTTTTTTAAACCCCGATAACCTTCGGCACCACTACAGAGTAGGTTTATATAAACTTAGGTAGGTTGTTATTATGTGGGATTGGGATCTCCATTTGTATCCTACTAATATTATAAACGTGAAAGTTTGTATAGTATGGATGGATGGATGGATGGATGTTTGGTACTCTTTCACGCAAAAACTACTGAACGGATATGGATGAAAATTGGCACAGAGATAGATTATAGTCTGGAATAACACTTAGGTTAAAGGTATTTTATCCCGGACTTTCCATGGGAACGGGAAATAAGCGGGTGAAACCGCGAGACTACTCGAAATGGGCACCAGCTAGTAACAAATAATAATGATTGTAACCAGTCCTACATTACCTTAGATAAATAAAATTCGATACAATATCTAAAAAATAACAATCATTTTCGTAATAGTTGGTTTATACGTCAATCAAAACATAATAAAAACTTGAGAGTGATACAAAAACCAGAAACAATTGTCAAAATTTATTGGATTGACGTAAATCGAAACAAACTTGATTAAAAAAAGTTGAATACTTTTAAAACTAGTCATGTTGTAGACTATCTCAGGCAAGAAGTGTCTATACATATTAGGGAATGTTAATTAACTATTTAAACATATTTTTTTGTATGATTTAGATACCTACTTTATAATATTTAAATCTCACGGCAGTCAGCATTTTTTTTAAATATATTTTAAACTATATATTTTATACTTTATTCTCTAACTTCATAGTATTTTAAACTTTTTTATAAGTTAAAGAATAAACATAAAAAATTGTCACACAGAGTAAATTCTTTTTAATTAACTTAACCTTAGCTCCTTTCTTTATGTCGATTGATTTTTGTTACCTACGACTCTGCGAGTAATGAATCAAAAACTTCAAATATGTCTTGTTGGGTTGTAAGAATGCAGTAAAATTGTAATTTTAACACGTTAAAAAGATAAAAGCCTATGATGGATAGACTACTAGACAAATACGGCGTAGGCATAGTAAATGGTTGTTGTTCTATCATTTCAATACGAAGCTTTAAATTAGAAACCATAAAAAACTGGCGACGTGCACGATGTGACTATGACAACTCGTTGTATAAAGCCTCATTTACATGATACCATTTTCTTGCCTGTTGCATATAATTAAATTGAAGCAATAAATGACTTGCATGGTCTAAACAATTAATTGTATAATAATATAAACAAAATTATTGCTTTCAATTAATTGCATTCAATTATTGCTCTTGAATATACAAGAAAATGGTATCATGTAAATGAGCCTTTAAAATACGAATGTCACAAAAAAGAAGAAAAAATAACCTTGAACTTAGCGTTTTAAGAAGTCGTAAAAAGTGCCTCAGTACCTGCATTTAGGCATTATTATCAAAGTACTTAGACCGACATCATTAGCTATTCAAAATTACCCACTTTGAAATGGCTTTGGACTGAAACTTGTTTTTATAAGATCGAAAATGATGTGTTTATTGCAGTTTTTTCACAAAAACAAACATCACACATCTAACTATACCCTGTTAAGTACTGTTATGGCTGGTTTACACTTTGTTAAGTATCAAGTGCGAGTGACAAGTGCAAGTGACACCTGTGTATCACTACATAGTATAAAACAAAGTCGCTTTTTCTGTCCCTATGTCCCTATATACCTTTGAATGCTTAAATATTTAAAACTACGCTACGGATTTTGATGTGGTTTTTTTAATAGATAGAGTGATTCAAGAGGAAGGTTTATACGTGTAATAAAACCGTGCGTAGCCGGGGCTGGTCGCTAGTTATTATTAAAACCCGGATTAATTCGTGCCACACTGCCAAAAACTCAATTTCCTAAAATCTTAATTAACTTTTCATAGGCATATGCAGCCTAGAAAATAAGCTAAATTTTGAATCAAAAAATACTTAATTGCTATTTTATTAGAAAGGATTTTTTTATTATATGTATAAACCTTCCTCTTGAATCACTCTATGTATTAAAAAAAACCGCATCATAATCCGTTCTCTAAAGATTCTAAAGATCTAAAGATTTAAGCATACATAGAGACTTAGGGAAATAGAGACATGGGGACAAAGAGAGCGACTTTGTTCAATACTATGTAGTGATGATAAAAAATGCTAGTTCAAGAACCAGTTTAGTTGTAGTGTGATAGTAGTAGTGGTGGGCAATAGTTATTAAAATACGTAGGTACCTACGTAGTTTTTATACCTACGTATTTTTATAAAACAATTAACTTTTAACATTTAAAATAATTAGACGCGCGAAAACAAATTAAATGAGCATCTACTCATTTAATTACTAAGCATTTAAAGTTTGCAATTAAGATAAAAAAAATGTTATTGTAAAGAATCATCAAATTGAAATTGACTTATTGTATAAACTAAAAACTAATTGACATTTGGTGATGAAGCCTAGATTGGCAGCGAAAAGTACGAATTTCTAGATAACATTTCGGTAATTTCTCGAAACACTCAGTACATCGTAACTGCCGAATTATCGCAGCAACCGAAAATGTCACTTTGTGTCATACATTTCTTTAAAACATGGCTAAGTATAGATACTGTTGAAATTAAACCATAACATTATGTAATTTAGGGACACAGCCTTACTGTGATTATTTCTGTCTTCACTATTATTTCGGATTGTATTCCATTCTTCTTCTTCTTGATTATGGCAATCGTGTCTGTTTAGCCACTTTTCTGCCAGTGTCCGGTCCACAAAGTTTTATAATCATAGAAGGAGATTATTTTGTGTGACAAATAAATAAATACTGTCAATCAAGTTAGCATTTAAATCAATAAAAACATAAGTAATCCGATTTGGTTAGATGCATTTAGAATGTGGAATCTTCTTGGACATAAAATACATAAACTTGTATTTCACCTCTCTATAGGGCGGGATTAAAAATAAAAAAGTTAGCTCATTTTTTTATTTATAGTAACCAATTTCAATACTTGGTCTAATTTCTAGTGTAATACAAAATAACAATACAGTTTTTCTGCGCTTTCTGGTAAGAATAACAGATAAACATATTTTCACAAAATTTTTAATTAGGTAAATAATCTCAGTGAGATTTAAAAATACCTACAGTTACCTAATTAACCTTTTGAGAAAATACCTAGTCATTTTTGCCTTTTTTGATCCCTTCTTAATTAGGTAGGTATTTCATACAATTTTATATTTATTGCACGTAGATAAAATAAATGACTAGTCAGGTGATTTATTTTTCTTCGAAACAGCAGATTATAAGTTTTTGTGTCACTCCTAACATAAAAGTTCAATTATAATAACCTTTTTATATTTATGTCTTCCGATATTTTTTCTACCTAATTATGATTTCGTTTGCCTAGCAACCCATTTTTTGCCATTGCACTAAATTTCATTCACAATCAAACAATACTATCATATGCTTAACCATAAGTAGGTACTTATATGGAGTCTATAGACCAAAGTCGGAGGGTTGGCTTGGCGACAATTTGACAAAACATTGTCAACTGTCTAAAAATCTTAACAACCGGCCTATTTGGTGTGAGAATAGACTACAAATAGAGATTGAACCGATGATGATCTTAACTTCTTAATTTGCTTTATCTGAAGACATAAAACAAATGAGACCTTTCGAAGATTCCCAGTAAAAGCTTCTCCTATCTCCCCTTGAAAACACAGTAAAAAGCAAATCAGAGCGCCTAGATGTTACATTCGATTACGATAACAATAGTACATAGAATAGTCAAAAATGTGTATGGATTTGACTTATGCCTATGCAACGTGATTTGTTGTTAACGTATAGATCATAGTTGACAACTGCCGGCGGCCTGGATGCTGTGTCTCCACAGCATCTAAAAGATCTACTATCTGGTGGGTCTGGCCATGCAGGTGAAGTCCTTCTGGAAGACTTGACGTCTTTGATCAACCTGATGTTGTCAGGCCGAGTCAACAGCGAGATCACGGAACTCTTGTATGGTGCAAACCTTTGTGCACTCAAAAAGAAGGATGGCGGTATAAGACCCATAGCCGTGGGCACTACCTACCGCCGCCTTGCGGCTAAAGTCTGCTGTCGGAAAGAAGCCGACTATTTAGGCGACTATTTCCGACCTATTCAGCTAGGCTTTGGTTCGCGAGGCGGCTGTGAGGCCGCAGTACATTCCCTTCGTACATTTTTGGATCAAAATTATGGGGAGGTAGTTCTGAAGGTAGACGTCAAAAATGCCTTCAATTCCGTAGATAGGGGCGCCCTGCTAAACGAAATTAAAAATAAAATTCCTGAAATTTACCCTTTTCTCTGGCAGTGCTATGGTTCACCCTCAAAATTAATTTACCGGAATAACATTATTTCGTCTGCCGTTGGCTGTCAGCAGGGCGACCCTCTTGGTCCGGCCATATTTAGCCTTGCCATTCATCCAATAATTCAACGTCTTCAATCCAAGCTCAATGTTTGGTATTTGGATGACGGAACTTTAGGTGGAGAAGTGGACACCGTTTTTAATGATTTAAAAATCATCACAGATGAATTTCGACAAATAGGTTTGGAATTGAATTTTTCAAAGTGCGAGCTTTTTATTTCGGACTCTTGTGTAGACAAAAACAATATCATTGCAAAATTTAACAGTTTGGCCCCTAACATTACAGTTATAGATAAATGTTCACTTCGACTCCTAGGTTCACCAATTCTTGATGAGTCTTTTCGGCCATTTGTAGATGAGAAAATTCAAAATTTCAACAAAACTTCGGACAGACTTCTCAAAATTAACAGCCATATGGCTTTTACTATTATTCGGTTTTGCCTGTTTGTACCTAAATTTACTTATTCTTTAAGATGTAGTCACCTGTGGAAACACAGCGAGCTATTAGAAAGCTTAGAAAACATAATAAAGAATACTTTATCATCGGTTTTGAATATTGATTTGGATGACAAGGCATGGTCGCAGGCCTCCCTGCCTGTCAAATTGGGAGGCTTAGGTATTCGCAAAATTTCCAGTGTAGCCCTACCAGCGTTCCTATCTTCCGTCTACAGCACTAGTTCTTTAGTTGAAAAAATTTTAAACACGTCTGATTTGGTCCGATCACAAATTTCTTTTCAAATTTCATATGTAGACGAAGCTAGAACGGCTTGGCATAGTGCTTGCCCCGATGCTGCTCCTCCAAAATCTCTTTCGTCCCAACGGCAATGGGACGGGCCTTTGTGTGAGTTGACACGGAAATGTTTGTTACAAACGTGCTCCAGCTCGGCAGATCGTGCCCGTCTCCTAGCCGTTTCTAAATGGGAGTCAGGACATTGGCTGCAAGCACTTCCTTCTTTTAACACTGGCACTTTATTGGATCCCGCTACTTTCCGTATCGCAACATGTATTCGGTTGGGTGCAAGGTGTTGTGCGCCTCATCAATGCCAGTGCGGTACTGCAGTCGAACAGCTTGGTCATCACGGATTATCGTGTACTAGGGCCGCTGGTCGGATATCTCGTCATGCCAGCCTTAATGACATCATCCGGCGGGCCTTTGTCAGCGCTAACGTACCAGCTATTCTCGAACCGAATGGTCTGTTCCGTGACGATGGCAAGAGGCCCGACGGTATGACACTAGTCCCATGGGAGTTGGGGAGGCCCATTGTGTGGGACGCTACATGCGTCGACACACTTGCACCTTCCCATCTTTCAAGGACATCCACTAGGGCTGGTGCGGCGGCAGATCTGGCCGAGGATCTCAAGAGGCGCAAATATGCAGGTCTCGACAGAACCTACGCATTTGCTCCCCTTGGATTCGAGACCCTAGGTCCGTGGGGTACCGAGGCTCTCCGGGTTTTTAAAAAATTATCTGAGCGTCTGGTCGATGCGACGCGTGACCCGAGAGCTGGTGAATATCTGGCTTAGCGCATCAGCATTGCCATACAGCGTGGTAATGCAGCCAGTGTCTTGGGGACGCTTCCGACTGGTATTGACATGGATCAATTGAGCTACCTTTAGACTGTTTGCAACCGTCTGCGGTTAGCTCAATGGTTTCAATTGTAAATACTAGTTGTAATTTTTCTATTCCTTGCTTGTAATTTTCGTTGTTAATAAAGATATTCATAGTTGATTATAACCAACATTACGATGCTATCAAGCGAATTTATAATATCGGACAATTTTACTGTCATAAAATGCGTTTTGGGTAAGTTCCTTGTCTACCAATCGATCTTCGCTATCGTTTAATCGACGAATATTGTAGAAATAGTATCGCTTCGTAGCTAGTTCGTTAGCTGTTTGGCTAGGCCTACATATGAAAGCACGTCCAAAGTCGCAACTTTTTGTCAATTTACGAAGAAAATCTGTCGACTGTTTGGATCATTTGAGATGAGTCTAAATATATATAAATATAGAGTCGTAAAAAGTAGAATATTTGGTGGACTCTCCTCTTGTGCAAAATACAGCTATTATAAATGCGAAAGTTTGGACGTTTGTTACCACTTTGCGCCAAAAATGTTGAACTGTTCAGACTGAAATTTAAACAGATGAAGTTTTAGACCTGGTTTAATATAGAGGAACCCTTTTATGATGTTAAAAGGTGGAATGAGTTGGCAGAAATCTGTTGAAACTAACAATACATTTGTTCTAGATGCACGACCAGCATCCACTATACGTCGTCACAGAGGAAGACAAGAAGTTGATTCGAGCTGAGCTTGGCTTGAAAGAAAGCACCATTCAAGAGGATGTTGATGGTATCATGGACTGGTTCGAGAAGCAACCTCATTTAATTGAGGCTGGCATCGGTAAGACATTTAAACTCTTATCATCATATTTGATCTTGTCTTGATGGAATTGTCTTTTGCATAGCAATTTCTGGATGAAGGCTTCTTCCAAGCGCTAGCTTTCTTTCCACTCTAGTTTCGATATCTAATGATGGTCAACAACCTATATTGTCATTATGATCAACAACCTATAATAATATATTGCTGGACATAGGCCTCCCCGTTAGAAATGTGCTTTATTATTTAGAATTCTGTGGCCTCCAGCAATGAGAGTCCCGAGTGAGCGATCTTCAGCTAACCGCATTAAGCAGTCTTTCGCAGGTCGCCATCCCCCTAGCTGGAGGGTATGTTCCTAGGGAAGGGTTTCTACCTAAAGACACGTTTACTCACGTGATTATCGATTGTTAGTTAGCATCTTTTATTATCATCTTATTTTTAATCATTTTCAGAGAGGAGAATGGTGGAAAATCTGTTTTTGTTTGCGAAAGGATCAATGGAAAAGACAAAACGAAGGATCGATAACTTATACAAGTATAGGTCGTATGCGCCGGAGTTGATCCAGAACCGAGATAAAATTCTGAACAGCCCTGAAGATATTTGGAAATCATAGTGAGTTCACTTAGTTAATACTATCGATCTGCCCGTAATATCGTAGGCAATGTTTCTATGGAAATGTTTCAAGGGTTGGGGTGGGAATCCAATGAGGACTGATTATGGGTATAAAAGTAGCCTATTTTGTATTCCAGGGCTAGAACTACGTTTATTTTTTCAGCCCGGTTTGTTTAGAAGTTTTGGAATGAAAGTTTAACTTTATGTTTATTGCCACAAATTTTCCATTCGTCCCATAAAAAAGCCAATTTTTAGTTGAGTTTAAAGTCAGCTTTTGTGTTGTGAAAAAACATCATACATATGTATATCATCACTACATAGTATAAAATAAAGTCGCTTTCTCTGTCCCTATGTCCCTATATCCCTATGACCCTTTGAATGCTTAAATCTTTAAAACTACGCAACGGATTTTGATGCGGTTTTTTTAATAGATAGATAGATTCAAGAGGAAGGTTTAAACGTATAATAAAACCGTGAGAAGCCGGGACGGGTAGCTAGTATTTTAATAAACTACTTTCAGCTGATCATGCGATATTAAAATGATCTGATGTTGTGATTCTAATTTTGACCTTCTTTTAATCCTAAAAATCAAAATAACAAGTTTAACCTTCTTGATAAACTTCCTAGTAAAAATCTGGTAGAGCCTTGAAATTATTGAAGGAGTTTAATATCATTTCGTACCTATAATTTGACATTTATTAACCTTGCAATTAATTATCTGTATAGATTTCTTGCAGTGTTAAAGATTTTTGTTGGAAACACTCCGTAAAAACATGAAATAGCGTCCGATAACATTTCAAATTATTGATATTGACATTTAGAGGTAGAAAAATAACTAACAAAAACTTGATTGAATAACTAGTTCTACATTTTAGGTTTTAGAAATAAAACATAATACTGTTTTTTGTTTCTGACGATTAGGATAGGGATCTTTGAGCTTCCCCTATAATGTTTGCAATCGTCTGCAGTGAGCTCTAGTATATACTGGTTTTAATTTGTTTATATTTCTTGATTGTACATTTCGTTGTTAATCAAGTTTTACATTACGATCAGGATCTTATTATAATTTACTTGTCACTAATTATGCACTAATGAATAATATCAGAATTAGAAACAATATGTATAGTTACGTATATTGTTTTCTAATTTTGATATAATTTTTCCCGGCTATTATTTTACAACTTTTTCGGCATTGATTTGTTATCATTATTATTACTTTAAATATAACTAGATGCGCACCGCGGCTTCGCCCGGGAACCAGTCTTTGTTAAAACAAATTTTAGAAATTTATTACACAACACCAAGTTTTGAGTAAATCGAACCAAAGAAAAATAATTTTCCATACTAATTTTACCACCCTATTAAACCCCTCCAGAAGTTAATTTTTATTTTTTTTATAAACCTATGTTTTATTCTAGGTCCTAAACTCTCTACGTACCAAATTTTCTTCTAAATAACTTAAGTAATTACGGAGATTACTTATAACAAACATTCAAACAGACTTTCCCATATATTATAATAGAGTTATTAATAAAAAAAAATGTTTACAAGGACAGGTCTAATTATATTACTTAAAGCATGTCGTAGTAAATCAAATAAATAATAATACAATAAAACATTAATCTTTTCGCAATTATTAATTATTTAAATGAATTTCTTTATCAATTTGTAAAAAAAAAAAATATGAAATAATTTAAGTTATAAATCAGTTAAAAGTTAGCCAAATCAATTAAAATAAAGTCGTAATAGTTGTATGTAAGTTCTTGGAACATTACAATTTTATTGTTTTATGTGTGACCTGGTAGGTGATGCATTGATTACTTCTACATCTAGGTTCTAAAAATAGATAGATAGGAAATATTTTATTACGCACATAAAACTAAGAAACAATTAACAGAAGCAAAAAAAAACGTATTATATTTCTGCATATTCTGTATATTTTTGTGTGGTTAGTACGTGGACGTTCGAGTATTTTTTTAGATTTTAGATAGAATAAGATACTGTACAAGAGCGATTGTATATGAGTATTCCTGCGAAGTCGGATGGGCAACCACTTGATTTTAGCGCGATATTCGAAAATGGGATCATTTATTTGCGAAGGCCAAATATGAATTTGATACTTAAATTTTGGAGGCGCTCAAGCTTGTTCAGTTGTTCTTCAGTGAGGTCCGGATAGCAAGCGTCGGTGTAGTCGAGAATGGGTAGCAAAAGGGACTGGGCAAGTGTAACTTTAGTGGAAGTGGGGAGGAAATTACGTAGTCGCCGCAGTGAGCCAGCCTACTATACGGAATTGACAGACCGTCAAAAGAGATGGGAGTAAGGCTGTGTCCCCAGTAGGCAAACAGTGAGCGGCCGACTGAGTGAGCCGCAAATTTGTGGCGAACAGCTACAAACTCAGATCAGTTTGCGTGCGTATCGCAAGCATTGGAACCTGCGAGTCGGCCGCTAACTGAGACAGTCGGCGCACGTATCGCTGCAAACTGCGTACAGTGAGCGCAAACTAGCAAACTCAATTTAAAATATATGGAAGGGCGTACTGAACTGATACGCCGCAAACTCAGTCGGCTGCTCACCGTTTGCCTACTGGGGACACAGCCTTAATGTGGGCATATCAATTTTTTAAGACTTCGCTATCTGTCCGTCTGTCCATCCGTCTGTCTGTTACCAGACTGTATCTCAAAAACCGCATTGACAGTTATTGAAATTTTCTGAAAGTATATTTCTTTTGTCGCTCGCGTGTTGTCTTCTGGCGGCTCCCATACAACAAATATGAATTTTTGCCGTTTTTATAGATGCGGAACCCTTCTTCTGACGCTCACTTGGCTGGTTTAATTATTATTTATTTTGTAATATTATGTTTTTTCAGCATTCAGATAGCAATGCCGCGCTTATTCAACGGTAACCGAATAACAGTCGTGAAATTCACCGACAATGATCCCACGCACATCTCGTCTGAAGTACTTTTCAGGAATACTTTCATGGTAAGTTTATTTTAACTGACTTCATAAAAGGGAAGAGGTTCACAATTCGACCGTAATTTTCGTTTATGTGTCAGGAACATGGAACATATTTTAATAAGTAAATAAATAGGTAATGCTGGACATTCAAAACAGAACCGATTTTGAAAATATTTTTTGTGTATGCGGTATCTACCATATAACGAATCAAGATTTGACTGATATGATACGCACCAAAAACAAATTTTAACGTATGCAGTTTCCTTGTACTTATAACTTTTGAATTCTTTGTCTATGACTCCAAATACCAAAATTCAAAATTTTCAAATTTTTATATTCGAATGTTATCGGAATTTCCGGGTCGGTAAAGTAGCACCTACCTGAGGACAACATAATAACAAATTACAAAACTTGAAGTTTGAGTACCACTTTAAGTGTGTTTAGTATTTTTGAGTGTTTTACTTGACTATAAAATAAGCCATGGTTGACAAGGTTGACCATTGTCAACCTTGCTTGCTATTGTAACCATCATTTGTCATCTTTGACCTTGTTTACTGGTGATGATTTAATATTTCTGTTTTACCACTATCTTAAGGTCATGCTTGCCTGGTACATTACCCGAGATTGGCTGATTGTAATTGGCTAGGATGTATGACTATGAATGACCAATACCTATGCCAAATACAGCGCTTTCAACCTACTTTAAGGCTGCTGAAAATGCTGTATTGTATTGTATGTTGCTGTACAACACAGCATTTTCAGCTATTTTTAGTTATAACGAGAAGTTTCTCAAGTAGACTGTGTATGTTTCTAAGTGTATTTATTATATTTCAAATTCACTTTTTCTCTGAAAGGACCGGTTTTGATGATTCTATTCTTACCTATTTAACACACCGCTGTCGTGTGGTATCATTTTAATTCAAAATTTCAGCCCGTTCCATTCAGTTTTTACGTGAAGAGGAAACAAAAGTCTATCCATCCATAGGTACATCCATCATAATAATCGCATTTATAATATTGTGTAATAGTTACTGATTATTATATTGTTTTTAAGAAAAATCCTTTTTTTTGTCAAAAAGGTATGTCATAGTTATAATGTTTACTTGAAGATGGTCCGTAAATAAGGTTTTACCCACGTTTTTGTATTAATTTCAAAGTAAACTTCATCTGCAACCTTTTTCAATTGAGAATAATAATTCAATTTTGGAATCCCGGAATATTTCGTTATAGGTGGATAAATCCAAAAATACAAAAGCTTTAGTATATTGTTGTTTCTTTAAGAATATTTTAGCTGTTTTTGCGAGAAGGTTAAAATTATTGCAGTAATAAATGCGCATCTTCAATTATCATAGTTCATTGACATGAACTTTTAATTTGACCATGAAAATACCGTAGACTTGCGAAATATAAAGACTAATTTCTTTATCATCTGCTAATTGATTAGGTATTTGCTAAAAGAAGAGTTATGTGTGACATGGTTAGTTTAAACTTAAAATCGAGCAATTAGCAAGCTCTAGGTACGCACTGTGGCTGTTTCAGTTTTACCCAAAAACAAAAGAAAAAGCTGTTTTCGATTTGGTATCGATAGATGACATAGAATGTACTCTGGAAATAAGAAGGTCCCATTGAATTACTTACTTTTTATGATTTTTTTTGGGTGATCATGACTTTGAAACTTTAACCTTCTTTGAAATGTGAAAAGTAATATTCTCTATCCTTGCCCCTTACAAAGTTTATAAGATTGATTTTTCAGCATTGTTTTTGACCAGATTTGTAAACAGAATCTAACCTCTGAGTACAAAATTCTGTACTTGATAATATCTAAAAATCAGTTTGGAAAAACAGCCAAATACTGTTATTTTATTTCTATTGAAAACTAGAGTTAAAATAATTCAGTAAACATTGAAAATTGATGAGGTTTTTAAATTTCGAAAAAGGAAGATTTTTAGAAGAACAAAACACAACAACCTCAAAGGTTTAAGCTGACCAAAAAGGATTGAAAACTTTTTAAATCCGTTGTATTATTTTGTTCTTTTTCGTTTCAGCTTGGAGACATAAGGCTGAGCTATGACTACTCTTTAGGTGATATTTGGGTGCTGGACATGAAAGGGACTTCGTTCAGTCATCTGCTCAAAATGAACCCTAGTATCATGCAGAAGACTTCGCAAATATTTCACGTAAGTACCTACTTTTAAATAATATTTTCTGTCTGTTAGTGTCGTGTACATGCGCCGTTTTGTTTTTGCGAAGTTACAAAAAAAGTAACGATTCAGAGCTAGTTTTATCAAACTTTACAGATTCCATAATTACTGTCACAATCAAGGAAATATTTTAAAACTTTAAACTTAGTATTCAAAATTAAATTTTCTCCTCAGACATTTGTCATTCCATAGAACCTGCGTACTTTTACACCAAATACATATAAAGTTTTTCGCTATTTCTGACATTTCTAGTACTCAAACCTCACCTTGATCTACCTAGTAGACTTTTGATCGATTGGCATCGAAAAAGTTTTAATAAAACCATCTGTCTGTTCAGAACATCTCAAAAACTTGTGCATGGTTGTTATATAACTATAACGGTTAAGGACCCCCCCTGTGTGTGTTTATATTGTAGTTTTAGACAATGAGGTTACGTCTTTAACCCTGAATTGGTACTTGGTAACCATTGCAAGACCTTATTACTACGAACGATCTTGCAGTTGTGCAAGAATGCATGTCTAGCATGCCGATTTGTTACGCTGAGGTACTTACTATTATGTACAGTTATAATTCTGTGGAGTCATACAGGTTGCATTTGGAATTATTTTTATAAACCTTATAAAAGAAAACCTCCTTAGTACTTAAAATATTATATTAGGCGAGGTAATGCTGCAAGCATTATGGGCACATTTGCGCCGGGAATGGTCAGGGGCGGGTTATTTATTGACTAATTATAAATTGTATTTTTTTTTCTGACAAATAAAAATGCAATATAATAATAAAAAAAATATCCATTTTATAATTACTTCGGGCTGGTTTTAATTAATAATAATTTCTAAATAAATAATAATTTATAAAATAATCTAATAATTTTTTTCCCTGCTTTTAATACAATAAACTAGTTTTAGTTTCAGCCCGTAGCTTCGCATGTGTTTTTTCTATTGAACCGTTAAAAAGTTATCCCATGGAAACTGAATTAGGTATGGGATAAAAGTAGCGCAGTAGCCTACGCGCATAGAGGAATAAGGAATGAATGAATGAATGAATTAACACTTTATTGTACCAATCAATTTTTGAAAATAAAACAATACTTAAATTAAATTATATCTAATCTTATAAATAATGGAACGGTACAACAGGCGGCCTTATTGCTGAAAGCAATTTCTTCCAGGCAACCTTATTACAAACAATAGATATAAATTTATTTTAGAGTTGGTAGTGCATATAATTTTGCAAAAGAGTTTTTCTATACAAACATACTTGATATTTAAACATACTTAGAGATAAAATATATACATTTACATTAAGGTACAACTTAGACAACAAGATTGTTTAAAAACTAATCACTAATAATTAGGCTACTTAACACCAAAAGTAACATTTACGAGACAAGGAAACAATTAAGAACAATTTAGACAGCTGAAGAAAGAAAATGGGACTTTAGTTGGGATTTAAAGGAGTTGATGGAAGGAGCAAGTCTTATAGCGGCAGGCAGTTTGTTCCAGAGACGAACAGCCTGCACACTAAAAGAGTTACCATAAAAGGCATTATTAATAATTAATTATAATTAATAACGCATTATTCCAGGCCTAGAACTACGCCTATTCAAAATTTCATTGTCCAATCCGTTCTGTAGTTTTGGCGTTGACGACCGATGTGGCGCGGTGGGCGAAGGTCCGCCTGCGACGCAGGAGGGTGCGGGTTCGATTCCCGCCTCGGATCAATTTTGTGTACGATCTGCAGAAATTTGTTCCGTTGGTCTGGGTGTTTTCTATGTACACTAAAAAAAATATCTATCTATGTATATAATGTATTAAATATATCAGTTATCTAGTACCCACAACACAAATTTTGAGTAGCTTACTTTGGGACTAGATAGTGCTATGTGGATTGTCCAGCATTGTGATTATTTTATTTAGTTAAAAATATCTATCTATCTATCATCATCATCATATATTAGTCCACTGCTGGACATAGGCCTCCCCCAATGAGCGCCATAGCGCCCTGTCTTCTATCTATGTAATGTGTATTAAGTATATCAGTCATCTAATACCTTCTTCAACACAGGATCTGCTTAGCTTGTGGCTAGATGATGCATGTGGATTATCCTGCATTTTTGTAATCAGAAAATGCGTTAAGGCTAGTAATAACCAAGTTCCCTGGAGCGATCGAATACAGAAACTGCTTTTTCTATATACCGAAAACGTTCATCCATCTTTACAGGAAGGTCTCGGCATCAGAGTCTTAGCCATCCACATCCTCAACGCCAACAGCATCCTGCAGCACATCGTGACGTTTATGAAGCAATTCTTCAGCCCGAAGGTTATGGACAGGCTGGTTATACACGAGTCGGTCAATGACCTCCACAAGTATGTTCCAAAGAAGCATCTGCCTAAGGATTATGGTGGAGACGAGCCATTTTTGGCCGAGATGAAAGGTAAATCTTATCTTCATACTACTAATTGTTTCCGGCCAGGACGTAATAATAATGTTGCAAAAAGAATCATTACAAATATACAGTACATAACAATTTGTCTGACATTTTAAAGTAGGTAATATAACATTTTTAAGAGTTCTTTTATTTAAATAATTATGTGTTGGCCCCAGTTACCTAAACTAGCTAAAAGACTATACTAGAAGTCTGTAATAAAATAATATATACTTGCATATTTTTATGGATATAAATTAATGTTACACTGTTTTGGTTCCATTTGAAAAAATCTAAAAATTTTATGCATCGATGATATTTTCATTGGTAAAAAACTACTTAGTGGTGGTATTTTTACCATGGTAATAAGGATAAACGGTACCCGCGGAATTAAAATCGGCTTATGGTTCTTTTAAATAAGGCAACTTTTCAGTTTTACTATATAGCTGAATAATACGTTATTCCTTATTCCATCTTCTCCTTTCCTGTTAATAAGTTCCTTCTGGGAAAGCGTGCTCCATCTTAGGCCACATCTTCACTTACCTAAGATAGTGGCCAACGCTCGACCATTTCCAATAAAAAAAATAGAAATACGTGTTTTCTCGGAATATCTTTTTAACATCAATAAAATTATTTTCCAGACAAGTACGAGAAGGAACTACGCAGCACCAAGACAAAGAAACTTCTTATAGATTACAGTAAGTACATTTCCAACGAGAGTAGAAGACCCAATTCAGAGAAGAACGAAGAATACCTAGTTGGCAGCTTCAGAAAATTAGATTTTGACTAATTATAAACCATAAACATAGTTTTAGAACTCCAATTTTAACAACCAACCAAGCATCGTTTGTTGTCTAGTAAAATAGACAAAAATGGCATCGCATAATCATAAAATATTATTTTGGGTTATTTAATGAAGTTTTAAATTCAAACGTTTTACGCATTTGAAGTCGATCTTACGTAATCATTTTTTTTTCTCTATTCTATCTAGACAGCAAATGATGTATTTGCCCTACAAAAATGTAAAATAAACATTCTATAAACTGGCTGATTCTACGATCAGCGGTGACTCAAGCCAAAATCTGTATGACTTGTCTGTAAACAAAATACGCCTACTAATGCAAGTTACGAGTGAATATAATAAAGTGAATTTTAGGTGTAAGTATAAGTAAGTGGTTTGTTTACAAAATATCGCAAAAAAATTCTGGAGTGAGGAAATATGGTGTGTCGATTTTCGATCAATAGTAATGACTGAAACTCAACGCCAAGCACTTCAAAGTTTAGTCTTTATTTTTGATATTGTTTGTTTTCAAATATCGTACATCAATTTGACTAGAATATTTACTTAAATTTATTTATTTCTATTCCTTGATTGTAATTTTCGTTCTTAAATTTTTACATTGGTTGTTAAAGTTGGATCATTAGTAACGTAGTAATGAGGGCACGGTCTTACAACATGTTTGGACCAGTTTTCACGTAAGACTAGTGAAAGTAATTTAATTATTTATTGATACGTGTCGCTTAGCTAGTATTGTCACGTCTGATGCTTATGTAGGTCACCTTTTAGGGACAGATATTCTTTTACCTTTTTTTTCATGTAGATCTTTTTTCTAAACGTTGGCTTCAGCCAACGTCAGCCATATTCATATGGCAAATTTTGACATGATTACTTGTAAGTATTTTCTTCTGTTTTATCTATACTTATAATAAAACTGTAACAGGTCCAATTCTGTAAAAAATAAAATAAAATAATAAAATAAAATTTTTTTTGGAGTGCACTCTATTATCGATACACAAGCCAAAACTGTATTTTTTTTATTCATGTCTGTCTGTCTGTCTGTCTGTCTGTCTGTCTGTCTGTCTGTCTGTGATTGAAATGAAACTTGATGGAGTGAAATGAAACTCGGCATGATTATAGGTCATACTACGAGGAAGGACATAGGATACTTTTTATCCCGAAATTCAGTAAGGTTCTCATGGGAGAGGGTATGAAAGTAAAATTCCTTTACCGCGCATCACGCCGAAACTGCTGAATGAATTGGAATGACACTCAGGACGATTTGAGTTAATAGTACAAGGAAGGACATGGGATACTTTTTATCCCGAAATTCAGGAAGGTTCCCCTGGGAGAGAGGGTGGAACAAAAATTCTTTAACCACGCATCACGACGGAATTGAATGAATTCGAATGGAACTTGGGACGATTGGACATGGGATACATTTTATCCCGGAATTCAGTTTGGTTCCCCTGGGCTATACAAGTTTTCAAAAATTTCTCACAACATCTGAACGACGCGTGTGTACGCGTCGTTCAGATGCAGTGAGAAATTTTTGAAAACCCGTATAGCCCAGGGGAAACAAACTGAATTGAACTGATAAACGCGAAAGTTTGTAATGAATGGATAGATGGATGGATGTTTGTTACTCTTTCACGCAAAAATTGCTGAACGGATCTGGATGAAAAGGCACAGAGATAGATTATAAGCTGGAATAAGAAATAGGCTTTATTTTATCTCGAAAATCCCACAGGAAAGGGATTTACGCAAGTAAAATCGCGAGTACTCCAAATACTAATCATGCGCAGACGAAGTCGCGGGTACCAGCTAGTGTTAATATAAAATTGTTTGTCATTTCATTTTGAAAAATAGTTACAGTGACATCGATGTCTGGGATGTTTTTTTTTCAGTAAGTAACTACTTAAATAAATTCAGAATTCTGAAAAAATAACAATAAACTTGATAATCAATAAACAGATAATAATAATATCTTATCTGTGGAAAGACTTAATTAATATTTCTTGCAAAAATTTAAAAAGAGACAAACAATTTTCTATAAAATAATTATAAATTAATTAGTGTATTTTGTTTTGGTTGGATGATATTAATGATTGAAAAATTAATCCAAATCCATACAATTCCTTCAGCAAAAAGTTTTAAAATTTTTACCGTTTTCTGTGATCAAATTAGATTTTAAGGTTTCTTCATTTCTTTGCGTGAGTAGATAATTATTGTAATGAATAATAAGAATAACTTGTACTTTTCTTATCTTGGGTAGTAGTAAGTTTAGAATAATTTAATACTGGTGTGATATTATTTAAACATAGGTAACTGTAAGTAGATTGTCTAGAAATAATATTTTTAAAAGTAAAGTTTACAGAAAACATTAGAATACAATAAGGGGTAAAACGATTTTTCCAGATTTTTTTGTATTTAAAAATAAGGTTGGTTTTGCTTTTTGTAGTTTTCTAGGATTTATTTGTTAGTTAATAAGTTGCATTTCATACTTATTAGCTATTTTTAAATATATGTTAAAACGTATGATTGCTTTTGAATTTATAATAAAAGTTAAAAATTATAAGCGTTTTTTCTTATATCTCTTTCAGATTTAGCATTACCTATCTATAATGACTTTATTAACAACGAAAATTACAAGCAAAGGAATAGAAAAATTACAACTAGTATTTACAATTGAAACCATTGAGCTAACTGCAGACGGTTGCAAACAGTACCTACCTATTACCTATTACCTATCTTAAATCTGAATATTGATATTTTTCTAGGTCCCTCACCAAGATCGTCCGTTAATCACATGAGACAATATTATTAGTCTAAGAATATGCTTTAAAAATCACTGCTAAAAATAATATTAAACATCAATACTTGTCCCAAGGAGATATCGACGTAACGCCCAAATGAAATTTTCAGAAAAAACAACTAACGTTGAACAATTTGAAGTCTTAAATCAACCACCATTATTGTAGTTGCCAAAAAAACGATGAAAATTTAGAATAGTTTGCATCGTTGTTGTTTTATCGCTTCGCTCGCCGCATTAGACGATTTGTGAATTTAGAACGCGCCCTCTCAAATATATCAATGAAATGCCGAGTAATCTTTAAAATTATTTAACGATATATAAAAAAGAGAAAACTGGGTGACACATTAAGAGATCCCTGTGACTACAAAAGCTACGAAGCTGAAATGTTGACATGGAGGTTCCTTTAAAACGTAGGCCCCTGCTAAAAACGGATTTTTGGAAATTCGTATTCTATGGTAGTTAAAATGGCGTCAATGAGGTATTATTAAAGCCCACGTTAATGAAATCGCAGGCATCAGCTAGTCTTATAGAAGTCAAAAAAATTGCTGATTTATAGATTACCCCTCACTATTTTTGCGAGCACTGCGCACACCACTTTGCTTGTCAAGCGTGATAAATACGGCGAAACCCCTCTAGGAGAAATTTCAGTAGTGGACATACGTGTACATAAGGTGAAATCTTATTATGATAGTGAAGAAAATAAAAATCATCTACACTTAATAATATACATAAACGTTTATTTTGTATCAAAAATTTTAAGTTAAGTGGTTAAGTACCTTCAGCTTAGTTTTCTATGTCCATGAGAGCTACTGCAGACAAACTGCTGCATAGTTTGGCAGAAACTGTAACATAAGGTCGTATGTACTTCATTTTGATTTAAAAAAATTAAAAAGAGAAGCCAGATGCTTGTAAAAAAAGTTTAGTTTAATCTAATTGTAATTTTCTGAACGAGCCCTCAACTCCAAAGAACTCATCTGTTACGATTGGAGTCAATCTTTTTGATTCGTCTGTCAAAATTAAGTCTTGATCCACTAAGTATTTCCTCCATGGTTCTGACTGGAATATTTTAACCCATTCATCTGTAAAAAAAATTAAAAAAATTAGTTACTTTTTAACCAGACTATAAAAAATTTAACCCTGTTTTTATAATTGAAACAATTAAGCTAGCTTCTGACTGTTGCAAGCAATCTAGAGGTAGCTCAACTGATCCATATCAATACAAGTCGAAAATGTCCCCAAGTCACTGGCTACTTTACCACGCTGTATGGCAACATCAGCTCTCGGGGTCACGCGTCCCTTTGACCAGAATCATATAAATATTATAAAAATATAATCTAAATTGTACAAAACTAATTTCTACCAGCGGTGATTTCATGGGAATAGGGTGACCTAGGGGATAAAAGTCATGTTTGATGTTTGGTTCAAATCTCTCTTCGACCATAAATCTGCCTGCCATGCGATTAGATGTTGTGGCAAACCCCACAGTGTAGAAACAAGCTAGAAGTTGCTCATGAAGCTCACTGATCCAATTAAATAGCAAACGCAAGAATGCCCAAGACGCTGGCTTCATGGCGCCGCTGTATAGAATAATTATAATGATAGATCTTTTGCTATTTAAATCTTTAACTAACTAACCTGTAATTTTTTGACAGCTCATTTCACTCCCTCCATACTCTTCTGGTAACAATTCTTTTGGAAATATTTTCAACAAATCTTCAGGTTGGCATGTGTGGATACGACTCACTAGTTTCGTCTTTATGCTTTTCTTGAAAAGGTTCAATACCGATGCAGCGAATGGAGGCATGTTGATAATATGCACGCTTTTGAGTTTGGTTGCGAAACATGTCTGAAACAATTAATTCTTTAATGCACAAATGAAAATACATACAAGAAAACTTAAAACTAGATAAATTATGGCACAGGCGAGCAACACATATAATAAATGATTAATACATATAATAAATGATGAAATAGTGGATTAAATAAAATAAAATCCTGGACAATCCATACAATATCATCTAGCAATAAAGGGCCAAGGCAATGATGGGTTTGCGTTGTATGATGGGTTATCTATAAGTTTCTTTCTTTCTTCTTTCTTTCAGATCTCTGTAACTATAAGATCTATGAAGCTATAATTTTGCATGGAGGTTCCTTTTAATAACGGATTTTTGGTATTTTGGTACCAATTCTTATTCTAAGGTAGTTCTAATAGGAATTTAGGGGTATTACTAAAGTCCTCGCTACTTAAATGACCAGGTCAGCTAGTATGATTATACATCACTACATAGTATAAAATAAAGTCGCTTTTTCTGTCCCTATGTCATTGTGTTCCTTTGAACGCTTAAATCTTTAAAACTACGCAACGGATTTCGATGCGGTTTTTTTAAAATAGATAGAGTGATTCAAGAGGAAGGTTTATACGTATAATAAAACCGTGCGAAGCCGGGGCGGGTCGCTAGTTTATTATAAGATCTATTATACATGTAAATACATGTGCTTCAAGTGCTTTCACACAAACCTGCCTTAACAGCTGATTGATTCATCATCATCATCAGCCTATATTAGTCCACTGCTGGACATAGGCCTCCCCTAATGAGCGCCATAGCGCCCTGTCTTCAGCTTGCCGCATCCAGCATCTGCCAGCAGAGTGTAATTGAGCTGAATGATTACGTCTCTTGATTTTAAAGCACTCACATTCAAAAAATGCAGTGTCTTTGCCACCATGACTGGTGTCATCTGCATTGCTTGCTGCAGGGTCACATGCTTACAGTCCAAGATCCAGCAGTCTCCCAAAGCCACGTCGTTCCAGATCCGATACTCGCAGAGAAGGAATGCCACTTTTAATATTTGCGATAGCTGTCCACCAATATCGCTGTGGATTCTGAAATTTAGAATATAGAATTTTTTGTTCTAGAATTGTGGAAAGTATCCACGGTCTTTAATTAACGATTTGGTCAGAACAGTTTTATGAATTTCGATACAACATTTAACAGTTCAATAATTATCATATACTAAACAGATAATACCTAGGTCAAAGAAGTAACTAGTTATTTATGGAAAAAAAACTTGGAAACAAAAAAAATAGAAATAATGCTGGATTATCCACACAGCATTATCTTACTATACTTCTAAGTATGCATATAATTTTTGATTCATGCTTCCAACTGGTATTGATAATTATGGATCACTTTAGCTACTTCGCGATTGTTTATTTTTAAATTAATTTGTTTGAAAGAAAGATAGTACATATAGATGTACAAAGTCTCTCCTAGTCTATTAGTTGAAACAGTCTGCATTTAATTCAACGCTGATTATATTATCGTCATCATAAAATAACGCACCTGAATATAGAAACTCTGTTGTTCTCCGCAGTCTTTTTTGGCAGTACAACCCAGAACCCTTGCTGCAAATACCACAGCCACTCTTTATCTTCAGGGTCTCTTCCTAGCAAGAGCTCGGGTATTCTTCGTCGTGCTGTGTAAAAACTCTCCAAAGTCCTCTTGACTCGCTCCACACTAAACCCTTGGAGTAAAAGATTGCCAAGGATTTGTTTGTCATCTAGAAAATTCGAGAACAAAATCAATGCTTAATCTTCTTAAATAGTTTTTAACACCCTCATACAGTCGGACCTTAGCTGTTCCATATGTGTTTGGGTAAAGGCGGATCAAATCAAATTATTGAAAATGTTTAAGCAATAGCAATTTTACTTACGAATTTCTTGAGGCAAATGCGGTTGTTTTTTTAACCACTCTTTCACACTATTCACCACGTCAATGAGTATTTCATCTGTGACGTCATAACGATCCATCAATACCCTTAAATCTGTAGAGGTTACTCGCAGCAAATTCTCTACATTTTGAGAAAGTTGCGTTTTCAAATTCTGTGAAAAGAAAGTTGCCTGACTAATTTTGAATGATACTAAGATTAATGAAATGTAGAACAGATTTTAATATAGGTAGACCTACCATACCTATTTAAATATGAGTATTTTTTTCATATCAGGTTATTATCTAAAGGTAAAATTAGACAACATAAATAACTACATATTAGTATTTGATTTAAATATTATCTAAATTATAGCTTACCAACGTAGAAGCAGCATCAGCGGTCATTTTGTCGGTACTGAGTAATAGAACATGGTTTGGCTATAGTTTTTCTAAGAGCCAAAACAAAAACTATGGGCAAGTTATTTAGTGGCCCAAGTCCGAACATTACGCACAACAGACGTACGGTTACGATACACAATATATCCAGCTAGTTATTTTGTAGTATAAGACAGTTATTACTTATTATATAGTATAAGAAATCTGTTATTTATTTATGTAATTATTTATAAGGCAAACATGTATTAGACACATAAGTTTTACACATGCTAGTGGTTTCTATTTCGCCTCTTCCACTAGTGGACAAAAAATTGAGGCGAATTAAATTTGACTTGTCTAAGTGCTTATTTTGTAAGCCTAAAGAAATAAAGATATTGATTATTGATTATTGATTATTAGAGATTCACACGAAATTAAAATGAGGAAACGTTAAATCATTGGCAGGCCAAATTTTTTTTTTTCCTTTTTTTGCTTTTTTTTTCTGTTCTGACTCCAAATGCCTGGTGGGGCATTTTTTGTTGTTTTTGGGTATTTTTTCACTTAGCAGCAATTGCTTGCTGCTAAGTGAAAAAACTCTTTGCTTAACTCTTTGCAAAGTGTTTCTTGATCTCGATCTCCTTCTTATAAGTGGTCACATTCATGATCAATAAGCAACGTTATTTCAGATCGTTTGATCTAAATGGATGCAAGATCAAAGCAAAGCATCTTTCTGACCATTCGCCCATATTTTTCTGACTCTGTTTAAAGGTTCAGATGATAGATGCAATGGTCCTACCTTTTTACACATCTGCCGCTGGATCTGTGCATCAGCACGCTTAGCTTTCGGATGTAAGCAGCAGTGTTTTAGTGACTACCTATTCTAATTTTTTAGACCTTGTATTTATAAGATCATATCAATTTTTTGCAATAAATGAAATGAAAAATCAGTAGCGTAGTTGGTCTATAAAAACAAGAGATGTAGCTGTTGGAAAATTTTAGCATTGAAATGTCACATTTAAGGACCTTATCGGATCTTCGCTTCGATCGACATTCACTTTACGAGTTAGCGGAGAAGATTCTTACGAAAACAACAACCGGTCGAAAACTACATTTGCGTCGAACGAAACGTTTCACACTCAGACTAAGGCCTCTTTTGTAACCCATAATGTGCCTGTCTATCACAATTATAATAAAATTACTGCTGCCTCTACACTTCCTCTTTACGCTAGTACTTTTTTATTCTTACTACTTGGTTGCACAATAAATATTTCACAAAGCAATGCTATACATTGACCTCATGGATTATTCCACGATTTAAGGATAAAAACATAATAAAATTATTTCAAGCGCCTTGTCTAGGTAGGTAGGTGCATCAATTTAAATCGGCTGATTTGTTTTTTTAATACATCATAATATTGCAGGAAAAATAAGCTTTTAGGCCACCCTTTCTTATCTTAGTAAAAAGTATTGTATGTATTATTTTCTTTCTTTGTGTGGTAGGTTTAAGCATAATAAAGAGTTTTCTATTCTATTCACTTTACTAATAGTTTTGTCTTTGATTTTTCAATAGAGCGAAATTTGTCAGGCATGCTAGAAAAAAATGTTAATTTAAATTATTTTAGAGTTGTTATTAGGTATACAATGGATACAATGTTTGGAATCATTGGCTGCTTATTTTTCAATTTCGTTTAGAAATCATGTGTTGAAGGGAAGGCTGATTCTCTATACCTAATACAGTTTAAGTAAGACAGAAACCAGTAATATCTGATACTGTTTTGTATTTAATTGTCTAATAATGAAAAGCATAAAATGCCAAGGCTAATAAAGGCATAAGCATCAAATAGGATAGAAATCAAGTACTTAGTACAAGATGATCTGAATACATTCATACAAGGCAAAAGGTTATTTCAAAATAATAACTACTAGATGCGCCAGAGTTTATTTTTGTATAAATTTCAGAAATGTATTGCACACCCCGTATGGTTATTATGTAAAAATAAAAAATACGTGTTTAATTATTCATCCATAGTTTATTTATACGCAGCATTGAGTGAATAGAACCAAAGAAAAAACATTTTCTATACAAACTTTACCACCCTATTTAACCCCCTCAGAGGTCAACATTTCCAATTTTTAATAGCCTATGTCCTCTTATAGGTCCTAAAATATCAACATTTAAATAACTTAAGTACCTAGTTGTCAAAGATAAGGACTTACTTATAGCAAACATTCACACAGACTTTCCTATCACTACATAGTATAAAACAAAGTCGCTTTTTCTGTCCCTATATCATTATGTCCCTTTGAATGCTTAAATCTTTAAAACTACGCAACGGATTTTGATGCGGTTTTTTTTAATAGATAGAGTGATTCAAGAGGAAGGTTCATATGTATAATAAAACCATGCGAAGCCGGGACGGGTCGCTAGTTTATTATAAAATTAAAATGAAACATCAAGCAATCATTCACAAAAAAACAACCTACCAACTGAGAATAAATTCAGAAGGAAGTTAATGAGAGACCGTGTTAATTAAAAAACGTATGGAAAATGAATAAGGAGTCAGTGGGTTCGAAAATGAAGGACCTATCTTTATTAACGTTCCATGTCTCGAATATCAAGGTTGTTATAAATGAACCTGTGAATCTGCCTACGTTACTTCTTGCTACAACGACGCAGGATTATTACTAAAGCACCAGATACACTATACAATTTTTAAAAAACCTACTTAATGTACTACGAACCTGGTTTGTATTAGATGAAACACCAAAGTTTCAGTAACAGACGTTTTAGGCTCAGATCAATCATAATCAAATCATACGGAACCCCAAAACGTAGTTGACGTGAGTGCGTCAAACTACGTTTGTGGGGTTCCGTACCCAAAGGCTAAAGCGGAACCTTATTACTAAAAAAGAGAGGTAAAAAAACGAAGAACTTTTTTACTACAAAGACTCTGCTGTCCGTGTGTTTGTCAGTCTGTCACCAGTCAGTATTTCGTGAACCGTGATATTACCTTTATTTTTTTGATATTTTTAACCAAATAGTATGGTTATAATTTAAGTTAAATTTTTTTTATAAAATCTAAAAGTCCCAACTTGGTATCGACTTTTAAAAATAATTCAAAAAATAACATAATATTCAAAATAACAGAAAAGAGTTTAAACCAGCAAGTCCAAACTTCTGTGATAAAATCAACAGGGAACAACTATTTTTTATGATAAGTGTGGGGGCAAATATTAAGAAACATTTTAATATTTGAGTTTGTTAATGAGTAAATCTTTGTCTATCTTTTGCGTAAATTATTATATTATATATGTCAGAATCTTATTTTTATCGTCTCCAAATTTAGGGTAGTGTAAACATAGCTTTAAAACCTTATCTCGTCTTACTACTCATTATCTCGAGCTACCTAAATGATCTACGTTTTCTTCGTTATCTTCTCATCTAGTCCCCGATGAGAAATTTTAATTACTAGACGCGTGAAACATAACCCTTTTGCAGATTGATTTACAGTTTACTTTAGTTTTGCTTGTCTATTTTAGAAATCTTAGGTAGATATCGGCTATATTATGAATTTTGCTTAGTTTAATTAAATTATTAAGTTTTCGTTTCCTTCCATACATTTAGCGCTTTAAAATATTAGGAGTATAGAGACTGAAAATAATTTCTTGATGTGTTTTAACAGCATTTCTATAGTTTCATTTGATTTTGGTTCTAAAATGATTTCGAGTGATTTTTTGCCTTTATCAAGAGCACATTGACATATTTTACAAGTCAACGGTAGTTGCAAAAACTTTACATTGTGGCATGGTGCAAAGTCATACCAGGCACTTCTATCCTTTGACTCTCCAGACGTTTCAGCAGGTTTACACGTTGCCGTGGCCTCAAAAACCTATATCAGGATATTAACGGTACTGTTTTTATCAATGAAAATTAAAATAAATAAATAACTTTGAAAATCCACACAGTAGTATCATCTAGCCCCAAGCTAAGCAGAGCTTGTATTATGTGTAGTACTAGATGACTGATTTACATAATAAAATTGATTACAATAGATAGATATAAATTTAATCAAGATCTCACTACTTTTTATTGTTTTTTCCTTAATAATGCGTATAGTATTGATTTAGACTAAATTGATGTTATTTCATGATATGTTGTTTTCAAGAATTAAGTCAGTTTATAGATTAAAAAAGACAACATTTTGTTTTAAATCTTTAATTTTCAGGAATGTCACTTGTTCTTCTGAAGTCTAAGCTATCTAAGGTCTATGGTATTTTCATAGTCTTTTGATCAGGGCCCGAATTCCACTAAATAAATAGCTTTACCATTACAATAGTATCTTGTTAAAATGACAGTGTTTAACTCTTTTTGGTATTCTACTAGTAATAACTTTTTGAGGTTCATTCATAGCTGTAACTTTATGACTACCAATTTGACATTCTAATAATGAAAATCTCTTCAAGCGCAATAAATTGTAGAATACACACACATGCAAAATCGTTATTTTAGCAATTTGACATTCTAATTATGAAAGTCTCTTTAAGCGCAATAAATAGTAGAATAGGTACCACATGCAAAAACGTCATTTTAGCCATCTTGATAAAATGACGCTGTTGAGACCTTTGTTTTGAAATTAGTGGAATTCGGTCCTAAATGTCTATGTTTTTAACCGAGGTCTTCAACGTATGGCGATGATGAACCAACTAGTCCACGTTTAAGCTTCTGAAAGACCCAGGCATCCCTAGACACTGCTCCGCAAATTTGTCAGCCTGTCTGCATGACTCGTTGGTCTTCGCTTCGTTCATCTCTTTTATATAGTCCTTGTATTCTTTGGAGTTGAAGATTGCTAGCCATTCTTCTGCAAGGAAAAATTCTGTTTATTATTCTGTTTATCTTAAAGATCACAAACAGTTCTTAAGTGATAAAACAAAATTACTTTATAGTCGAACTAGCAGCGCCTCGCGGTTTCACCCGCGTTATTCCCGTTCCCATTAAATATAGGCATATACCCTATGATAAAATATAGGCATATACCCTATAATTCCAGACTATAATCTATCTCTATGCCAAATTTTATCCATATCCGTTCAGTAGTTTTTGCGTGAAAAAGTAACAAACATCCATCCATTCATACCTACAAACTTTAGCGATTATAATATCCAGTAGGATAGTAGGATAAGAGATGATTAAGTAGGTACAGTTAAAAGTAATAATAAATATACTTTTAGCCAAGATGATGAGAGTCTGAACAAGAAAAAAAAATGTAGTCGTGGTGTTTCTTAAAAGCGAATCACATGATCATTCTTGATCAGTGAATGATCACAATGATCATGAATGACACTTGCCATTGATCGTGATTGCAAGGAAATTACAACTTCATCGGAGGCCAAAACAAAATACAGCTTATATTATAACTAGTACAAGCTAGTTTAATAAATAATCTTCTACAAAAAACTTTAATTCTAATCAAAAAACATGTGCCTTATCAAATAATAGGATTTATTTTGCATTCGTCCCAATGAGTTCGAACCAAAGAAGTCCGACTAAGGAAATTCGAATTTACTGCTTATTTCATTCCTGATTCGTTCCACTTTTTCAAGGCAGGCTTCAGTACTGTCATCGACACACTTCTTATTGTTATCTACTGCATTCCTATATTCAAGGAACTTATGCTTTCCTGGTGCTTTAAGACGATCTAAGTGCTTCGTCTTTAATACAGGGTGTCAGTGTGAACACTGTTGTCCTTGAAACCAGAGGTTCAGCATCATGAGTAGAATCCAAAACGGATGAAAAAAATGATTCTATTTTTTACTCATTTTTAAAAGAAAATTTTTATAAACACTAAACGTTTGCTCACAAACACGTGACACAAGTACTTCGACCAGGTGACACGTGGCATGTGCACCTCAGTGTCGGATCACCCTCTGTGCGAATATCCCGTCTTTTGAAGGGCACAAGTAATGAAGTTACGATCGAAGTAAGGCGCGGGTATAAGTACTTACGTAGGTAGGTACTTAAAGTATGTAGAGTGACTATGGCATCGTGTACGATAACGAAGACATATCATATAATTTTGCAAAACTAAAATAGGTGATAAGCTTTTCTCATCGGTTTTGGATTCTACTCATGATGCTGAACCTCTGGTTTCAAGGAGAACGCTGTTCACATTAACACCCTGTATATTTCAACTTATAAATACAACCGTTTTCATCCTACTTAGATTATAAACGCTAAACTTTATAAATATGGATAGATGGATGTTTGTTACTCTAAAAACTACTGAACCGGTATAGATGAAATTTGGCACAGATATAGATTATAGTCTGGAATAACACATAGGCTATATTTTATCCTGGAATTCCCACGGCAACAGGAATTACGCGGGTGAAACCGCGAGGCGCTGCTGGTTTCAAAAATAAAACTCAAAAACATCCTACCGTTCATCATCTTCAAAGTCCGTTTATCCTCCCCTCCATATTCATTAGGCATCACCGATTGAGGGATATAGTCGTAAATCGTATCTATTGTTTTGTGGCAGTGTATCCTAGCTCCAAGCTTTTCAGACAGGACTTGTTTCAATAAAGATACTAGAGCAGTAATAGCTTTCGAGGAAGAGATGATATGGAGGCCTTTGAGTCTCATTCCGTAGCCTTCCTGGAGAAATAAAGGTTCAGTTTAGGTTCTATATAATTAATTATTGAAAAACTAATTTATTTTTGAAAAAAGTTTATAATATGAAGTGGATAAATAGAATAGTGGATACAATTATAACGCCTTATTTATACAACATAGCAACACCACTTGTGAATTGATTGGTGACTGTGTAATTTACTCTACTGGTGTAATTTACTTTTGTAAATAAAGTCTTACCTACAATTATTATATATTAATTAAATTTAAAATTGGATCATCAATGATATTATGATAAATGCGGTTTTCTCGTTTACCCTATCTGCCACATACATACGTCTATAAATCTAAAATCAGTATAAACAATCTTACCATAAGTAAAGTCATGGCCTGTCGCAGCTCTACGATGTTAACCTTTGTGACAATGTTCATCAAATTTGCTTCCGAGTAGTCAAACACTAATATATAACCATTTGCATATTCATGCATCTTCATGTATTCGCTAACCTAAAATAAAATAAAAGTGATAGACAAATCACAAGGCGTCGTTTAGCTCCATTTGTGTTATTGGTAGGTACTATAAAATATTATCACAGGATCATTGTATCATAAGAAAATGACTGCCTTCCCTGGATCAAAGAATTATTTGGCTCCTTCCTATTACATCCAAAACAAATATTTTAAATGACATCCACCATCATTTTCTAATAAAGAAAGTTGTTCACACTCACATCCACGGAGTGTTCGAGTACAGTCAACTTAAGAAATGCTTCTGTCGTCTAGTTTTTATTTATTTTATCATGACGACGATGTTCAATTTTTAGTTGAGAGTCTAAAATAATGCTTACTCTACCACAAATCATGTTCGGCGAACATTTCGTGAATGTAAGTGGGATGTGATTGGGAATCTTATTGGATGTGATGGGAAGGAGTCCTTTGAAGTACTGTACTGCAACTGTAACGTCAGGTGCTGATGGTGCGACATCAGCCTAGAAGAAATACAGGCCTAAGCAATTTAATTATAATATCATTGGGCCTAAGGGATAAGGCCCATGTCTAACAGTGGATTAGTATAGCATCATCAATAAAGTATTCCCTGCAGTACACTTTATTGAAGATGATGATTATATAAGTACCTAGTTTGCAACAACGTAGGACTTAGCGCAATTGAAAAATGCCAACAATTTCAACCACTTATATAGTTACCTCGATACCAATAATGCAATATGACAATGCATTATTGTGATAGACATAGTACTTACGTTGCTTAAAAATATTATAATAATAATAATAATAATAAATTATTTATTTCCAGACACGAGATCCATATAGTTAATTATAAACATTTTACTTATAATATTCTTAAACTAATTAAACTACGAAACAAAAATATAAAAAAATAAAATAAAAGAATACACAAAGGGGTAAGTAGTTTTAGGGGTGTCGTGGTCGGAAAACCTCCTAGTGCGCCTGTACTACTATTTGTCCCTGGGGATTCGTCCCTGGGGAACGATAGTAGGTTGCGGGCCGGTGCACCCTGGGTCCCACCGTTAATAATTTCTCTCTTCGGGGGGATATTGTTAGCGGCGGCCAATAATCCGACACCCAATCCAAGGTGTCACACGTACTGTGCCGAGGGATGAATGGCTGATGGGCTTTCAGTTGCGAACGGTGTCTCTCCGAAACCAGGGCGAATCGGAGTAGTAATCAGCCCACCCGTGGGCATGCGGGGCTCTGCTGGCGGGTAGTTTTATTTCCCTAGCTACTCGTGGGATTTGTATGGATAATTGCAATTTAACCAACAAATCTTCTTCTCCTCTTGGAGAACCCTCTTCTCCCCTGATGGGAGAAACCAACAATAGGCTCGAGGAGGCCCTACTGGCCTCTCCACAGCCTATGCATACAGAGCCTTGCGTGGCGGATAACCCTACAGAGGTCGGCGGCTTATGTGCTGCGGCCCCTGCTACGGAAACGTCTGCACGCAAACGCCCTGTCAAGCTGTGCGGTGCGGCCCGGAAGCGGCTTCGCAGGCTGATGGCTGCAAATGTGAGCTTCAGTGAGGCACGAACATTGGCGGCTAAGCCTTGGAGCCAAATCCCGCAGCTGAACGTTCCCCCCGATCCAAAGTCGAGCAAACGTCAAAGATCGGAGGAAGAATCACCCAAGGAGCAACCTAAAAAGGCCCCTAGGCTGGAGGCATCCCAGGTGTCGGAGGTGAGACCTAACTTCAAGCAGGTCGCGGAGGCGAAGCGACTTGGTATTCGCAACATCACCTCCATGAGCGACGAACAGATGAAGCAGGTCCATCGCTCCTTGACCCTGGCGATCCTGAAAACAGCCAAAAAAGGAATGGGGCCTGAGTTCTCCAACTTCACACATAAACCTGGGTGGATACTGGTCACTTGCGATAACCAGGAGAGTCAGAACTGGCTCGAAGGTAAAGTCCCGAAGATCAAGCCATGGGATGGGGCAGAACTCTCGGTTATCCCCGAGAGCGAATTGCCTAAGCCCGTGGTTGCGGTCACGTTTGTACCCGGTATTGAGGCGGCGTCCGTTGACGAAGTCGTCGAATTACTCGGGCTGCAAAACGCAGGGCTTCACACCGAATTGTGGAAGGTGCTTCACTGCAAATCTGAGGGGAATGGCTTCTTAATAACCTTCTCCTTGGATGACTTGTCTGTAGAAGCCCTCAGAGCCGCCAATTTCCAAGCTTCCTTAGGTTTTAAAAAAATAGCCTTCAAGGTCAAAAGCGGCTCTGACAGTACAAAGACGTCGACAGGGCAGAACAGCGGCCCACAACCGTCCACGTCAAGTAGAACGGGCACCTCGGGGCGAGGCGCAGGGGGACCTAGGCTGCAACCTATTGCGGATAGGCCCTCCAAAGTAACGCCCCTTGGAACGTCCGGCTTCACCAAACGAGACGAAAGTGGTCCTCAGCCATCAACGTCCAGTGATAGGAACAACTCAGGGCGAAGCACAGGAGCACAAAGGCCGCGATCTGTCGCGGCTGGGCCCTCCAATGTAGCGCCCCAGAGCTTGTCCGGACCACTAAATCACAACAGGGGACCCCGGGGGGGCAGAGGTGACAGGCCGACCGAAACTAGCCGAGGACGCGGAGTGCGTCCGAAACTAGCTAGGTCTAAGCCTCGTTACCAGCGGGGAAACCTGTAAGGGCTATCCAGGCGGGGACGGCGAGGATCCTCCAGGCTAACCTCCACCATGCTGCGGCAGCGTCCGCGGTAATGGAGTGCTGCCTGACTGAAGGACAAGCCAGCCTCGCCTTGATCCAGGAGCCTTGGGTAGCCAACACTCAGGTTCTGGGACTTGAAGCTGCCGGTAAGATTTTAGTTAATAATAATGGTACAAGGCCCAGAGCATGCATAATTTTCAAAAACTATGTTAACTTTTTGCCTATCACAGAGGTTTGTAACGACGACCTGGTAGCAGCATTTGTCGATCTCAAAGGATGGAGCGGGGCGAGGGTAGTCATGTGCTCTGCCTACTTACCTGGAGAGAGAGACAACCCGACAGGAGACTTGGCGAGGGTGCTAGACTACGCCACCCGGAACAACGCCGAGCTTCTTGTTGGATGTGATGCCAACGCACACCACACAGCCTGGGGGAGCACGGACATCAACGCTAGGGGTGAGTTACTCTTTGACTTTCTTCTAGCTAACAATCTAACCATCCTTAACATAGGACGTAAACCGACCTTTGTAACCCGGGTTAGACAAGAGGTACTGGACATAACATTCACTACTAACAACCTCGCCAGACATATAAATGACTGGCATGTTAGCAATGAAAACTCCATGTCCGACCATAAACATATCAGTTTTGAGATAAAGGCCACCCTGGAATCTCAAATCATAACTTATAGGGACCCGAGGGCCACTGCCTGGGATGTCTTTATTGACAAACTAAGGCACATGCTCGAAGACTGCCCTAAAAGTATAAAAACCCGCGATAGTCTGGAATTGGCGGCAGCAGCCCTCTCTAAAGGCATCAGCAAGGCCTATGATGAGAGCTGCCCCCTCAAATCCAAGACCACAAAGCGACAAGTCACATGGTGGAACTCTGCGCTAGGTAAGCTAAGGAGGAAAACCAGGAAACTCTATAACAAGGCTAAAAGAACTCACATATGGGAGGACTATCTAAAAGCCTTAACAGAATATAACATAGAGATTAGGAAGGCTAAGAGGGCATCTAGGAGGAAGCTCTGCGAGGAAATAAAAAACATGCCTCAAAGTGCTCGACTTCATAAACTGCTCTCTAAAGCCAAAACTAATGACATAGGCCTCCTCAAAAAGGGAGACGGTTCCTTCACAACAAATGAAAAGGAAACCCTAGAGTTGCTGGCTTCGACCCACTTCCCTGGTTCGCGGCTAATAAATTCGGACCTGCCGTCACCTGCCCGCCCTTACAAGCCTCGAAACGAGGACTGGAACAGGGCGGCTAGAATTATAAGACCGAACCAGGTAAGATAGGCCGTCAACTCTCTTAAGACTAACAAAGCTTGTGGTGAGGATGGCATACTCCCTGTTTTATTACAGCAGGGAGTAGATGTCCTCACTCCTTATCTGGTCAAAATCTTCAGGGCGAGTCTCGCCTGGGGAACTGTTCCAGAACCATGGACCAACGTCAAAGTTATCTTCATACCCAAGGCTGGAAAGAAGGACTACAGCCAGCCAAAGTCCTTCAGACCAATAAGCCTAACTTCTTTTCTTCTTAAGACCATGGAGAAGGTGGTAGACAGATACATCAGAGATGTGGCGCTAGTCACATCTCCCATCCACCACAGCCAACATGCCTACTGCAAGGGCAAATCCACAGAGACAGCACTCAGCAGTCTCATTGACAGAGTGGAGAAGGCTATGGAGGACAAGGAAATCGCACTCTGTGCATTCCTTGACATTGAAGGAGCTTTTGACAACTCCCCTGTGTCTCTGCTGGTGAACGGGTTGACAAACAAGAATGTCGACCCGACCACCACCAGATGGATTGAGAATATGCTCACACACAGGATCGCAAAACTAGCCCTTCACCAATCAACCATTGAGGTGTCCACTGTTAGGGGTTGCCCCCAAGGTGGAGTCCTATCGCCTATTTTATGGACCCTAGCAGTGGACCAGCTCCTGTGTCGACTGGCGGACCTTCGCATCGATGCACTAGGTTACGCAGATGACCTTGTGATTATCGTGAGAGGATTCTGCCAGTCCACTATATCTACCATCATGCAGCGAGCTCTCAACACAGTCAGCGACTGGTGCAGCAAAAACGAACTCTCAGTCAATGCTGACAAAACTGTGATTATACCATTCACAAACAAGCGAAGGCTAGACAAGCTTGTGAAGCCTACTTTAAGCGGTAAAATCACAACATTTTCCACAGAAGTTAAATACTTGGGCGTCACCATCGACCAAAAACTAACGTGGAACACTCACCTAGCCAACATCTTGCATAAAGCAAAGATGGCACTAGGAGCTAGCGGAAAACTTATGGGTAAAAACTGGGGCGTCAACCCCAAAATAGCCCTGTGGCTGTACACTGCCATTGTGAGGCCGATGATAACATACGCCTCCATGGTATGGTACGACAAGGCCACTCAGTCGACCGCAATAAATAAACTAGGCAGTCTACAAAGAACTGCCTGCCTTATGGCCACGGGAGCAATGTCAACATCCCCTGGACTCGCACTAAATGCATTGCTGGGACTGCCTCCTCTACATGTTTACATATATAAGGAGGCAATGACCAGCATGTATAGGGCCAGTACCATGGGGAGAAAGAACTGGCTCTCCCAGAAACTGAGATCTCTGCAAGACTCAGTGATGGAATCCCCGATCATGAGCATGACATCTGATGTCATGCTCCCCAGACATGTGTTTGAAAAACACTTCAAAGTGGAACTGCCTTCCAGGGAAGACTGGTTGAACAGCCAACTACCCTGCAAGGACGGATGCCTTAACTGGTATACAGATGGTTCCAAAATGGAGTTGTACGTAGGCTGTGGAGTATATGGAGAGCGACCAAAGTTTAGCAGCAGCACAAACCTGGGTAATTACGCCTCCATCTTCCAAGCAGAAATATATGCCATCCTAGAATGTGCTGATATAAATCTGCAAAAGCGCTACACCAACCAAACAATCTACATTAACTCTGACAGCCAGGCTGCCCTCCTAGCTCTGGATTCGAAGGTCATCACGTCCAAGCTAGTCGAGGACTGTCTGTCACGTCTGAACGCTCTGGGCTCAAACAACAGAGTTGTCCTCAGATGGGTACCGGGGCATGCGGGAATCAACGGCAATGAGTGTGCCGACGAACTCGCGCGTTCCGGGGCCAAGGGAACTCAGTTGGGCCCAGAACCGATCTGTGGCATACCTAAGAGTCTGGCACAAAGAAACCTCCTGAATCTCTGCTACGAGGAATCGACCAATCTCTGGAAGAATTCCTCAGGTATGAACCATTCAAAATCACTGATTAAAGCCTTCGATAAACGGTATACCAACCGAATCCTAGCGCTAAGCAGAAACAACCTTCGCATTATAACAAGAGCCCTTACTGGACACTGTTGCCTTAACAAGCACATGTTCAATCTAGGGCTAAGCGACTCACAATCATGCAGATTCTGCGAGGAGGCGGTGGAAACGCCTCTTCATCTGCTAGGTATGTGTGGAGCACTAATGCAAAAACGTAGCATTCATCTGGGCAAACACCTACTGAGCCCAGAAGAGCTAAAAGAAATCACCCCGAAGAAAATCCTACAGTTCCTAGCAGCTGCAAGGGTAAGTGGCGAATTATGAACGCCGCATCTTCAGGGGTGAACACACTAAGTGGCGAACACAATAGGCCTCTTTGGCCGCAGTGTTACGTTAGCCACCTTGCGCAAATAAAAAAAAAAAAAAAAGGGGTAAGTACATAGGGTACCTATGTCAAAAAATAAAATTGAATATATATATATAAACATTCTAGGTGGCAATAGCCACCCATCGTTTGTACATGTGAGATTGGATCAAACGATCAGCCATACTCCTTATTATTGAGTTTTTGCACATGTCAACCCTGGACATAACCGAGGCTATTCTCTTTCTCTGGATGGCGGGAAAAGAGTCAACGCGAGCTTCTGTATACATTTCTGAAGCGCTACAATAGCGCTTCAGTCACATAAGATGTCTAAAAACGTTGTTATAAGTTACTCTGATACCATCGTGTGATTTTTTGGTATAATCTGTCCAGAGTTGACATGTGTAGAAGGATTGACAGTAGGATATTGTGGCCTGATTCATAAAGCATTGCTCCTCTTGGAGTCTTGACTCTAGTCGTCTTTACCGAGCTTGTCAAAGTGTCTCTTGGCTAGGGCCAAGAGGCACTTTGACAAGCAATTTTGCTTAGCCGCTTATCTACCGATCAAATTTCGCTATCATTTAATCGTTGCGATTACTATTGTAGAAATACAAGCGCTTTATATCAAATGCAGCTAGAAAAACCTGCACCTCTCTCTCTGATTTGATGGGAAAAATGATTTTAAAAAGTCTAAATAAGTTAACAATAAGTCCGTTGCCTTTAATTTGGATTTGTACTCTAGCTGAGGGACAGACATGATTGGTACTTACCATGATAATGTACTTGTAATAGGTAAAAATAAGAGCTGAGTCAATATCCTCTTTCGCGGTTAGCCTGCTCATATAAATTCTGTAGTTGTCTGGCGTTATTTTCGGTAAATGAGCATGAGTTCTGAAATATAAAATACCATTCATCTTCATATTCCTAATAAATACCTCTACTGCGTTATAGTCTATTGAAGTTCCCTCTGAAGAGCCACATATAATTTAGTGTAGAACTCTTATTGAGTTCTAATATTTGATGTCATCATTTGGTCTTGCTCAAAAAAACAGAGGGTAGTTAGAAATATTTTTTAATGGCGCATCTTGTTCAAATCATATAATTATCATAAAAATAATCATCATCATCATCATCACCAGCCTATAATAGTCCACTGCTGGACATAGGCCTCTCCTAATGAGCGCCATATATGGCATCATTATGTGGGGGTTATTGCCCATAATCCCCACGCTGGGCATGCGGGTTGGGGATCGCAGTTCGGTGTAGTTGTTCTGCAGAAGGCGCTGCTGCCCGCCCCCCGGTGTGTTTCCCTTAGTCGCCTCTTACGACACCCACGGGAAGAGTTGGGGTGGTGAAATTCTATGCCGGCACCACACGGCATAAAAATGCGCAGGATGGCATAAAAATAATATCCAATACAATATAGGGTTCAAGGGTTACAAAAATGTCTTGAGCGAAGTAATTTATTTAATTTTAAGTAATTAATTTATTTTTCAAAAAATACTGATTTTTATTAGAAAAGAGAAAATCACCAAAGTCACTGGTATATACATGGCAGAGCTTCTATTCCTTAAGTTAAAAAATATATACATGTATATTTACATAATTATAATATGAAGTAGTGTACCTACTGTGTAGATTTTAAAGTCAAACAGCTTACATAAACTTGGCGTGAAGCTCAGAAAAATCCTGCGATGCTTCTAAATTCTTGAAAAAGTTCGGCAGCAGAGTTTTGAATGTACACAACTTGTCCAGTCGTGTCTTTGACTTCTCTACTGATCCTTTACAAGAAATAATGGTGCGTTCCAAGTATTCTCTGGCTGAAAAAATAAATAAAATTTTCCATTCCATTTATAAAATCATGAAATAAATACTTTTAAATCCCCTCTGTCTGCTAATGAAAGCTTGGATGGGGCCTTTTCTGTCATACTTTTCGGGTATTTTCATCCCAAACCTACCAAACACTGACTAAGAAACCTAATTTTTCACTTCTCTTGCTCAAAAAGCTCATCAAAGCCTAGTCTAATGGAACTAAAAATAAAAAAAAATCTTCACATAATCTATAATTTTTGATCTCCTGTTGTCAGCCTCTACAAAAACACTGTCATCTCAAATTATGATTTGATATTTTGATGATCCTTGAAATAACCATTTCATTTCAATTTATTTTTGAAAATGGAACTGACTGATATTCATAAGATATTATGTGATTCTTCCTTCAAATGCGTACATTGGTGGCGCGTAAAAAATAGTTTTTTGTAACAAAGACTATAAAAAAATGTTGGTTTTAGCGTTATATCCACTGAATATTTTTGTTAAATATGACGTGACTTATAAAATTAATAGAGAATGTAACCAACTGAAAATTAATAAAATAGTATACAAATGGAACAGAAGGTCAAAAATAATTCATATGAATCTGTGATGGTAAAATCACGTACATATTCGTGCATACGAGAAATTCGAGACATATAGGAGGGATTTATTTTTTTTACTGAAGGAATTTGAGTTTCAAATGTTATAATTTCTCGCAATCTCGTGTAAATTAAAAAACAATTTAAAAACTGAATAAATGAAATACTCACTGAAATCTTTTTTCTGGAAATGGGCCTGTTTCTTCACCCAATCATCCAGAATGTCGATTGCCTCCTTCATTCTTCCAGGTTTATCCAAATTGAACTCCTTTCTAACCGCTTCCAAGGTATCTGGATTGAACTTCAGCATTAAATCCGTCGGTAGGGATTCCATCACAATTACTTAACTCAAGTCTAATTTTATTACTACAAATTTGTAAATTTTCCACCGATTATTTTGATTTTCCTATGTTATCTTTAAGAGAGATTGAAATAGACTGCGCATTCCAGTTTACTGCTTCAACTTTTACGGATATAATAATACCAAAGTTCTATTACCCGTAGATAACCAATTATGTTATCTCCATTTGCTGAACACTTCAATTTGTGACGTTGGTAACTTAAGTGACTGTCGAGGTAAAGTAAAGATGTGTACAAAGTGGAATTTTAAGGGTCCTCAGCTTTTGGATCCAGGATAAGGTATACGTATTCATTGATTTATGAATTTTAATAATATATATATAACACTAGCTTCGGCTCGCGGCTGCTGATGTGTTTTTCCCGGTTCAAAAATACCTGGACTATCTGTTAAGAAATTGATGCCTGCACTTGATTTTAACCCGATTAGTTGATTACTTTTGACTTAGCTTGTGACTATCACAAATCCACCTTTCTTTCTTAATTTTCTCCACTTTTTCCTTTATAATAATGAGTAGGACTCTTTCTGATCCTTATTTTCTGATTGCAAAAAATAGTAGAAACGTCATAATGACACTTAAACTTCCTAGATAGCTAAATTCAAGTATATCTTTGTCTAAAAATTATTTGTTCCTACATTAATAAAAATATGAGAGAATAGTACGCAAGGTTCTGTCACATACAAGATAGTAATAATAAATCTGTGTACTCAAAACACAGGTATGATCAAAAGCTTTATTACTTTGCTTACACAGCCACAATCTACAGTACCCATAACACAAGCTCTGCTTAGCTTGGGGGCTAGATAACAATGTATAGATTGTCCAGCATTATTTGTTCGTCTGCGGAAAATTCGTCGAAAACAATTCACCGAATTACAATTCGTCGAGAACAATTCGCCGAAAATACAATTCGCCGAAAACACAATTCGTCGAAAAACACAATTCGCTGAATCACAATTCGCCGAATTACAATTCGCCGAATTGTGCAATAGTCCAAGATCTATCCGCAATAGTTGAAAATCTCTGACTATTCCCCGCTGTAGTTGAACATTTCTATAAATATTTTCCGCTATAGTCGAAGGTCCCTAAAAATATTGCCCGCTATAGTTCGGAACAGTATTTGTAACGAAATTCCTGCAAATCTTCTATAAATTTCGATTCGGCGAATTGTGATTCGGTGAATTGTGTTTTTCGACGAATTGTGTTTTCGGCGAATTGTTTTCGACAAATTGTTTTCGACGAATTGTTTTAGACGAATTTTCCGCAAATCTTATTTGTTATTTATCTTTCACGCAGAACATGATTAAATAGTTCTCTACTGGGACTAAAAAAGATTTTTTCAAAGAAAATTTTGTAAAGAATCCAAAGCCTTTTGTTCTAAGGTGTATCATAAATAGTTTATAACTGACCTGATTCCTGATTGTTGCTTATTATTTTATAATAGTGCCATTGTATACAGGTCAATATCATTGACGTGCAGGTCAAAGATCTAGATTTGAACCTACACATTTCCATCCGCCTTAGGACATTTTGTAATGTTTTTGCAGATATAATAATAATAATGCTGGACAATCCACACAGCATATTAGATATGTAGACAAAGTAAAGGTATCTATTTGTGTCGTGAAAGTGATAATGTCTTGCTTTCCTGTGTTGTAAATTATACCAAGCTGTACTTAACTTTTTATGCATGTACCTACCTACATAAAGTTTTTTTAAAAACAGTGAATTATTTACAAGGAAAAAGGGTATTGAAAACTTCATCAATAAAAGTGCGAATATGAAGTGTCTAAATGAATTCTCCAAGGCAAAATAACCCAAACTAGATATAGAAAATTAAAAAGTCTGCATAACTTTCCATGTCTTTGGGTCAAAATCATCAATTATTATACTAGTCCACTGCTGGACATAGGCCTCTGCTAATGAGCACCTTAGCGCCCTGTCTTCAGCTTGCCGCATCCATTTGGGTTATCGTATACTCATAACACTAACATCCGAAAACCATCTCTGGATCTACTCGAAATAGATCTTAATTCGTCGAAATCAATAAAAAATTTAGTAACATCGGTTATATAATATTATTATCATTATTATTTGTGATACACAGGCAGCTCTTAAGCTGATGCGTGTATATCTGAGTCTTTGTCAATGCACTTTAAATATTTGTCCAGCAATAGCAGAAGAAATTACTAGGCCTTAATCTACTTAAGACTTTTCTGATGACACATGCATGTGTTAACTTTCTTGGAATTTTCTTACACATGAGAACGAAGCGAAGTTGAGAGAGGATCATAGTCTCTTCGAAGTGACTGTATTTGATGGGACGATTCATCTTGAAATCTGATCGATCGACTGGTGTCTATGCACTTAAATCATCATAGCACCTACATCTGTAATCTTAAATAGATACGGAAATAAAACGTGTTTTTATTTATCTCAATTATTTTTCTGAGGAACAAGTGAGGGTTGTTGCAAGATTGTGGGATCAAGTAGCGAAGTTCCTGTGAGAATTCTCTGAAAAGTATCCTACAAAGATCGAGAGGCAAGGAATCTTACAGCGACGTTCAAGACTTTGTAACGTAGTCTCCATTAATGCACTAAAAACGTAAGTGTAGTAGTTCTATAAACAGTAGACATTGCTAGCATTACTTTGTAGTACTGAATGAAAATAATGTCATCTAAGATTATTCATAAATATAAAATATAGAAAACTAGAATGGATCTTATCACGGTGCTAAATTGCTTATCAGCATAAGCTAGATCAGTGTCTTGCCAACTAGTGATGCTAAACTAATGAACTTTTCACGGATATCATTATGTATTTATCGGTGTATCTTACTTTTTGACGCGTCAATAGAATAAACCCACTAAAACCAGTGTACCTATGCCCTTTAATAAGAAAAACCCCCATGCATGTTTGTTACGCCAGTGTGCATAAACTTATTAACTGTTCGAAATGCAGAAAACTATTCAAAATACTACTATCAAGAAATAGAAACAAATTAAAACTAGAATAATATAAAAGATATATTATAGAATAATATAATTTATTCTAATAATTATTATTTTTTTCCTTTATTTACTAGCATATACATACATTTGAAATATATTATACTAGAGTAACATTACAATCCAGCCATAGATTTGGCTAATGGGTAATTTGGTTTTAACTTACTTTTATAAAAACATATTACTAAGAACGTGTCCATTGGCACTTTTCTTATTGTCTCTAATTAAGGGGAAGACAATTTTTTCATGTGTTCTTTAAATTAGCACTTATGCACACTATGATAATCACTAAACTAACTCAAAAGGCTTTGTTCTTTTGAGCCTTCTCACTATGTCCGTGTTGTCGAGGAGCTGGATCGCCTCGACGTTCACATGATGATGAAGCCTGTGTTCGTGAGCCTCTGCGTATTTTTTAATAACTGAGTTGACGAATTCAATATTCATTCAGGTCCCGATGTAGATCGTCATTTCTAATATACCAAGGAGCATTAACAATTGTCCTGAGAACTTTGTTCTGGAATCTTTGTATGATACCTAGCTATATTTTTTTTTTGGTACAGCCCCAGAGCTGTATTCCATAAGTCCAGATTGGCATGAGGACTTGTTTATACAAAAGGAGTTTATTATGCACTGCTAAAGTAGAATTCTTCCCAATCAGCCAGTACATTTTTTTGTAGCGGATCTCTAGCTCCTCTTTTTTTTCTTGACGTGAGCTTTCCAGCGCAGCTTCGTGTCTAATGTCATGCCCAAATACTTGGCTGTATTTTCGCATGGTATGATGGCACCGTTGATGACAACTGGATGATATTCGTCTCTTTTATTTGTGAAGTTGATGTGACTCGACTTCGATTCATTTAATTTTATTCGCCAGGTTTTGGTCCAGTTGTGTATTTTATTAACTGCAACTTGGACCTTTTCGGCTGCTTCTGCATGCGTTTTTCCTGTTGCTATTATAGCAGTGTCATCAGCAAAAGTTGCGATGGTGTTGTTTTCATGTTCAGGGATGTCATGAGTATATAATAGGTATAGGACCGGACCCAATACACTTCCTTGTGGCACCCCTGCTTTGATTTTCTTTATTTCAGAGAAAGAATCCTCATGTCTTATTCTAAAGGCTCTATTAGCTAAATATGATTTAATTATTTCCACGTATTCTATCGGTAATATACTTTTTAACTTTATTATTAGGCCTTCATGCCATACTTTGTCGAAGGCTTGTGCAACATCAAGGAAGATTGTAGTGCAGACTTCTTTATTTTCGAGTGCTTTTTCGATTAGATTCGTTATTCTGAGTACTTGATCTACTGTAGAATGTTGTTCTCTGAATCCAAATTGATGCTCTGATTCTAATAATTATGTATTGTTTATCTATTGTACACTTCCTCTACCTTTTACATCGCCTCTCCTATAACTCTAAGGTTTGCTGGAAGAAAACTCTGGAAGGGTTAAGCTCGCCTATGTACATATCCTATTTTATAAGTTCATGTTTTGTATGTATATGTGTACAATAAAGAATTACAAGAATTACAAGAATAAAGAATTGAAACAATTAGCTAACCGTAGACGGTTGCAAAAAGTCTAGAGAAAGCTCAAATGATCCATGACAATACCAGTAGGAGACATCCCTAAGACACTGGAATTCACTGGATGTATTACCATGCTGTATGAAAATGCTGATGTGCTGCGCTATAAAGGTACCTACTTACCAGCTCTCGGGTCACGCGTCTCGTCGTATCGAACGGATGCTCAGATATTATAATTTTATTAATATTTTTTTAAGAAACGGGAGAGCTTCGGTACCTCATAAACCTAGGGTCTCATTTTAAAGAGGAACATATACTACCTACCTACTCAATTTGCGTTTGTTTCTCCAGAACATTGAATCTTGTACCTTTGCAGGTAGGTATTAGATTATTTCGGTTTCGCTTTTATCAAATAATTGCATAGCGACTGTATAATAGAATTGATTATTATGGACCTGAATATACATAAATAAAAAAAAATAACCTTACCTAACCTAACACACGTAGTCACTTTATGTTGGTAGGTACACAGGTATAAAGTGACTACGATCGAATTATTTACCTTTATTCGAACCATTTTTTAGACCATTTTTATCAAAAATTAAAGTCTTGTAGGTGTATCACAGTTTATTTTATCATATTATTTCAAAAATATAATTATATATTATTAGGCGAAAAATCATCAGATAGCGAAATCTACTGATATCTCATACCAGAGAAACTTACTGATATATAGGTATCATACCAGATATTTTGAGGTTAAAGACATTTATTTCCCAAAGAACATAACAAAAATTCACTTAAAGAGAATAGTACATTGTTACCCAAGGGTTGAAAGTAACTTATTTAGTCCCGAGACGGGGTTTGGCGCCCGAGTGTAACGAGGGCGCCAATAGTCGAGGGACTATACGGGTAGATTTATGGTTTTTACTACATATAATACTTTAGAATAAACACACTTTTATTGGTTAACACTTTTTTAAAAAGTGATTAGTACTGATAATATATATTGCATGCTTAAACAACTTTTTCATTACTCATACTCGGAAAGTAGGTCTGAACATGCCTGAAGAGCGGGTTATAAGTGATACTTTTCCGCCCTAGGGAGAATAATTTTCAACTGACAGCTATAACGTTACTATTAAACCATGATAACGGCAGAATAAATGCTGAAGCTATAAAAAAATTACCTAAGCGACACTTCACTGAATTCAAAAAATACGAAAGACAAGGCAGTATGGCTTTATGGCTTTCGCCTGTCCTAGATGGAACGATAAATAAAAAAAAATGCGGCAATTTATTAATTTCTTTTCTCATGTTTTTATTTATATTTCCATGTATTCGTAATGAAAAGCACAGTGTTTACCTCGGGTGAAGTAATTTATTTAGTCCGTCTAACTATTGGCGCCATCGCTACGCTCGGGCGCCAAACCCCGTCTTGGGCCTAGATAAGTTACTTTCAACCCTTGGATAACAATGTCCTATTACAGCATAGGTATCTATTGAAAGTTACATAATTATGTTAGGTTAAATATAGAAACAGGTGACTTTATAGTCAAGTAGACGACACCAACTAAGTGTTTGCTTCGACCCAAAAAACTGCAATCTTGAATCAATTGCTAAGCAAACTTATGACACTATTGTATTACCTAATTATAAAGTTCATTTTTTGCCATAATATTCGTCTTTGAGCTTTAACCTCATGGACTCGTGGCTTTTTTATATATTTTAGTGAGTTATCTCCTTTTCAATGAGATATTAAATACTAGCTGCGCCCCGCGTAATTCCCGTTCCCGTGGGAAATCCGGGATACAATATAGCCATATAGTCTATGTGTTATTCCAGACTATAATCTATCTCTGTGCCAAATTTCATCTAGATTCATTCAGTAGTTTTCGCGTGAAAGAGTAACAAACATCCATACTTACAAACTTTCGCGTTTATAATATTAATACGATTGGTAAAGGTGTAACATTAAATGAAAAATATTGATAATGTATCCATTTTATTAAAATAGCTCACATTATATTTCAATCCCCATTTACTTAATTATCTACTTATAAATCTATTACAGTCAAATCATTAACCCTTTTTTTGATAAAATTCACAAATAATTATGTACCTACGAGTAAAGATACGTAAACATTACCTAGATAAATAGCCATTAAAAGATCACGGGATAATGTATCACGACCAGAGTGAAATTTTCGCAACAGTAACTAATAAAGTTAAGTCAAAAACTTTTGCCAAAATAAAAATATTGAGGCTTTTTTTTGCGTTCTTCTGAATTATGATTTGTGGCAAATTCGTTTTAGGTATTCTAATTTAACTCCCTGTTAAAAGCAAAAAAAATCATGCATATGTATGAAATGCCTATTCCTTAGAGAACGCAAAAAACACTCCTCAATAACGCGTTAAAATCTCCCGGGAAATGTTAATCAATCTTAATAACACAAAATCTCCAATTAATCCACATTCAGAGTCCTGAAAGTCCTTGATCGATTTACATTGCTAGGAAGATTACATATTTGAGGCTGAATTTTTTGCGTTCTACTGAATTATGATTTCAGGCCTATTACTTTTACACAAATTTTACTCCCTTTAAAATGCAAAAAAACACGAAAATGTATAAAATCCCTATTCCGAAACGCAAAAAACGCTAAAATTTCCCGGGAAATGAAAAACAAACAAAATATTCAATTAATCCACATTCAGAGTCCTGAAAGTCCCGAAGAGTCCTAATATACTATCTTCGAAAGTACAATTGGAAAATCTGAGCGACTCATCAGTGCACGCTTTTATATATTTTGCCAGTATAATTTTACTCCTTGTAGAAAGCAAAAAAAGTCACGCACATGTATAAATCGCCCATAAATAGTTCGTCAAAATATCCCGGGAAATTTTAATCATTCTTAATAACACAAAATCTCCAATTAATCCACATTTAGAGTCCTGAAAGTCCCGGAGAGTCCTAATATACTTTCGTCGAAAGTACACTTTGAAGATCTCAGCGACTCATTAGTGCATGCTTTTCTTATATTCTGCCAGTATTTAATTTGTTCCGGCGTGCTCATGGCGGCTTGTAATTTCTCTGAAAATAATAATAAAAGCAAAATTAATAATACGACTTGCAATTTCAAATAATATAATATATGTATATGTAATGCTTGATAATCATCATTACAAGTTTAGTTTAGCCGCTAGCTAAGCAGAGCTTGTGTTAGAGGTAGGTACTAGATAACTGATATAAGACAATAATTACATTGACAGTATTTTTTTTATTTACTTTAATAAAATAAATATTAATAATCCTTTTCATCATCATCATCATCAGCCTATATTAGTCCATTGCTGGATATAATTCTCCCCCAATGAGCGCCATAGTGCCCTGTCTTCAGCTTTCCACATCCAGCATCTCATCAAAAAGCCTTTTATTTTTAGTAAATTTACTATTTTCAAAAATCTCTGTTTGTGTTAATTTTATTCAGTTTATTAAATTATATTATTTGTCTCTTACTTAATACACTTTTAGGTGTATCCTATTTATTATTATAGTATTTCTAAAATGTTCCTTATTTTTTACTTAAATGCCACATTTTATTTTATTACAAAATAAGAATAAGTGTTAATTGGTTTTCTCTTCGCTTCAATCTTTTGTCCTAAAAGAGTTTGATACATTTTTGATATAACTTACCATCAAGTTTGCTCATGCATTCTTCCTTTCCTCCGTAATCTTCAGGCAATAGATCTCTAGGTACGTACTCATGTAATTCTTCCACGGTTTTATGAACATGTATTCTGCTTGCTATTTTCGCACTCAAAAACTGCTTTAATAGATTAATTAGTACGTTAATTGTCTTTGATGAGGATAAAAACAGTATGTTCCGCAATCTTATATCGTATCCTTCCTGAAAAATAACCAGTAATTTTAATAAATAAAAATATATACTCGTAGTTATCTACAATACAATCCAGTATGCAAAGATGTTAAGAAACTAATATACTTTATAAAATATGCCAAATAGATACACATTTTTCAATATTTATGAAATATCTGCAGATCGTATGAACATGTTTAATATATATAAAAAAAAATATCTATCTATGTAATATATTGTATATCAGTCATCTAGTACCCATAACACAAGCTCTGCTTAGCTTGGGGCTAGATAATGCTGTGTGAACTGTCCGGAATTATTTATATTTATATTTATTTATTTATTTAACCTAAGCCAAGAATCAAACCAGCAACCTCCTGCGTTGCAGGCAGGAGGTAAAATGTTTGCTATAATATTATTATAGGGTATTATTTATTATATAGGATTTTTATATTATAAGGTGCAATATACAAAATAATTTCAATCGTAGCATCAGTTTTGTATTCTTGTTATCAAATTTTTATACGAACCATAGCAATAGTAATCAGCTGCTTCAAATCGATCAAATTGATTTGGGACACGAATTCTGCAATCGGAACGTCTCGCATATCGCATACGACTGACACCCCGTCGCAGTAATCATGACTTTTGAGGTATTCGACAACCTGAAATTATACAAAACGAAATTATAATAAAGTTAGGCTAAGAGCCTTTATTTTGCGGCAAGTTAGAAAGGTACAAAATTATATGACTGAGTACCTAGAAGAAAACAAAAAAAGAAAATTAACGTATAAAAGAAAAAAAGTACCTTTAAACCGAATTCAATTCCGCGTGCATGGTTTAAGCCTGTTACCATGGTAACGATATCACCAATTAGTAGTTTGATAATTTCATTCATCGACACGTAGACAATTTTTATATTTATGTTGATTTTATAAAAACTACTTTCTCGAACGAATCCTATAAAATTTAAATGGGATCGTTTGAGTAAGAAGTTTAAAAAAACCTTTCCGAACCGATTTAGACGACTTAACGATATGAGACAGATGCGTTCGTGTGTTGTGCGGTAGTGTTACTTCTACTAAGTTTGTTACTAAGTCCTATAAATTTCTTACCAATATAGCGTAATGGTACATGAGGAAGATTCTTTTCGTTGTATGCGGTCCTGCGGGGTCTAACTTCCACACGTATAGCCTTACATTATCCTGAGTCAACTTCGGTTACTTCTACTAAGTTTGTTACTAAGTCCTATAAATTTCTTACCAATATAGCGTAATGGTACATGAGGAAGATTCTTTTCGTTGTATGCGGTCCTGCGGGGTCTAACTTCCACACGTATAGCCTTACATTATCCTGAGTCAACTTCGGCATAAATGATTGCGCCCTGGAATTAAAAAAAAATATTATAGCCAATTTTTTTTTTTCAATTTAAAAATAATACCTACATTAGTACTAAGTATCGTTTCTAGTCATCATTTTTTATATTCAGCTAGAGAAATAATGAAATCATTTTTTTATATTCAGATAGAGAAATAATGAAATCATTTTTTGGCCTGACAGTATTTTTTTATTTTATAAGTACTTTAGTATACAATGTGTATTTTGGAACCTTGATCAAACGAAATGTGCGGATACAAGATAGTGAGAGGATATATATTTATCGATAAAAATCGGGATAAAAAAAATTATACTTATAATTATTTATCTCAAAAACAAAGTAGTTTTAATATTATTAATATATTATTTTATTTATGAAGACTACTTCATCTGTTTTTTTCTTCGTTTCTTTTTGAGTAAATGGTGTATTTTATTCAAAGTAGTCTCATTTGAAAGATAGATAGTTTACCTTTGACTTTGTTTTATACTGTTATACGTAGTGTAATGATTTGATTGGTGAGTCGCGTAAAATAAATCACTTCATAGATTATTCCTGTTTATGCCGAATGTATTAAAAATGTACACTTACACATATCCTTTTATCTCCTTCAATTCAAGCTGCGGGTTGTCCATTTTGAAGTACCTTGGGATCATCGTTCGAAGGGTACAGATCTTGTCTAGTTGAGACTTCGCACGTTCGACAGAACCCTTCAGTTGTATTATTATTCTCTCTAGGTAATCTCTGGCTGAAAAAGGTAACGAGTAATTTAATGTTTTTTCAAAAACAGAGAGCCGTCTTTGTTTGTTGGTCTAGGTGTTTTCTTTGCATAATAAAATATCTATGTATTAAATATATCAGTTATCTAGTACCCATAACACAAACTTTGAGAAGCTTACTTTGGGGTCTAGATGGTGCTGTTTGGATTATGATGTATGAGTTTGATTTATTTATTTGTAGTACAGATAGTTACAAGCTAAGATCATTCTGCTATGCATGTATATCAGACGAACGTAATTGTCAATCCTTACTTTCTTGCTAATTTTAAACGTGTTTGGATGTATTGATGGATGGATGTTTTGTCCTCTTTCACGCAAAAACTACGGAATGCAGGGTTGACATTGTGAATAGACGTATTTCAATAACACATAGGCTATTTTTATCCCATAAATCAGTTCGCATGGGATAGAGTCTTGAGACGTGCTTATAGAAACAACGCGGGTAAAGCTGCGGCAATTATGAAGTACTTATGTAGTAACTTTTTATAGGTACTACTATGTGTTTCAAGTTGGAAATAAAATATTCCATTCTGAATATGCATCTACAATGTGTTTTAAGTCTTATTGCATCCTAATCTTCTTCTTTATCCGGATCTTATAACACGCCAAGTGGAGTCAGTCGGCACAACATGTATCATGATGTTCCATTTCAAATATTCTATTCTGTTCTAGAAATGTCTAAAGACCTATGCACGACCAATCTACGTCTGTGTGTAGTAAATAAATAAATAAATAATGCTGGACGATCCAGTCCCATGCAATGATAAGACCATACAAAATGCCATTAAACAAACTCCATTCAGGACCTTAATATTCAATCTCATTTTAAAGTTCGAAACACAAAGAAGCCGGCGGCGACGGATCGGAGGCAAACGCGTGCCGGTTTTTCCTATGGCACCGCGTCGCCACGGCCTGCGGTGTGTGTGTAGGCTTTCATGGGATTTCGTAGAATACAACTCGCACGCCTTCGCCTCCGCTCCGCCTCCGGCTTCTGTGTGTTTCGAACTTTAATGATTAACTTTACTAAGTGTAAAAAATAAGGAAAAGTCAAATATACGTTTCAAATTGACCTTTAAAATCGGCTACCAACTTTCTGACGCATGAGGTTTTTGTTATCTTTCTACAAATTTGAAAGTTTTCGTGTTCTATTTTTGAAAGTCTCTTCAATCGCAAAAAATAGTAGAACATCAAATGCACAAAAGTCATTATAGCCATCTTGATAGTATATTATGGCACTATTGAGACCTTTGTTTTGAAATTTAGAATTCGGCCCTTGGTCATAAAATACCTTGAAGTATAATATTTTACAAATTAAACCAAGGTCAGATCGTAAAGGTAGATTCACAGATACTGAGGTTGTTAAAATTATACAGTCTGCCTTTTGAGTCATTGGTTATTATATTATTATATTTAAGGCGCTCACAGCGGCTAAAAATGCGGCAGAAAAACCAGGAGAGTTGACAAGGGCTACCTCATAGATGGCGCATGTCTACCGTTAATGAGTATATTAGTTTTTATAAGATCGCGTTGCTGGTACCTGCGTAGGTAGGTAATAATGCTTTACTATGGGTAACTTTACTTGTTTTGTACCTGATGTAACGACCTCCCCAAGTTCCTAGGTAATGCATAAGTAAATTAATAATATGTATGGTTAGGCATACCTATACTACATTTCATCTTTATCATTGTAAAATATAATACTATAATCGCGAAGAAACGACAACCGTTGGGGTGAACGTGTTCTTGAGTGGAGACCGCGACGTAGCAAACGTAGTGTAGGACGCCCTCCGGCAAAGTGGGATGATGATCTGCGAAAGACTGCTGGCAGATGCTGGATGCGTCAAGCTGAAGACAGGGCACTATGGCGCTCATTAGGGGAGGCCTATGTCCGGCAGTGGACTAATATAGGCTGATGTCTTTCGCAGTCTTTCGCAGATCGTCATCCCATTTTCCCATTTTTCAGATTGCTACGTCGCGGTCTCCACTCAAGAACACGTTTACCCCAACGGTTCAGCATCTATCAGCAGTGTTTCATATATCAGCCTATGCATTTTATAAATTCATTTCGAATATCACTTAGGGTCATACTACACGGGCGGTTCTCCCGTCGCGGGTATCCGCTCGACAAAGCTGCCGTAGACCATCAAACTACAAGGGATACGCGGGGATGATAAACCCGCGCAGAATGACGTATAGCGCGAAAGCGTCCATGTAGTAAGAACCGGTTATCAGCGGTGGTTTGAAGCTACTTGCGGCGCTCGTATTGCTCCCGCCTAGCTGTGAACCGCGAAGGAAAATCATATCTTTCATCATCATCATCATCATCATCAACCTATATTAGTCCACTGCTGGACATAGGCCTATCTTTATATAGGCATATCTTTCATATTTCATATTAAAATGTGATTAGTGCGGTCCAGAAGCGTATTCCCGCAGCGGGAGAACTTCCCGTATGGTATGAACCTTAGAAATCCGCTGTCAGTTTAAAATGCTGAGATTTTGACAATTAGGGGAGAACAGGGCAACAGGAGCCTACTCCAGGAAAGTTTTAATAAAAATTTGACAAACTTGTCAAAATTCTTCCTATTATTATTATCAATTTCATATATTTGTATAGAATACCTATAGTTAAAATACGGGACTGGCATACAAGAGTCTCGAAATATGAAGAATTAAAAAAAAAACTTTTCTTTATTATAAAATAGTACTCAACTATAGATATGTATTAAGGTACAATTTACAGTTTAACAAGTCAGTCGCTCCTTTTGCCTGTCAATGGAATGAGTGCCCATTTAATGCTAGAGAAAATATAATTAATTTTATATCAAAAAAATTGCAAAACTCTAACAGTAACACCAAACATAACATTTTTACAATCAAAATTAATCAATTAATTTTGCAAACAAAATGGAGAAAATAAATATAAAATTATTGATGGAAAACAAAAGATCCAGACTTTATGGATCCAAACAAAATGTACAAAATATCTCTCGAATCTGGACTATCACTGCCAGAACACTTTTGCATCATCGGTACCACTTATCTCTACTTGTTTCAGTGAGGTAAAAAAATTGCACATAAATTTATCTTCTTCAAAATATTAGCTAGGCTACCATCAATTCAATTATACAAAAAAAGAGAAAATAAATATAAAATTATTGATGGAAAACAAAAGATCCAGACTTTATGGATCCAAAAAAAATGTACAAAATATCTCTCGAATCTGGACTATCACTGCCAGAACACTTTTTCATCATCGGTACCACGTATCTCTACTTGTTTCAGTATATAAAAAAAATGCACATAAATTTATCTTCTTCAAAATATTAGCTAGGCTACCATCAATTCAATTTTACCTTATCACTCATTGCCCGACCGCTTTCGACCTACGTTCCCCTATGCCCGTCATTCTTTAGCATAGAGCCTATGCTAAAGAATGACGTAGCTCGGTCACTAGAGTGGATTCGAGTTCAAATTTAAGATTTTACAGAATGAGTCTACCTGCAGATATAGATAAAGAAATAAAATAAGGAAATAAACAACGAAAATTACAATCAAGGAATAGAAATAATTACAACTAGTTAAATATGATAATATACAATTGAAACCATTGAGCTAACTGCAGACGATTACAAACAGTCTAAAGGAAACCTCATTTGCCATTTAGGTAAATTCAGGTAAAATAAAACATATTGCGAAATATAAGAAATAGGAGGTATGATCCCGTGATCCCAGGATTCTCTATTTTTAATAATTAGAAAAAATTATGTACTCAAAATTCAAATTCGTTTATTCCTTATTTTCAAATTCGATCAAAGCTAACTGTCAGCTGCAAAACAAAAATGCGAATGCGAAATATGAATGTTAATTTCCATTAATTGGTTCCGTAGTTTGAACACTGTCAGTTTTGGTAGGTATATCTGCCGGTGTGAAATATTATATTATTCATTTAATTTATAAAAAAATAATATCTCGTGATTAGAGCATTATTCAAAATTCTTTACCCATGTTTTAACAAAAATGCTCTTATATTCTGCAGTGGGTAACTAGTTGCCGAATAACTTACAAGACACTACCTTTGACAATGTTTAAGAATAAACTAAATAAAATTATGACATCTAAATGCTATTATAATATAAATGAATTTTTGATAGATGAAGGACATTAACTAACTGAATAACTAATAGAAACCTTTTTATTCTAAATTTTAATTTTATGTTAAGTTCATGTTGACTTGATGTTTATATTTTTAATTTTTATCTCTTTTTATTTCCAATCTTTTATTTGTTATTAAATTTTGGGTTTTAGTCCTAAAAAACCTAAATTTGCATGCCCTATGACTAAGGCAAAACATGTATGGTACTTACTATTTTCTAACCACCACCTTTGTGACCCTTGTTTGCAAATAAATGATTGTATTTGTATTTGGGTACTGATAATTTTATGAACTAAAGTCAGTTTGAACTAAAGGCAACAATAGTTATATTACACTCATTATGTTGTTGCTCAGAATAATGCTGATACTTTGTTTTGAGTGTGTGAAACTGGCATCGCTCAATAAAGCATTAAAAACCATAAGGCATTAACACAAACACAAAACACTGATATAACCCTAAAAATTTCATACCTATTAATTTTTACAAATCATCACTACATTGTATAAAACAAAGTCGCTTTTTCTGTCCCTATTTCCCTTTGACTGCTTAAATATTTAAAACTACGCAACTGATTTTGATGCGGTTATTTTAAGAGATAGAGTGATTCAAAAGGAAAGTTTATACGTATAATAAAACCGTGCGAAGCCGGGCGGGTCGCTAGTAAGTAAGAGATAAAGCTCCAACTAACATACCTTATACCGCGAAGGTATGAATAAATCCGAAATGCTACAAGATGATGGAATGGATAAAGTTTAGTTATTTCGGTACTGTTCTAAATGCTAAAATGATTTTCCCGAAAGACCCGAAATTTTCCGAGAAATTATTTACAATAACCAGGTTTTGAAATCATCCAGAAATTTCGGGAAATCCTGGGAAATTTAGAACCTGGAATCCACGGGACCAAATCCTAATTTATAGATTTCCATCAAAATACCTATTTGTTTGTGCCATCTCTATTATGTTCCAGTTCCACTCTACGCAAAACGATATGATATCTCTGGATGCTAAATGAAATTTAGTTCTGATAATTTGTGTAGCGTACTGGTATTCTATATTCAAAAATTTGATTTTCCTAAATCCTAGTTGTCAATCGAAATGAAATATCGAGTAATAGTCAATCTGTCAGGGAACGTTAGCTAAGAGCTTGTCCAGATGGAGCGTTCCTACGCGAGTGCTCTCGCGTTTAAACATTCGCGCGTTCTCCAGATACTAGAGCACTTTAACTACATCCCGTCCAGATGCTGGTGCGCGATTCCTCGTCTATATAGTGGAACGCGCAATGCGAGTGGACGTATTTCGATCGAAATTGGAGAAAGATATCTTCGTTACCGTACTTTTTATAGACAAAATTGAAAAAAGAGTAGCAATATGGGAAAATTGAATCAATCAGAGATAATTCAATAGAACCATGAAACGTTAAGAAGAATTAGTAGAATTGGATGTATGTTACATCTTTGAAGTTATTTTTGCTTCCGACGTTTCCAGAACTATTTTATTTGGTTCCATGTTTTTATCTGTCTCCGAGTCCCCCTAACGTAACGCGCATAGGAGCGCACGTAAAACGCGCCATCTGGACAGGCTCTATTCGAATATTCACGATAAATATTACGTATGGATTGTCATTGAAGTCTGAGACGACATCAAGCACACGTCCAGCCTTGACAGCGGTCACGGTGGTACTGAGGCATGGGTGGCGGGCTCAGCGCCTGCTGTTAATCGAATAAATTAATATTTAACTTTATTGAGAATCTTCATCAAAAGACTAAGCTAACCAGATTCTAGATAAAAATGTTACCTAACTTTAACAATAACTCCCTAGTTGATGTTTATCGTAGCTATCAATATATTTTTATATTAAATTCTGAAACGTGCCATTTTGAAAACATATATTTATTGAGAAAAGTTTCTGCTGTTATGTTTTCAGCTTAGCTGTTAATCTATGTATGAACGTGAAGTAATATGTATTTATAAATTTGAAATGTAACTTGCTCAGAAACATTTCCTATTTCTACTTAAAAATGACCTATTGTCGACATACAGGGCCTTAACGATGAATCAAAAACCAGTTTGTATTCCGTGATACCTACATCAAATCACAACACGCTAATCAGAAAATTTTAGAGTTAAGATGTTTACATAATATGTAAACATCCTAACTCTAAAATATAAAGAAATAATGCTGGACAATCCACATACCTAACATCATAAAGCCCCAATCTAAGAAACCTTTATGTAATGGGTACTGGATGACTGATATACTTAATATAATACATTACATGGATAGATATTTTTATAGTTTACACTAGCAGCGCCTCACGTTTTTACCCGCGTAATTCCCGTTCCCGTCCCGTATGTTTTATAATTCCAGACTAAAATCTATCTCTGTGCCAAATTTTATTTATATCCGTTCAGTAGTTTTTGCGTGTAAGAGTAGGTAACAAACATCCATCCATCCATTGGTACGTACAATCTTTCGCGTTTATAATATTAGAAGGATTAAAAACGCCTAGAACCCAAGTACTTATATAAATTTAAACATCGTAAGTACACATAATATTTGCCTCAAGGCGGGAATCAAAACCGCAACCTTCTGCGTCGCATATTTGGCGACATTTGTTTCTTACCTCTTCACACCAAAATTACTGAACGTATTACACTGAAATTTTCGAGGAATGTTCTGGATATTTTAGATCTAGACATTGCAATAAATTATAAAAAGGTACACTTGTTATACACTGATTTAAAAAAACGCATGAGAAGCATTCATCTTAACAACAATAAAACAAAGAATTTCACAACAGTGAAAAAATCCTGTAGGTACTTATTAAGTTTTTATAATGATAAAAATACCGAGATTTTTTTCTGTAAATAATTAGTTGTTTTATAGAAGGTAATTAATGCATTCATTGATTACAATAAATGGATGATTAGTTTATTATTCTCACAATACGTACTTCGTGAGCCTTGAATCGATAAAACAGTTTTTTTTAAAACGGTTTGCTACCTATCGGTTTTCTTAAACTGCAAAACTGACCGATGTGGCGCGGTGGGCGAAGGTCTGCCTGCAACGCAGGTGGTTGCCGTTTCGATTCCCACCTTGGAAAAAATGCTTGTATAATCTACAAATTATTGTTTATCTGGGTGTTTTCTTATATAATAAGGACAAAAATTGTCTATATGTAATGTATTGTATTAAGTATATCGGTGATCAACCTCTAGTAGGTACCCATAACACAAGCTCCAACTTGGGTCTAGATGATGCTGTGCGGATAGTCCAGTATTATTAATTTATTATTTTGTTGATTTTGCTTTCATTGTATTAAAATAAAGAAGGTACTTTTATACATTTTCTTCATCTTTAAAGGTTAACATACTATCTATAGCATTCAAGAACATAATATGATGCAAAATATAATAATAACCAAAAGTAATATTTTTACTAGGAAATATTTTAATTGCTTCTTTTATGACCTTTGTAATATTTTGAAGCAATAAAACTTGTAATAAACATAAGGTAGATGATGGTGGTGTTGAGTAATTACGTATAAAATAATATTTTAGCTATACGATTTGTACCGCTCTATCCTATATAGTTTTTTTTTTTTTTGTATAATATGGTTCTGTTTCTAATGTTTTAAATTTAAGTTTAATAGTTCTGCTTGTACAACTGTTTTGTCCTAATACACCAAAATAAAATAAATAAAAACTTGAATCCATTTTACCATTTTATGTTTTTTTTCATTACTCATACTCGGAAAGTAGGTCTGAACATGCCTGAAGAGCGGGTTGAAAGTGATACTTTTCCGCCCTAGGGAGAATCGTTTTCAACTGACAGCTATAACGTTACTATTGAACCATGATAGTGGCAGAATAAATACTACTATGTACCTACTATGTAGGTATTTGGAACCTATTTTGGTACAGGAATCTTCATGTTTTGGTTAGGATAGTATTAATTGGTTTGTTTACGTGGTCTAAAATATAGCAGTAGTAGCAAAAACGGTCTTTAAATAAATAATAAATAATTCCGGACAGTTCACACAGCATCATCTAGCCCCAAGCTAAGCAGAGCTTGTGTTATGGGTACTAGATGACTGATATACTTAATACAATATACTATATAGATAGATATTTTTTATTATACATATTAAACACCCAGACCAACGAAACACATTTCTGCAAATCGTGCACAAATATGTTCCGAGGCGGGAATCGAACCCGCAACCTCCTGCGTCGCAGGCGGACCTTCGCCCACCGCGCCACATCGGTCGTCAAAAAAAAGGTCAAGATAAAAAAAAACAGAAATAAGATGTAATCAGTAGATCGTGATCTGCTTATCCGTTTGATATTTTTATCTATAAGTAACATTCATGGGCAATCATATTCTTACTTCCTACTAAAATTATAAACGCAAAAACGTAAAAATAGTGTGATGTGATTTTTTTCTGGTTCGATTCACTCAAAACTCGGTATGAATAAACTATGGGATGAATAATGAAACACGTATTTTTTTTTCAAAAGTACCCCTAGGGAGTGTGCTATAAGTTTCTGAAATTTTTACGAAAAAAAGCTCCGGGTTGCGGGAGAAGCCGCGGGGCGCATCTAGTAAAGAGTAAATCACTATTCATTTCGTGTTTAATTATAATTTAAGGTTCCAATTTCAGTTATCTTTTTTTGTAAGTCTAATGAAATAGGCAACGTTATTTATTACTGAATAAATTGATAAAAAAAAACTAAAAAGGTACTTACGAAATGTCTTCGTTACAAAATGGGGTTGCTTCGAAATCCAAGCCTCCAATATATCAATAGCCTCATCCATCTGTCCAGGTTTATCCAGGTTATACAACCTTCTTACCTCCACCAAAGTATCTGGATTGAACTTCAGATAAGCATCTTCTTGTAACCGCTGCATTTTATCAGGATAACCAACTTTATCGAAATAAAAATTGTGTTATTCGAACTCGCCAGAGCACTTGTTTTGCCGCCACTCGACGCTAAACTGGTATGGCTTTATCTCGCGTTTCTACCGCGTTGGTATGACAAATTAATACAGCCCTTTCAGAGTTTTATTGCGTCTAAATTGTTGGTAAGTTAATAATTACTACCTGAAAGGTTTTTATGGTTGGAATAAAGGTAATGAAGTTAATTAACCCTTGATTTCAGTAGGTACCTAATGATAAATAATTCCCGTTTTTTTATGCACTGGGACTTTTTCACATATTCATGCATTTAACAAATGAAATAAATATAATGGAAGTATTTAAGTTTCAAATAAATTACGCAAATTAAAGTTATTAAACCATAGATAAATATAATTAACCCCATATTTGTATGAGCTGGTAGTCCCAAGTCTTTTTCACAGCTTCAGGTATTTAACAAATAATGAAAATATGCAGGAAATATTTCAGTTTTCAATAAATTTTACTCTTATTTTGGTATAAATAACTAATCAAATTCTAGATTATGATTCTATGTAGAATTTCCTTAACATTTATCTTCGGCTACGTCGTTGTTTTTTTATCTCCGACTCGGTGCAAAAGAGAAACAAGATTATAGTTCAATGAACTCTCACACTAGAGGTCAAACTAATGTTATAGAGAGAGATGAAATTATATTATTGTTTGGCCGTAAGTTTTGACAATAGCTTAAATACATAGTTATGTTACTTAAGGGCTGTGGATTTTGTTAAACATAACTATTATTCGTAGGTAGATACATTGAACTTGATTTATGTTTATTATCAAATACACTATTAACAATAACTGGGTGGTAGATTAAACTTGTTATTATTTTAAATATTATTTACATCTATTGTTATAAGATCTTCGCTTTGATCTTTTACCTTAATCTTCACTTAGTTCATACAATTCCTGTGATCACGCCATGAGTCTTGTCAGTAAACAAAATTATACATGCGCTTAGTAAAAGGTACAAAGAAAATAATGTAATAAAATTACTTCATTACTACTACTGCATTGACCATTGAACAATTCCATTTTACACTTTCAATTCCAAAAATCGTGTTTTACATAAACAGGTACAAAGAGAGCGAGAAAGAGAAGCATTGGTGTTGTTCTAACACGGTTTAAAGGTTTAATCATAATTAGGCAAACTATAAAGTTTATACAATAAATAAAACCGGCAAAGCTCCTATGTTCCGAATCTATGAAAATGGCAAAAATTCATGTTTTAGCCCCACTTAAATAATTACATATTTTATTCAGTCTAGTGATAAAAAAACGGACGGACAGACAACGAAGTCTTAGTAATAGGGTTCCGTTTTTACTCTTTGGGTACGGAACCCAAAAAGCGACCACGTTTGTATGTATTTTGAAAATAAGTCTCATTTTTTTTTAAATAACTTGTCATTAACACTTAAGTCAATTACAACGGAATATTTACCATGATTTGAGTTGATTGAGTGTTCCAATATTTTGGCACATTCAAAAGAACTGATCGTGATAAATATCCCATTTTAAATGACTTTCAATTGAGCAACTTTTAGACTGTTTGCAACCGTCTGCAGTGAGCTCAATAGTTTCAATTGTATATACTAGTTGTTATTTTTTCTTTTCCTTCATTGTAATTTTCGTTGTTAGTAAAATAAAAAAAACAATGACTTTCATGTTGAATGTAATAAACCTACAAGCCTATAAACTCTTTACACATTAACCTACAAGTTCTTATAATTGTTTATGAATTTAACAATCAACACTGGCACAATAACCATTGCGTAAGTTCAGTGTACCAAGACCCTGTTTTAAAAACAATCTTCACCTTTATAATTTTAGTCTTTATCGGGTTTACTGGTTTATTTTTTCTGATATTAACCCAGAAATGTCTTCTGACGGCCGACTTGTGGTTTTTAACCCAATAAACTATGAACTTATAAGAATACTTTTCTTTAATAAGTACCCTTTTTCCTTTATTTGAATACGTTTAAAAGAAATATTTCCGTAGATATAATGTCTACGGAAATACTTAAGTATATTTTTAAATTTCATAAATTGTAATTAGCAGATTTAGATAAAATCAAAAACTTATTACAAAGGTACACATTTTTTTTCCGGCAGTCCACACAACGTTAATTTACATAATAATTATGAATGTAAAGTGGTATTTTTATCGATTGCTTCCGTGAAGTCTAAAATAAAAAAGAGACGGAGATACCTTTAGCCCTGTAAGGATCATATTCTCCAACAAGAGTTCACTCACTCAGGGTTTTATTTTGAAAATTTAATTGATACCTTGTTTATACAGCACCAATAGAAAACAAACCCAGAGTCAAGTAAATCAAGGTTATCGTCATGTTCATTCATTCTTTTGACATTCGCGCATACATAGTACGATGAATGCAAATGAATCGAATATTTACCTCTCTCATATAATTGCACCAGATTTAGCTTTCATATTCAATGAGTCCATTGATTGTGGCGTATTTCCTGATCGAATGAAACATAGTAAAATAACTCCACTGTTTAAATCGGGTAGTAGGTCTGACCCCACCAACTTTAGACCGATATCAGTACTGCCTACATTCAGCAAAGTTTTTGAAAAACTTATTTTACATCAATTGCTCAGGCAGTTCAATGGCAATGACCTGCTACATTGTAAGCAATTCGGGTTTACTCGAGGCAGGTCAACTACTGATGCTGGTGTAGAGTTGGTATCACATATTTTTGATGCTTGGGAGAGGTCGCAAGACGCTTTAGGCGTCTTTTGCGACTTGTCAAAAGCATTCGATTGTGTACACCATAAGACATTAATCAGGAAACTACATCACTATGGAATAAATGACACCTCTTTGGATCTTCTTTCATCTTACTTAAGTGACAGGATACAAAGAGTTGACATTAATGGGAAACGGTCTTCGGGGTCTGTAGTTACTATGGGTGTACCGCAGGGGTCTATCCTCGGTTCTTTCCTGTTTTTAGTTTATATTAACGACCTGCCTGATCTTGTAAAGAATAATCACGAGATTGTATTATTTGCTGATGAGACTTCTTTAATTTTTAAAATGAAAAGACAAACTACAAATTTCGACGATGTGAATAATGCAATCTCAAAAGTTGTCCACTGGTTTAGCGTCAATAATCTTTTGCTTAACGAAACCAAAACGAAATGTATTAGATTTATTCTACCTAATGTGAAACAAGTTAAGGCTGATGTAAACGTGAAAGGAGAAACGTTAGACATTGTAGAAAGTACCGTATTCTTAGGAATCACTCTAGATAGAAAGCTTCAATGGGGCCCACACATAGACAAGCTATCGAAGAGACTCAGTTCTGCAGCATATGCAGTCAAAAAAATCCGTCAATTTACAGACGTGGATACTTCTAGACTTGTTTATTTCAGCTACTTCCATAGTATTATGTCTTATGGTATACTACTGTGGGGGAACGCTGCAGACATTAACACCGTATTTGTGCTGCAGAAGAGGGCTGTTCGTGCAATCTATAATATGGGTCCCAGAGAATCCCTCCGCAATAAATTCTAAGAAATAAACATAATGACAGTACCATGTCAATATATTTATGAAAACTTGTTGTACACTCATAAAAATATAAATAGGTTCACTAAAAATAGCGACATACATAATGTAAATACTAGAAATAAGAATAAACTCGCTTTGCCCACAACTAGATTAAACAAAGTTAATGTATCTTTCAAAGGGCAATGTATACGCTTCTACAACAAAACTCCAAGTGAGTTGCAAAAATTATCGGCAAATAAATTCAAACAAATTATCAAAACTATTTTTTGTAAAAAGGCTTACTATAAAATATCTGATTATTTAGATGATAAAAAAGCTTGGGACGAGTTTTGCTCCAACTCTAAAACTAACAACCTAACAAGGTAAAGGTTTCTTGTTCGCTTCTTTACTTTACCTAAATAGACCGAAGTGAACAATAATCAAAGTGAGCACTTTATTTCATAATTTCAATAATTTTTAACATGTATTTTATGACGTGTCGCAAGCACTTTGAATTTTGAATTGAATTTTGAATTTCTCGCTCCACAGTACTTTGAATAAGTCTATTTCTTTCTATCAGATTTCAAATAATAACGTTCTTGAACGCATTTTACTGACTGTTGTTTAAGTGATTGTCATTGGTATTGGATCTTTTAAAAATACTAACTCAGAGTAATATTACTAAAACCTCCTACAACGTCGGGTTATACTTTTCAAACTTAAACTCAAGGTTCAAGTACTACTTTTTGTATTCGCGTCTGACCCCGAATTAAGCCTGTTAACCTAGCTTGGTGCAAGTGGGTCTTAGAAAACCCTAAACATTAAGTTAAATAAAAAAACGAAATTCACGAGCACAGGGTTAAATTTTATCTAATATATATTGCATTAATAGATAATAACCAGTCGGTGTCAGTTCAATCATACTTTGAAGTACATTCGGCGTAATGTATCTAAAAATCCATAAATAAATCTTCCAGTAACCTCAGGCCATTAAAGAACAATATTGATAGGCGGTGGCTCTTATAATATATCACATCTCTTCTAAAGTCATTAAAACAAAGAAAAAAGAGAGCAAATACTTACACTACTTATTTACCTTAATACTTTATCATGTGTATGTCGCAGACGTATTGTATAATCCGCCGTATTACATTACGGCTAGCCGTTTTGAAAAACAGCGCCGTTTTGTAATTCGGCGTTTCAACGAGTAGCTGGATTGTCATTGCGATACGTTCTTCAATATGTCGGCCCACGTTTAGCCGCATTGATAAACTACTTAATTGTATAGGGTGACCATACTAACAAAAAAAAAACAAAGTTAAAAATGATAATCAATTTTATTAATCGGAAAAAGCTAACAGATTTCTTCTTACGTTATTCCTTACTAATCAAGAATTATTATCATAGTTACTTAATATCAATGGTTTCAATTGTAAATACTAGTTGTAATTTTTCCTTGCTTGTAATTTTCGTTGTTAATAAAGTATTAATATCCTTAATATAATATAAATAAGAAAAACATAATTTTAGAAATTCCTGAAAAAGGTGTTTTTTACAGCTCCTTGTTTTATCTTCACTCCAACTTTAGGTAAAAAAGTGTGCGAATATCCGATCACTAGTTATCAGTACAAAATATAATTATGGTTAAAAATATTATTTCAACCAAAAAGGCAAGTCGTGATTGTCGAGAAAAAAAAATTACTATTTCTAATTTTTAACTTTTAATTTTTTTAATTTTTAATTTTTTTTTAGTTATCGAACGCCGCGGCGGCGTTCGATTAACTGTTTAAGGAATGCTTTTATTTTGTGTATGTGTAGTACTTATCGTTGAACCGCCGCATTAAAAAACGGCGCTGTTTTTCAAAACAGCTAGCCGTAATATTATACGGCGGATTATACAATACGTCTGCGACATGTACATAACCTGCAAACATAAATTTGGATGGATGGGTGTTTGTTACCTCTTCACGGCACATTTACTGAAACGATCGGGCTAAAATTTAGAATAGACTTATTTCTAGGCTTGGAATAAAACATAAGCTACTTTTCAACAATTTTAAAGCCGCGGTGCAGTTATCAAGTCGTGAGGTACTCAACGTATGTTACAGTATCCCGTATACCTCCAGGCACTTAACAACATAATGACGCTTGACCTTGTTAGCAATTTTCGTCATTGACTGTACATTTTTCGTTCAACGGTCCTAAAGGCAAAAAACTAAACTACGATTTCAAACTCAAAATATAGCTCTCGAACGAGACCAATGTCAAGCAAACCAGTTTTTGGTCATCGAAAACCAAGTTGATAATGGGAGTTTAAAAAGTAAGCGAACTTGAACTTGGCCATGGTGCGTAAGAATTAGGGTTTGGGTCCTTTCGCAATTTTATTTGTGGTGTTTTATTTATTTCATTTGTGAATTTTATTTATCGAGTCCCGGGACTTTCAGGTCTCGAGACGAGACAAGATTATCGAATATGGTATGTAATCATTTTCATTTTCAAGTAAATGAAAGAGCCTAAAGTCATCAGTTCATTTCATATGTACATACCTACTCTGTAACCTTTTCTGAAATAAAACGTATTTATTAATTTATTAGATTGATGAACTTGGTCCATCACGTAAATAACTACTGAGTACATAACACAATAAAGCGTTTGCCATGCCGCCATATTGGTTGTTCTGTATTGTTTAGATTATCATTGCGTCTGTGTCAATTCCTCAATTTATGATTTGAGTGTAGTGCGGTTTTTCTTTTGTAACGGCGCTTTTGTAAAATTGTTTTTCAAAAAATACTATTAAAATTCTAAATAGGCTTACAATTCATAAAAAAAATCTTTACCATCGAAGTCACGGAAATCCCCGGGACTTTGTAAGCTGTCTCTTTTCCCGGGACTTTGAAATTGATCGAAAATCCTAAACCATAGTAGGAATCGACCTTCCAATTCAGCTTGTCGAAAGAGCCGTATTAGGACACCTACTATAGGAAGATCAATTTTCTGTGTTTCAACCAACTCCACTGCCATTACCAAAAAACAAGAGTGGTGACACAAAGCCTTTTCTCGTTCAAAAGAGGCATGTTCACTTCATCAGAAGGAGTGATGAAGACTTGAAAGAATTCACAACTTAAACAAATAAAAACGAGTATCTTCCCGCGACTTCACATGCGTTGTTGCTATAGAAACGTTTCAAGGCTTTTTCTTGGGAGCTTATTTTATGAGATAAAAGTAGTCAATAAAAAAAAAGTAGTCAATAAAGTAGTCAATGTTTTATTCCAGGGTGTACTTCGTCTTTTTAATTTCAGCCCGATAAGTTCATTTGTTTTGAGTAGAAGAGAAACAAACATCTATACAAAATTGCAAAACATACGAGTAGAATAAACGAATCATAAATTAAATTAAGTGAATTACGTTAAAAAGGCGTTTGGATTAGTAAGTGGGAGGTAGGTATTAGCGAGTTCTATACAGCGTCCCTTTTAATATGTTTATCCATTCAAGATTGTCTGATAGAGATAGTTTTTTAGCAATAAAACGGCCATTTATCACTTGTCCTTCGTCTTTAAGTTGTTTTGTTGAAAATTTTGTCTATTTTTTTATTGTGCAAAAATTATTGGTCTTTCTTAAAAAATCTAGAAAAATATTCGTTTTTAAGATATCATTTAATATCTTATAGAGGTCTTGAGAAAAACGGGAGATAGTAAAAGTAGTCTGTTATAAACAAATCTGATATCTTATCGGAATATTATCTTGATTTATGCGTTCCTTACGAGTACATTTAAAATCATTGTTGGATGACATCATGCCCCAATAGTACATCATCAGAGTGGATCATCCAGATTTTTTTTCGAGCTGAAATTTATGTTCAAAATCTGAATAGGCATAGTTCTAGCCTTGAATAAGGCTACTTTTTATCCCAAACATCAGTTTCCATTGGATAGAAATAGCCTTGAAATATTTCCGAGGAAACAATGCAAGTGAAGCCGCGGGCAGAAATTAGGTATACTTTCGTTTGAAAAGTCTTTCTACAATAAGTTTTAAAATGAGCTGATTTCTGTATTGTTTTATTAAGTACTCGGGTAATTGGGCTTAATTGGACCAATGTACCTACAATAAAAAACGAGAAAACCAGTTATGTAAAATATTGACGTAGGCCGAAAAATCAAGTGCGTCAGAGGAAAAAACCATCTGTATAATATGTACCTACAACTCGGTTTAACCCTTTAATGCATGTTGTATCAAAAATGAAACAAAAACTTTATCTCGTTCCAGAATAGTTTTTAAATTTATTACTGACTAACAAGGTGTATAAATAGAAAGCAGAATAGTTCACAAACGAAAAAAAATATAAAACAAACGTCAACAGGCCGCCATTTTTAATATAGATGTCATAATTCTTTGATTGGCGGTAGTTTTGGTAATTAGTGAAATTGAAAGTTTTCATCTACTAAATTCAGAAAAATCTTCCGACAAAATGACTCAAAAAAATATAATAATCAAAGGTGAGTGTGTCTTCTATATCGTAGAATAATATTTTTATATGATTTTGGACAGATTACAAAGAAATATAATTTTTTTGTTTGTATCAAAAATGAGACTTCATGCATTTACGACTTGATTTGGATGCATTTTCAATTGTTTTTGCTTGAGATTGTTGTTTGACGTTTTTGCATGTTTTTGTTCTAGAATAGCTCGAAAAACGATTGCTGATAGGGATATCGAAGATTATCTTAGGGAGTTAGAAGATGGTAACCTATCAGAGGATGGCTGTGAGGTGGAAGATGATTTCGGAGAATTACCGTCTCGTGAAGAACTGCGATGCTAGAAGACGATGAATATGAAAAAGAAGAATCTGAACCCGTTGAACAAGACCCTCCGTTGATCGTAGACCCTTTATCGTATGTATATAATGGCCAATTACTAGTCGCTCCCATCTATCTACACATCAACCCTTTGATATGCAAAGACTGAGGTGGAGAAAGCAATCACTTGCATTTCAAGAAGACAATGAAACTATTCCACCACCTTCTAGACTTGACGGTGATAAAATCATGGGTTTTATATACCTAAGAAAGCTTACACTAAAAAGGGAATTGGCGCGAAGGAATAATGAATTTAGCTGAGTTCAGAAAAGAACTTGAAGATACTTTCTGCAAATATAAAACCCACATCCAAACCCCAAGAGGCCGGCCAAGCAGTAGCCGCAATAGTAGCTTTGCAGAGGAACCAGCCCCAGAGTGAAAGAATGTCCTACATGTTATGCCATCAAGATGCATCATACATGATGGGACTGATCATAAGCAAACTAGACAGAACCATCATATGCTATGGATGAAGCCAGGGTGTAAGCTCCTCAGCAGCATTATGTGATAAATGTCAAGTTTACTTATGCTCCAAAAAGAAGTCTTGACTGTTTTAAAAAATGACATTTCTAAATAATTGAAAAAAATATATGTTTCAAAAAGTTCATTATTCTTCTTATTCTTCACATCTCAGGTCTCAAATGCATGTTGTATCAAAAATGATACAAATATTGTTATGCCTAAAAAACCACATTTATATGCTCATGATTTTTTTCGTATTTTTTTTCGTTATCTACGTGTATTTCCTCAAGCAATAATATTTTTTTAGAAATAAAATGAAAATTCATGCATTTAAGGGTTAAACAACAAAAATTTATTTTATAATGTTTTAATTCATTTCTTCAATTATACTAGACGACGATGAGGCGCAGAGAGCGAAGATCCGCCTGCAACAAAGGAAAATGCGGGTTCGATTCCTGCCGTTTGATTGTTGTCCCGAACAATGTTTGCACGATCTGCAAATATTTGTTCCGGGGTTCTGGGTGTTTTCTATATATTATAAAAAAAATATAGTTTATCAGTCACTAGTACGCATAACACAAGCTTTGCTTAGCTTGAAGCTAGATGATGCTGTGTGGATTGTCTAGGATTATTAATTTATTTCTACTGATTGATTGTGATATTCTTTGTTAATAAAATTTCATTATTTATTATAATGATTTTTTGCATCTTGGGTACCTGATGCATGACATTTTTAATTACCAATAAATTATGCTTCCAAGGGCAAAACAAAACTCAGTGCATAATAGTTATCTGTTATCTGTTCAACATGCGAACATAAAATTCAAAACTTTTTTTATTGAGCACGTAAAAAATTATATATATAATATTGAGTACATAAAAAACCTTCAGCAAGCGAAACACTAGAATAGAGTCACGAGCGTAGCGAGACGTGAAGTTCAGCATTTTTTTTAGATTAAGTCACTACAAATGTGGCTTTATTTTTGACATCACTAGCTCAAATTCCAAATTATAGTAAAAGTAGGTTCAACTAAAATCTTTGTTTAAGTGTTGAACAAAAACTACTATCTAACAAACATAATTATCTCAAAAATCAGTATGCCGGCTTCTATTTCGGACAACGAATTACGAGTAACATTGCGGCTGTCCCAAACCAAAACCTAGTAAGAGACATTTGAAAATTTTACAGGAGAAGCGAAACAAACTTTTTTACGTGCCTCTTCAATAGTATGAAATTTGATGAACTATTTGTTCGTGATTAATTGGTATAAATTTTTTTTCTACAAGTAGAGAGTATTAAAATCGAAAAACTGTAGCACACACACGTTTTATGAGACTTACTACATAAATATTTTCAGACGATTAATCAAGAAAAAAAATCAAAAACCTAGTATAGTCTCTTACTAGGAATTTAAGTTGGAAGATTGGATTAGTTGAATTAGTGTTCGTTTCTAAAAACCTAGTAAAAGTTTTACTTAAATTTGGCTGACCTGACTTAGCTTGATTTGAAATAAAATAATAAGTAAATGATACAAAAAATATATCAAAAAAGACATTTATTAAAATGGCACTGGCAATACTAATAGCAGTTGTGTCCTATTTGATTGTTCTAAGGGTTACATCTCGTCCGAATGAAAACTAGCCCTTGGACGAGTTCTCCTCTTCACTTATAGATTGGGGTACAACTCGTCCGAGTCCCAAATCTGGTGATTTTAGATTCGGACCAATTGTACCATAAACCAAAAGTGTTTTTTTTTAATTTACAACCATTTTAAATGATGTATCCAACGGCCTCCGCTTTTTCAAAGCATAAGTTGGAAAGATCTAGGTATAATATCGCAAAATAAGCTATCAAACTAGAAATTGTAATATCTCGCTAACTACCGATCGTAGAGCACCAGTTTGTAACGGTTCTTTATAAGTTTATAGTACTCGTCAGAATATTTATCTCTTTAAATAATTATCTCAAAGAGTCGTGCCGTCAAATTATTTACTGTTGTTTATTTGTAGGTACAGAGTTTTTAGTGAATCGAACCAAGGAATAATACTTTTCCATAGAAACTTAATCACAATTTACAATCACTCGAATCAGTGGATGATTTATGAAAACTAGCATTTGTTACTCTAGATTTCAAACTATTTGCATACCAAATTTCATCTAAATACGTTAAATATGTAGTTATGGAGATATTTCTTAACAAAAATTCACAAAGACTTGAACATTTGTAATAATCCTACGTACGGATGTATCGATGGATGTTTGTTCCTCTTTCAAGCAAAAACTACTGAATGGATCGGCCTAAAGTTTGGAAAAGACGTAGTTCTAGTCCTGGAATAACACAAAGGCTACTTACTTTTCATCTCGTAAATCCCATCATAAACTTCAACCACACTTTTCAGATTAACCTGAACAAACTGGTGCTCTACGATCGGTAGTTACCAAGATATTACAATTTCTAGTTTAATAGCTTATTTCACTTATATAGATCTTTCCAATTTATGTTTTCAAAGAGCGGAGTCCGTTTATATATCATTTAAAATGGTTGTATATTTAAAAAACACCATAAGGAATCCTAAAAAGTAATGATGATCTTCTTTCGGACGAGTTGTCCACTTCACTTTTGGTTTGGGGTACAACTGGTCCGAATCTAAAATCAGCAGATTTGGGACTCGGACGAGTTGTACCCCAATCTAAAAGTGAAGAGGACAACTCGTCCAAGGTCGAGTTTTCATTAGGACGAGGTGTACCCTAACCCCCCTTAACCACGCCCACTACGCATCGAGTTGCTGTGTTTTGTATGAGCATTTTTGATATTTTAGGTACAATTATATAACATTATTTTCCAATTCGAAAACTTAGTAATAGCCAATCTCAAATTGAAAAACCTAGTAAGTAGTAATTCCAAACTCAAACACCTAGTATGAGCACCATTTACGAGGTATTTGGATTTGGAAATGTTACATGCTAGGATTTTGATTTTGTTTCGCAGTGTAGCAAGTGGACTTACTAGGATTAGTGGGTCTCGTAGCTTTGATTCTAAATGAGATGGAAATACGGTTGTTTTTGCATAACACGCGGCTCAAAATTCAAAAAATGGATGACGAAAAAAAACGTTTCCAAAAAAATATTTCTCTTACTAGGTTTTGGTTTGGGACAGCCGATTGCCATTCAAAGTGGAATTGCTCCAAGCATTCTGGTCACTCTGCCTTCTGGTGATGGCTTAGAAATTTAGGAGTTTGTTACAAATGTAAATACTAGCTGTAATTTGTCATTTCTCAACAATCATACTTATGTTTTTATTATATGAAAATCGTTAAATGGATGGACGGACGTTTGTTACCTCATGAGGCCAAAACTACTTAACGAATCGGACTGAAATTTTGAAAATACTTCATTGGTATATGCCTGGAATAAAACAAAGGCTACTTTTCATCATATTTTAAGCGGGTGGAGCCTCGGGGTGCAGCTAGTTTACTATTAAACGTTTCCATATATTGGTATAAAAAACCAAAAGCGAGTATGTGTGATATTTATAAATAAAAACCAAACTAAATTACCCTTTATATCATTTATTTCAAAAATCTTAAATAACTAGGTACATCTATGAATACGAAAAAAATTAAAATAAGTGCATAAGAATAAAATTTATTGTGTGTCATAGTATCTACATTGAGCATTATTTATCACATACTTAAAGTGCTCATTAAAATAATAAATGTTTATGATACAATGTAGATAGGTAGGTTAATAGTTAACACGTAGCTAGCTTCATACATTGTATCTTAAACATTAGGTGCGTTTATTTGAATACTTAAAACACTTAAAAAACACTTAAAAAAAATAACTAGAGGTACATAGATTTTTTGGAGTTTTTAATATAAGGGTTTCGAAAATAAATCCCGCTGAAATATCTATATTTTAAACCATAACTACATAGTTTTTTTGGAGTTTTTAATATAATGGTTTCGAAAATAAATCCCGCTGAAATATCTTTATTTTAAACCGTACCTATTGAAATAAAGGCATCTTTTGGATGAATAGCAGAAGTTTGAAAATATTGTGTCTTTGTTCATTTATTTATGTACCAAAGTAATACTATTAGTATAATAAATATATATAATAATATTATCGCTGCAGAAAATGTTATTGGTCATAAATTAGCTTGTTACAGCAATTTCTTTGAATTTTATGTAAAATAATATTTTAAAATTAAACTCCCGCTCTGCATCAAAAATGGTGTTTCTTACATTAAAACGTAGCAACAATGTTCAAATAAAATGTTTCGAAAAAAAATCAGGCAGTTGTAACAATACGTCACTTTTGTTTTGTAAATGACCTACTGGGTAATTTCTTTTAGAAATTTGTATTTATCCTTTATTTTTCTTATTGTTAATTAATAATTTTGATAATTGACTTTCGTGTTTATTTGCCCATTGATTATTTAAATAATTATTTTGATAACTACTTAGTGTTGCATCTACTATAATATGTTTTATTTGTAATAAAAGAGGAAATAGTGTGCGTACCTAAATACCTATAAACATTCTTTTGAAAATTTGCCATAGCCATAATGCCAAGCTTTTTCTATCAGTTATATTTAATCTACAGTAATTGTTCTGAAACTGCCAGTAATTCCCAGCATATCGTCTTTATAAGGCTTGTCGCCGATTCTTCGCGATTCGTCCACCAATGCCTTTGCCATTTCTTTGTAGTGTGCAATGTTTTCCTCTCTGCTAATTTCGGCCAAGTATGTATCTGAAAAAGATGCAAAATAATAATAAATTAATAATGCCGGACAATCCACACAGCATCATCTAGCCCTAAGCTAAGCCGAGAGTTTGTGTTATGAGTACAAGATAACTTATATACAAAGGTAATAAAGTGCATAGATAGATAAATTAAAGGACATATAAAACGCCGTGGACCCCGCTCAAATATTTGCTCATCGTACAAAAATTTGTCCCAAGGCGGGAATCGAACCCGCATCTCCTGCGACGCAGGCAGACCTTAGACCACTGTAGCGACATCTAGCATGATGTCAGCTGAACTGTAATGTGCTGAAAAGTAGATCACGTGACCCTAATCCTTGGTCGCGCAAACGCTGGTTTCAACAACATCTGGCCTATATAGAACTTTCCGACATCAACTGTCGGTCGAAAAGACCCCGGGTAAGTGGGCCAGTTGCAATTCCACCTTAAACCCCAAAACCACCAATCTACATTGGTATTCAAATAAAAATCTAAGTATTAACTTACCACATAAAGTATGAAGCGATCCAAGGTCTCCACCAAACTCTTTGGGCAAGAACTCTTTAGGCAGTACCTCATGCAGCGTGTCCACATCCAAGTGGACAAAGAGCCGGTCCTTCATTTTAGCACTGAACACCTGCCTAGCTATACTCAATAGCAGTTCCACAGCTTTCGAGGCAGTCAAGAAGTGGAATGCTTTTATTCTCATGTGGTAGCCATCCTGAAAAATAGAATTATTAATATCTAGCGACCCGCCCCAGCTTTGCACGGTTTTATTAAACGTATACACCTTTCTCTTGAATCACTCTATCTATTAAAAACAACCGCATCAAAATCCGTTGCGTAGTTTTAAAGATTTAAGCAGTCAAAGGGACTTAGGGAAATAGGGACAGAAAAAGCGACTTTGTTTTATACTATGTAGTGATATTCACAAAATAAATAATACAATATGATGAGTTTCTGGCTTGCGCATCAGCATTGCCATACGCGTGGTAATGCAGCCAGTTTCTTGGGCACGCCTCCGACTGGTGGACATGGAACAGTTGAGCTACCTTGTCTGCAACCCTAGTCACCGGCTGCTTGAGCCTAGCTTTGAGGCCGATGATCCACGTGGTCGTGAACCTCGATTCTCAGTTGAGTTAGACAGTAAGATTAAACTATATACCTACCTTTTCCCACTTCTAGTGTAGTACCAAGAGACACTTAGATACGTAGGAAGGGAACTCATGTATTTCATGTTTCTTATAAAGACGTCGTTTTCGAAAATCCTGAAAACCTTTTGCCTACTATTTCAACCAAGGCAATAGAAGCAACATCTATTGCATCATGCTGAAACAGGGACCGTTTTGTGACTCAAGCAAACTGTGATATATTGTATTCATATAACAAATAAAGTTTTTATAAATAAAGTTTCATATCTATACTTATAATAAAACTGTAACAGGTCCAAATCTGTACATTGAAGATATTTTGAAATTTTTTTTTGGAGGGCACTCTATTATCGATACTCAAGCCAAAACTGTAATTTTTTTCATTCATGTCTGTCTGTCTGTCTGTCTGTCTGTCTGTCTGTCTGTCTGTATCGTAAACGCGCATCACGCCGAAACTACTTGATGGATTTAAATGAAACTCGGCATGATTATAGGTCATACTACGAGGAAGGACATAGGATACTTTTTATCCCGGAATTCAGTAAGGTTCCCATGGGAGAGGGTATGAAAGTAAAAATCCTTTACCGCTCATCACGCCGAAACTGCTGAATGACTTGGAATGAAACTTGGGACGATTTGAGTTCATACTACAAGGAAGGACATGGGATACTTTTTATCCCGGAATTCGGTAAGGATCCCCTGGGAGAGAGGGTGAAAGAAAAATTCTTTAATGACTTGGAATGAAACTTGAGACGATTTGAGTTCATACTACAAGGAAGGACATGGGATACTTTTTATCCCGGAATTCGGTAAGGTTCCCCTGGGAGTGAAGGTGAAAGAAAAATTCTGTAATGACTTGGAATGAAACTTGGGACGATTTGAGTTCATACTACAAGGAAGGACATGGGATACTTTTTATCCCGGAATTCGGTAAGGTTCCCCTGGGAGAGAGGGTGAAAGAAAAATTCTTTAACCACGCATCACGAGGGAAGTGAATGAATTCGAATGGAACTCGGGACGATTGGACATGGGATACATTTTATCCCGGAATTCAGTTTGGTTCCTCTGGGCTATACGGGTTTTCAAAATTTCTCACAGCATTTGAACGACGCGCGCGCGTCGTTCAGATGCTGTGAGAAATTTTTGAAAACCCGTATAGCCCAGGGGAACCAAACTGAATTGAACTGATAAACGCGTAAGTTTGTAAGGATGAATGGATAGATGGATGGACGTTTGTTACTCTTTCACGCAAAAACTGCTGAACGGATCTGGATGAAATTTGGCACTGAGATAGATTATAAGCTGAAATAACACATAGGCTTTATTTTATCCCGAAAATCCCACGAGAAAGGAATTACGCAATGAAATAGCGAGTACTCGAAATACTAATCATGCGCAGACGAAGTCGCGGGCACCAGCTAGTAACAAATAAAGTTTTTCTATTTCTATTGCTACTCTTGCTAGCGAGCGCCTTCGTAGTAGGCAATAGAGACAAAAACTATTGCTAGCTCTTTTGACTAGGCAATAGTTTATTTATTAAATCATTTTATTTACGCAAAAAGGATCACCAACTTGTAAATAATTTTTTAACCTTTTTGTCCTAAATCACTTTTAAAAAAATATTTATTATTACTTTTGTCATTTTTGACAAAATTTCATACTGTTCCGGATATAGCCCGCTATTAACTTTAAGCTAACGTGTCGCAGTAAATACATAGAAATCCAACTAACCATAACGAATTCCATGTATCTCTTCAGTTCACTTAAATTGATTTTTGAAACTAGCTCTATCATGCTTAGATCCCTGAAATCCATAACGCATTCAAAACCGGTACTGTAGTCATATTTTCTTATATGCTCCAATGCCTGAAACAATGAAAAATAAAGGTATTCATGAAAAAAACAAACAACTGCGCATCATACAAAATAGCCTAAAGCTAAAGCACCGGAAGGGATCGATAAAATATTTAAAACATATACATAAAATTTTATACGTATTTCTTGTTCAACAGGATACTTATTAATATAAATTGCGTATAATTATTTTTGCCATTAAAATTTTTATTGAAGAAAAATCAAGCGTAATTTGTTGTTTAAATTAAAACTAGTTTGAAAATAATTTTGGTTACGCACAAAAAGTGAATAATTGGGCAGTGGGTTGTTTTAAAATGATTAACTTAGCAAGTATGGGCTGATAAAATGTACCTACCTACCTAAAAACACAAAATGTTTCTGCTACAGTAATTATGCATCGATGCTTTTAATTCCTTTTATTTTAATGCTAGTAGCGGTCCGCGGCTTCGCTCGATTTTTATCTTTGGAAACGTTTAAAGGTTACTCTATCTCTTGGGATCTTCTTTCTCTTTATTTATGGGATGAAAAGCCATTTTTTTACTCTAGGTCTAGAACTACATCTATTCAAAATTTCATCCCGGTCTGTTCAGTGATTTTTGCGTGAAAGAGTAACAAAGATCCACATAAACAAACTTTCGCGTTTTTGATATTAGTAAAGGGGCGTCTAAACGGGCTATATTTTACGACAATTTGTGGCTGCAATTATTGGCAAACATTGCCCTGCCATCAAAAAAACATTTTAGTGCATTTTATGGCTGTGCAATCAATTGCAGGCAACATTTGTTTTTCAGTTTCCAAGAAATTTATTCATTTTAAAATTCTCCGTCTCATATCGATTATTAACATAGCTCATTGAATTAGCAGATTGGGCAGATTGTACAGCTAGGTAAAAACAATTTTGAGAAGGAGGCCAAGAGGAGGATCCAGCTGGGCTGGGCAGCATTTGGGAAACTACGTCAAGTCTTCTCTTCATCCATACCGCAATGTTTGAAAACGAAAGTTTTCAATCAGTGCGTCCTACCCGTAATGACCTACGGAGCAGAGACGTGGACACTCACGGTAGGGCTGGTCCACCAGTTCAAAGTCGCCCAGCGAGCTATGGAAAGAGCTATGCTCGGAGTCTCTCTGAAGGATAGAATTCGTAACGAATACATCCGACAGAGAACCAAAGTTATCGACATAGCTCAAAGAATTAGCAAGCTGAAGTGGCAATGGGCCGGCCATATCTCGCGAAGAACCGACAACCGTTGGGGTAAACGTGTTCTTGAGTGGAGACCGCGACTCGGTAAACGTAGCGTAGGACGCCCTCCGGCCAGGTGGGATGACGATCTGCGAAAGACTGCTGGCAGATGCTGGATGCGTCAAGCTGAAGACAGGGCGCAATGGCGCTCATTGGGGGAGGCCTATGTCCAGCAGTGGACTAATATAGGTTGATGATGATGATGATGATGATGATTGAATTAGCAAGCTGAAGTTGCAATGGGCCGGCCATATCTCGCGAAGAATCGACAACCGTATACCGGGTAGACGTGTTCGAGAGGAGACCGCGACTTGGCAAACGTAGTGTAGGGCGCCCTCCGGCCAGGTGGGATGACGATCTGCGAAAGACTGCTTGCAGATGCTGGATGCGTCAAGCTGAAGACAGGGCGCTATGGCGCTCATTAGGGGAGGCCTATGTCCAGCCGTGGACTAATATGGGCTGTTGATGATGATGATGAAGACATCTAGGCGGATTTTGGGCATTGAATAATGCATTTCCTACTAATTTAGTTTGTACAGCCCTAGCTGTAGATACTTACATTAATTCCAAAACTGTAGCATTTGGTCAAAAACTGTGCGTCGAAATCAGTATTCAGCATCTTAGCTACGTAAACTCTTCGGTACTCTTTCGTCATTTTAGGTACCATGGTGTGAATACTGGAAATAGAAGTTTTTAATTAATTACAAAAGATAAAAGTAGAGTGGAAGAAATGGTTTTACCAATTTACATTCACATCTGCTCCGTCATTTCAGCGACTAGAATTTTATTAACAAACATACACATACAAATTTTGCTGCAACTAATACTTTTTTAATAAGTTGTATATAGAAACCAATTAAACATTATAATCGTGACTAATAAGATTCGTGTTTATTTAATCCAATATGTTAATAAAAGACATAAATAAATTATTTCGGACAAGCCACCTATCATGTATTACTTAAATACTTATGTTTTAAGTATATCAGATATCTAGTTCCCAAAACAAACCCTGATTAGTTTGGGGTGTACACATTGCTATGTGAATTGTCCACCAATAATTATTTATTTATTTATATCGTGAGGGATCAGCAGAATTTTATTTGTAGGTTGATGTACAAAAGCTATCTTCGAGCGCGTTAAAATCTTTTCTACGGCCGCTTTGCAAAGTTTAAAAAATAAATATTGTATAACATACACACACATAGTATAAAGGATAACGATGTGTTATTTACCCAGCAATATTTATTATTTAATGTATGTAGTATGGGGCCGTATCAGTGTATTCTCACTTCCGAATAAATCTTTGTATCCAATAAAGTACATAAAAATATGAATTATTATTAATTATATTTTATAAAATATGAATTTATTATGAAAATAAGTTTATATGATCTGAACTAATATTTAGTAATTCTGCTTATTTTAAAGTAAGATGATGCTGTTTGGAATTTCTTCCAGTAACGCTGGCGTCATACAAAAGTGTTTTTTATAATTATGGAGGCATATACTTACTAAGCAGTTTTTATTCCATCATCTGATACCAAGTACTTCAAATCGTATCGAAGAAAGAAACTATTTGGAATAGACTTCATGGTGAAAAGGCAATCCATCTGCTTCTTAGTTCTTTCCACGGAACCTTTATTGAGAATGATCTGACGCTCAAGAAAATCACGCGCTGTGGAAAAAAACATTTTATTTATTTATTGAAAAACCCGAAGCTTATTTGTACAGAAAAACAGTGAAATATATCCTAGAAAGCTCAAATTAAAGTTTTCATACATACTAATCAACATGAACTTGACAAAAGGGAATGAAATAATGAATGATCTATTGTTAACTCATAAAAATAGACTTCAAACTAAACTTAATGCATCTTTAACCTTTGATTGCAATCACATGAATACGTAAAACGAGTGTGTTTATCGCAAATCTAAATTAAGGTTTAAGAAGTTTGTAACCACGACCATAAGAATAAATAATCCACGTCCCAACAAAACTTAAGTTTTTAAATTTCGAATCGGCTAAAATTTTGTACTGGTAAACGTAGTTTATAATCTAAATAATAATTTACATAGGGTGGAACCGCAGACAAAAGCTCGCAGCAACCGTCTGCAGTTAGCTCAATGGTTTCAATTGTAAATACTAGTTGTAATTTTTCTATTCCTTTGCTTGTAATTTTCGTTCAAAGCTTGGATATCCATAAATAAATGGCTAAAACAAAAGCAATGTTTTTTATGCATACATGTTGTATTTATTTTGGTTTATTTGCAGTAAACCAAATAGATGGCAGTCCTAATGTGCCTCGGAATAAGGTCTTAAATGGTCGTCGGTGCCTCGAAAGAGCAATCATTCACTACAGAAGCATACAAACCACAAAATGTCATCCCATGCAGTCTATGGACCTACCTAACTACGTTGTTAGAAAAACCCTGTTGAAATATTTAATCATTGAACTCAATACAATAAAATACAAAAATTCTTTATTGTACACCAGAAGAAAAGATTACAAAAAGGAACATAACAAAATACAAGTACAATGGGCGGCCTTATCGCTTAGAAGCGATCTCTTCCAGGCAACCTTTGGATGGAAAGAATTATGTGAATTATGTGAACTCAAGTAAGTGTCTTACGATCGTATAAGTATATTATACTTTTCCGTCTTAAATATTATTTATTTTAGCTCAGTAATAAAACGTAAATATTTTCTGGGTGATTTATAATATCTTACAATATATAAGTAAATCAAAGATTTAACAAAAACAATTACAAAAAAAATCATGAGAGGCCTAAGTCTAAATACCGACCTACGGACTGGTAAAGGCTAATAATGTGATAACTACCTGATTAAATAAAAATTATTCAAATAACAATTAAGCTATATCCTGCATATGATATTTTCAGACATACAGTTCCGACATTACGAAATAATTTAATATATCATTGTTTGTTTCACTTCGTTGATTATTTACCTGCCCACTTAACCTTCGCAGAATTAAAATTAAGATTAAAAGCCTAATTGAAGGTCTCAGCACCTGTTTTAATTGGCAAAAAATTGCCCCAAAATACAAATAAGATCTTTGAGTTGTTTTTTTTTTGTCAAGTTTTTAATTTTAGTCTCAGATAGTAGGTACCTATTCGATGATACGTAGTGCATTACCATTTTATGACTTTAGAATTATTTGAAATCACACTATTTTTTTAGTGCCCACGGCTTCGCATGTGTAGATTTTTTTTTTTGCTTGAAAATCTGTTTAATTATTCTGCTATCTGAATAACAACCCTGGGTCTGAGACAAAATTCAAATTTAAGGACCAATCAAAGGATTCATCTGTTTTTAATATAAAAATGGTATAGATAGGAACTTGGGTCGTAAAAATAGTGATTATGGCAAAATCACACTTCTGTTGAAAATTTGTATAAAAATTTCGTAAAAATAAGTATAGTTATTAGAATAGGGGATGAACATAAGTATGAAAAAATTTACGGTTTATGCTGCTCAAAGTCATGCCGACGAAGTCGCGGGCACTGCTTGTAAAAAATAAAACTAAAATAACTTGGAACTTAAAATAACTTCAAAGTTGTTCTTGACTTTTTTTCCGAAAGGACTAGGTACTAAGCTCTTGACCTCATAATTATGGCCATGGCAACGTTGCCGGGCTTTTGGCGGGCGCAGAGGGCAGCTCAGAACACTCACACCGGTTATGTCAGATTGGGGCAACACCACTTGGCTTTGGCTATTACGTGGCGGACCAACATTGGTCGAAGTGGCGCGACGAAGGTCCGCCTGTGATGCAGAAGTTTGCGGGTTCGATTTGCGACTTGAGACAAACTTTTGTATGATTAGGTATTTTGTTGACCTCAAATGGCCATGGAAGCGTTACCGGGCTTTTAGCAGGCGCAGAGGGCGGCTCAGGACACTCACACCGGTTATGTCAGATTGGGGCAACACCACTTGGCTTGAGCTATTACGTGGCGGACCAACATCGGTTGATGAGGAGGATGCGTTTCCGACTTGGATGAAGCCTTTGTACGATTTTGTACGTTGTTCTGTATGCAAATATTTGTCCTGGGTTTTTTTTGTGTTTTCTACAATTTTTTTTTTCTATTTTTATCTGCAATCAGTCTCTTGACTATGAGCAAATTTGGTTTTCTACATATTAAAATAATATCTCTCTATGTATTTTTTTTATAGGTATATTAGTCAACTAGTACACAAGTTTATAATTTTATTATAATTATTTAATATTATTTTTATACCTACTTTTTTCCGGCTCATGAATTCACACTACATTTTCCGTGATAAAATGTAGCCTAATCCTTTCCCTGGATATCATTTACCACCCTGCCCAATTTCATTTCCTATGATCCTTTAAGATTTCACTATGCCGTGTAGTGACAAAACGCTTTTATAAAATTACTTACAATTGCAGTATAAATCTGCATGTATATTTTTTTTACTCACAGAATGCTCTAACAGTGAAATGGTTCTGCTTCTTCAGCCATTCTTCCAATGAATCTATAGCTCTATCGATGGCCCCTGGCGTCTGCAAGTTGTATTGCGTTCTGATATACGTCAGGGTGTCAGGATGGTATTTAAAAAACGCGTTCTCTGGTAGGGAGTCCACCATTGTGTCTGGAACAAGTAGTTTAAGTTAAAAAAAATATTTAAAAACAACAAAAGAATAGAAAAAAATGAAACAAGTACATTCAATTGAAACCACTGAGCTAACTGCAGACGGTTGTGAACAGACTAAAGGTAGCTCAATTGAACCATGACAATACCAGTTGAAAGCGTCGTTAAAGAAAATGGAAAAACAAAAATGGAATGAAGAAAACCCGGACAATTGCGAGTCACTTACGGAAAGTTCCGTATCATAGTACAAACTATTTTGCAACATAAATAAAAGAGACCCAGATAAATTATCAAAAAAATGACGTGGTCACCTATATTAGTACTGAACTCGATCGACGTTTAGTAACTTTAATAAGCAACGTGATATGTGATATTTGTTAATCTAACGGCGATAGTAAAATTATCTTCATTTTATTAACTAGACTTAGGTAGACAATAGTTTATTTTACAATACGAAAAATAGTTTAAGTACAATAAGGCCCTCGTATTCCTCAATCTGCCTTCAAAATTGGCACGCCTCTGCATTAATTAGATAGATACATAGTAATACATAATTATTGTCCAGCTGTGGACTAATATAGGCTGATGATGATGACAATGACAATGATGACATAATAATATTCTACTTAAATTTTTACTATGTAACTGTCTACCTTTTACAGTTTAAAAGAAAAATTTGTAGCAAAAATTGCAAAAATCGAGTTGTTGCGATAATTGTTTAAATTAAGGGAGCTTTCCTTGTCTTTGGATATGATTTTTTATAGTGGCTTAAATGACGCAATTAAAATTTCATCTTCCTATCTTTTATTATTCAGGACTTAGATCCGATGCCAGACAGGCAAATAGCGGGTGCCATTTTCATCTTTGAACCCTAAATAATATTTAAATGGTTGGTTAGACCTTAAAAACACACTATTTTGTAATAGCTCTGTGAAGTAGTTATTATAACACAATCTCTGAATCATCTAGTCCAAAGCTAAGACTTGGATAAAGTGTGTATTGTCCAGCATTATTATTAACTAGCTCACTTAACGAAAATGATAAATAGACAATTTTTATACCCATTGACCATGTCATTGGGTGACACAAAAAGTGGGGGACACTTCAAGATACATTAATTTATCCTTACAAAAAGACAATTCCACAAATTAACACGTTAGGCTTTCTTTAACCCTGCATAGAACGTTAAAAATGCTGATTACCAAGCTCAAATTTTAATTTAACCAACATCATTATTTTCTGGAATTTAAACTCAAACGAAAATCATCAAACAAAATGACACGAGAAAATATACATTTAACATGGACTGACACTACAGCATCAGAAATAGTAAATTTATCAGAAGGCAAACTTAAAAAAGCTTAATTTCAAAAGTTTCACCTTTATTCTACGATATAGATCATAACAAAATCTGTAAAATCAATAAAATAATATAGTAAACAGTGGAATTTTATACATATTTTAATTTTTACTAAGAAACTTACCTTCTTATATTTCTTAAAACAACACTTGAACCAGCCTCGATCGGTTCGATATACCAACTGAACTCACGCGTCGATCTGTCACTACTTTAGCAGAAATACAAACACATTAAAGAGATAATGAATTGTAATATATGTATAAAAGCGACGTCAGAGATGAAAAAATCCGCATAAGCAAGGCGCTACACCAGATAAGTGATCTACCTATTTAGTTTTATTTTTACTTACAACTGGTATTAAAATAGATCAGTGGAGCTAACTCTAGACGTTTTGCATCCGTTTGCGATTAACTCAATTGTTTCAAATAAAAACTACTACCAGTTTTAATTAAAGTCTATTCTTTGTTTGTAATTTTCTTTTTTAATAAAGATATTTTGACTTAGGTACGACTAAATTGTTTTGACTTTATATTTTTTATGTGATTGTTTTGTGGGTTTTCTTAATACCTACTTAAATAAATGTAACTACCAAGGTAACTGTAGGTAGATTTACTGGCGGATTTTCGAAAACGCCAATTTTTTTCATTGTTTCATGCCACGTTAATACGTTTATAAATATCACGGTTTCGTTATGTACTTACTTTAAGGTTAGTTTAATTTATTAAAATTTAAAAAATTACCTATGTCCAACATGACCTTATACTTAACACAATACAACAATAACAACACAAGCTTATAAACATACCTGCTGGATTCAGGACTCCTCTAATAAAGCCCAGAATTATATTAGATATCCGTGAAAACCGTTAATTTATGTTTTGTATTAGTTATTTCAATGATTTTATATACAAATAGACTTCTGGCTTTCCAATAAATAAATTTATGCCTTGTAGTTAATGCCTTGATTTCCAGTTGGGTCGCGAATGGGCATTGCAAGGCACAACTTCTTTCGCGCTGCCGACGCTCCTGCCTGTTGACTGAATTTAGATGGGACGGGAATTGGACTGGACATTGAATACAGCTGCGTAATCAGGTAGTTGGGTGAAAGAAAAAAGTGAGGAAGGAAAGAGGAAAGAGTTTTGAGGTACTACTACCATGCGGGTTTGAAGGGTTAAAGTATTAATACTTAGATCAGTTAGTGGTGACGCAGCCTAAGCGAATCCAGACAGCTATCAGACAGATACCTGGAAGATTCACCTTCTGAAGTCACTATTACAGGAAATACCTACCTCGTATGCATTCTTATTTTAATTTGCAATATTATGAATTTTAAGAGATTTAAAACCAGTATTAGAAGTATTTAGGAGTCAAAAACTAATCTGAGAAGTATAATATCAGAAATGAATATTAGAAGTCTAGTATTAAAAATGAATAAATAATTATATTTATAAAAATTTGTTGTAGGTACGCTCGTAAAAATATCAATTTGTTTCCTATAAAAAAATACATAACGTAAATACTAAAACTCGCTTTGCCCAAAACAAGACTAAACAAGGTTAATGTATGTACATATGTATCTTTTAAAGGTTCGCTTCAACAACAAAACTCCAAGTGAAAATTATCAGTATAAAAATACAAACAAACTATCAAAATCAATGTAAAAAGGCTTACTGTTAACTATCAAATCATTTAAAATATAAAAAAGCTTAGAGCGAGTTTTGCGCCAACTCGGAAACTAGCCTTATTTTACTTACTTGAAGGTTTTTCGTTCGCCCTTTACATTATTGCCTTAAATGATTGAAGTGTAGCAAAATCAAAGTTATCACTTTATTATCACTACTTTATTTGTAAAGAATAAAAAGCGTTATTTTGAAAGTTGTGTTAAAACTATGAATCCAATATTTAAAGTAGAAAAATAAACTTTTCTTACAACTAGGCTAGTCTTAAGTTTTGCACAACATAAAATTTATGAAACTGTCAGCAAAGCTGATAAAAGAAGTGAAGAAAGAGAGTCGAGATATTGATAATATAATAGATAATTGTTCATTTTTTATCTTGCTATTATAATAAATGGGAAAGTCTGTGTAAAATGTTTGTTACAATTCACCTTTGTTATTTAAATGAAATTTGGTATTTAGATAGTTTAGAACCTAGAATACGACATAGGCTATTAAAATTCGTAAATGTTTACCACTGAGCGGGTTAAATAGGGTGGTAAAGTTTGTGTGGAAAATAATTTTTCCTTAGTTCGATTCACTCAAAACTCGGAGGATAAACTGTGGAGTGAATAATTAAACACGTATTTTTTTTATTTTTTACGCAATAACCCCTAGAAGGTGTGTAATTTATTTCTGAAATGAGTACGAAAAATAAATTCTGGTACGCGGGCGAAGCCGCGGGGCGCATCTAGTTAATAATGTGAAAAATAATACAAGTAAGTAACCGAGAACTTATTATTTTAATTTTTATTTCGAGGTAACTTTCTTGTCACTGTGGCCATGATAGGTTTATTGTAATCGCCACTTTAAGTTGTGTCTGAACTGAACAACAAGAGATTTTAATCTTAATTATGTACCTACCTACTGTGAGATTGTATATCTTTTTTCAATTATTCAATAAACCGAGTTCAATGAACATTTAGATTTAAAACCGTGAACAATTCACTATCAAGTTCTTTGAAATTAATCCAAAATAACACAAAAGAAGATAAACATCAAAAAAAATATAACAGTAGGTATAGAATTTGTTTCCCTATCTAGTTGCGCCCCGTGGTTTTGCCTCAATTGATAAACATATTAATTTTTTGATCATCCCACGGGAAGTGCATTTTTCCGGCATCAAGCTTATGTTTCAATCCAAAAAATAAGCTAGCCTGATATTAAATTTCATCCAAATCCATTCAGTAGTTTGTGTGTAAAGTACAAGTAAAGTACACAAACACATACTTACAAACAAACTTTCGCCTTTAAAATATTTATTTGATTTGCTACGCTACAATAACAAAAACGTAACTCGTTTGGCCAAATTACTGTAGATTTATTCGATATAGAAATAAAACCAGGTCTATTTACATACTCACCCCGATAAAAAACCTTACCTACCTTTTACCTACTCTAACTTTAACCAAACTAGAGAATGAATTAAATACAAAACAGTTTCCGCCTCAGACTTAATACGTGTTTTTCTTTGGTAAAGTTCAAAGGATATTTTTATACTGTACAAACTTATAATGGGGTCAAAAACAGCAGTAGAGTCTCTTATTCCAGGTCTGGTCTATTTATGTACTTATAAATTTAGCCCGATCTATTCAGTAGTTTTGGCGTGAAAACATAACAAACATAAATTGGAAGACAAGGAGTGAAATAGCATCGCACATAAGCAAGAATAATCAAACCTATTTGTATGAACTTACATAAAAAAAGGAGATAATGTTGATTATATAAAAAAAGAAGATAAAGTTGATAATATTATATTTACAATTTACCATATTGGTTTCTCATTGGGGTGTCCATAGTTTGCTAGTTTTGCGCTCACTGTACGCAGTTTGCAGCGTTACGCGCGCCGACTATCTCAGTGAGCGGCCGACTCCCACCAAAATCGGTTACAGTCGGCGGCGGCGATTTGGTTTGTTTGCTTACGAGGCACGAAATTTGATCTTAGTTTGCAGCTACCTCAAATTTCAGCGGCTCACTCAGTCGGCCGCTAACAGTTTGCCTACTGGGGACACAGCCTAAGTTAGGATGCGTTCAGCCTAGTAACTCTTCGCTATGCAAAACCACCAGTTACTAATGTCGATCTATATTTTACAAGGGTAGATAGTTACATAAGCAAACGGGAAAGCCGTGTCGGTAAATTAAATATTCACATGTCTTTTGGCCTCGTGTAATATATTCAAAGCCGCCTGCCTGAAAATTGTTTGCGTGAAAATATTTTAATACCCGTAATATTTTTGTAGACATTTCGTTTGACAACTGTGCAAAATGTACATATGAATTATTTAGAGATTTGCACACGGGATAAACAAACAAGTGGATAAATGTTTTTTTTTTGCATTTTGGATCCTTTCAAATAGCTGCTATATTTAGGTACTTACAGTTACCTGTTCTTACTAGATATAACCGGATATTATAATGACGTTCTTGGAAAAGATTTCGTTTTGGGGTTTCTGTCTCCGGTCTTTTGTGATACGTCATTGGTGACATTTAGGATTTGGTACTATCTAATAAATATAATACCTAATAATAGTTTGATGATTGAGATTGTGGTCGAACTAAGGACCATCTATGATGAAAAAACACTAAACATTTAAATAAATAGGTAGGTATTCTAGCAGCATCTTATAAAATAGGAACAAAAACGTAAAGTAGGTATTTAACAATTATTGACAACTTCTTCTTGAAAGAGAGAAGGTCCGCATGCAACAATGAGGTTGGGGTTTGATTCGCACCTCTCTGCAAATATTTCTCCAGGGTGTTCTGTGTGTTTTCTATTTATATTAAAATTATCTATCTATGTTGTAAAATGTATTAAGTACCTATATCAGTTATCTAGTACTTACCCATTACACAAGGTCTGCTTAGCTTGAGCTAGGTGATTATAGGCTAGATGAAGTTTGTATTGATGTTTATTCCTCTTTCACGTAAAAAATACTAAACGGATTGGGTTGAAATTTTGTATAGGCGTAGTTCTTTTCTAACACTAGAATAATACATAATGCTACTTTTTATACTTACCCGTAAATAAGTTTCCCCTGGGTTATACATAAACTAGATACGTTTTAGAAGCCGCGGGCAAATACTAGTTACATTTAAAGATTACGCGTTGAAGCCCATATTTTGATGCTTATTTTTGTACTTTGTGGTGCGGGATGTTTGTGATTTAACTATAACTAGCGACCTGCCTCGGCTTCGCGTTTTATAATACGTATACACCTTCCTCTTGAATCACTCTATCTATTAAAAAAAAACGCATCAAAATCCGTTGCGTAGTTTTATAGATTAAAGCATACATAGGGACAGAGAAAGCGACTTTGTTTTATACTATGTAGTGATGGTTCTTCCAACATAAGGAAGCGCTTTAAGGATCATCTCACATACAAAAACAAGCAGCAAAACAATTTCAAACCTATATTTCATAGTGAAACTGGTTACCTCACCTCAATGAAATTGGATAGCGAACGCAATTTGTTCCCGAGATAGAACCTCTCGTACAATAAATAAAGTCTAAGCGGTTGCTTGAAACCTTTGAGTAACGTATTACTACTATCTTACTATTATAATAAATGGGAAAGTCTGTGTGAATGTTTGTTATAAATAATCTCCGTATGTATTTAACATATTTAGATGAAATTTGGTACGTATATAGTTTAGGACCTAGAATAAGACCAGCTAATAATGAAGATAGGCTAATAACATTTTCAAAAATAAACCTTTGAGTGGGATAAATAGGGAGGTAAAGTTTGTATGTAAAATAATTTTTCCTTGGTTCGATTCACTCAAAACTCGGTATAAATAAACTATGGAGTGAATAATAAAACACGTATTTTTTATTTTTACACAATAATCCCTAGGGGGCGTGCAATAAATTTCTGAAATTAGTACGAAAAAAAAACTCTGGTTCGCGGGTGAGGCCGCGGGGTGCATCTAGTATATACTATAAGGATAAGTTCACACTTCTAGTTATATTACACCTTTTACCAAGGTTTTTGCACGGTTTATTTACACTGAATTTAATTCGACTGCATTCTTGATAATGTTTCGTTTCAAGGTTCAATTTTACGAATTGCCCGACATTCGAAATCGTTTAAATTGGGTTCTTTATTACAAAAAATAGGTCTTCGTACTTATCTACCTACGTCAATGGGATAAGGTGACCCTTCTGAACCTTCAATGAGAGAGGACAAGGCACTTTGGATCTCTTTTGATACTCATCATTGATAAAGAAGATTATAATGAATAACTAGTTTTTTGCGTGCTGGCTCGCTGCGCGAGCCCCTCTTCTACCTCCCCCGCAAAAAAATTCATTCAGGGAAGGAGGGAGAAATCTCGAAAAGTTGGAATTTTCCCATACTTGCATTGAAATTCTCCAACAGACTGTGTAAAAAAAATATACCTTCCCATCCACGAACAGGGAGAACAATCATGTCAATGAATGAGTCAGTGAGTCAGTGAGTCAGTGACTGAGTGGTTATCCAGCTTTATAGAAGTAAATTATAATTGAAATAAATACATCATTAATAAATAAGGTTGCAATTAGATAATTACAATTGAAACCGCAGTTTTTGAGGTTGTCTCTTTTTTTGATGGAGTCTACACACCAAATTCGATGGTCCAGCGAAAAGTTCACAAAACTTGATTAAACTGAATATTGAATCAACAAACCGTTTTTTCAAACAGTTTTTCTATAGTTAACGAATCAGCAAATTTTTTTAACCGAAACTAGTTGAAAGAAACCGAAAGATAAACTGTTTATTTTTTAGTTTCGATTTCGAGCTTAGTTTATGTCACGATGTTTAATCAAGTTATTCATATGAAAATTTATTAAACATTACGACATTATGTTTAACTTTTTATTTTGGAAATATGTGCGTAATGCCGTAGCAGAGGAAGTAGCAAATAAAACAAAATTAATAATAATACTTAATGGTGTTAAATATTAACTTTACGGAGTTTAATATTCGGATTCAAAAAATATTTTGACGCCTAAGTAAAATTTAACATTTTACACACATATTTATACAATAAGTACATACCTACATAAACACTATTTACTAAGATAAAAACGAAGATAAAATAAAATTTTCCTTCGTATATCAACCAGTTAGTTAGGTATGTTAATATTATAAATTTAATGTGAATCTACGACATCGGCGTCATCAAACAAGTCATCACAGAACTCGTCCAGACTGGAAAAATGCTCTTGTCTGCTAGGAATTTCTTCAGTTTATCAATAAATATTGACGTCAATGCTGCACTTGTTATAAAGTCCGACATATTGATGTAAATTTCCACACCTACATAGTAAAATTTCTTTTTGTTTTCATGGATGTCCTTGGAAAATGGGAAAGGAGGAATGGAGGAGGAGGAGGAATGGAAAGTGGACGCAGAACCGTTGTGTAGTATAAGTATATTGTACAAAAAAAATACAAATACAAAACGTTTATTAAAAAATATGTGTGTTACAATGGAGTTGGAACACTGTCACCTGTGGTAGCTACAATGTAGCTGTGTTACAGGGGAACAGTTTCTTCCCTTATGTACTAGACACTTTTATCTTTATATTAGGTACTTAACTAAACATTAATTATGGTAACTTAATTTAAATATCCGGTAAATTATAACTAGGTTTTATGTTTAATTAGTAAACTATAATTTTAATATATTTTACATAATTATAGGGTGTAAAGTACAAGAAAAAATAAAAGATAAAAAAACAAGGTAAACAAGTAGGCATTAATTGTAATTATTATAAGTCATCTAGTACCCATAAAACAAGCTATGTTTAGAGCTAGATGATGCTGTATGGATTCTCCATGTCCAGCATAATTTAGTTATTATTATTCTGATGACAAATGCATATCGTTTGCTGTTGACACTGCCCTCCTTTTTTCCTCTAACTCTGAAGGTAAGTATAATTTTTCACAACATGTATTTTATAAACGAATACTATTCGCCAACTCTCGAGTTTCATTGCGTTCAATTCTAATTATAATTTCATTTCTGTCGACTGTAGGGTACATACATCAAAATTGTTAGTATGTTATAATTAGCCATAGCAATCACAAAGTTCAACTAGTAAAACTGGAAAATTGCTCACGAACGAAATATTTACGTGTTGAATTCATTTCTGAGTGAGCTAAAGTGCTATAAAGTTTATTATGGCACATCAAAAGTAAGAAAATTATGGCGAGACCTTAGAGACAAAGTTGCTGTAATACGGGAAAGGTACACTTATTCTATAAATTTATTTATTTGGCAACTAACACTTAGTAATTTTTATAGGAATAAAGTTAAATAGAAATCGTATTAACGTACAAAAAAAATCATAGCTCTAAATCAAATAGATTAAAAACAAAGTCAAATTTATAATCATATTTCATGTGTTCGTATACACATGAAATATGATTATAAAATTGTATTCTCATAATTTTAACAATGTAAATTTGTGCTACTAAAATTATTAATGAAATTCAATTTTTAAAAGTAACGAGGTGTAATATTTCACCATAGACAACCTAGCATCTCTACAATCACAAAAACCTGAAGTTATTTTGGAGAAACGTAATTCAGGTCCTGGAATTGATTAAATTGATTAAATTTGTGCTTACGGTTCATACTACCTTGTAGTGTAGCATCCAAAAATTCACCCCCAAGTATTACGTTTCTCCATAAACAACGTTAGCGAAGTAATAAACTTTAATAATGATGCTGGCCTTTAATTTAACTTTGTAATATACTTTCGTTACACGGAAAACATTTTATTGCTTGAGATTTGACAACAAGTCGAGAAGTTAGGGAACAAACATGCAGGGAAATTTCTTACCGCGACGCGGGAAAATATTTGTAGGAACTCCGAAATATGTTGCCTATTTTGTAGCTGGTTTGAGTTTTGGTTGTTCCAGGTGTGTTTTTATTACCATAAAAATTCAATCAGGGAATAATATTATTTTTTTCTGCTCAAACATTTTATTTATCAACGAAAATTACAATCAAGGAATAGAAAAAATTGTAACTAGTTTTTACAATTGAAACCATTAGGCTAACTGCAGACGGTTGCAAACAGTCTAAAGGTAGCTCAATTGATCCTTTAAATTAATTAAAACTATATTCTGATTTAGAAATCATACATATTTTTTTCTAAACGAAGACAGACCTTAGATTAGTTAGTAATATTAATTGTTCTAGAATACAAAAGGCTATTAATAACGTTTCCTATCTCTAGTTATTCTTTGTTCAAAGTAAACAACAATAAAAGGTCTTTTGTTAGAAAACTAAAAGAGAATCGCTGAAGGTTTTAGTAGGTTTATTATTCCGTTCCTCGAGAAATGATAAAAAAGTAACTAAAAGTACCTAAACAAAGTCAAACAAATTAATCAAGAAAAATTACTTTGCTTTGTAAAAAGACTTACTACTGCAAAATATCAGATTTTCGTCTAGATCAAAATGCTTGGGACTTGTTTTACTACAACTTGGAACAGAACAACCAAACAAGGTACAGGTTTTTTTTTGCTTCTTTAGGTAGGTACCTACTTTTCCTAAAAAAATATTGAAGTAAACAAAAATAAAAGTGAGCAATTTATTTTCTAGTTCAACTTAAGATATGAATTGAATTTCTGATGTGTCTAAGAGTCTTGTAAGGTCTCAAAGAAATAAAGTAGGTACTTTGAGTTCGAATTTTATCATCGAAGCGAATCGTCGAAGTTGAAAACAATTTTTAGTTTTGAAAGCTTCATCATTTCATTTGTCGACCGATGTGGCGCGGTGGACGAAGGTCCGCCTGCGACGCAGGAGGTTGCGGGTTCGATTCCCGCCTCGGAACAAATTTGTGTACAATCTGCAGAAATTTGTTCCGTTGGTCTGGGTGTTTAATATGTATAATAAAAAATATCTATCTATGTATAAATATGTATGTATTAAATATATCAGTTATCTAGTACCCATAAAACAAGCTTTGAGTAGCTTACTTTGGGGCTAGATGATGCTGTGTGGATTGTCCAGCATTATTTATTATTTTTTTTTTTTATTTTATTTGTCTGACGACCGATTTTCAACTTGATCCTTTGACGGCCGAACCTTGAGACCTGTATATTTGTGCCTCTTGAGATCCTCAGCCAAATTTTCTGCCACACCAGCCCTTACGGTCCTTGGAAGAGAGGAAGGCGCAAATGTGTCAACGCATCGATGTAGCGTCCCACATAATATGTCCAACTCTCATGGGACTAGTGTCACAGGGTTTGTATGTATTAATTGTTTATTACATTAGATAATATTGTGATACCACTAGGATAATACCGAATAACTGAGCTAAAACTAATCTTATGACTTTTGATCCCATAAATCAGTCCCATGGGATAGAAATAGCAATGAGAAATTTCCAGAAAAACAATACATGCGAAGCCGCGGGCAGATGCTTGTAATAACTAAAGAACTAAGGCCAGGGTGTCAGTTCGTAATTATCTCATCGATCCTCATTTTGTGAATCTTTTTTAAATATCATAATTTTTATCCTTTCACTCTAAGCGAGGTAACCCATCCAAAGAAAATAGCTAGTTAAAATTCATGAGTTGCAAATGTTGCAATTGCGTTTTCTCCTTGAGTTGAGTGAAATTAGATTTTTCATCAGGTATGGCTAGGCTACTTTTATGATTATATTGTGACCTTAATATGCGATCACTTCTGAGTGTCCTGCAACATTGAATTAAGATCCTACAACAGTGAATAGTATCAATTAATATATTGCTCAAGAAACAAACTTCATAAGTTGTTTATGCCTTTATATATTATCTACTACTTCACGCTCTACAAGTATGACTTCAGACCAAGCGAACGAGAGCGAGTGAAAACGAACGAAATAAAAGCGAAAGCGAATGAACGTGTGGTAGCGATCGTCACTAAACGAACTCCAGCTTAAGGCCCAAGCAGCACCTAAAGTGGCGGCCCCATTTATTATTATGATATAATTCCATTAAATAAAGGAATTTTCAAAATTCACACGTAGTTTGTTAAACCTATCATAAGCCGAGAGCGAGTACCTAGGTATCTACCAAAGCTTTGTGATACACTATCGGATTCTTGCTCGAAGACTACCGTTGCTACTATGTAACCACATGTTCACTTAATATTAAGTATGATGAATGTGATAAAGGTCTATTGAGGTTAAAAATAAACAGAAAAAAAGCACTGGCTGCTGGATCAATTCAAATGTTGACAATATTTTTTTATACGGACTTTTTACGAGTTTTCAAATAACCTTCTTCGTTCAGTGACGTTCAAATAACATTCTTTCTAACTTAAGCCTTAATGCAAACACCTGGACACGTTCACCGAATGAGCTGATTCTATTCTATAAGGTTTAATTTTGTGCAAGGCGCCTTATCATGTCATGCTTCGTCTACTGAATAAAGCTCTGTCTTTAAAACTATACACAGTTCGTTACAAACTTCATAGCTAAACAATTGCTTTACCTAAAGCAACGTTAGCTACAAAGCCGTCCTCACACGTTCAATACCTAGAACTTATTGCGTATGGTCAAAGCACATTTGTACAGTTCCGCTCCCGCACAGCAACCGGCTAAGGTAAAGAAGCTAACAGACGCGTCTACGCAGCGATAGCTAGCACAAAAACTTACCGTCCACAGGTTTACGTAGCGAAACTGTGCGGGGCACTCACTTGAAGCTTACAGTACGGTAGATATGACCATAACCAACATTGTACGCGATGTTTGCTTTATTATGTTTTCATTGTAATGTCTATACAATGACTAACTCGCAATTTAATTCTCACGGTACCCATATAGATAAAATACCCAATATCACTCATGCATAATTTAGCTTTATTAAGGTTTATTAAAATTGCTTATGTAGTTCTAACACTAAGTGTAGGCAAAGAGTCAAACAATTTTTTCCTCATTAAAATTTTAATATATCTAAGGATTTAACCCCATATTTCAATGGTGTTCTGTGCTATGTGGGATCGGTGCTGTATATATGTGCTTTGACCTTTTACTCGCCTGTCGACCGTTCAATAACGCTGACAAAGTTTCACAGGCAAGTCTTATATTAATTTCACACTTGGTAACTTGCCTGCCTTGTCTTTTACACTCCGTTGGTAAGGAGAATGGAAATTAAACGATGTAGCACAAGTACTATTATTCTGTGACAGGGAATACTATGCACGGTGAATTGTGTCAGCCAGATCTAATATTTTGGGCGTGCTGGTTGACGGAGAGTCCAATAGGGCAATACTAGAACGTTGGCCAAGCCATAGCGAGCCCTGACTCCCTTTATTGGTCATATCAAACAAAAACAATTTGTGATGACTCGGCAAAGTTCACGGAAACAATAATTAAGTTTTTGGTGAGCAACGTTATTGGTATTTCTAGTAGACGTATGAATTCAGAGCTTTTTCAATAACAAAAATGCCGACATGTACTTACAAGAGCCCGACAGTAAAAATCAGTATTTCTAGATCAGGTTTTGTGTACAATAAACATAGCTTTGTACATGTATGCTGAAGAATGTTATTGCGCCTGGTGAAATCCTTGTTTTACGCACGGAAGTTTGCGCTGTACCAAGAATAATTCAATCGAACAAGCATACATTATTCACTTAAAACTTTCCAAATCCGATCGATTCCAACTGACATTAGCTACTGGTGACATTGTCCACTTAAGGGGGGGTTTTGCCATAACCAAATATTATATTATAGTAACTAGATGTAACATTATAAAAAGGAACATTTGACACTGTTTTGACTTCTTGCTCTTTGGGAGTATGCCATATGAAAAAAAAAGATAGATATAATTTTTCAGTTCAGTTTCAGTTACATTCAAATACGTATGTGGTCAATCTGATTCTTGTCTGACATTCTACTGAAATGTGAGAATAGTGATGTGAAATTCTGTACTTATCGATTAAATTATGATTTCAGTAAGCAGGTTTGTTGTAACCGCTGCATTGTATGTTGATCATGACGACCGATGTAGCGCGGTGGGCAAAGGTGCGCCTGCAACGCAGGAGGTTACGGGTTCGGGAATCAAACCCCTCAGAACAAATTTGTGAACGATCTTCAGATATACCTATGTTCCGTTGGTCTGGGTATAAATGTACTATAAAAAATGTATATCTATGCATAATAATGTATTTAATAAATCAGTTATCTAGTACCGATACCACGAGCTTTGAGTAGCTTACTTTGGGGCTAGATGGTGCTTTGTGGATTGTCCAGCATTATTATATATTATTATAAAAGAGTATAATAAATTCAGTTATGTTTAAAATCCGCAAGCTGTAATTTTACTTGAAAAGATATACCAATATTCAATAATCACCTATATTTTTTGGGTGATTGTGGGGTTTTATATTAAGTTTGGAGTATGTGAGTCAATAATGATTAAATCAATCAGCTGGTAATGATTGAAACTACAACCCCCTCAAGGATCTAGATCAACTTAACCGGTACCTGACCCTGTAGGTATATAAATAAAGACCTACTAAGGTTATTTTGTTAAAACTTACATAAACTTGATAAATCTTCTTAATAATAATTATGTTTTTATTTAAAATGGGGTTAAGCGGTGATGGTTGTTTGCCGTCGTTATTAAGGATATGAGCAGTGAGAAAACTTAGGTAGGTACTTAGTTACATTAACATAAACGAAATTATTTTTAAAGTATTTTCACGTCGTATACTACTATACTTACATAACTGAAATATTTTGTGCTTAGATACCACTTGGATGCTATCATTTAACCTTTATTTTCAAAGTTTTTTTGTAAGTCCTTTGATATCCAATTCTGTGGCACGAAACATGGAAATGTAAAAAACACTAACGAGAATTCTATGATGGCTCCCAGACATGTCTTCTCAAGTTTTGTTTCCATTTTTCTTTTGTTATTGGATATTTTGTATATCTAGAAGTGAAAGATAAGAATAAGTTGTGAACTTCTAGCTACATTGCAATCTTTAGTCTCCTAGATCTTACTAGCGACACCATAATCAAGTTTTGATTTCTAACTCCAACTTAGTCGGTCCATGTAGGTACCGTAGCACTATCTCGGTAGGTAGGTATAATTCTCAAACTACGACAATTTACTTTTGAATCATCATTATGTCAACCAGTATTAGACATTCATCGACAATAAATTATCGACAACTACCAGTACTTCACTAGGTGGCATCAAAATGGTACATCAGATGTCAGTTTTTCCTATTGTACTTTAATATTAGTGAATTATAGAATTATACTGCTAATGAGCTGTAAATAACGTAGTAAAACAGTTATTATATTCTATGTACAAAAAACTATTCAACATATTGCAAAGAAAATACATGTAATATCCGCGTAATATCCGCGTCTATCACGCACGATTATAGACTTACCGATGAAAAGATATCTTGCGTTTATCTTCACATAAAGATCCCAAACGGCTTTTACAACCCACAGCTACACAAGTCATTATATACTAAGTTCTCGATTAAATATTATATATAAAACACAAAATTACAAATAAACATAAACACAAATTTTCATTTTCTCAATCTGACATTCACTTGTCACCGTACGGTATCAAACAAAACCAAAACAATATCAAATCGGCTACATCGCCTTATAGGATGACAGTGACCATCTGCTCCGTCTACCTTACGGAACGTAAGGTACCTACTTGGTCTTAGGCCATAACAGTCAAGCTTGTCAGACGGATGAAAAATACTCAGAATTAAAGAACACTGACGTTAGGGGTCTGTTATTTTCAATCGTGTATCAAGCTCTTTATATAGTGGTTTGTACTTGCGTGGTTGCTAAATTGTGTACTGGGCTGTGGTGAAAAGTTGGGGCACAACTATAGCGTAATTATAACTGGGGCAGTGCTGGCAAGACGCGGAGATTTTCTTAATGAGCAACTTGTTATTAAAGATTCCGAACAAGTTTGCTGTGGTCTAGACTTAGTGTATGCCTGTCCAGTTCAAAACAAAAGCATTGGTAGCTCTCCAACTCAGCAAAATAGATCGCTTAACTTAATGTCTTATTAACGACGATCCATGAAAGTTGTGGAGAGCCATTGTGTAGGACGCTACGTCAACAGACTTGCGCTTTCCCATCTTCCAAGGACTTCGCGGAGGACGGTAGAGCAGATTTGGCAGAGGATCTCAAGAGGCGCAAATGAGCAGGTTTCAACAGAGGTTACCAATTTTTTCCCCTTGGAGTCGAGACCCTGGGATCGTGGGGACTCGAGGCTCTCCGATCGGTTGATGCGACACGTTACCGAAGAGCCAGTGAGTATCTGGCGAAGCGCACCAGCAGGGCAAGCAGCCAGCGACTTAGAAGCGCTTTCAACTGGTATCAATATGGACCTACATATTATAAACTACCAGAATAGTTAATACCTACTAGTCTCAATATGTTTCTTTTCTTTAATTTTAATGAAAAATCTTTATTAACAACGAAAATTACAAGCAAGGAATAGAAAAATTACAACTAGTATTTACAATTGAAACCATTGAGCTAACTACAGACGGTTGCAAACAGTCTAAAGGTAGCTCAATTGATCCATGTCAATACCAGTCGGAAGCGTTCCCAAGACACTAGCTGCATTACCACGCTGTATGGCAATGCTGATGCCCTTTCTTTCTTTCTTTTCTTTGGGTAATGGGTACGACTGTCTACAATTATGCTACTTAACACAACTCAACATTAATAGAAATACTTTATTAACAACGAAATTTACAATCAAGGAATAGAAAAAATTACAACTAGTGTATACAATTGAAACGATTGAGCTGCAGACGGTTTCAAACAGTGTAAAGTTAGCTCAATTAATAATTGACAATAACCATAATTGTAATTCACACAACATCATCATCATCATCATCATTGAATATGATTATGGTATGTGATGAATTTGATAATTGATGATCTAAGCGGGTCAGCATGAGAGCAGCTGTCATTTTAGTCCCAATCTTTATCTCAAATCAAATCATTTATTTGGAAGAATACAAAATTGTACCATAAATAATATGTCAGATCTTATTAATATTTTCTTCATTGAATTCAGCCTACAAGCAGGGGTGCAAAAATAATGCAAGTGATATTTATTAGATTAAATTTAATTACATATTTTAATGACACAATACTCGATTCAAATTTCAGAATATTCATTTACAATATAAAAACAATATCAAATACACTCTTAACTTTTCCTAAAAATATTTCCATTAACTTTGCTACCTGCGCGTACTTTTATACAGTGTGGAAATTAAACTCAGGCCCTGGAGGGAAACTACTTAAAATCCTTAAGCTAGCTCATTTTACTTAAAGGAGACATTCCTTTATTTTTAAAAAGAAACAAATCTGTATTAAAATTTTTTTTAAACTCGCTTGCTTCGCCCGGGACTCGAACCAACTAAAATTTAAAAAATAAACACTCCTTATTTTATTATTATACTAATCGGTAGTATTAATATTCAGGATAAAGTTTCTCTAAAAAATATTTGGTTACTGTTCACTTTTAACAAGTAAAAGACACGTAACAGTTCTGTTATCTCTCCAACACTCAAAGACTTCGTATGAAGTACACGCTTGCTTATTTATCGTTGAGTACCTTGTTGAAATCTTCGATAAGAAAATTGTTCAATGGTGGTAATACCTCTATGCACATTTCCTTCTTACATGATCCGAGGCGTTCAGTGGAGAAGTTTAAAAATGGAACGTTTGACTTTGTTTGCGAGGCGGGACAATAATTTTAAAATTCGAACGATTTTTATCAACAGATTTTATTTAAGTAGTGTTGCTTCCCTTACGTAATTAAATTATCTCATAATGGCGTATCAAGAACAATTCGATTTATTAGAAGCTTACTTTGTTTGCAACAAGAGCTACGATTTAGCTCTGCAGTGGTATCGCGAGAAGTATCCAGACAGAGAACTACCATCTAGAAAGGTTTTGTCTCGAATTGTGAATAATTTACTGACCGTTGGAAGTTTTAAAAAGAAGACTGGACGCCCACAGCAACAAAATTTGGACTATAGCGATGTTGAGTTAAACATTTTAACCTACTTCGAGTGTTACCCGAAAGCTTCAAGCAGGGAAGCTGCTCAAGAGATAGGCATCAACCATACTAGTATACTTAAAGTTCTGAAAAAATACAAATACAAATGTTATCGTGATGGGCGATTGGTGCAGAAACTACATCCCGGAGATAGTGAAAGGAGATTACAGTTTTGTGAAAATATTCGAACAGAAATAGCCCTCAAACCAAATTTCTTGGACTGTATTGTATGGTCTGACGAAACAAATTTTAGTAATAATGGAATGTATAACAGACATAACAATCATTATTGGTCTCGTCAAAATCCATTCCGTGTCCGTGAAACGAACAATCAGGTCAGATTTTCGTTTAATGTTTGGTGTGGAATCAAAAGTAACATGGTTGTTTTGTTGCACATTTACGAAGGACATCTGAATGCAGCAAAATACATTGAAAATTACTTAATATTAATATTGAAAATTAATACATTGAAAATTATTTATTAAAATTAAAAATACATTAAACCTTCTGCCAGAAGAGGAACGAAATAATATCATTTTTCAACAAGATGGTGCACCTGCCCACAACAGCAGAATTGCCAGGGCATACCTTAATGAAAATTTCAATGCCTGGATAGGTACAAACGGTACGATTAGATGGCCTGCAAGAAGTCCAGACCTGACGCCCATGGACTTCTTTTTATGGGGTCATGTAAAAAATGTTGTTTATGAAACTTGCTATGAAACCGTTCAAGAGCTAAGGATTGCGGTAGAAAATGTTATCAGGGGCATACACCACAACACTTTGCTGAAGGCTACAAGAAATGAATTTCAACGGCGACTAATGTTGTGTAGCCGGAACGACGGGGCTCATTTCGAACAATTTATCAGTTAAATAATTTAAGTGTTACAAAATTGATAGTAAAATAAAGTTGATGTTAGATTTAACGATTATTTTTATTTTTAAGACCAAATGTTTGTTACAGAAACTTTATCCTGAATATTAATACTACCGATTAGTATAATAAAATAAAGAGTGTTTATTTTTTTAAATTTTAGTTGGTTCGAGTCCCGGGCGAAGCAAGCGAGTTTAAAAAAATATTTTAATGCAGATTTGTTTCTTTTTAAAAATAAAGGAATGTCTCCTTTAAGTAAAATGAGCTAGCTTAAGGATTTTAAGTAGTTTCCCTCCAGGGCCTGAGTTTAATTTCCACACTGTATACCATGAAGATTGATGTAGAACGTCAGTTTTCTATATTATTACTTTACCGCCTCTGAATCTAGAACACCGGACCTCTATCAGATATTATCTCAAGAGATTTTATTTTCTCTCTGTCGGCAAGCTGTCAGGAAGGTACACCTTTTCCGCTGTGTGATTTATATTTTAGCTCTTGCTCTATGAAGACGAAAGTTTGTTTTGTGGGTTTAATGTTGTCAACTAATAAATAAAATCCAGCAAACTTTGAAAATAAAAGAGATGGTTGATTTAAAGTGTTCCTGAGCATAATTATATAGTTTGATTATCTTTTGAAAACTATAGGATCACTATTATAACACTTAATTATTATTATTCTTATTAATTCTGTTTTTCAATAATTTATTAAATGTTTCAGAAAATGTACATTATATTATGTATTGAAACGTTTCACAAACGAATTAGTTCTAATCATCCTTCTAGTATTCTTCTAGTAATGACCTACGGTGCTGAACCGGTAGGGTTTTTCCACCAATTCAAAGTCGCTCAGTGAACTTTGGAAAGAGCTTTGCTAGTAGTTTCTCTGAAGGATAGGATTCGTAATGAGTAAATCCAATCGTGAACCAAAGTTTCGACATAGTTCAAAAAATTTGCAAGCTGAAGTGGCAGAGGGCCGGCTATAACTAGCGAAGTCGCATCTTGTCGTTTGGAGTCAACGTATTCTTAGTGGAGACTGCGTCTCTACGACTTAAAAGTAGTGTAGGAAGCCCTTAAGCCAAATAAATTAACGCGGGCGAAGCCGCGGGGTGCAGCTAGTTTGATCCAAATAAGCGAAGATACCTACATTATAACAAACATTCATATAGACTTTCAAATTTTTTAAGTAAAGTGTCATGATTCAATTGTGTTTTGTTTTGTAGGTATACCACTAGAGTAAATGAATAAATACATGGCGAATATAATTACGACTTAAGTTCTCTAGAGCCCGACTAACCTGTTAAAATGTACGTCAAAACTAATCCTTCTTTAACCCGACCTCTAGTGCTTAAGCTACACTCTGTACCATTATTCATGCATTACGTTTGTTAAATAGTCAACCCTCATCCGAGGCACAGTGAATAACAAAACAGCTGTATCACTTTAGTGGCTCAAACGAGTGAATACTGAGAAGGCACTCACTCGTTCGACGTTTACGTTTTGCCAAAAAAAGAGGTCAATATAATATTTTAAGGCAAGAATGTAGCTTTGGTTTATCTCAGATTATAAGCAAAATCTTAAGTTATCAATTTTTGTATTGTATTTTAATATTATTAAGTTTTTTTTTTAACTGTTTGTCTCGCTCTCAGCCGTGAGACAGCATTTTGTACTATCGATGTTCTTATTAGAAATACGATTATTTTGTTATAATAATTTAAATGCATTAAAGTTTTCATTTATTCATTTAATGTGGTTGACTGAGGTACATTGACCGCCACCAAAAGAAAGTCTGTAACCGATAGACATCAAGCTTTTTAAAAAGTAGCGCTTCAAAAGTTCACGACTGCTACAGCTTTAATATTATGCTACATACTGGCACTAAGAAAAACTAACCTAGGAATCAAAACAAAAGGGCATAATTTCAATACAAAGGGCCAAATGACGAAACAGAGATTTTACGTTCGTATGTTTTTCAATAGTTTCGTCACTTGATATAAACCAAAGAAATAATGTTGAAATTTATAAATGTTACTGAGAATTGTAAACAATTATCTTCTGCAAGAGAAAATAAATGTTATAATTCATACATGCCTTCCTGGGGCATTTTTTTGTTGCTGATACCCGTGTAGTGCAAATAAAAAAACTGAATGTAAACTAGCTGTTCTAATATACACTTTGCAAGGGCAGTAGGCTCCCTTGGGCCCGCATCTGTGGCTTCACATCTTTGAAGTGGGCGCGTTTTATAGCATTGGGATGTCCCCCAGCAAACGTGGGAGTGGAAAGTTTTTATTAATCCTTTTTGTTGAAACGTGCCATCGAGAACAGCTCTATTTTTTTTCATCGCGACTGTACACATAAATATAGGTAATATTAGTTCGAGTACTTTAGCTGACTTTTGGACGTTACTTTATTTTGCCTAAATAATATCAATTCGAATAGGTACTCTACCCGACTGTTGTATGTAATTTTTTTACCCGTAATACTTTCCCAGTTTTTGTATAACACAAGCTCTGTTTTGCTTGGGGATACATGATTTTGTGTGGATTGTCCAGAATTATTTATTTATTTACTTTTATTTTTAGTATTACTATAAACGCATTTAATGTTGGTACCTAATTATAAAAGCTGGTGCACTGCATAGTCTGAGACGAAAATAAATAATGTAAGTAATTTTTGTTGCGTCAAATCTTCACAGCTTTATTAACCAATTTCAAACAACTAAACCTAAGTATTCAAACTTTAATTGTGTCAAAAAACAATGACTTGAGAACTAATCCTTTAAACTTATATTAGAATTAGCAAAAGAGATGTAATAAGCTAGTAAAAAGTTTCTCTAGTTTTAGTTGTCTAGTTCTAGTAAAACCAAAATATTTAAAAATTCCTTCAGCATTCAGATTTCGTACTTGATGATTCTCATGAACATGATTTTATCTGTTTTGTGCCACCCCAATAATGGTCATAGTATGTGAAACTGCAGGCAACTAAACAAATTACTTGCTTTGGAGATTTTTATTAAAGCAAGTAAAGGTTTCATTCCAACAAACAATAGACTATCTTGAAACGGTAAATCATTTCTCATTTATAGCTGTATGAAGTTCAGAATGAGTTGCAGCCGATTATACATTTTTGATGAATAGACACATCAAGAACACACCAAAATGTAACTCGAAGCATCAAAACAATGTTCTTCTAAATATTTGAGGATTCCAAATTCAAACAGCGCGCATGCCTCAGGATCGTGCTACACGCAGGCGCACTAAAACCTCTTTCAAGATGGCGGAAAACACCCACCATCACCTATTGTTGTGTAAAATTTTACTGTTCAATCATTATAATTAGGTCGTAAATTGCAACAAAAACAATACTTTTACTGCTCAATTGTTGATTTTAATGAACGAAGTGGTAAAAACTCTAAGTTTCGACGCAATAACGTCGGTTTTAGACTTTGCTTGTGGTTTATGAAATTTTTGTTGACAGATCAGTGGAAATCTGTGAAAATGAAATACATTACTTGTGTAAATTCACGATTTTCTGTAAATAATTCGATGTGAAACCGTGATTTTCGGTTCGGGACAGGACATTTACCGTGTTTACAAGTAATTTGCAGAAAAAGCTAATGATTTGGTGCCTTCGTAAAAAACGGAATGGGATAAGAAGGTGAGTAGAGAGTAGTACATATTTTTATCTTCGTACTGTTATAATCCCTCGACTAAGTAGAGGGCTGATTTCTTCCTTTTAGAAGTTTAATAATTAGAGGTAACTTCAGTATTTATCAAGGATTTACCCAAATCACAAGCTTTGTTGTGAATTGTCTAACATTATTATTATAAAGCTACCTAATTTGGTATTAAAAACCAACCGGCTTAAAACTATAAAAATATTTTACGTCATCTACATAAGTATATCCAGTTGTAGTTATAGGTACATTTAAATTTATTCTATATCCTTATCCGTCACATATAAAAATAAAAATGCTGGACAGTCCACATAGTGTCATTTAGCCCCTAGCTAAGCAGAGCTTGTGTGGGGTACTAAATGACTATACTTAAAACAAATATAAATATTTTTAGTATACATAGAAAACACCCAAAACCCCGAAACAAATTCTAGATCGTAAAAATATTTGTCCCAAGGCGAGAATCGATCCACAACCTCCTGCGTCACTGAAAGACTTTCGCCCGCCATGCTATCGGTCGGCAAAACAAATATTAAGCATTAGGTCATACACATCTACCTATCAAATTATTATAAACATTACATGATATTTCTAGGTCATTTCTGAGCATTTAATAACTTTAATCCGAAGCGTACCCACCAAATTAAAAATTTCTTACAAAAAAGAATTTCTCACTTATCTAATATCTCTTACGTACTTACGCTTATTTTAGGGCCTAAATGATTAACTTGTGATAATATTCTTGAATTTTTAATTATTTATTCTTACAGGTATCGAATCTCTAAAAGCTAGATCATATGCTTTTTGTGTCATTCTAAGTTTAGTAACTTGAACTTGAGATTTACGAAATAAATGAAACATTATGTAGATAACTTAACCTGCCTTTTCTATTTTCACAGTTTTTATTCACATACCTAATATAGGGAAAATCCTATTATTAACCAACCTACTAAAGCTAACTAAATAATAAACTACTTTAGTTAAATGTTGTTAAATGTTTTGTTTTGGACTTATCATGGATTGGGATCGACTGTCACTAGCAATTTCAGAAATTAGATTCTAAACGCCACGGAGAGACTTGTACATAATAAAACTCGACAGCCTCGACACTAGACTAGACAGCTGCCAGAAACCGTTTTATTTACTGGGAGTCTGGGAATTCTAAAAGCCCTGTAACTTATTAAAATAAATCAGATTAGCCAGACAAAATTCGTTTGTTTACTAATACAATGACTAAGCTTAAACAAGATGTTTAGCTGAAGCTATAAAGGTACTCGTCTACAAAAGCTGGACGTAACAAAAGCTATTGTATCGACGCTCGCATAAAGAAGAATAAGGATCTCTTGCCTACCAAACTCGGCTGAGACTAAATTAATTTTATTATCAATTTCGCTCCATTTATTCAGCTAAGTATTAAAGCGTTTTGAAGCGAATTGATAATCTTTTACAGACGAAACTTTGGTACAACGTAAAACTGTCAGAAGTTTAGTTTAGGAGGGTGAATATTTATTTTTGGGGTTATGGATAACTTCTATCTTATACATAAGCTATAGAAGAATGCCTAATTTTATTTTTATATAAGGAACTTTACTGAATTAACTGCTAAAAATCATAATACATTTCATCACATAATATTTTTATCGTTGAAAAACAATAAAGCGCAGTAACGCGCATTGACAAAAAGTTTTTTTGTTTTGATCTTTGTAAGACATTGTAACCTCCGGAAAAGCAATTAGAGAATTAAAGCTATTGCAAAAGTCTTTGTACCTTCCTAATCAGTCGGAGACAGATGAGAAAACAAATCATAAATGCGTTTAATATAATGGGATCTGAATAAATATTATTGCGAGCTTTCATGTTTCATGTTTTATAACTGGTCTCTATTTTCAACCCCTTTCATCAGTGAAAATGAAATACTTACTTAATTACCTTTATGTACTAGCGTGGTTAGCATATCATATTAATTAAAGAAGAGACCATTTATTTATTATATGCTGCTTTATATCAGTATAATTATCATACTTAAATTGACCACGTCTACCAAATAAAGTACTTCCAACACCCCAAGCAATAAAGTCGATTGACAAGCCCATAACGCAAATACAGACCGCTTTAGGACATGAAATGAAATAGCTCGACCATTTCCATTTTACCTCTGTCGTAAGACATCCATCCACGTTTAGAATTCTCCATATCTCGCCGTCGGCGTCGGTCAGGAGCGGATGTCGGCGACATGTACAAACTGCGCTATCGCAGCGAATTCGCCAGGTTGTAGACAGAGCCGGATTCAAGTCTTTTCTGGAGGGGTTGAAACTTGTTATGGTGCTGTTTTGAAAACTTAGAAGATTTAAATTGTTATCACACTAATATTTTAAATGAGAAAGTTATCAATGAGAAATGGATGGATGGATCGATATTTGATACCTCTTCTCGCCAAAGCTACTTAACGAATCGGGCTGAAATTTTCATTTATAATAAATAATGCTGGACAATCTATACACCATCTAGCCCAAGCTAAGCAGAGCTTGTGTTATCTGTGCTAGATTACTGATATAGTCGGAGTTCTAGCCCTGGAATAAAACGGGCCACTTTTTGTAAATTTTCACACAGGTGAAGCCGCAGGGCACACCTTGTATTCGTTATGAAATAATCAGTAGCCTTCATCATTTTTTGGGACTTTATTCTCTTTAACTTTAGTTAAAAAAGTGTGCCTCACATGACAAAACCGGGTTTGGATGACAAAACGAATCTTATCATCTGTAGCACAGTTTTTAAACTTCTGCAGATGACGTCGTGTTTATTTTGGAACCATGTCACCACGGCTTCATTTATATAAAGAGCAGAACATACAAATAAGCAGTGAACTGGTGTGTGAAACAAGCCCCAAAAACCTAGATTTTGGGTTGAGGTTGTAAACCAAATAGCTCAAGATAGACAAGGTGGTGTCCTAGTCCCTCCGGCCCTCTTTATTAGTTTAAATTACTTTTTACTTTACCGTCCAAAGACATTATTGCTACCTTGAAACTAATGCTAGTTTCAAGGTAGCATTACAAGGATAGGCCGTACCTAGATCCAGCACTGTTGTGGCCCAGGTTTTATCGTACAACTTGATGACTAGGCTCGGTGCGTGAATCTGAGGGATGCGATCTAAGTCTGTGTTTTAGGTTTTTGGGTGGCTTTGGTGATCTGGTAGAATGAAGTCTCTTTTAAATTTATTTTATTTAAATAAAATTGGTAAAGTTCTGCATTATCCAGACAGTTTAGTCAACCCAAAATACCATAGTATTGGTAAAATGGTAAAAATTGTATGGAATTCATAACATATAGGTTCTTAGTGTTTGTATATGTTTATGATAAAAATATAATAAAATCTCAAATATTTAACAAATAAATAAAAATTTGCTCAGGTACTCAAAACTTATCGGCCTAGCCTCAGCCTCGCGATGTATCGGTCTTGGCATGAATTTGGATAAAACCAAAGTCATGATCAATGGACAAATTGTTCCGGGACCGATCGTCGTAGATGGTCACCTTCTTGCAATTGTTTCCGAGTATACTAACCTTGGGCAGATTGTGCCGCTAGTTAAAAACAATTTTGAGAAGGAGGCCAAGAGGAGGAGGGAGGAGCTAGGCTGGGCACCATTTGGGAAACTACGTCAAGTCTTCTCGTCATCCATACCGCAATGTGAGAAAACGAAAGTTTTCAATCAGTGCGTCCTACCCGTAATGACCTACGGAGCTGAGACGTGGACACTCTCGGTAAGGCTGGTCCACCAGTTCAAGGTCGCTCAGTGAGCTATGGAAAGAGCTATACTCGGAGTCTCTCTGAAGGATAGTTCGTAAAGAATACATCCGACAGAGAACCATAGTTATCGACATAGCTCAAAGAATTAGCAAGCTGAAGTGGCAATGGGCCGGCCATATCTCGCGAAGAACCGACAACCGTTGGGGTAAACGTGTTCTTGAGTAGAGACCGCGACGCGTGGGATGACGATCTGCGAAAGACTGCTGGCAGATGCTGGATGCATCAAGCTGAAGACAGGGCGTTATGGCGCTCATTGGGGGAGGCCTATGTAGAGCAGTGGACTAGTATAGGTTGATGATGATGTCTCAAAACTTACAATTTGGAAGTTCTACTTGCTATTAAAATACCTAAATTGTTCAATATAATGGATGTATCAATCCATTATTTTACGTACCTATGTATACATATAATTCGATCATATAAAAACTTATTTCGTAAAAACTGCATGTGAACTTTTCTACCTACCCTAAGTTTTTAAATCACCAAGTAGGTAGGTAGAAAAGCGCGCAATTTTGATGTCGAGTTTCTTTGGTAGGCGCAGAGAAGGTTCATACATAGACATACAATGCAAGAATGCACACGTTTACATATTGTCAAAAATATCATCGAATGTGTCCGAGAAACCACTGGTAGGTGGATAGGGGTTAACCACCTTTTATTTACAAGACACTATAAATCAGAGTTGACTAGTGTCAGCAGTCTCAGCGCGTGTTATACTTTTGTTATAAATAAAATTGATAAAATTTTCATACATAACATGTAGCCCTACATTGTTGGCGATTACTGGTTTTAATTACCTAATTAACCATCAAAAACTAGGGTTAAAAATAATAATCAGTCGCAATAGCTAGGCCATAGTTTTGTATAATATTCTGCCATTTTACCAGCGCGTTCTCATCACGACATTATAACATCCGATTTGTTTGTGTTTCTATTCTTTTGCAAATTTATCTCAAAAACAGCGAAATTTTTCATTCACAACCCACAACATCCCTTTAGCAATGTCACAAAATAATAAACGTACACATAGTGTTTCTGTATGTTAAAACAATACGTTGCATTTTAGCTTCTGACATGGCTATAAAACAAGTGCGAAATATTTGTGTGTTTCAGCGTCAGGACAAATGCTTTATGTTAGAAATAAAAAATCCAACGTTCGGAAAAAATACTACACAAAGCAGGTTGGTTAGCTGTGGGGGAAATAACAAAAGACCAACGTTTTTTGTATGCAATAATATAAATAGCACTGAAACCTCTTTTGTTAATCCTTTGTTTTTTGCATTCCTAATCTAAATTTAAAAATGTGTATGGTTTACAAGTTAGTAGTAGATACGAAAGAGTTCATATCTGTTTAGTACTTATTTCAAAGTTTGAAGTAGGTAACGTAAACTGTGTTTGTAGAAAAAATGAACAATGATGATATATTTTGTTTCCAGTCAATTAAAAGACTACAAGTTACTGATTAATTAGGTAGGTACCGAAATCCTTCGAAAAATGTCAAAATCACTATCACTACATAGTATAAAACAAAGTCGCTTTCTCTGTCCCTTTATCTCTAGTTATGCTTAAATCTTTAAAACTACGCAACGGATTTTGATGCGGTTTTTTAGTAGATAGAGTGATTGTGTTCATTTTGATTTGATTCAATAGGAAGGAATTTATACGTATAATAAAACCGTGCGAAGCCGGGCTGGTCACTAGTAGCTTATAAACAGGTCTCAAGCTCTATAACCATTGCGTAGTTTCCTGACAGACGGCAAATTATATTATATAAAATTAAATACAAAAATCAATTGCTGTTCGTTAGTCTCGCTAAAACTCGAGGACGGCTGAACGGATTTATCTTATCAAACTAGAAATGTTCGTGGAGGTCTTGGGGAGGTTCAAAAGGTGAGAAAAATTCTAAATGCATAATAATATATACTGTACATCGACGGGTCGCTAGTAGAAATAATTTCAGAACATAATATTTAGGTTCCTGCCAACATTATAAAATTTTAATTTACTTGATTAAAATCACGGCGAATGATAATTTCCGTGACAATGTAAAATCAACAGAATTATGATAGATAAATAAAAGCATTCATATTAAATTGATAAATCTTAATTCTCACTTCACGAAATCAAGGGTACTACGAAATAAACACCAGATTCCTCACAAAACCGCTAGAAAAGTCAAAAAAACTTCTGGAAATTTCCACAAACAAAGCTAAAAAGGAAAGCCCTTTTGCGACTGAAGTCGCACTCAGTCCGGACGAGTGCGGCGTACGTGACTTCCTTGCGAGCTGGCTGATTTACTACTCTTGTGTGTTCGCCCCTTTTTTGAGATTCCTTAGTACAAGGGCGCCTCGCATCGAAGCCGCTGATACATCGATGAAGGTATAACCTCACTACGCTGCACTGCATCGGAGAGGTACGGCGAGACAAAATATTGTTTCTACTGTTTCATATGAATGTAAATGGACTTAAGACGTAAACAGGTGCTGTTTACGCCTTAAAGTGTCTAGTTTAATGAAGAGATACGAAGTCCAAACTCTATTTTCGTATCTCTTTCTTAATTAGACAAAATGAAACTACTACAGCGTATTAGGTATATATAGTTTATATATATATATAAACTACTACCTATTAAAAAAAGGCTTATGATAGGATTAACAAACTGTATGAGTGAATTTTGGAAATTCCTTTGTTTCACGGAGCGCCTTAAGCGGTGTGGCACTGCAGCGGCCGCAGAATTGCCTACTGATATTGCCCGGCACTACTCTACGCTGATTTAGATGCGGTTTTTTTAATAGATATAGTGATTCAAGAGGAAGGTTTATACGTATAATAAAACCGTGCGACGCCGGGGCAGGTCGCTAGTTAAATATAAAACTACTACATATGCATTAAAAAAAGCTCAAGGTACATATAACAAATTGAACATTTAATATTTGGAAATTCCTTTCTTTAACAAAGTTATATGATAAAATAAGTGCAGGCGCTAGTGTACCTCCTCATTGCGCCTTAACGTTGTCGTAGTTCTGGATCGCACCACCGTCGTTGCACAACATAAATTTGTGCATTCGAATATCGACTTTAACTAATTCTAACCTTTAGATAAATTTTACAGGGACTTTATATTGATCGAAAAATAACTTTGTACGTACGTACCATAATACCACATGAATAATTAAACTCAAAGTGCTTCATTCCTAGTTTGTTTCCAACTTTTGGTTTGTTTCTTAATCACTGTAAATTATGCGATATATTTTTCAAGTAATTTTGAAAGTATTAACATTGTTAGGATTTGAAGAGAGGTTATAATATTATTCCAACACATGGTAGCGTCATAGCAAAAGCTCTCTCTGAAGACTGCGGATCTAAATTATTGTAAATGATTTTAACAATGAAATGACTGTATTCAGAAGTTGCCAGCGCGAACGAGGAAACTGCTCTAGTTTTATAACTAGTATTGTAATCTTAGAGTGACAGCAGGACAGGTACAGAAAAGTTACATGCAATATTATAGAAAACATATTTATTATGCTTACAGCAACACCAACTACTAAACTTAGAGAGATTTTACGATTGTCAAACACGTTTTAAATTAGGTATTTTTAAGACTTGCAACAGAATACCATAAATTTTAAGTCAATCTAACTAAGAAATTTTAAGATTTTAGTTAGGATTCCTAAAACAACAGAATCGACACCAGTATAAAGCTCGTAGACAGCATTCGGCTTGAAGCTTGTAGTAAATGTGGTAATTCTTTGATCACACGCACCGAGTAGAGTAGACAGACAGCAACTTAGTACTCGGCAGAGATAGTAGAGTTGCCGAGTAGGTGTACATTCATTTTGCTTAAGGCGACTCAGTTCAAATTTGAATATCGAGTTTAAGGCGCAAACAGCACCTGAATCGGCGTTCCCACTTATTTAATCATATAATTCCGTTAAACAAAGAAATTTCCAAAATTCACATGTTCAGTTTGTTAAACCTATCATAAGCTATTTTTAAAGCATCTGTTGCATTTTGTCTTGTTGGAAGAGAGACGAAAACAAAGTCTGGTGGCCACCAAAGACAACTTCGTATCTCTTCCTAAACAAGACAAAATGAAACTACTACATATACATAAACCATATATATAACTTCTATCACATTATATCTATAACATTATAATATATGTAACATTATATCTATATATCTTCTATGTGACTGAAATTCATTTGAAATTGCATTCGCAAAAATAGGTAATTTGATTTTAAATGACTTATAATAAAACGCCACAAAACCGCAATAAACTTTATTTTATCTCTATGGCCAATGTTTCCAACCACAAATTTATGTTTCCAACGCAGAGATAATACGAATGTATTGACGCACACTGGTCAAGGTGCACTTTTATTAGAAAGCAAGAAGCATTTTTTGACTGCTTTAAAAGGAAACATCTTTCGCGACGGGCAATTGTTCCAATGAAAAGTCACAAGCTCGGGAGTCATTTCACTTATGTTGTCCATCGTAAGCACACCCATACACTTTGAATATCTTCTCTGTCTTTCTTTTTCTTATGTATCTACCTATGCATCCGCTGCTAAACATGGCTCTCCGTACGAGAAGGCTTATCCAAAATCACCATTCACCACGCTTGGAAGGCGAATTGATGATCGCATGGTGATGGGATACTGAAGGAAGCGAATGCTTTACCTCTGGCAGATTCCATTACTCAGTTTTTACTATATCCGTGACATGAAGGGTCGATTCGTATGTAAGAGTCGCCTTTTGGTGGTCCAGACAAAGCAAACGAGAGCGAAAGAGAACGAATGGGATTCGACAATCGGTATACTGCACTTTCGCTCGTTTTCGCTTTTTTGTCACACTGCATCGCCGGCTTTCGCAATGATTCATATGCGTTCGTTGCATAATGATGCACAACTGAAGGCGAACGAAGGCTCTCGCTTGCTTTTGCTTGCTTTTCTTTTGTTTGTTCGCGTTAATTTGATAGCCTTCGCTCGTTCTCTTTTGCTTGGTCATGTAATGGTGGGTCCATAATAAGTAATTGTGGGTCCAGACCAAGCAAAAGAGAACGAGCGATGGCTATCAAATGAACGCGAACAAACCAAAATGGATGTCATGGCGAAAGCAAGCAAAAGCAATCGATTTGAAAATAAACCTATAAGTAATTGTTGCAAGTCCGAAACTACATGTAAGCATTCCATTTTACCTAATGATAGAAAATTATCTGAGCGTTAAAATAATACAAGAAAAATTCTATAATAGAAATACTCGCCACCGTAAAAACAGTTGGCGTGGCGTTTTTCAATATACCAAGTCACCCCTGGTCAGGTATTTTTGATGAAGAACAAAAACTGCACATAAGCTTTGATGTAGCTTTTCATAAGACTTTAGAAGCCCTATCATTTTCCCTATATTTAGTTTTCATGAACGGAGTTGTTATAGATGACTAAACCGCAGATTTCGGCCTAAAGATTTCACAGGCGTAGGTAAATATCCAAGATATAGTTTGGTTTACGATTAACTATAAAATAGGCGATTTGAACCGCAGCCGTTCTTAGCAGCAATAAAATTGATCGTGAATGGTTTTCATGGGCTGTTTATCAATCCTATTATACTGTTCTTCGATACGGTTCAAGTACTTTATAGGTAAAACCTGATACCATAATTTTATTGTATAGCTGTCTCCTTCTGTCTTGAAGAAATTAGATTGATAGAAGTACTCTCGAAACTTTAATTCCTCGGGTCAATTTTGTTTTTTCCCTAACATGCTTACTACGTCATGTTACAAAGATTCAATTTCATGAAAAAATAAGAGTTTTTTGTCAATTTGAAATTGGAATGACGATGCCATCTTTTGATCTGGAAATATTATTCCAAAGACCCCTCCCCAAAATCTTGTTACGTTGAAATTCTAGAAGCTTCCAAAGCTATCAAAACTAATTAACGTTTTCGAGCGCCAAAACTTGATTGATTTTTAACTTTGCGTCCGTCGACACCAATCAGGTGTTTAATCATGCAAACCACTCCTGTCCTTTCCAATTCCGCTACACTCAAACATGAACCATTTCGAGTGATAGAGGTCGAAATTGTTCAATTAAATTGAGATAGTGGTTACAAAATGGTTGAGAAAACACTTTAAACTGTATATTTAAATCCCACTAGTATGAAAAATGCAAAAGTTTGGATGAATGTTTGTTAAATCTTTACGCCAAAACTACTGACCACTTCGAGCTACATTTTTTAATAAACGTAGTTCTAGGTCTGTATTTCATAAATTTTCGGGGGAAGACGCATGGAGCAACTAGTGATAAGTAATGGTAGAAAATTCTCACACCATCACCAAGCCCCAATCTAAGCAAATGTGTTATGTATACTAGATAGCTGAAATACCTACTATAAATACCTACCTATACCTACCTAATTATAAATATACTTACCACATAGATAGGCATTTTTTTACAAAGAACACACTGTTTTTTATAAACAACTAGCCTCAGAAAGCATCTTCGCATACGTTTTTCTGTGATAAAAAGTAGCATGGTTGTGAGATAATATTTATCTCTACGCCAAATGTTGTTAAAATCCGTTCAGCCTTTAAGTCGTAAAAACGTTAAAAACAAAAGGAAAATCGAATAACTTTCGGAGATGTTATATTAACATGGAATAACAGATGATACTGTAATTTTTCACATTCATAATCCAGTCCAAATATCACACGAAAGAACAGAGCAGTCTAATGTTCGATATAAACTAAGATATTTCATGAAAAATTTTAGGTTTCAAGGTACAATGAACCCGTTTCTATAGATTGCGCCACAGATGACATCACTCATCAAGACTTAAACTCAGTGCCACTTACAAAATTCCTCTCAAATAATAGTAGTTTCTCGAAACCTCAATGTCACAATTTGAGACCGAAATACCAGTACCTACGTTAACACTAAACTAAAAAGCTTTTAGCATTCCTGTCTTCATACTACGTCGTGGAAACCTGTACGTGTCTCTGGTATTTTGACTATTTCTGAAATAAGCAAGAAATAAGGCTTTGTCGTTGACGACCGATGCCGGTTGCGGGTTCGATTCCCGCCTGGGAACAAATTTGTGCACGATCTGTAGAAATTTGTTTCGTTGGTCTGGGTGCTTAATATGTAAAATAAAAAATATCTATCTATAAAGTATATTGTATTAAGTATATCATTCATCTAGTACCCATAACACAAGCTCTGCTTAGCTTGGGGCTAGATGATGCTGTGTGGACTGTCCTGAATTATTTATTTATATTTGTGTGTATTAAAGTTGTTGATCTACTAATAAAGGAGAATATCTAAGTACCAGCGCGTTAAATAAAAATAAGATCAACGTAAATGCGAAATTAGGTACATAGTTATTTGTTAAACAATCGTTTTTTTTGTAGATATGAAATACTAATTTAATTATAGTTGAATAATTGTTAAATAAATAATTTTACACTAGTGTTTTGTAAAACAACTTACTGATATGAAATTCCAAATCCGCCATTTATGTTTGAATTGATTGCCACTCGCTTCGCTCGCTTTGCTATTCTATAGCTGAGCTGGTAGAATTATTTAACTATTTTTGGCGGGTTGATGATGCAAGGAAGTTCATAACGTCGGTCTCGTCTGAAACACAACATTTCGAATATCTCTTGCATAAATTTTTTTGGTAAATATTATTCGATAGCTTTGATTTGTTCATACTAGGAAACTAAATAAATTGTCATTCACTATCTAAGATTCAAATGAGTGGTGTAATAAGATTTAAGGTCCCTAAGGGACGGACCTGGCAAGCCTTGCTCCCTAATTGCCCTGACTACCGGGCCCTGAATAACGTGTAGTGTAACACCCCTTATAATCAAAAAACTATATTTAACCAAAAAAGTTCAATTGTTTTTTTTCGGCGTAAAGTAAAGAGTTTTTGCTTTATCGTCATTGGGTCAGGACAAAGACATTTATTATGGAGTACCGCAGGCAGCGCCTTAGGTCCAACTCTTTTGCATGCTCTTAAGCAAATTTCCTTCGTACAAGTGTCTTTCGTGCAAATTTAGTGTACACTATTCTCGTATTCTCGTACACTAAATTTGCACGAAAGACACTTGTACGAAGGAAATTTGCTTAAGAGCATGCAAAAGAGTTGGACCTAAGGCGCTGCCTGCGGTACTCCATAATAAATGTCTTTGTCCTGACTGACGTCATAACCAACTTTAATCCTTTGTTTACGTTCTCGGAGGTGGTAAGATAGCGGAGAACTTCGTACCACCTACTACGAGTGTCGAAGCTACAAGGATTTTATTTTTTAGTAAGGAAAGTGGGGTCGCGTTTAAGTCTTTTGTTTGCTACGTGGATCCATCGCAGCACCGTAGCAGGAAGTGCTACAAAGGTCTACGTCAATATATATTTCTACTTAAGTTGAAAACACACTGAAGCCGGAGGCGGAGCGGAGGCGAAGGCGTGCTAGTTGTATTCTATTGAATCATATGAAAGCCTACACACACACCGCAGGCGGTCGCAGCGCGGTGCCATAGGAAAAACCGCCACGCTTTCGCCTTCACTCCGCCTCCCGCTTCTGTGTGTTTCAACTTTAGGTGTAAAAATCACCCAATTCATTTAAAATAAAGGGCTAATGCTCCTATTAATGATACTGAAAAGCTTAACTCTTCAGGTTTTGATAGTTTCAAACCTACGAGGAATCATAGTATGTGTGTAGTAAGAAATGTAGGGTCTCGTTTAAGTCTTATGTATGCTAGGCGGTGCCATCGTAGCACCGTAGCACGTCCTACGTCTTCTCGCGCAAGAGTCCGCTCGCGCAAATGTTTTCTCGCGCTAATGTCCCTCGCGCAAGTGTCGCTCGCGCAAGTGTATTTCACGCAAATGTCCTGATACCATAGTAATTTGATATTCTAAATATAAATCATGATCGTAGCCTATCTAGATTACTTTCTCATAAGCATGAGTTCTCAAGCAGATACCAAAAAATGATTCAACCAGCCACATTCATTCAATTTTTTATAAATATCGGTTTGATCTAGCCATGATTAAGTACTGTACTTTGGTATTTTACAGCATTTTAAAGGGAACCGACCGACTTCTGTCAAAGTAACACGACAGGCAGGTAACACAAAGCGCTTTGTGACTTGAATGTATAATGTGGGCCAGCAACCGAGTTCTAGTAAAATCGAGCGCGGATACAGAACAATGCGAGAGTATTCAGATCTATGACAAAACAGCTAGCTGTGGACACCCTGTATTATATGCCTAGGCAATAGAGGGTGTCCCATGCAATATGTACCAGCGGAGGTTCTGGGAACATGAATATTTATCGATTGGTACAAGTCCGCCATTTCCTCGTGCATAGCCGTAGTAATATTAAGCGACTTTGTATGTAACAAAAACTTTATCAAACGTCGCAAGCTTAAAATACATCTAATATTTGTAAATGAGGCGGGGTGATTCACTATGGTCAATCCAAGCGTGTTACACACCTAAGATAAGACAGAGGCGTGGAAACAGGACAATCGTATTTAGAACACATTGTGACGTCACACAATTTGGACTTGGAATCTCCTATGTCAAGTGAATCACGCCCCATATTGACAACATAGTTGCCGTGCATAAGTTTGCATTTGTTTATAGCACCGTCATATTATACAGGGTGTTAGTGTGAACACCGTTGTCCTTGAAACCAGAGGTTCAGCATCATGAGTAGAATCCAAAACCGATGAGAAAAGCTTAACACCTATTTTAGTTTTGCAAGATTTTGATATTTTCATGTCTTCGCTATCGTACACGATGCCATAGTCACTCTACATACTTTAAGTACCTACCTACGGAGGTACTTAAAGTATGTAGTGTGACTATGGCGTAAGGAGAACGCTGTTCACACTAACACCCTGTATATTATACACCCTCATATCGTTTGGCAAGCATTTAACTTGTCATACAAGTTAAATGTACATATAACAAGTTAAATGCTTTAAGACTATAACAAAATTAACAAAGTTTGTAGAGCCAGCATTAAAATGAACACTACGTTCGTACCGCAATAACTGAAGTTATAATAAAGAATTATGAAATGAAAAACAAAAAATAAGTATCCTAGACTACTGAAATTAAATCAAAAATATGAACACCCATAAATAGTAAACTATACTTACCCAGGGTACTAAATTAAAGGACTAATTTGTAACTAAATATTCTATTATAAATTCTGAGAGCCCATTTGTGTAGAAGCTAAGCTGTTGGGCCATGCTGCTAATATAAAACCCACGATCTCAATATTCAATGACTATGGTAATGGCTGCTGGCTATTTGGGATAGTATTCTGTTATGTCTAGGCTTATTTAGGTACCCTATATCTATTTGACCATTAAAACTTGTAAAATAGTTTATTACAAATAGTTAAATAGCGATTTTTAAATAATTTTATTTATTTAAATTAAGCCTAATTAAAGTTAACTCGAAGACCAGGCAATAAAAATCGATTCCTCTATAAAATGTCATAATATATGTTTTAAGGAATGTCGTTTTTTTTTGGTTCTATTAAGTAAGTATATAAAATTACTCAAAATCTCCGCTCCGCCTCCGGCTTCTGTGTGTTTTCAACTTAAGAGAGATTCAATCACGTAAACATCTGAAAACTTCAATCATCTCTGAATACGTAGAACGTCAGTCGGTCGTGGATAAATCATATGAAAAACTCCAATAATATCACCTCAAAGCTAAATGTCTTAAGTCTCATAATATAACTTCAAAGATCTCTTCTGCACCGTTTGCCCGATTAACTATTGAATGTACAGCGAGTGCTCAATGTTCCCGACCTAGATCGCTAACATTGGGAGCTATACATTGCGATCATCTAGATGCACTCCACTTACAGGCTTTATACATTCATAAGGTGGGAATTGCTAAGTCAACTGAGCCACAAATTTGTGAAGAAGACACCAAAATAGACGGTTTCCTCGCGGACGATGCTTAGCAAAATAAGACACTGGCACACTGAGAACAGTGGTTTTAGTTACGACAAGTTTTTAGTCATACTGATGCAGGAATTTGCGGGTTCGATTGTCACCTCACGACAATGTTTGTACGATCTGCAAGTATTTTTTCAGAATGCTCTGGTGTTTCACGTATAATAAAAACATATTTATTCATTTATCTTTCTTATTTATCAGTTATCTTATCTAGTACCCATAACACAACTTGGTTGATTATGTTTTGCTTTGATTATTCTATTTCTTCGCTTGCTTTGATTATGCTATTTTTTTAGCATTGTTTATTTTCTAAGACAGCGGCTATATTTTTTTTATAACGTGTTTAATATACGATTATTACACTAGCGATCGCTTATTGAGGTGGTTCTTTAAGTTAAGTATGTTATCGGTTTTGTGTTCGCGTTCATTTAAAAATATTCTGAAAATCCAAACTTTCTTTCTGATTACTTCATATTATAAGCTACTATACTCATCTTCGTAAAAATATTAAACGAACGAGATTTTACTAGTCTGGTTCTTATCAGAATTGAGAAGCTCTCTAAATAAAACTATCCAAGCGCGAGCTGGACGCACATGAAGGGTTCCGTGCCATTTTAGTTTAAGATTTAACACATCATACTTATTATAAATGCGAAAGTTTTAATGGATTTATATTATATCTCTTCTCCTCAAAACATATATCTCTTCTCCTCAAAACATTGATTATCACTACATAGTAGGTATAAAACAAAGTCGCTTTTTCTGTCCCTATGTCCCTTTGACTGCTTAAATCTTTAAAACTACGCAACGGATTTTGATGTGTTTTTTTTAATAGATAGAGGTTTATACGTATAATAAAACCGTGCAAAGCCGGGGCGGGTCGCTAGTTTATATATATAATCATTTATTGAAGAAAACATAGCTGGCTAAAATATTATTTAAGTATCTTATATTTAGATAAATATTACTGTATATTTATTAAACAATAAATATATAAAAACTACTGATCGGGCTGTTAGAATAGACGTAGTTCCTGGCTTGGAATAAAACATAGGCTACTTTTCGTCAATTTTCACTAGGGTGTACTCTACACTGTAGAGACTGTAAAGACTAAGGGAAATAAAGCACTTTGAGTTTAATGAGTTTGAGTACGGAACCCTCAAAATACCATCTCCCGCAAATAGAAAATAACAATCCAGGTAACGTCTCTTCACTAAAATTTTATCATCAATTCTCAATTTATGATCACGGATCTTTCGTATCCTGCCGCCGCAGGGGTAATAGAATAAGTCATTTAAATCGGGAATAGAGATCCCATGGAACATTAGGATGGGGGACTTAAACGCTAATATTGGATATCGCTGATTTATGCAAAATCTTTATCGTTGGCGACACCTGAAATTGAATTTCGGTCTTACATTACTTTGCCGGAATCGGTCGGATGAATTTTTAGATATTCCATTTTCTTTATAGCAGATGTATCAATGCGATTATTGGAGTGGTGAATTATGGGATGCGGTTTGTTATATGTCGGTGGGGACGTGTAAATAATGGTTCAATGTTTGTAGGAATGAGTCTTTGTGTGTTTGGAAATACTGACTTCTTTCAGCACCTTCTATTTAACCGGCAAAGCGTCCTCTGCGCTTGGGAACCCAGTAACTATCTTGGCCGTCTGATGTCAAAAGAATCATAGAACTTTAAGGCTGTGTCCCCAGTAGGCAAACAGTGAGCAGCCGACTGAGTTTGCGGCATATCAGTTCAGTACGCCCTTCCATATATTTTAAATTGAGTGTCCACAGGTTGCTAGTTTGCGCCAACTGTACGCAGTTTGTAGCGTCACGTGCGCCGAATGTCTCAGTTAGCGGCTGACTCGCAGGTTCCAGTACTTGCGATACGCACGCAAACTGATTTGAGTTTGTAGCTGTTCGCCACAAATTTGCGGCTCACTCAGTCGGCCGCTCACAGTTTGCCTACTGGGGACACAGCGTCACACAGCCTAATAAAACTAACTATTTATCTGACCACGCGTTGCTGGGTCATGTTTTTCGTGATTATTTCTGTGACGCAGGAGGTTGTGGGGTTCGGTCCGCCCAGGGACAGAATGGTTGTACGAACTGCAAATATTTGTTCCGGGTTTTTGGGTGTGTTCTATGTTTAGTAAAAAAACTATCAATGTAATGTTATAGTATTAAGTATATCAGTCATCTTGTGCCCATAACACAAGCTCTGCATAGTTTAGGGCTAGATGATGCTTTTGTATTGCCAGCATTATTCATTTATTTTTTATAAATGTATAGGTTATTCGAGTGCGTATTTTTTTTTAAATGTAGGGCTTAGGAGCAAAATATACGAGACGTAATGCAATTTTAATATATACCTTTCCAGGAGACGACGTCGTCTCCTCACATTTATGATCCTGCTTTCCACCTGAGAAAGTCAATGACAGTTTTTATTAAAATCAGCATACATCTCAAATACATTCAAGTGTTCTTTCATTTATATCACTCCTAGTGGTGGATGTATCGCTGTATGAAACACTAAGCACCAGCTATCAGTATTTTTTCCCTGTTGTCTCTCATCTTGGGTTCACATGAGAAGCAACAGCTTTCAAATTGAAAAGAATCATCAAAATCAGTTCACCTTGAAAAAAGTTTTGAGGTACACATAAAAATAGAGTCAAATTGAGAACATATTTTGAAGTCGTCGGTTGAAAATGACTGAATTCCCCATAGATATCTCCATAGTAGTATTCGGGAATAATCGACTTTAAAAGTGTTCAAATACAAAACGTTTGAACCAACAAGTTAATTAATCTGTATCCGTTCTGTTTCAATCTTTGCTACACTAATTTCTGAAGCTCTGGCTTATTTTTTGGTCCAAACAGAGCAGATGGTTCACTCCCAATAACTCAGAAGTTTCGAATCTCTGAGTTTCCGATTAGTTTGCCTCTAATCCTAACTTTGTTTTCAGTAAAAACACGTTCCTAGAGCTCGTAAACTTGTAAACTTGAGTTTCATAAAGTTTTGGACTTGTACCTATTTGTTAATGATGGGGCAGCTTGAATGTTAGAAGTGATATCTATTGAAATATGTTTATTACTAGACGCGCCCCGCGGCTTCGCCCGCGAACCAGAGTTTTTTTCCATACAAATTTCAGAAATATAATGCACTCTCCCTAGGGCTAGTTTTGTAAAAATAAAAAATACTAACGTTTTTAATTATTTACTCTGTAGTTTATTTATACTGAATTTTGAGTGAATCGAATCAAGGAACAATAATTTTCCAAACATATCTAAAGCCCTTCAGAAGTAAACTTAGGTAATTCTTTCAAATCAAATCAAATAATTATTATTAAACAAATTTACATACTTAGAGATTTCTAGGGAAACCCAAACCAACCACTAGTCTTGTCTTGACTCCAAAGTCTTGGGTGTTAGGAGAATCACTTAAGTATTCATTGTTCTTTGGAGATCTTTGTGGTGCAGCGGGTAAATGCAGGAGCTTCAGGGTTCGATTCCCGTATTAAAAATCGTTCCAAGAACCTTCTTGGAACGATTTTTAATACGTTCCATGTATCAAATATTATAATAGAAGAATAGAATAATATTTATTTCGCCACACACATCATCATCAACCTATATTAGTCCGCTGCTGGATGTATGTATTCATAACAGTGTGCAATGTCTGGATACAACTATGAAATATATATGTATATTAATAAATAATAATTAAATTGAAGGATTAGTGGGTAAATTTCAGTGGTATTTTATATGTAATTATAACAAACATATCTGTGTATGTTAATGTAACTAAGCCTCGGCCCCAATTCCACTAAATAAATCACTTCACCATTTAAATAGTATCGTGTCAAAATGTCAGTGTTATACTCTTTTTGGTATTCTACTAGCACAAACTTTTTGAGGTGCATTCATAGCTGTGACGGTTACCTTTATAACTACCAATTTGACATTCGAATTATGAAAGTCTCTTCAAGCGCAATAAATAGTAGAATAAAATTCATAAACGTCATTTTAATCATCTTGATTGAATGGCACTATTGAGACTTTTGTTTTGAAATTAGTGGAATTATCCTCTGGCAGCTATCACTACCATCTCAACTCCCTTTGGATGACAAAATGCTGTTTCGATTATCTAGCATTATTCATTTCCATTACTTGTAAATGGCTTTTAATTCGATAAGGACACAAATAATGCAGGACTAAAACAAAATGGCGTATCTCAGGTACACAATAGGTAACTACGTTTATTCGAAAGTAAATAAAATAAATAATTCCGGACAGTCCACACATCATCATCTAGCCCCAAGCTAAGCAGAGCTTGTGTTATGGGTACTAGATGTCTGATATACTTAATACAATACATTACATAGATAGATATTTTTATTATATATAGTAAACACCCAGACCAACGGAAAAAAATTCTGCAGATCGTGCACAAATTTGTTCCGAGGCGGGAATCGAACCCGCAACCTCCTGCGTCGCAGGCGGACCTTCGCCCACCGCGCCACATCGGTCGTCAAAGTCAAGTATATTATTATGTGATCAAGAAAAGGCATTCAGCCGTGGATAAATAAATATAAACTAAATAGTTACAAGTAGATACTTAAATTAAATTAATTCACTGAAACATTGTCAAATTAAATGAAAATAGCTTTTCTAGAGAGAAGAGAGCGGTAACTAAAACTTTATTACTGCTCGTTCATCCAAGCTTGTAATAACCAAAACCGAATAGATATCTACCCAGTAGTGAAACAATAGCTCCATAGATGGGTGTCTGTCTCGCGGCGTTTATTTCTTCTATTCATGAAAAAACCCGTCGTTGTTTTCTATGACATCTTCGGCAAACTATAAAAATTTCAGGAATTGTCTCAAAATCTTAATACCTGCATCTAAATTTTACTCATGGATTAAAGTTCCCGTCATTGATCAAAATCTATAATTTTAAACATGCAAAAGCAGCGGCGGACTTCTTATATATTATTTTTATCATTAGTCGATTGCAATGTTTGAAGTTATCAAAATGTACATAAGCTTTTATTTATATCCACGAACAGTAAAGAGAAATTAAAAATATATAAATTTAATTGAGTAGAGAGAGCAGCGAAACAACTGTTCATGTACGAAGAGCCTAAGTATTCCCCAAATCCATCCCCGGTATTTCTCTCAGAAAATTAAATAGAATCATGATTTTAACGAGCATTTTATAAAGTCAAATTTAATTTTCTCCAAAACTTGTCTGTTCATGGGAAAGTAAATTTTAATGTCCTGTCCTTGCATTTTACGCCATTTGGTCGAGAAAACTCATTTGTGAAATTTATTAAGCTTTACACGCTTTAATTTAGTAAAAATATTTTATAGATTTGAAGTGCCAACAAAAAAGTATGATCGCAACTTCTTCGTTTTTGAAATTGATATCATAATAACAAATATTTTAAGTGTTGTTCACTCGATTGATTTTGGCAAGTTTAACATTAGGTAGCAAGGCCAAATACATGCTCTACTCAGATTTAAGCTTATCTCAAGTGACGATAAATTTTCGTAGAAAACATAAAAAAAAAATCACTATTTGAGACGTCATTAAATCCGAATTGCGTTTTAGGTTTTTGAGATACTTCTTATTACCTTCGCTTCCTTACAGATGGAACTCAATAAATTAATGTATTTTATCTTGTTTAAAAAAACGATGGCTGATCAAATACAGATATGCTGAAAGTTACGTGTGTAGGTTCTGTGGATAAAGGTAAAATTTTGAACGCCTAGCCATTCGATACAATTTATTTCCAACGGTTGCTTGTCATAAATTAGAGGAAGTTCAAATAGTTTTAATAAAATAAAGAAACCTTTTATTCCATAGTCTTAAATAGATATCACACGTCGACTCAATAATAATTTTCGTGCATTAATTAAGTTTTTATATATTACTCATGCAAATTTCAAGGCATGTTCATAATAACGTAAAATAATTAACTTAAAAAGATTAATTAGTGATCTAAGTTATCTCGAATTGTTTTGTTGTTATTTTAATTACACGACATGAGTCAACCGTGCTTGAAATACGGCAAGAGAATTCGAATTAGGATACCTTAATGTTATCTAGAATTCTAGACTGAATTAAGACATTATTCTGTCTATTTCTGCATATCCGGCCTTTAACCGGGAGCTAGGTAACAACAATGGCATTAATATTATATTAATTGTTCTAGTAGGTCGTTAACATCAATAGCTATCTAGGGTGTAATGTAGTGGATAAGCGGGTAACAATACCTCCCCCAATGAATGGTGGTAAATGGGAAAAGTTTTACCAATAAATTATTTGGTTACCGCCTTATTAATGTAAGGCGAATAAACAAGCCACTAGGTACATTAATTAAGAGTTTCAGTTGAGTTAATGAATTAGTCAAAAAATCGTCAACTGAATTTTGTTTTACATTCACAACGTCAAATTGTAATACATATAAAACACACGAGGCTAGAGAAATAATTGGTAGTCGGTTTTATTCGTAAAAAGCCTCAAAAGCCCTCAAAAAACCTTTCAAAGTCACTTAAGAAAACTTCAAAAGTTAATTCAATAATTGTTTGTTTCAGATGTGGCTTGGAATTAGATTAAAAACCATCGGGGATTCTTTCCGAAAGTTATGAAGAAATGAAAATTAAAGCCCCATAAAACATGGACAAGAGCAAGAAAAAGAACCATCCGAATGGAAAATTCAAGAAAACGAAATCAGAGAATTATCGAATCGATGATGATATCACGACGAGCTGTTGTTTCTGTGTCAAAACCAAGAAGAGCAAAAAGAAAGGTTTGATAGCTGGCTGTATAACAAATATAGGAATATTTATTCTACTCCTAGCATACACTCTACTAGGAGCGTTCATATTTCTTGCCATAGAAGGCAGCGCGGCTAAAGTTCAACAAAAAACACTAGCAACAACATCATACCACGCGAACGAGAAGGTGGTCCCTTTATCAAAAATAAATGGAAGCATATCCCAAGCCAGTGCAGAACTACGTTCACAGACTGTAGAAAGCATTTGGGAGATAACAGTGTCGCTCAACATTTTGTATAAAGAGAACTGGACAAGACTGGCCGCTCAGGAGATTGCCAGGTTTCAAGAAAAGCTGGTGGCAAGAGTAGCAGCCGATGTTTCAGCTCAATATGGAGCGAGGGCGCTGGAGTCAGCACCTGCCCTGGTTTTGGACGAGTACGAGTGGACCTTTGCCAAAGCTTTCCTGTATTCGTTGACTGTACTAACAACTATAGGTAAATACCATGGCACTTATAGCCGATTATGCTTATTCATCCACCAATTTGTTGCTTTGTTAAGAATCAGAGTTTCTAAAAGAAGCAGAAAATCGGCCTGCGTATCTAGACCTAAGGAATCAGACGTCCAGACGGAAGTCTGATTCCTTTGGTTGAAACGAAAGACAAATGGAATGATAGAAATCAGACGATCAGACGATCGAGAAATCGTCTGATTTCTATCATTCCATTTGTCTTTCGTTTTACAGGGTCTCCACTTTCAATTAACAGTCTCAACTTATAACTTCTCTTTATTCCAGGATACGGCAGTGTTGCTCCAAAAACAGCAATTGGAAAAGCTGTAACAATCGGATATGCTATGATAGGTATCCCTCTTACTCTTCTCTATCTATCAGTTGTCGGTGCTCTTCTATCCAGGCTTGCCCGGAGCGTGTTCAGCCGAGCACTATGCTGCTGCCTTTGCACGAAATGCGGGTACTGCTGCTTAGACGAAAGAACGATGTCAAGCAAGGAGCACAAAGAAAAAGTCAGAAGACAAGATGACTTCAGAAGTCAAACTCTTCATTTACAAGAGCCTTACTACGTCAGATCTCCATCAGGGACGATCATATCAGCATCCCAAGCGCACAACATCAGCACAACTTCTGCCAAAGATAAATCACAAAGCCTGAACTTCTTGCGAGACTGCGATTCCATGAGCTGCACGGATACTGACTCAAGAATGTCTTTGAGAGGCTTGTCAATACTGGCTCCTATTTCATTGTGTCTAGCTGCTATATTTGTGTACATTTTTTTCGGGGCGCTAGTCTTATATCAGCTGGAAGGTTGGAGTCCGATAGACGGAGTTTATTTTTGTTTTATGAGTCTCAGCACCATCGGTTTCGGGCATTTGGCTCCAGGAGCAACTCAAAACAACAGTGCTTCCTCCGGCACTATTTGGTTCTGTTCCATCTACATCATGACTGGTCTCGCTCTCACTGCCATGTGCTTCAATGTTCTTCACGATGAGATTGTCCACCGTTTGAGGCATCATGAGAAGGTTCTAAAGTCTAATTCCCAGAAGGTGATGACGTCAGAGTTTTTACACAGGTCTTGACGAGACGATAGCGGCAACCTGACCGAAGAGACGATGATAAACTCTGAAGGGGAATCGTTGCCGGAAGTTCTTCATCACGTGTCAGGGTCGAGGTGCGAAGGCGGTGCCATACGCAGATCTGTTTACACCCTAAAAGAGGAGAAAGAACCAGATAGAGTGACCCCTATGTAGATAGTTATTGCATTGGTTCCAAGCTCAATAATAACGGCCAAAGTGTTTTATGAAACAGTAGATTTATTGTGTGTCCTTTCTTATGGAAGGTAGATAATTATTTTTTTCATGCATAAAGTCGTAAAGTTCAAGCGTTTATTGATAACTCTTTGCATTAAATAATTTAATTTATGACAAAAGCAAATCAATTACGTTCATGACAAATGAAATGACTGACCCTCGTGAAGTGAAGTTAAATTTAGAATTTCAAGTCAATGTTAATCCTAAAATTATTGTTTATTAATGGTTAAAATTAACATTAACTCAGTTTTATTTTTGTCTGAGGAAATAATGCGTGAATTTAGATGTAAATTACTTAGATCAAATATTGTTTGATAGTAGATAAAATTTAACTTTAATACATAATTTGAAATGTTGTAAGACAACTAAATTGTAATCTATCAAGTTTATGTTTACTCATATTTATGTAAGTTGAATGCGTAATATGAATAGTATACTTAAAATTTTAACTAGATACGGAATTGTTTTGTACGATTTTTTGTGGTTATGTGTAAAATACAATTTTGTAATAGGGAACTAATAAAGACTAAAGTGGTATGCGTGTTTTATTGTACCTAGCGAATTATATACCTAAACCTGATCTGACATAGTTCCGCCTGCGACGTAAGATGTTCCGGGTTCGATTCCCGTCTCGGGTAAAATGTTTGTACCACTATGCAGTTTTTTATTCCGGATATTCTGGGTGGTTTCTATGTATTCTAAAAATATCGGTGTAATGTCTTTTAAGTTTGTTGTAAGGTATCTAGTACCTATAATACAAACCAAACCAGTATTATGTAACCCCATTGTAAGAACAATGGGGCTACATAATACTGTTTATATTAACCAGTTTGATTTATTTGCACAAACGGTTCCTAAAAATATAATCAAGCAAAATAAGGTATTGGGAAGATTGCAAATACCACTAAAGCCTTCCTTCCTTCACTGTCGTTTTCACGAAGCGAAGGAAGTTCACAGAAATTGCCATTTAAGGGGCCGGCGATGGCTGCACTAAACTTTAATTCGAGGCGTTCCGGTGTTCTGTAATACCAAAAATTATGATTGAAAACTTTTATAATTTCGTCAAAGTGTTGGTAATTTGTAACTAGACAATATAAGCTATGTGGAAAAGTAATTTTATTGTAATTTAATTTAATTTATTTGACAAAAAAAACTACTAAGGAGCATTGATAAATACTATTCAAATACAAAAATACCAAAATTTTGTAGAAATATGCTCGACTTACATTTTGGTATTCCGTTTATTAGGGGGAAGTCATCATCCGCTGGCCCCTTAAGGTTTAAGGCCCAAATTAAACGGTCCAATGAATGACATGCTAATTAGAGATGTCAACACCGCACAGGACGGTCTGTCATGTGTGAAATCTGTTTTCTCAGGCAATTGCAGGATCAAAGGTTAAATTTTGGTTCTCTTATATGAAAGGGTAACATCCAATTTGGTACCTATTTCGTTGGTCTTACCCACATACCATATCATTTATGTATCATTTGGTCATTATTGATCAGATTATATCTAAAACTAGCGACCCGCCCCGGCTTCGCACGGTTTTATTATACGTACTAGCTGGTGCCCGCGACTTCGTCTGCGCATGATAAGTATTTGGAGTACTCGCGATTTTACTTGCGTAATTCCATTTTCCGTGGGATTTTCGGGATTAAATAAAGCCTATGTGTTATTCCAGCTTATAATCTATCTCTGTGCCAAATTTCATCCAGATCCGTTATGCAGTTTTTGCGTGAAAGCGTAACAAACATCCATCCATCTATCAATCTATCCATCCATCTATCCATTCATACTTACAAACTTTCGCGTTTATCAGTTCAATTCAATTTGGTTCCCCTGGGCTATACGGGTTTTCAAAAAATTCTCACAGCATCAGAACGACGCGTGTGTACGCGTCGTTCTTGGAACCATACTGAATTCCGGGATAAAAATGTATCCCATGTCCAATCGTCCCGAGTTCCATTCGAATTCATTCACTTCCCTCGTGATGCGTATTTAAAGAATTTTTCTTTCACCCTCTCTCCCAGGGGAACCTTACCCTAATTCCGGGATAAAAAGTATCCCATGTCCTTCCTTGTAGTATGAACTCAAATCGTCCCGAGTTTCATTCCAACTCAACTCAACAAGGAAGGACATAGGATACTTTTTATCCCGGAATTCAGTAAGGTTCTCATGGGAGAGGGTATGAAAGTAAAAATCCTTTACCGAGCATCACGCCGAAACTGCTGAATGAGTTCGAATGAAACTTGGGACGATTTGAGTTCATAGTACAAGGAAGGACATTGGATACTTTTTATCCCGGAATTCAGTAAGGTTCCCCTGGGAGAGCGGGTGAAAGAAAAATTCTTTAACCACGCATCACGACGGAATTGAATGAATTCTAATGGAACTCGGGACGATTGGACATGGGATACATTTTATCCCGGAATTCAGTTTGGTTCCCCTGGGCTATACGGGTTTTCAAAAAATGAGAAATTTTTGAATACCCGTATAGCCCAGGGGAACCAAACTGAATTGAACTGATAAACGCGAACGTTTGTAAGTATGAATGGATAGATTGATAGATGGATGGATGTTTGTTACTCTTTCACGCAAAAACTGCTGAACGGATCTGGATGAAATTTGGCACAGAGATAGATTATAAGCTGGCATAAGAAATAAGCTTTATTTTATCCCGAAAATCCGACGGGAAAGGGAATAACGCAAGTAAAATTGCGAGTACTCCAAATACTTATCATGCGCAGACGAAGTCGCGTGCACCAGCTAGTAGTATTATAAACGCGATAGTTTTATGGATAATAGTATAGTAGTAGTATATTATAATTCCGGACAGTCCACACAGCATCATCTATAGCCCCAAGCTAAGCAGAGCTTGTGTTATGGGTACTAGATGACTGATATACTTAATACAATACATTACATAGATAATATAATTTGTATGGATTGATATTTTCTCCCCTTTCACACAAAAACTATTGAACAAATCGGGCTGAATTTTGAAAAGACGTAGTTCTAGCTCTAGAATAACACATAGGTTACTTTTCATCTATAAATCCTTTGGGATAGAAATAACCTTGAAATTTTTCCATAAAAACAACGCTTACGAAGCCGAAGGCACTAGTAAAGTATACGTATACAATCAAAACATCGATCCATGTATAATGACAACATTGATCTCTTTCCCAAAACTATTTCACTAATAAATTTAGGTATGTAATAATATCTCAAAATTATTTCGACTTCGACTTAACTTGAAACCGTTACCTCCCCTCAATAAAGGAATGCTACTAAAACTAAACTAATGCTACAATAGCCCTACGAGGTAACCGACAGGTCTGAAATCTTCTAGACTGGGAACTATTCGCGCGCACGTAGGACAGAGTAGCCGCGTTGCTCCGCACCGAGTTAAATCGCATCGCATCCGCACCGCGCCGCGCCGCGTCGCGTTCGCCTCCAGCCCTCTCACGCAAGACACCGCTAAACGCAACGGTTGCGCATATTAGTGGATTCAGACCGAGCAAACGAGATCGAGTGAAAGCGAACGAGATGGGATTCGACGATCGGTACTGCACGTACACTCGCTTTTGCTGTTCTGTCCACCCTAAACGAACGCATGTGAACCCCAGCTAAAGCCAGCGACAGAGCATGACTGACGACGAACCAAGGCCCTCGATTAATTGCACCATAAAGTCCACACTGGTTCGTTCGCATTCCTTTGTTAACCTTCGCTCACTCACGTTCGCTTGGCTAGATCCACCATAATACGCGCGAGCGAATTGCAGCAAATTCGCGCTGGCAGGATAAGCTCTTAGACGATGAATAGTAGCACTAAAAAACTAAGTTCTTTCTTCGCTGAACAGTCACGATCGCCATTAAAATAATGAAAAACAAGCAACTTCACATTCATAAAGGGGCGATCGAAAAAACATTTCGCTTCAGTAATGAGGGCGTCCATAAAAGTTATTATTTTGTAGATAAAGCCTCATTCCCATTGAAGGGCATTACCGGCACTCCGGACGTCGATCATTAAGCATTGGGAAATATCCATTGAAAAACGAAAATTCGAGAATTTTCGAGAATATTCTGGAACAAATTGAAAATATACGGCGATTGTCGCGCGCCAATTTTGGCTTCGGTCGCTGTTACTAAGGCGCTAACAGATCACCCCTACCACTAGTTACATAAGGTTAGTACGAAAAGCTTTAAATATATCTAAGTCTTAGGTTTACACGTTTATAACATGCTTTGATAACGTAAGTTTAAAGAACTTTAATAAAGTCTTTTACAATAATTTAGGCAAAGAAAAGAAAAAATATACCTAGATGCTAAATCACTCAAATACACTTTGCGATGCATCTAAAACTCTGTACGCATTTACATGCAAAACTTAATTTAGATCTCTTATGTAGCTTTGGTGTGGAAAAAAAAACAAATACTTATAAACTACCTGCAGGTTTAGTCGTTTTATGAATGGAATAGGGGTGTAATAGCTTTCCACCGACTACGTGTAAGTATGTGCTATTTTACTCTTTTTAAATTTCTATAAGACTGCAGGCAGATTCTGGATTCAACAAGCTGAAGACAGGGTGCAATGGCGCTCATTAGGGGCGGCTTATTTCAAGCATTGGACTAATGTAGGTTGATGAATATGATATTAAAATTGACAGTTGTAAATTGAATATTTTTGGTTATGAACCTTCCGACACTGTTTTTGGTAGTTCCTAATTTCTAAAAAAACGGATAAATTTACTGTCAAAAACGAACACTTTCGAGTTTTCGTAGTAGTAGGCGGATAAAGAAAATGTATGATTTCTCGATATTACAACACCAATGTTCTGGCTTAGCTCTCGAACGCTTTGAGTATTGCACCTACACATTGCATCGTGTGTTTAAAGAAGCATTATTTGGTATTGGTTTTGTGATCGGCCATGTGTGAAAAGAATGATTGGATAGGAAATCCGATTTTTCCACCTGAATTTTATCCTGGAAATGTTTCGCTCTCACATTTGTTTACATGATGATTTAATCCCGTACGGTATTTTGTGTTTTATTAAAAAAAACGATGTTTTCTGAATTCAATTTCTTATTATAGAGCGAACAACTCCAGAATAACAATAGAAACAAATACTTGACATGCTACGTTCTTCTTATTTTTTTCATTTTCATGACGCTCAAGACAAGATCAAAACATATCTCGGAACAAAATACCGCGAAGTAATATTTAATATGAATAATTATAATGCCATAAAACTCTATACAATACAACTAAAGTCAATCGCACTTAGCGGCTGCCCGCAATCCGGCTGGCCGTCCGGCTGACCGCGGGCTGCGGTTGCCCTTGCGGCCAACCGAACGGCCAGCCGCAGCGCGGCCAGCCGGATAGTGTATACAGCGACCGCGCTGCACTCGAGCGGTCGACTCGACCATTTTCAAGATGGACGTCGAAGAGGCTGTCGGTATTTATTATATTTACGCGCGTTACATAAAGAAAAAGAAACGAAGACACAAAATTCAAAATTCAAAATTCAAAATTCAAAGTGCTTTATTTCCTTAAGACCTTACAGGACATTTGGACACGTCATAAAATACATGTTAAAAAATAATTAAAATTACGAAATAAAGTGCTCACTTTGATTATTGTTCACTTCGGTCTATTTAGGTAAAGTAAAGAAGCGAACAAGAAACCTTTACCTTGTTAGGTTGTTAGTTTTAGAGTTGGAGCAAAACTCGTCCCAAGCTTTTTTATCATCTAAATAATTAGATATTTTATAGTAAGCCTTTTTACAAAGAATAGTTTTGATAATTTGTTTGAATTTATTTACCGATAATTTTTGCAACTCACTTGGAGTTTTGTTGTAGAAGCGTATACATTGCCCTTTGAAAGATACATTAACTTTGTTTAATCTAGTTGTGGGCAAAGCGAGTTTATTCTTATTTCTAGTATTTACATTATGTATGTCGCTATTTTTAGTGAACCTATTGATATTTTTATGAGTGTACAACAAGTTTTCATAAATATATTGACATGGTACTGTCATTATGTTTATTTCTTTGAATTTATTGCGGAGGGATTCTCTGGGACCCATATTATAGATTGCACGAACAGCCCTCTTCTGCAGCACAAATACGGTGTTAATGTCTGCAGCGTTCCCCCACAGTAGTATACCATAAGACATAATACTATGGAAGTAGCTGAAATAAACAAGTCTAGAAGTATCCACGTCTGTAAATTGACGGTCTGAATTGAAGTCTGTAGGCAGTACTGATATCGGTCTAAAGTTGGTGGGGTCAGACCTACTACCCGATTTAAACAGTGGAGTTATTTTACTATGTTTCATTAGATCAGGAAATACGCCACAATCAATGGACTCATTGAATATGAAAGCTAAATCTGGTGCAATTAAATCAATCAAAGGTTTAATAATTTTAACAGAAATGCCCCAGAGATCTGCAGTTTTCTTAATATTTAAAAGTTTAAAGGCTTTAATTATATCTTTGTCATCAACATGATTGAAATTAAATTTATTTTCGCATTTAGGTACATTTTCTATAAGTAGAGACTCAGCAATTACTTGAGAAGAGTTAAGACACTTAGTAGTAGAGATTGGAATATTAGTAAAAAAGTTTTCAAATGCTTGGGCTACTTCAACATCATTTTTGATTGAAGAGTTATTTATTTTTAAATTGTAATCATTAGTATAGTTACTAACCTTTCCAGTCTCACTATTTATTATTTTCCAAGTTGATTTGATTACATTTTCACTATTTCTAATTTTTGAGCTAATATAATTTGACTTTGCAATTTGACAAACTTTATGAAACAATTTTGAATACTTTTTAACTTTTTCTTTAAACTCCTCACTAAAATTGTATTGTTTTTCACTATACAGTTCATACAACTTTTGTCTACTTTTATGTATCCCTACTGTTGCCCACTCGCTAAAGTTAAGTTTCTCAGAGACCACTATCGACCTGCCGGGCTAGCACGCAGTTTCTTGTCTTCTCTTCCTAGAATAGAGTGGAAAACTTTCTTGTCTTCGAAATTTGTCTCTTGCTCGAGCACACCGTTTCTCGGAACGAACCCTAGAAAACAGTTTCTTCGTAGACTAGCTCTTTCTATAGCAACGGGAACGAAACCACAGATAAATTATGAATTGTTGTAAAAAGCTCGTTCGTAGCGTTTCATTACCAAAATAATGTCAACAAGGAACAAGAAGTTTCGCAAATACGTAAATCGAAACGTTTAACTTCGACATTGATTTGACGTTCTAATGATTATGAAGTAAATTTACGTCACATCATTGACTTTGCCAATGTCATTATGTACTATTTAAATCATAGTCAAACCAGACGCAGAGCCATAATCAAGAAGTTGAAGTTGATTGTTTTTGTTTATACACAAACATTATTTGATTTATTATTCATTGATTTAGATGATGGAGAGTTCGTCGGAGAATATCATGCTAAAAGGAACACTTTACAACTCTCTACTCCCAGACTTCTAACACTACCTACAGACCAGGCCACCAAAATTTTTATTTCAGCTCTGGACTGGAGCTTCAGAAGTATTTTGAAAGTTACATGCTAATGCTCATTATGTTATGAGTACTAATTAATAGGTATATTGAAGAGGTTTATTTGCAGCAAGCAGTGGTCACTAATGCGCTGCAATATGTTGTGAAAGTTTTCTACACATCCCAGTTTTGATGTTTTAATTATTGATAACTAACTTCATTAAATACTCTTGTTTTAGGATCTAAACAACAACCTAAAAAACATGACTTGAGAAGATACAGATGAGAAACTTCATGTAAAGTTTTATTCATAGGTGTCTAATTTATACAGAAAACAAAACATGTAGTTATCAATAACGGTTCCATGATACATGTCATGGTTCTTACTTCTGATTAAATTAATAATTAGTTACTTTTTATATATTCAAATATACATTGGCAAAAATTATAATTTATTAAATTCATACTAAATTATAAACTGTCGAAAAGTTCATTAAATGTATAAACATCATCATCTACAACCTTTACTGGTCCACTGCTGGACGCAGGTCTTCCCATGATAAGCGCCTCATTGGCACTCATCATATGGGAAATGCCCATAATCCCCACATAATCAAATGTATAATGACATTGCTCAATTAGCCAGAACTTTAGTTTCGTTTTGAAGGACTGCGTTGAGGAAGCACTGATGATTGTAGATGGGAAACGGTTTTAGACAGCCAGCCCCATCACATGCACCAGCTTCGAGGACTTCATGAGGCGCCTCGTGAAAGCTCTCAGCTTGTGCGCATGACGAGTAGGCTACCTGTGACCGTCACCAAACTTGGAGTATATCTACATATAGTACTGCTTGTATCATTGCTGGCATTTCTTGCTCCATACCTGGAAAATATAATAAATTAATGTTAATAATTACTTATTTCTTCTTATAGATTAACTTAAGTTATAATAAAAACATAATATTTCATACTGTGTTTTCACTCAATAAATAAATAGGTAGGTTACCTAGTCATTGAAATATTCCCTCACTAATCTGTTGTTTGTTCCGTCCGTCTCATGTGGATTGTGGGGATCAACTCTCACGACCCTGAAAAACAAAATTATTAATAACATGTCGGCATTTCTTAGGAGGTGACTAAAAGTACTGTATGTAATAGTGAGAATTACTCAAACCTGATTTGGTTTCATCATGGTAAATATCCCATTTGAAATGATAATAACCATGATGATGTTGTTGATTGTCATATTTATATTTAGTGTTTTGGTTTAAACTGTGTGTGCGTGTGTGTATTATGTAGGTATATTTATAATGCTAAAACACCTCTCTGGTAATGGCCAGAAATCAATAGGTACTTTGTGAACTTTGCTCCCGCAAATATAGAGGTGAAAATAAAATTATCAACCGGACATAACCTATAAATGGTTTTCATTAAACTTGCAATGAGACTTATGTATAATTTAGTAGGTAGTTGACTAGGTTAGGTATGTACTTACTTTTACGATTGTTGGGCAGTCTTGTTTTGTGTGAGGAGACAGCTCTTGGCACAAATATTATCCTTCATTATGAAATAAAATCTCCGAAACTAGGTCTTCGGCAAATCGAAAAGAGCTCTTGAACTGCGATTCTTTCTCTTCTTCGGTCATTTTTCTCCTCGTAGTGTCTAAGAACCCAATTCCTACCCCGTTTATAATAGCCAAAGACCATAATACTTTTACGAAATACGAGAGAAACGCTTGTCTAGGCCTCGAGAGGTGTAGAGAATTTTGGAAGAATACTTTCTATTCTCAAATGTCAAAAATAGAGTAAATTGATCGCCATGCTCGCAATGTGTAGACTCGTCTCTAGGGTAGAAAAGAAACCTTTCTATCCGCTCATTCTTTCGAACGCCATGCTCGCAACCGAAGAAAGCTTTCTACTCTCTACACCCAAATGTCACTTTTATGTCATTTTTAGTCTTGTCTACCTAGACAAGAAAGCCCATGCTAGTCCTGCTGGGTGTAAATATTGAATTGAATGCATAGGTGAATTTGTTGAAAAAACTGCTATACGACTCATTTGGGTTGTTGTATGAGTAGTTAGGTGCTGGTTTAGAGTCCCAATCCAATTTAAACTGATCAAATCGATGTGTGGTTACTGGTATATATTTTATGTTCTTTTTACAATTATAATTTTTCAATTGAATGTTCATTTTTATGAGTTGACCTAAGTGGTCTGATTTTAAATTACTGATTATATTTTTACTTACAATTTTATCATTTTGGCAAACAAATATATTATCTATGCATTTTGCTGAGGTTTCAGTAATTCTAGTTGGTTCCATAAATAGTGGACTCAGATTATAAGATTTAAATAAATTAGTTAATCTACTACTGTGGGAGTTAACTTCTAAAAGATTAACATTGAAGTCTCCGCATATTATGAGATTTTTATTTGATTTTGTTATTTTAAATAAGATATCATCCATTATGTTTTCAAATATTTCAAAGGAAGCTGATGGTGGGCTGTATACGCTTACTACAACACTTTGCTCCAACTCAACACATGCTACTTCGATGTGGCTTTCAACAGACATACATATTATGTCCTTACGTTCTTTGAATTTCAGTAGTTTATTTAGTAATATTAAAGAGCCTCCACGAATAGCATGTGATCTGCAAAAAGAACTACCAACTTGGTGGTTACTAAAGTTAAACATGAGCTCATGGCTTTTCAGCCAGTGTCCTGTTAAGCAGATGATGTCAATATCAAATGAGTTCATGTATAACTCTAATTCTAATAATTTACTTCTCAAACCTTGAATATTTTGGTGCACCAAGCTAGTAAGCTTTGCATTTATTTTACAACTTTGTTTTTTCTTGTGATTATTAATATTATTTGACTTTTTAGGCTAAGAGACTTCCTCTATTGTCTTAATTTCTAATTTAAATTAATTGGAATAACTTCCAAGGTATTGTTTTTTAAGTTATTGTAATGCTCAAAAGAAGCATTTGTTATAGCCAAGTTTTTGGCTGTTGTTTTAAAATAATAGGATAGCGAAATTGCTATCTGTCTTTTGTAAAAATTTGAAAGGTAGTAATTACCTTGAGTCAAATAATATTTTTTACTAACAATACTGTTAGTATCAATCACATGTACATTGTTGTTGCATGAAATAGTATGCAATGTCATGTTTAACTTATATCTAAGTATATTTTCAGAATGTGGCAAGCTGTCGCTGTAGGGGAATGTGAACATTACAATTTGTTTTAAATTTAATGAGCACAGTTTATCCATATACCTAATTAGGTCAGATTTGTTCACATTACCCCTATTACCAAGGAATATAATCAAATTTGAATTACTGTCAATAGTTTTAAAATCAATTTTGTGCATAATATTATGCAGGTTAGAATTAGGGAAACAGTTATTTATTATTGAATGTTCCAACAGATTCTGGGTGCATCCATTACTATCAACACGAGATGAGAGCAAAAATTTAGAAATGTTGTTGCCCTGCACCTCGATAATAAACCGCTCCGTATCGAAATTCATCGTTGACTACGAGCACTACGAGCGTGGTCAGTGGTCACGTACGCTTTCGATGCCGATCAGCGGCAAACTGGCAACCGCAGTGAAAACGCGTAGTGCGTAGAGCGACCGTCCGGCTGCCCGCCCGAGGGCCGCAGCGCTGCGAGCGAGCGGAGCGGCTAACCGCTAAACGGCAGGTATAGATGATACGGTTACATTACATACGATTTTGAGCTACCGGTTAGCCGTGCGGCCAGCCGCATTGCGGGCAGCCGCTAAGTGCGTACTGGCCCTATGACAGGTCAAATAAAATAAAATGGTCACTTTATAATGTAAAACCAAAATATAAAGAAAAAACCTGAAAAATATCAAAGAGAATCTGCAAAAATTTATCGACTGAAACCTTTAAACGAATGTCAAAAAGATTCGGCACCCGATTATCTTTTATTCGAGTTTATATTCAGAATTTAGATATAGATTTCACACCGCATCGATTCGATTCAATTGCTTCTTTAGGGGTTTAAGGAGGTTTACCTGGATTACAACTCGCACTCAAGTAAGTACCAAGTAGGTACCTTACATTCCGTAAGGTAGACGGGGCATATGGTCACTGTCATCCTATAAGGCGATGTACAGCTTGGCAAAAAAGTCTTGAAACGGAACTAATTTTTTTGTTTAATGGCAACATTCTTAAAACAATGACTTTTGATGTAAAATTGTAAACAAAGATTACGAATTCTCGGATTTTTTACTTGGATCGGTCAAGTGGTGGTGATAAAGTGACGAAAAGTGAAAAATAATGAATAAAACAGTTAGAAGTGCTGCCAGGGAGGTTATTTATAAGGTATACAGGCGATGTCTGGCAGAATTTGAGGCCAGAACTATTCTTTCAGATCTCAACAAAGTTTTTCAAAGAACCGCTGATATGACAGGTTTGTGAGAGTTTGTTTTGTAATTTTAAGTTGAATCAAAGGTAACTTGATGGTCCTAAAGCAGGATTAAATTAAAGTTCCACGGAACAAGTGAAATATTCAACAATAAACATCGGGCAGTTAGGTTATGTTTACGTTTGTTCTGCGTACTCTGCTATAGCGCGGGCATAGAATTTGATACTTGAGCTAGACTAGATAATATGTAAATCTATTTCTACATAATTTAAATGTTGTGTTATTTCTTTGTAATAAAGTTACTGTAGCGTTTGTATTTTAAATGATCTAGAAATTAGGTGCCTAAATAATAAACTGAAAAAGGTAAGATAAAGGTATCATAAAAAGTTTCTTCTTTATAGGAAGCAGCTGAGCGTGCTAAAACGGAACGGTTCCAAGCTATTACGGAGGAGGATTGGAAGAATTCGTGCCAGCACGTAATAAAAATAGAAAAGGAATACTGTGAGAGAGAACTTACAATGTATTAATAACAATGTATTAAATTTTAATTTACTTTATATTGTTTTCTTTATATACTTACATAACGAGAACCTTGCTCAATTAAACAATATTTACTGATACTAGTATACTATGTGTGGATATAAATGTATGTATAACAGAAATATACATCTAAGTATCAAGACCAGCTTGGTGCGCTATAGGTGTTGCCATAAGGACCTACAGTGGCGCCCCCATTATTTTCTACTCTTTTTTGCCAAGCTATAGCCGATTTGATATTGTTTTGGTTTTGTTTGATACCGTACGGTGACAAGTGAATGTCAGATTGAGAAAATGAAAATTTGTGTTTATGTTTTATTTGTAATTTTGTGTTTTATATATAATATTTAATCGAGAACTTAGTATATAATGACTTGTGTAGCTGTGGGTTGTAAAAGCCGTTTGGGATCTTTATGTGAAGATAAACGCAAGATATATTTTCATCGGTAAGTCTATAATCGTGATAGACGCGGATATTACGCGGATATTACATGTATTTTCTTTGCAATATGTTGAATAGTTTTTTGTACATAGAATATAATAACTGTTTTACTACGTTATTTACAGCTCATTAGCAGTATAATTCTATAATTCACTAATATTAAAGTACAATACGAAAAACTGACATCTGATGTACCATTTTGATGCCACCTAGTGAAGTACTGGTAGTTGTCGATAATTTATTGTCGATGAATGTCTAATACTGGTTGACAAAATGATGATTCAAAAGTAAATTGTCGTAGTTTGAGAATTATACCTACCTACCGAGATAGTGCTACGGTACCTACATGGACCGACTAAGTTGGAGTTAGAAATCAAAACTTGATTATGGTGTCGCTAGTAAGATCTAGGAGACTAAAGATTGCAATGTAGCTAGAAGTTCACAACTTATTCTTATCTTTCACTTCTAGATATACAAAATATCCAATAACAAAAGAAAAATGGAAACAAAACTTGAGAAGACATGTCTGGGAGCCATCATAGAATTCTCGTTAGTGTTTTTTACATTTCCATGTTTCGTGCCACAGAATTTGATATCAAAGGACTTACAAAAAAACTTGAAAATAAAGGTTAAATGATAGCAAGTGGTATCTAAGCACAAAATATTTCAGTTAAGTATAGTAGTATACGACGTGAAAATACTTTAAAATAATTTCGTTTATGTTAATGTAACTAAGTAACTACCTACCTAAGTTTTCTCACTGCTCATATCCTAAATAACGACGGCAAACAACCATCACCGCTTAACCCCATTTTAAATAAAAACATAATTATTATCAAGAAGATTTATCAAGTTTATGTAAGTTTTAACAAAATAACCTTAGTAGGTCTTTATTTATATACCTACAGGGTCAGGTACCGGTTAAGTTGATCTAGATCCTTGAGGGGGTTGTAGTTTCAATCATTACCAGCTGATTGATTTAATCATTATTGACTCACATACTCCAAACTTAATATAAAACCCCACAAACACCCAAAAAACATAGGTGATTAATGAATATTGGTATATCTTTTCAAGTAAAATTACAGCTTGCGGATTTTAAACATAACTGAATTTATTATACTCTTTTATAATAATATATAATAATGCTGGACAATCCACAAAGCACCATCTAGCCCCAAAGTAAGCTACTCAAAGCTCGTGGTACTAGATAACTGATTTATTAAATACATTATTATGCATAGATATACATTTTTTATAGTACATTTATACCCAGACCAACGGAACATAGGTATATCTGCAGATCGTTCACAAATTTGTTCTGAGGGGTTTGATTCCCGAACCCGTAACCTCCTGCGTTGCAGGCGCACCTTTGCCCACCGCGCTACATCGGTCGTCATGATCAACATACAATGCAGCGGTTACAACAAACCTGCTTACTGAAATCATAATTTAATCGATAAGTACAGAATTTCACATCACTATTCTCATTTCAGTAGAATGTCAGACAAGAATCAGATTGACCACATACGTATTTGAATGTAACTGAAACTGAACTGAAAAATTATATCTATCTTTTTTTTTCATATGGCATACTCCCAAAGAGCAAGAAGTCAAAACAGTGTCAAATGTTCGTTTTTATAATGTTACATCTAGTTACTATAATATAATCTTTGCTCGCACTCGATACAAGTCGAATAAAAAAAGTATATTAACTTCAGTTTAAAATTATGGTTTGGTGCATTTCAATATTTGAATTTCTTTTAAAAAAAGAACCAAAGAGTTTCGGCCACTCAAATTAAAATTAAAGACCAAGCATTATACTACACGTTATTTAGGGCCCGGTAGTTAGGGCGATTAGGGAGCAAGGCTTGCCGGGTCCGTCCCTTAGGGACCCTAAATCTTATTACACCACTCTTAGTTAGGGTTAGGGTCCCTGAATAATGTGTAGTGTAATACCCCTTTTAGCCTGCATAGTTTGACATCCTAATAACAACCTCTATTCTTCCACGAAAGAAGTTCGAGTTAACTGCTTTTTTTATTTTTCTTCTGAAGAAATTCCATTATTTTATCATCGTCATCAACCTATATTAGTAGGTGGACATAGGCCTCCCCTTATTCATATTTCTGTGGCCTCCCATAAGCGCCATAGCGTCCAGGGCCCCGATTCCACTAAATAAATCGCTTCACCATTTAAATAGTATCGTGTCAAAATGTCAGTGTTTAACTCTTTTTGGCATTCTACTAACACAAACTTTTTGAGGTTCATTCATAGCTGTGACCATTACGTTTATAACTACCAATTTGACATTCTAATTATGAAAGTTTCTTCAAGCGCAAAAAATAGTAGAATACCAAATGCACAAATGTCATTTTAATCATCTTGATTGAATGGCACTATTGAGACCTTTGTTTTGACATTGGTGGAATTTGGCCCCTGTCTTCATTATTTTATAGTCATAGTAAATTCCTTGTTCATAGAATGATTATCTCTGAATTATATAATAAAACCTTAATTCCTTAACTTCAGTTGATACATAGAATAGGAAAATATTTATATTAGTTTTAAATTTCAATAAAATAGGTTACACAGATACTATCAGAAACCTCATACAAAACAACTACACAAATAAATAAATAATTCCAGATAATCCACACAGCATCATCTAGCCCCAAGCTAAGCAGAGCTTGTGGAATGGGTACTAGATGACTAATATACCAATGGGTGCCAATGTCAATGCAGCGCTGAATTTCAGCTTCACAAGAAAATTGGCCTTCTATTGCGTAGTTCCTCTACAAAAAATCTTACCTAATTTTATCATTTATATCTTTAATTATTAATCGGAGCATCATAACAGGTTTCTTTTTTTAACCCTAAGGCGATGCTAGATCTACAGTATAATAAACTTTACTAAATACATGATCTTAAATGTAGTAGTCTGATATGGATAGATTTTTTTTCTTGACTTCTCATAGTCTCTTCTCTTTTGTATGTAGGTCTATGTACACATATGTATGTACTTATATAATATGTATTGTCGTACAGATTCTCCAGGCAATCGTTACAACAGCAACCCTTCCGCTCACTACGCTATCTCATTATGCTAAAGTCGCTGAGAAACAAAGCTTATTCTTTTTGTGGGTAGGATAGATCGTGCAATCTGGTTGGATGTAATATGAGATAGATTGTCTGCCAGAGATCGCTTTTGAGCGATAAGATGGGCAATTTTCGTTTTATATAAGTGAAAATTTAAAAATATATTGGTTACGTACGTATGCAATAAATAATTTTCAATCTTTCTAGCGAGCTCAAGAGCTCGCTAAGAATCGACGGTAGTTCACTTATGATGAATCCACGACGGTCACAAATATTAGATTAAGGAAATCTGACGACCGTTTCGCTTATTAGAGGAGGCCTATGTCCAGCAGTGGACTGATGTGGGCTGATGACGACCGTTGGGCGCGGCAAGGCGTCGCAAGCTGACATCGCGGTAGGATTCCCATAAGAGTGAGAAATCTAGAGTCTCGAGTCTAGTTTTTACTATAGAAAACTAGCGAAATATAAACCTTACTTTAAAGTTACAACTAACCCCGTCAGACAAATCACCCCGTCTGTAGACCGCATTTTATGAGCTCTCACTACTTTGTGGCTCGAATATTTTACCGATAAATATCTCTTAAGACGTTCCCCTTCTGTTTATCGTGGGATTCCGCTGATTCCTTAAACAGTTTTTCTTTTAAACCGCCTTTTATCGTCAGAGTATTGTCTCTAGATTGCAAGATAGGTTTGCTATTCTGCTTTGGGAGGGACGCATAACATTAGAGCTGCTATATGGTAAATAGTGATGGTCTGCCATGCCATCGTTTTAATTCTAGTCTTATGATACAAACGTCAAACTAATGTTGTAGGCGTCGGTACCTACCGATACTTACTTACCTTACCCTTACCAAAAAAGCAAAAAAAAAGTAAAAAGTGCAGCTTATTTGGCAAGACGGAACATGGACTACAGATATTATGAAATCTTGGTCAAAAGACGCTCAAAGCCTAAGTTAAACAATATCTACGTCACACTGTCCAAAAGGTACGAATGTAGTGACTTTCAAAATTGTTTAACACATAAATTCATGAAAAAAAACTATTGTGAGAGATAAAGAAATGCTTTATTAATTTATTTTAATATAATTCTTGTTTTGTTTTTATTTCTTCATATAAATTACCTAAAATAAAATAAACATCGAGGAATTGGATTGGCCGAAGACAAGAGCTTCTACCCGGCCAGACGGTCCTTTAATGTAAAAGTTAAGCAAATAGGTGATTTTTAAGCCCTGGGTAATGCTTTGGCTGCGAACGTTGTTTTGTTTTTTCGGTTATGGGAAGTCTTTAGAGAATTTCCTAAGAGGCTTTTTACTGAAAATTACAGGTTTTCTTTAGTAATAAACACAATTTCTCGCTATTTTATTCCCGTTTTATTCAAGATTCATTTTTTTCAATGACTTAATGGCGAGCATGAAAATTTACTTCCTAATTTATTTTTGTAACACCTTATACAAAAAACAAAATTATTCGATTTCCTTAAGTAAATGAACATTGAGGGTTCTTCGAATTAAGCTTACAAACAATCTACTACAAGCTTGTTGTAACTATTACAATGAATTAATTAAATTGAAATGATTCTACTAGTAGCACATAACCAAACAAATATAGGCCGTGATAGAATGAAAATGTTGTAAAAATGTTAAAAATTGCCAATCCACAGAGCATATTATATAGAGGGCTGCTCCTTGAAATAATACATTCTGGAATTAAATTGAAATTGCAATTCCATCGCATATCTTAAACACAGGAGGAGGGATACTATTGCTAGGGCTGTCAATTTAAAATTACAACATTTGTAAAATAATTTATTATGTAGATAGGAATGTATGAATGAATGAATGAATGAACACTTTATTGTACTCCAGAAATACATTTAAAGAGCTTATATCTAATTAATATAGGTAATTTAATGACAGCATATTAAAATAATAATTTGAACCTCCTGCAAAACAATTTTAAAATCGAACTACGATCCCCAATCCGCATGCCCAGCTTGGGAATAATGGAAATTATCGTAATTATGTCATGTGTGTGTGTGTGTGTGTGTGTGTGTGTGTGTGTGTGTATAGGCATAATGATGAAACTAATTTGAACTACTAAGTACTTTATTACAAAACTTCTTAGCAAAAACTCTGAAATACCCTTTAGATAGTGGCTACACATGAGCGGCGATAAGAGGCTACCTTCAAGACGGTGTGAATTACCATTTAGCAACATTTCCATACAGACAATATACTATGGATACGTTTGAGAATCGCGGTAAGTAGATAGATAAAAAAATACCCATTTGGTATTACAGACGTATACAAACAATTGACATACAGATAAAATTAAAACAAGGTACAATATGTAATGTATACTCATTTTTTCATTAATCGACTAACTGCAGAAAAATCAGGCGCAATTGCCTAGTGAAATAACGATCCCGCTCCTGCCTTAACTACCGGTGCTTTTAGTACAGGTCTTGGCAAAAGTTTTGTCAAGGCAAAAATTTGGAATAATGATGATTTTTACTAAAACCAAAAACCGACTTTGAATTCCCATAAACGTATCAATCATCGCAAAACATATTACGCAATGAGTTTCTATGCGCTCGAAATGTGAATTTATTATTTTCCTGGAAATAACGCCAACCAATTACGAAAATCACACTCTATACACGCTCCAATCAGCTTTTGACAGCCCTAGCAACTCACTAGTCAAACACAAATGAAAGGAGCCAGCCCTGTCTTATTTTGAGATGCAATTCCGTTGACTGCAGTCACTCCAGTATAGAGTGCTCTTGTCTCTTTGAATATGAAAGGGCATATTAGTTCTTGCAATTACTTTATTGCGTGACCCGAGAGCTTGTGAGTTTCTGGCGCAATGCATCAACATTGCCATAGAGCGGGGCAACCAGCGTCTTGGGGACGTTTGAGACATGTTATAACGACGTATTGATTTGAATCAAATGGCTAGGTACCTCTAGACTGTTTGCAACAGTCTATAGCTATATTAGCCAATATTAGTCCACTGCTGGACATAGGCCTTCCCTAACATAATTAACATATTTCAAACTTAATCAAAACTGGCACTAGTTTAAAATGTTTATAATAATATTATAAACATTTAAACTAGTGCCATATTATATATGTGCAATATTATTGCAGTACGTCTTTATTATCCTACTAATATCACTACATAGTATAAAACAAAGTCGTTTTTTCTGTCCCTATGTCCCTATATCCCTTTGAATCCTTAAATCTTTAAAACTACGCAACGGATTTTGATGCGTTTTTTTTAAATAGATAGAGTGATTCAAGAGGAAGGTTTATACGTATAATAAAACCGTGCGAAGCCGGGGCGTGTCACTAGTTTATTATAAAAGTGATGTTTGTTACTCTTTCAAGCAAAAACTACTGAACTGATCTGGATGAAATTTGGCACAGAGATAGATCATAGTCTGGAATAACACATAGGCATTTTATCCCGGAATTCCCACGGGAACGGGAATTACGCGGGTGAAACCGCGAGGCGCTGCTAGTTATTACATAATAAAAATGGAATGTTTGCAACCGACTGCAGTTAGCTCAATGGTTTCAATTGTATATGCTAGTTGTAATTTTTTCTATTCCTTGATTGTAATTTTCGTTGTAAATAAAGAATTAAAGATAATATTAGTTATTATTTATTAAATGTACCATTGGTAGATCAAATTTTATAAACCTAGATTATTTTGCTGTGTAATAGTATATTTTTTGTATTAGAATAACGTTATTTAAACCTAGTACTAACTAGTTGTATCTATATAACGAAATTTACGTACCTAGTTAATTAAGTAAAAATAGCGTTTTCATCCCTTTAAACCAAATAAACTCAAACTTCGAAACGCGGAAACTACCAAAGCTCAGATAAAATAGAACTACCAAAGGAATTACTTCCTTTTCATAGAGCAATAGGATTTCCTACAATAGAACATGTCTATACTTCGACCATTAGCTCTGATACATGGGATTTCGTCAAGCACCATTGGTGTTCAAGACAAATGTTGTGTGTGCACGAACGATGTTCTACGTAGATTCTGGCTATGTCTTCATTTCATTTCATTTTATTTATCACAAGAAATATCGTCTTAATACAAGATCTTAAACATTAGAATAGGTCACATACTTCATCGAAACACGTTAGCATGCAAGCATTTCTTAAAATAATTATAAAATAAGTAGTACACAAGTTTAATAATAAATTGAATTTGAAATGATTTTCATTAACAATAAGTTTTTCAAATAATGGAACGGATCTAATAATATGTCTATTTATGTTGAAGTTGATAAATGTATATTAAAAACAACTTAATATTCAGTTATTGTTTTCTTATGAATCGAGGCCATGTATCTTTTCATGACTTTTTTTAACTCTCGTGGTTTCGGACTTGGCCATCACCACCGCCTTTCTCATAAAACACCATGTACCTATACTCCTTTACCTATATCTTCATCTATCATGATGAAGTTGAGTAAAAGTATAGTATATAGTAAACCAAACTAATGTCGAGCCAATCATAACAGCCATCAATCAAAATCAATTGCTATTCAACGTCGCTTATTGGCCAGAGAAAATACTTTTAAGACAATAATAGGTAAGATTGATAAATGAGATGACTGATCAAAATGAAAATAACTTGTGTCAGGAAATTCTGCTTAGACATGTTCTGATGGAACAGGAAAAGGTTGGAGTGCGTCTCCAATATAAAAGAAGGTAAAGGTATCTATGTAGAGGAAAAATTTAAAAGATCCTGTCATAGTAACTTATTAAATAAATTATTAAAAAATTATTTAAAAATTATAAATATATAAAATAATGCTTAAATATTTTGACCTAAAACAAATGCCGTTGGAAATTTGTCAAGGTTCTATTCTTTTTTCACACAGCATAGTTTATATGAGAAATGTATTTTGTACAGATATTGAACGTCTTTTTTTGTTTAATAGCGGTACAAAAATACATTTCTTGGCTTTAGGTACAGATTCAGGAGTCTGAACACAAGTGAATCAATAAAATAAAAAGATTTACTTATAACATAAATCACATCATTGTATAAAACAAAGGCGCTTTCTCTATCCCTATATTCCTACGTATGCTTAAATCTTTAAAACTACGCAACGGATTTTGATGCGGTTTTTTATAGATAGATTGATTCAAGAGGAAGGTTTATTTATACGAATAATAATACTGTGCGAAGCCAGAGCGGGTGGCTAGTATGTTATATTAAAATTTAAAAAATATTAAGTATTAATAAATTTAAATGATCTTTGTCTTAATCTAGTACTTTTATTTGTGTTCCTACTAGAATGAATGCCTGTGGCGGTGAAATCCTCTTTTGAGAGTCTCCATTTAGCTCTATCTCTCGCTGAACGCAAATTAATCCAAGCAATGTTTAAAAATATCGCGCGCTACGCATAAAAGTACAAAGCGCCAATCAAATCACTTAACAAATAGCGGTGTTTGCTCCCTTAAATTACGAATTAAATTAAATTTTATTTTATTTTAACAGACAGGTTAATTTTTATTAAATTAAATTCGATTTCATTTACAATAAATGTGTCTATTCAATACACGGTTTCATTTTATTTTCATTTAGGTTTGCAACTCAATAGTTTTCTCTGTTCCCTAGCACAATATGCGTCGGACCTCACGAATATGCCACCATTACTCAAAGTCCAGTGTTCTCGGAACTTCCTTATCCCGGGTCATTTATCGACCTTATCACTAATATACATAGGGTATATTCTTGCTTCATAATTATACTCACCCGGGGAAATTTATTTGGTACATTTTAGTAAAAACTTTAGTCATCAGGTTGCTTAGAATTCATAATATTCTTATTGCATTCATATCCCGGGTTAAATAAGTTTATTATTATTTAAATAACAACTAAAATTTAAATTAATTTTTGAGCATTATATTAATAATAACAATTTTTAATAATAATTAAGATTAATTCTTACTTCCTTATTCATAATAATATCTTAAACGCGAAAGTTTGTAGGTATGTAGGTATGGATTTTTGTTATAAAGAACTATGCTCGGAGTTTCTCTGAAGGATTTCGTAATGAATACATACGACAGAGAACCAAAGTCATCGACATAGCTCAAAGAATTAGCAAGCTGAATTGGCAGTGGGCCGGCCATATCTCGCGAAGAACCGACAACCGTTGGGGTAAACGTGATCTTGAGTGGAGACAGCGACTTGGCAAACGTAGACTAGGACGCCCTCGGGCCAGGATTAGGGGAGGCATATCTCCAGCAGTGGACTAATACAGGATGATGATGATGATGATGATAGATTTTTGTTATTCTTTGCTAGCTTGAACGAAACACGCACATCCGAACTGATCAGCTAGTTGGAGGAGATCCTACACTACGTTTGCAAGTATTTTATTTGAAAACATTCGCATATTATAATTGAGCTATTTCTAGATCAAAGTTATCACATATCGAAACTAGAGCGATCCAATTCACTGTTTAAAACTGTCCACGTAATATATTGCTGGTATTTCCACACAATAAATATTTATTGTTCTTTCCATGTTTTATTGGCATTGATAAGATACAGTTGTATATTTTAAAAGCATTGTTATTTACACGGAGTCCTGCATATCAGATTTATTACATACAATCTCCTTCATTAGTAATTGACACATGATAAACAAATAACTCTATTCATATTGCATACCTAGTTGTGGACAGTATTCGTAGGTTTAAACAGTACACAAAACCAAAACTTATCAAGGTCTATTATTCTATAGACATGAGTAATCATTAATTCATATGTAAATAGCATAAACATGTGTTTACACATAATAATATGTAACAGTTATACAATAGCTATAGTTACAGTAGTGAACAAGATTGTAGAGCTACATTAAGTAAATCATTAAATCATTTTTCATCATTAAATCATTTTTATTTAAATAAGTATTTCCTGTTTTATAAGTGATGCAATAAAAGTATTATCTATCTATCTATCTATCTATCTATCTATCATTACAAGATCAAAAAAGTGTTGCAAACATAGCTAGTACAATATACAAAAATGAGAGTTAAGTAGTAATTTTTTCTATTCCTTGATTGTAATTTTGGTTGTTAATAAAGTCTATTAGAAAAAAAAACTTCACAAAAAAATCCCAAGTGACTCTGTCAGTCCGTCTGTCTGTTACGCCAATTCTAAATCACCGAATTGATCCGAATGAAATTTGGTACAAAGATAATTTAGATTCTGAGAAAGGACATAGGCTGCTTTTTAATGGCAAAAAAAGGTTGCAAGTGGTTTAACTATTTAAACCACGAAAAGAAAGGGATGAAAGTTTGTATAGAAGTTTCGTCATTTTTGTAGCTAGAAGCTTTACACCATATTTTTTTGGCTTTTGATTACATATAAATTTATGACATTCAAAGAATGTAAAAGTTTTAATATGAAGGGGGTAAAATGAAAATAGTGCATGAAAGTTTGTACGGAAATATATAGGGTTTATGTGACTCCACGAAGTCACTATCACACGCGAAACGAACGTAGCGAACGAAGTAGCGGGCACACCAGAGCATATAATTATAACTAGAAAACTCCCAGAACGGGTAAATTGCTCCTTTAATTAATAAAACCGTTAGGTACGGTCTATAGATCGCTCCCAAGATTTTCTCTTACAAACCACTTATCTAAGAAGTAGAAGCTCTGTAAAGCATTAGTTTCTCTCGCTTCAATTATAAGAATTTACAGCTCCCCGGGCTGCCAACTGACAGCTAGTGTCAGTAGTAAATTATGCAACCTACCCTCTTGCAAACCGCTGTTTGAATTTACACCGTCTCGTCTTAGAAACTTGAAGAAGAACGAAAGATGGATGAAAACTATTATTGTACCATAGTTTTCATAGCTAAGCTAGATCATAACTTTTTTTGAAAATGTGTGATTACACAATAGAAATGCAAGACTTGAGCTCCCATTTTGTACATTTGAACAGAACCTACATTAAAAATGGGCACGGCAATGCTTCGCCAAATGTCGTTCAGTTTCAATGTATTTGTATTTTATTTATTCTTCAAATAATAGTACATTTTATTAAAGTTTCTGCTAAACTGTGTAACAGTTTGTCGGCAGTAGTTCTTGTGAACATTTGGCACGTTATTAAACTTAGTCTAATCATATTTATTTACCTGTGTACTAAATAAAGTTAAATAAAGTTTTATTTAAATTTTAAGACAAAAACATTAAGGGTTACAATAACAATTTTTCAGCTTGTATTGTTCAAAAATATACCTTCAAAAATAGTTACTTACAGATAAAAAACTTATTTTTAAGAGGTATCATTTATCCGCAGATGGCTTTATTAAAATAAATTTTACAAGAAAATTATTTATTTTTTTGATTGACGTCTCTCGACTAAGTGCTTATTTTTTAAACCTGTATAAATAACAATTATTATTCAATTTTTATTTTCTTCATATTCAGGAAAAATACGCTATATGCGTGCTGGATGGAAGGTTATGTTTTTCAAGTAGTTCTGTGGTTAGAGGACTCTCTTTATTATGTATGGACCTCAAGGCATCGAAAACGGCTTAAGTCATTTTGAAAAATGAGGTGCCAAAATACTCGTCTAGTTCAGATTCACTAGCAATTTCCCCTCTCATTTGGCGAAAAACATTGAAAATTCCACGAAAAAAATACAGTGCAGGCCAATAGGAAGGTGCTATAAAGCATGTAGAGAACGACATGAAATTCGGCCGAAGGGCGATAAGCGACAGCAACCACGCATGTTTTGACAACGAAACTTTTTAGGGTTGTCACTTACATAGAGCATACCGATGGAGTTTCGTCAGAGGCGACTTAAAATCATATATCGCGAATTGAAAAATTAGTCTTATCCAGAATTAGCAAGTTCAAGTGTCAGGGAGCCAGAAATAATATCGCGAACAACCGTACTACTTGAGTACAGACTGCACTAACTACAACAGCCACAGATATTATGTACTTACAAAAATCGAATTCAGAACCCAATAAGTATCTTGTTCAGGCTTTAAAATAATAACTCAGATTCAGCACTCAGAAAAATCAAATTCTAAACCGTTAATTACTGTCCAATAGGAAATAAAGTGCTTTTGGATTTTCTCCACAACATTTTTTATCCACCAGAGGAAGAAGGGAAATAAATAATAAATAAATAATTCCGGACAATCCACACAGCAGCATCTATATAAATGACACCTATGTTAAAATAATGAAATCATTGCTGCGTCATCAGAAAACATACGCACAAAATGAGACCCTAACAATAAAAGAAAGAGTCCTTTCAATGTTTCATGATTTTTTTACCAATCCCATATTTATAGAGGGGGTTGATAAAAAGGCAATAAATCTGGCAACCCTAAAGGGCTTGTCGATGCTGTGGTTTAGTGGAGTTCGTATAAATCAACGGCAAAGGACAGAGTCACTGGCCTTCTTGTTGTCTATAAGGCGTATTACCTTTTTCATACCTGTTTTTATTGTGAGTTGCCATGACGATAAAGCTATTGAAGTTTTAGGAATCAGTTTCCACTAGAAGCCAGATAAATGTTTCTATAATCTAAGATATTTTTCAGCGAATTCTGACTGTTTATTTTAGGTTAAGTACATATAAATGTTTACAATAGAATAATATTTTTTATCTTACTTTTCAGAAGGTATAGCAATTATGTAGTACTCACAAAAGCCCTGCTTTCTTTGGGGCTTAATGATGCTGAGTGGATTTAAAGGATTATTGATTAATACGTAGTGCGTTGCATTCATAATTTAACTATGACTTGAATGTTTGGAAGTTGATTCTTCATGCTAAATCAACAAACTGGATTTTTTGCAAACTATGCTGACAGAGTTCTAGACCTATGCCATTATTAAGACATCAAGCACAATCAAGTAACTTACCTTAAGATTTTTAGACCTTAAAGCCTTTTTAAATAAAGATAAATATAAACTAACTACAGCTTGTTACCCTGCGAGCGCACAGTTAGGTCAATGTGACCCGTGAAACTTAGAATCGTGTATATTTTGTTGAATTTTAGTGCGACGTTCCCGAGATTCCAGTAGCTGGAACTAACAGTCCCCTTCCATTGTTTCTTAACGCCATTTAGTCGTGTTGCAACGCACCTGCGACGGTTGATAGAGGCACCTAAACCTGTGCCCAAACGACGAAAAGGAAATTATGACCTAACCATAGAAATAATAAGACGCTATTTAGATTTCTGTAGACTCCACCATACACCAGATTTCATCATGGAGTCATATTTTTACAGTCCATTTTGGTGGTTTATTTTCACTGTTTTATTTTCACTGTTTTATTTTAAAAAAATGAGCCGCAATCGGTAGCGACTTCAAGCTTTATTCTAAGAATCAGGCGCCGATCAAAATGCCTGAAAAATTTAAACGTTTGGTCAGAAAGATTTTTAAATCTTATATCTTACGTTTTTTCTAGTTATAATAAGGATCAAATATAAGATTTGGTCTTTATTAATTCCATATTACAAAAGTTGTTTATTTTATGTAGGTACCTATTAATATTAGTAAATTTGCCCTTACCTTGACTTACTTCTATGTGTATCCTACTTTTATTTTAATCCCTTGAATAGCTTAATCCAATGCATTGATTTCTGTTATCTCTTTATACCAAATATCCTGATAAGTATATAAATAAACATAATAGATTTATTAACAAAGAAAATTACAATCAAGGAATCAAATTAAAACTAGTATATAAATATATTATATACGCGATATCCTGATGCATGTAAATCATACAATACAACTGTTAAATTTAATTAAAAACCTTCAATTTTAAAACGAAGTTTGGGCTGCACAATAGAGGGGAAATAGCGAGAGCGGATTTGAAGATTTTTCAAAGGACAGGCAAAAATTACGAAAACTCAAGAGCAAGTCAGACTCATAGTTATGATGAGTTCCATACCTACTATAAAACTGCCGAGAATATTTAGGTATTCTATTCACGGTTCTTACTTTTGTTTTTTTCCAACTTATGAAATATTTTTTACTATAAATAAATTGAAATGTATCAACAGAATATAAGTACAACAGGGCTGGTCCACCAGTTCAAGTCGCCCAGCGAGCTATGGAAAGAGCTATGCTCGGAGTCTCTCTGAAGGATAGAATTCGTAACGAATACATCCGACAGAGAACCAAAGTTATCGACATAGCTCTAAGAATAAGCAAGCTGAAGTGGCAATGGGCCGGCCACATCTCGTGAAGAACCGACAACCGTTGGGGTAAACATGTTCTTGAGTGGAGACCGCGACTCGGTAAACGTAGCGTAGGACGCCCTCCGGCCAGGTGGGATGACGATCTCCGAAAGACTGCTGGCAGATGCTGGATGCGTCAAGCTGAAGACAGAGCGCTATGGCGCTCATTGGGGGAGGCCTATGTCCATCAGTGGACTAATATAGGTTGATGATGATGATGATGAAGTACAACTTACAATGTAGTTTTAAGTACCTATTTATTCACACTAACACCTAGAAATTAAGATAATACATTATTGTCAAACCTAACAAACCTGTCGATAGTTTACTGTAGAGGCTGACTCACTAATAACACTAATTTACAAACCTCTGTGGTTTACTTCGTGTTATTATAATTATGATTTTTATTTATAACATTACTAGCGACCCGCCTCGGCTTCGTACGGTTTTATTATATTTATAAACCTTCCTCTTGAATCATTCTATCTACTAAAAAAAACCGCATCAAAATCCGTTGCGTAGTTTTAAAGATTTAAGCGTTCAAAGGGACACAATGACATAGGGACAAAGAAAGCGACTTTATTTATACTATGTAGTGATGATACTTAAGTTGGTAAACATATTAAAATAAAAAATTCTAATCTATGTTGCTTTAGGAGCAGTCCTGGATTTGTAAATAGGCCGTGTAGGCCGCGGCCTAGGGCGTCCTAGGGGGGCGGCAGCGGCCTAGTGGGGGTGGCAGATTTCAGAGGACGGTCACTCGATTGCAGACAATAAAATTCTATGTCTACAGGGGGGGGGGCGGCTAATAATGAACGGCTCCGTACATGGGGCGGCGGAAGAACTCATAAAAAATATAAATCCGGCACTGTTTAGGAGTGACAGAAATAGATACTTACTGAATTTCAACTGTCTTTGACTGTTAATGATATTGCCCGCAGATAGGTGACGGTGGACGGACAAAGGAAGCTATTAGAAAACAATACAAAAATCCTTTATTGTACACCAGAACAATAACATTACATAAAAACATTACATAAGACAAGTACTATGGCGGCCTTATCGCTTAGAAGCGATCTCTTCCAGGCAACCTTTCGATGGAAAGAGTTATGTTAAATTAAAGAAAGGCAGGGGTGAACAGTGTAATTTAAAATAAATATTTATTTCTCATATTATTTAACCTATTAGATACTTAATATGTAGATTGGACCGCTTGAGTCCCGTTGACACTCTTTGGGTACGGAATCCTAAAGGAGCTTATACCTATATTCAGCGCCATTACAAGTATATGCAAGACGCTTGGGGACGCTTCCGACTGGTATTGACATGGATCAATTGAGCTACCTTTAGACTGTTTGCAACCGTCTGCAGTTAGCTCAATGGTTTCAATTGTAAATACTAGTTGTAATTTTCCTATTCCTTGCTTGTAATTTTCGTTGTTAATAAAGTATTTATTACATAAAAAAAAGAATATGCGGGTGATTCTCCCGGGGTGGGAAAAATCATGTCCGGCTCGAAAAATCATACAAAAAGTATCCCTAGCCCTTTGATTTTTTTTATGATAATAGATTAGACAAAGATAATAGGGGGGGCCTTTTTTAGTTTTTTAATAATCTTATTTTAAATAAGTAAAAATAAATAAAATCCTTGGAAATTCTGACTTCCGTGGTGCGTCCGGACCTCAAGTTCCTGTGTTAATAAATTTTTATATCATTTTCTGAAAACACTAGTACTAATTTACATAGGTTCACAATAACCCAGATAGTTACTTGCTTATTTGACGCTATTACTACGCAAAACTAAGCTTTATTTGACAAGTTACAACGAGATAACTTCGCGTCCGTCGTTTAGCTCTGATTCCCCTGGTGCGCACTAATTCATTCATAAATGCTATACTTTAACATCTGCGTAAATTGTTGTTAGATCGAGAGAAACTATCAGTCACGCCCCATCAGTGGTGTGTACAACAAGTGTGTAAGTCTCCACGTCACTCTGTTATTTCAGTACGTAATCACTTTCCGTGGCTTGGTATCTAGAAATTCTGATTACCATGTCGACTATAAATTTGTTTATGCTAATCCTATTGTTTTATTAATGATGATAATTCATGCCTTTTGTGTTCCTAATTTCGACTGCTTATTTCAATGTAAAATAAACCAGCAAATTAAGAAAATTTCTAAGATTTTGTTATATTTTTTGATTTCCGTGGTGTGATTTCCGTGGATTTTGCGGGTTCATTAACATCTCAATAATATTTTTTTACAGTTTTTATGATGTTTTTTAGGATTAAAGTTTAAAATAAATACAAAATGAATAATTATAATATTTTTAATACAAAGATAAACATTGTTAGTGTGATTTTTGTAAAAAGTTACTTGTATTTACAGTTATGATTTGAAGGTGTTTTTGTAAAAACTGATTAAAACTACAAACGTCAAATAATTGGTCCTTAGCTTAATAATCTACTTACTACCGAAAACACATATTTTTATCGATAAACAAACCCATATTTGATTTTGGTGATATAAATTCTGATTTCCGTGGACACCATATTTTTAAAATTGAATAACTCCGTAACCATAAAGCCAATAAAGTTCCCTTCACTACCAAAAAATTCAAAATTAAATCTTTATTTAGAATATACTATCATGATGTGCAATTTCAACAAAAAAAAATGTGCCACAGAAGTCAGACAAAAAACGAGATTTCGTAGAATCACCCATGCAATCAAATATGGGCTTAAAATCGTCATCTTTGGAGACATTTTTTTGGAATATAAATGGCTCACTGCATCTTCCAGCGATTCATCTGACGCCATCATTAAAAAATGCTACTAAATGATACGAGTTAAAGCCCATATTTTAATGTATATTTTTGTGCGGCAGTGGTCCAGATCTGCGACAGCTAAAGCCAGCTACCGTTTCACCACCTGCACTGCACTGACTCAATAACTAACCACCCATATTTGACATTTGAAAGCCATTTTATAGATATTATAATTATATATATATTTCTAAATTTGCAATTATTTATATGACTTTGACGGGCTTAAGTCACTAAATTAGATTATAGTCGTTGAATTCATATTAGAAAGCCATATAGCCTTATTTGCAATTATACAGCTATGACGAGCGAAGGCCATTCAAATGGCTTTCAAATGTCAATTATAATATAGAATAGACGGTTTTTTCGTTACCGCTCACCTGCTCAGCTCCGCTGCGCAGTTTAAACACACCCTTAGAAACCTTTTATCTACTAGGCTCACTGACTTCCATTTACACTAAAATTCGCAAAATCAAATTTTAAAATACTCAGAACTGTCTTGTGAATTAGTCAAGTCACGCTGAAATAAATTGGGCGAACTTTCGTTTCGTCAAGGTGATTTCATAATTTGTATAACGATTGCCGCGACTTTTCTCTTTATCTTTTCATACGGTAAGTTATAAAAATATACTATAATGTCGGTAACTCAGCCGAACAACATTTTCATACAATCATAGAAAAAATACTACAAAACTTACATATTACTCATAATTTCATGAAAAAATTAATGAATTTCCCCTAAATGAATTTCCTAACTACAGCTCTGTAGTTGAAAAAGTTATGAATTTATCAAATAAAATATTTTATTCCATCCACTTCTAAAACCATAGATATGCATCATAAAACGTCCGGTAGATTCCAAATGATCCCAGTCATGGAAAAAAGCGTAAAAAAACATTCCGAATTCAAATCCGAAAATCTTTCAGTCTACCTGCCTATAACCGCCGTGAATCAACATTAACCTTCCGCTCCGCTCCATCCGAAATCAGCCGGCACAAAATCACAGACAGTTCCAATTTTATTATATCGATCGACTTTTCTCGGCTTTCGATTTGACGTCGGAATTTACGAGCCCCGTTGATTTGATTCGTTAGATCTCTCATTACTGGATTCGAGAACCAGATCTGTACGCAATTTTATATCAGACATCTTTTGTGTTTCATTTTCTTATTGTTATTATGTAGGTAGGTAGGCATTTTGTATTTTTGTAAAGCACTTAGTTTTAAATTGTTTTATTTCAGGCCATCCTCTTGAAAACTCTTTGCTGCTCCCATCGAATTAAAAGGCTGATTAAACTCCTTATTGTACCTTTTTTGACACAAAACAACCATAAAATTATCTTCATTTTATGTAGGAAAACAGTACAACAGACGACTTTATTGCTGAAAACAATTTCTTTCAGGCTACCTTATAACGAAGGAAATATAAAATTATTATTGAGAGTTGGTGTGTCTATAAGTGGACTTTATGAAGAGGATCAAACATTAAAAATAGTTTCATCAATATACTACTTCAAATACAAATTATACTTTAAAATAATGAGGGAATCTGATATTTTACGCACACACTTTTGCACTATAAGTAATAATATTTTAAGAGCACGTGGGTTTTCCTCTTTAACTTTTAATCTAATATGAGGAAATAGTTTTCCACTTGGTCTGGTTCAAAGACCAAATTTGTTTGTTTCATTTGACGAGGACGTTGTTTATTTCTAAAATAATGTGTAAGCCCTCGCACTTGGGGAAGATTTAAGAAATTCAATAACATACATTGTAAAAAAAAACAACTTCAGCGGGACTTGAACTTGCGACCCTTCCTAAGTAGAGAATGCGCTACCAAAGCGCCACGAAGCCAAGTTACCACCTAGTCAAAAATCATTGCAATCTTTATGACGACCGATGTGGCGCGGTGGGCCAAGGTCCGCCTGCGACGCAGGATTCCCGTCTTGGAACAAATTTGTGTACTATCTACAGAAATCTGTTTCGTTGGTCTGAGTGTTTTCTCCCGTGTAAGTCGGCGATCCGTTGTTCATGTCGACTGTTTACCAGTTTATGTCGAATGTTGTTTAACAAGAAGCATTATAAGTTATTTCGATCTACAATTATTATAATTAAAGGAATAAATAATACCACGCGGACGAAGTCGCGGGCATCAGCTAGTGTATAATAAAAAAATATATTTCTACGTATATAGTGTATTATATTTATCAGTTATCTAGTACCCATAACACAAGCTTTGAGTAGCTTACTTTGGGGCTAGATAGTGCTGTGTGGATTGTAGAGCATTATTATTTATTTTTTTATTATTCTACGGACTCTAGCACCGTTAGTTCCATAATAGACTACCAGGTATTTATTCAGAACCATCGTGGTTAAACAAATAGCAGAATCAATAAAGCTTGCCTGTCCCAGGTACCTTATATAACTGTAACTTCCCACATTTCAAAAGCTCTAGGACACCTACTATATCAGCCAGTCCGTGCAAATTTAATAAGGTTCAAATCTCGGGTTGGAAATTCGCAAGCAATTAATCGTAGTAGAGTAGATGCGAAACTTATGAAACGAGATTTATCATTTCAATTGACAGATCCGAAAAATATGTCAGATGATAGAATTTTTAACCGAGCACAAGGGATGCTATAGTAAAAAAGTATGTATTTTGTCACATATAATACAAACAATTCAGTTTTGGAAATTAAGTTAAATAAACGTGATAAAAACGTTTACCTCTCAGCGTGTACAGAGAAATCGCGGCACAGCGCTGGTCTTTCAACTCAACCGGCTATATTTACTTACTACCAAAAATAATAAACAGAAATGTTAATGTATAGGTACTACTGTCAAGGCAGACATAATATTGTACAAATAACAATGTAGATTGTACAGTGATTCGACTCTAAACATGCGTGTCTATGTTGCATTAAAATCTCATTAAGAAATAACTTAAATTCACGTGGGATTCGCAATTAAATACTACTTAGATGTCTCGAATTAACTTACATAAGTACCTTTTTATTAGACTTTTTGAAGCGCGGGCGTTATTAAGGTGCATTTTTGGAACAAACCAGAACCCCTGAAAATAAAATAAAATGTATCTAAAAAATCTTTAACTTACTACTTACCTACTACTTTTTAAGTAAAGAGATATCTGTGTTATGGGTTTTGCTCTTGATTGTCGAGATAAAAAATCTTTTATGGACTAAGTAGGTACAAGTAGTTTTAAAAAATACATACTCAACAGCTTCTATTCAAGCGAGCGTCTGAATTTGTAAGGACACTCATGAGCTCATAACGCCAATGCAAACACTCTTAAATTGTTGTAGTCGTTTTTTGCTAACCAACGCCACGTGCAAAATTAACTTAAAAAACTTACGTAAAAACAATACGTCGTGAGTACATTAATTTTGTAGAAAAACGTATCTCTGTTTCTCTTCTATGCATTTTACTACATTTCAACTGACGTCCTGAAAATTTACGTAGAGGTGGCTGGAAAATGCTCTGTCCTGGTGCATTACTGATGCATGATAGTAGATTGCAGGAAAGCGCAAAAAAATAAAAAAATAAAGGAAAAAGCTTTTTAAAGAGATATCACAATGTCTTCCCTTTCAAGGATTTTATGAAAGAGGAGATTTTCTTCTGAATATTTAGCACCAGTCTATGAAAAAAAAACCATGTTGCGAATTTGCACCGTGTCATTAAAATTGGTTTACCTCTCTACATTCATTCTAAGTAGAAGAGCAAATTAACAATTAAAACTTAGAATTAATTAAAACAGGTTTATGGCTATTTGACCCTTTTGTTTGGGCTATCTACATAGTTTTATTAAATTTGGTTTATTTAATAAGGGATGAAGCAGTAAGGGCCTATTGATAATCCGATTTGAGTTATTATTCCATTTTAGAAAAAAAAACCATGGTTTCATTGTGACATTTTTTATTACATATATTATATTTTATTATTTCTTATTTTACAAAACAAGGAAACCCTTGTTTTATAAAATAAGAAATAATAAAAAAAATTGCCCGAGTTGATAACAGAAAAGAATCAAAATTCTAAAAATCGTGAAAGTTAATAACATATTATCGTCTTTTTAATACATTACCTAATTACCTAACTGTTAGTTTTCCTAAAAGGATAAATGAAAATAACGTAAATGTTTTTTTCTTATATATTTACAAACAATTATATCGAGAATTCGCGCCTCGAGATAAAATGGGTCATGATAAAATACTATCTATTATTACAAACAAATATAATATTTTTGCCTAGTACCATTGATACCTGAAAAAGTTGTTATGATCATTTTATGTTGTGTCACGCTATACCCAATTTTTTTATTATCTTTGCGCAATATGCTAACTTGTTTACGTTCCGATAAAAACCGATAAGTTAAGTCCGGCAAGTTAATAAGTAATACACATAATCAATGATTTAATTTTATTACGAAAGTAAATTACCTACATCACTAAGCGGTGTGTTGGTATATTGATAATTCTCGAGAGTCTTTATATAACATGATAAGCAGCATTAGGTATTTATTAATGTTATCACAATATTTACGCTAAAAGGTTATCACAATAAATATCTCTGATTGTTTGTTATCATGCATAATACATAGATAACTTAGATTATAATACTATCTTTATTAGCAACGAATATTACAATCAAGGAATAGATTATATAATAGTTTAGATCATAATGATATTTATAGTTAATTATACCAATAATAAGACGAAAAGTAGAAATCTTCTCGATATTATTTTATGTGAGTAGCATTTCCTGTACCTATTAAGAATAATATTACAATACAAAACATAAATAGAAAAAGCACATTAAATTTTCACTTGCTTTTTACATTTAAAAACTAAATAAATAACAAATTGAAGCTTTACCCTGTTTTTGCCTACTTCGCCAACTCTATTATTATTAAAATTTGACTTATCTAAGTGCTTGTTTTGTAAGTAGGGAATGGACACCGGTATTCGGCTCTGGATTACACAAGCAACTTATTTTAAATTTATAATGATTGTAAAATTGATGGACAGCCTACGTTTTCGCTTCACCAGGATAGTGTTAGACTGTTTTTTGATTTAAATCTTTAATTTAACAAAAGTTTTAAAATATGTATATATAGATTTTTTTAAAACTGTCAATTAGTCAATGTGTACGAGTATGCAGATAGACGGACGATTAGATGGACACCTAGCTAATAGCGAGCATAGCGTCAGGGAAATTATTTCTGCACGCAGAAAGCTCAAAACTGACTCGACAAATGCAAGTGCAAGTGTAATTTCTTGGAAAAAAACCGTCAGACCCGTGCGTCTTTCTTTGTCAGGCACATTATCAATCGCAAATTGCATAGTGCGCTCTCGCTCGGTAGGCGTTATCTATCAATTGTTACCCAACTAGCACGTTGGCGTTAAAATAACCTGTATATCATACTTATAACGGTTCCAATCGAGTATCCTAGTGTTAAAAATACCTGTAAGAATGGAGTTAGAGCATGCTCTAACTCACTTATAACCACGAAAGAGGCCCACGATTTTGCAGGTAAAGGTGTTATAAAGCCTGTATAAGGGTGGTATAAGGGTGTTAAGTACCTGCACAAGAGTGTTTATTCATTCTCAGCTAATACCTTAACCGGTATAAATGTCTTGTAGATGAGTTGGTTAATACTTTAGGTGTTAGAATCATTTCGGTTAAGAATGAAATATCACCTAACATATTACAAGACCTATTAAAGATACTTGTTTGACACTTAATCGCTTAGTAGTTAGTTAGAATATTCTCAAGCATTTTGTATCTTACGACGGGAAGTCTATGAACTTTGTTACTTAATAAAATTATGTGACTATCAGTGAATGGCGTAACAGAATTGACAGAGGAGAATATACAAATACTAAGGAGTTAAAGTTTTCATTGTGAAGTGAACATAATCTGCCGCGGTAATTTTACTGTAAATGTATACCATGTTTCTCATCTCAATTTTAACGCGCCCTGGATTAAACTAAGATTTTAAATAAAAATTATGAAGAATAATAAAGAAATTTCAAATTTTTATTTTTTTATTTTTTTCCTTATTAGCCAGTAGCATGTTAAATTAAGAGGTTTCAGTAGAATGACAGAAGTTACATAAATAATGAAGTATTTTGTTGTCAAATATTGAATAACCTATTCAATATATATAAGTTAATTGACCAAAACAATGGCGACCGAAAATTAAAGCTTTATGTCTTTGTTAAGTGTTCTATTACACATTTCGAGATACAACATCTTTAGTCAAGAATGTTGTCAGTCTTTAGTACTCTTTACAGTGTATTAATAGTCTTAAGTAACTACAATTACTATAGCCAAGACAATACTACCGGCTAAGCATAAAATGAACTTATACTCTTGACAAACTCTGTTTTAAAAGTAATGTCTGCACCTTATAATCAATATAACACCAAACTACTTATAAGGCACTTTACGGAAAAAACTAAACAACAATAAGTGTTAACGAGAGTCAGCGAGCACCGTTGTATAGATTTGGGTGTTATAAACAGGTTAAACCTATAACATCTTAAGTATACTTGTTGCAGTTAGCACTATTGTAACTCTTTTCGAGCTCAATTTATATTTTAACTACCTTATAAAGTTTATAGTTACAACTGAGATCATTATTACTCCGTTAAACAGTTAAAAGTAATAATAATACCTGTAACTGACACCAAAATGTTAGTTGGGTATTGTTACTACGCACGAGCACAAGGTTCAAACGGTAATCAGTGTATCGTAGCATTTTGTCGTGACAAGAAGTTCAAAAACAGTTTGTGTTGTTGGTTTGGTTTTAGAGACGAAAAACAATCACCGAAAGGATAAACGGTAAGTAATATTTCATATAATTTCATTTATTAATATCTCAAACAATTTACAGTATCGGAAGTTTCATATTGCACGTCTTATTGTCTAGAGCAAATAAATAACTATTAGTCTATTATACTGAATAACTGATAGATGTCAATAGGCATAATATGAGTGAATTTAAAACAGAACAAAACAAAACAAAACAGAACGATGACCGACCGAAATGTAGGTGGAACTCAATTCTACTGTATTTATTTTAGTTTTTTTGTATGTTACCCCGAATTTTTCTGTAGGTGAAACGCTTTTGATGATTCTTTCTTTATTTAAAATTTATTGCTTTTCTTGTGGTCTTGTGGATTACTTTCCTATTTAAAAGTCTTCAATATAAAATAGATTATAGATTATTAGAGATAGACTTTCTAAACTACCTTTCCTATTTTCAGTTCCATCCAACCATGAAGTAAGAGAAATATAAAAAGAGCACCACCAATCTCTCGCTCCACGCCTTAGGACTTCTCCCACTGTGGAGGACGGCATTGAAGAGGTGTTGTAGCTCCTGTATAACGGAGGCTCCTCCTGCCTTCAGAAGCTCTGAAGTAATACCGTCCTCACCCGGGGCTTTTCCATTTTTAAGCTGCCTCAAAGCTAACACGATTTCGTCTTGACTGATGTCTGGCAGTTCGACGGTATAGTGGTTAATTTAAATAGGTAATTATGTAAAAACAATCTTTGGAGTTCTAAATGTTGATTAACTTATTTCGAATCTTTGTTAATAATAAATAAAAAAAAAACAAGCAGTAGGTACAGCTCATTTAAGGAAAAAATTACAGACAAGACCTTAAAAACTAATAGGAGAGCTGGAAAGGTGGCGTTCACAGCGGGGCACTGCACTTTGAGGGTGGACTGCCCGTACACCAGGCATGGTGTACGGGCAGTCCACCCTCCCAGCTATCATTGCCAGGACAGTGTTAGAGCTGGCCCGCAACCTGCGCACCAGGGAGGCAGCGCGCTTGCACATAGTGGTGTGAAAACAGTCCACCCGCGCCGCCGCAAACATCCCTGATGCGCTGCAGTAGCGGGGCAGCCCCAACACCGCTCTGAGCGCATTTTTGTACTGGACGCGAATGGCGCTGTACGTCGCGAGCGTATACTTCGCCCACAGGCTGCACGTATACAGGGAGGTGCAGTATGCTCTAAAGAGAGTTAGCTTCACCTTCTCTGAGCTACGCGCAAACCTGCGGGCAACCATATTCGCCCGCACCGACAGCGCCCTCCGCTCACGTTCGATGTCGTCATTGTCTTTGAGGTCGGTAGTGAGTATGTGGCCTAAGTACTTGAATAAGTACACCCTCTCCAAGTTTATTCCGTGCAATCTAACGGGCGGGACGTCTTTCGGCCGCTTTCTACCGGCCTCAAAGACCATGAACTGACTCTTTTGGGTTATACACCAGTCCGTGACCACTGACGTATTCCTCACATATTTTTATCAGATCTCTAAACCCGCAGACCGAGGCGCTCAGCGCCACATTAAGCGCTCGCGCGCTTAATGTGTTATTAGGAATGTTTAGAGTACTCAATTTTTTATTATCTGCTTGATTTCATCGTGATTATTTTGTTTCATTGGTGTGTGTGAAAACCTTCGAGTTATATATATTTAATTAAGTTTGTAGTTGTTTTTTGTTGTGATAAATATTTGACTGTTATGTATGTTTAAGTTAAAGAAAGACTGTATAGAAGTACTTAAGTACCAAAAATTCCCAATTAAAGTCCAAGTTGATTTAAAAAGTATTGCTTTTTTTTAAGAACCCTTTTTTATTACAATTTAGATACTTATTCAGTCTAAAACCATAAAACACACAGAAGAAATATTTTTTTTAACTATTTTAATATTTAAAGTAAAATACCGAAAAATTACCGAAATACCGGGATCCCGGTTTTAAAAATATTAATACCGAAAAATTACCGGTATTTCAAAACGTCCAATACCGCTATTCCCTTTGTAAGCCTAAAGAAATAAAGATATTGATTTACTAAAGGTACCAAGAAATAGTTTCATGAATTTTAGTTTTATAGTTTATAATCATATTGTTTTCCTTACTTTTTAAACTAAGTATTAGGTAGTAGTTTAAAATGTAAGGAATTTTTTTTTAACCACAATAACTTATATCCTAATTCTTAACATAATATCGGCATATTAAACCTCTTTAGTTTTGAGACTACCTACTATCTTACGCATAAGTACGATAATATTAAGAAAGAACCTACAAGCTCAAACATATACGTACATTATTCATTTTATAATTCTGTATGCCTTAACCAATAGTTTTTTATCATATCTGCACCCTTTTCTCCAATCATTATGCACGGTGCGTTTGTGTTACCACGTACTACCGAAGGCATTATGCTACCATCCACAACTCGGAGACCTTCTACATTCTTTACTCTCAGTTCTGGATCAACTACGGCAGTTTTATCGTTGACTGCACCCATTTTGACTGTACCCACTGGATGGTACAGAGATAGAGTCATTTCTTTTGATACACACTCCAGGTGTTCATCGCTATTCTTCTTATGTTGCTTGCATGCATTTAAATCCAACCAGTCTACTTTGAACCCAGCATCTTTGAAAGCTTTCGTATCTCCATGCTTTAGTCCGATTTTCATGCCATCTATAACTGCCTTTATGTCTTCTGGGTCATCAAAGTAGTTTGCGTAAATCAAAGGCTTGTCCATAGGGTTTTTACTTCTCAATAAAATTCGTCCTGTTGACTTAGGTTTTAGAAGAACGGTATACAAGATCACTGCGAATCGATTCTTGTTAATTTCTTCGAATTTTTGTTGGATTTCGTCACTTAAATCATGCAGACCTAAATAGTTGAGCATATTTTTCATACCCGGAGGAAATATTAAATGGTGTGTCTGGATATTTGGACTAGAAGCGAGAGGATCAGTGGTATTTATAAAAGCAATAACTCTGTGCGGAGCTATACCAGCCAATGGACCTTCATGTTTTAATATATACTGGGCAAATATTCCTGCTATGTTTGGCAAAGTCATCAGATCATTTGTTCCAGGTGCAGAAAAGGTAATTGGTACATAAAGATGATCTTGAAGGTTTTCCCCGACAGGCAAATCTGCTACAACCTCGATGCCAAGTTCTTCCAAATGTTTTCGAGGTCCGATGCCAGACAAAATCAATAACTGCGGTGAATTGATTGATCCTCCAGATACTATGACTTCCTTAATCGCGTTCACATAAATATCTTTTCCGTTTTGTTTCAATAATACGCCTCTAACTTTTGTCGTTTCTGGTTTGAAGACCAGCTTAGTTACATACGCATTTTTGATTACGTGTAGATTTTTTCTGTCCTTAACTGGACTCAAAAACGCTCTTGCAGTGCTACATCTAACACCATCTTTTGTTGTAGTGTAAGTTTTTGCGACACCCATTTGGTCAGCTCCATTTATATCGGTATTGTTCTTAATTCCAAGTTCAACAGCGGCTTTTATAATCATTGCTTCTAGATCATCTAAATCCTCTGTATTTTCTACAGTCAGATACCCTTCTGTACCGTGATGTTTGCTGTGTTCTTTCGTGTAGTGAATTAGCTTTTCGCTTTTCTTGAAGAATGGAAGAACTTCTTCATAGCTCCATCCTTTATTTCCAGCGGCTGCCCATTCATCATAGTCTAATTTATTTCCTCTAACGTAAAACATGGCATTGATACTGCTGCTGCCTCCAAGAATCTTCCCTCTTGGCCAAGCACAACCTTTGGTTTTATATCCTCGGCAAGCTTTGTCGTCGGGCTCTGTTTTGTATAACCAATCTACATCTGTGTTCATATTGCTGTAGAAGAGTTGTGGTAGCTATAAAAATTAAGAACAAGATTAATGAAGTTATATCGCGTATTAAATTATAACAAAAATGCTGTGTATTAATTTGTTTATAGGTAGGAATAGTCAAATTTAAGCTCTCACCTCTGTGCCTATGGTCGGATTTCCTCCAGCTTCGATCAATAGTACCTTCCATTCGGGAACTTCACTCAAGCGATTGGCAACAACAGATCCAGCTGAGCCGGCTCCTACTACAATGAAATCATAGTTTGGATCTGAAAAAGAAGACCATATTTAAAGACCAGCGCCCTTTTACACATAGTTCCTCTATGTGTGAAAGAGCATATAGCTGAGCCAAGACCTGTTGCACGTACGTTTACGCGCACTTATTTTTTAACCTGCTTAATTTACGGAAGTTACGGAGGAGCTGCTTAGTACCTACTGTTCAATTATTACGTTTTCTATTTTTTCTATTTTTTATACTTACTGTAATTTAGTTATGATAAGTGACGTATTGTCTAATAAACAATTTCATTTCAAAGAAAACTATATTTTTATAGTTTTCTGGTTAATAAAATAAGTCGGCCTTTTCACTTCTTTTGAGTGAATTTTTCAGTTTTATTTTCGCTCTAACGGGAATATAATGATGACAACATTGTGCCTTTATTTCTGCGCCCCGCGGCATCGCCCGCGAACCAGTTTTTTCATACAAATTTCAGAAATTTATTGCACACCCCCTATGGGTTATTAATATAGGGGCTATGGGGTAAAAATAAAAATACGTGTTTATTAATTATTCACTCCATGGTTTTTTTACTACGCGTTTTGTTTGAGTGAATAGAACCAAGGAACTTTACCACCCCATTTAACCCCTTCAGAGGTTAATTTTTCAAAATTTTACTATCCTATATGTTATTATAAGTCCTAATCTATCTACATACCAAATTTCATCTAAATAACTTAATTAGTTACGGAGATTACCTATAACAAACATTCACACAGACTTTTCCATTTATTGTAATAGTAAGATAGTAAAACTACTGAGGAATCTATAAGATAAGAACAAGTGTAGGTACACAGCATGATTACAACAATAGTTATACAGAGCTCGATAGATAATATCTTGCTTACACGTGCAAAAAATACATATCTTCATCATCATCAGCCTATATTAGTCCATTAGTATAATATCTTGCTATTAATTCACTAATCCAGCTTAATAATACCTTAGTTATCTGATGACTATAAGTATGTACAAGTAATCATAACGACATTAAAAAACAATTTCAACTACGACTACGAACGAAAATTAGATAAACTTTGAATAACAACCAATTATATGCTTACAAAAGCAGTGAAGTGAGTGATCAACTAAAGAACCTACTTTCTATATATAATAAAAAGACTATCTATGTAATTTATTCTATTTCACCCGCGTAGTTCCCATTCTCGTGGGAATTCCGGGATAAAATATAGCCCATGTGTTATTCCAGACTATAAATATATACGATTATAATATTAGTAGGATATTGTAATAATAACAGTTACTTTATCCAAAGCATCAGATAAGAATAATCAGATATTTTTATTATATATAGTAAACACCCAGACCAACAGAACAAATTTCTGAAGATCGTACACAAATTTGTTCCGAGGCGGGAATCGAACCTGCAACCTCTTGCGATGCAGGCGGACTCTCGCCCACTGCGCCCCTAAGGTCGTCAGAGATTCCCTCGATGGAATAATTCCCTCAAAATATAAAGATATCGGGTCAGCTGAGTTAAAAAAGTTAAATATGTACAACAAGTAAGAGGAAAAACAAAAATTTAAGGAAAATAACAAGCAAAAATATCTACCTATTGACATGTAAATATAAATATAATTTGAAAGGTTGTGTGTATACGCAGCCACCTCATTAAATACGGTCAACCCGGAAGACCAGCGCGTTTATTATTTTATTTCCAAAACTGTATTTTATTGTATTTTTTGTGAGGAAATAATTTTTACTTTTACTTTACTTTACTAAATAAAGGCAAGTAGGTTGTTTCATTAGTAAGAAAACAGAAACACGGTTGGGGTAAAAACGCAGGGATGCCAACAATACCAATTTTCCTCCAATATTGGGTGTTTGAACCTAAATAAGGAAATTAGCCGAGTATAAGTAAATCTAACCAACATTATAACGTAATGGTAAATATTAGAGTGTGTATGCAAACTAGCGACCCGCCCCGGCGTCGCACGGTTTTATTATATCTATAAACCTTCATCTTAAATCACTCTATCTATTAAAAAGCGCATCAAAATCCGTTGCATAGTTTTAAAGATTTAAGCATACATAGGGACATAGGGACAGAGAAAGCGACTTTGTTTTATACTATGTAGTGAAAAGATAAGAAGATAACATAAATAAATAATGCTGGGCAATTCACACATCATCTAGATTCTAGCTTTGTTGCTAGATAGATACTAAATAGAGCTGGTGTAGGGAATGAGACCTAGATAATATATATACTAAATATGTACATTACAACACAGATCAATTTAAGATTGCTGTGTCCTTGCAGGATTCATGTTGGACTTGCATTATTTAAATATCATTTTGACATATATACGTACTAAAATATTCAGTATTGAAAAAATACCCAAAACACCCAAACAAATCAAAACGTTTGTCCTTAGGCTGGAAACGAACCTGCAACCTGGGCCGCAGACGCCCACTGCGTCACAGAGGTCTTTTGTACATGGACCAGTGCGTTACAAAGAATATGACGCTGAATATTTTTATATCGTTTGCATTTAATACACGTAATAAAATATTCAGTACTGAAAAAATACCCAAAACACCCAAACAAATAAAAACATTTGTCCTTAGGCTGGAAACGAACCTGCAACCTGGGCCGCAGACGCCCACTGCTTTACAGAGGTCTTTTGTACATGGACCAGTGCGTTGCAAAGAATATGACGCTAAATATTTTTATACCGTTTGCTCGATCTCTCAATAAGAGGCCGACTAACCTCATTGGTGTTTCGTTTTATTCGTAGTTTTACGCCAATTTTCAAGTCTTTTTACAAACTTAGTTTAGCAATTTAAATGTTTACAACTATTTAAGTTACAAATATTTAAATGTTTTTATTTGTAAATAAATATAAGTTTATATATGATATTTATTTTTTTATATCAGTAGGGGAGAAGGAGGCACATTAGGACACTTTTTAAAGAATAGGTCGTAGATTTTTCTGTTTTTAAAATTTTTGTATGTTTTAGACGGTAAAACCTATATTCGTATTTTACCTTTACAAATCAATAATAAAATAAACATGTTTATTGAGTAGAATATGCAAAATTTTCATTTTAGTAAGACACTGACAATGTCCAAAACTGCCCCCCTTGGGGGGTAGTTTGGGACGCTACTGGGTATGGTATTATGATAGTAATAAAATCTTTAAAATTAAATATTTGAGTAATTATTTCATTATTATGAAATGTTTTAGTTAAAAACTATAAATTCTTCAATTATCACAATTAAATTCGTACACGACATCAACCAAACTTAGAAACTATGAAAATGCAGTTACTCAAACATGAAATCATTAAATATGTAGATTATTATGCGTCATTTAATATAAGGATAAATAACACACACAGTTTAAATCTTGAAAAATCTAATCTAAAAGTACCTATCGCAGCAGTTCTGGAAGGGCTTTCATTCATTGGGTGATGGGAGCTTTGTCAGGATGATCCAATATTAATATCAACCACTCATCTTCTTTTCTTTTCTACCATTCAATACCAGCAATTTTATTCATTTCCCATGCCTCTGTGTATTTTTTAAATCCTTAGTACATTGGTACGCCAACAAACTGGTTTTATTGATATTAAACCATAATTTATCTTTGATGATTTTAAAACACTTATATTTTTCCACCATAACTTCTTCTTTTGTAAATAACTGATTGATGCTATATTTTTCTTGTATTTGCTTCGGTGATTAGTAACTTAAAACAAATGAAAACTTTTTATATTACCAATTACACACATTATGACATGTCCTAAAGTGCCCCCTATATCTAGTCCTAACCTACCCCAAGGGGTCATTTAAAAAACTTTGTGACACAAAATTTTTTTTATTACTTTAGAAACTAATACGGTAGGCTATATCCATGCATGGATACCCAAACTTAATAGAAACTATAAAAAAACATATAATTTATTCTCAAAGTGACCAAATAAACCCTTACAGAGTTCAGATGAAAAATGTACTCCAGCCAACGGAAAACCCGACCTGCTAATAAAATCAGTTTTACAGCTGACAGCGTGGTGAATGATATGTCATGGTTTGTAGTAGTAGTGTTGAATACTAACATGCATTTTCTTCCAAAAAAATGTCGATGGTTTTGGAGTAATCTCCAATGTCTAAAGGTGCCCCTGTCCTAAGCTACCTCCTTCTCCCCTACTACTAATAATTAAGTAATACTACTAATAATTATAAATGCGTAAGTTTGAATGTTTGTCACGCCAAAACTACAGACCGGATTGAGCTGAAATTTTCAATAGACGTAGTTCTTCGTCTGGAATAAAACATACTTCAGACCAACTAATTTTCATCTCATAAATTAGTTCCCACCTCATTTGCACAGTTCATTTATACAAAGAGCCTCCTCGCTGAGAGCTTTTTCAGCCAGGCAACCTTGTCCAGTTGGTACAAGGTTGCCTGGACAAAGTTAAATGAATAATCGGTGTGGTACACCGATAGCAAAAAAAAAGAAATGAAAACATACAACAATGTTTCTAATCCTACTAATATTATAAACGCGAGTAAGTTTTATTTTATTTATTTTATTGAGGTAAACCACAGCGTTACAATTTCTGTTAAAATACTTAAAATATAGTTAAAAATAAGGATATGATAGTAACAAATATCCCTACTAAGTAAGGATGTTTGTTACTCTTTCATGCAAAAACTACTGAACGGATATGGATGAAATTTGGCACAGAGATAGATTATAGTCTGGAATAAACACATAGGCTATATTTTATCACGGAATTCCCACGGGAACGGGAAATACGAGGGTGAAACCGCGAGGCGCTGCTAGTAAATTATATGATAGAGACAAAATAAACTAAGGAGAGACCACGGAGAGACTAACGAATAAGAAGAATATGAAATTAATATTTTTTAGGAAGAAAAAAATATGTTTTTAAGAAGAAAATATTTTTTAATATTATTATATAATATTTATATTATTCATAATATTTTTTAATATTATAATAAAAATATTTTTAAAATATATTTTTTTAAGAAGAAAGAATTTTTTTAATAAAATTATTTTTTTTAAGAAGGAAGCTGTGAAATGGATGAGTTAAGTTAGACAGATGAATACAGGAAATGGGACTTGCCGGATTTGAAAGAGTTGAAGGAAGGAACAAGTCTGAGAGCGACAGTCAGTTTGTACGAAAAGTACGACCTCTCTTACCTCGATTAATGATCGAGGTAATAAGGTTATCACGTTCTTCAAATATGCAAGTCATTTTAGGCTACTTCTGACCTGGTTTTTCTTTAGCACATCTCTGAATTGGTCAGAGAACGTTTGCCGAGGTATTTCTCTCCCAACTGTACCATTCACATAAAGTTTTTCAAACTTACGAGATCACAACTCATTATTATAAATATCCACGGTTATTTATCGCGTTTATTTACTTATTTTTCCGACGTTTAAACAGGTTTAACTCTGTCCACGTGACCACGACAGAATGTTTCTAAATAAACGCGATAAATTTATACCCATGGATATCTTACTATTATAATAAATGGGAAAGTCTGTGTGATTTTTTGTTATAGGTAATCTCCGTAACTACTTAAGTTATTTAGATGAAATTTGGTATGTAAATTGAATAGGACCTAGAATAGTAAAATTTTGAAAAAATTTCCTCTGAAGGGGCTAAATGGGGTGATAAAGTTTGTATGAAAAATAATTATTCCTTGGTTCGATTCACTCAAAACTCGGTTTAAATAAACTATGGAGTGAATACTTAATCACGTATTTTTTATTTTTACACTATAACCCCTAGAAGGTGTGCAATAAATTTCTTTTTTTTATGAAAAAAAACTCTGGTTGGCATGCGAAGCCGCGGGGCGCATCTAGTTTATAATAATATTCACACTTGACACGTATATTTGCTTCGTCAGCCTGCATTCATCCATTCCGGCCTAATTTAGGTATATTCTGTTTGGCCTTAATATAAATAATGAATTTCTTTACCTTCTAGAACTTTCTCCGTCGCATCATCAGGCCAAAGATGATCGCCTGCCAGTGCGCATTGTGCCGCGAAGAAATTCTGCAACGTCTGGACAAATAGCGGTCCTGCAGCATTGTAGCTGTTGAGAATCGGCGAGGTGAATGCTGGATCACACGCCCACATAATTAACTATAAATACAAAATGATATATTGAATTAAATTGTCTTCTTTTTCGGTCAACGAATAAGCATTGCCATTCAATGTGGCAATGCAGCAAGTGTTCTGGACACTCTGCCTTATAAACACGTTTAAAGATAAACATTTTATTTATAATTTATCGAATTCACAAAATTTATATTTAAGATAAGATAAGAAAAAGTTTATTTGGTTTCCACAAAACAAAGTATAAGCTATTAATTAATTAAGTACACTGGTTTATAGTCTATCTGTTGCCGAAGAAATTTTAGCTGTTGCTTTATCAACGGCTATTTTCAAAAATATTATAAAACTAGCTGGTGCCCGCGACTTCGTCTGCGCATGATTAGTATTTCGAGTACTCGCGATTTTACTTCCGTAATTCCCTTTCCCGTGGGATTTTCGGGATTAAATAAAGCCTGTGTTATTCCAGCTTACAATCTATCTCTGTGCCAAATTTCATCCAGATCCGTTCAGCAGTTTTAGCGTGAAAGAGTAACAAACATCCATCCATCCATCAATCTATCCATCCATCTATCCATTCATACTTACGAACTTTCGCGTTTATCAGTTCAATTCAGTTTGGTTCCCCTGGGCTATACGGGTTTACAAAAATTTCTCACAGCATCACTGAACGACGCGTGTGTACACGTCGTTCAAATGCTGTGAGAAATTTTTTAAAGACCCGTATAGCCCAGGGGAACCAAACTGAATTCCGGGATACAATTTAACCCATGTCCAATCGTCCCGAGTTCCATTCGAATTCATTCAATTCCGTCGTGATGCGTAGTTAAATAATTTTTCTTTCACCCTCTCTCCCAGGGGAACCTTACAGAATTCCGGGATAAAAAGTATCCCATGTCCTTCCTTGTACTATGAACTCAAATCGTCCCGAGTTTCATTCCAACTCATTCAGCAGTTTCGGCGTCATGCGTGGTTAAAGAATTTTTCTTTCACCCTCTCTCCCAGGGGAACCTTACTGAATTCCGGGATAAAAAGTATCCTATGTCCTTCCTCGTATTATGACCTAAAATCATGCCGAGTTTCATTTCAATCCATCAAGTAGTTTCGGCGTGATGCGCGTTTACGATACAGACAGACAGACAGACAGACAGACAGACAGACAGACAGACAGACATGAATGAAAAAAATTACAGTTTTGGCTTGAGTATCGATAATAGAGAGCCCTCCAAAAAAATTTTTCAAAATATCTTCAATGTACAGAATTGGACCTGTTACAGTTTTATTATAAGTATAGACTAGCGACCCGCAACGGAGTTTGATGTTGTTTTTATAATAGATAGAGTGATTCAAGAGGAAGGTTTATACGTATAATAAAAACGTGCGAAGCCGGGGCAGGTCGCGAGTCTTTCATAAAATAAACTTTACCATAAGTTTGAGGACAATCTTCTTTTACCTACACTAAAAGACACGACACTGGAATCTACACAATAAAGTCACAAAAACAAAATCGACAAAACGATCGACATTAAAAGACACACTTTAAAATGTCTCGTCAATCTGCCGGACTATGTCACGAACTATAATAAATAGTTAACAATTTACAATTAGATGAATATAGTTGTTTATTAATAGGAATAAATTATAAAATAAATAAATAAATAAATAATTCTGGACAGTCCACACAGCATCATCTAGCCCCAAGCTAAGTAGAGCTTGTGTTATGGGTACTAGATGACTGATATAGATAGATATTTTTTTTTATACATATTAAACACCCAGACCAACGAAACAAATTTCTGCAGATCGTGCACAAATTTGTTCCGAGGCGGGAATCGAACCCGCAACCTCCTGCGTCGCAGGCGGACCTTCGCCCACCGCGCCACATCGGTCGTCAAATTATGTAAAAAATTATGTAAACACATCTTACCTATGTAACTGTAACAAACTATCTAACACTTCTATATTATCTTTACCGCCGTGCAATCAAAATGCTTATTAATATTTGTGATAATGTGCCGAAAACAATAATTACATCAGGGGGTCTACTTTTTTCAACGAAAAACGAACCTTCGATCGAAAGTTCGCGTAATTCCTACTCCGGTTTCATTTTTTTACGAAACTTCGATCGACCGAAAATTGTTTGACATTTAAATTTTCTAAACCTACTCTGTTTCACGAAAGTTCGAAACGAACATTTGATTTTGACGGATCTTTGTTCGGAGTTTTAACCTCAAATCGACGAAACCAAAAGTGGTACCTTTTGATTTTCGTTTTTCTGATTTGATAAAGAAAATTGACTGAACTGAATGAAAGATTACTTTTAATTGTACCTGCTCTTCGTGATGAACGTTTGGAGCGTAAAAGAAACCATATTTGTCGCATTATAACGAGTTCTTTATAGTGTCTTGGGTAAATTACGTCAAAAGTAGTAATTGGTCAAATTCTAGTTGTTTAATTATATGTTTTGCTTAGATACAACAGAAAATAGTTATAAAACTACAGATTAGATGTAAAATTTAAAAACAAAGCGAAACATTTTGTTTATTAAAGAAAAATCCGTCATTGGCATGTTAAAAGACCTAGGGGAAGCAGGGAGAATGGCGATCACTTAAGGAAAATTTGCAATAACTTTTTTTTACAAAGGTTTTATTTTAGAGAACATCATCATTTCAAAGGAACATTGGTTAAACTATCCAGTAATCAACATGCATTAAAACCACTTATCTATTTATCACACAAAATTGGTAGGGACTCGTACAAAAAAATATAGGTTTGACCGTCATTCTCCCTGAGCATGGGTAATGCCGGTCATGCAAAGGGGTAATGGCGATCAAAATTATTTGCTTATATATGACAATGGAGAACCATTTTGATTAATTATAATGATGAGATCAACGTTACTTTAACTTATTAAAAGACTACAATGATATTTGAGCATAAATGACTAATCTGAATTAAATGTTTCTATGAAAATATGTGATATCTAATCTTAGGTACATAAATCACAGATGTATCCTTTAGCAGAATCCAGAACACACTACATGAGACCATTGGCCGTATGTGGTGCATCGATACCACATCTCATCGTTTTGTCCGAATTCTTTGCAAATATTGCATTTTTTTTCTTTCATCGTCATTACCTACATCCATATCATCATAACTATCGTCGTTGCAAAGGTTAGGATGATTTTCTTGCAAAACTTTGCGTTTGTAAGACTTTCTTGTCATATTTCTTACAGCTTTTTCTTGAGGCTTAGTTTTCTCAGCTCCTTTGGTTTTACCAATTTTCTTTGCCTTGACTTGACCGGTATAACCCCAAAAGACGGTTTTGCAATCAAGCTGAATTTTAACAAAACAGAGATACAATTATTAAGAAATGTTTACTTTAATTTTGTTTAATTTAATGTTTGAGCGCAAAGATAATGAATAGCAACATTAAATGAGTAAAATAAATCTGTACTTGCCGACAAACGCACTCAGCCGAAAATTAGATCCGGGCGGCCAGAAACAAACATACGCACCTCTCTCTCACGGGCAGCGAGCGGGCTGACCAAACTTATCGCTGCCTGCTTTTACGTCTCGCCCCCCTCCCTTCAGCCCGCGCACCGTATTTCTATGAACTGTATTTTGTTAGTTTTTTGAGTGACCGCCATAACCCCATGACCGGCATAGCCCCTGCTTACCCTACACATATCATTCGTTCAATTTCATTCACGAAAATTGTCTATGAATCCGAACTTTGTGTGCGTATCCGAAAATGAAAGAGAGTAGGTTCATCACCGAAACTTCGTTTTAAATTCGTTCGTTTGCGAACCTTCGTTTCAAAGAAAGCGGGTCGACGCCCAGGTGGTGTAACTTACAGGGGGATTTTTTATATCATAAAAAGTTATTTTTATACTTTGCCTATTAACAGAATAAAAATCACTAAATAGTATAAAACAAAGTCGTTTTCTCTGTCCCTATGTCCCTTTGTATACTTAAATCTTTAAAAGTACGCAATGGATTTCGATGCGGTTTTTTTTAATAGATTCTAGAGGAAGGTACGTATAATACAACCGAAGCCGGGGCGGGACTTTGTTTTATACTATGTAGTGATTAGAACAATTTTAAACATAGAAAAGTTAAATATTTGAATGTAATTTTCTTTTTCAATAAATGATTATAATATGTTGAGTATGTTCTTACTACAACGATTAAGGTTTTTTATGTTATTTTTATGTACCTTTTCTGCCAAATTAACTAAAGTTCTATTTTGGGGTTATAAAGTAATAAATCAAATAAAATGCATGTAATTTGTACCGAAAAAAAACTAGAATCTACATTACAGTTATATAAAGTCCTACATGTAGTAAATTGAGTACTAATTCAAAAACGACAGAGCTGTTTATAGCGTAGTATCAGTAGTCAGTAGTAGTATAGTCACTCACCGGCTTTGATGCACTTTGCGAACACAGTTGCGGGCAGGTGCATTCAACCCAGTTCCAGCCAGCACTGACTGGCTATCTATATAACTTCTACACAGTAGATAACTGTAAAGAGCGAAGTCGGAACTATACGCAAGAAAACGCATTGAACAGTTGTCTGTACCATAAGCAGGAAAACGCATGCTTAACGTTTCGTACGTATTGATGTATGAATGTATGGATAGATGTTTGTTCCTTTTTCACGCAAGAATCACTAAACCGATCGGGCTGAAATTTTTAATTAAATAAATAAGTAAATTATTCCGGCCAGTTCACACAGCATCATCTAGCCCTAAGATAAGCAGAGCTTGTGTTATGGCTACTAGATGACTGATATACTAGCTCTGCTTAGCTTGGGGCTAGATGATGCTGTGTGGACTGTCCGGAATTATTTATTTATTTTATTATTATTTATTTATACTTAATACAATACATTACATAGTCAGATATTTTTTATTATACATAGAAAACACCCAGACCAACGGAACAAATTTCTGCAGATCGTACACAATTGACGTAGTTCTAGCCCTGGAATAGGACATATTCTACTTTACATCAGATAAATCAGTTTCCATGGAATAGAAATAGCCTTGTGATCGTTCCATAAAAACAAAGGGTGCGAAGACGCAGGCGGAAAGCTAGTTAAGAAATAAAATTACAATCAAGGTATATAAATAAATTAAAGCTAGTATTTACAATTGGAGCAATTGAGCTAACTGCAGACTGTTGCAAGCGGTAGAGGTAGCTCAACTTATCCATATTAATAATATAAGGTTAAAAGATATAATTATACTCGAAAGAAGTCGCGGGGTACCTTTAATAGGGATTATAAAGTAACCGGTGCCAATGACGCTAATAACTCGAAGTCTTATGGGCATATTCTGAGTTCTATTAGATGGATTTACAACAGCCTCCCGAAGTAAAATTGATTTTTAATTTGGTTATTTTAACGTGTATGTACGTACTTGTTTGTGTGTAATATAATAACACAAACACACATAACTATACATAGTACATCATTTCAAAAAATAAACTGATTTCAAATAATTTTTATAGATAACTAGCGACCCTCCCCGGCTTCACACAGTTTTATTATACGTACAAACCTTCCTCTTGAATCACTCTATCTATTAAAAAACCGCATCAAAATCCGTTACGTATTTTTTTTTTATTGAAAACTAGCGACCCGCCCCGGCTTCGCACGGTTTTATTATACGTATAAACCTTCCCATTGAATCACTCTATCTATTAAAAAAAACCGCATCAAAATCCGTTGCGTCGTTTTAAAGATTTAAGCGTTCAAAGGGACACCATGACATAGGGACAGAGAAAGCGACTTTATTTTATACTATGTAGTGATGGTCGAACGTTTGGCCACTATCTCAGGTAAGTGAAGATGTGGCCTAAAATGGAGCACGTATTTTTAAAGATTTAAGCATACAAAGGGATATAGGGATATAGAGACATAGGGAAAGAGAAAGCGACCTTGTTTTATACTATGTAATGAAAATACCGAATAACTTTGGTCACCATTATACAACGTTGTACGCATAGTTTTTATATTTTTAATGTCCTTACGACCTGAGCGCAGTTTTAATTTATCTCTAGAAGTACATACCTACATATATTGCATAATTTCGGCTCAATTCATTCAGTAGTTTTGCCGTGAAGAAGTAAAAAACAACCAAACTGCAGAATAATACGTGATATAATATAATACCACGTGCATGCTTGATGTGACATTCCTCTGATAGCTCCAGTGTTGCCACATCATACGTAACACCTTCAACTTAATCAAACATCTAGCTTTACTAATTTAATGACGAAAAACTAATAAAAACAATTATAATAACTCATGGTCTCATTACCAATAACCTAAACCTATAATGTATACTACTAAAATATGTTACTCGAAAAATGTTTCATAGGGCTAATAACTTATGTTAACCTACGTTACAGGCCTGCTTCTATAGCAAGGTAGGCTTAGCTTACCCTTATCTCATATATTTCTTCAAATCCAAATCGCCTAGGTACCTATTTCCCGTTTTCTTTTAGTGTCATTATCGAATAAATTTCCTTTACAATATGTGTCCAAAATTATGTTGGAAACACAAGTGTGTTATGATAAACAACACCATATATATATAAGGATAAAAAAAAAATAAAAAACCTAGCTAAGCCTTCTCTGATATGATCATCAACGACAGTGAAAAATCTTATCAAATCATCAAAAGATGACTTTGATTGAATTTTAAAACAGGTAAGTAGTTTAGCGCGGAATAGTTCATCATCATCACCATCATCACCCGACTTCGCCCACTGCCGGGTATAGGCCTCCAAACTTATGTGCCTCTCTACACTGTCCTGCAACAGTCTCATCCAAGTTCGCCCCGCGGTTTTAGAAGGGGAGATCGAGGGGTTTTGAAACAGAGGTGAGTTGAAACAGTAGTGATTTCGCGGAACCTAGAACCGTTAGCTAGCTGGCGACCATCCGTCAATGCCTCAGTAGGCGTCTGTGGCTATGGCGTGCGTATGCGTAGTTCTAGGTTCCACATTACCTTCACACAAAAATGACAAAAAGTAAGTTTTAGGCGTTTTTATTAAGACTTCTATACCTATTATGGGAATACGATTGTATTTTGATTCAGATAATATATATTTCGAAAGCTTAGCAATTAATATTCGAATGACAGCATTGGTACAGTTAATTTATTAATGTTTCTTGTATGGTTTATAATTTTTATAAAACTTGGGAGGATTTTTGCAACTGAGGGGATTTGAAACAGACTGTTTCAACACTCCTCGTTTTTGTTTTGTATGGTATGCAGCGGTTTAGTTCATGTTGTTTTATGCTTATTTTGATTCAAGATGCCTACTGATTATAAAAGAAAGACCAGATAAAATTGTATCAAGAAGGCCTTTTACCTACTCCATATAAGATAACATTAATGAAGTTGATTCTTCGCCAGTTTGCTTAATCCCACATCGGCAAAAGTTTGTAATAATGAATAACAAACATGCATTAGACACATAGTTATACAGGGTGTTAGTGTGAACAGCGTTATCCTTGAAACCAGAGGTTAAGCATCATGAGTAGAGTCCAAAACCGATAAAAAATAATTATTCTATTTTTACTTTATTTTTGAAACAAAAATATTCGATACACCTTCTAAGTGATAAAACTACAACACGAGTACATTAACGGGGCCGCTCAGGTGTCGACCTATTGTTGATCAAACGAGCCGCCGCCATGCAAGTGTTGATTGCCGCGCCCCGCACCTCACCGCGCCGCACGCGCCGCCTGCCTGCTTGCGCAGGCGGGCGGCGCGATCAGGCGGGCAACAAACCTGGAAACTTGCCTGCTTTATTAATTCGATCTGCCTTCTTAATTCTACTCAAATATAAAATGTTTCAACTCACCTCGGTCCCTGTTTCATCTCACCTCAGTATGAGGGGAGTTGAAACAAAATTTCTTATGTCATTAAAATTGAGTTTTTGCCGAAGAGTTTACATTTACACGTTTTTTCTGCAAATCATTTAAAAGTATATGAAATGAACTATCGATTGCTACTAAACTCATTCGGTTAATGTTGATAGATTTTGGTAAACGAAGCAAAATGTCAAAATTGTTTCAACTCCCCTCGGTCTCCCCTAATATCCTCTGCCCATCTCGCTGCTGGACGTCCGACTCCTCTATACCCAGTTCTGGACGCCATTCAGTTAGCGCATTACCCTATCTATTCTTTGACATTACTCCATCTATCGTCTTGTCTCCTTGCCAGGGCCCGAATTCCACTAGATAAATCGCTTCACCATTTAAATAGTATCGTGTCAAAATGTCAAACTGTTTTTGGTATTCTACTAGCACTAACTTTTTGACGTTCATTCATAGCTGTGACGATTACCTTTTTAACTACCAATTTGACATTCTAATTATGAAAGTCTCTTCAAGCGCAAAAAATAGTAGAATACCAAATGCACAAACGTCATTTTAATCATCTTGATTGAATGGCACTATTGAGACCTTTGTTTTGACATTAGAGGAATTCGGCCCCTGTGTCCTGCCCAGCTACATTTTAGTTCAGTGATGCATTTCCCAACATCTTTCACTTTTGTGACTTCGGATCTGGATATTGGGAAAACGGTCTTTATGCTTGATGCCAAGCATGGCTCACTCCATGGCTCTCTGTGCAACTCTCATCTTGTACCTAGACAGCCTCATTATCTGAGTTTCTGGTCGATGCGACGCGTGACCTGAGAGCTGGTGAGTATCTGGCTCAGCGCATCAGCATTGCCATACAGCGTGGTAATGCATTATTGGAGATGCTTCCGACTGGTATTGACATGGATCAATTGAGCTACCTTTAGAGAATTTGCAACCGTTTGCAGTTAGCTCAATAGTTTTAAGTATACACTTATACTGCCCCCGATAGTTAATCTAACATTTTTTCCGGATTTGAGTTCTATACATTGACGGAATCAGGAAAAAAGGCGCATCTCCCTATATTTTAAATATTCTTCTATGTTGCTTCGTTGGGATTTTAGCACAACAGAATAAGCAGCATCTGCGAACATAATAACACTTTATTGAAGATGAAAAGGCAAATTTAGCTAAAACTTAGTTGAAGAGTCGTATTTATGTAGATGTGCATTCAAATCTTCCATTTTTTATTTGAGTTCGGTAATTTAAAGGACGCATATTTCCCCTTATTTCTAAGAGGAAATTAATAAGGCGCAAGTGACAATTTATGTCTAACCCACTAATTAGAAACTGCTTTTACAGTAACAAAAAGTCTACATTTACCCACTTGCGCTCTTTCTACTACGTATAGTTTGTTTTGGCGTAGGCGTATAAGGCGCAAGTAAAAAGAAAAGCCCTTTTCACTAAGTACCGTGAATCCTACGAGTAGGTGCGCGTGTTTGATTAGTTCGGCGGCTGACCATTTCCTGTGTCAGATGCGCCCGACAACGCCCCAGCAGTGGGAATAAAGAACGTCATCCACAATGAGGAATTTTTCGTTGCGTGATTTATCACAACTCATAAGGTAAAGTTTTTATTGCACTGTTTTGTAATTGTTTATTTTAATAAAAATCGAAAGAAAACTATCAGTCAATTGAATGAAAACGGTTCTTATAAGATCTAATTAATTTTATAACAGCCAAAACTTGTACGCAAAGTAGAAATAGTACTACTGGTAGAATTATAATTGTGCTAACAATAAGAATATACAGAGAAATTTTGCCATAGTACGAACTCTCAAAATTTATCTACATAGCATAATATTATATCAGTCTGGGGCTAAATTTTTTAACCTTACATTCATTTTGACTAGGACAAAATAAGCTTTTAAGCTTTCAAGCCAATGTACTGAGTAGCACGTTAAATCTTTAAAATACCCTAGTATAGATGCATTTAAGATTGCGGAATTTTGCTCAAGATTGAAATCATTTAATGAAAATTCCCTGCCTCTTGGAGACAAAAATCGCTCGTGAGGCACACATTCGCTTATATAGTTATAGTAAAAACCTATTGCATGCAAGAAAAAAAAAACATCTTAAGTTGTTTAATTTTTTTTTTATCTGTGGTGGTCTAACCCGTCTCAACACCTTCTCAAATATAGATCACTATCACAATGTGGCTTTACTGCGCTGCCGAAACAAGTACTGGACTTCTTATTTATCCACCAGTTGCCAGCGCGAACTGAAGAGTTTTGGTACATGTTGCCATGAAATGATAATAAATTTGGATAACAAAAAAGGAGAAATAACGTGAATTGTGTTAAAAATACCTACTTAAGTAAAATTCGTTAGCCATGTTCTGATGGATAAAATATTTGGATATCTACCTATCTATTTATTATCTTATTTCAGACTGACTTTTTGTGATTTTATAATTTACCTAACAATGTTTAAGTTTTATATTATGTTATTTTTCACTAACGAAACGTTGTTCAAAGTTATCGACATAGCTCAAAGATATAGCAAGCTGAAGTGGCAATGGGCCGGCCATATCTTGCGAAGAACCGACAACCGTTGGGGTAAACGTGTTCTTGAGTGGAGATCGCGACTTGGCAAACGTAGTGTAGGAAACCCTCCGGCAAGGTGGGATGACGATCTGCGAAAGACTGCTGGCAGATGCTGGATGCGTCAAGCTGAAGACAGGGCGCTATGGTGCTCATTAAGGGAGGCCTATGTCCAGCAGTGGACTAACATAGGCTGATGATGATGATGATGCTTTTTTCCAATTCTCATACTAAGATATAATGGTTTTTAGTAAAATTTAGATAAATAATTTAATAATTATGTATTTTATTTTTCAAAGACGTAATCGTAGCCATAACTTCCAATTCGAAATTTCGAATTATCTCAATTTTTCAAAATGCAGAAAACGATTCCCCATTTAATTCATTAAAAAAACATCTCCGTTCTGACTTTTTTTACAGGCGTCTTTTCTATTTGGGGTGGCAGTATCCTAGTTTTAATTTTTTCTATTCCTTGATTGTAACACAAAACGAACTTCGTGCCATATAGAAATTACCTGTGGAAATTTTCATTTGCTTAAATTATTATGATTCTAACTCGCGAAAGGCAAGTTTTTTGGCTTAGGATTTTTGTAACGGCATCTAGCGGAGCATTTATGAAGCACAAAGGTTGTGGTAGCTATCTTCGGCTTCCGATATGACTTATTATATTGAGCGTGTTCTACCTGACCTGTAAGCTTTATGGTTCGCCTCATTTCACGCTAGAGGTCACTACATAAAATATTTTATAACATACATATGCTGACAGAATTTTAAAGAAGGAAGTACCTAAGTAATGAATAAATTTTACTACGTCTTTTTTCCTCACAGTCACAATACTGATATTATAAAGGCGAAAGTTTGGATGGATGGATGTTTCTTACCTTGTCACGCCAAAACTAGGTACGAAACGGATCGGGCTGAAATTTTTAATAGCCAAAATAGAAATTTTATGTCTGGTATAAAACATAGGTTATACTCGTCCTTATCATCAATTTTCACGCAGTTGAAGCTCGCAGTTATTTGATTTAAATGTACATAACTGGGACCATCGATATATATATCGACGGAAGAAAGCAATTTTGTCGTATCTCAAAATATCCAATTTTACACCAGAGCCAAAAACAATTTCAAAAAATTATAACTCATGATCTAATAGAGATAGAAAGCTGAAATTTGGAACATATTTGTATCAATCCAAACGTTATTTGATATTGTTAATGTGAATTTCTTAAAGTTAGTACTTCATTGTTTTTTTAACTATAGTATTTTTCACCTAGGAAGCGTTCCGTGACGTTTCAGTTTGACAATTATAGAAATGAGCTACGTGTAATCGTAAGAATTTGATTCGATTTTTGACTTGATTTAGTAACGAAAATCGATTATTCGTAAAATATTTTCATTAATTTTAAATGACTTTAACAAAGTAAAACATTAAATTAGGTCTTTATAAATAAAAACAATAGTAAAAATCTACATTTCCAATAGGTAATGCGTCATAACCTAGAAATAGGACGGTAATAATATTAGCAGAAAGGTAGGTAATTGAAAATCAATAACAAATAATCAACAATAATCATAGGAATGTACTTCCGTGATAAAATTTTAAAATGATGATGTTGAAAGTTACGATTTTAATTTGCGATAATCGATTTATAGATTAGCTGGAATAATATTTGTTTGCCTCAACTCTATTACGTTGTTCTACGCAAAAAATTGCCTCGGATTTCATAAAATTATTGATATCTATTTTTTATTACGCGTGGAGGCTAAAATAAATTTATTTTTGGATAATTTGTGTGTCGTGATATACTTCTATAGCTTAATTCATATGTTTGAAATGAAATAAAAATTGTTTGAATTTTCGAAATTTCAATTTTCCAAAATCCTAGTCAATTGAAATGAAACGCATTCCATCTGTCAGGGAACGCTTCCTAGGTGAAAAAGACTATAGTTACTTGATGTTTCATCATTGAGGAGCGAAAATGCTCTATGTCTAAGGTAAAATGTATGACTACCTACTTGAAATAGACAAGTTATCGTGCTACGGATCTGCTGTATCTCAAACATGAGCTATACGAAGCACGGGAATTTTGCTTTGTGAGATAATATTGGTATTTGATGATATTGGTTTATATGGTTTAAGTACAGTCTAAATAATAAAATAATAATAAAAATAAAATAAATAAATATAAAGATAAAATAATTTATCTTTTACTTAACCCTTTATCGTAGTTTTAAGAATGTTATGAGATAAAAAAGTTTGCTATATTATTTCCTCTTTTTCAAAAGTAATAATCAGTCTAATTCCTTGATCGTATTTTTTTTGTTATCAAATTAAGCTTATACCTTTGTTGAGTATTAGGTACTTCAAATCATTATCATATTATGAAAACACGGTTTTTTTTATGAACGAAATGTTGGGTTGGGGTTCCTTTTTTAAATGAAACTTCATTTAAAACAACGAACCCCGCAATTTATTTGATTTAAACTGATCTTAATTAAATGTTCTAGTGTAATTTACTGAAGAGTTCTGCTCCACTGACCCTGACTCCATCATCACCATCAACATTTCAGCTCGCTGTTGACATCGAGCTAGCAATTCATAGAAATTCCCGTCAAAACTGAAAAAATCTGAAGATGTTTTGGCAAAAGTCATAGAACAAAAGTTGTTAGTTTTGATTGCCCTAAGTCGCCTTTTCGAGGTTAATTATTAAATACCTGTATACAGGGTGTCCCGAAACTCAACGTCAAGCCGAAAACAGGAGACAGGTGGGTTCACGACGACCCAGAAAAACCAAAAATCAGGAGTCTATCTTCAATGGTTTCCGAGTTATAGGCTTTTTAATGAAAATCATAAATTTTCTATCCGGTGCCAAAATTTTTGATGCTGTGACTACAGATGTCAATATTTTGTGATTTTTATTTTTCTGTTACAAAGTCGAACAGCAGATTAATTTATGAACGTGCAAAATTTATACACTATGTTAACATTTTGTGGAAAAAAAATATAGTTAAGTTCGGTTAGTGCATTGATGATTTTCAATCGATTAACTTTGACTCTTCATACTGAAAAAAAATTCCACTACGATAGGCCGGCATGTTCTGTTAAAAGTTGGCGCAGTTATCCTAGATTTCAAAATGGTATCATAAGTTACACATTTTTGTCGAAAAATAATAATAAAAAATGGTTTTCTGAAAAATTACATTGATTCAAAATAGTTCTTCGCCTTTACAACGGCACATTTTCATCTATTGATATTTGTAGGATTATTTATAGTATATAACAAGTACAAGTGAGACAGGAATGTTTTAGAAATTAATTGAAGACGCTATTTGAAGTTTTTCTGGGTCGTAGTGAACCCACCTGTCTCCTGTTTTCGGCTTGACGTTGAGTTTCGGGACACCCTGTATATACGAGATCTATGTATTGGGTGTTCTGGAGTGTTTCTGGATGACTTACTTCTACGTAAGTACTATAATAAAAAATATTGGTGTATCAGTTATTTAGTAGGTACCTACTCATAACCCAAGAACGCTTTGCTTTTGGCTAGATGAAATTATGTGAATTTTCCAGTAAGTATCATTTATTTATTTATATAGACCCATGACCAGTGGAAAATATAGGTTGATGATGATGATTATATACCTGGCTTTAGTTAAAAACGCTAATCAACACCGTGCGTAGATTTAAAACTAACACTGAAAATAGTAAAATCGAATTCACATACTGAAGGCGTTCCATTATGCACAAAGCACAATGCACCTCAATTAGTATCAGCTCCTATTGTGTCTGTTCTCCTGGTAGAATATAAAGCAGGATAGAAAGAAATTAGGTGCCTACGTACTATTTTGTCGTTTATATTAAAAAAAAAATTAGGTACCAAAGTACCTAATTTTTTTTTAGGATTCCATACTCAAAGATTATCTATTACTATGACTTCGCTGTATGTCCATCCGTCTGTCTGTCACCAGGTTGTATCTCAAAAACCGCGATAGCTAGCCAGTTGAAATTTTCACAAATTATGTACTTCTGTTGCCACTATAACAATGGATATCTTTCAGCGCGTGCGCTGCGAAAACTATTGATGATAGAACAAAATTTACATACTTTACGATAGGAAACAGGAAGGAGTTTTAAAGAATAAGTTACCTACCTCACCAACCTATTTTGCTTGTACCTTTTTGTTTGTGCCTACTATATGTATAGTAGTACTGCTCAATGCTCTCTGCGGTTTTTTTAATAGATAGTGATTCAAGAGGTTTATATGTATAATAAAACCGTGCGAAGCCGGGGCGGGTCGCAAGTGTAAATAATAATAAGATATAAAATAAAATATGTTCTTTTTTCAAGTTACATTTATTTCCATTTCAAATTTTATTTTAAAAATAACTTATAAAATATTTTAAAGAGTTTTCTATGTTTTTTTCATGAGAATATAAAAAACAATAAGCTTTACAAACAGTAAGACTGAATGATCTTTCGACCCATTTATCACCTTACCATGTACATTTTAAAGCTCATTCTTGTCTTTTTATACTTTAGGACAAAGCACGTGCGACACGATGCGAAAGAGCAAGTATATAATGAAGAATACTCCTAAAACTGAAAGCAGCTGGTTGATGCTAAATGTTACGGAATATTCTTCCTTAGCCACATTTTTACCCATATTTTACAAGAAAACCCAAAGGAATCAACAATATAAATATGCAATAGCCTACCCAGCTGTCTTCTGATTCTGATTTGATTTCTGAATTCGATCTGCACGAATATCAATTTTACAAATAATTATATTTATATCACTAAGACGCCCGTGACAACTGGCAGCATGCGAATTTCACTATAATTAATACAACTACAAACAGGAACACATAGAATATAATGGTGTTCAGATCGTATTTGTTGCTACCCATTTCTAAATTCTCTTTATATAAGACAGAGCAATTGCATGCGAAATTAAAGAGAACAAAAATAACTACCAGGGAACCTTTTACGTACGAAGTGTGTCAGAACGCAAACCTTATTGCGACTACTTTTCTTATTAAATGCTTCTTTCTTGTTATTTTCATCCCAATGTGTCTTCTCTCATTAATTCTCTCTTCTACATTCCATTGATATATTTGCATAGAAAGCTCAATACAATCAGTAAGGTGACAAAGGCAATAGCAGTAAGCAATATCTGGAATAAATCTATTGAGTATGTGCATGCGACTCTAGCGGCCATTATCTTCCGCTCGTCAATTGGCAGATCACCAGGAACAGTAGTACCAGTATCACCACACAGCCGGCGCACATAAGGAGTTGGTTTAGGTTAAACTTTATACCGGGGGCTGCCATGTTCTTAATTCCATGGTACCGAAGTACTCATGCCGAAAAACCACGATTTTCCATTGGAATTTAATATTTTTATGATGTGTTGGATAACTTTCGATTTGGGTAAAATCTTGACAGTGTCAGTTGGATGGAACCATAAAGAACTTGACGAAACTTTGTACCTATCGCTTCATTCCTCTTTTTAAGTTTTTTATTACAAAATATTATCTTTGGTTTTTAACTCAACATGATTTTAAATTTTAAATTTTTTCACTCTGGTCGAAGCGAAGATATACCTCTTATAAATCTTTGGGTCGAAATACTGCACATAATTCCGAAAAAACCACTTTGTGTTAAACTCAGACGTAAAGCCAAATGTAGAGCCATCTAAGTTGAAGTTGAAGAAATTTGGTAGAAGGAAAAATTTTTCATTTTTGTCCTCAAAAAAACAAAAAATTTGTTACTTAATCTCTAAAGTGGTAGTTATGATTAAAATAACTAAGCTACCTACTTATTTATTTACTGTTAAAGGTACTCCAACAGGGTAACTTGTAAGTAGACCCGATCCTTTCAGGGCGTGATTAGTAGGGTTCATTAGACACCAATTTGACTATGAAATACCCTGGTTTAAAGTACGTGCCTTCGAGATATTTAATTTTTTAATAATTTTACTGAAAGTGTCCCTTGCATTGCAATCGAAGTTATATGATATTTTAGTCTGTTTTTGTAAATGTTTCAATATCTTATATCAAACATAACTCACCTTATTAGAATAAATAGGCTTTTAAAGTCTAAGAAATATCTTTATTGCTAGAGCGCTAAATCGGAACTTAAAGAAAAAAAATTACAATGTATTTATTTAATTGACGTATGTATTCTGAAAAATATCACCTATTACCGACTTATTTCAAAAATCTTCATTTTTTAGCTATCCCAAAAGATAGTGAAAGATAGCGTACAAAGAACAATGTTATTGAGAGCAATATTACGAAAGCTAGTTCAATTAAATTCCTATAATTTAGCTTAGCAATGCCGTACGTGTAATGCGTGATGTTTATTGTTTTACATGACTTTCATGTTCCGTATTTTATCTTCATGTTAACTCAATTTACTAAATAAATCAGTTGCGATCTAAACGCCATTGTTGGAATTATCCTTTCTATCCCAATACCTCTGACAGAAAGTGATAAAGATAGTGTAATAGTTGGGGTACCTACCTACCTGTTATCGAACAATGTAGTCAGATTCAAAATAACGATATTTCAAGGATGTATGTATATGTCTGTATTCTAGTAGAGGCGAGTTTTGTGATTGAAAGCACTGTGGTTTATTTCCCTTCACAATGTTACTCTGTTAGCGATCCCCTGTACCACTTTGTTAGTGTATTTTCGCCAAAGGGACTGGCATTCTTTATTTTTCACTTTTTTATTTTGTTATTCCAACAAAATTAAATCTATCATTTTAAGTACAAAGTTGACACACGTTACGAAATGTTTGACACAGATTTGGCCGCAGTCGGCAAAAACGAGGTCACGATTTTGCTAGTGATTATTTGCAATTTTTACATCAATGCACGTCTTTTCTCAACGACTGCTTGACTTGAAAACTAACAGTAGCAAAAGAGAAGCAGTAATCACTTTTATGTAAATGTAGAGTACGGGGCGCAAAATCAACTGTAAAAACACTAAAGAATGTACAAAAGTGAAAACATATTCCACTTGTTGGTAATGAGGTCTAATTTTTCGTTCTTACCCACCCGGTCATTCGATTCGGCGTCTATAAATTTATTTAGGATATATAAATTTCAAATTGAATAAATATTTAAGGGGGGAGGGGGCAAATTGTTATACAAGCTACATTTAGATAAGTGCCCTTCTAGTAATAAAAGAATAATTTCTAAAACTTGAGTGTGTAAAAAGGAAGTAAAAAAGTGAAATTGTAAATAATAAGCACAATGTGGTCTCGCCATTTTTTTTGGAAAATGGTAATTATTTTGAATATCTATTTACTTATTTTTAACTAACTACGTTTTATTTAATAAATTGATTTGGTTCTTTCAAAACTTTACTCCGTAAAGTATGAGTAAATTCCAGTGTTACTATGATTTCTTCCAATAAAAACTACTTGACTGTTTTTTTTTGTCCAAGTTATCATCAAATTGATGGCGCGTAAAATTTTGCTTAAAAAACACATACACATTAACCAGTGAACTAATGATCCCTGCTAAATCGTGAAAAGTAGATTATCAGATATTTCCATTTTTGATGCTGTCACTGACAGTTTATTGTACGTATCACAAAATAAAATAAGCTATCATAAAATAAAATAAGTTTATAAAGATAATTCACCCGATCGATGTTCACTCTTCAAATTGGCATGTAGGGTTGCGTAAGGGTTGTAAACAGTTAGTACAACTTTATTATCCCTTAGGCGCAATTTTATTCACCCTAGACCTCTTATGCGATGTGTCCACTTAGGGCTCCCACACAAAACTGCGATTTGATGCGATGCGAGGCGATGTGATGCGATGTCACACGAACTTGAGATGCGAATTTCTGCGATGCGATTTTGTGCGGCGAACCGTTTGGTAGGGTAACCATACCTTCAAGTTTAGTCAGCCGTATTGGACGTGTTTTTAGGAAGCGTAAGATGGATCGCAAAAAGATAATTGCACGATTCTGGGTTCATCCATTTATAACGATTATGAACTCTGAAGGGAACTATTTTACTCGAAAGTACTATGGGTTGAGAACTGATGCAGATATTTTTTTTACAACACAAAGAAGGCGCCTCAGGCGCCGCTCGTCATTCTCTAAAGTTGTCTCAGAGCGAACTAAAAGGGAACTAAAAGTCACCAAGTATGACGTAATATGACAGGAATGCGCGATGCAAATGAGATCGGACGTTATCGTGCGAGCTCGCAGATATTTGCGATGCGATGCGAGTTCGCAGTTTTGTGTGGGAGCCCTTAGGGCCATATCTGTTGCTTTAGGGGTCTAAAGCATGATATAGACCTTCTTTCATGAAACGGAGTATTGGCATAGACCTGCGACTTAAGAACGCTACAAAACTCTACGTGCGCTACGTACCACACAGCGAGCGACACAATGGACATTCTGCATGAACGGTTCGAGGGTAGGGTAGAGTTATCTCTCGCAGAGGTGACGTGAATTGGCCACCAAGACCGTGCGATTTGACCCCGCTAGATTTTTTCTTGTGGGGTTTTCTCAAGTTGCAGGTCTATGCCAATACTCCGCAATCAACCGATGCCCTGATAGTCAACATTAGCCAAGCCATTGCTCAGATTCCGTCGGATCTATGCACTAGAGTAACTGAAAATTGGACCTCTCGGATCCGTGCCACCGTTCGAAGCCGCGGTTGACATTTAAACGATATCATAATTTCATAAATAATGGCAAAACTGAGCCATTCAAATAAAAAAAGAATTTCTTTAATATCTCACATACAGCTTGTTTTATTTAATTTCAGAATCGACCCGTCCTTGTTGAAAGACCCTTGAGTACATAATTAATACGCGTTAAAAACCAACTACTCAAGTAGATTTTAAACATTGCTAGCGGTATACCGTACGGATACCATACTTCTCCATCTTTTCCAGCAGAATTTTCGAATGCTTTTTTCAGATAAAGAAAGACGCCAATAATCTTTTTTTTACCATTGATCTGTTTTTTCACTGTACTTATTAAGTGATTTATAGCATCTTTTTCGTGCTCCTGCCCTTTCTGAAGCCAAGTTGAAAAGATTAAATGACAAATTTCTTACGTCACGACTGATAGGAGGTTGTGGGTTCTATGGCCTTGGGACAAGACAAATCTATTTACGATCTTCAGATATTTGTTCCAGGTTCTACTATATATTCACTACTCACACTTACTATGTATTCATGTTCAGGTATTACTATTATATACTAAGTATACTATTATGGTATTATAGTACAGGCCGTTATGTTTAATTATGTTTAATAAATAAATCAAGGTACCTATCTATGTTAAGATGCATTCCATGTAATTATGTATATCAGTTATATAGTAGGTACCCGTAACACAAGCTCTAGGTACTTAGTTTGGGGCTAGATAATGCTGTGTAAATTATCTGCCAGTATTTATTAGTATCTAGGACAGAAGGATGGACTACAATTATTCAGTATAGGTACATACAGCCTCACATTTACAATTTCATGATATTCCATAATAAATTTTTTTTTGGATAAGACTACTTATTCCGTCAAAATCCGTCGATTTGCTTCGCACATCTAAGGCTGTGTCCCCAGTAGGCAAACAGTGAGCGGCCAACTGAGTTTGCGGCATATCAGTTCAGTACGTTCCATATATTTTAAATTGAGTGTTCACAGTTTGCTAGTTTGCGCTCACTGTACGCGGTTTGCACGCAGTTTGCAGCGATACGTGCGCCGACTGTCTCAGTTAGCGGCCGACTCGCAGGTTCCAATGCTTGCGATACGCACGCAAACTGATCTTAGTTTATAACTGTTCGCCACAATTTTGCGGCTCACTCAGTCGGAAGCTCACTGTTTGCCTACTGGGGACACAGCCTAAGTGCGCAACAATTGAAAAAATCAGCACGCAGCATGAGACAGAATCCCAGGCGCTCTTTCTCTTTTCTTCTCTGGCTATTTGCCTATAGTAGAATCTCCCATGCAGCTTTTTATTTTTCCTGTATAGCCTTTATAGCCTACTATATTTATAAATATATGATGCTAGCATTCTAGTTTTGAATGAAAACTAGACATAAGTACATCTTTTTCTTTTATTCGTAAAATTACGTAGTATATATCTAAAAACCTTAAACTTTTTAATGTAGATATAGGTACCTAAACAACCCCTAATCCAGACACCGCCTAGGGTACGTATGTTCTTTAATCCAGACCGTGATCCCTACTGCTAGGAAGCATCAAATGTGGCATCAGAACGTCCGTTGTGGCCTAAATTTGGGTAGGAGAATCATCATGGTAAGGTTTATTAGGGGTAGAGATCTTTGGCAGATCATGCGCTGTGTCTGACAATAATTGTCAGACAGGTCAGGTACGTATAGACAATTATTGTCTATACGTACCTACTAATAATCAATAATCCTATCTTAGAGTATGATGGAAAGAATCCCATTTTTGCATGGATTATTATCGGCAAACTCGTTTTATTTTACATAATAATATATAATATAAAGTTAGTGGTTGTAGGTAGGCTACAACCACTAACTTTGGTAAAATACAATGAGTTTGCAGTCCATTTGATAATAATCCATGCAAAAATAAGATTATTTCCATTATCTACAGTTTTTACCTTTCTATCTGCTGCTTCAGTAATACGCCGTATTTATTTATAAGTTTGCTAATAAAAATAACATTTAACAAAAATATTTTATTTCTCTTAAAATAAACACTGATTTATATGTAACCTGATTTTCTAGATTCGAAATAATTTGACATTTACTACATACCTACTTAACTAATAGAGTCGAGTTCAGTTCGCGATAGAATCGAGAAATTATCGTGAATTTTAATTTATCTTTACGGTTTGATTCTTATGTCTTGCGGACAGGTAACTACACAAAAATTTTACGTCGCTATCATGTCTCGAAACCATCGCTAACCAGACTAAGCTCTCTGTTTAAGCCGGAAGTGAAATCGAATCTAAAATGGAGGGTTTTATTTACTATGTGAAATTTAAAGGGGTATTACACTACACTTAATCAGGGACCCTGACTACCAGGCCCTGAATATCGTCCGGGTCCGGGTCCGTCCCTTAGGAACCCTAAATCTTATTACACCACTCTTAGTTAGGGTTAGGGTCCCTGAATAAGTGTAGTGTAATACCCCTTTTAAGTAGAAAATAATATAAAAAAATGATAACGTAGGTATATAATATAAACCTTAGTCAATAAAACTCAATTTAATATAATTTAAAAACCAATAACCTATAAATCAGTCTTGAATTTTTAAACTCAAACTAATATATTTCAGCAGATAGATCCTACTTTAAGCACCGGTTTCCCATGTTTTGAAATAAGTGGCTACTTAATTTAAGAAACTAACTGCCTTATTGTCTAACTTGTAAACGATTATTAGTTACATTCAAATGGATTGCCAGTGGTACAATCGAAGCCCTAGGATTCTAAGGATTATCAGCCGAGTTGGACAATAAGGTCACAGAACCCTGAGTTTAGTTTAACGATAGTATCGAGACGACATCGTGTCCTCACATATTGTGACAGGATTTGGTACAACAGCGCCTCTATCGTTGGTTTTAAAAAAAAATTATAATGTGACGTTACTTTTCGATTGTCAAAGAGACCTCAGACTTTAGGAGAAATTTAATTTTTTTTATAAATTTACTGAATCCTATAGTTATTTTTATACGAAACCGAGGTAGAAAAACAATCAGGCATCCAGTTTCCCCGTTCTGAAAAGTTAAAAAACATACAAATAATATTACATAATTCATTACTCTAGGAAGGACGCGGGTTCAAGACCCGTCAAAGTCAAAATTCGGGATGTTATAGGTCGCGTCACGTAAAAAGAGCGCTGGAAGAAAGTGGAAGGGGTATGTTCGCGCATGGGTACACTCGCGTACGATAGTACTATGCCAATTTGCTGTGCCTATTTTTAACTAATATTTCACTCGCGGCTTGGTGTTGGTTATTAGAAAATAATATTAGATAAAATTAAAAACAAGTTCGATTCAGTTTAGAATGTTTAATCTAATTACAAAAAAATAATGTAATGTAGCAACTCCATCCATTAAGTCGTCTTGGGTGACGTGAAAACCAGATGAGGACGCGGGATTGATACTGGAGGTGGCTATTTCATCATCGTCGCTGTCGTCACTTGAGCTTTCATCATTATTTGAGTCAGAATCATCATCTCTTACACGAATAATAAATGTTTCTGTAATCATATCTACCAAATGATCGCTTTTACAGTAATCGGTCTCTACCTCTATTTCCTTTACCTTTGTGCATAATTTCCAAAAACCATTAAAATGTAAAACCATTTCGTAAACTTTTGTGCGCGATGGTATTTTGACAAGAAACGTGACGTGTGACAGCAAATGTCAACTGACGAACCAATAGCGCACCGGCAAGCATGCGGCGCATGACCCTTCCACCCCGCGCCCCACCGCCTACCTCCAAATAGACCCATAAATCGCCTTCTGCGCAGCTTGACCGCCAGCGTTCTTCTTACATGACGCGAACTATACTTAATTTCTTATGTTGGGGCCACACTAACGGGAAATGCCATTAATTAACGCGACAATGGACGTTTACCATAGGTGTAGCCACAATTTAACGCGATAATTTGACAATGGCATTAACAATGCCGTTTGGCGTTAGGCGATAGCTCAAGTGGCGGTACATCAAAGAGATTAACGCGAGAATTGATGCGATGAAGTGGCCACACTACGTATTGTCAGTGTGCGTCGAGAGCGCAAGGGGAGCGGACGTGTTTACTATGGCGACGGAGTGGAGAAACGAGAAAGTTCTTACTTTTCTCGAGATTCTGATTGATTCGAGATTCTCTTTATTCTGTAATGATTCAATAAAGTCAAATAATATAAATTTACACTCATGAAATATAGAGCTCTGTCGACGTCCATCTTGCTTGAATTGAAGTAAATTCAACACCGTTTTTATCGCCAATAATGGGCATTCACGTTGACCGTTGAAGTGTAGCCACCCACTTTAATGCGGTAAAAATTGTTGCAATAATTAACACGATAATGTGCATTGACGTTAAACGCTAGTGTGGCCCCAACATTATCAGAAGATTATCAGATACCCTGAGTGTCTACACTATAATTACATAAACCATAAAAATATACCACATGATACCCTACATAATAATTATTATACTAGCAGCACCTCGCGGCTACACCCGCGTTAAAATAATTGAAAGTATCCTTTGTTTTATTCCAGGGAACAAAGCCTGTTCAATTTTTAAGCCCGATCTTTTCAGAATTATTGGCGTGTAGAGGTAACAAACACCCAACTTTCTTATTCAAATATTAGTGTAATTTTTCTATCGTAATGTTTTGTTTCCAAATTCTTAATTTATTGATGTCTGAAGGATACACAGATGCGTTCCTAAAACTTAGAAGAACTCTTTTGATTGAGTAAATGTAGCAAATAACTCACTTTATATAGGTATACATATACTCAACACCATTAAAAAAGAAAAAATTCATAACAACGATTATTTATCTCGCAGGTGCGTACGTTTTGTTTTCTCCTTCTCCTTACGTTTTGTATCATCACTACATAGTACAAAACAAAGTCGCGATTTCTGTCCCTATGTCCCTATATATATCCCTATGTCCCTTTGTATGCTTAAATCTTTAAAACTACGGAACGGATTTTGAAGCGGTTTTTTTTAATAGATAGAGTGATTCAAAAGGACCGTTCATACTTATAATAAAACCGTGCGAAGCCGGGGCGGGTCGCTTTGGATTTGTATTGTTTCCATGGCGTCACAGCGATATTGTGGTTACAGACGACGACTTAAATGGAAACTTAAAGGAAATAACAAATCGTGACACTTTAAAAACTTTTACAAATATAATTAAATTATTCAATACGTAACTAATATACGTAAATACTTAACTCTGTACAACTGTACAGTCAGCAGCATTTCTATCATAACATTTTCGTTCCTTGTCACGCGGTCGTCAACCAACGGTTATTAATATAAATAATGGCTGCGCCCCCCGGAATCAACCGCGCGGAAAAATTTGAAAAGTAGCCATGTTTTATTCCAGGCTTAGAGATACCTACGTCTATTCAAAATTTCTACCCGATCCGTTCTGTAGTTTTGCGTGAAAAAGTAACAACAATCCATGCATACAAACTTTCGAGTTATAAAATAAGTAAGGATAACGATAATCGTAGTCAGCTTTAAAGCGATAGTTAAATGTATATTGCATATTTAATTATAATGCCATACAATGTACAATGACTGTAACAACTAACCTAGTCTGTGTTTGAAGATCACCAACGTATTACCGATCACTGCTTGCTTACAGCCTAATGAAATCGTCATTCGTAAGATACTATACTTAATAAATGAAAGTGTCTACATGTTAATACATTCAACTGTACATGTATATTGTACAAAGTTAAAAATACCCGCCACCAAGGTTATACAAACTCATTATTAATTAATCACATATTTATTAGTACCAAACTTAGCTATAATAAATACAATCCCGGTAACTACAGTTTTAAGGCTACTGGACTAATTAATATGTTAATTAAATCTAATGTCCTAGTATTTGAATCCAGTCCAATGATATAAGCATTTATGTGATTTTTATAAACGTAAAATATAACCGAATTATTAGCATTGCAAGCATACGACATCTATGTCCAGCAGTGGACGTGAAAAGGGGATAACTCAACACGTATCCGGTACAATTTAAGTCATTCGATGTAAACATGCATTTTATTTAGTGGATTCATATTCTAGATTCAAAGATTGGATATCTACAACTATTATATTATACAGAAAGCTAGTCAACCTTATGATAGAACTTATTTTGCAAAATTAAAACACTTCATGGCAAATATCGCACAAAACAAGGGCGACCAACTTAAAAATAAATCAAATCCCTTAAAATAATAACCAGTTTTTGACTAAAATAGAAGTAGACCTGGCTCACCTTAACCATAAAAGTACAGGTTTTTGACAACGACAAAAATAATGAATATTGTCAAAAAAAGGATAATCGAGAAAATATGTGTTGCACTTTTAAAAATTATAAATGCTTTTAAAAGATTTAGTGAATTTATATATTTTCGTCGTTGACATTACTTCTTTCTTGTTACTTAAATGCATAAATGTGTACAGCCAAATTTTTTTATAACTAGTTGATTACTACAGAGAACGCTCCAAACGAGCGTTTTTAAAATTTACCTACCAAGGCGATTTTTTATAAATTGCTCGGTAATTTCACGGCTTGAACGGTAAATTAAAATCGCCTGCATACAATTCCGTAAATTTTGTTAACCTTTTTTACCGTGACCATAAAATGTACATACAATTGTATTAGTAGACTTTTAAAATGCCAAATTCAAACTCAGTAGAAGAAGCACAGGGATTGTTTTTTAGAGTAGAATAGAGAAAAAAAATCATCAAATGCGTAAAAAATTAAAAAAAAATCTTTCAACTTGAATATATTACGCAATTCATGACGATTTGACGTCATTTTTAGGGTTCTGTACCCAAAAGACAAAACGCCCTATTAACAGGCCCCATTACTAGGATAAAAATATTGAGTATTGAATGGATTCCTCTGTCCTTCTGGCCCCAGACTCTATCTGTCTCATGAACCGTCATATAGATGGTTGAAATTTCATAGATAATGTATTTCTGTTGCCGTTAAAACAAAAAATACTAAAAGCAGAATTAAAATAAATATTTAAAGGGCTTCTATAAAATAGACCTGACTTTTTGCCGTTTAAAGATGAATGGTACGGAACTCTTCGTGCGAATCTCACTTGGCTGGTTATTGTCTGTTCTACCCTAAAGAACAGTACCTATCCTTCACGTACTGGTTTTATACAGCATTGTACATTACACCTATTCAGCATGGCATTTGACTCTTTGGTTAATATAACAGGCATGCGATAGTACATATAATAGCTCTAAATCAGAATAGAATAAGGCAAACATAAAGCACAGCTTTTTTTTATCTAATGCGAAGATTTCTATCTTTTTAAATATTTAAATTCGATTGCGTGATCTATTTTCTTAGCAAATGAATAAGTCAATTTAAGTATAGGTAATTAACTTTAAGCTTTATCTGATATATTTTATGATTGTTTGTATAATAACATATTACATTGGTGTCAAATCTGCAGTGTGCCCTCACCAATTTGCACGTCAGTAGTGGCCAAACATGTACATAGGTCATAATAAATACATTTTTATGAAATGACATGCTCGCACCATGTTTTATGCTAAATTAATTATTCTTCATATTCGTGAATGGACTGTTTTTCTCTCTGTTTTCGAAAACTTCAAGTTAGTGGAACTAAGTCTTAAGAAAAGTCGTAAAAACAGAATAAATCATTAGATTAAGTATAAAAGCGAGCAGATATAAATAAAGACTCTAGATACGCCATGAACTCAGTATGGGTTAATTTCTACAAAAATGATCAAAACTAAACAAATCTAAGCAAATCCAAAGGCTAGGTATTTCTATTAGTTTTGGCTTGGCTATTCGATTAGTGTTTATAGTACTTAGTCAGCGTATTCAGAGGAAAGCATCAGAACTTAGGAAGTTCTTAAGAAACGATCTAATTTAATACCTTTTAATTTTAGACAAAAAATGAGTTATTTATGAAAAATAATAGGGTGAAACTAAAAGAAGGCTCTGAGAATTTCGAATGACGTCAGATAAATTTTACGTTAGTCATTCAACCACGAATTATAAAATTCTCCCTTGGGTTTTTCCAAGGTATTTCTGAATCAATTCCGAGCTTCCTCGTTCTTAGAGCATTGACGTCAAGAAACCACAAAATAATATAAAAATATTGTTTTTAAAGTTGGATAAAGTACTAAATGTAGGCCGTCAATATTTTACTGAGCATTAAATGTTGCTTAAGGGTACCTATTTAATTAAGGAAACAAACAAATTAAGGACATTCCCTACCTAATCTTTTTAATCGAACTTGATTTCAATTTCCGACTGGTTTGTCATTTTGGGGAGGCTGTTTTCAAAAAATAATGTCTTCGTCTCTTTGTTTTTGGTACGTGCAAGCGAGATAGAAGCTAAAGTCTATCAAACATCCAAAAACTTTTTCATTTTCATACACTGTGTACACTGTGTATACTGAAAGGCTTGCGACACTTTGAAATTCATTTAAACGGAACTGTATGCTATGCTATTCTACTCTGATTCAAGCAAAAGCTAAGGGCAGGTTTCAGAGCGAACCGGTGATTTGTAAAATCTACCAACAGTATCTTGATCACGGGGCCCGAGGCCTTAGGATGAGTTTTGCATCGTTTACAAAAACTATGAAAGTTTTCGTTTCCTTCCATATATAAAGCGCCATGCAGCACCGCTACTTGGAACTACTAACTTTCATAATAATATACAACAAATAGTTTCATACGAACTTGATTTTCATATTATATTAGATTTAGATAGATTTTGAGTTATTTGTATCATTTTAGTAAAGCAACTTTGAAAACAGTGGCAGTAAACGATAACATTTTCTATTTCTATATTTCGCAAACTCATACTAGCCACGCTCACAATATATGAAGCTCACAATATGATGTTAAATTAACCCCATGCAATAGGTATTGGTGATTTTACAAATACCCGCTTCCCTCTCCTTTGGTAGAAACCCCAATGCAATCTACAAAAGCAAAAAGAAAATTACTGTTTCTTGTACTTTTTCAGGACTTTTCTACGGCTGGTCTCCATAGATCGTGTCACCACCCAATTGGCGAAGTTATATGAGATCGACTGGATTCCGTTGAGGACATTGACGAAGGCTGCATGAGGGAGATAGCCAGTCGTTCTCGCCTCCGTCCCGACAAGTCCTATGGAGGATTTGACGAAGTCCTTGGCGGTGGGAGCGAGAAGGGTGCTGCGTCTGATCTGAGACATGTTAGAGCAAACGAAGCCTGGAAGCACGCATTGGGATATAATGCCGTGCTTTGAGTATTCCATGTCAAGGCCTTCCGTGAACTTATCGACGTATGCCTGTTGAAAGGAAAGTTTCATATTTCAAGTATAATTATCTTGAACTTTTGAAAGTAAGGTTTATTGTATAACTAGTAGCGCCTCGCGGTTTCACGTGCGGTAATTCCCGTTTCCGTGGGAATTCCAGGATAAAATATAGCCTTTGTGTTATTCCAGACTATAATCTATCTCTGTGCCAAATTTCATCCATATTCGTTCAGCAGTTTTTGCGTGAAAGAGTAACAAACATCCATCCATACTTACAAACTTTCGCGTTTATAATATAACAAAAAAAATTGCAATCAAGGAATAGACACCAATTAAAGCTAGCATATAATACAATTGCGCTAACTGCAGATGGTTGCATTGCAAACAGACTGTTTGCAACCTCGCATGTAGCTTGCGAGCCGCAGATTCCGATCCCAGGTCTATTTAATTATACCTTAGTAGCAGCATAGACCGTCAAAAGCGGTGAAGGAATGGTGGAGGAAGCGGATCCAAGGTTGATGACCACTCCCTTCTTCCGTTCCACCATGGCAGGCAGCACCAGCTTGGTCATCTGAGTGACTGACACGATATTGGCTTGGAGGAGGTTGGAGATCGTCTTGTCCCTGTGGAAATTAAAGTCAATTGAGCTACCTTTAGACTGTTTGCAACCGTCTGCAGTTAGCTCAATGGTTTCAATTGTTTATACTAGTTGTAATTTTGTCTATTAAAGTCATTTGGGTTTTGCGATCGACATCTATGCCGATGTTTATGCTAACCTACTGTTAGATATAAATAGGTACCTAATAGTAATACGACATTTTTGTTTTCCAGTCACTAAAAGGTTCATCATCATCATCAGCCTATATTAGTCCACTGTTGGACATAGGCCTCCCCCAATGAGCGCCATAGCGCCCTGTCTTTAGCTTGACGCATCCAGCATCTGCCAGCAGTCTTTCGCAGATCGTCATCCTACCTAGTCGGAGGGCGTCCTACACTACATTTGCCAAGTCGCGGTCTCCACTCAAGAACACGTTTACCCCAACTGTTGTCGGTCCTTCGCGAGATATGACCGGCACATTGCCACTTCAGCTTGCTAATTCTTTGTGCTATGTCGATAACTTTGGTAACACGACAAACCTAAGAGTAATACGACGTTTTTGTTTTCCAGTCACTATAAGGTTATAGGATAGTAATCATCATCAAAGTAAACCACTTCCCCAAACGAATGCCATAGCGCTGTCTTCAGTTTGCCGCATCCATCATAATAAATTTGTGTAAAATTAAATTAAAGTAGATGGGAGCTTTTTTGTGAAATAGATTTTTAAAGTCTTCCTGTCCAGCATTGAGTTCTATAGTTCTTAATAGTTTTTTTTACAGCAGAGTGGTCTGATGATGTTATTTAGAAATCAAAACTATAACAGCCAAAGAACCTGGCTTCAACTCAATATTCGGTATTTTCGTAGAAACGACAATAGAAATAGAATACCTAAGGATTATTGCAGGCCGTGATCACGTTTAAAATTGAACCTTAAGAGCTGAAAATAGATACCAAAACATTTCAAAGGAAAGATCTGAAACGGAATACATAATCTTATTCATTCGCTTCATAATAGAAGCTGAGTTCAAAGAAAGCTCTAAGCACAAGGTAAATGATCTTGCTACCCGTCTGAAAGGATACCCATCAGACTGGCAAAGTGCCAATACATTTCCTGGAACCAATTCGATTTTTCTAGCAATTTAAGATATCTACGGTACCCTAAAAAGTTTTATTAATCTCGGTGGATACTTTGTAATGTTAATTTTGCTAAATACGTATATCTTGGTAACCATCTCCTATTAAAGAAAAATACTTACCTATGTGATCGGAATGTACTGTACTGGTACTGCGTATTTCGGTATTGCCACGTTGAATGGCAGCATTGCTATTCAACTTGGCAATGCTGCCATCTTCACAATTTAATTAGATTTTAAGTATACATATTGACATTATTTTTTCTACTAGTCTTAATTTTTCGTTTTGTCTTATAAGCTTTCATTAATATACGTATGGACATATTACGTATATTAATTAATAAAAAATAAGTTTTCCATAAGTGTTCCATATATAACGCATTAGATTATTGTAATCTGTTATGTTATACATATGATTAATAAAGTGAATTGAATTTGGACACATTTGGACCGTATCATCATCATCATCCTATATTAGTCCACTGCTGGACATAGGCCTCCCCCAATGAGCGCCATAGCGCCCTGTCTTCAGCTTGACGCATCCAGCATCTGCCAGCAGTCTTTCGCAGATCGTCATCCCACCTGGCCGGAGGGCGTCCTACGCTACGTTTACCGAGTCGCGGTCTCCACTCAAGAACACGTTTACCCCAACGGTTGTCGGTTCTTCGCGAGATATGGCCGGCCCATTGCCACTTCATTTGGACCGTATAGCAATGTTAATTTTATGTGCATTATCATGCGTAGGATTTTGATAGGACATTGATTTACTTTGTTGTATAAATATATTTAGTTTTAACCTTTCTATACCCGCGCCAAATAAAAGTACAAATATACCCGCGCATGGTGCCTGGGACCGAAAGTTCGAGTCCTTGTTTTTCTGAATTTTGAATTGAAAGCTTACTCAAACTATATTTTATCATAACTTAGGGATGTGTTTGCAATAAATAAACCAATGATATAGAAAATATTTGCTTTATTAGTAACTTACAGTATTTTAAAACGGTGTCTGAAAAAATGCCTTTTATTCTTAGTAACTACGAAAACTTGAACAAAAATATACTTATTCTCAAAAAAAACTAAAACAAACACTAAAGTCTTTAAGATAACAAGTTGAGGAACATTATAAAAGTCTTAGTTGTTGCAGACGTCTCACTATGGCAGTCAGAGCACACCATAACTGCATGCTCCATACAAAAATATTTTGTTCCATTTCGTTCGATTATCTTTGCCTATGTAATAATTTCTAGAAGTTGGCAGCTCTGCCAGCTTATTATCAGAATAACTATCCTGCTCCGTACTACTTCCTTGTTCTTGCATTTCAACGTGATCTTTCACCTCACAGTCGTTGTCATCTTCGTAGTTGGAATCCGAAAGTTCGTCCTCCAACATAAGTCTTATGCAATCTTCGTCCATTTTCCAGTGAAATTTCTAGCTAAAAGTAAGAAATATTTCTATTTTATACCATATATATAGTTGACATACAAATCTAATTAAAAAAAACCTTTAATTATATGAGTAATAAAACCGATCACTTACCCAAAATTATAACACCTATACTCGCGTCGGTCCCACGCGGCCACGCACCGATCGACGCCGTGTACTGCGTGCGACACGCGCTATCCGCACCGACGCTCGTGTCGCACAGAATTGAAGTTGGCAACGAATCATGCAGCTACTAGGAAGCTCCCAGCGCTAGAGTTGTCCTGGCTTCAAAAAAACACGGAAAAGTAATTTGTCGGTCTAATAGACCAACGCGCGGGTATAGAAAGGTTAAAGTCTAATAATTAGCAGAGGTAATTTTTGACTAAAGTTACGTGGGGATGACGACATCGGGCCTAACCTGTTGTCAGTAGAATTTGGTTTAACTAAGTAGAAGTAAGACTAATGATGTCCGCTTATGAGGAAGGAGGTTACAGCTTTGATTCTCACCTTGGAACAGATGTTTGTATGATCTCCAAATATTTTTGCGGGTCTCTGGTTGTTTTCCATGTATAATAAACAATCTATCAATGTAATGTATCTTGTACCCATAACACAAGCTCTGCTAAGCTTGGGACTAGATGATTCTGTGTGTATTGTTCAGTATTATTTATTTATTTCACGTCATGCAACATTTAACCACGTTCCAGTAGGTATTCATAACAAAAGTTGAAGACAGGTATCGAGGAATATTCCCAGCAAATCGTCAGAGCGTTCTGAGTTCGGAGCCTCGAGAAGCAATTGCATCTCAATAACGGTTAATATCACCGTTCGATTTGAGCGAGGCGAACCTTCGCCTTGACATTAAGGAGTCAATGATAAGGAAGCGAAACTCAAAGACTGTTCGTGAACTTTCTGACGAATTTAGCATATCATTTTCTATCTCATGCCGTGGAAATCGTAGGACTCGACTACTGAGGGAGTCAGCTAGATGAAAAGCAGAAGCTTCCTCTTGTGAAATTAAACATCTGTAGTGGGATCATCTCTAGGTGATTATTATGATCAGAGAGATATATTACATACTATAATAATGACCTTTGTTTAATCACACTCGTAGAAAATGTTGTTTTGACGACTTTTTGTACCGTTGGAAAGCTTATGCTATGCAAAATAGCATCAAATAAGAAAAACATAGTGTTTAAGTAACGTTTTATTCAGAATATTGTTTAGTAAGAAATGTAAGATATATTAGAGGTTTTCTTAAAAAAACTATTATTATAACTAATTTACTGTACTGTCCATATAACAAATTTTAATAAAAAAACAAACTAAAAAAACATCTTTAAAATGTGGTTGATTTTCACCCTTTTCAAACATATTATAATATAATTAAAATGACATTTATTGAACAAATTGTTTCAACACCTTGGTGAGTGCAGATTGACATTGACATTTTATGTAAAATAATTGCTATGTGACATATGTATTATTACTTTCGTGCTTTTCTACTAAGTGTTTTTTATGTTTAAATTTTCTTTACTTTTATGTTTAAAATATGTCCTAAGTCGGTAAAAAATTACTACTGAAACAAGAACCAAAATTTATAAATAGTTCTTAAGTACTGTTATGTATTTAAAATATATTTTCCAAAACAAATTTAAACAAATTGTGCAAAACCTCACGGTTAAAAATATAATTCTATGGCAACACTGACAGCAAACGCTTTGAATTAGTATCAACTAGTTTCGTTTCTATGCCATTATTCAAAGCACATAGGCCACACCAGGTGCAGCTGGATAAAAGTTCCTAGAACTGAAATATTCCAGCTATCGGGATTTATCTAGCGCTGGCATTATTTGTGAACACCTTTATAATAAACGGTCGATATTTCCGGAGAGCTATCGAAATGATAGATGGAACTTTTGAAAGTTCCATCTTTTGAGTATCGTGTTAGTATTAAATTTGGCTAAGTAACTTTAAACGGTTTTAAGTTTTATTGGTAAATTACAGTTCTAAATGCAAAACGATGGTTTTTCAGTTTTCCTCCTGAATATCCCCCCTATAGTTTATCCTACATTGCTTGTATCGAGTCGCGGGCTTCACGCAGAAACACGGATACCCGCTCGTTATCGGTTCTTCGGGAAATGTGGTGATGATGTGATAAATAAATATATCATTGGTTTATGAAGTGACATATAATGTATGTATGTATATATGATATAAAGTTAACTAGCGACCCGCCCCGGCTTCGCAAGGTTTTATTAAACATATAAACCTTCCTCTTGAATCACTCTACCTATTAAATAAACCGCATCAAAATCCATTGCGTAGTTTTAAAGATTTAAGCATTCAAAGGGACATAGGGACAGAGAAAGCGACTTTATTTTATACTATGTAGTGATATGATGTGATGTATATTTCAGTAGTGACGGTGTCGAATAATAAGAAAGAATAAGCCCTCGTAGATAGACTTAGACTTAAGGCTTTAAACCGAGGCACCGCAAACCGAACGTTTAAATTTTTCTTAAGAATCTCACCAGTCCGGTATATCCAGGAAGTACTCTGGGTAAGAGTATGACATGCCGACGTTGTTGACCAGGGTTCCAATCTCCAGGCCGGCTATCTCCTTCTCAATCTTCTCGTAGATCGCAAGCCCTTCGCAGAAATCTGCTTGCACTATCTTAGTGGCGACCTTGTAGTCTTTCTCTGTAAAGATATAGTTAGGATGAATAAGGATTAATAGATTAATTTAATATCACTACATAGTATAAAACAAAGTCGCTATCTCTGTTCCTATGTCCCTTTGTATGCTTAAATCTTTAAAACTACGTAACGGATTTTGATGCGGTTTTATTAAATAGATAGCGTAATTCAAGAAGATTTTTATAAGTATAATAAAACCGTGCGAAGCCGGGGCGGGTCGCTAGTAGGATTATAGTTTTATTAGATACTAGCAGCTCCTCGCACGGTTTCAACCGCGTAATTCCCGTTCCCGCGGGAATTCCGGTATAAACTATATTATTATATATTGCCTATTTGTTATTCCAGACTATAATCTATCTCTGTGCCAAATTTCGTCCTGATCAATTCAGTAGTTTTTGCGTGAAAGAGTATCAAATCCATCCATTCATCCATACTTACAAACTTTCGCGTTTATAATATTACTAGGATGTTATATTATATTTGATGACGTGGGATGAGTTTTTCTGCTACATACAATGGCATAAGCTTTGGCCCTTAACTATACTTCATTATCATAATCATCATCATCAGCCTATACCAGTCCACAGTTGGACATAGGCCTCCCCCAACGAGCGCCATAGCGCCCTGTCTTCAGCTTGCCACATCCAGCATCTGCCAGCAGTCTTTCCTATACTTATTACTCTTCCTATACTTATTCGTCTTTCTATAATTTTCTTATCTATGCTTATTAGTAGGAAAGGAAGTTGTATGATTGTCTTACCCAGCTCTTCAGATGTAGCCTTCAGTTTGTCCATAGATCGGCTGACTAGTACAATATCACAGCCCCGGGCGGCCAACTGCAACAAAAAAGGAAATAAAAAATATAATAAAACGAACAAAAAAAAACTTTTGCCTCGATTCTGTGTCATATATTTTTCTAACCGGTAATTCGGTTGCGTATATCCTCTAAGTACATAAACTATGGATTTTAAGATGATAAAATGATGATAGTATAGGCTAGGTATTTTGCTTTTAATCCCAGAAAACGCGTGCAAACTCGGTTTGTAGCTAGGTAACTCCTTCGCTGCAAATCAAACCTATACCAGAGCCTATACACACAAGGTTTTGAATGAAATTCCTGTTTGCATTAACGGTAGAAGTCACGTTAGGGCGACGTTACACGTAGCGGTGCGATTCAATGCCGTGCGGTACGAAAAAGTCGTTTATCTCACGCTATACAAGTGCTTATTATAATACGATCTTAATTTCTTGGCAACCAAAAATAGTCATGAAGACATGACGTCCTAATACTTAACCAATTATTTTTTTTGTAATATTCGATTTTGTTCAAGATGATGTTTTTAATCGATTTAGATATTCTTGACCCAAAATATCATTGGAAGAGATAGGTGCAATACCTGCATGTGATTTCGTCCGCATCGTTCGTATTATCCTAAAACAGTACCTACCTAGAGAATGTATTATAACTTATGGTCTGGAATATAATATTAATCCTGTAATGGATTGGATGTTTGCCGGCTTCATGAAAATTAATGACGATCTGTCGGAAACTCTGCTTTACACGAATGGAGCTGGTGGTTTTATACAACACTAGTGTCTGCATGCGGTTTTGTATCAATTTTCCGTGATAATAATTAGGCGTGTTTTAAGCAAGTACAAAACAACTTTAAATACCTTATGAATAAAACAAGTTTAAACAGACCTTAAATACTTTATAAATACGCACTAATAAATAGATTACTTTTTATTCAGGCATGTTTGAAAACTCGGGCTGAAACTATTTCAAAAGTTGGTACAAATTACAATACGATTAATAAATTAAATTTGTGCTCCAATAAGTTAATGTCCGAGGCGATGACTATGATTTATAAGAGTTATTGAAATACGTTTATCATTTCCTATCGGATAGAAAAAGCTTTGAATCTTTTCCATAGAAAAAACTTGTGCGAAGCTGCGGTCAGATACTAGTTGTGATAGGTATAAAATTTCACAAACAAAGTTGAATACCATCCCATATTCTTTCAGAAAACACAATGCATAATAAATACAAAGTAAACATCAGTCACAATATAAAATAAAGTAGAGAAAAGCGCAAATGAAATTATATAAGCGAATGCAGAGCTCATGCAGATCCTTTGAGACGGGTGAGCTTACGTTGATGCAACAGCATCCGAGTAAAGTCGGGGGCCTACTCTAAAAAACGATCGCGATTCAGAACATAACGAAAGGACAAGTTCCACTTCATTATCTAGACTGTCGTGGGCATTGATATTGTTAATTTATGCGTTTTCTGATAGAATATATCACGGAAGACCAAGAATCAATTGTTTTTTCAGTTATGCTTACTCTAATAAAGTTTTAATATTAATAAATAAGGAAAAAACTTATTATATAAAAAATTAAATCAAAAGTAGTACAAGTGAAACAATGAGCTAACTGCTGACTGTTGCAAAAGTCTAGAGGTAGCTCAAGTGACCCATATCAAGACCTCTTATAACAGTAAGTCACGGTCACCGCATTTGACTTTAATTGATACCCTTAGTGGTGCATAAATCTATATTATCGTATCGTAATTTCTACCAATATAGTAGGTAGAGTATGTAGAGCGGTTACGCGCTGAATCCTCTTCTTCTTCTTCCGGGCCTTATCCCACGCTAAGTGGGGTCGGCACAACATGAATTCTTCTTCCATTCTGCTCTGTTATTCGTCATCTCCGTATTCACACCTTTCTTAAGCATATCCTCTTTCACACAAACAATCCATCCATCTTTTCTTCGGTCTTCCTCACCCCTTATATCCCTCCACATTCAAATCAATCACTCTTTTCGTAACATGATCTTCCTCTCTCCTCATAACATGCTCTGAATGCGCTGAATCCTATCCGTTATTAATAATCCATACCAACAGGTTACTACGATCCGTAAATATTCTGGCCCGAATTGGGAATTCCCGGATTCGGATCGGATGCATTACAATACGTTATTATAACCGTCCAAAGTAAAGTAAACGACACACTAATTGTCGTTACTGTATTTAAGGAAATAGTCGAGGCGGCACGAATAAGTTACAAAATTGTTTTTTTTGTTAAACTTCTAGTTTCGATGTATCGGTAAGCTATGTCAGTCGTTTCACCGGTATCAAGCGATACATCGTTATCGTTTTGTGGAGTAGCACCCTGGATATGCACTGTAAGCTTGTGCTGAAATCCTTGCCATATTGTTTGGACTGAAACAGTATGATACGTTATACTGTTTACAATATTGTACAACCGATACCGGTACCTTCGATTTAGGAACACAAATATAAAAACCAAGAGAAACGATGTAAGTAAATAATTTTGTTGTGCTATATGAAAATACTTCTTCACAACTGAATTTTCAGCTGTTTTATCAACAAATATAGGAGATATAAAAGCATAAGGTAAACGATAAATACCTGATTAAAAATAATTATTAATTTTAATGGAACAAATTGATTCACAAGGGATTACCTTGTGAATAAAACTTTTATGAGATCACATTGGAATATTTTTTACCTACAAAAGAAACAACTGTTGTTTTTTAGTCCCAATTCCAAATCAATAGGGAAGTAAACAACCTTTGTAAAAAAGTATAAGTTAAAATCAAGGTAAAAATTCAATATAGTAAAATCATTGATGTTTTATTAAAGAGCCATTCGTTTAAATTCTTACTCCGGTGAGGTCATATTTTGTTCCGTGCAGTGTGCAAAGGTGTAGTTGCAAAGGTCTGCGATCAGGTGGTTGCGGGTTCGATTCCCGCCGTGCAACAAAATGTTCGTACGATCTATGAATAGATGTACGGATATGTGTTCCTCTTTCACATAAAAACTACTGAACGAATCGGGCTGCAATTTTGAATAGACGTGGTTCTAGCCCTGGAATAAAACATCTGCTCATCGACGTTTCATCCCATTAATTAGTTCCCACGGGATAACAATAGCCATGAAACCAATTCACAAGTTTCCAAAGCAATAACGCGTACGAAGCCACTAGTCAGCAATAAAATTCATTGCCATGATACGCCTTGTAGACCAGGGAAATCGAGTTTAACCGTTTTTTACCCTAAAACACTCACCTCCTACCCCTTCCCGACCTCAGATCGCCCGTAAATTAGTTTTCCTTAAATTTTTACTACATTCTCCTCATTTTCCAATGGGTTTCATCCTACTTTTATTTTATTTGTTTCAAAAACCTGTCCCTGTACCCTGGTCTGTTGATCCTTTGCCGCCAGTCAGCGCTAACCTTAACCGTGTCATGGGTATTGAAACTTTTAGTAAATCCCATCCGTCCCGCCACATCTTACACTGCTTAAACCACATATGTGTGGACAATGATAGTGTTAAACCATGTTTAACCTACCTCTCTCGCATACTGCTTGCCAATTCCATCAGTGCAGCCGGTCACAACTGAAACAAAGGGAGCTTGATTATAATACACTGTATACTGTATATTGTGCTTATGCACGGGTGGATAAACGCCTATTGATCGTGCATTATTCATGCAAGTAGATTGAGCTGAAATTGGTGTTAAGGAGACTTAAGGTTGTCGCAAATCTGGACCGCACTTCTGTCTCTTAGTATCCGGTAGCGCTGTAAGGTGCTATATGTATGAAAGGTAATTATTACTTTTATAGTTTTCGTAATCAATGAAAAACTCATATTTAACTGTGTTTTAGATATGAAAATTTTCAGAAGAACCAGGATAAGATATAATAAAGCGAAGAGGGTGTCTAATCTTATTTATCATCATCAACCTAAAACAGTCCACAGCTGCACATAGGCTTCCCCTAATGGACACCATAGCGCCGCATCCAGCGCCATCATCTCACTTGGTTGGAGGGCGTCCTATACGTTGGCTGAATCGCAGTCTCCACTCAAGAACACTTTTCACTTTTCCCCAGCAGTTGTCAGTTCTTCGCGAGATATGGCCAGCCCACTACCTCTTCAGCTTGCTTATTCTTTGAGCTATGTCGATAACTGATCTTATTGCGATATGTCAATGTATCCATAGATGTGCAATACGTTATCATCTCCATAATAGTTGATATTTATTTAAAAAAAAGATATTATTATAAATAACAAAATAATAGATAAATTTATTGTAATATATATCGTTAGAAACACTCAAAACGATAAGGAAAGAAAGAGTCTTAACCTAATACTTGCTTAAGATCTGATCTACTAAGAATAGGTACATAACTGGCAAGAATAAACCAATAAAAAGTGCATACCTACTTAATATAAAGAAAATCGCCGAAAGAGGGGGCAAAAAAAATGTAGCTTACAAGACTCCCATAAATCATACAACTTTCATACTTAATTCATCAAAATCGCTTCAGCTATTTTTGAGTTTCTGCTTTGAAGTAGTTAAGACCGAGACACATAGATAGTAACGCGCTCAAAACAACCATCCTAGCTGATAAATAAAGACTGAAAAACATAATAAAAATTCCAAGAATAACTAAGTTGGTCAAAAATGCTGTATAAATAACTTTGATCATTAACAATGCATCCCTACAAACTAGGACACCAATACACAAATGTACAATGTCGTACATCAGCAGATTCCTACGCAATCGTATATTGACAGCTTGCAAAGTGTACTCAGCAGTTCTGATGCTGAGTCAACAATTTATGTGCGGTAGGGAATCTGCATAATTTGCGATTGATACGGGCTTGGGGCTCTTGGTATGAACGCAAACCAACGACCAAAAGTCGCTCGACAAGACAAACAAAAATATAGAAACATCTACATATGTAGTATCGCGGCTTCTCATGCGTTGACGTTCTATAGAAACCTTTCAAGGCTATTTCTTTCCCATGGGAACAGATATATGGGATGAAAAGTAGCCTATGTTTTATTCCAGGGAACATCTATTCAATCAAAATCCAGCCCGATCTGTTCAGTAATTTTTGCGTGAAAGAGTACGAAACATACATACAAGATTTTGCATCACTACATAGAGTATAAAACAAAGTTGCTTTCTCTGTCCCTATGTCCCTTATCCCTATGTCCCTTTGAACGCTCAAATCTTTAAAACTACACAACGGATTTTGATGCAGTTTTTTTTATAGATAGAGTGATTCAAGAAGAAGGCTTATACGTATAATAAAACCGTGCGAAGCAGGGCGGGTGGCTAGTTTATAATATTAGTAAGGGTAATGCTGACCAATGTGTATTCACACAGCATCATCTAGACTCAAGCTAAACAGAGCTTGTATTATGGGTACAGGTTACTGATAAATTTAATACCATACATTACAAAAATTGTACCTAGGTATCGTCGTAGGTACTCGTACACTTCTTAAGATTTAATTTTAATTTGATTTAAATAAATTTTTATAAAGGACACAGAATGATATCATTTGAGTAGGTACGTATTTTTTCTTTACTTGGAAAAGGACACAAAAAGCGAGTGATCTGTTGTTTCCTCTATAATCTTTAGACATGAGACGCGAGTATTCCGTTCGATGCCTCATTATGTAGAGCGAGTCGTCAATATACATAGAATTGGCTTCCAAAAACACTGACATTATATATTCGATTCTTATATGCATAAATTAGAACCGAAAATGTATGAAGTGCGTAATCAGGTAGATTTAAAATATTCGACAACAATGTTAAATAATTATTTTCTTATTTCTCTAATTTCGATATTTTTTGTAAATATTAATTAATCACTTTCACTACATAGTATAAAACAAAGTTGCTTTCTCTGTCCCTATCCTTATGTATGCCATGTATCTTTAAAACTACGCAACGGATATTGATGCAGTTTGATACGTATAGTAAAACCGTGCGAAGCCGAAGCGGGTCGCTAGTTTAATATATGACACTACCTAAAATACTTACAATTTCTAAAATATATTTGCCGCTACAAACACTGCGCGTTTCAATGCGAATGATATGAATGTAAATTATTTTTTTCAAAGTCGTCCTCGGAAACTTTTGTGTTTACGTCTTGGTTTTTTGCTATTCTACCAAAGGAACAGGTATTCGAAGCATAACATGACTCGAGAGCCATTCCATTAGGGTAAAGCTGGCCACAATACCGATTTTGCTCCACGCGGAGAAATTTGCAACAAATGAAAATTTACAAGAAATTTGCTGGGACGTTCGAACGGAAATTTTATAACGCATGTGACTGGGACGCTTGAGTGAATTTCAATACTAGTCGGAAGCATCTTCAAGATGCTGGCTGCATTGCTCCGCTGTATGGCAATGCTGATACGCTGCATCAGATTCTTACCAGCTGGTGAGAAACACGCGATGCTTAGACCAGGCGCTTAGATAATTTTTGTAAGCCTTGGTTGGTACCATACAACCCGACTCAGAGGGAAGTAATTGCGTATTTTGTCGAGACCAGCATATTTGCGCCTAGTATCGTTGTTAGAGAAGTCACCAAAAAAATATATTTTCAATGGACAGAACTAGTAAGACTATAAATTTAATTTTCATTTCGAAAATAAACCATTCTAGACGGCGACCTACCTTGCGGGTGAAACCACGCGCAAACCCTTACATAAAAACTTTCTCTTAAAATCATAATATCGTAAAGACGTAAAGTACCGTTGCCAGCGCATAAGCAACCTTGCTCTTGGTACACAAGCACCGGTTTGCCTTGAACTTGTCCTGGCGAGGTGAAAGCTAGATGCGTAACTTAAGGTCACTTGCTATGGGTTACTAAAACGTTTAATAAACACCAGTAGATTTTTAAAACTAAGATATTTTTATAAAATATAAAAAAATACTACAAGCTTATTGTCCGCGGCTTCCCCTGATAAAATATAGATAAATTGATAGAAAATCCATTATTACAAAGCCTTATTAAATATAACATAATTCTTAAGTAAACTTAACCTATAGAGAGGAAATGGAATTGGCGGCCTTATCACTTAAAGCGAATTCTTCCAGGCAACCAAGGAGTAAGGAGAAAATTCAAGAATTAAAGCTTACAATCGAACATCGAATCGGTTAGAGAACTTTTTATATAATGACTTTTACTGAAATGCTGGTATATTGTATACTCGATGGATGGTATGTCCTAAATGCGATGGACCGACGACATTGTTACGGTAAACTGACGGTGTGACGTCACGCGGTGTAGAGATATCTAGCATGACGTGAGCTGATCCACAAATGACACCACACAGATTCTGAATTCAAAAAGTAAATCACGTGACCCATAATCCTAGATCACGCAAACGCTGGTCTCAACAACATCTGACCTATATACAACTATCCGACATCAACTTTCGGTAGTAAAGGCTTGAGCACACCAAAAGCAGGGCAGGCGCAGCTCCATAGCAGGGCAGGTCAGTTGCGCCGCGGTTGACGTCACACCAGAAACATGAGCAGTCAGAAAGCAGTTTAAAGGCGGTTCCTGCTTTATAACCGCGCTATGTGTGTCGTATCGATCGCCACACGCAGTACACTGCAAGATGTTGAATGGTTCGGACGAAGAGGAGCTATTGTTGCTTCTAGCTTTAGGTAAAAAAAGAAGAATATGGGTTCACGATATAAATAAGAAAAGAGAAGAACATGGGGAGTATCATCGCCTATGTCGTCGGGAATTAGAATCTTTTGAAGATCGGTTCTATACTTATTTTCGGATGTCGAAGAGTTCTTTTGAAGAATTGCATGAGTTGATACGACTGAAAATTATTAAAACTGATACAAACTACAGAGTGTCCATCTCTTCAAGAGAGCGGCTGGCAATTTGTTTGCGGTTATTTCTTGAGCTATCTTCACCCATAGTCGCATCTTGTAAACCGTATTTCTATAATATTTGTCCTTTAAATCATATAAACATTTATATTTTCTCACCAACTCATCAATTTTTCATTTGGTTCCATGATGAATTTGTAAAAAATTACAACCGTTTGGAAACTGCACTGCGTCTGTCCCGCTCAACTGCTCTGGTGTGACTAGTCACAAGTTAGTTGTAGTAATACAACGTGTGCTCACTGCGGCGGCCCCGCGCATGCGCTGCCACCGCCCCGCGCCTGCGCTGCTCCCGTCCAAGTGTTTTGTCAAAGAGCAGTGCGTGCGCGTCGCAGTGGCGGAGCAGGTAGGTTCAGCAGGCCCGCGTTTGTTCAGTGTGTCATCCCTCATATAACTACATTATTTACTAACGTAGACGCACTGCTACCGCACTGCAACTGCTTTTGGTGTGCCCAAGCCTTTAGACCCCGGGTATGTGGGCCAGTTGGGCCGACCCGTTACAGGGAAGATCTTTCTTTGCATCCATTTCGGGGAATTCCACCTTTTACCCCCAAACACGGAACTATTACAAGGGATATCTTTATAATTTTTTTGAATGATTGACAAAAGAACATAAAATAATGTGAAAATCCACACAGCATCATCTAGCCCAAACTAAGCAGAGCCTGTGTTTTGAGTAGGTACTAGATGATTGATATCATCATCATCAACCTATATTAGTCCAATGCTGGACATAGGCCTCCCCCAATGAGCGCCATAGCGCCCTGTCTTCAGCTTGACGCATCCAGCATCTGATGAATGATATACTTAATACAATTCATTACATAGATACATTTTTACTATACAAAGAAAACACCCAGAACCCCGGTTCATGTATTTGCATAACGTATAAACATTTATCCCAGGGCGGTAATCGAACCCGCACCCTCCCGCATCGAAGACAGACCTGCACCCACCACGACACCTCGGTCTTTGAACAAGCCAAACCCACCACTATTTTTCTAAAGTTTAACGAATAAACTAATTCTTTTTTTAGGAGGAAGCTGGACATTAGAATGGTGATTATAATAAAAGGTACAAAGTAATTTTCATTAAACAAAAATGCCATGCACAGCACCACATCTACAGCTACCCTCATCTCATTATGAGTTCCTGGTAACAAACCGTTAATTTCAACTTACACGAAATTATCACGGTACTCCCAAGAATTTCTTGATTAACGATGTAATTTCAACAAAAATTAAACACGCCTTAAGATTAAGGGTAAGGTAGAGCTTGTATAAATTCCTGTACGAGGCAAGATAAAGTACTTTGTGACCCGCTCGCTTCCTTATTTATAAACATACTGGTAAGTATGCTGTTCTGAAGAAGTCTTTTAGGGTGAAGAAAAATTTTTATTTTAAGAAATAATTCAGGTTTTCAAGTTCTCCAGAGTCCTTAGTACCCACCGTTTGTTTTCAGTTAACAATGACGAAAAAAGTACCTAATCGTGAAAAGTACCCTTTTCTTAGTTTTAGTGCTTGGCAGCGGCAATTAGTTCAACGGTTGAACTTATAGTTGAACTTAGTGGAATAGGTGGCTTCTTCCGTGGAGAGAAGAACTAGTTTTCGTAGTTTGATAGCGGTTGAAAAGCTTGATGCTCATAGAATTGGAAATTTGAGATAATATTATGAGACTATTATATAAAGAAAGAAAAATTGTTTATTGTTTCACTACATACACATCATAATTTCGGTACTTAAAATAATAAAAATGTATGCAGCAAATCAATAGTTCCTGTCTCAGCATAATGTTGCATCACATTAAGTTGAGCAACTTTGGTTTTCTAACAGGACCTTTGGCGCATGTTTGCACAGACATAATAATTATAACTTTCATAATTAACTAAATACAATATAATAATAGAAAAAATAATAATCATAATAGACACACTTTTTGAGGTACCTGTTCAGTACTGGATCACAACTAAACTACTAAGTATTGTCAGAGTGCGTAGTTCCATACGCACTCTGTGGCACTCAATCAGAGAGGGGACGTTAGTATCCAAAACAGTCAGATCAGATCATCAGATCTTCAGTCACATCAGGTCAGATCTTGGTCAATATGCCTCTCCTCCGTAGACCGAGACAAGTTCTCGGCGACCCCGTTGATCCAATCACCGCCGCTAACCCGATGGTGACGGCATTCGGGTGACGGCAATCAGTGCCAATTCGCTTTCACACTACACAGTAGACCAAAAAAAACAACCCCGCTGGATGTGGTCTATAATTTCCCGCTTCCGCCCATATTTGCATTCGTGCACTAAGACGAAACCTCCTTTCTCCTCTCATAGCATCAAACAACAGCCCAAGCCGAGGTTCGCACCTTAGTGGTGGCCCTTGCGCATGTTACCTACTAATATTATAAACGCAAAAGTTAGTCAGTATGGGTGGATGGATTTTTGTTACTCTTTCACGCGTAAACTACTGATCGGATATGGATGAAATTTGGCAGAGAGATAGATTATAGTCACATAGGCTATATTTTATCCCGGAATTCCCACGGGGACGGGAATTACGCGGGTGAAACCGCGAGGCGCTGCTCGTCGTAAATAAACCGGCGAGGCGCCCTCTTTGCCCTCCAAAAGTCCGGTAAAGCTGTCAAGGACAATACGGTCAATAGTATAAAAGTCCATTCCAAAAATAAAATAAAATGATTATTTGCGGTCAGCAGCTGGAGTCCATTCGAAAAAAACTGTTTTTATGTTTTTTTATTTGTTTTTGAGTTATCACTACATAGTATTAAACAAAGTTGCTTCCCGCTTTCTGTCTGTCCCTATGTATGCTTAGATCTTTAAAACTCAGATTTTGATGCGATTTAGGCTAGGTCGAGTCGCTAGTCCCTAATAATCCGTATTTTATTGACTTGAACATCGATGATGTTCTTCATCTTTGCTTTTATGAATTTGAAGTAGGTTCTATTTTAAAACACGCCTAAATAGCTTCATTCAAGCTTTAGGTACTTCCTACTTACTACATGCTGGTTAGTTATAATATAAAGCCGGGTACTCACCTAACAGTGTAGCATGTAATGAATCTGATACTATATTAATCTACATGTAGGTTCGTACCCGGCTTTATTAATTGCAACAGAACCGCTATCTTCAACACGACGTAACGTGGAAGTAGAATGCGGTGATATTATTATGTAATTATATAAGAGCGTGTTGCAATTATGTAAGAGATTGGATAGATTGCCTACCGAGGTATAAATTTAAGGTACTACGAAGTATTACGAATATCACACCGATTATAGTATGTTAGGTTAATGTGCTTTAGCTATTTCAATATTGACACTTAGATGTCTTAATGCATTATATGTATTTAGATAAATAGATAGATAACTCTTTATTATACATAAACCTACCACACAAAGAAACAAGTACAAAGGGCGACCTTATCGCTAAAAGCGACCTCTTCCAGGCAACCTTGGGGTGGACTGGATATACTAGAACAATATATACGGTGGTAGTTACAATAGTTAGATATAGCAGATATAAACGTAGGTATAAACCTAAAAGTGTATTTTCTTTCACTTTTTTATGAGTACACAGAAAATTGAAGAAGAGAAAATAAATTACTGCTCTGTTATTTCTATTTGATAATAATTTATTGTTAAAATTTTAAGTGTCCAAGTACTTTTGTAAGCCTGTAGACATAAAGTAATTTTATCTGAGATGTATTTATTATGCACATAGCTTATTACGTTATAACTGAGAATAGGGATAATAGCAACGACATCGTGCGATCCTATGGGAATTTCCAAAAATACTTTCCAAAAACTTACAGAACTTCCCTAAAATCCCTAATTCATGGAAACTATCATTAATTCACATCCATAAGCATTTATTATTATAAGATTAATGCACTTATCAGTAAACGACATTGGGCAAAGATTATTCCAAAGTATATCATCATCATCATCATCATCATCATCATCATCATCAACCTATATTAGTCCACTGCTGGACATAGGCCTCCCCCAATGAGCGCCATAGCGCCCTGTCTTCAGCTTGACGCATATGTGTGTGTATATGTGTATGTGAAATTATAGGGGTGAAATGATAGAGCTCAAATTCTGAATAGATGAAACTCTACATCTATACTTATAATAAAACTGTAACAGGTCCAATTCTGTACATTGAAGATATTTTGAAAATTTTTTTTGGAGGGCACTCTATTATCGATACTCAAGCCAAAACTGTAATTTTTTTCATTCATGTCTGTCTGTCTGTCTGTCTGTCTGTCTGTATCGTAAACGCGCATCACGCCGAAACTACTTGATGGATTGAAATGAAACTCGGCATGATTATAGGTCATACTACGAGGAAGGACATAGGATACTTTTTATCCCGGAATTCAGTAAGGTTCTCATGGGAGAGGGTATGAAAGTAAAATTCCTTTACCGCGCATCACGCCGAAACTGCTGAATGAATTGGAATGAAACTCAGGACGATTTGAGTTCATAGTACAAGGAAGGACATGGGATACTTTTTATCCCGAAATTCAGGTTCCCCTGGGAGAGAGGGTGGAACAAAAATTCTTTAACCACGCATCACGACGGAATTGAATTTATTCGAATGGAACTCGGGACGATTGGACATGGGAAACATTTTATCCCGGAATTCAGTTTGGTTCCTCTGGGGTATACGGGTTTTCAAAAATTTCTCACTGCATCTGAACGACGCGTGTGTACGCGTCGTTCAGATGCAGTGAGAAATTTTTGAAAACCCGTGTAGCCCAGGGGAACCAAACTGAATTGAACTGATAAACGCGAAAGTTTGTAAGTATGAATGGATAGATGGATGGATGTTTGTTACTCTTTCACGTAAAAACTGCTGAACGGATCTGGATGAAATGGCACAGAGATAGATTATAAGCTGGAATAAGAAATAGGCTTTATTTTATCTCGAAAATCCCACGGGAAAGGGAATTACGCAAGTAAAATCGCGAGTACTCCAAATACTAATCATGCGCAGACGAAGTCGCGGGTACCAGCTAGTCTGAAATAAACACGGTTTACCTAGAACTCGATGTGTGGAGTCACGTCCCAATGTCAATTTCTTATGATAATTTAAATTATTATGCAAAACAAACGAGACTCAAAGTCTTGTTTGATTTATGAATTCACGTCATAAAAGACATCTCTCTAAAATCTCAGTCAACATCAATATTCACTGTGTAAACAGTTTATTCAAACTGATCTAAGGCGTGTACTTACCGTGAGCATTCATCTATAATCACACAATATTTTATTTGAGCTTATTGGTATTATTGAATCAGTTGTTTTTACAATGTACAACGTAGCAGCTATCGTGTTTAATTCAGACTAAGCCATCAAATGCACATTATATCCCCGTTCCATCAATTATTTTTGTGTGAGCAGAGATAGAGTATTCTTGTATTGTTTTATCCAGAAACTCAGAATAGTGAACAAATTCTATGTCTATGGTTCATTACAAATTCTATGTCTATCGTTCTGTTCATAGAGATAAAAATAATATAGTTCGTTGCAATGTATCGTTTTTTTTAGCTCCGGTTATCTTTTCGTTTAGAGCATTTACCTCGACATTTTCGAGGCAAGTGCTCTTCATTGCAAACACTGTTGTGCTTAGTTTTTCCTCCGGAACTGGTAATGTTCCAAGCTAAATGTTATATTACACGTGTACGCTTGCGGTATCGCCTATATAGGCTGCACAGGGCGCTCTTTTTCGATTCGCCTCTATAACTGGATTTAATTCTCAAATGTAAATGTTACATTACTCGTGAATGCTTGCCTTTCCAGGTTGCGTACAGTTATGCTTGGTTCTCCTCCCTCACATTTTATACTTGAATCTTAATTTTAAATTAAAAATAAATGTTCGTGATCAGGCAACGCTCTATAAGGATCTAGTTGTCCCTCTATAAATACTACATAAGTATGTGTTAAGTGACCTCTTGTTTAACGAGTGTCGTTCAATATTAATTTAGAAGATTTCCTGCTCAGACCTGATTTATTTCCATAAATGGTATAAAGGTATTATATGGTAAAGGTAATACATTTAAATGAGATTTGTAAAGGATAATTCAGGGAATGTCTCGAAGGCGGTCAAAATGTTTATTTTGAGGTCAGTCAACTTATTTGACATAGGTGTATCATTGTTGGTTTTAGTTTTTAAATAATGTATGTAAGATACCAAAATACTAATTTGAATTTACGTATCAATCGTATTCTGTCAGCGCCAACGCGTTATTCTTGAATTAATATACATAATATAGTTGCGTAAGAAAGTAATAGGTCAATCCGTGCAATATTACTGCTCCATGCATTCATTTATTAATGTATTTATTACTGTACCATGAATGGAACCAAACATGCGCATTTAATATGAACGGTTTAATTTTAAGAAAAAAATAATTTGCATTTTTATCTTGCATTTTTTGTTCTGAGATTTTGGAGTAAACAACCAGGTCACTTTCGCTTTGTGTCTTTTTACAGATACATTTTTGTACGTTTTTTCTGTAAGTAGATTAAACAGCTGAGCTGACGTAATTGAGGTAGCAATTGGGAAATAAAGTACATAATAGTAGAGGAGACTAAGTAAATACCTAGTTGACATTGATTTACAGATTATCATGTATTCCTAGTATCATGGCTAGTAAGTATGTATAGACAGAATAGTACCTAAAACAGGTTTATAGCATAGAAAGTTATTTCACCTCAAGTAAGTAAATTTTTATTATTGTGCAGAGATATATACCTCTAAATATAAATTCCATTAGCTCGAAGGTTAATGTCAAAAGATAACCCGGAAATTATCTACAGTGCCACGACTTATCTGTTCAGGTGAACAAAGTTGTAACTATGCTGGTGGATGATAAGATATAACGCCGATTTTTAAAAGCATGAATGTACTTTTATTCATAACTAGCTGGTGCCCGCGACTTCGTCTGCCCATGATTAGTATTTCCAGTACTCGCTATTTTACTCGCATAATTCCTTTCTCGTGGGATAAAATAAAGCCTATGTGTTAGTCCAGCTTATAATCTATCTCTGTGCCAAATTTCATCCAGATCCGTTCAGCAGTTTTTGCGTGAAAGAGTAACAAACGTCCATCCATCTATCAATCTATCCATCCATCTATCCATTCATACTTACAAACTTACGCGTTTATCAGTTCAATTCAGTTTGGTTCCCCTGGGCTATACGGGTTTTCAAAAATTTCTCACAGCATCTGAACGACGCGCGCGCGTCGTTCAAATGCTGTGAGAAATTTTGAAAACCCGTATAGCCCAGGGGAACCAAACTTAATTCCGGGATAAAATGTATCCCATGTCCAATCGTCCCAAGTTCCATTCGAATTCATTCACTTCCCTCGTGATGCGTGGTTAAAGAATGTTTCTTTCACCCTCTCTCCCAGGGGAACCTTACCGAATTCCGGGATAAAAAGTATCCCATGTCCTTCCTTGTAGTATGAACTCAAATCGTCCCGAGTTTCATTCCAACTCATTCAGCAGTTTCGGCGTGATGCGCGGTAAAGGATTTTTACTTTCATACCCTCTCCCATGGGAACTTTACTGAATTCCGGGATAAAAAGTATCCTATGTCCTTCCTCGTAGTATGACCTATAATCATGCCGAGTTTCATTTAAATCCATCAAGTAGTTTCGGCGTGATGCGCGTTTACGATACAGACAGACAGACAGACAGACAGACAGACAGACAGACATGAATGAAAAAAATTACAGTTTTGGCTTGAGTATCGATAATAGAGTGCCCTCCAAAAAAAATTTTCAAAATATCTTCAATGTACAGAATTTGACCTGTTACAGTTTTATTATAAGTATAGATATTGATGACATGGTTCCTAAGAAGAGATCTTCGTTTAACTTATAGTTTCAGACTTTCCCATAATAACCAATCTAAATGTGCCACCCTATATGTATATCAGACGACCGATGTGGTGCGGTGGGCGAAGGTCCACCTGCGACACAGGAGGTTGCGGGTTCGATTCCCGCCTCTGATCAAATTTGTGTACGATCTGCAGAAATTTGTTCCGTTGGTCTGGATGTTTTCTATCTATAATAAAAAATATCTATTATGTAATGTATTGTATTAAGTAATTCAATCATCTAGTACCCATAACACAAGCTCTGCTTAGCTTGGGGCTAGATGATGATGTGTGGACTGTCCGGAGTTATTTATTTATTATTTATATATGTCCCTGTGACTTTTCCAGGCTAGGCCCTATATTTTATATTATTTTAATATTTTTTGAATATTCTGAATGTTCTATGCAATAAACCGATATAATATAAAAGTCTTCCGCTATACGTAGCTTGTAAAAGTTAGACAAACAACTTCGTGCCTAACATGGAATCAGGATATCATCGCCTATCTAATCCTGAGTAAAAGGCATTTATCCTGAGCAGAGCGAGACTTTTGACACAGTGACACAGTTTCTCGTTAAAAATGTGTGTATTGGTCCCTCTGAGGTAACCAATTTTGGATGACGGATAAGCCGTGGGCGAACGCCACCATAGAATGGATCCCAAAGATAGGAAATGACCGCGCGATAGACCAAAGTGTCGATGGAAAGACGAACTATACGCACACACAAAAGATTGGACCACAGTGGTACAAAATAGAAAAGTGTGGAAGGAGGGAAGGGAGGCCTTTGTCCAGCTGTGGCACAGTAAAAAAATTGTTACCAATGTTACTTTATTATTGCTTTGAAAACGTATTTTATTCTTTGTAAGCAGCAAATACCTAAATGTTTGTACGTGTCTAAGTAATAATAAACATCATAAATCAAATTACAAAGAAACTAGGTAAATTCATAATAAACAGAATCGTAAGCAAAAGCTTCATCAAGATTATAAGACGTTTTTTCCATGATGACTAAATTTAATTGTAAATGCAGCACTAACTATCCATCCATCCATACTAAAGTCTATTCTTATCACTACATAGTATAAAACAAAGTCGCTTTTTCTGTCCCTATGTCCCTTTGACTGCTTAAATCTTTAAAACTATGCAACAGATTTTGATGCGGTTTTTTTAATAGATAGAGTGATTCAAGAGGAACGTTTATACGTATAATAAAACCGTGCGAAGCGGGGCGGGCCGCTAGTATCTAATAAATAAATAATCCGTAATGGACAATCCAGACAACAACATCTAAACTCAAGCTAAGCAAAACTTGTATTATGGATAGGTACTAGATAACTGATAAACATACTACTGAGTTCTACTGTATGTACATTATCAGATAGATATTTTATGCAACTTACCTACTAGATGACATTTTTATGCCGATTGTCGCTTAGTTTTTAAGTTATTCTGTCGTAAATTTTTCCATTGAAATATAAGTGAGCAATAAAGTATTTTCTGTTCTATTAATAACTTGAAATCAGGATTCCGTGGTCTAGAGAGGAACTATAACTATAAATAATAATAATAAATAATGCTGGACAATCCACACAGCACCATCTAGCCCCAAAGTAAGCTACTCAAAGCTTGTGTTAAGGGTACTAGATAACTGATATATTAAATACATTATATACATAGATAGATATTTTTTTAGTATACATATTAAACACCCAGACCAACGAAACAAATTTCTGCAGATCGTGCACAAATTTGTTCCGAGGCGGGAATCGAACCCGCAACCTCCTGCGTCGCAGGCGGACCTTCGCCCACCGCGCCACATCGGTCGTCAATAACTACACCCATTGCCGTTAATAGTAATTTTTCTAAACTTTTACGAGCTATCTCTTACTTATATATTGTATTCTTTCAACTTTGGACTACAACTAGTTATGTTATGACTTATTTCACCCGGTTATCTGCAACTTACGTGTTACCTATCTTGTGATTTTATGACCAAAAGATGCACACTGAGTATCTGACTGACCAAATCTGTACGACAGTGTACGACGTTGTCAAAATTTGACCAATTTTTAATTTTGTTATGTTTTCCACTACAGCTGTTCCTTAATAAGTTTTATTCATGCAACAAAAGTTTATTAACTATTGTTACGTTGTTTTCCGATAAAGGTCAATACAATCAATTTTATTACGACTTTGGTAGACCTTCAAACTTAAAAGGATTCGGGTTTTTTTTAATTTAGGTTACAAGATAAGCTTTATACGGCTATTAAATAAACAGAAATAATATAAAAAGTCTTCCGCCATACTTTTAAACATTCCAGTTACGTACTACGACATTGGTTACTTAATGAGCCTATTTAGTTATTGGATACTTACAAAAGATCCTGTTTTGCAATTAAAATATATTTTAATTTCAATGACTCATTACAAATGCATTAGTTAATCAGTTCCTGAAAATGTTAAGTTTACCATTAATATAAAAAAGCACTTGTTAATTTTAAATTTATAAATTTTTGAAGGTTCATAGGTATCCTAGGTAGGTATTAAGATTCTGTAGAAAACTTTTGCAGTTTGAAGAATTTATTGTGGATCTAAGCGGGTAAACTACGAACCTAGGCTGTGTTAAAACACCAGCATTTCATCTCTTAACCAGGGACAGTTTCAGGACGACGGTTTCTATCAAATAGAATAATTTTACGAAGTAGAAAATTTGTTCCGAGGCGGGAATCGAACCCGCAGTTACCTGCGTCACTGGCAATCGTTGCCCGCTGCGTCACAAAGGTCGTCAAATGATGATGACTATGTATCGTTTACCTACGTAAATAACGTGAACTCGTGCGCAAGTTTAATGTAGATCTACTCTACTACCCTATTTACAATGTAGATTTACCTACTTATTACAGCTGTAGGTACGTATTTACACTTAGTACTGAGGTCCACGGATGTTAAACCAGTCACACTTAACTTGCCTACTTTCTAAGACGTGCTTGGTCGTCAAGGCTACTTTCAATAATAATTGCATCTCCATGTCGTAGAAATTGATTATTTCGTTTTTGTATCAACTGTAAAAGCGGTGTTACACTACACGTTATTCAGGGCCCTAACTACCGGGCCCTGAATATCGTCCGGGTCCGGGTCCGTCCCTTATGGACCCTAAGTCTTATTACACCACTCTTAGTTAGGGTCCCTGAATACCGTGTAGTGTAATACCCCTTTTACCAGAAATAAAAGTACCAATAGACTACCGAATCGTCTAAAAACAGAACTCTTTGGAAATTTAAACTTTAAACAACCTCGCAACCAACCTTTTTGAGTAGGTACCTACCTGGATTTTGATTTCGATGACAAACTAAAAAAAACAAATTGCAGCACCAAGGAGGTTAAAAGGGCTTTGAACTTCGTCGTATCATTGACCTCATTACACCTTACCTACTGCTTGCCATCCTTGTGGTTATATTATATGATATTATTAAATGACAATACTATACCTATATTTTTATTATATCAATCCTTGCAGGCAATACCTGAAAGGAATCTCTTGCTCCAATTAAATACACGCACACTGATATAGAGGTACTACAAGCCGTGCCGATGGTGTTATCATGGTGTTACACAAAAACAAATGTAGAGTCGCGTACAACTCATCTACAATTGAGGCAAATTTATATTTAATTGTCAAAAAAACCTACTTGTGAATTTCCTGTACCTACAAAAATACTCAACGAGCGTAATAATTCAAGAAGATTCAATCAATAGGTACTTACGTGCCCACTTTCCTTTGGATTTGAAGTCCACTTTGTTCACAACCGGCCCGATCGCATACGTATAAACAGTTTTGAAAATTAACTTCACGAAATAAACCAATACCGCTGCCAGCAACACAATCGCGATTTTTTCTAAACTTGTTAACGCCATTTTGATGATAAAACCACTAGTTTTGCGGCAAAAATCAGTATAATTTATTATTTTCGGTGAAATAGGTTAGAGAGAGTGATGCACCTTTTGACAGTCTTCGCGCATGCGTACTAGCGAAGAAAGTGTCGACTCGCGCCGAATGAGCGAGCGAAACCCGACCGCTTGACCGAATGACGAGGCAATGCGTTCGATTCGATACCTAAATAAACATGTGCGTGAATGAGTGGGGTGTATAACTGTCTCGCTCGTGATAACGTTAATCAAAACTGGAATGTAGAGCATTGGCGAACGAGTCCCGTTCATCAAGGAACTTTGTACACAAGTTTTTTTTTCACGAATTGTTGTTTTCAAATAAGATAGTACTTAGGTACCTACCTGAAAAACTGTACTATAATAAATACCTACTATAGGTAATGTCAATTTAATAAAAAAAAAAAATTAATTAGAATTTAGTACCTAATTGTCATAAAAACTCTACGCTCCTTTGCTTTTGGTCTCGTCATTTCCGTCTGGTAATTTCCAAAAGCATAAAGATGATCTCCTGAAGGAATCCTCTGATGAATTCCTCTTGATGAATCCCCTAAATACCTACATAGCTTGTGTTATAGGAACTCTACCTACTCGAACATTACAACAGGGTACCAACACCTATTGAGGGTAAGAGATAGGATCTTATTCTAAATACCTATTATAATTACCTATAATACCTAGAATAACAATTTTTGCATTTAATTTTAATTAAAATTCCATAACCTTTAAATTTTACTTTTCCTTTAATTTTGCAGCTATGTAGGTACTTTATATCGTCAACTTTAAAAAAAGCATTCTTTTGGTTCGATTTTTGGTACTTTGCCCAAATCAATATCATAATTAAATGGAATGGAATACCTACCAACTTATTAGATAGTCTGACCTGGGATACCATTATGTTTTGCTGCTATGCGGAAAAAACCAGTGTGAAACCGCGGGTTGAACCTAGTTTCCCTTATTAATGATAACAAGATGACTTTAAGGGTCGAAACATACATTAACAAGTACTTCAAATACTTAAATAGTAATTATGTGTGAACATGTTTAAACACCGCTGATCTCATACTCGCTGATTAATTGGTTACTAGCAGTGCCTCGCGGTTTCACTCGCGATTCCCATTTCCGTGGGAATACCGGGATAAAATGTAGCCTATGTGTTATTCCCTACTATAATCTATCTCTGTGCCAAATTTCATCCATATCCGTTCAGTAGTTTTTGCGTGAAAGAGTAACAAACATCCATCCATACATACTTACAAACTTTCGCGTATAATATTAGTGTAGGATTGGGGTTTCTGGAAAAAGATCATTCTGAATAATATTGATCCAGAATCCTTAAAACTACTATGACTACTAAAGTTTTCCTTTTAATTAAGATGCTAGGTTACTTGGAAAAAAAATTACGATTGAGCCTTTTGATGGGTATCCTTAAATTACTTAGGTATGTTTTTTTTACAATTTCGAAGGTTCGATTCCCAGTTCAGACAGGTCTTGAAAAGGCATTAAGTATTCAAGACTTTTCTGACGTTCCAAGAGTCAAGAGTACCTAAGGTCTTAAGGAAACAAAGTATACATTGAGTTTGTTTGTATATGAATATGATTTTGTACCTAATTAGACATTATACGCCTCATTTTGGCAGAATACATTGATTCTGTAAATTATTTTAATACATACCTAAGTAGGTATGTAAATAAAAATACCTGCATACCAACTCTAGTAAAAAAAACAGAGGTATTTCATCAAGAGGTGAACACAATCATGAAAATATGAAGATTGATCATTGACACATTGATTTGACTCCTAATCACCAAAACTACTGGACAGATTAAGAAAAAATTTGGTTTACCTACGTCCAACACGTAAAAATAATAATTAGGTAGGTAAGTACCTAAAAAGTTTATTTTTTATCGAAGGCAAAAAATAATCACACTAATTTGTCTTTTATTTTTAACTACGCGGATCACTGAGTTTAACATTTTAAGTAACTACTGAAAACAATTGTCATCATTTCATGAATATTTAAAATTTTAACACTACACACACATCCATCAAATTATAAATTAAAGGTAGGTATAGTAGACAGGAACACAAAAAATATCACAAAAAAGTGATGACTATAAATTTTTTTTTACCCTGCATTCTTGATTCTAATTTTAGCAATCTAGAATCAAAAACAAATCATTTATAGGTGCACTAGCATAGTGTACTAGCATGAAATATTTGTACAGGTGTTTCTATGTCAATGTGAATAAATGAAAATCTATTCTTACCGTTACGGCGTGCAAAATCCGTAAATAAAAAAAAACTAATTTTTATATTAGGTCTATTGAAAATAAAAAATGCATATTAAAGTGAAGCTTCTTTGAGATAAGCCCTAGCTAGAATATCCCAATTAGGTTTTCTTAGCACATTTTTCAACCGCAACATCTTTAGTTCTTGTGAAGTAACTAACCAACCTATGTCCAGTGTATGGTAAGAAAGGTGTTGAAATTATGGAATTAGTAGAGTGAGTGGGGGCAAGATCGAACGGTTTTTTGATGAGATGGTCAGTGTTGTTTTTGAATCCATGTAGAAGAATAGATATTAACTTTAGCTAAAAGTAAATTAGACATAATTAAAGGGTAAAGACTAGATTTTTATAATACGTCAATAACAGCCTGATAAAGCTGTCCAAAAAGTAGAAAACTGTAATTAAAAATGTTATTTTTACTTAATTGAAACAGGGGGAAGATGAAAAGGTAACGGGGTAAGATCGAATAAAAATCTCAAAATCTCAAAAAATCGTTAAAACGTGTCTTAGGCAGGTCTTAGGCAAAGTTTATGGTCCTAAGTCTATAGTGTTAAGTAATTTAAAAAGTTGTAACTGACTGTAGTACCAAAATAGCTATTTTTAACAAAGATATAACAAATTTAACAATATAATATATTCCGAACTTACCCCACTGGGGGAAGATTGAAGAAGAGATTCTCAAACTTTGCAGCCAATTTGCATAAGTATTGACTGAAGAAAAAAAAATATTTTCTATTAATGAAAAATCATATGAAAACTGAAAACTTTTTTTATTTCACATAACCTCTATGAATATTATTTTTTATCACCATAAATAATTCTTTATTTTTTTTCTTTTGTAATTTTTAAAGTATTTTCTTTTTCTATTGGATTTCTTATTTCACATTTCTTAGCATACCCTATTCTTGTTATTTTTTGTTTTACTACTTTCAGCAATTTTTTTTTATTTCTTATTTTTCTTGCTGAAAAGATACAGTTTGAGGATATCTGGCTTTTAGTATGAAATCTGAAAAAGGGTCAAGATTAAGACTTTGATATGTTTGTCTTACCCCGTTAAATGTAAATGAGGAAAGATGAAAAGTTGAAATAAATTCTAAAATACGAGAAATAGAGAGATTTAGTAATAATTACATAAATATGTACAAAAAATAATAGGCAGATGTTTCAATTAAACACTCGTACCTGCCTTGTAATTTAATTTACAAGACACGGGGCAAGATGAAATCACTTTTGTGAATCCTGAAAAACACACTGTCTTAGAAAATTGCACTTTACACACAACCAGGCGTTCTCAGCCGCAACCACTGACTGAGTTGTGATAAGTAACAAATTGGTGGCCCTAACGATGTTGCCAGCATTGTAATAAGTACTATAAATCTGGTGTTATTGAAGACTTTTTGTCTTACCCCTTTTTTCATCTTCCCCCCACTCACTCTAATTAGATAGAGATACCATTCCGGCAATTGTTGATCAGGCGCGACTCACAGCGAGCACTTTGTTGATCCGAAAACACTTGTTGATCCGATCCTCTTTTGTTGATCTATTATACATTTTCAGTAACAAATGTTGCTCCGACCAGATCAACAATTGACCTCACGGGGCCTTTGGCATTGTAATACCATTTGTTGATCCGATATACAAATCCATTTTACACAAGTTGATCCGATTCAAATGAACCAATCAGAACGCAGCATTGGTCGAAACTGACAGCGACGTTGCCGCTTCGTGCGGGAGTCGTGGAGGTCGATGACCACACGTGTGGAAACGAAATGACAGGGTAACGCTATGTTCTATGACATTTATTATTTATGACATCGCGTTACCTAGTCCTTTTATTATTAGTTTGATAATTATGTACCAATTATTAAAATTTGACTTGATTGAGTGTTTTTTTGTAAGTCTAAAGAAATAATGATATTCATTAACTGAATAATTTTATTTAGAAACTAAAAATCCATTGCGAATACTTTTCTACGGACAAATGTTGATCCATCGATATTTTTTTAACGATAACTAAGAACTTTTATATTTTTTGATTTTTCTTTATACCTGAAAACTAAAACCGAAAAAGTGGCACTTTGTTCCTTAATATGACGTTCCTTGCGTTTACTTTAATAGGTTTTTTTTAATTATTGAGTATCGTGTCAAATTAATTATTATTATTTTTAATTCATTTTTGAAACTATATGGATTGAAAATAAATGTGGGCGGCCGAAGGTATGCCTTTGGCACATGAGGTTGCGGGTTCGATTCCCACCTTAGAGTACATCTTTAATTGTAGATTAGATTGTAGAGTAGATTAGATTACTTATCGTTATTATTATTTTTTTGTCTCCATTATGGTTCTTTTTCTGTTTTTTTCTTTTCTGGTAATACATCTGCAAGCAAGTTGTTTAGTTTTTATATGCGAGGACATTTTAATGGTTAAGAGTTATTTTTAAGTTTAATGATTACTGTTTGTACAACTGTTTGTTCTCCAAATAAACCAAAATAAAAAATAAATAAATTAGAAAAATAAATGTTTGTACGACATGTAAATATTTCTACGGGGTTCTGGGTGTTTTCTAAGTGTAATAAATTTCTCAATCTTTGTAATATTTTGTATTAAGTTACAGATATTTGTCATCTCGTACCCATCATAACACAAGCTCTGCTTAGCTTTGGGCTAGATGAGGCTGTGTGGATTGTCCAGCATTATTAATCTAGTTATTTATTTTAAACTAAAAAACTACACATCAGAGGTCACGGTAGTCACCCGAGTAGAATAGATAATTGCCTATCGTTATAATTGTTACAAAAAATAACCTGCTACCTTAAATTATTTTAGGGAACTCAAGTAGTTGCCTACCTTACGTGGTTAGCCGACTTAAAAAATAACTAGTGTCAATGCCTCGATCTATTGATGTTTAATTAAACGTCAATTATTTTAGACTCGTTACACCCCGCGGCTCCGCCCGCATAAAAATTTATTTGTCACATTACAGAAATTTACTGCACGCCTCTTATGGGTAGTTCCATAAAAAAAAATACGTGTTTAATTATTCATTTTGAAGTTTATTTGTACTGATTTTTAAGTCACTAGCAGCTGGTTCAGCCTACCGTTGATGAATACCTACCTGTTTAGTTTTAAATTACCCAATATGCGAATTGCTAGCAAGGATCTTCACAAATAATTCTGTAAAGTACCTAGCTACCTCCCATAGGTAAACAGGATCCTTTCATATTATATAGAGACTAGAGTCAGTGTTCTTCAGAGTTCAGTCAGACTCAAATCTTATCTTACTATTATAATAAATGGAATGAAAGTCTGTGTGAATGTTTGTTATAAGTAATCTCCGTATTAACTTTAGTTATTTAGAGGACATTTGGTAAGTAGATAGTAGGACCTAGAATAAGACATAGGCTAATAAAATTATCAAAAATTAACCTCTGAGGGCGTTAAATAGGGTAAAGTATTTTTCCTTGGTTTGATTTACTTAAAACTCGGTACCTATAAATAAAATATGAAATAATTAAACACGTATTTTTTATTTTACCAAAATAACCCCCAGGGGTTGTGTAATAAATTTCTGAAATTTGTATAAAAATCACAGGTTGGCGGGTGAAGCCGCGGGGCACATCTAGTATTATAATAAACGGGAAAGTCTGTGTGAATGTTTGTTATAGGTAATCTCCGTAGCTACTTAAGTTATTCAGATGAAATTTGGTACGTAGATAGTTTAGGACCTAGAATAGGACATGGGCTTTTAAAATTAGGAAATTTTTAACTCTGAAGGGGTTATTAGATGGGGTGGTAAAGTTTGTATGGAAAATTATTTTTCATTGGTTTGTTTCACTCAAAATGAACACTATGAATAAACTAAAAGTAAATAACTAAACACGTATTTTTTATGGTTAACGTGTTCTTCAGTGGAGACTGCGACTTGGCAAACGTAGTCTAGGACGCCCCGCCCTCCGGCCAGTTGAGATGACGATCTGCGAATGATTGATGGTAGATGCTGGACGCGACAGCGCTATGGCGCTCATTACGGGAAGCCTATGTCCAGCAGTGGACTAATGTCGTCCTAAAATAATAATAATGTTGCCCACTAGACAGTTTCGTGAGGTGAATGAAAATTCAGTTAACGGCACACATAAAGACGTGATATTTGTAGGAGTTAATTTGAGTCTAAAATATAGGAAACATTCTAAAATCTTTCTCTTTATATTTTCGTTTGACGTGTAGTGCGTTCTGGCACACTTAGATCGCTGTAGAATTGAACTCTGAAGCAGGTTCTCTCTAGGTTATTAGTTAAAAATAAAGGGAAATTTCATTAGAATTTAACGGTTCTGTTACAAAAAAAAAACATTTACCAACTTCTCATACCTAGGTAAGGCACATGTCGAAGAAGAACATGACCTACAAACTGGTTGCTAAAGAGTTCAGTTATTTTTTGTAAGCTATAATAGATTTCAAAAATACACATACCTACACAAAAATATTATTTTATAAATGTAATGTGCTTGGTCAGTGAATTTTAGCTATTTCTACTCTATTCTATTCGACTATCCGAAGGAAATTTCTAAGAACGAACGCTTTCAAGTCTATTAACTTCGATTATGTAAGTCTCGAAAAGTCCCCCACTACCGCGCGTGCGGCGTTGCCGCTTTGAAAACAGACGAAGTAGTAATTTGTGGCTCCAGAGACTGCAGATCAACATTGTCTAAGCGAATGTGGCGCATAGATATATAGTACCGGATGTAAAAATGACGTTTGGGTGTAATTTTTTTGACCGTTAGAAGATCATCAAAATTGGTATATTTTGAGGATTTTCTAACGCGAGTATATTAAAAACGAGTCAATGCAGATCCAGCGTTGCCATGTGCTTTTGTTTACTAGGTCTAGAGTCGAATGTACACATGAAAAAGGTGGATCAACATTTCTTAAGAAATCGTACTGGATCAACCATTACCGTGAACGGTTCATTAGATATACATATATAAAACCACATTCAGGCAATTGAGAGGAAAAAATCCATTTTTTTTTTCTTTTAACTTACGTAAACCATACCTTACAATATATTCAGTTATTTGTCATGGATGTTAAGACCTCGAGGTGATGACTTTGTAAGAAAATCATTATCGATATGGAATTATGTAAATTTTTGAAGTCTTGTGATTCTGTTACTTACCTATGACTTAGACTTACTCGTACTTCTTTAAACTAACTCTCTTAAAATAAATTTGGCTTATATAAAATATACAAGCCTCTCTTTTATTTCGGACAATCTAAGGAATGAGCAGGATACCTATTCTCAAAATTACCTCATATAGCAATGGTAATCAGTTACAATTCACATTTATTAATGTATTCTTGCTAGGTAAATTAAATATGGAATTTCTAAACTTTTAATTTCCTTAAATTGTATAAAGTTTTCAATCTAACAAAAACTAAAACAAAACAACTGTTGCCATCTCACAGAGTTTTTATATATTACAATTATTATTATTATTATACCCACCTAATAAGGCTGGTGTTCACCAAAAGATAATCGGACAATTACACGGCTTCGTCGGTTAACTTTGATGTGTAATGTAATGTATGAAATGATGTGTCAAAAACGTGTAAACAACTGTTTAAAATATAATCATCTCTTGGTGAACAGGGCTCTAAGATTATCATAAGTGTAAGCATAACAGTGTTATTATTATTAATACAATAACTGTAAGCATAAACTCATAATATTAATTATTTATTCATAATATTAATTATTCTTCTTCAAAACAACAAACTCAGAAATAAATATAATTATAATGATCGACATTCCACACAGCATCATCTAGCCCCAAGCTATGTAGAGTTTGTGTTAAGTCGTGTCTGCTGCAACAATTTTCTAACAAAACATTTTAACAAAACATGTTAGCAAAACATTTTTTTCAAACAGCCCGTCTGGTGCGTTCTGTTTTGTTTATTGTTTTTGTTTCATTTCAAAAATGAGTTCCGACGAAGAGGACGTAGAAGCTGTAATAGCTAAAGTAGATTTAGATCTACAAAGACGTAACCGAAATAGATTCCGGGTCCGACCCTACCTGCTACCTCGTTCCTTCAATATTTATCAAGAACTACGTATAAACCTTCCTCTTGAATCACTCTATCTATTAAAAAAAACCGTATCAAAATCCGTTGCGTAGTTTTAAAGATTAAAAGAAAGCATTCAAAGGGATATAGGGACATAGGGACAGAAAAAGCGACTTTGTTTTTTAATATGTAGAGATAAAATCTATATGAAACTATGAGCTACAAAGATAAAAGGAAATAAACTAAATATAGAACTAAATATAAATATGTATAGACGTCTTGCTTCATTGAGAGCGAACGTAAAATGCGACGCTTCCCCTCCCCGCAGGCGAACGCGGGTGATGTTATCCATTTGTCTCGGCAAACATGTTTAGGTGTTTTTACGAACAAAACTGTTAAGCCACGCCCCTATTTTGTTTTGTTAAGGCTGTTGTATGGGCTAAAGCGCCTTTTTCAAAATGATATTTCTCCTTGATGAGTGGATGAAAATGTATGAAAAAAATATATGTTGCAAAATAGACTTTGCAAACTTCTACATCAAGTTTGACACTAGCCAAACTTGATGTAGAAGTTTGTAAACAAACAACACAAAATACTATAACTCACCAGCTTGACGTAGTCTCAGATTGGTAAAATATTGGACAATACCTGGGAATCGATGAATGGAGTAGAGGCGACTTACTATGTGGTTGGGATAGCCAATGTCCAGCTGTGGACGTCTTGTAGGCTGATTGATACCATGATATAATTATGATGAATGTTGAATGACGGTAGTAAAGTAACTAGGTACTTTTTGTGAATATAGTTTTTTATTATAGGTAGGTACCGGACTACCGGTCTACCTTTCGATGCCTTATTTTTCTGACTTATGGTTTTGTATTTTAGAGAATCAAAGAAAGAGAATCCAGAGCAAGGAAATAAAACTGCTGCAGAAGTACCTATCTAAACCGAAATGTTTCGAGTAAGTAAATTCAATATGTAGGTAGTAGGTACATAGTGTACATACCTAACTACTAACTAAGCTACGTTTCAATGACAAATATTTCTGCATAATTTATTTTAGAATGTTGAGGAACGAAGATCTTCGAGCACGAAGTATTACAGCCGTAGTACGTAAGTACCACTACCAACACATAATAATATCGAGTAAGTAGTATCCAAATTTATTGTGTTTTCGTTTCAGTCATCGCACCTCCGCGGTCCGCGGATCGCCTCCATGTCATTCAAAGTCAGCAACTAAAGTTTTTGAACACGAACTCCATATATAATTTTAAATTAGCATTAGTGATCAGAGCCCTTAGTACCAGTCGTTTACTATTACGAAAAAAGTTTTCGTCTTTTTACATAAATTCGGCGCCATGCATTGCAGCTAGAGGATTCGATCCCGGGATCCCGGGATTCGGGATCCCGGTCGATTTTAGGTCCCGAAAATTTCGGGGTTATTTTGTCCTAATCCCGGGATTTTCGTGATGGAGAAAAATTGTTAAAAATAACAAAAAATTACTCACGTAAATGTAATAAAACAAATTATAAAATAAATATTTAACCAATTTCTCATATGAAACATTAAAAATAACAAAAAGGAACCTCTGATCATTTCGGTTAACATCGGTTTTAGTTTCTTTTTTAAATTATAATTAAAAGAACTGGAATCCTGAATCCCGGGATCCCGGGATTCGGGATCCCGGTCGATTTTAGGAATTAGCGAAACGCGTTTGCGCCGCGTACTATAAGCTAAACTGTGTCAACACATGCCTTGTGAAACAATCCGTTTAACCATCATTAAATTTTAATAACAAAGTTGATTTTTTTATATTTATTTATAGTATTAATTAATTGAAAAAGAAGTCATTGTGGTTTTCATTGATTTTTACTTTGTTTTTGAAAGTAAATAAAAGTTGAAAAAATTTTGATAATTCGTCGATGAAAGTTTCAATTGGCGTAAAGGACAAAATGGCGATATTGAGTTATATATAGTGCCGTTATCAGCTCGCCGAGATCTATCGAATGGTATAGTCAAAGTTTCTAAATTCCAATGTTTATGACCAAGCATTCAAAAGCGTCCAAGCATTTTATGGCATAATTTGGTGAGAGAAAATACATATTGTGGTGTAAAGTTTTGCATTTTTTTTAATATGGGTGTACAGAACATCACAACGAAAAGGGATGGTCGTATGCAACTTATTTTTTTGTGATGGCCTATACGACTCAAATAACTAATAGAAATTAAACAAGCTTAAGCGTATATTCGGTTAAGTTTTTGCTTGAAAAAACCGGAAGAATGTGATGCACTGACATACGACGTAAAACCTGCATACCAAGACCGATTGCCCATATCTATAGCTAAATATAAAGAATTGGAAAAGCTTTGTGACAATAATAATATTCCAAAGCGCTTTCACAATGAGTATCTAGTATTACGTTGAATCCCTACATAAAGTTGAAAAAAAAAGAAAAATTACTGAATTAATGAAAGTACCTAATATTTTTTTTTAAAAAATACAAACATTAAGAGAGTTTTGAAAGTAATCTTTCTGTCTCATCATACGAAAGAGTAAGTAACCACTTGCTGTTGCTGATGAACTTTTAGAAACCGACGAAGACGACATCAAGGATTCAAAGAATATACAATTAGTCATATTCACTCATAAGAAACAAAGGCTGCTTTATGTTTGTTGAAGAGTGTAAATTAATAAAAGTTAAGGTACATTTACTCTATGCTAACTAATGGTTGTAAGTGTGCATGATTCAACGAAGGAACGGTGCTACGGTCAGAGTAGTGTACCTACACAATATAAATTAATTCTTATAAAAGTGCAAGTAAAACGAAGTCTGATTAAAACAATTATTATAATGATTATAATCTTAAAGCGATAACAATAGAAGTCTGGATTAGAGTTGTTATTAATAAAAGTAAAGGTAAATTTATTCTATAATAAAAAGTGGTTGTTAACTGAACTAAACTAAAACGCAGGACAGTTACAATAACGTACTAAGTAGTATGTAAGTATAATTTATTGCTAATGAAAGTCCAAATAAAACCAGAAGTCTGATTAAAACAATTATAATTAATAATAATCTTAAAACGATTAAAGAGCTGTCTGGATATGAGTTTATTAAGTTCAAAGTTAGAGTAAGTACATAATTTATTCTATACTAGCGACCCGCCCCGGCTTCGCACGGTTTTATTATACGTATAAACCTTCCTCTTGAATCACTCTATCTATAAAAAAACCGCATCAAAATCCGTTGCGTAGTTTTAAATATTTAAGTATTCAAAGGGACATAGTGATAAAGGGACATAGGGACAGAAAAAGCGACTTTGTTTTATACTATGTAGTGATTAATTAGTTGTTTCTGTGTATGATTCAATTGTAGGAACACTTGTCACTGTAGTGAAAGTACGAGAAAAACCAGAAGACTGATTAAAATAATTAAAAGTAGGTATTTAACCCAAAGTAAAATAAAAAGTCTGCTAAAATGTTCCTTGAAGAATATTTAAGGTTCAATTGTTATAAGTGACAGGATTTAAACAAATTTTCTACAGTTTCTTAATTCATCGAATAGGTTAAAATCTTAGGAACATGCAGTTCTCCTACGATTTCAAATACACAACATACAGGGAGTATTCGTTATATTCCTTTAATTTAAATTGAAATCATTGAAAAACTTAATTTACATGAGCTTTCAATTAAATTAGTTTAATTAAGTTTGCATTAGATTAATTTAAAAATGTTAATGCAGTGTTATCTTAGCTCTGTTAAGTGTTTTTTCAAACAAATGTCCTTTATTTTGATTAAATACCTTTCTTTAGTGCAAAAATATTGCTGTAAAAATTTCATAAAAATTACCAATAAAAGAGGTTTATATCAGATGTTATTTTATTTACTTCTACGTGGAAAATATCTTAATTTTATTGAAACACAAAGGTTTGAAACCAAAATTTTGTCCTTTACAGCTAATTTTTATGAGTAAACTAGCGACCCGCCCCGACTTCGCACGGTTTTATTATAAGTATATAAACCTTCCTCTTGAATCACTCTAACTATTAAAAAAAACCGCATCAAAATCCGTTGCGTAGTTTTAAAGATTTAAGCATTCAAAGGGACATAATAACATAGGGACAGAAAAAGCGACTTTGTTTTATACTATGTAGTGATTATCGACTTAAGACACAAATTCAGGTATATTATTACTTGAATGTCTGATACGACCAAAATGTTTAATTTCGTTAGTAAAAATAGACCGCGTATGTCTAAAAACTACCAAAATTGCTACGTCGTAAAGGACAAAAACTTTTTAAATATAGCATGTGGAGTAATTTTAATAAATTATCAACGAAGAGCTTGTCAAATAAAATATAGTCCCTTTAGAAATGTTTTTTGTAAGTACAATATACATAAAGTTAAAAATTATTTTATAAAAAAAAAGTGTTTTTTGGCTCTCCTGAAAAGTTGGGTTTTGTCCTTTAGGCCAATTGAAATTTCCATCGACGAATATATTGCTTCGATTTTATTTACCTGTCTACGATCCCGGGATCCCGGGATCGTCTTTCACAAATCACGAAATCCCGGGATTGAAAAAAAAGATCTGGATCGAATCCTCTAATTGCAGCTCCTCTACTGTGTATTTTTATGCTTTGAATTTTATATCTTCTTTTTTTAGATGCCTGGAGATGGAGAAAGATGCTGAAAATCATCTGCATGTAGAGTTACTTACTTATCAGAACTTCTGTAGAAATGATCTTGAATGGCTTTGGCTGCAATAAAATAATGCCTAGTCCTACTAATATTATAAACGCGAAAGTTTGTAAGAATGGATGTTTGTTACTCTTTCACGCAAAAACTACTGAACGGATATGGATGAAATTGGGCACAGCGATAGATTATGGAATAACACATAAGCTATATTTTATCCCGGAATTCCCACGGGAACGGGCTGAGTTCTACATGAGTAGACATAAAATTATAAAGCTTTCTACCTAGTAAGAATTATATCATAGTACCTATGAATAATTAAAATATAATTGCATAAAGATAACCATGAAACTGTAGTTTCGTTTTTATGTACCTCTAGATACCTATCCAACCCTGCCTATCTTTCCTATACTTACCTTATTAGTATGTACTTAGATAAGTAGAGAAAATAATATAACTAAGTAGGTAATTTTGTACGTTGTAGTTTGTAGTCAGTAAGTATATTTTTAGGTAAGATATCATAAAACCATCTTGTGAACCTACACGCTGAATAAATTATATTATTATGAGCAGTGTTCTCAGGTATTTTTGACCAGGTGAAACATAACCTACCTAGTAAAAAAAGACCTACGCGAGGAAACAGCGCACCTAACCCAAAACTAAAACTAAACTAAACTAAGCGACCGCATGCCTTGAGTGCAGACCGCACTCTGCGTGCGTAAAAATGTAGCAGGAATACGCGGTTGGCGCGGGGGAAAATTTAGACTCCGCCCGAATCCTCAAGGCTGTTGGCCCATACGGGCACCTTAACATGTTATGATGTTAGAAAACACGAAAACACGTCGCAGTAGACGCGACTTTAGAGGTACAGGATGACTGATTATATTTATCTATACCTACTACATTTCTAAAAAGTTTTTTTTTAGTAAATTCGCAGTCTTGTGTACAAGTTTTTAACCAAACGATTTTTTCTTGCCCAAAAAAATCTTGTACGTAAACAAAAACTCGTTTCTGATAAACAAAAGTTATTTTCGGTACGTAAGTTTCCGCAGGTTACTTCCTGGTTGGATTGGTACCTACGATTAAAAATATAATTATGATCAAGGCTTTTTGCAGTTCGTTTTGCATGCAACTTTTTTTCCGGAATAATCACACTATTAATAATAACAATAAATGCGAAATTTTGGATGAATGTAACTTATTCCAAAAATCCTGAACGGATCAGGCTTCAATTTAATATGGACGCGGTGGGCCTGACATAAGACACAGATAGAGTAAAACCTTCATGCTAAATAGATATAACACTCTACTTAGAATCGATGCTGGCTGGCTGGTAGGTACTGCGTGATCAACATTTCAAATTAGAAACGCGCTGTATTCCTAATGTCATCTTGAAGGAATCCTGGGTTTGCTAGGCTTGCAATAAACATAAAAAATTTTAACTCTTTTTATTCTGTATACTTACAAACTCAAAGCCCATCATAAATTTTATTCCCTGTTCTATATTTAAAAATGACATTTGAATAATCGTGTCAATCGAGTCGCAAAGCTATATCAAGAAGTCAAGTCAAGACGGTCGTGTTGGGTCTAGGCAAAGATCCAATAACTACGTTCCAATATCTATGGGTTTACCTACGCTTCCCACTGTAATTTTGGGACAAGAATTAAACTAAATGTTGTTCACTCGGTAGTTCCGGGTTTTATTTCTTGCGATCAGGGGAAGAGTTAAGTCTGGCTAGGCAATTCATTATTGTTACACTGCTTAAAAAAAAAAATTAACATTACCAGTAATGAATTCCCTTGCTTAAGAAATAACTTAAAACATTTCCATAGAACAGTTCTACTAAGGTACCTAGTTCTACTAAGGTAGTAACCGGATCTAACGCGTGCAAAACCGTATGCAAAAATATGTTTTGTTAAGGTAGTTTGTGAGATAATATCGTGATAATTACACTACTTGTAATCAGGTAGAATTAAATTAATTATAACCATAATAATTATTTGGTATTGCCAAAAAAGACATAATAATTATAAGTAATCATGATTATTTTTTTATCTTTAACTTTATTCCTTTAGATAGACAGAGCGCAGCGTTTGTAGTCTATGGTAGAACAGATTAAATTGAAATAAAAATTTCATCGAATCTTCATCCATTTCGTAAAATATTTTTATTCGAAATTAATTCCTACAAACTAATATACACAAAGTCAAACATTTTATCTTTTGTAGCCTTGACAAAAAACCTAGCATGACGGTTTCTTGTTTTTTTAGGTACAGGAATAATTCCACCAAAGTTAGTTTCAAGTAAATACACAGCATGGCCCAAAAACATTTGTTTTAAATCCGGTGTCCCTTCCGGTGGCGCAAAACCGCACATTACTTTTGGAATACCGCTTCTATTGTGCCTTTGGGCTGTTGTTTTAAACGCTTTTGGTTTTTCCAGAAGGTTTTCTGAAGGCTGTTTATCTTAGGGTTTACGTGGATTTACGTCATATAAAAAATACAATATCACGGATTCCCCCTCATCCAGGCTAGCAAAATTTCAAACTGAAATCCACGATAAGTTTCTCCTGTCTATCTAGCAACTTCCATCGCTCTGACCTTTTAACTTTTCTGCTTTATTTTAGCAGGTTCAATTAATATTAGTGATCTTTTTGTAATGTATTCGTTTTATTATTACAGATAGTATTTTTATATGTATATTATAATTTTATATACTAAAGATTAAGATAGTGGCCAAACGCTCGACCATTTCCAATAAAAACAATATTTTTGAAGGTAAAAATATAAAATAAATTTAGTAAATTGCAAGGGAGTTGAAATGTAATTTAAATTCATCGAGCCCCGACATTTTGGTGAGCCAATTCCACCAGCCTGTAATCACACTCTGTTTGATCGACCTATCTCTCATAGCAATTTGAATAACTTATAATGAACCAACTGACTTGTAAAATATATTCAAAAGCTGTCTAAAGACCAGACTATTATTATGAAAATTTGTAATACAGACTTTTTAAACTAGCTTTAGGTTCAAGCGTCGATTTCTTAGAAACTGCATAAAACGTACCTATCCTATAAGAACTCAGGGATAATTAGCCAAAAGTTAAGTTACCTACTTTATTTGACGATATTTGAGAAAAAGACCATAAGATCAGTGCATTATTAAGATCAGATCAGTATCCAATCACATCTTTTTTATTTAAATTTAATGGAATGAAATTAAAATATTAGAAATTCAATATTAGATTTATAATTTCTATGATCTGCTCTTTTTTGAAAATTACGTCGTCGTCACTGAAAACTTTAAAATTATGTTTCAAGAACATGAAAATCCTACTGCCTAGTCAATGGAAGTGCTACTTTTATTACACATATTATTTTAATATATTAGCTTAAGAAGGTGCTACGTATAGCCTAGGAAAGGGCTACAATTTAATTCAAAATAATTTATTTTCAGACAGTAGTATCCATAGAAAAATTTAAAATATGCATTCACAATCAAAACAAATAATGAATCACAATAAAATCAAAATAAAATAAAATAAAACCTAAACCTAACTAAGCTATCTGTGGATGGCTTTAACACATCATCATTGAGCTAAGAGCTAGCATTACTATGTTCTTTGTCATTGAGCCTCCAGCGATGACACCGGTTTCAGCAGCTACGCATAACTATAGGAAAATGCTTCGCCTAGTCTACGAAAATGCTACACCCACCAGCCTACGAAAGTTCTACGCCTAGTCTACGAAAGCGCTACGTCGGGCCTACGAAAGTAATACGCCTAGTCTACGAAATTGCTAAGCCTCTGAGCCTATGAAAATGTTACGCCTAGTCACGAAAGTGCTACGCCGAGCCTACAAAAAAACTTCTCTAGAATTTGATTTCAAATGCAATTCTCTAAGTGAAAAGATTCTAAATTAAAATTCGTAATATACTACGGCTATAAATTGATCGATTGAGGGCAGATTAGCGCCATCAGCTTTTTTATAGCCTATTTCTTATTTTAAAGTAAAAACCGTATTTTAACCTATTTATCAAACCTTTTTTGTGACTTTTCCTTGTACATCTTTTTCTAAGATCTTTTTCTTAATCATAGATTTTTGGTCTTCTGTAACCCCTAAGATCAAGTATTACTACGTTCAGTGTAACCCCAAAGATTATATTATAGTAACTAGATGTAACATTATAAAAACGAACATTTGACACTGTTTTGACTTCTTGCTCTTTGGGAGTATGCCATATGAAAAAAAAAGATAGATATAATTTTTCAGTTCAGTTTCAGTTACATTCAAATACGTATGTGGTCAATCTGATTCTTGTCTGACATTCTACTGAAATGTGAGAATAGTGATGTGAAATTCTGTACTTATCGATTAAATTATGATTTCAGTAAGCAGGTTTGTTGTAACCGCTGCATTGTATGTTGATCATGACGACCGATGTAGCGCGGTGGGCAAAGGTGCGCCTGCAACGCAGGAGGTTACGGGTTCGGGAATCAAACCCCTCAGAACAAATTTGTGAACGATCTGCAGATATACCTATGTTCCGTTGGTCTGGGTATAAATGTACTATAAAAAATGTATATCTATGCATAATAATGTATTTAATAAATCAGTTATCTAGTACCCATACCAAGAGCTTTGAGTAGCTTACTTTGGGGCTAGATGGTGCTTTGTGGATTGTCCAGCATTATTATATATTATTATAAAAGAGTATAATAAATTCAGTTATGTTTAAAATCCGCAAGCTGTAATTTTACTTGAAAAGATATACCAATATTCATTAATCACCTATATTTTTTTGGTGTTTGTGGGGTTTTATATTAAGTTTGGAGTATGTGAGTCAATAATGATTAAATCAATCAGCTGGTAATGATTGAAACTACAACCCCCTCAAGGATCTAGATCGACTTAACCGGTACCTGACCCTTTAGGTATATAAATAAAGACCTACTAAGGTTATTTTGTTAAAACTTACATAAACTTGATAAATCTTCTTGATAATAATTATGTTGTTATTTTAAATGGGGTTAAGCGGTGATGGTTGTTTGCCGTCGTTATTTAGGATATGAGCAGTGAGAAAACTTAGGTAGGTACTTAGTTACATTAACATAAACGAAATTATTTTTAAAGTATTTTCACGTCGTATACTACTATACTTAACTGAAATATTTTGTGCTTAGATACCACTTGGATGCTATCATTTAACCTTTATTTTCAAAGTTTTTTTGTAAGTCCTTTGATATCCAATTCTGTGGCAAGAAACATGGAAATGTAAAAAACACCAACGAGAATTCTATGATGGCTCCCAGACATGTTTTCTCAAGTTTTGTTTCCATTTTTCTTTTGTTATTGGATATTTTGTATATCTAGAAGTGAAAGATAAGAATAAGTTGTGAACTTCTAGCTACATTGCAATCTTTAGTCTCCTAGATCTTACTAGCGACACCATAATCAAGTTTTGATTTCTAACTCCAACTTAGTCGGTCCATGTAGGTACCGTAGCACTATCTCGGTAGGTAGGTATAATTCTCAAACTACGACAATTTACTTTTGAATCATCATTTTGTCAACCAGTATTAGACATTCATCGACAATAAATTATCGACAACTACCAGTACTTCACTAGGTGGCATCAAAATGGTACATCAGATGTCAGTTTTTCGTATTGTACTTTAATATTAGTGAATTATAGAATTATACTGCTAATGAGCTGTAAATAACGTAGTAAAACAGTTATTATATTCTATGTACAAAAAACTATTCAACATATTGCAAAGAAAATACATGTAATATCCGCGTAATATCCGCGTCTATCACGATTATAGACTTACCGATGAAAAGATATCTTGCGTTTATCTTCACATAAAGATCCCAAAAGGCTTTTACAACCCACAGCTACACAAGTCATTATATACTAAGTTCTCGATTAAATATTATATATAAAACACAAAATCTATATATATAAAAATCAATTGCTGTTCGTACTCGAGAACGGCTGAACGGATTTATCTTATCTTGGTCTTGAAATGTTCGTGGAGGTCTAGGGAAGGTTTAAAAGGTGAAAAAAATCGAATTGCCGGGAAAACCCCATATGAGGCAGTACGAAGTCTGCCGAGTCAGCTAGTTACAAATAAAACGTAAACACAAATTTTCATTTTCTCAATCTGACATTCACGTGTCACCGTACGGTATCAAACAAAACCAAAACAATATCAAATCGGCTACATCGCCTTATAGGATGACAGTGACCATATGCTCCGTCTACCTTACGGAACGTAAGGTACCTACTTGGTCTTAGGTGTAACCCCAATACGTTCAAACTTATCTAAAAAGGTGCTGATTTAAAGAGTTTCTTATACCGTCCAACTTCAAATCCCATTAAATTTTAATGCTAGCAACCCCGACGCCTATGAGTCCCGGATGAGTTGCCAAGTTAATAACTGTGATAAAATTTTGGTAAGCAAAGTTTACACTTTCATTTTAATAGCGAGTTTCAATTAGTTTATTCTACCTTAATAAGCCCGGTTCTGTAGTTGATTAAAACCAGTTTAGGTACCTACCCATTTATTAATTACCTATACGGAGTCTATTGTGAAAACTATTCATTAAACCTTGTGTCTATAAGTTCAATATCTCGCGAAAAACCGACAAACGTTGGAATAAACGTGTGTTTGAGTGGACACCGCGACTTGGCAAACGTAGTGTAGAACGCCCTCCGGCCAGGTGGGGTGACGATCTGCGGAAGACTGCTGGCAGATGGTGGATGCGGCAAACTGAATACAGGGCGCTTTGGCGCTCATTATTTTGAAACCTTTCAATAGGTAAACAGTAAATTGAAGAAATACCTACTTTCACAGGTAGATACTTTCTATTATTTTTATGATTTAAAAGGTCATTTTAAGTGCCTTGATCAGTTGTTATATAAATTATAGAGATGTTTGTATAGGCACTTTTTTGTTATTTATTCTTTTATTACAAGGTTTAGGTACAAGGCTATTTAGTGGGTGTCAGTTATTAACCTAGGGAAGTAAGGAACCTTTTAATCCATCAAGGTTAAAATGTAGCCAAAACCAGAGAACACGGAATTAAATATCTTAATTTGCAGTTTATTTGTTTCCGGTAATTTTATAAACTTGGTTATTTAGCCTTGCGACTCTCCCGTTTATCTGCAAGATACTCGATAGTAAAAGAAAAAACAAACAAAAATTCAAAACGTTAGGTACTTCATTGAGATCCAAATTGTCTCGCTCAACGTTATAAATGACATAAATAGATAGATATTCCAATTATTATTAGGTTTAACTATATGTATAGTGTGGCTTCTCTAAAAATAGCAATATACATAAAAGGTATGTAGCTAAGTTGGAAACACGGTAGGCAGTTTACCCACACAATCAAAGCGGTGTCACCGCCTTTTAATTTTTTACATAAATGAACGCAAGAAAGAATATCTAGTACCTAATAATAAACGTTTTGATAGATTTTTACTGTAGAATATAGCATTTTTTATTTTTGTAGCTTTTTTAGAGACGAGCGTAGATTCGTTTTAGAGATTTGAAATATATTCTGAGTTAAATAATTATAATACTGGACAATCCACACAGCACTATCTAGCCGCGCTAAGCAGAACTTGTGTTATGGGTACTAGATGACTCATGAATGGTAGGTACCTACCTACTTATATAAATTATGTTTTACTATTTAATTATAATTCATCTAATTATAATATCTTTGAAGTATAATGGTACCTATATACCTCAATGATATTATACCTACAATAATTATTATGGTATTGATGTAGACGCACATGTCTGTAAAATGTTGTAAAATTCTTACCAATGAATTGATTATTCTGATTATTATTCTGTTTTACAGAATCAGTGGTCTAAAAATTTCTTTAAATTTCTAAATCAATGGTCTTGGTAGTACGTAGACGACCGATGTGGAGCGGTGGGCGAAGGTCCGCCTGCGACGCAGGAGGTTGCGGGTTCGATTCCCGTCTCGGAACAAATGTGCACGATCTGCAGAAATTGTTTTGTTGGTCTGGGTGTTTTCTATGTTTAATAAAAAATATCTATCTATGTATATAATGTATTAAATGTATCAATTATCTAGTACCCATAACACAAGCTTTGAGTAGCTTACTTTGGGGCTAGATGGTGCTGTGTGGATTGTCCAACATATTTATTTATACATATTTATTAATGGTGTAAGTAAACTCATAACAAAAAGTTATCTGAAAAATATAGTTGAATCGATAACCTCCTAATTTTTTTTTAAGTCGTTTGAAAATCCCATGCCATGGGAGGTCAAGTTGCCATAGTTCAAGAAACGTTTGTACCAGGCTCGCATAAAGGCTAGGGGTTAAACAAGCGAGAGACGTCAAGTTGCCAGTGCTCGGGGTGACGCAAGGGTCACTTTACGTTTTTTACCCGGTTTAGTTTGTAACTTTGATCCCTGCAGAGACTGCTTGAGACACGGTTTCTTGTAAACTTTGCAGTTGCTATGTTAGATTTGGAAGGAGTTTTTAAAAAGATTTTGTTTGAGTTTTTCAGAAGTGATTTTAAAATAATGTCTGTACTCACCTAAAATGTTTGGTAAATTCTGCCTAATGTCGCGTAGTTCCTGATTCCCATGTTTTTAGGTCACTAAGTTTTAAAGAGTTTGGGGAATATTGACCTCAAAACTTTTGCCATTGTATTTTTGTTACCTACTCGTACCTGTTTAATTTGACTTCATGAAATAACCTGGGGTCCATTACCGTTTGATCAATGTAATCTTTAATTATGAGTGTAAGCAGCTTAACTATGAACGAACCTAGTTAAGTTGTGATTCAAATAAAAATAAGTAGCTTAATCTTTTTGGTTAAGTTTATTTGGAGAAAATATGGTGTTATAATTATTAAAAGTATAACATATTTTGTAAAACTCATTTTGTATATGGGTAGTTTTCAGTCGATCGTGACACTTTGATCTTGGCCAAGAAGCGATATCGCGACATCTCATTTTTCTATGCGATTTTCGTAGTTCCTGCACGATAAAATAGCTCTACGAAATCCTATAGAGAAAAGAAACTTCACGATCACGTCTCGATTTTATCATCAATGTTTCTTGAAGTACGAAACACACAGAAGCCGGAGGCGGAGCGGAGGCGAAGGTGTACGAGTTGTATTCTATAGAATCATATGAAAGCCTACACACACACCGCAGGCGGTGACGGTGCGGTGCCATAGGAAAAACCGGCACGCCTTCGCCTCCGCTCCGCTTCCGGCTTCTGGGTGTTTCGAACTTTAATCGGACTCACACCTTGGTCTTTTTAATAAATTGATCATATTCTATTAGAAATAACTGTAAATGGGACCCTTTAACCCTGTAATTCCTTATACCTGTATACCTAATTATACCAAACTTTCATATTTTATATTGTATTCTTTTCTTTCCTTCCTATCTGTATTTGAGTTACAAATAAGGCTTTTCTATTCTATTCTGTAATCGAGCGAAGTCACGTGTAGAATCAACATTGTATTTGACATGTAACTATAGTAGTATTGTAGGATGATCACGTATGATGTTGGTTGCCTCTGTACACAACCGCACGTACGATCTAGCTTTGACAAATCAGCTGGCTCTACACAGATTTCCTGGGTCGCATCTGCTTTCCACACCTCTACCATGAGTTCTCACTCGCAACCGACTATGTTTTAAGTCTTCTTAGTTGTGCACTCTTTGTAGAGTGGTCGTGGTTATGGGGGGTCGTTATGAACGGCTGCTCGTGCAATGCGCCGCCATCGTTGTGGGAGCAGTCTGTCATGGTGGATGGTGTTAGGGAGGTGATGAGGTCCGACCATCTTGTTTTAAGTATTTAAAGTGCCTATAATGTGAGGAGATCGGATGACTAATAAATGTATAAAAAAACCACCAAAAATCCGTAGTACTATACCATCGTAAAGATACAACTTATTGTTTTTATTATTCAACAAAAATAGCACATAAACGATATTAGTTCTAAAATAATCTAGAGCTCTTACACTTTTACTAGCGACATCTTGTTACAGAATTAGGAAATTTTTAATTTCCTCATTCTCACGCGTTTTCATATTATTATCATTTTTAAGTTTTACAATTTACATTGGTTCCATAGTAGGGGTATGACCACGGTTCGTGAATTTTGTTGGTTGTAAAAACGTTTCACGGCTTGTAGTGTCATGATACAAAACTTACTTATCAATTTAACGACTATTTATCCTGTTTATTTACCTAAATACATATATACTCATGGTGACGGGATAAAATCATTCCACGGTGTGATAGTTATAATGTGTTAATATTTTCGTATTAAGTAGGTAATTACAATAAATTGTGATATGTGAATTTAATACTAAATTATTTTAATGTTAAAAATTTGTGCATCCATCACGCATCGTATCAAGCCCCAAGCTAAGCAGAGCATGAGTTATGGGTACTTCATAACTAATATACTTAATAAATTACATTACTATGTAATATATTTTTACTATTTTCATATACCTAAATCGCCCAGAAACAACCAAAATCGTACAAACATTTGCCCAAAAGCTGGAATCGAATCTGTGACTTTGTTAACATCGTTGGTACCAAGATATTGAGCAAGGCTTAAATATAAAGCGGCCCTAAAAATATGTCTTTTAAAAGGTACCTTCAAAAGAACTGGCTATGAATTCAAACTTTTTAAAAGGATTCAAAACTTTACTAAAATTAGGGCCCATCTGTTAACGAAGTTACTAATAAAGTTTATTAAAAACTTTAAAACATCCAACGAACTCAATTAGCTTTTAGAATAAAGGTTCGGTTACACTCAGCTTTTAAACTCTGAAGCTTATGACAGACTGACAGACGATCAAAAAGAGTAAAGTTACTTAAAACTATATAAAAAAGCACTTATTCCTGTATCCTGGGGCCAAATTCCACTAATTTCAAAACAAAGGTCTCAATAGCGTCATACTATCAAGGTGGCTAAAATGACGTTTTTGCGTTTGGTACCTATTCTACTATTTTTTGCGCTTGAAGAGACTTTCATAATTAGAATGTCAAATTGGTAGCTATAAAAGTAATCGTCACAGCTATGAATGAACCTCAAAAAGTTTGCGCTAGTAGAATACCAAAAAGAGTTTAACACTGTCAGTTTGACACGATACTACATATAAGAATAGTGAAGCGATTTATTTATTTATTATTTCGGCCCTGTATAAATGCAAAATGCACTTATTCCTGTTTTTAAAGTCAAGACATTAAAAGAGCTTAAATTTTGCTCTAAACTTGTAGGTTCTAGGCCATTATGCAAACTGTTTTGAGAAAACAAAGTTGTTTCACGTGTGGTGTTAAAGTTTGTAAATCTTTCTGCATTTTGCTTCCTACGAAATTTACCAACCTCCTATTTAATTTATGTCTGGTGGAATTTTGTGTCCTTTATATTATATAATATCTCTATTTTAATTATAACTAGCTGCGCCCCGTGCTTCGTCGGCATAGAAATTTATTTGGCAAATTTCAGAAATTTTGTGCAAGAGCGCCCTAGGGGTGGTTTCGTAAAAATATAAATAATAATACGTGTTTAATTATTTGTAGTTTATTTATACAGAGTTTTAAGTGTATCCAGACAAACTTTACGGGTAGGTCCCATTTGTTCTATGGAACATGACGTCATAGTACAAAATTACACATTTTCGTCCCTATTTTTTCCATGGAACTACATACTATCTTTTCACCCGTGTTTCATGTCATAGAACAAAATGAGAATCAGTTTTTCCCAAAACCTTCCATGATGAGATATACATATAAGGCGTGAATGTTATTATTAATCACTGACGTTTATATCAGGTACAGTTCAGTATCAAAAAAAGTAAACTACTCGCTGCATAATATTTTTATTTTGCAATATAAAAAAGAACTTCAAGAAATTTATATAATGTAAGTACTTAGTTTGTTCTATGGAACAATTTGAGACAAAAATTACAAACTGTTCTATAGTACAAATAGGGACAATATTTTCTCAAATTGTTCTATTACGTCATGTTCCATAGAACAAATGGGACCTACCCAACTTTACCACTATATTTAAACCCCCAGAGTTAAAAATTTCCAATTTCAATATCCCACGTATTCAAGGTCCTAAACTATCTACATACCAAATTTCATTAAAATAACATAGTCGTTACGGAGATAAGTTATAACAAACATTCACTCAGAAGTTCACATTAATTATAATACTCGTAGTAAGATAACACTTAGACACATCATTATAATAACGAAGCAATTAAACTTATCATCAAATCAAATCAAATCATTTATTTGCTAGAATACAAAATTATTATACATTATGTCAGATTTTATAATTATTCTAGGAATTGTATTCAGCCTGCAAACAGGCGTGCAAATGTTATGTGAGTCATATTATTATTATATTAGTCATATATTATGGTACATATAATTCAAATTTCTAAATATTAATTTACAGTATAAAACATTTTTCAAGTAGCCATTCTCTTAACTTTTTTCTACATATATTTCCATTTAGTTCTTTTAATTCTTCCGGTAGCCTATTGTAAATAGTGATGCACATGTTGTAAACATTTCTTTTATATATATAGGACCATAGGACCTTAGGACCATTTAATCTACATAATATTTAATACTGCAGCTAGTGACAATTACGCCGAGTTCTCAGCAGCTTGAATAATATCACCGAAATAATTTATTAGCCACCACCAATTGCACCGATCGAGTAGTCATCATCATTAACGTGAGCTTTTACATACCGCGCACCCAACGCCATAGCGTCCTGTCTTCGATGAGAGCCTCATTATTGCCAAAAAGTTAAATCCACATAATATATTTCTTTGAATTTATCACGTAGGGATTTTCTGAGACCATATTATGGATTGCACGAGCAGCCTTCTTCTGCAGTACAAATAAGGTGTTCACATCTGCAGCGTTCCCCCACAGCAGTATACCATAAAACATAATCCCATGGAAGTGCGTGGTCCAGACGCGTGAGCGTGTAAAGGTTATTTTTGTTTTTTACTTAAGTAACTACAGTAAGTCTGTCATCCAAAACATCGTTCAGAGGACTAACTTTTCTGACATATTTTTCAAAAATATCACAATCTTTTCCAACGACTTTGAGTTCTCGCCCGTGATTTTTAAACATCTGAAAAACAAAATAAAATAGTTCAAAATTTTCTCTCTCATCTTTAAAATATATTACGTACATAAACTATTTAGGGAAAGCTTGTGAGTGATGTGAAATATGGCGTAGCACATCAGCATTGCCATACAGCAAGGCAGTGCAGGCAACGTCTTAGGACGCTTCCGATTGGTATTGATGGATCATTTGAGCATTATCTAGACTGCTTGCAACAGCCTGCAGTCCAACTAAATATTAGTTTTTATTTTGTTTGGCTATTAGGAAATATATATTTGGGGTGGCAAAGAAAACTTTCATCAAGAGCAGTGGAATAATTTTAAACGAGAATTTAACTTGTTGTGGGATCTCTTAGGAAAGCGATGTTGCCTTCTTTTGATTGGATATAGACCACAGCTAATCGCATCAAATGGAAGGTTTGGGGAGAAGCGTTTGTCTATTAGTGGAACAAAACAGACTCATAACAACGACAACTTCGAAAGTAAAATAACCAAAAAGAACTTACATCGAATTTAGGATTGACATACATAAAATCCATTATCGTGGCTCTATAGTCTTCGTCCAAAGAGAGTGGCCTGTCTCCTGATTCTTCTTTAACGACGACCGACTGCACATCACCAGAAGTAGCGTTGAGTACCACTTTCATGCCTGCAATAATAATAATTACACCATACCACATGATGTTAACCTCGTTAAAGCTGGGAAAGATAAACTCAGCAAATATCTTGACTTGGCTAACGAGGTTGTCAGCGCGTGGGATGTTTATTCAGCGACCATCATCGCCCCGATAGTCGTTTTGGTTAATGGGACAGACTTTGTTAAACATCTCAAGAGACTTTCGCTAGGAAGTTGGATCAAGGGCCAAATCCAAAAAGCGGTTCTCCTTGATTCGCCTATTTTCAGGAAGTTCCTCTGTCTGTAACCCTAGTCATCGGCTGCTTGAGCCCATAGCCAAATTTTTGTATTTTTGTAACTCTTTAACCAGTACACCAATTTGCTTGTACACTTTATAATTAATTTAATAATGGATAACAAGGGTTTTTGAAAATTCAGATACGCATATAGGTACTAACTTATCTATACATTAAAATACGTGATCAGGAAGTTTTCAAAACACCACAAGGTCATATCCAGCACAATCTATGAGTGATGTCAGGGAGTCGACTACTGATGATGAGCTGTGAAGTCAGAGTCATAATTAATATTTTTAGGTAAAATCTCATCGGCATGCTTGATGAGCATGACAATTCGTGTAGTCCACGCGAGCGGAAAGCTAGTGGGTATTGTAAATCCTTATAACCTTACCAGCGACACAAGGCAAGCGTGACATTACAAACGTTCCATTATTCCACCAGTAGCTCATAGTTTTATGTATTGCTTCCTTGATGTACCGCCCTGGTATGAGTACAGATAGCACCTTGTTTGTGAATGGAGACGTGTTTATGACTGCTCCACGGGTTATAACTGAAAAAAAATCACTATAATAGTCTAAAAAAGTAGCTTCCCGCTATCTGCCTGTCCCTTTGTAAGCTTAGAATTTAAAACTACGCAATAGATATAGTCGCGTGTTTTTAAATAGATAAAGTGATTCAAGAGGAAGTTTTATAGATAGATAGATAATTTCTTTATTGCACCATTTGCTCAGGGATGTTCTGGTTATTTTCTTTGTATTGACAAAATATCTATCTATGTAGTATATATATAGCACCTACCCTCGGTTTCGCACGTTTGTTTCTATGGAAAAGTCTCAAGGCTATTTGTATGGAAACTGTTTTATGGGATTAAAAGTAGCCTATGTACTATAAATTGCCTATGTGTATTCCAGGGTTAGAAGTAAAAACCAGCCCGAACCATTTTTCGTGAAAGAGTAACAAACATCCATCCATACATACATCCGTACAAACATCCACGTTTATAATATGAAGTATAAAATTAGTAAGGATTACTAACTTTGTTTAGGTATCTACTTAGTACCGACAAAAAGCTCTGCTTAGCTTGGAGTTAGATGGTGCTGTGTGAATTGTTCAGCATTTATTAACTAGCAACCCACCCCGGCTTCGCAGGATTTTATTATACGCATAACCTTTCCTCTTGAATCACTCTATTTCTTTTTAAAAAAACCGCCTCAAAATCCGTTGCGTTGTTTTAAAGATTTAAGCATTCAAAGGGACATAGGGATATAGGGACAGACAACGACTTTGGTTTGTACTATGGAGTGATACTCACCTCCTTCAGGCAATGAAGATCTGACAGCGCTCGCAAGAATCAAACCAATCTGAGTCACATTTGAAGGGTAAAATTCTTTTGTCTGAAATCACAAGAAAGATATAATTTAGAGACGACCGATGTGGCGCGGTGGGCGAAGGACCGCCTCCGATGTAGGAGGTTGTGGGTTTAATTTCCGCCTTGGATCAGTTTTGTTACGCTCTGCAAATATTTGGTCCCGAGTTCTGGGTGATTTTTTGTATAATAAAATACATTATATACGTAATGTATTAAGTTTATCAGTCATCTAGTTTCCATAACACAAGCTCTGCTTAGGTCAGGGCTAGATGATGCTGTGTGGACTGTTCAATATTTTTTATTTATTTATTGCGATATAGCTTGGTAATTTATATTGCTTTTGGCATGCATTGGCTTGCATTGACTACTGCAAATTATGTATATCATAGCTGACTTAACATTAATGTACTTAAATATATCATAATTTGCAACATATTTTTAATTCTGTAAATAAATCATTTATACAACTATCTATCACGCTCTTGTGTGAATATTTGAAGAGCTTGATATAAAAATAAAAAAATAGCCAAATAAAAAAAAACAACTTACGGCATTCAAAAATGAATCTACCAAAAGATTGCCCAGAGCACATTCTCTCTTGTTGCACATTGTATTTGACAGCTCGTCATTTGAAAACCCCACCACTTCGTTCATCAATTTATGAAGAGGTTCTACGTATGGTTGAAGCAAGGCTTTTATTTCTGGGTCTGAAAGAAAATAGTTACAAGAGAAACTTATGTAGGTATGTACTTCAATAAAAAATATCCACCAAAAACATAATGGAAACTATGAGGAAAAGAAAAATTTGACTACCATTGGATTTATTTAAAACTAGTTTCTTTCTTTTGGGTTTGCACGAATATTTTTGGGGCATTTATAGATAGATAACTCTTTATTATACTTAAACCTACCACACAAAGAAAGAAAAAATAAAAATACTAGGTACATTTATCCAATGTTAATCCAAGTCTCATCATCATCAACCTATGACCCACTCCACTAACGATGTCCACAGCTGGACGTAAGCCTCCCCAAATGAGCTAGCTTGCCGTATCTAGCATCTACCTGCTGTCTTTCTGCAGATCGTCGCCTCATTTGGCGGGATAGAAACACTACGTTTACCAATTCTCCATTCGAGAACACGTTTATTCCAATGGTTGTCGGTTCTTCGCGAGATAAGGCCAGGATATGGTAATCCATTCAAAATTTTAGGCCGATTCGTTTAGTAGGTAAGTACCTATTAGTTACGGACTCATACCTTAAAACATTTATACAAACATTTAAAAATAGGTAAGAACTGTCGGAAATAAAAATGTTACTGTATATTTTTTTAGAAAAAACTTTCTCCTTTATATTTCCTTTACCTTCAGGAATGGATCTATTCAAGAATATAGGTGTCGCATCGTAAGAAACCACTTCGCCGTATGCGTCAAAATACACTGTAATATTTCCCAAATACTTCGTATAAGCTGAGGCTTGCACGATTAGAATCTGTAACAAAACATCAAAGTTACCTCAACTTTTTTACCTTTCATTTAAATATTCGAATTCTAGCGCTAAGCAACAACCTTCGCATTATGACAAGAGCCCTAACTGGACACAATCGCCTGAACAAGCACGTCATGTTCGAATTGGGACTAAGCAACTCACAATCCAAATTCTGCAAGAGGCGATAGAAACACTACGAAAATAAAAGACCACTGGATCTTGGATCTTTAGAGATTGGAACACAAAGAAGAAGAAAAATAAAATAAATACCCAAATAAACAGAAATATAGTAATTGGGATAGATTTAAAGACATTTCAGTCACTATGCGACAAATGATAACACTAGTTTTAGAATCATCACCATTGAATGGTGATGCTAAAACCTCAACCACCAAAACACCCAGTGGTCTTGGGTCTCAAAGTAAAATAAATACAGTCGAATTAAAAACCTCCTCCATTAGGTATTTGAAGCCGGTTAAAAACGAACTAAAACTTAGGTAAGTACCAAACCTATGTTACAAAAAACTTTTAAAATGTAAATAAAGGATCTCAATAAATCTACCAGCTTTAGCGTTTTGTCTTGAAAATCATATTTTCAGACCCATATATCTTCAGAAACTTTCCCTCTACATTATTAGTAGGATATGCTTTCTTGATTGATCTCTTAGGAAGATGAAAAAGCCATAATCTTCAGCCACTGTGTATGTTTATAACCCTTGACCGGTCTTGCCCGTCGTAATCTTCCTAGTGATTGATATGCCCTTATAGAGTACATCTTACATCTTAGGGTCAAACGATCCTTAATAACTGGGGTGGCTGGCCATTTTTCTTTGTAGGATCTTAACCACTATAACCTCATTGATAACAATTAATCACAAGGAATATCTTGCAGCAGACAAATGTATTTTGAAAACAAAAATTACTGAAAAGTTTGGTAAGAAAAAAACGTGTCTGTTAAAACGATCGTACATTGATGAATTAAAACGGGTGATACCTTCTTGTGTTCGAAGAAGTTCGTCTTATTTACATCCCTAACGTTATATTACTTCAGAGTGAGTGAAATTGTTGATAATGTACAGAATCATGTAATATAATTAAGTAGGTATTAATAAAATAAACATGTATAAAGTCACATGAGTTACATACGACATAATTGAACTAGTGGTAAATTTTTCAGTTCTTCCACTAGTGAGATTTAAAGTTTAAAATTTTTCTTGTCTAAGTGATTATTTCGTTCGAAAGCCTACTAAAGAAATAAATATTTTAATTTCTGAGAGCTTTTTTTTATGCTATTTTATCTAAGTAAAGTTAGATCGGAAAAAGCTAAATTAAAACAAAGGTTATAAATTAGGTGGAAAATGACACTTGCTTAATACATAGTAGGTACACATGCCAACAAATATACTGTTGATGATTAGTTAAAAATGGTGTAGCAGTGGCAAAAGGGTTATCAAATCAGTGATAAAATTGCTCTATGAGCAAACATTTGTTTCTACTTTTCTGAAATTTCCAAGATTCAGACGAATTTGTCTGAGGGAGTAGATAGTACCTTATGTCCTGCCTTCGAGTGGCTCTCAACTGTCACAGGGTAAGGTCCCTACACGGTTTCACCGCTCGGCGCCAGTCTAATCCAGTACCTCTACCATGAGTTTAGACATTACAATCGGCTGACTTTACTATAGTAGTTACGTAAAACGCAGATGGTATAGTATAGCGCATTTTAATACCCAACTATCCGCAAGGCGCTGTTCAAGTTTTCATACATTTTTTGAACTACATTTGCTAGCGAGTATAGTAAGCAAAAACTCATGGTAGACGTACAGAGCGAACTTTTAATTTCCAAGATTCAACGAACTTGTCTAAGGTAGTACCTTATGTCCTGCCTTTGAGTGGCTCTCAATTGTAACAGGGTAAGGCCCCTGAATGGTTTCACCGCTCGGCGCCGATCCAGTCCAGAGCGAACTTGTAATTTCCAAAACCAAACGAACTTGTCTAAGGGAGTAGGCAGTACCTTATGTCCTTCCTTCGAGTGGCTCTCAACTGTAACAGGGTAAGGCCCCTGCACGGTTTCACCGCTCGGAGCCGGTCCAGTCTAGAGCGAACTTGTAATTTCGAAGACGAAACGAACTTGTCTAAGGAAGTAGATAGTACCTTATGTCCTGCCTTCGAGTGGCTCTCAACTGTAACAGGGTAAGGTCCCTGCACTGTTTCACCGCTCGGCGCCGATCCAGTCCAGAGCAAGCTGTGGGAGTGACCGCCGACTATAACATCCACGAGCGAGCCGGTCGAGGAGGCAATCGCCCTGGAAGTAATGGCGATGGGGATTAACTACAACTGGGGCAGTAAAGCTAAATACTTTTCCGTCAATTCCTTATCCTTAACCTTTCCATTAAGGATAAGGAATTGACGGAAAAGTATTTACGTTTATTTTATACCAGCAGCGCCTCGCGGTTTCACCCGCGGTTATTCCCGTTCCCGTGGGAATTCTGGGATAAAATATACTTGGCCTTTTGTTATTCCAGACTATAATCTATCTCTGTGCCAAATTTCATCCATATCCATTCAGAAGTTTATGCGTGAAAGAATAACAAACATCCATCCATCTATCCATCCTTACAAACTTTTGAGTTTATAATATTAGTAGGACGACTTTATGTGTTGTCATTCTCGTTAAAAAATATCTTTTTACTTTAGAAAATACAAAAATATTAAACTATTCTACATTAAAAATATCAAAACGGTGGCCGCGAAGCTAGGCTCAAGCAGCTGGTGACTAGGGTTGAAGTGAGAGGAACTTCCTGACAATACGCGCCGATTTTTATTATTATTATTAACAAGGAAACTGCCTCACAAAAATCAATACAAACACAAATATTAATAAATTTAAATAACTATTAGTACTATTACTAACTTCACATTCAATAAGAGAGATAAATAGACTTTTCATCCCTTAAATCAGATTCCATGGGATAAAAATAAGCTGAACTGTTTCATAAGGCAGACTAGTAACCAGTCCTGGATTTATAAATAGGCCGTATAGGCCGCGGCCTAGAAGCGGCAGCGTCCTAGGGGCGGATTTCAGAGGACGTTCACTCGATTGCAGACATTAAAAGTGAAACACGTTCAACACTGGTTTGAATTGGAGTGTTTTTTTTTTGTTATTTGTATGTCTACGGGGGGGGGTATTTAAGCTAATAATGAACAGTTCTGTACATAAGGCAGCGGAGTGGCCTACACTCATAACAAATATAAATCCGGCACTGCTAGTAACTAGCTAGTAACTTATTATTATTATATATGAATGGTTTGTTACATCTTCAAGCCAAAACTACTGACCGGATCGGGTCTATATCTGATATTTTGAATAGACTCAGGGCTAGGCCTCGAATAAAACAAGCTAAGGCTACTTTTCATCAAATTTCACGCGGGTGAAACCTCTAGTATAAAATGTTACCAGTATGTTCAGTAAGATTTTCCACTAAGTTTATAGAGCAGACTGCACTCTATTTTATAGACAACCTTATTGGAAAATATAGAAGCTGGGTGCTAACTTTGCATTTAAATCGTCCCTAAGTCTCTAGCGTTGAATAATAGATGTAAAAAGATTATCTTGATCGATTGTTTTCTTGGTTTTATGCTATTGAAGTACTAAACTTTTTACATCAATAGGTATTAAATAAAATACAGGATTCCTTTATCTATCTTTGCAGTAAAAAATAAGATAGGCAAAAGATCAATCGTCAGCGTTAGTAGGTAAATAATTAGGTAAATAAAATACTTTTTCCCTGCAGTAAGAAAAATTAGTAAGCAAAAAGGTCAATCATTAGTGAATAATAAGGAAGTTTCCAATTTCATAAAAATAAAAACTAATTATGTAAGTTTTAGGGCATATGTATTACAATAAATATGGTGAAAGAATTATTTTGATAACTTGAAAAATGACAAAGTTATTCCACTTTTACTGAATCAAAAACGAATTAGAAAATAAGCGCTAGGCATTTGGCCTGTGACGTCATAAGTTCCCGCGGGTCAACGGCACAGGTGGGGGGAAAGCGCTTTTCGACTGTTTCGAGTGTTTCATCGTTATTTTGCTCATAGTAAGTACATGGAACGTGGTGTGGGCGAGTGTCTATGTAAAGTATATTAATTTATTTCGTATAGATACGATTTATTATATATTTATATATATAGATTTATTATCGATTTTTCTGAATATAATTTAAGTAATAAGTTAAATTATGTACAGTATAAGTTATTATAATATTGATAGATAATATTATTATATTCTGTTGAAATAATGTTTTATTTTCCATTTCTATATTTAAGTACCTAGCGATAAGACCGCCCTTTATATAATAATATATAAATATAAATATAAATATAAATAATTATATGTACCTAGTCTTAGTATGTAGTATTTTTATGTTCTCTTTTCTTTCTTTGTGTGGTAGGTTTAAGTATAATAAAGTGTTTTCTATTCTATTCTATTCTAATTTATATAGATTACTAGCATCTGCCCGCGGCTTCGCACGCTTTTTGTTATGGAAACGTCTAAAGGCTATTTGTATTCCATGGGAACTGATTTATAGGATGTAAGTAGCTTACGTGTTATTCCAGGGCAAAAACTACTTAAGTCTATTCCGAATTTCAGCTCGATCAATTTAGTAGTTTTTGTGTGAAAGAGGAACAAACATCCATACATTCATACATTTATAATATTAAGAAATAGGTACATAATCATATACTGTATTAGAAGAGTTAATCACCTGTACAAGTTTCGACTCTAAAATCCGGCCGTATACTTTTGCCTAATATTCGGCTATTCGGTCAGGGGGCTCGCCGAATATTCGGTAGGTATACTGCCAAATAGATTTTTCGTTGCAATCCTAGAAATAACTCTATCCCTTACATTTAACCTACGCCGTCTTTGTCTTTTATTTCCACTGTTTTCCGGAAGCTATATCTATCTCTGTCATTCCCACTTGACTCCGTTCTTCCTTTCGATTCGTTCGAGAACCTTGGCATAACTACCTATGCTTGAAAGTTTAGAACGTTCATAAGATACTGGATTATTCTTTGGATTTCTGCTCATTCCCAAAAGCTCTTCAATGTTCGACTATCAAGGCGAAGAAAATAACCCTTATTTACACAAAGGAAGGTAGGTACATAAATTGATCTAGGTAGGTATAACAAACAGATCGTTGTAGAGATATCGCGTAGGTAGGTATAGGTACTACCTACTCTATTCTGGGTATGATGATAACATTGATAACTGAAAATTATGTAGGTAAGATTTTGAACTCTAGGTATAGGCATAAGAATAAATAATAACTATACCTACTTATTCGTATGGTATAGGTAACCAAATCTTAAGAAAAATACAAGCTAGGTATATTAAAACTGTGTAAACGTTGTCCTGCACAGATTCCACAACGGTAATAAATATCCGTTCCGTCTTGATTTAGTATTTTAGATTTGTTTGAGGTTACCGCACATAGAAACTACTAGACTCGAGCGGAGTTATGACGTCATGACGTTGTTGAGCGGCCGCGCGCCGAGAAGTTTTAAAGCGGACGGGAAAAGTATCATAACTTGGTCATTTATGAAGATAATTGAAAAAAAAATTCAGTGGGCTTTATTGCAAGTATAGTTTTATTTTTTTACATATAAATAAAAAAATCGGAAACTTCCTTATTGAAAATATTGCGCCAGTCTAGCCCACATTTTACCATAGAGATAGGTGCGTTAGGCGATCGCCTTCGCAGTCAAGAACACGGCAAACACGCCCTAACATCAATGATATTATAATTAAATATCATTGCCTAACATAAACAAAGCATTCCAAAGTGCATTGCGACATTAGCAGCAAGCTCACTTGTTTTTTTATGATTCCATCATCAAAAACAAAAACTAAAAATTTGACGCATAATCGATTTGTCGTCTAGAAATATAAAAAATGGAATATTAGGTAGAGGAGAAAGTAACGTGGACCCTTTAGATTTATTGCGCTCCTTGATATTTCATGTGTAAAAAGCGCTAACTGTACCAGACAACATGAGTGTCCTGTTATGGTTAATTATTAATCAATCCATCTAGGGAGTCCTATCATTATTTAATAAGCAGTTACCGTTAGTTAGCTGAGACGATTCTAATAATAATGAAATTTTCAGAACAACTAGGTACCTCAGTATTTAATTAGTATTATGATGCTCTGTTGTATGCAACTTTGATGGTGCAATAAAGTTATTATCTATCTATCTATCTATCTATCTCAGATACTGCACATTTTGTGACGCGAATTTTTCATATCATTTTTTTATATCTTATACAGACATACAATTTTTATACCCTAATTGCAAAGCTAATTTTGATTAAACTAGTATTTACTTTTTTAGGCAAGCGGAGCTCTTCCGTTTATTATTATATTACATATTTATATTAAAGTAAGGATTTATGGCTCATAAACAAAGTGTTAACGGCCGCACTTTACCATCTTTTCCTCTTTTAAAAAAAATGTCAAAAAAATAAAATTATGGATTGTTATGTTAACGGGCTACTTTACTGTCTTAACTAACCTTTACCTTTATTACGTACCAATCCTGTCGTCGTTAGATAACTACTTTGGTCAACCTGAGGTACTGCTACCAATTAAAATCTATGCCCAGTAAGCAGTGTTAGTAAACATCTGCTGACGAAGATGGCATAAATATTATGTTGTGACGTGTCTTACCTATCAACATCCAAGCCGCAATGTGACAGAACTATGATAATATCAACACCTTTCTCTGTTAATCCTTGGGCTTGTTTCTTAACAGCTTCCACTGGATCCAAAAATATAACCTTCCCTGGTCTTGATAAACGCTAAAACAATAAAAGGCAATAAATTTAAGTTTTAAATGCAAGCTCAGACGTTAAGGAACACAAATCTAATACAAGTTCATTATTAGGTATTGACGAAAAGAAAAATAGTTGTTACAGTTAATTTATATAAAAGGAGTTATGCACTGAACCGATACTCGGATCCAACCAAAGCTTTGGACAAAGTATATATCGGTGAACTTACGACAGAATCAACAGTGGAAACGCCGATGATACCAATCTTCCGTCCTTTCCTCTCCACAACGATGTGAGGGATGTACAGGCCGTTCAACAACGGTTCTTGACTGGTATCGATGTTGGCCACGACCACTGGAGCGCGGAGTGCCGCAAGGTACGGTGCTAGGCCCTCTATTCCATCGTCGAACTCGTGGTTGCCGATTGTCTGTAAATAAATCACTACATAGTATAAAACAAAGTCGCTTTCTCTGTCCTTATGTCCCTATGTCTTTATGTCCCTTTGAATGCTTAAATCTTTAAAACTTCGCAACGGATTTTGATGCGTTTTTTTTAATAGATAGAGTGATTCAAGAGGAAGGTTTTTATACTTATAATAAAACCGTGCAAAGCCGGGGCGGGTCGCTATTAAACAATAAATAAATAATGTTGGACAATCCACACAGCACCATCTAGCCCCTAAGTAAGCTAATCAAAGCTTGTGTTATGGGTACTAGATAACTGATATATCTAATACATTATAGGTATACATAGATGGATTTTTTTATACATAGAAAACACCCAGGCCTCGGATCAAATTTGTGTACGATCTGCAGAAATTTGTTCCGTTGGTTTGGCTGCGAAGCGAGAGGTTGCGGGAATTGAACCCGTGATCAAAACTGATGAATAGATAACTCACGTGTGCGTCATGGGGCAGCATATTCAAGAAGTGCTGTGTGACATTCCACTTCATAGTCGAATACCAGTAAGTACCCTGGAATGAATCTCCAGCGTTCAGAAGTAGAGCATCTGGCTTTGTCTTCAGGAGGGCTTTTATTTCGTAAGCTAGACGAGCGAATCCACCGACGCAGCTTGTATCGTTGGACTGGCATATCGGAAGTTTGATAGTTGTCTCTTCGAACCTGGCAATAAAATTAAAAAAATAAAATGAGGATTTAATGCAATACCCAAAAAAACCTACACGTTTTGGAGTAATCCTTTCAGCAAAATTTACTTATGTAACAGAAGATGTTTCGCCTTTAATCTAATTACAATATACATATATCTAAGATATTCCATATGTAGTAGTGACAGGATTTTAAATGAAGAGTTAAAAATATAATACCTATCTATAATATTCCAAGAAAAAAAAACGGAAAATATAGGGGTTTTGAATCAATAATCACACTAAACGAAAATATAATCAGCAAGAAAGTTGATACAGTGTACGAGAGATATATTTTTAAATATTAAATTACAATGGACATATGTAATATTAAAGGACAATCCACACAGCATCATCTAACCCCAAGCTAAGCAGAGCTTGTGTTATGGGGACGAGATGACTGATATACTTAATATAATAACATTACATAGATAGATATTTTTTTATTATATTATGGACAAATTTCTGCAGAACGTACACAAATTTGTTCCGAGGCGGAAATCGAACCGCAACCTCCTGCTTTTAAATGTGATATGATAATTGAACGTACATTCAGTCAAAAAAGTATCGGGAATGGATGATTTGTTTATGGTTCCAAATTCAAATTTTTGTTTTTTTTGTTGTTGTTAGGTTGGCACAACTGTTTGCCATTTTGGCGCGGAGTTTGAGTTGCATCTGTTATTTATATTAAATACAGTGCTGTTTTTAGTTACATCATATCTAGTGTGTATTGCGAATTTCACAATGGACAAAAACATCGAACAAAGAGTTTGTCTTAAGTTTTGCATCGCCAATGGAATTTCGTGTTCGGAGTCACTGAAAATGTTACTGAAAATGGCTTTCGGTGAATCGACTTTATCAAAAACACGTGCTTATGAGTGGTACAAAGCGTTCAAAAGCGGTCGAGATGTGATGGAAGATTTGCGTCGCTCTGGTAGGCCATCAACGTCTGCAATTGAAGTTAACATCGCAAAAGTGAAGGAAACAGTGACTGAAAATCGTCATTCAACTTTGCGAGAGATAGCCGCCGAACTTTCTGTATCTCACGAGTCGATCCGTACCATTTTAAATAATCACTTGGGTATGAAACATGTTGCGGCTCGACTAGTCCCAAAAGACCTGAATTTTCTCCAAAAACTCAATCGCATGAGAGTCGCTGAGGACATGCTAGAACGAGTCAATTCCGACCCAACATTCATGAAACGCATTATTACTGGTGACGAGACGTGGGTTTATGAGTTTGACATGCAAACTAGTCAACAAGCTTCGGAGTGGCGCCTTCCAACAATCGGTACAAGACATAAAGGAGAATTCGCGGCGAGAACTGAACTCAATTCCGGAAACAGCGTTTAAAAAATGTTTTGATGATTGGATAATGCGTTGGCGTAAGTGTATCGTTTCTGAAGGAGCATACTTTGAAGGTGATAAAATAAATTTGGATGAATAACAAACATTTTGTGTATTATTGATCTTTTCCCGGTACTTTCTTGACAGAGTAGTATATTGTAGTATGTTATGTAGATAAAAAAATGATGTGATTTAATTATACTCGTAACATCATGCACCTACCATGAAACCCAAAAAATCTAAATAATTTTATTTCCAAAACAAACGTCCATTCGTTCACCTTGATAGAGTTTATGAAACTTCCAAAGCAAAAAGACCAAATATTATGATTCTGTCAGCAACACCATTCAAAGCATGAGCCTTGACACAGAAAAGTGAACTTAAACAAACCGAGCTACCTACGGGGAAAGGAAAAAATATCATTGCTTAAGTACCTATCAACGGCTTCGATTGCCAGCCTATGTTTATCATGCATAGGTACAATAATTTATTTCAAACTAGCAACCCGCCCCAGATTCGCACGGTTTTATTATACGTATAAACCTTCCTCTTGAATCACTCTATATATTAAAAAAACCGCATCAAAATCCGTTGCGTAGTTTTAAAGATTTAAACGTTCAAAGGGACATAATGACATAGGGACAGAGAAAGCGACTTTATTTTATACTATGCAGTGATACTAAATTACATTAAACTTGAGTATTACGCGAGTAACATGGCGAGAGCATGCAATTACGTTAATAAAGATAGGTTATGCTACATGGGCATAACCTATCTTTATTATACATAACCTATCTTTGTTAGGCTACATGTTTTACCACTGCTGGCGTGCTTATAGGAGAGAGGATTGCGGATTTGTCACTAATGCGATATGTCTTTTCTAGTAGGTAGGTATAGGTATACGTAATAACAATAGATCCTATTTTGAAAAATTAAAATTATTAATTTAACATAAGCTATGAATTACTTTATTAACAACGAAAATTACAAGCACAGAAATAGAAAAATTACAACTAGTATTTACAATTGAAACCATTGAGCTAACTGCAGACGGTTGCAAACAGTCTAAAGGTAGCTCAATTGATCCATGTCAATACCAGTCGGAAGCGTCCCCAAGACACTGGCTGCATTACCACGCTGTATGGCAATGCTGATGCGTTGAGCCAGATATTCACCAGCTCTCGGGTCACGCGTCGCATCGACCAGACGCTCAGATAATTTTTTAAAAACCCGGAGTGCCTCGGTACCCCACGGACTTAAGCTTAATTATAGATTCTAATAGGTAGGTATTTATTCAAAAATTTTCACATGAAAAAAAAAATTAAAAAAATTAATTTTGACCTCTGAAGGGGTTAAATAGGGTGGTTTTGAATGCTAAATTATTTTTCCTTCGTTCAATTTACTCAAAACTCGGTACAAATAAACAACAAAGTAAATAATTAAATGCTTATTTTTTTATTTTTACGATAGGAGGCGTGCAATAAATTTCTAAAATTTGACAAATAAATTTCCATGCGGGCGAAGCCGCGGGGCGCAACTAGTTTAAAATTACATCCATTGCTGCAAATCTAAGGAGGTAAGTATTTAATTTTTTCAGGAGATTCAGTTTATTTTCGATACGCTTTCTTCAAGCCTTACCCATAACGGGAAAGACATATTTTTATTAATGTGTATTTTGACATCTTTTACAATTTGCACATCATATTGGAACTTATAGAAATATTTTGGTTCATTATATAAATCCTTGAGTAAATTTTTCTACACTCATATTTGTTTTACTGATAATTATCAATAAGTAGGTATAGGTTACAAAGGAGTAGTGACCTAGTAGAGTTACACGTGATATGGGTCACGTTTAGCTTACCTATGTAGTAAGTATAGATAACTATTCAACAACAAACTCACCTGTCATGAAAATCATTGTAGTGAATCAAATCCAATGGGAACTCCGCATCGCGTGACACATTTGAAACGGCACATGATAACACGGCACAAAAAAACACTGACCTTAAAATCATTTTAAACACCACCATCACTTACAGATTCAGCCAATGCTCTGCCTAAATATGCTTGACTACAAATGAAAGGTATAAGTAACTAGTATCTGCCCGCAGTTTCGCACGCGTTATTTCTTTGGAATTTGGAAACGTCTCAAAGCTATTTCTATTTAAACGAACTGATTTATGGAATGAAAGGAAGTCTTTGTGTTATATCAGGGCTAGAACTAGGTTTTCAAAATATTAGACCAACGCGATCAGTTTTTTTGCGTGAAAAGGGAAAAAACATCCATACATATCATAAACAAATTTTCACGCTTTTACGTTTTTCGCGGTTAAGGATATAACTATAAGTAACTAGTAATATAAATATATTAATATTTTTAACCGTAAATACCTGAGTATAGGTACCTATGTATTTTTTTTAGAAAACAATGTTTGTTTTGTTAATAACCAAGTATCTCCCTAAAGTAAAGTTTTGATGGTCTACTTACGGTTTCAGAAAAGTAGAGCATTTCGTTTCACATACAATCCCTCTTTTGGAAGGGAATTTTCAAATTTCATTATAAGACACAACCTCTGTCAATCCTCTTAATGTCCTATTATTCTACACTCATAATTTTTAAATGACCCTAAAATAATCTGAACTGTTGCTTAATATTTAGAGAAAATAAATAAAAGTATAATAATATATAATATATAAATAAAAGTATAATAATATATAATATATAAATAAAAGTATAATATCATAATTCCTCATTTATAGATTAATTAGTCAGTTTCCCGAAGAAGGTAAACAACCTCAAGTCCACAAATTCACACAAATTCAAATTCAACTCACTTATTCCCAGGAATGTAGGTAGATACATAAGTTCTTAAGATAGCTCTTACCAAATATATTCTGCCTCGTCGTGCAAATTTTAAATGTTAGGCTTTATAAACTACAAAATGACACGGGCAACTTAATCGTATAAAAGTATTAATTATGAATATAACGCGTACCTATAAGCAATGCAATACATATGTACTTTTATCTAATAGATAACCCGCGAAAAGTTCGTTTCGATAACGCAAATTTCGTCACTGACCCAACACTATCAGTTCATCACCATCATCATCACCCTATACCAGTCCACAGCTGGACATAAGCCTGACCTAATAAGCGCCATAGAGACCTGTCTTCAGCTTGTCGCATCCAGCATCTGCCTTCAGTCTTCGAAGCTATTATTCTTACTATCGGTTACTCCTGTATAATATCACTAGCTGCGTGCCACGGATTTACCCGGGTGGAAATTTCAAATTCAATTTGAATAAACAAATTTACTGCACACTTCCTAGGGGTTGTTTTGTAAAATTAAGGAATACAATATTAATAAAAAAAGCAATACATGATTCATCATTTACTGTTTAGGTAGTTTATTGATAGGTGCTGAGTTTAGAGTGACTCGAACCAAGGATTTAACCCCCTCAGCTCAGAGCATAATTTTTCATACAAAGTTTCATCTAACATTACATGCTCACAAATATTCACACAGACTATCACATGAATAAGTATTATTTTAAGGTAGGATATTGATTACATAACCAAATTAAAGTTTGTAGTAGTATCTACCTATGATTTGATAAGTCAATATCTCACCGCTAGGTACTATTAAATTAACATTTACCCTTAGGTACATTTCGCTTAGTTTATAACATGACTTGCGTCAATTGAAAGTAAAATTTACGACTACAAATCAAACCGCAAGGTTATCTTAAACGTTGATACTAAAAGTTGTTCAAACTTATAAAATACTTGGTTTACTCAATTATGGATACTAGAAAACTGATATACTTTATGCATTACATAGATAGATATTTTTTATTATACTAGAACCCCGGAACACAAGTTTGAGAACTTACAAACAATTATCCCAAAGCTAAGAAGAGCTTGTGTTATAAGTAAGTACCTACTAACTAGAAAAATCCTCTCTTATTTTATTTATTTCATTTTTCTATCTTCTTCTATCTTTTTATACCTATAGTGTCTACTCAAATTTTCTCCCTTTGGAGTCGAGATCCTAGGTCAGTGGGGTACCGACGCTCTCCAGATTTTTAAAAGTTATCTGACCATCTGGTTGATGCAACGCGTGACCCGAGAGCTGGTGAGAATCTGGCGCAGCGCATCAGCTTTGACATACAGCGTGGTAATGCAGCCAGTGTCTTGGAGATGCGACGACTGGTACCTATTCACATGGATAAGTTGAGATACCTCTAGACTGATTGATTTCTAATTTCTTATCCTTAAGTATTACCTCTTATCGCCGATTTCCACTCTTTTCTAAAGCAAACATCTAAACAACGCCATCTTGCAAAAAGAAAAGTGTGAAATATGAATGAGCACGTAGCACCTACAAGAATTTGTCCACAGCTAATAAAAATAGTAGCTAAGCTACTTATGCTGTGTCATTCGAAAGTAGTTAATAATAATCGTAATAATTCGGCGCGTATCGTCAAGAAGTTTCTCTGACTACAACCCTAGTCACCGGCTGCTTGAGCATAGCTTCGCGGCCGGTGATCCAACGTTTTGATATATTTTTACTGTAGAATAGTTTTATAATATTTTTGTATTTTCTATAGTATAAAATGTATTTTAAAAAAAGTTTATTTGATGAAGATGTTTCAATTAGGCTTAATGTTATTACTGCTATGATGAATGCGGCTAGCTGAAGACAGGGCGCTATGGTGCTCATTAGGGGATGCCTATGTCAAGCAGAAGACTGACATAGGGTAATGATGATGATGATGATGTCAATTATATCACTAGTATCTGCCCGCGGCTTCGCACGTAATTTATGGTTTTATGAAAACGTTTCAAGGCAATTTCTATCCCATGAAAACTGATTTATGGGATAAAGTAGCTTATGTGTTATTCCAGGGCTAAAACTAGGTCTATTCAAAATTTCAGCCCTATTCGTTCAGTACTCTTTGCATGATAGAGGAACAAACACCCATACATTTATACATACAAACTTTCACGCTTATAATATTAGTAAGGATTGTATTATGTTGCAGAAGCAAATAAATAATGTATCTATCTATCTTTTTAATATATCATCGCTACAAAAAGCGACCGTTGGCGTATGGCTTTTGAAGACGACTATACAATTGACCCAGCTTTTCTAACAGAGCTACTATCACCTTCATTAGAATCATGGTTCCTTGGCTCATTTACCTGATGACACTTTTTGTGTTCCACGAAAAATACCAAAACACACTCGTTTTTATGCGCCAAAGTAGCACGGGGCTCTGGGTAATCAAGGTTATTGTGTTGTTTTCTTCAGACGGATTTCACATTGCTTTTTCATGGCTAAAGGACCACCTCCACGGCGAGTAAAACGCCTGCAGTAGTCCCGTTGTACAGATGTATCGCTCGCTACAGTACCGGAACACTTAAGGAAGCATTCCATTAATCTATAACCATTAAATTCGCCATTAAACTATTTTCGTTCAAGTCATAGAGTCATTATTAGTCACAATTCCATAGCATATTATGCGGTTTAAATATAATCAATCAATTTGAAATAAGAATTATAAGCCATCAAAAAGTTTTTGTTTCAAATGGCCAGTACTGTAGAAAGGCAATTTCATAGGTGAAGACCTATTATCCCTACAAATATTATTAACTAGCGATCCGCCCCGGCTTCGCACGGGTATATTATACATAAAAACCTTCCTTTTGAATCACTCTATCTATAAAAAATCACATCAAAATCCATTTCGTAGTCTTAAAGATCTAAATATACATAGGGAAAGACAGACAGACAGCGGGAAGCGACTTTGTTTTATACTTTGTAGTGATGCAGAACTAACTCTTGTACGTTTTTTTTTATTGTACATGGTCGAGCGTTTGGCCACTATCTCAGGTAAGTGAAGATGTGGCCTAAGATGGAGCACGCTTTCCCAGAAGGAACTTATTCACTCTTGATTTGAAGACTCCGAGATCGTACTCTAGCGGGAAAACAGAAGCTGGAAGCTCATTCCACTCTCTGGCCGTGCTAATTATGAACGATGAGCTAAATTTTTTAGTTCGACATTGTGGATCTACCAGGTACGGATGGTATGTCTGTCTGTTACGCTTTCACGTCCAAACAACTGAACCGATTTAATTGAAATTTATGAATTAATACAGAGATAAGCTAGAGCTTGAAAAGGACACGGACCGGTCGCCAGTTAATAAATAAAACAATTCGGAACTTGTAAATTTTTTAATATAAATGCAAAAAAATACTTAGGCATGTAGCGTTAAAAGTTGTGTAGGTAGGATATAGAACCTTGCTTTCCTATTCATGTAAATAAATAAATAGGTACCTATAGATTACGTTTCTGGACTTTCCGCCGTGGGCCAAAATGTATAATAAGAAGAGGTCCATTTATTGTAGGGTATGCATGACCCATGTCAAAGAGTTTAAATGCTGAGATAGATATTATTATTTATTCACAATTTCACATAGTTTTATATTTTTTTATAGATATGGTTACGTTATATGGTAAAGCTTGATAATCCACACAGCATTAGGTATCTAGCACTAAAGTAACACAAGTGTTATGGGTACTAGATATCTGATATACACAAATGATAGATAAAATGTATAGCTATATTCTTTATTATATACAGGGTGTTAGTGTGAACACCGTTGTCCTTGAAACCAGAGGTTCAGCATCATGAGTAGAATCCAAAACGGATGAAAAAAAATGATTCTATTTTTTACTCATTTTTTAAAGAAAATTTTTATAAACACTAAACGTTGGCTCACAAACACGTGACACAAGTACTTCGACCAGGCGACACGTGGCATGTGCACCTCAGTGTCGGATCACCTTCTGTGCGAATATCCCGTCTTTTGAAGGGCACAAGTAATGAAGTTACGATCCAAGTAAGGCGCGGGTATAAGTACTTACGTAGGTAGGTACTTAAAGTATGTAGAGTGACTATGTCATCGTGTACGATAGCAAAGACATGAAATATCAAAATCTTGCAAAACTAAAATAGGTGTTAAGCTTTTCTCATCGGTTTTGGATTCTACTCATGATGCTGAACCTCTGGTTTCAAGGAGAACGCTGTTCACACTAACACCCTGTATAGAGAACCCCTAAACAAATCCCTCCAGCTCAGTCGGAAATCGAACCCGCAACCTCCTGCGTTGCTGCGAATCTTTGCCCGTCGTCGCGTCACAGTTTTCTTTTATTTGATTTCTTTAGAACTAAATGCTAGCAAAGATTTAGCAAGATATGTTCAATAGTTTTTGGTGTTATTTTGCAACGAATATCCTCAAAATACTACGTTTGCCGTATCGATACTTAAATAATAGGATGGGACATTATAATATACTCTCCATGCGTTTCACTTCTTTGTTCGTTTAATTTAATCATCCTCGGTCGACAGATGAAAGTTTTAAAACGTTATTAATAAATATAAAATATCATAAAATAGCAAAGTTATAAACCTATCTCCTCACAATCTACAAATTTACTAAATACATAATATTTACTAAAAAAATCAACTAACATTCAGTCAACTGTCGATGGTTATTCGTCCTTCCGTCTTGATATTGAGTGGAGACTTCTTCTTGATATATTTCTCCAAAATGTCTGTGTCTCGTCCAATGGTGGTCGCGACGCTATTTTTGTTCTTGAACATCTGAAATGGAGACAATTCATTTTAGTTTTGTCTGAGTTTTGGCCGACTACGAAGGACAGTAATCAATTTAAAGGCTCAAAAATATTTACTTTGACGTAATTTTTCCTAAGTCGATAATCTTTAGGACGGTCCAGACCAAGTGAATGAGAGCGAAATAAAAGAACTCGAAAGTCTAAAATATTTTAATGGAGCACTCGTTTACTTTTATGACTTGTGTATTAATTTAATAAATATATAGAATATAATGTGGTCGAACATCTTAAGCATCTCTACCTGTCTCACTCTAACTCACATCAAATAGTGCCTTCAATGAATTTCATAAACATTGCTGTCTCATTTGCAATTGTTGTGTAAAGGTGTAGAAATATTTTGAGTTTGTCTTATTTTAGTGTTCATATGTCTTGGTTAGCAATAAAGTAATTGTAGACATAGACATAGACATAGACATAGACATCTCATTTATTTGCTACTAAACATACACACAATTATTTTAATATTGACAAGGTTACAATTAGGTACTAAAACAAATTATTCCTAAATTACAAAAAGAAAAATTATAACTTATAGACAATATCTTGTTAAGTTGAACTAAAAAATAGAAATGAAAATAAGTAGGTACCTAAACTATTAATGCGTGCTGCAGTAGCAAATGGGTCTAGGCTCAGCATAATGTCAACTGTTCTGAACAGAAGACGCTGTTATTCTGCCTAGACCAGGACAAGAACAATCACAGGACCCTGCGAAAACAATATATGAAAAAAGATAAAATATATAATATATATATATATATGGTGGACTCGCTCAATTATTTCAATAGTAGTTAATAGTAGTGTTTACAAGATAAATATATTTATATATATAAAGAGAAATAATATGAATGTATATAAGGAAATAATATGAATTTAACTGAAATACCAATACAAATACTAACACTTAAAAGGGGCATCGGAAACAAGCAAACCGGACTTTTGCTGATCCAAAATAACACATTTAAGCCGTTTTCTAAAAGTGAATTTGGATTTTAACAACCGAAGGGGAGGTGGAATATTATTCCAGCACTTGGTTGCTTGGTACCTAAAACTGCCCCGGAACCTAACTGTTTTGTGATTAGAATAATGCAACAAATTTCTAGTTGGCCAAGTACTATATTTAGTTTGAGACTGATCAAGTTTGGAGAATAAGTATATTGGGGTTCTGAATGTCAGAACCCCATGAACCAGCGTGGCCATATGCAAAGCCCGTCGCGATGCCATGTTTAACGTTGATGAGTTATTTAGGTATGGAGTGACGTGTGTTCGCGGCGGAATATTATAACAGAATCTACAGCATGCGTTTTGAATTCTTTGTATAAGGCGACTAGTTTTGTATGTAAGACACGGACCATATACTAAGTCCCCATGGTTAAGCTTCGAAAGTACGAGAGTTTCACAGACTTTTACACGAACCTCTTCCCCAAGATAATGCCTGATTTTGTAGAGCAACTTAAGTCTGAAGAAACAGTTTTGTGCTAAATTTAATATGTGACGCTCAAACCTAAGTGCACTGTCAAATACTATCCCAAGGTTTCTGGCTTCGTGCACCTGCTCTATGCTATGACCTAATATATTAACATCTAAAGTAATGTTGGCGAAAGCACTTAGTTGATATTTTGTACCCAGCAATACAAACTTTGACTTGTTAGGGTTAAGGACAAGGGCATTATTTTGAGACCATGAAGCTATACGACTTAAATCATCATTGACTTTCTTTATTTGATCAGTCACATTACTTAAATTCAAAGGTAGATACAGCTGTGTATCATCGGCATATAGATGGTATTTACAATTTTCTATTCCCCAACAGATATCAGCGCTATAAATTATAAATAGTAGGGGTCCTAGAATTGACCCTTGTGGTACTCCTCGGTTCACTGGTTTATCGGGGGACTTAAGTGTGGTACCATCTTCTCTTCTAATCTGAACATACTGAGACCTGTTACTCAAGTAGCTATTAAACCACTTCAGAGTGTTTGTATCAGCCCCGTAATATGACAGCTTAGAAAGTAGTAGCGGTATATTTAACGCGTCAAAAGCTCTTGAGAAGTCAAGCAGAACCAATACGGATGCCATTCCCTGGTCCTGGTCAGCAATAATATTATCCACTACATCTAACAGAGCAGTGGTTGTGCCTCTGCCTTTACGAAAACCAGACTGTACATCAGGTAAAACATTATGATGCTCAACATAGTAACTTAGTTGATTATAAACAACTTTTTCAAGTACCTTTGATAGTACAGGGAGAACACTGATAGGCCTAAGATCATTCACTGTAGTTGGATTAGGTATTTTAGGAAGAGGATTTACTGAAGCAATTTTCCAGGTAGAAGGAAATACAGAAGAAACGATAGACTTATTTATGATTGCAGTTATTAGAGGCAAGGTATATGGTAAGGTTAATAGTATCATATCCATTGAAAGACCATCAACACCAACAGCGTTAGTTTTAATAGACAGAAGAATTTTAGCGATATCATCTTCGTCAACAGGCTGCAGGGAAAATAAAGCATCATTAAATTTATTAAATTCAAAATATGTAAGCATTGAAATTGGAACAGAATTAGTGCCTGGAACATTCAAGAAATGGTTATTTATTACGGCAGGGTCATTTAAGTAGTCAGGAAGATAATTGTTGCTATCTGAGGTGGGGAGGACATCTTGTTTGATATTCTTCCATAATTGTTTTTCCCTGTGTTCATTATTTATTCGAAAATTGTAGTAAGCACGTGTTTCATTATATATGCTCTTATTAACTAATGATTTTAGTTCCTTATAATATTGTTTGTGAACCTCTAGTTTTGTTTTACGATATTTGTTATGGGCAGCATTCCGGTGGTCCATCATAATCCTGATAGTATCTGTAATCCATGGTGCAGGTTTATTTTTGATAGTGATTGTTTTAATCGGCGCATGTACGTCAAGTAAGCTCGTAACAATGTTAGTGAAAACTTCTACCATTACGTCAACAGAAGTCGCATCAAAGAAATGGCTCCAGTCAACATTTAAAATGTCTTTATCAAATTGTTTACGGTCAATATTTTTAAGAGGTCTGTATATAATAGTTTTAGGATGTATCTTTTCTTTTTTAATATTAAGCATAGCAGTAATAAAGGCGTGCCCAACAGATGATGTGATATTATTAACTTTAACATTCCGAATACGGCAGTCACTACATATTAAATCAATGAGTGTTTCAGAACTGTTTGTAAAATGGGTTGCGGAAGATACAAATTGAGTCATTCCCGTATAACCAAGAAACTCGCAGAGCTTTTTGGTTATTCCATTATTAGTATCCAGTAAATTAACATTAAAGTCTCCCAAAATTACTATTCCTTCAAAGCTCGAAAAATGTGCTACCGAATCCGTAAGAGCATCAAGAAATGTATCTATTTTAACCCAATCAGGTCGGTAAGCAGTTCCAATGGCAATACGAGATCCATTAACAGTGAGAGATAACCACATTTGTTCAATCTCAGCATCAGGATGCTCAACCTGCTGTGCACGAATTCCACGCCTCACATAAAAGCCCACCCCTCCGCCCTTCTTACGACTAAAGTGTAAAGGTCTTGGGTTGTGTATAAATTTGTAACCGGGTATTTTTGGGGCTCGTGCTTCTTCCCCCCTTTTTATAAATGTTTCATTTATAGCTACTAAGTCATTCTTAAAATTATGCATGTCCATTATAAAATCATTGTGCCCAGTATTTAAAGATCCTGCATTATATAGACCTAACGAATAAAATTTAGACTTAGAAACCATTATTATGTAAGTCATATGGATATGAGCTTTCAATAAGAAGAACTCTAGAAAGATTCAGAATTGTGGTGAACCGTATGAATTGATAAATGGGAGTATAATATGGAAACCGTAATATTGTTAAATTATGTTCAAAGTAAATTAAAATAACTAGTAAATAATTGTTAGAGTAAATGTAACTGAAATTATAAGAAATTTTAAAATTTACGATTATAAATTTAAGCATTAGGTACTGCAGCATCACAAAAACAGACATGAAAGTGAAAAAATACATCATCAAAACAGTGCAATATTTAGACACACATAGGGTCCTAATCATAACAGATGTTAACTCTAAAATGGCAAATCCAGGTATACACAAAATGAAAATATTTATAAAAAGCAAATCTACTTGAAGTGCTAGCATTAAAACTATGAACTTAGATAAAGCTTGAGTGGTAGACCATTTAAAGTCCAGGTTTTTGACTACAAGCACTAACTGCTGCAGCTCCAAAAACACGAATCAGATCAGCCTCAGAACGCAGGCGGTGACGCGGAGAGTCGTCACTCTGATGCTGGCGGGCGAACACACGTCCGTCCTTTGTCCAGACAAACCTCCATTTAAGGTGTGATCCAATTTCTCGGGCCCTTAGAAACAGCTGCCTGTTTTCACGAGTCAAACGCTCATTGATATAAAAGCGTCGTGCTTCTCCGTTTAGGCCTGCATCAGCGGTGGTGACGCCACGACGCACACGCGCAGCTCGCAGTAAGTTGTCGCGTACTGCACGGCGCACAAGTCATACGGCAATTGGTCTGGCACGCGGCCGCCCTGTTCGCTCATCATGCACTGCGCCGACCCGGTCAGCACTGACGATATCTGTCTCACTAAGCGCAATCCCAAGTTTGAGAGCAAGGGTAGTAACAACGTGGACAACCGATTCGCCTTTGTCTTCGGGAACACCCACAATGTCAACATCATTGACCAAAGCCTGTTGTTCAGCTTGTCTCATATGGTCCTCTAATCTGTGTACCACCTCACGAAGGTGCCCGTTTTCTGCCTGTAGGCCAGCAATAACATTATTCTTCTCTGCGATTGTAGACTTCAGACTCTCGAGTTGTGTGTCGATGGCTGTAAAAGAAACCTGAAGACCGCCGAGTACATCATTGACGCTCTGAAGTTGCTTCTGAACTGCTACCGCCACAGACTCAGCGACAGCTTTTGCTATTTCGCTTTTGATGAGAGAACGTAAGTTATCTTTGTTCAGGCACCATTCTTCTTCATTATCCGGCGCACCTGTAGTAGCAGGTCTTCGTTTGGTGACATTACAGTCATCAACACTTTCACCAACAGGCGGTGCAGTAGCAGATCGAACCGGAGTATTCGAGTTGTCCCCCTTTCGTTCCTTAGTCTTGCATTCTGGACACTTCCAGGAGTCCTTAAGTGCCTGTTTCATCGAGGTGTACGATCGCTGCGTAACATTTGCGCACTCTAAATCATAGCAGTTTTCGCAAAAGGAGCATTTGAAGTAGTCCTTAGCAGTGATAGCCTTCATGCAGCCACGACAAGCCTTTTTCTTAAAATCGCTCATGTTTAAAATCCAAATAAAACTATAAATGTGCAAAAATAAAAAGCAAAAAGTGGGATCTGCAGAGGTTCGAACCCTAAGAGAACGCTATCAGAAGGATAGCGAACTGTACAAGTAAAGGTTCAGTCCACTCCGCTACCAAGGCACTTGACGCTGCGGACGAAATTAGCCAAGCTATGAAGAAATGATTGGTTTGTTGAAAATGAACGAGCAAAGTAGGCGAGAGAACCGGTTCCGCAGCAAACGGCAGCCAACTCACTGTCTTCTGTTCACTTTATGCGTAGTCATTCGACGTAATATCACTTGTATCTTCGTTATTATGCACAATACGTGTTTTTATTTTCCACCACTTGAAAGATATTGTCGTTTGGATTATACAGATGTAATTTTTTGCCAAGTTAATAACTTTTAACTAGATTTATAGATTTTTGAAATAAGGAGCAAAATGACACACGACTTGTTCTCACAAGGTCCAGCGACCGTCCTCGCATTGTTGTAGGAAAGAAGACATCTCTGTTAAATTATTGCTCCGATTTAGAAAAGTCTACTATGATACAAAATACGAAAAATCTGTTGCAGATGGCGAATCTCACGATACGAACAACAAAAATAGCTCTAAGTTACCTATTTCTTCAAACATTGCATTTATCCATTATGTATTTTTATTTTTCAGAGTAAAGCTCTAGTATTCAAACTCAGAATAGGTACATCTACTTACGGTGAAACCATCGCCTCCATCTGCCAAGAAGCTTGGCATGACTATGTTGTAACTAACTTCAGGTTCCAAGGGAGCTGCAGAGCCGTCATCTAACAATACTTTGACCGATGTTATGCGGCTACCTTCAGGTTGTGAAATGTTGTAAGCTACTTTGAGACCTGAGGGAAAGAAATAGAACTGCTTGTAAGTCTAAACTAGAATTTCTGCGCCATTAATAGAACAGCAGACGTCGCGTCGTGAGCCTAGTATACAACAATTATTATATCTATGAATGAAGTTATTTTAGGCAAAATGATATAAAATGTTTAATAATTAAAAACATGACAGGAAAATATAAATTGTAGTTATAAAGTCATTTTAAATAACTTTATACCTACATGCTAGTTTAAAATCGATTTTTTTATGTCAGACAAAATCCTTAATGCACATACCTATTAAATATTTAATTATTGAAGTTTTACAACAATAACACAAAAAATAATGAAAAACAAATCGCACTAATATTATAAATGCAAAAGTTTGGATGGATTTTTGTTGCATCACGCCAAAATTACTAAGCGGGTTCTGTTGATTTGGAATAGAAGTATTTATCACCTAATTAACCAGACATGGATCAATTGAGCTACCTTTAGACTGTTTGCAACCGTCTGCAGTTAGCTCAATGGTTTCAATTGTATATACTAGTTGTAGGTATTTTTTTCTATTCCTTGATTGTAAGAATAAATATAAATAATAAATAAATAATGCTGGACAATCCACACAGCACCATCTAGCCCTAAAGTAAACTACTTAAAGCTTGTGTTATGGGTACTAGATAAGTGATATATTTATTACATTAAATACATAGATAGATATTTTTTCCGTTGGTCTGGGTGTTAATATAAATTATTAACACCCAGACCAACGGAACGAATTTCGGCAGATCGTACACAAAATTTGTTCCGAAGCGGGAATCGAACCCGCAACCTCCTGCGTCGCAGGCGGACCTTCGCCCACCGCGTCACATCGGTCGTCTACCAAATACTTTACCTGCAACCTGCAACACCCAGGGTCCTTTAAAGGGGTCGTAGCCCCAAGCGTCCTGTCACTTTGTTAACCACTTAATTACCCAGAGCATACAAAATTCTTTACCTGCAACCTGCAACACCCAGGGTCCTTTGAAGGGGTCGTAGGCCCAGGCGTCGCTGACGCTTCTTTCCAGAGCTTCTAGAACATACTTCCCTTGCAGCTCAAACACCTGCACTTTAGTGCTGTACGGCAGTAGCTCGAATACTTCTCCTTGGGTTACATCTGGAAATTTGTTTTGCATGAAATTAAATTTAAATAAATAAATAATAAATAAATAAATAATGCTGAACAATCCACACAGCACCATCTAGCCCCAAAGTAAGCTACTCAAAGCTTGTGTTATGGGTACTAGATAACTGATATATTTAATACATTATATACATAGATAGATATTTTTATTATACATATTAAACACCCAGACCAACGAAACAAATTTCTGCAGATCGTGCACAAATTTGTTCCGAGGCGGGAATCGAACCCGCAACCTCCTGCGTCGCAGGCGGACATTCGCCCACCGCGCCACATCGGTTACACACACAAATTTAATTTAGTTTATTGTATTGTTGGAACTGTACAAAAAAGGTTTTAAAAGCTAGGTGAAGTAACAGTTGATCCATTACCTAATAAGGACGTACGTTAAAGCTATTAGTTGTAAAAAGGCTTACTATAAAATATCTGATTAGGTAAGATGATAAGAAAGTTTGAGACGAGTTTTGCTCCAACTCGAAAACTAACAACCTAACAACGTAAAGGTTTCTTGTTCGTTTCTTTACTTTACCAAAAAACAGTTTGAAGTGAACAAAAATCAAAGTAGGCACTTTATTTCCTAGTTTTTATTATTTACAACATGTATTTTATGACGTGTCCAAGAGCCATGTAAGGTCTAAAGGAAATAAAGCAGTTTGAGTTTGAATATCACTACATAGTATGAAACAAAGTCGCTTTTTCTGTCCCTATATCCCTATGTCCCTTTGAACAGCGGATTTTGATGTGTTTTTTTAATAGATAGAGTGATTCAAGAGGAAGGTTTATATGTATAATAAACCGTGCGAAGCCAGGGCGGGTCGCTAGTTTATTTTATATAGGGTAGCGAGATGGGCAGACGATAACATGAAAATCGCGGGGCGAAACTGGATGAGACTGGCGCAGGACCAAAAGTTTGGTGGCCTATACCCAGCAGTGAGTGAAATGATGATGATGATGGTTATTAATTGGTCAAATTCATAATACTGTTTTGCGAAAATTGAAGTTTTACATGAAACGAAATTTATTATTCTTGAAACTGTGTACAAAAAAGGTCATAAAATCTAGGTGAAACAACAGTTTATCCAGTTATTATCCAGTTTATATTTTTTACAGGCGTACATTATTTACTCATGTAACAATCTTTTTATTCTAAAGCCATTGAATACGGGATATTTACCATAATTTGATTTCATCAATGACTTTAGTGTTAAAAACCATGATAGTTTTAAAAGTTATATCTTATTTATTGATCATTTTAGGATCATTCATAAATCATGTAATGATTAGGTATTTATGAACTTTTTTACTGTCATTTTTAAATTTAATTAATTTTAATTAATTTTTAAATTAATAATATCTTTTGAATTGAATTGTCTAATTTGAATATTTCAAAAAGTAAACTATAGGTGCACAGCGGGCGAAAGTCCGCCTGCAACGCAGAAGGTAGCAGGTTCGATTCCCGCCTAAGGACAAATATATCTACGATCTGCAGATTCAGGGGATTTCAGGGTGTTCTGTTTGTTCTATGAATAATAAAAATAAAAATAATCTAAGTGTATAATTTGTTAAGTAGTTATTTCGTTATCAAGTAACCATAAAACGAGCTCTGCTTAGCTAGGATCTAGGTGATGTTGTGTGAATTGTTGAGCATTATTTATTTAGTTATACTTTTGTACAATTTCATACTAAATGGCACTTATTCACTGCTGAAATACTTTCTTTAGGTTCATCATCATCATCATCATCAGCCTACATTAGTCCACTGCTGGACATAGGCCTCCCCTAATGAGCGCCATAGCGCCCTGTCTTCAGTTCTTTAGGTTAATAAATTTAAATTCGAAAAGGTTCTAAATACAGCTAAATACCTAGTATTTACTTACTTCCATCTGTAATAGTCGATTTAATGTTTCCTCTTTGTATAAATGACAAGTAATTCCCATTGTTTGTATTTTCTTTTGCCTGAGGACAAAAAATAATTCATTTACCTATGTAGTTAGTGTATGTTAGTAGTGTCTGTGCAGTCCAGCTATTTGTGCGAATAGAATAGAGATAGGATTTCGCCTTCACAGGAGCGAAACAGAGTATAAGTTTTTGTAAAGCCGTAAACGAAAAAATAACGCCCTTTCTTTAAAAAAATATAATACCGTTTAAACTAAAAATGTCAGAACATTGCAAAGCATTTATTTTGAAAGAGTATAAATAACCAATTTTTCGTAAATAACCAATAATTATATTTATTTTTTTGTAAATAACCAATTTTACAATTTTAATTTTTTTTACTAAACACCCTATAATTATAAAAATGACACGAATTTAAAAACATCTCCTGAAGAGGCAGTGTTTTATTTTATTTTTCTAATTTTGGGTGTTTTCGAGATAAGCCGTTGTTGTCGCATAGAGGCAAAATAAAATCACAAGGTACGCGATAATAACACGACAAATAATCGTTATTACGTTAACAAAACGCAGAAGTTTTAGATACTTATATGTATATACATAATTGTGAAGTGGACTTACATAATCCACCATGCCATCAACTATAAGGTTACCCAGGGCACACTCCCCGTACACACAGTCTTGGAAAAGCAGCATGGTTTCTGATTCACCCAGTACCGTGTTCATAGCCTCTTGGACCTTTATGGCGTATGGTTCCAATCTCTGCTTGATTTCTTTGTCTGTGAAACAAATGACATTTTTTTATCTACTAGCGACCAGCCCCGGCTTCGTACGGTTTTATTATACATATAAACCTTCCTCTTCAATCACTATCATAACACTATCTACCGCATCCAAATCCGTTGCGTTGTTTTAAAGATTTAAGCATACATAGGGACATAAGGACAAAGAAACCCACATTGTTTTATACGCTGTGGTGATGATTGTCAAGTATTTGAGGTTTTTACAAAAACTCTTCGATCAAATATAGGTTGCAACTTTATATAACGGCATAACGCACAAAAACGGCTAGAGTTTAATACACCTTTCTACCAAGTGATATGAGATATACTTCTTAGGGATAACACTAAAAATAAACAAAACCATGTCAATTTGAATTATAATCAACCTTATTGCAATTAACAAAAAATATAAATATAATAAATGATTTTTAAATACCTTCTTCAATAGAGCGATTTAAGAAGATGGCATTCCCGTCCCATTTAACGAAATCGCCTTTATAGTCGAAGTAAACTGAAAGATTGCCCATATACTTTGTAAACGCTGACGATTGCACTATCAACACCTGCAAATGAATGAAGTAACAATTAGAATAGAAGAAGAAAATAAATAATAATTCGGGACAGTCCACACATCATAATCTAACCCCAAGCTAAGCAGAGCTTGTGTTATGGGTACTAGATAACTGATGAATGATATTGTGTGATATAACTTAATACAAAACATTACATAGATAGATAAAACAATCTCGTATTAACAAAGAAAATTACAATCAAGGGATAGAAACAAATTAGAACTAGTATTTACAATCGGAACAATTGAGCTAACTGCAGATGGTTGTAAACAGTCTAGAGTCTAGCTGTATCCTGTTGAATCATATGAAAGACTACACATAGACCCGAGGCGGTGGCGGTGCGGTACCAATAAGATTCAACCGCACGACTTCGCCTCCGGCCCGGCCACGGATTCTGTGTCTGCCTTATACTTCAATACCAGCCAGAAGCGACCAAGACGGGTATAAATTCAGTTTGAAAGGCAGTGGTTCATACCAAAAATCACGGATTTATCTTAGTTACAGATATATCACATAATATCACACTTAGGTATATTATAAACTAGCGACCCGCCCCGGCTTCGCACGGTTGTATTATAAGTATATAAACCTTCCTCTTGAATCACTCTATCTATTAAAAAAAACCGCATCAAAATCGTTTGCGTATTTTTAAAGATTTAAACATTCAAAGGGACATAAGGACATAGGGACAGAAAAAGCAACTTTGTTTTATACTATGTAGTGATGCGAAATTTTGGATGAATGGGTGTTTGTTACCTTTTCACGCCAAAACTACAGAACTAAAAGGATCAAGCTGAAATATATGTATAAGAACTGTCTACTTGTTTTAATGTTGTCCGATATAAATGAATTTATTAATTTCTATTATTTACCTTATGTTTCCTACGTCCAGAGGTTTCCACAAAAGTAGGGTAACTTCCTCCGACGGGCTCACCCGAGGGGGCATCCCCGTTCCAAAGGAGAGTGTGAGTGTGTCCTCCCACTATAATGTCTACATTCTCCCCATATTCACGAGCAATCTCCCTGAAAACAATAAAAACATCCGTCAAGTACGAGATGACTCGCGTTTTCATACTTTTAATAATTCATCATCATCGATTTCGCCCACTGCTGGGTCTCCAATCTAGGCCTCCAATCTTTTATGCTATTCCTCACGGTCCTTTTGACAATTCATTGTAATTATTTATTTTATATTATAAAAATGGGAAGCAGCCTATAGGTTTTGTTTCGAAAATTCAAAAATATGCAGACATAAAAAATTTTAACTTATTGCGCTGGCGTTGATTTAGAAGCCTGATTTTCTTATTTGTTTTTGTGTCCCTAAACATAAGTGAACAAAAGAAGACAAGTAATCCCCTAAATAGTGGACGTTCAGTTTCAAAATACGTAGACAATCGAGGACAAATCAGTCCATTCATATTGGTTGACTTTACACGACCTAACGGTAAACTAATAAATCATAGCGGCCCGTGACTCAATTGTTCTCAAGTGAGTAATCGCCGACTTCCCATGTCAGTTTAAACAATGGACGATCAGAATCAGATACAGAGTGATTTGGCTTCATGTTAGGTCTGTTGAACCATGATAAAGTTTTGGAACGTTTGTTACCTCTGCTATCAACCCTTTGGGTATACTTTGCTGGTAATGAGTTTGCGGGTTCGAATCCTGTTTCGACAAAATCTTGGATGACATATTGACGTTAATAATATCTACATAGTATAAAACAAAATCGCTTTCTCTGTCCCTATGTATGCTTGGATTGATCTTTAAAACCACGCAACGGATTTTGATGCGGTTTTTTTAATAGATAGAGTGATTCAAGAGGAAGGTTTATACGTATAATAAAACCGTGCGAAGCCGGGGCGGGTCGCTAGTATAATACTAAAAGCCAAAAAAATATAGAAGAAGTATGTAACTATAATTATGGCCGACAATCTATTCGAAGGTCAGAAAACACATTTACTCTATCTTGAAAATACGTGAGTATAGTGGAGAAGGGAATGATTCCCTGTGAAATGTCAGACACACAAATTCTCATAAAGATGCTATATTTAAATTTCATTCCTCAATTTGAACCACTTATATAACTAGCGACCAGCCCCGGCTTCGCACGGTTTTATTATACTTATAAATCTTCCTCTTGAATCACTCTATCTATTAAAAAAAGCGCATCAAAATCCGTTGCATAGTTTTAAAGATTTAAGCCTACAAAGGGAAATAGGGACATAGGGACAAAGAAAGTGACTTTGTTTTATACTATGTAGTGATTTGACGAGCCCAATAGTGTAAGGTAAGGAAATAATGCACTTTGAGTATGAGTGGCGCTGTATACGCAAGACATATGTCCAGGGTCTCAATAGTGCCATTCAAAGATGTTTTCCGAACGTAGTAATGCTAGAATCTTTGGTGCCATTCAATCAAGATGACAAATCACGTTTGTGCATTTGCTATTCTACTATTTTTTGTGCTTGAAGAGACTTTCATAATTATAATGTCAAATTGGTAGTCATAAACGTAATCGTCACAACTATGCATGAATCTCTTAATGTTTGTGGTAGCAGAATACCAAAAAGAGTTTAACACTGACATTTTTACACGATACTATTTAAATGGTGAAGCAATTGTAGTGGAATTTGGGCCCAGTAGTAGACGTTTAGTGGGCTATGATGATGACGAAAGCTATCTAAATGTATGAGTATGGTTTCTCAAATACTTACTTATCAACGTCATATCCACAGTGGGAAAGTACTACGATGATATCAACTCCAAATTCAGTTAGAAACATGGCCTCTCTTTTCATCGCTTCGCCGGGGTTAGTGAATATTACTTTTCCAGGGGACGCCAGTTGCTGAAAATGCAGAGGATTGATAATAAGTAATTGAAATACTAGATTATAAGGAGCATTATTGACATTTTTGCTATATCTGGGAACTGAAGCTATCTAAAATAAGATTCCATTTGCCATCAGATTGTTACAAGAACATCACTAACTTAAAAAGATTAAAGTACGTATCTACATTGAGTAAGTGATATACATATAGAGTAGTAACATAATTAGAGAAAACAGGTAGCAAAAAATAGTGAATGGATCGGGCAGACATATCAAGGAAACGTAGTTATAGACCTGGCATAAAAATATATTACTAGTAGCTCAACCGATCCATATCAAATCAGTCGGAAGAGTCCCCATTACCATGCAACGCTGATGCTCTGCGCCAGATACTCACCAGCTCTCGGGTCACGTGTCGCATCGACCAGACACTCAGATATTTTTTTTAAAAACCCAGAGAGCCTCGGTACCCCACGGACCTAGGGTCTCGACTCCAAGGGGAGCAATTGCATCAACTCTGTCGAGACCTGCAAATTGCGCCTCTTGAGATCCTCAGCCAACTCAATGTATTGTCTCACCTCAGTATCAGTAGTAATAAGTCCAATAATCCCGATCTTTCGTCCCTTTCTTGTAACCACCACGTATGGCTGGTAAAGTCCTTGTAGAGACGGTTCGAAGGTCGTGTCCATGTTGGCAGCTATCACTGGTGCTTTGAGAGCCTTGAGATAAGGCGATAGGCCTTCAGGACCGTCGTCGAACTCATGGTTGCCTAGAGCCTGAAAACGGAAAGAATAAAACATATAATAACATACTATTTTGTTGGACCATTGTGAAAAAATATTTTTGATTTTGGTTTCACCTATTATGCCTCAAATGGCAATATATTGCCTAAAATGTTCTTTTTTCATTTAGGCTAGTAATTTTATAATTAAAGATGGGTAATTCCATCTCTTTGTAATTGATTGAACCATATCTTAACATCTGAACATCGATTGCGTAGTTTCTCTTCAAAACCTAAAGATGGCGTTGCTAAACATTTTGGCAATGAAATGCCAGATAATTTAGGTACCTATACCGGAGAAGTGTGCCTTAGATCGTTAATCATTACCAGCAGTTCTCGACCAATTTTATTGTCAAGGGTAGGTAATTCAAGAGTAGTTTCAACGATTACAAAATAAATCGTCGTGCTATCTTCACAGGAAGACAAGAGTCAAGTTCACGCTTCGTTACACACTAAGAGTCTTAGTTAACAATGGATCATCGTTTCCATTGCCATGGTCATATTGCATCCGCCTTAACGTTTTATTGATGTAACTTTTATAGATAGTACTATCTTCGGATTTCAGATTATTTCTTATGTAAGACGTGTCACGTTCGTGGCATTCGATTTCTAATATAGAAAAACTCATACGATCTTTTATCTAAAATATCACTTGACTTTTGAAACGCAGTAGACAATTGTGTATTCGATTATCTTTTGCTCTATCGTCTAAGAGTCGACGTTTTTTTGGCTGCGATAACGAAGATATGCTGCAATAATGGTTCTCGGTTTTTTCTATGTATCATTAAAATCTATAATTATTGTAAGTATATCAGTCATCTAATACCCATAACACAAACTCTGCTTAGCTTGGGGCTAGATGATGCTGTGTGATTTGTTATTATTATTTATTTATAAGACATGGCAATGATATTAAGGGCCACGCACGTCACACACAAATAATCTAACGATTATATTTTAATTTACGTTTAGTTTTCACACAATATTCAAAGTCAATTCAAGTCAAAGTTCATCGCACGAAAACGCCTCATCCGAAAGTTAGCAAAGAACCTACACGTTGTGTTTTGCAAAGAAATGGTGCTATGGCGCTCATTAGGGGAGGCCCATATGTAACAGTGGTCTTTGATGATGAATGTTCGAATAAGATTAAAAATGTCCTGCGCCTGGTGGGATGACAATCTGCGAAAGACTGCATGCAGATGCTAGATGCGCAAGTTGAAGATGGGCGCTATGGCGCTCATTAGGGGAGGCCTATGTCCAGCTATAGACTAATATAGACTGATGATGAATAATAAATAATCTTACATGAGCATCATGATGCAGTCGATCCAAGAACACCTGTACCAGGTGGGTTGAAGATCTGCCAAAGAGTAGATGCTGGATGCGGCAAGCTGCAGACAGGGCGCTATGGCGCTCATTAGGGACGGCTTATGTCCAGCCCTAGACTAATATAGGATGATGACGATGAAAAATCTTACATGAGCATCATGAGGCAGAAGATTCAAGAACTCCTGCGCCTGTTGGCATAACGATCTGCGAAAGACTGCAGAGAGATGCTAGATGCGGCAAGAGGCCTCCCCTAATGATCGCCATAGCGCCCTATGTCCATTTTCCAGCCGTAGACTAATATAGAATGATGATGAATAATCTTACATGAGAATCACGAGGCAGTAGATTCAAAAACTCCTGTATAACTCCTGTACCAGTTGGGTTGAATATCTGCCAATGAGTAGATGCTAGTTGCGGGTAGCTGAAGAAAGAGCGCTAGGGCGCTCGTATGGGGAGATTAATATAGGCTGATGATGATGAAGAATCTTACATGAGCATCATGAGGCAGTAGATTCATGAACTCCTGCGTCACATTCCACTTGAGCAGCGTGTACCAATACGTCCCCTGGAAGCTGTCCCCTGCGTTCAAGAGAAGAGCGTCTGGTTTCTCCCGCAGCAGTGTTTCCACCTCGTGGTAGAGGCGCGGGAAACCACCAAGGCAGGAGTCGTTGTTGAAGCGACATGTTGAGGTTAGGAGGGACGTTTCCTCGAATCTGGAGGAAGTGGTTAATAGGTTAGGTTTTACCATAATTATTCTCAAAAACGATAAAGTCACACATGATATCTAATAGTTAGGTATTTAGTTTTGTATATAATGAAAATGATGTAAGTACACATTTCAGATTAGAATTAACAATCTTGTACTTATCTAACTTCGACGACCGATGTGGCGTGGCGAGCGAAGGAACGCAGGAAGTTGCGGGTTCGATTCTCGTCCAGGAACAAAACTTTATACGAACTGCAAACACAGGTTCTGAGTTTTTTCTATGTTTTATAAATAAAGGTGTATAATATAATGTTTAATTTGTAGATCTAATTTGTTTATGTTCTTTGTAATTATTTCCGTTATCTTAATTACCACGATAATTATCAATGTAAACTGAAGACACAAATCTAAAAATAAACAACTTTGTATTCTGACGAATACTTGTTGAGGTGGACCGAATCGCGATTGCACGAAATCATTATTTTTTGGGTTGTTAATATTACCGTTTTCTACAGGAAATAGAAATATTAATTTGAGTATTTTATCGACAATCGAACCCCTATTCCTATGAAGGCATGTTTAAAATAATAACATTCTTGTAGAATATGCAAAGAAATTATTAAAAGCCGGAATGAGATTTTGCGCCATCGCGAATTGAACAAGTATGTTTACAATTATACAAAAGACGTAAAACAAAAGTATTTTATAGGCACGAGTTATCATAATTGATATTCATAAGCAGGAAAATAGCCTTGGCTCATTATTTACTTACCAAACTTACCAAAGTTGTGTGTTGTGGAAACCACTAGATCGTAGGTACCTACTAATATAATAAATGGGAAAGTCTGTGTGAATGTTTGTTATAAGTAATCTCCGTAACTACTTAAGTAGTATTAGTAAAATAACTTAAGTAATAGTAGTAGAATAAGACATAGGCTATTAAAATTTGGAAATTTTAACCAAGGGTGTTAAATAGGGTGCTAAAGTTTTAGTCCGGTCAAATTAGACTAAAAAATAGGGTTGAGTGAGTGTAAAAATTATTCTTAATTAGAAATATAATCAAAGAATAGAATCGATTTAAAATAGTGGTCAGCGTATTGAAGCTTCCAACTGGTAGGTATTCCATATAGATCAGTTGAGTGACCCCTAGACTATCTACAACCACCAATCTACTATACTTACCTACTATTTACTTTTAATCTAGTCCCAAATTTAACAAAGCTTGTTGTCTGGTTGAGATAACCGCTAAACTTATCAAACAATTTTATCATATGTATAAAGAAAACACCCAGAAGAAAAAAATCCCAAAACAAATTTACGCAGATCGAACATACGTTTGTCCCGAGGCGGGAATCAAAAACTGAATCGCCGAGGTCGTCAAAGAGGTTAATGTTAAAAAAAGGCTTTGTGTTTCAGGAACCTCTGAAATACAGTACATTTTTGACGAGTTTTTGATGCTCTACCTGAGCGTCAAAAATGTACAAAAAAAGCTTTCCGATTTTTTTTATAAAAGTCACAGTATAGTTGTTACGTTAGTTAGTTTTTAACGTAACAAACATACTTTTTTCGTTCTAACTAGATTTCAAAGTGTTCCTTCAGTGTAAAAATTATTTTTAAAGAGTAGACATAAAATTTTGAAATAATTTTCATTCCAAAGACTAAAGGGTGGTATCATTTTAAAGGTCTATAAAATCCTGACTGAATATTCTCAGCAACTTTTTATTTGATGGTCTTAGGACGAAAGAGGTAAGTATATTAACAAAAAAAAAGATTAAATATGTAGGTAATCCTACGTAGTGTGGGACACCCTCCGGCCAGCTGGGATGACGATCTTAAAAAGAGTGCTAGCAGATGCTGTATGCGGTAGGCTGAAGAAAGGACGCTATGGCCCTCATTAGGGGAGGCATATGTCCAGCAGCGGTCTAATATAGGTTGATGATCATGATGATGTAATCCTACGCGGACGAAGTCGGGAGGTACCTATGCCTCGTTTATTATGTTATGAAATAGAAACAACAGACTTACCTAGCGTGAAAATCATTGTAGTGCACGATGTCCAATCGATACAATCCTTCAAATGGTAAAGCAAATCCTTTCACATAAACACTGTACACCAGAATACACAAAAAAATCTTCATAACCATTTTGTATATGACAGTCAATAGTTTTAAATCCACTGAATAATATAAGAAATAAGATTACTTTAAAATCTGTCTATGAACAAGGCACTTTCAAGGAAGTAGATAAAACAATTTTAGTTGAACGAATTTGCCCCAAAAACAATATTTCCTTCACAGGACATTTTAATATTCAAGTAGAGTAGAAAAAATTCAGTGAATTGCCACTACGAGCACAGTAATAACTAAATTAACCTTAAAGGAAAACGCCTCTATCAGTGTCTCAATTTTAAACACATTTTTCACGGTTGCTCAAACACGACCTACTCTGGGCAAGGCTGAATTACTACTGAAGGATAACTCATGAACAATGCTTACCTTCTACTATCTATTAGGTGTCGATTCGTACTGCGATAACTAAACTAATTGTTTACCTAACCAAAAATGATGCTATCCTTTGTTTCGAAGGTAAAGCATATGTTCACCCTTACTTCTACGAATAATAATATCAAGTCTAGGCTTTAGGAGTTAAGGCTGTGCTTTATATGTCAGTCAGTCAGATCTTCTTTATAATGGTTATATATCTTACTATTGTAATAAATGGGAAAGTCTGTGTGACTGTTATAAGTAATCTCCGTAACTACTTAAGTTATTTAGATGAAATTTGGTACGTAGATAGCTGACGACCTAAAATAACACATAAGATATTAAAATTTGGAAATTTTAACCTCTGAGGGGGTTAGATAGGGTGGTAAAGTTTGTATGGAACATATTTTTTCCATGGTTCGATTCATTCAAAACTCGGTATAAATAAACTATGGAGTGATGAATTAAATACGTATTTTTATTTTTACACAATAACCCCTAGGGGATGGGCAATAAATTTCGGAAATTTGTACGAAAAAAAACTCAGGTTCGCGGGCGAAGCCGCGGGGCGCATCTAGTGTGTTGATATAACTGCCAAGCTAATTGTACTGGGTTCCACTTTCACCTTGCCCCTATTATACTACTGGCACAGGTTCTGCCGAACAACCTGTATATTATGAGCGAGAAGACCGGTAATTCCCGCTTGGTTCATATGTATAAGACAAGTTTTGTTAATTATTGTTTTCATTTAATTGAAGTGTGCAATAAAGAATTGTCTATTGTATTCCGATAGCTGCGCGTCAACCGCGTTAAAGTTGATGAAAAGTAGCCTAAGTATGTTTTATACATAGACTAGCGACCCGCCCCGGCTTCGCGCGGTTTTTTTATAGGTCCGTATATACCTCATTCTTGAATCTCTATCTATTAAAAAAAGCGTATCGAAATCCGTTGCGTTTTTTTAAAGATTTAAGCATACATAGGGACAGAGAAAGCGACTTTGTTTTATACTATGTAGTGATACCTACTGCTAGTCTGCCATATTTTATGTAGGTACCCAAATCTCAAATTTGTTGAGGTTAGTTTAAGTACCAACAGAATACCAAGACACCAATGCCATACGTGTTTTCGTGATCGATGATTTGAATGAACAGTTTGTTTTAACAGCTGTTTAGGAAGACAATGGATTCTAGAAGTTAAAGATTTCCTGTATTTAATAACTTAACTTATAGAATTATTAATGGTAAAATAACATTACACAAAAATATGAAATTTAATGTCTATTCAATGAATAAATCTTAGTATAATTGACAACAAAGATAATTAAGATCACTGAAAAATAAATAGCAATGAGTAACATTAACTAATTTATGATAATATTTTTACAGGATAACACTAAAAGGCAAATACTATTATTATATGGTGAGAGTATAAATACATTCTTTAATTAATTAATAAGAATAATATTACAAAATGATGATGTAACAGCACTAAATATCTAAAATAAATTACACAAATGGTATGCACTGCGATGATGAGAGTTTAAATACATTGTTTAACGCGTTAATGTATCAATAATAATAATGTTACCAAATAATAATAACAACACTACATATACAAAATAAATTACATGTAACTATAATTACGGTCATATTATTAAATGACAAGAGTTTAAATACTTTGTTTTATTAAGTATTATCAATAACAAAATTACCAAATGATGATAAATGTGAACACTAAATATCCAAAATAAATTACTTAAATGGCTGACATAAACAAGTTCGTTAACAAGTTACAAAGAAACTAAAGTTGATACTTGTAATGATATAAAAACAGTCGTCTTAACAAAAAACTTGAAGGTAGGTACTTATTTTTTAGTGAATGCGATTCTGCCGTCTGTCCGAATGTTCAAAGGCGTATGTTTTTTGACATAAGCCTCGAATATATCGAAGTCCTTGCCCACGTCTTGGGGATTTACTTTGTTTTTAAACATCTGGAAAAAATATAACTACAGTAAAACAAAAAACAGTGAAACTAACTGACGCGTCAGACATTATTCTATCTTATATGATAATTATAGATCTCTTTTTTACAAAGAAAATTAAGAAAGGGGTCTGCCAAATAAATATACATCGAATGTTGTCCATCGATGTTAAAAGTCGAATTTTCTGACCGAATACAACTTTTTATACAACTTTCTACTATTTCTAAGCAGGCTGAAAAGAGCACTTCTCATGTGGTAGAACTAAGACTATTTAAATTTCATCTCGATCTGTTCAGTATTTTTTGCGTGAAAGAGGACAAAACATCCCTCCATTCATACAAACTTTCGCGTATATATATATATATGGATCTTACCGGATATCCCAACCAAAACCTTGGTCCGAGCACATGGTATGTCTGTTCGTCGTTCAAAGGATCTGTAGACTCTTTCCCGCCAACAAACACAGACGTCACTCGCTTGCCTTCTTGTAGATCCATGTTGTATGTAACTTGAATACCTTAGACATAAACATCCTTGTTAACCAAATTCAAATATAATAGTCATGATAATTTATAAATAGATGTGTTAATGTGTATTGTATCTGTACCTAGGTGCTACAAAAATTTTGTCCCACAGCTAACCCTTTATTATTAAGGAAGGACGCATTGTGTACTAGGGATAGATAACTCAAAAAATACTGGTCAGTTCTTGTTCTAATTTATAGGACTGGGATTCATCAATTAATGATTGCTCTGATAAAACAGTTAGTATACATTTTTGAGCAATCGCTATCCAGTCTACAGTACCGATTGCTTCGATAAAACTGTGAGTATACATTTTTAAGCAATCACTATTCAGTCTACAGTACCGATTGCTCCGATAAAACTGTGAGTATACATTTTTAAGCAATCACTATTCAGTCTACAGTACCGATTGCTCCGATCAAACTGTGAGTATACATTTTTAAGCAATCACTATTCAGTCTACAGTATCGATTGCTCCGATCAAACTGTGAGTATACATTTTTAAGCAATCGCTTTCCAGTCTACACTATCGATTGCTCCAATAAAACTGTATACATTTTCATAATAATTTATGTCGTATTATCACACAAATCACCCCATCACACTTAACACCAATAATAAATATACGAAAGTTTGGATGGATGGATGGATATTTGTTATCTTTTCCCACCAAAACTACTGAATGCATCGGGCGGAAATTAAAACATATTCATCAATTTTCAAGCGGGTAAAAAGGAATTATAAAGAATACCTATACAGAAAAATAAATTATGGTCTTCAAATCTTACCTGAAACCTGCAGCACCAAAGGTCCAGAAAACGGGTCAATAGAAGAGGCGTTACTGACGCTTATCTCAAGAGCTTCTCTTATCTGTTTCCCTTTCACTTCAAAATGCTGAATGCGGTCCGCATAAGGCAGTAATTCGAATATCACACCCTTAGTTATTTCTGGAAGCATTTGACGACATTAGTAAATTCATTCCTCGATCTTATAAGTAGTTTAGTTACAAAAAGGTTGCTTCATAGACTTACTTCCTTTATCTATATTTACTCGAATATTCCCTCTTTGATTGACTGCAATATATTGAATCTTTGAATCAACGTGATCTTTCGCCTGTAAAGAATGTCTCAGATTAGAAAAATCGACTTATGAAAATTTGAATGTAAATAATTAAACTTTACAAAATAATCTTTTTCATCTAAATGTGTGTTCATAGGTATATAGTTAATAGAAAATTATTGGATAAACTTCGATGTTTCCCCTGTTGCGCCGGAGCTAACGGTGCTAGAATCCGTAGGAAATCCAAAATAATATTAATACAACTTTTAAAACTATCACGGTTTTTAACACTAAAGTCATTGAATACGGGATATTTACCATGATTTGATTTCTTTTGAGTTTTCCGATATTTCGGCTCCGTTTCGAGCGCCATGATCTCGAAAGAACTGAGGTCACTGCGAGTGAGTTTTTATTGGCAGATATATCCATCTACCCTCATTTTTCGTCTTTTGCTACGAACGTTACCACTACCGTTACTTTAATATTAATACATTGAAATATATTATTTATATCAGAACAAGAACAAATAAATAATCTATCTCAGACCCACATATTCCACCATAGCGTCCGTGAGTACATCCCCAAGCGTACACTCCCCGAGCGCACAATCCTCAAAGCGCATCGCGTTTACATTCTCCCCAACTATCTGCTGCTCCGCTTGGTGGACAATAGACGCGAATGGCAGCAGTTTCTGCTTTACATCAGGATCTGAAATTTAAGGTTATAAAATCGAATAAGGATACGTTAAAACGGTACTTTTAACAGTTTAAACCAACTATAATTATAATAATGAGTTTATTATGGACACAGATTTTACAGCTTTGATTCGTTCCTTTTAAAGTTTTGATGCAATTTTTCTTATTTGCCCTATTTTCAATCCCCATGACATTGTCAATGAGACACTGCCCACTAGGGTGGAGCGAGATTTGTATTTTTACATTTGCACTTCTGAATACCTCTCAAAAGTTGCGTCTTGTTGCACAGGCAAGGAAAAAAAATAAAATAAAAATATTGCAACCCTTCTTCAGCCCTCTACTGCCCTTTGAATATTTCAAAATTATGAAAAAATGGGAGTGATTAATAAAAATCGTAACTAAACATTTAACTGTTTTTTTATGTTGAATACCATATTTTTGCATGTCTAAATATAAAATGAGTGTTATATAATAATTCCTATATCACTAGAAGCTTGTCATGAAGTCAAATTATACATATCAGAGACGCCGATTTTAAACAAAATTCAATGATTGGTATCAGTCGGTACGTAGCTTTGCAAATTGAACTGTTGAGGTTAGAATCACTCGAGTTACCTATTTTTTAAATAACCTTCATCTTATAAATTTATTTTAGTTGTTTTTTTCAGTAATCAATAAGATAAGCTATTAATTTCGTGGCTTAATGTGCTAAAGACAAAATAATGTCGAAAATAAGCACTCGAAGTGAAATAAACTGTTCTATTTATGGATATCCTTGTTTCAGTAGTAAATTAATACTACTAACGAAGGCTGATGGATTAAAACAAGTGTTGTTCATCAAAAAAACAGAGAAATGTCAGAAAAATGGTCAACAAGCCGCCATGCGAGTTTCGCAGGAAACATGAAAAAAATGCTCACTCGCGATGGTTGACAACAGCTGATAGCTATATTAAGACACCCTAGCCTTATTTGAAACTTATAAAACTAAGAGCTTCCAGCCTAATAAATATTATTATATACTATATTAAAAGCTTATGCTCCTATTTGGTATATATATAATATACGAAATTTTGCTTGTATGAACTATTCGTTCGGTGAATGTTCTTTGATTGATTACATAATTAAAATGTTTTGAGTACTGATGTACAGAAAATTGCAGACCGAGTTATTCAGAGAAACCTCTTTTTTTTGCACATCCAAAAAATCTGTTAGAAGCTATGCTTTACGATCAATAAATCAATATAATTTCAGAGAACTGGGTTTGAGGATTTCGGATTTTCCTTGTCACAATCAAGCTGTTGAAAATGTGTGAAAATGGTGACTGAGGCACTGATGACTGTTTCTGGTAAGAAAACCAGAGATGGATGCATTCCCGGTAAAATACAATCGCGAGCTATCGTTCGATACTGAAAAAATCAAAGCTAAAAAGTCAACCTAAATACTCACAATTTTATAATTTTTGATTAATTTTTTGATTGTTTGAAGAAGAGTATTTTTAAATGAAACTTTTGTTATTATAAAATTGACGTCTTATTTACACTATGCCACTAAAATAAATAGTTATTTATTGTTAGTTTCTGTAGAAGACAGGTTTTAAAAAGTTACGTAAATGAAAAAAATGACAAATTTCAAACGAAGGTAGAGGGCCAAAGAATATATTTAAAAAATAAAATAAAATTATACTTATTATTGTCTTCCCATTTTGCAACTTTTAGCAGGTATTCGAAATCGATTATGTAACTTTATTTTTTTTCCATACATTGACGCTCCACCCTACTGCCCACGTAACAGTAGAAATTAAATTATTTTGAATCACATTTATACCTAAAACACATTTGCTCCTAGATGACTTCTTTTGCACATGATAAGTTTTACTTTTACTTACTACTTACAGTTTTTTTTTAAGTTTGATTTTATTAATTTATTAAGTAAGCTGTAATTGTCGGCGAAAAAAACAAAGTTGTGTTCATACTTATCTAGTATAATATGATTTTATTAGTGAATGCCTATTATTAGCTTTCTGTGTCTATTTTAAATTCTATTGTAGTTAGTTAAGCTGATGGCAATAATCCGAATTAAATAAATAAATGTATTTCACGCAATAAATAATACTAATAATAAAACTTTACTAATTATAATACATAGTTATTAAGATGTATACATTACAAACCTTCGGGAATGGATCTATCGAGGAAAATAGCATTTCCCTCATGTTGAACGTAGTTCCCCTGGCCGTCGAAATAGACTGTCAGATTCCCCATGTATTTCGTGAATGCTGATGCTTGAACTATCAGTACCTGGTGACAAAATTTTAAAGTTAGCTTGTCAAAGTACAATGATTTTGCTTTGCTTTAAATTTTTTTAGACCGCAGGTGTTTGCCAAATCTAGTTAGTTAAACTATTTAACTGCATATAAAATTATATCTTAACCTTAGTTAGTGATGTTTGTTGTTATAATATGTGATTCCGCATTTTACTTATTGAAGCATCATGTTTACCTAAATTTATTCAATGAATCAGTTGCGAACTTTTTTTTAGTTGAAGTTTTCACGAGTCATTTTCCCGGTACCCCTAAAATAAGTGGATTGAAAATTTGAGAAATGGGATCATAAAAAAATTAACCATGATAGTAACTCAGAGCTAAACTCTCTATATTAGTTTAGTAGTATAATATATAGTTTATATAGTTAGTTTGTATAGTTATAGTCTCAGTGTAGCCCACTTGTGTTGAACTAACCTTGTTGTTCCCCTCCAGTATAGTAGGATAGGGCGCAGCCACCGGCTCGCCAGAGGGCGCCTCGCCGTTCCAGAGCAGCGAGCGAGTCTCCGGGCACTATCCCGACTACACACCCAGTGCAACCCACTTATAACTAACCTTGTTGTTCCCCTCCAGTATAGTAGGATAGGGCGCAGCCACCGGCTCGCCAGAGGGCGCCTCGCCGTTCCAGAGCAGCGAGCGAGTCTCCGGGCACTATCCCGACTACACACCCAGTGCAACCCACTTATAACTAACCTTGTTGTTCCCCTCCAGTATAGTAGGATAGGGCGCAGCCACCGGCTCGCCAGAGGGCGCCTCGCCGTTCCAGAGCAGCGAGCGAGTCTCCGGGCACTATCCCGACTACACACCCAGTGCAACCCACTTATAACTAACCTTGTTGTTCCCCTCCAGTATAGTAGGATAGGGCGCAGCCACCGGCTCGCCAGAGGGCGCCTCGCCGTTCCAGAGCAGCGAGCGAGTCTCCGGGCACTATCCCGACTACACACCCAGTGCAACCCACTTATAACTTTGTTGTTCCCCTCCAGTATAGTAGGATAGGGCGCCGCTACTGACTCGCCAGAGGGCGCCTCGCCGTTCCAGAGCAGCGAGCGAGTCTCCGGGCACTATCACGACTACGCACCCAGTGCCGCCCACTTGTCTTGTAACTAACCTTGTTATCCCCCTCCAGTATAGTAGGATAGGGCGCCGCTACCGGCTCGCCAGAGGGCGCCTTGCCGTTCCAGAGCAGCGAGCGAGTCTCCGGGCACTATCACTACTACACACCCAGTGTAGCCCACTTGTCTTGTAACTAACCTTGTTGTTCCCCTCCAGTATAGTAGGATAGGGCGCCGCTACCGGCTCGCCAGAGGGCGCCGCGCCGTTCCAGAGCAGCGAGCGAGTCTCCGGGCACTATCACGACTACGCACCCAGTGCAGCGCACTTGTCTTGTAACTAACCTTGTTATCCCCCTCCAGTATAGTAGGATAGGGCGCCGCTACCGGCTCGCCAGAGGGCGCCTTGCCGTTCCAGAGCAGCGAGCGAGTCTCCGGGCACTATCACTACTACACATCCAGTGTAGCCCACTTGTCTTGTAACTAACCTTGTTGCTCCCCTCCAGTATAGTAGGATAGGGCGCAGCTACGGGCTCGCCTGAGGGCGCCTTGCCGTTCCAGAGTAGCGAGTGGGTATGGCCGCCGACTATCAAGTCTATAAGACCCGAGTGTTCTTTAGCCAATTGTCTGAAAAGTAAAAGTCTCTTTCATTAACTTCACTATCACTACATAGTATAAAACGAAGTCGCTTTTTCTGTCCCTATATCCTTATGTCCCTTTGACTGTTTAAATCTTTAAAACTACGAAACGGATTTTGATGCGGTTTTTTTTAATAGATACAGTGATTCAAGACGAAGGTTTATACGTATAATAAAACCGTGCAAAGCCGGGGCGGGTCGCTAGTTAACTATAAAAACTGCATAGGGAAGACAAAAATTGCAACTGGAAGATAACTCTTTGTAAGGTTAAGCTGTCCTTGATTATTTGACAATTGTAGATTTTTTTATAACTTTACATAGAAAACACTCGGAACAATTATCTGTAGATCTTACATTTTTCCCGAGCCGGGAATCGAACCCGCAACCTCCTGCGTCGCAGAAGAACACAGATACTCGCTTCAAGCTCGTCTGAAACCTTTTATGGATTGAGGGTTAAAATTCTTACCTATCAACATCCAATCCACAATGAGACAATACAATAACAATATCAATTCCCATCTCCTTCAAAGCCATTGCTTCTCTCCTTGTGGCTTCACCAGCACTTGTTATAATAACTTTACCGATGTCCAAAAACATCTGAAACAGAGTTATATTTAGTCCTATCGAGTATCGACACTATTATGTTAGACTTATTTATAGACTTGAACCGCTAACATGAGCATAACAAACTTTTTTTTATCTAAGCTATAAAGATTATTTTCTTTTACGATGAGAGAATTAAAGGAGTTCTATATAAGGCTCGCTCGTACGATTTCGCTAGTAATTCAATAAAGCAACAAAACTTCTTGAGAAGATATTCAGTTAGACAACTGATGAAATTAATTAAAATACTTTATTACAAATGACACAAAACATGCTTAAAAAACATACAACAATTCAATTCACAATTCTTTGTGATTTGTTGTATTCATTTGTGTATGTTTGCGATTGGGCTGATTAGCCAATTCTACCAATCTTCTATCTCGTTCCCTTCACAAGGAAAACAAATTTAGTGTTTGTACTTCCCTTGCAAAGACGATTCAAAATACAATTCAAATCGTCTCGGGAAAGATAACAAAACATGTAATAAAACCTACCGACAAATGCCCAGTAGTCAGCTAATTCATCATCTTCAGTCTTCTTCTCTCCACAAGAATGAAATGCTTGTGCTTCCCTTGCAGAGACTGTTCTTTCGATTATATTCAAATAAAATTTAAATATTCGTTGGAAAAAGATAACAAGACCTACCGACAAATCCTCAGTAATCAGCCCAATAATACCGATCTTCCGTCCCCTTCTCTCCACAATAATGGATTTCTTGTACTTCCCTTGCAGAGACGGTTCTTTGGACGTGTCTATGTTAGCGACTAAAACAGGAGCTTTGACCTTGGAGATGAATTCAGCTAGTTTGGCTGGGCCGTCGTCAAATTCGTGGTTTCCTATGGCCTGAAAATGAAAGAAAAGGTGATAAAACGATTAAAAAATATCATTAAACAAAATGAAAAAATATATTCCTAGGCAATAACAAAATGAGATGTTGGCTGGGGGTTAGGGCAAGTTATGCTGTCGTGCAGGCCCTAAAAAGCAGTTTCAGGTAAGTATTAACTTTTTCTTTTATTTATTTTTATATATGAACTACAGATTAAAATGCATAGTGCTTGGGATATGCTATTTTATTAATTGTTAAATAAAAAGACTAATGTATTTCAAAATGTTTAAAAATAAAATTCCACCCATGCGAAGCCGGGGCGGGCCGCTAGTTTCTTATTTAAGTTTACTTTTCAGAACAGTTAGTTAGAATTAGCTAATATTCCTCTACGTACAAAAATATCTGTTACTTTTTACAAAATCCTACCTGAAATACTCGTAACTAGGAAAAATTGTTGAAGTCGAATTATTAAAACTTGTCACATTTACAATGGACGATTAGTTCAAGAGGCAAATTAAAATGCAGTAAAGAAATACTTATGCTGAAAGAAGCGAATAAATCAAAAGATTATATTGTCAAGTCTTTAAGAGCGCATGGTAAGTCAGCTCAGATTTCAATTTTGTCCCCGCTCGTACGCGCCCGCCACCCGCAGACACGCACACACAGCCACAGCGCGCTCACAATGCGCACACAGGTCACGCACATACCTAAACAATATACAGGGTGTCCCATAATGAGTGGATAACCTTAAAGGTGCTTATGCGGCAAGTCAAGGCCTATCAGAAACATTTTTTATTTTTTTTCTAATTTGACCCGTTCGGAAAATATTTAATATTTTGTAAATTTGGAAAAATTTGTATCTTTGTTCACATTTTTGGACTTTGTGCCCACAATTTTAACAATTTTTTATTTTTATTTTTGGAATATATTAAAGAAAAGTAGTTTTTTTGAACACCGTTTGAAATATTTTGGTAACTAGGACCAGTAATTTTCAAGGCAGGTTTAAAGTAGAAAATTTTAATTTTTCAAATTATTATGCAAAATTTGAGCTGCTGTGGTTAAAAAAAAAGATAAGGAAACCTAAGATGCCAGCTACTTTAAAAACATGTCCATTTCAAGAGCTTCCTATAATGATAATAAACGTTGAAATTTTGTAGGGTAAAAAACTGAGATATTGCTACTTTTGTGCCAAAAGGGGCCAATGCTACTAAAAATAATATTGAACCAACACATAAAAAAAATATCTTTTTCGCCATTCTCGTTTTAAAACGGTTACTTTGCTACTAAAAAACAGTAAGTGAAATCTCATCATCCATACAGCAATGTTTGAAAACGAAAGTTTTCAATCAGTGCGTCCTATCCTCTTACCCCTGATGACCTACGGAGCTGAGACGTGGACCTGGACACTCACAGTAGAGCTGCTGCTAAAGAGCTATGTGAGGAGTTTCTCTGAAGGATAAGATTCGTAATGAATACATCCGACAGAGAACTAAAGTTATCGACATAACTCAAAGAATTAGCAAGCTGAAGTGGCAGTGGGCCGGCCATATCTCATGAAGAACCGACAACCGTTGGGGTAAACGTGTTCTTGAGTGGAGACCGCGACTTGGCAAACTTAGTGAAGAACTACCTCCAGCCATGTAGGATGACGATCTGCGAAAGCCTGCTGGCAGATGCTGGATACGTCAAGCTGAAGACAGGGCGCTTATTAGGGGAGACTTATGTCGAGCAGCTATGTGATATGGGCTGATGATGGTGATGATGATGATGAAATGTTCAAATTGATGTCCTCCAACTCTGATGCAGGCTCTGCATCTTTTTAATAAAGGATTTTTTTAGCTAACTTTCGTAATTGCGGTTGTTAATTTTTTCCGCGTCGTTTTGGACTTGACGTCGAAGTTATATTAAGATAAAATAAATGAAATGAAATTAAGTTATAGTATTTAGGGAATAGGTTTTTTGTACACCAGGTCCTTCAAGTTGCCCCAGTAAAAGAAATCCAATGGATTCAAGTCCAGCGACCGCGCTGGCCACTGGGAAGCGTCACCACGCGTTATTCATCTGTTTGGATACGCTGAATCTAAATAACGCCGTTCCTGAACGGCTCAGTGGTACTGGACGCTCGTCATTCTGTAGTTTGAATCTTCTTTCCAAATTCATACCACTAAATTCGTACTCATAGCACAAAGTCTCTTTACTTTCGGCTAGATAATTGTTTATTATTTAGTAACATATTTCCTATTTTCCAGCATGAATCAGCAAAAATAGTAGCAAAGTAACCGTTTTGAAACGAGAATGGCGAAAAAGATATTTTTTTGATGTGTTGGTTCAATATTATTTTTAGTAGCATTGGCCCCTTTTGGCACAAAAGTAGCAATATCTCAGTTTTTTACCCTACAAAATTTCAACGTTTATTATCATTATAGGAAGCTCTTGAAATGGACATGTTTTTAAAGTAGCTGGCATCTTAGGTTTCCTTATCTTTTTTTTTAACCACCGCAGCTCAAACTTTGCATAATAATTTGAAAAATTAAAATTTTCTACTTTAGACCTGCCTTGAAAATTACTGGTCCTAGTTACCAAAATATTTCAAACGGTGTTCAAGAAAACTACTTTTCTTTAGTATATTCCAAAAATAAAAATAAAAAATTGTTAAAATTGTGCGCACAAAGTCCAAAAATGTGAACAAAGATACAAATTTTTCCAAATTTACAAAATATTAAATATTTTCCGAACGGGTCAAATTAGAAAAAAAATAAAAAATGTTTCTGATAGGCCTTGACTTGCCGCATAAGCACCTTTAAGGTTATCCACTCATTATGGGACACCCTGTATAACAATATATAATAGTCAAGTGCGAGTCCCCATTGAACCGACGAGGGTTCAGCACATTATATACCTATGTAGTTTACAATACAGTACAAAAATACCTAAATTGAAAATAGAGAAATACAATATCATACAATACAGAGGTTCAATAGGCGGCATTGTCGCATAAAAGCGATCTCGTCCAGGTAATATATCTAGAAGATCCATGATGATGATTGTAAAATGCTATAGATACTTAGTTATAAACTTATATAACTAAAATACAGTTTTCCACCTGTTGATAGTTATGTTATGTATGTGCGTACCTACTTACGTTTATTGTATTTCGTAAAATATTTTACGAATAGGTACCTACATAAGTTTAGGTAGTTTGTATATTTGGCATTTTACTACGAAAGTCATAATTTTACGTCGAAATAGGTTATAATTCGATGGTTTGTACGAAGATTAATATTTAAGAAAGTAATAAAACCTCTAAATCAACAGAAAAATATTTATTTGAATTCGCTCAAATCTCTTAGTGGCATATTTCTAACATGTCTGGGATCACATAGTTCAGGTAACATGAATGTTTCATAAAAATGTATTAGTTTATTTTCCATAAATTGTTTCCAGTATTGGTCATCTTTTTTGATTACTTCTATTTTTATCGGCTTATCGCAGCCAGACCATACCCCAAAAACACATTCCCGTCGACCGGTTATATGCAATTGTCCTTGCACTTGTATGAACCAAGCATGTTTTTTATTTATTTGGTATCCATTTTCTGATTTTCTCCAAAACTTTACTTTTTTCTTTTCTATTGCCTCCTCCAAAGTGGACTTATAAGCGGTAATGGGACATTTCATTTCCACAATCGTGTCTTCTCCCACAATTCCGTCGGGAGTTGCACCTAGAAATGGGTAGGTATTGTCTATAAATAGACCGCAAGGGTCTATTTTGATGTTTAGTCCTAGCTGTTCAATAGCAGTCGCTTCATTTTCTAAGCCGTGTTTTAGGGACGGCACATGACTTAAATTTTTCGGGTATATTAGGTTTTTCACTAAATTTTTGACGTTTGTGTTTTGTCGCCTTTTAACAATTCAGGCAAAATTTGACGCCGTTAGAATCTTTCTTCTCAACTCTAACCATTCGCTGGAATCTTTTTGTAATATCGTAGCTCTTTCTATTTGTTTTCTATGTGTTTCCGTGCATGGTAAGTTCTTTAAAAAAATATCTTTGCATTGGTTGTACTCCCAAGTTGACATATCAGGTTTTTGGCAATTTTCACCGTAGTCTTTGTCGCTTTCTTTTCGGCGATAAGCGTAAGAAACTGTTTTCGAAAACAGTTTCTTACCCTTTCTCAGATATTTACATCCATTTTCTCGTTGTTTTATTCGTTTTTCCTCTAACTTCATCACTAGTTTCCTCGGACTTTTCCCCATAATAGCTCTATGCAGTGTGGAAAGAGGGCGCTTGGTATTAAACGATACCACAGCAGCGTGGCATCTGGAGTCATATCCATTACGTAAGGAAAAGTTAATGCGTTTCCCGCCAACAAACTTCGCAATAATGCTGCTAAAGGACTCTACTTTATTGCTATCACTATTGTGCATCAAGCTTCTAGATTTAGCTGCAACAGCGTTTACTATAAACTTTATTCTGTGCCATATCGCACACGTCTTTAAAATTAAAGTAAGATCTTCACTGTTTTGTAGGCTCGTACAGTAGTATGGTTGGCAGTTCTCATGGTTTCCGAATGCATGATTGTAAGAATTGGTGATATCCGTGTGCAGGTTATTCACTTTTGTGTCAAAGGTTACGTCTTTTGTAATGTGTTCTTTTATGGATAAGCAAATTACTTTGCGTATCGCAAGGATTCTTTGAGTAGTTATTTTCTTTCTCAAATTGCAAGGATATTTTGTTTCCGTCGTTATACTCTTCAGCTTTTTGCACATATTTCGAAAAATGTGATTTTTACACTCTACTTTTTCGACTGTGCAATTTGGATATGGCCGGCCATCCAAAATTTTTTTGTACGTGCTTGAGTCACCATCGGCCACCATTCGTTCGTATATAAGGTTGTACATAGGAATGGACTGTTTAAATCCTTCTAACAAAATTTCCGACTCCATTCCCGTAGAAGGACCGTTATAATTTTTATAGCAGGCATGGTCTCCTGGACTTGTACCTTTATTCTCAGCGCGCACACATACACAGCAATACTTGTTCTTGACTCCGATGTATAAAACCTCTCCAAATCTTTTCCCAATTATAGCTGCAGCTCCAGATAAGGCCGAAAAATTTGTGTTGTAGGATCGCTTAGACCAAGCACCATCTGCAATGACGTCTATGCAAGCAATGCCGTCTTTTACTCTACCTTCCTCAATTGCAGCATTCCGCTCCCGCTCTGCAGCTTCCTCCATCACGCTTGTAGCTGTTTTTCGCCAGTCATCGTAAACTTTATTTTGGACCTTAGCGTATGTTTTTTCTGAGAAAGATGGACAATCCATTGATGCACATAGTTCGCTAAACTGAGAATAGCCAATTCCGGTTGATATGATAGCAGATGTTGCAGCTTTATTTAAGTCCAACTTTGATTCAGGCTCAGAATCAAGGCTAAATGTTAGATTACACATATCACAGGTCAACTTGTATTTGCTGAGTAGTCCGTTCCTCTTTTCGGATATAATGTGAACATTACTCAATGTACACCCGAAAGCTTTGTTATGATTGCATATCTCTTGAATTCTTTTATAAAAATAGTTCAAGTCAATTATTCTTCGCCCTTCAACAGAAAAACTACTTCTCTCTTCTACGGTATTACTCACTTCGAACCTGAAAATACCAAAGCAAAAGAAAATAGAGCATTCTTGCAAGACTTCAAAGAAAACTATGCAAAATAACAAAACAATCTAACTATTACCAATTCATATCATCATCAGATTCATTTGGAAGATCATATGATGTGTCGAACTGAGGAGCGTGGCATGGAATTCTGGAAAATAAGTAAGATTTGTCTTAAAAATGGTAAGAGTTGTTTCATACCTACTATAAGAAACTCTAAAAGTAGTACCTACACTATTATAAAAAAAAACTCATCACCAACATAGAATATTTATATTGATATATATATATATTAATAATTATTTAAATAAATAAATAATGTTGGACAATCTACAGAGCAATATCTAAGCCTTGAACTAAGCAGAGCTTGTATTATGATAACTGATATAGGTACTTAATTCAATAATATATAATACAATACACTCATCTAAACAGTTTTTTATTTTACTCTAAACAAATATCTGCAGATCGCACAAAAATTTGTCACGAGGTGGAAATCGAACCCGCAACCACCCGCAACCCCCAGCGTCACAGGACCTGCGCCTGCCACGCCACAGAAGTCGTCAAAGTTCAAATTACACTCATTGTAGATTTTCCGCGCCGATAAGTATAGGTTCTAAAACTTACGTATCCAATAACATTTCGTTACTATCGTTATTCTGTGAATGGTTTGCATCTGCATGTGGTACTTCTGACCTAGGAGAAAAAGCAATTTAAAATAACCTATTGCAAGGATTCAACTACCTATACCTACATGTCTTAGAATAATATTTTGTCAACTCGAACAATATAAGTAAACGGAACCCTAAAAAGTTCACTATACCTATATGAATTTTTGATTGTCAAACACACAGTAAATCAGTAAATCAGTAAATCAACATCTTTATTTCTTTAGGCTTACAAAATAAGCACTTAGAAGAAGTCAAATTTTAAAGTATACATAATTATCTTAATAATTTAAGAAATAAAGTGATAATTGATTTTCCCTTCGCTTCAATCTTTTGTCCACTAGTGGAAGAAGCGAAATAGAAACCACTAGCACGTGTACAACTTATGTTTCTAATACCTACAATGTTTCAATATACTGTCTACTCCGACATACAGTAGTTTTGATTACCTATTTATAAAAATAAAAAAGTAGTTTTTGATTATTTATAAAAATAAATAATTAAAAACTATGTCGGCATTAGCGTCATTAATGTAATCGTTTATGGAGTAATATGCCTTCTTGATAAGATTTTGTTTTATGTATTGTTTAAATCTACGAATAGAGAGCTTAGTAGCTTCAGATGGAAGCTTATTATAGAAGCGCACACAATTACCCAAAGATGATTTCCCCACCTTTTGTAATCTAAATGATGGGATGTGTAACTTGTTCTTGTATTTCTATTATGAACATCACACTTTTTCGAAAAGCTACCTCTGTTTTTGTGCGTATACATTAAATTTTCATATATATACCGTATGTATAAATAAATACACAAGCAGTGTATAGTGTAGACAACACAAGTAATGTATGTACTAACAATTCAATATTTTGTAAGACATGTTCATATGTCACGTCTTTTGGTGATATTGGTATCCTGTAACTATCACGAAATTCATCAACAACATGCAAGCACCGCACGCGACACAAGCTCCCCGTCAGAAAGCCGAAGCGAGACTGAGTGGGGGGCCGGGCGGCAGGGCGTCCTGACTGAGGATGCTCTCAGCGCGCGATTGTTTAGGTATTTTCTCTTTACAACTAATAAGATTATTTTAAAATATCAGCTAACCATAAACACTTTCCTTTTATAAAAATCCATTATCATGCAAAGTTTCAACATCTTATTTAAAGTATTCATTGAGCTATACGCGCTTAAAGTACAAATTGGAGCCCAATTTTAGATTGTTATATTACACATATTATAATAATACCTACTGATATTCTTATACTATGGCACTGTGACCGTAACAAATGACAACAGAGGTTGAAGTAAAATGAAATCTAACGGGATTGTGTCAGAGACTAAAATGTCATAACAAACTAATCATTTACTTACTTCTTTTCATATCTTTGGAGTGAATTCATTTTATTTATTCTTTTTATGGCTGTAGTCGACTTTTTTCGCTTGCGTTGTTTATTGCCCATTGTGGATAACTTGCAACAATACAATAAATTCGTCAAAACTGATTGATTTGTGCACAAAAATGTCGCGTGAAAATTTGACACACGTCCGTCGTCTGTAAGCGCCAGCGCGCGACTGAATGCGCCTGCCAAGCCGCCGCGATGGTGCATTTTGTAGTTATTCAAACATAGTGATTATGAAAATCATTCTATCAAGTCAAACACTACGAATATGTTTAGAAATATTTAGTGTTTTTAGTTAAGCACAAAAAAAAATTAAAAATACCAGTAGTTTAGTCATAATATCGAAAAAACATTCCAAAAAGGGGTAACTTTGGGTTTTTTTTTTATTTAGTGAAATTCATCAGATCGTGTAACTGAATGCAACTTTGAATAGACTAGATCCTTGAGTATAAAATACCTTTTTTTTAGAATTTTAAATACTATTTTCTAAGTCTCAGGTGGTTTTAAAAATCACAAACGAGCGGCCTCTGTTGGGATATCAAGCCTTAACTGTTGTACTTCATTTATTTGGTACCATTTTTTGTGCAGTAACTACACAAATATAAAAATACAGCGTCAAGAGGATTTTCACAGTTTTCATGAAACTCTCAAACTGATGCACGTTATATTTTATTTTACACAGAATACCCCGAACTATCTGTACCTAAATCGTACAAAAATTTGTCCGGAGACGCGAATCGAACTAGCACCTCCTGCTTTGCGAGCTGCACTTCACCCATTTTGCGCGGTAGAATTCGTCATTGTAAAATTTTGGAAATCGCCTTAGGCTTTCACACTAATATTATAAATTTGAAAGGTCGGATGTATGGATAGATGTTTGTAGCCACTTCACGCCAAATTTCGCAACGGAAATTTTGAATAGACGTATTTCTAGGCCTGGAATAAAACGTACTTTCATTAATTCAGGCAGGTGAAGCTGAGGATCGCAGCTATATTAAATTAAAACCTGAACTACGTTTGTCCAAATTTCAGCATGACCCATTGAGTAATTTCAGCGTGTAAAGGTAATAGACTTTTTTTTACCTTAAAAATCTATCTTGTAATAAAAAAGTAGACAAAAGAAAAAAATAATAATAATGTACAAATAACCTCAGTCTGCCTACAAATGGCTCTGTTTCCGCATGATTTGGCTGCAAGATTGCATCCACCGCTGATCTTAACTTTGCTTTATAATTTAAACTAGCGACCCGCCTGGCTTCGCATGTTTTTATTATACGTATAAACCTTCAATCAATCTATTAAAAAAACTGCATCGAAAACCGTTGCGTAGTTTTAAAGATTTAAGCATACATAGGGATATAGGGATAGATAAAGCGATTTTGTTTTATACTATGTAGTGATTTGAAACTCACATGAGCATCATGCGGCAGCATATTCAAGAACTGATCGGTGATGGATCCCTTCAGGGTTGTAAACCAGTAGGTCCCTTGGAAGTTGTCTCCAGCGTTCAGGAGTAACGCCTCTGGCTTCTCAGCGAGGAGTGCTTTAGTGAGGTGGAAGAGACGGGGGAATCCGCCGAGGCATTGATCGTTGTTGGTTCGGCATATTGAGTTGGATAGGGCTGTTTCCTCGAACCTGGGATTTGGAAGGAGCATCTTTATGAAAGTCAATCCGAGGGACCATTTCTTAAATAATGAAGTAAATCACAAAATATAGAGGGTGACAAGGACATAATATTGTGCAAAGTTGTGTAAATATTTTTTACATCCTAATTACCAATTTATGCGCATGTGAACATAAAAAAACATTTAATAATAATAAAATCTAGTACTTACCGAGCATGAAAATCATTGTAATGTATAATATCCAACTTATACAAATCCTGTGTTACCGATGCACTATCACATAAACTCAATAACAAACCAAAACAAAATAAAAACAACATTTTTACACCAAAATATTTCAAGCACCACTGGCGCTGTGAATGAGTTCTCAAATGAAGTAAATTGGCTGCACTAAGTGATATTTCCTGATTAAACAGACGCTTCGTGCGAGGAAGCGATAGCTCTTGAGCTATAATAATTTGTACAACACAATAGTCGCAACACAATACAATAACTCTTTATTGTACAGCATAGTAAAGGAAAACAGAGCACTAAAAAACACAAAACAGTTGCACAACGGGCGGCCTTATCGCTAAACGCGATTTCTTCCAGGCAACCTTTTTTAACACGTGAATAATAAACTTATATAAATAGATACTATTAGCAATAAATATAAACAAATTCAACTTTTCATCCCATAACTCAGTCATAAACCCATGGGATCGAAAAAGCTTTGAAACGTTTCCATTGAACCAACGCGTGCGAAGCAGTTATTAGAATACGCTTAACAGCCTGTCCAGAAGGGGCGCTTTACGCGCGAGTGCCCTCGCGCGTAAACACTCGCGCGTTCTCCAGATACTAGAGCGCTATACATTCCGTCCAGATTCTGCTGTGCGATTCCTTGCTCGCGCGTAAAACGCGAGCAACGCGCTGAACTCTCGACTCGCGCGTGTTGCGCGCGAGTCGAGATACTCGGGCGCCATTGCTACGTCCAGTGGCGCGCGCGATTCTGACGCGAGTGGACGTATTTGTAACAAAAATGGAGACTGATTATTTTGACATATTTTGACAATTTTGGTATGCAAGCCACAACACGACTGCTTTGTCTGGCTCCATATTCATAACTGTCCCTGGGTCCCTCCCAAACAAATCGCGCGTAAGAGCGCGTAAAACGCCGCATCTGGACACAATATAAATTGAAACGCGCGAGGGCACTCGCGCGTAAAGCGCCCTATCTGGACAGGCTCTAAAAGACGAACAAAAAAAATTGTTTGAAATAATCCAAGAACGAAAGATGTTTCGAATCACCCCCTTTCAGCCACAAGCCCTGTATATACGACTATAGATGTGTGATGAACAGAGGAAAATAATATAAAATGCATACTTTAAAAAAAAACATTATTTACACAACTTTTTATTAACAGTGTAAAGTGTACCTACATAAACCTATTTAATCTGCAAAGTTTATCATATCACTTAACCAAAGGTCAAATGAACAAATCTTTACTTAAGTAATTGTAATAGGTAGGTATTAATTGTAGAGCTGATTAACGATTTAAAATTTGTATTTCTCTTAGCTACAAATGCACACAGGTCCCCATGTATGATCCTATCTATCCATGGTCGTATTATAGATATAGTCAACCGATGTGGCGCGGTGGGCGAAGGCCCGCCTGCGACGCAAGAGGTTGCGGGTTCGATTCCCACCTCGGAACAAATTTGTGTACGATCTGCAGAAATTTGTTCCGTTGGTCTGGGTGTTTTCTATGTATAATCAAAATATCTATCTATGTAATGTATTGCATTAAGTATACCAGTCATCTAGTACCCATAACACAAGCTCTGCTTAGCTTGGGGCTAGATGATGCTGTGTGGACTGTCCGGAATGATTTATTTATTTATTTATAGATATGCAGGTTTTTTTACCATCTATAAATCAAATAAAGAAACAATGGTTGATGTTCATTGGGAATAGTTTTTAGTATTCAAAACTTTTCTTTAATCATAAAATGTCCAGACCCATAGCCCTGAGTCTAGTTTCTCATTAGTATCAAATCGCGTCTTTACGACGTCGTAAGTCTTTACATTTTATGTATTGTATTAGGTACAATGCCTCTAGCGTACGGGCATAGAAAAGCAAATCTCAATTAAAAATGAAACGTCTCGATGGCAATGTCTCGATACTGTCGAAAAGCCAAATTCAGGACTCTTTTCCCTTTTGTTCCTTTGATTTTCTTCTATCAGCAAACTGTCAAGCTCTAAAATAAAACTAGAGGAAATTAAGGAAAGAAAAGAAAAAAGTTACGTAGGAGTCGAAAATCTTGTTTATTTCATACACTAGGTTTTATTTACAACAACAGATACGATATTATTATACAATTACAACAATATGTTTAAATAATAAGTACCTACCTATCCAGCTGTTTTATCTTTTAATTATAACTTTTATAGCTTTAATTTACATGATATTGATCTGGTTATATTACAACGGCGGCCATAATAATGACACTTCATTATGTGCAGATTCCGGTAGCCATTTTAGATATTCATCCAATAAATCTGAAACAATAACATTAAGCTAGTTAAAAATTTGCCGTACCATTAAAACAACTTTTAAGTTTATCTTAACTACATGTTCTATAACTAATACTAATCGAAAACTATAAAAAAACGGAATCAGACCCCACCTTTTCCTTAAAATATAGTTTGGCCTACAAAAAGTATCTAAGAACTACCACATAATATTATAGGGGTCAAGCACAGTGTTTATTACCTAAAGTAGAACTGAAAGAAAAATTACGTCACAACGTCATCCAATGCGTAAAACATTAGAAATTAATTTCTTCACCATCAATAAAGAACAATGGCAAGAATCCCTTATGGCCTGTCCCAAAAATTTGAAGAACGATTCTGAATATATCGTTCGATTCGTCTTAAAATCTTAAAGAACTTTGCATTTTCAGTTTTTCCATAATATTTACAGAAAAAATTAAATTATTTTTCGAAAATTGGCAGAATAATATAATTTCCTTACATTATCTTTTCATGGCAAATGGCGGCACATAACAAAATAGGTTTCAATTCTAGAGGTTGGTTTCAGGTTAGGGTCAGGATTGAAACCAACCTCCTTTGTTTGGTTGGTAACCAAGCTCCTTTGTCAGAAGGTAAGCAGAATAGAGATTTAGGCAGGTAGGTACCTATTGTATGGAACATGGTCTTAGGAAAAGTTTATTTTAGCGGTAAATTAAATTCATACACTTTTTTATGGGTCAGAAGGGGTTTGCATTGCAACAAGTTTTTAATTTTCATACGAATTACGAACTCTTCGATTGCAAGAATCATCGTCATTAACCTATAGGTATGGGTCCACTGCTCTGCTGGAAATAATTATACCTACCCTACATAATGAGTCCTCTAGGTCTAGGTGTTATAACGCCCTGTCTTCATTTTGCCACATTTTAGTATGGACTTTCGCAGATCGCCATCCTACCATGCCGAAGGGCGTCCTACATTACACTTAGTACTGAGTCGCGGTCTCCACTCAAAAACATCATTTTACTCATTGCATTGCGATGCGCGCTCGGAAACGGTCGTGCCTCGCTCTTGCATCGTTTCGAATATTTTATTCGTGATACGCGCGGTCTCCACCGCTGCACGCGAACGCGATGAGTGCGAAACCGCTCATCGCCAACGAGCTCTTGGCATTTATTCAAAATGCCATCGACACCATGGACGAGGTCAGCATCCTGCAGATCTGCAAATCTAACTTCAAAGAAGAGGATATTTGCAGGAGCAAAGCGCTGATCTTCCAGACTCTCGGCAAAATGGACCTGATGCCCTCTCGACGCAGGGATGGCGGAGAGAAAAGTGTTCAGGACATCATCACGGTGTTCAAGAGCACAGATCCGGACGACGTGCCTGACTTCGTCGCGAAGGAGCTGCACAAGCTGCCCCCCGTGACGTTCGACCACGTCGATGTGACCAGACTGCTGAAGGATATCACTAATCTCAAAGCAAGTCTGGTTGAAATTAAAACTAAGTTGGAGGAGTCTCAGACTACGATCAGTGACCTTCGCTCCGAGGTTGCATCACTGCGTGCAGCCACGGTAACTAGGTCACCTGAGGCTTCGAACGTCAGCATGCATCGAGGAGCTCAAAGTAGGTCGGCGTCATCGTGCGAGTCAGCGATATTGGACATATCACCGGCCGCGAATGAACGAACCGCCGCCGCCGCCTTATGTTCCCCCCGCCCGCGCCCCGCGTTACCACGTGAGGGACCGACACGTGTGCGCGCGCCTTCCCCCCCGCGCCCGTACGCTACCGTCGCCGCAACCGCAAGCTGCACCGCGAGCACTGTGAGCCCGCAGCCTGCGGCCCGCTCCATACGGAAGGGGAAAAAGAAGAAGCCCAGTGACCCACCACGTAGTGCTTCACCTGCGCCGGCTCCTGGGGAAGGGGCCCTGTGATGCGGAGGGATTCACCGTGGTAGTTCGGAAGAGCCGTAAGCCCTCCAGCCGAAACCAGTGCGGTACAGGGCCGAAAGATGTGAATACTGGTTTCCGAGCGGAAGTAACTACTACTCAGCTGTACGTCTCACGAGTCCATTACTCTGTGCAGACCAAGGCAGTGGAGGACTTCCTGAAAACGAAGACCGGACTCTCGATGCGCGTCGAAAAGCTGGACTCTCGCCATAATGTGAGCTTCAATTCATTTATGGTGAGAGTTCCAACTCAACATCTTTCGACGTACATGAGCGAAGAGTTTTGGCCGAAGGGTGTCAAGTTCCGTCGGTTCATCGGCCGCCTGAAAGGAGACACCGCCGGGCATCGTCGGCAGCTGACACCGTGATTGCGCAACACACGTCGCAGCAATTAAAACGTGTATCTACTTTATATTTAGTTATGATATTTTTATGTATGTTAGACTGTAAGGTATTTATTTATATGGGCCTTAGAATTAGTATTTACCATCTTGACTATTTTTATGATGCCTGAAATAAATGATTTTATTTATTATTAAAAACTCGTTTACACTATGTATTTCATTCCAGAATAGAAAATACAAATCGCTTACAATTATTTTCTGCTGAATTAATATGAATCTTCATAAAGATTTTAGAGCTGTACTTTTTTTTTATTTATTTAGCATCAAAACAAAATACATACAAAAAGCAGACATATCAATTTAGATCTAGGTAAGTTCCTATTTTATAAACAAAATTACTTTGGATCTCTAGGTGTTTAGGTACTATAGTTACTAAAATGTGGAATAAAACACTAGTTGGATGGATACTTATGGAATGTTACCTAGGTAAAATAATAAAGAATTTTCATTTATTAAACACATCAATAATCCAAACATAGGTATAATAATGCAATAAGTGCTAAGTGTTGTATAGGTACAATAACAGAATACAGTAACCTTACCTTAGTACCTACCATATATTTAATACCTACTCATAATATACCTACTATTACGTTTCAAAGTATTTAATTCATGATATTTTAGTAGTTTATTAATAATAAAAACACTAGAATTTGATGTGTGAAATGAAGAAAAAACTGATTTCTGACTAAGATAAAAATACTTTAGTGTTGATTGCCTACCTAGTGCTTTAAATTGTTGCAGTATCTATATAAACAAATTGTATAAAGATTTCAGAATAGTTTTCTTTGTAGGTACAACAAATACCTACCTAGAAGTTTTCTCAAAATTACACTCCGGGAATTACTTAACCGACATAGATATTACTTTTAAAGTCTGATGTAAGATGTATTGTGCAGTTAACTTCTTTTTTGTTTAACTACCCCATTGAAATAAACACTAGTTGACAGAACGGCTACACTATTAATTTAAGTTGTAATTCAACTATTTGCAGGGCATTTCAGTTACATTATCGGCAAATAACTTTTGTTGGCAATAACCAGGTTTATTTATAATAATAATAACATAATATAATGGTGCCTTTATCTCATATTTAGCAGGACTTCAACTTATAGGTACTTACAGTAAGTACCTCTGTATCGAGAACATTTGAATTACTTACTTACTTAGTACCTATCTAGGTATTAAAATATTTGTTTCCGATTAGATTGAGTTATTATTTTTTACTTAGGTACCTCCTAATACTATTACACCTACCAACATAAGTTTGGCATTATTTACAAACTATAACAGTAGACAGATAGGTAAAACATTTATTTAGTTCCACAGACACACACATGTGATACAATTAACATATAGATACAATTTAAAACAAAAGGACAATAGTAGCACTGATAGTTCATTTTCATATGATGCGTCTAAGTAGGTAAGTTTTGTCGATTTGCATTATTATTATGTATTAGCCAAACGAAAAGAAACTCTCCCTATCAATTAATTATATCGAAATCAGGCCAAAATCGAAGTACCTATACATCAGAAACACTAAAAACATACTAAAAATAAACTGAACCATTTAACAAATTGCCAAGCATTGTTTGTTTTGGTTTTTAACGTTTGACATATGTAGTTGATGGTTTGACAATCAATTGAACGTCAACGTCAAAAACAAAATGGCGGATCTCGGAGTGCTCTTAGTCCTAGCTTTAGGGTCAATTTTTGCTATTTATTCAGATTTTCAAAAATTAATTTAATTTTTCCTGCAAAAATTCTTGGAAAACCAAATATGCAGTTTTCATTAGAATTTCATAAGCTTTCGATTGATACCCTTGCGATCGATGTACACGATAACCCAAAATTCTTGCCATCATTCTTTACGTAATGTATGGCGAAACGGTGTCATTTTTGTCTATTCTACCATAGACAACAAACTAGTAAAGGTACTGTAGGCAATTATTTTGGTACCTCAATCGCATCAAAATCGCTTCAGCAGCCGTTTGGATACTTGATACTCTTTGTTACCTCGAGGTAATACTTGAAAAGTTTCAGATTACCACATACACAAACAACACACAACAACACACACAAAAACGCGAAACACAAATACGCCTCGGTGGGAAAAAAAAAACACACATTTAAAGTGGTTAAATTGCACTTACCGACGATTTTAAGCCCAAGATCGAGAGATCGTTGACATATGTAAATTTTATTGAGCACTGCTCACAGAAAATTATTTTATTTTAACTGACAAATAACAACTAAAACGAATTGATTGAAACTACCTACCTTTTATTTCTAAACATAAATGAGTATAATGGAAGTTAGTAAATGGAAGTTTTTAAAGGAAACTTCTTTCTATAAATCATTTTTTTGTGTCTTATGCGACAACATTTTTCTTGGTGGTTCGATTTTGATGATTCCTTTTTTTCTTTTATCTGGAATCCCGTGTGGCACCAATTAAAATTGTTCTAAATTTGACCTATAGTTTTTGAGTTATAATTAATTTTCTTTTTGTTTCAAGAAAGATATATTTCTACCACCTCGGGAGGAGAGTATTTTTTTAAAATATCCATTACATATAAGCTTCAAATTTGAAGTAGATTGTTTAGCTTTAAGAAATAACATCAATCATCATCATATGAGTGTCCAATACAATACAAAAATACTTTTTTTTACACCAGAAAAAGAACATTACAAAAAAGAACATTACATTGATTGTCCCACTTACACTGACTATTATCCTGCCAAGCATCAGCCAAGGCTTGCCTAGTACCAGCTCGCTTCATAAGCAGCGCTTTGAGCAGTCCTTCCGTCCTCGGCTGCAGCTTCGCCCACGACTTGACCATGGTGGAGGGAGGGGAGAGCAAGCTGCTGTTGTATTTACGCAGTTTCGGGAACACAGAGCCTTCTAGAAGGAAGCGCGCGAACCATCTGGAAACGTCAGTTTATGAAATAGCGCCTCGCGGCTTCACCCCGTTCCCGTGGGCATTCCGGCCGAGATAAAATATAGCCTACTAGCGACCCGCCACGGCTTCGCACGGCTATTATACGTATAAACTTTCCTCTTGAATCACTTTATCTATTAAAAACCGCATCAAAATCCGTTGCGTAGTTTTAAAGATTTAAGCATTCAAAGGGACATAGGGACAGAAAAAGCGACTTTTTTATACTATGTAGTGATGTGTTATTCCAGACTATAATTTATCTCTGTGCAAAATTTCTTCATCCCGATCCGTTCAGTAGTTTTTGCGTGAAAGTGAAACAAACATTCATCTATCTATCCATCCAAACTTTCGCGTTTATAACATTAGTAGGATTCTCAGTGACGGTTCCTAATTCCTGCTTAAGTTAAGTAACTGCTTCCACAATCAAATAAAATCAACGACATTTGCTGTCGTTGGTATAATTAAATTGGGTCGTGGATGTAACACGATTTAGTGAACCAAATAATCAGTAATAATCTAGGAAAAAAACATAAGATATTGCAATAGATATTGCATGGTGCCTGAGGTGCCGGTAATTCCTTAAAGGAACAGCTCACAACTTTCATGTTTTTTTTTCATTCTGGTTTCACTTCACTTATTTATCAGTCACTACAAATTATACAGAAGTAACTGACTGACTTACATACAACTCACCGTCTAAAGTTTTGTTCCTAGAGACTTGAAATTTGGAGATTTTTTAGGGTGTAAGGGATTATCGCATCCAAAAAAGAGGATAAGTAAATGAGAAAAAATGTGCTCTATACTTTAGGAACCATTAGAATTAGACCGCTAAAATTTTACGTTCAGGGTCATCATAAAATTTATAAACACATGTTTCCGCATGTTTTTCTGAAATTATGCTGAAAAAAAGCAACGTCAAAAAACTACAGTTAAAATCTTATTTTACGCGGACGAAGCCGCGGGGTACGGAGTGAGAGAGAACACAGGTAAGACGAATCTAGAAACAAAGAGAGAGAGAGAAATAGAGATTTTTTTGTATTTGCTTAAAAACTACAATGGATCTCTCACCCTGCAAATCCCAGCGCTCACAACACACCTGCTTATAATTAAGAGAATTGATCGCAGATACAAAAACAAAAAAAAACTCCTGAAGACCAAAAAAACTAAACTAAAGAAGCTAATACAGTCTCCACGGCTTTCACCCGTACTTACCGATACCGTTCAATCTTGTCCGGATAATCCACCTCGACAGTGGGCAGCTCCCAGCCAGCCTTACCGAACGTGCCTTTGAAATGGCACTTCACTCGCCCTGACTTGTCGTCGTACCGAGGCTCAGGGTCGGGTAGCGGCTCACCTGAAGAAATAGACCATAAAGTATACTAAAAATACCGGGTTTAAAAAGACTACCATCGAAAAATTAAGGGTAGCAGTCACAACACGATTATGAACATATTTTTGGAAAAGAAAACGGATTTCGTAACTAACCTAACAAAAATTACATTCTAGGTATACATACCCCTTTGTAAGCCTAAAGAAATAAAGATATTGATTTACTGATTTGAGTACAACACTAAGTGTTGAGAATAACTCACAAAATTAAATTCCTTGATTGTTGCGGTTTTCCTTTGATTTGGATTATTGATTTTTTTTTTATTTATAGGTAAATCTTTGCTTTGTCTTGACAGTGTGTTGGCGTCTCTTCTTGACGTTGAGACGGAAGTGAGGTTTTTTTTATCATGAGTGAAATGGCGAAGCATGAGTTGATTCAATGATTGTTCGGTCTGTTCGGATATTTTTTTGCCTTAACACTGAGTGTACTGTGTACATTAAGTGCTAGCAAATTAATTTAAAATCATTAAACATTTTAATATTCACCTAGAAATTTATATTCGGTTAGCTGATTTATTTGTTGTTTAAGTGTAAGGGTCTCCGCCACCCCTCTTCGTTTTTGGTGGTCGCAGAAAATCGCTTGTGTTATTTAAAATGTATCTTACCGAGATTACACAGCTGAGGCACATAAACTGGCAACCATTCCGGCTCTATGGCAGCTACGTTCCTCATCACCATTTTCCTATTACTTTCGGAGCCCGTTTCGTATAACTAAAACAATAATAAATAAATAATACTGGATAATTAACAGCATATCATCTCTCCCCAAGCTAAGCAGAGAGAGCAAGATAACAAGTTAATCACTACATAGTATAAAACAAAGTCGCTTTTTCTGTCCCTATGTCCCTATATCCCTATGTCCCTTTGAATGCTCAAATCTTTAAATCTAGGTACGCAACGGATTTTGATGCGGTTTTTTTGAATAGATAGAGTGATTCAAGAGGAAGGTTTATACGAATAATAAAACCGTGCGAAGCCGGGGCGGGTCGCTAATAAGTAATAAACGACTGTTATATTTAACTAGCGACCCGCCCCGGCTTCGCGCTTCGGTTTTATTATACGTATAAACCTTCCTCTTGAATCACTCTATCTATTAAAAAAAACTGCATCAAAATCCGTTGCGTAGTTTTAAAGATTTAAGCATTCAAAGGGACATAAAGACATGGGACAGAGAAAGCGACTTTATTTTATACTATGTAGTGATGCATTAAAGGTATAGATATATATTTTATTATACACAGAATACACCCTGAAGATCCGACTGCAAGAATAGCCCGCTCATAGTTTTTTGCTTAAAACCAAATTTTTATGTTTATTTGTAAGAAGGAGAATATGTATGTACCAGGTAGAAAATCAATGCAAAATCTATGAAACATAAATTAATTAAAAATACTTGTGACCAAATTTTGATAGGCAACCTGAAAAATCCTATACTAAATAGGAACAAAGATAAAATATAATCGGACAATAAAGCAGCTTCGTCGGTTTAGTTTGACAAAAACGTATGTCAAAAACGACCAAAAAAACCATCTGTTGATGAATTCAGGTCTGATTGACTACTCAAATATTAATTTAGTTTCTATCAAGATACGAGTAAGAATAATAATTGTTTGTAGCCACGACTATATCAAATGAAACCCATTCTTACCTCCTGATAAACCACCCACTCAGGTATGACCTTCCTGAGTATAGACTCTGAGTGCAGATGCACCGGCTCTTCTAACTCACCGGCGTGGTACGCGTATTTGAACTTACGCTTATCTTCACCTGCAATAATAATAATACATACGAATCAGTCATAAATAATAATCAATTCATAAAGCATCATCTAGCCCCAAGCTAAGCAGAGCTTGTGTTATGGGTACTGGATGATTGATAATATAACAACTAAACCCTAACTAAAACCTATATCTTTGAAATGTATTTTTATAATTAAATAATTGTACTTGAAAAGAAACTAAGAAAATAATATATAAATTTATAAATATATATAATAATAAATATAATAATATAAATTTATCTTTATCTTTAATATATTATGTACTGTTTTTTTATTGATTATTTAACGCTGACGGTTGCTGACTCTACATTACTTTATACAAAAGCATCACTGACCGTTCTAAATCAGTCTTTAAATTTTATAGATATCATTTTTTTGTTTTTATAAACCTGTAATGTCCCACCGCTGGGCAATGGCCTCCTTTTCCTCCTCTCACAAGACCAAAGCGTCGATGGAAAGACGAACTAGACGCACACTCAAAAGACTGTACCACAGTGGCGCAAACTTGAAAATACCGAGGTGGTTCAAATAGTAAAATAAAATTTAACTTTATTTTATTGGTTACTAATATAAAATAAAAAAATAAATAAAATAAAAATAAAAAGAGCTTTATTCCGATATCACATATAGTTTTACATAGAAAAAAATTTCAAGACATATTAAAGAATTCCATTGACATTGATTAAACCTACGATTAAATTAAAGATAAAAATTATATTATTTAGTCAGTCACAGGAGATTAATTAAATTGAAAATCTGTGTATGTCATGCATTAAATTAAAGTATTCGTTCGTAGTCATCTTGTTTCTTGCTGTCAGTTTATTTAATTGTGATATGGACCGCCTTCGGCGGTGTATGCCTCCTCCAAGGTTCTCCAATTCTCTCTATCTCTGGCTTTGCGCGTCCATAATTTCCCAGCAACTTGGCTGATATCGTCATTCCATCTTTTGAATGGTCTTCCTTTTTTCCTTTTGTAGTTCAGAGGTATCCAGTTTGTGACTATATGTGGCCATCTATTGGGTTTCATTCTTTGAATATGTCCTGCCCATTTCCATTTTAAGCCAAGTATTCTTTTGACCACGTCTTTTGTTTTTGTTTTTTCTCTTATTGTTGTGTTTTTTACTCTGTCTCGCAGTTTAATATTTAAGAAGCTTCTTTCTATGCCGCGTTGGCATATTCTAAGTCTCTCTATCATTTTCTTTGTTAGTGTCCAGGTCTGGCAAGCATAGGTCAGGCAGGGTGTTAAACATATGTCCATGGCTTTACTTTTCAGTTTAATAGGTAAGTTGCTCTTGAAAATCTCTTTCATTGCCATTGTTACTAATATACAACAAAACAAAAGCTAAGTATATTCAGAGTATGTTTCATCCCAGGCCCAGAAACACGTTATAGAAAATTATAACATGAATTTTATGACGTATCCAAGAGTCCCGTAAGTTCTAAATGAAATAAAGCAGGTTGACAGGTCGAGTTTGTATAAACAATACCGTTCATTCACATGGTCAACCAAATGTTTACCTTGTTTGACCTCCTCAAGCTGTATCTTCCTATGGTGGCGCCATCTGTGGGTCGATAACGGCGTCTGCTCCGGGGCAGATACTAGTTTATAATAAATGGTACCTTGTTTGACCTCCTCAAGCTGTATCTTCCTAGCGACTTGGTCAGCCAGTCCGCTCAGTATCAACTGCCTCAGCAGCCGCGCTTGCCTGTCGTCGGGTGGCGCCATCTGTGGGTCGATAACAGCGTCTGCTCCGGGGCGGATACTAGTTTATAATAAATGGTACCTTGTTTGACCTCCTCCAGCTGTATCTTCCTAGCGACTTGGTCAGCCAGTCCGCTCAGTATCAACTGGCGCAGCAGCCGCGCTTGCCTGTCGTCGGGTGGCGCCATCTGTGGGTCGATAACAGCGTCTGCTCCGGGGCAGATACTAGTTTATAATAAATGGTACCTTGTTTGACCTCCTCCAGCTGTATCTTCCTAGCGACTTGGTCAGCCAGTCCGCTCAGTATCAACTGCCTCAACAGCCGCGCTTGCCTGTCGTCGGGTGGCGCCATCTGTGGGTCGATAACAGCGTCTGCTCCGGGGAAGATACTAGTTTATAATAAATGGTACCTTGTTTGACCTCCTCAAGCTGTATCTTCCTAGCGACTTGGTCAGCCAGTCCGCTCAGTATCAACTAGCGCAGCAGCCGCGCTTGCCTGTCGTCGGGTGGCGCCATCTGTGGGTCGATAACGGCGTCTGCTCCGGGGCGGATACTAGTTTATAATAAATGGTACCTTGTTTGACCTCCTCCAGCTGTATCTTCCTAGCGACTTGGTCAGCCAGTCCGCTCAGTATCAACTGGCGCAGCAGCCGCGCTTGCCTGTCGTCGGGTGGCGCCATCTGTGGGTCGATAACAGCGTCCGCTCCGGGCACGCTGAGGTTTATCTCTGAGGATAGCTGCTTGCGAAGCTTACGGATTTCTTTTATAGCCTGGAATTAGAGATTTTATAATTTTAATATGTAATTATAATTTGACCTTGATTGAATAATAAGATAAAATAGGATATGGCGCTACTGTGCGTGCGTCGGGTTACCGCGGGCTAGATGATGCTGTGTGGTTTGTCCAGAATCCCTTATTATTTATTTATTTATAATAGTAGAAGATCGGAACCTATATCGACATTCACCGAGTTGATAATAGAATCAAACTTATTTTATAATAAATTTTGTATATTAGAAAATATATTAAAAATGGGTTGACAAAAAAAATCCTAGACAGAATATTTACGACAGGATCTTAGACTATAATGATTTCTGATTTTTCCTTGCAATGTTCAAAAACAAGCAACATTTAGAAAGATAGGTAGCCAAAATTATCAAATATATTGACTTCCCACCGCTCGCAGCAACACTCCCGGATCGCCGAGCAACAACGGGCCAACCTGACCAATTGTCTTTCTTACCAGAAATAACATGTAGAATGTACTAAAAAAACATACCTTATCCCTCAATCCGTATTTAGCACAGAACACGTCGTGCTCTCCTTTAACATGCGCGTACTCTGCCGCGCCAACCGCTCGCAGCAACACTCCCGGATCGCCGAGCAACAGCGTGTGTCCGGTCCCCGGCCAACTGTCCGGTTTACCGGACATTACCTGGGAAAATCAATTAGTAAACAATTATAATGCCACAGATGCCTTAAAAGACATTCCGCTTGATAGTGCAAATTTGAAGGTCAAGAAAATGAGACTCCACTATCAATTGAGATAAATAAGTACTGAGGTAGAGACTAACTCAAAAATCATAGGTAGTGTTTCATTTCTTTTAGTAGACCATCGGTACTCTTGGAAACGTAAGTAAATTCAACTTATATGAGTAAAACTAGAAAATAAAGTGTATACTAAGATATTTTATCACTTAAATATTATATATCCCTATGTATGCTTAAATCTTTAAAACTTCGCAACGGATTTTGATACGGTTTTTTTTAATAGATAGTGATTCAAGAGGAAGGTTTATACGTATAATAAAACCGTGCTAAACCAGGGCGGGTCGCTAGTTTAAACCTATTATTAATTCATATTTAAGAGTCCTCACCTCTGGCACCGTAAGCGCCGCCACCAACGCAATAGTATACGGCAATAAGTCCTGCTGATGACTGAGCGCTAGCATCTTGCCGTAGCGAGGTAGAATGGGGAAGGCCGACACCGCTTTACCTAGAGGCGTCACCTTGAGTACCTGTAAATATTCATACCGTGATTTGTAGGTTATTAACTTAAATATAATTTTCAATAGAAGAAGTTCTCAATTCAAAGAGAGAATTTTTTTTATTAGTTCACTTAGATCAAAATAAAGGTAAGTACTAAAAATAACTTAAAACAAATTATGCAAACAAACCAATAGGACCTGTCTCAGCATAATGTTGCTCCACATATAGTTGAGCAACGCAATTCAAGTGTATTGCTATCTTGTTTCTTTGTAATTACATCATATTTTTTATTTTTTTATTGAAATCTGGTACTTTCTATATGGCTCTATAAAGATTTGATCAACGTCTAACCAGTAGTTATAGCAGTGGTCGTCATTTGCGGCCCGCGGGCCGCATGCGGCCCGTGGGCCATTTTTGTGCGGCCCGCGGTGATTGATTCAAGAACAGCGCAAATAAAATAAATATTATGTAGGTACTTTTCAAGCACTGTGAAAATATTTTCTGTGCGTGGCAGTTCAATTATTACACGGGACATTTGGGACTACATGCAATGAGGATTGCATGTAGTCCCAAAGATGCAAACGTAAAAACGCACAAAAGAATAATTGATTATTGAACAGAAATTCAACTGTTCGTAATAATAGTACAATGTGTTACCCAAGGGTTGAAAGTAGGTAACTTATTTAGTCCCGTAGCGAGGGCGCCAATAGTTCGAGGGACTACATAAGTTACTTTCACCCGAGGTAAACACTGTGCTTTTCATTACGAATACAAGGAAATATAAATAAAAAACAGCAGCAATTTTTTTTAGTATTATTAGTCCATCTAGGACAGGCGAAAGCCATAAAGCCATACTGCCTTGTCTTTCGTATTTTTTGAATTCAGTGAATTGTCGCTAAGGCGATTTTTTTTAGCTTCAGCATTTATTCTGCCACTATCATGGTTCAATAATAACGTTATACCTAGGTGTCAGTTGAAAACGATTCGCCCTAGGGCGGAAAAGTATCACTTTCAACCCACTCTTCAGGCATGTTCAGACCTACTTTCCGAGTATGAGTAGGTAATGAAAAATATTTAATATAATAATTTGCATTCTGTAATTGTAGTTACCAACATTTCACTACCAACAGGTCCTGTTTCTAGTTTACAATACATATAGTGCGGCCCGGAGTAGTACGTCACATTGTCCAATGTGGCACTTGACCAGAAAATTATGACGAACACTGAGTTATAGAGTTACTTTAATATACAAAGGGACAAGCTATTCTTGGAGACAACATCCAGCCCAACTGCTGAAGGTAGAAAGCTGAAATTTGAGGGGGAAGGTACCTTTTACTACAAAGACACCGAAAAGAAGGGATTTTTGGAATTTCCATAGATTTATCCATTATTTATTTACTATATCAAAAAATAAACAACGTACAAGAGGCGGCAGAGACCTAGGTTGGCCATTCCAGCTCTGTAGCGGTCCTAAGGGCTGGTTATTCACTCTACTTTTATTCAATTAGGGCTAGTTTTCACCAAAAGATAATCTAACCATTAGGCGGATTCGTCGGTTAAATCTGACGTTTAACTGTTTGAAAACATGTGTCCAAAATTTCGAACTTTCTGTTGATGAAAGGGATCATAAACATTTATTTTCATGAACTTACTTCCTCCTCATGGTTTTTCTTTTCCTTGTTGAACGGGGGTTCTAGAAGGCCGAGCACCTCTAGCCTTTTCTCTGCCAATCGCAGCTGAAGGCGGTCCGGTGCGGTCGGAAACGGGAAGTTTACTACCTGAAATCACAGTTTTAATCATCATCAGCCTATATTAGTCCACTGCTGGGCATAGGCCCCCCCTAATGAGCTCCATATCGCCATGTCTTCAGATTGCCGCATCCAGGAGTTTTAATACAAAAGAAATTTACTATCAAGAAATAGAAACAAATCAAAACTACATTACAAAAGAAATTTTCTATCAATAAATAACATCTATCTATTACACTACTACCCAAAATATGTATTTTTATTTTCTATCAATAAATAACATCTATCTATTACATATGACTATCTATCTATTGATGAAAGTAGTCTTTGTTTATTTCAGGGCTAGAAATACGTCTATTCAAAATTTCATGATTCGTTCTGTAGTTTTTGCGTGGAAAGATAACAAACGCAGAAAAAAAAATAACAATATGGATCAATTGAGCTACCTCTACTGATCCTTACCTAAACTGTTTGCAACCGTCTGCAGTTAGCTAAATTATTATTGTTTTAATTGTAAAAACTAGTTTTGATTAAATAAAGACATTGAATACGGGATTTTTAACATGATTTGATTTCTTTTGAGTTTTTCGATATTTCGGCACCGTTTCAAGCGCCATGATCACAAAAGAACTGAGGACACTGCGAGTGAGTTTTTATTGGCAGATATATCGATCTACCCTCATTTTTCGTCTTCATCATGGTAAATATCCCGTATTCAATGTCTTTATTTAATCAAAACTAGTTTTTACAATTAAAACAATAATAATTTAGCTAACTGCAGACGGTTGCAAACAGTTTAGGTAAGGATCAGTAGAGGTAGCTCAATTGATCCATATTGTTATTTTTTTTTTCTGCGTTTGTTATCTTTCCACGCAAAAACTACAGAACGAATCAGGCTGAAATTTTGAATAGACGTATTTCTAGCCCTGAAATAAACAAAGACTACTTTCATCAATAGATAGATAGTCATATGTAATAGATAGATGTTATTTATTGATAGACAATAAAAATACATATTTTGGGTAGTAGTGTAATAGATAGATGTTATTTATTGATAGAAAATAAAAATACATATTTTGGGTAGTAGCTAGACATTAGGGTACTCTAAAACTATCTTGAATATGAAACACGCACGGTAGGCAGTTTCGCACACAAACAGAGCGACAATATTCACACGGGTGAAGCCGCGGGGCGTACCTTATTACATAAACCTCAGTATAATTCAATGGAGGAAACTTAGCTGGTTTAGGAATTATTTAAGTATGTTTTTGTTTATTTAATTATTATAACTGTTTGTTTCCCTAATAAATAAAAAATAAAGTATAGAGTACCTGGAGCCTGGGAGCTCCAGACGACGCGCCACGCGCTTGCTCCTGTCACGTGGTATAGAGTACCTTGTCGATGTGCATGCACTTCATAGTGAGCAGTAGATCGTCGACGGGCCGCCGACAGAGGTCCGGCGGGTAGTGCGGCGGACACTCGTGCTGGAACACCGCGCTGGAGTAGAGGCGGTACGCGTGGCCCGCGCCCGTGCGGCCCGCGCGCCCCGCGCGTTGACCCGCGCTGGCCTGGGAGGTCCACACTACGCGCCACGCGCTTGCTCCTGTCACGTGGTCATATACTCTGAAACAGGGAAAGATTTTTACTGAATTAAAGAACTTACTTACTCCTGTGGCTCAGCGACCCAAAGTGGATCTTGGCCTCCGATACAAGACTTCTCCAGGCGTCTCGGTTCTGAACTGTCTTATTGCGTTTTTACAAATAGATTTAATATACTTTTTTTTTGGTCCAACAAATTTCAGCCATTTAGTAGTTTCGGTGTGAAGAGGTAAAAACATCCTTTCGTCCCATCCATACATCCAAACTTTCGCATTTATAATTCATTATCGACCTGCCCCGGCTTCGCACGGGTGTATTAAACATATACTGGTACGGAAGCCAAAGCAATGTAGTGAGATGGGGCGACACGACTTCCAGTGAATATAAACTGGAATGCGGAGTCCGCCAAGGAGGGTTAACTTCTCCGGACCTTTTTAACATTTACATTAACAGCTTAATCGAGGAGCTGAGAGGCACCAGGATTGGTTGCCATGTTGGTGATGTTAGTGTTAACAATTTGAGCTACGCCGATGACATGATGCTCCTCAGCCCTTCGATTAACGGACTTAGGAAACTTATATCTATGTGTGAAAATTATGCTCACCTCCATGGATTAAAATATAACGTCCTTAAAACTGAAATGTTAGTATTTCGAGCAGGAAGGGGTCCGGAGAGAGTACCTAACGTGTTTTTGAAGGGTTCAGCAGTAAAGGTTGTGAAGCAGTTCAAATACCTAGGGCACATCATCACTGAGGACCTGAGTGATGACCTAGATATAGAGCGTGAAAGACGGAACCTGTCCATCAGGTGTAACATGCTTGCTCGGAGATTTGCCAGCGACGAAGTGAAAATAACGCTGTTTAAGGCATACTGCCTCTGTTTGTATACTTGTCAGCTCTGGTTCAAATACAAAAGGAAATCGTATAGTACCATAAGGGTGCAATACAATGACGCTTATCGCATCCTTATGAAGAAGCCACGTTTCTGCAGCGCGTCAAGCATGTTCGCTGATGCACGGGTTCCGGACTTTTTCGCTATCATCAGATCGCGTATTGCGTCTTTTTGGGCCAATATTAGACGATCTAAGAATAGCATCCTCAGTTTTATGGCCAATAACATCTGTAGCCCTTTGTACAGGTTCTGGCTCTCTGTGCACCAGGATGGGAACCGTAAGTAAGTTTAATTTAAATATTAGTTTTAGTTATAAATAACATATGGGTTCCTTTTTTTATGACCTGAAATAAATGATTATTATTATTATTATATAAACCTTCCTCTTGAATCACTCTATCTATAAAAAACACCATGAGAATCCGTTGCGTAATTTTAGAGATAGTTAGCAAACATAGTGACAGACAGAAAGATAGACCGAGGGAAGCGACTTTATTTTAAACTATGCAGTGAAGTATGATACTATTTTGTTATCCTTTCAAGTCTCCACACACAGAAGCCGGAGGCGGAGCAGAAGCGAAGGCGTGGCGGTTTTTCCTATGGCACCGCGCCGCCACCGCCTGTGGTGTGTATGTAGCCTTTCATATGATTCAATAGGATACAACTCGCAGGCCTTCGCCTCCGCTCCGCCGCCGGCTTCAGTGTGTGGAGACCTTTAATCCTAAAATACATTTATTTTATACACAAGTAAATACTAACTTCATCTTCTTCTTCCCAGTATCCACAACATATCTGACGTTGGGCAGAGTCAGTGAGGTCTCGGCGACGTCCGTACTAACGACGCAAAGGCGCGCGCCGGGGCGCGGGGGGGCGAACACGCGCGCTTGCTTCTCCCCGCTCAACATTGAGTACAATGGAAGCACCCATAGCGGTTGACGACAGGCTTTTATAGAGGCTGTTAGGCTGTCTTCTTCGGTATCTAAAAGACGAGAACATAAGGACTTAAAACACTAAAAATAAGGTTCATTTTAATTACATGTTTTAGCGGTTGTCGATAGGCTTTTATTGAGGCTGTTAGGTTGTCTTCTTCGGCATCAGAAAGACAAGAACATTAAGGGTGACAAATCTAAATCGAGCTGTGCTGCGCTGTGCTATGTTTGGTCAACTCATTGACGCAGCACAGCACAGCGCAGCACAGCATGGTTTGTTTGTATCCTCATTAAAATATTAGACGAGCGAGTTGACGTTGACACAGCACAGCGCAGTACAGCGCAGCACAGCTCGATTTAGATTTGTCACCCTAAATCGTTATACACTACAATAAGGTACATTTTAGTAACGTCTGTTTTAAAAAAACTTTCGTATTTTGAAGAATTACACTAAAATGGACCTTATTTTAGAAAATGTTTGTAAGATCTCTAAATATTCGTTCCAGGGTTCTGGGTGTTTTTATGCTTTTTAAAAATATATATCTATTGTATTAAGTAGGTATTTTAGTAACATACATTTTAAAACATAACCTCTGGCTTAGCTTGAGGCTATTTATTGTTGTGTGAATTATCCAATTTATATTTTTTTCATGACCAAATCTTTCATTATTTTTTGTCTTATTTATTTCTAAATAACAGTTTTCATTAAACATTTATTTTCTTCATTCAACATTGAAAAAGAAATGAAGAGAGCCCACAAAGCTTAGGAAAGCTGTATAAATTGGCCAGCATTATTTATTTATTTATTGATTTATATTTATTTGTATGTTTATTTATTTATATATTTGTCGCAGATCGCTGCATTTATAGGCCTTAATTATATTTCATACTAGCGAGCCTTCGTTGTGATACCATGCATTCATAGCCAAGAGTAATGATAACTTCTTGATTATGTATTCGGTCTCTTTGCTCTATAGGCGGCCACTGCGGCCAGGCCATAGAACATGTGATTCAAAGACAACAGACTGTTGATGGAAAAATGTCATAAAAGAAAATTAATAACTTTGGTTGCAATATGACAGTGGAGATCTCTTGGATTTTCTAAATCTTTATTCTGATCGGAATCACATTATTATCGTAGCTACGCGTTGTTATTGCATACGCTCGTGCACTGCATTAGCCCAGTAAAGATTGGTGTACCGGATAACACCTTGAGTGCGCTTTCCTGACAAAACCACATTGATGCTCGGGAATCCGGTTGTGTGTCTCTTTTCCCTCTATTTGCGACATATTTGTGTATTCGTTTTCAACTTTTTTATTTTTGTTTATTAGTTTATTTATTTCTTGGTTTATTTTTTTTATTTATGTGTTGTGACTTCTTATTACCTGAGTCAGAGATATGTCCCTCGCTGTCATCCTCATTGACGAGGTCAGCCTGGCCGTCGTCTTCGGGCATGTCGTAATCATCCAGGTTTATTTTAGGCAGAGCTTTGGACTTCTGCTTCGCTTTCCTACGAGCTTTGCGGGCTCGCTTCATTTCTCTTTCAACCTGGAAACATAGAAATAAATTTGACGACCAATATCGAAAATGAAACCATTGAGCTAACTGCAGACGGTTGCAAACAGTCTAAAGGTAGCTCAATTGATCCATGTCAATACCAGTCGTCGCGTCCCCAAGACACTGGCTGCATTACCACGCTGTATGGCAATGCTGATACTTGATATGGATGAAATTTGGCACATAGTTAGATTGTCTGGAATAACACAAAGGCTATATTTTATACAGGAATTCTCACGGGAACGGGAATTATGCGGGTGAAACCGCGAGCTAGTTTATAATGTGTTCTGAAAGTTTAAAACACTTTACCAACCGCATCGTCATCAGAGTCGATATCATCAGGTTCCGAGTCGAGCGCCGCCTCCGCTTCGGTGACTGTTTTCTTGTTACTTATCAACTTGGAGTAATCCACGTCTTTTCGGTACGGGAACGCAGCCCGCAGCTTCCTTACTAGGTAGTTAACCTACAATTATAATTTCTTAATCATAAGTCGGGTACAATTACGTTAATTGGATCCTAGAATGCCCAACCATACTTAAATAAGGACAATTTTTCTTGGCAGATCCGAACTACGCGCGGAAGGCTGCGCAGTAACACTTTTTAGGAACCAAATGGTGGCATGAGTAGGGTGCGCGGGGCGGTGGTCTAGGCTAGAGACGCACCCTACATAAAACAATCAATTCTTTATATGATCGAATTTCGTAATCGATAAGTTTCATTTTGAACTCATTCATTTCAGGGTATAGAAGATTATTTAAGTAGATAAATTTACTAATAAAGTGAATTTACTCATTAATACCTAAAGGATTTAAAAAATGTTTGGTAAAACTATATTTTCTTTTTTAAAAGACATGATTTACTTAAATTTTAGAAATCTATTAAAATCTAAACTATTTGAGTAACGACTGTTTGAGAATATTTAAAACCTCAATATAAAATCGAATAGAAACATTTTTTTTCACTTAATTTCAATCGATTTAAATAATAATCGATTAAACAACACCCACAAGTACGCACATTGCACATCTCTTTTATCTTGACTTTTGTTAACTTCGAGCTTTATCGGCAATACTCGGTACGAGGTATTTGTCTCTGTCACACGTCAGCATTGATTTGGCGTTTGTGACTCTATCTTTGTCTTACCACAGTTGGGTACAAAAGTGTTCGTTGTGTTTTTGTTCGTTTTTATAAATAAAAAAACAAAGTTAGAGGATAAATATTGAGATATGATACAATTTGAAGATAAAAAAAAACAATATTAATCAGTACTTTCTCCCTGTATTAGATATTTTCACATGATGGCACATGATATTTTAGATATGTTATTTTTTCATTTATAAATTTCAGGACTGACAATTGAACTTGGCACATATTTCGATCTCACTTCTTTTGTCATGGAAAACAATAACCGAGGTATATCTTAAAATAACTTGAACTTGGCTCTCATTTAAGTATCAGTTATCTGATACCCATAACACAAGCTTTGAGTAACTTACTTTGGGGCTAGATGGTGATGTGTGGATTGTCCAGCATTATTATTTCAATTCATATATTCTTGTTAACAAATACATATTTTACTATAGAAAATACAAAAATATTATAAAACTATTCTACATTAAAATTATATCAAAACGGTGGATCACTTATCATTATTATTATTTATTTATTCTTTAAGGGATTTCTCTCTTTCTCGCACTCTGCGGCTTATGTATTTACTTCTTTTTTTCAGTCTACATTCTTACCTCTTGCTGACCGGTCACAAAGATGAGTATTCCCCCCTCAGGCAGTCTGGTATGTATCTTCACAGTTTTCCGATAGGCTTCCTTCAAGTAATCGCTGTAGGTTCGCTTGTTGAAATGAGTTGTTACAGGGTACTGTCTTGATTCTATCTATTGATATGAAATTAATTTAATTAAACTAACAATCGACTTTAAAGATTTAAAACGCGTGAAAATTGATGAATGTAGCCGATGTTTTATTGAGGTATTCTTCGTAGCGAACCCAGAAAAAGCGCACCTACATGAAGCGCACCAAAGTACTTCCACATAGCTCACCCTTTTAGGTGAGCTTCATTCAGTGTTTTCATTCCTCATTGCGCAAAAATGACAATGTAAGGTCTCATCATCAATATCGTCATCAGCCCATATTAGTCCACAGCTGGACTTAGGCCTCCCCTAATGAGCGCCATAACGCCCTGTCTTCAGCTTGACGCATCCAGCATCTGTTCTGCCAGCAGTCGTTTGCAGATCGTCATCCCACCTGGCCGGAGGGCGTCCTACACTACGTTTGCCAAGTCGCGGTCTCCACTCAAGAACACGTCTACCCCAACGGTTGTCGGTTCTGTCGAGATATGACCGGCCCACTGCCACTTCAGCTTGCTAATTCTTTGAGCTATGTCGATAACTTTGGTTCTCTATCGGATGTATTCATTACGAATCCTATCCTGCAGAGAAACTCCGAGCATAGCTCTTTCCATAGCTCGCTGAGCGACTTTGAACTGGTGGACCAGGCCTACCGTGAGTGTCCACGTCTCAGCACCGTAGATCATTTCGGGTAGGACGCACTGATTGAAAACTTTCCTTTCAAACATTGCGGTATGTAAGGTCTAGTGATGGGATAACAATGTGTCAATGTAAAGAATAAGATTTGAATGAGATATGGATGAAAATATGTGTGAATGTGTTTTCTCATAGTGTAAATAGTGTGATTACTCAAAAATTACTGGTCAGATTTTGATAAAATTTATACGAAATCGCACGCGGCAGATCATCTAGAAAACAAGTTATGTTGTCAATCATTTATAAAAATACAGTCGAATTGAGAATATTCTCCTTTTTTAGGCGAATAAGGAGCTTAATCAAAAAACACTGAATGTCGTGATTGAACGTATGAACTAGCTGCGCACAGCGGCTTCATCCGCGTGAAAATTTATGAAAAGCAGCCACAGTTTAATTTCAAGCCTAGAACTAAGTCTATTCATAATTTCAGTTCGATTTGTGCAGTAGTTTCAGCGTCAAGCATCCATCTATCCAAACTTTCATATTAATTACATTGGAGTGATATCTCAAATAGCGTCATGTTTCTAAAATTAGATTTTTGTTGCTCTGAATGTAAGTAACCTAGAGAATGTTTAAACTTACATTGATAACCGGCGGCGGCGTCTTAAAAAGCCTCGTATTCTCCGTGAAATCCTCAACCCTCAGCGTCGCAGACATTATAATAAGTCGAAGAGGAGTCCCTCGTTTCCGCCTCAAAGGAACAATCCTGGACAAAAGTCCTAGAAGTATATCTGTGTACACGCTTCTTTCGTGGGCTTCGTCGATTATAATCACGGAGTACTTGCTTAAGAGGAAATCTGATTGGATTTCTTTTAGGAGTACACCTGAGAAGTAAAAGTAGTATAATTAAAAGCCAAGATCCACCCAGTTGAGCCCTATGACGAACTGAACACCTATGCTGAACTGGACACCTATGACAACCTTCCAGTCCAGCTGGTCCAAGACTAAAATGCGTGGGGGAAGGCCTTTGACCAGCAGTGGGACTCACCAGGATAGGTTGTATTTATTATTGTAGTGTAAAGTAAAGCAAGTAAAAAGTATTTACTACAGCAAAAGAAATAATAACAAAAGAATAAATTAATGAATGAACACTTAATCATACCTTGTGTCATAAAATAAAATTCTTATATCAAAATGCTTCTCTACTTTCGTGAGGGTGATAAAACATCCCAGGGTGGAGTAGGTTTCCTCGTCAATAAGGCTCTCTCTAGCAACGTTCAAGAAATCTCCAGTGTGTCGACCAGGGTAGCGTACCTGATCCTTCGGCTTTCCAAGCGGTATAGCATGAAGGTAATTCAGGTCTACGCACCGACCTCGGCACACTCGGATGATGAAGTGGAGGATATGTACGAAGACATATCCAAAGCCTTACACAACACCACTAAGGCTCACTTCAACGTTGTTATGGGGGACTTTAACGGCAAGGTGGGAATCCAGACTGGCAATGAATCCCGAATAGGCCCGCATGGTTATGGAATCAGGAATCACAGGGGGCAAATGCTTGTCAACTTCCTTGAGAAAGAGGGACTGTTCTTAATGAACTCCTTCTTTAAGAAACAGCCTCAAAGGAAGTGGACGTGGCAAAGCCCCGACACTGTGACTAAAAATGAGATCGACTTCATCATGACGGATAGCAAGCACATATTCAGAGATGTCTCAGTGATCAACAGGTTCAATACCGGATCTGATCACCGAATGCTCCGAGGCACTCTGAATATCAACTTGAAGCTTGAAAGACACCGTCTGATGAAGTCCACGCTCCGACCAAATCCAATCCAAATCATGGCGGGCACCGAGAAGTTCGAGCAGCTACTCGGAGACAGATTTGTTGCCTTGGAACCCACTGATGACGCTGACGAGAGCCTACACAATCTGGTCGAAACGTTGAGGGATGAGGGCATCAAGTTCTGCAAAAAACAGCGAACTGGCAAGAAGTCCAAACTCTCGGATGAGACTCTGGATCTGATGACAAGAAGACGGGAAACCACCCAAGTGTCTTCGGCAGAGAGGTCAGACCTGAACAAGCGAATTGCGAAGATGGTACGGCGCGACCTTCGGAGCTCCAACACACGCCTCATTGAAGAGGCGATAGAGCGAAACCGAGGGTCCAAAGTATTCACTCAGCAGCTTGGCAGGAGCCACCTAACGAAGCTTAAAACGCGCGATGGGAGGACCGTACTGTCGAAACCGGAGATTTCAGCCGAGATAGAGGATTTTTATGGCCGTCTGTACACTGCACATGCCCCTCGTTCCCGACGAGATGACCTTGATTCTAGAGCCACCCTGACACGCCACTACACCGACGAACTGCCAGACATCAGTCAAGACGAAATCGTGTTAGCTTTGAGGCAGCTTAAAAATGGAAAAGCCCCCGGTGAGGACGGTGTAACTTCAGAGCTTCTGAAGGCAGGAGGAGCCTCCGTTATACAGGAGCTACAACACCTCTTCAATACCGTCCTCCACAGTGGGAGAACTCCTAAGGCGTGGAGCGGGAGTTTGGTGGTGCTCTTTTTTAAGAAGGGTGATAAAACTCTCCTTAAAAATTACAGACCCATCACACTCCTGAGCCACATCTATAAGCTGTTCTCACGAGTGATCACGAATCGTCTCGCCAGGAGACTTGACGAGTTCCAGCCACCGGAACAGGCCGGGTTCCGCGGAGGATATGGCACCATAGACCACATACACACAGTGAGGCAGATTATACAGAAGTCCGAAGAGTATAATCAGCCCCTGTGTCTCGCTTTTGTGGACTATGAGAAAGCCTTTGACTCCGTCGAAACCTGGGCTGTTCTGGAATCCTTACAGCGATGCCAAGTAGACTATCGTTACATCGAAGTGCTGAGGTGTCTCTATGAAGCTGCCACTATGAGTGTCCAAGTACAGGACCAGCAGTCTAAACCTATCCAATTGCGCAGAGGAGTGAGACAGGGGGATGTCATATCCCCGAAACTGTTCACGAGCGCATTGGAAGATATGTTTAAGACGCTGGACTGGAAAGGTAAGGGCATTAACATAAACGGCGATTACATCTCACACCTGCGATTCGCTGATGACATAGTCGTAATGGCGGAGTCGCTAGAGGAGCTGACCCACATGCTGGACGGCCTAGCTTCAGCCTCGCGATGTATCGGTCTTGGCATGAATTTGGATAAAACCAAAGTCATGATCAATGGCCACATTGTTCCGGGACCGATCGTCGTAGATGGTCACCTTCTTGAAATTGTTTCCGAGTATACTTACCTTGGGCAGATTGTACAGCTAGGTAAAAACAATTTTGAGAAGGAGGCCAAGAGGAGGATCCAGCTAGGCTGGGCAGCATTTGGGAAACTACGTCAAGTCTTCTCTTCATCCATACCGCAATGTTTGAAAACGAAAGTTTTCAATCAGTGCGTCCTACCCGTAATGACCTACGGAGCTGAGACGTGGACACTCACGGTAGGGCTGGTCCACCAGTTCAAAGTCGCCCAGCGAGCTATGGAAAGAGCTATGCTCGGAGTCTCTCTGAAGGATAGAATTCGTAACGAATACATCCGACAGAGAACCAAAGTTATCGACATAGCTCAAAGAATTAGCAAGCTGAAGTGGCAATGGGCCGGCCATATCTCGCGAAGAACCGACAACCGTTGGGGTAAACGTGTTCTTGAGTGGAGACCGCGACTCGGTAAACGTAGCGTAGGACGCCCTCCGGCCAGGTGGGATGACGATCTGCGAAAGACTGCTGGCAGATGCTGGATGCGTCAAGCTGAAGACAGGGCGCTATGGCGCTCATTGGGGGAGGCCTATGTCCAGCAGTGGACTAATATAGGTTGATGATGATGATGATGATGATGATGATATCAAAATGAGTCTTATTAGTGAGACATCACGATCACGTTTTGATATAATCCTCAACCGGACGAAACCGGATTAAATAAAGGCGGAACGTACGCGAACTTTTCCTTACCATCAGTCATAAACTTAATCCTGGTGTCCTTAGTGACATTTCCCTCAAACCGCATCAAGTACGAGACCTCCTTGCTAGACAAGCCTAGCTCGTAGCCCACGCGCGCTGACATCGCCACAGTGGCGACGCGTCGCGGCTCCGTTACTCCGATCATCTTGTGGGTAGCGTACCCAGCTTCGTATAGGAACTGTGGTATTTGGGTGGTTTTTCCACTGCCTAGAAGTTATAGAAAAATTATTAGATATCAATATAGGATAACAGCAATGTGTAACTTCGTAAATCAGCATATTAAGCATTAGGGCATTTTCCTTTTATATTTTATGTTAAGTAGTTAGTGTTTTGGTGTTAGACTGTAAGCTAACTACTGAATTTTATATAAATAAATAAAGCACTGAGAGTAAGCTAATTTTGTATATTCTGAATATAATATTTATTGGAAAACCAGCAGCTTATTTATACAGAAAAACAGTGAAATATATCCTTGAAAGCTTAAATTAAGGTTTTCACGGCCAAGAAGCAACAATTTTTAAAGCTATGAACATACAAATCAACATGAATTTGACGATAATTAATGAAATAATAAAATAGGCAATAATAATATTGGTATCTGAAAACCGAAAATAAGATATTTGGTCAATAAAAATAACTTCGTCACAGAAGTCTTTTGATAACTTTGATGAAGAAAAAATCATAGTTAAAAGCAGCCTCCCCAAAAAGTACCAGGCCATCAGTGCTACTCACACCATTTTTTATAGTTGTATATTGTTAGCAAAGAAATGTAAAACATTAAAATAATGCAATCAATAAAATTTTGTTCTGATAAATTTTGAAAGACATTTCAAAATATTTTTAACAATAACTAGCTGCGCCCCGCAGCGTCGCCCGCGGGGAAATTTATTTATTTGTCAAATATCATATTTTTATACCGACACTCCCTACGTATAGTTGTGTATCTGCAAAACACAAATTTTACAGGAGAGCGTTTTAAAGATTTGAAAATGTTCAAATGCTTATATCTGGAGCCCTTTTTGAGATATTTCTGTGAAAATTGGTGAGATGCTCTTACTGTAGATCTAGTTTATGATGGATACTTTTTTTTATTTCAATCTATACCGGTTTAGATTTTATTACACTTACATATTTTTACGTGGTGCTTATAACCTCATAAAATGCTCTATGTGGCACATACACACTTTTTCGTGGAAGCTTAGGAGAATGACAATTTCGTAACTGCCTTTTACACGGTTATACTTAGTAGATCTATTTGAATAATTCTGTTTAACTGGTGCTTACATGATTAAACGTTGGAAATTGTATAATTTAATAATATGCATCTACATATTTTGTTTCGACAAATTAGGCCTGGTGACCAGTACCTGGTAAAGGTCGCCAGGCTCTAATTGCCGAATATTCACTTGCTTACGAAACTAAGCCTATTTTAAGGTAGGTTGGTAATTTTAGTAGTACCTGAAATGTAAAGCTGTATTCGTGAATTGGGGTTTTCCCACTTATCTTCTTATTTTTTTTCGCTAATATTGGTCGTCCTTATATTATACCTTATCTAAAATAAAACAATAAAAAAAAGCTCAAAATACAATTTATTAGGGGAGTAGGTGCTCACCTAATTATTATAGTACTTCAACCTAATCATTGCCGACAACCGTTGGGGTAAACGTGTTCTTGAGTGGAGACCGCGACTCGGTAAACGTAGCGTAGGACGCCCTCCGGCCAGGTGGGATGACGAATTGCGAAAGACTGCTGGCAGATGCTGGATGCGTCAAGCTGAAGACAGGGCGCTATGACGCTCATTGGGGGAGGCCTATGTCCAGCAGTGGACTAATATAGGTTGATGATGATGATGATGAAGAACCTAATTATTATCAAAATGTGAACACATAATTAATATTATGAAATAGCAAACTTGACTATGTCAACATCTAACGCCCGTAATAGGCCCGCATGGTTATGGAATCAGGAATGTGATTCCTGATTCCATTGGGGGCAAATGCTTGTCAACTTCCTTGAGAAAGAGGGACTGTTATTAATGAACTCCTTCTTTAAGAAACAGCCTCAAAGGAAGTGGACGTGGCAAAGCCCCGACACTGTGACTAAAAATTAGATCGACTTCATCATGACGGATAGCAAGCACATATTCAGAGATGTCCCAGTGATCAACAGGTTCAATACCGGATATCACCGAATGCTCCGAGGCACTCTGAATATCAACTTGAAGCTTGAAAGACACCGTCTGATGAAGTCCACGCTCCGACCAAATCCAATCCAAATCATGGCGGGCACCGAGAAGTTCGAGCAGCTACTCGGAGACAGATTTGTTGCCTTGGAACCCACTGATGACGCTGACGAGAGCCTACACAATCTGGTCGAAACGTTGAGGGATGAGGGCATCAAGTTCTGCAAAAAACAGCGAACTGGCAAGAAGTCCAAACTCTCGGATGAGACTCTGGGGCTGATGACAAGAGGACGGGAAACCACCAAAGCAACTTCGTCTGAGAGGTCAGACCTGAACAAGCGAATTGCGAAGATGGTACGGCGCGACCTTCGGAGCTCCAACACACGCCTCATTAAAGAGGCAAAAGAGTGAAACCGAGGGTGCAAAGTATTCACTCAGCAGCTTGGCAGGAGCTTCCTGGCGAAGCTTAAAACGCACGATGGGAGGACCGTACTGTCGAAACCGGAGATCTCAGCCGAGATAGAGGATTTTTATGGCCGTCTGTGCACTGCACATGCCCCTCGTTTCCTACCTTGATTCCAGAGCCACCCTGACACGTCACTATACCGACGAACTGCCAGACATCAGTCAAGACGAAACCGTGTTAGCTTTGAGGCAGATTAAAAATGGAAAAGCCCCCGATGAGGACGGTATTACTTCAGAGCTTCTGAGGGCAGGAGGAGCCTCCGTTATACAGGAGGAGGATGACATTAAAGAGGTGTTGTAACCTCTTCAATGCCGTCCTCCACAGAGTTTGGTGGTGCTCTTTTTTAAGAACAGTCATAAAACTCTTCTTAAAAATTACTGACCCATCACACTCCTGAGCCACATCTACAAGCTGTTCTCACGAATCGTCTCGCCAGGAGACTTGACGAGTTCCAGCCACCAGAACAGGCCGGATTCCGCGGAGGATATGGCACCATAGACCACATACACCCAGTGAGGCAGATTATACAGAAGTCCGAAGAGTATAATCAGCCCCTGTGTCTCGCTTTTGTGGACTATGAACCTTTGACTGAGTCGGAACCTGGGCTGTTCTGGAATACTTACAACGATGCCAAGTTGACTATCGTTACATCGAAGTGCTGAGGTTCTCTCGTCATTGCTGTACCCTCCACCACAAACTTACAAGGAATATTGTAAGATATGGGAAGAGCTGGGGCATGCAATTCAGAAGATGCAGGACTATCACCGTTAGTGTTCGTAAAATGCAAGACGGAAATGCGCGGTGCAAGAAAAGGTTCTTCATCGCTGGCAGATATTATCTCACCCATTCGGCTTAGGTCATCCTCAGTAAAATGTTCTGAAAATGGCATTGGAGATATTACATTTGAAAAACAACAACAAAGAGCAAAATTAAATTTTTTATGAAAATCGACTTAAATTTCTTGGGAAGAGAGCACCATGCACTTTTGAAGTGCATTTCTGATCATAACTCTGAAGATCCTCAATATTTTAATGGGGCCACCCTTGGAATTATCTTCTTTCCGACAAAAAAAAGAATCAAAATAATCGGTTCACAAACAACGAAGTTATCCGCGAACAAAAAAAATCATATTGGGATTTTTTCAATTGGTTAAAAATAATTGTTTTATATTAAAATAACATGAAAACACAAACACATAACTATGTAAGTGCATGGGTTACTATAACTTTAATTCAATAATTTTCCTATGTAAAACTATGTAAAAGTCAGTTACCGAATTTTGATTTAACAACTTTTCGAAGTATAAATATGTAAGTGCCTAGATACACCTTATGATCACAGTGAATCCCGATGTATAAATATGTATGTGCGTAGTTACACATTTGTACGTCGGTTATCAAAAATTTTGGGAAAGTTTCAAAATGTACTTACTAATAAATTGTCTATTTAGTCAGCAATGAAGGCAATAACACACAACTGATTCAAAAAACCTAATAACTATGATTGAACATCAAAAAGTACAAAAAGTTGGTAAATCATTAATTATGATTTACTTACCTGGTCTTGTAGTAGATATAGCTGGGTCTAGGATATCTACTTTTCCTTTCTTAGTAGCATCTGCTTTTAAATTGTTCAGGAATCGGAAACGCTCACTTGTTATTTTGGAGCAATCAAATATTTACGACTTGCACACGCATTCTATTCGTTGTCCGCGCAAGAACCGTGCAACGGGCAGTTACCGCTGCCCGCACCTCATTCCCCCCGCGTAAAAGTGTGTATGTGGAAGATACAGCGTTATATGGCGGGAAAATAATGAAGTTGGACAGTTATACGATTAAGAAAAACGTACTTAGAGTAGACTTTTTTGATTTTTTGTGAGTTATAATGATAGATTGGCATGTGTAGATGCCAAAAATGCATCAAACGTAAAAGTGTGTATCTGGCAGTTACACGAAGATACGTAGGGAGTGTCGATACATAATATGCTATTCCCGACAAAGACAAATCCAAAAACACAAAAATCATAAAAATCGGTCCAGCCGTTCTCGAGTTGTAACAAACACGACTTACTTTTATATATATAGATATACCTACTCACCAGTTTCACCAGCTACAATCAAAAACTCATTCTCATTGATCAACTCCATAATCCTTTGTTCTTCACCCAAAATTGGCAATTTCAACCTTGACACTTGGATTTTAGGATCCCTTTTCACCTCCACATTTACAGTTTCATGAGACAACAATGGTTTTTTTTCTTCAACTTTAACTTGAGTTTTTGATTCCTTTTCCCGTTTTTTTACTTTTGGTTTATCATTTTTCCTTTTTTCATTTACTTCTGTTGCATTAGGTTCAATCTCAGTTTTAGAACTAGATTCAGCTTCTATTGAATTTTTAACCTTTTTTTCATCTTCCCTAACTCCATTTTCAGTTACTTCACTAACAGTATTTTTGACTATTTCAGGTTCATCTTCTGATTCAGAAGAAGACTCGTCTTCAGAGGATTGCTCAAGGCCCACAACATTAGGATCATGTTTGGCTTTCTTTATTTTATCTGCTTTATCTAGTTTTAGAAGGCGTAAACGTTTTTTGGCACCTGTAACAAATGATTATGAAATAATAATAAAAGGAGGCTTTGTTAGAAAAGATTTCTTGGCTGCTTTACTGTTTGTCAAAGATACTGCCATCTTTTGAACTATAATAGGCAGACAGTTGATTTTGTTTATTTCCACCAAGGGGACACAAGGGAAAACTTTAAGTCAAGGAGAATTATAGTCATGTACTTTGTCTAAATATAAAAATGTAAATTAAATCACTCAAAAAGTTGTTAAGTTCTAAAGAGGCTATACCACACAAACTGTTAAAAAACAAACAAACATCACTACATACACAGTCTGAAAACCAGCGCTGTTCTGTACCCTCCCGGGTGCAGTACAGCATAAAGCTGAGACTGACCCTTTTGGGCTCACCACTGGCAGCGCATTATCAGAGTAGACAGTCTTTCCCTCCCCTGGGTGGGCGGTCTTTTATAGGCGAGTGTAGGTTCTGTAGGTGGGTACTAAATTAGTGCCTAGCATAAGTACCTATTATTATTATGAGCTCTAATTTAGTTTTGTTTATAATAATGTGTACTTTCTGTTTTACTGTTTTTCTTTCTTTATTGTGTTAGATAGTACTTGTCTTCTTTTCTACTATAGGTACCTACTTATTCTCATAACTTTGTTCTCTTTTGTAATTTTGTTGTGCTGTCTGTGTGTGATAACAATAAATATATTCTATTCTATTCTAATCTATACATAGTATAAAACAAAGTCGCTTTCTCTGGCCCTATATCCCTATGTATGCTTAAATCTTTAAAACTACACAATGGATTTTGATGTGTTTTTTTTTAATACTTAGATAGATTGATTCAGGAGGCAGATTGCTAAAACTCAGTTATTTCTACAAATCAATAAAATTAATAAAATAAAAAGGTATGGATCTTACTGACCAGCTATACTACTAAACTTCTTGTCTTCATTAGGATCCACAGTTTCCTTGGCAGCAGTATCTTTGAACTCATTGAGTCTGCGCAAGCCAATGGTTTGCATAGCAGATATTGCCGTCATACGATTCACTTCTTCTGGAGTGGCTTGAACTTGCGATAGTGATTCGAGAAGAGCTGCCCTCTACAAATAGACCATAGTTTTAATGATAAATGGCTCAGTAAATATCTATAAATGAGTACACCACATACCATGGACATGGGTCACATTGTAATTATTTAAAGTTTTTGTTTAACTTACATTTTCTTTTTTCTTTTTCTTGTCAACAACTTTCTCCAATCTTTTCCTCTGGGCTTTAGATAGAAATCTTGTTTTCTCCTTTTTCTCAGTGACAATGTTTGTGTGCCTTTTCTTGGATGGCAAGACCAAGAGATTGCTGGTGTCCGAACCTCCATATTCTGTTTTGTGGAAGTCAACTTGGATCTACAAATAATTATTATTTAGTAGGTAACCAGAGGGTAACTATAGCTGAAAATATAACATAAGCAAGTGCCATGTAGTTTTTACAAGGGTATTGATGCGTTATTCATATAAAAATACACCAAATATGGGGAATAACACTTATACCCCGAACTTACTTCATTTGTTTGAGTATCATCAATGTTAGTTTTTACAACCTGCCGCGCTTTGGCATTGTACTTATTTTTTCCCATGTTAAGAGTTATTGCAATCTATCGACATTAGTCTGATTATGATGTTTTCACGAGAAGTAAAACACGAAAAAACTTTATAGTTCCGGAATCAAATGAAGCAAGCAACCTTCATCCAACCAAATCCAACGTGCTTTTGTTATGACTTTTGTTTTGTTTTGATATGACTGACATTAGCATACAGTATTTATTTGACTGCGCTTCCGAAATATAAAACCGTCAGCTTGTTTGGAATTCGTAGATTTGTGAAGTTTCTAAGCTGGTTTTCAATAAATGGTTTCCTTATTTTAAACAAGTATATAGACGCAGTTCTTTGAAATCGTCTAGGTCTATTTCTATCCCATCCCCTGAAAACTGATTTATTTATGGGATGAAAAGTAGCATATTATTATGTGGTGTTCCGGTATCGTAATCAGCCCGATCAGTTTAAGGTTTTACCCCTAAAAGGGGTACCGCTTTAAGTTCGAAACACACAGAAGCCGGAGGCGTGGCGGAGGCGATGGCGTGGCGGTTTTTCTTATGGCACCGCGTCGCCACCGCCTGCGGTGTGTGTGTAGGCTTTCATAAGATTCCATAGAAAACAACTCGCACGCCTTCGCCTCCGCTCCGCCTCCGGCTTCTGTGTGTTTTGTACTAAGCGGTGACGGTTGGTTGCCGTCGTTATTCAGGATATGAGCTGTGAGAAAGCTAATGTAGGTTGGTACTTAGTTACATTAACAGAAACGAAATTAATTGTAAAGTATATTAATTTTCACCGTAAAAGTATCAAAAACTATTATAACTGAAATAAGTGCGCACCGCGCCGCCGCCACCGCCTTCGGTGTGTGTGTAGGCTTTCATAGGATTCCATACCAAGATCAAGTATTTACGTTCCGTAGGCTAGATGGAGCATGAGGTCACTGCCATCTTATATGGCGATGTAGCCGTTCTGATATTGTTTTGGTTTGTTTTTTTTTTTTTTTTTTTTTCCTTCTTCTTGGACTCGCTAATCTTAGCATTTGCCATTATATCACCAAGCGGCGACATGTCAAACTGCCGTGAATGTCAAATTGAGAAAATGAAAATTTGTGTTTTTCATAAGTTTTATTATGAGTTGTGTGCTGAAATCACTGACCTGTATCTATACAAGTACTTGTATATATAGAGGTCAGTGGCTGAAATATATCGAATAGAGAGCTTAATTTATAATTGCTGGTGTACATGTGGGTTGCAAAAGCTGTGTGGTTTCTTTATGTGAAAATATCCATATGATAGTTTACCATCGTTCAGAACAGTAAGTCTATTGCCGTGGTTTTAGAGGATATATCATGTAATTTCTTTGCAATATGTTGAATTATTTGTATTAGGTATATAGAATATTGTAACTGTTGCATATTGTTTTTCAAAGCTTATTAGCCTCATAATTCGACAATTTATTAAAATGTTAGTACGATACGAAAAAATTACATCTGATGTACCATTTTCATACCACCTAGTGAAGTACTCTTGTTGTCGATAGTTTATTGTCGATGAATGTCTAATACTGGTTGACTAAATGATGATTCAAAAGTAAATTGTCGTAGTTTGAGAATTATACCAATGCAAAACGTCATTTAGGTAATTCTTGAAAGCTTTCCTGGCTCATATGAAAATACTTTAAAAACGATCTTCGTACGATAATAAGTCACGGCACAAGTAATGATATTCTCCGAATTCTTTTCATTTCTTATTAATATTATGCACCCAAAGTTGTTTAGCTTTGCGTCTATATCTTACAATTAATGCGAAAAGAAGCAATTCTTCATCACTCTTGTCGCACATTTTTAGTTATAATCCCAGGGTATAATAATGCGACGCAACGAACGGCACACAACATAGACTCTAAAATGCCTCCGCGACGCCTCCGCTACGACTACGCCTCGCACGCCTGTGTGAAGACGTCCGCACCGCGAACGCCACGCCTGGTTCGGCTACTCGCCGCCTCCGCTCCGCCTCCTGCTTCAGTGTGTGGAGACTTTTAAACTTTATATCTGATTTGACGCTTTGTTTTAGCGTCAAATCATCTTGACGTCAAGTAAAATTTTTGTTATGTCAATGTCAAAAACGCATGGAAGGTGACGGGTGGGTGGGGGTCGTCCGTCCGCCGTCCGGCAATGTTTTGTTTATCTATTCCCTGTTGCAATTTTCGTTATTTCTCAAATTAACAAAACCCTGCAAATATGTGTGAACCAGAAAACCTAGGACAAGAGGCGCTCTACGAAATATCAAATTATTTAATCAACATCAATAAAAATGAAGAGGGATCATGTATCTGGCACGATTCGACGTTTGCAGTGAGATCACCAAAAGGTTTACATTTCTATCAACTGGCACACAATAACGCCAGTTTAGACAAAAAAATTAACTGCTTACAAACTTTTTTACCCACAAGAAAATCCGAGGCACCATCTAAACTCTTCACGGACAGTGTAATAAACAGCTCAATGAGAAACATCGACTACACCGAAATGATTTTGGATCAGACTATGTGGCCTCACAATCCATTACTAGTTGATGAAATGATAAGCGTCGTGGCTTTCGAATGGTCCCCACCTGGTCTCCTACCCAATGAAGAGTCAGCACTTGCTGTGATGAACAATATTGGTGTTGTAGACCTTTACTTGTACAACAAAGGCAAATGGATACACAAGCTTGAAATTAGCTCATCATATGCTAAGACTTTGCAACGGCAGCCAAGAGATTTTGTAGAACTTAAAGGGATAGCTCATACACTGGCTTCTACTGCAATGTGCTGGGCCCCAAGCTTAGTTGGTGATAAATGCTGCTACCTTGCCACTGCTCAGAAAAATGACACAATAAGATTCTGGCTAGTTCAGCATAGTGATGCTGGTATCATAGCAGAATGCCAAGGAACAGTGAACAGTGGATTCGGTGAAATCCTTGCTATGAAATGGATGTTAGTACCAGATGATAAATTCATCCTAATTTGTTCAAATATATTTGGTCAGATAATTCTAATTGAGTGTAAAATAACTGACAATAAAGTACACAAGCTAAGCTCGCGCATGATTTGGTCAGACAAAGACCTCATGATATCAAGACACTTACAGCTTATTACAATAGCTGACAAGATAATACTAGTTTGCAATAAACACAGGCATGTTCTAATGCTGATGATTGACAAGGATTTTAAAGTGTGCGGGCAATTTCTTCACAACATTAATGATCACAGAATTACATGCATCACTAACTCAAGAGATGAAATATATCTCACCACAGTAAACTCTCAGATTTACAAGATTGTTATCACAATGGTAGATGAGAAATTCGATGTTAACCTACTACTTGTAGAGTTTAAAGATAGAAACCCTACAGCCGAACTTTATAGTATAAGCTTCTCAGAAAACGGTGTAATTTGTACAATGGTAACTGTAGATAGAAAGGTGAATTTTAGGAAAGATACAATTAAAATCAATGTTGTGATAGCATCTACACAGCAAAAGCTTGAGTCATTAGTGAGTATACTTCTGGACAACCCAACATGTAAGCTGACCAATTATTGGGATGTTATTGAACTACTGCGATACAAATGCATGAAACAGAAAGAACCACCTTCCATCACCTACAGTGACATATACGACAAAGGTTGCAATAATATCTACTTTCTGAAACTTTATCTTATTTTCATCACCTTTTACACAAATCTGAGAAGTATATCTAAAATGCAGGCACTAGAGAATATACCCGAAGAAAATATTGATACAATCAAAGAAGAAATACAGGTTATCCATGCCGAGAGTCAATTTAGGAAGCTTTATGAAAAACATCAAGCAGAAGGCCAGCTCTTTGGCTTTGATAAGGAAGTATATATAGGTTCTTTTAATTTCCTCGATCATTACTGCAAGAGGAACAGTAGAATGTTGAGTGATATATTAAGCATAGATATATCAGGATTAAGAGATATTGCTTGTGAGTACACTTGCCAAGGCTGTGACGAGCAATTAAAAGGTTTCACTTGTAGTAATAACCACCTAAACATGTTCTGTTCCCTGACTTTTACTCCTATTGAGAGTAATGAGTATCTGGCTTGCTGGTGGTGCAATAGAACTGCTCGGATAGAGCTGTTGTTGGACAACCCTAAGTGCTTGATTTGTGATGTTAATTTAGTTGTAATGTAAATGGTTTGTGGTTCTATCTTGTTGGCCTAAGCTAAACCTCCGGTTAGTGGTGAAATCTTAACTCTGCTTACTAAAATTATTAATTAGTAAACAATAATCAATAAATGATTATATTATGTAAAATGGTCTCAGCTGGTTGTTCACCATTATAACATGCTCCTAAGAATAGAAATATCTAAGATTGTATTCCAATTAAACTATTTATTTTGTTGCAATAAAGAAAGCTTGTGTTATGGGTACTATTCAACTAGGGTAGTGCTACATGGGCGGTTCTACCGCCTCCGCGGCAATCTGCTTCTGAACCTAGGTAGGGGTAGGTAACTGCAAACTTGAAAAGAGTCGCAAATAGTCGCAATCTTTCTTCGTCATCGTAAACTGAAAAAGAAAAAAAAAGAAAAAGAAAAATGTATTTATTTCAACTCAAACTTATTTCTATACGCATACAATAAACAGTAGGTGTCTTAACTAATATAATGTATAACTTTGTTACTCAGTTATTTTTCCTACTTTTACTACAAACGTCCATACCTAAGCAGAGCTCTGTCCCTCGCACTAGGTCTCCGTAGAGCCTGTGTGGCGAGGTTACAGTGATTCGCTTTGGACTCTTGTCTATTTTTGATTGAATTAGGTAAGTATATGAATGTTAGCTCAAATCAACATGGAATGACAATAACTAAAGTGACTAATGCACAACCGGTAATACCTTCCTACCTACTATAGAAATATTTATTAATCTTATCGTCATGAAGCCCTCAGTTTCTGTACTATGTGCCTCACCCATTTTCAATAGCCGTCATATATTTTCATTTTGCAATCCGTTTTGTAATCTTTTATCGATTTAGGTGCCTTTAGGTAGATGTGTGCTATCTACTAAATGTCGGTGTAGTTTTTCTATGCAAGTTCCTAAGGATGTAATCGATAGTTTTTGTATAAGTTTTAAAAGTGTTTTTTAATTAAACCCCATAAGGCAAAAATAATAAAATTAGCAAGCTGAAGTGGCAGTGGGCCGGCCATATTTCGCGAAGAACCGACCACCGTTGGGGTAAACGTGTTCTTGAGTGGAGACCGCGACTTGGCAAACGAAGTGTGGGACGCCCTCCGGCTAGGTGGGATGACGGTCTGCGAAAGACTGCTGGCAGATGCTGGATGCGTCAAGCTGAAGACAGGGCGCTATGGCGCTCATTAGGGGAGGCCTATGTCCAGCAGTGGACTAATGTAGGCTGATGATGATGATGATGATGATGAAGGCAAAAATCGTGAATCACTATTGGTTAGTATTATAATAATTCTAGCCGCGCCCCGCGGTTTCACCCGCGTAATTACCGTTCCCGTGGGAGTTCCGGGTTTAAAATATAGCCTACTTATGTGTTATTCCAGACTATAATCTATGCATCTATATCTATGGTGAATGTGCGACCTGGCCGTCCGATGAGTGTGGATGGTATGAGTGACCCTAAGACTATTGCGAATATTTTCAAAGAACATTTCATTGTTAAGTCGCCGCTGGGTCCGGAGGGGGGGGGTGTTCACGGCTGAGACGTCAGGAAGGAAGCTTGAGTATTGGGGGGGATTGAGTACAGGATTGTAGCTCAAAATATAAAAAAGCTCTCCAAAGGTAAATCGCCAGGTTTTGATGGTCTCAGCATTGAACACCTCCAACACGCCGGCCCTCATATGTCAGGAGTATTGGCAATGTTCTACAGTATGTGCGTGAGTCATTCATACCTACCAGATGACATGATGAGGACGATTGTTGTGCCTGTCGTGAAAGACAAGACGGGAGATCTAAGTGATAAAACTAATTATCGTCCTATTTCACTGGCCACTATTGTCGCAAAAGTGTTTGACGGTGTGCTTAATACACAGTTAAATCAGTATCTAACTCTGCACGATAACCAGTTTGGGTTTAGACCTAAACTGTCTACTGAGAGTGCAATACTGTGTTTAAAGCATACCGTCAAATACTACATCGACCGAAAGACTCCGGTTTACGCATGCTTCCTCGACTTATCTAAGGCATTTGATCTGGTTTCCTATAACATCTTATGGAAGAAGCTAGAAAGCATTAACTTACCACTTGAACTAATAAACATCTTAAAATATTGGTATAGGAACCAGATCAACAGCGTCAATGGGGGGAAATGATGTCTGATCCTTATCGGTTGGAGTGCGGAGTAAGACAGGGGGGCTAAGCTCACCTTCTCTTTTAAACCTATATTTGAATGCGCTGATCGAGGGGCTGAGCAGCCAGCATATTGGATGCCATATTGACAACGTATGTGTGAACAATTTAAGTTATGCTGACGATATGGTGCTGCTCAGCGCCTCGGTCTGTGGGCTAAGAAAGCTGATTCAAACGTGCGAAGAATACGCCTGCGGCCACGGGCTGGTGTATAATAGTCGTAAGAGTCAGTTCATGGTCTTTGAGGTCGGTACAAAGCGAAACAGGGATGTCCCTCCAGTTCGTTTGAACGGTAATGTCTTAAAGAGGGTATACTCTTTTAAGTACTTAGGGCACATAGTCACTACCGACCTCAAGGACAATGATGACATAGAGCGGGAGCGGTGGGCGCTGTCGGTGCGGGCGAATATGATAGCTAGAAGGTTTGCACGAGGCTCGGTGGGGGTAAAACTCACGTTATTTCGAGCCTACTGTACATCCCTGTACACGTGCAGCCTGTGGGCGAAATATTCGCTTGCAACCTACAGCGCAATCCGCGTTCATCAGTATAATAATGCGCTTAGGGGGGTGTTGGGGCTCCCCCGTTACTGCAGCGCCTCGGGGATGTTCGCGGCGGCGCGCATAGATTGTTTCCACACTACTATGCGCAAGCGCGCCACATCCCTGGTGCGCAGGGTGCGGGGGAGCGCTAACATCGTCCTAGCCATGATAGCGTCCAGAGTGGACTGTGCCTACACGAGGCACTGTTGTGAACGCCATCTGTCCACATACACTGTTAGTTTGTAAGTTTAATTTGTACCTTTTTCCATACATGAGTCGTGTGCTAGAAATAAATGTTTTTTTTTTTTTTTTTTTTTTTTATTTATTTATTTATCTATGTGCCAAATTTCATCCAGATCCGTTCCAGTGGCGGCGCTAGGCGTCGGCGACGTCGGCGACCGCCGCCGACGGCCTCGCGCTTGAGGGGGCCTCGCAAAACTTTTTTATTATTTAAAATTTGGTTATTCATTTTAATATTAGTTATAATTGATTAAGACCTACTTGAGAAGCACGATGACTCAAGAGAGATTATCTTCGTTAGCATTTCTATCAATTGAAGCTGAAATAGCGTCTGGTATTAGCTATGATGTACCTAATCCTGAAAAAGTTCAGTGAGGCCAAAAGCCGAAAAGTTCGTTTATTTTCGATAAACAATAAAACTTGATTAATAACAATAAAATGTTTAATAAAATTTTTTGATAATTTTATTTTAACTACAATTCGGCTTAGGTAATTTAATATTTTCTTGATTGGGAAAAAAGGAGGCCTCGCGAACTTAATTTCGCCGACGTCCACGCGAGATCTAGCGCCGCCACTGATCCGTTCAGTAGGTAGTTTTACGTGAAAGAGTAACAAACATCCATACTTACAAACTTTTGCGTTTATAATATTAGTAGGATCAAAACGAAGTTCAAAACGAGGCCTACTAAGGCTACTAATTGCTATGTAATTTAAAAGAAAACGCCGTTTTTTTATATATTAAAATTTAATAAATACCTAACAAATTATATAAAATTAAGCTTTGTATGTTCTTGTGGCAACTCCGTCGAATGCTGAGCCAGTGATAGTCTGTGAACAAAATAAAAAATATATAAGGATTGTATTTATGGACAACCAATTCAACCTAGTTTTTGGTATGATAATCTCTGGCAAACCTTTTGCAAATTTGTGGTCATAGAGACCTACCTTAGTTAAGTTTTTAAGTGACCCATAGGGGTTACTTAGGACTTCGATTAGGATTAGGGAGCAGATACCTATGCCTTAGAAGTAGGTTGTTACGGTTTTTCCCATAGAGTTTTACCCTTGGTCACGGGTACAAATACCACGGGACAATGGTGCGAAACTTCAAATAACTACTATCTAAGGTTCATAAGCAATCACGTAAAAACCAACTTGTATTTGAATTTGCAGTAAAATTCTTAATGACCTAACTAGGGCCTCGGGTAACGGTGAGCCTCAATATTTATCTATCTAGCTAGTCTATGTATATGTACCTAGGTACGTAGGTACCTTCAGTTAAGAAAACAATGTAAGCAGGTAAACGATACAAAAGCGCTTAAAAACGCATTAGAGATGAGTTACAATTTTAGAGATTTCGTAATGTGGATAACATTTTATCGTAGACACCACACCACGTTACTTATCTTATCATTTAAGTAACCGTGTCTAATCGATACTTCTACTTCAAGTGGCAAAAATATCGTTTTTATCAGCGTGTTCGTCTTTCTCTATGTACAGGTCGTATTAACCGATCTAGATGAAACTTGGTAGACATGTTTACTAATTGTAATGTATTCTTTGTCGTCAGGGATTTAAGTTAGTGTGGGTTTGGACTTCCACCAAAAAGGGCAAAAATGGGGTTACGGATACTGCTCAAGCAATGTACGGTGAGCCTTCGGTATTCCTGTTAGGGAAACCGATCAATGTACCGTCAGCCTTAGGTATTGTATTCCTAACCTACCGTTGTATTAGTACCTATACTCTTTCGATGCTTACCACAACAAGTTCATCTCCGTTGTACGTCCTCTTGAAGGTGGCTGTACCCTTGTCAGCCTTAACCTGCTGTGTGACGGTGTTACCGTCCACTGTGTATGTGGTCTTAATCTGTAATTAAATATAATTAAATTTATTTATTTACAAACCCCTAAACCTACCAGCATGACTGTAAATAGTCAAACTATCATTATTAAATGAGAATTTGCAGCGCATAGGTAAATTAGAGATCGTTCGTAGGTATAATAACTTATGGTCTCATCTCACATAATCACCATTATTTGTCTTATCATTGGTATTATATAGGGTAGGTTAGGGTATATCTTTTCTAAGGTAGGGTAGCTCATCATCATCATAAACCTTTAAATAAGTCAATGCTGAATATGCCTAACGCCCTGTCAGCTTGCCGCATTTGCCTGCAGTCTCGCAGATCTTAGGGCGTCCTACATAACGTTTGCCCAGTCGTCTCCACTTTAGAAGACCTTTACATCGATATGTAGTTTCATCATAATATAAATTATTTGGTCCTCTAAAACATTGATATAAAAAAATCTTAGGTACTTACTGGTGTACCCTGAACGGTGTCCTCAAGTTCAACTCCAGACTTGAAGGTAGTCGTCTTCACCCCATCGGGTCCTGTGGAGGTGTGGGTGTAGCTGTCTCCATCCTTGGTCAGCTTGGAGGTAGCCTTGGCTGACGTGTACTTGGCGATCGCCTCGTCGGGAAGACCTGATGTAAAAGACAAGTATGATACCTAATGTCAAAGATAATGTAGACCGATGAGGCGTAGTGGGCAAAGGTCCGACTTCGATAAAGGAGGTTCGGATCCCGCATTGGGACAACTGTTTGTACGATCTGCAAACATTTGTTCCAGTGTTCTGTGTGTTCTATCTATACTTCTAAAATATCTATGTAATGTATTGTCAGTCGTCTAGTTACACATGACTCGCGCTTTGCCTAACTTGGGGCTAAATGATGCTATGTAAATATTCCAGAATTATTAAATATACATAAAAAAAATCTACATACTTAATAGGTACATAAAAAAATTAGCACATTCGCGTTAGAAATTGCCGCGACGTGTATTCGTGTAGGTACCTACAGTACACCATATAAATATACATACTTTACCTAGCAGCCAAGAAAGTATTTTTTTAAGATAAGATAAATTTATTTCTCAGATTCTTACATTCTAAGTACAATTATTTAATTATAAAAGTTCATTTCAAAGATATATTAGTTAAGTTTAGTTGCACTATGACATTCGTTATTATTAATTAGAAGGTAATTATAAATTTAAAAACTTATTATTGGCAGTAGGTAGTTGAAAATGTACAAAATGTTAGGTAGCCCTCACAACTTAAGCCGGACCTAGGAACTGAATCAGAGACTGATTCAGAATGATGATGACAACAGTAATAATCACTCACCAACAGATTTCAAGAAGCCATCGAAGTTGCTTTGAGAGGCCAATGTGTATTCCTTGTTCAAGAAAGCCATTTCGATTTTTGGGTGGTTTGATGGTTTGGGTCCCGTTTGTTGCACACAGAAGTGACAGAAGCAAATAAATCAGGGCAAGACTGTACCGCTGTTTTATATATTTTTTTCTTGTTCGAGGTATGATCCGCGATAGGAAATCAATGGATTGATAAAAATATCTAATCGGTCGATTTTGTACTTTAACCTATTTTTGCCTTATCACTCTTACAAACTAAAATTACAGTGAAATGCAGTCAAAGTACAACAGAAACCTGAATTAAACTGCTAAGTTTCGTTCTAGATGGCGCTAGTTGTTACAAATAAATAGTAGGCTAATGATATCCCGGTACTTTATATGAATGAATAGAACAATGAAGGAATAGAAAAATACTAAAAACATCAATCAGATGGTTGACGGAGCAGACAGTTGCAAAACAATTTATCCATGATCAGTCAGTAGAGGTACTATTTGGAAGCATTCCAGATTCTGGCCGGCCACACTGTATGGCAATACTGATCTGCTACGCCAGATACGCCAGAGCGCCAGATGTTTTTTAAAAACTCGTAGAACATCCAGTGTTCTAATGCGTTTAAAGTCTTGTGATCCTTAGCCAAATCTGATGTTATGTGGATGTTCTTGGAAGATGGGAAGACATAAGTGTGTCGACGCAAGGTTTGTCCTCAACCTCCCCAACTCCCACGGGATTAGGGCTAAACCGTCGAGCCTCTTACCATCGTCACGGAACAGACCATTCAGTACGTTAGCGGTGACGAACGCCCGCCCGTTAAAATGTATAGTCAGTAACAGTAATAAGCCGATTAGTCACTGAAGCTAAAGCCCCCAGTACACAGTGGCCTGTGATGGGCCACGCTTTGCAATGCACCATTATAGGCCACGATCACTTGGTGTTCACACAATGGCCCATCGCTCATTGCGGCCTGGCAAACCACTTGCGATGGACGTCGAATTCGACGTAATTAGTAATTACGGCTGCGGCTAATTATTTGTATACTGTTTACAAGTATGACAGAGGTGTGTACCATCACAAAGTTATTAAAAAGAACACAAAAATGTACTATCCTGGTCAGCAGCCGGTGACGAACTAAACAATGGCCGACTGTGTAAACACCACAGGCCATGCTACGCCACGATTCCTTTGAAGTGTGCCCAAAAAACCGACAACTCCCCGATTGCGCGCCACGATTGACAATTGTCCGCCATCATATACCATTACCCCCTGTACACAATGGCGATGGCCTGTAGTGGGCCAGCATGGGCCATTGTGTACTGGGGCCTTAAGGTTACTCATAGTTACCCTGAGTTCGATAGAACGATAGTATCGTAAAGTCATCTTCGTGATGTCTCATTTTATATTTTATTTTATATTTTATTGTGTATAGGACTGGATAGGGTAGCTGCGCTTTTTCCAATAGAAACATGAAATTTCATGATGTCTCGATGCTATTGTCAACCCGATCTCCTGTTAAAGTTCGAGAGGTTTGATCAGATAGAGCCAGACCTATCTAATTCACTTTAACTTAGGTACGTAGGTTACAGATTACAGCTTATCGCTTCAGATAAGTGACATTCCTAATACTCAAATTAGTCTAATCAGGTCTACTCGTAAGGTGCATTTATGAACTACATATTTACACATCTATCTAGGAAATCAATACAACGGTTTTAATACTTTTATAGGGGACCAAGGTATTTTAACTTGCATCATAAAAATTGTGTGTGATGTGATGAGATACCTAATTTGTGTTGTGCATGGTCCACAACGTAGCAAAACAAGTGTTTTACAACGTAGCAACTGCTTTAGAACATAGATAAGACTGATTGCACTTGCTACACACCGGCGCGGCGCCTTCTGCGCCCGCCAAAAGTCCGGTAACGCTGTCATGGCCATCTGAGGTCAACAGCATTAAAGTCCATTCGAAAAAAAAAAACATTTTATCACCGTAGCAAGTGCTACAAAGCGTAGCCATTACTCGTAGAACTTGCTACACAGCGTAGCAGGCGCACGTCGCGTAGATGTCAAGGTCATGTGGCGTGCGCTAGTCGTTGAGATGTACTACAGGAGTACAACAAAAGAGTCCGTCAAAGTTAGCAGAAGAAAAACAGAACATTTTGTTTTGATTTTGTTGTTACTTTACCCATGCATATGTGCCACTGCATATGTGCCAATACTGCTTCCGGTGCCCTAAAGGCGCAAACAGCACCTAAAGTGGCGCCGCCACTTATTTTATCATATAATTCCGTTAAACAAAGGAATTTTCAAAATTCACTCGTACAGTTTGTTCAACCTATCATAATCTATTTTTAATGCATCTGTAGTAGTTTCATTTTGTCTTTTATATGAAGAGATACGAAAACAGAGTTTGGTGGCCACCATGTATTTTCTTGAGTACAATAAAGTGTTCATTCATTCATTCATTCATTCAAAGGCAACTTCGTATCTCTTCCTACACTTATCGTATATCTCATCGCCACTTTAGGAGCTGTTTGCGCCTTAAGCTTATAAATAGTACCTCAGTAGTACACTTATGTCAATAGCAGAAGACAGTGAGAAATATTTTTTTAACTTTTTAGATAGATTCATAAAGATGAAAGATTCTTGGAGCCGAGCATCAAACTATACAACCGCTGCTATCAAACTAAAAGAAAATTTCCTCTTTATCCGGTATAGAGGCGCTACTAGACCCAAATACAGGTAGGTAGGTATATGAAAAGAGTCAATTTTTTTTCATCGTCAATGCACAACCGGTAATATCTAAAAATATTTATTACTTCATTATAATCTTATCATCATAAAGCCATCAGTTTTTGTGTGTTTCCCATGAAATTATGTACCACCTATTTTCAACAGGTTTTATCTATTTTCATTTTGCAATCAGTTGTAATCTTTTATCTATTTAGGTTTGTGTTATCTATTAAATGTGGGTGTGTACTTTTGCAACTACGTAATCGATATTTTAAATGCAAGTTTATAACATCGCAAAATTTTCGAGTTCGGCGGGACTTAAACCCCCGACCGTCCCTCAGTACGGGAATGCGCTAACCAACTGCGCTACGAAACCAACCATAATTGAAATCTTTGCGCCCAACTAACTGACTCTAGCGCCGTTAACTGCACCTACAGGGGAAACACTGAAGTTTTTATCCCAGTTCAAGTGGCGCCCCCACTTTAGGACCCACCTTCAGGAGGGATACGAAAACAGGGTTTGGTGGCCGCCAAAGGCAACTACCTATCTCTTCATAAACTGGACAAAATGAAACTACTACATATGCATTAAAAAGCTTTATTAACAACGAAAATTACAATCAAAGAATAGAAAAAATAACAACTAGTATATAAAATTGAAGCATTGAGACGGTTGCAAACAGAAAAGCTAATATTTTCTTAAGTATTTTTTTATTAACTAAACAGCAGTGGAGACCCTCCCAGTATGGGCTAAAATAAAAGGTAGATCAGCAGTAAGTATATTAGGCACTTTAAGTCTAAGCAACTTCAGATTATTTACGATCATACAGTTATTTTACGGTACTGTGTGTAGCACTTTACCTTTGTTTCCCGAAAGAAGTACTTGTTCCCGAGGGATATGGAAAAAACGAAGCAAAAATTTAAAGTATACCTATTAGTCAGCGGAATAGGCAGGTCAGGACAAGCTATGGGGCGGGGCGCCTTTTCATAGGCGAACGGTCGTGTGTCATCTCCTCACCAACGGAGAACACAAAGTCAAACTGTGATTATATGTGCAGAAAAAAATGTGCCACAAATTCTTTTTCCGGCAACATTAGCGGCTTGCTGGCCTGTTGGAAGACTCTGCGGTCTAAACGTAAATGGTTTCTTAACCTTTCTTCATCCGCAACCGCCATTAAAATAGCCATAACGCCATAACTACTGACATAAAAAAATAAGTATAGCAAAACTACTAGTGCTTTGTGCTCTCAGCATATACATCTCATAATTTTATCTGCTAGTGAAATATCTTTCCCAGTTAGGAAGGAGAAATTAGACTGAGGTAATGCTTTGTATTTTCTTTGACAAAATAACTTTATTTACTTGTGTAACTGAATATCCACACTTGTGTGTGGATATGTGTGGATATTCAGTTGGTTACTAACATCTGCGAATATGATTATGCAGTGCTGTTAGTCGCCGACACGCTATGAAACTCTGACACTTCCCGCTGTCTGTCTGTCCCTCTGTATGTTTAGATCTTTAAAACTACGCAACGAATTTTGAAGCGGTATTCACAGTGCTCTACTAACTATCGCAGAAACTCCTTTGCACATGCAAACTTTTTAACTACAACTACCCATTCCCATTCCCATTCCCATTCCCATTCCCATTCCCATTCCCATTCCCATTCCCATTCCCATTCCCATTCCCATTCCCATTCCCATTCCCATTCCCATTCCCATTCCCATTCCCATTCCCATTCCCATTCCCATTCCCATTCCCATTCCCATTCCCATTCCCATTCCCATTCCCATTCCCATTCCCATTCCCATTCCTATTCCCATTCCCATTCCCATTCCCATTCCCATTCCCATTCCCATTCCCATTCCCATTCCCATTCCCATTCCCATTCCCATTCCCATTCCCATTCCCATTCCCATTCCCATTCCCAATTCCCATTGTACGCTATACGCTACGCTATACGCTACGCTATACGCTACGCTATACGCTACGCTATACGCTACGCTATACGCTACGCTATACGCTACGCTATACGCTACGCTATACGCTACGCTATACGCTACGCTATACGCTACGCTATACGCTACGCTATACGCTACGCTATACGCTACGCTATACGCTACGCTATACGCTACGCTATACGCTACGCTATACGCTACGCTACGCTACGCTACGCTATACGCTACGCTATACGCTACGCTATACGCTACGCTATACGCTACGCCATACGCTACGCCATACGCTACGCCATACGCTACGCTATACGCTACGCTATACGCTACGCTATACGCTACGCTATACGCTACGCTATACATATATATATCGTAGCGTAGCGTATATCATATCGTAGCGTATATATCATATCGTAGCGTATAGCGTAGCGTATAGCGTAGCGTATAGCGTAGCGTATAGCGTAGCGTATAGCGTAGCGTATGGCGTAGCGTATGGCGTAGCGTATGGCGTAGCGTATGGCGTAGCGTATGGCGTAGCGTATGGCGTAGCGTATGGCGTAGCGTATGGCGTAGCGTATGGCGTAGCGTATGGCGTAGCGTATGGCGTAGCGTATGGCGTAGCGTATGGCGTAGCGTATGGCGTAGCGTATGGCGTAGCGTATGGCGTAGCGTATGGCGTAGCGTATGGCGTAGCGTATGGCGTAGCGTATGGCGTAGCGTATGGCGTAGCGTATGGCGTAGCGTATGGCGTAGCGTATGGCGTAGCGTATGGCGTAGCGTATGGCGTAGCGTATGGCGTAGCGTATGGCGTAGCGTATGGCGTAGCGTATGGCGTAGCGTATGGCGTAGCGTATGGCGTAGCGTATGGCGTAGCGTATGGCGTAGCGTATAGCGTAGCGTATGGCGTAGCGTATAGCGTAGCGTATAGCGTAGCGTATAGCGTAGCGTATAGCGTAGCGTATAGCGTAGCGTATAGCGTACAATGGGAATTGGGAATGGGAATGGGAATGGGAATGGGAATGGGAATGGGAATGGGAATGGGAATGGGAATGGGAATGGGAATGGGAATGGGAATGGGAATGGGAATGGGAATGGGAATGGGAATGGGAATGGGAATGGGAATGGGAATGGGAATGGGAATGGGAATGGGAATGGGAATGGGAATGGGAATGGGAATGGGAATGGGAATGGGAATGGGAATGGGAATGGGAATGGGAATGGGAATGGGAATGGGAATGGGAATGGGAATGGGAATGGGAATGGGAATGGGAATGGTTAGTTGCAGTTGTTAAAAAGTTTGCATGTACGCGCAAAGGAGTTTCTGCGATAGTTAGTAGAGCACTGTGAATACCGCTTCAAAATTCGTTGCGTAGTTTTAAAGATCTAAACATACAGAGGGACAGACAGACAGCGGGAAGTGTCAGAGTTTCATAGCGTGTCGGCGACTAACAGCACTGCATAATCATATTCGCAGATGTTAGTAACCAACTGAATATCCACACACAAGTGTGGATATTCAGTTACACAAGTAAATAAAGTTATTTTGTCAAAGAAAATACAAAGCATTACCTCAGTCTAATTTCTCCTTCCTAACTGGGAAATATATTTCACTAGCAGATAAAATATGAGATGTATATGCTGAGAGCACAAAGCACTAGTAGTTTTGCTATACTTATTTTTTTATGTCAGTAGTTATGGCGTTATGGCTATTTTAATGGCGGTTGCGGATGAAGAAAGGTTAAGAAACCATTTATGTTTAGACCGCAGAGTCTTCCGGCAGGCCAGCAAGCCGCTAATGTTGCCGGAAAAATAATTTGTGGCACATTTTTTTCTGCACATTTGTGCAGAAAAAAATTTATTATTATATATTATATTATTATTATTTATTTTTATTATTTAATCACAGTTTGACTTATGATATCCCGGTACCTACTTCATATGAATGAATAGAACAATGAAGGAATAGAAAAATACTAAAAATATTAATCAGATGCTTGACAGAGCAGACAGTTGCAAAACAATTTATCCATGATCAGTCAGTAGAGGTACTATAAGTAAGCATTCCAGATTCTGGCTGGCCACACTGTATGGCAATACTGATCTGCTACGCCAGATGCTTGTTTTAAGAACTAGTAATTGACATGATTTGTAATTAAATAGAAACTGCGTTGCTTAGTTATCAAAATAATGTAAGTTTTATTTTAAAATTCAACAGAGTACTTATTATTTTGTCTCTAACTCTAATAACATTTGTTTATGTCTGTAATTATTATACCTACTGTAGCTAATCAGTTCAAATTCTTACAATATGAGTAACAAAACAATAATTATCTATATTTAGTCTTTTGTAAATTATTACTTTAGTTTCAATAATTAAGAGTAATAGGACCATTACTTATGGTAAATAAAAACAACAAAACAAAAGTTAACAAGTTCTTAAAGGTACGTGAAGTTATCAAAGGTACGGAAAGGCAAGTTAGTTTATCTGAAAATGGCTTCTCAAAAAACACATCATGTCGAGAGTATCATCGGACAGACGACTTCTGATTTTGCATGCCAAATATCCTGGTGCTGAAAAAGCTCGTTCTGCCTCAACACTAGTGGGAACCACAGTTGAGAGGCAGTTATGTACGAAGTTTAAAAGTTCCCCTCTTACTTCACCAGCTTCTTACAAATTCATTTCTTTTTTTATTAAAATACACGTCTCGTTATCTCGCGAGATCACGTACGAAATTTGACGAGATACAATCTCGTAAAATATGGCCGGGATCTCGCGAGATCGGGATCTCGGCGAGACGAGATTGCATTCCCTAGATAGAACGATAGTATCGTAAAGTCATCTTCGTGATGTCTCATTTTTGTATAGGACTGGATAGGGTAGCTGCGCTTTTTCCAATAGAAACATGAAATTTCATGATGTCTCGATGCTATTGTCAACCCGATCTCCTGTTAGAGTTCGATTCATTCGAGAGGTTTGATCAGATAGAGTCAGACCTATCTAATTCACTTTAACTTAGGTATGTAAGTGTAGTCTCAGATTACAGCTTATCGCTTCAGATAAGTGACATTCCTAATACTCAAATTAGTCTAATCAGGTCTACTCGTAAGGTGCATTTTCAAAGGTTCATTTATGAACTACATATTTACACATCTATCTAGGAAATCAAAATAAAGGTTTTAATACTTTTATAGGTGACTGACTTTTATACTAACTTGCATCATGCACATTCTGTGTGAGATACCTTATTTGTATTGTGCATGGTCCACAACGTAGCAAAGCAAGTGCTTTACAACGTAGCACCTGCTTTATGGCAGTGCTATGTCTGATTGCACTTGCTACACACCGGCGGCGGCAATGCTTTGCTAGCTATCACTCGTAGCATATTTGATCACCGTAGCAAGTGCTACAAAGCGTAGCCATTGCTCGTAGAACTTGCTACACTGCGTAGCAGGCGCTACGTCGCGTAGATGTCAAGGTCATGTAGCTAGCGTGCGCTAGTAGATGAGATAGGCACACAAGAGTGCAAAAAAAGAGTCCGTCAAGTTAGCAGCTCTGCCATGAAATTTGGTGGTTTCAACTCTGTTTTGTTTGGATTTTGTTTTACTTTGCCAATTATACTTATGTGCCATTAATACTGTATCCGGTGCCTCTAAGCTTATAAATAGTACATCAGTAGTACACTTATGTCAAGAGAAGAAGACAGTGAGAAATAACAATACTTTAACTTTTCAAATAGATTCATAAAGATGAATCATTCTTGGGGCCTAAATTTCTTCTATATCCGGTAGAGGCGCTACAAGACCCAAATACCCATAGGTAGGTAGGTATATTATGAAAGAGGCAATTCTTTATCGTCTTCATCGTAAACTAATGGTACTAAACTAACCGGTAATATATAGAAATGGTCGATGGTCGATGCGACGCGTGACCCGAGAGCTGGTGAATATCTGGCTCAGCGCATCAGCATTGCCATACAGCGTGGTAATGCATCCAGTGTCTTGGGGACGCTTCCGACTGGTATTGACATGGATCAATTGAGCTACCTTTAGACTGTTTGCAACGGTCTGCAGTTAGCTCAATGGTTTCAATTGTAAATACTAGTTGTAATTTTTCTATTCCTTTGCTTGTATTTTCGTTATTAATAAAGATATAAGTAGACATAAAAAAAATATATAGAAATATTTATAACTTCATTATTATCTTATCATCATAAAGCCATCAGTTTTTGTGTGTTTCCCATGAAATTATGTACCACCTATTTTCAACAGGTTTTATCTATTTTCATTTTGCAATCAGTTGTAATCTTTTATCTATTTAGGTTTGTGTTATCTATTAAATGTGGCTGTGTACTTTTATAAGCAACTAAGTAATTGATATTTTTAAATGCAAGGTATAAAATCGCCAAATTTTGATTTCGGCGGGACTTGAACCCCCGACCGTCCCTCAGTACGGGAATGCGCTAACCAACTGCGCTACGAAACCAAGTGACCATAATCGAAATCTTTGCGACCAACTGACTCTAGCGCCGTTAACTCCACCTACAGGGGAAACACTGAAGTTTTTATCCCAGTTCAAAGATTAAAGTTAAGGCGCAAACCACCTAAAGTGGCGCCCCCACTTTAGAACCCACCTTCAGGAGGGATACGAAAACAGGGTTTGGTGGCCACCAAAGGCAACTTCGTATCTCTTCCTAAACTGGACAAAATGAAACTACTACAGATGCATTAAAAAAAGCTTTATTAACAACGAAAATTACAATCAACGAATAGAAAAAATAACAACTAGTATATACAATTGAAGCATTGAGACGGTTGCAAACAGAAAAAAAAGCTAATATTTTCTTAAGTATTTTTTTATTAACTAAACAGCAGTGGAGACCCTCCCAGTATGGGCTAAAATAAAAGGTAGATCAGCAGTAAGTATATTAGGCACTTCAGATTATTTACGATCATACAGTTATTTTACGGTACTGTGTAGCACTTTACCTTTGTTTCCCGAAAGAAGTACTTGTTCCCGAGGGATATGGAAAAAACGAAGCAAAAATTTAAAGTATACCTATTAGTCAGCGGAATAGGCAGGTCAGGACAAGCTATGGGGCGGGGCGCCTTTACATAGGCGAACGGTCGTATGTCATCTCCTCCTCGGAGAACACAAAGTCAAACTGTGATTATATGTGCAGAAAAAAATGTGCCTCAAATTCTTTTTCCGGCAACATTAGCGGCTTGCTGGCCTGCCGGAAGACTCTGCGGTCTAAACGTAAATGGTTTCTTAACCTTTCTTCATCCGCAACCGCCATTAAAATAGCCATAACGCCATAACTACTGACATCAAAAAATAATATAGCAAAACTACTAGTGCTTTGTGCTCTCAGCATATACATCTCATATTTTATCTGCTAGTGAAATATCTTTCCCAGTTAGGAAGGAGAAATTAGACTGAGGTAATGCTTTGTATTTTCTTTGACAAAATAACTTTATTTACTTGTGTTACTAACATCTGCGAATATGATTATGCAGTGCTGTTAGTCTCCGACACGCTATGAAACTCTGACACTTCCCGCTGTCTGTCTGTCCCTCTGTATGTTTAGATCTTTAAAACTACGCAACGAATTTTGAAGCGGTATTCACAGTGCTCTACTAACTATCGCAGAAACTCCTTTGCGCGTACATGCAAACTTTTTAACAACTACAACTAACCATTCCCATTCCCATTCCCGTTCCCGTTCCCGTTCCCGTTCCCGTTCCCGTTCCCGTTCCCGTTCCCGTTCCCGTTCCCGTTCCCGTTCCCGTTCCCGTTCCCGTTCCCGTTCCCGTTCCCGTTCCCGTTCCCGTTCCCGTTCCCGTTCCCGTTCCCGTTCCCGTTCCCGTTCCCGTTCCCGTTCCCGTTCCCGTTCCCGTTCCCATTCCCATTCCCATTCCCATTCCCATTCCCATTCCCATCCCCATTCCCATTCCCAATTCCCATTGTACGCTATACGCTACGCTATACGCTACGCTATACGCTACGCTATACGCTACGCTATACGCTACGCTATACGCTACGCTATACGCTACGCTATACGCTACGCTATACGCTACGCTATACGCTACGCTATACGCTACGCTATACGCTACGCTATACGCTACGCTATACGCTACGCTATACGCTACGCTATACGCTACGCTATACGCTACGCTATACGCTACGCTATAGTATATACGCTATAGTATATACGTATACAGTCGAATTTTTATACATAATTTAACAACTTCAAAATTACATAATTACAATTCCAAGTACATAGTTGTTAATTATAAAGGCTAACCTAACTAACCTAATCTACCTAACCTAACCTACCCTAACTACCCTAACCAGAAGGGCATAAAAAACCTAATCATCTTTCTTCGCTGATCTGTAAATAACAAGCCTGACTATTTTTTTTATATTTATTTTTCTAACATTCTAATTTGATGTTTTAATTTGGATGGCTGAGTATAGTATAAAATATTTAATTTTACATTATAGTATTCTACGTATAGTTAATTTTACATATTAAGTAGTAGTAAAATTTACTACTATTATTCCTTTGCTTGTAATTTTCGTTGTTAATAAAGATATTTTTCTTAAAAAAAAAAAAAAACTAGTAGGTAAACATATTTATATAAAATATTTGTATAAATATAATATGTAAAATTAACATTAACATTAATTAGGTATTAGTTTACCTACTAGTTAATTTTACATATTTATATAAAATATTTGTATTAAAATATGTAAAATTAACTAGTAGGTATACTAATACACATATTTTATAGTTTTTATAAGTTTTATAAGTTTTTGTGAGGACACAATGAACACAGATTACCCATACTTACGCGGAAAATGTAAGGCTTAAGTTACCCATAAGTTTCAACTATTGTTGTTGAATAAGCTGTTTGTTTTCCGAATAAATAAAATGATGAAAAATAAAACAAAATTGTGAACTTATTTATTATAGGTAGGTAGGTACTAGAAACCAAATCGCTTCAAACCAAATGTTTGTCGGTTAAGTACAATTTTCTGTTTTGTTCTTTAGTTAGTAGTAGTGTACACTTTTCAAAAAAGACCGAATGAGCTCCCTGCTTCATTTGACATTTGGGCTGGGCTTCGTTTTGCAACTGAAATTCATTTCGTCGTTACGCAATACCAAAATTATTCATTCACTGGGTTCGAATTTCGCTGGTAATGGAATGCTATTTACACAATACGAAAGTGGCAACTCGAAGCCCAGCCTAGGTTTCAAGTGTCAAATCTCGAGTATCAGTAGTTGAGTTGGACGTAGGGCCCTGGGTTTAAATGACCATTCCATAGATTAATTATATTCTAACGATCATTCATTCTGAAACCGAAGCCCAGTTGAATCCTTCACCGATAACATTCTGACAGCGTTGACAACTTTTTGAATTGAACTGATAATCGATTTCAAGTTAGACAAGTCAATATAGTCAATATAAGGATAGGTATGCTGAGGTGTTTCTTAATTGCTACAGTTATACATAATTTAAAAGAAAACGCTGTTATTTACATTAATAAATTTAATAATTACTTTACAAATTATGTAAAACTAAGCTTTGTATGTTCTCGTGGCAACTCCATCAAATGCTGAGCCAGTGATTGTCTGTAAACAAAATTTGAAAATTACGATTGGTATTTATACTTACAGCCTATTTTGGTTAAGTGAATCACTATCACTACATAGTATAAAACAAAGTCGTTTTCTGTGTCCCTATGTCCCTATTTCCCTTTGAACGCTTAGATCTTTAAAACTACGCAACGGATTTTGATGCGGTTTTTTTAATAGATAGAGTGATTCAAGAGGAAGGTATAAACCTTACGTATAATAAAACCGTGCGAAGTCGGGGCGGGTCGCTAGCATATATGGCGGACTCTTTGCAAGGGTTCTTAGTCACTGATTTATAGACCACCTTAGGTCTATTGGACACTTAACTCTTCGATTAAGCTGCGTCCAATTATTATTTACTACATCTATATTTGGATTCCATGAACTCGTTTAGATTAATTATTTGATATGAATTTCAATATTACTTTATTCCACGGCATATCTATTTAATTATCTCAAACTATCCTTTGGATTGGTTATTTATTTTAAAACTGTATAACTGTAAGGTAAGCCTAACCTACCGTTGTATTAGTACCAACTCTTTCGATGCTTACCACAACAAGTTCATCTCCGTTGTACGTCCTCTTGAAGGTGGCTGTGCCGTCGTCCCTCTTAACCTGCTGTGTGACTGTGTTACCGTCCACAGTGTACGTGGTCTTCATCTGATAACAGTCAAACTATCATTAGGGCGTCTTTCACACTGGGACCTAGTGGTCTAACATTTAGGTTTGCAGGAGCTTGTATATTCGTAAGTTATTCTGCTTTGGTTTATTATAAATGACTCTTTCAACACCAAAGTTTTGGCAGTTGCGGCTTGGAGTTAAAGCTATCGTAGATTGAAAATAAAGGGATTGTATTGTAAGATCTAAATATCTCGGCAACCCTCACAATCGCATACCATTATTTGGAGTCGGTTTTATTGGTTAGAGTAGGTACATCTTTAGGGTAAGGTACCTATTCTATCTAATCATCATTTCAAACTTATATACCTTATATAGCTGGACAAAGTCCTCTAATGAGCGCCATAGCGTCCTGGCTTTAGCTTCAGTCATTTTACAGTCATTCACAGATCGTCATTCCACCTGGCTGGGCGTAGATGTGGGCGCCGCCTTAAAAATTTTCGGCGGCGGCGCGCTGACTAATTTCAATCGGCGGCGGCGTGGCGCCGGCGGCGTAGTTTTCTACTACCTACCTCGCAACTTAAACTCGCAATCTACTCCCTACCTTAGTACCTTCTTTAAGCCGGCCGGCTTCTTTATCGTTTTAGGCGGACGACAGGAAAATGTCAGTCCTATACAGTACAGTAAATACCTTGTCCAGATCAGGTCATCAGGTACAAAAAAAAACAGTTTTCCAAAGGGACACTTTAATAGCCTCGTAAACAATTTTTTAACATAAACACAGATAATAATAATTATAAAATATGTAAGATTGATAATCAATCTTACATCTTACATATTTTATAATTATCATGAATAAATATGATTTTATTAACCCGAATCGAGCTCAAGCGAGATCTTTTGGCCGTAACTGTTAGCACAGCTACTGAGAATACCCTCTCACTCGGAGTGCTAGTGGCAGGTATACAGAGTAAAGCTCTAGCAAGAGCAGCAAGATGAGGAAATGCTTCTTTTTTATCAGGGCCGTCTTTACCAGGGGGTGCAAGGGGTGCGGTGCACCCGGGCGCGGAGCGCTCGGGTGCGCCTGCCGAGCGTTGAATACTTAGATATTTCATTGAACTTAACGCCATAACACAGTTTCATATAATTGATATATAAAATAGTCTTCAACAATCAACATTGTTTTATTTTTATTACGCTTTCGGCGTTTGTCATACCGCTCGTGATGTGCAACCTAAAATGACTCTTATTACTAAAGAAATAACAATTTTATTTAATTTAACACGCGCGCGACAAAATTTCTTATCCAAAGAGAGTGAAACCTTTGAAACAATGCCGCCCGATCGCCCGCACTTGAAGCAAAATGATCTATCTATCAATAAAATGTAAGTGCATTTGAAAAGGGAGCGCGGCGTGGCACCTGTGCGTCTGTCATAGGCGAGTAATGCGCCCTTTGACATGCCGTTCGGGCGCTCGCACCGACGACAGTTAGAAGAGACAGTCAACTTGGAAGAGAGAACTTCTACGAGTATTTCACAAGTTCCAGCTAGACGTGCGCGCCGCTCCGGCACCGCCGCCGTTTTCACGCGCCGCCGCCCCGCCGGGTTCACAAGTCGGCGCGCCGACTAGCCGCGGACCCGCGCGAGCGGGCGGCGGCGTCAGCCGGGGTGCGGCGAGAGGATAGAGGTAATCCTCTCTCTCCGCTCTCCGTACCCCGGCTGTTGTTTTGACAGTCATTGAAGTTGAATTTGGAAGTTTATGATGGCCGTAAATATAAACTCCATAAAAATCAAACAACTGCTGGACATAGGCCTTCCCTAATGAGCGCCATTAGCGTCTTCAGTCAGCTTGTTGCATTCACCATCTGCGAGCAGTCTTTCGTATATCGTCATCCCACCTGGCCGGAAGGCGTCCTACACTACGTTTGCCAAGTCGCAGTCTTCACTCAAGAACACGTTTACCCATCGGTTGTCGGTTCGAGAGATAGGTCCAGTCCACTGCCACTTCAGCTTGCTAATTCTTTGAGCTATGTCGATAGCTTTGGTTCTCTGTCGGATGTATTCATTACGAATCCTATCTTTCAGAGAAACCCTGAGCATAGCTCTTTCCATAGCTCGCTGAGTGACTTTGAACTGGTGGACCTGCCTTACCGTGAGTGTCCACGTCTCAGCTCCGTAGGTCATTACGGGTAGGACCTGATTGAAAACTTTCGTTTTCAAACATGGATGACGAGAAGACTTGACGTTGTTTCTTAAATGCTGCCCAGCCCAGCTGGATTCTCCTTTTTGCCTCTTTCTCAAAATTGTTGTTACCTTACTGCAAAGTCTGCCCAAGGTAAGTGTACTCGGAAACAATTTCGAGGATGAGGCTAGGCCGTCCAGCATGTAGTTCAGCTCCTCTAGTGGCTCCGCCATTACGGCTATATCATCAGTGAATCACATGCGCGAGACGTAATCGCCGTTCATGTTAATACCCTTACCTCCCCAGTCAAGCGTCTTCCAATGCGCTCGTGCACAGTTTCGGGACTATGATATACCCCTGTCTCACTCTTCTGCGCAATTGGATGGGTTTAAACTGCTGGTTCTGTACTTGGACACTCATAGTGGCAGCTTCGTAAAGACATCTCAGCACTTCGATATAACGATAGTCTACTTGGCATCGCTTTAAGTATTCCAGAACCGCCCAAGTTTCGACGGATTCAAAGGCTTTCTCATAGTTCACAAAGACTGACACAGGGCTGATTATACTCTTCGGACTTCTGTATAATCTGCCTCACTGTGTGAAAGTGGTCTATGATGCCATATCCTCCGCCGCCACGGAACCCGGACTGTTCCGCTGGCTGTATCTCGTCAAGTCTCCTGGCGAGACGATTCATGACCATTTGTGTAAACAGGTTATAGATGTGGCTCAGGATTGTGATGGTTCTGTAATTTTTAAGGAGAGTTTTATCACCCTTCTTAAAAAAGTGCACCACAAAATTTCCGCTCCACGCCTTATGATAGGATTTCTCCGGGCGGCTCTGGAAACATGGTCGTCTCGTCAGGAACGAGTGCAGTGTACAGGCGGCCATAAAAATCCTCTATCTCGGCCGAGATCTCCGGTTTCGACAATACGATCCTCCCATCGTGCGTTTTAAGCATCGTGCGTTCGAAGCTTAAGTTCAAGTATGATGCTTGTGTTGAAGCTCCGAAGGTCACACCTTACCATCTTCGCAAGTCGATTGTTCAGGTCTGACCTTTCTGACGAAGTTGCTTGGGTGGCTTCTCGTCTTCTTGTCATCAGCCCCAGAGTCTCATCCGAGACTTTGGACTTCTTGCCAGTTCGCTGTTTTATGCAGAACTTGATGCCCTCGTCCCTCAACATTTCACGATCTTAAACGTATCTTCTATTTTAGAGAAATAAATAATCAAATTAGGTACGTATATTGTGTTTTCTTGGTTGACTAGGAGTTAGGACCCCATCCATACTGCAGTGTTTCGTCGGTCACGTGCTACGCTGCAGTGCAAAAGAAAACGAGGGCGCAGGCTGAGCCCCGCACCCCGGCGCCGAATAGGCTTAAGACGGCACTGTCAATTACATTGCTGGTGCTTGTACTTGCTGCGTTTTCGGCTAAAGCTTCTGGTTCGTTATTAATATTTATGATTTCCCTAATGTACGAGGAAAGGAATGACGTCCTGGTCATATTCTGGTTTTCAAGATATGAATCTATTTCTGACAGACTCATGAAGCGATTATCCAATAGTGCTGCTGCGACAATGGGCTTTGTTACTCAGTCATTTTGGATGAGTCAATCACGTTAAAAAATACACGTCTTTACGCCACTCACGCCGCGCGGTGAATGTCGGCGGCGGCGGCGGCGTGCGGGGGGCACACGGCGGCGCGGCGCCGGCGCGGCGCCCATATCTAGCTGGGCGTCCTACATATGTAAATTTTTTTTCCACACAATAAAAGTTTACCTCAGCGATATACATCTAGTATCTGATGACGGCTAGATTTTTAGGAGTTTGTTATAATTGTAAATATGTACTAGCTGTAATTAGTAGTTTTGTTAATGTTTCAAACAAATAAAGTATCTTCATAATTTATTAGGCCATTTAAAACAACTACTGTACCTCTTTCTACACGTGCAGTCTGTTGGCTAGATATACACAGAAAGCCTACAACGCCTTACGCGTCCAGTATAATAACGGTTTCAGGATGCTGCTGGGGCTGCCGCGGTACTGTAGCGCATCGGGGATGTTCGCGGGATGGATTCCACGCAATCATACGCAAGCGCGTCGCATCCCTGGTGGGCCGCGTGCGCCGCAGCTCCAACAGCCTCCTGGCCGCGGTGGCGCAGGACCTGCGCTCCAGCATCATGGGCCACTGGGCGATGATGCTGAAACCGGTCTCATCGCTGGTGGCTCAGTGATGATAAGTGTTAGGTTTAATTTTCGATTTTATTGTGTTTGTTTTTTGTGTGATTATTCTAAGATTGTGTGTATATGGATGTATTATCTGAAAATAAATTATTTTGAATTTGAAAACATCGCTGCATCGTTTAAAAATAATGCTAAGGATTACTTACTGGTATACCCTGAACAGTTTCCTCAAACTCAACTCCAGACTTGAAGGTGGTCGACTTAAACTTGGACACTTTAAGTCTAAGCAACTTCAGATTATTTACGATCATATAGTTATTTTACGGTACTGTGTGTAGCACTTTACCTTTGTTTCCCGAAAGAAGTACTTGTTCCCGAGGGATATGGAAAAAACGAAGCAAAAATTTAAAGTATACCTATTAGTCAGCGGAATAGGCAGGTCAGGACAAGCTATGGGGCGGGGCGCCTTTTCATAGGCGAACAGTCGTGTGTCATCTCCTCCTCACCAACGGAAAACACAAAGTCAAACTGTGATTATTTGTGCAGAAAAAAATTACAAAAGTGTGGATATTCAGTTGGTTACTAACATCTGCGAATATGATTATGCAGTGCTGTTAGTCGCCGACACGCTATGACACTCTGACACTTTCCGCTGTCTGTCTGTCCCTCTGTATGTTTAGATCTTTAAAACTACGCAACGAATTTTGAAGCGGTATTCACAGTGCTCTACTAACTATCGCAGAAACTTCTTTGCCCGTACATGCAAACTTTTTAACAACTACAACTACAACTACTACCCTACAACTACTAACCATTCCCATTCCCATTCCCATTCCCATTCCCATTCCCATTCCCATTCCCATTCCCATTCCCATTCCCATTCCCATTCCCATTCCCATTCCCATTCCCATTCCCATTCCCATTCCCATTCCCATTCCCATTCCCATTCCCATTCCCATTCCCATTCCCATTCCCATTCCCATTCCCATTCCCATTCCCATTCCCATTCCCATTCCCATTCCCATTCCCATTCCCATTCCCATTCCCATTCCCATTCCCATTCCCATTCCCATTCCCATTCCCATTGTACGCTACGCTACGCTATACGCTACGCTATACGCTACGCTATACGCTACGCTATACGCTACGCTATACGCTACGCTATACGCTACGCTATACGCTACGCTATACGCTACGCTATACGCTACGCTATACGCTACGCTATACGCTACGCTATACGCTACGCTATACGCTACGCTATACGCTACGCTATACGCTACGCTATACGCTACGCTATACGCTACGCTATACGCTACGCTATACGCTACGCTATACGCTACGCTATACGCTACGCTATACGCTACGCTATACGCTACGCTATACGCTACGCTATACGCTACGCTATACGCTACGCTATACGCTACGCTATACGCTACGCTATACGCTACGCTATACGCTACGCTATACGCTACGCTATACGCTACGCTATACGCTACGCTATACGCTACGCTATACGCTACGCTATACGCTACGCTATACGCTACGCTATACGCTACGCTATACGCTACGCTATACGCTACGCTATACGCTACGCTATACGCTACGCTATACGCTACGCTATACGCTACGCTATACGCTATGCTACGCGCTACGCTAATCTACGCTTCGCTATACGCTATGCTACGCTACACTATACGCTACGCTACGCTATACGCTACGCTATACGCTACGCTATACGCTACGCTATACGCTACGCTATACGCTACGCTATACGCTACGCTATACGCTACGCTATACGCTACGCTATACGCTACGCTATACGCTACGCTATACGCTACGCTATACGCTACGCTATACGCTACGCTATACGCTACGCTAATCTACGCTTCGCTATACGCTATGCTACGCTACACTATACGCTACGCTACGCTATAAGCTACGCTATAAGCTACGCTATACGCTACGCTATACGCTACGCTATACGCTACGCTATACGCTACGCTATACGCTACGCTATACGCTACGCTATACGCTACGCTATACGCTACGCTATACGCTACGCTATACGCTACGCTATACGCTACGCTATACGCTACGCTATACGCTACGCTATACGCTACGCTATACGCTACGCTATACGCTACGCTATACGCTACGCTACGCTATGCTACGCTACGCTATACGCTAAGCTATACACTACGCTGTACGCTACGCTATACGCTACGCTACGCTATGCTACGCTACGCTATACGCTATACGCTAAGCTATACACTACGCTATACGCTACGCTGTACGCTACGCTAATATACGCTTCGCTATACGCTATGCTACGCGCTACGCTAATCTACGCTTCGCTATACGCTATGCTACGCGCTACGCTAATCTACGCTTCGCTATACGCTATGCTACGCTACGCTACGCTATGCTACGCCATGCTACGCTATATATATGTATAGCGTAACTACAGTTACTAAAAATTCGACTATAATAACAATTACATAATAATATATTTATTAACATCGAAAATTACAAGCAAGGAATAGGAAAATTACAACTAGTATTTACAATACATAATTTAACAACTTCAAAATTACGTAATTACAATTACAAGTACATAGTTGTTAATTATAAAGACTTACCTAACTAACCTAACCTACCTACCCTAACCTAACTTCCCTAACCAGAAGGGCATAAAAAATCTAATCATCTTTCTTCGCAGATTAAATCTATTAATAACAAGCCTGACTATTTTTTTAATATTTATTTTTCTTACATTCTAATTTGATGTTATAATTTGATGTATTGAGTATAGAGGTAGTATAAAATATTTAATTTTACATATAGTATTTTACGTATAGTTAATTTTACATATTAACTAGTAGTAAAATTAAATACTACTGATGCTGGTGTAGAGTTGGTATCACATATTTTTGATGCTTGGGAGAAGTCGCAAGACGCTTTAGGCGTCTTTTGCGACTTGTCAAAAGCATTCGATTGTGTACACCATGAGACATTAATCAGGAAACTACATCACTATGGAATAAATGACACCTCTTTGGATCTTCTTTCATCTTACTTAAGTGACAGGATACAAAGAGTTGACATTAATGGGAAACGGTCTTCGGGGTCTGTAGTTACTATGGGTGTACCGCAGGGGTCTATCCTCGGTCCTTTCCTGTTTTTAGTTTATATTAACGACCTGCCTGATCTTGTAAAGAATAATCACGAGATTGTATTATTTGCTGATGATACTTCTTTAATTTTTAAAATGAAAAGACAAACTACAATATTCGACGATGTGAATAATGCAATCTCAAAAGTTGTCCACTGGTTTAGCGTCAATAATCTTTTGCTTAACGAAACCAAAACGAAATGTATTAGATTTATTCTACCTAATGTGAAACAAGTTAAGGCTGATGTAAACGTGAAAGGAGAAACTTTAGACATTGTAGAAAGTACCGTATTCTTAGGAATCACTCTAGATAGTAAGCTTCAATGGGGCCCACACATAGATAAGCTATCGAAGAGACTCAGTTCTGCAGCATATGCAGTCAAAAAAATCCGTCAATTTACAGACGTGGATACTTCTAGACTTGTTTATTTCAGCTACTTCCATAGTATTATGTCTTATGGTATACTACTGTGGGGGAACGCTGCAGACATTAACACCGTATTTGTGCTGCAGAAGAGGGCTGTTCGTGCAATCTATAATATGGGTCCCAGAGAATCCCTCCGCAATAAATTCAAAGAAATAAACATAATGACAGTACCATGTCAATATATTTATGAAAACTTGTTGTACACTCATAAAAATATCAATAGGTTCACTAAAAATAGCGACATACATAATGTAAATACTAGAAATAAGAATAAACTCGCTTTGCCCACAACTAGATTAAACAAAGTTAATGTATCTTTCAAAGGGCAATGTATACGCTTCTACAACAAAACTCCAAGTGAGTTGCAAAAATTATCGGTAAATAAATTCAAACAAATTATCAAAACTATTCTTTGTAAAAAGGCTTACTATAAAATATCTGATTATTTAGATGATAAAAAAGCTTGGGACGAGTTTTGCTCCAACTCTAAAACTAACAACCTAACAAGGTAAAGGTTTCTTGTTCGCTTCTTTACTTTACCTAAATAGACCGAAGTGAACAATAATCAAAGTGAGCACTTTATTTCGTAATTTTAATTATTTTTTAACATGTATTTTATGACGTGTCCAAATGTCCTGTAAGGTCTTAAGGAAATAAAGCACTTTGAAATAGTAGGTATACTAATACCTACTAGTAAATTTTACATATTTTATAGTTTTTAAAAGTTATATGCATCAGACCATTATGGTCAAAGTGTTAATTTTAGCTATAATGATAGAAATAATGTAGAAAAATGTACCTGCAGGCCAATAACAGAGAACCGTATTAAGAATTTTCAAAGTAGAGTAGAACTAACAGTATCTAATATATCTTGTTCTGATGACCCCAATGAATTATTTTCCACACTTTTGAATGTCATACACAAGGAACACAGTGAAGTATTCAAACTTAAAACATGCACAGTGAGAGATAGGGTCGGATTTGTTGATTGGGCCACTCCGGGTATTTATAAAAGTAGGAATAGACTCTATGACATTTATGCTTCTAGAGAAACTATGTTACATGATCCTGCGTTTCTATTGTATGTAACCAACTATTCTAAAACATTTAAGAAAGTCTGCAACACAGCCAAATGCCTGTTTTTAAAGAATGTTATAATAAAATCATCTAATAAAGTAAAAGCAACATGGAGACTAATAAATAACGAAACAGGTAAATCAAAGCCACGTTATAAAGAAATAAGGTTAAAAATTAATAATTCAATTCTTATACATGAAAAAGATATTGCCAATGCTTTTGATGCATTCTTTTCTGCTATTCCTAAAAGTGTTACCCAGTCTCTAAATTCCTCAGCATCAATGGCTGTTAAATTTTTAGAATCTTCAGTTGCTAGATGTAATGAGAGTTTTATCTTTAGTTATGTAAATGCTGATTATGTAGTGAAAATCTTTAAGTCCATTAACATTAAAAATACTGAGGATCTCTGGGGTATATCAACAAAAGTATTAAGTTCAATTGTTAAGGAAATGGCTCCTTGTTTGGCCTATATTTTCAATAGTTGTATCGACGCAGGAGTTTTTCCTGATCTCATGAAATATAGTAAGTTAGTTCCTCTTTATAAATCTGGTAGCCACACTGATCCGGCCAATTACAGACCGATTTCAATACTTCCTGCAATGAGTAAAGTTTTTGAAAAAATTATTCTCACCCAGTTAACTTCTCACTTCAACCTTAATAGGTTATTTCATGAAAACCAATTTGGCTTCTCCAAGGGTAGATCGACAACGGATGCTGGTACAGTTCTATTAAGGCATATATTGGAGGCCTGGGATAAAGCCAAGTGTAAAAAAAAAGGGATAAAGTAAAGTGTATTTTGTGACCTTTCTAAGGCTTTTGACTGTGTAGATCATAGTACATTAATTGAGAAACTGAAACACTATGGAATAAACAACAAGGCACTGGATCTTATGCAATCATATTTATCTGATAGAGTTCAAAAAGTAGACGTTGGTAAAGAAAGATCTACGGGCTCAAAAATTGAAATAGGCGCACAGAACAATATTACTCTCGTCCCCCAAGGATCTATATTAGGTCCCTTTTTATTTTTAGTATATGTAAATGATCGCCCCTTTTTAGCAAAAGACCTTTGTGATATAGTTTTATTTGCTGATGATACTTCACTAATTTTTAAAGTTGACAGAAATAAATATAATTTTGACGATGTAAATAATTCGCTGTCAAAGATACTAAATTGGTTTACCGCCAATAACCTCTTACTTAATGCTAAAAAAAACAAAATGTATAAAATTCATGTTACCAAATGTTAGAGAACTCCCAACTCAAATCATGTTAAATAATGAGATTGTTCACTTCGTAGACTCTACTGTATTTTTGGGGTTGTATATTGATTCAACTCTTCAATGGCAACCGCAAATTGATGCTCTCGCGGGTAGGCTTAGTTCAGCAGCCTATGCAGTGAGAACAATTAGACATCTCACTGATCAGGACACAGCTAGGTTAGTTTATTAAAGTTACTTCCATATGTCCTATGGTATTTTCCCATTCCCATTCCCATTCCCATTCCCATTCCCATTCCCATTCCCATTCCCATTCCCATTCCCATTCCCATTCCCATTCCCATTCCTATTGTACGCTACGCAACGCTATACGCTACGCTAATCTACGCTACGCTACGCTAATCTACGCTACGCTACGCTAATCTACACTAAGCTACGCTGCGCTATACGCTACGCTATGCGCCACGCTATGCGCCACGCTATGCGCCACGCTATGCGCCACGCTATGCGCCACGCTATGCGCCACGCTATGCGCCACGCTATGCGCCACGCTATGCGCCACGCTATGCGCCACGCTATGCGCCACGCTATGCGCCACGCTATGCGCCACGCTATGCGCCACGCTATGCGCCACGCTATGCGCCACGCTATGCGCCACGCTATGCGCCACGCTATGCGCCACGCTATGCGCCACGCTATGCGCCACGCTATGCGCCACGCTATGCGCCACGCTATGCGCCACGCTATGCGCCACGCTATGGGCCACGCTATGCGCCACGCTATGCGCCACGCTATGCGCCACGCTATGCGCCACGCTATGCGCCACGCTATGCGCCACGCTATGCGCCACGCTATGCGCCACGCTATGCGCCACGCTATGCGCCACGCTATGCGCCACGCTATGCGCCACGCTATGCGCCACGCTATGCGCCACGCTATGCGCCACGCTATGCGCTACGCTATACGCTACGCTATACGCTACGCTATACGCTACGCTATACGCTACGCTAATCTACGCTTCGCTATACGCTATGCTACGCGCTACGCTAATCTACGCTCCGCTATACGCTATGCTACGCTACGCTGTACGCTACGCTGTACGCTACGCTGTACGCTACGCTGTACGCTACGCTGTACGCTACGCTGTACGCTACGCTGTACGCTACGCTGTACGCTACGCTGTACGCTACGCTGTACGCTACGCTGTACGCTACGCTGTACACTACGCTGTACGCTACGCTATACGCTACGCTATACGCTACGCTATACGCTATGCTACGCGCTACGCTAATCTACGCTCCGCTATACGCTATGCTACGCTACGCTGTACGCTACGCTGTACGCTACGCTGTACGCTACGCTGTGCGCTACGCTGTACGCTACGCTGTACGCTACGCTATACGCGAAATTAGACTGAGGTGATGCTTTGTATTTTCTTTGACAAAATAACTTTATTTACACAAGTGTGGATATTCAATTGGTTACTAACATCTGCGAATATGATTATGCAGTGCTGTTAGTCGCCGACACGCTATTAAACTCTGACACTTCCCGCTGTCTGTCTGTCCCTCTGTATGTTTAGATCTTTAAAACTACGCATCGAATTTTGAAGCGGTATTCACAGTGCTCTACTAACTATCGCAGAAACTTCTTTGCCCGTACATGCAAACTTTTTAACAACTACAACTACAACTACTACCCTACAGCTACTAACCATTCCCATTCCCATTCCCATTCCCATTCCCATTCCAATTCCCATTCCCATTCCCATTCCCATTCCCATTCCCATTCCCATTCCCATTCCCATTCCCATTCCCATTCCCATTCCCATTCCCATTCCCATTCCCATTCCCATTCCCATTGTACGCTACGCAACGCTATACGCTACGCTAATCTACGCTAATCTACGCTACGCTAATCTACACTAAGCTACGCTACGCTATACGCTACGCTATACGCTACGCTATACGCTACGCTATACGCTACGCTATACGCTACGCTATACGCTACGCTATACGCTACGCTATACGCTACGCTATACGCTACGCTATACGCTACGCTATACGCTACGCTATACGCTACGCTATACGCTACGCTATACGCTACGCTATACGCTACGCTATACGCTACGCTATACGCTACGCTATTTCAAGTTAGACAAGTCAATGGATAGGTATGCTGAGGTGTTTTTTATTTGCTACAGTTATACATAATTTAAAAGAAAACGCTGTTATTTACATTAATAAATTTAATAAATACTTTACAAATTATGTAAAACTAAGCTTTGTATGTTCTCGTGGCAACTCCATCAAATGCTGAGCCAGTGATGGTCTGTAAACAAAATTTAAAAATTACGATTAGTATTTATACTTACAGCCTAGTTTGGTTAGGTGAATCACTATCACTACATAGTATAAAACAAAGTAGCTTTCTGTGTCCCTATGTCCCTATTTCCCTTTGAACGCTTAGATCTTTAAAACTACGCAACGGATTTTGATGCGGTTTTTTTAATAGATAGAGTGATTCAAGAGGAAGGTATAAACCTTACGTATAATAAAACCGTGCGAAGTCGGGGCGGGTCGCTAGCATATATGGCGGACTCTTTGCAAGGGTTCTTAGTCACTGATTTATAGACCACCTTAGGTCTATTGGACACTTAACTCTTCGATTAAGCTGCGTCCAATTATTATTTACTACATCTATATTTGGATTCCATGAACTCGTTTAGATTAATTATTTGATATGAATTTCAATATTACTTTATTCCACGGCATATCTATTTAATTATCTCAAACTATCCTTTGGATTGGTTATTTATTTTAAAACTGTATAACTGTAAGGTAAGCCTAACCTACCGTTGTATTAGTACCAACTCTTTCGATGCTTACCACAACAAGTTCATCTCCGTTGTACGTCCTCTTGAAGGTGGCTGTGCCGTCGTCTCTCTTAACCTGCTGTGTGACTGTGTTACCGTCCACAGTGTACGTGGTCTTCATCTGATAACAGTCAAACTATCATTAGGGCATCTTGCACACTGGGACCTAGTGGTCTAACATTTAGGTTTGCAGGAGCTTGTATATTCGTAAGTTATTCTGCTTTGGTTTATTATAAATGACTCTTTCAACACCAAAGTTTTGGCAGTTGCGGCTTGGAGTTAAAGCTATCGTAGATTGAAAATAAAGGGATTGTATTGTAAGATCTAAATATCTCGGCAACCCTCACAATCGCATACCATTATTTGGAGTCGGTTTTATTGGTTAGAGTAGGTACATCTTTAGGGTAAGGTACCTATTCTATCTAATCATCATTTCAAACTTATATACCTTATATAGCTGGACAAAGTCCTCTAATGAGCGCCATAGCGTCCTGGCTTTAGCTTCAGTCATTTTACAGTCATTCACAGATCGTCATTCCACCTGGCTGGGCGTTCTACATAATGTATAATTTTTTTCCACAAAAGAAAAGTTTACCTCAGCGATATACATCTAGTATCTGATGACAACATAGATTTTTATGAGCCTGTTATAATTGTAAATACTAGCATTAATTAGTCGTTTTGTTAATGTTTCAAATAAATATAGTATTTCATAATTTATTTGGCCATTTAATACATCGCTGCATCGTTTAAAAATAATGCTAAGGATTACTTACTGGTATACCCTGAACAGTTTCCTCAAACTCAACTCCAGACTTGAAGGTGGTCGACCTCACCCCATCGGGTCCTGTGGAGGTGTGGGTGTAAGTGTCTCCGTCCTTGGTTATCTTGGAGATGGACTTGGCTGCTGTGTACTTGGCGATCGCCTCATCGGGAAGACCTGTGAAAGACAAGTATCTTACTATCTTATCTTATTTTACTATCTTCACTACATAGTATAAAACAAAGTCGCTTTTTCTGTCCCTATTTCCCTTTGACTGCTTAAATCTTTAAAACTACGCAACGGATTTTGATGCGGTTTTTTTAATAGTTAGAGTGATTCAAGAGGAAGGTTTATACGTATAATAAAACCGTGCGAAGCCGGGGCGGGTCGCTAGTATTATAATAAATGGGAAAGTCTGTGTGAATGTTTGTTATAAGTAATCTCTGTAACTACTTCAGTAATTTAAATGAAATTTGGTACGTAGATAGTTTTGGGCCTAGAATAAGACATAGGCTAAAATTTGGAAATTTTAACCTCTGAGGGGGTAAAATAGGTTGGTAAAGTTTTTATGGAGAAATATTATTCCTTGGTTTGATTAATTCAAAACTCGGTGTAAATAAACTGCAATGTATAAAAATTAGACATGTATTTTTTATTTTTAACTACCCCTAAGAGGCGTTCAATAAATTTCTGAAATTTGATAAATAAATTTCCATGCGGGCGAAGCCGCGGGATGCATCTAGTACTATGATAAAGTAGACCGGATGTGGCGCGCGGTGGCCGAAGTCCCGCCTTCGAGGAAGGAGGATTCCTGTCTCGGGATAAACGTTTGTACTGCAAACATTTGTTTTAGTGTTCTGGGTCTTATCTATCTATACAAAATAAAATATCTATAAAAAATTAAAAATTATATCTTTTTTGTGTATTGTTTTAAGTCATCAGTCATAACATCACCCATGACACAAGATCTGCTAACCTTAGGGCTAGATGATGCTGTGCAATTAATAGAAGAGTAGAAACTGCCCAGAAATATACTAATTATGTGTCGTAGTTCAAAATGTACAAAATGCCCTCAATCTAACCTGGACCTAGAAACTGAATCAGAGACTGATTCAGAATAATGATGACAGCAGTAAGAACATCAAGTAAGAATGACTCACCGATAGACTTCAAGAAGCCATCGAAGTTGCTTTGAGAGGTCAATGTGTATTCCTTGTTCAAGAAAGCCATTTTGATGCTTGTGTCCCGTTGTTGCACACGGAAGTAATAGATGCAAATAAAACCACGGTAAGACGGCACTGCTGTTTTATATATTTTAATCAAGTTCGAAGCATTGATCCACAGGAAATCAATAGATTAATGAAAATAATCAGTCGATTTGGTCACCTATTTTTTGTCATGTCATGATAACATATTAAAATTAATGTGAAATGCAGTCAAAGTGCAATTGAAACCTGAATTAAACTGCTTAGTTTCGTACTAAATAGCGCTAGTTGTTAAAATAAATAGATTATAGAATAGAAATGGAGTCAAGGGCCCAGCGAAAAAAAATGACACATCAGTACTTCAAGAAAATTACAATGAAGGACTAGAAACAAACTAAAACCAGTATTTACAATAGAAGAAATCGTTTAACGACAGTCGGTTGGAAAACAGTATAAGGTTGCTCAATTTATCCATATCAGTGAGAACCATTCGGAAGCGTCCCAGATTCTGGCTGCATCGCCACCCTGTATACCAAATAATGGCAATGCTGATCCCTCACACTATGGCCCTCCCAACTGCCATGTGTCATACCGTCGGGCCTCTTACCATCGTCATGGAACAGACCATTCGGTACGTTAGTAGTGCGTTCGTAGTAATTATAGTCAGTAACTAATAAGCCGATTAGCCACTGAAGCTGAAGTGACTCATTTGTTACCCTTACAGCCTGTCCAGATAGGGCGCTTTACGCGCGAGTGCCCTCGCGCGTTTCAATTTATATTGCGTCCAGATGCGGCGTTTTATGCGCGCTCCACTGTTCGCCCGAGTATTTCGACTCGCTTTACGCGCGTAACGCGCTGGACTCTAGAGTCGAGATTAGCCACTGAAGCTGAAGTGCTGTCCAGATAGGGCGCTTTACGCGCGAGTGCCCTCGCGCGTAAAGCGCCCTATCTGGACAGGCTGTAAGGGTAACAAATGAGTCACTTCAGCTTCAGTGGCTAATCGGCTTATTAGTTACTGACTATAATTTTTTTTGCTCGCGCGTAAAACGCGAGCAACGCGCTGGACTCTCGACTCGCGCGTGTTGCGCGCGAGTCGAGATACTCGGGCGCCATTGCTGCGTCCAGTGGTGCGCGCGATTCCAACGCGAGTGGACGTATTTGGAACAAAAATGGAGACTGATAATTTTGACATATTTTGTCAATTTTGGTATGCAAGCCACAACACGACTGCTTTGTCTCGCTCCATCTTTATAACTGTCCCTGGGTCCCTCCCATACAAATTGCGCGTAGGAGCGTGCGTAAAACGCCGCATCTGGACGCAATATAAATTGAAACGCGCGAGGGCACTCGCGCGTAAAGCGCCCTATCTGGACAGGCTGTTAGTTACCCTGGCTGCGTTCGATATAACGATAGTATCGTAAAGTCGTCATCGTAACGTCTCATTTTTGTATAGGATTGGATAGAGGCGCTGCGCTGTTTCCAATAGAAAAATGAAAATCACGATGTCTCGAGTTCGACGCTATTGTCAACCCGATCTCCTGAATAAGATTAGCCAGAATTTGCCAAATTATCTAATTAATTATCTAATTCAGTTTAGGTCTTAATGAATAAATAAATAAATAAATAAGTCTCAGATTACAGCTTTTCGCTTCAGAGAAGTGGCATTCCTAATACTCAGATTAGTCCAATCACGTCTACTCCTAAGGTGTATTTTCAAAGGTTCTCGTTTTTAAATTATTTACGCATCTATCTAGCAAACAAATATGAAAGCTTTAACACTTTTACAGGTGCCACCTCGGTCACCTGTAAAAGTGTTAAAGCTTTCATAATATATACATTATTATTACACATTATGTAGGTATTGTACTACCTTGCATAGTAAAAATTGAGTGTGAGGAGTTACCTAATTTGAGTTGTGCATGGTCCACAACTAGGGTTGCTAGATCGAAACTTACCATGTCCGGGACAGATAAAAAAAAGCAAATGTTATGCAACGTAGCAAGTGGTTACTATGGCTTAGCTATGACTGATTGCACTTGCTACACATCGGCGGCAATGCTTTGCTAGCTATCACTCGTAGCAAAAATTATCACCGTAGCAAGTGCTACAAAGCGTAGCCATTACTCGAAGAACTTGCTACACAGCGTAGCAGGCGCTACGTCGCGTAGATGTCAAGGTCATGTAGCGTGCGCTAGACTATGAGATACTACAAGAGTACAAAGAAAGAGTCCGTCAAGTTAGCAGCTCTGCTATGAAATTTGATGGTTTCAACTCTGTTTAGTTCTGATTTTGTTTTTACTTTGCCAATTATACAATTATATGTGCCATTAATACTGCTTCCGGTGCCTCTAACCTATAAAATAGTACCTCAGTTGTACACTTATGTCAATAGAAGAAGACAGTGAGAAATAACAATGCTTTAACTTTTCAGATAGATTTGTAAAGATGAAAGATTCTTGGAGCCGACCATCAAACTATACAACCGCTACTATCAAATAAAAGAAAATTTCCTCTTTATCCGGTAGAGGCGCTACAAGACCCAAATACATAGGTAGGTATGTGAAAAGAGTCAATTCTTTTTTGTCTTTATAGTAAACTAATGCCATAAGAATAAATAATAACTGGGTAGAAGGGACTCTTCTTTGATCTAGTCCCAAACGCCGCCATTTATATACCTACTTCCCCCTTCACCTCGTTACGCCCCTCTGTCGTCCAGGCGTTTTGCCAGGGTTGCTACTGGACTGTACCGCCACGCCCCGACGCCGTCGCGAGGCGAGGCGAGTGAGAAAAGGCCAACGACCGATGTTCACGTTCCTTTGATTAGGTACCTACTTAATTAGCTAGATAGGAACCTACAAAAACACAATAATATTTAGAAAATATTACTTACATAGGGTATGTATTATCATTATCTTTTATCAATCTATAAAAACCTAAATTTGTCTTCGTTTTTGAGTTATTGTTACAACCGATCACACCACAATAACTTGACAGTGACGTCATATTATAGAGGTAGGTACCTAACTTACATAAATATTAAAATCCGCGTGCGGCGTCGCCGACTGTGACAGCCCTACTGAATGGGCCCGCCCACTGCACGTTTAACGTGCAGAATCGCGTAGGCTAATATCGTGACCTTGAGCGCGTTCGGAGCGAAGTTTCCCTTCTACTCTGTTTTTGTCTATTCTTATGCTAATGCACAACGGGTAATATATAGAAATATTTATTACTTCATTATAATCTAATCATCATAAAGCCATCAGTTTTTGTGTGTTTTCCATGATATTATGTACCACCTATTTTCAACAGGTTTTATCTATTTTCATTTTGCAATCAGTTGTAATCTTTTAGGTATCTATTTAGGTTTGTGTTATCTATTAAATGTGGGTGTGTAATTTTATATGCAACTAAGTAATCGATATTTTTAAATGCAAGCTTATAACATCGCCAAATTTTCGATTTCGGCGGGACTTGAACCCCCGACCGTCCCTCAGTACGGGAATGCGCTAACCAACTGCGCTACGAAACCAAGTGACCATAATCGAAACCTTTGCGACCAACTGACTCTAGCGCCGTTAACTCCACCTGCAGGGGAAACATTGAAGTTTCCCAGTTCAAAGATAAATGTTAGGGCCCAAACAGCACCTAAAGTGGCGCCCCCACCTTAGGACCCACTTTCTGGAAGAGATACGAAAACAGAGTTTGGTCATAAGAATAGACAAAAACAGTGGTTTGGTGGCCAACAAAGGCAACTTCGTATCTCTTCATAAACTAGACAAAATGAAACTACTACAGATGCATTAAAAAAACTTATATTTTCTTAAGTGTTTTTTTATTAACGGCTGTGGCCTCCCAGTATGGGCTAAAATAGACGGTAGATCAGCCAGTAGTAAGTATTATTATTAGGCACTTTTAAGTCTAAGCAACTGTTGGTAATTTACGATCATACAGTTTATTTTACGGTGCCTACTGTTTGTAGCACTTTACCTTTTGTTCCCTAAATAAGTACTTGTTCCTGAGGGATATGGAAATAACGAAGCAAAAATTTAAAGTGTACCTATTCGTCATACGTGATAAGTTCAAAGAAATTAACATAATGACAGTACCATGTCAATATATTTATGAAAACCTGTTGTATACTCGTAGAAATATCAATAAGTTTCCTAAAAATAGCGATATACACAATGTCAATACTAGAAATAAAAATAAACTCGCTTTGCCTACAACTAGACTAAACAAGGTTAATGTATCTTTCAAAGGGCAATGTATACGCTTCTACAACAAAACTCCAAGTGAGTTGCAAAAACTATCAGTAAATAAATTCAAACAAATTGTCAAAACTATTCTTTGTAAAAAGGCTTACTATAAAGTATCTGATTATTTAGATGATAAAAAAGCTTGGGACGAGTTTTGCTCCAACTCGAAAAATAACAACCTAACAAGGTAAAGGTTTTTGTTCGCTTCTTTACTTTAAAAAGATTGAAGTGAACAAAAATCAAAGTGAGCACTTTATTTCCTAGTTTTAATTATTAATAACATGAATTTTATGACGTGTCCAAGTGTCCTGTAAGGTCTTAAGGAAATAAAGCACTTTGAGTTTGAGTTTGAGTTTGTCAGCGGAATAGGCAGGGCAGGACAAGCTATGAGGCGCCTTTTCATAGTTAGCTCTCACAGACTCTGGGTCCGAATTCCACTAAATAAATCGCTTCACCATTTAAATAGTATCGTGTCAAAATGTCAGTGTTAAACTCTTTTTGGTATTCTACTACCACAAACTTTTAGAGATTCATTCATAGCTGCGACGATTACGTTTATGACTACCAATTTGAAATTCTAATTATGAAAGTCTCTTCAAGCGCAAAAAATAGTAGAATACCAAATGCACAAACGTCATTTTAATCATCTTGATTGAATCACACTATTGAGACCTTTGTTTTGAATTTAATGGAATTCGGCCCCTGGTCAATGGATAGGTATGCTGAGGTGTTACTTAATTGCTACACTTATAATTTAAAAAAAACGCTGTTATTTACATTTATAAATTTAATAAATACCTTACAAATTATGTAAAATTAAGCTTTGTATGTTCTCGTGGCAACTCCATCAAATCCTGAGCCAGTGAGTGTCTGTAAACAAAATTTAAAAATTACAATTGGTACATGCCTACACAGAGAGTGACATTTAAATCGGTCAGTATGGAAAAATCCGAAACCATAATAACTATAATGCTTTTTATCAATTATAGACATCACGTTTCAAAATACCTAACATTTACTCCTTAAGACCTACACAATCAATATCTAACTCAAAGTAATGTCACCCGTTTAGTTTGGTAAGGTCGATAATCTATGGCGGACTCTTTGCAATTGTTCTTAGTCACAGAGTTGTAGACCAGCTTAGGTCTATTGGATACTTACCTTCTTAGGACGGCCAATAATTATTTACTACTTTTATATTTGGATTCCACAAACTCGTTTAGATTAATAATTTGTTACGAATTCCAATTCAATCTCCCATTATTCCACACCATACTACGTAATCATATCACACTATCTGTTGGTTTGGTTTTTTTTAAACTGTGTGGTAAGCCTTTGGTATTTCTAACCTACCGTTTTATTAGTACCTAACCTACTCTTTCGATGCTTACCACAACAAGTTCATCTCCGTTGTACTTCCTCGTGAAGGTGGCTGTGTCGTTGTCCCTTTTAATCTGCTGAATGACTGTGTTACCGTCCACAGTGTACGTGGTCTTCATCTGTGAACAGTCAAACTATCATTAGGGCGTCTTGCACACTGGGATCTAGTGGTCTAACTTTAAGGTTAGCAGGGGCTTGTATATTCGTAGTGTCTGCTTTAGTTTGTTCTTATTTGGCTCCTTCACCACCAGTTTCCAAGTTTCGGCAGCTGCAGCTTAGAGTTAAAGTTATCATAAATTTAAAACACAGGGATTGTAAGCTCTAAATATCTCGGCAACCTTTACCCTCATACATACCATACATACTTAGCATCATTTGTAGTCGGTTTTATGGGTTAGAGTGTAAGGGTGCCTATCTAATCCTCATCATAAACTTATATACCTACTAGTCCATAGCTGGACAAAGTCCTCCTCTAATGAGCGCCATAGCATCCTGTCTTTGACTTGACGCAGATGCGTCATGGGAATGATTTCAGGTCGTCAGCCAGGTGGGACCTGGATGGACGTCCTACATATAATTTGCAGAGTTTCCTCTACACAAGAACACTTTTACCTCAGCGATATTATATCTAGTAGAATCTGGCGACGGCTTAGATTTTTATGAGCCTGTTATAATTGTAAATACTAGCATTAATTTGTCGTTTTGTTCATGTTTCAAATAAATATAGTATTTCATAATTTATTTAGTGATTTAAAACATCGCTGCATCGTTTAAAAATAATTAAAATTAATTACTTACTGGGATACCCTGAACAGTTTCCTCAAACTCAACTCCAGACTTGAAGGTGGTCGACCTCACCCCATCGGGTCCTGTGGAGGTGTGGGTGTAAGTGTCTCCGTCCTTGGTTATCTTTGAGATGGACTTGGCTGCTGCGTACTTGGCGATCGCCTCATCGGAAAGACCTGTTAAAGGCAAGTAAACTATGATAAAATAGACGGGATGTGGCGCGCGGTGGCCGAAGTCCCGCCTTCGACGAAGGAGGATTCCTGTCTTGGGATAAATGTTTGTACTGCAAACATTTGTTTTAGTGTTCTGGGTCTTATCTATCTATACATAAAATATCTATAAAAAATTAAAAATTATATCTATTTTGTGTATTGTTTTAAGTAAGTATATCAGTCATCTTAAGACCTTTAGAAATAAACGTTTATCTTATCTTATCTTATCTAGTAGGTACCTACCCATGACACAAGATTATTACCTTAGGGTAGATGATGCTGTGTGAGTCCAGATATAAGTATTTCTAATAATAAAAACATTAAAAATAGAAAACTATTTGTTTCAGTCAACGTACGAAAAACAAGACAGATGGTTAAAACTTGGTAAAAAGTAATTCTTAGGCCCATATAAACCTAGATAGACTAACATACATAAAATTAGAAGTACCTAATATAGAAAAAAATGACGTATATTCGTGTACGTACAGTACACCATAAATAAATAACATAGACAAATAGTCAACTACCTACCTAAATAGTTGAAAATGTACAAAATGTTAGGTAGCCGGACCTAGAAACTGAATAAGAGACTGATAAGAACATCGAGTAAGTATCACTCACCGATAGATTTCAAGAAGCCTTCGAAGTTGCTTTGGGAGGTCAGTGTGTATTCCTTGTTCAAGAAAGCCATTTTGATGTTTGTGTCCCGTTGTTGCACACAGAAGTGATAGATGCAAATAATACCACTGTAAGACTGCACTGCTGTTTTATATATTTTTATCAAGTTCGAAGTATTGATCCGCAGGATATCAATAGATTAATAAAAATAATCAGTCGATTTAGTCACCTATTTCCAGTCATGTCATACTTACAAACTAAAATTACAGTGAAATGCAGTCAAAGTACAATTTAATCCTGGATGAAACTGCTCAGTTTCATACTAGATGGCGCTAGTTGTTAAAAATTAATAGATTTTAGAATGGAAAGGGAGCCAAGATCCCAGCTTAAAACAGACTAGTAAAAAATTATTACATTTCATAAATAACTTTATCAACAAAGAAAATTATAATGAAGGATTAGTTACAAACAAAAACTAGTGTTTAAAATTGAAAAATTCAAATATATCCTGATGATGATGATGATAATGAAAATGATAATGATGAATAACATTCGGAAGCGTTCCCATGACGCTGTCTGCATTTCCACGCTGTACGGCAATGCTGGTCCACTACTCCAGATACTCACCCACCAGCTCTAGGGTCACGAGTCGCATGGACCAGATGCTTAGATTTGTATTAAAAAAACCCGGTCTTCTTTGGTAATCCACGGACCTAGGGTCGCGAGTCCGAGGGGAACAAATGCGTAGGCTAAGTGCTTAAGTAATTAAGACCCGCCGCCGGATATCATGTAATCACTAAATAGTATAAAACAAAGTCGCATTCTCTGTCCCTATGTTCCTATATCCCTGTCCCTTTGTACGCTTTAATCTTTAAAACTACGCAACGGATTTTGATGCGGTTTTTTTTTATTCAAGAGGAAGGTTTATACGTATAATCGTGCAAAACCAAGGCGGTTCGCTAGTTATATGATAAAATAAGTGGGGCGCCACTTTAGCTGCTGTTTGCGCCGTAAGGCGTGACGAGATATTCGAACGGCGGCTGCGGCCCTACACGATAATCTGTGATGACCAAGCTGTTCGACAGCAGTGTACTCAGTGTACTGCACTGGTATTTATGAACTTACCCTTTTGAGATTTTCAAAGTTTGAATAAAAAATCGCCCTTGTTGAAAATTTAGTAGGTATGTTATGGTTAGTATGTATGAAAGTTTGAATGTGCATACGTTATGTGCACTTACGTATACGTGTACGTACTTACTGCACGTTATACTTACTTAGGTAGGTACTTGATATTTAATAACTTAGATTTAAGCCAATAATATCGCGTGTAAACTCACGGGCAGAATTTGTTTATATGTATTTAACTAGCGACCCGCCCCGTCTTCGCACGGTTTTAATATACGTATAAACCTTCCTCTTGAATCACTTTATCGTAGCACAGTAGCATTTGCTACAAAGGTTGAAATATTTTTCTCGTTATGGGGTAAAAAGGGGAGGGGGTATGGGAAAGTTATCTGTCAGATCAAAGAGAATCTATTTAAAAAAAACCGCATCGAAATCCGTTTATGACGTGTCCAAGTGTCCTGTAAGGTCTTGGAAATAAAGCATTTTGACTATTGACTATTGACTGTTGAGTAATTTTATAGATTTATCATAAATCATAATCTAGGGACATAGGGACGGAGAAAGCGACTTTGTTTTATACTATGTAGTGATACTTTTTCATCGTGTTTTTCTTTGTCTCTCTACTAAAAAAAGCTACACGTACTTCACCTAAACTGTACCTAGTAGGTACAGTAAAGGCGCTGCGCTGTTTCCAATATAAATATGAGAAGTACGTTTGTCTCCATACTATGAGTTCGGATCAGAGCCCTGGATCTGATTTATCTGATTCACTTAACTAAGGTACGTAGGTATTATGTACGTAGTATTATGTAGTAGGTATTATGTACGTAGGTAAGCTTCAGATTACAGCTGTTCGCTTCAGATTGATGACATTCGTAAACCTGCATAGATTAAGCAATGCAGGTTTTCTCGTATAGTATATTTTAGAGATACGTTTTTGAACTATTTTTTTGTATTTATTTCTACTTCTTGATTAATAAAGAATTGTCAACTATTTACACATCTAAGTACTATATACAAACATATGCAAACAAATATACAATTTTAAGGTATCAGGACATTTGCGCGAAAAATCACAAAATTCTTAATATCTCTGGAAATAGACGTCGTAGAGAGTTGCGGATTTCGCCAATATGTAGATAATTTTGCTCTCTTTGCTCTGACATATATAACTTTCCCAAACCCCTTCCCCTTTTTAACCCATAACAAATAAAATATTTCAACGTAGACCTTCGTAGCACGTGCTACGGTGCTACGATGGCGCCGCGTAGCATACAAAAAACTTCAACGAGACCCCACATTTCTTACTCAACTCTTCAGGTTTGGTAGTTCGAAGCTTATGACATACGTGTTTCTAAAAATTTACAAACATTTGACACATGAATACAAAAGAGTAGAAGAGTAAAAAGAGACGTGCATGAAGCTGTTATGTAACTTTTGCAGATGTTTTAGGAATACAGAACACACTTTATTTAAAATGATATCAACTGTAATCTTTATTAACAATGAAAATTACAATCAAGGAATAGAAAAAATTATAACTAGTATTTACACTTGAAAACATTGAGCTTACTGCAAACGGTTGCAAACAGTCTAAAGGTAGCTCAATTGATCCATGTCAATACCAGTCGGAAGCGCCTTTACCTTAAGACTGTTTGCAACCGTCTGCAGTTAGCTCAATGGTTTCAATTGTATATATCTACTGGATGTAAGTTTTTCTATTCTTGATTGTAATTTTCGTTGTTAATAAAGAAGTATTAAGATTAAGTTAGACAATAAGGCCCCTGGAATTCTATTGTACCCCTGGTAATCTATTTGAATTTAACTGATAAATCGATTTCAATAGACGATAAGGCAGCAGGTCCTTGTTATTGTGGGTGAACAGATCTTGTTACATAAGTTCACCCGTATATCTTAGTCCTTGAACAGCTCCCTGCATGAGAATTGAGATGTCGCTCGGGATACCTGCTATGGTATGGCGCCATGATACTCATGTGCATGTTTTTGATCAAAGTGAGCTTTAGGTGCAGGCCTTTTTTTAAAATTCTTATTTGGTTATAGAGGGTTTACTCAACATGATAATGCCACTCTCAAAATTATTCTTAATTACCTTAGAATCTACGCTTTATCTTTTTTACAAATTAAGGGTTTCCTCCGATAGCGGAGTGGCCGAAATATTGTTGACTACCCCAGTAGAAGATAAGTCAATTCTGTGTTTATCTTTCTGCTTCGTTCCGTTCACATTCGATAACATAGGTACATAAACAAATGTTACAAAACTATTTAACATTAATGACTATAGCGTATTCCTTAAAAGCTTTAAACTATAGGGTTTAACTCCTTAAAACAAAATTATTTATTTAAACATTTTATTTTATAAAAGTTAATAAATAATGGTTTATCCGCTAATGAGGAATGCTTAAGCTAGGAAATAAATAGACTTAAGCTTTGTAGTATCTCTTCGCGACGCCGTCGAATTTGTCGCTGGTGATGGTCTGAAACAATATACATAATAATTAAATATCGTCATATATGGGAAGACCTGCGTCCAGCAGTGGACCAGTAAAGGTTGTAGATGATGATGATGATGATAATATGCCTACGGACTTGTAACATTTTTGAATAAACGTTCAAAAATGTTACAAGTCCGTAGGCATGTTTCGTGGGAGAGTTGAAAATAGGTCAGTCACTAGCTCGGGACCTTTTATTCCTCTTTTGATAAATGATAATCTTTTCTATCTACCTACTAATTTAGGATACCCTAGCAGCTTTTGCTATCAAAATTTACTCTTTCAAATAACGTATTTATTAATGAAATTAATATAATTAGATCACATAACTCACTAGTAAATACAATTATAACAAACTCTTAAAAATCTAAGCCGTCACCAGAAGTCAGAGTACCCAGAATGCTGGCAGCATTGCCACGTTGAATGGCAATGCTAATTCGTTGACCGAAATAGAAGCCAGCATTCTGATCTCCTGTGGACTCTATGAAATTTAAATTAACTTTTACTACTTAGGAATCACAGAAATCAGAATAAAATCTTGTTTCTGTTATCTATGTTAGGTTACTTTGAAATTTGGATAAAACTTAAAAAAGTTAGTTAGCTCAATTCAATTAGAGCTTGTGTACAGAAATCGAACTGACTAATTTTTACTGTACCTATGTATTATTTCGACGAAATTATATTACACTCTATTTTTTTCCTTTTAATTTATAATTGTGTCATTTATTTAGTATTTTACCTACCTGTTATCATATTTAAAGGAACAACTGTTATCATTATTGCTAAGGCTAACGATAAATTTGAGCCAAAACACTTATCAGTGTAAAACTTTAAACCAAATAATCTTCTAATATATCAATCAATTATAGTAGATAGGAGGTACATAAAACTTCACGTACCTATCTATTTTCTACTATACCTGATTGATTAGATAAGTACATGCGTCCTGACTTAGGTACCTACCGGGCCAATTTCCTTTGGTAACCTATTTCAATCACTTTACTTGAAAGACGATTTCAACACTTTATTAATTCCAAATTAGTTATATTCCAATTATAATTCCAAATTAATTCCAGTACAAATATCCGTATATATATATTAGTATATATGTTTCGGGGTTCGGGTGTCTCTAAATAATAAAAGATATCTTTATATGCAAATTCTGTTATTCATTGTACGAAGTAAATCAGTCATCTAGTATCAACACTGACAAGCTGTACTTAGCTTGGGGCTAGATGATGCTGTATGGATTATCAAGCATATTTTTAATTTCTTTTATTCTCTTAATCCCTTCCCAGTTTGATCAAATACTATCTAATATCATATAAAATTTCTTCGAATGTCGAGAAGCGTTTAAAGAAATAAAAAAATTGCGGCTGTAAAGCGTACGGCTGTTATTTTTGGTTTACTTTCATAAGTATCAAGTGCGAGTAATAAGTGCAAGTGACATAATGATTTCCGATAATAGTTCAATGAAATGAAATGAAATGTGTTTATTTGCAAGAATACAAGTACAATTTGGTCTAACTAACTAACAAGGAACATTTTGAATAATGACGCATGCCATCTTTCACACAGCTGCGTCTTAAGTTTTGCGATTTGAAGACGCGCGGCGCGGAAGTCTAGTAATCGCGATTACAAAACGCAAATGTCACTCGCACTTGTCGCTCGCACTTGATACTTAACAAAGTGTAAATCAGGTATAAGTAAAGAGGAAGAAGGGCTTATAATGATGCCAATTCTTACCACAACAAGTTCGTTCCCGTTGAACTCGCGCTTGAAGACTCCCTGCCCCTGGTCGGTTTTGATGACCTGCGTGATGGTGTTGCCGTCTACTGTGTATGTAGTCTTGATCTGGGGAAACATACGTACATACATCATTAAATACAGCGAGGACTGGTGCATCGACTAGAGGATCTCAAGAGGAGCAAATTTGCAAGTCTCGACGGAGCCTACGCATTTAATCCTCTTGGAGTCGAGATGAAAACTACCTTTTAAGCCAATGTTTTAAACAAGCAGTACTACTCTTTTCTACCTGCTCAACTGTTAGTTTTAGCCAAAATTCAGAAAAACACATTAGCACCGACACTTGTCTTATTTTAGTTAAACAAAATAATTTTCTAAATATCAATCGTTCAGTTTGTTATACCTATCATAGATCTTTTTGAGGCCCCTGAAACAGTTAAGCCGCGTACAGATTGCTGTAACGTAACATGCAATGTAACATGAAAGGAGCATTTCATAAGTGTGGACGCAGCGCGCGCACGAACTGAGCAGGTACGTGTTCGCATCTTTTCCGGCATGCGCGCGGCGAACATAGCTCAGTCTGCCGAAAACACGCGGAGAGAATTTATTTTACAATTATTACTGGCTACGATGATTGTCGATGCTTCTATGATTATCATCAATCATGTGAAAAAAAACGTAACGTAAACGGCTCTGCTGTAGCTGTGTTTTCTTACATTCTTTCAACGTTCGCGCGCGTTCCGCAGTACATCCCGTCCACACTGGCGCTCCGCGCACGCTGCGCGCCCCTTTGTGTTCGGCGAAAAAACCGACAAATGGCGGATCGCGGCGAGCACGAGTTGAAATGCTCTGTTCGAGCTCGTAGTGTGCTCGGTTCGTGCGCGCGAGGCGTCCACACTGTGTGATTTCTGTTACATTGCATGATACATTGCGACAGTGTGGACGGCAAATTCTTTCATTGCGTGATACATTGCATGTTACGTTACAGCAATCTGTACGCGGCTTTATATTTTGTCTATTATACGAAGTTCCTCTTAGTGGCTACCAAACTCTGTTATCTTAACAGTTGATACGTACAGGTGTCTTCTGCTCTCCGATAACATCATCGAACTCGACTCCGGACTTGAAGGTGACCACCTTGGGTCCCGAGGGGCTGGTGGAAGTGAGGGTGTAGGTGTCTCCGCTCTGGGTCACCTTGTAGGACGGCTTGTGCTGCGTCATCAGGGCGATCTTGTCTTCGGGGATGCCTGGAATAGTTTAATAGTTTATTGTAATAAGTATCTATGTACCTATATGAGTACCTACCCTTAAGTTCGAAACACTGAAGCCGGAGGCGGAGCGGAGGCGAAGGCGTGGCGGTTTTTCCTATGGCACCGCGTCGCCACGGCCTGCGGTGTGTGTGTAGGCTTTCATAGGATTCCATACAACTCGCACGTCTTCGCCTCCTCTCCGCCTCCGGCTTCTGTGTGTTTCGTTTAATATTTCCCATAATAACTCTCTGCTTAACTAAATGATGCTGTGTGAAATCTCTAGCATAAAAGCAGTAAAATCCTCTATTGATCAATTTCTGTTGCAAATATTTTTGCATGAAATTACTCGATATCACTACAATTCCACGATCATTATCTGTAATTATCTGTGTTTTTGTATTTATTTGACATTTTATAGAAATTCTCTGGGTAGGTACTTACATATACTATTAATAAGACTAAGCTTCAGTAGTACCTAAGTTTAGATATACTATGTAGGTACATGTAAACAAAAAAGTCTTCTATAACGGTATTAAATAATATCTGTTACCAAGTAAAGAACGACCTCTAAAATGTATATTGACCGTCAGAAACTACATAAAGTTACGCCATTGTAGCGTACTTTATAACGATTATACAATAATATCTCAGCCAGGAAGCTGCTAATATAATGGTGCTATTGAGATGCAATTGGCTCAATGAGGATACAATGCACAATGCGAATAGACTGCACAGCCGAGAGGCTGGGGTCATGTGATTGGCAAAATTAATGGTCAAAAACTGGCCAAGAGCGAGTCGACTCGGTTCCGTTACCATTATCTTTAAAAACGACGGATAGAAAATCTTAGTAGGTAATCGGGACCCCCTTTTTACCTTTTGGGTAAAGAACCCTAAAAACAAGTGAATAAGTGGTAAGCTAGATAAGATAAACGTTTATTTCTGAAGATATTACATTTTAGTTTACATAATGTGTTTTAGACCCAGTTCACTAATTAAATTTTCAAACTTAGTGAAAGTTCTAGACTTGTGATGTGGTCGCGAGGGATCTCTACCTCGGCATAGTTTACAGGTATTTATGGTAACTAACAGTACAATTCAGGTGTTACAAATGACTTCATAGTATAAAACAAAGTCGCTTTTTCTGTCCCTATGTCCCTATATCCTTATTTCCCTTAGACTGCTTAAATCATTAAAACCACGCAACGGATTTTGCTTGCGGTTTTTTTAATAGATAGAGTGATTCAAGAGGAAGGTTTATACGTATAATAAAACCGTGCAAAGCCGGGGCGGGTCGCTAGTTAGACTATAAAAACATAGAGCAAGGCTTAATTAAGGCTACTCGGAGAGTTCCTATAAACTAGGCTCCCTATTTATTGTGAAAATAAATAGTGGTCAACGAAGGCAGATGTATTAATTACACAACAAAATTGATCATTACCTATCTAAATGTAATCCTACGTACTTGAGGAAATCCTCGAATTTCTCGTCTTTGTCATGTTTGTATTCAACACCGTAGAATGACATTTTGGTTTAGTTTTCGTTTGAACTTGTTTTGCGAAAACGTAAAAATTAAATGAATATTGCAGGTGTAGTTCCTTTTTATAACGTCCTTTTCAAACATGTTGGTTGGCCAAGACACGCTACGAGTTTTATCGATAATAAGTCAATCTTATCTATGTATATCTGGGTAGGTAATTGCTACTGTACGATTATCGCTCGGCTAAAAGTCGACCCAGGTTAGTTCAATGTCTAGAGCTAAGAATTAACATGTTGTTGCGGCCCAGCCCATTCAACGTAAAGAAACCCTGGCTGGTAAACTCCTGTTGCCCGGACTCTTAAATGATTAGTCTCCTCAGAAGCGACACACAAACACAAAAATATACACACCAAGCACATTTTTTCCAACAAAGACTGACTAATATATTTAATACTAGATGAACCCCGGGGCTTCGCCCGCAAACGAGAGGTTTTTTTTCATACAAATTTCAGAAATTTATTGCCCTACGAGTTATTATGTAAAACTAAAAAATACCTGTTAATTCACTCCATAGTTTACTTATACCAAATTTTGAATGAATCGAACCAAGGAATACTTATTTTTCATTACTCATACTCGGAAAGTAGGTCTGAACATGCCTGAAGAGCGGGTTGAAGGTGATACTTTTCCGCCCTAGGGAGAATCGCTTTCAACTGACAGCTATAACGTTACTTACTATTGAACCATGATAGTGGCAGAATAAAGCTGAAGCTGAAGCTAAAAAAAAAATCGCCTTAGCGACAAATCACTGAATTCAAAAAATACGAAAGACAAGGCAGTATGGCTTTATGGCTTTCGCCTGTCCTAGATGGACTAATATATTAGCGGCAATTTGATTAATTTGTTTTCTCATGTTGTTTATATAAATTTCCTTGTATTCGTAATGAAAAGCGCAGTGTTTACCTCGGGTGAAAGTAACTTATATAGTCCCTCGAACTATCCAAACCCCGTCTCGGGACTAAATAAGTTACTTTCAACCCTTGGTAAAAATGTACTATTCCATAACAAATTTTACCACTCTATTTAACACCTGCAGGAGGACAATTTTTCAAAATTTAGTACCCTGTGTGTTATTCTCTGTCCTAATCTATCTACATACCAAATTTCATCTAAATAACTTTAGTACCTAGGTAGTTACTGAGATTACCTATAACAAACATTCACACAGATTTTCCCGTTTATTATAATGGTAATATGATTTTAATTGCAATCTAGGAAAAAGGAAACAAATATAAACGAGTTAGGTACATGCAGTTGAAACAATTGAGCTAACTGCAGACGGTTGCAAACAGTCTAGAGCTCGACTGATCCATATCTATACCAGTTGGCTGCATCGCCAAGACGCTCTTGCATGACTTACCATACCACGCTATATGGCTGATGCATTGTATTAGTTTTTGTCTGATATTTACATTTTATTTTACTTAAAACTAAATTGTAATCTGATTGCAACATTTTGGAAAAGAGAGATCTTTTCTTAGATTCGGAGGAGGGCGATGTCAAGTTGTCATCTACGACACTTTTTTTTTGTTTAAAATAAAAAATCTGATTATGCCATATTGTTCAACAATATAGCGGGAAATATTAGAAAGATAGATATTATTTGTTGATAGAATAATACAAATTTTGGTTAGTAGTATCTTAAATCATATATTAGGTTTATCTATCCTACTGTCTTCATTAGAAAATGGTGTCACAGTCGACTGCGCAGAATATGCCGGGCATGTTATATTGTATGAAGCCGGGTAAGTAGGTATTTCAGTAATGTGAAAACTAAATTCGTAGAGTTTAGCTCACTGCACGAGATCACAAACAATTATTGTTTTTTGTAATACTCTTGCTCGATACTCTATTTATGTATTAATTAGAGCAACAATAATCAATAATCAATAATCAATATCTTTATTTCTTTAGGCTTACAAAATAAGCACTTAGACAAGTCAAATTTAATTCGCCTCAATTTTTTGTCCACTAGTGGAAGAGGCGAAATAGAAACCACTAGCATGTGTAAAACTTATGTGTCTAATACATGTTTGCCTTATAAATAATTACATACTATTGTCGATGTGGAACTGAGCGACATCTGGCCAAGCACTAACGTCATTGATGTAATCATTTATGGAGTAATATGCCTTCTTGATAAGATTTAGTTTTATGTACTGTTTAAATCTACGAATAGAAAGTTCAGTTGCTTCAGATGGAAGCTTATTATAGAAGCGCACACAATTACCCATAAATGATTTCCCCAGTTTTCGTAATCTAAATGAAGGAATGTGTAATTTGTTCTTGTTTCGTGTATTTCTATTGTGTACATCACAATTTTTCAAAAAGTTACTCTTGTTTTTGTGTGTATACATTAAATTTTCATAAATATATTGCGAAATTACAGTTAAAATATTTATTTCTTTAAATAATTCCCTCAATGAGTCACGTGGCTTTAATTTATAAATTGCACGCACCGCCCTTTTTTGAAGAACAAAGATAGTCTGAATATCAGCTGCCTGTCCCCACAGCAAAATACCATAAGACATAATACTATGGAAGTAACTATAATAAACTAACCTAGCTGTGTCCTGATCAGTGAGATATCTAATTGTTCTCACTGCATATGCTGCTGAACTAAGCCTACCCGCGAGAGCATCAATTTGCGGTTGCCATTGAAGAGATGAATCAATATGCAACCCCAAGAATACAGTAGAGTCTACGAAGTGAACAATCTCATTATTTAACGTGATTTGAGTTGGGAGTTCTCTAACATTTGGTAACATGAATTTTATACATTTTGTTTTTTTAGCATTAAGTAACAGGTTATTGGCGGTAAACCAATTTAGTATTTGTGACAGCGAATTATTTACATCGTCAAAATTATATTTATTTCTGTCTACTTTAAAAATTAGTGAAGTATCATCAGCAAATAAGACTATATCACAAAGATCTTTTGCTAGAAAGGGAAGATCATTTACATAAACTAAAAATAAAAAGGGACCTAATATTGAACCTTGAGGTACGCCTAATTCAATATTTGAGCCCGTAGATCTTTCTTTACCAACTTCTACTTTTTGAACTCTATCAGATAAATATGATTTCATAAGATCCAGTGCCTTTTTCTTAATTCCATAATGTTTAAGTTTCTCAATTAATGTACTGTGATCCACACAGTCAAAAGCCTTAGAAAGGTCACAGAATACACCAATAGCGTTTTTGGCTTTATCCCAGGCCTCCAATATATGCCTTAACAGAACTGAACCAGCATCGGTTGTTGATCTACCCTTGGTGAAGCCGAATTGGTTTTCATGGAATAACCTATTAAGGTTGAAATGAGAAGTCAACTGGATGAGAATAATTTTTTCAAAAATTTTACTCATAGCAGGAAGTATTGAAATTGGTCTGTAGTTGGCCGGATCAGTGTGGCTACCAGATTTATAAAGAGGAACCAGCTTACTATATTTCATGAGATCAGGAAAAATTCCTGCGTCGACACAGCTATTGAAAATATAGGCCAAACAAGGAGCCATTTCCTTAATAATTGAACTTAATACTTTGGTGGATATACCCCAGAGATCCTCAGTATTTTTAATGTTAATTGACTTAAAGGTTTTCACTACATAATTAGCATTTACATAACTAAAGATAAAACTCTCATTACATCTAGCAACTGAAGATTCTAAAAATTTAACAGCCATTGATGCTGAGGAGTTTAGAGACTGGGTAACAACTTTAGGAATAGCAGAAAAGAATGCATCAAAAGCATTGGCAATATCTTTTTCATGTATAAGAATTGAATTATTAATTTTTAACCTTATTTCTTTATAACGTGGCTTTGATTTACCTGTTTCGTTATTTATTAGTCTCCATGTTGCTTTTACTTTATTAGATGATTTTTTTATAACATTCTTTAAAAACAGGCATTTGGCTGTGTTGCAGACTTTCTTAAATGTTTTAGAATAGTTGGTTACATACAATAGAAACGCAGGATCATGTAACATAGTTTCTCTAGAAGCATAAAGGTCATAGAGTCTATTCCTACTTTTATAAATACCCGGAGTGGCCCAATCAACAAATCCGACCCTATCTCTCACTGTGCATGTTTTAAGTTTGAATACTTCACTGTGTTCCTTGTGTATGACATTCAAAAGTGTGGAAAATAATTCATTGGGGTCATCAGAACAAGATATATTAGATACTGCTAGTTCTACTCTACTTTGAAAATTCTTAATACGGTTCTCTGTTATTGGCCTGTAGGTATATTTTTCTACATTATTTCTATCATTATAGCTAAAATTAACACTACAACTAATATATGTAACTTACAACTAATAGGTACATCAAGACCTGAATACCAATACCATCTTAAAGTTATTTTACTGTTTGATATTGGGTTTAAATTATTTGTTTTTTTGATTTAATTTTAAGTATCCCTTTATTGATTTGTTTTATTTATCACCTAACTAGCGACCCGCTCCGGCTTCGCACGGTTTTATTATACGTATAAACCTTCCTCTTGAATCACTCTATCTATTAAAAAAACCGCATCAAAATCCGTTGCGTAGTTTTAAAAATTTAAGCGTTCAAAGGGACATAATGAATGGGATGATAGATGTTCATTGTATTCCCTGAACAAATATCTGCAAATCGAACAAATACTACAGGAATCGAACCCACAACCTCGAACCTCCTGCTTTGCAGGGACATCGTCCGGTGCCCCACACACTATGAAGTTTTTATTGTATTGACAACTGAAGGATTTTTTTATAATAGTATTTGAATTGTAGAAACGATTGTATGAAGATTTGTAAAAATCATTTTGAAGCACATGTTGAATTCCTATTGTATTTTGCACGCTGTTTAACTTTAGTAATTGGTTATGTACTTTGTACCTAGATAATTTGCCTAGGTATATGTAGATGAGACCTACTATTAAACTTTGATATTTTTGTAGTTGAGGAAGTCATTTTCCTGTTCAAAAAACGTTTTTATGACACGAAGTAGGTATCTAATATAACGACATAAAAACAACTATCCGAACTAGCTTGTTGTCTAACAAAGCATGAAATCAACTTCTGTTTTCATAACACTAGACTCTATCTGGCAAACCTAGGTACGTACCAGCATAAAAAGGTTGAAAATTTTGGTTTAAAGCACAATTGATTTCTAGCTACCTTTCGTAATATGCAACCTTTTCTAAAGAAATAATATAATTTTTATTTCAAAAATATATTATAGCTTCAGGAATATATTTTGATAAAGTTGTTGAATGCTAACTTAATTGTGTTGTAAGTAATTTAGTTAGATAAATAAATATTGCTGGATAATTAACACAGCATCATTTAGCCCAATGCTAAGAGTTTGTGTTTTGGGTACTAGATGATTAATATATAGTTTTTTTTTTATGTACATAGAAAACACTCACATGGATATGGGTTTTGTATTTTTAAAGATATCCTAGAATTATCAAAGTAGTGTAGCGCACAAACGGGGTATATTTTGTTCAAAGATACAAATTGTCCACCAGAAAGGATCATGTGATTTCTATTAGCTTTTTATAGCTCACACACCACTTCACTTCTATTAACCCATTGAATTCGTATATTTCTTATAGACATGTGGCCAGTTCTTGATTTGGAGACTCAATTGGTAAGTACCTACAGTCGACGTCAAAACGTTCAATCGATTTTTGGTGAACACGAGACTTGTGAGTGCAAAATAACAATAAAGTAGCTTTTCTCTCTTTTAATTTTCCTGAAGGAATTTGAAATTAATAGATTGAAATTCACCTGAAACTGAGTACCAGCTAACTATAGGTATTTAAACTAAATTTGGTGGTTGAAGTTCTTAACTTTCAGTTTGTTATTGGAAAGTGTATTTCGCTTTAATCGTACCTATTCCTACTATAAGAGCCTGACCCTGACCCTAAGGAAACAAAAAATATTCTACACAAACCTCCAAAGATTGGTAAGGTTAACCAAGTAGCTTAATTTGGTAATATATTCTGGTACAGAGTAAAATGGTTGTGGTTCAATATAATTGTTGGAATTGCGTATATCCTTATCCCCACTAATATTACAAACGAATGATTGTGTGTATGGATGTATAGATGTTTGTTACTCTTTTGAAAACTATTGAACAAATCTTGCTGAATATAGACGTAGGTAGTTCTAGCCCAGGAATAAAACATAGGCTACTATTAATCCCATAAATCAGTTCGCATGGGAAAGAAATATTATTGAAAAGTTTCCATTGAAACAAAGTCTACACTAAGCCGCGGGCAGACGCTAGTTAATATTAAAACTGAATGATTTGTAAAAGTATCACTCACCGCTGCTTCGAAGGAAGGCGTCAAAATTCTCATCCTTGTACAAAGTGAATTCCTTTCCATAGAACGCCATTGTGCGGGTTTCTTCTGCTGTGGATCTCAACAAATGAGATGACTAACGCCCCACTTTGCCTTTTATGCGCCAGTAACTCTAGCTAAACTAAAAGTGGGTCCTATCGTTTAATCTGTGGTGGATAATCGATCTTTATTGCTCTTGGTTGATATCTGCTGGTAGGTTTGTTTGTGTTGCTTGAGAAATTTGTATGTGTAACTCTGAAATGAAAGGATGTTTGTCAGTCACGCCAAGACGGCTGAATCTACACTGGCCTGCTAAACTAATTATAAGATAGGGTGAGAGGTATAAAATTATATAAAAGTTACAATTCCCACTAGGAAAAAATAATATTATAACTAAAAAATTACAGAATTAGTACATTCCTACTGTTTTTTACAGTAAGTATAACCTTGGGATCATTTTCAAAAAATACACATCAGTGAGACATAAACTACTGATCGCATGTTGATGAAATGTGTATAGAGCCACATGAGAAGCATCGGCTTTCAGATGATCATTGCAAAGAATCATCAAGTTGGTTGAAAATGAAGTCATTGCCAAACAAGCCAAGTAGCAGGCTTGCGTACATATTGCATTTAAACCGAAATCCATGGATTACAAGTGTCGTTGCCAAAGTGCAGTTTTTATCTAAATCCACAGTTGTTATCATGTTATTCTTTTAATACTAACCTACCTACTTTTGCTTATGTAAGTAGGTACATGTACTTTCTTGGAACGGTGTAGTGACAAGTACATAGATAACTATAGGTAATCTTATTTAACCTGCCCTACCCTAACTTTGTTATCACATTCGCTGCCCCCCGCAACACTAGGATTAGGATTCTACTTTTACCAACGGTAATTCAGGCAGATAACGTGTCAAGGGTTTAAGAAAAAGACAGTCATCCAAAATTACACTCATTTTATTAAAAAATAATCATTTTACATGCATTAAAAATTATTTCCTTCTCGCTAGGATTTAAACACACAATTAAGTAGTTAAAGGTGATATTATACGTTTACAAACAACTAAAATTTATTAATATTGCAATTTGTTTTGATATACTACTAAATAGGTAACTCTAACTAGCATTAAACATTTTCCTTTTCAAATTCGAGAAATAATTTGAGTTATAAGATAGGTATATGTCAAAGAATTTATGGTATCTACTATGTAATAATAAAATAGGTAGTAAGGAACTACTACCTACTTTGGAAGTGGTAACTTATTAGTGTTATATTTTCTTAGTGGTAACTTATTTATCGTGTGCAAAATTGCAAATATTGACGGACCGTCAATATTCCGTACCGTGCATACATTTCTTGACACGATCCTAAACCGTTATAAGACGGATAGTTTCTCGGAGTAGGTACAGAATATTGACGGATCGTCAAGTTTATATAAGTGCAGATTCCCTTATTTGATCTTATTAGCTGTGGTTCCCAATAAGGAAGTTTCCAATATTTCAAAAATAAAAACTACTTATATGAATTGAAGGGCATATAAATTACAATATATATGGTGAAAGAATTATTTAAATAACTTGAAAAATGACAAAGTTATTCAAATTTTATTGAACCTCAAACGAATTTTGAAATAAGCGCGAGGCATTTCGCCTGTGACGTCACAATTCCCGGCGAGTCAACGGTACAGGAGGGGCGGAAAGCGTTTTTCGGCTGTTTCGTCGTTTGTCGCTCACAGTAAGTAAGTAGGTACATGGAACGCGGTGTGTGGTGTGAGTGTCTATATAAAGTATTAAGTAACCTTATTAATATCTTAATATCTTACTATTAGAATAAATGGGAAAGTCTGTGTGACTTTTTGTTATAGGTAATCTCCGTAACTACTTAAGCTATTTAGATAAAATTTGGTATGTAAATCGATTGGGACCTAAAATAACATATAGAATAGTAAAATTTAGAAAAATTAACCTCTGAAGGGGTAAATGGGGCGGTAAAGTTTGTATGGAAAATAATTATTCCTTGGTTCGATTCTCTCAAAACTCGGTATAACTAATCTCTGGAATGAATAATTAAACGCGTATTTTTTATTTTTACTCAATAACCCCTAAGGGGTGTGCAATAACTTTCTGGAATTTCTATGACAAAAATCTCTGGTTCGTGGGCGAAGCCGCGGGGCGCAGCTAGTATTTATTTTATTTGAAAGAGATTTCTTTCTTTTAATAACTTTGCACCAATCTTATTTTTTTTTTGGCAGCATAAAATAATGTTTATCGGGTGCACTAATAGTTGTAGGTACTTGTGCACTTGGGCACGACACAATATTAATAATGTACTGTACTGTAGCATCAACTTGCACGGTTTCCATAATGATTCTATGCGACGTCACTAGAAACTCCTATACATATGTATGAGATGACATAGAATTTAAAGACTGTTCTGTGAGAACAGCTATTATATATCCATATCTACTGCAATACTGAATTGATATTTCTATTAGTCCACTATTTTTTTATTCACCTGTTCGTTTCCAAAGACTTAATCTATACCTAATCCATTTCAAACATTGAATGAATAATCGTCGGACAAGTTCGGCCTTTTATATCTCCAATAGGTAACTCGTATCATTACAAAACTTACTAGAAAATTGACAAATTTCTAGAGAAATAACTCTGTTCCTTTCATTCAAACGCCAGCCACACTGTCAGCTGTCCTAGTCTTATATTTCCAAGGTTTTCCGAAAGGTAAATCTATCTCTGTCATTCCCACTGTCTCTTTCTTTCCTTTCGATTCGATCGAGAACCTTGATATGATATACTTCAAAGTCATGAACATTAATAAGCAGTGATCGGAATTACCAGAGCATATTTACCTAAAGTTACATATTCACATCAAAATCTTAATGTTGGGATTATAGAGTACTAGTGAAGAGGATTTATTGAGATCATTATACAGACTTATAGATTGTTCTATAGGCTTCCAGAAGTTTCTACTATGTTCTCGAATGATATTCGTCACATATACACCAACTCAACACACTCGGTAAGTTACTCACACATGCACACAAAACACAAACACACACATATACTTATACACACACGCCACAAACACACAGGCGCACACTAAACAATAAAATGCTAACAAACTTTTGCAAACAATATTATCTATATGTTTTAATTTAATCTTTCAAATACGCACCTTCCAATATTATTGTAACTATATATTACGGAAGAGCGGAACCCTCTAACACACATAGGTATCTCTTTATTTAAATAGGGTTCCAAACCCAAGCTATGTTAATTAATTTAGGTTTACTGTAATATATAATTTGTATTTGATTTCGTATATTCCTGAACTTTCCAGAGCTTTCTGCACATTCCCGAAAGCTCTAGAATGTTCGACTGCACAGAAAATAAACCTTATTTACACAAAAGTAGGTAGGTACATATATTGTTTTCTATCAACTATAAGATAATCTATTAGATAGTTGCGGTAGTCGTGTTCTTGGGTGGAGACCGCGACTGGGCAAACATAGTGTAGGACACCCTCCGGCCAGGTAGGATAACGATCTATGGCCAGTATATAAAGATAATCTATCACCTATTTTTGTTGGAGACAAGTATCAACATTTTTTTTTAAATGATAACTGAAAATGACGAACGATTTTGAACTCTAAAACCTTATAATCAGACCTTCAGAAAAATACTAGCAATCTTAAAACTATGTAGATGTTGTCCTGCACAGATTCTACAACGATAATATCCATTCGGTCTTGATTTAGCCAAAAGCAACAACTGTCTGAGGTGACCGCGCATCGACTACTACTTGCCTCGAGCGTCTAGGGGAACTTGTGACGTCATGACGTTGTTGAGCGGCCGCGCGCCGAGAAGTTTTAAACCGGACGGGAAAAGTATCATAACTTCGTCATTTATGAAGATAATTGAATAAAAATTTCAGTGGGCTTTATTGCAAGTATAGTATTATTTTTCTACATTTAAATAAAAAAGTTGGAAACTTCCTTATTCTCAACAAATACAAAGTGTAGGTTCACTTATTTGAACTGTGACTCACTATGCGTGAGTCGGATTTATTGCTCTGCAAATTAGTCATTAAATTATAATAAAAATAAGTAATAAAAAGCCTGTTCATTCTGACTCTTAACTCTCTTGTTGCTACCTTACAAGTGGTCCGACGAATCCTTATCAAATCGGTTTACATTTGCAACGCCTCTGTTTGTATGGCACTTTATCGATATCTAACATCAAATAGGTCAAGTAAACCGATAGCGATTTTGTCAATAGAAATAAAATAACGAAGAATTTAAGAGAACCATTTTGAATTGCAAAAAAAATAAATAAAAAAAATCTCTCCTTTGAGTCGTCAGTTGGGAATATAAATTTTTGAAAAACCATTTCAACATCTCTGCTCTACTGATACTCGATATTTCGTCGAAAGCTACCCGAACTACCAGCAGTCGAGACGTGATCGAGACGTCAACGTTTCGATCACGCCTAGTTACAGCCTGTCCAGATAGGGCGCTTTACGCGCGTAAAGCGCTGGACTCTCGACTCGCGCGTGCTACGCGCGTGCTACGCGCGAGTCGAAATACTCGGGCGAACAGTGGAGCGCGCGTAAAACGCCGCATCTGGACGCAATATAAATTGAAACGCGCGAGGGCACTCGCGCGTAAAGCGCGCGTAAAGCGCCCTATCTGGACAGGCTGTTAGACTTACCCTTCGATTAGCCAACTTAATTACGTAATGTGCGAAATGCAAAAGTACCTATATCTAAAATAAGGAAGTTTGATAAATGATACATGAACATCTTAATTACTTCCCTTTTTCTTATTATTTATAATTTATATATACCTACTAGAAAAAGGGAAATGTTTAAAAATATACACCTTCAATATAAAATTTTAATCATAGCCGAAATTTATTTAATTTGCCTTTTTGAGCGATGTCTTTGGCAGAGATTTCTACTCCGTCTATTGAATATTTTAATTTGAATTCTAATTTAGATAAGGTTCTAATTTGAAGGCAGTACACATTTTCTTACTATACATACTAATCTACCTACATTAAGAGTAGAAACAAACAGATCTTACAAAGCAAATCGTAGGCATTTCTTTCTACCCTTAAACGTACTGAAATATCATATATTAACCCTTAAAGGTATGGTATAAAATCTAAAATACAATCATCTATTGAAAATATTTATTTCAAGACTACAGTAAAATTCTATGAAATATAATTTAAATGAATTGATCTACCATTACAAGTCCTTGTCAAACATAGATTCAAATGCATTGGTTCCGTAAAAATTATAATTTTAGTAATAAAAAGAGATTTGAAAAAAAAATGAGATTGCAATGTTTTTGTAGACCAAAAACTTTGAACTAAACAAATTAAAATCAGATACAATTATTCACAATGTTTTCAACTAAACTATACTTTAAATGTCAAAACAAGCATTTAAAGAAAGTATAGTGTTTATAGGATTTGATTAGAATTATAAAAAAATGCGATCGTCAAGAAATATAAACAAAGAAAAATTTGGGACAACGATTTTGCGCGATATTTGCGAATCACGAAAGAACAACAAAAGAAAAAAACAAACAAATATCATTACAACTACTACAACTCTTGTGCTACACATAGAAAAACACTTTTAAATACACTTATATTGCTCGAACGATTAAAATATAGGTGGGATATATATTTTATTTTGTTCTATTGCTTTACAGCTAAGGACTTAAAAGTTACAATACATTGGGATTTTCTGTAGATATGATTTATAAGCACTATTAAGGTTGACGCCTTTATATCAGCACGCACACCACGCACCCTTTTTTTATTTCTTTTTAAGTTATTTCTTAAGACCTGTAATGATGTAGTGATATCTAAGCATCAACCCTATAGCCTTCATGTCTTTAGATTAATTTCAGATAACACAAATGGAATAAACTTTCCTTACGGATATTCTTTTAGATTTACAGAGCATCCAGCTTTTCTTGATACTAACATCAATGACTCTTAAAAATAAATAAATTGCTTGCCAATTCATAAAGCATCATCTAGCCATACTTATAAAGAAGGGTTTTGTGTTATGGGTACTAGTTATCTAAAATGTTTGATACATTACACTAGAAAGAACAGAAAAATACAGATCGTACAAATTTTCCCGTTCAGTTCAAAAAAATATCGTGTAAGTCACGTTTACACGGATTAAGATTGAAAATGACAGCCTATGTCATACTGTTCTGCTTATAATTCAAACTTTTAAAGGACTCTTGAATTCATCAGAAAGTTCTTAAAGTTATTTAAATTAGGAAATAAAGTTATCACTTTGATTTTTTTCTCATATCAATCTTTATTGCCTAAGCGCGACATAATTTTCAATCCCAATCTTTAGCTACGCGACTTATACTTCCATGTCTCTCTAAAAAAGCTGGTTGCTCTACAAAACTATTCGAACCAAACCTATCAAATTTTTAACCGTCGAATATATAATAACTCCAAACCACCTAAGTCACACAACATTGATTTACACTGATTTACATCGTTTTAATGATTACACTGATTTACATTGTTTTAATCTCGTAGTTCTGATTTCCGCCGGTATAGCGCTCGAAGCCACGCGGCGTGTATCGACGATCCCTAGAACGCTGGCACTTCCTTTTTCATCACGTTCTTAGCTGGATCTTCTACAAAAAAAAAGGAAAAATAAAGTAAAAACAAAAGGACAAAACAGTAAAAAAAGTACTAAGTACAAAACATCTAGGATTATCGTCATCATCCAAGAAATAATAGTTTTACAGCGGTACGGTAATAGTTGATTCGCATCAAAACTTATTACGGTGAATTTTGAAAACTACTTATACAGGGTGATAAGTCACATGTGTATTAATCCAAAAGGGAATACGAGTATTACTGAAAACCGAGAGGTATCAATTTTGGTTCTACGATTTTTGAAGTAAGAATATTCTGTAAATTTTTTCTGGAGCTAAAAAGTTGCTAAAACGTCCCGTGATTAATCTTCGATATTTGTAAATCATATTTATATGCGTAGTTGGACGCAAACGCTTTCTAGAATTAAATTAGAAGTTCACCCAACGTTTACTATCTTTGCTATTACATATTTACATCAAGTAAATCAATATCTTTATATCTTTAGGCTTATAAAATAAGCACTTAGACAAGTCAAATTTAAAACTATAATAGTTATATAAGAATCAAAATAATATAAGAAATAAAGTGGTAATTGATTTTCCCTTCGCTTCAATCTTCATCCGCGCATCCGTCGTCGCTCCAGCACTATCTCTGCTCAAAGCTATCAAACTCTCCTGTAGCACTACACGTACCATGTGCCGGATGCAGGCGCTGCAAGACCTGGGCGAGGTCCAAGCCGGTGAGGGTCCTGAGCGCGGGCGGCAGGTTCCCGGCGAGGCGCGCGATGTCTCCGCTGGCGCCGCCGTCGCCCACTAGGACTATCTCGTCGGTCTTAGCCAGGGGCGCTGATACTTCTGCTGCGATCTGTAAGTAATGGAAGTATTTGTTAACATACTTTTCTCCATCACGCAACGGGCGCTTGCTTGTTTGCCACTATCGTGATATAAAAAAATACACAATTTATAAATTAAAGCCAAGTAAACTATTTGAGGTAATTATTTTAAGAAGTACCTAATGTATTTTGAGTTGACTGTAATGCAATTTTTTTCTATGAAACATTTATGTATACACACAGAAAAGGAGTACCTAACTTTTGAAAGTGTGATAGATAGATTGATAATTGCTTTATTATATTTAATTATTTTTGATGTTCACAAAAGAAATACAATGTACCACGAAAAAGTTACAAATCCGATCATTTAGAATGCGAAAGGTAGGAAAATCATTTATGGGAAATTGTGTGAGCTTCTGTAATAAACTTCCATCTCAAGCAACTGAGCTCTTATTCTTAAATTTGAACATAATATCAGAGTGTAAATATTAAGAAATTTGAAGTCGATTTTTAGTTTGCAATAATAAAATTATTATAACTACCATTATTTATCTATTTTAGTCCTATTTCCAAAAGTCATACTTAGCGACAACTCACCACAATCATATCAAGATTGATGATGATGAATCAAGGTCACTTGTATGCATTACTAATAGATAAAAGTAACCCTATTAAAATAGATGATGCAATTTCATGTTATATACTGACAGCAACACGATCAAAAGCAGGATACAAGAATAAAGTACAATCAACATTGATTAGATTATTGTGTATCAAAGTGCAAGAGATATAGATACCAAACGATCATTTACAATTCGGATCAAAGGCTTAAGCTGCATTTTTGTACTCGGTGTAGGTTCTAGAAAGTACTAATCGGCAAGAAATTGATTAACACCATAACCTGTGAAGGTTACTTTACGTGTGTGAGACATAATAGCGGCCCATGGACTCAGGTAAAAAACCGTACAACCGTTCCAAATCTATAAAAACGCCAATCATGTTTGTGTTGTATGGGAGCCCCCCTTAAATATTTTTTTATATTGTTTTCATTACTCATACTCGGAAAGTAGGTCTGAAGTTGCCTTAAGAGCTGGTTGAAAGTGATACTTTCAGCCCTAGGGAGAATCATTTTCAACTGACAGCTATCACGTTACTATGAACCATGATAATGGCAGAATGACAATAATAAGTGCAGGAAATTCGCTCAAGTCAAAAAATACGAAAGACAAGGCTGTATGGCTTTATAGCTTTCGCCTGTGCTAGATGGACTAATAACAATTAGCGGCAATTCGATTGATTTGTTTTCTCATGTCTTTATTTATATTTCCTTGCATTCGTAATGAAAAGCACAGTGCTTACCTCGGGTGAAAGTAACTTATTTAGTCCCTCGAACTATTGGCGCCCGAGTAAATAAGTTACTTTCAACCCTTGGGTAACAATGTAGCGCAAAAATAAGCGGCTACACGCAAAAAACGGAACTGAACAGCATTGTAGCATAGCTACTCGATATGATGATAGAGATATTATTTTTAAGTATACAAAGATTCTAGATTCAAAACATTTTTTCGGTACCGATCATAAAAAGTAGCCTTTTGAGCTATACATCCGGACCTTAGTCAAAAGTGGCGCCAACTGGTGAGCAAGAAAACGGTAGCCCCCATTGTGTCAACCAATTCAAATACCTGAGTCAATGACGATAGGTCAATGTGGGTGTTGAAAGGGAGCGTTGGGCGTTACCAGAGAGGTGAATTTGGTGGCTCACAGATTCGCACGTTGTAAAACGCCAGTCAAAACAACACTTTTTAAGGCGTATTGTACATCTATTGACACTGACACAGACTGCTGTGGGCTAGACATACACAGAAAGCCTACAAGGCTTTACGCGTCCTGCATAATAATGGGTGCAGGATGTTATAGCTGCCGCGGTTCTGTAGCGAATCGGGGATGTTTTGGATGGATTCCACGCAATCATGCGCAAATGCGAATTATTTTGATATTGTAGGCTATTGGCTAGCGTATTATTAAGGCAGTTTACCTTAGGCAGTGCCTCAAGCACTAGGGCCATGATGGCCGCATCTCTGTACTGCTTGTAGACCTTTGCTTTGGCCAGCATCCGCTCGGCGTCTGCGTTCCCGAAGTCGCCGATGGACTTTACTTGTGATAGACCAGTTATTTTGATACTGTACTAAGGGCAGCGTATTATTAAGACAGTTTACCTTAGGCAGTGCCTCAAGCACTAGGGCCATGATGGCCGCATCTCCGTACTGTTTGTAGACCTTTGCTTTGGCCAGCATCCGCTCGGCGTCTGCTTTGCCGACGTCGCCGATGGACTTTACTTGTGATAGACCAGTTATTTTGATATTGTACTACGGTCAGCGTATTATTCAGACAGTTTACCTTAGGCAGGGCCTCAAGCACTAGAGCCATGATGGCCGCGTCTCCGTATTGCTTGTAGACCGTTGCTTTGGCCAGCATCCGCTCGGCGTCTGCTTTGCCGACGTCACCGAAGTAGACCGGTTAATTTTATATTGTACTAAGGGCAGTGTATTATTCAGACAGTTTACCTTAGGCAGGGCCTCAAGCACTAGAGCCATGATGGCCGCGTCTCCGTACTGCTTGTAGACCTTTGCTTTGGCCAGCATCCGCTCGGCGTCTGCTTTGCCGACGTCGCCGATGGCCGTCGCCTCTGCTAGACCGATGACTTTGATGCGTTCTCCGTCCGCTTTAGCTGCTTCTACTGTTTGGGTGCTGGAATAGAGGGGAGTAATCGGTTTTAACGACGCAACAAGAAACGTGTTATAAATTTAACGGGTCAATCTGTGTGTTTTCTGGCATTTTATACTTCTTCCGCTAGTAAATTGCAGTACAGAGAATAAGGCTGTGCTCGCTTTGGATACGTTAGGTCCGAATTTGATTTGTCCTTCCACGGATTATGGGTTCAGACTGCGTGCCATAAGTCGTAAGCATACGTGCGTTCGAACAGTGATCGTACGTTAACTGCATAGTATAGCAAAGTCGTTTCCCGCTGTCTGTCCCTATGTATATTTGGTCTTTGAAACGACAGATTTTTGATGCGATTTTAATAGATAGAGTGATTCAAGAGGGATGTTTACAAGTATGATTTACCTCTGCGAATCCGGAGCTGCCTTGTTGTCTTACATGAAATCGATTATCAGTTAAATTCCAATAGAGTACCAGTGGTTCAATTGAATTCCAGACTAGGTTTCAATTGTCAAAAACGAATCAATCTCGATTATCAGTTGAGTTACAGTAAGGACAAATTTTCTTGGCAATTCTGAACATAGGCTCTGCGAACTTTTGAGCATGCACAGTCGCGAAGAAAACTATTATTGCCAGATAAACAAATATACGATCAGAAAATATCTAATACAGGGAGAAAGTACTGATTCATAATTAGTGTTTGTTTTTTTAAATCTTTAAATTGTATCACATCTCAATATTTATCCTGTAACTTTGTTTTTTTATTTACAAAAACGAATAAAAACACAACAAACACTTTTGTACCCAACTGTGGTCAAGACAGAAACACCAAACCAATGCTGACGTCTGACAGAGACAAATACCTCGTACCGAGTATTGCCGATAAAGATCGAAGTTAACAAAAGTCAATATAAAAGAGATGTGCAATGTGCGTACTTGTGGGTGTTGTTTAATCGATTATTATTTAAATCGATTGAAATTAAGTGATAAAAAATGTTTCTATTCGATTTTATAATGAGGTTTTAAATGTTCTCAAACAGTCGTTACTCAAATAGTATTTAATTGATATCTAAAATTTAAGTAAATCATGTCTTTTAACATAGAAAACATAGTTTTACCATTTTTTTTTAAATCCTTTATAAATGAATAAATTCACTTTATTAGTAAATTTAGCTACTTAAATAATCTTCTATACCCTAAAATGAATGAGTTCAAAATGAAACTCATCGATTACGAAATTCGATCGTATACAGGATTGATTGTGTTTATGTAAGGTGCGTCTCTAGCCTAGACCACCGCCCCGCGCACCCGACTCATGCCACCATTTGGTTCTTAAAAAGTGTTGCTGCGCAGCCTTTCACGCGTTGTTCGGACCTGCCAAGATAAATTGTCCTAACTGTAGACAATAAGGCTCCGGGTCTTAGAATCATCATCATCAATCAGCCTATATTACACACAGGACATAGACCTTCCCTAATGAGCGCCATAGCGCCCTGTCTTCAGCCTCCCACATCCAGCATCTACCAGCAGTCTTCCGCAGATCGTCATCCCACCTGGCCGGAGGGTCTTACGTCTTATTTTATATAAACAAAGGCATTTATGAATGAGAACTTTATAGAGTCAGGTGTAGTTACCGTTTTCCCTCAGCGATGGTCTGCAGACGGTATGCCTCAGCCTCGGCCGGCAGACGCACCGTCGCCACCAGCTCCTCCTCACGGCGCTGGATCTCTTGTTGTTCCACCTGGAAGGACATATACACATCATTACTCATTTGACGATAGATGTCGCACGGTGAGCGAAGGTCTAGGTCTGCCTGAAGGAGGTTATTAACCTACTCAATATATTTATTGTTGTTTCACATTGGTAGTAGGTAATTATTAAGGAGTTAAGTTTAAGTAACACAATGTGTACCCTATTGGGCATAATAACAAGTGGAAGGCAGACCGGTGAGAAGTACCTATTTGTGTAGTCAATCTCTAAAAATAATTAAGTTGGCAAGTAAAATTATCATTTTGGTAAGTCTAATACATCGCGTAGGTACCTACTTCAATATGGTTAACCTATATCTATATTAAGTGGTATTTAGTGAATGTACCTATGATAATGAACCTCTTTTACATAATTTGATGGTGCAATAAAGAAATAATCTATCTATCTATCATAATTACACTAGGTGATAAAGTTTTTTAAACTTACGCGATGAGAACACATATTATAAATATCTACACACAGGTAAACCTGTTGAAACGTCGGGAAAAATAGGAAAATAAACGCGATAAATACCCGTAAATATTATAAACACATAGTATTATGTTTTCTATGTATCATAAAAATAGCTATCTATGTAATGTATTGTATTAAGTATATCAGGCATCTACCACCCATAACAAAAGCTTGGGGCTAGATAATGCTGTGTGGGTTGCACAGATGTTTAATTTCCAAGTATCGTCTTACTTTTCCTCAACGTCTTTGTAGAATCCAGTAAATATCTAAGAAAATCAAAGGCAAGCAAAGATAATTCCACCAACACAAATAAAAAAGTCAAGACAAACAAAACCTCCAATAGATTCCCAAGTTGTAAATGGAGTTCCTCACCTCAATTTGCTTGCGTCTCTCCACGACTTCGATTTGTATTTGTTCGTTTCGAATCCTCTGTTTAATTTTCGCGGCTTGCAGTTCGTAAGCTAACGCTGCTTCGGCTTTCTGAAATGTAAACGAAAATTTTACCTTTTTGCCTTAAAGTTACATTAAAGTTAAGTTAATAAGTTAGGTATTTCCTCAATTAAAAAGGGTTACATATTAGTAGACGACCGATGTGGTTGGACGAATGTCTGCCTGCGACGCAGGAGGATGCAGATTCAATTCCCTTGAGACAATGTTTGTACAATTGCAATTTTTTGTTCTTCCGGGGTTCTGGGTGTTTTCTATATTTACTAAAAGTATCTATCTTTTTATATATAGTATTAAGTTATATCAATCATTAAGTACATAATATAACAAAAACTCTCCTTATCTTAGGACTAGATGATGCTGTGTGGTTTGTTCAGCATTATTTATTATTACTTCGATTTTTTCCTTAGCAATCCTTTTTAGTATTGAATATGAAATAATATTATAAAACTATTCTACAGTAACTTTATTAACAAAGAAAATAACAGTTAAAACTATATGAAAACGGTGGATCACCGACAGTCGGTGACTAGGGTTGCAGAGAGAGGAAATTCCTGACGATACGTGCCGTGTCCTGGAGAACAGCTTTTAGGATCTAACACTGGATGCAACTTCCCAGCGAGAGTCCCTTAAGATTTTATTTGAGGCTATTCGCTGTTATGCCGTCAACCGAAACGACTGGTTACTGAATCAACATCCTACATGCTGACAACCTCGTTAGCCAAGTCAAGATATTTGCTTTATCTTTCTCAGCTTATTATTATAAGACCACAAGTGTGTCTGACGAGACGACCTCAGTGGCGCAGCAGTCGAGACGCAAGAGATTGCGTGTTCGATTCGCCTCGGAACAAATATGTATACGATCTACAGAAATTTGTTCCGTTGGTCTGGGTGTTCTCTATGTATAGTAAAAAATATCTATCTTTGTATTCATGTATAATGTATTACATATATCAGTTATCTAGTACTCATAACATAAACTTTGAGTAGCTTACTTTTGGGCTAGATGTTGCTGTGTGGATTGTCCAGCATTATTATTATTTCACTTTATTTATTTTAATACTCGTTAAAAATACATTCTTTACTATAGAAAATACAAAAATATTATAAAACTAAACTACAGTAAAAAATATATCAAAACGGTGGATCACCGGCCGCGAAGGTAGGCTCAAGCAGCCGGTGACTAGGTTTGCAGACAGAGGAACTTCCTGACGATACGCGCCGAGTCCAGGAGAACCGCTTGTTGGATCTGGCCCTTGATCCAACTTCCTAGCGAGAGTCTCTTGAGATGTTTATCGAGGCTCTTCGCTATTACCCCTTTATTATTATTTTAGTTATATAGCTCCTAATTCGATATGTACAATATCTTACCGCAGTATTAACTTCCATGTCGAACTGCGCTTTCTGCAGCTTGAAGAGGCGCGTGTTGTCTTCAATCCTGGTGTCCATCGAGTACTTCACGTCCATGGCGCTCTTGTCACATTCTGCTTCCTAAAACAAGTGCCATTAAGTTTAATAACAAAAGAACATTAAACACAAAAAGTTAACAATCAAATAACCTACAAGTTAGTTTAAAAAATCAAGCACGAAACTTAACCTGCTCAACAAAACAAAACAAAAGATTTTTCTTAGGTTTTGTTTTCTCTTCACTACATAGTATAAAACAAAGTCGCTTTCTCTATCCCTAGTCCCTTTGTATGCTTAAATCTTTAAAACTACGAAACAGATTTTGATGCGGTTTTTTGATAGATAGAGTGATTCAAGAGGAAGATTTATATATATATTTTGTCGCAAGTGTTTAATAAATAAAAACCAGCCAAATGCTAGTCAGACTTGCGCACGAAGGATTCCGTACCGTCTTTATAATCGGCAAAAAATCATGTTTTTTGTAAATCTCTTTTAAATATTTATTCTACTCTGTTTTTTTTACTATTTGGGTCAACAGAAATACATGATATGTGAAAATTTCAACGGTCTATTAACACGGTTCATGAGAAACAGCCTGGTAACAGACGGACAAACAGATAGATTATTAAGACTACGCTTTACCTAGCTAGTTTTAAAACCCTAGAACTTAATTAAATCTACTGAACAAAACTTAAAATAAATCTCTAGTAACCTATAAACCAAGCTTAGGTATTTTTGTTTAGGGAACCTACATATAATAGACAAAAATACATAGCATCATCATACATTACGTAAATTAAGTATTATAATTGAATTAATGTTTTCAAAAATCATTCGATGACGATGTGACGTAATTTTTCTCTATTCTACCCTAGAAAACAATCTTTGTACTTCCCTACTGACTTCCTTATTACTTTTCTTTTAAGTAAGATCCCTCATAGAAAGCTAATAATTAAATTTGAGCCAGCTAAACAAGTCTTATTCTTATGTTAGTGTAAGAATCCATTGTTTTATTTTCTAAAAGCAGCTTCATAAAATTGCAACTAAAACTCAAGACTCCCTAGAACTACACTAGAACGTTCAACAGCAAATTAGATTAAAAAGTAATATAAGCCCTAGTTACCCGACGACTCGACAGACGGTTGACAGAAACTAATCGGCTTCTGTTGGATTACACAGAATTTCCGAGTCGTTCGTTATTTCTGTACCCATTTACTAGGTCACTATTTACTACCTACATTTGTTTTTTTAAGATGAAGAGTGATAAAATGCATTGCGGTTGAATGCCTTCCGTTTTTGGACTCCACTTGAGTCTAAGGAAAACTAGAAAAACCCAAATCTTTAGAGATCGTCTGCGCCTACCCCTAGCTGGCTTGGTACTGGAAGTCATCATTAACCTATTCGATCGTGAAGGGTAGAATCTTGAGTTTACTCTAACCAGTACACAAAGCTCTCTATCTACTGATAGAGAGTTCTTACCCGTATACCAGCGACCCTATTAGCCTGGTCGATCGCTACGCGTCTCCTCTCTTCACACTCACCATCTGCGCCTTCCCCAAAATGGCCACGTACTGGACGTGATCGTACACGTTCTAGGATGCCCATCTTACTCCAATTAACCAGCCACACAGAGCTCTCTATCAGTAGTCCTTACCCGTATCCCAGCGTCCCTATTAGCCTGGGCGACCCACACGTCCGCGTCTCTGTTCACATTCGCCGTCTGCGCCTTCCCCAAGCTGGCCAAGTACTGAACGTCATCGTACACTTGATCGTGAAGGATAGAACCTTGACGCCCATCTTACTCCAATTAACCAGGACAAATTGATCTCTCTATCAGTAGTCCTTACCCGTATCCCAGCGTCCCTATTAGCCTGGGCGACCCCCACGTCCGCGTCTCTCTTCACATTCGCCGTCTGCGCCTTCCCCAAGCTGGCCAGGTACTGCACGTCATCGTACACGTCCTTGATCGTGAAGGATAGAATCTCGATGCCCATCCGGCCGACGTCGGGCGCCGCCACCTCGCGAACCAGACCCGCGAACTGGTCTCTGTCCTTGTACACTTCTTCTACAGTAAGAGTTCCTGTAACAATGATAAGGTGTCATTTTAAATAAGGTCGATCTAGATGGTGTAATTTAAAATAAGGTCAATCTAGGTCAGGTGGCCTAACGAAGGTAATAAATCTCGTAGATGACGATGTGGACAGGGCATGATTAGGTTCAAATATGCACGCAAATAGGTAGTTTGGAAACAGTATTTTCCAACTACTGGGTATTTTTCAGAACAAACGATGACATAATGCAGGTATAAACGCTATATATCTAGGTATATGTTTTAGTTTCTCTAGTGTTTCAAAATGCTCAAGATTCTTAAATACGCCTCAGTGTCTATTTTAAGAAGAGATACGAAAACAGAGTTTGGTGGCCACCAAGAGCAACTTCGTATCTCTTCCTAAATTAGACCAAATAGAACTACTATAGTTGCATTAAAAAAGCTTATGATAGGTTTGACAAACTGTACGTGTGAATTTTGGAAATTCCTTTAACAGAATATAAATATATGATAAATTATATGATAAAATAAGTGGTGGCGCTACTTTGATCATGTTTGCGCCTTAAAACTAACGAATATTGACGTACGAATAATCTGCAGAGAAAATTGAAGCTAAGAGAAAATTTATTAACTCCTTATTTCTTATGTTATTGTGATAATTATTTATAGTTTAAATTACGACTTGTTAATGTGCTTAATTTATAGGCCTAAAAAAATAAAGTTATTGATTCTGGTTTCAGATTTATGAGTAGGCCTTCTCCAGCGATTACAGATAGATAATACAAAATACAGATTTTCTCTTATGCATATCCAAAATGTATTTGCTTGGTTTAGGGATCCCATAGGTATATTATAAATTCGGATGTCACAATCGTTTCCTGAAATTCCATTGTTTGTAGAGTTTTTTCGCCGGAAATATGTAAATTCGAATTGAGTTATAATTTACGAGTCCCTTCGTATTAAGTTCGAATTACCCTCTGCCCCAGTTGCGTAATTTTCTTCGGCTTAATATCACCAATTCACCATGCAAATGAATAAGTGGTATTAATTTGTGGGAGAGAGTTTTGTTTGGTTTAAACTTTTTTATGAAACAAATCTGACAAGGGTTAAAACTTGTGATGTGTAATGAAAATTGGCTGAATACAATCTGAAATATGCCAAAATCAGGGCAATGGGTCTTATTATTTATTATCTACTGTAAATAATAATGTTTAATCATCGAGGTCAGATTACAGAAATAGATTACCTCCTATCCATAACTAAAATCCTAATCCAAAATCACAGCTCGTAATTCCTTAAAACAATATCAATTTCTTGAACAAAAGACACATTTAAACTTCCTTAGGGGAGTTAACGAAAACTTTTATAGTTTTCGTAAACTTTGCATTAATGATAACACTCCTTCTAGTCGAATTTCGACCACGGCAACCAGTGTCAAAAGATACTACTAACCATGCGGTTCATATTATAGTGCATAAGTGCGCAAATAGAGTACTTTCTATTCACTCACTCTCATAATCACATAAACTATGCAAAACTCATACTAAAGCTGATATGATATGCAGTCATGAAAACGTCGCGATACTTTCGAGAAACCAAATTCAGAGCAATCGAATATCGAGAGAATATCTAGAAGTATGTACTCACTTTTTAACATTAAAACTCGTGATGCCGATGGTTAGCGTCAGCGGCACTAGTATAAAACGAAGATATTCCATTCTTGCTAATTTATATCACTTCACTTTACAAATCACTATACATTTTATTATTTTGTACAATATACGAAAAGTTTACTTTATTACTTTGGAAGACAGATTTGTTACACTTCTTTGACTATTCGTTTGGTGTTGATTAAGTGACCTACTATTTGAGTTGATAACGTGAAAGTATCTGATTGCAATTTTTTTGTTTGATAAGCTGAAGTGAAATTATAAATATTATTAATTACTGTGTAAAAAGGTCCACTAAGAAGTTTCTATTAACGTAACGGCTTTAAAGGCCCTGAAATTCTTTTTGTGGTAAAAAGGTACAGTGTCTTGGTTACGAACGGACGTTCGATTGCGTCTATGTAAGGTTCGTTTGTTATTAAGTCGATCAGAATCTGTCCTTTACAACCTTGAATCTAATCGTAAAACAATAATTAAATTAGCACATGTTGCGAATAACAATAATCAAACATTTGCATTTAAAAATCGCAACAAACTATTCCATTGTTTATCTAATCAATATCGATGAAATCATCGTTTAAAACAATGTTATAAAATCCAACAATACTAACAAATTAACTACTTACATGTCAACTTCATTTATTAATAAATTGCAAATAATTGATAAGTATTAATTATTACGAACTTTGAGATAAACTCTATCAATCATTACCTACATTCGATTGGTACGCTTTTAAAAATCACTTTTACAATACAACACACATTAAAAGTTTCTAAAGAAAAACTGAACAGACTATATTTTCCTTCACGAGGAAATATACATTGAGTATATAGGATAGAAATATTTCAAGACTGCTTAGACTTTCGTAGGCGTTTAATAAATCAACTGGGCATCTACGTCGTCGGTTTGACACACTGCAATCAAGACAGATGGGAACTGTGGTCTTAGAACCCGGGGTTGGTTTATATTTATACTTGTAATAACCTTGTAAGTTTATAGAATGCCTGACAGATATTGTTTTGCTTTTGATTACCGGTGCAGATAACTTGTTGTAACTTGTATTTGTTTACTTTGGATTGCATATTGTCCTGTCCAGCATTCATTATTTATTTATAGATAAAGTACAGTGACGTTCATTGATAAGTAAGCACCTGTTAAGTTTAAGTAAAGTAAATTACTAAGTATTAATAGGTACAGTTTTTTTTTGGAACTGTAAAATTGTTTAATATATAAAAATAAAATGGAAATAGCAAGCAAATTTGTACGAAAAAAACAACAAAACTATTATTTTAGGTATAAAACGAAAACTACGAGGAAACTATTAGGGGGGTATTCAGATGAACGCAAATTGATTGTGCAGTTGTTACAGTTGCACTTTATTTTAAATCAAGGATCGGTTATTAAATAGTATTAAATTTTTTGGCTTTGCCCATGGCTTCAGCCGCGTACATTTTATTTTGCGCGGAAGCGTAACTTTTCGATAATTCTGCTATTCCAGACAGAGACGAATCCAACAAATATCATAAAAATCGGTGCAGCCGTTCTCGAGTTCCAAGTGTAACTAACTCGACTTTGTTTTATCTAAAAAGATTTATATTTTACTAAACGGATATGTAGTTAACGTGTTTATATAAATTTAATTTAAACTCGACGCACTGAAACCCTGTTCACTTCGACACTCAAACGACAAATACGGTAAAATCTTATAGGATCGAACAGGCACATTTTGCGGAAATCCTAGTATTCTTATCAGATCACCCCATGCTTTTCCAGAAAGCCTTCTGTAAAGGTAATAAGAACTACTATCGCAAAGTTGTTAGGTTATCATTATTTACATTGCGAATTATATAAATGTAATTGTGATAACGATGCGGTATGATCAGTAGATACGTATCTGTTTAAAAGTCTCTTACGCAAATATACCGCGTATCTTTTCGTGGTATTTGTGGTGTGGGGAAAATAATAAAAATTTAATTCACACAGAATATTTGAGAACTCAAACTCGTCGAAAAACGTCTTGATATTTTCATTTTGAGAAATAAACAAGTAAGAAGTATTAGAAGAAAATTTTTATTCATAGAAAAGTGCTCGAAATATGACCGTTAATGCATTTCCTACAATGGATTTTCTAATGTAAGGGAAATGACTACGCAGTTTTTGCTTTGAGTTGCGTTTTTGTCTTCCTTCTGCGTGTTGGACTTCGAAATTACCCCAAAAACAACATAGTATGTCGTAGGCAGATTTATGGGTACAAGATTAATTATATATCGTATTTTGATTTTACCGATAAACCAACGCATGAGCTTTTTTTTGGTACAGTAATTAAAATTACAGATCTAGACCGGAGGATATGATTATGTTCTATCTGTGGCAGCATTTATGTTTTTTGCTGTTTTTTCGTCAATTTCTCCGTTTATTGTGGAGTTTGCAGTCGTCGGTTTAATAGATTTTCCAAAACAATTAAATTAAGTGTATCTCATAATAAGTTTGATAATGTGTATTGTCAACCTACCAGTTGACAAAGATCTTGTGTTACCGCTACTAACTATAGATGATCGATCAAATAGGTTACTAAACTAGTTCAAATAATAATATAGTGCTCTTGACATTAGGTCAATTTCTTGAAAACACCAATTGTTTTTATACGTCCCAAATGTCTAGCAGATGCCTTGACACAGTTTTTAAGGGCTTGACATTTGATGTAACAAGTATACATCGACTATGGTGATCGAGCTTTTGTAAGGAAAGTGGTTCTGGAGATTTTATCGTGGAAAGCTTTTCAAGCTTTTCAAGGAGACATTGAGTTAAGTTGAAGTGAGAAATATATTCCTATTATTATAAACAAATAGTTGGTTTCTTTAAACAACATATGCAGAAAGATGAATACAAATGAATTAGAAGTAGTAAGTATTCACAATTGAAACAATTAAATTGACTGTAGACTGTTTTAGACAATCTAGAGATAACTTCGGTAGCTCGACTGATGCATATATTAATACCAGTCGGAAGCGTCCATTACCGGTCTTCATTGCTCCTCTTTCATGAGTCGCTTCAACCAGACGCTCAGATAAATTAAATTCAAAGTAGTTTATTAGTTCCATACAATATAAGTATAGAAACTTAAATAATGCTAAATTAAAGACAATAAAATACGCTTTACAAAAGTTAAAAGTATGAAACTGTGTCACGTTCATTATCGCCCTCAGAGTGAAATAAATGAAACGATTTACATACTTACATGACCGTTTAAATATAAGATTAGGCCTTGGTTCTCATTTATAATAGTAGAATAAGTAATTTTTAAAAAAAAAACCCTTACAGCCTTGGTATCTCTATCTATAAACTGTTTGGAGCATCATTTCATTGATATTGATGTATCAGATTAGCTAGGGTAAGCATTCTTGTGAAGCCTTTTGGCCTCGCGACATTCTTTATGAGTATACTTACATCAAAGGCGTTCAAGAGATACTTACGCCTTTGTTTGTAGCTTTTCGCGTTTCTTATAGGGATACAAGACATTTTTATAATATTAATACTTCAAAATATATTTATTTTTATCTTTACTAAATCGATTGTCGCATTAGGCGAATGATATGAAAGGGTCTCCTCAAATCTAAAAAAGCGTTTTTTTAGAATTTGGAAATAATAGATATACGCACATACAACATAATTATTTACATAATTTAATTATCTTTTTACGGCCGCGGCACGTTGTTTCTATGGAAACGTTTCCAGCTATTTCTTTCCCATGCAACTGATTTATAGGATGAAACAGCAGACTACTTACTTACAACAAATGCTACTTTGTTTTATTCCAGGGCTAGAAGTAGGTACGTCTATTCAAAATGTAGGCCCGATCTGTTCACTAGTTTTTGTATGATTGAGTAACAAACTTCCATACATGCCAATCGTGTTTAATCGTGTTTATGATATTAAGGTAGTAAGGATATACCTCACCTAAGCATGTCCTAAGACCAGGATTTATTGGTTAGAATAAGGAAATAACAATGCCCATTGAACATCCAAGGAAAGATTTAGGGAGGATTTATTTTCGTACAATATTGCTGTCTTAATTTAATTTGTTATGGTTGTGTCCGTTTTATTATTTTATAAGATTTAGATATATGTTAATTTAAGTATTGTTTTATATTTCAAAAGGTACAATAAAGTGTTTATTCATTTTTAGTTCCCTTTTTTAGGGTGTTCTCAGTGAAAAACTGGTCTAGCTAACTATTTTTTGACTACCTTATATTACGGATTTACAAAACTAAGATCCTCCATGAACCTCCATGAAAAATTTGACCTACTTAGTTCTTGTAGTTTCAGAGATAACTTGATGAGTCACCTAGTTATCTTTTATAAATATAGATAGATATGTCCAGAATAAGAGAAACCTACAAATTGTCTATTAAATACGTCTTCAGCTATAAAATCTCTCGGTCGCAAGTCGACGTACGCGACGCGACGCGACCTTCGAGCAATATCTTTACGAGATGATGCATGATCTTTGCCTATTATTGCTCATTGGAGCACCGCCTCATTAAACTCCTACGACCAACCCGGTCATAATATTCATTGAGTCGAATATCTTACCTACAGTATGGTACAGTCAGCGACATAATTGAAAAACAGCGTGAATATTTATTGAAAAGTAGCCCATATTTTATTCCAGGCCTAGAACTACTACATACATTCATCCATCAATTCAAACTTTTGCATTTATTATATTAGTGTAAAGTGTGACCATAAAAGAAACCAATATCCAAGCATTTAAAGTTGTCTATATGTGCACTGTAAAATCAACCTTATTATTGACTATTACTGTACCGACAGCGAAGAAAATTCTAACGCCCTCATAGGAAATCTGACACTGTCAATAGACTCAACTCAGCATAAAATATTTCTGAAGAGATAACTATAAAAGAGAATAACGATCAAAGGTAAAAAATTCAAAGTTATAAGAAAAAAGACTATAGAGTTATAAGTAGAGTAATTTTAAGCACGGTTGACTTTCGATAGCGGTATTTGAGAAACCAAATTACTCAGTCGAATTGGTAACCTAACAGAAAGGAACCTTTTACCGTATAAACACGGTAACCTTTTAGCAATGCTAAAGAGCTTTTGGGGTATGCGGATGTAATATCCTACTACATGCTAATTGTATTATTCTACTATAACTGTGACTCCCGAAAAGGATCAAAAGTTGCATAGAATAATGGCTTGGAAGGTTCGATCTATGAAAAACAATAAACACTTATTCTCATTATTATTATTAATTATTATAGAAGTAACTAATAAAATTGATTGAAAAGTATACCATGTTTTATTCCAGACCTAAAAAAAACTCTTTTCAGAAAGCGTCACCGTCAATATAAAGGTGGTTCGAAGTTAATTTTTAGTTTGAATAAATTTTATAAATAGCCAATAACAATTTTTCGGTTCTAAAAGCCGGTGTTTCATTTAGGTTACAAATTCCCACACAGATATTATTTACAATTCCAATCACTGCCGTTATCTTATCAAACATATCAAAAGGGGATAATTGCTAACATTATCACGCGCTTATATTTTGTGGAATAACATTGAATTTAACTTTCCGATGCAATTTCACTGCCTGCAGCATACCCCGTTAAAAATACAAAATTAACTTATTCCGAGAAACATTCGTTATTTTTCGATGTAATTTCACTTGCATATAAGCACCTGTGACAAAAGCAAATAAAAATAATCATGGACAATCCACACATTATCTTTCCCAGAAATTAGCAAAGTTTATTTTCTTAATACTTGATAACTCAATCCAATGTTATTGCAGTTGTAAGTATAAAAAGCGTATAGAGAGTTCCCGCCGTTACAAAAGAAAACAAAAATTATCCTGGACAATCAACACAACATTATCTAACCCCGAAATGAGCTGACTTTGTGATATGGGTACTAAATAACTCAGTACAATATTATAATAGTTTAAGTATAAAATGGTAAAGACTCTTTATATCCCGTTTTTAGTATGAAATCGTGTAGAGTCGCGGGAAACGCGTGAATGTAAGGGTGGGCAGCGGAACCACCGCGCGCGGAGCCCGCGACGGGACTGGCCCAGCTATCGTCCCTAAGTACTGAAAATTCGCCCTACTGCGAAAACCCTTTTGTTCCAGTTCCAATTTGATGCCTCGGATAGGATACGAGTCTAATTACTATGATGTGGTACGCTGGGTTTTGTCAATGGGCGAATAAAGATGTAAATCTTTTTGTTCTTAATTTATTATATTGGGTGTCGACGGGAATTAAATACAGCCTTGTTTTAATATATGTGTATAGTTGCTTTTAATGCTATAGTCTGAAGTCAGAATTAATGCCTCAAGAGGAATTCGTACCCCAGCACCGAAAATCCTATCTCTTGAATATAGCAATAATTTCGTCCGGATTTAATTTCCTCCCGGAGCTTCCATCCGGGCTTTACTATAATAATAAATAATGCTGGACAATTCAAACAGTATCATCTAGTCCCATACTAAGCAGAGTTTGTGTAGATATTATACCTACATACATTGTAGTATAAAACAAAATCGCTTCCCGCTGTCTGTCCCTATGAATGCTTAGATCTTTAAAACAACACAACGGATTTAATGTGTTTTTTTTCAATGTATATATGTATAATACACCCGTGCGAAGCCGGAGTGGGTCGCTAGTGTACTACATTATAAACTTCAGTTTATTGCACATATTTAAATTAACCTTTAAATCATGCAGTCGTTAGGAGATATTAGAAATCTTAGTCGAGAATTGGCAACATCAACTAGATGCAGCAATATCCCTGCCACCTAATTACACTTGATAAATTTCTGTAGGGATAAAACTGTCCGTCAATATCTGAGTAGGACTCTCATATCCCAGATTCCCTATTCTACTAGGAACACGAGTAAATTTACGATACTCCAAGCTATTACGGACAGAATCCTTTTTATTACTGTTCTGTTCTGAATGTTGTCAGCTGCTTCTATAGGGATTTCTATCTAGTCTCAGGGTTTTTAAGGCTTTGGAAGTAATAACGTACGTATGTAGTTTGAGCGAATTTAATGGATAAATCTTTATCATCAACAACTCTAGATTTAAAAGGTATTACTAATTAACTACTTCGTACTCGTATAACAAAGAAGTACTACGTAGGTACTCCTTGGTTCTCTCCGATAAAACATCTACTTCAAAACAATCAAAATTTAATCAACGAAGTCTCTCACAATGGCATTTCTAATTAACTGGAGCTCTCACCGCACTTTTATAAGAGAGCAAAGCAATTTAATAGCAAACTGGTTTAAAATCTGAGGAGATACATAGATTTCCTGGGAAACAAGGCTTGCTGTTTAGATTATAGTTTCTATTACACAAGCTCTGCTTAGCTTGGGGCTAGATGATTCTGTGTGGACTGTCCGGAATTATTTATTTATATTAAGTTTTTTGCAAAGACCAATAAGCTTATTGGTAAAAACAAGAAGTTCCATGATTTTCATCACCACCATTTCTGGTTGCAAAATTTAATTTAAATCACGATAAATTACGATTTAAATCGTGGCCTGATCCGTTAAACCACAAGAATTGGAGGGAGGAAAGGGAGCCCTTTACCCACCAGTGGTATAATAACGGCTAAAAGTAAAATAAATATATAAATAAGCAGGCTGAGGTGAGATCAGAGATCAATAACCAATAAGGATTAGTGAGTAAGCAACATCCGAATTCGGTACAAGTTTTTGACTCTAGAGAGAGACTCTAGTCTAGATCAACATTTCACTGAATCAATTCGCTTTTACCTTTTGTTCCATGAATGAAAAACGCGCGTTTTGTGCGTCCTTTTACTCAGATGACTAATGGCTAACACTTAGCTATATCTTGGTAGATTAAGGATAAATTTAAACAAAGACTAAACATAGGTTTTTTCACAGCATACCAACCATGCCCATGAGTTTGCTCGCGTAGAACTGTTACATTTTATTGTACATATTTTATAACTTTTTTTAATTTGATATTTTTTTATACCGTGAACATTTTCACAAGCATTAAGTAAAAAGGTGTAAATTTGACATTACAAACTGTAGTAACTATGTCTGTTAATATAAACCAATAGCATATTAGACAGCCAATATCGTTACGTGATATCCCGAAATGTAGAAGACTAAAAGCTTATAGGCTAAAAGCTATTTCTTCGAATCTTTCGCTTTGTATTGGAAATCCATCAGTTTTTACAGCATCAGTTCTAAAGATAGATAGAGCACGCATTTTCTACACCGCTTTTTTATAATTTCTACAAGAAAAGCGATAAGCCATTGGCCTGGTTAATTTTAATTTATGTTTATGTGACGTATTAGTTTAGTAGGTACAAGATTTTTTTACGCATGAACTCCCAGACATTTAGGTATAGCATAAAGGTTTAGTCCTCTTGACAATGATAAAAGCCAGGCAAGGGGATAAATAGGCGGTGTTTGTAATGCGACCCGACAAGGATCCAGCCCTGATGTTATTCAGTAGGTAAATCACCCTGAAGACGAATACGAACATCGCGAACCCTTTACAGGCTGTTTGGCCTTTTTTTATATCGTTTTCGAAACCATACATGAGAAGAAAACCACGAATTGTTTTATTTTCCCTATGCCTATACAGAATAGAAAAGATTTTTTTATTACTCAATACTCTTTAGACACTTACATAGTAAAATTAGACTAAAATAGGAAGTGTAAATCTATAACAAAATAGCTCTGTCTCAGCTACAGCTGGACATGACGTAATCTTAGCCGATTTTCAGCCACAGCGACCAGTCTAAAAGAAAACAAGCCATGCGCACAGTGCATACTTTAATGCACGAGCGTTTGCGCAAACACAGGTACACTCTATATATTCTTGCATTCTCATAATCCGACTAGATGGCAGACCGACACTACGACGCGGCCCGAGAGATGTCAGGCGAACGGCTTAAGGTGCTTTCAGAGGCCCGTGTAACACTGACTGGACATAGGCCTCCCCTTAATAACCGCAATATACTTATTAATACCATAAAATTACCAGAAACTAACTTTATCACACTCTTAGCATTTTCTATCCCACTTACGGGATTAATAAATGAAATTATTTTTTCTTCAAAATTAACCGCTAACCTAACCTCAAAAGAAAAGGTATCTGCCCTCAAAATCGTGAAATGTGCCCCAACCTGTATTATATACTGACACGGATCGCAATGCAGTCATCGATCTGAGTTTTGCAATACTTGCATGAATGCGCCTCGCCGTGCATAGGCATCATGCATGTATGCTTTCATTGTAACGAAGCACAAAGGCTATGGACATCAGTATTTATACAATGAGAGCACGTGTGCAACTGCGTCTGTTCATGTGATAGGTATATTTATGTACTAGTCTTTAGCCGTAGCTTCATTCACTCGGCACCAGCAGGTACAGCGTTTGCTGTAGAACATAATAGAACTAGCGGCCCGCTTCGGCTTTGCAAGGGTGTATTATACCTATATTATACCTGTTTTATACTAAACTCATAAACTCTCTACTCTTATTTATATATTTTTCTCGAATAATATCTGTTAACATAATATACCAACACTTAGTGTAAGTAAGTTGTAAGTAATCTGTAACTACAAAGCTCATACCAGAGACAAGGATTAAATGTAGCCCTAGGGAAGTCACACAGGCTAAAACGTTTGAATCCCTAATGGCTTACTACGGCGTACTTAGTACGCTCCGCTAAACCAAATGGGAGTATTTACTAAGGTAAGTTTGTAAGGGGCAGGTCATTATAACCAAGCAACTGTTGAAATTGGGGCGAAATGACACACAATCATTCAGACTCTGTGAGGAGGAGGCCTCTCCGTGTGCTCGAAGAGTGTGGAGCACTGATGCAAAAACGTACCAAATGTCTATTATAAATATCTATTCTATTATAATAATACAAATATCTATTCATCTGGGCAAGCACCTTTCAGCCCAGAGGAGCTAAGAGACATCAACCCGAAGAAAATCCTACAGTTTCTATCAGCTGCAAGGGTGAGTGGAAAATTTTAAACTTAGCTTCAGGGGTGATCACATAAAGTGGCGATAGCAATAGGGCTATCATGACCGCAGTGACACGAAAGCGACCTCAAGCAAATAAAAAAAAAATGCCAGTAATCGATATCACGCAGGCTGGGATTAAATACATATACAAAAATACATATAGCCCTAGGGAAGTAACGCAGGCTGGACCGTATGAATCCCTAATGGCTGAGTAGAGTACGCTCCGTTAAACCGAGTGATGGAGTCACTGTACACATTCTTGTGGCGTATTTATTGCGATAAACATAGGTAGGTAAGTAATATTATTATAACTGTCGTTTTCATATAGCCCTTACAATTAAAAGAGCCGCTAAACGATTACACCACGCTGTATGGATTTCGAGATGAGAATATTATTAAATTGTTGGCAAATAAGAAAAAAAAGGTTGGCAGTACTTCGGCCACGTGAGTCTTGTATTGAAAACAAATTTTAAATTAGTCGTTTATTTGGGACACAAATAAAGATGAGATAGATATGGAAAAGTATTAATTTCTCAGTTTATATTACAGGTTAGGTTACGTATCAGATGACTGTAAATTCTGTGAATAATTGTTTAAAATAATTGTTTATTAATACGTATGAAAGTGAGATAAAATTCACATTTATATTTGAACATCAAAATCTACAAAGGTAAACACGTAAGTGAGATAAAATTCATATTTATATTTGAACATCAAAATCAACAAAGTTAAATGTTTACTCTACGACTGAAATTCAAATTTTTCTACAGAAATTTTAAATTTGCCCACGACTTCGAAATCCTGTCAACAGCACTTCCGCCTTCACAAATCTTTCTCGTACTACAATGGCGAAGTTGGAAATCCCAAGGAAAATGTTGACCGAGAGATACCGTACCTACAAGCAAAGGAACCAATTAAACTTGAGTGAAGTTAGACGGTAGTTAAGACGATGCAATTCACAAGTTCCTGCCAACGCAACGACCCTAAACTTATGTCTCATGGTGAGTCAAGCGAACGAGGGCGAGCGAAGGCTGTCAAACGAACGCGAACGAACCAGTGTGATCGTCATTTCGTCATTCGTAACTCTTCGGTCGTGGGGTTCACATGCGTTCGTTTTTGAGTACACAACAGCAAAGGCGAGTGAACGTGAGGTATCGATCGGCGAGTCCCAGTCGTTCGCTAACCGTTATTATAGGTACTAACTTAATAAAATTTGGTCATCAGGAATAAATATCTACCAACCTTTGTCCCATGACAGGAATCGAACCCTCAACCTCCTGCGTCACAGGCGCAACTTCTCATGCTGCGTCACAGGGGTCGTCAGAATCGTTATAGTAACGGAAACATGATTGAGTGAAGATTATGAACTTATTTCAATATCGTTGCTACTCACATTACCGGAAACTGTATCAGAAACGATATTTAATACGAATCGATTTTTCACACAGCAGCCCCGGTGTAAAATAAATGGAATGCGAATCATGCCGTATTCACAGGGGTATAAATCAGAAAATCCCTGAATAGAATCTCCTGTTATAGAAATATTTTCATGAAAAGCTTACTTAGTTTAATTTATTTGACGAAATGTGGATTTAATATAAATGTATTTTTGTATTTTCAATTATTCCGCTCTAGTGGCAACCCGCCTTATGGCTGATTTGACTAAAAGGCAATTACTGTCTCAATGGTACTTTACGTACCTTAGCATTTTTTGTACTCCATTGCACAGACTTGCCAGTCATTTCTTATTTACCTTACCATAAAAGATTGAAGTATTTACAAAATATTACGGTTGATTTCTTAGTTTTACTTAGGTAGGTATTCATTTAAAATTACTGAAGTGTTAGAAAAATCCTAAAAGGACTAAGCGAAATAAAGCGCTGTGAATTTTAAATCAAACTTTACCTGGTATTAGGACGACGACTTGTTTCTATCATTCACTAGTTGTGTTAATTATAACAACATGCCATGGTTCGGCAGTTGACAAAATGAGTCACTCTTTTAGACTCGTGGTTACGTCACATCTCAACTTTGACTTGCCCCTGATCTTCCTCCATTAGCTCGCCTTGCCGTTGACACCAAAACCGGCAGATGGCGTGGGCCCAATGCAAACAGGTGACTTCTTATTAATTTCTCATCTAGCAGAGAATAAGGAAGTTTCCGATTTTTTTATTTATATGTAAAAAAATAATACTATGCTTGCAATAAAGCCCACTGAAATTTTTATTCAATTATCTTCATAAATGACGAAGTTATGATACTTTTCCCGTCCGCTTTAAAACTTCTCGGCGCGCGGCCGCTCAACAACGTCATGACGTCACAAGTTCCCCGAGACGCTCGAGTCGAGTAGTCGTCGATGCGCGGTCACCTCAGACGGTTATTGCTTTTGGTTAAATCAAGACCGAATGGATATTATCGCTGTAGAATCTGTGCAGGACAACATCTACATCGTTTTAAGATTTCTAGTATTTTTCTGAAGGAAGGAATAATCAGATTATAAGGTTATATGGTTCAAAATAGTACGTCATTTTCAGTTATCATCACAGAATAGAGTGTTGGTACTTGTCTCCAACAAAAATAGGCCATAGATTATCTAATAGTTATTAGAAAACAATATAAGTACCTACCTACTTTTGTGTAAATAAGGTTTATTTTCTGTGCAGTCGAACATTCTAGAGCTTTCGGGAATGTGCAGAAATCTCTGGAAAGTTCTGGAATATACGAGATAAAATACAAATACAAAATATCTATTTCAGTAAACTTAAATTAATTAACATAATTAGCTTGGGTTTGGAACAACAATTGAATAAAAAATAGTGAACTAAGATAAATATCAATTCAGTATTGCAGTAGGTATGGAAATATAATAGCTGTTCTCACATAACAATATTTAAATTCGTCATCTTCACATTTAACGGAATTCTCCAATCCAGCAATATAACGTTTATGAAGAAAGCCGCTCATTGATATAGGCCCTTCTAGTGAGTTCGCATAGACTCAATATGGAAACCGTGCAAGTTGATGCTACTCTACAGTACATTAGGTATTAATATTGTATTGTGCCCAGGTGCACAAGTACCTACAAACCTGGGTTGTGCTGATGCGGTTTTTTGAAACATCAGCGGATGCTGATGCTGATTTTTTTCTTTACATCAGCGGATGCTGATGCTGATTTTGGCCAAGTGCGTGTCAGGCTCGCAATCATAGTGTTCCACGCTTACTTAATGTAGGTGGTTCTTCAAATAGAAACCGAGTCTCGAAAAATCTTGCATTTTTTGAAGTTTTAGACAAAGTGTGGCACAGGGAACTTCCTTTGTGTACTGAATTTAAAAAATATAGATTTTTAGGATCCTATTACAAAGCATTCTCTCTAGAGACGTAAATCAGATCATTTTTTCAAAATCTTTAAAAGAAACATGAAAAAAAACATGGCACCATAGTTTTTTTTTCTAAATTAAGTAGGTTTTTTTTTCAGGATATAATCTTACTATTATAATAAATGGTAAAGTCTGACTGAATGTTTGTTATAAGTAATCTTTGTACCTACTTAAGTTATCTAAATGAAATTTGGTAGATAGCTTAGGACCTAGAATAGGACATAGGCTATTAAAATTTGGAAATTTAAACCTCTGAGGGGGTTTAATAGGGTGGTAAAGTTTGTATGGAAAATAATTTTTCCTTGGTTCGATTCACTCAAAACTCGGTATAAATAAACTATGGACTGAATAATTAAACAAGTGTTTTTATTTTTAAACAATAACTTCTGAAATTTATACGAAAAAACTCTGGTTCGCGGGCAATGCCGCGGGGCGCATTTAGTAAATTCATCTGAAATGATGTTAACTTTTAAATCAATAATAATGTTAATAATTAGTTATAAACTAAATTATAAACCCGAAAATCTTTACCCTTCTTCGGACGTCTTCTGACGAATCATTTGTATCCATATCAGTTCGCGACTCGAACATTAGCATTGAAAATCAGCATCGATCAATGCGGATGCTGATGCTGATATTCGCAACAATCTTGCTACAAACCTCGATAAACATTATTTTATGGTGCCTAAAAAAGGTTATTTTGGTTCATGGTTAATTATTTTCCATACAAACTTTACTACCCCATTTAACCCCTTCAGAGATTATTTTTTCTAAATTATACTATCTTATATGTTGTTCTAGGTCCCAATCTATTTACATATCAAATTTCATCTAAATAACTTAAGTAGTTACGGAGATTACCTATAACAAACATTCACAGAGACTTTCCCATTTACTATATTAGTAAGATTATAATAGTAAAGCTATAAAGAATTTAATATAGTAAGATATAATAAGGTTACTTAATACTTTACCTACATAGACACTCACACCACACACCGCATTCCATGTACCTACTTACTGTGAGCAATAAACGACGAAACAGCAGAAAAACGCTCTCCGCCCTTCCTGTACCGTTGACCCGCGGGGAGATATGACGTCACAGGCCAAATGCCTCGCGCGTATTTTAATATTCGTTTAAGATTCAGTAAAAGTGGAATAACTTTGTCAGTTTTCAAGTTATCGAAATAATTCTTTCACCATATTTATTGTAATATATATGCCCTTAAATTTACATACTTAGTTTTTATTTTTGTGAAATTGGAAACTTCCTTATTATGTGTAAGGTTGGCCGCATAATGACACATTGACAAATAGCCTAAGATTAGTTAGTTGGCAAATTAGTTCACTCAATATTTTGCGTTCACAACCTTGGTACATACTAAGCCTCTTATAATAATGACTAGTAAACTCTGAGAGACATGAACATATGCAAGTAGAGTCAAACAAATTGATATATAAACCTCTGCGAAGCAGCAGGTTGCGGTCTTGCCTTGGGACAAATGTAAAAACATTTTACGATGTACGATTTTTTTACCTTGTACAAATATTGATTTCGGACGTCCTGCGGTTAATGGGTCAGTTTTCTAGTATATTTATCATACCGATGTATATTATGTGATCAGGCAGGCAAACTGCTAACAGGAATAAACACCAAAAGTTTCAAGGACCATCGGTCTTGCCCGTACAGTGTTAGTTAGATGATGCTGATGATGTACTTATTGTGATGTATAACCTAGTACCCACCCGTAACACAATTTTGTTTAGTTTGGGACTAGATGATGCTGCGTGAATTTTCCTTCATTATTATGCGTTTCTCATTCTCAAGATCTCGGGCCACACATTGACCCACTCTTTTGGAAGGCATGTGGCACGGGGGACCGTGGCCAACAGCACAGAGACTTTTTAATCTAAAGACGACGGCTTCGTTTTTATTATTTCTGACAATATTTCCTGACATGGATTTGGTAACCCTGAGTATTCAGGACTTTAATATCTTCATAGCAGTAAAATGCAGGTTAGAATTAGCTTCGATGTCTTGAATGATACGCCTTGAACAAGTAGCGCCAAGTTCACGGGCACAGCGCATCAGGCGCTAACGTCAGCATGAGTCATCATAGTGTCTTATAAAGGAATTTAAGGTATAAATAGAACTAGAGTTCAATCACAAATCATAATTTAACATGTCATTTAATTGTAGTTACGAGTGGTGGTTCCTCTAGGCATGTTATTAAATTACGATACATAATAAGGTGAATTTGATGTTACTCGTCATACACTTAGGTATTCTTACGTAGAGTTGCTTTTATCAGGAAGTTCCTTTTTCAATGTCTATGATTAGGTATTCCATTAGAATGGCAGAACCTTGAAGTGTATCAAAAGGAAATGGCAAAGAAGGTCTTGCAAAAAGATAATTGAACTGAAAACAATCGTATATAACCTCAATGCTAAGATAGAGTTTATGGAATGTAGTGTTTTTTCTGTAAACTGAAATGGAACAGATTGAGACAACTGAAAAAATAATTTCATGTGTTTTACATAAACTAACGATCGACCCTCAAATTTTGCGCATTAAGGATAACTCGAAAACTAAATTTTCATCATTTTTTTTATGAAACCACACGAGAAGCACCAACTTTCAAATAAAATATCTACAAAATCGCAATAAATAAAAACAGACGAATTGAGAACGTCATATTTTTTAAGTCAATTAAAAACTAGTTGTACCGTCTCTACTTTGTAGAATAAGGACGAGAAAAAGTGCAAGATTTAAACTTTAGGTAACAAACAATAAAATAAGAAAAAAAAGGTTATAAGCTGTAAGTTTAATTTTCTCTCTCCATATATCGTCCGCACACAGCCATCGGGCATAAAATTACAAATTTTCAACTGCACAGCAATCTGAAACTCTACTTCGCGAAACTTTGTTTATGAAAGTGCAGAAACAATGAAACTAGGAATAACTTTGCAACGGGAAATGAGAATTATTCCGCCAATATGCTTCATAGCACGTCAAACTATTTGTTTTACTGGAGAGAATAGAATTACGTAAGCTGAATTGGTTAGCAAGGATTTATTTAACATAAGAATTGAACTGTTTTATGTTTCCAACAATAAAACATTTACATATTTGTGAATAATTATTTGAAAAAGGAAAAACTTTAGGGACGCGGTCGGTCGAAAGTCGTAACATAAATAAAAATCTTTTCACATTTATCTGTCCCATGATCTCTCATGAGAGCATTTTTACAGCTTAAACGTTGATGTATAATAAATGTTTAATGTCCACATCGATAGCCCAAAGTATTTCCACTATACACAACCACATCAAAACGCTATCAAACAATTTCATATCAAGGTAACATTTTACATTAGTCGTGGTTAATTATCTGGCTCAAACATTGGGATTCGTTCTGAAGATAATATAGAGCGGCGGACTGAATAAACCTATATAATTTCGAACATCGTTTTTGCTTTGGCACCACGGCTATCTTACGAAAAATATTTTATCTATTTATTCTATTTCGTGATAGACAAGCTGCCTGTGGCTGATGTGTCTTTATCAAACTGTTGAATATAGTCATATAAACTATGACTACATATTTTTTAGTTGGTTTTGTCGTCTCGTAACTAGTTTTTGAAAAAACATTCCTATAGTCGAAAAATATTGTCGAAAGAGACAATTACAATGAAGCTAAGAAAGCTAACAAGCCTCTCTCGACTAACACAGGACATAAAAAGCTACTGACCTGGTATAAAACCAACAAAGCTAGCTTGGTGCTTAGCACACAAGGTAAAATACAGCTTCTTACCTCGAAATAACAGCTAAACTCGCAACAACGGTGACACCAAGATTAAAAGCACTCATCCACACTAGAGCCATGGCTACGGCTTTGTAGAACGGAACTGGTGGCACTGCACTACGCGAGCATCCGACACATTACGTCACAGCACCATCAAAAACAAAACACTATCGAAAATCCTCTAAAACATTGCACCGACGACGACGCCGGCAATAACCTTGACGCGTGAACGTACACTAGGAATTTTGAATAAACGTGCTCGCTCCAATTTCTAAAATAGATTTGATGAACTGTAATTTATCGTCGTGTATATCAATAAATTGGATGAATGGTAATTGGAGTACGATGTACAAACGTCAGAGAGTAGCGAAAGAATGGCGCCGCGGGTCGTCGTCGGTTTCCAATATAGACTGTAAGTTTCCCCCCACTCTCAGACCTTGTTGAGCTGTGTAACTAAAGTTTACGGTATTCTCTACGTGGAAACGTTATTGTAGGGTAATAGACATTGTTCTATGATACTGAGCAAGCAAAGCACTGATCCCATTTAAATTCTAATAGAAAATATGGACAGGTTTGCTAGGCTGCATTTTACGTAACATAACTTTTTACATTAACAAAAATGCATAACTATGTTTAATGTTGATATTCGAGATGGCGGAAAGATGGTAAGTATAACTTTTGTATGTGAGACGGAAAATCGTAAAAGAAAAATTACATTTGTTCTGCGAAAACGTTTTGTAACGTTTTGTATTTGAAATGGTTGTTATCATAGCAGAGATAATAACTCTGAATGAAAAAGCCATTAGACACCTTAAATTACCTGCCATTAACCGGTTTTATGTTATTTAGATTTTTCTGCATAAAACAAGTCGGGGCTTCTGATGACGAGAGCAGAAATATTTGTTTTGACTCTGTTAACATTTGCACATGATATCATGAATCTCAGATTACCATTTTGTAAAACATCTGCAATAACAACGTGAATTCTCATCATTCTTAAGACATCGCCGCAGTCTGGATAGAATAAGATTTCTAAAACAGTTACACTCAGAACGTTTTTTTCACCACCAAAAAAATTCTACACAAAGATATTCTCTACTTAACCACTAACTTCTGGTTAACGTTGCCGTCTAAATTGAAACCTGTTTTATGTTCAGGGAATTAAACTAATCGTCAAGGACGAAGCAAAGTTAGAGCGGCCCTGAAAACAGATGCTAAACCGGAGCAACCAGTTTCTATTCAAAAAAAGTTTATTGTTACGACATTTTAACACAAAATTTAATCTAATTTATTAAATTACGAATAACTTATATGTATAATAAAAAAAAATCTGTCTATGTTATGTATTCTATTAAATATTATCAGTCATCTAGTACCCATAACACAAGCTCTGCTTAGCTTGAGGCTAGATGATGCTGTGTGGACTGTCCGGAATTATTTATTTATTTACTTGTAATTTTAGTTAGATTTACAGCCGGTTTTTCAAAAGCGGATCATCTTCCAAATTACTTCAACAATAATAATAATGTCCAACAGAGAAATTCCATGGGTAAATTTTGTAACTTGTTTCCAGTTTGACAAATCATTGATTAAAGGGACAATCGATATTTGAGGCAATTTTATATGGCCAAGAGCCAAATCAATATTTAACTAATAACGAAACTGGCTTTATTCAGTTGGTATAACATGACCTTGACCATAAACTTGGCTCAACGATAGACATAAGTTCATTGCCCGGCCATTAATGGCAAAACCTGGCAATCACAGCGCTACCTATCCGTCAAAGGAAATGAGAACTGGTCATACACCGGTTCCAACCGGTTCTTGAAGGTGACATAAGTTTGGCAAAGCGTGGGTTGTCGACGCCGGCTTAGAACAGAATTTGCTCTAGTGAAACTCAATTGGGTAATGAGCAAATATAGCACAAATGATACTTGCTCAGACCTGGTTTAGACTAAATTTTAATTTGAAATTCATCAAAGATTTTGTATTATTTAGATCAGAACTAGTCTATACAGAGAACCTGAACATACATATACAGAAAAAAACTAGCTACCAGGAGAGAAACCAACGACTTTCTGATATATCGAAGGCTAAGACCTGCTTCCGGAGGCATCACCGGGTTGATGATCACGGATAACAGACCATAAAAGGGGCCTTCTTATCGGGTACGAAGCCTACAAAACCGTAAGCTAGGCCGACAACCATAAACTAACCACTATCAGCAAACCTCTTTAGGATATTGAGGTCTGACCTTAGGTTAAGGGTTAAAACCTCCATGCATTGTTTATCAAGGATTACGATATCGGTCTTTGCGCATTTCCAATTTGCGAATACGTAGATAACATCTATTTGGCTGTGGGTGACGCGGTGAATCGACGACCATAACTCACTCTACATCATAAGAGTCGATTAAAGGACCTACCAGAAACCATAACCCACTCTATATCATAAGTGTCGATTAGGGAAACTACCAGTGAGAGAAAGAGAAGGACATTCCTTCTGTGTAGGTATTTTTAAAACCCCTACAACGATCATCAATCCGACTTCTAAACGAGGTGTTTAATGGGAAACTCTCCTAATTTGGTCGAGGCATAATTTCTACGTGCTTGATAATGAAAACCTTTAAGCGGTGAGGTGAAAAACTGAATACAAATAAGATAATGGTAATTATTTGCTAAGCTTCGTTGAAAGTGCTTATGTGGAATTATTAACGAGCTTAAGAGCTGTGGAGGTTCATTTGATGCAGCTTAGTTTAAGCTGATTATGAAACTCGTGGTGTTTTAGTTTTCGTGACGTTGATAAAACTAAGAGCAGAATAAGCAATTAATTTAATGGAGAGTTTAGTGTTGAGGATTAAACAGAGTCGACGAGCACTTAAAGTTATGGTACTGTTTTACAGTAGTTTTTCATAATTTATGAGAATATTGTCTACCTGCCTGCCAAACTTCATCAATACAAATACAAAACGTTTATTAAAAAATAATGTGTGTTACAATGGAGTTGGAACAATGTCACCTGTGGTAGCTACAATGTAGCTGTGTTACAGGGGAACAGTTTCTTCTCTTATGTACTATACACTTTTATCTTTATATTAGGTACTTAACTAAACATTAATTATGGTAACTTAATTTAAATATCCGTTAAACTATTACTAGGCTTTATGTATAATTACTAAACTATAATTTTAATATATTTTACATAATTATAGGGTGTAAAGTACAAGAAAAATAAAAGATAGAAAACAAGATAAACAAGAAGGCATCAATATATCCTTCAATCAATTTACCACAGATCCTTAATATTATACACGTGTAAGTTTGTATTGATGTATGAATGTATGGATGTTTGTTCCTCTTTCACGCAAAAACTACTAAGCAGATCGGGTTGAAATTCAATAGATGTTTACGTTCTAGCCCTCGAATAACACATTGGCTGCTTTTTATCCCATAAACCAGTTTGCGAAGAGATAACGCGTGCGAAGTTGCGGGTCGATGCTAGTTATGTAGTAATGACACTTTGTGGTTTAAGCGTGGCAAGGTCAGAGAGGTAAAGCAAACAGGCAGAGAGATAACATTTATTGCGCTTTTATACATTAGCGATAAGGCCGCCCATTGTATTTGTGTAATGTAATGTCTTTATGTAATGTTTTTTGTATTTTTTTTAAATTGTATATTACTACTATGAAACTATGTAGTGAGTAGTAACAGCAGTGGACTAGTATAGGTTGATGATAATGATGATGAAAGTATAGTAGAAGTAGCTTAAATAATCTATTTTAAAAACATGATATTTTTTATGATCGTCGTTTATTTTTTTAATTATATACACCGTTACGTAAAAATAATTAACACGCACTGATTAGATTTACGTCACGTTCAGTTTATACGCAAATTCAGGCGTAATTTGGACCGCACAAGCTGATACTGTTTTGAAGTACCTACCTAAGTCTTAATTATTCTTATATAATATATTAAATATATCAGCTTTGAGTAGCTTATTTTGGGGCTAGATGGTGCTGTGTGGATTGTCTAGCATTTTTTTTAATAGCATTATTTATTTTATTATTAGGTATTCCCACGGCTTCTCCCACTGTTTGATTATTCTACTATTCGGTATGAAGTCGAATCAAAAAATCATAGATCATCAACAGCAACACAGCATCATGAAATCAATATTGGTGTATATTTAATTTACTTAAGTAAAAATAAATAAATTGCACAATCGACACCGCATCATCAAATTAATATTAGTTTCAATGAGTTTGTCAAATTAATTTTGACCAAAAATCCAACAACAATGGTTTCGTGGCAAGTTCGTAATGAATATTAGACCAATTTGTATGATGAACGGGTGACACAGGTGACCGGAATGGATCGGCGTCGTCAATTTGTGGTTTTCTGTAGGTATATTATACAATTACCGCGGGAAATGGATATTTTGTTCTAAAGTACATGGGAAACTATCGTCCTTGGAATGAGAATAAGTAGGAATAACAGACTAGTGCCCGTGACTTCGACCGATTCTTATTAAGTATATTTTTACCTAAGTTCTTCTGAAGTTATTTTCTGAAGTTTTTAACAAGTACTTAGGTAAAGTACTTGTTAAATTTAGACACCCTACTAACAGTTACTGAAATACAGAGAATTTTTGTTTCGAATTTATACCATATTTTAGATCCTTTTCTTTTTTTAATACAAAGAATGATTCAAGAGGAGGGTTTATATGTATAATACACCCGAAAAAGCTGGGACGGTTCGCTCGTCAATATACGGTGTAACGATAAACAACGTCAAAAATCATCGAGCCATTTGAAAATGTGTACAATGGCCATGTCGGAAGTGGAAATGCCTGCATACGAAAGCGGACACACCTGTCACCTTGAAAAAGGTACAAGCACACAAGGCTCTATCGTACATCCGAGATACTCTTGTTCCGGTTTGAATTCAGATGATACACGGTACCCCTATAACGTTCTATCGTTCTATGGTGCAGGTTCGAAGGTGGACAACACCATAAATTTACTATCATGTACATCATCTTCTATGAATTTAATTGGGCAGTTACGTACTGATTCTAATTTAATCTAACCATGACTTTTGATTTCACGTCAACAATGCTTTTTGATTGAGACACCTTTGGTATCATAGAAGTAGATATTGCGTGTGAACACGCGTTCTACATTAATGATATAGTATCTTGATACCGAAAGTAAGGAGGGCAACTAAATCTACTCATGCCTTGCATTAATAGATAAACGAAAAAATACTGACGACATAACAGAAAAGTGATTTTGTCACTTTTGTTCACCTGTTATCTCGTTAACCTCACCACTTCTGTTGTTTCCTACTGGGGGGGCCTGTGTCTTAATATACCTACCTAGTACCTTGTAACATCGCTCTCAATTAGTTCTGCTACTTTCCGTTATATTATTTTGATTTTCTTCACCATCATCGTCATATTAACCGAACAACGTCACGGACGACATATAAGTATCCCCTAAAGATCTCTACAATGACCGAAATTGCGCAGACCGCATCGAGTGATTTCTCACGACCTGCATGAGGTAGTCGGTCCATCGCTTAGGGGGCTATAAAGATAGTATCTGTCTCTAGTTAGAAATAAACAAATAACATCAATACATCTGAAACTCTCAAACTGTGACTATACCAACTAAACCTATACTAGCTGGAAAAAAGTCTCTCCGTGAGCAAAACCTTCGCGTCCACTGCTGTCAACCTTTCCCTATTCGTCGTTCTGAATAAGTCGGCTGACCTTTGGCATTTCATTCATCCACCAGAAGGGCGATTTGTCACCTTTTTGTGAGAAAACTAGTTAGCGAGTCGTAACTTCAATGATTAGTCATGCTTTCTCTGGCAGTGACATGAAAGCCTCTCTTTAAAATAGCATGTTTCACTAAGTGGTAATAGAGCTTATGTTACTCAAATAATTGACTATGTGAGTAACATAGACTCTCTTACCACTATTCAAAATATTTTCTAGATCACTTAAAACAAAGTGCTCTCAAAATAAAATTTTAATATGACACCCAGAAAGCTTTTCAAACCACCCAGTAGTGTTCCTTGAAACCTGAACTTGGGTGGCCCACATATTCGTGGCAAAAATAAATATTTACTTTTCAACTTTATACGGTTCATGACTTATTTATTTCATCTACAATTCAAGCCAGACATTGCGTAGACGTTGTGTTTATTAAACTCGTGCAGTTAGTGCACTGTAGTTGTCCTTTTCTGAATGAAACTGCTGAGAAGTTTGCATGTTCTTGACCTAAAGAGCATTGAACTGTAAAACCGAGCTGGTAACAACATGCCAATAAAGTAAATATTCCACATACATGCACTTTCATAGCAAATATCTTTTAAACAAATAACATGCCTGGTTGACAGAGAAAATTTAAAATCCTTATTTATTCTTGGATGTTGGTTTAGTGTAGGGTTTAGTGGCAACAAACGTGCGAACCTTTTCTTCTTTTAACGTGTACAGGGCTATAGGAAAATATTGTAACAATAAAAAAACATTGACTTATAACAAACTTAACGCTAATTTGTTTACTGAGCAATTTGATAAGAGAAAGGGGAGATACCAAAACGTTCATCGGGTTTTTTGTCGATGACTCACAAATGACGAGAGCCCTTTGTGGAGTGGATGTAGGTAGGTAGACACACATATACTTGTGTAACATATAAATACACGGTTGAAATAATATAGCAGGCTGTTCCCACTCTGTACCGTCAGCAAAAACAGTTCCGCAGGAACTGGAAGAGCGTTGCCTTCTAGTACGAGATTTAATAATTAAAAGGAGGGTCCGATCCGAGCACCGATCAAAACATGTACTTTGAATTTTATAATAAAACACAAAAAAAAATGTATTATATGTTGCTAAATAAGTATGTATATACATACATATATCATGCTGGCCGATGCTGTCATAATATGTACCTACCCTTATTTTAGCAAATTTAAAATGCTGTTTAAATATTTTGAAGGATAACTAGCGAAGGTACTAACTAAATTACTACTTTTGGTGAGGTCAGTGTGAGTGATTACAGAAGCTTAATATAATAACACTGTAATAACAAAACTTTAAAATTATTAAAGCAATTGCAAGAGCGACATACGCTAAATTTATTGATTTAACTAATACATAGGTAAAAATGCAAATTTCTGTGTAAAAGAAGTACAAATAGAAGAAATAAGAATAGGTATAAAACTGCGTAACAAACTTGTTTTTACTGTACTTTTTTAAGCTTCCAACAATATCTTAAACCTAAGCTTGTGTTGCTGACCGTATCTAGATTGCAACGTGCAACTGATCACGTAGGCCTGAGCCCCGGACTTTAACCCGGTAGAACTGCAATTCTATGCGCTTGTTAAACTGGGACCGAACACCCTCTATAAGTTTTTAGAAAATGGCGCAATCACGACGTGTAAAAACCTCGTCTACTAATACAGGAAACATGCTGTATAAGCGAAGATTTCCTAACACTTTAAGACCTGTCAGCAAATTCCAAAAAGCCATTAGAACTTTCTCTTAAGCTTGACATTTTCCATCAGAGACAACAGGGTAAGAAGTTGGTCTGTGGTTATTAAGTTATGCATAGAAACGTTGCTTACACACCTTATCAAAAGAGCTGTTCATCTACAATGGAAGGATTTCCGCGGGATACTGCTTCAGACAATGAATGTTATTTATAGAAATCCCATAAACAATACAGTATTACTATTTTGCCAGTGGCTTCGCGCCCTTTGTTTCTACTGAAACATTCAAAGGTTATCTATCTCTATCTCATAGGTTTTTAATATGTGTGGTTTATGGGATAGCCTGTTTTATTCGAGGTCCAGACTTAGATCTATGTAAAATTTCATCCATATCCGTTTCGCACTTTTAGCTTGACTTTGACTGACTTTAAGCAAATATCCATCCTTCCTAAGTATCGAATTTTTAATACACGCACGTATTAGGGCTATAAAATAAAAAAAAATCATTTCAACACAATATTACGTTCAATGAGTTTTCCTCATTTTCCGTACAATCAATATTACCTACTTTTAGTTGTTTCTTTATCGAGGTTGCTCTATGTCGCGTAGTTATTTTTGCACGAGCAGTAGATGCATAAGTTGTTTGAATATGTATAGAACGAGATCTCCATAGGTACTGTACTGATATATTTATTGCGCACGTGTGTTAAATGCACTTTACAGCGCAGGATTTGATGGTTTAAAGATCTTGACACAACTCAGAAAACATAAATAGACTAAGACCAAGTAGGTACCTTACGTTCATATAATCTTTGTAAATAGAAGTTTCTGATTTGTTTTCGTGCAAAATCTTTTGATATGTCATTTACAGAGATAGTATATGAACGAGACGGGATTCGGTTCCTTTACAAAAATCTCAGTAGATTTTGAAAGAAAACTGAAATCAAGTAAATAAAGAAATAATGCTGGACAGCATCACCTAGCCCCAATTTAAGCAGATGTATAGGTACTAGATGACTGAAATATTTAACACCTAATTTAAATTTAACACACAATACCGATTTTCTTTTATATTTAGAAAATATCCAAAACCCCCATAAAGTATTTGCAGATCGGACAAACACTATTCCCAAGACGGGAATAGAACAAAAGGAGTAAAAAAAAATCAAATCGACAACTAAATAGTACTGAGTACTTTGGATATAGGGACATTAGAGATAAATTAACGATGAAAGTGCAGGGCGGAGTTTCCCTCAACAAAGTTATATTTTACCTCGACCGAGGTTCCGGTCGGGGGTCACTCGCTGATCCTTCGTGGAGCCCCATGAATAATTAGGACAGGTTGGGTGAACTTCAGTCCTACGGACGAGCAGTTACGAACAATCATTTTGGGTGGTCAAAATGAATACCTCCTGTATTGTCTTGTAATACAAAGAAGGATATTGAGATATTTGAAATACATTTCTGTTCCTTTACTGTCCAAATAGATTTTTTTTGAAAAAAAAGGGAAAAGAATTTCGTGGAAGAATAAAGATTGAGGTTTCATTTTAATAACTTGTGCAGGGTCTACGCCATATAATTTCACCATCTAATAGCGCTATCTTTTTCAGTCTGGTCGAATAATGACATTAAAAAAGGCTTCATTTCATTGATTTTCTTTGATTTTAACTCTCAACTGCCACTTCCCAACTTCTGCAAAGAACATATCGTACTTATCAAGCTTTGTTCAAAGCTCAATGGCCCAATCAAAACTGCACCAAGCAATGCCCCGCTGATTGGCTGCATTACGGTCGCTATGGGTAGAATACCGCAATATGATTTCCTGCTATTACTAGTAATGCCTTGCGTGAGAATGTAACATGGTTTTGCAGTTATATCTACTTCCTTGTGGCTTGGTGGGGTTATGGACATTTATTTATTTATATCTACATATGTGCCAGATAAATACAATCAACCTTCGTGGGTGTTAAGGCTATAGAGAGAGATGAATTGAAAAACTCTAGATGTTGAACAAAAGGACAAATTCTTAACAATAGATAGAGAAAGTTCCAAGGAAAAGTAGCTCATATTACCTTGAAACTAAAATCAGATTTCCAACAATTACGGCACTAGTCAAACTAGCTGTCCCTGGGCAAAGTTTACCTTGGGAGCCCTCATTAGACTGCCTTGAATAGAAGCTGTTAGTTAGCCATTCCGCGGAGCAAATTTACCTAAAACTTAAGGTTTGGTGAAACGTAAATTCTTATGAAGTAAATTCTTTGAAGAGAACTTCATTACAGAATCGAAACATAATGTTCCCGTTTTTAAGGGTTTCGTACCCAAAGAGTAAAACGGGACCCTATTACTAAGACTCCACTGTCCGTCCGTCTGTCACCAGGCTGTATCTCATGAACTATGATAGATACTATGATACAGTTGAAATTTTCATGATGATGTGTCTATTGCCGCTATAACAACAAATAATAAGAATAAAATAACCGTACCGTCGTTTTTAAAGATAACTAGCGGCCCGTCCCGGCTTCCGGCTTCGCTCGCACGGGTATTTAACGATGAGCTCACATCGTTATCATCAGCCTATATCAGTCCACTGCTGGACATAGGCCTCCCCTAATAATGATGAGAGAGACAGAGAGAGTAATAAATGTTTTATTATGCTCACATACTTGATCGTAATTTTAAATTTTCAACTGAAGTCTAGAAGGAAGACGATTTCAAGCACTGACTCCCCTCCGAATCCGCATAAATGGCATATGGCGATATGGCCCTTTGTATTACAAAGCTTTTAAAATAATCCAAATCTTGGTAAATAAAATATACCATTAGTTACATTAACGTCTTTTGGACACGCCGCGATTATCAGCCAGCATCTCTCCGTAGATATCATTGTAATTTGTCTTTGTATAGAACAATAAAAAATCATATCTATTCTCTAAGATATAAAAGATTAAACAGCCTCCTCCCAAATAGCTGAGCCAACATGATAGATTAGTAACAGTTTTTAATGATGTAAGGCATTATAGAAACTTTCAAGTAAACACGTTCTCGTGTTCAAATCGGTTGACCTATAAAAACAAAGATGCTAGAGGTAGTTTATTCAAGTTTCAAGGGATATAAATTCTGACCAAGGTTGGTATAACAGTGGTTTCCGTGAGTCACTGCGGCAGATTATGCAATGGACGACACGTTGCTTCCATTTCCATGTGTGTTAAGGTCTTATCAATGTTTATAATGCTACTAAGTAGTTCACTTACGTGTTTGGAAACTACAAGTAGGTAGGGGAAACTACAAGTAGGTAGTTAAGATACCTGAACTAAAAATAGCTGTATCTGAATGATAAAATGAAATGTTGAGAGGTATTACTAAATATAAGAGATAATAAGGAAAATATATACTCGTAACTAACGAACTGCACTGAACGGTCCAAAGATAAAATCGCTAGTTTCAGAAAAATGGTTGAATAAAACTTGATATATGATTATTGGCTTGTTTCCTCTGATCCCAAAGGATACTGCAATTCTCGGAAGAAGAGATTTTTAGCTCTTAAAATTAAACAGCCGACGTACTAAGGAAAATATAAATAAGCTTAATCCGTCTAACGAACTGTGCTGCAGGTTCTTTAGTTAGCATCTAAGGTCTACGTTTAAGAAAAATTGATGAATAAAACTTGTACCTTCATTATGGTTGGTCCATTTTCCTCTGATTACAAAAACTAGAATGTTCAGAAGTATCTTAATTTCTGACCTTTATGAATTAAACAAAGTTTATCCCTATTTATACTAGATGATGTTGTGTGGACTGTCCGGAATTATTGATTTATAATTACTTATACACAAAAACCGTTTCGAGGTGGATGTTTCGAGAAATTTTCACCAGGAAACCTCATCAATCATTATCTCAATTTGACCTCCAGATTTCAGGTCAAGTTCAGCGGGTCCATAACCAGTTTGACCTTATGGTGTTTGCATAATTCAACCGACAGCATTCAATGGTGTCGAATACCACCAATAGTAAAAGTGGTTCTAGAAACAACTTCGTTGCAACAGAAGCTCAGAAGTCAAGCAAATGACTTTATGATAAGCATCCCATCCTACAAACCTCCACTTGATTTTTTTATTAGTGTTATCGTTACTATGGTAACGGGCGTAAAAACACATGAACTTGTTTTATAATTATTTACACCTTTCATGTAGGTTTATATAGATGCAAAGACTGTTCAATAATTCAGTCATGAACTGAGTAACTAAAGCTCGAAAATCTAAAACATTAAAGGGGAAAAGAACTTTGCAATTGACCTGAGTACCAACAAACTGTAAAGAATGTTCATTTATTTAGAGGGAACATAATAACCACATCACGGAAATACCAGGAAAAATTACACCTACATCAATCAATGAAATAATAACGAATAGTAATCAATTAGACCTTGACTTTGATATTGAACTTCACCTTGATAATCATTGAGATACAAAGCAGAAGTTCTTGTGTACTAGCGCCATCTCTGCTATCGCACCACGAACAAATGCGGGGCAAGTTTGCAGACAAGCATCTTACATTCGTTTGGTCTGGGCGATGTAGTTCCATTCACTTCAGATAGGTGGCATAAATAATAAATAACGCAGACTCTCAACATAAACTGGGATATACATTTTAAAGCACGGGACGTAGGCTGTAGAATCGCTATGATATAGTTACTCGAAAAACGCGAATAGTTTTGCCAAACCAACTGAACAACTCGATAATTATTGATGCGTGCTCGGTAATACAAGATCTTTGTAACAAGTTCTAAGACTGATTTTAGGTGGTAGGTATAAACTTAGAAGACAGAGTGTGATATAACAACGTTTTTACTTGGCGTTCTTATTCAGCATCGTAGTAGCACTTACCAAGTATAGCTCTCAAATGTCCCTCAAGCGTTTGCAGGATGGTCATCTTGATCTCCTTGACATTCTTGCCCAGGAACTGTTCGCAGGCGGTGGTGAGGAGCTCGTCTTCGTTCATGATCTTGCACTGTGCGACTCCAGTTACCGTCAGGGGGACGCCTTGGGCCGTTTCCACGTACTCGCACATCGGGTTAAGTGTCATAACCTGAAGGTTGAAGAAACCATTCTTAATCATCATCATCAGCCTATATTAGTCCACTGTTGGACATACGCCTGATAGATGTTGGATGCGTCTGAAGACAGGGCGCTATGGCGCTCATTAGGGGAGGCCTATGTCAATTCTTAATGCACATGGCCAAATAAAAGTTATATAGGTTAAACCAGCGGATAGCATACACGCCCTAAACTATTTTGTCTGTTATTTTTTACGCCTAAACGTCTAAAAGGATGTTAATGAAATTCGGAAAGGGACAGTTTGTATTCCGAGGAAGGAAATAGGAAATCAGAAATCAATATTACTTTGTTTCTTTAGGTTTACAAAATAAGCACTTAGACAAGTCAAATTTGAAACTATTATTAATATAAAAATAATGTAAAAAATAAGATTTGATTTGATTTTATCTTCACTTCACAAAGATTACTTTAAAACCCGAAAAAAGAAAGCATGTCAAACTGCGGGCAGAGCTAGTAATATGTAGTTGTTATTTATAATCCTTCATCTGGGAACCTCGACCGTTAGAGGCAGGATTTTTCATGCATGGGATATACATCCTCTACTAACCCAGATAGGCTAAAAACTATTTATTTAAGAAAAATATATAAATTTAATATTTAGTTGTGTTTAATTTACAACTAGTTACTTTTTAACCCAGTACCTAATATCGCTTTGGCAGATAATGTCCATAACAGTAATCAAGTTAATAACGGCCTACAGTATAAATCAGGTTAGACTTACCTCGAGGGAGATTCGCTGAACATCAGTGACCAGCCACCAGGCCCACGCCCAGCCTCCTACGATGGTCCTCTTTATGGACGCTCCACAGCATCCTCCTGCGGACAAATTACTATCGGTGAGATAAGGGAATTAATTCAATCTGTTAACCAACTATATATACTGTAGTATCATACAGTATATCTCTTATGGTCATACAGTATACATATGTACCGTCGATCTAACTAAAATTAGCGATCAGGCACTTTTAAAAGGTTTATTTTATTGATATTGGAATCTTTTATGTACGTATTATTTATTTTAAAAAGGCGTGCCGCCAAACAAGTTTATGAAACCTAGCCAACCTTCTTTGAACTTTAGTAAAAAACCTAAAAAAAAAATCATCAGACCAAGTTTTGTTTTGTCACGCTCCTCGCTTGGTGTATCCAATTCCAAAACAATTTACGTAACTGTTACCGCGAACTCTAGAAAGTTCCAGGATTAGTCATATAGTTGAGCTTCCTCCTCGTTTTCCTCAAGCCCTACATAACTTCCTAATAGAGCGCGAGTGCAGTCACCCCGAAGGGAGAGTAAAGCAGGTGCCGAACGGGTTCCGAACTAACGGGTTGTTTATTAGAAGCTGGAATTGTCCTTCCACTTTCTTTTTAGTGCTTCCGTTATTTTAGAATCCGACCAATGTGGTGCGGGCGAAGGTCTGCCTGCAACGCAGGAGGTTGCTGTTTTGATTCCCGCTTTAGGACAAATGTTTTTATAATCTACAATTTTTACAGGTGTTTTCTATGTACTTATAGTAAAATATATATCTATGAGTATCGTATTAAATATAACAGTCTGTACCCATAACACAAACTTTGTTTACAAGCTAAACTGGCTAGATGATGCTGTGTGGATTGTAAGAAAAAAGTATACTTGAGTAATCAGGCTGTTGTATCTTTAGAAGTAAGCGAAGAGGCGAATGTACATATTTTTGTAAGACATTATTTAAAAGAACTAAAATTCGCATAAAACATTATTCTTGACGAACTGATTATGATTGTGAATATTACGAAAAGGAACGATGATGGGATGGGAGTCATTTAATCCTATCTATACTGCGCCTAACATCGGTCAAACCATGCCAGCTTAGATACTCAGCTCAACCTAGCTTATTCCTCGTCTGTCGGTTAGACTAAGCTCAGTTATTAGTATTATATAGCCTATGGTAGAGTACGGTATACAAGCTCTGCCTTCCTGCATTTAGCTCAGGACATTTCCATATTCACCAGTTTCCTACGATCGCTGGCTTTACATGGTTGGACCATCAGAATACTATGAGAAACTTAGATATTAGTGGAATGTTGACAATCCAGAAATAAAGTAGGAAAGGGAAGTAAAAAACCAATTCTTTCTTGACTGAGACTTCCCTTTTATGGATCTATCCCAGAAATTGTTAGAAATTATTCTATACCTCATGATAGAGCCAACACAGATATTATTCTATACCTTATAATAGCGCCAACATCGTAGATAATTGTATCAAAACAGTGAATGGGCATAATTAAGCAATTTATGACGTCATTGTACCGTGACTTTAGCCAGCAAATATAGCAATCTGCAAGTTCCATTAGAATCCACTCAACCGTTGTATGTAATAACCAAATTCACTTTCATTACCCGTCTGCGGCATAGTTGCCGTGAAATACTGTCACGATTTTAGAGAAAATCATGTCGGACAGATTCTGTTGTGACGCGTCGACTGGTTTATTCATGCAAGCAAACTTGTACTAAGACTTAATTCTTTTGTTTTACTCCTGTAGCCTGCAGCGTTGACGATAATTTTTCTAATCGCCTCTATGGAGTGCCAATTAAGAAGAACCTTTTAGTAAGTACCAAATACTGTATGGACGGACAGCCATAGAGCAGCGTTTGCGAAGAATTTGTAATTTCATATCGTAACTCGTCCAAAAATAGGTTCATCAGAAAGACTATTGATAAGCCATATCTGTTTAGTACGTGAGACGAGATGATGAAATTACTTGTCTATCGATAAGCAGAACTAAAACAAAGATTGTATTTAAATCAGAAACTTATTTAAACAGCCAGACGAAAAGTAAACAGATAAAATACTTTCTGTAGTAAATTATCGTTGAGACCACAAATTCGACATGGTTAGGAACTCTTAGAGGAAAATTATGACTGACCACAATTTAATTCAAACATTTCTAATCCTCAGCAATGACTCTTTCCAATACCCATAGGCAAAGAAGTGTTTATGGTTTTGGGTGCTGAGGAATAGACAATCGTCGTGACAAGTGTCACGCACCTAGAAGCTATGCGCTTAGTTTTCAGCGTTTCCAAAAAAGGAACACCACCACAGCTCTCCCACCATTTCACTAACAGTTTGTCGGCCTACGTGCGCAGGAGTCGGTAATCGTACATCGAAGAAAGTAGCCGTTACACCGGAGAATTGAAACGCTAGAGAGTGCACGATACGAGACTGTTTCATCGATTTTGTTCACGAGGAAGACAATTCATAATCCTTTAATATTAATTTAAAACCAGAATCTTACTTGGCAATAACATAAAATCTATACCTGTGCTATCCATATAGTGCTCAGAAAAAGTGTCACAAATGCATAGTCAAGTGAATTTAACAATGTTATGTGTTTTTCGTGAAAGTTAAAAGACAAAAGGTAAGGTTTGTTGTATTCTAATAAGTTGAGCTATGTGTGAGAAGGTTAGGTTGGTGACTCAATGTTAAAAACTAATTTCAAGCAAATGATGCTGCAACTAAGTTACTTTTCTGTAACTTGTTATTTTCATCAATGTAGGTTTACCAAAGATTATTAATTTTTAGATAGCATCCAAAAATATCAGTAGATAAGTAATGCTGGATAATCAATACAACATCATCTATTCCAAAGCTTCCAGAGCTTGTGTACTAGATAACTGATATACCTACTTAACATGATAAATTATAGAGATAATTGGATATTTTTTCATATAAATAGAAAACACCCAGAACCCCGGAACAAATATTTATGGATCGTAAAATCATTTGTCCCAAGGCGAGATAAAACAGACTTAAAACTAAAATTACAGACTTAAAACTAAAATTACATCTGAAGTTATTTGGTGTCTAAATGTTAAATAATATTTAACATTAAGATTTTCATTAGCAACATTTTGATTTGTAAATATAGCCTGTACATTGAGGACCATGTGTTCTCAAAATTAATATTCCATGTGGGTTAGAGTAATTGGCACGTTATAAGTTGCATAATGGTCCATTTTCACCGGAACTCATTATTATTCTGGACGCTCGCTATACAAACAAAATGTTCGGACACGGCTCAACGAGCAAATCACTTTCCAACAACAAAATATTTGTGGATCTTATAACAGCTCTACATTTACCTTCTTAGTTATAGGCCTCTCTAAAGTTTTTCTATACATATTCAATAGTTTAGGCTCAAAATGTATGCGAATAAAACAATAAACGTCGCCTTTTGTACCACGTAATTTCATTATTATGATTTCCGTTTTAGTCGCATGTTACTTTCTAGTACAATATAGTGTTCATTCATTAATGCTATAGTTAAATCTTTTTTATTATTCCATAGGTAATTTCACAGAAGTGTTTGTTTAATTCATTTTTCCTTAGGACCTGGTGGGCTATGCCATAATGCTGAAAAAAAGAACTTTCCTATCTACTTAACTGTCACCGGCCCGCCGAGTCTTATAACTCATGACGACTCTTGTTAGCAAAATAGCAAAATAAAAATATATATACAATATACAAAATAGAAAAAATACAGAGATATAGTGGTTTCAGAAGGCACGCGCACAATTTTATACATTTTCCCTTGTTCCTATTTGAAATTCATCGGATGAGCACGATTCCAAGTTTAAGCGATCAAACGTCTAATAGTTAAGGTATCTACAAGGTAATAATAGTTTTAAAACTTTTTGTTCTATTTGATCCCTTCCTTGTTTCAATTTGAAATCAAATTATGTAATCCTATTGGATAGGATGAGCACGTACGCAATTACCACGAGAGCGATTCTTACAGGTATAAACGTTCATACTTTTTAAAGTAATGGAATACAGCTAAAAGCTTGAAAATGAAAGTTTTTTATATACATTTCAAAGTTTTTAGCCTATATTATAAAAATTATATACCAACGTAAATTTCTCTCAAAAATATTATGGGAAGAGATGGCTCTAAGTGACAAGGTCATCCATTGTGCAATATTGTTATCTCTCTTTCCCTGTATTTTTTTTGTTCTTTGTGTGCAATAAAAAAGTTTGTGAGCTAAGGTCACCAACCATACTTTTTTCATTTTATTTGAGAGGAGGTTGATTGGTGATTTATTGTTTTTTCAAAGGCTTAAGACACTGCTTTTTCTTGATCGAACTGTCTTAGAATTGATTTATATGTTAGTTGTAGTGTTACTCCAAGATATTCATTAAAGTCGTGAAAGCCCGATTCTAAATGGGACATAATCACGCAAACTATGCATTTCTTTAAATTGTAATTGTATAGACAATTTTGACTTGTGACGCAAATGATTTCTTCTCCATTGAAGAAGATTCGTGAGATTAAAGTAAAAGTATAGGTAATTTAATTAACTTAAGTGGTTAAAAGTTTCTCAAGTCGTTAAAAGTCGATGACACGGAAAAAGAATAGGTACATGTTATTTCTGTTAACTTCATGTGAGTTCCATTCTTAGTAACAAAGCAGTATAATGGTACAATTAAGTTATATTCCGTCGGAATGTGTGTTGTCTACGGCTACAATAAGATTATTATCAAAGCACTTCTCTACTACATCGGTCAATATCACGAGAAGTTCTTGGTTAATTTCGTAATTACTATTTTGTATTGTTTATTATTCAGGATAATATTTTCTATTATAATTATATTATTCCTAATAGAGCTGGTCATTGACGAAGAGTCAAAAGTTTCAGCATAGCCATATTATCGGGAGCCCGACAAACAGAGCTTGTGTTATGGAAGCTCTGCTTAGCTGGTTTACTTAATACACTTAATACAATATACCTACTACATCAATATTATTTTTTATTATACATATAGAAAACACCAAGAACCCCAGAGCAAATATTTGCAGGTCGTGCAAATAATAATTACATAGTGATGTGTAACACAAGTAGCCGACGCTGCCTAAAAAGTTGTCAAACTCAAGTGGGTCTGGACTGGAAATGTCATACTGGTATGAAATACGTATATAATAGGCTAATCCTTACATAAAATGACCGGATTCGTTATGGTTCGAAGATAATAAAGTGTGCCATGGTATTGAGGTGACCGCTAAAACAGCGGACGATCAGCTGCAAGCCTAACGGGACCGGCTGACGTCTTCTTTGACAATAACAACAAGGTCAATGGAACTTACATTCCCAAAGGTAGCATTGAAAGATATGTGTGAATGAAGATCATTGACGGTAATAAGGCCGGTTGGAATGAACTTGTTGAATTGAAGCGGCCTGGATGCTGTGTCTCCACAGCATCTAAAAGATCTACTATCTGGTGGGTCTGGCCATGCAGGTGAAGTCCTTCTGGAAGACTTGACGTCTTTGATCAACCTGATGTTGTCAGGCCGAGTCAACAGCGATATCACGGAACTCTTGTATGGTGCAAACCTTTGTGCACTCAAAAAGAAGGATGGCGGTATAAGACCCATAGCCGTGGGCACTACCTACCGCCGCCTTGCGGCTAAAGTCTGCTGTCGGAAAAAAGCCGACTATTTAGGCGACTATTTCCGACCAATTCAGCTAGGCTTTGGTTCGCGAGGCGGCTGTGAGGCCGCAGTACATTCCCTTCGTACATTTTTGGATCAAAATTATGGGGAGGTAGTTCTGAAGGTAGACGTCAAAAATGCCTTCAATTCCGTAGATAGGGGCGCCCTGCTAAACGAAATTAAAAATAAAATTCCTGAAATTTACCCTTTTCTCTGGCAGTGCTATGGTTCACCCTCAAAATTAATTTACCGGAATAACATTATTTCGTCTGCCGTTGGCTGTCAGCAGAGCGACCCTCTTGGTCCGGCCATATTTAGCCTTGCCATTCATCCAATAATTCAACGTCTTCAATCCAAGCTCAATGTTTGGTATTTGGATGACGGAACTTTAGGTGGAGAAGTGGACACCGTTTTTAGTGATTTAAAAATCATCACAGATGAATTTCGACAAATAGGTTTGGAATTGAATTTTTCAAAGTGCGAGCTATTTATTTCGGACTCTTGTGTAGACAAAAACAATATCATTGCAAATAAATAAATAAATAAATAAATAATTCCGGACAGTCCACACAGCATCATCTAGCCCCAAGCTAAGCAGAGCTTGTGTTATGGGTACTAGATGACTGATATACTTAATACAATACATTACATAGATAGATAATTTTTATTATACATAGAAAACACCCAGACCAACGGAACAAATTTCTGCAGATCGTACACAAATTTGTTCCGAGGCGGGAATCGAACCCGCAACCTCCTGCGTCGCAGGCGGACCTTCGCCCGCTGCGCCACATCGGTCGTCATATTTAAAATATGCAAAATTTAACAGTTTGGCCCCTAACATTACAGTTATAGATAAATGTTCACTTCGACTCCTAGGTTCACCAATTCTTGATGAGTCTTTTCGGCCATTTGTGGATGAGAAAATTCAAAATTTCAACAAAACTTCAGACAGACTTCTCAAAATTAACAGCCATATGGCATTTACTATTATTCGGTTTTGCCTGTTTGTACCTAAATTTACGTATTCTTTAAGATGTAGTCACCTGTGGAAACACAGCGAGCTATTGGAAAGCTTAGACAACATAATAAAGAATACTTTATCATCGGTTTTGAATATTGATTTGGATGACAAGGCGTGGTCGCAGGCCTCCCTGCCTGTCAAATTGGGAGGCTTAGGTATTCGCAAAATTTCCAGTGTAGCCCTACCAGCGTTCCTATCTTCTGTCTACAGCACTAGTTCTTTAGTTGAAAAAATTTTAAACACGTCTGATTTGGTCCGATCACAAATTTCTTTCAAAATTTCATATTTAGACGAAGCTAGAACGGCTTGGCATAGTGCTTGCCCCGATGCTGCTCCTCCAAAATCTCTTTCGTCCCAACGGCAATGGGACGGGCCTTTGTGTGAGTTGACACGGAATTGTTAGTTACAAACGTGCTCCAGCTCGGCAGATCGTGCCCGTCTCCTAGCCGTTTCTAAATGGGAGTCAGGACATTGGCTGCAAGCACTTCCTTCTTATAACACTGGCACTTTATTGGATCCCGCTACTTTCCGTATCGCAACATGTATTCGGTTGGGTGCAAGGTGTTGTGCGCCTCATCAATGCCAGTGCGGTACTGCAGTCGAACAGCTTGGTCATCACGGATTATCATGTACTAGGGCCGCTGGTCGGATATCTCTGGTCATGCCAGCCTTAATGACATCATCCGGCGGACCTTTGTCAGCGCTAACGTACCAGCTATTCTCGAACCGAATGGTCTGTTCCGTGACGATGGCAAGAGGCCCGACGGTATGACACTAGTCCCATGGGAGTTGGGGAGGCCCATTGTGTGGGACGCTACATGCGTCGACACACTTGCACCTTCCCATCTTTCAAGGACATCCACTAGGGCTGGTGCGGCGGCAGATCTGGCCGAGGTTTCTCGTGGCCGTGGATCTCAAGAGGCGCAAATATGCAGGTCTCGACAGAACCTACGCATTTGCTCCCCTTGGATTCGAGACCCTAGGTCCGTGGGGTACCGAGGCTCTCCGGGTTTTTAAAAAATTATCTGAGCGTCTGGTCGATGCGACGCGTGACCCAAGAGCTGGTGAATATCTGGCTCAGCGCATCAGCATTGCCATACAGCGTGGTAATGCAGCCAGTGTCTTGGGGACGCTTCCGACTGGTATTGACATGGATCAATTGAGCTACCTTTAGACTGTTTGCAACCGTCTGCAGTTAGCTCAATGGTTTCAATTGTAAATACTAGTTGTAATTTTTCTATTCCTTTGCTTGTAATTTTCGTTGTTAATAAAGACTTGTTGAATACGTGCTCACAACAGCATTTGAACTGTTTGGCCCAAGCTTAAATATAGATTAATAGGTATAAGTCTAAGCTTATAAGGAGATTATTTTAAAAAGAATAATGACGACATTTTTTTTATTTCATTGGACTTGCATAGCAAGAACCTTGGAAAATTAAATTGCTGATGAAAACGTCTTCATTAAAAATTAAGGCATGGTCAATAGGTCTTACAATTTAATCAGAAGCATTAGAAGATGGGCGATAAGAACAAGTGTAATCGGCATTTTTGATATGATATTTTGAATTACGTATTAAGAAAATACATTATGTGCGGAAACTTGAAGTTGTACATTAAGTTAGGTATATTTAACAAGAATAACATTTTACTTGAATCAAAGGATAATCACAATAATTACCTGCAGATAAAAAACATCTCCCTGAGTTTCTTCTTAATATACGCAAACTATTAGAAAAGCGGAAGAAGTTAAAGAAAAAGTAGATAAACAAACAAGATAGTAAAGAATTTGTCTATTCCGCATTACTGCTACAACAATAAAACTATAATGAAATTTGAAACCAAACTGTCACACGGCTAACTCAAATTTAGATATCTACCGAGAAAGTTAATCTCACCATTCAAACTGCATTAGTATTACGTAAACATAATGAGGTACCAAACTACCTACTTCCAAGATTGCAGTAGATTACGAATATTCAACCGAAAGTTTTACCAAATTAATAGTAGATAGATCTATGTCACATGATTTTCTTCTATTACAACTCTAATGTCAAGTTATGTACTAAACCCCTAGTAGCTTACATTGGATCACAAGGGGGTGGATGGATGAAAGGTGGAAAAGAGAAAGTTTTCCATTGGAACTTTTTTTGGACTAGATAGGACAACCGACTAAAACAAAAGTTCTGAATTCAAACTTTCTGCTTTCAACCTCATTCGTTCATAATTTTTTGTGTTTACCTTGTATTAGCATAAAGATGATTGCTCTGATTAGACCTTTTCCTTTGCTATAGCAGTTGGCAATAATGAACTGTTTAATTATTTCAGGAGGCAAGATGAGCTCGATAGTGAACGCGGCTGCGGACGTTCTTTCTGGGACTGCCATAGCCGCTGCTGCAGGTACGCAGGTAACTATAACCTTAGATGGCACGAAATAAGTACTAATTCAATAATAATCAATAATCAATAATCAATATCTTTATTTCTTTAGGCTTACAAAATAAGCACTTAGACAAGTCAAATTTAATACGCCTCAATTTTTTGTCCATTTGACAATTTAGAGTAAGCAAATTGCCAAGTGCGATGATTTTATTGTTTTATTAAACAGTCAAATAAAATAAGCATTCTTTTTATTTGACTATTTAATACATCTAACAAATTGGCCCAAATATTACAAACACCTAAGAAAAAAAAATCAGCCTGACCCGTTTACAAGTTTTCCGTGAAATCTCCAAAAATATTATTCAGTGTGATATCTCTCCAGCCAGGGGCATGGTTTATCGAAACTTGTTAAATAACTGGGTACTAACTAGTTAAAAGTATTAGCAAATACTCAGCATGTCTCATATACGCTTTCCATTAGGCGTTTAAAAAGCTGCCAAATGACTTTAGCCTTTATCTTTAGGTGGCATGGTTCATTCCAATGTTGGTGGCTGCCATTGCGTACTATCAATTTGATCAGACGGACCCCGAAGGACGACCGGGGAACGTGGATGATGGGGTTCTACAGATGGATTATGATTTCATCATAGTGGGAGCCGGCTCTGCTGGTCAGTGAGTATATCGACACTTTTAAAAATATCTACTAATATTAGTATTTTGATGGTAATGATGGCTAATTAGTAGAGTGTGGGAGTGGTTAAAGTAAAGCCGAGTTTCCGTGGATCGGCGACATATTACACGTCGCGGGCATGCGGTTAGAAACCATGGTGACTGTGTAGGTAACTTCGGACCTCTTATTATTCCCAGCAGTAGATAAAATCATACAGTGGAAAATAATAATTAAGGCATACATTTTCCTAGATAAATCAAGTCTGCCTTTTCAGAAGTCAATATGAAACAAAAACAATTCCACTTTGCTCAAGACCTTACCGCTCCTATGAAGCCTGGAAGCACTTGTAAAGTACCACAGCTGCGGAAAAGTGTAAAAAGATTTTTGTTTTTTTAGTATGGATTGAAGTATTTTTTATGAATTCCAGGAGCGGTTGTTGCAAACCGTCTGTCAGAAGTTGGCAACTGGAAAATACTGTTACTGGAGGCTGGTGGCGACGAAACGGAAATTTCAGATGTACCTCTATTAGCCGGGTATCTGCAGCTCAGCAAGCTCGACTGGAAGTACAAGACTGAGCCGCAAGGAACCAGCTGTTTGGGTAAGAACTTGATTAAAATATAAGGGCTGACTTTATTAAATATCATTTCAATGTTAAGCTTACACCTACCTATTGATTATTTGTGTATGCTTGCAATTTAACTTACTTTAATTAGTTCATAGTTTAGTAACAACATACTTCATATGTACTGTTTTATCCTAAATAAACTATTACCAAGGGTACTACTGATTCAATATTCTTGCTATATTTTTCAGCCATGGAAGGCGGTCGCTGCAACTGGCCTCGCGGCAAAGTCCTCGGCGGAAGCTCAGTCCTGAACTATATGCTCTACCTTAGAGGAAACAGAAGGGACTATGACTCATGGGAAGCTCTCGGAAACAAAGGATGGAGCTACAATGATGTGCTGTATTACTTCAAGAAATCTGAAGATAATCAGAACCCATTTTTGGCTAAGACGCCATATCATAGCACGGGAGGCTATTTGACTGTAGCAGAAGCTCCATTTCACACGCCTTTGGTGTCGTCATTTATAGAAGCAGGACTTGAGATGGGATACATGAACAGAGATATCAATGGAGAGAATCAAACGGGGTTCATGGTGGCCCAAGGCACGTTACGAAGAGGCAGTCGCTGTTCTACATCTAAAGCATTTCTCAGACCAGCGAAAGATAGAAAAAATTTACACATCTCTATGCATTCACATGTTACAAAAGTTCTCATAGATCCAAGGACCAAAATTGCTTTTGGGGTTGAGTTTGTGAGAAACAAAATGATTCATCGTGTGCGAGCACGAAAAGAGGTTATTCTCTCCGCGGGTACTATAAATTCGGCCCAGATACTGATGCTGTCTGGTATAGGACCTAGCGAAGAGCTGGCGAAGCATCGTATACCATTGATACAGAACTTAAAAGTGGGAAGGAATCTTCAAGATCATATAGGGCTCGGTGGTCTTGCGTTTATGATCCAGAAGGAGATTTCAATAGTAGAACATCGTCTTCACACAATGAGCACCTTGATGGAGTATGCTGTCTTAGGAGAAGGTCCTTTGACAATAATGGGAGGTGTGGAAGGATTGGCTTTTGTAAACACCAAATATGTGAACGCGACTGATGATTTTCCAGATATTGAATTCCATTTTATTTCTGGATCCACAAACTCTGATGGAGGAGAGCAGTTACGGAAAGTTCATGGATTAAAAGACACGTTCTACGATGCCGTTTTTCGAGCTATCAATAACAAAGATGTTTGGAGTGTTATTCCCATGTTGTTACGACCGAGAAGCAGAGGATTTATTCAGCTACGGAGTGCTAATCCCTATGATTACCCTTACATATATCCGAATTACTTGACAGATGAGATGGATGTTAAGACATTGGTAGAAGGAGTTAAAATTGCCGTAGCGTTATCTAGGACTAAATCGTTTCAAAGACTTGGTTCTGTTTTGAATCCGCACGTCTTTCCTGCTTGCGTTAGCGTAAAACGGTACACGGATGCGTATTGGGAATGCATGATCAGACAATACACCTGTACTATTTACCATCCAGTGGGCACAGCCAAAATGGGCCCTTATTGGGACCAGGAGGCGGTCGTCGACAATGAACTGCGAGTATATGGAGTGAAAGGACTACGAGTAATAGACGGTAGCATAATGCCAAATCTAGTGAGTGGAAACACCAACGCTCCAATAATAATGATTGGAGAGAAGGGCAGCGATATGATCAAAGAGTTCTGGCTTAAACGTCGGATTTCAAGATACTATATTTAAAAGAAAGTAGTTCATGGTCTTGAAGACAAAGTGTTTTGTGCCTGCCATAGAGAGCGTTATTGGTTGTTTTAGAGTAAGAAAGTAGCTCGAATCGTTCATTACCATTTGTACAACGAGGACAGCGGAGATTTCGAAGCGTACAAACTAAAGAGATAATTTATCAGTATTATGCACAAGAGTGTATGTTTTTTTGTAAATAATATTTACTTAGATTTATTTATTAATAAAGTTATACCAACAGTTTACATATTAAGCTTATGAATATGACTAATAATTCTATGAACGGCAGACCTCGCGTGCACTTTTTTTTTTATTGGAATATAATTTCTTTTAGGCACCTTTACTGTCACAGGCAGTAAAATTGCGTAAAAAAAACAAAGATAAATTATGAAGTATGCCACATAAAGATATCTTGATCTTCATATAGATACTTTACTAACGGCTTACCCTACTTAAATTTTAAAATACATTTATGTTATAGTAATTTAAAAAGTTTTACACTTTGTATTCCAATGTATGATTATGATTAACTTTAACTTTCAATCAGTCACAGTTCTATACAATAGAGGTACAGTGCAAATTTTACAGTTGAGTACAATAAATTACTTGCGTGCTTTCATTTACAGTCACGTACAGTTATTTGCATTTGACTTTTATATTCTTTGTTGAGTACAGTTAGTTGGAATAGGGTGTGTGCACTGCACATGTATATTTAGTTACATTTGGGCTCTCTAAAATTATCTGACTGTTCTTCCGAGGTAATGAACAACAATGGAGAAGGTTTTAATGTCTGCATTACATACAGTCATCCAATTCAAAGAAAAAGACCATCCCCAGTGAGTTGTGGAGGACAATAACGTGGTTGTATAGGTGATACAGGTCGAAGAGGCACATACAGGCAAATCAGGACCTTATCATTGAAATAGCGAGTACGTACTCTACTCTTGTATGTACTTTTCCGAAAGGTGAATAGGTGCTAAAGTAGTGTTTTATCAATATTCAATTTTATTGCTACTTAATTTTATTTGATAATGAGTTATTTTTAATTATTTGGTAACAACTTATCAGCCGCTCTCAAGTTATAAATTGTGTGACTAACCAAAAATAGTGTAAATCTAAATTATCCATAAAATTCAGCGCCAAAGCCGGATTCTAAATGAAACATAATCACGCCAACTATGCATTTCTTTGATTTGTTCCACGTTCCCCTCATTTGTTTCTTTAAATCGAAAATGCCCGAGACTATTGTTACTTAATTGATTTCCTTTCTATTGAAAACAATTAGTGAGATTTAAGTAAAAGTATAATACAATTAACTTATGTGGTTTCTTTGATTTGTTTCACGTTCGCTTGACTTGTTTCAATAAACCGAAATTGAGCGATACTCAATTGGATTCATTTCCATTGAAAACGGTTAGTAAGATTTAAGTAAAAGCATTTATATTCAGTGCTTTCCTAAGTTGTTGAAAATAGTGACACCATCTGTGAAATTTATGTGAGTTTTATTCTTAGTAACAAAGTAGTATATATAGAATGGTACAAATACTTTAATAATGCTAGACAATTCACACATCCCTAAGCTTAGCAGAGCTTGTTTTATGGGTATTGATAGCTGGATGTACTTAATACAATATACTACCGAAATACCCAGAACCCAGGGAAACATAATATTTGCAGATTGTGCATTTTGTCTCATAACGGGAATCGAACCAGCAACCTCCCTCGTCGCAGTCAGACCTTCGTGCGCTTTGCCATTAAGGCCGTCTTATCCAGTTAGCAGCCAAACTAGTTTCAAATTTACATTAGATTGCGAATATTCAACCGAAAATTTTACACAATCAATATTAGGTAGATATACTTAATGCAGATGCTGGATGCGTCAAGCTGAAGACAGGGCGCTATAGCGCTCATTAGGGGAGGCCTATGTCCAGCAGTGGACTAATATGGGCTGATGATTATGATTACTTAATTGGTAGATCTATGTCATATGATCGTACCTATATTTACGTCTTATAAAATAACATTCCATTATTTCAGACACATTCTTATTATTAAAGTAAGGGCATATCACAGAAAGTATAGTTAAATTAAAATACACACAAGTAGCAAGTAAAAACTTACAAGACGCAAAGTGTTAAAAAAAATCATGAGTTGCCAGAGCATAATGCTGCTGAGCCATTATTTCTTATTACCGTCCATGTGGACGGCTATCCAAATGTTGCAAGATTGTACACACTGTTACCCGATCGATTCAGCCTTCTCCAGAAAGACGGTACTTGGATGATGGTAGAGCAGTTCGGAACACACGCCTCTAAGAGCAACCTATAAGAGTCCAGTAAGCGTTACTGTGTTGAACTCACATCATCATCAACCTATACTAGTCCACAGTTGGACATAGGCCTCCCCTTATGAGGGACATAGCGCCCCGTCTTCAACTTGTCGCATTCAGTATCTGCCTGCAGTCTTTAACAAATCGTCATCCCACCTGGCCAGAAAATACCATCAATACCATAAGAGGTACCTCTTATGGTATTGATGGCATTTTCTGGTAAAGCCAGTCCATTGCACGTTTACATACCCTAACAATATGCAGGGAAGAAAGTGTTTTTAACGTCCGCACTGCAGTTCAGGGAAGAAAAGGCGCGTGAGCAATATGTTGAGTTCCAATGAGTATGTGTTCCAAAACACTTGTGTTTTACCATACATTAGCATGAATATATTTGCCAGTTCAGCCAAAAGGTACGAGCGCAGACCTTGAAGTTGGCAATAATGAATATCCTTATTATTTCAGGAGGCAAGATGAGCTCGATAGTGAACGCAGCTGTTAATGCCCTCTCTGAGTCTGGCATTGCCCTTGCTTCTGGTACACAGGTAGAACAACCATAGATGGTACAGAATAAGTACTCATTTAAAGTTACCAAATTGCCAAGGGCGTTGATTTCTTTTACAGCTAGCATCTACTCGCAGCTTCACATTATTTCTCGCAGTTGTATATATATTGTCTATGATATTTTTAAAAGAATTAGTAAGTATATGTTAATTCAGGTCTAGAACCACAAAATATGCAAAATTTCAGCCCGACACGTTAAGAAATTTTTGCGTGAAATGTCGAAACTTAGTAAGTGCTTACTATTATTATGTCTCCGCAGGCATCAAAGTGTTGACAAATACTACGCAATACTACTATATACTTACTCGCTTTCCATCAGGCGTTCTTAAGGCAGTTAAATCAATTCACACCTTATCTTCCAGGCGGCATGGTTCATCCCAATGCTGGTGGCTGCCATAGCGTACTATCGATTTGACCAGATGGATCCCGAAGTACGACCGGGCCTACGGACGATTTTTTTAGATGATGATGCAGTTCTACAGAGGGATCATGATTTCGTCATAGTGGGAGGCGGCTCAGCTGGTTAGTGAGTATATCGACACCTAAAATTACTATTTTATTTAGTAATTAGCGGCTTGTCCTGGGTCGCATGGGTAGACATATTTTTTTCAAACATTTTGTCATAATTTTGAACGTGTAGTAAGGCCACACCGAGCACGGGTTTATTTTTCTATTATTTCGTTTAGATTGACACTAGCTGCACCCCGCGGCTTCACCCGCGTGTAAATTTATTTGTGAAAAGGAGAACATTAAGGGTGCCAAAGACTGAGAATAAGACGTTTGATTCTGTGATGGGGAAGCCACGTTTTGGATTGCGAAATCATTTTCAGGTTTTTGCATTTTCGCCGGCGGCGGCGCAGGGAGCAAACGCGAGCTCTGTTAATTATGTCCCTTGAAGCAACTGGAAACTACTATTTCACTAGTAGTACCTAGTAGCTTAACAATAGCGTGAATAAATACTGTTTTTTTTGTTTGGATTATTTTTTTGTTCTGTAAATTCCAGGAGCGGTTGTTGCAAACCGTCTGTCAGAAATTAGCAAATGGAGTATACTGTTACTGGAGGCAGGTGGCGACGAAACTCAAGTAACGGACATCCCTCTGCTAGCCGGGTATCTGCAACTCTCCAAATTCGACTGGAAGTACAAGACTGAGCCGCAAGGAACCAGCTGTTTGGGTAAAAACTTGATAGAAAATACAAGGATCTGACTTTTTTTAAATATTTTTTTTAATTATGTTACTACTATACTTGTCCTGCTTTTGAATCTTATAGAACTACAAATATTAAATGAAATTCGCATATTAATTACCATCGAAATATGATTATAAAAACTCAATAACGTCAAATCCCATTTTTCCCTTTTTTGAAGGTTTAAAAAAATTAAAATTGCTGAAACGTGTATTTTGATTCACGATTTTATACATAACTACTGAAAATTGAAAAGGTCTTAAACATCTTACATTAATAGTTATAATACAGAGCCGAATCGCGAAATTCAATGTTTAAAAACCCGTTTTACCCTATAAATCTTGTGATGTGATCCAGAATTAAATCCTGAATCGCGTTTAATAAATTTTAAATTATCTTTCTAGTATTTTCTGCCACTACTGGTTAAATAGTTACAAAACCACCAAAAATCTTTGATTGCCCTTTTCACACCCTTAGTTTCGAATTTCGAAATATCTCGTCTTGTGTAAAGATTTTAATTAGTACATAGTTTAATTACTACTTTAAGTATGTGCTTTTTTGTTAAATAAAGTACTAAATTATGCAAACCACTAATTCAATTTTCTTATTTAACAGCCATGGAAGGCGGTCGCTGCAACTGGCCCCGGGGTAAAGTCCTTGGCGGAAGCTCAGTCCTGAACTACATGCTCTATGTTAGAGGAAACAAAAGGGACTACGACTCATGGGAAGCTCTCGGGAACAAAGGATGGAGCTACAATGATGTGCTGCATTACTTTAAGAAATCTGAAGATAATCAGAACCCGACTTATGCTAAGACGGCATATCATGGCACCGGAGGCTATTTGACTGTAGGAGAAGCTCCATTCCACACGCCTTTGCTGTCGTCGTTTATGGAAGGAGGGCTAGAGTTGGGATACATGAACAGAGATATCAATGGGCAGTATCAATCAGGGTTCACGGTAGCCCAAGGCACGCAACGAAGAGGCAGTCGCTGTTCTACTTCTAAAGCATTTCTCAGACCTGCGAAAGATAGAAAAAACTTACACATCTCTATGTATTCACAAGTTACTAAAATCCTCATTGATCCACAGACCAAAACAGCTTTTGGGGTTGAGTTTGTGAAAAATAACAAGATTTATCGAGTGAAAGCTCGAAAAGAAGTTATTCTCTCCGCGGGTGCGATCAGTTCGCCGCAATTACTGATGTTATCTGGTATAGGCCCTAGCGAAGAGCTGGCGAAGCATCGTATACCATTGATACAGAATCTAAACGTAGGAAGGAATCTTCAAGACCATATAGGGCTCGGTGGACTTGCATTTATGATCAACAAGGAGATCTCAATAGTAGAACAACGTCTTTATCAAATAAGCACCTTGATGGAGTATGCTGTCTTCGAAAGGGGTCCGTTGACAATATTGGGAGGTGTAGAAGGCATGGCTTTCTTAAACACCAAATATGTGAACGCAACTGATGATTTTCCAGATATTCAATTCCTTTTTATTTCTGGATCCACAAACTCTGATGGAGGATTGCAGTTGCGGAAAATTCATGGATTGAAAGACTCGTTCTACGATGCCGTTTTTCGGCCTATTAGTGGCAAAGATTGTTGGAGTATTATGCCGCTGTTGTTGCGACCGAGAAGCAAAGGATTCATTACACTACGGAGTACTAATCCCAATGATTACCCGTACATTTTTGCAAATTACTTGACAGATCAGTTGGACGTAAAGACAATGGTAGAAGGAGTTAAACTTTCTGTAGCGTTATCTAAGACTAAAGCATTTCAAAAACTTGGTTCTGGTTTGAATCCACACATCTTTCCTGCTTGCGTCAGTGTCCCACGGTACACGGACGCGTATTGGGAATGTATGATCAGACAATACACAGTCACCATTTACCATCCAGTGGGCACTGCCAAAATGGGCCCTTACTGGGACCAGGAGGCGGTCGTCGACAATGAACTGCGAGTATATGGAGTGAGTGGACTACGAGTAATAGATGGTAGCATAATGCCAAATCTAGTGAGTGGAAACACCAACGCTCCAATAATAATGATTGGAGAGAAGGGCAGTGATATGATCAAAGGGTTCTGGATTAAGTAAAAAACTAAATCCTAGATACTGGCTTTTAAAGAACGTACTAAGTTTTTACAACCTACCAATATCCTACTAATAAGCATGCAGGTTTGAGAATTCCTGACAATTACAAAGCCTTTTTTTAAAAGATTAGAAACCATTTTTGAATAGCAATTTTACAAAAGCGCCGTTGCAAAAGAAACACCACACCACACTCACATCGTAAATGAAATTGACAACTGACTGACTTAACTGTCATAGACAAAATACAAAATATTTTATTTATTTTACTTAATCTAATAAATTTCAGTGATATGGGACCCTCTTTTAAGTTATATAATTCCTGTACTAGAGGGTCTCGCTCTGCAGCGCGGCTATCTTAAAGAAAATTAACAATTTAATATTAAAAAAAAATCAATACTGACAATACCAAAACTAATTTAACACACAGATTAGTTTTGGCATTTTCAACAAAAAAAAAACACATTAATTTCCCGAACATCACAGAAAAAAATAATTCACTGCAATTTATACCTACAGGTTGTTAATGACTGTTAATGACAAAATAGTATTTAGAACACATTGTGACATCACACGATTTGGGCGTGAAATCTCCTATGTCATAGTGAATAACGCCCCAGGTGTAGTTTGAAAATAATTGAATTCACGATGTTATTTATGGAAGGATAAACAAATCACTATTTACGATGTCAAATAAAAAAAAATATTGGATATTTAACAAGAGTAGATAAAAAAAAATTTAATATTTGCTATTTCGATAATTTAATAATTGTTGCAATTAGTTTAAGGTACTACTATTTTACCAATATCGATTAAAATCATATGTTGCAATGCGTTTGTTTGAGATTTCGCTAACAATGATCCATTGATAATAAGTAGGTCAGATGTGCAGTTTATGTCGTAACGATTGGAATCAACGAAGGTACGCTACACCACCGTGAGTTAAAATGCTGAATGGACGGCTCTTGTGATACGGAAATGTAGAGTTATTACGTTTTGAACTGTACAAGTAGAGCAGATATTTAAAAAATCATTATTTCGGTTATACTCATTCATGGCTATGTATGTATCATTTCACTTATGTAAGGTATGATAGTTTTGTTTTATTTAATAGGCTACTCACGCAGCTATGTTTTAATGTCTCGCCGTACAAAGCGTGAGTAACGAAACTATCTTATCTTAACATATGCAGTTTAGTTTAGTAAGAATTAGAAAGTTAAATTGTCTTCTTGGTGAGCTGTCCCCTAAAAGAAGTTTAGCATTAATCGTGTCATCCACTATCATAATAGCATAAGTGCAAAATACAAAACAAAGTCTGGTTAGTTACGCCATTTATAATATAACTCAAGAGCTGGACCTACTTTAATTATATTTTACTTGATGGATTTGTCTACGTTCTGACTAGCAAATAACTAAATAATAAGATAAAAAAATCTACAGTTAAAATAAAACACATGTTCGATTTTAAACATATACTGTTACTTTTCTAAGATGTCTTAGCTCTATATTCTCAACAATAACATTGCTGACTATTCAAGGTAGTATAGGATTGTCTGCCGTACGACTGAACCTTACCGTCATTTACGAGATAACTTTTGACAAGATGTCAAGTGAAGCTAATTTAGCTATGAGAGGCCTCCTTTCGAACACCAGGATCACGTTAGGATTGTTACCAGGACTAGGGACTCTTTTAGTGCTACGTATGGCGATACATCTGTACCGACCTGATATGGAAGACATTGAGAACAGGATTAAGGTTCGTCCCGTGGGACAACTTCACAAATGTTACGACTTCATCATAATAGGAGCAGGGTCTGCTGGATCGGTCTTAGCAAATCGGTTGACGGAAAATCCTGAATGGAGTGTGTTGCTGCTGGAAGCTGGGGAAGATGAAAACGTGCTATCAGAAATCCCTGCGATGTTTCCGGCGTTACAACTGTCCTCGATTGATTGGCAATTTGTGACGGAGCCAAATGAAGGATATTGTTTGAGTATGATAAACGGGAAGTGCAAGTGGCCGAGAGGTAAAGTGCTTGGAGGATCTAGTGTGCTCAACGCTATGCTGTATATTAGAGGAAACCAGAGAGATTATGATAACTGGGAGCGAATGGGAAACATCGGTTGGGCGTACAAGGATGTGCTACAGTATTTCCTAAAGTCAGAGGATATCAGGATTCCAGAGTTACAAAATGATATCTACCATGCTACAGGAGGACCCTTGACAATCGAGAACTTTGGCTTTGAACAACCCATAACGGGAAAAATCTTAGAAGCAGCTAAGCAAATGGGGTACAATATTTTGGATGTCAATGGTGAATATCAAACAGGGTTCACTCGTTCTCAAGCAACAGTTCGTGAAGGTTTACGGTGCAGCACATCTAAAGCCTTTTTGAGACCGGCAGCAAAAAGACCAAATCTTCACGTTAGTACTAATTCATACGTACAGAAGATATTGATGGACACAAATAAGGCTGCTTATGGTGTCATGTTTATGAAGGATGGAGCAGAGCATATTGTGATATCGAGTAAGGAGGTCATTCTATCTGCGGGTGCCATTCAATCGCCACAGTTGCTAATGTTATCTGGGATCGGAGACGCAGAGCACTTGATGGAGCTTGGCATCCACCCAATAAGACATCTTCCTGGTGTCGGAGGCAACTTACAGGATCATGTGGCGATGGGTGGTCATTCATTTCTCTTCGACAATCCAAACGAAAATGGCTCAGACTACTGTTTTAATATAAAAACTGCATTGGGCATCGGTAGTTTGACTGATTTTGCAATACATAAGAAAGGATTACTATACGGCATGATGGAAGCTGAAGCAATGGCTTTTGTGAATAGCAAATACCAAGATCCAGGTGACGATTACCCAGACATTCAGTTATTTATAGCTTCAACAGCTGATAACATGGACGGTGGCTTATTTGGAAAAAGAGCTAATGGGTTAACGGACGAAACCTATGCTGAATTGTACGAAGAGATCTTGTACGAATCGTCATTTTCCATAGTGCCATTACTTTTACGCCCAAGAAGTAGAGGTTACATAAAATTACGCGACTGGAACCCTATGACTCCTCCTATAATTGTTCCTAATTACTTTTCGGATCCTGAAGATTTAAAAATTCTGGTGAGTTACTCATACTTTTACAGTAGAGACTTCGGAATATGTTGAAGTTAATGTTTAACAAGCCTTTAAATATTGCATTTTTATTTTTCAGATTGAAGGTGCTCGCATAGTAAATGAACTAACGAAACAAGAAGCCCTAAAACAACTCAATACTAGACCCAACCCTCGCCGGAACCCCGGTTGCGCAGAACATGAGCTGATGTCCGATGAGCATCTCATGTGTCAGGCAAGGCACCACACTCTGACCATTTACCATCCTGTTGGAACATGTGCGATGGGCCCGGCAGATAACCCTGCTGCGGTCGTCGATCCTAGATTGAGAGTGAGTATTTCTTTTCTTTGTGGTTTAACATAGCTCTGTATTAAAATAACTAGCTTCTTCCCTTGGATTCGCATTTGTTTTTGTATCAAGATAAAAGCAGTTTTAAGATGAAATTAGAACAGATAATTTTTTACTTGTAGCATTACATTGAAAATAATACTAAAATTAATAAATATTAATTTAAGTCTCTCCCATTGACACTTTTCTAATTTAATGAAGATCCAAGAAAACAGACTTACATACAGAGTATTTTAGTATGGATATTAAACGAAATAATATTTATTTTTCAGGTACACGGCATTCAGAATCTTAGAGTCATAGATGCGAGTATAATGCCAACAATTGTGAGTGGTAATACTAACGCTGCTACTATCATGATTGCCGAGAAAGCTGCTGATATGATTAAAGAAGATTGGCCGAACCCAGCAGCTACCTGTCCTGCGCAATATGAAAGCCAAGAAAAGAACCCCGAAGGTGAAACCCAAAAAGAACATTCAAAGCCCGATTTTTTTAATGAGACTGCTAACTTATTTACCTACTTCGCTGAAGAAAGCGTTCTAGGCTCTAGTAATATTGTCACACAGCCTAAAACTAAAGAGAGTAAGAAAACGTCACTTATCCCAAAAGAGCATGAAGCACGAGCAAAAGGAATCACACCTGAACACGATTCGTACAGTGACTCTAACCGAGCAGTCTATGAATTCGATACAAACGTCCAAAACTACAATTCCGATCCGTCAATGGTAAACTACGCAAACTATGCGAATACAGCGCCGTATTGGTATCCAAATATAGAGCGCGGTCAATTGGTTCCATTACAGCCAGCATCGATAGCAGCAAACTACCCATTTTATGGTCAGAATAATTTGAAGCCGAACTACTGGAAAAGACCTTACAAGAACCGGCCGGCCAACCATAATTATTACCCTAATTCTTACGAGTACAACGATAAAGGCCCCGTATATTACGAGACGCAAGAAATAATCAAACCGAAAGCAGAGAAGACTTGTAAAGTTTGGCTGTACTATGACGGTGTAAAGTATGACGTTGTGGTTTGATTTTACTTATTTATTTAAATAAATTATTTTATACGTTTACAACCTATTGTTTGTTTACCTCATTTCTTAACATGGACATAGGTTATCTTATGAATAGTTTGGTTTAAGAAACACGTGCCACCGCGCAAATATAATGTACTTTATAGACAAAAACTCTGATTTAGCAAAGTAATATAACAACTAACTTCACTCTTGCCTACATTTACTGTATTTTAGGCACCTAAAAGATCATCAATTCCTGTTTAAGATGGTAAACTTGATAGACGTAAATAGCACAAAGCATTTAAGTAATATGTAACCGTAACCTTAGACCCCTTAGCATAACAAAGACAACTTACTTGAATAGTAACTTGATCTGTAGTAAATAAAATGGAGTGTCTGTTTGTAATGTCATACATAGTAAAAGATTTTTACATGCATATTATGAAAGTTTAAAAAACACAAACGAATAGAATGGTATATTGTTAAAAGTATTAAAATTTATACCATTCCATTCGTTTGTCTGTATTAACTTATCTTCGAAATGGCTTGACCGATTTTGGTGGGAGTTTCACTGGCCGATAGTTGATGTTATAGTATAGAGGGTTTTTTACAATTAGGAATTTACGCATAAACGAGTAGATGCAATTTGTTTTTCTTGTAAACTAGATGCGACTTCGCCCGCGATACAGAGTTTTTTCCTACTTCAGAAATTTATTGCACACCCCCTAAGGGTTATTGTGTAAAAATAAAAATCGTGTTTAATTATTCACTCCATAGTTTAATCATACCGAGTTTTGAGTGAATCGAACCAAGGAATAATTATTTTCCATACAAACTTTACCACCCCATTTAACCCTTCAGAGTTATTTTTTTCAAAATTTTACTACCCTATATGTTATTCCTTGTCGTAATCTATTTACATACCAAATATCATTTAATAACATTAGTAGCTACTGAGATTACCTATAACAAACATTCAAACAGACTTTCCCATTTATTATAATAGTAAGATAAGATACTACGCGGGCGAAGCTGCAGGCAAATTTAGTTAGGGTGATCTTGCTCTTAGGGTGATCTTGTTATGAAGTTATTCAGTTCTCGAAGGTAGCAATGGTTGTTGCTTAGCACAAGAGTTAATGTTTTGTGTTTGTCTGAAATATATATTCTTTATTAGAGAACAACGTATAAATGCATTACGAGGTTAGTTTTATCGCGTTTGTGATTGCTATTAAATTTATGAAGGCGCATTTATTAATTGCGTTCGATCATCTTTAGTAACAAAGTTATATATTTTTAGTGAACGGAACTACCAAGTCATAAGAAGTAAAAATGGAAACATTGGGAGAATCAATAGCATCCACGTGTCCTGCTGCTTTTTCCGGCACTAGTGGAGCTCTTTTCATAAATGCAGTTACTTCTGTTATTGCAGCGCATTGTGGCATAGTAGATAACCAACAATGGCCAAAAGATAATAGCGAGGACATTGTTCGGAATTTAGACGGTATTTGAAAATTTAACTCACTTTAATTACCTATATGTATGATATGGATGTTTTCAATAAACTATGTTTTCCCAAAGTGTAGGCGAAAGATCCCCTAAACTTTTTTATGATTCACTTTGATTGAAATTGATTATTTCAGAAGCAATAACCTACGATTTTATAGTAGTCGGAGCAGGTACAGCAGGATCGATAGTCGCAAGTGGTTTGGCAGACAAGTTTCCTTCTCAATCTGTGCTTTTAATAGAAAGTGGAGAAGATCCCGGACTTGACAGCGAGGTAAGAGGGGCAAATATCTGTTGTTGTTTTTAGTTTTATTCAAGTCAATAGGTATTTAATCGTTAAACTAGTTGGTACAGTTTTTATAAGACGAGTTCTCTGGGTGTAAAACAGAAGTAAGTCTTTTTTAGGGTTCCGAACTCAGAGGGTAAAAACGGAACCCAATTAGGTACTAAGATTTCGCTGTCTGTCCGTCTATTTGTCACCAGGCTGTATCTCAAAAACCGCGATAGCTAGACAGTTGAACAACAAATTTTTTTAGCGTTTTTATAGATACGGAACCCTTCGTGCGCGAGTCCAACTCGCACTTGGCCGGTTTTATTTATTATTATTTTTATATCATGGAATATTTTGTAATAGTATATTTTGTGCCATTTCAAATTTATTTGGATATACCAATTTCATTCCATTCATTTCGTAAACGTCAAAATTTCATTTGAATTGTTTCAGGTTCCCGGTTTAATGTTCCTGAATTATAATGGAAATAACGACTGGAATTACAAAACACAACCTGATGGGAGAAGCTGCTTGGGTTTCAAAAATAATAGCTGCATTTGGAGCAAAGGTCGAGCTATGGGAGGGTCAGGTTCCATAAACGCTATGCTCTATATCAGAGGTCACCCTTCTGACTACGACAATCGGAATCAGAATGGAGTGACAGGTTGGAGCTATGAAGAATTGAAACCTTACTTCGAGAAAATTGAAGATAAACTACGTGTAAATGAATGTAAGGTACACAATCACACCTGGGACGAAATTATCGGGAAAGCATGGAATCAGTTAGGGTTTGAGTCGAATAATTATGATAACGAAGCTCGAATTGGCACAAAAAAGGCCAAACTATTGACTAAGAATGGCAAGAGATTAAATGTTGCTAAAATATACTTAAGAGGGCAAAGCAATTTGCATATTATGAAGAACGCCATAGTAAAGAAAGTGTATATAGATGAAATCTCTAAAACTGCAAAAAGTGTAGAAATCCACCACGTAAGTGATATCAGCAAGAATATAAGTGTTGAGAAAGATGTTATTCTGTCAGCTGGTTCGATTGGAACACCTCAGATACTTATGAATTCTGGAATAGGCTTGGCAGCAGGTTTAGAATCTATTGGCATTAAATGTTTGGCAAACCTTTCAGTGGGGCAAAATTTACAAGACCACGTATTACTGCCGATATATCTTAAAACAAATTTGCACACAAGCCTTACCCAGCAAGAGCTTGTTACATTTTTAATCCAGTACATGTTGACACGCACGGGGCCTTTTTCAAACATAGGTATTATAGATTTTATGGGGTTTTTAAGTACCCATAATTCAAGCAATTTTCCTGACTTACAATTTCATCACGCGTTCTTTACTAAAAATGATATTTTTATCACACCATTCCTTCAAGGAGTAGGATATAGAGAAGACATTATTAAGGAAATTCTTGAATTAAATAGGAAAACTGGTTTGCTAGGCATCTATCCGACTCTGATTCACCCTCAATCTAGAGGGGAGGTTTTATTACACGACACCAAAACTAAACCTATAATAAATGCCAATTATTTTACAGATCGAAGAGACTTAGATACATTAATACAAGCAGTAGAATTTGTAGTTCGGTTAACTGATACTGATAGTTTTAAATCTTTGGGTATCGAAATGGCAGTTTTAAATTTACCAGCATGCTCAAATGACATAGGAAAGGTTGAATATTGGGAATGCTACATAAGACACATGGCAACAACGATATACCACCCTGTTGGAACAGCCAAGATGAGTCGAAGCCCAGACCAAGGTGTTGTGAGTGAAAACTTACTCGTTCACGGATTTCGTAATCTACGAGTTGTGGATGCCAGTGTCATGCCTACTATTCCGAGTAGCAACACGATGTCACCAACCATGGTGATAGGTGAAAAGGCAGTCGATATTATCGCTAAACATTACAAAGATAGAGATGAACTGTAATTTAAACTTTTAGATTTAGAAGTATCTCGTAATGCTATAAATATTATGTTCAGATACTGAAATAAAACAAGGATAATTTGAAATTAAGTGACCCAAAAGCATACTAATAGATAAAATATTTAAATATCTTCAAATCCAAGATTAACGAAATAAATTACCTATACACACGCCAAATTGAAAGTAGCAACTAGAAGAGTTACATCAGACAAGAGAGGCCTTGGAGTCGCTCCGATGATCTCTCACATTATGAAATTTTACTATCTTTACTGCAGATTTCTTTACTGAAATATTTAAGTATGGCTATCAACGTTTTAACGTTTTGTTCATTGTAAGAACGTTACATAAAACTATTAGAATCTAATACTTTTTTTAAATCCTCTATTTGAATCTGATGAAAATAAGCTTTCTCAACTATAAGTTATTTTGACCTTTATTACGTAAATGAAAATGTGTTGGTTTAACTTAACCAAGTAGATAGATAAGAAAAAGTACGGTACAAGTGCCACAAAGTCGCACGTAGTTGAGTTCGAGTTTCGAGTCAAGGGTGCTGACTCTTACATCACACGTAGGCAACTTATGTTTCGTCTGGTTTGCGAAATTCCGTGGAAGTTTTACGAGTGCCAATCAATTTTGGGACAAGACAATAACTACCTAGGAAATATATTTGACATTTGTTTTTGTAATCTCTTAGCATTCTTTAAGTAAATTGGAAGGATGGAGAGTATTGTCTTATTCAAGATCTCGCAGTGAAAGAAGTGCGTTGTGGACAATTTGCCTGTTTGTTTTGTAAGTAGAGTACCCACCATCATAATTAAATTTTATGATATACTAGCTGGTGCCCGCGACTTCGTCTGCGCATGATTAGTATTTATAGTACTCGCGACTTTACTTGCGTAATTCCCTTTCCCGTGGGATTTTCGGGATAAAATAAAGCCCATTTTTTAATCTCTGTGCCAAATTTCATCCAGATCCGTTCAGCAGTTTTTGCGTGAAAGAGTAACAAACATCCATCCATCTATCAATCTATTCATCCATCTATCCATTCATACTTACAAACTTTCGCGATTATCAGTTCAATTCAGTTTGGTTCCCCTGGGCTATAAGGGTTTTCAAAAATTTCTCACAGCATCACTGAACGACGCGTGTATTTCACGCGTCGTTCAGATGCTGTGAGAAATTTTTGAAAACCCGTATAGCCCAGGGGAACCAAACTGAATTCCGGGATAAAATATATCCCATGTCCAATCGTCCCGAGTTCCATTCGAATTCATTCAATTCCGTCGTGATGCGCGGTTAAAGAATTTTTCTTTCACCCTCTCTCCCAGGGGAACCTTACCGAATTCCGGGATAAAAAGTATCCCATGTCCTTCCTTGTAGTATATGAACTCAAATCGTCCCGAGTTTCATTCCAACTCATTCAGCAGTTTCGGCGTGATGCGCGGTAAAGGAATTTTACTTTCATACCCTCTCCCATGAGAACCTTACTGAATTCCGGGATAAAAAGTATCCTATGTCCTTCCTCGTAGTATGACCTATAATCATGCCGAGTTTCATTTAAATCCATCAAGTAGTTTCGGCGTGATGCGCGTTTACGATACAGACAGACAGACAGACAGACAGACAGACAGACAGACAGACAGACAGACATGAATGAAAAAAAATACAGTTTTGGCTTCAGTATCGATAATAGAGTGCCCTCCAAAAAATTTTTTCAAAATATCTTCAATGTACAGAATTGGACCTGTTACAGTTTTATTATAAGTATAGATATCCCACAAACAAAAAACGAGGTGAAATATAAACATGTTTGTTACTTGAAATCTCCCTTACAACTGATGAAACTAAGCTATTATATGAATAAAATTATAAAAGATAGAAGAAGGGTTAATAATGCGTGCGAAGTTGCAGAAATCTTTTGTTTCAATTTTGTTGCATGTTTCTATTACTAGATTTTAATTATTACTTTTTGTTCCGAGTGTTCTGGGTGTTTCTATCTAAAATAAAATATGTGATGTGTTGTATTTAAGTAATCTGTTATCTAGTACCCATACGCAAGCTCTACTTAGCCAGGAACTAGATGATGCCGTGTGAATTAGCCAGCATTCATTTATTATTTTATGATACGTATTTCCCGTATGGCCCGTTTCTTAGGGAGATATGCGTAGGGTCGAAACCAACAGCACAGAGCTTCTGTATGAGAGTTAATCGAGATATATAAAAAGCGGGTATCATCCTGGTACACATTATTATTATTTTGACAGTGTAAATATCTTGTAACATCTTTCTCAATATTCGAAAGATTAAATCTATCAAGAAGCGTCGGTATCGGTCAGTTTTGCAACAATTTTGGCGTACGTGAGCTCAGCCTCTAACGTCATTCTGAAAGGTAAACGATCAACTGCCGCAGAAGTATTTACGAAACCACATAACCAAGGAAAGATGTGCTTCAAAGAATACGCCGATAGCATAAATTCAAAAGGATATGATATGTGTGTTTTGCCGACTGATAGATGAAAAAAATAAAGGTCATCGATAAACATCACCAAATATTTGTAAATCAAAATGAATACAGTACATACGTATCATTTATATATATTTTGGCGTGCAACAAATATGAATATAGTTATTTAAAATCTAGGTCTAAGCAATTAGATAGACAAGGCCTTGTCAATATCGAAATGTTTGCCTTGAGTTGTTGAATTAAGTACTATCGTTCTTGATAAGGAGCACGGCCTTACTAGAATCCTGTCGGAAACTACCTGGATAATAGCAGAATGGTGGTAATATGCGTTCCTGCCTTTGAAATGATCCAGTGGTCGGTTAGAATAGAACAATACCGGCCAAAGGTTATTGTGGGAAGGGATTAAATACAGTCAAAATTAAAAATTTTACATTTAGGTTCCCCGTAATAAAATAAAAAAAACACGTGTTTTCAGAAAACTTGTTGAACTACTTTTTCAACTTTTATTCAAAAACTACAGTATGGTATAAAGGTCTTTAAAATGCTGACTGAATGAAGTCGCGGGTTACCGAGACAAATATAAATGAATGATTAGTACCTACTTAGATAAAGTGTATAATTTGATTTTTCGTGGCGTGTCCAAGAGATCTGTAAGGTTTAAACAAATAAAGCAAGTTAAATTTTGTGAGAAAGACTATAATATTGTATAGTCATGCACTTTTCTTCAATTTCTTTTATTATTCTTGTTTTTCTTTTTTTTGGGTAAATAAATAAGTTTATTATTATTTCACTTTGTTTATTTTAACTCTCGTTATAAAATATATTTTAAATGTTAAGAAAATAGAATACCATTATAAAATTATTATACAGTAAAACAAAATCAAACCGGTGGATCACCTGGGTGCGAAGCTAGGCTCAATTATTATTTCCACTGAAACTACAAGAACCCTATAGACCTAATTTTGTACGTAGTCTATAAAAACGGATATAGATTTCTTTATAGACTACGTACAAAGTTAAGTATTGTGTCAGGAATCCTACTTAGAGGTAAGTCAAGGTCAAAGTCACAAATTAGGCACCAAAAGTTCACAGCGTGACCGTCCTGTCCCAAATCACCGGTAGCCCATTAACATTGACCGTTCACCGCCGTTGTGCAACCCCTACATTCGCGAGCAAGCCAGTGTCTCCTCGGCCAGCTGAGAACGCGCCTGTGAAGCCAGTGAGAAGTTTTGTGAAGTGCTGTGTGAACGTGATTAGTTCCAGGTAGTCATTTTGTTTGGAATTTTAGTGCTTTATATAGAAGGTATTGTGTAGATATAATGGCTCTAGTTAAGAAAGATAGGGACTGATCTGACGGTAGCTTGATGTAGCGCGGCGGGCGAAGGTCTACCTGCGATGCTGGTTCGCTTCCCACCTTGATTAAGTTTGTACGATCTGCTAATATTTGCCGGGGTTCTGGGTATACAAAGTTAAAATATCTATCTATATAATGTATTGAGTATATCGACCATCTATAGTATCCATAACATAAGCTCTTATCTTACTCTTACCTTGGGGCTAGAAGGCAGATGATGCTGTGTGGATTGTCCAGCATTCTTTTTTTTTGATGGAATAAAAAAATGTGCTACTTACAAATCAAGGGCAAATTACAAAACTGAATGGCAGACGTAAGCATCGATCGTTTTCCTAATAGAACGTGTTCCTAAATTGGTAATTTTGGTGAAAGTCCCATTAACACGGAAGGATAGTCATTGCAAAACAAAGTTCACAGAGCGAGAACCTATAAGCTCTAAACAGTTCATAGATTCTACTCTTCGCAGCGCGGAAGTTTCCTAATGAGCTTTCTCCTGACCAGTAATATATACATACATACAAGAATACTTACAAGATAGCTTACGTTTTTAACATGATTGACCGCCCCAGAGGGTACCTTTTATATGCAAATAAATAATGCTAGACAATCCACACAGCATCATTTAGCCCCAAGCTAAGCAGAGCTCGTGCTGTGGGTACTAGATAACTAAAATATGTAAACAATAAATTACAAAAAAGTTTCTGGTCGACCGCTTCATTGTTAGGTACTTATCCAACTTTACCTACATTAACTGTGTCCAATATACTGAGACTGACTTATTCTTATAAAAAGAACACAAGCTTTTACATTGGTTCTACCTAGATCAAGCTTTGTGAAATATCATTATATTTATTTCACAAGACTAAAACAGTTTTTGACACTATGTATACTATTGTAATCAAATCACTTGAATATAATATGTCTTGGTGAATCACCCACATTTGCAAAGTCAAACTAATGACATAACATAACTCAGTAAGTAAACCGTGAGTTCAAGCGTTGATGAGGATTGTTCTCAATACTATGGTTTACTTTCATGGAGAGTACATTCAGACCAAGTACTCATGAATCACATGTTCCTATACATTTGAGTATCTTTGTCGTAAGATGAAAATAAGCACATCGAAATGATTCAGAAAATTACCCCCATTTTTACTAACTAGATCATCCTTACTTCCTTTCTCTTCAAAGTTTATGGAAAATTTACACTCATAAATAACTATTACACTAAGTTTCATGAGGCAAATGTGAATCATATGAAATGAACCAAGAATTAATTGTCGAGTCCATCTGTATTCAACTATTACGGCATCCTAAGAAATTCTTACGGAACTATCCTTGGAGACACAAAAAACGATAGAGCGCGAATAAGCACACAGCATGAACTGAGCATAACTTCCAAAGCCCTCATTTTAGATTAATTATAAAACTCAGTTCACCATCCAATTCAAAATCAAAATCAATTTAGGATCTATCCTTGGTATTACCGCATTAAAACTTTTTGGCAACTTTTTACGATGTACGTCGTCTTGTACGTCCCCGTGGTAATATGTTCAACTACGTTTAACGTTCACAGCTGAGGCCACAGACATTCTTTCCTTGAAACCCTAAGCAGGTATACCCCGAGGTCAATGCATGGTTGTCGCAAGCGAATTTAATATGCTTTCGCAACTTCTTTCCATATGAGTAACAGAAGCATTTTGCTAAGAATTAACAATACAAGACCTTAAGATAACACTTTAAACTTCAAAATCAAAGCTTACAAATTCAAATTATTTATTCATATAACTAGGGATCTGCTTCGGCTTCGCAAGTGTGTATTATAGGTTCATACATTCCTCTTGAATCACTTTATCTATTAAAAAGACTGCATCAAAATCTGTTGCGTTGTTTAAGGATTGAGCATAACTACATAGGGACAGACAGACAGATAGCGGGAAGCGACTTTATTTTACTATGATATCGGAGACGTTTTATACTATGTAGTGATAGTGATGGTAAATTACACAGATAGTTATATTAATACCTACATATATTGATCCTCATATCTCGCCACTGGCATATATGTATGCCAATGTATCCTAAATATAATGTGCTATGTATATAATGTGAATCCAATTGTTCACAGAAGCTATTCCAGAAAAAGGCGTAAAGTTTGAGTCTTATAGATAAAAATACTTTAATTCCTTACTAGCTCTTAACAAATAAATCTCATGCCGTCGAGCCTATGTATGAAGGTCAAAGTTCAGTGAATGCTTATCTGCTGGTTGCATCTCAACTTAACAACAAATAAGCTTCTTCGGGTATTCAAATTAAAAGCATAATACAAATTTTAGGTTTAGATACCCTAAAAAAGGTGTCATATGTTGTTGTGTGTGGATCTAGTCAAACTATTCAATTTAAAAACATATAAAAATTGTACAATTTTCAAAATGATTCTGTAAAAACACAGAAGAAATGCGTTTGAGTTTTTTACTTGATAGTGGTGTCATAACTTGTGGCAGGAGATTGCTACAGCGACCTTGGTAGCTAACTATTGCATCAAATATCTGTTATTCTTCGATTCAACCAACATAACAGGGTAGTTATTGGTTTATGGGTTTTGTCACAACTCGGAAACTAACAACCTAACAAGGTAAAGGTTACTTGTTCACTACTTCACCTTAAAAAAGATTGAACAAATAAATCAAAGTGATGATCACTTTATTTCTTACTTTTACTTATGATATTTTCTGGCGTGTCCAAGAGTCTTGTGACGACCGATGTGACGACCGATGTGGCGCGGTGGGCGAAGGTCCGCCTGCGACGCAGGAGGTTGCGGGTTCGATTCCCGCCTCGGAACAAATTTGTGTACGATCTGCAGAAATTTGTTCCGATGGTCGGGGTGTTTAATATGTATAATAAAAAAAATATATCTATCTATGTATATAATGTATTAAATATTAGGTCCTTACATATGAAATTGGCGTTTTGTATGGGAGGAACAAAAAGTCGAATATTTTTTAATACAATATATTTAATTAATCAAAGTATGAACCATTATTTTCTATGCACTTTTGCCATCTTATAGGTAGTTCATTGATCCCTTTACTAAAAAAACCAGTCGGACGGGAATCAATAAAATCTTTGAAGGCGATTTGGACTGCCCCATCGGAGTTGAATTTTTTCCCTTGCAAGAAGTTATCCAAATTTCGAAAAAAATGGTAATCTGTTGGAGCAAGGTCCGGGGAGTACGGAGGATGTCTTAGACTTTCCAATTGAAGCTCTTCTAATTTAGTAGCCGCCTGTTGCGCAGTGTGAGGTCTAGCGTTGTCGTGAAGCAGCAGTGGCGTGGAGCGATTGACCAGCCTAAGTTGTTTAAATAGTGAATTAAAACAGTTTTATCACTAACACCGCAGCCTGCAGCTAACTCGGACGTGGTTTGCAATGGATCCGCTTCCACAATAGCCTTCAACTCTTCATTATCAACTTGAGTCTCAGGCCGTCCACGGGGCTTGTTCTGCAAGTCGAAATTTCCAGAACGAAAACGTTGGAACCAAAAACGAACTGTGTTTTCTTTTGCAACACGACCGCCATACACATCATTCACCCTTCGAGTTGTTTCCGCAGCACTAGTGCCACGGCGGAACTCGTACTCGTAAATAATGCGATATTTTAAGTATTCCATTTTGTAAAATGAGTGACGCAAACAGAAAAAAACAGAAGAAAAAAAACAAATGAATGACGATCATCGAAGCACAAATACATGAGTCTATAGCTGTACAAATTTGAATTTGGAATTCCTTACCAAAGAGGAGAAATTTGTGATTAAAGTGGCCAGTACGAAAAACGCCAATTTCATATGTAAGGACCTAATATATCAGTTATCTAGTACCCATAACACAAGCTTTGAGTAGCTTACTTTGGGGCTAGATGATGCTGTGTGGATTTTCCAGCATTATTTATTTATTTATTTGTAAAGTCTAAAGGAAATAAAGCTCTTTTACTTTTGACTTTCTGACATGAAACTTTACAAACAAACTATTGTTGAAACTTTACAATGGTGAATCGATTAACGAAAATACATTCGCATCGCATGCGCAGCGCAAGCTTAGATCATTAGTTCAGATTTCAACTTTATAACGTATACTTTCGACAGTAAGAGAGCGATAATTGACTAGTTATTTACAAACCATATTTATATTACCCAGTCACTAAAACCTTGGGCCCATTATTTCAACACAGCTCGGACAAGTTCTCCTAAAATGCGACACCGGAGCGTCAGTCGCCTTCTTTTCAGACGTTTCCAAGTACAAATATGCACTAGGCCGGAAAGTGATACTAAAAAGGCCACTTCCGCGGAACGAACGTAGATAGGCAGTATTTCGCCACAAGTGAGTAGCAAACATGGACTTTGATCGTTTGATCTATCCACCTACTATCTAGCTCAATTGGAAGTATCTAAGCAATTGGATTTAGGCGCAGACCGTATCAAATCATTTCACTGGAAAACTGCCATGTCCTTTAGTAAACTAAGTGACTCTTAAGACCGTTGCATAGAGACATCAAAATTGTAGACAATGTGTCCATTACCACTAAAGACGGGTAATAAGGCTATTAAGGATGTTTGTTCATGTAAATACGTGATTGCACTCATGCGTAGGAAACGGTGGCGGTTGGCGGCTACGATCGAAATGAGACAGCTATGCTTGTCTCATGAACACGTTTTAACTATGGGAATTTATCTAGATTCCCATAGTCAAACGCATTAATTAGGTATGTGGGAATATATACGTGTTAGGAATTAACGAACGAGGGTGTCTGTTATTCAATGTTTCAAGTAGAATGTATCAAGGGTCGCAGGGATATGACAATACCATTTTTATTTTACGATGCATTACATAAATTAAATAGTGTTCCGTACCAAAAAGGAAAAAGAAATCCTTTAAAGATAACTTCGTTGTACGTCGTCTCTCAGTCAGTCTGAATCGGTCAAGATCTTCTTTTCAGGAACACGTGGAGCTATTTTACATAACATCAAAAACTCAAATTTGCAACTCAAGAGAACTGTGACGTCTATCTTTTTATTTCTCTACTACATAACTCAACGCAATCAAAAGTACCAGACGGTTATGCCCGCATATTGTGACTTTGTGACATTTCCAAGTGAATCACATGCACACAAAACCATAGGTTTTGGTTGTAGGGTACTTTTCACCTGAAAGTAAGCAAGAAGCAAGGCATACCACAAGTAAAGGAAAAAACTACGTAAACCGCAAAGTTACATTACGAAAAAATCCACAATGTGTCAATAATTTTGCTAAACTATGCTTTGCCCGCGGCGGGCGATTCGCACTTGGTATTTTTAAATCATAATGTAGGAAATTTTAATTATAATAGTATAATAATTGGATATGTACATATTTTAATGGGGGCAATTAAATGTTTATAATGATATGATGAAATTCTAACGATAAGTATTTTCATAAGATTAGGAATGCTATTGTGTTGGGTACGCAAGTAATAATAGCTGTACATTTTATAAAAAAACAAAAATAAATTTGTAGTAGAAAAGAATACTTTCAAAACGAGTTTGCTTCACTTTAGTTAGTTTAGTTGCACTTTTTTTTTTAATATAAGACTTGTCCACTCGCTTACCAAAAATGTTATTGTGCAATTTTATTGAATACTCTGCAATAATATTTAAACCATCGCCAATGCAATTAGCAATTAATGAAGGAAAGCTATTTTGCAATAGTTTTTACTTGTTGTTTCAAAATGCCCATAGAAGATACAGTCATTTAGGTCGAACAACAGACAAATAACAGATCGTATCATGAGTTTCACTATAGGAACTCGTTAAATAATCCAGATACAAGATAAATGTCTTTCCAGGCAAGCTCATAGTATTACATAGACGGTAACATACTGACGGTAAAGTTGATGTAGCACAAGTCTACATTTTTGTCAAAGCAATTGAAAACTAAAGCTTTTAGTAGTAGTAAATGTTTTTAGTAGCATAGGTAAAGTACCTACCTGTTGATTTACATCATCTTTGAGATACAATTTAGTTTGTTGATAATTCCGGTATTCTGTTTTGTTTTGTTTTCATTTAGACTTAAAAATAATACATACACACCAATAGATGTTTCCACCATTAAAATAAAACGTCGATAGTATTGGGCTCCATTCATTCCAACATCTGGTAAAAACTTGATCTGAACTAGCGTTTGATTGATAACAATTAAAAGTATATTCAAAGTGCAAACCAACTGCTCCAATTCACACGATGTATATGGATATCGACATGATATTGTTGGCTTGAAAAAGTGCCACTGCCAACTGATCATTTGGATATAAAAACCTGTAAAAGATTCCTACAAGAGTCGAATAATTTTCTTGACTGGTTGGTAGAGTTATCGAAATGTATGCGAAAATTAAATTTAGAAGCTCAGCCAGCAGAGTATCGACAAAGGTATAGGTATTGTCGTCATGTGACGACGATGTGGTACATAGATAAATATTATTTATTATAAAAATATTTATATATGTAAAAACTATGTATTAAGTATATCAGTCATCTAGTAGGAACCCATAACACAAACTCTGTTTAGTTTGGGGCTAGATGATGCTGTGTGGATTGTTCAGCACCTCTTTGACCTAGAGCACCCATTTCTAAAGATGGTATTGTCACTAAACGTACACGACACGGAGTAAATGTTGCATAAACGTTACATAATACATTGTGGTGATTGTCATGCGTAGGCAATAGGCATCCGCGCTCAATAGCGTATATTACCATAGCTTTTGTAGGTACTCTTAAAAGGTGCACTCACGAAAATTATTATAAAAACTGTATTACAATTTTCGGTACTAAGCAGATATTCATTATCAAGACCTAAGAAGCAGAAAGAAAAAATCTTGATGGGGAAATTAGGAGGAAATGCATAAATTATACCAATTTTAATGTCCCGTGAGGTACAAACTTATCACAAAGAGACTTCACCGTCTTTACTTGCAATAAAGCATGCTCTAGATTTTGCAATATGCAATAGGCAAAACCGTTCTTTTTCTTGTTTTATGGTGCAACATTGGTGTTTAAAACATGTTCAATGTTTACTCCAAAATATTATATCTGGTTAGTTCATTCCCAAAAAATTCAACCGAGACATTTCGGTCAACGAAGGTAATTAAGATAATTATTTCTTTCTATTTCAGACGCTGAGTATGCTAAAGTGATTGAAGATGGGAATTCTGACAGTGGCTGCTGCCGCCGCCAAGAGCGCCTTGACAATAGGCGGTCTCAGCAAGCTGACATTCATCCCTGTCATGCTTGCTCTCATGGCATACTACAACTACGAGCTTCTGGACCCCGAGCAGAGGCCGTTCAACCAGAAATACCTAAGAGAATCTTATGACTTCATCGTGGTTGGCGGAGGCTCCGCAGGGTCCGTTATGGCAAACAGACTATCTGAAGTTGAAGGATGGAATGTCTTGTTGCTTGAAGCGGGTGGCCACGAAACAGAAATCAGTGATGTTCCTCTACTCTCTCTGTATTTGCATAAGAGCAAGCTAGATTGGAAGTATCGGTGAGTTGTGGCCTACATCTATACTTATAATAAAACTGTAACAGGTCCAAATCTGTACAATGAAGATATTTTGAATTTTTTTTTTGGATGGCACTCTATTATCGATACTCAAGCCAAAACTGTAATTTTTTCGTTCATGTCTGTCTGTCTGTCTGTCTGTCTGTCTGTCTGTATCGTAAACGCGCATCAAGCCGAAACTACTTGATGGATTGAAATGAAACTCGGCATGATTATAGGTCATTCTACGAGGAAGGACATAGGATACTTTTTATCCCGGAATTCAGTAAGGTTCTCATGGGAGAGGGTATGAAAGTAAAAATCCTTTACCGCGCATCACGCCGAAACTGCTGAATGAGTTGGAATGAAACTCGGGACGATTTGAGTTCATACTACAAGAAAGGACATGGGATACTTTTTATCCCGGAATTCGGTATGGTTCCCCTGGGAGAGAGGGTGAAAGAAAAATTCTTTAACCACCCATCACGACGGAACTGAATGAATTCGAATGGAACTCGGGACGATTGGACATGGGATACATTTTATCCCGGAATTCAGTTTGGTTCCCCTGGGCTATACGGGTTTTCAAAAATTTCTCACAGATGGATGTTTGTTACTCTTTCAAGCAAAAACTGCTGAACGGATCTGGATGAAATTTGGCACAGAGATAGATTATAAGCTGGAATAACACATAGGCTTTATTTTATCCCGAAAATCCCACGAGAAAGGGAATTACGCAAGTAAAATAGCGAGTACTCGAAATACTAATCATGCGCAGACGAAGTCGCGGGCACCAGCTAGTATTATAATAATAATAAATAATGCTGGACAATCCACACAGCACCATCTAGCCCCAAGCTAAGCAGAGCTTGTGTTATTAGATTACCTACAAGTGTATTGTATGAAAATAAGCTTAAAATATTGCTTGTACAGATGAGACTAATAACTTTATTGCGAAATGTACTTGCCGTGCTATTATCAAAGGAAAATTAAATTCTATACAACGGTTTGCAACAAAAAAGATTGCATACAATACGTCAAAGCAAAAGTGGTATATTGTTTGTAGCTTTAATCTCTTGTTAATGGTTTCAGCACACAACCGCAAGACACCGCATGCCAGGCCATGGTCGACAAACGCTGCAGTTGGACCAAAGGCAAGGTTCTTGGTGGTTCCTCAGTTTTGAACACGATGCTCTACATCAGAGGAAACAAACGAGATTTTGACCAATGGGAGTCGTTTGGCAACCCCGGATGGGGTTATGAAGATGTTTTGCCGTACTTCAAGAAATCACAAGACCAACGCAATCCTTACTTGGCAAAGGATACGAAATATCACGCAACTGGTAATTAAATTTCTCTACAGGGTGTTAGTGTGAACAGCGTTATCCTTGAAACCAGAGGTTCAGCATCATGAGTAGAGTCCAAAACCGATGAAAAATAATTATTCTATTTTTAATTTATTTTTGAAACAAAAATATTCGATACACCTTCTAAGTGGTAAAACTACACACGAGTACATTGACGGGGCCGCGCAGGTGTCGACCTGTTTTGATCAAACGAGTCGCCATGCATGTGTTCATTGCCGCGCCCCGCACGCACCTCATCGCGCCGCCGCACGCGCCGCCCGCCTGCTCGCGCAGGCGCCGTCCGATCGCTCCTCAGTGGCAGACCGCCAGCGTGACGGAGAGCACGTCGTCGCGTCGTTGACAGATTTTCGCGCGTCAATTGTTTTCAGTACGAACGAGTTACGAAGTCTTACAAAAATGTAAATAATAGGACTGAAATGGTGCGGCCTTATGCCATCGCTCTGGTGAACTTGGCTCGTACGATGTACGCAGAGCTCAGCTGTTTCCATCCCAGGAAAACGTGTGCTAAGCTAGGAAACTATCCCAAAGACACAAAGGCTACGTACGTACGTACATATGGCCAGTTCACCATGCCCAGTCATGCAAAATGCAAGTGTTCGTAAGGTGTTTAATAAGCTGACAAATAAGGTACTAATTTGTGTTTTTTCGAGTGTGTAATAATACCTAATCTACGAGTGAGAAAACGTACGGAGGTTGCGTGATGGTGAAGTGTTATTTTGGTAAGTGAATTTCATTCACTGTACAAAGAACTGAAATTTAGATTGAATAGTAGATAAAATTGATTGATGATAAACTTTAACCCTAGATTCAATAACATTCGTCTCACAGACCGCGCAAAACGTAAAAATGATTCAAAGTTGTAAATCGAATCAGATACACCTTTTAAGCACCTTCATAAGTCATACAACCAAATACATCGCAAGTGTATTTTACTCGCAATGACGTTTCATTCGTGTGAGGGACGAACATTTATGAATAGAATAAGAACTGGCCTAGGGTTAAGTACGCCAAAAATAACCAAGCTACCTTTAGACTGTTTGCAACCGTCTGCGGTTAGCTCAATGGTTTCAATTGTAAATACTAGTTGTAATTTTTCTATTCCTTTGCTTGTAATTTTCGTTGTTAATAAAGATTGCCAAAAATAACTGCCTACCAAGGTACTTTGGTCTATTTAATTTTTTGATTATTCTGTGAATTTAGACTTGTTTTAAAACAGTTTATCTTGCCTAGAAACAAACCTGGAAACTTGCCTGGTTCTAGGGTGACCATAATATCGCGTACAATATCTATGACATAAAATATCAAAATACTGCGAAACTAAAACAGGCATTAACCTTATCTCATAGGTTTTGGACTCTACTCATGATACTGAACCTCTGGTTTCAAGGATAACACTGTTCACACTAACACCCTGTATTTAAGTAGTAACTTTTTTTGTTCTTTATTAAAAACAATGTTGTTGTTTGTTATAAGTTGTTGAGTGTTATAAATGTAATTTCTAATTGACCGACTGAACATAATAACAATAATATGTATTTATTTGCATTAAATACATACATTACTACAATACATACATTTTTTTTTTTTTTTATTACTTTAATTTAATTATTTATAATCTGATACTCTTTGTATTCTCAGTGAAATAATAGTTTTCATTTTTGTAATATTATTATGTAAGAGGCTTTAGGTCGTTAAATCTCAATTAAATAAATACATTCACATATTGGGCGTCCGATTAATAATTTAAATTTGACAGTCAATATTTCTATTTCAGGTGGCTATCTGACAGTGCAAGATGCTCCCTACAACACACCGATTGGTGCAGCGTTTCTTCAGGCAGGGGAAGAGATGGGCTACGACATCCGAGACATTAATGCGGCCCAGCAAACAGGCTACGCATGGTACCAATTCACAATGCGACGAGGAAGTCGGTGCTCTACTGCGAAAGCCTTCTTAAGGCCAGTTCGTCTGCGACAGAACCTACACGTATCTCTTTTCTCCCATGTCACAAAAGTATTGATCGACAAGAACAGTAAAAGAGCTTATGGTGTAGAACTGTTAAAAGATGGTGAAAAAATGGTAGTGTACGCCAAACGAGAAGTCATTCTTACAGCGGGAGCTATTGCGTCACCACAGTTGCTGCTACTATCTGGGGTTGGACCAGCTGAACACTTAAACGAAGTTGGTATCGACGTAATCCACGACTCACCTGGAGTTGGAAAGAACTTACAAGATCACATAGCGATTGGTGGGATCGTGTTTCTTGTTGACTATCCTATCAGCTTAGTGATGAACAGACTCGTTAATATAAACTCAGCGTTGAGATACGCCGTTTCTGAAGATGGACCGCTAACGTCAAGTATTGGTTTAGAAGTTGTTGCGTTTATTAATACAAAGTATGCCAATGCCACGGACGACTGGCCTGACATAGAGTTCATGATGACATCGGCTTCCACCCCATCAGACGGTGGAACACAAGTAAAAAAGGCGCATGGTCTCACAGATGAGTTTTACAACGAAGTGTTTTCCGAAATAAACAACAGAGATGTATTGGGAATATTTCCTATGATGCTCCGGCCGAAGAGTCGAGGTTTTTTAAAATTACGTTCCAAGAACGCTTTAGATTACCCAATAATGATTCACAATTACTTAACTCATCCTGACGATGTTGGTGTTCTACGTGAAGGTGTAAAAGCGGCGGTTGCAGTTGGTGAAACGACAGCTATGAAGAGATTAGGAGCAAGGTTCCACAGTAAGCCTGTACCGAATTGCAAACATCTGCCTCCTTTCACCGACGAATACTGGGACTGTTTCATTCGTCAGTACACAATGACTATATACCATCTGTCCGGTACGGCTAAGATGGGGCCTGCCAGTGATCCTTTGGCGGTCGTAGACTCTACTCTCAAGGTGTACGGTGTCGAGGGACTCCGAGTTATAGATGCTAGCATTATGCCAGCCATTACTAACGGAAATATCAATGCACCTGTAATAATGATAGCTGAAAAAGGTGCTGATATGATCAAAGAGACATGGATCACTAAGAAAAGAAGAAGAAGATCCTATAGCTGTAAAAAATTTGAACTTATTGGTTTAAGGGATAGTCTGAAAAAACTATGTTTGGCCAAAAGATGACCATAATGGAACTAGAATAATTTAGCCATATTGTACTTACTACAGTGTTACCATAAGTGTTGAAAAAAAGTCTGGTCCGTTAGGTTATGGAAATGGTGTGAAATGCTTTATCTTTTCTGTATGTTATACAAATCTAGTCTCTGTAGAAAATATTATTATGTACAAAAGCAGTATTTACCTATAGGCAAATACGGACCTCCATATGTGAATATAATGAAATTCTAGTATGCTCAAATAGATTGTGAATAAATAATTTAACAAAACCACATCACTATAAATAATTAGTTTACATTTGCTCTCAATTCTGTTATACTACTATTTTTTTCTATAGTTTTAGTATAGGGAAGCATTTGTCGCCAAATTATATTTACATGTTATTGGTGTTTGTTTTACTATGGCTATGTAAATTATAAAGTCATTGAAAAAGGTACAAAAATTTAGTATATTAATAACATTATGTTTGAGTTTTATTGTGCCTGATAATGTGCCTACTCACTTTTCAGATTTTATTCGTTCTTTTACATTTTTTAATACCTACTCACGAGGATAATAAAAGTTATTCTTTATAAATATCCGTTTTTTACTTACTGGCATTTTATAATCCACTTAATTTGAACCTTGAATTATACATAACTTTTGTTCATTTAAATAAAAATATGTAAAACCCAAATTACGAGTTTTGGGTCAGTTTAAATGCTTATATTTCTGTTGTGCAGTAGCGGTGCAGCCCATGTAAGATACCATTACTAGTCGGTTTTTAGTTTAGAAGGTTTAAAAAGGAAAAAATAAAAGGAAAATGCCGGGATTTAATCCTCCAGTTCAATGTCACTTTCAAGCATAATATCAGTTTAGGTGGATAAGGAGAACGGAGCAAGCAGTCCTTCCCATCCATCCCTTTGAGGTGTTACGCCGAGGCTGGACATAAATGGGTTAAGATAGTATGGCCTATGTGTATCGGAAATCAAATACTAAAATTTATTGTCGGTGGCGACATCTATAGGTATGCACTGGAACGAAAAGCTCTCAATACTGTAGAGAAAGCAACTCCGTAAATTGCCGCCTTAGCTACTCACACAAAGATCCATGACAGTATTCACGGGTGGAGTTTTGTTCGGTGCACTAACTATACTCGTAGATGGAGCAGATAGAAAAATTAAAACTTTATTAACCTAGACTAATCATTTATTCAATACCGCTGGACGAAAACTGACAGTAAAAAAGCGTAAAAAAACATTATACTTCAATTCACTGAGAATAACGAGGACAATAATTACAGTTCCAAAATTTTAGTATCTATGTAGCCTTTGAAGACCAGGGTAAATAGGTTTTTGAAACAAATAAAATAATAGTAGTATGAAACCGATTGGAAAATGAGGAGAATGTAGTTAAAATTTAAGGAAAAATAATTTACGGGCTATCCGAAGTGGGAAGGGGTAGGGGGTGAGTGCTTTAGGTTAAAAAACGGTTAAACTCGATTTCCGGCAGAACTACAAGTCCTATGGAAAAATTCAAATTGCAAAGTTGTAGGTAATAAAAAGATCTACAATTTTTGTCTACACAGTTTTTTCACATACTTAACCTCAAAACATATGAGAAAAATTCAAAAAACCAACTTTTTGGATTTTTATTTTTATCTTTTACAATAAATGTTTACGTTTCACGAAATTTGGTAAGAACTTACCTTTTTATGTCTCAAATACACTGTAATTTATTTGATTTAAAAAAAAATATTTTTCACCTTATTTTGATCGAAATATTGAAAAAATTTGGGTAATTTTCAATTGAAAATTCAAAATATCAAGTATAAGTTTTTTTTTTAAATGGTGTGTTTTCTGTTGGTTGAAATCTCTCCTTGCCGATGGTGTTAATATACTAAAGTTTTGTTATACACGCCAAATTATTTATCTGTTCATTGCCCAATAAAGCCTATCATCACATTTTACATCATTGCAATCAAAATCTCACTAGGCTATAATAAAATGTACAGTGCATTAAAGGGTAACAATAAAGGTGGTCAGACTTGCGGTGTCATCTTGTACATTTTATTACTATTGAGGTCAAATTATGCAACGGCGTTAATGCAAGTTAATACATGAGACTATGAGCTATGATTTGATATGTCAGAGGCATAACATGTTACAGCTTAAACGTGACCTGTTAACTCGTAAAATGTTATGGGGGCATTAAGATGATTTCTACTTAACAGTTGCCATTACCTACCGTACCTACTAATGTGACAGAGGGCTGAGTCCGGTTGTCAGTAGCACGGAGTAGGCCTATCGTTTTGATCGAGACGTTATCGTTACGTCTCCTTTAAATATGCTGGACATATTTTCCAGATCTATAGGATTTCTGTTCGTAACTAAGAAATCGATAACTTTATTTATTTAGGCTTACGAAATAAGCACAAAGACAAGTCAGATTTTAAACTATTAATAATTAGCGAGGTAGCTCTACTCCATATCAATACCAGTCGGATGCGTAATCAAGAGAGCTGCATTGCCACGCTGTTTGGCAATGCCGATGCGCTGTTCCCACGGAGTTGATCTGTGGCTGTTCCAGATACTCACCAGTTCTCGGGTCACGCGTCGCATCGACCAGACACTCAGATAATTTCAAACGATTGATTCTTAAATTTTAGTCTGGCAGCCAAAGGTCTGCCTGCGACGCAGGAGGTTTTAGGTTCGATTCCCGCAAATATTTAAATTACATTATTTATTAACGACCTGTAAATATTGTTCTTGGGTTCTGGGAGTTTACCTATTAAAAATATTTATCAATGTAATATATTGTATTAAGTATATCTTATCAGTGATCAAGTTCTGCTTAGCTTGGGGCTAGATGATGCTGTGTAGATTTTCCACTATTATTGTAAGTTTAATCAAGATCTGTCTAGTTATCCTTTATAATGTGTTTTTATTAACTTCCTATACAATGATAACGTTCTCATTATTATTATTATTTTTTAATCAGACAAACACACATTTTCATTTGTAAGTGAATTATTTTATGGACATGCAATCTATTTATTAGTACACGTACATAAAGCATCTAAGCAAAGGTCTCGTTGTGTTAGATGTTATAACACGATTGCAACACAAAAATAACATTAGTCATGGTTACTTGCGACAATAATAGCCCGACTTTCGTAGTTAGGTCACATCCAGTGCTAAGAGGAAGTTTTAACTAGTTGTGATCATTATCGTTACGTAAACCGGGGCTTTTGGGCTGAGCAAGCAGGTCGTGAAAGTATTATATTAAGTATTTATTATTTAGAGAACCATAGCGCCCTGTCTTCAGTTTTCCTCATCCAGCATCTGCCAGCAGTCTTTCGCAGATCGTCATCACACCTGGCCGGAAGGCGTCCTACAAGTCACGGTCTCCATTCAAGAATACGTTAACCCCTATGGTTACACTTACATAGGCTTATATTTAAAGTAGAGCGCTTCAAAAATTCCGTTTATACTGACAGATAATAGCGATTACAATTTTTACGGACGCTGAACTGATTCGCTTTTACTGTTAGTAAAAGCGAATCAGTTTTCAGGTTCGTTATCGGTTCCAGTTTTATCACTAGATAGATATAGATATAGATAGATATAGACTTTGAGAAATATTACGAGACCGATGTCCCTAGCATTTAGAATGTTTACTTATATTAGAAATTTTATTTATCTGATAGTTTAATTTTTCTGCTTAGTAATTTATCTCGTAATCATAATTTAGTATCTACGCCACGTAACTTTATTTCACATTACAATGTTTCAGTTTATAGGACTATTAATCTGTAATCGTTATATACAGAAGTGAACCGGGAAGTTGTAGTATTATGTAATGTATTTTATAATTCTATAAGTAGGTACAATATATTAGAAAAGAATAGCAGTTTGCATTGTATTTTCCATAAAGTACAATCGCAAAGACAATTATTTTAATACCTATAGGGAAGGGAACAACTAACTGTCATACAATATATTATGACAGTCACTTGTCAGTTTTACTTGGACCCCGAAGGCTAAGCTTCTAGCCCATTGCTGCAATTTTAAAGGGCGTCTCCTTTCCCGCGATTTGTTTCGATATTTGCAGTACGTTTTGTAGTAAGATGCATACATACACACTGCTGCGATGTCATCGACGCGATTGTTGTCCGACGCGTTTCCTCGTCCTGCGATTTTGCGACAATTGTTCACGGAACATTTTGTACTAAGACGTATGCCATCACACTTACATCTTGCGTTTTGCAATTATGCGGCTGCGGCGCACGGTGCGGCGCGTCTAGACATCGCATATATTAGCGACCTGCCCCGGCTTCCCACGAGTGTATTATACATATAAAACTTCCTGTTGAATCACTTTATCTATTTAAAAACGCTTCATAATCCGTTGCGTAGTTTTAAATATCTGAGCATACAAAGAGACAGATAGAGAGCGGGAAGCGACTTTGTTTTATACTATGTAATAATTAATTTATCAGTTATCGGTTTTATTCTTAGACCGGTATATTGCACATTGCACTCTAACCGGTTTCTATCATGATAGATATGAGCAATTTTCCTATTTTCAATCACGTTTCTAGCTAACACAGCCAGAAATCTGTTTTCCGTCACTCTGTTCAAATGAATATCAACAACGTCTGTAACACTTTCACTCTCTTGCTGATAAAATAGATTTCCAATTATAAGATCGCCTATATGTGCTTTAAATCTTGAATAATCTGATTACGTGGGTAGGAAAATTATGTTTAAAAGCAATTGATTGGATGCGTGGTAAATTACTTACAAAATATTTCCTGGATTTCATGTCTGAAGACAGAAGTCTTCCAGAAAAGGATTACAGTACCTGAAATTAAGAAGACGTTTGGTTTTTTTTATTATGATTAGGCACATAAAATTACATTAATTAATTACAACTTTAATACGCTCTAGGTCATAATGTGCTCAAATTCACATATCAAATAAATTAAAATTGGTTTTGGGATGAACCGTAAGTATAAGTAGTAATGAAATGTATACGAAGAAGTGTACCAAAAAGCAGAACAAAGAAAGTAGGCACTTTTTGCGAAAAGTTTCATTATCCAATAAATTTTACAGGCGTGAAACTGCATGTTAAGGGGAGTCTCTCACGCAACATCATTACCTCGACTGAGACTGTTGCTTCATGCGATGCCTCTCATTCTATATTTCATATGCCGTAGCAACAGGCAGGTCATATAAATTCAGCAAAATCTACATATTGTGGCCTGAATTAATCTTAAAGCAAGATCGTTTTAGACATATTAATCGATTCAGTTGGCACCAAAACGTAATAAAGTCACTAGCCTAAACGAGGCTGTTCTTTTTTGTTGATCGTGAAAAGGGCGCTGCATTATTTTTTGTATTTATGCCAACAGAACCACTACAATCATGGGAATTTTAAATGTATAATAAAATCTATCAATGTAAAGGATTTTATTAGGTATATATCAGTAATCGAATAGTCTACACAACGTTCTGCTTAGCTTGGGGCTAGGTGATACTGTGTGGATTTCCCAGCGTTATTTATTATTATCATTTCTAAGTTCATCATTTATGACTATTATAATCCGACGAAATAGTGATCGCTTTCATAATAATTAGGAAATGTTTCCATAGATCCCGACTTCATGCAAATCGAAAAGCACAAATAACTTTACTGCATATTTCATTCAGTACTTCCTGGCACATTAATTTTCAACCGCAACATTCAATTCCTATAAACGACATACAAACAAACAGACTTTCCCTGACAATACCGAAGCGGAGATCGTATCTTCGCTACACATATAACACGATCAAGATCATGTGAATCATTACACTTTCTACGACTCCTGTTAACGATACAGGAAGTATTTGAAGAACTGATAGATACAGCAATTCCACATTACGCAGTGCTGCCAACATTATAAGAGCTGAGTAGGACGATCACGACGTCGATGTTATACGTGACAGGCAAACGAGTGCAGAAAATTTAACAACTTCTGACGATAATACGTATGTGTCAGAAATAAAAACAGAAACAAGAAGATACAGGTTTTCGAGGCTAATCAGTGTAAATCAAAGTCATCTCTATAACCATTGATTTGTGTATACTTTTTTGTGCAGCTAGAGTAGCTATAAAAAACGAAAAGGCATTTATTATTATTGTAAATATTTATCATTGCAATTAATTAATTTTGTAATTAAATATTACAAAAAATCTGTAGGGTTTATCTAGAGGACAACGGACTCTATAAATTTCTCTATTTTACTCGATATTTGAAGGCATTACTTTTTTAAAGCGTTCAGTCCAGTTCGTCATTTCATCTCCTAGTAGTACAAAATGGATAATTTTGTAATTTATTTGCTAGCCGGCAATGATCTCTCTTAAGATACTCGTTTGCATATTCAAATCAAATCAGTATTTGCGTAGGCATGGACGACGCTGCAATCGTCATCGTCAATCTATATACCGCTCAAATCTCATTTCCTTCGACGTTTCAATAATATCAACATGATTGGCATTGATTTATTTCTGTACTAGATGCGCCCCGCGGCTTCGTCCGCGTTCCAGAGTTTTTTTATCGTACAAATTTCAATATCGTGCAAAAATAAAAAATACGTGTTTAATTATTCACTCCATTGTTTATTTATACCGAGTTTTAAGTGAATCGAACCAAGGAAAAATTATTTTCCATACAAACCCTATCTATTTAACCCCTTCAGAGGTTAAAATGTTGTGTCCTATTCTAGGTCCTAAACTATCTACATAGCAAATTTCATTTAAATAACTTAAGTAGTTACAAATTACTTATAACAAACATTCACACAGACATTCCCATTTATTATAATAGTAAGATATACCAAGTTAGTTCTTATTTTGTAATCAGGCCACCCGCAAACAAGGTTCTTGCGGGGTCCACCTACTGTATTTTCTAGATACAAGTTCGACTAATAAATATAATATTGGAAAATCCACGCAACATCTTGTAGCCCCAAACTAAGCAGAGCTTTGATTTGCCTTTGTATTTGTATTTAATCTAAGATGATCGTACGAGGATGTAATCCGTTAATTATGTTAGGAAGCGGGTATTAGGTAAAAACATGATTATAAGATAATTAATTTAGCTGCCGGCTAAGCATACACTGCTAACTAGACGAAATTATCTCTACGGAAGTTCAGTAAACGTCCAACTTACGGCTGTAGAATTGCAAATTCAACTGACGATATAAGAGTTTAGAATTTTTCATCCAAAGGAAATTGACAACAGTCGTTCTAGAATTTGTATTAAGCTGTAACACATTATACAAGATTCATCAAGATTTTGTTTGATCATATGATAAGATACCAACTAAGATTAAAAGTTTGAAATTACAATAGGTACTTTGTTCTTAGAGGAAATAGACATTAAAGAAATCGATTTTCTTTCCGAACAACAATGTAACTTACAATCTGTTATCAGTATCGGAAACGACAGTCACGCCTGTGTAACACCGATCTAAGATCAAGAGAAGGAGTCGCGTCGAAGCACTGCGCAGTGGTCGCGAGGCGCGCGTACGCAACGCACTCTCCCTTTCCGTGAACATGTGCCGTGCCTGCTAGTTTACCTAACAACTGGAGTACTGTTTTAAACTTCGCTAAAGAGATTATTTTGGTAAGTATTGACGTTTATCTAGTGTTAGTACGAGGCGTAAATGTGGAGTGGTTGATCTTAATAGCAGTGAAACTGTAAGTTCAATGAGCTTTGCCCTGTCAATACACATTAAGGAAGGTAGAAAAGATTGACGGAGAAAATCATTAAAGTTTTGCATATTTAAGTAGGTACTTAACTAATTTTGTTGGTCAATGTGTTGGAGTTATGTCAAAGGTGTATGATGCATGGGATACTCTTGGTGCAGAACAAAAGGATTTTTTTGTAGAAAGAGCCTGATAAAGGGCCCTTATAAAATTTTAATGGTTATTTTATTAATTAATTTTACTCGTATATGTTTTAATTCTAGGTTGTAGTAAATTTGTTAAACCCAAGTGTTAAACCCAAAATTATGCAGGTAATATAATGTAATCAAATGTAATTTCAGCCACATTCCGCATCATCAAAATAAAAACTTAATCTCAAAAACAAATCCGGTAATTTGACCTACATTATGAGTATGACGTTAATCCAATATTGTGACAAATATTCCGGTAGGTACATAACAGTATCTACACTCGCAACCAAAATTTTATCAGTAAAGAAATGACCCTTCAGAGCGGTACAAAAAAAATTATATTACGGTATTTTAAAACATCTTTCTGCTGACATCAAAGAGATGAGATGAGAGAGATCACAAAATAAAGCCTATCAAAAAGGTTTTTAAATGAAAGGGAGTGCAGTTCTACACTAAATAAAAATGTTCAATACTTCTGTCGGCGAGTGTACAGCCCCGTCCGTAATAAACGGAAATCACGAATTAATGCAGTCAATACAAGCATGTGTTAAAGTGTTACTCGCACTGTTACGTCTTAAGCCTCAACCTTGTTATTGTTACTGTGTGCGCCCTACTTAGTAAGGTTTAAAGTAGGTTTCTATTTATTTGAGTTATAAAATGTGTACAATATTTATTGTTATTATTGGAGGTTGAAAAAACACCGATAATATCGGGAATTCCGATAAATTGGGACAGGAAACGTCATATACTGTTAAGAGCATCATTTGAAAATGTTTTAAGATAAAACTAAATGAAGAATTTTCCCTGCAGAGGGGTAAATAATAAGTAAAATACATACTGTTTTAACTTTAAAGGTATGATAACTTTGTTAGATCGGAAAATGAGATCGATTAACACGACTGATTATCTTATCAATTAGCGATAGTTCATAGTTCATAGTTCTTTATTGATAACAAATGTTACAGGTCGGTTCTTAAGTTATAAATTACATGTAGTAAAAAATTATTATAACATAAATTATAAAAAGAAATTACAACATAAAATATACAAAAACAAAAAAAAAAAAAAAAATTTATTAGGTACCTAATTGGTTATGAATTCTTCATAACTGTAAAACGTCTGCTCGATAAGCCAGCGTTTTAGGCGATTTTTGAAAATGTTGTGGTTTTCAGCTTCCTTGATTCGGTCTGGTAGTCTATTGTATATTTCAGGGCCCATAATATGAGTCGTCTTGGACGACTTAGTAAGGGAGCGCGCTAGCGATACCAGTCGGTGCTGGTTCCGAGTGCGGTACGCGAAGTCACCGTGCTTGTTCCTCACATACAGCGCTACCTGCGCGATGGCAATGCAGGGCAGCGTGAGGATACCTAAGCTCTTAAAGTGTGGCCTGGCCGAGACATCGCTGCGTATCCGTACCATCGCGCGTATGGCTCTCTTTTGCATGCGGAACGCGCGCTCCCAGTCGGCAGCGCGCGACCACAGCTCGGCGCCATACTGGAGCTGCGAGTGTACGGTCGCGAAGTAGCAGGCTCGGGCCACGTCAGCGGACACCACCCGGCTCACCCGGCTCAGCGCGTAGCACGCACTGCCCAGCCGCCCGCACAACACATCGATGTGTGCCGCCCACGTCAGCCCCCTATCTATCTGGAATCCTAAGAATCCTGTGCACTCAACCTGATTGATGCTCTTGTCATCTATGGTTACAGACAGCGCCCTTATGGGCGCACCCGAGAGACGGAAATGAATAAAATGTGTTTTTTTCAAGTTGAGAGCGAGCCCGTTTACTCTAAACCACACAGCCAGCCGTGCCGCCACGGCATTCAGTTCGGTTTCCAGAGCGTCGATTGAAGGTGCGGAGACAACGGCGGCCACGTCGTCGGCGTACATTAGTATCTCGGCCTCAGGTACTGCTTCTGGTAAGTCATTCAATAGGATTGAAAATAATATGTTTGAGACCGAGGATGCCTGCGCCACGCCCATGTACGAATTGTACGACTGCAGTGGGTCAGACATAATGCCGCCTCCCTTCACCACCTGCGACCTGTCTCGCATGAGGTCCGTCAGCAATGAGTATGCTGGCCCATCAATGCCGTAGTGCCTCAGCTTGACTGCGAGGATAGTGTGGTCGGCGACATCAAATGCTTTGGACAGGTCGCAGCACATAACTGCGACCTGCTGCTTCCTCTCACGCGCGGCGACCACTAGGCCAATAACGTTCCGTGTCATCGATGTTGTAGACCGACCCTCGCGGTACGCGTATTGTCGGTCTGACAGCGCATCAGTCGATGACAGGAACTCAGTCAAACGTTGACTCAGCCCGTTCTCTAGAACTTTTGCCAGTGCAGGAATTATTGATACTGGCCGATAATTATCCATTTCACTTTTTTTACCTTTGCCTTTGAACAAAGGAGAAACCTTACTTTGTTTTAAGGCCGTTGGGTACTCGCCCTGCCGAATGCAGATGTTGAACGCATAGGCCAGTATAGGAGCAAGTACGGGTACAGCGAGGCGCAGCAATTTCATAGAAATTCCATACACATCTTGCGATGGTTTAGCGGGAATTCGTTTTGTTATTATAACAAAAACTTCGTCCGCTGAGAACGGGCGGAGACGGAGCGAGCGGTCAGCCGGCGTGCGCGCCGAGCATAATACGAGATACGACCAGACAAAAAAATAAAAAGCTATGTACCAATCTGGATGGATCTTTTTATAATAATTCTATGAGGTTGTAAGGATATCGAAAACCAACTGCATGACTCTCTCAGAGAAGACGAATTCTGACTATCAGGCGTGGTTTGCTAGGAAAACACTGGAAGAGACCCGCACAGAACATAAAATATAGCAAATATAGAGCAGGCTGTAAAAAACAGTGCAGGCTGTGAAGAGACAACTATTTCGGTGAATACATATACCTCATCATCTTGACTGCTTTTACAACCACGGTAGAATAGCTCATGTAAGTTGTAATTATAAAAATGTGTTTAGGTATTTGTATGTGGTCAATGTGATCTTCTATTTCGTCACTAAGGCTATTTGACCCAAATAGAATATGTTCCGATTTTATATCAGATCACGATTGTAATTAAGCAATTAAGCAAAGGGCAGATGATGAGATGGTACGGTATTATGTAAGTTACGTAACTTACATAACATTGCCCGTACCCGAACAAGTAGCTTTAGCTTTACACTACAATTTCACTTTCCGTGGGCAAATACTGTGTCATACACGGAGAGCATAAAATTGTTTTACATAATACAATATGTTTTGTACAAAATTCTATGCTGTTTTATAAAATTTAATTTATATGGCTTTGACGCGATGGGCGAAGGTCCGCTTGCGACGCAGGAGGTTGCAGGTTCGATTCCCGCCTCGGAACAAATTTGTGTACGATCTGCAGAAATTTGTTCCGTTGGTCTGAGTGTTTTCTATGTATAATAAAAAATATCAATCTATGTAATATATTGTATTAAGTATATCAGTCATATAGTACTCATAAAACAAGCTCTGCTTAGCTTGGGGCTAGATGATGCTGTGTTGATTGTCCGGAATATTATAATTATTATATTTTTCATCTATCTGATGCTTGTAGATGTCTCTTTATCACAGTGTTCAATTTGGTAATTGCGTCACTTCCTTTAATTTGCTATTGTGTTATCGAGTTTATTCTTGAAGGTTATTGATGTGGCTGATATAGTCTTCTGGTTTTAGGTTCCAATTGTGACCCACTCTATTTGCTAGTAGAATGTTGCGCGGCAAGGAATTTTGTAGAGCCACGAGCGAATCTCAAAGACGGTGTCCAAGGGTGAACGTCCTTCTTTCCTTATGTAGGTAGTTATTTTCTAAGGATGATTATATTGACGAGAGAGTATCTCGTAAGTTTCGATTAGGTCACCCCAAAGACCTCAAAGGCCTCAAATATTAGCCTTATGTTTCTATTTTCATAATTTTATTTTGTATGTGCTGATTTTCCTAAAATAAATATTGTTTAGATTTATATGGCATGCAAAACAAACTATTTATGTACCTATAGTTCAAATTTGACTTGTCTAAGTGCTTATTTTGTAAGCCTAAAGAAATAAAGATATTGATTTACTGATTTACTGAAACATGCATTACACACAAATAATTGATACATAAACGTTGTTACTTGCATTGCACACAAATAATTGATACATAAACGTTGTTACTATTCCATAAAAAAAATAAGTAATGAGAAAATTCAAATAGGTTTCGTCTACTTAAAAAAAAATTTGGACGCTTTGTTTATTTCATTCATAATAATTTAAAGTCAAAATTTGACTTGTCTGAGTGTTTAATCTACAAGCCTGAATAATTTATTAGGTTTTGGAAAAGTTGTGAAGGGTACGTTAACCCTTCACAACTTTTCCAAGTAACCCGATAACATAAAAATATTGAGGGGCAAAAATATTTTCATTTACTGACGTTTAAGATAAGTAGGTACATATTTTTGTAATTTAATTTGATTTGGTTTTACAAATGTCAAACCCCTAGTGTTATAAAAGCAAATATCGGGAAAAATTACGATAGATTCGGTATTTAGGTAAGCATAATTCATCAGGCATTTATTGAGAAATTTTAACTCATGTATTAATTTGTTATAATGACAATTTATAATTTTTACGACTCGGTGATCTATTGGTTTATTTACAACGATCGTATTTTAGTAATGATTGCTAATTAATTAGGAATACAAGTTAGGAAACCATTAAAATAATATTATGTGTTAGAATGCATCCGTTCCGGTGATCTTGTTAAAAATTACGAAAGTTATTTACAAACATGCATTTAAAACAGAGTACAACGAAATGCATTTGTTTCTTGCAACGTTAAACGTTGTGAGTAATCTTGATCGTAACATAATATTTGAAATGTCTTACTTAAATGTGTAAATAAGGAACCTTGACCAGATGCAAATGAAGATTCATAACACTAAAATAAATTAAACTCAATTTCACGTTGCAAAGTTGCAATAATTTGATATTTTTCTTTGTTTTGAATGTAAAAGTTGATCGGAAACCTTGACACTTAGAAACAGATGCAATTCAAATAAAATAATTCACATCCAAAAGAATAGAAAGGTTACGTTTCTTTATTTTGAGTTGTGATGAAAAAATGCAGATTTAGAACCGGGTTATATTAAGTAGGATGGGCTTAGATTAATCAATAAAAAATACTATGTCCAATCACATATTCAAAGGTAATTCTGTCAGACAGACATAATTTATGTCTTATCAAATTATGCACTAAAATCATATGCACTACAATCTTACATAAGCTCATGTTAAAAAAATTACTATTCAGAATCATTAATTAAATTTATTTCTGCAGTAATCATAAAAAACATGTATTTGTTTACTTAGGTAAGCTTTTTATATTTTTGATATCATGATGTAACGTCTCATTATTCTTTTGCATTATAGTAGTTCCCTGTCCACATGATAGAGGCACTGTATCAAATCCCATAGAAAAAGAATACGTCGCTATAGGCTGTTTGTTTTTTTTATATTCTTAAATAATTACCTATTTTATTATTTACTAGCTGGTGCCCGCGACTTCGTCTGCGCATGATTAGTATTTCGAGTACTCGCGATTTTACTTGCGTAATTCCCTTTCCCGTGGGATTTTCGGGATAAAATAAAGCCTATGTGTTATTCCAGCTTATAATCTATCTCTGTGCCTTAAATGTCATCCAATCTATCTATGTGCCTTAAATTTCATCCAGATCCGTTCAGCAGTTTTTGCGTGAAAGAGTAACAAACATCCATCCATCTATCAATCTATCCATCCATCTATCCATTCATACTTACAAACTTTCACGTTTATCAGTTCAATTCAGTTTGGTTCCCCTGGGCTATACGGGTTTTCAAAAATTCTCACAGCATCTGAACGACGCGCGCGTCGTTCAGATGCTGTAAGAATTTTGAAAACCCTTATAGCCCAGGGGAATCAAACTGAATTCCGGGATAAAATGTATCCCATGTCCAATCGTCCCGAGTTCCATTCGGATTCATTCACTTCCATCGTGATGCGTGGTTAAAGAATTTTTCTTTCACCCTCTCTCCCAGGGGAACCTTACCGAATTCCGGGATAAAAAGTATCCCATGTCCTTCCTTGTAGTATGAACTCAAATCGTCCCGAGTTTCATTCCAACTCATTCAGCAGTTTCGGCGTGATGCGCGGTAAAGGAATTTTACTTTCATACCCTCTCCCATGGGAACCTTACTGAATTCCGGGATAAAAAGTATCCTCGTAGTATGACCTATAATCATGTCGAGTTTCATTTAAATCCATCAAGTAGTTTCGGCGTGATGCGCGTTTACGATACAGACAGACAGACAGACAGACAGACAGACAGACAGACAGACAGACAGACAGACAGACAGACAGACATGAATAAAAAAATTACAGTTTTGGCTTGAGTATCGATAATAGAGTGCCCTCCAAAAAAAATTTTCAAAATATCTTCAATGTACAGAATTGGACCTGTTACAGTTTTATTATAAGTATAGATAATATTTTTTAAACCGAAAATATACCAAAATTTGGCAGATTGAAATACTTTTTTGATGATCGTACAAATAAAGGACAGTTATCTTGTAACATGACGTAGACTGCACTTTCACAAATGTTTTAGTCATAACGCGATTAATTAGCGCAACAGCTACGTACCAACTAAAACGAAAAAGATAAAAACTATCAGATGCACTGCATTACTCTATTTCCAATCTTATTTCAACGGATGAGGGTCTAAGAGAGTTCTCGAAAACAGAATTGAAAACACATAATGAAAAACAGTCTGAATTTCATATAATGAATAGATTCTTGTCTGGTTAGTTATTACTGTATTTGAGTAGTGTAATATAAATTGTTAGAGATAATAACTACATTCAACTTAGAATTAGTAAGTAGATTTACATAGCGATAGCATATATTAAACAGATATGTTTGCGATCATAAAATTATTCACTGGTACCTAGTTGATACAGGATGGCGTTTTGAGTTGGAAGTTTATGGCCAAATCCGAAATCTTTCTATTATAATAAATCGAAAAGTCTGTGTGAATTGTTGATATAGGTAATCTCCGTAACTATTTAAGTTGTTTTTGGACCTAGAATAAAATATAGGATAGTAGAATTTTGAAAAATTCACCTCTGAAGGGGTTAAACGGTGTGGTAAAGTTTGTAGTCTTGTAGTCTAGTCTTAAATGTAAAGAAAGAAAAGATATTGTAAAACTTTCTATTGAGAGGACTATTGAACTTTCTTGTGTGGAATTGGAGCGACATATCGTTGTGTGTGTATACCGCCCTCCTGACGCAGATCAGGTTGCTTTTGAATGTACTATGGAAGAAGTTTTGCTGAAAGTATTTACTTGTAGGAAGGATCTCATTGTTTGCGGTGACTTTAATATAGATATTTTATCAAATCCCCTTGCCGACAGATTGCTTAATTTATTCAAGTGCTTTAGTTTACAACATCTTTTTAATGACCCCACTAGGGTAACCCAAACATCTGCCACCTGTTTAGATAATATTTACTGTAGTCAAACTCCAACCAGCAAAGCAGTAATTAGGCATTTCCAATCAGACCATTATGGTCAAAGTGTTAATTTTAGCTATAATGATAGAAATAATGTAGATAAATATACCTGCAGGCCAATAACAGAGAACCGTATTAAGAATTTTCAAAGTAGAGTAGAACTAGCAGTATCTAATATATCTTGTTCTGATGACCCCAATGAATTATTTTCCACACTTTTGAATGTCATACACAAGGAACACAGTGAAGTATTCAAACTTAAAACATGCACAGTGAGAGATAGGGTCGGATTTGTTGATTGGGCCACTCCGGGTATTTATAAAAGTAGGAATAGACTCTATGACCTTTATGCTTCTAGAGAAACTATGTTACATGATCCTGCGTTTCTATTGTATGTAACCAACTATTCTAAAACATTTAAGAAAGTCTGCAACACAGCCAAATGCCTGTTTTTAAAGAATGTTATAATAAAATCATCTAATAAAGTAAAAGCAACATGGAGACTAATAAATAACGAAACAGGTAAATCAAAGCCACGTTATAAAGAAATAAGGTTAAAAATTAATAATTCAATTCTTATACATGAAAAAGATATTGCCAATGCTTTTGATGCATTCTTTTCTGCTATTCCTAAAGTTGTTACCCAGTCTCTAAACTCCTCAGCATCAATGGCTGTTAAATTTTTAGAATCTTCAGTTGCTAGGTGTAATGAGAGTTTTATCTTTAGTTATGTAAATGCTAATTATGTAGTGAAAACCTTTAAGTCAATTAACATTAAAAATACTGAGGATCTCTGGGGTATATCCACCAAAGTATTAAGTTCAATTATTAAGGAAATGGCTCCTTGTTTGGCCTATATTTTCAATAGCTGTGTCGACGCAGGAATTTTTCCTGATCTCATGAAATATAGTAAGCTGGTTCCTCTTTATAAATCTGGTAGCCACACTGATCCGGCCAACTACAGACCAATTTCAATACTTCCTGCTATGAGTAAAATTTTTGAAAAAATTATTCTCATCCAGTTGACTTCTCACTTCAACCTTAATAGGTTATTCCATGAAAACCAATTCGGCTTCACCAAGGGTAGATCAACAACCGATGCTGGTTCAGTTCTGTTAAGGCATATATTGGAGGCCTGGGATAAAGCCAAAAACGCTATTGGTGTATTCTGTGACCTTTCTAAGGCTTTTGACTGTGTGGATCACAGTACATTAATTGAGAAACTTAAACATTATGGAATTAAGAAAAAGGCACTGGATCTTATGAAATCATATTTATCTGATAGAGTTCAAAAAGTAGAAGTTGGTAAAGAAAGATCTACGGGCTCAAATATTGAATTAGGCGTACTTCAAGGTTCAATATTAGGTCCCTTTTTATTTTTAGTTTATGTAAATGATCTTCCCTTTCTAGCAAAAGATCTTTGTGATATAGTCTTATTTGCTGATGATACTTCACTAATTTTTAAAGTAGACAGAAATAAATATAATTTTGACGATGTAAATAATTCGCTGTCACAAATACTAAATTGGTTTACCGCCAATAACCTGTTACTTAATGCTAAAAAAACAAAATGTATAAAATTCATGTTACCAAATGTTAGAGAACTCCCAACTCAAATCACGTTAAATAATGAGATTGTTCACTTCGTAGACTCTACTGTATTCTTGGGGTTGCATATTGATTCATCTCTTCAATGGCAACCGCAAATTGATGCTCTCGCGGGTAGGCTTAGTTCAGCAGCATATGCAGTGAGAACAATTAGATATCTCACTGATCAGGACACAGCTAGGTTAGTTTATTATAGTTACTTCCATAGTATTATGTCTTATGGTATTTTGCTGTGGGGACAGGCAGCTGATATTCAGACTATCTTTGTTCTTCAAAAAAGGGCGGTGCGTGCAATTTATAAATTAAAGCCACGTGACTCATTGAGGGAATTATTTAAAGAAATAAATATTTTAACTGTAATTTCGCAATATATTTATGAAAATTTAATGTATACACACAAAAACAAGAGTAACTTTTTGAAAAATTGTGATGTACACAATAGAAATACACGAAACAAGAACAAATTACACATTCCTTCATGTAGATTACGAAAACTGGGGAAATCATTTATGGGTAATTGTGTGCGCTTCTATAATAAGCTTCCATCTGAAGCAACTGAACTTTCTATTCGTAGATTTAAACAGTACATAAAACTAAATCTTATCAAGAAGGCATATTACTCCATAAATGATTACATCAATGACGTTAGTGCTTGGCCAGATGTCGCTCAGTTCCACATCGACAATAGTATGTAATTATTTATAAGGCAAACATGTATTAGACACATAAGTTTTACACATGCTAGTGGTTTCTATTTCGCCTCTTCCACTAGTGGACAAAAAATTGAGGCGAATTAAATTTGACTTGTCTAAGTGCTTATTTTGTAAGCCTAAAGAAATAAAGATATTGATTATTGATTATTGATTATTGTATGGAAAGTAAACACCAGTTTTTTAATCAATAGGAAGTTCGATTAAAAACTCGCACACTCAAAACTCGGTATAAATAAACTATGGAGTGAATAATTAAACAGGTATTTTTTATGTGATATATAACACCTGAAGGGATATAATTTGGTATGAAAAAATGGGTCCACGGGGCGCATCTAGTTGTGAAATAAAGGAAAGTCGTCTGAGAAGTTCTGACCTCGATTTATGATAAAACGAAACCGAACAAAATGGTTCTTTTTTGGAAAAAAATATACCTACTTTATAGCACATTGTTGTCTGTTCCCGATCAATCTATGTAAAATAATGTATTTTGGAATTTTGGCTTCTGTTACCAAGCATCTACGTGAATGTTTAATTCATTATCTCAAGCAACTGGTGTACTTATCGCTAGCCAGCATATAAGACCTGTATTTCAATAGCATTTATCCTTTACCCTGGTCTGGGTGTTTTCTATGTATAATAAAAATATCTATCTATGTAATGTATTGTACTAGTACCCATAACACAAGCTGTGCTTAGCTTGGGGCTAGATGCTGTGTGGACTGTCCGGAATTATTATTATTATTATTCTATTAAACATCTATTCGGTATGATTTTTTTAAACTATTTTATGCTTTGTATTAATTGTCATTTTATAACCATTGATATAAGTCAATGTGTTATTAAGTATTGTCACAATTTTGCGCTGTTAAGTTACTATTAAAGACGGAAGGATAAAGCTATAAACAGACTGAGCCAAACTGACTACGCAACGTACGCGAGGAAATGTGGGAAAAGTCGAATAGCGTCTTCACGTATCTACAAATGACACACACTAGTTGTACTCCGGTAAACCACGTAACAAAGGTGCGTTAAAAGGCCAAATTACGTTTTGTGCATCTTTGTAACTACATAAGACAACCAGTTTCGCGATACGTGCGTCTCTCCTAGCTAAACCATCTGTTTTCATGCAAATTCAAGCATCCAAATCTCATAATTCGTCGCATACGTTAAAAAAGTAGGAACAGTCTGTTTCTAGCTCGAGAGAGAGAGTTTTAACTACATCATCTTTACCGATACAGCAAGAGTATGATTATTGTGTGACCTATACTTCTTCACATCATCCTGTGTTTATCGTACATATTGCGCTCCGCGACTTAAAAAGGTAGTCAGCAAACGCGCTACGGCAGCCGTCCCCACGGCTTTGTTACTTTGAATTGAATACCTATTGAAATTGAAAAATGGATTTATTTCAAGTATAACACTGTGCAGTACAGCAAAATGTAATGAACTTGCTAGAATGGCAATATCTTCGTATTATATTTAACACCTCCACTGCGATCATCAATTCGCTGGCCAGGCGTGGTGATTACGGCTCAACCCGGTTCGGGCGGTTTGTTAAACAGTTGATGAACATGTACTATACTGAAATTGCATAATGCAGTACAGCAAAATGTAATGAACCTGCTAGAATGGCAATATCTTTGTATTATTTAACACCTCCACTGCGATCGTCAATTCGCCTGCCAGGCATGGCGATTACGGCTCAACTCGGTTCGGGCGGTTTGTTAAATAGTGGATGAACATGACGTACTGTACACGGAACGTGCCTGCAAGAAATCGCTCATAGCGATTAGGCCGCTCATTGTACAACCTATTGTTTGTTTTTTCCTGTCCTGTGTTAAACATTTCTGGAAATGAGGTGTGCAATAAATAATTTTTGTATTGTAATGTATTGTATCGTACAGTGCTGATGAAAGCTAAATGTACCAAATGACAGTTGTCAACCGGTAAAAGATTACGTGAACAGGATCTTCGATTTCACGATTACCAAAAATTGGCCACATTTATGTATTTTTACATATATAGCTTATTTACGTAGGTGGACTAAAACAGACTTAAATAAAAACATTTTACGTTTTGTAGCGCGTTGATATCTTTTATATGGAACAAATATGAGAAGCCAGTTCCTAACAAAAAGTATATTTCTTGTATTTTATTTTGTATTGTTGAAATTACCAAATAAGCATAACCAAAAAACAATCTTTAAAATAGTGATTTATCCATATCTTTGATATTTTAAAGCGACATCAAACAGATTTCCTCAGCAACTACAAGTTAGTCTTGTAACTTATTGATATAATAGGTGTGCTACTCGCCACTAGATGGCGCTCACAACGCAGATTGTTTCTTCAGACATTAAGAGATGGCGTTCGGGTAACGTTTAATCATCGTTAGCAGTTAAAAAATAAACATTCGACGCCGAATGTTCTCAATAAATTTTAAAATTATTACCGACCATTGTACCCGACTTTTTTATATACATTCTTATTCGACTAGCTTTCCACTCGTGACTTCGCCCGCGTTATTTATACGATTTGTCGTGCTCTTCAATCTACCCAGTTTACCCGTTTTATGGTTTCTTTTTTAAATTCCTGAAAAGCGTGTTTTGACTTAAGTAAGTATGATTTTGTGAGTAAGTACACACTGAAAGTTTCAGGTCATAAGTATCGGACATAAAAAAAAATACAGACATTATTATCAATAGGGAGCCAAACCGCTAATCTAAAACTTTCATAAAGAATTACAAAAACACCAAAAAACTTTTCTTTTAAACTAAGTAGTTAGAAAACTACTAAAAAGACACTGTTTAGGTAGCTCTGAATTTTTTATTTTTTTTATTTTATAGATGGTTGTGCAGCAATAGTAAAAATCGTTCGTAAGGCTATATCTATATATCGTTCGTCTTGCATTAAAGAAAACGCAGGTATAAAATCTAAATATCTAAATGTATGCAGTAAAACCCACATCTGCAACAAAGTTTACCTACCTATCTGTTGAGTGTTATTTTTTTATTCTATTATAAAAGAAATTTCTGACCGAATACGTGCTTAAAAATTGTGCTACTCAAATCTCAGCTCAAAATAAATGAAAATAAGACAAGTACTTGTGACTAATAAAGTTCTATGATACCGTCTTTTAGAAAACATTTTATTAGTTTCGCACGCTATAAAAACAAATTTCAAAAACGTGCTTTCCCAGTCAAATAATTGCGAAAAGAAAGGAAATAATTGTAAAAATAAGCGAAGTAAAAACTGTCTAGTATACCGCTACGCTTCCTTAGTCGATAAAAAGTTTAGGTTGAATGACTCGTTGCTAAAAAAGCAAGTAATACTATCTCCTCAATCTTTTATTTTATTTTCTTATATCTTATCTTTGAAATTTTAATTTTATTAATTTTATTTAATTTTCTTCGCAATTGGACGAAGGACATGAATGACATTATTTCAAAACAAGATAAAATAAATTACTTAGTACCTAGGTACTCCCAAAATTAGAGGAAATATATCATTTTTAACAAAAAAAAATTAACATTTTTAGAGTTATTCTTATTATAACCTAGACGAAGCCTGTACTGATAAAATAAATTATCTTGTTTGATGAATCGTGTAATCTGACAACGTATAAATAGTAAAATTATTCCTACATTATTTTTTACACAGTAATATTGCAACAAACTGTCGTCGATTTTAGTGAAATTCCTTTTATTGTTGATTCTATGATTGTATACTATGCTTTTGAAATGTTATTAATCTAATTAATAGACATGACGAGTTCCTTGTGAGCCCATGGTACCTTCATTCACTATAGTATAAAACAAAGTCGCTTTTTCTGTCCCTATTTCCCTATATCCCTATGTCCCTTGAATGCCTAAATCTTTAAAACTACGCAACGGATTTTGATGCGGTTTTTTTTAATAGATACAGTGATTCAAGAGGAAGGTTTATACGTATAATAAATCCGTTCGAAACCGGGGCGGGTCGCTAGTATATTTATACAACAAAAACGTAACATGACTGATTCAACACAAATTAAAATTTACAATGTTTTTCTTTTTCTACAAAAGTGCTCACTAAGACGTGCTTTTCAAAATTTTGGAATGAACATGAATGAAACTTTTGCCAAAATACTACAAATGCAATATAAACGCAACCGAATTTCAGGGTTTTTGAAACTTCCCCTAAAAGGGGTAGGTAAGATGGGGTGTCTAAGTTATGAATGGAAACTTTGTAACGCGTTGTGCGATTTTATGGAAACTGTTGGTAAAGTAAAGATGCAAAATAAAATAGGTATGTTATAGATTTTTTTGTAAAACCCTTGAAAAAGGATTAGATGAATATGTAGGTGTGCTTACAAAATAATAGGTTAAAAATCGAATTGTATTGTCGTGGGGTCCTTCCTAGTTACCCTTGTAAAGGGGTTCAATGAAGAGGTAGCTGAGTCAAGAAAAAAATAGGCTAAAAAATCGAATTGTATGTCGCGTGGTCCTACTTAATAAATAAATTATTCACAAGGGTGTAGCACTTAGAGATGACATGAATGCATTCCCGTCCCGTAAAGCAACAGATCCACTCTAGCAATAGCGGGCACCGGCTAAGATGCGGAATCACTCGCCGCGAGCCAAACCACGTCAACGGTCGCGTCCGATCACACTCTCGCCGGAACTTTCTATCGATCCAACATTGACCATCCAGTAAAACCACCAAATAAACACTCCTAAACCGCAGTGATTAGTAAATCCGTGATTGGTGATGCGAAAAATTTGTTAGTGAGTGATAAATATAAAGATTTTCGGATCCCGTATTTATATGGACTTCAAAATGGGGCCAAGGTAACTGCATTCTCTAATTTCGCTAAACATCTAATTACCTAGCAAGATAAATTGTTGCTCAAGGTGCGGGAGATTGCAATCGGTAAAACTTGTATCATTGCTTAAGTTTTAGTGACTTTAAGTCTAGTTTAAAATAAGCTACTGAACTAAATTACAGCTTGATCAACATTCTAAACATGAAGTAAATTTAGACGTAGGTAGTGGTTACCTTTTTCCAATAACCCGCTATTCAATCCTATGTTCCAACTAACTTATTATAGTTAAACTGGAATCAGGGGAATTTCAGATAGGAAAGGCATGTGGCAATAAATTATTCTACAAAGCCAGCATGCTTCGTGCTCCGAATAAATTTGATGATGGAAAGCTTGAAATAATGTAGGTTTTAAATTTTGAATACCGTTTTGTTTTCAATGGGTAAAATGAACTATCTGATGCTCTAAATCAGCAATCACAGCAGTAAGTTTGCACCTCGAAAATAATTATTTAACACTTTAAACTCTTAGATAAAACTGTGGACAGGTATTCGTTAATATATGTATTAGTGTTAGTAGCTCAACAAATAACCACAGAATGAATAACAACGCAATGAACATAACCGAAATGATGGCTTCCTTGTGATGAAAAATCAAGATGCATTTCGACAGACATCGTTTCAAAATTTTCAAAATTGCTTGCCCAATTAGTTATTCATGATAACCTCTCAGATACGAGATACATCATTATGACCTTTCGGTATTTAGTTGCGTGTAATTTTTAAATGCAAAACCTAATGTAAGTAACAGTTTTTTAAGGAATCATCAGCTGAATCAATCAAGAACGAGTTAAGTAGAAGTAAAAGTATAGGCATAGGATCAGGAATGATTCCGCTATGTGATCAAGGAAGTGACCGGTCAGACCGGATTCCGCCTCATCTATTACCGTTCGTTTTATTTGATTTTTGATCCTTTCAAGAGAAACTCTAGCTCATTTGAAGAAAAAAAATGCAATAAAAATGGAACGCCATGATTTGTTGAAGTTGGTTTTGTGAACGAAATCCCATGCGAATTGTGAAAGAGTCCATTATAGTGAAATCGTGGTTCTGTTCCAACGACGGAAGACGTTTTAGTGACCATCCATTATAATAAGATTGGTTCACATAAACGTAGACGTGTCTTTGCACGATGACCCTTCTATGGATAAAGGAGGGGTCAAATTTATACGCAAGTTGCAAAACATGAGACACAACTAGCATAATAAAATACCGTTGTCAAATGCCATCGAGCATCTGTGTTCGCACCCAGTGACACCGTTATTAAGCTGACCCGCTGATATAATGGCTCTTTCGCAAAAAGATAGAGGTCAACTTGATAAAGCATCAAGTTAATTACAAATAGCATGCAATGTCACTACTGTTTATAATAACTTCAAATAGTACTTAGGCTTGAGTTAAGAAGAAATTGTAGAAAAAAATGACTGTAAAGCATGTTTGAGGAAATATAAACATAACTTACAGTTATTGTTTAATGATGAAGAAGAGATTAAAATAATTCAAAATATAAAAAACAATGAATTAACGAGAAAGAAGTTATTGTAAGTAAGTAAATATACTTATACTTTATTTTTCCAAAACTTCCATGCAAGCAAACAAACTACCCAAGACTCACATTCGACTTCAAGAAAATCTTAAACAGAAGAAACACAAGCGAATAGTTTCACGTTTTATCAATAACCTGAACGTAGCAGCTCGTTGCTTATAATAGGGAAGCATTTACAGTTACTCAATCCACCTTCCTATTGATCCTCGATGCGTAGTTGTCTATTTTTTAGTTACATCATTAGAATCTTGTCAATGTGATTAATGTATTTTTTTACCAACTGCACAATTCCTTTACCTTTAGAAAGAACGGAATGTTATATTTTCTCATTTAGTCAAGTTCCAAAAACAATGAAATCTTGTGAGTTATGATGTAAGTCTTAGCACAAGTACTAAATTAATATGTCAATAGAAAATGAGAGTGTCATCCATAATTTGGTGATGTTACGCCACTGTGCGTACGCGCATGCATCCTCTAACTATACTAAGCGTTGAGTAAATAAAACTAACAGCCGAGTAGTCAGCTTTCCCTGTGGACACGATTCAATCACCGGCGATAGTTCTTAATGCAGATTGGGTTACGGCATCCAACAATGTACCTTACGACCTGAATGATAGAATTGGTATTGATGATGCTGATGTCACAGGTGTTGGAGACGGTCACCGTCGCACGTAGGCTCTTGGTAACGATGTCGGTGACCCACTTGGTGATCTGGTCGAACCAAATAAAGTTCGCACGGACGCGGAATGAATGGACAGGTTTAAAATTCTAGAGGTATGTTATTTGCCCCACCTTCTGTGGGTGCAGCCGTAAGAGGGTTACGTAAACTTAATTAGAATAGTCTAAAAGAGATACAGTTTTTGGTTTCGTGGTCAAGCACGAACCCATAACAATAGAATAAATAGAATGAATTTTCAAATAATGAAATCGTCTAGAGCAGATCAGACACTTAGGTACTTCCAAATCACACAAACAAACTTGAAATCGCAAAGTTTTAATGAGTCCATTCGACCCGCTAATAACAGACCAATGATTGCATGAATAAATATTCATTTTATTATTCAGTGTATGCCCAATTGAGTCGATTCTGAATACGGTACAATGACACAGTTTTAAAAAACATGTTTTTGTACACGCTCAAGATCTTTAGAACCCGATGACAAACGATCGCGCTAAAAAAACAATGCAACAGACAGCTTCCCGGTTTCAAATGCGTAGACTAAATAATATAGCTTTTGCAACCACTACGCATTAGTACGCAACAAACAATGACAGGGAACCGACTATCACAGACCTACTTTAGTATTACCAGATTAAATTGTAAGGATCACTTTACATGATGATACAATATTAAATCATAATACAATTACAAATCACTGTTTAGTACTATTTCCTACAAATGCAAGTTTCATCCATAGAAACAAATAGTCTTGTAACTACGTTCGAATGGCTGTCTGCAAGACTGAATAGTAATGGTCTTGCTCATCGTCATCGCGATGCATATCGCGTAGCGAATTGCTACCGGGTGCGACCAGAACTTCGAAATCGTCTTTATTGTGCGACATGTTGTGAACCAAATGCAATTGATATCTCGAAACCACGAAATAAAAGTAGCACTGGGAAATAAAATAACACCAAAGAAATAGCAAATAACAAAGGCACAAAGTGAAGCTAATACGATTATTGCACATATAAATAAGGTTGTTGGCGGAATTAAAGAGAATGTTTCATTCCAGATGAGCTACTCTATACATGAGTAAACTCTCTAAGGCGAACAATTACGTGGGTTGAAAGCTATAAGAGCTTTAGCGCTTTTGCAGACTAACCTTTAAGACTCCTGACCTAAAAGTCAAGTATTCCGGTTCTAGCTCTACTGGGCTTTTCACTTTGATAGCAATTTGGGAAAGTCCTAGATGGTATCGCAGACACGCAGAGCATTCATCTTCAGAGTAGATTGTTTCGATGATAGCAGAATTACTTCCTTAATATTTCGTCAGAATTTTGATGTTCACAATTCTGCTGAACAAACCATATTATGTTATTTCATATTTTATGTCACCTTAATGCTAAACACCGTGTTTATTTAGATAAGATTGAACCGATGTTTTCTCTAAAATAAATAAATAATAATACATATTGATTCCATAATTTCCCAAATAATTACAACAGGTCAGATCAACAGAGGTCAGAAATTCTCCGGATATTATTTAATTTCTTAGAAGTCTCCCTTAGTGTGGATAAGCAGTATAGAAACATCTAAACTCATTCAACGTGCTCAAAATGAGGGTCAATCAAAAGGTTCTTAACCTTCTCTTTTAAAACTTGTTGCACTTCTTTTGAATTGTTACCTTTCTCTTGTTTTTGATGGAGGTGAAGGTATCAGCAGGTATAATGAACTGACCGAGAGGATTAATGTGAAAATAATAAACAACATTCTCAAGAACGATTGTGAAGATAATCACACAGCATCATCTAGCCCCAAGCTAAGCAAAGCTTGTGTTATGGTTACTGGATAATTGATATTTTTAATTCGAGACTCTCTATCATACATAGATATTTTATCATGCATAAATAACATCCAGACACCCTAAACAGCAATCTGCAAATCGTACAAACATTTCTTATCCTAAGTCGGGAATCAAACCGCAACGTCCTCCGTCACAATAGATGTCTCGATGTCATGTAATAGTCCTTGAAATTCTTGGAAGCACTACACTAAACTCATAAACAAACATACAGTTGACCAGAGCGGAGTCAACATCAGTTTCGTAAGTCTATTGGTTTGAATTGTGTAAATATCTACTAGATTTTAACCGTTTCTCAATACACTTGAGACAACTTTTTTGATTATACCTTGTCGCCCAAGGTTTTATAGGTTAGAATTGAAATGGCAATGGACATTTTCACATTATTTAGAACTAGAGCCTCATAATGACAGTTTATTTTGTACTAGCGACCCGCCCCGGCTTCGCACGGTTACTATAGTACGTATAAACCTTCCTCTTGAAACACTCTATCTATTAAAAAAACCGCATCAAAATCTGTTGCGTAGTTTTAAAAATTTAAGCATACAAAGGGACATAGGGATATAGGGACAGAGAAAGCGACTTTTTTATACTATGTAGTGATAGTGATCAGAAACTATACCTATCCCACACCTTAGTCTTATGCAGTACTAGTACTGCTATATTATAGGAGAGCTCTCGACAGGAAACTAAGACCGGTCCGACGCGAGTCTAACAGTTACATTTGTTCAGAACATAATCGAGACCAGTCACGGAACTGTATTTGATCATGCGATGATGTTTATATTGAAATATTCAAGTTACTTCCGCGCGTCTATAATATGGAAAAGTGTATTCGCGTTGATCAAAATATTTAGTGTATGAGGGAATTATGGTATGTCTTTAGGACAACTTAAGATATACATATTATGAGCTGTGAGAGAACATGGCATGAGTAAGAAACAGTACTGAGATGAAGGTTAATAGAAGTCACTGGAGAAAGAATAAACCTAATATAGACCACGCATGATCCCGCTCAAGAGCCAAGAAAATAATGTTTTATGGCGTACAAACAAAACCTTACTAATATTATAAACGCGAGAGTTTTCATAGATATGAATACATGCCTCTTTTACGCAAAAACTACTGAACGTAGCAGGCTAAATTTAGGCCAGGAATTACACATAGGCTACTTTTCATCTCGTAAATCAATTCCCCTGGGATATAAATAATCTTAAAACGTTTCCATAGAAGCAAAGAATGCAAAGCCGCGGGCAGATACTAGTTTACCATAAAAATAATTTATGTTATAACTGTTATGAGCTTATGTCATATTTCAATGTTCTCCCCAAAGCTAGCCAGAAAATAAATAAAGAAAAGTAATTTTTAACCACCATTTGTACAAATAACGCAATTATCACTTTAAACCTTTTTGAAAGCAAAGCGAGCGTAAGAAAAGCAAATATTTGTTTCAAGGATAAATGTCTGAAGATGGACATAAAGCACTTTAAAAGTTGCAAAAGAAACGTCATGTCTCTTTGCATCGGTCTCTATTTCGTGAGAGTTAAGAATAAAAATGAAACGGCTGGTTCAAGAACAAACTGATACAAAGGAGTTTACCACGCTTGTTAGAGATGTTATATACTTCGAACTTCCAAGATCCGTCGTAGTTATTGAATTACACGCTTTTTTGCATTCGTTCTGCACCTTTAACTTTACCCACATATGATGACTATAATTCATTTTTAGAAGCTGCAGCTGTATATAGCTCAGATCCCTATTAAGCATTTTTTCTAATTTGTACTAAGCAAACAAACAATTAATATTAGTTAATATAATATTATTGTTTTGACATAATCATGATATTATTAACTAGAGAACTTACTCCTAGAACAGTATTGACCAGTTCAGGAGTCTACCAGTATGTATTCAATGACTGTTTGTAAAACAATAAATATTGTTAATAAAAACCATTTCTACTTCCTTAAGCTTGGATAAAAGCAGATGTATCTTTCTCGGTTTTAAAATTATAGTAGTGAGAGATGAAACTAACAAGCTAAGATGACTTTTGAGAAAGATCATGTCCGGAAAAGCAAAACATTTGATGTATACATACTTCAATTGCATCATTTAAATAACGAACACTATTTTATAGACGTAATACTTCTACTTTCTTTAAAAAGAAATTCAAATGAAATTAGACTCATTACATAACGTATTCGCATTATAATTAATTAAGAATACACATAAAAATCATTTTATAATTGGAACCAGTAATAACCGTGCATTAGCATTTAGCAAATAAGTTAATATTTTAGTAATGACGTCTGGTTTGTTTTTAATGGAATAGTTTGTTAAAAAGTCATTTCTAGGTAGATTAGCAGGTACTAAATATATTAAATTGGTTCAATTCAGTAATTTTAAAATAATTATGCGTCGCTGTTGTCAGTGTTTCCAACGTCAAATCACACATTTATCCAAACACAACCTCAAAGACAGACCGGTCTTTACGTAGACATGTCTCTACAATCACACGTATTTGAACTTTCCTAATGATAAAAGCGACAGTGGTTCAGTCTGTTAGCACTTCGGAGCAATTAATGCTAACTATTTTGAACTCTTTAAAAGTGAAATCTTTAGAGTTCATTCCCACAAGACCGCAAGTTATCTGAGGTAACAGAATAAAACAGGAGTTATTTTGCTGATGGTGTAAGCAAATTACCGGAGAAAGTCTCTAACAGTTAAAATAATTAAACTTCACTCGCGTACAATTTATCCCCTATAAGCTTACGTGATTAATAACCACAGCACTAAAACAGAGAGTTTAGCTATTGGGGTCGCAAAACACGCGTTGACAATAGCTCTGAGTAAAAGAACTGTAAAAGGTTGTATAAACCAGTTGTAATTTCACTGACCTTAATTTTGAGCGGTCAAGACCTAGATGCTTCTTTATAAGAAGGGATTAAAGTCATTTATAAGAATTTAAAAAGTTTTAAGTAGATATATTATTATGTCCTTAGCTAATCAATAAACTACAACCAGCAAGAATCTAAAAGTCTGTTTTTGTTATTTTATCATTACAATTAGATTTGGAGCAAAAGATTTGTTTTTTTCTTTCAGACAGTTTTGACAGATTCCTTGCACTTTTAATACAAACTCCCGCGTAATTACATAAAAACCATAACTGTGACAAGGTCATTGCCCAGCAAGAGCAAAAGTTTGAGCATTTCATTAGAAGATGTCGCCAGTAGAAGTGGACAATGTGTAGATCGCTAACAAAGTATTCCATAAATCTGCTTCGTATTGATCTTCCGAATCGTAGCCATCTGAAAGGTCTTAACTTACTTGATTTAAAAGCTAATTTTTTATATGAATCTGAGTGATTTTGCTCCGCTCGCCTGACTACTTTAGAGCTAACCCTTTATTGTATTGAATTTGACAACCGACGACGACGTCGCGCAGTGGGCGAAGGTCCAGTATTATCATAATGTATAAACTCATAATATGAGCGAGCATCAGAAAAATTTTAGGCGTTTTTCGTACTAACTTAGATAGGTTAATAAGTACCGACCGATATGTTCTACCTATTATTACACAATCAAACCATTTTTTACGGACTTTAGCGGTTGATATATTTGCATGGGTTATGTACCTAAAAGGTACATGGACAGGTTTCATTGAGTCATTTAGGTCAAATATTAATATGTCATTTGATTGAGAATTCTAGCGATACCTAGAACTTTATGTGCAAACAGTTAGTAGCTGCGCAGTATTACACATAATCGTAAATAGGCAAACAACAGATATTATGATCATTATCGTAACGCCTTTTTCACATTAGCATTTCTTTTTGTTACAGAATTGAAACAAAGCGGGAGCGCGGCCGCGCATCTCACAATGGGTCAAGAGCAGTCGTATTCACACGCTAGTGTCGGTCAAGTGAGTCGGTACAGGGAGAAGTACGACGAAGCTGCCTTTAGAAACTCAAAACTCGACTACCGATCGAGAAACTACGACGACAAAGACTACAAACGGCACAAAGCCAGAAGAAGCGCAGACAGCTTCAAAAGCGATAACAGCTCAACCGAAAGCAGCGGTTATAGAAGCGGCTCAAGTGCCTGCGAATGCAGATCATCTAAAAGCGACTACTATTGCACTTCTCTGTACAAAAACGATCATTACAAAGATATCAATAAAGAGCTCTATAAGCCAGTGAAGATTCCAAGAGAGAAACGTTACAAACTTCAACTGTTTGACCTTCAGAAAGAGGAACTCAGAAACGCGAGGTTGAAAGAATACCTTAGTGAAGCTGAAAAAACTAAACTTAAAACTGGGTCTACGCCAAAAAATACAGGCATAAGAAATTATACGCCTAAAATTTTGTCTGAAGACGAGCAAAAACAGAAATCAGATTGGATATAAGAGAAATAAGACTAGTAGGATAAGTTGTACATATTAGTGTAGCGTTAGATGAGTTTTTATAAGAATGGAGGCGGCAGGAGCGCTGGTGAGCTTAGCACCATCGCCCATCACCGTGTTGGGGCTGATACCACTCCTGGCACTCGGGATCACGTACTTCAGATACCAACAATACGACCCGGAGTCGTATGTATCGGATATCCATACGGTACGTCCTATTACAATATATTCCATGAAAACCACACTATATTTCTCTCGCATTTACAAATATGTAAAATTAGTACTTTTACCTTTTAAAATATTACATAAAGTTAACAATAATCAACAAAAGAAAATGTACAACAAAATTATGCGACCAATTAATACACTATATTTTTCTCTTTTCAAAGAAACTGAACTGGTGCATTAAACATAGCCAGACGATTTATTTTTATTACAATACTAGTGTCTGGCCGCAGCTTCGTACGCGTTGTTTATATAAAACATTTCAAGGCTATTTCTGTCATAATCAGTTCCTGATTATGCGATAAAAAGTCTAATGCCTATGTTATATTCTAGGCCTAGAACTACGTCTATTCAAAATTTCAGCCCGACGCTTTCAGTAGTTTTATCGTGAAAGAGTAAAACAACATCCTTGTATACAAACTTTCGCGTTAGTAACTAGACAGATGTTATTCTAATGTTTTTCTCTCTTTATTTTCAGGTGTTGCCGATATACGACTTCGTGATAGTGGGCGGCGGTTCAGCCGGCGCTGTTGTCGCATCCCGACTATCCGAGATAGGCAACTGGACTGTTCTCCTCCTGGAGGCCGGACAGGACGAAAACGAGATATCAGACATCCCCGCACTGGCCGGCTACACGCAACTCTCCGAGATGGACTGGAAGTTCCAGACGAAGCCTTCGCACAATCGCTCCTACTGTCTGGCGATGAACGGCGATCGCTGCAACTGGCCCAGAGGCAAGGTACTTGGCGGCTGCAGCGTCCTCAACGCCATGGTCTACGTGAGAGGCAATCGCAACGACTACGATCTGTGGGAGGCGCTCGGTAACGATGGCTGGTCGTACGATCAAGTGTTGCCGTACTTTATGAAATCGGAAGACAATCGAAATCCTTACTTGGTCAACACACCGTATCACTCGGCCGGTGGATACCTGACGGTTCAGGAAGCACCATGGCGAACACCTCTATCGGTCGCTTTTATAAAAGCTGGAATGGAGCTTGGTTATGAAAATCGAGACATAAACGGGGAGAAACAGACAGGTTTCATGTTGACCCAGGCGACCATGCGGCGCGGTAGTCGATGTAGCACAGCGAAGGCTTTCCTACGACCTGTTCGACAGCGAAACAACTTACACATAGCCCTAGGAGCACAGGTCACCAGAATTCTTGTAAACCCGGTTAAAAAGCAAGCTTATGGAGTGGAGTTTGTGCGAAATGGACACAAATTTAAAGTACGGATAAAAAGAGAAGTTATCATGTCTGCGGGAGCATTGGCCACGCCACAGCTGATGATGTTGAGCGGCATCGGCCCAGCCGAACATTTGAGAGAGCACGGCATCCCTCTGATTGCAAATTTAAAAGTTGGACACAATCTCCAAGACCATATAGGATTAGGAGGATTGACTTTCGTCGTCAATAAGCCAGTTACTTTCAAAAAAGACCGTTTCCAGTCATTCTCAGTGGCAATGAACTACATTCTCTATGAAAAAGGGCCCATGACGACCCAAGGAGTTGAAGGGCTGGCATTTGTCAATACTAAGTACGCTCCACCTTCCGGCAACTGGCCGGACATACAGTTCCACTTCGCACCTAGTTCGGTAAACTCTGACGGCGGGGAACAAATACGGAAGATATTAAATCTCAGAGATAGAGTGTACAACACCGTGTATCAGCCTGTAGAGAACGCTGAAACCTGGACAATACTCCCTTTATTGTTACGCCCGAAGAGTTCAGGTTGGATAAAGCTGAAGAGTCGAAATCCATTCCATGCTCCATCGATAGAGCCAAACTACTTCGCTTATAAACAGGATCTGAAAGTGCTTGTTGAGGGGATAAAGATAGCCATGGCCATCTCCAACACTACATCGTTTCAACGTTACGGCTCGCGACCGCATAACATTCCTCTGCCTGGCTGCCAGCAGCATACACTGTTCAGCGACGAGTACTGGGAGTGCTGCCTTAAGCATTTCACTTTTACCATTTACCACCCCACGGGTACTTGTAAAATGGGGCCGAAGCACGATCAGGACGCCGTGGTAGATCCCAGATTGAGAGTCCATGGAGTGGCAAACTTGAGAGTAGTGGATGCTAGTATCATGCCCACCATCATAAGTGGAAACCCTAACGCGCCTGTCATCATGATAGCTGAAAAGGCATCAGACATGATCAAAGAAGACTGGCTTGTGTTATGACAGGGGAAAAGTGAACATTGAAGTTTTTTAGTGATGAACAAAAACATTTTATGTTCTCGAGTTACTCCTAAGTTCGGTTAATTTAGGCTGTTATTTATAAATAATAAGCATTTGTAAATACTAAAGTTAATTAATGTTTATTCTAGTTTAACATTTTCTTATACCCTGCGAAGTTCGTGTGTTAACATATAAGTAGCACATGAATTAAATGATCAATAAATAAATTATAAGTCACACTTTTGTTTTTTTTTATATTCTAAGTAGAAACTGTAATCGAGATTAAGAAGATGCCAAGTAACAAAATCAAAAAAATATAAACGATTTTTAAATACTTATTCGTTTCAGGTCAAATAAACTAAGTAAATACATAATATGTTTCTCACACTACACGCTCAAAAAGGCTACTTTATACGTCATGTAACCCTTGTAACCGAAAGCAAGAGCTCTTTGGTAAAAAAAAATATACTTATTTTGAGTTCCAAACACATATAGAACTGAAAATTAACAAACTTATTTTGAGTTCCAAACACATATAGAACTGAAAATTACTCCCTTAGAGGCTTCCATGAAGGGAATAATGAGATTGAATTTGGAACCTCAAAAGACCTATGAAAAAGCTTAAACAAATCCTTTCATTTCCCTTCCGAAATATTTTTTTTATTTTCACACAGAAAATGTATTTTATGAAGACCGGCTATAATGCAGGAATAAATATTATTAGATACCTTTTAGATCTCGCTAGATTATCTTGTAATAACCAAATTATTTTAAATGAATAGGCAAGAAACCTTAACTCGCGTATGAGAAATTGCGATTACGATACGATTAATCAAGTCTTTTTATATTATGTTTAGCATTGCCATCTGTCGAGGAATAGTGGATATAGCATAAGTTCCCAGAATAAGCGCACGGGGGCACTAGCACACCGTTAAGAGCCATCTATCGCCAAGTAGCAAAACCAACATCAGCGTCGTCGTTGGTTCCAAGAGAGCGACTTCACTGACATCATGCATGATGATTTGAATTTGGAGTGAAGTTAAATTCATACCTTGCCGCTAGGTGGAGTTTTACTCGCTACTACGGTAACTTCAAATCTCCGTTTTTGAACTTACCTGAAAATGCAGAAATATTCACAGTCAGAACATTACAGAAACTTATTATTTTATTTCTCTTAATAATTTACAACACTATTCATCAATAGCTCGCGGGTGTTTTGTTTTGTACAATCACATTGAAAAGGGCAATGATCCTTCGTTTAACAATGAATTAAAAATAATGATAACTAGAATTAACTGTTTTGTAAAATCCATCGAATTTAAGGCAATCAAAAGGTAATAAAAATGGTCAGATTATTGCAGGCACAAAAAACCCAAATCACATAAAGAAAACCAGTGTAAAAAATATAATTATATCAAAATATATAGCAGATTTTTATTTAATCATTGGACTTGCTAATTTCAAATTTAATTATTAATAACACTTTATTAATTATAAGATGATATCATATTAATAAAACCATAAGAAAAAAAAATACTAATTTTTAGCATTTCATATCTATCAAAAAATTAAGTGAAGTTTTGCCTGATTTAGGGCTTTCAAATGTTTCCTAATATTGCGCATATCAAAAATAATTGCTTTTTGGGGTCAAAAAGACACAAACACTACACAAAGGCAAAGGGTGAACTAGAATAAGTTTTCGCGTAAGAATAAGCAAGCAGCTTAATATTCACGTCATCGTGAACACAATGCGATAGAGCTCACGTACGCCAGCAGCGTTGTACACTATATGCAGAAGGTGAAGTTGTATATTTGAAGACCTAAAAATAAAATAAAAAACCACCAATATCTCGATTAAACTACCATCATTACTATTTAAAAAAATCTATATATACATATATCAGATATTTCATTTTGATTTTGTATTACAATCCGCGAAGGAATTTGTACTTATAGCGGCTTACGCGGATGCCTCAAACTGAATAGGGTAATTGCGAATATTACGAAAAAAAACTATTAGATGTAAAAATAAACATGAGCTACTCTCTTTCTTCTACTACAACATGACTAGACTCTACCAGTTTCGGTTATGTAAGCAACAACGCGTTCTGCGATTACACCGGTTTGCAAACATTATTTCATGTAAATTGAATGGTTTGAACGGCCGATTGCAAAATACGAATACGTCTGTTAACGGGAATCCCAAATCCGCTTTAATTGAGTTTTTATAGGCCTTTTAAATGCATAAGTATCGGTGTTTGTGAAAGCTGCTGAAATCAATTTTGTAGTTGGTCTTATTAATACAATCACTGCCCAGCACTGGTAGAGCTAATTGAAGATGTCCATGTGCGTCATGTTTGCTTTGAAGGTGACGTCACATTGTTTTAGAGAACCGCTTGCATAGAGTGGCTTTGTGTGAAATTACGGCGTCATCACCCGCACTTACAATTGAAACACATACTACGCAACGGATTTTAAAGCGGTTTTTTTAATACATAGAGTGATTCAAGAGAAAGGTTTATACGAATAAAAAAACCGTGCGAAGCCGGGGCGGGTCGCTAGTATTATTTAAGAAATGAAATAACATCGCAAAAAATTTCGTTCGAATTCGGCGGGACTTGATCCCTCGAACCCTTCCTCCACATGAAAGTGAGCATTCCGTAGGTACAGTGGAAGGGTAGCGGGTTCAAAACCCGCCGAATCCGAAATTTTTTAGCGATGTTATTTCATTTATACACATAGGCGTAGGCCTCCCAAAGTTTTTACTATCCACCATAGTTCGGAGTTAGTAGGTAATCGGGGTTAGTAGGACCTGAGTGGCGGAGCTGGCGAAGGATCGCCTGCAACGCAGAGGGCCGCGGGTTCGATTCTCGTTTTGGAACAAATGTTTGTACTATCTGAAAATATTTTTTGGTGCGGTGTTCCTGGTATTTTCTATCTAGTATCGTTTTAGTATAGTAGTAGTATTAGGTATATTAGTCATCTAGTACTCACAGCAAAAACTCTACTTAGCTTGGGGCTAGATGATGCTGTGTGGATTGTTCTAAAATATTTATAGATTTATTTAATGTAAAATACACAATGCTAGACAATCTACGCAGCATTATCTAACCCCAAGCTAAGCAGGGCTTCGTGTTATGGGTAAATAGGCCAAAAAATATTCATTCAAGCTAGTTTTAAATGAGCTAGATTATAAGAGGCAGCAATAAAACTACATTATAAAATAATAAATATTGCTGGAAGTTACACACAGCATCATCTGGCCCCTAAGCAGAGCTGGCGTGATGCGTATCAGAAAGACACTAAGTAATTATATTAAATACTAGCGCCCGTAATTATTAGTAATTATATTAATACCCGCCCCGGCTTCGCGCAGTTTTATATATTTACGTATAAACCTTCCTCTTGAATCACTCTATCTATTAAACAAAACGCTTCACAATCCGTTGCGTAGTTTTAAAAATTTAAGCATACATAGGGACATAGGGACAGAGGAAACGACTTTGTTTTATACTATGTAGTGATAGTGATGTCGTATCTCGTATTCGGTGTTTTATTAGTGACCAACAAATAATCCCTTTTTATCATTTCATAAGCCTTAGACTAGAATTGATATGGATGAATTAAGCTACATAGATTATATGTAACAATCTGCAGCAGGTACTAATTTTTATTGGTATCTAATATCTATCCTTTGATTGTAATTTCTTCGATAAACAGAAATTAGTAACATTATGAGCTCCCACAAAAAACTGCGATTTGGTGCGATGCGATGTGATGCGATGTCACACGAACTTGATTTGCGAATTTCTGCGATGCGAATTTGTGCGGCGAGCCGTTTTGTAGGGTAACCATACCTTCAAGTTTAGTCAGCCGTATTGGACGTGTTTTTAGGAAGCGTAAGATGGATCCCAAAAAGATAATTGAACCGATTTAAGCAAAAATGATCCAACCCACACAAACCTCATTTCGAGATAATCGATATTTAATTTTGTGGCGGTATTTCTCTAGCTTTGTAATACAAAATGTTGTTATTTTAATTTAATTTAATGCTATGTAAACTCAACTTTTTTGCTATAAATAATATAAAGAATAAATTGTAATAGTTTAGTAGATAATTGGGAAAACTTGCGCCTGGATCATTATTACAAAATTAATTTTGTATGGAAAGAGCTATGTAGGGTTCAAAAATTAAAATGAAAAAATGATTCAAAGTGTGATAAAAATAAGTAATCATTTTTGTGTTTTAAAAGACAAAACAAACAAAATTGGCCCTAATCCTCGTCCAAATCAGAATAAGGTTCATCACATAAACCATCTACATCGTCTATTATTGCAGCTTCCCTTCAGTTTCTTAAATTAATCAATGCAATCATCTGGTATCTAATATTAGATCTGCTGGCCCTGTACTTATTTTATTTTATTTATTTATTTTTCGTTAAAGTACGAAACACACAGAAGCCGGAGGCGAGGCGGAGGCGAAGGCGTGCGAGTTGTATTCTATGGAATCCTATGAAAGCCTACACACACACCGCAGGCCGTGGCGAACGCGGTGCCATAGAAAAAACGCCTTCGCCTCCGCCACGCCTCCGGCTTCTGTGTGTTTTGAACTTTATGGTTTATTTCGTTTACGTACTTAGATGGAATAGCAATTTCAAATATTAACTTGTCAAAGCTTAACTTGTTTTATATCATCATCATCATAATCAACCTATATTAGTCCACTGCTGGATATAGGCCTCCCTTAATGAGCGCCATAGCTCCCTGTCTTCAGCTTGACGCATCCAGCATCTGCCAGCAGTCTTTCGCAGATCGTCATCCCACCTGGTCGGAGGGCGTCCTATACTACGTTTGCCAAGTCTCGGTCTCCACTCAAGAACACGTTTACCCCAACGGTTGTCGGTTCTTCGCGAGATATAGCCGGCCCACTGCCACCACTTCAGCTTGCTAATTATTTGAGCTATGTCGATAACTTTGGTTCTCTTTCGGATGTATTCTTTACGAATCCTATCCTTCAGAGAAACTCCGAGCATAGCTCTTTCTATAGCTTTCTGAGCTCTTTGAACTGATGGACCAGCTTAATATTATAGTTTGAATCATTGTAGCAAAATAGAACGGTTATATGTTAGGGTAACCAAAGCAACACAAAAATGATTCAAGTGGCATGAAACACTTATACATTTTAAAAAATGGTCTTCGACATGACAGTTGTGGGTTGGATCATATGGATTTTCCACATTTGTGAACATAGAGGTGTGAGTCTTTGATATGTTAAAATATACCTTATACTGATTACATAGGTTAAAAAAACTCGAAATTGACTAGGTTGTGGGTTGGATCATTTTTGCATAAATCGGTCCAATTGCACTGCTGTTATCGTTAAATAGATATAAAAGAAAAAGAAGATTCTGGATTCATCCATTTAATACGATTATGAACACTGAAGGGAACTATTTTACTCGAAATTACTATGAGTTGAGAACTGAAGCAGTTTTTTTTTACAACACAAAGAAGGCGGCTCAGGCGCCGCGCATCTTTCGCTAAAGTTGTCTCAGAGCGGACTAAAAGGGGGGTCACCAAGTATGACGTAATATGACAGGAATGCGCGATGCAAATGAGATCGGACGTTATCGTGCGAGCTCGCAGATATTTGCGATGCGATGCGAGCTCGCAGTTCTGTGTTTGAGCCCTATCTTCAAGATGATTTGTTTTATTTTTCGAATCAGAAGTACTCACCTACTTGGTGTATTTTAATTATTTTTCGAATCAAAAGTATTTGGTTTATGCAATTTAGAAACCCGTATTACGAAGCCATGATTTATAACACATCAGAAACGGGTATTTATTACTCAAACTTTGATTTATACTACAATTCAAAGGTAACATGTTACGTACGTTTCCGCAGATCTCGCGGTATTGTGTTACTACGATCTCGCATCGCAGTAATTGCGTAAAACAGAGTCGCTTTTCCTTTGTTTGTCATTGAATATGTTGATTTTTCTAGCAAATAACGATACATTTGCCTACTACAAATGCTACATAATAGCCACGTAACGAGGTTAGTCAAACAATGCAACGAATACCGCTGTAGTTATTAAGATAGGTATGATAAAGAGTTAGGAAAAAAGAGAAGTGGGACTTAAGAGGGCGCTGTAGCCGATTCGTTAATCAAACTAGACCTACATAATAGTAACCAGGGGTAAAAAACTTGATTACATTAGTTCAAAATAAATTTTTTTGTTCCTCTAATGTGAAAACATGATTGAGAAAATTTATCCTGCATAAATTGTGTAGTATTCTTGTAAAGAAGAAAAATTCGATTTTGTTCAATACAATAAGATGCTTACGACACCATGCGTCGAAAAATAAAGGCGCTGACCGCTCTTATGCTGATCGCACAAATGGCTGCAAGGCACCCTCTTAACAAAATTTACTCAACCAATTGTTGTGATTCTGGGTTATGATTGGCATTTTTCTATTAAATTAAAGCAGTCATTTGAAAAGCGTTCTTAAGCTGCACTTATTTATTAATCTAGGTACATAGACCAGTGCTGATCTTAATCGCATCTTTAACAACTTGTAACAGTTTTAGTAGTACTCGGTAGTAAATTTATAACGGCTATTACCTACTTTAACAAATTGCACAAGCTCTTAGATAACTAAGTTCATCTCCAGCTAAGATGCAAATAAAATAAACTCTTACTTACAACGATAACATTATTAGAGGTAAATAAATAAAAATAAACGATCGCATAAGAGTAAAACGCAAAAGCCTTCAACGCGGACGCATTGTGGGGTGACGTAACACGGCCCCCATTGCCGAGAACTTTCGATTTCTGGATGAAATCACACTTCCTTACTCTTCGGCAACCTTGCAAATTGCAATCTACTTTAATAATGCGCTTGCCTGTTCCAAGGAAGTGGCTTTACTAGGTCTCACGATCGGTGTACTACCGGGGTTTACTTGTCTCTGCTATGATATGTCTGAACATAATACTCGTAATATAAATAATGCTGGGTAATTCAGAACGGTTACCAAAACGGGAATTGTGGAATTTGAGTGAGTTGTTTAGCATCATCACAACAAGCAACGTAACACAAGCTCTTGGGCTAGATGATGATCTGTGGATTGTCCAGCATTAATTATTCTAATTAAACATTATAGCTACCAAAATAAATAAATAAAATAAAGAAATAATTCCGGATAGTCCACACAGCATCATCTAGCCCCAAGCTAAGCAAAGCTTGTGTTATGGGTACTAGATGACTGATAAACTTAATACAATACATTACATAGATAGATATTTTTTATTATACATACATAGAAAACACCCAGTCCAACGGAACAAATTTCTGCAGATCGTACACAATTTTTTTCCGAGGCGGGAATCGAACCCGCAATTTTCTGCTTCGCAAGCACTGCGCCACATCGGTCGTCTAATAATAATAATTTCTAAGAATTATTTTATAAATTTTTGAGAATGGGATTATTGAATACTATTTCAATATAATTTGTCCTAAACAATCCATTCAGTTGTCGAGCAACTGAATGGATTGTACAGAAAAAGGAAGATAAAGAGCTATTTTAAGTTTAACTCATTTTCAATGGAAATCTTTTTTTCCAGTAAGTCAGTCAAATTTTAAAGTAAGTACATTTTCTAAGTTTAATAATGGCATGAACGAATCAAAAACTGCCCTACTGATAGACCGCTGAGTGCAGTTCTATTCAAGTGGTCTAGATGCGTAAAACCGATGACTTAAAAGTTCATGATCAAGTCTATGTACCAGATAACATCAATGTTACTTCATTCTTCTACAATTTTCCAACCGAGAGTAAAACAGAGTAATCGTATCTTGCCTAATTACCCAGTTTTAGTACGGCACTTACGTAATCGTCCAAGTTTTCGACGTACCTGGTGTGTCATCATAGTGGAACCCAAATATGCTTTAGTTTGGTGTAATTTAATTAAGTAGTCACGTCAAATGGGAATTGTAACAACTGGATCAAATTGGCTGTTACATACAAAACACAATGATCAATTTGAGAGGCCATGAATGAAATGCATTTGTCGTAATTGGATCTGGGTGTAAAAGGGTTATCAATTTGGGTGAAAATACAGCATGTCACAATGCGATCGGCAAACAAATTACATGTACTCTGACAGATTGTTATATTTTATGTGACCCAAAAACTTTAGAGTGGAATGTAAAGGCACTACAGAGAAATATTTTAAAATGATTTTCCATTATTTACAAAGCCTTTATACAGCCGCAAATCTTTAAAAAAATCTATCAAAATCTTAGGTTTTTAATTGACTAATTTTTAATTTGTTTCCTGATTCTGTGACTGTGAATTCTTTTTTTCTGACAAGGCTTCTGTTATAGTCGATAATTTAGTTATGTACGTGATTGTTAAACTTTTTTTTTAATTTTATTGAAATCTGTTTATTAAGACGACTTACTGTAAACTTGACTATAACCAGTGTTTTGTATGTATATTCCTATGGTACAAAAACACTGAAAACTGAAGCCTTTTTACTATGCGTCTAACTACCAACTTATAAACAACTCGCATTTTAAGATCAAGTCACCAATAATGAATATTACACAATCGATGAGGAAGAATGAAATCAATTGAACATTAGGACCTCGCATCACATTTCACAATCCGCCTCATCACGTAGGTGGTTTTTCGTCACAACAGCATGAGCATGTCATCGCGGTCCAAGTCAGGTACACCGCGTTACGCTGCCGTTAACCGACTTACCTTTGCTGACCTAGTTTAACTTATGAACTTTGAACCAAAAAGGCAGAAACCGCGAAGCAAGTTTTATTCGTCATATTTTATAAGATGCGATAGTTTTCTTTATTTTGGTTTTTATAAGATATGTTTTAATTATATTGTTTTTATTCAGATACGTTTGCAAATGTTTCCCATGCGTCATTTGATAAGATACGATATTTTCTTTATTTTGGTTATAATAGGTAAATTATTCAATTAATTAATTTTATTTTTATGGTTTAAGGCTTGCCAAAATTACACATAATAAAATATTATTGTTGTTATATAATTTAGTAACTAACGACATCAACGTCTCAATGTGTTTAATGTAATAACAGTAACCTTCGGTGGAAAGATAAATAAATAAAATACTAACACACATACATCTACAATGTGAAAGAACTTATTCGCGACCCTTATATACTAAACTTTCCGATAACAGACCTCTTTCACAGTTATGATGACAAATCACACTGATGATATTTTCGAAGACCTAACCTGACCTCCAGTTGTGAGGTCACTGGGACAAATAAAGAAAACATTCCAGTCCAGAAAATGTGAAGCAACTCTGAGGTCAGATCAAAATCCAGGAGGATCCATAACACACCGAACCAGTGGCATACCGACCCACAAGTGCTCATAAGGTGTCTTGCCGGTCTCGTAACACTGTAATCCCTTGCAATACCGCGTGGGGAGCCGCCACCAGAGACTTGCAAACGGCAGTGCATCACGCGGACTCGCGGCGCGCACCAGTCGACAACTCACCTACCTAACGAAAAACAACCAGTACGATCTTTGACCGAAACCTCTATTGTGATTGTGAACTAACCTACCTCATTCTCTAACTCTTCAAGTGACACTTAACGATCAATTCCTCGAAGGATTAGATAACTTGACATAACAGAAAAGAATCCTGTGTTGCAATTGGTAGTTGCGTCACGTTCATGCCCATTTAACCCTTGGATTACGTGTCTCTCGTAATATATGGTGTGATTAGGTGTGCTTATTGCGTTGATAATGACTTAATTTGAACAAGTTCTGGGTTATATAAAGTTTATATGCAGATTTTTTCTAAGGTTTTTAATTGATATCCATTGTCATCAAAACCATAATTAAATTCACTAATGAATATTAAGTAATAACGTTGTTTTTGATCGTGTGCTCGATAAAACACGGTTCACATATTGATTCGAGAATTTAATTTCTTCCTGAACTTATGCTTCAACGATTCATCAGAAGACCTTTTATGCCCCAAAACAGTCAACGCTGACCTATTACGCAATTTCAACTTCGTTTTACTTGAACTCCTCTTGATCACCGATCGCAATTAGTAAGTGTTAGATAACTTTAGAAACGATTTGTTGCAGTTTTGTGATTGACGCAAATGCCGCTACTGATCGCTATTTGATATATTTATTATCTTGTGTGTGTAATCATTCCGGGTTTGCTAGTTTTCTTGATAACATTATTAATAGATTTATTTGTACTTTATTTATTACTTGCTCGGATAGTAAAATATTAATATTCTTCGTCCAATGTGTAAAGTTTGTTATACAAATAATCTTTTATCACAATTTAAATGGTTTCACTGTCACTTCGATGTCATTGTAATGTAGCGCAATAAGCCTTGGCTTTGCTAACGGCTATGCAATGCCTAAGCTCTGCGGCTGATCTCGTAATATGAATAGTGTCTATGTCATCAATGGCAATAGTTTTCTGTTACTGGTTAATAACATTATCATCATTTGATTCCATGTTGTTAGTTTTTTCATCAAATCTAGATCAAAACATTCCTATCTCATCTAATAACTCAACTTCTAAAATGTTTACTAACTTCTTTGACATTTTTTTGCGCAATATCATTCATTCCTCAAGATCTATTAGAGTTCATAAAAGAATTCACTTCTACTTTTCTTAGTCAATAAACTCTTCTCACATTGTAATTACAGGCGACTAAGTAAGGTCATAGTGCGTCGGTGCATCGATCGACATCTTCTGAGAGCCGTGAGAAAACTATTACAATAGTCATAACAAGTTATTAACGTATTACTTTCCACTAAGTTGAGTGAAAGACTAAATGGACAAGCTAGTTAAGCCTGGACTAATTGAAGATAAAAGTGTCTGGACAAGATAAACGAGTGTGTAAGGACCAAGTCAGTGTTATAGGTCAACGGATCGAGAAGTGTTATACTCAGTGTTGTGTAGAAAATCATCAGCAATGAACGTAAGTTATTCAACAGTTGTGTAACAGCAGTAAATATATAAAGTGCGGTAAAACAATTACAATTTAATATCAATAAATGACATTTCGTATACGTCGTTTATGGTGAGTGCGTAAGTGTACGTTTATAGAGAAAGTCTTTAGATGGCTTTTTACATTACAATGACCTACATTTAAAATGGTAATATTTTGTGAGATAACTTGCAAAACTTTACAGCAACTAGTCATGTCAGCCATTCAAAAACCTGTCAAAAGACTTTACCCTAAAGCAATATACAAATGAACGATAATAGCAAAATTTGTATACAAATTAATATTAATGACTTTACTAATAATAATAACAGCTATTAGTGTTTGTAAAGATCAACAAACCCGATGGCGGGTTACACCATTAATTATAGCTATTATAGAAGCGTGTGTCGTAACAAGAGTGTGGGCCAAGGCCAAGATAGCGGCATTCAAATTCACTTCGGGTCGTTGTACAACACCTGTCAGGTATGCTAAGTGGCTGATATTGTGATGAAAAACATCATGAGCAAACATATCAGCTTCTAGGGACCCTACCTACGCCGTGGGTGGGTACACTACAACTTTTTGTCTCGAAGAAAAACGTAGATAGAAAGAAAACATCTGCACACGTAATTTATACAAATAGAATACCATCATCACTACATTCACTACATATAGTATAAAACAAAGTAGCTTTCTTTGTCCCTATATCCCTATGTCCCTTTGTACGCTTAAATCTTTAAAACTACGCAACGGATTTTGATGCGGTTTTTTTTTATAGATAGAGCGATTCAAGAGGAAGGTTTATACGTATAATAAAACCGTGCGAAGCCGGGGCGGGTCGCTAGTTTACTATAAAACGGACATAAATATTATTTGACACGTCAATCCAAGAAGAGATAAATAAGACTCTTGATACCTATCAGTGTTAGTTGTACTTTCTGATGTAAATAGCGATAAAACAAGGTAAAAGTCATGCAGCTGTTATGATCTCAGATCCATTAATATTAAGCAATATATAAAAGCTTTCTATGAGTAAATAAAACATACTGCAACACTAGATTACCTTGGGATTAATAGAGCTTTGGAAATAATGCATGATCAAGATGGGCCGACGAAGTTTCATTTCGTCATCAATAATGATCAAAATGTTGTGAAGCAAATCCTAGATGACCCAATACTGTCCAAAAAAGGCCATTGTGTAAACGGCCTTTAAATGGATTTCCAAACATGAACATATATAGTTATGATTCAAATTTCGCTTCGGGCGCCACATCAAAACATGCTATTCAAATTATAAAACCGGACTTATCGTCAGTAATAATCCAAATAAAACATTATGTACCTACGTTTACTTGAAAGTTATGCTCAGTCCATAGAGTCATTGCATGTAAAAACCGGATCAATTGAAAAAAAAAACTGCTCTTTCTGTTTTAGTTTTTTAACCTGCAAGATATTTGCCGTTAGAGTGACTTAATTCAAACAGTAACATAGCATTATCACAAAATTGAAGCTGAATGACCAAATCATGCAAAACACATAAAGCGTAATTGAAGTTACAAAACTCGACGAATTACAAGTCCATATCAAAGAACTAAACTTATTTGCAGTACATAACTAATAACTAGTCGAAGAAACTGGATATTATGCTCTTATGTATCCAATATGTACAAGTGCTAAGTTTTGTATTTTTCAGGTTTTCTCATAACAGTTATAATGTATAGTTGTTTTCTATCGTTGTAACAGCCAACTTTTTTCATTGTTGGGCATCTGCATTATCTACAGTATTATGCAAAAGCAATAGTGTTATTGCGTCAGGCGATTCCGTTCGTATTTTAGGCAAAATCTTCGTAATCATACGCAATATTATGGAAATAAAGTTGTGTGAGCACTGTGAAGTTCAATGCGTCGGAACAAGGTTAAATGTGAGGCAACATGAAATATTTTAATTATTAATAGTTTTTTTAATCTGCTAGATAGGTTTTGCAGTCGAAAAATACGGATAAGAATAAATGAAAAAAAAACTGTTGTTGGATAGAGATATCACAATCTTTTCTGATTGTTCGGCCATGAATTCGCAGTGCTCTAGTGAACGTGATGCGTTCACTATAAAATGGTTTTTCTTAAGTACATCAAATTTATTCACCACAGTTTTATACGATTATGTAGGATCACGAAACTAATTTCCATAAAAATAGGACTTTTCAAATATTACTCTGTTAATAGAACTCAGCTATTAAAACAGCAAAAAGCCCTGTGCGGCCTCAATCATGATAGACACAATAAGGGCCGCTCTAAAACGAGTCGAATAAGCTAAGCTGACCAATTTGTGTCGATAACTCCCTTTGAGCTAACGTAAAGTTACTATCATCATCATCATCATCATCAGCCTATATTAGTCCACTGCTGGACATAGGCCTCCCTTAATGATATAGCCATAGCAAAGTTACTTTACATCGCCAAAATTATCATAATCATAAAGAATTTCCATAGGATTATTCGAACTTTTTGCACACGTGGTTCTAGATAGATAAGCGTAGTCTTCTGTAAGAGTATAATAAAGCAAACGTGATTGATACGAACCGTTAAGAAGCAAACATGATTTTGCAGCAAACAATCCCAGCAAGAACGACAACTTTACCAAAATAAATATTATACAACGTTAAATCACGAATTCAATTACGATAAAGTAAATATATAACTACTCGAGCGTGCGGTAGAAAACCAAGTAAACACTAGTCGTTGGAGCAAGTAAAAATAATGGGCTTAAACGTTCTTTGTGACCCCATAAGCTTATTCCGTAACGAAGAATATAGTGGCACGTAGCCAAATAAATTAAAGTGCGAATACAAAAAACAAAACCAAAGCCTACGTGCCTAAAGGAAACGATTAAAATAAATTAACGAAAAATGGGATGTTAGCTATTACGTATCACGAAAATAACAAAATATATCCTCTACCTAAGTTAATCGATAACCGAAGCGTAGCATACAATACAACGTTGCAAAACAGCATACAACTTCTAATTGACGTTCATAATAACAACACATCAGCCAAATAATTACAAGCCTATAACACACAACACAATGTTATAAAACAGGATATAACAAATAAGTCAAATGTAACAAGAATACTGCCTACTGATTTCACATACATTATTAAATTTCCAAAGTTACGGGGTTAAGTTCCCGAAAATACTCGTAGAGACAGCCGCCTGCGCCACCACCGTATCGATGGTACACATGATTGGTACAAAAAGTAAAAAAAACAGCCAGTTTTCATTCAATGGCATTGCAAAAATCTTTAGATAACTAGGCGAAGATTCCAAATTGTAGAAGAGGCGTGAAGCTCAATTAGTGACCCCAATACCACCTGAAGAGCGGTCATGCAAATAAACCCAATAATCATGGAAAGCGATTCCAATGGTGGATGACACAATCGGCGCATTCCAATGACCAGCCGTTGTAAGCAGTTGAATAAGCTGATGGAAGGACTGGATCATGTTACAAGTTTTAACGCTTGAGCAAAATTTCAGCAAGTCCCTATAGAAGAAACAAAAACAGAGCCAGAAAACAACCAAAATCCCATACAAAACTTTCGAAAATATCCTACAGTTCTTAGCAGGTGCAAGGTTAAGTGGCGAATTATGAATTCCGCATCTTCAAGAGAGAACTGAACACATTAAGTGGCGATCACAATAAGCCTACCATAACCGCAGTGATACGATAGCCACCTTGCGCAAATAAAAACAATCGTGAAACGTACTCAGGACGTGTCTAGAGAAAATGAAAACGAGAGCCTGAGCTTTACGCAGGTGTGTAGGTATCAGTTGCGTTTAAGCATCACAATTATTGTTTTACAAATATTATATCTTATTCTATTTTATATCACATGTATTCTGACATCAAAAAGTACAAAATATCAGAGACCTAGTATCAAAAATGCATATTGCAATTTAATGGCCGGCACACGATGTGTTACGTAAGTACCCGGCAGCGAAACGGCAGTAACTGGCCGCATTGAAGGACTCTGGGTCAACTCGGTTTACGAACAGGGCTTGGCAGTACCTACTTTAACTTAGAAATTACTTAACTCTTTGATTATGAGAGCTAATAGATTTTGAATGAAATCGGGCGAGGAAACGTTTAGCACGGTATATTACATATTGTAACGTAATTGTTTGTAATCAAACTGTAATGTTACATATAATTATGACACATAAATTACATCTTAATCAGTGTAATGATGCTATGAAATTGAATAGAATTATCATCCCAAACATTTTGAATACGACGGACTTTGAACTCGAAAACTACCCTGAGTACGGGAATGCGCTACCGATTGTGCTATAAGGTCAAGTGACCGACAAATAAATAATTAACAAAGGTAAATAAGAAAAAAAAGAGGCCGACGATTCGAAGATCTTTGGGACTTCCTACGGAGTCTAGCGCCTTTACTAAGTAATTTGATAGAGATTCCTGTATGTGTAAGGGGTTATGCACTATAATAACAAAAGTCCTCTGAATAGTATTCTTGCAAAATGTAATAGCAGGCTTCATTGTGTAAAGTTTTGTGGAAGAAGTGACAAAAGTCATCTTTACCAATGTATGTTTACTTCATGAAGCGGTCTAAAATATCAAACATGGAAGATTATGTAATACAAACGTAAAAAAACGTAAAATCCGCTAGTAAATTAAGATAGTAGCCAAATAGTTGCTCACATGTGAACGTGCAATAAGAATGAACAGTATAATGGCAAGTTATAGGATGTGTAAACACGAATTTGTCAATGCCTGTTACTTTTGGAGGCAGACAACTTTCTTGATAACACAATTATGGAGATAACCTTGGATTAGTTTCCTTAAAGCTTTTAGTAGGTAACATAATTATACAGTGTCGTTGGCAAATTGCTAGTGTTATCCAGAGCTCACTATCTTCATCATCATCCTGTGTTAGGGTGACAAATCTAAATCGAGCTGTGCTGCGCTGTACTGCGCTGTGCTATGTTTGGTCAACTCGCTCGTCTTATATTTTAATGAGGATACAAACAAACCATGCTGTGCTGCGCTGTGCTGTGATGCGTCAATATTAGACGAGCGAGTTGACCAAACATAGCACAGCGCTGTACAGCGCAGCACAGCTCGATTTAGTTTTGTCACCCTTAGCCTGTGTTACTGCTGTACACTGGCCATCCCTAACTAGTGCTTTGCCCTACCACGACTTAAACATAACATCCAGCAATAAAATGTTATAAAACCGCTTCAAATTTCTTTTGGACACTATATATTCGTCCACATACAAAATAAGTTAACACGCCGCGCCAAATACGTAGACTATAGGAGACAATGACCGTGCCAGTTCGCCGGACTTGAGAAACAGAGCGACAAAGCAAGTCCTTGCGAACTTGCTACAGTACTTGTTGATCGTGACTTAATAGTTTCGACACACATATGATGTCACAGTCAGTACCTCCGTGGTCAGTACCAATGGGAGTTTCGTTTAGGATTCATATGAGTAATATTTGAATCTGGAACCATTACAAGACCATTACCATTACTTTTGCTTAGTATTATGGTTACATATTTCTAACTTGTCGTAGTTGTTCTGTAAGGTCTAAAGGAAACAAAGTAACTTGTAGTACACCTTGCAAGTCAGAGACTCTTAATAGACACTTTCTGATGCATCACGTAGAAGACCATTCAGTGCTATTGCCCATGCCTACTATCCAACTAAGAGTCAGTAAGTAATAATGACAACCAAATCGTGACCACCATAACTCGTTACCCAAATATAATTTTCCAGTAGAGTGCTTCCGATATTAAACCATAAAATGGTCTCTGAACAGAAGAAATAAGCGGGCAACTGTCATTTACAGTGCGCAGGCGCCTGCATAACATTAGCGTGCATTACCGAAGAACACGTAACGCACGCAATGCTTATGTCACCATATATTACTCTTACAATACTGCCAAAGACTAACCCCCTTATTCATAATAGTCTGCTAACTTAAAGCATTGTTATTTCTCACTTTGTCTTTGTTTGTTTTTATATTCACGCGGAGGACATATGATAAAATGATCACCTTTTGCAAGGTAGCACGCTGCGCCATTGACGTCATTAACTTGCATAATGAGCTGCTTCAGCTCAATGTCCCGAATACCTACATTTGGGGAAGCAGCCACCGACTCTTAGTCACACCCTCACAACTCCCCACTGCCTCGCACTCTGAACTCACTCAACAAGCTAGTAGCTACCTATCCATATGGAGACATATTTAATGATAATGGAAGGACTTTATAAGTAACATAACATTTTTTGAGATTGACGGATGATATTTTGACTGTGTTTTGACATTAACTTATAAATATTAATTTGATTTACTGGGGTTATTGCTATTTTTTACTGAAAATTAGTTGTTGTTATTTTAATTTTATTAATTTATTGAATCGTGCACATTGAATGCGCTCCACCGCGCCACATCGCACAAAAATGTTATCTTAAATTTAAAACTATGTACATTAAAACTTGACTTGTTGATGGCAACTTATGTCTGGGTATTCTGGTCATCCATAGGCTAATGTTTGAAAACGAAAGTTTTCAAACAGTGCATCCTACCCGTAATGACCTATGGAGCTGAGACGTGGACAGTCACGGTAGGGCTGGTCCACCAGTTCAAGTCGCTAGGCAAACTATGGAAAAAGCTACGCTCGGAGTTTCTCTGAAGGACAGGATTCATAACGAATACCTACATCCGACAGAGAACCAAAGTTTCTAGCACGCTGAAGTGGCAGTGAGCCGGCCATAACTCGCGAAGATCTGACAAACCATTGCGTTAACGTGTTCTCAAGTGAAGACCGCAACTTGGCAAACATAGTGTAGACCACCCTCCAGCCACATGGGATGACGATCTGCGAAAGACAGGAGGCAGATGCTGTATGCGGCAAGCTGAAGACAGGGCGCTTTGTTGCTCTTTAGGGGAGGCCTATGTCCAGCAGTGGACTTATAAATAGGTGATGGTTAATGATGTGTCTGGGTATCTTCGATGTATATTTCGTTGTGACGACGACGCTTGAAAGGCAAAATTGTACTCGCAGTATTATTGCGTTTTAGAACTCACGTATGTTTTCTAGGAAAATTAAACAAAAGAATTATGCAACTAAGAAAATCCGGAACAAAATATGGCATAAACATTGAATGGGGCATTAAAACGAGCACATTGTGGTTGAGTCGTAAATCCAAGCCGACGCGACGGTTGTTATGTAGAGGTACGAGTTAATTTGCGTTTGAGCTTTTAGTTAATTTACTTTGTAATAAATACTTGGGATTTCTTTGAAATACTGTGAAAATACATCCTGGTTGGGTTCTGTTTTTCATACGTGGAAAAATATTTGGACAACAATACCTGTATATACTTTTTTTTTCTTACAGGACATTTCACGCTTCATCGTCCAGATGATGCAGCGTGTAATATTTATGTTTAGGGAGGGCAGGCCCTGAGCATAAATAATAACACAATACCTGATGTCCTGATGTCCCTGACTCCTATACTCTGAGTTAATAAACCTTTTCTTGTGTTCAACAAGACTGATAATAATAGTAATACGATAGTTTTGATTTAACTAAGTATTTTTACTGTAGCACACATTCATAAGCTTTAGTTTATTCCATAGTAAAAAATGTATTTTAAAAGAAAATTAAAATAAATAAAGTGGCATAATACAAATCAAATACGGATCGTACAAATATTTGTCCAACTGCGTAAATTGAACCCACATGCTCCTGCGTCGCAGTCAGACCTTCAACCACTGCGCCACCGAGGAAGTTAATTCAAATATAGGTCAAATTGTGTGCGCACAATCGATTTTTCCAAAAGAGTTTAAAGGTAACACGACACTGCGTCTTCATTGTTGATGTCACTGAAACCTCAATCTGTCAATAAATTTCAAACCGGTCAGTAACCTCAAGGTCACATGAGCATACCGATCAGTCAAATGACGTAAACTTTCCGATGGCGATTTCATAACGCAGTGAAAGCAGTTTCGGCGTGGCCTTAGCCCATTGCACCACTTGCGTTAGTGAAGTTATTTCGATAGAGCACCATCAGCGGTCAAAAGCAGGTTGTTCACCAACTTTTTATCAACACTTGTTGATTATTTATGTTGAGTAATGAACACTGAGTTTTACTATATGATTAATTTGCTTTACTTTATAATTCGGGTGTATAATAATAATATTATTACCTTCCTTACCTACTTATGTAAAGGTATATCTATATGACAGAAAAGAAACAATAAAATTCTCTCTTCCTTTCTAATATAATAAATGAGACAGTTTGAATGGATGGATGTTTCTTCCTATTTCACGCAAAAACTACTGAAGGGATCGGACTGAAATTTTGAATAGACTTAATTCTAGCCCTGGAATACATACGCAACTTTTAACCCCATAAATCAGATCCCATAGAATATAAATAGACATGCTGTTTCCATTGAAACAACGCGTGTGTAGGCCGCGTTAGTAAGCCGCGGACTAGTTAACAATAAAATGAAAGTAAGCTCCTTTATGTGCAAAATGTTAACACCTTCATTGCCCACGTCGCATGACGACCTTGACGACGACCTTGATTTCAGTGCTCATGGGATCCCGGGGCAAAAAACTTGAATTATATCAATTCAACATTATTTCTTTGGTTCCTCGAATGTGAAACCAGATTTAGAAAAATCATGAAAGTGCAGTTTTTATATAATTTGTTCGAGATCTCTGGAACCCTGTGGTCTACAAAACGACTTAAGTATGTTTATTTTCGTAGATTATAACAAAATACATATTATTAATTACTAGCGACCCGCCCCGGCTTCGCACGGCTTTATTATACGTATAAACCTTCCTCTTGAATCACTCTATCTATTAAAAAAACCGCATTAAAATCCGTTGTGTAGTTTTGAAGATTTAAGCATTCAAAGGGACATAATGACATAGGGAAATAGGGTCAGAAAAAACGACTTTGTTTAATACTATGTAGTGATTATTTGGTTCGTCTAAGCCAATTACATGAAGAAAAACCACCATACTTTAATAAGATATGTAGTTTTATTGTTGTAAACAAAAAAATTACATTTCGCTTAAGGCTATCGAAAAAGACATGCTCTTTCCCACTTCTATGACGACGAAATGAATGGGTTATATTATAATAACCTATTCGAATAAAAGGTTGCAATGCAACGCACCTTCTTAAAAAAAACTGCAATATTTAAATCGAAGTAACTAAGCATGATAATCAAAGTACCAAAAACACAGACTTACAGTACATTGTAATTGTAATTATTAAGACAAAAGCACTTCATTTAATTAATTAATTAATTTTTAAGTGAGCGTCGTGTCATGTCTATAATTTCACCGGCATATCATGACAACATCGCAATCGAAAGTTCTCAACGGCCTTCACCTATTAACTTGGGTACTAACTGGGTGCGAGTTATGTAATGTTTGTTTTCAAATTTAATTAATGACCTCTATGAATATTTATAAGAAGAAGATCAAACAAAATGTTTGATTGAAGATTATGAGGCAGTTTCTAAAAATCAAGATCCGTCAAGAGCGAGTGAGACTCGCGTGCCTAGGTTTTCGAACTTTTGGTAATAATAAAAAAACTAAGTACATGTAGATAATCACCAGAAGCTATGATTATCAAAAGAGATGGATTGCTATTCAAACTTCGATGATTGATAAATCAATGGTAATTTTTACCACTATTTTCAATTACCTAGTATTTCAAGAAGTGTGAAAAACCTTGTCAAAATCAGCTTTTACATGAACAAACCAGTACCTTCTATTTGATAACCCATTTAACCTTGTATATACCTAAGGAGTACATTAACCCATTGATATTTACTATTATGGCGTATGTTTAGCGGTGGACTAGCATAGAAAGGTAGACGTACCTATATTATTAAAAACGTTATCTAAAAACTATCACAATTCTCCAATAAGAATGAAATAAAAGAATTCAATGTATGTATTGTGATTGTGACATGCAAGTAAAGCACGATTTTACTCCGAGCTACATGCTCTAATAAATCCAGCTCAAAACAATGTGTTACGTTGTTTGTACTATTTTTGTTTTCTTGTAGATTTTTACGTAAACAAATGATAGATCATAGAATAGGAATGAATTACTTTATCAAGTAATTCATTCCACCTGCCACGACAATTTTGCGAGACCTAATAGGACAACTCTTTACCTGTGTGCTTGACTGTACCTAACCCGTAGTACATGTGACCGTCGTTGGTCGCCGAAAAAATACTCATGCGATGTTTACGAGCATAAATGAAAATTCAGTTCAGTCAGATTCCGTCATGATCTGCATAGATCGAAATATAGGACGAGCTTGCGAGTTCCATAGAACTCGCACTATGACACGAACTGCTTTTCATTCAATCTGAACACTTGCTTCCAATCAGCTTTACGCCATAGGTACTGAAATAGCGAGTAAACCATGAGTAAACAGATGGGAAGTATCAGATTCCCATCATGGTCGTCTCCAGTGTCTGTGATAAGATAACCTACATAAGGTGAAAAAGGTCACCGTATTCGGGTAAAGCCCAAGGCAAAAAACAAGGAAATTAACAATCTCTGTCTATTCTGTAAATATACAGCCGGATGTGACCAGCAACTTTGAAATAAGAGCAATTCCATTTCCGCAACTATCGATACTCTTGCTAGATATTATGTTTATTGCAGAGACAAAACTATTGTATCATCGATCGAACCATAGATTACTTTCACGAGCGCCTCGGGAGCGAGTGATGTCAGGAAATTAGATCGTATCTTCCGCACCGGTAGGAAGCTGTTGTCCCTCTCTAGCACAAGACTGATATTATATCAGTCTTGTGCTAAAAAAGTAGTAAACTTGGCAAGTTTACTTCCGATCATATAAAACATTGCTTTGCATATCTATGTAATTTTAATGACGAGAATCTTGTAGAAGCGCCAATGAATGCAAACGGGAATGTTGATCTTTACAAAAAGCTATCTGGTTTTAGTTATATGGTTTTATTTATAGGGTGTATAAATTAAATGTATTAACGAATTAAAACTCCAACTCTTGCAAGGTTCAACTAGAACCATTTTATGCTACAGCTATTAAATTTAATTAATATACTTACTGAAGATGTAAATCTTACCAGTCTAGGAAGAATAATAGAAGAAGCGAAACACCATACCTGTAAAAAGAAATAAATCATATAGTACACGAATTAGATTCCAAAAAAAGGATGTGTCAATTTATTGTAGCCCTAAGAAAAGACATAAACGCGCTCGCTCGGGCACAGAAATCCGTATGTAGGGAAATCAGACTAAGATCGTTTATATTTATCTTTATCGCAGATCACTAAAGCTATACTCATATGGTTCAATTTTAATTCAAATTATGCTTTATGTCTTCCAGATAAGAACAAACGGGGATATCACAAGCTACTGTGATACGGAATAACATGCCTACTTGCCGCCATCCAGCACCAGCTACCAAACCAATGCGCAAAAGCAAACCGCCAGATCGCCACAAATAGAACAAACCCTTACGAGAGACTAGTCCGAGCAACCAAAGCGTTCAATTATGCTGTGATATTGGCAAAAGTAAAAGAAACGGTGATATTTTAGAAAATGGCAATCCACGTGCTTTTGGCTTCGACTGCCCTGAAGACGGTCAGTGTGACCGGCCTGTGGCTGATTCCATTGTTGCTTGGAGCACTAACGTACCACAACTACAACGCATATGATCCAGAATCGAGGGTATTGGATAAGGAACCACGGAGGGAGTATGATTTTATAGTAGTAGGCGGCGGTTCTGCAGGAGCTGTAGTTGCAAATCGGCTTACCGAGGTCAAGAACTGGAATGTGCTTCTGTTAGAAAGTGGTAAGTTATCCGGAAATTCTTAATATCATCCAACATCTCCCATGATTTCCCCATTGACAATGGATATCAAAATTGGCAGGCAAATTGCTCGTCTATGTAATCACAAACCGTTTATTCTGACTCAATTTCATAACTTTGTAGTTCTCATTAATTTCAGCCAATTTTATGTATCACTTATGTAAAAAATGTAACTCTCACAATTTGTTAACATAATAACAATAATTTATCGAGTATTAATCGCGTTACAGCGATTCTGATCAGAAGGTGACTTAATTTACTTTGTACTTTCTTGGCAGTAAAGTAAAAATTGTACTTTACAGCCAAGAATTTACGGTAATAAAGCATGTATCCACGTCCTCAATTCATTTTGAGAATCAGGAATACTGCAGTCTTGAACTTACATATCCGTTTATTTGAGAACCTCCTGAATATGACTGAGTTCATCGTCCAAATGTTCAGGATCACACAAAGCATAAATAGATTATGACTTACATGTTTTGCCACTGCTGGCATGCAAATGGAAGAGGTCACTCAGCAGATTGGTCACCTAAGTGATGTCTTTTCTTTTGTTTTGGTACATGTTGTGTTCAGTGGATATTACGCAATAAATATCCGATAAATAATCGTTATTATACCTTTTTATAAAACTAGTGACCCGCCCCGGCTTCGTACGGTTTTATTAAACGTATAAACTTCCTGTTGAATCACTCTATCTATTAAAAAAACCGCATCAAAATCCGTTGCGTAGTTTTAAAGATTTAAGCATATACAAAGGGACATAGGGGCAGAGAAAGCGACTTTGTTTTATACTATGTAGTGATAACTCCTTCCAATTATAAAGACTTGATAATTTATTAATTGATCGCCTAACATTTCAGGTCCAGATGAGAACGAGATAACAGATGTCCCTTCGCTAGCGGGGTACCTGCAGCTAACGAAACTGGACTGGCAGTACAAGACAGAGCCTACACCCTACGCCTGCCTGGGATTCAAGAAACATAGATGCAGTTGGCCGAGGGGCAAGGTAATCTTTACTTATATTATTAATGCGAAAGTTTGTATGGATGTTTTTTACACTTTCACGCAAAAAGTACAGAATATATCAGGCTGAAATTTTTATTACACGAAGTTTTAGCCCGGGACTAAAACACTGGCACGGGATAAATCAGTTCCCTTTTTTATTGTACAAGGTGGCTTTCGTGTCGTTTCGGCCTTTGTTGATCTCATGGAATAAAATAGGCGTGAAACTTTTCCATAGAAACAACGCGTGCGAAGTCTTTGATATATTAACAAATTCATAAAAAAAGAATTTCTATTGCGGCTGACAAGACAAAAACTAATATTAAAATGAATCTAACTTCAGATCGGTGCTTATAATATGCGAAGACAGATACGTCGCATAAGATCGTGAGCGCCTTTAGTTTATATCAGAGCAAACAAGATTGAAAGCTATTTCTTTTTGAACAGAATCCTTCTTGCAAGCAAATGCTACTTAGTTTATTTTATATTACTAACCAAATAAAAGTTACACATCTAGTAATATATTTATAACCATGTGTATTATCTTAATTTCCAGGTCCTTGGAGGGTCCAGTGTACTCAACTACATGATCTACGTTCGAGGAAACCGGAACGACTTCGACCAATGGGAACAATTCGGTAATCCTGGCTGGGGTTACCGCGACGTGCTGAAGTATTTCATCAAATCTGAGGACAACAGGAATCCATACCTCGCCAAGACCGCATACCACGGGCAAGGAGGATATCTAACCGTGCAAGAATCCCCGTGGCGATCGCCTTTGGTCGCCGCGTTCGTTGAAGGTGGCGTCGAGATCGGTTACGAGAATAGAGACATCAATGGAGCTGTACAAACTGGATTCATGATCGCGCAAGGAACCATCAGGCGTGGTTCAAGATGCAGCACTGCAAAAGCTTTCTTACGCCCTGTACGAACCCGAAGGAATTTAGATATTTCCTTGAACACTCAAGTCACGAGAATTCTTATAAATCCATTAACAATGAAAGCTTACGGAGTTGAATATGTAAAACACGGAGTGAAAAGGGTTGTTCATGCAAAGAAAGAGGTAATTCTATCAGCGGGTGCTATCAATAGTCCTCAATTGTTAATGCTGTCAGGGATTGGACCAAAGGAGCATCTACAAGACGTTGGCATCAAGGTACTCAAAGATCTACCAGTAGGAGAGAACCTACAAGACCACGTCGGCGTCGGTGGACTTACATTTCTAGTTGATAAACCGGTCGCTATAGTCCAGAATCGATTTGAAGCATTCCCCGTCACTATGAACTACGTAGTCAATGAGAGAGGACCAATGACTACTTTGGGTGGTTTAGAAGGAATAGCTTTTGTCAACACAAAGTATGCAAACAGCTCTGGTTTATGGCCAGACATTCAGTTTCACATGGCTCCGGCCGGGTTTTCATCAGACAACGGCCAAGTTGTAAGAAAAATTCTAGGATTGACCGATGAAATCTACGACTCAGTTTACAAACCTATAGCGAACAAAGATGCATGGACGATTATGCCTTTATTGCTACGTCCTAATACAAGAGGTTATGTAAGATTGAGGAGTTCCAACCCGTTCCATTATCCCATTATGAATCCTCGTTACCATGAAAACGAATTGGACGTAGCGAGACTAGTGGAGGGTATCAAAATTGCCATGCAGGTAGCAAATACGTCCCCATTTAAGCAATTTGGCTCAAGACTGTACACGAAACCACTGCCAAATTGCAAACAACACAAGTTCATGTCGGACGAGTATATCGAGTGCCAAGTCAGGCATATTTCGATGACGATATATCACCAGTGTGGGACAGCTAAGATGGGTCCATCGTGGGACAAGGAGGCCGTTGTGGATCCGCAACTGCGAGTCATAGGGGTAGAGGGCTTGAGAGTGATAGATGCTAGTGTAATGCCGACAATAGTGAGTGGTAACACGAACGCTGCTGTGATAATGATCGGTGAGAAGGGATCGGACATGATTAAACAGGACTGGTTGAATAAACGGTGATATTTAACGAACTGTATTCGAAAATAAGTTACCATGTGTCGATCTACTGTGCGGTGTGTTAACAAAACTAATGGTATCAGGAAATGAGAAAAATCTGACAGGATCATTTTACTTAGTAAATTACAGTAAAATGATCCTGAAAAGCAGGTATATTATTGAAATTCCTGAAGATTTAGATACCTGAGAAACTGTTAACACAAATACCCTCTATAGATTTATTATTTTCCAGGTGTACCCAAAGATAATGTTATAAAAATAGGAACCTAGCTTTAATGAATTACATTATTTAAAACAAGATGAAAACTCAGGACAGACTTAAATAATTCGTGCAATAAACCATATAATATATTATGAAAGTTCAAATTATATGACATATATTAGATTAAATGTTTTGAACTATGATATGTTCTATGTATGTAAATAATGTAAAAATTGTATATCGAGCTAAGGTAAAGACTCGTTTTATTTATATCAAAATATGCCATATCTTAAATAAAATTAAGTTACGTAGCGTAGCTACAACTACCTAACTAAGCCTAAAATAAGTCAGGTAAGGTTTTTTATAACAAAAAACAGGTGCAAAGTCACAATAATTGTCTTGTTTGTGTGTAATTATCTAGTAATAATAGGTGCATCTGTATTTTAAGGTAGTTTAGTTAGTTGTGTTGTTTGTTGTAATAAAGGGTTTAAGTATATCAGTTCGTTTAATTTAGATATTTGCACCTCCATTTCTCAGAGTCATTCGCATTATAATATATAATATATTATAAATAGATAGAAACTTAATAACTTCACGATAACCACGATGAAGGATAAAATAATTATCAAGTACCTAAATTTCAAGAAATAATGTTTGTTCACAACACACGAACAAAAGTCCAAAATTCTCTTTATGGCGTTTTGTTTAAAATATTATATTAGCACTACCTAATCATTGTAGGAATGAGTTAAAATAAAAAGTGGTAAATTTTCAACGACAATAAAGTGATTTTGTAAATATTGCATTATGAGATTGTCAGAGTACAGGTAATTACTTGAATACAGGGTGTCATAACATATGTGCTAAGCCGCATGCGGGTGATTGTGTACCACGAAGGGGTCAACTGTTGTCAGATTTTTGAACTTCGAATAGTTTTTAATTAAATAAATATCGATTATCATTATTTTTTAAGTGTATTCTTATATAATTATTACTTTTAAATTGTAAAAGGATGTGGATTTCAGGACTAAAATTAGGTTGTGGTTGTTAAAAAAACAAAAATATTATATTGTTTTTTTTTAATCTATCGTATGTTAAATAATGCAAGACTGCTTGTAAACGAGTACAAATAATAAGAAAAGTATAATATTATATTTAATATATAAAAATAATACATATTCGAAATTCAAAGATGATCCTTTCGGGGCCCAGAATCATCGCCTTACGGCTAACGTAACGTAACCATGTGCGTGCACCTAGCACGCACATTGTTACGTGGCACACTGTATAATTCTGATTAAAATTTATAATTAAATTAAATATAATACCAAAATGAATCAAAGACGTTAGGATGACGACACACAACACTAACAGTCAATGAAGAAGAAATGCGGGTAGTTGAAAATTCAGCTGACCCCGTTTCGCAGAGGCGGTAGCTCCAGTTACTCCAGTCATCCCGTGACCAACCTGTCGAAACGTCGGGAAAAATAGGTAAATAAACGCGATAAATACCCGTACATAAATATTTATAATAATGTGTTCTGATCTGATCTGATCAGCGTAAGTTTAAAAAACTTAAAGACGTTAGATTGCCGTTTTACAATAATCATAAACACCAGTCTCACAAAATTTGTAAGAGAAATCATAAAACCCCCGGTATACTAAATCTTTAGTATACAAACCATAAAAATCTCCTTGTGTCAATTAATTTTTTTGTGTGGTTATGGTTAATGGCAATAAATATTAAATAACACCTTACTTTAACGTGATTGGTGACTCATTTAAAATAAATTTCGAGTGGCTCAAAAGCAAAAGGTTGATGGATTTTGTAGTACCTTATACCTTTCGAAAAAGAGACGTAAAGAAAAGAGCGCGTTGAACTTTTCATTGTCAACATAATATCCTCGCAAATTCGTAAACTGAGACAAATTCTACTTTTTGGAAATATTATTTCAACCCTCGTGAAGTAAGTAAACATGCATTCACTCATGCGTTTGACTAAGTGTGTAAAAACTTAAGTCTGCAGAACTGCAAAAGCCAAAGATCACACCAGACAAAAAATCACTTGTACGTTTATTGTTAGATTTATGAATTACTGTTTGTCCTCTAAGTCACACAAGACATGCTAAGGACAAAATTAAATAGTTAATAGAACATGAACATACAGAGAATTAAAAACAGTAGATGCATCTTAGCGACATTAATTTGACCTCAAGTTCAAAGCAAAACCGTTTACATTTAATTGGTTTGTTTTCTAACAACAGTTCATCTCTGACGTTCTAAACTGTAATCGGTAACACCCAAATACTCGTAACGGTTAGGTACTTAACCTTTCCATATAGATAAATCTACTAAACACGCCATGATGATAATGCAACGGTTACGTGATATTTTAATTGATTGAAATGACGACGTGATATCAACCACGACCACTAAAGGTGTTGATGTCATAGTGCAGTCCAAGGAAATCGTTACTATTTTAGGTGTTAGGTACTATTTTAGGTTTTACGATAGTTTTCCACATTTGACGATCAGAAGGCTGTAGCGAAAGCACTTAAATGGTGTGTTTACACCAATCAATCAATGCTGATGCTTTCGTAAAACTTTCCACTCCTAACCGCTTTATAAACGTGTCAAACAATTTAGTTGGCCTTTTTGCACTAAATCTTTTTTTATATAAAACTAGCAGCGCCTCTAGGTTTCACCCGCATACTTCCCGTTCCCGTGGGAATTCCGGGATAAAATATAGCCTGTGTTATTTCAGACTATAATCTATCGACTCATCCGTAGAACAAAGTCCTATCTGCAGAGTTGATGGTTTTCAGTAGACGTTATAGAAGTTGTTGACTTGTGTAACTCTTAAACGGTGAGACTTCTCATTGAGACTTTTTGGTATGTTGTTACAATGCTCTAGCCTAGTTAAATGCTTTTTAGTGTATATTTATTTTCCTTTTATTTCTGGAGATAGTGAGTCCTATATTAACGTAGGACGTTTTACGGCGGAACAGCGGTGGTCTGTTGTGAAGATAGAACGTTGTTTTACGGAAACGTCTTAGCAAAATGACGTTTTATATTAATATGGGTCGTTTTTTGTTGGAGTTATCTATTCTGTAAGAGTCCTATGTGGATAACTACCTTAAAATATTGTAATAAAATTATAACTTCCAAGTACTAAAATCGTTTACTAAGTTAAAAAATCATCAAAATAAGTAATATAGCCAATATATGGCATGATTTAGAACAACAAACACTTCATTTAAAATTCAGCTCATAGAATATTTGCACGGCTAATATCATCTCCCTATTAGAAAAATGCTGAAGATGCGCATGAATAAATTTTAGACTAAGGTGCGAAATGTTCATATCTTCATGTGGTATTAAATATTTACGTGGATTTATCAGTTTACCTAAGACTACGTACGCCGATAAGTTTATGACAAACTCTGTGGGGCAGCTGGCGAAGGTCTCCCTGCGACGCTCGAGGTTGCGGGTTCGATTTCCACCTTGGGTCATATATGATATTTGTTCAGGCTATTTTCTATATATAATATAGATAAAGTAATAAAATGTACCTATGTAAGTAGTATAATTCTTTGCGTATAACAGTTATCAAGTAACCATAATTACAAGCAATGCTTGGGGCTAGATGATTTTGTATGAAGAATTGTCCATCTACATTTATTTTCAGACATGTTACCTGTTAGGCCGCCCATTGTACATTAGCTGTATCTGTTTTTGTTTTGTACTTTTTTCTGTTTATTTGGTGTGGAATAAAGTATTATTGTATTGTATTGTTACCTGTTTCTGACCTGGTTACCATTTTGTCATACGATATAGTATTTTAAGTTTTAACTATTACGCCAACAAGTCAGTTTTCGGTTAACGTGTAGTTCAATTAAGTTTCAAAACAGGGCGAAACGATACTGATACGTAATATTATAAATAATCTAAGTAAATATTTGACAAAACATGAAGATAGTTGTGTAAACTTCGCTCTTTAGTTACTTAATTCAAATCACATACAAAAATAGCAAAACTTATATTATATTATTTAATCACTTATTTATACTGAAATATAATTTAGAAAAACAATTAAAAACCAAATTAAGCACTCACTACTATAATTGAACATTGTTTCGGAATTTAGATCATAAATTGATCAGCAAAACATAATATTGCTTGTTTGGTTAGGTCATCATCCCAGTCTTCTCTTCTTTATGATGATGAAATTCCGCCTCATGGATCAGTCTCATAGTTGCCAAAAAAAATTATAAAGCCAACCGCTGTTAGCTTTCAACACAGGGAATTTGTCAGCGGCATTTGTATGTTGGCCTGATGGTTTTTATCATCTACGGCTTTTTTTTTCTCCTAACAATTTTTTACCTTATTTCAAGGCATTAGCATTCAATGTCTGTCTGTTTTAAGGAGTCAGTTGTGATCAGGATATCATTGTGAAGATGCAGGCGAATTCATGTTGAAAATCAAAGTAATTTATATCGGAACAAGTAGGTACATAGGTTAAAATAACTATTGGAATTCGATGATGCCCACAGAAGTTTTTAGTAAAACTGTACCACAAATGCTGGTGTAGTAATCACTGATTACTTCACAAGCATTTGCGCACTTTTTAATCACATTGATTATCCACATGATTAGGACGGAATACGCAGGTAGCAGACCGAATGGACATTAATATAAGACGGCATAGGTTGTTGGCAAAACCTTCTAGTTAGGAAAATTCATAATTAATACAGCTTGATGAGTTAAAATTTTATCACCACAGATCTACCCTGGTTAATTTTGAACTGTATTAAATTTACTGGGGTACATCTGTGGTGAGAAACTTCTAACTCTTAATGCTATATTAATGGTGAATTTTCTAAACTAGAATGAATTTTCAAAGAAAATAAACTAGCTTCATTGATGTAAACGATCATGGCTGAGGTATTAGACACAACATTCGGTATTGAGCTATCGCAGGTAATTTCATCGGTCGACTATCTTATGCAGAATTTAATTCTGATCATATAAGCTAGTTTTTCCTGCACCTGGAAGCAAAGGCGACGTTTTTTGGTATCATGCGGCTGTTATCAACATTCACAACTGGAATTGAAGAAAAAACTAATTATTTTTGAAGCTATGTATAAAATACGTTCATATTTTATATATACTGAAAAATAATTTATTACACTAATTAGAAATAAAAAAATCTCAATATTTAATGATGTTTTGTGATGAACAACGTCCTAAATGATTTCATTATCCCACAAACAACGTTCTATCTTGACATCGAACCGACAAATCGTCTAACAGATTCCGAAGGAAAACGTCCTATAGTCATATGAAATGCTAAGAAGCTCAATAGTGTTCGCATAAAATGGTCCTAACTTATCATATGACTTAAATTTTTTACTGTTAATTATTAAAGAAAAAATGATTATTCCTTTGAATATGCACTACGCCAAAGAATTTCTGTACAAAAAATGCGTTGCACGAGCTCTCCATCAAAAAACGTCCTACTTAAACATTGAACGCCTGCTACCTAAAACCGAGATAAAAAAGCAATATTTATATTTGAATTTAATGTTTATTAAACCTATAAAAGCACATCGAAAGACTTTCTCTTTTCCTATCTCCAACGAACAACGTCCGAACTGACGAACGGACCGAGCGCACGCGCCGTGCGCCGCACCCGCGCGCCGTTGCATGATCACTTAGAACGTTGTTGGGCGGAGTTGATATCAGTTAGGACGTTGTTCGATTTTATATCTCCGAAACTAATTAAGATACAACAATTTTAAAAACGTACTTCTGTAGAGCTTGTTCTTCTTATCTCGTTTCGCTACCAAACTCATTTTTGGTCTATGATCACATGGAACTATGTTCTACGGATAAGTCGCTATCTTTGTGCCAATTTCATCCAGAACCGTTCGGTAGTTTTTGCGCGAAAGAGTAACAAACATCTATCCATCCATCCATACTTACAAACTTTCGCGTTTATAATAGTAAGATATGAAGTGCAACTGCAATGAAGCTTTAACTAAACATTATAAACACAGACTTAAACATATTAGTTTTCTTTATATCATTGGTAGATCATCAAACGATATTGGTGTGGTAGCGCCCTTACAAACAAGGTGAGCATGTTAGTTACGTATTCAGATCAAGCGTAGCCTTTGGTTGTCATTGTTAAACGAGTCATTAGTTCAACTAATAATAATCATCGTAAGTCTATTTTGCCGCGTCTTCGAGGGTGAACACAAATAGGCGATCACAATAGGCCTATCATGGCCGCAGTGACACAAAAGACACATCGAGTAAGTAAAAAATTACTATTTTAGTTCACGACTGGACAGAGGCTGGAAAGACTGCTGGATGCAGCAAGCTGAAGACAGACCGCGAGCTGATTGGGAAGCTCAATGGCCAGCTACAAATTAAACTTTCCTTTCAGAACCCTCTTGTTTTGTCTTTAAAAACTTCATACTTGCCAAGGTACCAGCTAAATGATATAATGACAATCAAAATCAAACTTATAGAGGTATTATCAATGCGAAAGTTTGGATGGACGTATTTCTAGGCCTGGAATAAAATATAAGACTTTTCATCAATTTTCAAGCGGGTGAAGCCGCTGGGCGCAACTAGTACGATAAATAAAAACTTATAATTGTGTATAAACAATGATTCTCAGAGATCTCCGCGAGCGGTCATGTTACAGATTTCATTATCTATCTAGGAATACTTATAAATTAAAAAGGAGTAACTGACTAAGTGACCGTACGTAGTATTTTTTTGAAAAAAAGGTATTTTACACACAAATATGCAATAGAGCTTTCCACGGAACGGAGTTACAGCATGCCCAGAATATTGAAATATACACATCCACGAATACGACATTTATCTTAACTAAACCAAATCCTATGTTATATTACGTTCATTGAATGCTAGGAGATACAATTAGAGAATGTTCTTTGATTACTACTCTGGACGTCAGCGGATTGGGTTGGGTTTTCCCACCACCACACGACCGTACTCAAATAACTACAAACTTTCCATGATTTTTATATGATATGAGTTTATGGGGCCACCGCAACTTTAGCAGCGCGGGTCGACGCTAGGGCATGTAAACCGGTTATTCGGTTAATCGAAAAACCGGTTAACCGACTGATTTTGCCTCGGTTTTTAACCGGGTTTTTTGGTCAGGAAAACCGGTTTTTTCGGTTATTATTTGTTTCTTCAAACTCAAGAATTTGTCCCTCATCTTTATTAAAATTGGGTCTTAAAGAAAACTATTTAGTGTTATTATGCAGTGTATGCATATAATATTACGATCCATCTAACTATTTTATAACATTCTAAGATTGTCATATGTAAGTCTTACCAGATAGAGATTATTGAAGAAAAATATTTTCATCTACACTTCCGAGCAATCACTGCATCGTTGGTTTTTGCAGACCATATTTTACAGTTTCCATGCAATAAACTGTAGGTTGTGGTATATTATTTTAAAGATAATTTTATTAGCTTTCAAACTCTTTCGATATGATAGCGAAAAAAATTTTCATCATATGTCATGGAACACAGGGAATTTATGCTACTTTGTCATCAGTCCAATCAGTCACGTCATTCAAAATGCTGGAATTACAAGAAAATGGAAACCACACCGATAGAAGCCGCTCAAATCCTCACCCTAATCCAGCAAGGGTTCTCTCAGCGTACTATCGCTCGACAGCTTCATCTGAGCCAGTCCTGTGTCTCCATACAAGAGGTTTAGAGAGACTGGAAACTTAGTCCGAAGACCAGCATCTGGATGACAGCGATGCACTTCGGCGAGAGATGACCGACTCATTGTCAGCACTTCTCTCCGAAATCGACAACTAACCGGCGTTGACGTCCAGCGGGAGCTCGGAGAAGTTCGAGGGAGAACTGTCAGCGAGTGGACAGTGAGGCGAAGACTCAAAGAAGCTAACTTGACCCCAAAAAGGCCAGCAACGGGACCCAAATTGTATACAGCCCACCGACAAGCCCGATTTCAGTTTGCTCGTGATCACTTAGATTGGGATATACAGCAATGGAGCCGAGTTTTGTTCGCGGACGAGACTAGGATGTGCCTGCATGACAGCGACCGTCGACGGACAGTCTACAGGAGATCGGGAGAGCGATACGCGCACAATGCTGTATAGCGGAAACAGTGGCATATGGGGGTGGGTCTTGTATGATGTGGGCGGGGATTTCAATTGAAGCTAAAACGGAGCTGGTATTCGTACCCGGTGGAGGTCGGGGAGGAGGACTAACCGCAGAAAGGTACATCAACGATATTCTGCTGGGCCATGTACTCCTTTACGCCGGGTTTATTGGCGAAAATTTCCTGCTAATGCACGACAATGACCGCTGCCACACCGCTCGTGTGACTAAACAGTACCTGGAAGAAGTCGGGATTCCCACAATAGACTCGCCAGACGTCAGCCCTGACATGAACCCTATCGAACACCTGTGGGACGAGCTGAAAAGGCGGGTACGAGGAAGATCTCCAGCTCCGGCGTCAAGAAGACCTAAAAACTGCTTTTATCGAAAAGTGGCAGGAAATTCCACAGGATTCCATCAGGAAACTCATTAGGTCAATGAAAAACTGTTTACAAGCAGTCATTAGGGCCAGGGGGGGCAATACAAAATATCAATCGGGAAATAACAAAGATTTTAAATAAAAATTTGATATTTTCATATTACTTCTTATAAATTTAAACATCCACAACTTCGACCTATTGTAATAATTCACTAAATGAATGAAGGTGAAATGAATGATGGTAATAATGAAGGTAGGAAAGTTACTTAAATTTCAATAATTTTTATACCATTCGAAAGCTAACAAAATTTCTTTTCAAATGGTATACACCAATCTGCAGTTTATTCCATGGAAACTGTAAAATATGGTCTGCAGAAACCAGCGATGAAGTGATTCCAGTTTATAGCTCGCAAGTGTAGAAGCAGGAGAAAGGATTTAAAATGTTTTAAAGACATAAAGGAACGGTATTAACGATTGATAAGAAATATAGTCGATTGAAAGATTGATTGAAATAAATGAACTATAGCGTTCATTTATTTTAAACAATCTCTAGCTTACGGAGTTAGAAAGAAGGGCTAGAACTGTAGGGCTTGAAATCAACCACGACAAAACTGAATACATCCACATGAAGCGCTACAAAAACACCCGTGTTAAACGTAAAGACTTAGATGCGGGACATGTTGTGTATAAGGGTGCTGCAAGCAAGCTTCAAATATCTGGGATGCACTATAACAGATACAGGTTCTAGGGAAGATGAAATCAACATTCGCATCCAGAAAACCTTGCGGTGCAGTGCAGCGCTTCATAAAGTGTTGACGTCCAGACTTCTGAGTCGAAGCACCAAAATCCGAATATATAAAACTGTTATACGTCCTATTCTGATATACGGGAGCGAAACCTGGACGTTGACGCTGAAAGAAGAAAACAAACTCCTCGTGGCTGAGCGTAAGGTGCTGCGTAAGATCTTTGGTCCGACCAGACAAACAGATGGAACATGGCGACAGGTTGTGTCCCAAGGGTGAAAAAGGATGAAAAAAGAGTCTTTTAAGACATTTACAAGGGTAGGCAACGCGCGTGTAATGTCTCTGATATGCAGGCGTCCATAGGCTGCGGTAACCTTTTTCCATCAGGCGGGCCGCATGCTGTTTGCTACCTTGGTGGTATAAAAAAATACTGTAGGTGGTAAATTTCTGTTACTATCGACAACATTATATGTTTTAATTATAAGAAATGTGATTTAAGTCAAGTCAATAAGTCCTTAGATAAATATAAGTACATTTTAATACAGATTTTATTGTTTTAATTCGTCTTGTAGAAAATAACCGAAATCACCGAAAAAACCGGTTTTCACCGGTTTTGAAATCATAAAAACCGAATTAACCGGTTTTTAAAATAACCCGGTTTTTACATGCCCTAGTCGACGCAAATACAAAAGCCGTTTTGCACATGATATTTTTACCTGATATTTACTAGTTATGCAAAAATTGGAGAAGCTAGCAAAAATTAAAGAAGACGATTACTTCTGCTGAGATAATTTACGCAAACTAACTTGGTACAGTGAGAGTAGGACAGTTGAGCTACCTCTAGACTTTCGCAACCTGCAGCTAACTCAATTGTTTCAAGTGTAAATACTCGTTTTAATTTGTTTCAATTCTCTTTCTTAATGACTTGGTATTACAATCAGCCAATAATCAGCACAAAATGTCATCAATTAGCAGTGAAGCAATAAACAATCACTGTGGCGTGCCAGATGCATAGATTGCACATTTTATTCAACTCTAGAGTACCTAAAGCTGGCTTCTTTATCCTCCTTGTTAAAGATCTTCAGCATAAACTGACCAACCGATGGATGCTGGCCTACCTAAGAACGATAGAACTTGAGAGGACTCATCTAATTCTAAGTTCAGACACGGATTATCATCATCATCAACCTATATTAAACCACAGCTGGACATAGCCATGGATCGTCACTCCGTATTTCTGTGTGAGTGATACGGAGCAACTAATGTTGGTGATCCTTTTTCATCAAAATACGAACTCTAAGTCGAACCATTTAAGGTTGAATAGTGTCAAACGCTTTAGACTTCGATCGTATTTAATCGAAGGCTAGATAACTGATGTTTATCATATGTATTAATCACTAAGTTAAGAAGAGCTTAAATAATGTACAAGGTCAATGTCCTTGTTAATTCTGACGGAAGCAAGAACAGCAGAATAGGAACCATGGTCCAAATCTAGATAAGCTTCATTAACATGCAAGCAGTGTCCAAATAATTTGAAGGCAAACCAAAGGAACTTCGATAGAATTACTATGCTCTTTTTGTCAGCCATAAGGAAACTTTGGGAGACAGTTAAGGATATGTAACTAATGTCGTATTTGATGAATCATCACATACAATCAGATACTTTATCGAAGATTATTTAAATTTGAGTTATTAATGATATTATGCTCGTCTATTATTATTAAAACGTTTTTTAATGTACTGGTGAAGGCTATGATATTTATTACATATTTTATGATATTGTGTAAATCTTCTAGTTATTTAATTTAAAAGTATTATACAATAAGCCATTACAAGTGCTCGTAAAGAATAAAACATTGCCTACAATTTTAAAATATACAATTACAAAGGATCATCTTTGGTAAGGACGTATATACGTCCTTCCTTACCAAAGATGTTTTTTTTTTGTAATACGATACGCGTATCGTATAACTATAATAAACACTACGTTTGTTAAGTAGTTTGTTAGTAAAGTTTTTTATTCGTACAGAAAATAAAACGGTTATTACCTTTGCGAAGATCACGTTTTGTTTTTACCCCAAAAAGTTTATTTATCACGTGTTTTGCTACTCTACTACTACACTACCTCGAAGAATCAAACAAGTACGAGTAATTTTTACTACATTTTATCGGTTACTAGCGACCCGCCACGGCTTCGCACGGTTTTATTATACGTATAAACCTTCCTCTTGAATCACTCTATCTATTATAAAAAACCGCATCAAAATCCGTTGTGTAGTTTTAAAGATTTAAGCATTCAAAGGGACATAGGGACAGAGAAAGCGACTTTGTTTTATACTATGTAGTGATTTTGATCAGACAAAGGATTCTCTTGGGTACGTTTATACTCGTAAGATCATAGTTATCGTTCGAGTTTATTGTATAATAATGACGACCGATGATGTGGCGCGGTGGGCAAAGGTCCGCCTACGCAGGAGTTTGCGGGTTCGATTTCCGCTTTGGGATTTTTATTACGGGGTTCCGGAATCGCGTTTGTTCGTTGGCGTTTGTTGGCCCACCAATCCGGATTGCGTCGATTTCACTTTGTTGTCTTTTATAATTCTTTTAGGATTAAGATCTTGTCTTCAATAAATGTTGCTAAGAATTATAACTGAAACCCGATGCCAAATATGAAAATCATAGTTCTTATTTTGTGTTTTGTTCTCAAACATTTCACAACAAATTTGACTGAAGCATAGGGATTTTCTTATGCGCTGTACATAAACACGTTCTCAGTCAAAATTACATATGTTTCGAGTGAAGATCCTCTCTTGCTCTCAATGGTTCATCATCTAACACACTAATTTAAATACATTTTTACGCGGGTGAGCCCGAAGGGCGTAGCTAGTTTGTTTTAAAATTTGAGAAAATAATTACCAACATAAAATTGCTAGAAATTTCACACGGGATTATCTAGCCCCCAAGCTAAGCAGAGATGGTGATATGGGTACTAGAAAACTGATATGATATAGGTATTTAATACAAAATTTAAATATAATAAATCGATTATAGAAAACTGAAAAGCGTAAGCGAGAATTGTGTCTTATGAGCAGTAAGTATACCGATTTTCAAAATGTCTCGGACTGCAAATATCTTCAAGTAGTAAAATGTTAAGGCGAAGGACACAAGTGGAATGCGGATTTTGGCACAACTTTCGATAAGTCCTTAGGTTACCTATAAATCTTACAAAAAACTCCATATTGCAGTTTTCTCTACATATTATGCTGACGCATAGTCTGCCTATCCGCTTACAATGCAAATTTAATCGATGATCATTAAACTTATTATTATTTATATCAGAAAATCTTTGTGGTTATGGTCACGGTATCTCAGATGGAATAAAACTGCCAAGTGTGAGGCGATCGAACCACGAGGGTTACGCATTGTAATTTATTTTCGAGTTTATGGAACTTTCTGTCATGACTTTACATATATTATGGCACAAAGAAAACCTATATCATTCCCTACCAATTTTAAGGTCAGGATATTCCATAAATCCGAAATTTTCGATTCAATTTTGAACGATCAAAAATCCTTTGTTTTGATCGGACAAAAATATTATGTTATATATGTATAAACATTTTTATTCTAAGGTTCGAAACACGATGTTTATCACTTTACCGGATGATAAAAAATAACGAAGAAAGGAGAGTTTGTTCGTTTTTGTGATTGTACTTGGAATGTTTTACGCTCAAAAAACATGTCAGAAAATAGGCAACGATGTTCAGAAGAATATTCAACGGTTAGTTTTACTCAAAACCTTTTTATTTTGAACTTTTCCTTACCCGCTGCGGAACGGGGCCCCAGAAAATACTATACCAGTCAAGCCCGTCCTGCTGACCGCAGTAAAAACCGCAGAATTATAAGGATCTAGCACAATAGATGGTTAATTAGATACAATTAACACGATATTTTGGAAGTTTGAAGTGAAAAAAGCTATAACATGATGTCATTCAGTGATAAGTACTTCCACTCAGGCATGGTAGGTAGAGCCCCGACTTAAACGTAGGCGATTGTTAACTTGGAAAAAAGACACCGCAACTGTTCAACTCGATGGAAAAACCAATAACAGTGCAACTACAGATAAGCAATGACGTCATGGAATAAGTAAGTTCTATCCACCGCCTGTTACAAATTATGTGGTTTATCTAATTGCTGTAGTAATTAATCGCAAATAAGCAATATCATGTTGTATGACGCCACGCCTTAAATATGAAACGGTTTGGAAATTCTGTTAATACTGACTTGTACCTATTTGCTAGATTAGGTAGAAAGACCTATGTTTTTAATTCAATTTGAATATTTATTTTGGGAGTTGTAAGTATTTGGGCGACTTAGGTCCGTAGGCATAGGACCGTACGGAATGGAGTTATAGAGAGAAGGCCATGTGGAGACCCATGGGTTCTCACGGCCTGAGTAGATAGATAGAGGTGACTTTGAGAAAGGGAGGGGGATAGGTCTTATTTTGGTTAATATTTATGTTATGTCCATCGCGTTGGAGCAGTCCAAATAAGTAGGGGAAATAAAAACACATGGTACTTACACGATACATTTATCGTTGTTATGTATGTAAGCTGCTCCCGGTGTCCTATCCTTCTAATCGTACTAATATTATATAGGCAGTTTGGCCGTAGACATCACCAAACTACTGAACAATTTCCAATACCTTATGATATAGACCTGAAAGAACATATAGCCTACTTTATATTTAAAAAAACACATACCGCGGGTTAAAGCAATTGCAGATATAAATTAGGAAAAAGGTTTGTCATTTGGTTGATAGAACATATTCCTGACAAGAACATATTCCTGACAAGAGAATCCTCTGAACGGACTTCATTTTTTTTCGGTTTTTCTGAAGATTGACTATAGGTCTTTGGACAGAATGGTAATCTGTTAAAACAAACTCAACATCCTTTTACATTTTAAACCAAAGACTAAAAATATCTTATGATTGTTTTAAACCTTTGACCAAGGAATCTTTTTATATGGCTCTTTGCCTGATTTGACACCAAGTTAGCAAACGAAAAACAAGTGGCCCATCGCCTTAGAGAAAGAAGTCAAAAAACTCACCTTTTTCCACTTATGGTTTAATTTTTTTTTTACATTAGTCTGCCAATGTCCTTTTCAGATTGCCGCATTTATGAACGAAAAGGTTGAAAATATACAAGGAGGTTGAGTTTGTATAAAAATAATTCCTAACAATCGCTCACATACTTAACGTTGTTTGACACTTGACGTGACTAAGGTAGGAACATCAGTTACCGAAACAATAGACATCACATGGTATCATGTCAAATGTCACTTATTTAGTCAATCGCGTGCTAGACAACATACGCCCCTCATTTAAGTTCAATGACGAGTCTAACGCACCTTATACAGGATAGAACAACAGTGTTCACAGTTAAATCAAGAAAAAAACTATCGAGGTCTAGATAGAGTTTAAAAGGCCTATCCCACTACCCAATTTTAAGGGACCCTTACCCTAACTAAGAGTGGTGTAATAAGATTTAGAGCGTAAGGGTCTCTAAATAGGGCGACCGGACGGACCCGGCAAGCCTAATCGCGCTAACTACCGGGCCCTGAATACCGTGTTGTGGAATACCGCTTTAACTTCTATCTCGCTTACATATACAAACAATAATGAGACAAAGACAAAACGCGAAAATAGCATTCGTATAAAACAGCCTCATCTCTCAAGTTGAGAACTCGAACAAACTCGATTTTAGTTTGAAAATTTCTAGTGGCCTAACTAGATTCTTGAGCATGAAACTATTCTAACGCTGCTGATACTAAAATTACTTCCTCTCTATCCGGTAGAGGAGCTGTAGATCTCCAAATGTATTTTAAGGAAAGAGACAAATACTTTTTTCGTCATCGCAAACTATTGCACAACGGGTGATAAGGACTCTGAATAAAATTTTCAGTAAAAAAATGTTCTTCGCAAAAAAAAAATATTATTTTTCAGCCAGACCGTATTCTTTTTTTGTGCTTTGAGCTTTATTTTTATCAAAATATTTACTTTCAAGTAAGTATTTTACATAATATTGTACAATAATTTGTAATTAAAGCTGATGCGCAGCTTATTGCATATTGACGTCATATTTATTTGTAACCTAAGTATTAAATTACAGTTTCATGGTATCTAATTTCTAAGCTTCTACAAGAGCCGAGGAATAACGTGAAATTATGTAAATATGTACCTACTGTATAGGTAAAATGTGTACCTACCGTGTAATCACTTGCACATCATCGTTGGTTTTTAACGATTAGTTTGACTGACTAGACATATTTGATGAGCTAGCTAGATGATGCTCTGTGAATTATCTAGCATTATAATATTAGACTAATCTTACTTCTTACTATTACATATAGTATAATAAATGGGAAAGTCTGTGTGAATGTTTGTTATAAGTAAACTCCGTAACTACTTAAGTTATTTAAATGAAATTTGGTGTCTAGATAGTTTAGGACCTAGAATAACATACAGGATTAAAATTTGACAATTTTAACCTCTGAGAGGGTTAAATAGGGTGGTAAAGTTTGTATGAAAAATTATTATTCCTTGGTTCGATTCACTCCAAACTCGGTATAAATAAACTGCATAATGATCATAATGATCTGCACGCAGAAAAGTAAATTGTAATGAAAAATGTATTTTTTATTTTTACAAAACTACTCTTAGGAGGCGTGGAGTAAATTTCTGAAATTGGACAAATAAATATCCATGCGGGCGAAGACGCGGGGCGCAGCTAGTACTATATATATGCGACAGATTGGATGGATGGATGTTTGTTACCTCTTCACGCCAAAACTAATGAACGGATCGGGCTGAAATTTTGAATAGATATAGTATTAGGGGAGGCCTATATCCAGCAGTGGACTAATATAGGCTGATGATGATGATGATGATAGTATTAGGGGAGGCCTATGTCCAGCTGTGGACTAAATGTTGATGATGATGATAGTTCTAGGCCTGAATTCATAGAATTCATAGGTTTTCTTTTCATCATTTTTGATGCGAGTAAGCCAGAGGGGTGTAGTAAGTTATGCGCTTACGCACGCCCTCGCGCGTGTTGGCCTGTAGTTCAGAACTCGAGACGCGGCCGGCTACTGCCATCCAGATACCTATATTTTTGAGTATTTTTGCAAATCTTTAAATCTTTTATAACTGTTTCAGAAACCTGGATGCAACCAAAGCGAAGGCGTCTTAGAAGGGAAAACCTTAAGTACAATTTTAAATGCAGCATGGTCTGTTCTACTTAATTATATAGGTACTTTGCTCTTAAAAATAATTACAAAACGAGTCGATAGACGTCACACGTTCAAATAGCCTTCGACAATTAAATAAGCTGGAGTTACAGGAAATACCCACTTTCACCGTATCTCAATACAACAGTTATAAATGTTGAACGTTTGAATAAATGGGTGTTTGTTACGCAAAAACTACAAAACGGATCGACCTGAATTTTTATTAGACATATGTAGTTGTAGCCCTGAATAAAACGTAGGGTGCGTTCATCCCATTAATTACGTATCCATAGTAACAACGCGTGCAAAGCCGCAGACAAAAACTAATTAACAATAAGAGTAAAGCATCGTGCGTGAAATTTAATATCGGCACGTTTAATTAAAAATCCTTTTGCCCACTTATTGAACAAATAAATATTAAAAGTTTCCATAGAAAACGCATGTGAAGTCGCGAGCAGAAACAAGTCATCAAATAAATGCCTATAATTTGTTCTTGGCATCATCTTTCTATGTTTTCGCTAATATTTTTTACATGTATATCAACGTGCTACAGGTTCGATGGTTTTTGCAGATTTTTTCGATACGTTTTTATTGTTAATTTAGTCGTATAAAAAGTTTGATTGACATATAATGAGTAGTTTGAGCAGATTGTGATAAATTATTCTATACTTACCGGGTTTTTCTAACTGTTTTAGAGTTCCGTCGTCAAACTTTAATTTTTATTTATCCAGAAGTGTGTGCCTATTATTTATCTACTACCTATTTTAAAGACTTCATAAATCCACTTACACCAAAAATACATCAACAGTATATGATAGATATAGTAATTCAACAAACTGCAATTTGTTTTTGTTTTGTACGATATATTATGTAGTTTCTAAGTGCTAAGCTTCGAGAAATGACTAAAAGAACGGTCCCTTGTACCAACCAAACAACAGAAAAAAAACAAAATGTAGGTAGGTACCCAATAAGCTTACAAAAGACGAATACCTTGATCGATGAACAAAATGTTTGTTACTCCTTCACGCCCAAACAGTGAAACTGGTTTGAATCAAATTTAGTACCAGGACATTACATGATACCAGGAACCAGTATATAGATAAATATATTATTTTGGTCCTGTAAAAGTGAATAATCGAACCCACCACAAACCGCGAGTAACGCGGGGCAAAGCTTAGTATTACATAAGATTGAGTATTACACATTCCGCTTTAATATAAATTCGTTCAAAGACAATTTGTCAAAGCTTAAATAATAATATGTAAGGAACCAGAGCGTAAGCGTGTCCGACACGCTCTTGTCCAGTTGATATCTTCAGTGAGATCGCAAAAAGATCTTCGCACGTCAGCTGTTGTTTATGGCATGGAATCGTTACTTGCACAAATAGTTAGTTAATAATTGTTACTGTAAAAGCCATAACTACAGTAAATCTTCAGATTTTCCAGTCAGTCTCGTGTTTCGAGTTTCGTCAAAAATCCTATTGCATGGAAGATAGTCTTATATTAGAAACTTAGGTTTATGATTAACGACAAATTACTCGTTAGTTTAATTAAATGTAACGAAGAAAAAAAACAGCAATAAATATTTTCCGCTCAATTTAAATCGCTCCACCTCATAAACACAGATTCCCCTTGATTCTGTTTCACAAAGTTTAAGGTTTCAAAAAAAAAACTATTTAAAGAATTATGAATTCATGCAGTTACATAATGAATTATATAAATTAAGATTTTATTATTAGATGTATTAGTTATAATAAATTAAGTGCTATTTTAGAACGCCGCGGAGTGGGTTCAAGTTCAACGCTGTCTAAATTTTCGCAATGTAAATTTTTATTCACGTGACCGTGAATCAGAGGTCTGCGAACTATACAGGCTGATTAGATAACATGATTAGGAAAGGAAATATTTTGATATTTTGAACGATACTATTCAATTAATGAAGGTGGATTGTCTAATAAATTGTCATGCTTTCAGGGAGTTATAATTAAACTTTTCACAAGTATCCAACGCGTTTATTTTGCAATTTTGTCGTGTTTGAGCAGGTATACTCATCACGCTGGTGTTGTTAGGGAGTTGATTGAGCATAAAATTAAAAACCAGCACACTCTATCCTCGAAACAACAATTGAAGGAACATGCGGGTGATGTTTTCTTGACTTTTTCAGCCGCAACTCTCCAACATTTTCGCGGCTCGCTCCGTTCGTCGTTTTTTTTTTGATCGCTTTCTTTACGGCGAACACAACACTCAAAAAATACGGGGCTCGCCGATTAAGTAACTGTATAGCCTCATGGGTCCTGGAAAAAATCATCCTGTGTTATAAGGAAGCCTTCTTAAAAAAATATAGATAATTGTATAACAATCAATTAAATTTTGCTATGCAAAAAGATATGAAGCATTCGATTTGTTTGAGGAGGTTTTGGAAATGTTTTGCTTAGTCATGATTTTATTGCTTAAGACTACGCAGTTTTTAATTTTTTGTCACAGAATAGATATAATTATCATTTATTAATGAATAAAAGCGTTTATCATGAGAGCAAAGCTAGCAAAACACCGCCCAGAAGCGCAGAATCTTCCTAGGATCTTCACAACATCCTTAACTTATATTAGTCCACGACTGACCATAGGCCTCCCCCAATGAGCGCCCTGTCTCGAGCTTGGCGCATTCAGCATCTGCCTGCAAGCTTCGAGGACCTCGGCAAGTTGAGGAATTCTATTCGTTGTCCTGTTACTATGGGATACAGACATTTAAAAAACCCATATAAGAGCACTAGCATCTACCCGCGGATTCGCACGCGTTGTTTCTATAGAAACGTGTCGTGGCTATTTATATCACATCGAAATTAATTTGCAGTCTCTATGTTATTCTTTGAAAAGCAGCCTTTGTGTTAATCCATGGCTATATAAACGCGAAAGTTTGTATGAACGGATGTTTGGTCTTCTTTCACGCAAATACTACCGAACGGATAGGGCTGAAATTTTGAATAGATGTAGTCCTAGCCCTGGAACAACACATAATTATGCTACTTTTCATCCCATAAATCAGTTCCCAAGGGATAAAAACAACCTCGACATGTTTTCATAGAAACAACGCGTGCCGCGGTACTCAATATACTTAACTAGCGACCCGCCCAGGCTTCGCACGGTTATTATACGTATAAACCTTCCTCTTGAACCACTATCTATTATAAAAAACTGCATACAACTCCGTCGGGTAGTTTTAAAGATTTAAGCATACAAAGGGACATTAGGGACTTAGGGACAGAGAAAGCGACTTTGATTAATACTATGTAGTGATACACAACACAGATACATATTTTTTATTATACATATACAAAACACCCAGAACCCCAGAACAAATTCTTACAGATTCTTGCAAATTCTTGCAGATACAAAAAGTTGTCCCGAGCCAGGAATCGAAGATAACATAGCATTAGGAATAAATAAAATATATTGGGCACGTTGCAAACTTGCTAAACAACATTAAAAACAGGTAATGTTAAGAGTAATATTTAAAGTAAACCGCAAATATTTTTATCTAAGTATTAATATAAACCACATATCTAAAAATTATAAAACTGGTTGATTTCGATTTTAAAACGGCTTAAAATAGATAGTGGTATAGAGTTTTTGGCAATATAATCAGCTAATACCTTAGTAAATAAATAATAATTGGGTCAGGCGTAGTTTAGTGAAAATATATTAATATTACAGATTTAATACTGACACACATTTTTACCCGTTTGAGGACCAGGTACGTCAATTACAACAATAAGTTTTTATGTATGTTTACTATGTATGTAGATTTCGTTGTTCCCACGGACGTAAACATATTTATCATTTAAGTACATTTGTTTAAGGCGTAAATATGTACCTACTGACTACTTAATATATTGAAAAAGTAGGTAATTTAAAGGAACGAGCGAATTTTGGAGACAACGCCCAGCCCAAACCGCAGAAGCTAGAAAGATGAAATTTGGAGCGTAAGTACCTTTTTATTATACCACACAGACAACCGATAAGAATATTTTCGGAAATTCCATCCCTAAAGGGGTAAAAAGGGGGGTTGATATTTTTTGTACGTTTGTTGTCTAACCAGTTTGAAACTTACTGAAAATACTAAAAATATTACATTACTGAAAAAGTTTTCAATATATTTTTCTAAAAACTGAAAATTGGATGAAACGGTTTATTAAAATAAGATATCCGTAGTTAGGCCCGTATTTAAAATCTAACTTTGTTATAGTATTTCATTGATAGTATACTTCTATTTATATATTAGAATGGAAAGCAGGACGTGGGCGAAAAGCTAGTATTAAATAATATTTTAAAATACCTGTGCCTCGCGGCTCAACCTGCGTGAAAGTTCATGAAAATTGGCCTAAGTTTTATTCCAGGCCTAGAACTATACGTCTATTCAAAATTTCAACCGATTCACGACAAAACTATTGAACCGCTAGTACTTTTGTCGTGAAGAAGTAACAAACATCCATCGATCCATCCAAACTTTCGCATTTATGAGTATCATAAGATTTGGTCAGCTATTTGCTGCTACCACCTACTAGTATGAATGAATGAATAAACCCAAATCAAAATCTTTGACTTCTTTACCATAATACAAAACTGGTTAGTGCATTGACCGTATTGGGAACTCTCAAAACATTATCGTATATGTTTTGGTCTTTTCCACGCGAGCCGTTACCCTCCCGGATACGTCATTTGGTGGAAAGGTACTACGTACCTCTAATTTTAAACATTTTTGGGGTTCCGTACCCAAAGGATAAACGGGAACCTATTACTAAAACTCCGTTGTTCGTCCGTCCGTCAGTCTATCTGTCACCAGGCTGTATCTCATTGACCGTGATAGACGGCTGAAATTTTCACATATGATGCATTTCTGTTGCTAACACAAACAAATAATACTAAAGGCTCCCTTACAAATGACATGATTTTTTTGTAGTTTTTATAGATAAGTATTGTAATTTAATTTAAATTTCATTTATTAATTGTAATTTTGACTAATACTTGTAAAACTCTTACCAATAAATTGATTATTCTGATTATTCTGATAACTAGCATCTGACCGCGGATACGCACGCGTTATTTCTATTGTGTAAACGTCTCAAGGCTATTTCTATCCCATGAGAACTGTTTTATGGGATATGTGTATATTCCATGGCTAGAACTACATCTATCCCAAATTTCAGCCCGATTCGTTCAGTAGTATTTGCGTGAAAGAGGAACAAACATCCATACATTCATATAAACATTCGCATTTATAATATTAGTAAGGATGGTAAGGAACTCTTCGTGCGCGAGTCCGACTCGCACTTGACCGGTTTTTATTTTTGTATTAAGACCCGAGTTCACTAACAGATGGTTAAATTTTAATCAATCGTTTGGATGTTTTTGACACTAGTTTTTGTACATTGAATGTCAAAGTCAACCGACGAAGCTGCTATGTCCAATTATTTATTTTGGTGAACACCAGCCTAAGGCTGGTGTAATTAATGTATACAACCTACTTAAGTAGATATATTGTATGTTATTTCTGATTTATACATGTGTTCTATATGTTTATTTTTAATTTTTAGTTGTAAAAATTTCTATACTCTTTCTCTTGCTTTCCATAGTAATTAAATCACATTTTTTGTACTTACAAAATCACTACATAATCTAATAACAAATAATTTCCCTGAAAATAAAAAAAATATTATTAGTAGTATATTTTACTTACATTCAACTAAGGTCCTAAAGTTCATTTATATTATATTTTTCTTTTCATGTAATTTTTTAATGAAAACACTAGATTAAATAAAATCTAATCCAAGTATGTTTTGTAAAATTAAAATTCTAGATCTCAACTCTTATAACGTTCAGTCGTACAGATTGAACTTTGCCTCGTTTTCACATTCATGTGCTTATTGGGATAGACATAATTAACTCTTGACTTATGATCATCATAAATAGAAGCAATCATCACTAGAACTAAGTTTAATTTAATTTTAAGTATTGATTGACCCTTACAAAATCGCCTATTCCAACATCCATTAACACAGAGAACTGCATAATTAGTTTTTATACAAAAACTAACAACCAACAGAAGGAAAAGTCAAAAACGTCACATCAACGATTTCGAGATCATTCTCTATGTTATAAAGGATAACTCAAATGCTACTGGTCACATCTTGATATAAAGGAAGAAGCACCAGCTATCAATTGAAAAATGAATTATCAAAATCGATCCACCCAGAAATAAAGTTTAAACATAAAAATTATTTAAAAAAATAGGGATTGCGAAGCTTTCTTTTTCCTGAAAATTTATGACATAACACTCATTTTTTATGGCATCGAGATCATTTTCCTTTTTTTGAAATAGGTTGAAAATCTGACCTGTTATAATAGTTCCTAGCATTACCAGTCTTAAATACTTACTATGAATTCCTCAGTACCGCATTCTCAGTGTAAATCATACCCACTGAATAACTTGATAATGGATCAACTTCGGTTTACAAGCGATTCCCCCCGTTTTGTTTTTCCTCAAACTTTTATATTATATTTTGGAATCAACATAACGAAATTGCAACTTCGAAAACATTTTAGCAACAGATTTGCACAGATTAGTTTAAGAAACCTAAAACGCGCAACTCCTACGTATCACGGAAGCGTTTACGCATATAGAGTAATCTATAGATTCAATGAAAGAAATCGTAAACAAAGCAAACCAAGTTCATAAATTCGCCGGTATCGCGTGGCGGTGCACGCACCTGTGTACTTGGAGAAAGGTCAGCGGTTTGACGGCGGCGCTGGTCGATACGTCGACGCTAGGAATTATCTCTATTGAATATAACAAGACGGCGGATCCTTGTGCCTTCATTACCGGGAGGACCTGCATCTATACAGCTTCTTTCAGATCGTGCTATGAAGCGGAACTAGTGAAGTGATCTTGACATTGTTCATAAACTTCAATGTAAGTTGCGTGTGTTTTGTGTTGGAGATTTGTGGATTGTTTTTTTTATGTGATAAATTTCTGTTGTGATTTTTATAAGTGGCTGTACAATTTAGGAACGGTAATGATGTTTTTCTTATTTGAATCTTTATTTTTTATTCAAAAATTACGCGAATAAATAGAAATATCAAAATTCCTTTAGCAATTGAAACATAAATAAAATAATGCTGGATAAATTACACAGTATCTAGCTAGCCCTAAGCTAAGAAGAGCTTGTGTTATTTGTACTAGTTAAATGAAATATTTAATACACTACATTTATTGATATTTTTCTAAATTCATAGAAAAAACCCAGAACAATCGGAATCTAGAGTACAAACATTTCTCCCGAGGCGAGAATGCGTCACGAATGTCAGAAATCAATAAGTACGTAGACAGGTCAAATTTCAAATTATAAATATTTTTCAATGTGAAATACAGTGTTAAAAGGTAGTCGTAGAAAACTTCTAAATCATTAAAATGATTTAAATATGTATGTACACGCACGTTGTAATGAAATTAAGAATGTACATGCACGCTGTAGTAAAATTCCGAATATAATTACCCAAACTATTCAATAATAATTTTATTCTATTATTTACAAAGAATTAAAACTGACTACGAATTTTCAAGATTAAAAAAACCTACTTCAAATGTTCCTTAATAACTAACGTATTTTTTTTTTAAGTTTTACGGGATAAAACCTAATCCCTTGGGATCTTATGAATCTCGAGAGCATTTTCAACAAAATAGCAAAATAATTTTTGATAAATTTTGATTTTGATAATTTTTGACAATTGACGGAGAAGTCGGCGTCCATACTTAACATAAAAACATACCAACATCACACTAAGATTTTCCGGCATTTTGAAGGCAAAAAAATGTGTTCAATAGTCTAAACATTTCAAATAAAATATAATTGCTCTACCAATCAGACAATAACCAATTCTTCGTTAAATTTTCCTAAAAGTGACATAGGTATGAAAATTATCACACGATTACATGAATATCCTGCCTAATATATAAACGCGAAAGTTTTTATGAATATATAGATGTTCCTCTTTCTACTAACTACTGAACGGTTCGAGAAAATTAGAATAGACGTAATTCTAGCTCTGGAATAACACAGGCTACTTTATATCCCATAAAAAAGTTTTCATGGGATAAAATAGTCCTTGAAAGTTTGCATAGAAACAAAGCGTGCGAAGCCGCGGCCATATCCTAATTTTTAAATAACAGTAAACTAATACATCACTTGCAATAACGCCGTAAAAACCGACCCCTCCAACTCAAGCCGTCGCATCGTAAGGGTTGATTTAGGAAATCGTCATTTGTATTTTTAACACCTTTTCTGCGATCACCAAAACTCCTATCAATCGTGATGATCAAGGCAAAACCACCTTGTTTGCGGAAGGCACGTTCATCATTGGTTATTTATTACTTTTAATATATTCCCATTATATAATATTATTAATTTATTCTCATACATACAAATGTATGAATGCGGAATACATCAGACTCAAGATCCCCAAACTATTGACAACATAATGACATTAATATTCTACTCTAATTCTAACTAAATCAAACCATTCATAATCAGACTTTCATATTGGAAATTGATTGGATAACATTAAGACTTTCTTATGCAATTGTGTTGTTTAATTATTGCACTTATTAATGTGCATAGGGGAAACTGTCATTCCCCGTTTGGGATGCAATCCATCTTCAGCCAAACAAGAAACACAAAATAAACACTAAAGGTTGTATTGCCAAATCCTTCCTATATTATTATATACTAGCTGGTGCCCGCGACTTCGTCTGCGCATGATTAGTATTTCGAGTACTCACGTTTTTACTTGCGTTATTCCCTTTTCCGTGAGATTTTCGGGATAAAATAAGCATATGTGTTATTCCAGCTTATAATCTATCTCTGTGCCAAATTTCATTTAGATCCGTTCAGCAGTTTTTGCGTGAAAGAGTAACAAACATCCATCCATCTATCAATCTATCCATTCATACTTACAAACTTTCGCGTCTATCAGTTCAATTCAGTTTGGTTCCCCTAGGCTATACGGGTTTGCAAAAATTTCTCACAGCATCTGTCAACGACGCGTACACACGCGTCGTTCAGATGCTGTGAGAAATTTTTGAAAACCCGTATAGCCCAGGGGAACCAAACTGAATTCCGGGATAAAATGTATCCCATGTCCAAATTGTCCAATCGTCCCGAGTTCCATTCGAATTCATTCACTTCCGTCGTGCTGCGTGGTTAAAGAATTCTTCTTTCACCCTCTCTCCCAGGGGAACCTTACCGAATTCCGGGATAAAAGTATCCTATGTCCTTCCTTGTCGTATGAACTCAAATCGTCCCGAGTTTCATTCCAACTCATTCAGCAGTTTCAGCGTGATGCGCGGTAAAGGAATTTTACTTTCATACCCTCTCCCATGAGAACCTTACTGAATTCCGGGATAAAAAGTATCCTATGTCCTTCCTCGTAGTATGACCTATAATCATACCGAGTTTCATTTCAATCCATCAAGTAGTTTCGGCGTGATGCGCGTTTACGATACAGACAGACAGACAGACAGACAGACAGACAGACAGATAGACAGACAGACATGAATGAAAAAAATTACAGTTTTGGCTTGAGTATCGACAATAGAGTGGCCTCCAAAAAAAAATTTCAAAATAATCTTCAATGTACAGAATTGGACCTGTTACAGTTTTATTATAAGTATAGATACACTTGTATTAGTTATGGATGTGTTGCTTACTCTATCACGCAAAAACTACTGAACGTATAGGATCGATATTTTGAATAGACGTAGTTCTAGATTGGAATAAAACATGGGCTACTTTTCATCTCATAAATCAGTTCCCATGGGCTATAAACTATAGCCTTGAAACATTTTTATAGAAACAACACTTGCGAAGCCGCGGGCAGATACTAGTTTCATAGTATCTGATAAGTCATTTAATGGTAACGGAGCTTTTTTTTAGAAGAAACTAGTTCCAAAATATCTGTTTAGTCATTAAATAGACCAACCAACACAGCGTTTCTTTCGAATCTTTAAAATATCGGTAGATATATAAATTTCGGTAAGTTTATTAGTTTACACGCAATGAAATCATCAATAACATACTAAAGCTATTAAAATTTTAAATCTTTTTTGGAAGGTCAACAGTTTGATCATGACCATGGCTTATCAAAATCAAAAAGCATTAGCCTTAGCCGACTTTGATAAGCCATGGCCATAGTCAGACTGTAATATTTTATGTTAGTACATAGCAAAGATGAATAGTAATTAAATTTTGGAGTAGGTCAAGTTTAATAGTCGTTTTAGCAAATTCAGTCTCAGACAGTTCACTTTTAAACAGTACTGGAAATACTAAAAATAACATTCAGTTCGTATTTTACACAAGTTATACCAGGTTTACCACATTTTTATTCACTTCACTGTTTGTTTTCCGTCAATTTGGATGCAGTAAGTGGAGTTTTTAAGGTGACATAAAACTGTTGGGCATTTCGACGCATAATTGCCGTTTCCATCTCTAAAACCAGCTTGACAAGGTCGTTTGTAATGTTCTCTAAGTGCATTATAATCCGGAAGTTCAGGTTAAATTTAACATAATTCATGCTGGTAGTTTTGACGAATTTCTGTGCGACAAAGGTGAACAGGTTTTGTTCTGTTTCGTTATTTTTATAGTTATTTAAATACTTGATCAGACAGAACCTTAAAAAAGTATAATTTTCTTAACAATAACTGAATTGGATTTTGTTTTGATTTTGTTTTTTTTTACAAAATCTAAAAACCGTCTTTAAAAATTTACTGTTTTTTTAGTTTTACATAATAAATAGACATCCGTCGGAAAAAATATGAGACGCCTGGGTTCACTATGTTTATACAAACGAAAATAATCATCAAAATTACTTCGCGTCTGACAGCGAAATCAGTGAATATACATAAAAACATACAAATCGCTGGAAAAAAGAACATACTTCTTATTCGTATTCACTTAATCATAAATCACATAATAATATAATATTTTGATTCCTACATAATTAACAGAGTATCTCCCGATATCTAGTTAGTAGTCTAAATCTAGAGATATATAAGTCAGATTCAATGTCGCATAAACTAACACAAAAAATAACCACACAATAACGATATGGTGGCAAATGCTGACAGGAGAAGCTGCCAGCCGTAATTACTACATTTTAATACAAGCTCAGCTTAGCTTGGGACTAGATAATGTTATGTGAAGTGTCCAGCATCATTGGAGACCTGGACCTGGAGACATGCAGTTTCAGGTTTTTTCTTAAATAGCAAGCTCCAGCCTCTCACAATACAGGTTTTATATTTATATGTTGACTCCTTATAAACCTAACTAATGTTAAGGAAACTTATTGTGAAAGGAAAATAAATAATTATTATTAAAAATTATTATTTCACTTCATTTATTTTTGTTCTCGTTAAAAAATACATTTTTTACTATAGAAAATACAAAATATTGTAAAACTATTCTACAGTAAAAAATATATCAAAACGGTGGATCACCGGCCGCGAAGCTTATTATTTAGCCGGGGCGGGTTACGTATAAACCTTCCTCTTGAATCACTCTATCTATTAAAAAAACCTCATCAAAATCCGTTGCGTAGTTTTAAAGATTTAACCATACATAGGGACAGTAAAAGCGACTTTTTTTGTTTTATACTACGTAGTGATGTGCAACCTCTTAAAATTAGATACTTGTGTTGTGCAAGTTATACAAATGAATGGAAATAAAAAAAACAAAACATAAAAAACCCTTTTACACAGTAGGTATAACTATGTTTCGTTCGTATAAAGATCTTTCCTTTTTCCGTTGTATAAAATTAACATTAAAACCACGAGAAAAGAGATGATTACCACGGTGGGAAAAATCAAGCGACAATACAAAACAACGCCTTGAAGACAGACTTAAGACAATCAAAGGAAGGTTTACTACAACTGATTTATATGCAATAGCACCCACAATCAAGGTACTGCAGGAAAAATCAGTATGTTCTAGACAAGAAGTCTTGGGAAAAGAAAAAATAAATACAAAAGTACGCTTGTACGCTTAACTACCATGCATCAGAAGTTCAAGGTTAGGCGTTAAGCAAGGGCAATGGCATAGAAAGTACCTTATTCCCAGGATATTTAATCCGACTACAACATATCCAAAGCCAGTCAATTTATGTATCTGCATTTACTCAGGAGCTTACGTAGGCTTACTATGTTACCTATTTAACGTGATTATTATTCTCTATTTTTTATTTTTATTCTATTATGTCAAGGTTATTTAAAAAAGTCGTCCACTTACTGCATATACTATTTTTAATTTTACTTGTCTGCGGAAACTTAAAGTAGCCGTCAGCAAACATGCACTGGTCTATCCAGGCATGTTCTACGTTTTTATCTATATTTTTAAACGCAGTTGTAATTTTCCCCAAAATACTGTCAAATCAAAATAAATGGTTTAGGTGTAATCAGGGTGACATTGAAATTCCATTCTGACGAATAAGTTATTTTACAATATTGTTTGTTACTGGTACATCACAATCAAACTAAATATTTTTTCCGTAGTCAGTTGTCCTACTTCCTCCAAAGATTTGCAAAGTAAACTTGCACCAACAATCAGTAAGAACTTACCTCGATTTTCGTTACATATAACTACTTAGACATTACTCCGTTTATGAACCTTATCACAACTGAGGGAAAACGCAAGAAATAAGTTTGAGTTGAGTCAGTGGTGTACAATGTACATTTATAACAGGTTTCCTCTGTGAATAATTGTTGAGGACGGCATTATGATCTGAATACAAACGAGCTTATAAGAATCACATTGATGCAAACAAGTAGAGCCAGTTAACTTACAGTATAACAAATGGATTCTTCTATTAATTGTCGTCGGTTCTGGGTGTTCTATATCTTTAATAAATATATATATATTCTATGTATTGTATTCAGTATATCAGTCATCTAATACCCATGACACAAGCTCTGCTTAGCTTGGGGCTAGATGCTGTGTGAACTGTTCAGAATTAATCAGGTTTTATTTTATTATTACCTATCTATCTAACTAGTTTCTGCCCGTAGCTTCGCATACGTTGTTTTAGGGAAACATTTAAAGGTTATTTCTGTCCGTGTGTGTGTGTGTGTGTGGTTGATTCAAGGGATAAAAAGTACCCCATGTTTGATTACAGGCTTACATGTATGCTACAAACCCGGCCGCTCCGTTTAGTAGTTGTGGCATGTAGAGGTAACAAATATTTAAACGTCTCTAAACGTCCAAACTAATGCAGTTATAAGAATAGTGTGATATCTTAGATGAGTTCTAGAGCTACCCAAACTCAATAGCATTATACTAACGGTTGTCTGTCTTTAATTTCAGATGCAGCATCAGCGCCAAGTGTCGCCGCGGGCAGCAGCGATAGTGGTTATGCTATCTGCTCTCCTTTACACAGAAGCTCAATATGTGAACCCCGTCTCATCTTTCATGAATTTCCTCAATGAAGGATCGGACCAGCTCGACAAGGAGCCACCAGACCAAGGGAGACTGTTCAGTGAATACGACTTCATAATTGTCGGAGCGGGAACTGCCGGCTGCGTAATTGCAAATCGATTGTCTGAAATCCCGGACTGGAAGGTTCTGTTGCTAGAAGCGGGTAACAATGAAAACTTCGTAATGGACATACCTATCGTCGCAAATTACCTTCAATTCACACAAGCCAATTGGGGATATAAGACAAAACCTTCCGCAAAATATTGCGCTGGATTCGAAAACCAGCAATGCAACTGGCCGCGCGGCAAGGTTGTCGGAGGATCAAGTGTACTCAACTATATGATATACACTAGAGGAGCTCCTCCAGATTATAATAATTGGGCCTCTTTAGGGAACAAAGGCTGGGAATGGGAAAATGTCCTTCCTTATTTCAAGAAAGTAGAAGACTTCAATATTCCAGGTAAAGACGATCCAAATTACCACGGTAAAAAAGGGCATCTCAACGTAGAGTATGCACCGTATCGTACGCAGAAAGGAAAATCTTGGGTAAAAGGTGCACAAGAATTAGGTTTCAAGTATGTTGATTACAATGGAGCTGATCACTCAGGGGTCTCATTTTTACAACTGTCAATGAAAAATGGCACACGTCATAGTTCAAGTAGAGCGTACTTACATCCTATCAACGGAAGACCTAACCTTCACCTATCTAAGAACAGTATGGTGACAAAACTAATAATGGACGATACGAATACCAAGGTAATTGGTATAGAGATGGAGAAAAGGGGTAAAAGATACAAAATTTTAGCCAAGAAAGAAGTAATACTATCAGCTGGAGCAATCAATTCACCGCAGCTACTTATGTTATCTGGAATAGGACCAAGAAGTCATTTGGAAGCATTTAAAATTAAGGTTGTGAAGGATTTACCTGTTGGCTACAACTTGATGGACCACATCGCTGCTGGTGGATTGCAGTTCATGGTGAGGAAGCAAAACAGCAGTTTAAGCACGGAATACATTTTAAACCATTTAGATCTAGTATTCAAATGGATGAGGAGCCACAGAGGTCCTTTATCTATACCAGGAGGCTGTGAAGCTCTTGTTTTCTTGGATCTGAACGATAAATTTAACTCCACCGGTTGGCCTGACATGGAGCTTTTATTCATCAGCGGAGGACTAAACTCAGATCCGTTGCTACCACGTAATTTTGGCTTTGATGAGCAAATATATGCTAACACTTATAGTTCACTTGGTAAAAATGACGTATTTATGGTATTTCCTATGTTAATGCGTCCTAAATCAAAAGGCAGAGTCATGTTACAGAGCAGAAACCCTAAAGCACATCCAGTGCTGATTCCAAACTACTTTGAGCATAAAGAAGATCTTCAGAAGATAGTTGAAGGTATCAAGGTAGCTATCGAGATAGCGAACCAGGCAGCAATGAAGAAAATTGGTACAAAATTGTATGATGTGCCAATTCAGGATTGTTTGGCGTACGGGCCGTTTGGAAGTGATGCTTACTTTGCTTGTCAAGCTCAAATGTTCACATTCACTATTTATCATCAAAGTGGGACTTGCAAGATGGGAGTTGCAGGAGATCCTACAGCGGTTGTGGACCCTAAATTAAAAGTCCACGGCCTTAGTAACTTAAGGGTAATAGATGCTAGTATTATGCCCGAAATAGTTTCGGCCCATACAAATGCACCAGTTTATATGATAGCCGAGAAAGGGTCGGACATGATAAAAGCTGATTGGGGAAGATAACAATAAGTGTGACATTAGTCTAATATTTAAATTTATTATTTATACTGACAATTTAGTTTTAAAAAACTATCTGTGATGTGCAATGTAAACGTATCTACATATGTGTGGTTAGGTATACTTCATTGGTGATGTACATACGTACAATTAAAAATAACTTAGTTTTAAGTAATTAACAAATGAACATTAAATGATTATAATAATGATACATATATTTTTGTTCAATTTATTAACCTGATTTTCAATGTTTTGTTACTTAAAGTATTTACTTGCTTTTGCTTGTGGCTTCTTTTATATTGTAATTCCAGATGGGAGGTATATGTACCTACCTACATAATTTATAGCATCAAATATTGTATTTAGTCCACTAAGTTTGGAGAAGCACTTACCCTTGCCGAGCACTTTACGATAAATATTAATACCTAACATACATAACATACCTTTAACGAGAAATTTAGTTTCGCAATGATTTGGAGTACATTATTATACGTAAATAGTGTAGAGTTATCCGAGGCCATGAGTAAATGCTAGAAATTAATATAAAAGTCAAGAAAACGACTAATCTATGACTACTCTTTGTCACTTAGTGTACTAAGCCGAAAGGGGATGATTCTAGGCCCCTCCAAATCAAGATCATCACCGAGCCTCATATACTCAAAAGCGTGAAAGGCAAGAACGATAAAAAAAGACATTCTATAAATTGATAATATTATTAATTATATAAACTTTAGTACTAAAGAGAGTATAGACGGTGTCCGGACCCTTTCGACTTGGGGCATGGAATAAAATCGTTAAGTTCAACACTGTTGTTTATTTTGGCGTTGCAAGTTTTAATGAAGATTTGTATTATTTATTTATTTTAGGATATCTTAAAAATTCAATAAAAAATTTAAATATGCGGAAGGCCAACTACAAGTTTTTACAAACACTTATTTATCGTAACATAGCTTTAGGCGCAAAAAGGACCTAAAGTGGTGCCAACACTTATTTCGAAAACTACAGACGCAAAAGCTTATGATAGGTTTAACAAACAGTACGTGTGAATTTTGGAAATTCCTTTGTTTAACGGAATTATATGATATAACAAGTGGAGGCGCCACTTTAGGTCTCGTTTGCGCCTTAAAAGGATAGCCTCAGAAAAACTAGATTCCAGTAAACCTCACAGAATGACAATATTACTGCGCAAAAGTACAAGGAAATCCGTATCATAATTACATAAAGAAATCACTTTGTATGTACTCGAACTAATTGTTATCAAAGATGTTTTATACCTCTCTACACAATGAGTTTACTTTGGTTTATATAATTTATTTTATAAAATTTCACTGCCCCTATTTTTATGAGAAATAATACCTATCTAGTGACACCCTTTAGGAACATTGATACTTCTTTGCCTTTCTTTGTTTTATGTATTCATTATTATTTATACGTCCTGAAGTGTTAAGCGGATGTTTGTTACGCCAAAACCACTGAACAGAACGAGCTGAAATTTTGCATACGAGATAACAATGAACAAATGATGAACACATAAAAGTCACTACCTAACCAGTATCCGTACATAAAAAACGATTCCGACGAATTGAGAATCTCTCCTTTTATGAAGTCGGTTAATAAATATAAATGTAAATGCTTGCCCCAACTAACCAGAGCTTAATTATTTGTTACAAACAAGACTACCGTTTGTATAGTCACAGGTAGGTATAGTACAGATCGAGTCAATTTACTTTGCGTCAATTTAAACTTAATTAAATTGTTGCATCATCTTTTAACTGCCGACAAAAATTCTACTAACTTACACCTATGACTCGGCAACCTAAGTGGACTTTAGCATCTGACAAGACATTTCCTTCCAGGCATCTAGAATTTCTTTGCAGTTCTTTATGGGGGCGCAGAAAAGGTTGCCAACCGTACTCCAAAATAGAGTATTGTACTCTATATCACGTAGGCGTACTCTATAATCTATAAATCTCATAGAATACGCCAAAATACTCTTTTGGACTCAATTGTACTCATCTAATAATTACTTTTAATACGCTGGTATCCCTTAATAGTGGAATGAATGAATGATTGATAGAATGAATATAATAAAAAAATGTTGTGCTGCAATAAGTACCTAAAATACCTACTTGTTAAAAAAATACCTACATGATACTCTATTTTATAAGGGCATACTCTTTTTTACCTCCTTTGAAATAGGAAGTACTCTATTTCTTAAAAAAAAATTGGCAACCCTTGGCGCAGAGTGCCCCATTGAAAAAAAAGAAATTCAAAAGAAATTGTGAAGCTGGGCCCCATTACCCGACGTCAACTCGAGGGTTGACGACCCTTCGGTCCTTGGGTTCTTACTCTTGTTTCGATTTGTTTTTTTATACAGGTAGTATTTTCAATATTAATTTGATTTACATCGTTACTAAGATTAATAAATACTCATTTGTATACAGATGCGCCTTACCTTTTTATGATATCTATCTCACACAGGACAAACATCAGTCGGTTGTATGATAGATTAAGGCTACTCAATCATACCAATATCATAATGCGAAAGTTTGTATGGATGGATAAATCAAAGTACTAAACGGATCAAGCTGAAATAAAAAAAAATATTTCAAGGCCTGGAATAAAACATAGGCTTCTTTTCATAAATTATTCCGCAGGTGAAGCTGCAGGGCGCAGCTAGTAAACTATAAAACCGTAGCGTAAGTATAAACCAAGCTTCGGCACGGGCAGCCCGTAGTTTATCATCATTGTAACGATTATTTATCGGGATTTATAGAAACGTAGGGGAAACATAAACACAACCATAAATACCCGATAAATACTCGTTATTATGTTAACAAATCGCGAAAGTTAAAAAGTTTTATTTTCATCATTAACAGTCTTTTCCGTCAGTTTAAGAGAGCCCTTTCGTCACGTATTTATATCCTCCAGAGAAATATAGCTCTTTTTCGAGCTATATTCAAGGCTCTCAGGGTTCATTTTTAAACTCACAGGTGGCAAGGCTAACTCTTTGATACTTTCTTCTACGTAATATTTTTTACACTTGGTATGTCTCCTAGTAAATATAGGTATAAGACGTAGGTATGTATAAGACACATTTATAAGCTATTTTTAATGGTCTGAAGGCAAAAAAAAATTAAGCGTCTTGGCGTGTAGTTACTACGGGGTCACCAATCATAAAATCTTTATTGTACACAAATAAAATTATACACAAAACTAACGAAACAAAGGACACACACAAAGGCGAGCTTAACCCTTAGAGAGTTTTCACCAAGGTTGTTCCACAATTGTTTAAACCCATCCTCCCCGGATGGGTTTAAAATTTGTGTTTAACCCTAAAAATCAATCAAAACCTCATAAATTTATAGTTTAAAATTTGATTTGTCATATTTTAAAGCCCAAAGAAATAAAATTATTGATTTCTGATTTCTGAATGCCTCAATTTGCGATTCATATTTGCGCCTGACGCTATAAACTTAGCATTTGCTAAGGCAAGCTCTGAGTATTGTTTGAGTTAAAATCATTTATATACTGAATATTTTTCTTGAGATAGAATTTCAAATGTAGTGTCCTGTATATTTTCGACAATAGATGATGATGATAGAAGAGTATCTATGTCCCACGAGGCGTGGGCTACATAAGTTACTAGCTGCACCTTCGACTTTGCGACTTCACCCGCATGAAAGTGAATGAAAAGTAATAAAGCCCATATTTTTATCCAGCCTGGAACTAATTCTATTTAAAATTTCAGCCCAATCCATTCGGAAGTTTTGGTATGAAGTGGTTACAAACATCCTTTCGCATTTATAATATTAGTGTGATGTTATTCCACTGTTGTGAGGTTGGCGAATAATATTTTCTTACCATCAAAGCATCAAACGGTAAAGCTATTTTGATAATTAAGGCACCCCGCGCACTGGGCAGCCTGGCCGCCGCAACCAGGCTGCTGCAGCCAGTAAAACTTATGACGTTGTATAGGAGCCCGCGCACTAGGCAACCACGAATTCCCGTAAAAATTCTGGCTGCCGCAGCCAGGCTACCTAGTGCGCGGGGGCCCTAAGGTATCAAAATACTCGTCAGGTCTCCTCTATGGTTCTTGACTAACCACTCTAAGCTTCACTTTTTTACGCTGATTGTGAACTATGGTTCGCCCAAATAAGTGTTGGGGTCGAGTTTTTTTAATTGTTTACAATTAATTAGATACCTACTTGTTTGTAGTGGTGCTATGTGGGACTTTATGATGGTGGTGCTACGAAACTCTAAACATATCGAATAGCTAGGCCTAGCAAAGGGTACAAAGGGGTTGGCTCTTATCCCACTAAAATAGATCGCTTCACCATAAAAGTCGTATCTCACATTTTACTTTTAATTAAAGAACTCCAGATGAAGGGACGTATTTATTTTAGTGTGAATGCCTTAAGTGAGTATGTATTTTTAGAATTTTTAAGCATCGAACCCCTAAAAACGAGTTCAAATTACTTGAAAATTAGACAATTTCTGGGGTACAGTTTGATGATAGTGATTTTAATTTACTATCTGTATATAACAGTGCTTGCAACAAAGTGTTTTATTAATTGTAATTATTAGGTATAATTATTGTAACTTGAATTATTAAATGTGTTGCATTCCGTGCCTTATACAGACCACAAGGTCTGAAAGAAAAACATTTTCTAATTTAATTATTCTTTATTTGTATACAGGACGGTAGTTCGATCAGTTAGTTTGGTTTTGCCGATACGAGTGCGAGTATCTTTTAAGCATCGAACCCTAAAAAACAAGTTCAAATGACTAACTGCAATGACCTTTAATAACCTATAACAGATGATAGAAACTTTAAAATATAGACAAATCCGGGGTTCCGGTTCCGTGACAGCGAGTAATAACGGAACTGTCTGTTATTATTTAGACGTTGGTATTTAATTACATTAACTAAAAAAATTTCTGTAATTGGTTACAAACTCTCCTTATTCATTATGGTATGATATGAAATGTATTTTACCAACACAAACTAGGTTTGTAGGATTCGTAGCGGGTAACTAAGGCCATGCACACTTTGGTTACGTTTTCATCCGAATTTCATTCGTGCGGAAACGTACGATTACGCTCGAATGATCCCGTGCTTCCAAGGGCTATGAGAGCAGTAAGACTGGCGATTAGCACCGCACTCGGAACCAGCACCGACTGGTGTCGCTAGCGCGCTCCCTTACTAAGTCGTCCAAAACGACTCATATTATGGGCCCTGAAATATACAATAGACCGAATCAAGGAAGCTGTAAACCACAACATTTTCAAAAATCGCCTAACACGCTGGCTTATCGAGCAGACGTTTTACAGTTATGAAGAATTCATAACCAATTAGGTACCTAATTAATTTTTTTTTTTTTTGTATACAGGGTGTTAGTGTGAACACCGTTGTCCTTGAAACCAGAGGTTCAGCATCATGAGTAGAATCCAAAACCGATGAGAAAAGCTTAACACCTATTTTAGTTTTGCAAGATTTTGATATTTCATGTCTTCGCTATCGTACACGATGCCATAGTCACCCTACATACTTTAAGTACCTACCTACGTAAGTACTTATACCCGCGCCTTACTTGGATCGTAACTTCATTACTTGTGCCCTTCAAAAGACGGGATATTCGCACAGAAGGTGATCCGACACTGAGGTGCACATGCCACGTGTCGCCTAGTCGAAGTACTTGTGTCACGTCTTTGTGAGCAAACGTTTAGTGTTTATAAAAATTTTCTTTAAAAAAAGAGTAAAAAATAGAATCATTTTTTTTCATCCGTTTTGGATTCTACTCATGATGCTGAACCTCTGGTTTCAAGGTCAACGGTGTTCACACTAACACCCTGTATATGTTGTAATTTCTTTTTATAATTTATGTTATAATATTTTTGATTTTATAATGTAATTTATAACTTAAGAACCGACCTGTAACATTTGTTATGAATAAAAAACTATGAACTATTAGTCGTACGTATACGTGAGTTCGAACGGGACAACTAAGGCCGTGCTCACGTTCGTTTTCGTCCGAATATGATTCGTGCTGAAACGTACGAATACGCTCGAATGATCCCGTGCTTCCAAGGACTATTGAGAGCACTCATACTGCGTGCTATTAGTCGTACGTAAAAGTGAGTTCGAACGGGACAACTAAGACCTTGCCCACGTTCGTTTTCGTCCGAATATGATTCGTGCGATAACGTACGATTACGCTCGAATGATCCCGTGCTTTCAAGGACTATTGAGAGCACTCAGACTGCGTGCGATTAGTCGTACATATAAGTGAGTTCGAACGGGCCGAACTAAGGCCGTGCTGACGTTCGTTTTCGTCCGAATTTGATTCGTGCGGAAAAGTACGATTACTTTCGAATGATCCCGTTCTTTCAAGGAAGATGAGAGCACTCAGACTGCGTGCGATTAGTCGTACGTATAAGTACGTTGGAATGGAATAGTGATCGCACGTTTACGTACGAACAAATTCGTATCCAAAATGAGGCCCGCCTAACGTGCTTATACGTATAAATTATGTGCAAATTCTCTTAATTGCCTTGGGCTCGTAGTTAGCAGTTTTGTTTCATTTTTATTTAGAGACAGTGAAGGCCCCTGATATCAAGCCACGGAACTTGGGTAGAAAAGTAAGGCCGGATCACTTAATATTATACTCTGAAGGTTCATATTTGCTTTTATAATTTAATATATGTCAACATTGCACAAGAGCTCAGAAATTGGAGTATCTTGTGTTACTTATACCTGTAATTAGAAATGGTTAGTGTCGTTTTATAACAAGGTTAGAGAAATACGCTTTTGGTGTTCTTTTATATTTAGTTTGACGTAGAAAACATAAAATATTAAAATCTAGTTTCTAATTTATAAGTAAAAATTTTACTTGTCTTGATCATTTTGTAAATCTACAGAAACAGTAATTAAAGTTCTGACTCTGAAGTCTCTTCTGAGTTCTGAGTTATTTCTATGGAAGCGATTGCAGGTTTGTTCTATCTCAAGGGAACTGATTTATAGCATAAAAAGTTCAAGAACAGGCCTATGTTTTATTCTAGGCATAGAACTATCTATATGAAAACTGTCAGCACGATCCGTTCAGTAGTTTTGGCGTGTTGAGTTTGAGTTTGTTACCTTCTCGTAACAAACTCAAACTCAACATGCTTTATTTACTATAGACCTTACAGGAATCGTCAGAAAATAAGTGATCACTTAATTTTTTTTCATTTCTATATTTTTGAGTTTTGTTGTAGAAGCGTATAATTATTGCCCTTTAAATCCATTAACCTTTTTGTTAGCAAAGCGAGTTTATTCTTATTTCTAGTCTAAACAAACATCCATACTTTCGCAAATAAAATATTACTGTGATTGGTATCCCTACTCTGCCGTAGGTACCTACAAAAGAAATGTGTAATTTACTCTTCAATACCTAAATTACGGAGATATGAATGTGAATATAAACTTGGCCTACTTAAAAGTAACAGTACTTCATACTTCTATGATGTCAGTACAGGGTACTACTGTTAATGGTAAAAAATTTAGTATTTTTTGTCAAATAACTATGAGCGATTTTTAGGGTTCTTTACTCAAAGAGACAACATATTATGAAGCCTCCGCTGTCTTGTCTGCATTTCCAACCGTAGATCAGGGGACTTTATCTCATAAAACCGTAAAAAGTTGACGTCATCAATTGCTGTATTTCTTGAATCATAATGATGGGTAGACTAGATAGACAGACAGAGAGTTTTCAGGTGAGCTTTAGCTGGTTAAAATGTAGTTCAAAATTTAAGAGTGTTTCCAAACTGGTAATAAATATAACCATTACTGCAGTATCGAGAGCTTATTGTGACAATAAAGAACTAAGGTACTCTACTTACTAATTCTGTTTGCTTTTTCCAACCGACTTAAGAAAAGGAGGATGTGAGAATCTCCTCCTTTTTTTACTGTACAACTGTACCGTTTTAACTGTATTTTTTAAATGAATTATTTTGTATTTGAAAACGGGTGCTTCTCGTGTGAACCCGTTTCAATTTTATCAAAACCAGGCAAGTAGTTATTGAATCATCCGTAACAATGAGTTAAATTTAAGGACCTTTGTTATTTTTTTACTAAAAAAACATCAAATTATTATAACTGTAAAGATGTCGTTTCTAGAGCTCCGATAGTGCTAAGCCTACGCTGTCTGTCTGTCCGTCTCGTCCGTCTGTCAGCGAGCTATATTTCAGGAACCGTAAGGCTGCTTGTCCATTGACGCGGCAGCGGAGCGGAGAAACGAAGAAATACTAACCAATAGGATTGCATGAAAAAGCGGAGTGGAGATTTCATGCAATCCTATTGGTTAATATTTCTTCGTTTCTCCGCTCAGCTGCCTCTCCGCGTCAATGGACAGGCAGCCTAAAAGGTAGACAGATGTAATTTTACAGAATTGGTATGTAACGTCGCGTCGGGTGCGATCAATACGGGTAAGCACATCATGATGGCTCTTTGCTTTTTATTAATCCATCAAACGAATTCTAGTTTTAAGGACTTTAGGAGTTTATTGTGCAGTTTTTTTTTGTTCGATGCTATGGAACCCTTCGTGTGCGAGTCGACGCGCACTTGCCCGGTTTTATTTGACTGTGTTGCTGCAAAATTAATTTGGTGCAGCTATGACCATCGCGGCTGGCAGTTGTAGAAGCTCGCACTACGCACAGTCACTTGTGAACTGCCTTGCTATAAGGTTATTGAACTGGTTTGATAGTGGACGTGAACACAGTTTTAAAACATTGGATAAATATGTAAGTTTTTGTATAAATAAGTAAAAATTTCAATAATAATGCTGGACAATCAACACATCATCATCTAGCCCGAGCTAAGCAGAGCTTGTGTTATGGGTACTAGATGGAAAATATAGATAGAAAATTCGTTATTGCACTTAGAAATTATTAACAAAACAGACTAGATAACTGATAAACTTAATACATTACATAGTTTTTTTACATACATAGTAGTAACATGTATATTTTAGCTCGTAATAAATTGGTGTCGCATTAAACAATAGAAACTACGAAGATTAGAAAACTAGCCAAACAGTATGTTGTTTAAATCATGAGATATCCGTATATGAAGCTTTTAACTTTAAAAATAGTGTCCAATTTAGTAATAGCGTGTAACCTAGGACCCTAAAACTAACCTTATCGTCCACACCCCTGTTTCAGGTGTCTAGTCAAGTTCAGGCATCAGAGAGCGAGAGGGTAGGGAGTTCATTGCCCAATTTGCCCAGTAGTGGGACAATATTAAGCACATAATAATAAGCTGATAGACTAAAAGCTAACAGCAGTGTTGGTAAAATTCAGATGTTTAGGTCTAATATAACTAGTTTGTTTTTGCAATTTATCCTTGACCAATTCGGATAGGTTTATTATTAATTATAAGTCAAAGTTCAAAAATAATTGAATTTTATCACTATTAATCAATTTAACTTGACGACCTCTGTGGTGCAGCGGGCGAAGGTCCGCCTGCGACGCAGGAGGTTGCGGGTTCCCGCCCAAATGTTTGTACTGCAGATATAATGTTCTGGGTGTTCTGAGAGTTTTCTATTGTAGTATAGTAATGTAGTATAATATAACTAGCGACCCGCCCCGGCTTCGCACGGTTTTATTATACGTATCGCTAGTTATACTTATAAAACTGAGGAAGTTTTATAAGTATAACTAGCGACCCGCCCCATTCAATTAACATTCTTAATTTCACCTTATTAAAAAAACCATAGCAAAATCCGTTGAGTAGTTTTAGTGATAATAATAGTGATCTAAGCATAAGTACGTAGGGACAGACAGACAGCGGGGAGCGACTTAGTTTTATAATATTACTAGCGACCCGCCCCGGCTTCGCATGGTTTTATTATACGTATAAACCTTCCTCTTGAATCACTATCTATTAAAAAAAACCGCATCAAAATCCGTTGCGTAGTTTTAAAGATTTAAGCATACAATGGGACAAAGGGATATTGGGACACAGGGACAGAGAAAGCTACTTTGTTTTATACTATGTAGTGGTGTATTAGGTATATCAGTTATCTAGTAAGTATCCATAACACAAGCTCTGGTCAGCTTGGAGCAAGAGTGTGCTGTGTTGTCCAGCATTAGTCTTACCGTAATTGAATCATGTTTAAGGCGCAAACAGCACCTAAAGTGGCGCCCCCACTTATTTTATCATATAATTCCGTTAAACAAAAAATTCCCAAAATTCACACGTTCATTTTGTTAAACCTATCAAAAGCTTTTTTTAATGAATCTGTAGTAGTTTCATTTTGTCTAGTTTAGGAAGAGATACGAAGTTTGGTGGCCACCAAACTCTGTTTTCGTATCTCTTGTGCCTTAAGCAGGGCTTGGAATACCGGTATTAATAAATACCGGTTCGACTGACCTTGACATGGTACCGGTACTTCTTTGGTATCGATACAAATTATACCGGTTCTTTTTGAGAACCGGTATAATTGTACTTAGTGTGGTATCGGTACTTTCATTGGTACCGGTACTAAAGTATCGGTATTTTCTATAAGTATCGGTAAAATTACCCAAATTATGCTCAAAAGTACCGGTACTTATCAACAATTTTATTTTGTGCAAGCGAGAGAGAAAACTGATTAGAAAAGATGAACGAGACGACGCGAGAACCGCTTAGAATACCGGTACTTTTAGGCAAAGTACCGGTACTTCAAAAGTATCGATACTCGAATTTAACGAAATGAAAGTACCGTTACTACCGTAAAAGTACCGGTATTATTGGTACCGGTATCAAGCCCTGGCCTTAAGTAATGCTGTTTGAACTTAGCACGCTATACGTCTGTTATTATTCTCTTTCATCAACAGATTGATGAATTCATAGGAATACGGGGATCTATGGCGCTCATAGGGGAGGCCTATGTCCAGATTGTCCAGCAATGGACTTATATAGGATGATGATGATAAACAGATTGATAGTGTCATTAAATTGTTAATATCCCAGATATTCACAATTTCTTGTGATATAAAACAAAACAGAAAAGTATGGCGACAAAACTAAAACCTTAATTTATATTTCAGTATTCAAGATGGATTGTAGTAAAACGATCTGGATCCTGCTGTTTATACTAGCTGGCACATCCAAAGGACAGTTCGATTCCTCCTCAGAAAGAGATTCGTTTGACTCACCCTATAGACAAGGAAAATCGTATCTCCAAAGTCCTGTCGTGGACTTGATTATGCAAACTTTAGCACCGAACTACACGCCGAACAACCCTGGAGATTTGTTTGACTTTTTGCGAGATAAATACCCACTGCCACACGGTATGTTAGTACCTACTTCCAACTACTGGGGCGTGATTCACTATGACATAGGAGATTCCTTCCACGCCCAAATCGTGTGACGACACAATTTGTTCTAAATACGATTTTATCCGATTCCACGCCTCTATCTTGTTTTAGGTGTGTAACACGCTTGGATTGGTCATAGTGAATCACCTGGAATCACCCCCCTGGTAGAATCCAATACATTTTTTCAAAACCAAAGTAATAAATAAATAATTCCGGACAATCCTTGATTGTCAAAAAAAACAAATTAAAAAAAAAAATCCTTGATGACTTAAAGGTGGGCGAAGGTCAGCCTGCGACGCAGGAGGTTGCGGGTTCGATTCCCGCCTCGGATAAAATTTGTGTACGATCTGCAGAAATTTGTTCCGTTGGTCTGGGTGTTTTCTATGTATAGTAAAAATATCTATCTATGTAATGTATTGTATAAAATATATCAGTCATTTAGTACTCATAACACAAGCTCTGCTTAGCTTGGGGCTAGATGATGCTGTGTGGACTGTCCGGATATATTTATATAATTTATTTATTTAAGTATATAGTCCGGCTGGATGCCGCAGGATCTTGCTCCTGGGGCATTAATCGAAGTTTACCCTGTATGTATACATTATGATGTCATATATATAATATAAAAAACAAAACCAAATTGTGGTTCCTTAATTCTTTATCTATTCGACTTACACTAGTGAAGTTCACACAATATTCCAAACGCTTAACAAAGCGTTTAAACACTTTCTCAAAGGCTTGGTTAATAATTTGTCATTTTTTTACAAAACTAAAATCCGACTTGATGTTTTACGCGTTATAGTACACTAGCAGCGCCCCGCGGTTTCACCCGCGTAATTCCAGTTCCCGTGGGAATTCTGGGATAAAATATAGCCTTAGTGTTATTCCAGACTATAATCTATCTCTGTGCCAAATTTAAGGCGCAAACAGTAGCTGAATGGTCATTTTTGGAGGCTATCTACTCATAGAGGAGTCAACTTTATGAGCTGAAAAAAATATATGACTTTAATTGACATTTTATCTATAAATGGTACGTACAAAAATGTTCTACGTGTTCATTTTCCCTGTGAAAAAAATTCACAAAGTTCAGCTGTTTCGGACTTTAAATTTGTATCTACTTCTAAACGACTTAGAATTTTGTACTTTTTTTTTCACCTAAATGTCGGCAAGAACTTTGTCTTCAATTGGTACGTACGATTTTGCGATGCGACGGTTTTTCACCTTGTAAATATTATTTTTCTAGTTTTCCGTAGGATTAGTGGGCGTAAGTGGTCGCGCGGGCGACGGGCGGCAGTGCCTCGCTGGCTGTTGTACGGGGAGGTTGTGCTTGTCTGCCTAGTGCTCGCACACCTTACTCGTCGAATTTATGTTTTTAATAATTGATTTTATTTGTTCTAAGTTGTGCGCGCATGGACGCTTTAGACGACCCATGTGGCGCGGTGGGCGAAGGTCCGCCTGCGACGCAGGAGGTTGCGGGTTCGATTCCCGCCTCGGAACAAATTTGTGCACGATCTGTAGGAATTTGTTTCGTTGGTCTGGGTGTTTAATATGTATACTAAAAAAATATATCTATCTATGTATATATTGTATTAAAAATATATTAGTTATCTAGTACCCATAACACAAGCTTTGAGTAGCTTACTTTGGGGCTAGATGGTGCTGTGTGGATTGTCAAGCATTATATTTATTTATTTATTTAGTTTAAATAGTTTGTAAAAATATAAGAAAACCGACTGTACATAAGCTGTACATCACCTGTACATAAATATTTATTTTTATCGCGCAAGGACGCTTTTAGTGCTAAGTTACTTTTATAATACCCTCGCCCTAAATATACTTTGACTGCTCAGTGTTGTTGTGTGTACGTGTAGGTGAATTATAAAGAAAATCAGTAAGCTCAAGAAGACCAGAGCTCTGAAAGCCCAAAAGTTGGTGGAAATAATGTAAGTATACCTAACTACTTCCTTCCTACCTACGTTTATTTTATTTCCCTAATTTTGTGCAATTGCTACTATTAGCAATATTAGATTTATCATGTATTTTTATAGGAGATCGAAGAAAAGGCTAATCCATCAGAAAGAAAATATTCAGACAATGGACGGTGAAAATGATGTCAAGTAAGGAACTACAAAGTTTATAATAGTATATTGGAAGTCTATGGTGTCCGCTTTCCATCGTCCAGCGTAGTACCAGGTAAAAATAAATGAACGAAGATGTAAGTAGGTATCTACCTAAATACCTACTTCTTATTTATCTACTACTCATTTATTACATATCTTATACTATTATTCATTTACAGATGTACAGTGACTGAGCAACTTGAAACTGAAGAGGAAATGCCAAGTATGCTAGAGGTAAAATATCCAGTACTTAGGACCTAGCTAATATTAGTAGTATGCTGTGATGTAATAAAATATGTAAGTATGACAATTATGTTCATGAATTTCATCAGAATTCTAGTATGGTACCTACACTTCGTGAAAAGGCAGCCGAACAGACTGAAAGCTAATAAGTAAATACCTGTAGATACTTAGTCACAACGATTTATGTCTCTCCGAAGTGAGACACTAATAGAGGATTCGATCCCGGTCTTTATTTTCAATCCCGGGATTTTGGGATTTGTGAAAGGCGATCCCGGGATCCGTAGACAGGTAAATAAAATCGAAGTAATATATGAAAATCAACTTTTATTTACTTTCAAAAACAAAGTAAAAATCAATTAAAACCACAATTACTTCTTTTTTCAAATAATTAATAATTTAATATAATTTTTTTTTATTCTACTTTTTTACGGTAGATGATATAAAATACTAATTTAAATAACCACATAATGGTAACGTCATCAGCAGTGATCGGATATTCAGGCGTTTATTTACCTAAACTTTGAGTGACGACAGAAATCAGAAATCAATATCTTTATTTCTTTAGGCTTACAAAATAAGCACTTAGACAAGTCAAATTTAATACTATAGGTACATAATTATCAAAATAATATAAAAAATAATGTGATAATTGATTTTCAGTTCGCCTCACTTTTTTGTCCACTAGTGGAGGCGAAATAGAAACCACTAGCATGTGTATAACTTATGTGTCTAATACATGTTTGCCTTATAAATAATTCAATACTATTGTCGATGTGGAACTGAGCGACATCTGGCCAAGCACTAACGTCATTGATGTAATCATTTATGGAGTAAAGCCTTCTTGATAAGATTTAGTTTTATGTACTGTTTAAACCTACGAATAGAAAGTTCAGTTGCTTCAGATGGATGATTTGAGTTGGGATTTCTCTAACATTTGGGGTAACATGAATTTTATACATTTTGTTTTTTTAGCATTAAGTAAGAGGTTATTGGCGGTAAACCAATTTAGTATTTGTGAAAGCGAATTATTTACATCGTCATAATTATATTTATTTCTGTCTACTCTAAAAATTAGTGATGTATCATCAGCAAATAAGACTATATCACAAAGATCTTTTGCTAGAAAGGGGAGATCATATACGTTTACTAAAAATAAAAAGGGACCTAATATTGAACCTTGGGGTACGCCTAATTCAATATTTGAGCCCGTAGATCTTTCTTTACCAACATCTACTTTATGAACTCTATCAGATAAATATGATTTCATAAGATCCAGAGCCTTTTTCTTAATTTCTTTATGTTTTAATTTCTCAATTAATGTACTATGATCAACACAGTCAAAAGCCTTAGAAAGGTCACAGAATACACCAATAGCGTTTTTGGCTTTATCCCAGGCCTTCAATATATGCCTTAATAGAACTGTACCAGCATCCGTTGCCGATCTACCCTTGGAGAAGCCAAATTGGTTTTCATGAAATAACCTATTAAGATTGAAGTGAGAGGTTAACTGGGTAAGAATATTTTTTTCAAAAACTTTACTCATTGCTGGAAGTATTGAAATCGGTCTGTAATTGGCCGGATCGGTGTGGCTACCAGATTTATAAAGAGGAACTAACTTACTATATTTCATGAGATCAGGAAAAATTCCTGCGTCGACACAGTTATTGAAAATATAGGCCAAACAAGGAGCCATTTCCTTAATAATTGAACTTAATACTTAGGTGGATAAACCCCAGAGATCCTCAGTATTTTTAATGTTAATTGATTTAAAGGTTTTCACTACATAATCAGCATTTACATAACTAAAGTTAAAGCTCTCATTACATTTAGCAACTGAAGGTTCTAAAAATTTAACAGCCATTGATGCTGATGATTTTAGAGACTGGGTAACAACTTTAGGAATAGTAGAAAAGAATGCATCAAAAGCATTGGCAATATCTTTATCATGTATAAGAATTGAATTATTAATTTTTAACCTTATTTCCTTATAACGTGGCTTTGATTTACCTGTTTCGTTATTTATTAGTCTCCATGTTGCTTTTACTTTATTAGATGATTTTATTATAATATTCTTTAAAAACAGGCATTTTGCTGTGTTGCAGACTTTCTTAAATGTTTTAGAATAGTTGGTTACATACAATACAATAGAAACGCAGGATCAAGTAACATAGTTTCTCGAGAAGCATAAAGGTCATATAGTATATTCCTACTTCTATAAATACCCGGAGTGGCCCAATCAATAAATTCGACCCTTTCTCTCACTGTGCATGTTTTAAGTTTGAATACTTCACTGTGTTCCTTGTGTATTACATTCAAAAGTTTGGAAAATAATTCATTGGGGTCATCAGAACAAGGTATATTTGATACTGTTAGTTCCACTCTACTTTGAAAATTCTTGATACGGTTCTCTGTTATTGGCCTGCAGGTATATTTTTCTACAATATTTTTATCATCATAGCTAAAATTAACACTTTGACCATAAGGGTCTGATTGGAAATGCCTAATTACTGCTTTGCTGGTTGGAGTTTGACTGCAGTAAATATTATCTAAACAGGTGGCAGATGTTTGGGTTACCCTAGTGGGATCATTAAAAAGATTTTGTAAACTAAAGCACTTGAATAAGTTAAGCAATCTGTCGGCGAGGGGATTTGCTAAAATATCTATAAAGTCGCCACAAACAATAAGATCCTTCCTACAAGTAAATACTTCAGCAAAACTTCTTCCATAGTACATTCAAAAGCAACCTGATCTGCGTCAGGAGGGCGGTATACACACACAATGATATGTCGCTCCAGTTCCTCACAAGAAAGTTCAATAGTCCTCTCAATAGTGAGTTTTACAATATCTTTTCTTTCTTTACATTTAAGACTATTTTTTACTAAAATCAAAGAGCCACCACGTATTGCAGCTTTTCTTTTATATGAACTTACAACGACACGTTCTTTTATACGACACAACATGAATATTCGGGAATTCATATAAATTCCGAAGAATTCCAAAATGTTCTAGAATGTTATTTATTTCGTTGTAATCTTATTTATACATCAAATATAAAACACATTTATTCCGACTCGTTTTTCACTAAAATCGATATTTCCACAAAAAAAAAAATTACCAACAAAATACACAACAGATTAAAGTGACATATATTTTTTTTTATAGAAATGGCTTGAATTTTATAATTTGTGCTCCTTCGGATTCCTGTAAAAGTTGGTTTTAAAAGCTCCTACATGTCTTCGCCCCAACTTTGGGATTTGAAAAATATCCGATCACTAATTTATCAGTCAATAAAAACAAAATTAAATGACGGTTAAACGTATTATTTCAATAAAAAAGGCATGTCATGATTGTTGAAAAAAAATAATTTTACGTAAATTTTACCACGACGTGACAGTAGAGGCGGTTGAGTACCTATTAAAAGAGTGCTTTTTTGTATACTGGTACATGGTTTTATAAATTGTATTATTTGGTAATAAAAAGAGCTTTTACTGATAAAAAAAATCTAGGAATAATCATTACAGTTACAATCATAATTTAAAAAGAAAACTAAACCGATGTTTACCAAAATGATCAGATGTTCCTTTTTGTTATTTTTAAAGAACTTGGTATAATTTTAATTTTATAATTTATGATCATTACATTTACACGCCTTATTTTTTGTTATTTTTAAAAAAAAATCTCAATCCCGAAAATCCCGGGATTTGTAAAAAATAATCCAAACAATCCCGGGATTTGAAAATTAATCCCGAAATTTTTGGGATCGAAAATCGACCAGGATCCCGGGATCTCGTGATTCAGGATCGAATCCTTTAGACAGTAGGTACACCACTCATTTTACTCCGATCCGATCCAAGAATATTTAGGAACTGCGCTGCCTGCAGCTAAGTTCAAAAAAAGTTCACACTCAATCTCACATCGATAGAGTATGGATATGTGAATTCTGTAATAGTTTCTTACGTGAACGTGTACTTTCTGAAATGAAATGGGAATGGGGTTCGAAATGTAAAGGAAACTGGGTAACGGTACATCGCCTTTTTTGTCATCTTGTAGATATCGAGTTAGGTACTTGGTAAAAACAGATAGGATTACGATCCAAATTTACAATGCGATGCAAAATGTGCAGGTCAAAATTTTATGTCGATAACGATCCTCCATATATTGACTTGTAAATTTGTAATGTAATGTAAATAAATGAAATGTAGTAGGTAAATAGAGAATATAAAGACTTGTCTTAGTGCTTATTTTGTAAACCTAAACAAATAAAGATATTATTTACTAATTTTCGTAATTTTTTTGTCTTGTTCCATTATGCCCTTTCTCCTGTAGATCAGAAATTTATTGGATCAAATCATTCTACCCGAATTATGAGTACCTACCTATTCGTTGATATCCTACTAACATTCATTTTAGATAAGAGAAGTTTGTGTGAATGTTTGTTACCTTTACCCTGGCTTTACCACGTAGGTAGGTAATCTATCTATCATTATCTTCGTAACTACTAAATAGATTTGAACAAACTATTGAATGATTGGAATATTCCACTTATTATAATTATATTATCCACATCAACTAATTTTAGTGGTGAATGAAAATTTCAAGTAGTTAGGTAGTCTATAGACTACTTTTGATGGAGGTATATCTAGCTACAACGCGGATAGCAGCTACTAACACCATCAACCCAAGAGTCACATTACATAACTATACCTAAGTATAGCGAGTTCTGTTCCCAGATTAGGTTACTAACCATCGTGGTTCGTGATACCAATAAACCCGAAGACTAGGACAAGACAAGACTAGACTAGAAGACTAGAAACAAATATTTGCAGATATTGTAAAAAAATATCTAGGAGTGGGAATCGAATACGCATTTCTTGCGTCCTGCCATTCGTTTACCACGCCGCCCGCCGCACCCGCGCTGTCACGAATATTTTCCTTTTTTCGGTTTATGCGCGAAGACTATTTCTCAGCGCGACGACAGCGGGTCTGGCGCTGCCCGGAATGTGGGGAAGGTGCGGGGCGAAATGATAGCCGCGCCCATTCTCTCAAGGGCATCGGCTCTAGTTTGCGCCTTAATTCAGATCCGTTCAGTAGTTTTTGCGTGAAAGAGTAACAAACATCCATACTAACAAACTTTCGCGTTTATAATATTAAAATAAGATTTATTAAGGATTATTCAAAAAAGACTGGTTATATCTTGATTTTATTTGGGGCCATTCGAAAAGCTTTCAAATAAAACATCATCATAATCGGTTGTACCTGCTTACATAGAAAAAAGTTCTTATATCCTCAAACACACATCAAAAATACAGTCGAATTGAGAACCTCCTCCTTTTTTGAAGTCATTTGAAAAATAACAAAGACAGGATCATACAAAAGACCAAGGATCATTCTTAAGAAATATAATGCTGAACAGAAACTTAATGTCCTGTACCTGTCACATTAAAAAACACACTTAACGCTCAGTTAAACTGCCCAGCCACTTAAGTATACTTAAATATCCTACTGCATACTTGCACGTGTACCCGAATCTCGTTTTTATGTTCATCTTGGTAAGTACGAAAAGAGATTATTGACCCTTATGGTTACTCACTCATCAGCTGTGAATTAATTGGAGCCGTTAAACTTTTGTCTTTAATATTTGTTTATGGGTCAGTGAGGGGATTAATTCACGCTACCATATATTTACCATCAAGGGATCTCTTTGATGAGTTAAATTTTCCTTATTTTTTATCGTTTAATTTGTTTTGATAGCCTTCAGATATTTTCCTTTTTTTCAAAGTGTATTAATATTGAGAAAATGTTTTAGAAATAAACAATTCGACATTTCAAATCGGGACCAGAAGTGAATAACTTCCTTCTGGGAAAGCGTGATCCATCTTACACACAGTTTAGTACACAGTTTTTCTTACTGAAATAAAAATAAATATATAAAATATAACAGTCAACCCCAACGCCCAACGCTCGACTATTTAAAAATAATTATCATTCTTACAATAAAAAACCTAATCCGATAAAACAAAACTATCATGTTTATTTTCTTAAAAATCCGCATAATAAGCATAAAAGGGACCGTTACCATAATTATATATATATATTAAAAAATTCTATCTATGTTTTTTTTTATCAACAATAGACCTTCGTTTGACCACAATCTCACCTGATGGTAAGTGACAATACATGTAATGTATTGTATGAAGTATTTCAGTCATCTAGTACCCATAACACAAGCTCTGCTTAGCTTGACGCTAGATAATGCTGTGTGTATTGTCCAACATTATTATTATATGCGGCGTTCCGAATTTTCATACTAAAAAAAACTAAAGTAAGTATTACGTATAAGACTATATATAAGACCACTCTTAGGTATAAGACCTCTTAGGTATAAGATCTCTTAGGTATAAGACATATAAGACCATACCGAGAAGCTTTGAGTTCATCCCAGAACCACAAATTAATCGAATCTAGTCCATGTTATCAGAATATTTTTGTATTTTCAGGTCTAAAATCCCCATGGTCAGAGTACGATTACGTCATCGTGGGAGCAGGATCAGCTGGTTGTCGCCTAGCTTCCCGCCTCTCTGAGGACCCCAACGTTACTGTCTTGCTCATGGAAGTGGGACGACCAGAGACGCTTTTTACTGACATCCCATCAATTGCCCCTTACTTCCAGAGGACTAAGTATTCTTGGCCGTACTATATGGAACCACAGCCTGGCGTATGTCTAGGTAAGGTGTTTGTTACTTAATGTTAATATGTAGATATACCCGATGGAGTATAATAATAATACCTCTCAATATGTAGATTTTGTAGGGTAATATTATGTGTGGGTTATTGTTTTGGTATTACAAAACGATTGACCTACTGCTCAGTCCTAGTACAAATATGAAGTGTTAAACTAAGAATATCTAAATTGATCATTTAGCATACCTACCATTACTACATACATATAATATTACCTACATACCATTTTTAACATCAATTCAAAGGTTTTCTGAAAGTTATCGGTCATGGATACAGTTGTAATGGAGAGACTAAAAATATCTAAATTATTTAAATAATGATTTTAAAACTATCTAAATTATTTAAATAATGATTTTAAAACTAAGAACCAAATTGAGACTCCATGGTCGCAAGCCGCGTGGAAGGCCTAACTGGTGGATGGAAGAGTTTGGCAAACAAAAGAGACCGGAAAGAGGGAAGGAAAACTTGAGGCTAGATGCAAAGACTATATTAATTTAAGTCAATAATATTAATTTATGCTATGATTTAATCACAGGGATGAAAAACGAGAGGTGCTATTGGCCAAGGGGTCGAGCTGTTGGAGGAACCAGCGTCATCAACTACATGATATACACAAGAGGTCGGCCTGAAGAGTGGGACAGAATAGCAGCTGCTGGGAACTATGGATGGTAATCAATAGTTTATTCATTTGTATGTCAGCTTTACAAGGTCAGCTCCTATCGATGACTAATAGATTTTCGAGGCTTTACAGTATTTAATATTTAAGTCAACTTGATACCACCACGCGTTTTTAGAGAAGTGTCTTGACAGGAAGACAAACGGACTAAATATTCACATACCGTACTAATTACAGGTCATACCAGGAAGTACTTAAGTACTACAAGAAATCTGAACGAGCAAGGCTAGACGGACTAGAATACTCGCCGTATAGAAACTTGGACGGGGAAATGGATGTTGAACACGTCAAGTTCAGGTAATTATAGCATACACCCAACTGAGTAAAATAGGTAGGATATGAATTTAACATTGGAATATTTTTTACAGGACCCCGCTGATCGACGCATTTTTAGCAGCCGGGAGAATATTGGGTTCATCTACTATTGATTACAACAGTCCAGAGCAGCTCGGTTTTGGTTATGTTCAAACAACAACGCGCAATGGAAGAAGGCTTAGCGCAGCGAGAGCATTTCTCCAGCCTAACCTAGGGAGGTCAAACCTACACATACTGCCTATGACCACAGCTACCAAAGTTCTCATAGACCGGAAATCAAACTCTGCTTATGGAGTTCAATACGTGCGTAACCGACAGAAATATAAAGTAAGAGCAAGACGTGAGGTTACTTTATCAGCAGGTCCGATGGCCTCACCGCAGTTGCTGATGCTTTCCGGAATAGGACCACAAAAACACCTCAGGCAACACGGAATTGAAGTTATAAAAGACCTGCCAGTAGGACAAACGCTTTACGATCATATAACTTTTCCTTGTCTTATATTTACTCTGAACACAACCGGAGTAAGTATCAACGAAAATACAGTTGGGACTTTGGAGAATACTATTAGATACATGCAATATGGAGACAATGCGATTGCAAGCCCAGGCGCGGTCGAAGGAATTGGTTATATAAAGACGCCATATGCAAATGGAAATGATAAAATACCTGATATAGAATTAATCAGCATCGGTGGATCTTTAACATCAGACGGCGGCAGTACTGGTAGCAAAGCAGTGAGGCGGGGAATGATGATACCTGACAAAATCTTTGATAGCGTTTTTGGGCCAATCGATAATACAGACACCTGGAGCGCTTTCCCCATGTTATTGCATCCAAGATCAGTGGGTCGCTTGGAGCTGAAAGACAAAAATCCATTCAGTCACCCCAAGTTGTACGGAAACTACTTAACTGATCCCGTTGATGTAGCGACTTTCATTGCATCGATTCGGTATCTTCAGGCATTGGCAGATACGGAGCCTTTCCAAAGGTTTGGGGCAAGATTGTACCCTGCTCGGTACCCAGCCTGTCCCAATGCTATTTTTAATTCAGACAGTTATTGGGAGTGTGCAGTGCGGACCTTTTCCGCGACACTGCACCATCAGATATCAACATGTCGCATGGGTCCAGTAGGGGACGCTCTAGCCGTCGTCGACCCTGAACTCCGAGTGCATGGCATCAGACGGCTGCGAGTTGTAGACTCCAGCATCATTCCTCGAACAGTATCAGCCCATACGCACGCACCAGCTGTTATGATCGGCGAAAAAGCTGCTGATATGATAAAAGCTAGTTGGAGATAAATAAAAGTGATATTATTTTAATTTTAATTATAAGTAAGTAAATGCATTTTACATTTGTTAAAAGATCTTTTGATTTGTAAAAGCCCTACAAGCTCAACTTTAAAAATAATAACATACTTCCATTGCGGTCTTGAAAAGGATCCATGACTGCAAGATTAAGATTGATGACCTTTGATAACATGAACATTGCATTACATACCAACGATTCTCTAAATTGAGAGAACAATAAACTTTGGTATTAGAGAAAAAGAACACGTCTGAATGTAGTTAGATACTTAACTATACACTAGCCAAACTCGATATAGAATGTTTGTAAACAAACCACGACACAAAAAACTAAAATTCACTTGCTTGGCGTCGAATTTTAGATATGTGTACGAAATATTTAGTGAAGGAAGAAGAAATCATCATCAATTGACAAGCAAAAATCTATTTTTATTTTATTTTAATTCCGAAATTTCCGGCTTATTACATTTAATTGCTGTTTGCCCATATTATAAAAATCCAGACACATTTGGCCACACAAAAACCCGATTTTATTTCCGTTGCCTGCCATATTCGACAATTTAGAACCCAATTCCAAAGAGAATAAATCACTTCGTTGTACCCAATTCTGCTACCAACCCCATCTTCTACACAAGAAAGAAGAAAGAAAAAGGCGAGCCAACTCAGCGAACTTGATCGCTTGCTCTATGGCCAAAACACTGTAATTGGAGACAACTTTTTGGAGCCCTAGGCGCTTGGAAAGAAAATTTTTTGACAAGTGACATTTTATGTTTATTTATATTTTTGTGTGCTGTGTTGTGATTTTTCTTATTTATAAGTTCAATGTATCGACTAGCCGCCACCAGTCCATGGCTTTAGTGAACCTTTCTGTGGATCTGGCCTCCCAAAATGTTAGTACTAACAATAGTGTGATGTCGTGTGAAAACTTGGTCCCATGTAACCAATGTTCCCAAAAAAGATATTTCAAGGGGCTTCGGGGACTTAAAATTCATGAAAGTAGAATTCATAAAGATGTCCTCACTGCATCCAATTCGGTCAATAATCAAAATTCAACTTCAATCCCGGACTCTACATCGTTTTGGCAAACTTTATCAAAATGTAAACAAAATTTTCAAATAGTCAAACGCATCCCCCGAGGTGCCAGATTGTCTGTTGCGCAGTCCTTGGCTAAAGATATAAAAAATGCAGTTTCGGAAAATTCAAGGACTGCTTGGGAACATTTGTTAACTTTCCCTTACAGGATACTGCATGCTGAAAGAGACAATAAAAATACATCTCTCACAGCCAAAATAAAGCAAAATTGTACTAAAAATTCTAATTCACCACCAACAAATTTTGATTCCAACACCCTTACAAAAATATTTGGACAAAGATCAAACTCTGATGTTGCCTATCGATTGGTTGAAAATCGTGTCAGTGATGGTGATATCAGAGGTGCAGCAAGACTATTGTTCTCTAACGACACACTAGCTTCAAATTCTAGTGAAACCCTTTCGGCGCTCGCATCAAAACATCCACCTGCTGCGCCTGATCTATGCCTTCCAGCACCACCAGATAGTTCCTGCACTTTCCTGTCAGTGCTTCCCGACGACGTAATCTCTAGTATAAACTCTTTTCAGAGTGGCTCCGCTGGTGGCCTAGACGGCCTTTCACCACAACACCTCAAAGATTTAACATGTGCTGGTTGTGGTGAAACGGGCGAAGGTCTCATCGTAGCTATTACGTCGTTGGTGAACAAAATGTTATCTGGACAAGTCAGTGCAGAAATCATCGATATTTTGTATGGTGCAAACCTATGTGCGCTTAAAAAAAAAGATGGAGGCATCAGACCAATCGCAGTTGGTACGACTTACCGCCGGCTTACAGCTAAAATTTGCTGCAGAATAAAAAGCTCAGATCTGAGATCGGAATTTCAACCCACCCAGCTGGGCTTTGGATCACGCGGTGGTTGTGAGGCGGCGGTACACTCGCTTCGATCGTTTATGTCGTACCACAAAAACGATCTGTTATTGAAAGTGGATGTTAAAAATGCATTTAATTCGGTAGACAGGGGCGCCCTCCTGACACAAATAAAAGATAAGCTACCTGAAATTTACCCCTTTCTTTGGCAATGTTATGGCACACCTTCTAAATTAGTATATAAAGACAAGTTATTGTCCTCTGAGGTCGGTTGTCAGCAGGGTGATCCGTTAGGACCGGCTATTTTCAGTCTCGCAATACATCCAATTATAAAACGTTTGGAGTCAAAATTTAATGTTTGGTACTTAGATGATGGCACTTTAGGAGGCGAAGTCGACACGATATTAAAAGATCTAAGTGTTTTGATAGACGAATTCAAACAAATAGGTTTGGAGCTAAACTTTTCGAAATGTGAGTTATATATTCCCGAAACCGAAACAGCTTCTAACGTGTTAAGTATAAAGAGTCAGTTTGAAAGTTTAGCCCCAAACGTTAGGTTGATAGATAAGTCTTCACTTTGCCTCCTAGGATCTCCAATTATGGATGAGTCTTTGCCTAATTTTATTAATGAAAAAATTCTAAATTTCGTTTCATTTTCCGATAAATTGCAAAATGTTAATGTTCACGTAGCTTTTGTTATAATACGTTTCTGCCTTTTTGTTCCTAAATTTACCTATTATCTACGATGCTCCCAACTCTGGAAATTTCCCAATCTTACACAGCAGTTGGACAGCATCATGCGCGACACTTTAATCAAAATTTTCAATATTCCTTTGGATGACCGAGCATGGCACCAGGCCACTCTTCCTATTAGATTGGGTGGTTTAGGTGTTCGAGAAATTTCTAGTGTTTCACTCCCAGGTTTTTTATCATCAGTTCATGGTACTAAAGATCTTATTCATAAAATTTTGGCAAAATGTTCTCAAAATTTTGAAATTACAGGTTACAACGAAGCACTAGGCTTATGGAAAATAGCCTGTCCTGACACCAATCTTCCAAAAGTCCTGTCTTCTCAGAGGCTATGGGATGAGCCACTTTGTGAGCTGGTACGGAAAAATCTTATTAATACGTCTACCAGCTCAATAGAACGTGCCCGTCTACTCGCCGTCTCTGAGTGGGAATCAGGACTTTGGTTACATGTTCTGCCTTCTAAAAATCTAGGTACCCTTTTAGACAACAACTCATTTCGGGTGGCCACCTCCTTGCGTTTAGGTTCCCCTTGCCTAGTTGCACACCGTTGCCAGTGTGGTGAAACCGTGGACAAGCTTGGTCACCATGCATTGGCATGTGTCTCTAGTGCAGGACGTGTGTCCCGCCATAATTCAATTAACGATATCATCCGTCGGGCCTTTACCAGCGTCAGTGTAGCAGCTACACTTGAACCACGTGGCCTTATGCGAGATGATGGTAAAAGACCTGACGGTATGACTCTGATTCCCTGGAAGATGGGTCGGCCTTTAGTTTGGGATGCCACGTGTGTAGATACTCTAGCGCCTTCACATCTGGCAGGGACATCAGCAAGGGCTGGCTCCGCAGCTTCATCAGCGGAGTCCCTCAAACGGCGAAAATATGCTAATCTTGACCGAGGTTACCTATTTGAGCCATTTGGGGTGGAAACCCTTGGTCCTTGGGGTCCTGGGGCACACACAATTTTTAAAGATCTGACGAAACTTCTCATAGAGTCCACAGGAGATAAGAATGCTGGCTTCTATTTTGGTCAACGAATTAGCATTGCCATTCAACGTGGCAATGCTGCCAGCATTCTGGGTACTTTGCCTTCTGGTGACGGCTTAGATTTTTAAGAGTTTGTTATAATTGTATATACTAGTGAGCTATGTGATCTAATTATGTTTCGGAAATATGTTTTATATAGTTTTCTATTTGAGCACGTAAATTAACTTATAAAATATGTGAAAGAAGGATCTTAAATTGACAAATAATGTAAATTGCGTATAAAAAGGCGCGGCAACAGAACAGATTTTAGGTTAAGTATGGGCGGTTTGTTTACAAACATTCTACATCGAGTTTGGCTGATGTATAGTTCATAGCCCAGGCTGAGCGCGGACGTGTTCTACCTGGGCAAGTGCGTTATTGGTTTGCAATGATTAAATCTACATCCGCTTCATTAAATCTCAAGCTCTGCTTAGCTTGGGGCTAGATGATGCTGTGTGGATTGTCCAGTATTATTCGTTTATTATCCCCCCGCCACAACGTAGCGGTGCAGCAGCGGTGCAATGGCGCGCCGCTGCTGTACCTTGGCAGTAAGACGGGCTCTACCTTGGCACGTGTGTGCAATAAAAGTGTTACGATTATATATCTCAATGTTAGATAAAGGCTTTCAGAGAACAATATCACATCATATAAAGCCTTGATTAGGTAAATATCAGAATAATAAGTGCATGTCATATAATATGTAACATGTCATCTATAAACAATTACCTGTAATCAAAATATAACTCGATGCACATGATTGATTTACTTGGAACTAGCCTAGGTTTTATAATTACATAACCTATGTTATTAACTTTGTCATGGCCCTACTATCGTTATGAATATAATGCACAATGCAGTCTTGAAAAAGAGAGATGTCAATGCACTTTTATCCTATGGCTCTTGAATAATTCATTAAAATATTTCGTATGGTATGTGTACTGTCCAGTGTGTATTATTAGGAATTTAAAGATTCAATGAATGCACAATTTATAATAAGTACATTTCGTACTTTTAGTAAACATGAACCTAATGTAACAGTAGAGTAGATTGTAGAGAGGAGAGATGTAATTGTAATTTTAAGATCGATACAAAAAGATGACAGCAAAGTTCTAATAATGCCGACATGGGGTCGTGTGACATCTCGATTGGGCAGATTCAGAATATTAAGTATTTATTCCACCTTAAGAACACATCGAGGATGATACAGCTAGGCTGGGCAGCGTATGTGATACTACGTCAAGTCTTCTTGTTATCAATACCTATTATTACCAATAATTTCAATGTTCGAAAAAAAAAATTTCATTCAGTGTGTCCTAAAGGTAATGGAACCTAGGAACTGAGATGTGGACACTCAAGGTAGAGCTGGTCCACCAGTTCAAAGTTGCTCAGAGAGCTACGGAACGAGCTATGCTCGGAGAGAGAAGAGAACCAAAGTTATCGACATAGCTCTAAATCTTAGCAAGCTTAAGTGGCAGTGGGCCGGCCATATCTCGCGAAGAACCGAAAATCGCTGCAGCGCTGGGGTAAACGTGTTCTCGACTGGAGACCGCGACTCGGCAAAAGTAGGATGCCCACCGACGATGGAGAATGGCGAGCTACCAAATACTGCATGATGCACTGATGCTCGATGCGGCAAGCTGAAGACAGGGTGCTATGGCGTTCATTGAGAGAGGCCTATGTCGAGCAGTGAAATAATATAGTTTGATGATGATGATGAAATACACATGTCATACAAATACACATAAATATTATGTGGTGTAATTCTAAATATTAATTTTTCCAAATTCAAAATCGCACGGAAAGAAAATAAAATGATGTCAGTAAATCAGGTTAAATCATGTGAAATAATTATAAGAAAAAAAATATTCTTTGTAGATATAAATTTGTCTTTGAATTCAAAATTATCATTTATTTGCACAAAATCTTAAACACAGTACCTACTTGTACCAATTTTTGGTAACGTGCGACGACGGTAATAAGCACCATGGTCAAGTCCATTCCAATTTCAACTATATTCAACTTCATTACGCTTTGTTCGCATTTCGAAGAAGCGGACGAGTTCCTTAACCAAGTATTAACCTGTCATACGGGCATGGCCCGAACCTTCACACCCGCAGTTTTGGCATAGCACCACGCGCCTTCGGATATCGCGCGACAATTCCTCCGCATCAAGGCACATTCGTAAAAATGCCGCGCTTTAGATTAGTCACATTATTCTTGGCACTAGTCCTTACAGCCAGTGCATCGGTTGAAGATGATAACGTTGTTGAAGATATTCCGGGTGCAACCGAAACACAATACGATGTGACGAGAAGTGCGAGGTTTTTCTCCGTGATACAGAATCCGATCATCGATTTTATGATGAAGACTGCGTCGATAAGTTACGTCCCGAAGAATCCTGGGGATTTCTTCGATTTTTTGAGGGATTCTTACCCTTTGCCAGGAGGTAAGCTATTTTACTCTATAATTATACCTACCTTTAAAAATATAAGGTTGAAAATATTTCATAAAACTTCCGCGTTTCACCGTACCTTACCAGCTTTCAGGGCATTTAAAAACAGTTTCAGTGTCAATAAAGTCCTAGGGTAACGCCAAAAAAATGTGTCAATATTTTTTATAATGCAACCAAATTTTATGTGATAAATCTAAAATTCAATAATGTAAACCCAATGCGAATATTAATCGACATTATTCAACGGTAAGGGTAACAGGCGCTTCGAGAAAATTAATGGAATAATAATATAATTGTTTTCTTATAATATTTATGAACCTTTTTTTCTTTGTTATGTGTGTTTATACGAATTCTGAACATCATGAGGAGATGCTTGGAAGAGATCGCTCCTAAGTGATAAAGCCACACATGTTATGTCCTATGTAATTTTCTTTTGTTGGTGTACAATAAGGAATTATTATTATTGTTATGTATATTGCAACAGCCAAGTTCAAGTCTAAATCAAGATCCAGTTTTAGGTATTACAGACCGTTTAGGTATTCCGAGTAGGTAGAGGTATTTAACATGCACATGAGGAGGCGAGGGACCCGAGAATTTGATTTTATCATGTCAATAACTTCTGCCAGCGGGTTCACGTCTTTTTTTTCTGAATAAAAATGAGTGTATTAATATAAGTCTAGAAAAAAAATTGTGAAAAGTTCAACTCCAATCCATTTAACCGGTTTAAACTTTTATCCACCCTTCCCAACATCGCAATACTCAAATTAATTAGGAGTAATTAGAGACAAATTGGAATAGGTATCTACAGAAATCAATAGAATTAAAAATAAAGTCCAAGTAGGTCGTAATTCGCAAATCGAATACCGTTAGATTAAATAGCGTTTTAGCGGTTGTAGCGGTTTATAATAGATTGTTATTTTTTCAATGTGGGTGAAATAGGAAAGTAGGTTTATAGGAGAAAATAACTGAATAAAAACTAGGCATTCATTAACGGACGAGGTCATACTTAAACCTGTTGAGAGCAATAAAGCTTAGGGTAATACCTGAGTGAAACGACCTAGAATGTAGAAAGGATAATAAAAAATCCAAATGATTCATATTAAAACTAAAAGCATATAACGGACGGAAGAAATTATATGTTTAATAAACATTACAGGTTTATTATCTCCGTATTTCGAATACGACTTCATCATAGTCGGAGCTGGCTCAGCCGGTTGCGTTCTGGCTTCAAGACTAACGGAAGACAAGAACACAACGGTTCTGCTGTTGGAAGCAGGCAAGCCTGAGATGCTGCTGACTGATATACCGGCTATGTCACCTTACTTCCAATCCACTGACTACTCTTGGCCATATTATATGGAACCGCAGGCGGGAGTTTGTACTGGTAAGCTTAGCAAGTAATCAACACATAGTATAAAACAAAGCCGCTTCCCGCTCTCTGTCTGTCTGTCCCTATGTATGCTTAGATCTTTAAATAGACGTAACGGATTTTGATACGATTTTTTTTGAAAAAGATGCTTTATGAGGAATGTTTATATGTATGAAACACCACCCGTGCGAAGCCGGGGTGGGTCGCTAGTCAATAATAATTGAAAACTATATAAAAACTGAACCGATCGACGCTTTACGCCGAGGGTAAACAAGAAAATGCCATTTAAACCCTCTGTATTTGTAGAATAAAGCTACTGACAAAAAAGGGCAGAAAAATATTGTGATCAATTAAAAAAGTATAAGCCACAAGAACGAGTAAGTAACCCTTACGAGCAAGGAAGGAACTACGGTATAATTACTCTCCTGTTGTTTCTAATTTCAGGTATGAATAACGGGCAATGCTACTGGCCGCGCGGCAAAGCAGTCGGTGGCACCAGTGTTATAAACTACATGATCTACACGCGAGGAAGACCACAGGACTGGGACAGGATCGCAGCGGATGGCAACTACGGATGGTAGGCTTTATATTACTTTTACTGCGAAACAAGCTTTTAATACTGCGAGGCCTCGCTAGAAAGAAATATCGAGGTGTAATTACTTTTCTGGATCAATACAATATAATTGTTCGTTGCCCTTGAAATCTAAAAAGCAATGTAAGGTCAGCGTTGAAATCAATAGAACATTCCGCCTCCATGTACGGCTAGCGTTAGTATCGTCTAATACAGGAAAGGACTACCAAGGACAGCTATAAATAAAATTACAGCCATAATTGTTTTTATTTCTAGGTCGTACAATGATGTCTTGAAGTACTATATGAAATCTGAAAAGGCATCCTTAAAGGGCTACGAGAAAAATCCATACAGAAGCACTGAAGGAGAAGTTCCTGTCGAGTTTCCGCCAAAAAAGTGAGTGCATAAAACAAGTTCTTAACAATAAAAAGGCATACTCAGGCCATGAGGGGCACTGACCTATAATATGTACCTAGGTAGTAAAACACAACCAGCATTCAGGCGAGTTTTTACGAACCTCGTTTTCGAAACCCGCTCTTCCCGTTTTCATGTTTCGATGTATTTTAGGTGACAAAGATCTTTTGCGCCGAATAAAATACGTTTCAAAATTTAGGAAACTTGCCAATTAAAACTTACAAATTAAAAAAAATCGAATTTACAAATGTTCTTTTCCCTTTCAGAACCAAATTGATCAACTCCTTCCTAGAGGCAGGAAATATTTTGGGAATCCCTACTGTTGACTACAATGCACCGCAAGAATTAGGATTTGGCACCGTGCAAGTAACTATAAGCAAAGGTCATAGACAAAGCGCAGCAAAAACATTCTTACACAAGAAAAAGAAACGATTTAATTTGCACATTCTGCCAGAGAGCAGAGTTACTAAAATAATAATTGATCCTCAAACAAATACAGCCGTTGGTGTCGAATATGCACGAAACAATGTTATTTACACAGCAAAAGCGCGTAAAGAAGTCATTCTATCAGCTGGCCCAATAGCTTCGCCTCAACTACTCATGCTGTCAGGAATCGGGCCGAGAGACAATTTAGAAGCTGTAGGCGTGTCAGTTATAAAAGAACTACCTGTTGGACAGAAGCTTTATGACCATATCTGCTTCCCTGGACTTTTATACGAACTGAATACTACAGGCATAAGCTTTGTTGAAAGTAGAGTACTAAGAATACCAATTTTGGTCAACTGGCTTCAGTATGGTGACAACTTCTTAGCCAATCCAGGGGGAGTAGAAGGCATAGGATATATCAAAACTGAAGTTTCTGACGATCCCGAACCAGTACCGGATATAGAACTGATTGACCTTGGTGGATCGATACTATCTGATGCAGGACCAGGGGGAAGTCAAGCTATTCGAAAGGGGATGCGAATTACGGACCAGGTTTTCCACGAAACATTTGCATCAACGCGTATCATGGACAGAGATGTCGAAACTTGGAGCATATTCCCAATGTTATTGCACCCGAAATCCTTTGGGCATATCAAGTTGGGTAACAATAATCCATTTAGTAACCCTTTGATGTATGGAAACTATCTGACTGACCCAAGGGATGTGGCAACGTTTATCGCTTCGATACGTTACATTCAGAAATTGGCTGCCACAGAGCCCTTCCAAAGATATGGTGCAAAGATCATAAAGGGAGATTACCCAACCTGTCGAGGATTGGTGTTTGATACCGACGCATACTGGGAGTGTGCCTTGCGTACACTGACGGCGACATTACACCACCAGATAGCTACATGCCGCATGGGTCCCGCTTCAGACCCTTTGGCTGTAGTGGATCCGGAATTGCGAGTCTACGGTATCAATAGATTGCGGGTGGTGGATTCTAGCGTGATCCCAAGAACAGTTTCAGCTCATACACACGCCCCTGCTATGATGATAGGGGAGAAAGCAGCTGATATGATCAAATCAACATGGCAAATTCAAACTAGTCCTAGATATTATTAAAATTTTACATAATGTAACAAACCTAACCTGTATCTCTAATTAAAGACTGTTTAAATTATGTTTTATTTCTGTTTTATTTCAGGCTACGATAACAATGGAAGCCGTCAACAGGTACATTTATATTCATATATTTTATACACAATTTTATTATACTGCCTTATGTACTTAGTTAAAAAGTTTTTCGTCAGGCGCTTTGCTCGTAAGTATATATTATTGACTTCTATTGTACAAAGCTTGCATTCGGAGTTGCTATAAGAATTATCTAGGAGCCATACGCCTTCTAAATAATAATATCAGTTTTTTTTCCATGTACTTCAACGTAAGACGTTTGAAACTATCATGGTTCATATTCGGTTTTAAGCTGGTAAGGGATACGTCACGTTCGAAATGATAAATGAAGTTAGGTATCAGTATTGTCTAGGAAGTATTCTAGCAAAAAAATCAACCAACACACTCCTATAAAAGAAATTAACTTTATTCAATACTAACAAAGTGTTAGTATGTGTTAGATTTTTATACACTTATATTTATAGTTTAAAAGACGATTACTTAATGAGCATGCGAATATTCTATAACTGTTTTTTTTACAAACAGTTAAAATGCTTGGTCAGACTGCTAGCGGGCAAAGATAACTATTATCTTGTAGACAATGTTTGAAAAAAAAATCGGTGAATATGATTATTATCTTTTTGACTTCAGGGCTCCGACTGATTATTATCCTTACTAAGATTTTAAATGCCTTTCGCATTTATATGGATGTTTCAAACAAATGTTTCACGCTACCTTCTAAACGGATCGGGCTGAAATTTCTAATGGACGTAGTTCAAACCCTGGAATAAAACAAAGGATACTTTTCATCCCATAAATCAGTTCTCACAGGATACAAATAGCCTACAAACATTTCCAAAGAAACAAAGCGTGCGAAGCCGCGGGCAGATACAAACAGTCAATATCTTATCGTTAGTTTTGTATCGAACTCTCTGAAATATATGAAGGCTGCCTACCATCTTGTTTTTCGGGAATACAAACTACGAACAGAAACTTCCTTGGAAGGAAAATAAATGAACTTTAGTTAAACTAACACTTTCATTGCCATCGAACAAACAACTTACACATGCTGCAGCTGTGTAGCGGATGTGGTCCGCCATTACAGGTACCGCAGAAGCATGGCAGTGAATGCATTAACAGACAGGTTGTGATGTTTAGTGAAACTACACGCTAGCATAGAAACCACGCTATCAACTGAGACAAAATGGGCTAGGCGTGACAGGAAAATAAAGGCGAAAGGTCAAAGACTAGACAAGTGAAAAAAGCCGGTCAAGCAAGAGTCTGTTTAAAAACTATGGTTCCAAACCATCACCAATGTGGATGCGACTGACAGACTGCCGAGAATGCTTGGATATAGGGTCTAGTTGGTATGATAAATGTTTGGTGAGGAACGGAATTCAACAGAGGAATATTAAACGATTTAACTTTAAAAATAAGTTTGATATAAAAAAGGAATTTCACATACAAGTCATCGGAACCTATTCATCTGATTCAGTGATTTTGAACACATATATAAATGAAAACCTTCTCTCGATATTCCTAAAGTTTCGTGTACCATCCATTCTTTCGACGAACGTGCTGCGTGATAAGATAATAGACGTTAGTTGCAACTAAGCAAAGACCCTGAGTCAATCACTTGTCATTTGTTTAATAAGTTATATTCTTACAAACTGGCCACTCCGGTTTACGTTACGCTACGTTAGCGTATAAACCTGAGGCTCCACTATAGTCGAGGCTGCATCTCAACCCGTCGACTCTATTTTTGAGTACAGAAGATCCCTTTTTTATTAGAGTAGGCGAAAATACTTAAACCCTTACACACCATTGCAGTGGGGTGAAAACATAGAAGCGGCTCACTCTATCTACACAGTACAGTATCGATGTGACAAATGAGTAAAGCGACTTAGCGTGTCTTGAAGCGCACCAGTGGAAACTTAGCTTCATATAAAACCGCCTTAACCCGCTATTCTTCCGGCACTTATCTACAGTTAATGAAATCCAGTGAGAGAACTAGTGAGTCTTAGTTTAGCCACGGTCAAGTTCAGTTGAGCAATGGAGCGACTCTATGTTCTTCTTGCTTTTCTTATCACAGTTCTAAGTTACAGTGAAAGTTTATACGATGAAGATCCTTATGTCTCTATTGAGGAGGAGGAATACGCAGTCCCTGTACCTTGTAAGGAATACTGCAGTCACAATGTTAGAGAGACTAGACGGACACATTCTCACGTTTCAAGTAGGATTGTTGATGCAATGAAGCTGACACCGACACTTCATATAAATCCAGCTGAGCCTGATATATTTTCTCTGATAAGGGACAAATATGAATTGCCTAAAGGTAAGTTTTGTGTCTATTGCAAATAAGAGTCCAAACAAAATTATTAAAATTGACACAGTAACAATTTTTAAAAGTAGTCGGGTAGATAACCTACCTAACTACATATATACTTAGTAGTTAGGTTAGTTAGGTAGTTAAAGACGGGCTTAAGTCAAACTAAAAAAAAAACTCAATATACAATGTTTACAAACATTGCCATGTAGGTACTTAACCTAAAAAACACTTTTTAATGTAGGTACGAGTGGTTAACGTTTTGACAGAATGTGTACTTCTTTTCATTTTTGGCCTCTGTACACTGAAACATACTATGGCGCTCATTAGGGGGGGCCTATGTCCAGCAGTGGATTAGTATTAGGTATATAATGATGATAATGACACTGAAATATTACAGCGCGTAATACACGATTCTTAACTAAACTCCACATGAATAAACGCAACAAAATATTTGGATAGTAAGAATGGATCGAACGTAAATATACAAATAATGCTGTGCAATCCATACAGCATAATCTAGCCCCAAGCTAAGCAGACTTTGCGTTATGGATACTAGATGACCGATATACCTGATAGATATCGATGTAATTTATTGTAACATAAGATCGATAGATATTTTTACTAAACATAGAAAACACCCAGAACCCCTGAACATATATTTGCATATCGTACAAAACTTTGTCCCTAGGCGGGAATCGAACCCGCAATCTCCTCCGTCGCTGGCAGACCTTCACCCACTGCGCCAGATCAGTCGTCACATGTACATATAGTAAGTATGCGCACAGTTTTAAAAGTGTTGTGTGGTTTTACCGTTTCACATTCACATCCCGTTGTCTTTAATTTCTTTCATTTTCTTTTTTTGCGGACTCGAAGTCCCGTTCGACATTTTAAGTAGCTGGGCGTGCCTGAATTCGTGGGACAAAGTACAGAAGAGCCACTTCAGCTTGCTTATTTTTTAAGCTATGTCTTTATCGTTTGGTTCTCTATCGGATATATTCGTTATGAATCCTATCCTTCAGAAAAACTCAAGAGCATAGCTCTTTCCATAGCTCGTTGAGCGACTTTGGTAGACCAGCCCTACAGTGAGTATCCACGTCTCAGCTCCGTAGATTTAGGGCTAGCGCTTACATACAACTGTTGCATCGACTAAACTGTTTCGTCGAGTTGTGTACTTTTCGTGATTTCTACTCAACTAAACAGTTTAGTTGATGGAAGTGCGCAAACAATCGATTTTATATCTTCTCAAATCCACAAGTCTTTATTCAGCAACGCTCGAGTCAAGGTGTTTACAAACCATGTCAATTAACAACAAAGTTTTAGTTTGTGCTTTGCTTTAGAGAAATTTTAAGAGAGATAAAAAAAGAAGATACTGTGTACATCCTGTACTTAGTGATAGATCTAGTGGAATATTTCATACGTTACATTCTTAGCTGAAAGAGCACCCAGACAAATTTTTCAAATATTATAGAATGAGTGAAGAAACTTAAATGCTTATACGAGACTGGCAGTCGCGGTCAGTCGCGGATCGACTTTTTAGTCGATGGTCTGCGCACATCAATACAATGCAATACAAATTGAGCGCTTGATCGATAGTTGTCCAACATTTTAATCAAAAGCAAATCGATAGATGCAAAAGTTCACATTAAAAAAATATATTCTGATAACATTATACTTAGATGATAAAATAATAGTTATAATTTATTTTAATTATATAAATTTCCTTATTCACATTAAACGCAGTTTGCCTTGAGATGAATACTTAATCATAATCATTTTGGGTAATTATATTTATAACTTACCTGCGCAAAAAGTAAGGTAAGCATCCTCTGATATAAGGATTTATTATAAATCCTGCATTGGGATATTGTACTAACAAGTAAGAACTTCAAAGTGAATATGTATATAGGCAGGGTACGAGCGTAAACTTTGCCAAAAGCTTCTTAAAAATGCTTTGACTACAAGTAAAAAATAAAGGTCTTTAATATTCTGGTTTGACAAAAAATTCAACATTTAATTAGACTGGCCTCATCTGCCATATGGTTGCAGATCTCTGGGTCTAAATAACGACCCTATGGGTAATGAATGACAAAGACTATTTCGAGGAAGACCCAAATGAAGATGGTGGGACGAGTTAGACTCGTTTGACAAGGACTGGTCCTCCACAACTCGAGACCTTCGGGCGTGGAAGGGTTACAAGGTCTTCGCACCCTGCAGGCTAAATATATATAATCCCATCAAAACATCTTGGCCAAGTTCGTTCATCTAATCAGTAGCTTCATCAATAAAACCCGAGATCATAGATATAGGTTCTTAATCTTAATTGGATACATTCTTTCATTATTTTCTTTGTGCCTTGGCAAGTTTTTAATCCATAGTGGATTGGCGTAAGTTAACTGTTGGACTATATTTAGTTAAAAATGATAGATGGATAGACTTTTTCTTAAGATCACACAGCAGCAAAGAAAAAGTAACAAAATAACTGTAACAATACTTAAAGTAAGTACACATATTAGGAAGGTGCACAATTATAAAATTAAGATTACTACGGTATTTTATGGATAGGTATTAATAGACACGCAAAATTGCAAGTCTGTAGTATATAAATCCGAGAAGGATAATAATTAAAATTTGCCTCCAATTTCAGGATTTAAAGGCCCGCTGGCGGAATACGATTTCATAATCATAGGAGCCGGTTCAGCCGGCAGCGTCTTAGCAGCTCGCCTGAGTGAGACGAGGAAAGCCAGTGTTCTGCTTCTCGAAGCCGGTAAAGGGGAATCTTGGTATGGTGCAGCACCAATATTAGCTCCTCTGTTACAACAGACAGACTATGTATGGCCGTATTTGATGGAACACCAGCCAGGCGTTTGTATGGGTAAGTAACCACTGATAAAAACAAATTTAATATACGAGTAAGATATATCTACCAAATGTGAATATAAGATTTAATGAATCTACTACAATAAGTAGATAGCAAGTACCTACCTAACGACTACGGTAAGGCAGCTTCGCTCGCGTATTTCCGGGATAAAAATAGGTACTGCCCGCGGCTTCCCGCGTTCATTTATCAGGTTAACTGTCTGTCTACAGACCACATAATAATATGGTGCTTAAATTTTTACTGTACTGATTTTCATCAAAGTTGTATTTAGTCCCCAAAACTTGTTTTACATAAATTGCAAACACTTCCTCTCAGGAAGTTGCATTAAAAAGTACTTATTTTTCGTAGTTGATGAACTGGTTTTAAAAATTCTTAAGGCAGGAATTTTATTAACTCTTTAATTTTTAATTCGGCAATTACTGCTACGTGTTTAATGAAGTTATTTTACTGTTACAGGAATGACGAATGAAAGGTGCTTCTGGCCGAGAGGGAAGGCGATAGGTGGTAGCAGCGTCGTCAACTACATGATATACACCAGAGGGTTACCAGAAGACTGGGACAGGATCGCCGGTGATGGCAATTATGGATGGTGAGACCAACAAATATAAAGCTCCCGAGACTGTACTGTCGGCATTAGATCCAAAAACGATCCAAAAAGAAACACTTACCACCAGGACCCTTCAGGATTTTTCAAGTTGTATATCTTTTACGACGAAAGAATGCAATCGAAATTCTAGTCTTACCTGAAAGAAGAAGATAAATCGTTGGTGTAAATTGATAATCAAATAATTATAATGATATTTTTTCAAACATTCCAATAAGTACATTACAATTACTGTGCCTTTATATCCAAGCTAATTATGAAAAAACTTTGTATTTTGGCGGACACAAGACATGATTTGACGACAGCCGGTATTTATATATTAATATGGTATTTAATCCTTTATTTTCAGGTCATACAAGCAGGTGTTACCGTATTACATTAAGTCTGAGCGTGCAAACCTTCGCGGCTTGGATGATTCGCCATGGCATGGTCACAAAGGCGAACTGAATGTAGAGTACATCCCGTTTAAGTAAGTAAACCCTCACATAAATAATACATAACTTTAAGTAATACGTGATTTAATGAATACTACTATAGATTCTGCCCACTGCTTCGAACGCGTTTTTCCGTGATAAAAGTAGCACATAGAAATTTCAGCACGATTCGTTTCGAAGTTTTGACGAGAAGAGATTCCAACTATTAAAAATTTTGCATTTATAATATGAGTTATGTGATGAGCTCCAAGCTAACATGCACTCATTCCGTTAAATCTGGTACTACTCTGGTGTAAACTTAAACGTAAATCAATGAATATGTTTCAGGTCAAAGCTATCAAAAGCATTCATAGATGCAGGAAAATTATTCGGCCATCGGAAAGTCGACTACAACAGTCCTGATGGCTTTGGATTCAGCTACATCCAGGCGACCATCCTCCGCGGCAGGAGGGTTAGCAGTGCAAGGGCCTTCCTCCACGACCACAAAAAACGAAAGAACCTCCACGTCCTGTCCAGCGCTACAGCGACAAAAGTACTCATAGACCCCTCAACGAAGACCGCTTACGGCGTACAGTTCCATAGGAATGGAAAGGTTTACGAAATAAGAGCTAGGAAGGAGGTAATTCTTTCCGCTGGACCTATAGAATCACCACATTTGCTCATGCTTTCCGGCGTTGGGCCAAAGGAACAGTTAGAGGCTTTCCGCATTCCTGTTATAAAGGATCTGAAAGTAGGAGAGTCGCTGTACGACCATATCTCGTTTCCCGGACTCGCATTTATCCTGAATACTACTAATCTGACGTTGTTAGAGAGGAGAGTGGCGACAGTGGAGAATGTTCTAAATTTTGACGTGTATGGTGACGGCCCTATGTCGTCATTAGCTGGAGTGGAGACCATAGGATATATTAAGACTAACGTGTCGAATGAAGTCGGGGATTATCCAGACATAGAGCTGCTAGGTTCATGTGCCTCGATGGCGTCAGATGAAGGACACGTAGTGGCTAAAGGCATCCACCTAGCGGACTGGCTTTACAATGACAATTACAAGCCACTAGAGAAATTAGATACTTTCACGATAATGTTCATGTTGCTGCACCCGAAATCAAAGGGACATCTACGATTGCGATCTAGCAACCCTTTCGATCATCTGAAGATGTACGGAAACTACTTAACAGATCCGAAAGACACAGCTACAATGGTAGCGGCTATACGGTACATTATTAAACTGACGGAGACGGCGCCTTTCAAAAAATATGGAGCAAAGTTGCATAAGAAGAAGTATCCTAATTGCAGGCAATACGAGTTTGACAGTGATAAGTACTGGGAGTGTGCTGTTCGTACGCTCACGTCTACACTTCACCATCAGATAGCTACATGCAAGATGGGACCCTCCACGGATCCCAATGCTGTAGTTGATCCGGAGCTAAAAGTGATTGGTGTGAACAACTTAAGGGTGGTAGACAGTAGCGTGATACCTAGGACTATTGCTGCTCATACTAATGCACCAGCTATTATGATAGGGGAAAAGGCCGCTGATATGATAAAGGCTCAGTGGAGAATATTGTAAAATCATCAATTTTTCTAAAAAAATAAAATGTGCATAGTTAATGTCTTTTTTTTGTACATATCCGTCACACATGACCTCCATTTGAAAACAATAGTATTGTTATGTAAAATGTTATTGGTACTTAAGTATTTGAAATCTCCGTGATTAAACATCATTATGAAAATTTATTTAGGTAGGTATCAAAAATTATCAAATTTTCTATGTATATATTTCTTATTCACTCCTAACTCAAATAAAACTGAAAATTATATGTTTAATTATGCACACAAGAAATAATTATTCTCAGACACTCAGTATTAGGTTTAAGTAAGTATTATATTAAAATAATGATAAATCTACATAGATTCTAACTTTACTCCAGCAAAAACTTTTCATCTCTAAAAGGTTTTTGCTGTCAATTCTAAAATCATAAAAACTGGTTGTATTCCTGTTACGTTCCTGAATGGGCCAATTAAAATCTAATTGAGTGAAACAAGGAAAGATGATGTCATATTGTTCATATACTAACATTCTGATTGGAACTGAAGACAGCAGAATGAACAGTGACAGACTACTACAATGAGTCCATATTTAAATCATGACTAATAAAATGTAAAAAAGATCTCCGATTGGTGTGTTGTGTACATGGATTATTTTTAGGAGGGCGTAGTTAGATCACTTATCAATAGCTTATCAGTAGGAATATAATTATCTCGATAATGATCTATGAATGATGTAAACAAAGTATATTTCAATTTGAAGTATCTTTTAGATCTATTCGTGTAAAATAGAAGGCCTATAAAATAAATATATCAACAAGGAACTTGGTTTAAAAGCATGAAAAGCATCCAAGGTCTTTTATTAATAATTCGTCTAATTCAATGAAAATCGTACCTGATACTACTAAAGCCTCGTTAGGACCGACGGTGTGGATGTTTCCCATTATTTTCGTCACTTTCAGCACAGTAATTTCACAGAAAAACACTTTTTCCGACACTACAAGATATCAACAAATAATCGATGATAAAAACAATTATGACGCGCCCGCGCGGTTGTGACGTCTGTCAATTCTGATGGATGTGAATGAATGAAGGACCAAAATTGAACCAATGGAAGAATTTGAATATTATTATTATCTATGGTACTCACTCAAATTACTATATTTTTACTGGAAATGACATCAGTGAGAGATTATGAGATTATTTAATGAAACCTAAGATCAAGTATTACTACGTTCCTTAAGCAAATTAGCAAAAATGTAGACATATGACACATCAACGTGCTTTTTAATGTTTTCCTTGGTCTACGGCCCATATAACAACTTATCTTCCTAATTATCTAATTTATAGGTAATCAAAACCCAATATTTACACAGGTACGATAAGAATTCAGTCTCAGACTTTAAAAAACTGATGAATCACAATCAAAAGATGATCAAGTGACTCTCAGTCAGTAAACGGTGTAGAAAACGGTTTTTCTAGTAGCTGTGCTGTGCCTATGTACTAGTTTTAAAACTCTCCACACACTGAAGCCGGAGCCGGAGCGGGGAGGCGAGAAGGCGTGCCGGTTTTTCCTATGGACCGCGCCGCCGCCACCGCCTGTGGTGTGTGTGTAGGCTTTCATATGATTCAACAGAATACAACTCGCAACGCCTTCGCCTCCGCTCCGCCTACAGCTTCAGTGTGTGGAGACCTTAATTGATTTTTTCAAAACAAGCCAAGAAATGATAATTTTTTTTTAGCAATTTAAAAAATTGTCTATGGTTATAATAATCGTTGTAATGGTGGCTATTGGTGGATGCGTGTTGTGATTGTTTTACAAAATAAACTTAGTTCAGTTGCATTTCATTTAAAACTATTCATTTCTATCTAATATTCAGCTGTAAGTTACCCCATACCATATTCGTTTCAATAAATTTCAAATACTGGTGGAACTCTCGATTACTAATTCAAGTTCATGGTGATTTCAGCAACGTTACATGACCAATACATGAATGTTTTGCAGATACATCGTGAAAATTTAGATGAAAATGTCAGAAACTAGTGATTTGGACCGCCAGATAGAACAATTGAAGAGATGTGAGATAATACAGGAGGCGGAAGTAAAGGCTCTATGTGCTAAGGCTCGTGAGATACTTGTGGAAGAGAGTAATGTTCAAAGAGTTGATTCTCCTGTAACGGTAAGTATCATCAGGATGTATAGCTTAACATTTTCAAGATAGTTGCAATTTTAGCCTTTGCTTGTACATTTCAATACTACATTTGGAGGTCATGAATTGTCACTTGTATTGATTCATGGTTCAGACTTGCTAAATCTACTAAAACTATCACCTACCCCATGCATCTCATAGATTTTATAGTAAGCTATGATTACTATTTAAATGTGTTGTAATAAAAAGTAGCAATATCTGTGCCTAACAAGGTCAAGGTTATATACTCATTACATTAATTCAGGCCAGTACTTTAAACTGATTATACATAACAAAATTAAATTAGTTTATACCAACCATTTGTGACCTTTTTTCAAGGCTACCTTATTTGTTTACCTAATTTTGTATATTTTAGGTAACCTGTCAATTGTTTTGTACGATTCTGTAGATTGAGGCCCCATTGACCTGTATTGGTTCTCTGAACCTACATCAGGTACCAGTTCTTACAACACAGATTATATGCGAAGATCATTCCTATCACCTTGTATGTATGATAAGTACCTTTTGTAAGAATATAAATTAAAATTAAAATGCAAAACTGTTGTACATAGTATGCCAGTTTGAAAATAATCTCAAGGCAAATAAATAAATAAATAAATAATTCCGGACAGTCCACACAGCATCATCTAGCCCCAAGCTAAGCAGAGCTTGTGTTATGGGTACTAAATGTATATATTGTATTACTACAATCTGAAGCTTCATGTGTTTTGCATGCATAATAAAAATATAAATCTATGAATTCAAACATCTTTATTAACAATGAAAATTACAATCAAGGAACAGAAAAAAGTACCTAGTAGATACAATTGAGCTAACTGCAGACAGTTGTTAACAGTCTAAAGTTAGCTCAACTAATCCATGTCAATACCAGTCAGAAGCGTCCCAACATCTATGTTAAGTATATCAGTCATATATACACTAGCCAAACTCGATGTAGAATGTTTGTAAACAAACAACGACACAAAAAAGTAAAATTCACTTGCTTGGCGTCGAATTTTAGATATGAGTGTATGAAATATTTAGTGAAGGAAGGATCTTAAATCGACAAGTAATGTAAATTGCGTATAAAAAGGAGCGGCAAGGCAACAGTGTATTTTAGGTTAAGTATGGGCGGTTTGTTTACAAACATTCTACATCGAGTTTGGCTAATGTATAGTACCCACAACATAAACTATGACTTAATCAATCAATCTTGACTGGTATGACACACAGGTGAATGGCAAGCAAGGTGAGAGACCTATTCCCAGCTATGGGTACTAAATAAATAAAATAATAAATAAATCCGGACAGTCCACACAGCATCATCTAGCCCCAAGCTAAGCAGAGCTTGTGTTATGGGTACTAGATGACTGATATACTTAATACAATATACTACATAGATAGATATTTATTATTATACATAGTAAACACCCAGACCAACAAAACAAATTTCTGCAGATCATGCACAAATTTGTTCCGAGGCAGGGATCGAACCCGCAACCTCCTGCGTCGCAGGCGGACCTTTGCCCACCGCGCCACATTGGTCATCAATACAATGATAATGTTGTGGGCTATTTACTCACAGGATTTACCCTAGAATTAAAAAAATTATTTCAGGTGTGCGGAGACATCCATGGTCAATTCTATGACCTAAAAGAACTTTTTAAAGTGGGTGGTGACGTGCCCGAGACAAATTACCTGTTCATGGGTGATTTTGTAGATAGAGGGTTTTACTCAGTAGAAACTTTCTTATTGCTGCTTGCTCTAAAGGTAAGATACATTTTGTACAAACAAATTGGTTTTTAGGAGAGTAGAATAAATAGAAAAAAAGACCCATCAAATCACAGCTCTCACTATTATTGTACTATAGAATAAGTTAATGTTAGTCTTATAAGATTATGTAAAGAACCCAAGGGAGGAGGTCCCCAAGATACAGGTTTATCCTAGTTTGGGGACCAATGATGTATTAATTTTAAGTTCTAAATTTTTTATCAATAAACTTTATTATTATTATATTATTATTAAATTAAATAAATAAAAATGAGATTGAAACAACATTAATTAGATTAGGTACATTAAATTCACAGTCATAAGTCCTTTTATACATCCTCTACTTTAAAAATTCTGTATGTATTTTTTTCTTTCTTTGTATATTACAATAAAGCCTCTTTATTATAGACTGGATACTGGATAGTTACCAGATATCCGTTTCATCTTTAATAAAGAGTTTTCTATCAATCTATCTACACATTGATTAAATAGTTGCACTTGCATAATTGTGTTTCAAATATCAGTTCCAGGAGTTGCTTCTTATAAACTAAACAAATGAGTCTCTTCATAAAATAATTATTGATTGTCAGGCTAGGCCATCTATGCTCCTCCTGCACAAATAAAAATTATAAATTAGCTGTGGTCCTTGTGGTGTAGTGACTTTGGACTTTGGGCTTATAAACCTTACTTAATTCCAAGCACGGATAATTTATTCCATATAAACTTTCCTACCCTATTTTATTGTACCCCCTATAAATTTTTTCACACTTTGAATGTCTTATTTATTTATATATTATCAAAGCCCAGTAAATAAGATTCAAGCATAAACACTTACAAAAATGACGAAACTTCCATGTAAACTTTCATCTGCTATTTCAACATTTTCAACCCCTTCAAAACTCTGTTTTCGAGATAAAAGTAACCTATGTCCTTTCTCAGACTCTAGACTATCTCTGCACCAAATTTCATTAGAATCGGTTCAGTAGTTTAGGCGTGAAAGTGTATCAAAAACAGACAGACAGACTACGAGTTACTTATTTTTAATATTAGTAGGGATAATAAATTTTACAGATTTTTTGCCAATGAGGCGGACCCTTATCAGCACAAATACATCAACTCCTGAATATGCCATAATTTGTTAGTAAATAATATTTCTATCTCTCAGGTTCGATATCCAGACCGCATCACACTTATAAGAGGCAATCATGAATCAAGACAGATCACACAAGTTTATGGCTTCTACGACGAATGTCTTAGGAAATATGGATCTATCACTGTCTGGAGGTATGTCAAATTTAACATCATTCTATGTTTAACGCATTCAGTGCCTAGGTTCTGTGGTGCGACTTGGATAGGGGCATGCCATCACTATCACTACATAGTATAAAACAAAGTCGCTTTCTCTGTCCCTATGTCCCTTTGAATGCTTAAATCTTTAAAACTACGAAACGGATTTTGATGCGGTTTTTTATAATAGATAGAGTGATTCAAGAGGTAGTTTTATACGTATAAAATATAGCCGTGCGAAGCTGGGGCGGTTCGCTAGTAGTGTAATAATATAATTAAACCATGTGTGTTTTTTTGGGGTCATGACAGTGTTAATAAATAAAATTTTAAGTGATAACTAAAGTCATAGCATGAATAGTCCTTGAAATTTCCAACAGTATTATACAATCCTCTAAGATTACAACTGGCATGTTGACAAAATCAACTATTTTTCGGACTTTACCCAAGTTATCAGGATTCAGGAGACGGTAAGGCCCGCTGACTGTCCAGCAGCATCATTGTTGACGGGTTCACATCTTATTATAAATTAATGCAGGCGACATCTAACTACCCGGGCGGTGCGGCTTTGATGTGTAGGCTCCATAAAAGGGCGATATAATCGTAGCCCTTATTGCAGTGTAGATAACACCAGTTTTTAGAAGGAGAACTGATGACTGTGAGGAGAACACTGTCTCCAATAGAAATGAGAGAGAGTCAGGACTTTTTTTGTGTATTCCAGATACTGCACAGAAATCTTTGACTACCTTTCCCTGTCAGCTATAATAGACGGACGGATATTCTGCGTGCACGGTGGCCTGAGTCCGTCGATACAGACCTTGGACCAGATCCGCACCATCGATAGAAAGCAGGAGGTGCCACATGACGGCCCGATGTGCGATCTACTGTGGAGTGACCCTGAAGGTAGATTTCAATGAAACAAGCATGCTAAAAGTTCATTAATGAGACTGAATACGCCTTTTTACCAAGAGTAGTTTTGTAAATTTTTTAAATAAGAAACCGTAAAAGAAAGAAAGAAAATTTTTTTAATAAGCACACCAAAAAAAAAAAGTTTTCTATCAAACTTTAAAAAACAGAGTCCAAGGCAAATATGGCCTCCATTCAGCGTTGTGCTGGATACACACTGATGTGTCTACCCAGCTCTGGTTTTCAGTGGAGACCAAGGCGGTGAAACGCCACGACTGCCGAGGGTGGTTTTTATAAATTAAGTTATTACTAAACAAATAAACGATCATTGAACCTAAACCGTGTAGTAAAATATATTAAGTACTAAAATTTTAAAGTGAAATCGTAAACAATAAATATATATAAATGGGTAATTCTCACAGGAATCAAAAATACGTGTCCGGCTCGAAAAATCATAAAAAAGTATCCCTAGCCCTTTGATTCCCTTTGATCGTAATGTTTTTATTTGAGAATGCAGATTTATAAAGCTAAGAAATCCTTAACAAACAGTGCGAAAATGTTTGTCCTACGTCAAAAATTGATGTAGAACTTACGACCACATTACTAGGGAAGTTAACTTAGTGGCCGTCGCCGCGATGGGTGCGTGTGACTGTGACGTCACAACGCTGGTTGCCCCTAAGTAATGGTCTGATTTGGATAATTCAAAAATATCTATTATTCCTTGTCATAAAAAATTACGTTGAAAATTGCGTCGTTCTATTGAATTTGCTATATCTTTACTGTACCTCATTTATGAAACTCACTTTGAGTTTTGATCTAGAATTATACCTATATTATTACCTTTGTAAAATACATATGCACAGAACAATAATATATGTTATTACGATCTTATCCTGCAAAACCTGTGCTAACCTAAGTATAATCTACTGGCAAATGTCAATTCAATTAGCATGTAGGTATAGTTTTCCCACATTTCGTATTTTGGTCAAAATAATTGTATTTAATTTCAGCTTTTTAATTTAAATTTAATTCCATAATTTTAATTTAATTTAATATTTTTAACTTTAATTTAATTTCATATTTATAATTTTAATTTAATTTCATAACATTTTCATCATTTAAAATATTAATAGATTATAATTATTTGCTAGTGTACCGCTGTATCATCATTTTAAATATGTAAATCGATTTGTTTACTCGGGTCTCCCGCGATACAGGCCTAGCCTAGTGCGGGGACCATAGGTAAAAATAATGTTTCTCATTAATAACTGTAAATATATTGTAACTGTAACAATTGGTACCCTAACATTAAGTCGCATGTATCTCTTTTGGTAAATAAATTATTTTGTATTTTGTACGAATATTATTAGCCTTTGAAAGATACACTGAACAAATGTACATTCCACAGATACCCAAGGCTGGGGCGTATCACCGCGCGGCGCTGGATACCTCTTCGGTTCAGACGTGGTCGCTCAGTTCAATGTTTCCAACGACATTGACATGATCTGCCGCGCGCATCAGCTAGTCATGGAGGGGTACAAGTGGCATTTCAACGAGACTGTGCTTACTGTGTGGTCTGCACCTAATTACTGCTACAGGTATGTTCTTATTAAATTGACCAGGCAAGGCACTAACAAGGATACCATTCAAAATAGAATGAATAATGTTGACTGGACTTCTTTGTTGATGGCAACTTGCGTTTGGTTTGACATAAAACTGCTCATGTTGTTAATGTAACCATGCCTCCATTACATAACGGAGAGAGTTTGGAACTCTTATACAACATGACAGCTTCATAGGTAACATCATAGAAGGAAACATTATTTAAATTAAAAATATGTGTGAACCCACCCTGAACAAATATCTGCTGAACCCGTAACCTTCTGCGTCGCAGCCGGACCTTTCCCTGCTGCACCACTGACGTCCTCAGATCACGTCAGATATCCCGCCATATAAATAAACAATGCTGGTCAATCAAGCTTGTGTTATGGGTACTAGATGACCGATATACATAATACAATACATTACATAGATACATATTGTTTATACATATAAAACACCCAGAACCCCGGAAAAAATATATGCAGATCGTACACACATTTGTCCCAAGGCGGGAATCGAACCCGCAACCTCCTGCGTCGCAGGCAGACCTTCACCCACCGCGCCACATAGGTCGTTCTCATACGCTCTTTCCTACGAATTTGTTTATTTATTTACTAGCGACCCGCCCCGGCTTCGCACGGTTTTATTATACGTATAAACCTTCCTCTCGAAACACTATCTAATAAAAAAAAACTGCATCAAAATCCGTTACGTAGTTTTAAAGATTTAAGCATACCAAGGGATATAGGGACAGAGAAAGCGACTTTGTTTTATAATATGTAGTGATCATAACATCATAAATGACTTGTTTGTATTGTTTTAGATGCGGCAACGTCGCGGCGATCCTAGAACTGAATGAAAACCTGCAACGGGAGTTCACAATATTCGAGGCGGCCCCGCAGGAATCCCGCGGGGTCCCCTCCAAAAAACCCCAAGCAGACTACTTCTTATAATGTTCCCTATAGTATTACGTTACGACTTATAATCTAGTGACTAAACGTTTTACAATGTGGAAGTTATTTAATGTGATTTTAAGACTGGTAAGTGTGTAGTTTACCTACTTTAAGGGTTTTCGAGTTGTCGCTTGTTTTTTTCGTGATTCTTGATGTACTAGGTTTCGTGGTATAGAATTAATGGCCTATTCCTGTCAAAGAAGTATTATTTCGGTTGCATCAATTTGCTTACTTCGAAACCGATTTGATTCCAATTTGACTTAAAAGATTCTTGGCCACATTATTATGTATTAATGCGACACTCGAAACCCTAAGCAGACTTAATTAAAATCAATGTCTTAGTACAAACTACAAAAAGGTTTTTCCAGAGGTTAAAGCCTTTCTGATTTGACATACCCCTATTCAACCTGAAATTTATTCTGAATACATTTGAATAGGGGAGAAGCTGGTAATAATCACCACCTAATCGGGAATTCAAATAGAAGAGAATTCGAACATTTCAATTCCCATTATCGGTTTTCAATTTTGTTTTATCGAGTGGTTCCTATTGCCTACATCTCCCCCACGTCACGTGTTTTCAGAATATTTCTGTCTTTGATAGTTATTTGTTCCAATCTGTTGGTTACACTGCTGAGAGCTGCCTCTACATAGCATCATTTATCAAATTATTGTACTTAGCACTATTTTTGTAAAATGATGCGTAACGTTTATACCTCCTCCAAACTTAATTTATGATTATGTGTATGTTAGTAAATAAATCATTGTAATGTAATGTGATGATAAATTTTCGAATGAGTGATGTTGATCACTTTGTATCACTAAGGCGAAATTATTGTATAAATGGGGAAAAGATGCAGACCTATGCATATACATAATGACCTTTGTTAATGTGCTAATATAGTTGTGTGAGTTTAAAAGTAGGGTAAAGTCTGTATAGTTGCCTATGTGGTGGTACATGCATGCCTCTGCCTAAAATCCTAACTTCTCAAAATCGCAATTAAGTATTGATTGGTTAAATAGCTTAAATATCTAGGAAAAATAGTTAGCCTATCAAAATTTTATTACGATTTTAGGAGGTTGAGATTTTAGGTAGCCGGTAGGTAGGTGGTACACACTGTTGAATTTCCCAAAAGGATTATGTCCTTGTTTAAACTCAACTATTATAGGATATGTTAAAGAAAAGATCAAACAACTATTAGAATACTTATAAATTGGAATATTGTTATGATATTTGCTGGGTCTGCATCTTTTCCATGAAATAATTTAATAATCAGATTCTTGTTCATTGCCACCAAACACTGCCGTTACTGAGTACCAATTAGAAATAACATTTGTAAGCAGGTTGAGATTTCATAAATACATACATTTTACATAAGCATTACTTATCTAAAATCTAAGACAAATAAACCCTTCAGCCATATCTAGTTAGGAACAAATTGTAGTTACATTAGGTATGGCTATAGGTTAGCCACTGATTTTGATCCCTGCTATTGACTTTTCAACAAGTAAAGTGATGAAGAAAATAAATTGTGGACTAGAAAAAATTACTCAAACAAGGAATGTAGGAAAAGACAATCGATTTACAAACTAAACTGAATAGATATGATTTGATAACTAAGCATCCTTCATTTTTGCACACAGGGATCAATTGCAGTGTCATTTTATATTATGTAGAAATTGTTGCAGTTGTTAAGTCTACTAGTAGCTGTAATCTAGCTATTTTCTTACTAAACTTTCTTGATAGCTTCCTTAAATTGATTTATAACAGACCAAATACCTTGGGCAGGCTTCAGTAGTTTTTACACATTTCCAATTTTGGGGAAACCTGCCCATTTGCTGCCTAATGTTAGAGTATGATAATCAAAACTGCCACCACCTGGGCTGAGATTTTTGATGTATAAAACTAGAAGTTTAGATTTTTACCTGTTATACCAGAAATTATTGTGATCTCATTTATCATATCATTACAGTGTTTGAATCTGATTAATTTTCCTAAGATTGGTAAGTGAACAGAGAATAAAACAATGTACTGTTTGTTTACTTATCTCAACATTTCTTGAATTGTATGATTGTAATTTGACTAAACGGCCTGTTCGCACCTACGTTGTATTTGCTATCTAGAGCGCCATTGTGTTATTGCCTGAAAAAGGTCTCATCGTTTTTTTATACTTACATGAAATCTACAGAGTTTTATATTTCCAACGTTAGACCATGTTGAAGTATACGGCGCCATGGTGCCTCACCCTCGTTATTCTGAATCACGTGACTTAGCGCGGGGATTTAGCATGAGTCTATCGAGGTTGGACCTCTTCGAGGGCCATACGCAATCCATCATCAGAAAAATCGAAGTAAAAGAACTTGATTTAGTATAACAGACTTAGAATTAGTATAACAGACTCTGAATACCAAAAATACGCAGTATCTGGCTGTTGGTGATGTGATGATATTGATGTTGAATCAAAATATTTTAATGTACTTATTACCTTTGCTGTCTATTTGCTTTTGCCTCCCCTAATGAGCGCTATAACGCCCTGTCTTCAGCTTGTCGCATCCAGCATCTTACGCAGATCGTTATCCCACCTGGCCGGAGGGGCGGCCTACAATATGTTTGCCGAGTCGCGGTCTCTCCTCAAGAACACGTTTACCCCAGTCGTTTTCTGTTCTTCGCGAGATATGGCCAGCACACTGCCACTTCAGCTTGCAAATTCTTTAATCAATGTCGAAGTTGTGTAAACAATAAATTTTGGTTTAACTAAATAGCATAGATAACGGGTTAAAAAAAAACTGAAAATTGAAATGATCATCTACATTGTAAATACAAAACCCAACATAGATTTCTTGAATAAAATATTGATGTCAGTTTTGATAAAAAAACACACTTTCTCTTTAACTCTGGCTAGCTAATACAGCTTGGATTTGAACAGGCCAGTAATATTTCCACATCTTTATTTGAAAAGCAATTTTGTATTCCTACTTCTTTTTTATTTTATGTACAATTTAAAAATAAAAATAAAACCATTTTCATGTTTTATTTACAAAATATCTACATATTCTAATTATAATGAAAAAATAATACATGTAAAGAAAGATATTTCGATCAAAAGTTCAATCACTGTTAGGATAAAAGAAAATTGTGTTAGGTACACTGCACGTGCACGACACGATGGCGCCAAATAATGATGACTCTCATTTCTCTTGAGAGTAAGCATCCACCCGCAGGGCCCGATATCCAACTCCCCGATCCACCACAAGAGAGTGATGACGCTGTAGGCACGACCAGCCAGGATGTGCTCAAAGCCGTCTTCTCTTTCCAGAGTGGCTCTGCCGGCGGCCTGGATGCTGTGTCTCCACAGCATCTAAAAGATCTACTATCTGGTGGGTCTGGCCATGCAGGTGAAGTCCTTCTGGAAGACTTGACGTCTTTGATCAACCTGATGTTGTCAGGCCGAGTCAACAGCGAGATCACGGAACTCTTGTATGGTGCAAACCTTGGTGCACTCAAAAAGAAGGATGGCGGTATAAGACCCATAGCCGTGGGCACTACCTACCGCCGCCTTGCGGCTAAAGTCTGCTGTCGGAAAAAAGGCGACTATTTCCGACCAATTCAGCTAGGCTTTGGTTCGCGAGGCGGCTGTGAGGCCGCAGTACATTCCCTTCGTACATTTTTGGATCAAAATTATGGGGAGGTAGTTCTGAAGGTAGACGTCAAAAATGCCTTCAATTCCGTAGATAGGGGCGCCCTGCTAAACGAAATTAAAAATAAAATTCCTGAAATTTACCCTTTTCTCTGGCAGTGCTATGGTTCACCCTCAAAATTAATTTACCGGAATAACATTATTTCGTCTGCCGTTGGCTGTCAGCAGGGCGACCCTCTTGGTCCGGCCATATTTAGCCTTGCCATTCATCCAATAATTCAACGTCTTCAATCCAAGCTCAATGTTTGGTATTTGGATGACGGAACTTTAGGTGGAGAAGTGGACACCGTTTTTAATGATTTAAAAATCATCACAGATGAATTTCGACAAATAGGTTTGGAATTGAATTTTTCAAAGTGCGAGCTTTTTATTTCGGACACTTGTGTAGACAAAAACAATATTAGGTATTGCAAAATTTAACAGTTTGGCCCCTAACATTATAGTTATAGATAAATGTTCACTTCGACTCCTAGGTTCACCAATTCTTGATGAGTCTTTTCGGCCATTTGTAGATGAGAAAATTCAAAATTTCAACAAAACTTCAAACAGACTTCTCAAAATTAACAGCCATATGGCTTTTACTATTATTCGGTTTTGCCTGTTTGTACCTAAATTTACGTATTCTTTAAGATGTAGTCACCTGTGAAAACACAGCGAGCTATTGGATAGCTTAGACAACATAATAAAGAATACTTTATCATCGGTTTTGAATATTGATTTGGATGACAAGGCGTGGTCGCAGGCCTCCCTACCTGTCAAATTGGGAGGCTTAGGTATTCGCAAAATTTCCAGTGTAGCCCTACCAGCGTTCCTATCTTCCGTCTACAGCACTAGTTCTTTAGTTGAAAAAATTTTAAACACGTCTGATTTGGTCCGATCACAAATTTCTTTCAAAATTTCATATTTAGACGAAGCTAGAACGGCTTGGCATAGTGCTTGCCCCGATGCTGCTCCTCCAAAATCTCTTTCGTCCCAACGGCAATGGGACGGGCCTTTGTGTGAGTTGACACGGAATTGTTTGTTACAAACGTGCTCCAGCTCGGCAGATCGTGCCCGTCTCCTAGCCGTTTTTAAATGGGAGTCAGGACATTGGCTGCAAGCACTTCCTTCTTATAACACTGGCACTTTATTGGATCCCGTTACTTTCCGTGTCGCAACATGTATTCGGTTGGGTGCAAGGTGTTGTGCGCCTCATCAATGCCAGTGCGGTACTGCAGTCGAACAGCTTGGTCATCACGGATTATCGTGTACTAGGGCCGCTGGTCGGATATCTCGTCATGCCAGCCTTAATGACATCATCCGGCGGGCCTTTGTCAGCGTTAACGTACCAGCTATTCTCGAACCGAATGGTCTGTTCCGTGACGATGGCAAGAGGCCCGACGGTATGACACTAGTCCCATGGGAGTTGGGGAGGCCCATTGTGTGGGACGCTACATGCGTCGATACACTTGCACCTTCCCATCTTTCAAGGACATCCACTAGGGCTGGTGCGGCGGCAGATCTGGCCGAGGATCTCAAGAGGCGCAAATATGCAGGTCTCGACAGAACCTACGCATTTGCTCCCCTTGGATTCGAGACCCTAGGTCCGTGGGGTACCGAGGCTCTCCGGGTTTTTAAAAAATTATTTGAGCGTCTGGTCGATGCGACGCGTGACCCGAGAGGTGGTGAATATCTGGCTCAGCGCATCAGCATTGCCATACAGCGTGGTAATGCAGCCAGTGTCTTGGGGACGCTTCCGACTGGTATTGACATGGATCAATTGAGCTACCTTTAGACTGTTTGCAACCGTCTGCAGTTAGCTCAATGGTTTCAATTGTAAATACTAGTTGTAATTTTTCTATTCCTTTGCTTGTAATTTTCGTTGTTAATAAAGAATTATAATGAGGTAGGGAAGTAAGTTAATCTTACAGTTCACTTAAATAGGATTAGAATTTTACACTAACTGCAAGTAATTGAGGCTACAGTAAGTTTCCACAGTTCAATTTCAATTCTATGACAAAGAATTACACAATTCTGGTAAAATGTCTCCGCATTTGGCTGAGACTTTTAAGTTTACAAGGTTGTCAGCTCTGGTTGGTCCAATGTTGAGAATTGCTACCTCCTTCCCTTCTTGTTTTGCCTGAAGTATTATCCTATAGCTAGAATAAACTGTGAGGCTAGAACCTAGGACGAAAATAGCATCACTAGCTGAGACTTGGTTCCTGACTTGTTCAACTCTGTTCTTGGGAACATTATCCCCAAAAAATATGATATCTGGTTTTAGTGGGCTTTCACATTTAGGGCAAAGGGGTGTTTTGAACTTTTCAACTTGCTCCTGCAACAAAAAACACATACTTGAGTATAATTTATTTTATTCAATATTAATTGAGCAAGACCTTCTACATAGGCCTCTTTCTGTCTGTATTAACAGGATCAACAAAGGCTTATAAAGGGGTTGTCTATGCCTTACAAGTAACTAGGTGGTGAAAAACAAACACTACACTAACCATTTCTATGTTTATATCAATGATGATGAAGCAAGAACCATTTTCAACACTCTGGGATTCAAAAACTTACTTGAGACAACTCCACATCTCCATCAGGTCTTATCATTGAAATATCATTTTCAATATGCGGATTATTTCTAAGAAGTTCCTCTTGAAGAGTATGCCTGTCCACTTCATATGGACACCTCAAACATTTTACAATATAGCCTGTTCCGTGCAGCTCAATGACATTGCTGGAGCCAGCTTTATGATGCAAGCGGTCAACATTCTGTGTTACTATTGAAGTCACTTTGCCTAGCTGTGGATCAATTTTTTTTATTATTAACAGGTTATAGAACTATAGGTACAGGTGTTAATTCATGAATTTACCTGATTCGAAAATTAGGTGTGAATGTGTAAATAACTTTTAGTTCATCTTGAAATGATGGAGGTGATGATGATGATGAATCTTCTCAGGGTTGCAAAGTTTTGTGTCACCTCTATGAGAAACAAAATTAAAGTTAGTTTTTGATTTATTTACTACCTACAATATGAACAGACTAGGGGCTATAAGATGTAGGAGATAATATACCTTTTGAAGCTCAGTAATTGTCAAATGTGTTACGTTGGGCTTGATGACGCTGAACCTTGGCCAGCCCATAAAGTTTCTTGCCCAGTATCTCTGTCTCACTTTAGGATACTTAGTAAACTCTTGGAACTGCACTGGCTTATGATTGCTTCGTGCATAGAGACCAACTTCTTCTGACCGATAGTCTGGTATTCCTGCAAGGGGTTTAAGTTTGTACTGTGCAGGGTAATAAGAAGCATATCTGTACATAGGCATTTTTTAGATTTTTTGTTTAATTGTTTCAGCTATTCTTACCGGATTCTGTAGAGATGCCAGCGCCTGTTAAGAAAAGTATTTTGTCATGTCTATGCACAAAGTCTTTGAGAATTTCAAAATCCTTTGGATCGGGAGGTTGATGTTTAGGTACACATACTACGTTCCTTGTGAGTGATTTCACTGAAGGCACTACAAGCTTAAACATTTTTTCTACAACACAATTCTGACCATAGGTCATCCGTAGCACATAATTTTTGCTAATTTATTAGTTACTTTCAATCATGTTATACGTTTACAGCTCTGCTTCTATTTCCATTTCCAAAACGAGAGAGTAATGAATCTAATCTATGAAAGAAACTACGTCCAATTTCAACTTCAACTTCAACTTCAACTTCTTGATTATGGCTCTGCGTCTGGTTTGTCGCAATTTTGCCAATGACCGTTTTGAAAACATCGCAAGCTTTTATTTTAATAATAAATAATGAGAAATTTAAGAATATTTTAAGCAATATTTATACTTAATATAGAAGAAAAATTCATTAGAACAAAAACCTAAATGAAACTATGAGCTACAAAGATAAAAAAAAACAAAATATTGAACTAAATTTACTCACAACTACAGATTAAAAAATATTTACAATTAATAAACATAAAGTAAATAAACTTACTATTACAACTTAATATCATTATTATACACAAATTTACATAAGGCATAGTTAATTTTGGGGGAGAAGCAGAGAGATAAAATACATTTCATAGAAGTTGGAAGAGGGACATCAGAGGGAAGGAAATCGTAAAACGAGAGGGAAACAATAGGGCAACTGAAAAAAATATGGTCTATGTGACCTTCATCAATACCACACTCGCATATGGGGTGGTCCCTGATCCGGAGTCTCGCAAGGAAGACAGGGGTGCACGAGTGACCGATCCTTAATCTACATATAGTAGAAGTGGTAATTTTATTGAATTTTCTAAATTTAAAGAACCAGGGATACCGAGGGATGTCTGACTGAACATTGGCATAGTGCTTGCCTTTAAGAAGTTTTGAGGAATTCCAAGAATTAGTCCAGGACTTCTGGAGGTAAGTTTTAGGAAGGAGGCATAAGTCATGGCAGAATGAGTGAAAATGTTCAAGTGAACCAAGCTGGGCGGCTGTTTTTGCATGAAAATCTGCAGTTTCATTGCCTGGGATCCCAGAATGACCTGGAACCCAAGCAAGAACTACATTAATATCGAGGTTGTTACATTCGTAAAGAGTCTTACGAATTTGGAGGATCAGGGGAAAACGCGATATATCTCTAAAGGGATTGGCAATGATTGATTGGAGGCAACTTCTAGAATCTGAAAAAATTATAGAATTGTTTAACTTATGGGATTTTACAAACATAACAGCTTCGAGTAAAGCAACAGCCTCACCAGAAAAAACTGATGACGTGGAAGGACATTTAAAACTTAGGGTAATATTTGTAAAAGGCATCCACACCGCTGCTCCAACCACACTATCAACTGACAGTTTAGAAGCGTCAGTGAAAATAGAATGCCAACCACAAAATTTTGTATCAACTTCCGAATTAAATATGCCTCTCGCATCGACAGTATTTTTAAATATACCAATATGCAATAAAACCTGTGGGCAGAAAACTAAAGCATCATATGGAATGGAATACAAAGGATGAGATGGAAACTGCGTAACAGGATCAGGAAGATCTATAAATTTTTTGAAACTACGGAGTAGACAAGGAATTTTATCAGTATAACGGCATAAACTAAGAAGGTGGTTTAATTTAGGGAGAAGGGGATGATTAGAGTTTTGAGCTAATTTAAATAAAAACCTATCCGAAAGAAATTGTCGGCGTAAACATAACGGGGGTTCGCCACACTCAACCTGCATAGCATTTATGGGAGAGGACTTCATGGCTCCAATTATTATTCGTAAACATTTCGATTGAATTTTGTCAAATTTGTGTAACCCTGCCTTGTTACACATGTTTAAAAGGAAAGTGCCATAATCAAAATGGCTCCTCACTATAGCATTATACAGTAATTTTTGGGTGTAGGGATGGGAGCCCCACCATACACCAGATAAAGATCGGAGGATATTAGAATTTTTTTCACATTTTTGGGAAATTGAAACAAAATGTTGAGAACCCGTCATTTTGGAGTCCAAAGTTATACCTAAAAATTTTACATTATTATCTATAGAAACTGCTTCACCACCAATAACAATATTTACTGGTGGAACCACACGTTTTTTGGTGAAAATGACAACGGAACTCTTTGCCGCAGAAAGGGACAGCCCATGATCCATAAGCCATTCATTGAGGTATGAGAGAGCTGAGTTGAGTCTGGTGCTTGCCTCATCAAGGTCAGCAGATGATATGTATAAAGCTAGGTCATCAGCATACTGCAAAATATTACAGAAAGAGTCAACAGTCTGGTCAAGATCATATGTGTAAAGGCTATAAAGTAAAGGACTTAGGACAGAGCCTTGAGGTAAGCCCTTCCAAACTAACCTAGGGGGCAGGAGCCCATAGCAAGATTTAATAATCACAGACCTTTCCATCAGAAGGTTCCCAATAAATCGAACAAGCTTCTCAGGGACACTAAGATGAAGGAGTTTTCTCATCAGTCTCGGAAGTTGAACACTATCATATGCAGCTGCAATGTCGAGGAATAAAGCTATAAGGTATTTTTTTTCTTTAAAAGCTATTTGAATGTCTGAAATCAAGATACTAAGATTATCTAAAGTACCCATGCCTTTTCTAAAACCAAACTGAGTTTTTGAGAGGATAGATCCGTTCTCAGACCACCATTGTAGGCGACGATTGATCATTTGTTCTGTCACTTTAGCCATAACTGACGACAGTGCTATGGGCCTATGACTGGATGGGTCTGAGGGATCTTTTCCAGGTTTGAGTATAGGGACAATAATTTGGGATTTCCACTGATCTGGAACTAAACCAGTATCAAAGAATTTGTTAATTAAAGACAGGTATACCTTTTTAGATTCACTAGAGGCTCTAACAAGAAAAGAAATAAGGGATTTTATCTATACCAGGGGAAGAGTCAGTCAGTCCGTCAAGGGCAAGGGTCAATTCACTAAAAGAAAAAGGAGCGTCTAAACTGTTAGTTGGAGGAAGAAAAGAAGGGGGGGATGGAATAGAACTCAAAGAGGGAACAGAAGGTGGGGCCAGTTTATCTGAAAAGCCCTCCAGCCAAGAAGAAGGATCATTAGCTGTCAGATTATCTATAGCACAAGATCCTCTAAAGCGCCTTATTTGCCTCCATACAGCTTGGCAAAAAAGTCTTGAAACGGAACTAATTTTTTTGTTTAATGGCAACATTCTTAAAACAATGACGTTTGATGTAAAATTGTAAACAAAGATTACGAATTCTCGGATTTTTTACTTGGATCGGTCAAGCGGTGGTGTTACAGTGACGAAAAGTGAAAAATAACGAATAAAACAGTTAGAAGTGCTGCCAGGGAGGTTATTTATAAGGTGTACAGTCGATGTCTGGCAGAATTTGAGGCCAGAACTATTCTTTCAGATCTCAACAATGTTTTTCAAAGAACCGCTGATATGACAGGTTTGTGAGAGTTTGTTTTGTAATTTTATGTTGAATCAAAGGTAACTTGATGGTCCTAAAGCAGGATTAAATTAAAGTTCCACGGAACAAGTGAAATATTCAACAATAAACATCGGGCAGTTAGGTTATGTTTACGTTTGTTCTGCGTACTCTGCTATAGCGCGGGCATTGAATTTGATACTTGAGCTAGACTAGCTAATATGTAAATCTATTTCTACATAATTTAAATGTTGTGTTAATTCTTTGTAATAAAGTTACTATAGCGTTTGTATTTTAAATGGTCTAGAAATTAGGTGCCTAAATAATAAACTGAAAAAGGTAACATAAAGGTATCATAAAAAGTTTCTTCTTTATTATAGGAAGCAGCTGAGCGTGCTAAAACGGAACGGTTCCAAGCTATTACGGAGGAGGATTGGAAGAATTCGTGCCAGCACGTAATAAAAATAGAAAAGGAATACTGTGAGAGAGAACTTACAATGTATTAATAACAATGTATTAAATTTTAATTTACTTTATATTTTTTTCTTTATATACTTCCATAACGAGAACCTTGCTCAATTAAACAATATTTACTGATACTAGTATACTATGTGTGGATATAAATGTACGTATAACAGAAATATACACCTAAGTATCAAGACTAGCTTGGTGCGCTATAGGTGTTGCCATAAGGACCTACAGTGGCGCCCCCATTATTTTCTACTCTTTTTTGCCAAGCTATACATGTGATGCACAACATCTGGGTGAAAGGTTTTCGCAAAAGCCTATCCAACCTTGCTTCTTCTTTTTTGACGAGAGTTTTCTAAACTTTGCCGCTGCTTTTTGATAACATAAATAATTTTCCATAGTCATAGCACGACAATAAGCTTTCTCAGCCGCCTTACGCTCCGCAACCGCCACCGTACATTCAGAATCCCACCATGGGGTAGACACCTTAAATTCACGAGATTTTTTTTTTACAGGGACATAGCGGTCTGCACTTGCAATAATACAGTCAATGAATTCATTATAGGACGAAATAGGGGAATCTTCAGATATAGAAAAGGATTCTAACCTAGAATCCAACAAAGATGAATAAGATGACCAGTCAGCATGAGAAGTGATGTATTTTGACGAGGGATCTGGGTTACGGAGAGGAGTGACGTTGTTCGGATTATTAATAGAAAAGACTATAGGGAAGTGATCACTGCCGAATGTGTGAGGTAATACTTTCCATAAAATATCTGGAACAAGTAATGGAGAACAGATTGAGAGGTCAACAGCACTTTTAGGATTTTGATAAGGAAGAACCCTGCGGGTGGGAGATCCATCATTAAGAAGGCATAGGTTAGCTTCATCAATAATTTCCAGAAGGGAAAGGCCAAACAAATCAGAGTGACTGTGACCCCAGACGGTGTTATGTCCATTAAAATCTCCCATGATAATTTTAGGAGAAGGAATCGAAGAAAATAGGAGAAGGATATCTGGAATCATAGCAGAGTTGGGATGAGGGATATATAAAGATATAAAAAAAATACCAAAGGATTTAACACCAACAGCATTGATGTTATTAGGGAGAGACGGTAGGGTGATTTGAGAGAAGGTATGGGAACGCCGTACTAATAAGGCGCTCCCGGCATGCCCGTCAGCCCTATCAGCTCGGAGACAAGAGAAACCTGAGACCCGAAAATGGGACCCAGGTCTCAACCATGTCTCAGAGATAGCTATGACTGACGGGCTATAAGTATTAATTAAGTGTGCAAGTTCATGGCGTTTAGCTCGTATGCTTTGACAGTTCCATTGCAGAACAGTCAGAGGATTCATTATGGGAAGTTAATGAGATGATTTGGGATAATTTGGAGGCAACGTTGTTCGGTAACGGAAGTGAGTTTGTGTGAATAATGTTGATGATTAAATTTAAAAGAGTTTCTAACATATTAGTATTATTTTGAGGTTGGTTGAGTGCACAACCATTAGGGACCAAAGAGGTCGGCGTAGAAACAATATCACTATGAGTGGCCTTATCATAGGCCCTAGCTTGTTGGTATTTAGGTTTCGGTGAGGCATAGACAGTTTTAACATGTGATCGTGCAGTTTGTGGTACAGGCTTTTGAGACGAGGGGAGGGAAGATTGTGTGAAGAGTTCTTGAGAAATTATTTGCTGAGTTACTTCGTTGTATGGCCGAGAAACATTCGGAAATTGAGTTGACGCCTCCTCATATGAAATGCAGTCTTGTGCCATGACAGCCTTGATTGAGCGTTGTCTCACTTGTTCTGGGCAACTTTTGTTTGTAGCAAAATGCCGCCCTGAACAATGTAGACAGCTGGCTTGCACCTCAGTTATTACACAGGAGTCTCCAGTATGCTCTTTAGAACACCTGTAACACCTCGGACGCGATCTACATTGCGTTTTTGTATGACCGTATCTGCAGCATGAGTGGCACTGGATTGTGGGGTAAGTGTAGAGTTCTACCGGCAAAGAGTTATAGTATAAAAATACTCTGGACGGCAGAGTTTGACCTTTAAACGTTATAACTACTGTCTGTGTAGGTACCCATGTAGTTTTACCTTCGTCGAAAACTTTTCGATTTAAGCGTCGGGCCTTTAATATTATCCCACATCCAGCAGGAACGACAACGTCCTCTCCGAATTCGTCCATAGGCAGGTCAGTCGGAACGTGGCGAACCAGTCCCATGCGAGTAATGTTGTAGGTTGGGATTGTAGCGACCAACTTTGATAAAGCTAGAATGGGAGATCCTAGGAAATCGTTAGCAGATTCAAATGTTTTAAATTGGACGGAAATTTTGTTCCTACCTATTTGTTTTACTCCTTCTGCGCATACACCCTCAACTTCATTGTTGGCTAAAAACCTACCGAATTTTAAAGCCTTGATGGTGGTGCCTGCAGCAGGCTCCGGCTCCACGCGGGAAACAGTTACAATAAATGGGCCTTTGTCCTCGTTTGAATATGCAAGATTATTAGCACCCACCACAATGGATGGGTGGGTGTACATTGTCTGAATAGAAGGCACCGTCAAGTTTGACGATGCCTTTTTCGCTGGGACGGCCTGGCCCTCAGCCACCACCTTCGAGGAGTCTACATCAATTCTTCTTTTCGTTCCTTTTGATTCCCTAGGATCAGGGGGATCCGGGGGGATGGGAGGGACGGGAGAAATCCCGTCCATAACGGGCAAAAACTGTCACGGGATAAAAATTAAAATATCAGCACAACTTCTACTAAAATAAATAAGTAAATATTTTTACAAACTAGTTACAGCAAAACAGTGAATTTTTCTTCAAAATCTGGAAAAAATTCAAATTTTGCGTCTAAGCTTGTTCCGCTGTCAAATCGAAAGTCCACGTCCAATTTCTTTCGCACACTTCGACTGATCTAACATGACATTGACATACCTATCCAACCGACCTTGATTGTTTTTACATTGTATTACATGCACAACAGCTGATGTGATTTGAGCACAAAAAGGCCTTCACAATTAAAATAAAGTTGTAAGTTTACTGAATGCCTTCATGCATAAAGTCTCCACACACTGAAGCCGGAGGGAGGCGCACTCGGTGTGCGAGTTGTATTCTAACAAAAAAAAACAAAAAGTCAAAGCCATCCATCCATTGTACCTAGAATATGCTTGCGATGTTTTCAAAACGGTCATTGGCAAAATTGCGTCAAACCAGACGCAGAGCCATAATCAAGAAGTGAAGTCAAGTCTATTTTAATTTTTAAGGTTATATTATTGTTGACTAAGAGGTACCTTCACTTGCAATTTTCTTATTTAATATGTCTTTGATGAAAATCAGATGTGCTCCGATCATTCTGATAGAAGACGACGCCAATAAGAACATTTTACCCTTACTCTTGGAGCTGGTGTCGTCTGAAAGAAGTGCCGTCCTCAACGTATTTTGTTACGAGCAACCTGCGTTTATCTGGAGAAGAGTTTTCCATAAATCAAATGTCGAATGCTATGAAGAATTTCAATCAGATTCATATAATCAGTATACCAGGTCAAAATGCACCGTAATAATCGACTCAGTGAATCAAATGGCATTAAGTTTAGGTTGGAATGAGTGCCTGAAATGTTTCCAACGGCTCTCCAGAGACTCCAATGTGGAAAAACTAATATTAGTCCTGCATAAAGACTGTCTCTCACACAGTTCTAAGATGCAAATACATTTGAACCACATAGCCAATGCAGTGGTTTCATATGACACAAAGAATCCTACTAAAGTATCACTAAAGATAAAAAAGGGAAGTAAGGTAACTAATACTGATGAAATCATGTCTTATGATACCAAAACTTCAACTCTCAGGCTAACACCAATTATAAAACAAGAGAACAAAGATGATGAACCTGAAGTTAAGCCTTCACCTGGTAGTCTTACAACTTTCAAAATAGAAGTGGACCAATTAGAAAAGATGGAGAAGTCTAAACTCAAGCTTCCGTATATGAGCAAGATCCGAGAGGGTGAAAGCAAGGTCTTCTACGAACCAGATGCAGTTGATGATTGGGATGAAGAGGATCCAGACGATGATTTAGATATTTGAATTTAAAAAAACTTAAGACATAAATCTTGTGCATTTTTATACCTTTCCAGAACTATTAGGAGTAAAACATTGTCATGACTGACTGTTGTAACCCTCTGCCTAGCCTAGAGTATAGTAATGGTAGAGTAAGGGTGACAAATCTAAATAGAGCTGTGCTGCGCTGTGCTATGTTTGATCTATAGAAACAGAGTGTAGCCTCGCACAGCGCAGCACAGCATGGTTTGTATCCTCATTAAAATATAAGACGAGCGAGTTGACCAAACACAGCACAGCGCAGTACAGGGCAGCACAGCTCAATTTAGATTTGTCACCCTAACTGCCTATGCCTACTTAAACCTTCCTACCTTGTCTGCCAAGCCCCAGTGGCTGTTGGAGGATATCATTTATATTATGTTGGTGCAGTGTTAGTTCTCTAGCACAGCTGAAATGATCTGATTAAGTTGACTACCTTGTTTATATAATCAAGATTATATAGTATCTTAGAATATACTGGCCTGCCTGATACCTGCAGATCTAAATCAATGTGAAATTATCTTAGGAAGGGACTTTCAACCAAACAAACCCTTGGTTACAAAGACTTCACTTTTTATTCATTTTCTATGTTCTGTTACAAATTTTGCGATTTTTTTTAATTTATTTGCCACATAGCTTACGAAATTATACAATATTTATTTTCTATGAGTAATAAGTAGAAGGTCAATTATGTGGAAGTTAATTTTATTAATGACACTGTAATTACATCACCATTTATTAAAATCAACTCTTAAATTATGTTTCATACATAATTAATTACTCGATCAGTGATTAATTTTCATAACCTAGAAAACTAAACAATCAATAATAAACAAATTCAATAGAGAATCAAATAATGAAATCTCTATTGACACATATTTTTACAAGTAAAAACATCTATTATTATGAATCAAATACAATTACTAGAGTCCGTAATGTGTATGAGGAAGCAAATATTGAATTTGGAGACGAATTTAGGAAACATCACACAAACTGACACCATTCGCTCACACAAGCCGAACGCGACACATTGAGTTGAAAGAAGAAAAAAAAAACTAGCATTTTAAATACTGCGACTTAATCAAAGCGGCGCGACCGAGCGGTCGCGCGCAAAACAATAAGCTCAAACGATACATAATAAAGCTAACAAAATATACGATAAAAATGATTTACAACCTCATAACCTAACAAAGATTCAAGTTCATATACAATTTGGCTGCACATTTGGGACAGGGTAAAGGTTAGCGGGCATAAAGATGATACATATACACACGGAGCGAGTAAATGGGCAGAGGCGATACGAGACTTATCGCGGACCATTCACCGACTCACACGGCCCTTTAGCGGGCTAAGCGCGTCTGCCGCAATAACGACAGCGCTATGGGTGTGGCAGTCTCATGTGAGCCCCCACCCTATGTCCAACCACCAACGCTCACACTCAGTTCACTTCCTGATACTCTTTGTCCATAAAAGATTAAATGCTGAACAATCTATTACATTGTGCTTTTTAAGTGTCTGAGAACTTTTTAAAGTAATTCCGTCCCACTAACAACTAAGTTGTTTCTTATGTCTGTTATTCAGAGAATATAAATGCTGAACAATCTATTAGATTGTGCTTTGTAAGTGTCTGAGAATATTTTATAGTAATTCCATCCCACTAACAACTTAGTTGTTTCAGAAAGAAATGTTGATACTGGTGTTCACGGGTGGAACGAAATATTACGCGAACTGTGCTTAGAGCGTTTGTAAGCCTGCGGTAGTAAACCAATGGCAGTGAGATTGTATTATGACTGCAAAAGCTACTAGCACTGCAGTGTTTTAACTGATTTCTCTTACTTTTTTTGGAAACAACAGGCCTTGACATCAGTTTTAATTTGTGTGTACTGTTCAAAATGCGATACTCTGGTGTCAATAGATGACGAAAAAACTAAATCAATTAGTTAGCATTAAGAATGCTACCATTTTATTGCAATCGATAAGGAACGGCAATTTTATTGCTTTCAAATTCTTGTATTAGTTTTAGTGACATCAGAGTGACGACCTTTGACTAATTCCTGAAAACTCAAATGCAACTCGGATTAAAGCCAAACAACGAATTTTTGACAGATTTGTGAAAAGTGTAAAAATCGCGACACGAGACTTACTTTAGGAGTGTGCCATACGCAATTTTGTGCTGCGGAAATCGTTATTTATCTCAGAATCTGAACTAATACTACTCTAAAAGTTGGATGATACTTCATACTTTAGTCTGTACTTTTCTCACACACAAGAAAAACATAACTATCCCGCACATCAAAGGCTGTAAGTTGCGATTGAGTATCCAAGGGTTAGTTTAGGTCATTTAGAATAACATTTCCAAAGCGATACACTCCATAATTACATTGGTTTACTACCACAGTTACATCACTAGGATTGAGACATAGGCGGTGATTCACATGCGACTAGTGCAGTTTGAATGTGGTGCGAGCGGGCCTCGTTTCCCCCCGTGCTGTTCCTTTCTATTCCTTGAGCTCTTTGAGCTTCTCTTCCCTGGGCCGCGCGCCGCCGAATATCGAGGAGGCCTGGCTGGTGGAGGCCAGCGAGTTGACTGGGTCCTTCACTGTCCGGGGGGCCAGGTTCAGTTTAGGACGGCCTGTTGTGTCTGAAATGAGAATATGTACAATACAATACAAAAATACTTTATTGTACACCAGAAAAAGAACATTACATAAGACGAGTACAATGGGGAGCCTTATCGCTTACAAGCGATTTCTTCCTGGCAACCTTTGGATGGGAAGAAATTATGTGAATTTAATATGTAGTTCGGTTTTAAATCTGACGCGGTGAATTTCTTTCAATAATTTGGGTTTTTTACAAAAACTACCAAATGACTTCTAATTAAAAAAATGTACGCAGATAGGTATATAAGTCTGATTAGTTAAATATAATCTAGTACCCATAACACAAGCTTTGAGTAGCTTACTTTGGGGCTAGATGGTGCTGTGTTGATTGTCCTACCCAGCATTATCTATTTTGTATTTTATGTAAAAGGACAAAAAAAATGCGTCATTTACAAAAAAAATGGGTCGGAATAGGCAGGTTGTATTTCTACCTTAAATTCCGAGTGTGGAAGTAGTAGAGTTTATAGTAAAGGTAAAAATCAACTCTGTGTTTCCTCTGCAATCCCGAGATGACGATAATGATGTTTTAATCTCGGGATTTAATTAAAATCATGAAATGGCATTTCTTTACGTACTTATATCATCATCAGTGCCTATGGGAGTGACATAGTCAATTTGACTAAACTCCTTTCTAAAAATAAAAAAAACCCATCACCATCATCAGCCTATATTAATCCACAGCTGGACATAGGCCTCCCATAATAGATACTCATATTCTCTTTTAAAATAGGATGGATAAGATAAGAAACGAGTACATCAGAGGAAGTTTGAAAGTAGCGCCAGTGACGGAAAAGATGAGGAGTAATAGGCTAGCGTGGTATGGGCATGTTATGAGAAGAGAGGAAGATCATGTTACGAAACTAGTGATTGATTTGAATGTGGAGGGATATAAGGGGAGAGGAAGGCCGACGAAAAGATGGATGGATTGTATGAAAGAGGATATGCTTAAGAAAGGTGTGAATAAGGAGATGACGAATAACAGAGCAGAATGGAAGAAGAATTCATGTTGTGCCGGGGTCGTCACACTTAGCGTGGGATAAGGTCCGGAAGAAGAAGATACTCTTTTAAAATAGTGGATGGCCCAACCAACAATACGATATAATCGAAACGTTTAATAATAGCCAAAGTATACTAACCAGGGCGCGAAGGCGGCATATCATCGAAGTTGCGTCGGGGAGGTCCGCCGGGCCCCGCGCCGCCGGGGCCGCCGCCGCCGGGCCGGCCGCCGCCCGAGCGGCCCATGCGGCCCCACTCGCCGGCCCCGCGCGGCTCCTCGGAGGCCCCGCGAGAGCCTCGCGATCCGTCGCGCTCGCCCCAGCGCTCGCCACCCGCGCCTCGCTCACGATCTCGCTCTGGAAACATATCCTTTAAATGCAATATAAGCGACAAAAATAAAAGAAAGAGTCACTTCACACTTCACTTCTTCTCGTCTCTATACTTTTTCATGGTTTGCTGTAAGAAAACTCTTTTATGGTGGCACTTCATATGGCTATTTGTGTTCGCTATTGTGTGTGTGTTGTATTTGGCAAAATGTATGACGTTCAGACGAACATGCAAAAAGAGGCAAATATGACCATCCTCACATGGCACTCAAATAACAAACACTCCAACACTTGGCTGGCAGCAGACTCAGGTCATACATCCGTTCCCGGCTCACATACGCACGCAGCACCAGCGTGGTACTCCCTGTGCTCCGCAACCAACCTGAAGCGAATCCAAGCTCAACAAAACATCGCCCTCAGAGTTTGTACAGGCGCAGGCCGATACGTGCGGAACACTATAATCGCACGTGATTTGCAGATACCTCCTGTAAAGGAGTTTGTTGTGAAGCTAGTGCGAAAAATGTACGACCGTGCGGACAACTCTAGACACGTACATTTAAACGGACTCGCCCCTCTTCACACAAGACCACCGGAAGCAAGACCATGCTGGAGACCCCTACCCAGAGAGCTCCTGGAGCTTTCGGAAGACCTTTCCCCAGACCATCGTAGCCAACCGGCTAACGAACAGCTTCCGAGTAGCCTGCATGGCTCTCGGAGCGACATCACATGACTCGAGAGAAGCTTCTCTCGACGTTGACGCCAGAAAAATGAACTTTAGTTCGATTCTTACTAGCATTTCGCACAGTCGAAATGTTGAAGACCACTTGATGATGACTCAGGTGTTTACCAACAATATGGCCATTGTGTGGACGGCTTATTTGCGTATTTGACTGCTTTGATGTGCCTCGAGAAACCGACAAGCGCACGGTAACGCGTATTTGGTATTGGCCTTATTTGTTAAATAGGCGAATAAGGAGAACACATTGTCAAATAATCTGTCCACACATGGTAATTGTTTGCCAAATACACAAATACAAATAGCCATGTGAAGTGCCACCATTAGGGTTAAGCTCGCCTTTGTACATGTCCATTATTTGTAAACTTGTGTATATTATCTTGCTTGTGTGTGTGCAATAAAGAATACAGATAAAGAGATAATCCTTTATTAAACAAATGCCTTAATCACCACTGGCAGCGCCTCGCGGTTCCACCCGCGTAATTCCCGTTCCCGTGGGAATTCCGGGATAAAATATAGCCTATGTGTTATTCCAGTCTATAATCTATCTCTGTGCCAAATTTCATCCATATTTGTTCAGTAGTTTTTGCGTGAAAGCGTAACAAACATCCATCCATCCATAGTTACCCTTCGCGTTTATAATATTAGTAGGATTAGTTCTTATTTCCTTTATTAAAACAGAGAGGCAATGGAATTGGCAGTCTCATTGCTTAAAGAGATTTCTTCCAGGCAACCAAGGTGGATCATAAAAGCGCATCTACATCCACTGCTAGACATAGTAAATCAGATGTGAAATGATTCTTTTAGGTACACAAACCACCCTACTCAACCTAAAATTTACTTTTTTATTGCAGATAAATTTATTTTATTTTTTCAGTAAATATCGCATTTTATCTGAATCGCCAGTTATTATTATTATATTAGGAAATAGTATTATTAAATAATACGACCTCAGTGGCGCGAAGGGCGATGGTCCGCCTGCGACGCAGGAGGTTGCGGGTTCGATTCCCGCCTTGGGACAAATTTTGGTACAATTTTCAAGCGATAGAACACTTTTGAGACTTTGAAGCATATACCTCCTTTTGGTGGTTTGCTCGCCGGTGAGACCGTTTTTTCTCTGTAACCTTCCGCGTTCACCATTTTATATTTTTTTAGGGCCCTAGGCACGTACCTTGTTTGTTTTAGGGATAATCAGTCTCTAAATCCAGGGTAGAATTTCCTCTAAATACCCTGCCCCACTTACTTATCTTAAACAATATTTACCTCCAGCTGAAATAGTTTTATGTTAAGAAAAATACTGAAAATTTTATGTTCTGATACAAAAATGGACAAAGTTTTTGTTAAAACATAAACCAACACCAATAAAATTATCCACATAATTACATTTTTGTTAATGCTCACCAAAGTGTGCTAAGTTACACCAGTGTCATGTGGTGAAAGTAGAATTTGGACAGTATCTTTTAAAATATTATACAGAATGGATGTGGGTTATACTTTCTCTACTGTATCCTGAGATTTTCCCATAAAAATGTTAGTAAAGAGGCATTCGAATATATGTGGTCCCGCAAAAAGTAAAAAAACAGTGTAAACATTCAAGAATAACTCTTTTTTTAGTTTTCCCAAAATGATAAAATTATTAAAAATTAACCAATTATTAAGTGCTGTTATGGAAATAGTATTATTAGTACCCATGCCACAAATATTATTAGTGATGAAAAACACACACAATCAATAATGATTTTGCAAAGCTGTGACTGAAATGTTAGTATTTTTTTAGTTATTATTAATCATTTATCACAAATCTTGCAATAAAATAAACTATTTTTATTTTAAAACAAGTTTTGTCACGTACAAATATCCTGAGGAGTTAGTTTCTAATTATTTTTTATAAGTAATAGGATATTTGTAATAAGAACTCAGATTGGCGTTGCATGGAAAACTGTTTTTTTTTTTTAATTTAATTTCAAATTTCGCAATGTCTATCTGAGTTCTCAGATTATAGAAAATACCAATGGTGGATGTACAAGCCATTATTCCTTTGATAAACTTAATATAGTGAATTAACAAAAAAATATACATTATTGCTCTTAAAAAGCGCTTGTTCCATCCTCCTTAGTAAATTCTGTGGGCTTATTCACATATACCACAAAAAGCCGACGTAATCTATTTCCTTGTAGTCATACTTTGAACTGATGGTTCCTCATGATTATCACATGTTTCGTCAGCTCTTACATGAGAGCTCATGATAAAAAAACAAGATTTGATCTTCCGGGAGTGTTTACGTTAACACTTGAACAAAACATGGAAGTTTGGACAAATCACAAATGACATTAATAGTGACAATCTAAGAGTATAATTACAAAAAAAAGTTGTAACAGAATAACATAAAATAGGTTGCCTGGAAACGATCGCTTCTAAGCGATAAGGCCGCCCATTGTACTTGTCTTATGTTATGTTCCTTTTTGTAATGTTCTTTTTATGGTGTACAATAAAGTATTTTTGTATTGTTTAAAAATATCCAATAGTCACTTATTATCAATTAAATTTTGTTTATTATCTATCAATAAAATATGTTAAATAAATTTTGTTTTTTTGATCTGTCACAAAATTCAAATTTTATTATGACTACTTTGGTGTGTGTTCGACTTATGCGGTAGCAACTACTTCTGACGTACGGCGTAAGTGGTAAATGTGAGTAAGAATACTCCAGCCAGATTCGATGTCAAATGTTCGCAAACAAACCACCCAAACTTTAACTATAATTCACTGAGCTGCCATGATATGCAACTTAATTTTTTGATCCATTATGGATCTCAATCATCTTAACATCAATAAATACTTCTGATTTTCCTGCAACTCATGTGGTTATTTATTGTGGTTTGTTGACAAACATTTCAAATCGAATTTGCCCGGAGTATAGTAATGAATGTTAGCACAGCGATGTTACCCTGTGTGAACCCTCCACCGGGCTGACGCGGCGCGCGTCGCTCCTCGAAGTGGTCGTACATACCGCGGCCGCCACCGCCGCCGCCGCCGCCGCCGTCGCGTCTGAAACCACCGCCACCGCCGCCGCCGCCGCCGCGTCCGCCGTCGCGACCACCGTCCCGACCACCGCCGCCGTCTCGTCTAAAACCACCGCCGCCGCCTCCTCTGTAAGTATAATTTTATTTATTTATATAAGTGCGTTAATTTGTATCTACATTGCACCGTGCGAAGCCGGTGCGGGTGCAATAAATAAATAATCCCCGAGAGTCCACACAATATCATCTAATCCCAAGCTACACTGAAAAAACTAATTAGCTAAACTAGTTTTGTAAGATGAACTTTGATAACTAGCAAACAAAGTTTGATTAAACATAACCATCTACTTCAATTAAATCGTACATAACTGATTTTGCCAAATTGTGTTTAGTTATTATTTAGCATATTTTATGTTAATGGCAACACAAAGCTTGTTTGGTTACTGCAGCCAACCTGAGTGTAATTATCAATAACAAAACTATTTAGTTATAGCTTTGATGAGTTTGAGTAAAATTACAAAACCATTTGTTTAAATCGAATCAAAGGTTTTGTTGCGTGTAACGTTACGACTATTTCAAATGTTACTTCAACAAAGAACGCAATAAAAACGACAATGGCGTCCATCGAAGCAGCAGTGTTTGTTGACAAAAAACTAGGAAACAATTTCTGCAAACTGGTACATATTTTTTTCATATTAAAATATATATTGTTGCTAACTAAATGATCGTTTTTGTTTAATTTTCCACATTAGCAGACCATGCGAAAACATTGTCTAACGGTAAAGTATTGACTAAAAAGTTAACTAGATGTCGCTAGTAAAAATGGCCCAGCGCTAGATCGCGCTGACGAGAACGCAGGGTTCTGAAAGACGTTCGAACCCTGCTTTGGCTTTACATTCACACACTCAACCTTGTTCAAATGTTTGCCTAATAAACAATGCCAAGTGTTTCGAGAGTGTTACAATTTTGAGACCTGCCGAGTCAGGTCAGCGTCGACCCTAAAAAGCCGAGAACTCGCTTAAATTACAAGCTAGAAGAAACCAAACTGAGAAGCTGCAATCAGTCTAGTTTGAGGTAACAGCATAGCTCTGTTATTCATATCCAAAAACTATTGAGTTGGCGTCTAGTAGTAACCAAAAAGTTTGATAAGAAGTTACAAAACTAATATGCTACTCACAAACTGTAACCAAAAAGTTTGATTAGAATTTACAAAACTAATATGCTACTCACAAACTGTAACCAAAAAGCTTGATTAGAATTTACAAAACTAATATGCTACTCACAAACTGTCAGTTATCTATTTGCCAATAAAGGTTTGCTTATTTGTATCTAATTTGTTTGTTAATTTTTAATAAAAACAGAAGATTACATGGTACATAACTATGAGTGGCTTGGTACATATTATCCAAACTGTTTAGTAATAATTAGATAAGCATTTGTTTATTTATAACAAACATCAGAAGCCAACTAGTAACATAACTTATTTTACAAAACTAGGTTATGTTGCTTGTAGCACTTAGTTATGTAGTCACTTTTTTTAGGTTGCTAGTTACCAAAGTTTGTGTTACGAATAACAAAAAAATTTTTTCAGTGTAAGCAGAGCTTGTGTTATGGATGGGTACTAGATGACAGATGTTACATAGATAGATGTTTTTTTATTATACATGTACATATATCTATGCATAGAAAACACCCAGACCAACAGAACAAATTTCTGCAGATCGTACACAAATTATTCCGAAGGGAATCGAACCCGCAACATCCTGCGACGCAGGCGGACCTGCGCCCAGCGTGCCATATCATCGTCGCAATGTAGGTACTAATCTATATTTAAAATAGATAAAACTGTGACTCATCAAGAGATCTTTGTAAGAAAGAGGCATCAATTTAAAAAAATAATTGTTACATAGTATGGGTAAGTTCTCTAAGACTTTTTATTCTATGGGTATGGCACATCTTGGATTAATCTATATTTAAAATAGATAAAACTGTGACTCATCAAGAGATCTTAGTAAGAAAGAGGCATCAATTTAAAAAAAATATTGTTACATAGTATGGGTAAGTTCTCTATGACTTTTTATTCTATGGGTATGGCACATCTTGGATTTCAATATTAATCCAGGTTTGTGCATTTTAGAGCCTGCGCGGGGAGCGGACGCGTGTTCTGTTATCTATCTGTGCGTAGTTATTTGTTTGTTTGATAAGTTATTTACATTAATGTTTATTTTGAATATGTTTTGAGAACTTAATACCGAACTAGGGAATACCATACAAATTTCATTTTGTTACCTTACAAATTTAACAGCCTGTCCAGATAGGGCGCTTTACGCGCGTAAAGCGCTGGACTCTCGACTCGCGCGTGCTACGCGCGAGTCGAAATACTCGGGCGAACAGTGGAGCGCGCGTAAAACGCCGCATCTGGACGCAATATAAATTGAAACGCGCGAGGGCACTCGCGCGTAAAGCGCCCTATCTGGACAGGCTGTCAGAAACTAATTGCTTACTAAGTGGTAGATTTGTAAAAATAAGAATAGTGTTGTAGTGTTTAATTATTTTAATTTCAGCTTATTTAAACTTATTACCGAGTTTAGAGTGAATCGAACCATGCAATAATAATTTTCCATAGAAACTTTACCACCCTTTCTAAAACCCTCAAACAATATTTATCCAAAATGTTACTAGCCTACTATAGATTATATCACATATAATCTATATTTAAAATAGATAAAACTGTGACTCATCAAGAGATCTTTGTAAGAAAGAGGCATCAATTTAAAAAAATAATTGTTACATAGTATGGGTAAGTTCTCTAAGACTTTTTATTCTATGGGTGGGTATGGCACATCTTGGATTTCAATATTAATCCAGGTTTGTGCATTTTAGAGCCTGCGCGGGGAGCGGACGCGTGTTCTGTTATCTATCTGTGCGTAGTTATTCGTTTGTTTGATAAGTTATTTACATTAATGTTTATTTTGAATATGTTTTGAGAACTTAATACCGAACTAGGGAATACCATACAAATTTCATTTTGTTACCTTACAAATTTCAGAAACTAATTGCTTACTTAGTGGTAGATATGTAAAAATAAGAATAGTGTTGTAGTGTTTAATTATTTTAATTTCACCTTATTTAAACTTATTACCGAGTTTAGAGTGAATCGAACCAAGCAATAATAATTTTCCATAGACACTTTGCCACAACTTTGCCACCCTTTCTAAAACCCTCAAACAATATTTATCCAAAATGTTACTAGCCTACAGTGTTATTCTAGATTAACCTAGACCCTACATACATACCAAATTTCATTTAAATTACTTAAATAGTTATGGAGATATGTTATACCACTTATAACAAACATTCACACAGACTTTCCCAATTATTATAAAAGTAAGAATAGTAGGACATAAGATGGACATAAGTAGTTGATTGATTCGTTCTTGACCTTTACAAATTTCCCCGCTTTTATTATATTAAATGAAACACTCTAAAGTTCAGCTTTTATCCTTAAGAATTGAGGAAATCAGTGACTCATTAACGTCATTGTTACACCACTGAACTTGATTTTCTTAAAACATCAGAAGTGAAGCAATCAATTCATCTGAAGAGTGCAATGCCATTCCTTATTAATAGGTAGATGATATCTAACTAGATGATAATGATCATCATTCATCTGCATAAACCTAGGGTATGCAACCGTTTTTGAAGAACCAAGAATATACTTACCCAATTAAGTTTAGTGTTGAGTTCAACACTAAACTTACTGTTCCCGAAGACGGTTAACCAGTTTTTAAAAAAGCTTCGACTAATATGTAGTAGATAAATAGAAAATGCTTTATTGTACATATAGATATTTTTTGAATATTACAGTATATGTGACAATTGGCAGTCTTATTGCTCAAGAGCAACCTCTACCAGACAACCGTGAATGGATAAGAGTGTTGGATTATAAATGGGGATATGTGTGCAATAGAATGAAAAAAATATTAAATAAATATTTATACATACTACTGCATAAACAAAAAACATATATAGATACATCTTCTAAAATGTAGATACTAAAAGCGATACTAGAGTATGTTCAGTGACAGCAGGACAAATAGTATTCCTCTCTTATGAAAATTGGAATAGATGCAATTCTAGCTCTGGAATAACACATAGGTTATTTTCATCCCATTAAGGAGTAATGCCGGATTCGCGCGCAAAAAAACTGTTGATGTCTGCGGTTTTCCAGTGCAAAAACCGTCGATGGCAATAGGTTAATCAGTTTCCATGGTACAGAAATAGCTTTGAGACCATTTCCATAAAAACAACATACCTAATATGTGAAGATGCTAGTAAATAATTCTTAATTCTCAAAGGGTTAGAAAGAACAACAAAATCCAGTAAAGTTCTCAGGGGCACCACTAACACTTTTTGAGATGTAAGCTTACTATGTACCTTGTTATAATATTTATGTAAAAACATTGCATGGCAACAGTAAAATGGTTACCTGTCATTGCGTTTTTCTTCTGCTACATCAATTTTAATAAATTGTCCATTCACATTAATAGCTCCGTTCAGTTCAATTGCCTTCATCAAGTCTTCGAGGTATTCAAACTCGACATAGCAGAATCCTTTGAATTTGTCAGTTTCTCTGTCCATTACCAGTCGCACATTCTTTATAGACAGATCCTGCATGGAAGAAATAAGCCATTATTACATGATTTTTACGTCTATATTCAATCAATAGAAGTACACCTGTTGTACCTGTTTTTATCACAGTAACTAATCCAATAAGAACACAATCCTATAATAATCTGTACATCACTGTTTTGTAAAATATACTTATGAGACCATACCTACTTCAAATTTTAATTTAATTTAAAATTGACTATGTTTACATTCTTCTTGTGTAATCTTTGTCGTCTGGAGACAGTTAACATCAAATAAATTGCATTTTGTATGTGTTGCTGAACGACATGGACTATTGAAAGTGAAATTTCAAGGACAGCATGAGCTATTGAAAAATAAGTTATACTTACAGGGAAAATTCTATTGATGTCTCCTTGAATGATACCACCAGGCAAATTTCCAACATATGCCTTGTAGGGAGGCTCCGAGGGTAGCGGGCGCCCGCCGGCCGTCCTCCGGCCGCCACCGCCGCCGAAATCCCTGGAACAAACATCCCAAACTTAACCATTTTCTAACCTACAAAATCATCAAAGATTCATTCCCAGACCCCGCCATAGACCTCTTACGGCACTCCTGTACCAATGGGAGGTCTACAAATTAATTAAAATTCACAATCTTTGCTAAAAATCCCGTTTTCATTCAGTGTTATCGCCGTGACAAAACATGAAAAATCCTTCAATAAGAACACTTTATTTCACTACACTGTAAAAACTTAGATTTAAAAACACTTGGCGCTGATTTTTAATTGCATTTTGATTTGATTTTACGAGTATTTTAGCGTAATTACCTGGAATTCACATCATCGTATCCACTGCGACCTGCCATGTTTAAAAACATGGATCACTGAAAGCGCGCACATCAATTTCTGGAAGTGGCATGGCATATGCTTGACGATGACTGTGGTGTGGGACAGGCGTAAAATATTAAATTTGTTGTCCCGGACATGTACAGTACACGCAGAGCACATGGCTTGTATGAAAAGTACTGCACTTCTTTGCAGTATAAATTCTCTTTAGTCACTATTTTGTGAATTTATTTTGCTATATATTAATTAAGTTATCAAACAAATTAATGTAGGTACGTTTAGATCACTACATAGTACATATAAAGCAAAGTCGCTTTCTCTGTCCCTATGTCTTCTCTGTCCCTATGTCCCTTTGAATGCTTAAATCTTTAAAACTACGCAACGGATTTTGATGCGGTTTTTTTTAATAGATAGAGTGATTCAAGAGGAAGGTTTATATACTTACAATAAAACCGTGCGAAGCCGGGGCGGGTCGCTAGTATGCAATAAACTTAAGTAATTAAATGAATATGTAACTAGGTACTTTATTTGAATGTTCAATTTTATTTAGATACCTACCTGGTCTAATATTTTTGATTTAGTTATTTGCCTTTAACTTGTGTATGCTGGAATCCTTCACATAGATTTAATCACCTAAAGTTTTGTTTCTATGTATTTTTTTATTTGATTCTTTCGTTGGGCTACCAAAATAAAAAAATACTTACCTAAATAAATTATCACATAATTACATCCCTGTGAGGTCGCATTTTATTCAAAACCGAATCATTTTTAAGGGTTTTACGGAGTCGGGTGTGTTATTTGATAGCAAAACTAAATGAAACTTAAAACATTGTCCTTTTTTGCGTTACTATTTGATTTATTTTGTAACACAGTACAATGGCAGCTAAATTCAATAAAAAGTTGCTCGTTTTATTTTTCTGATTATATTTTATTATTTGATTGTAATTTTAAGTGTTCATAATGTCAATTATAAATAATATGTAAATTTATTTGGTCCTTATGGTCCTAGAATTTTATGGACCTTTCCATTTTTTATTCATCTTCGAACCCGGCGCAATGAATGAAGTTGTGATAAAACGCCCCAGCCACACCACTCCTGCACCACTTGCGATGCCTGTAGTTCCTTTCCGTCATGCGAACGACCACGAGAGTCAAACTCGAAGTGTCAAACCAAACGTCGCGCCTTGCGCCCTCCTAAAATGATCTAAAACTCTCCACACACTGAAGCCGGGGGAGGCGGACACGGAGCGGAGGCGAAGGCGTGGCGTGACGGTTTTTCCTATGGCACTGCGTCCCTCCGCCTGCGGCTTTTATAGGATTCCATAGAATACAACTCGCACGCCTTCGCCTCCGCTCCGTCTCCGGCTTCAGTGTGTGGAGACCTTAAGACTACGTTCCGTAGGAGGGTAGAAATGAAATGAAATGAAATGAAAATATTTATTGAAAAAGAAATACACGCTAAATGATTGATATCGTGTTAAGGTGTTATCAGTTTCTCGTCATATTAAATTTACCTATAAATAGGTAGGTACATAAATTAGTTCTAATTAGGCATGTTGAGATCAGATGTCAGATGATGATAGATGGAGCGTATTATTATTGGAAAAAATGTCTTTGTTCTTACGATGCTGCGCGCCGGCGAAAGCGTGCGAGTTGTATTCTACTGAATCATATGAAAGCCTACACACACACCGCAGGCGGTGGCGGCGCGGTGCAATAGGAAAAAATGGCACGCCTTCGCCTCCGCTCCGCCGCCTCCGGCCTCCGGCTTCAGTGTGCGTGCGGAGGATCAGAGGATCAGACTATTCTAGCTACATCTTGCTTGCGCCACGCCCGCCGTCCCACCCTGCCACAAATGTCATGCTCAAGATATCAATAATTATTGTATTAAACTTAATGCCAACGTCAAAAGTCCGCAACTGTTGAAAACGAATTGCGAATCTGGAACACTATTATCTACTCCAAAATGTGGATTCCATGTGGTGTTTTGTTTATGTGGTGAGAAATAAATCAAAATGAAAGATCCAAGCGTTACTAGTGACCCTCCAACAGATCGCAAACCCAATGCTTCAGTGTTAGATGCCTTTGATTTACTCAAAGCGACCCAAGATGATGGGAAACTCATCGGTGGGGCAAAAATTATCGCCCAGCTACAAAGCAATGAGGTTAGTTTTGGACTGAATTATTTAGAAGAGAAGCTCAAGATAGTCTTCATTAAAATTCAATGAATGAAGTGTACCGTTGTTAATGGTTTTTCTCTTATCAGGTGGAGAAAGACGTAAAATATGTGCTGAAAAGGTTGGTACGCAGTTTGGGCGCCAATGTACCTGAGATGAGAACAGGGTATTTTGCGACCCTTGTTGCCCTGCTGAAGAAGTTTGAAAGTATCTCTGTGTCGGATTTACTAGACCTGTCCAAAAAAGAGCTCCATGCTAACGGGTCCTCCAAAAGTGTGAGTGTATATTGACTGATTTGAAATTTTTATGCCAAGGTTATGGTATTGCTTTGCATAAATACTTAATGCGTATTTCTTTAACTTTTTTCAGGAAGTAGGTGATGTAGCTCTTGGTCAAATATTGCTCTGTAGTGCTATATTCAGATCAGGGGCCATTTTCAAAAGCAGTGATGAAGAACAGAAATCTGTAGTGGATTTACTTCTTGCTGCTAGTAAGAAAAAATCCTATTTGAGCACTGCCGCTTATCCCATACTACTGGACTTTGCTAACAGTGTAAGTTTATATAACTTCTAAACCTATCAAATGATATTGATTTTGTTATAATATAATTTTGATAGTCTTATTACTTAAGAATAATTATTATTACTTAAGAATAATTATTTCTGCATCATGGTAAAAAACATGTTATAAGAGTGATTTAATGTAAATTGATGATCAGATTTTTTTTTACAATATTGAAATTTACATTGTATCATAGTGAAGAATTCAGAAAACACAGAAAAATAGAATTGCATGTAAAAAATATTTATTTAACTTCCAGATAGCTTAACTAAAGTAGTTTTTTAAATAACTTTGTTTGAATGACTACTATCTCGACTTTAATACTCACAGAACTATATGAACTTTGAACAAACTATATAAAGGTTGGATTTAAATGTTAATGAATTCATGACCGACCTATATACGGGTCATTCCATTGTGACGGGTGGGACATTCTAACTCCTTTTTGCTCAAACTTCATGTAATTTCTCAGAAACTGCCTTTGCAACCGGCTAAAAATAACAACAAATTGAAGCCAGATATTTGTTTCAAATGATAATATCAAGGGACAGACTCTAATATCTCATTTAGCGTAGAAAATTAACTTCTTGTAAGCGTGACGGGTGGGACACTCATGACACCCGCCTGTCTGAGTAGGTGGCTTCACATCCCAAAACAAGACAAACCATTAATATTTTGTTCAACAGTTTTCTCATATGTTGTTTCTTAAAGAATAAGGTACTATTTATTGATAAAATTAAATTCATTCAACTATTAATTTTCGAAATAATGCGTCTTATAGTGTGTGACGGGTGGGACATCAATTCGTGACGGGTGGGACGAGTAACATTGAACAACATAAAAGTTCGTGAATTAAACATAAGAAACTGTTCGAAATGCAATTTATTTAGGGGACATGTATAAATCTAATTGGGGATGGTATAAATTTAATGCTAACACTGTTTTAGAGCAGAGAAAAGCTAAAAATATCACCAGGTTTGTATCTCATGAACCATGATAGTAAGAAAGTTGAATTTTCACAGATTATGTATTTCTGTTGCCGCTATAACAACAAATACTAAAAAAACAGAATAAAATTAATATTTTAATACTTAATTATTAATTTAATTCTGTTTTTCGCCCATGTATAGATATGATTTTTGTACTTCGCGCGCGAGCCCGACTCACATTTGACCGGTTTTTTTCTATAATTAGTAACTTATAACTTCTCCTATACTTTCTCTGAATTTTCGCGGGATTCATGGTCTGAAAAACAATTAATTCCAATCCAAAATGAGTTTCAAAATCTTAATCATTATGGCAATCTACATACTACAGGTACATACGTACATTCAAGAAATAACGAACAAAAAGTAAGATTTTTGTCACCAAAGCCCATCATAAACGAGATGAATAAATAAATAAACAAAAATAACACAGAAGAAACACAAATTCATCCAATTTTTATAAGGTCCCTCATCTCCGTGACGGGTGGGACATCATTTCCATACTTAATATTTCCATGCGTTATTACTTCATCACTGTTCTTTTAAGCTTAAACTATAGCCCATCGCATAATTGTTACTTTTGCAAAGCTGGAAAACAATAGGTTTGATATTACCAAGTCAGGCTAAAAAAATATATGTTTTGCCGTGACGGGTGGGACAGGAGGTAAGCATTTAGTTAAACCCCCACAACTTTTTACTAAAAATAAACTCTTGTGATATCTTATCGCTGTTTAAAACTCCACAAATTGCATTTTCTTTCTAGATAAACACTTTTTACAATGGCTAAATAAATGGCGTAAAAAAGTACTGCTAACTTAAGATAAAACTACAGTACAATAGACAACTCCACTACGGTTGACTTCATGAACACTAAAAACTACGAAAATCGTAAAAAAAATAAAAAAAATGGCCAGTTACTGTTGAATTAGTTCAATGGCTTTACTATAGTCATATATTCAAGTCTCAACAATGCAATTTATTTTTTTGATCTGAGGTGTCTTCTTCGCTGGAATGACCCATACATAACTCTATAATTATTATGTTCTAGTTGAATGAAGAACAATTCTCAAACATTCTATGGCCATCAATAAAGCCAGAATTGAAGAAGGAGATCAAAGAACACACACTTGACACCCTTTACTTCCTGATAGTGGTGTCAGGGAAGTTTCCTAAACAAGTCAAACTGAAGAAACTTATTGGAGTTGGAGATGTTCTTCATGAGGATAACATACATGCTGTGTGTGAGAAGATACTGGTAAGATCCTTGGAAATAAACTAAAAACACAAATAAAACTCAAAGTGCCTTATTTCCTTTAGACCTTACAGGACACTTGGACACGTCATAAAATTTATGTTGTTCATAATTAAAACTAGGAAATAAAGTGCTCAATTTTATTTTTGTTCACTTCAATCTTTTTAAAGTAAAGTAAAGAAGCGAACAGAAACCTTTACCTACCTTGTTAGGTTGTTAGTTTTCAAGTTGGAGCAAAACCAGTCCTGGATTTATAAATAGGCCGTATAGGCCACGGCCTAGGGGCGGCAGCGTCCTAGGGGGGCGGCAGATTTCAGAGGATGGTCACTCGATTGCAGCCGATAAAAGTGAAACACGTTCTCTGGTTTGAATTGGAGCGATTTTGCAATTTTTATTGCTGTTATTTCATTATGCCTAGGGGGGGGGGGGTGTCTAATAATGAACGGCTCAGTACATAGGGCGGCGGAAAAAAGTGGCCTACGCTCATAAAAAATATAAATCCGGCACTGAGCAAAACTCGTCCCAAGCTTCTTTATCATCTAAATAATCAGATACTTTATAGTAAGCCTTTTTACAAAGAATAGTTTTGACAATTTGTTTGAATTTATTTACTGACAGTTTTTACAACTCACTTGGAGTTTTGTTGTTGTTAAGCATATACATTGCCCTTTGAAAAATACATTAACCTTGTTTAGTCTAGTTGTAGGCAAAGCACACTTTGAAACCCCACACAACTGTAGATAACATAATGTGTGTTAAGTTTAATCAAATTGTATTAATGAATGATGACCAGGATCATTATAAACAAAGAAAATAATGAAATTCCTCTTTGTAAATGAAATGTCTCAATGTTAATGGGAACATCCTGTCACCTAAGAGAGTTTTGTAACATCTGAGTAAAACACCCTATTTTATCCATTATTTTATATTAGCTATTTTACATAGGACATACCTAATAATATTTATTGTCACTCTCTTTACAGACTGGAATTGATTTCAACTCTGTCGGTCATCCAATTTACAAAGAAATTGGCACAAGAATAGCAACCTCACCACATTTACAGTTATTCTGGACATCGGGCATAGACAGCCACCTTGCTAAGCACAATAGGAACCGAGAATTAGTAGCTATCACTTTACTCAGCAACATCTTGAATAATTTAGCCGAAAATACAGAAGTTATCCCTGAACTAATAAGCAAAAACTTCTTCAAGCTATTCATGGACTGGTTTAAAGGACTTCAAACTGCCAGTAAGATCCGTAATAAGCGAGATGACGAAGATGACAATAAAATTATGGTCAAAAAGCAAAAGGAACTCCTAAACACATTAGCTAAAGCTCTGAAAGGCGACAAAGTTTCAAATGAAACTAGAGTAGCAGTTCTAACAAAGTTACTCATTGACCCCGGAGAGATTAACTTCACTGATATCACTGGCACTACAGTAGTAAGGTCCACTATTGCTGATTTAGAAAAGACTGGTGTGAAGAAACTAGCTAAACTTTTTAAAGGAATACTTCTCAATACATCAGAAAAAAATGTAAAGGATACTACAAGAAAGTGGTACAACAATGAGAGAGTTAAGGCAGCTGATCAATTATCATATTTAGTGAGCCATGAGGCTGTGAAGGATGATACAGAGTTCAAATTAACTTACATGAAGCTACTCATGTGTTTCAGCTTCTTTAAGATCAGTGGAGAAGAGAATATTGCAGTTACTAGTGAACTGTCAGGTACGTTAAGTTTGGTAGACTAATGAAAAGCTGATGTTTTCTTAGATTTTCACTTGCCCTGTATATACATCGTATCAGTCCTAAACTAAACCCTTGAGAAAAACTAACACTTCTTCACTCACTACATAGTATAAAACAAAGTCGCTTTTTCTGTCCTTATGTCCTATGTATGCTTAAATCTTTAAGGCCGTATACAGAAAGAAAGCTGGAAACTTACAAGCGCTTACCGGCGTTTGACAGCGCTGGTCCGTTCTACACAAAGGACGCTGGTTGAAGCATTGTTTATTAATTTTAAATGGCAGCACCCAGCGCTGACCAGCGCGTGTTGAAGCTTGACGGTACTTGCCGGCACCGTTCAGCGCTTATTGGCGCGCGTTCATATATTTTCCTGCGTGCGTTACCAGCGCTGTCAAGGGCCGGTAAGCGCTTATAAGTTTCCAGCTTTCTTTCTATATACGGCTTAAAACTATGCAACGGATTATGATGCAGTTTTTTTAAATAGAAAGAGTGATTCAAGAGGAAGGTTTATACGTATAATAAAACCGTGCGAAGCCGGGGCGGGTCGCTAGTTATGAATATAAATAAACTCAAATATTTTTTGTTGCTTATTAAAGTTTTATTATGTATTTACTAATCTGGTTATTTACCTTTTCAGGAGCCATAAAGCAATGTTTCTACCGCTGCTTCACCTCAAAATTTTCCAATGTGGACAACTTAGTAACAGTACTTTCATCACTCAGCAGCTTCATAGTTAGCATCTTAGAAAAGGACGAAGTTAAAACAAAGCTGGAAAAGCAATTCCCTAAAGAAAACATGGACTGTTGGGACACTCTTATGGGCATCTGTGGGACTATTGAAAAGGCAGAATCAACAGCGAAAATCGATAAAGTTTTCCTCATACTACTGTACCAACTTGGTTTGTTTCTCTTCTCAGAACCAGCTCATGTCAAAATAGCTACTAGTTCAATCACAGAACTCAAGAGCTGCTATGAACATTACAAAAAGGGTAAGAAGAAATCTAAAGTTAAAGGAGATCTGTCTGAGGAACCAGAATGGATTGAAGTCTTAGTAGAAGTCCTCCTGTCCATTTTGTCCGCCGAGTCGAGCGTCCTACGATCGGTGGTCCAGTGTGTGTTTAGGCTACTCTGGGAGTACCTAACGCCGTCTTCCATTGGACAGATCGTGTCAGTCTTAGATCCTGAGAGTGAAGACAACCCTCTTCACGAGAGTGACTCAGAAGCGGAAAATGAATCCAATGCTGATGATGATGATGCAGACAGCGAAGAAGACAGTGAAAAAGAGACGGATGATCAGGGAAACAAGCAAAATGGCGATCTTAAGAGTGATGAAGGAGAGAGCGACAGTAATGTCTCTGACGACGATGATGATGACGATGACGTCGATATGAAGACGCCGGATCAACTCCGACTGGCTGTGCAGAAAGCCTTAGGCGCCGCTGTAGGATCCGACGCAGAAAGCGTAGACTTAGACCAGATCGACGAAGAAGAGGGAAAGAAACTCGACGACGCCTTAGCAGAAGCGTTCAAGCAATTCCACCAAGGTAAAGGACAGAAGAACAAAAAGGAAAGAAAGGACAAGAAGGCGTTATCTGATTTCAGAATCAGAGTTCTTGATCTGATTGACATCTACCTTGAAAAAGACCCGGCCATGGATATCTGCTTAGGAATGATCGCGCCTCTCACAAGATGTCTAGAATTTTGTATACAAGACAACCAGTTTGCAGAGTTGGAAAATAGAGTGAGAAAGACGATAAAATTACTGACGAAAATAAGAAAGTTCACAACCACTGACGATGTGACCATCGAGGTATTGGCTGAATATCTAAAGGCGACGATCGACAAAAGCGGAAGGTCGCACTTTTTGTACCAAGCCTTAGGCGATGTTATAACATTCTTCTCGATTTTCATTATCCATTGCTCACTTAAAATTCCAATCAAAGCTTCTAAATCTCCCAAGAAGAGTAAGGAATCTAAAACCGCATCTCCCATAGTCGAAATCTTGAAGGAAGCATTACAGAACTGGTTCCAGAATAGAAGCTGTCTCCTTCCTATAATATTCTTCCATAATGTCTTACAAACTGAATGGAAAAGCAATTTCGAACTTGTGCATATAGTAATAGAGAATGTTTTCAATAAAGATGTAAGACAGTTCAGACGAAATGAAGGTCTGGAGTTAATATCAGGGTTCTACCGTGCGCTTAAAAGGAACAAGCCTTCCGAAAAAGAGATTGTTAAGCTTTCAAAAATAGAGACAAAATTCGAGACTGTCTTGAAGCAGACATTAGTAGAAGGAACAGAGTTCCAAGTGAAAAATAACTTCTTTGTTGTTCTAAAGAAGATGATCAACACAATGAAACAGTTTCATGAGAGTTGCCATATTCAATCTAGTGTAGATTTCAAGTCACTTTTAGATTTTGTTGGATCAAATAAGAGTAAAGTTATATCAAACAAAACCCAAACTGCAGAAGCTCCAAAAGATAAGCCTAAAATCCCTAAAACTAAGAAAAAGAAAAGAAAACATGAAAAAGTAAATGGGCATGAAGAATTCCAGTCAAAACGAGTAAGAAAAGATTCAAGTCAATCTATGGAATCTTAATGGGATTGTGTTTGTAAATTAATTTTTAAGTTATAATAAAATTAATTTTCGCTAAACACTTTGCTTGTTAACTTATTACATAAATATAATACTTAAGTTACTAAAGCAATAATAATTTTTATAAATGCTCAATCACGCAGGGAGTTGGAAACAGAATACAAGTGACGTGCTAGTACTGGCAGAAGTAGCCGAACTGCACGATAAAGTTTGAACTTTCTCTACCACACTACAAGGCGTAGAATACCTTGGTGTCATTTGACACTAGAATAGAATGACATTTTCATTGAGCTATCTGAAATGATCACTAGATGTCGCACTTCATTTCCGTTGAGTATTACCATTTTTTGACAATTCTACCAAATTAGAAGTGTTGCACCTAGCCAAGCTTCATTCCAGTGGAAGTGTCCTTTGATAGAGGGCCCTGAATAACGTGTAGTGTAATACCCCTTTTAAATATGTTTTCTAGTTAAAAAGATGTAGGAGGCAAGTCACCAGGTCACGATGACCCCAGTATTAAGTACTTAAAGTATGTGGGGGGAACCCATTTCCTTGTCCTGTCAATGTTCTCTTTATACAAAAAGTTCCCAACGGATCATTGATCTGTTGTAACTTTATTGAATTATATATTACTAGCGAGTGACCCACCCCGACTTCGTACGATTTTGTTATACGTAAGTACTTATAAACCTTCCTCTTGAATCACTCTATCTATTAAAAAAACCGCATCAAAATCCGTTGCGACAGAGAAAGCGACTTTGTTTTATACGTCCTATGAAACGTTAAAATTATATTTTTGCGTGTAACTCAACAATAATAACCCTTATCTATCAGTTTTTTGTACCTACCTACTAACTAAGTAGTTACATATCATAGTTCCTGCCAATATGGTTGTGGAAAATATAAAAAGCTCAGTCTTTTATTTGCAAAAGAACTTACTTAAAACTTTAATTTAAACAGATTAAGCACACAAAACCATTCTTAAATATAAATATATATTCCGAAGTAGGTAGTACCGAACTTTTTTTATTTAAATCTAACAAAGAAATTACTTACGTACTAATTAAAATTTGAAAACAAGTTGGTCTTAAATCCATTTTCTTTTCTTGATGTAAAGGTCTTCCAGCATGCACTGACTAAAGCCAGCCTTATTCCGTCGATTACTTTAGTTGGCTTGTTATACTCCGCATAGTCAGGCTTAATTTTCTGTGGTAGCTGAATGTTACTCGATTTGGTAGATTTTTCTTTCTTGATATGGTCACATTTACCGTGAACCGGAAGTAAGCAGCAACTCATATGTTTCAGTTCACACAACCTGCACAAACTTAGCCAGCCAGCCATCTTTTGTGGGAAAAATCATTTGTTTCGTGTCATCGGAGTAAATTTCGCAATCACAATTAAATGTCAGAACCACAGTCTTCGCTTTTGTTAAAAAAGCAGTTAGCTGGTAAGTTCGCAAAGTGGATAAAAATCGTTTGTGCCAGTCACTGATTTCAAGCGTCAGACATCGCCTCCGAGCAATCATTGACCTCAGCGGGTCGAATTTTTAGTATCTATGTGATGACAAAGCCCTGGTTAAAGTGTAGATCTTCGTGCCGAGGGCGTGGAGTTTTTACTGACGAGTAAACATGAACGGAACAATGAAATAAAATCAATACATTTCGCCGCAGTGACAGGCATTCCAGGTGCCTTGGAAAAGATAAACTATTCAGAAACAATAAATTATAATTGCGTTGTGGTCTCAGTTTTCAAGAGCTTCGACTGCATTTATTGGTCAAGCTATGTGAAGTGCAATAGTCATCAATATTGAAAGGTAACAGTGAGACTTGGTTTTTCAGAACTGAACAAGAATCCAGTAGAAGGCTTTTCTGCTGGATTGATCGACGATAATGATATATACCGATGGGAAGTCCTCATTATCGGCCCCCCGGACACGTTATAGTAAGTGTTTCATAACAATTACCCATGCCATAGCAGTAGAAATTTGAGAAGACTTCCACTATTTTTAAACATAACCTCACATTCATGGCATTTTAAACCTGAATTTCAAATGCTGGCAATGTGTTGAATATGTACCTGTAAATAATCTTTGGGACATAAATAGTTAGTTTTAGTAGTTAGCATTAATAGTTAAGTTGTGACATGATTCCTGTTACCTTGCTACGATAAAAATTAATGACTTACTTCAATCTATTTTTGTGAATTCAGTATTGTTATCATTATGTTAATATTATCTGCCTTAGAAATAGCATTTACTGTCTTATAGCAATGTCATATAGCAATTGGATATCAAATTATGATAAAATTATCAAAGATGTGTCAATGTGTTATGTTTGTTTTCAGTGAGGGTGGATTTTTCAAAGCACATTTACATTTCCCAAAGGAATACCCTCTGAGGCCACCCCGGATGAAATTTGTCACTGAAATATGGCATCCAAATAGTGAGTAATGTTTCATCTTATCAATACTAAATTATAAGAATATATCTGCCCCACAGAGCTTGTGGCTTCTATATCAGCTATATCAACTAAAATTCAAAGAATAATGCCTATACATTCAGGCCGAGATATACACTATGGAAAGGAAAATAATAACTATGAAATCAATGTCATAAAGATATGAAGAATATATCTGGATATTGCATCTTAGTGTTTTAATCAGACCTGGTCTGGTATTTTTGTTCAATGAATATGATCACTTCATGATTCATAAGATTTTTTTTTATCTTAAGCAAACAGTATTGAATTGATTTATAAATATTTCTGTTCCTTTATCTGTGGCCATTCCAGTCATAGATGTCTTAATGTGTTTATACAATAATACAAATACAGGAAAATAGAGATAATAGCACCAAGAGTGATTACTTCCAGACAACATTGGCATGGACATGAAGTAGTGGCATATTTATTATACAATAGATGCAAACCATACACATTGTCGTTTATATGCAGGAAGTTACAGGTTCGATTCCCACCTTGGGACAAATTTTTGTATGATTTTCAAAGTATACTTTTTAGTCAGCAAACAGTTGGTTAGATGATACATTTAATGTTATGCCTTTACCACACATACATTCTCTATTGAGCAGGTCTCCCTAAACTAAGGAGGTTTGTCATAATCACCACACAATACATGCAGCCTATTTGGGGTGATCAGATATACAAAATACAAAAAATACAAAATACTTTATTTCTTTAACTTAATCTAATACATTTCAGTGGTATGAGACCCTCTTTTAAGTAATATTATACCTGTGCTAGAGGGTCTCGCTCTGCAGTGCGGCTATCTTAAAGAAAATTATTATTTAATACTGTGAAAACAAACTAATATCGACTCTACCAAAACTAATCTAACACACACATATATTCACGGAAAGTTTAGGCCCTTCCTCTCGTAGGAGTTTGTCCCTTCCTCTCATAGGTTTCCTTAGTCATTTCTGCAGTAGATGTGTTACTCCATATCTGGCAGGCTCTCTTAGGCGACTCTTGTCATGGGTGAAGTTGGAGGGGATATCAATCTTTGACTATTTCTGAGCAGTTTGTTCTCGTTTTCAGTTGAGAAAAATGGTGATGTTTGCATATCAATACTCCACGAGCCCGGCGATGACAAGTGGGGCTACGAGAAGGCTTCAGAGCGGTGGTTGCCAGTGCACACCGTGGAAACTATACTGATCAGTGTCATCTCCATGTTGGCTGATCCAAATGACGAGAGCCCTGCTAATGTCGATGCTGCGGTAAGTTTGATCTTGTCTTAGGTAACTACTCCAGCCAAACAAGATGAAATGTTTGTAAACAAACTGCCTATGACCTTAAATCTACCTTTTTGCCCTGTATTTTCACTACACAATTTTTAATCTATGCAAGTTTTTATTACAATGATGATCTGAATGCCAAGTAAGTAAAGCATGTTAATTTAAGTTTGTTGCTGTGTCTTGTTTACAATCATTTTACAACAAATTTCCCTGGAGTATAGTTATAGGTTGACTAGGCTGTGTTGATGGATTTATTAGAATTAATATCAGTATATATCTCTCAACAATTCCTGGTAAAAGTCCACTGATATTTCAAAGAACACTACCATTGTACATTTAGTATGGGTTTGGTTTTCCTCACATAACATGTTTCTGTGATTTTTGATATTTTTAGAACATTAATCACTTCCTTAACTACAATGGTTGGTCTTTTGGGAAAAAAGATTAAATAAACCTGTGATTTCCATCCTTTCTTGAATTTTCATTAATCATGCATGTATTCTTGATATGGTTAGCATTACACATTAGATATAGCTACAGTTTTATTATACAGATTGTTAACAAGATAATGACTTTAATTAACAATACTTACACAATATAACAATAAATATAAGCTGGTATACACATCATAGTATACATGTTTAATGGATATATTTAGCTGCTAGCTAGTAGGTATAACAACAGAATTAAAATCAATTATATTATATACTACAGCCAGTGTCTTGAGGACGCTTCCGACTGGTATTGACATGGATCAATTGAGCTACCTTTAGACTGTTTGCAACCGTCTGCAGTTAGCTCAATGGTTTCAATTGTAAATACTAGTTGTAATTTTTCTATTCCTTGCTTGTAATTTTCGTTGTTCATAAATTATATTTCATTATCACCTCATCTATTTTATGTTTGTTATGATAACACAAATAACAACAATGCTGTTATAATTATCATTCCATCATTTAAGTCAACACATTGCATTTAGTTTATTATTAGGAATAGGTACCAATACTTATTTATAATTGTTCAGATGATATTTGCTGCTTAGAGCAGCAGCGAAAAATTTCGTCAGATTTGTCGTCGCCTCTCTTGTGATTTTCAACCAAATTAAAAAGGACGAGGTTCTGAATTTTACTGTATTTTTAGTGTCAGATCTTTTTCTTGATATCCGATTTTGATGATTATTTTTTCTATTTGACTGCTGATGCATCTAATGTGTTCCATCCAAGTTCCAACATAAATTTGATCTAGACGGCATGATTACATTTTGAGTTATCCTCAAAAATTCTTAAAAAACGCATTAATAAGGATAATTAATTGATTATGTTCTAATTTTTGTTATAAAGAATTAGTCGGTATATTGTTTTGAAAACGAAATGTAACGCTTACTTACGCACTCGCCGTTCGCTGCCGCAAAGAGTAGCAAATACTCCGTACTTTTGAAGTACCTTTACATCCTAAATTAATGAAGAAAGAAACTCAGTCATTTAAGGCCTATAAAAAGCGTCAACAGGCGACGGCTAAAAGGTTTAGGCTTTACTGAAAAAACCGTACCTACATCTGATAGATAGGTATCATCAAAACACGCGTTTTTTTTTTAATTTTCTTACAGACTTAGTGTTTGACCAGGATATGATCTGATGCAATTATGTCAATATTATACTTCCCGGCGATGTTTGTATCAACATCGGTACTGCGCTAACGCACGACACGAGCCGATAAGCCTCTCCTTTTAGCCCTTTATTTAGGAAAAGACGTCAGGATTAAATAATGCGATTGAAACGTTTAGACTTAGGCGCACTTCACCACTATGCCCTTGACAAGAGTCTAGTGAGGGTGAGGCTCTAAAAAATGTGTCAAGTCCCTTAAAAAGGGTGTGCAATATGCAATTTTGTGCTTGGAAATCGTTATTTATCTAAGAGTCTGAAAATTACAACCCCTTATAAGAACAACCTCAGGAACAAAACAAACCACTATTTATGTAGAGTTTTTGCTATGTCAAGAAATTTAAACAAAGTTCTTCAGTTGTCCTTAAAATTTTTGAAAGGTCGATTAACTTGAAATTAGGTAAAAATCAGATGTGGCGGCAAAATACGTAATTGTCTGTCCCGTCTCACTCACGAGAGAAACATAACTCGCTATCCTGTTCATCAGAGTCACACTCTTAATAAACTACTGAGTTTCTTTTATCACTATAATAGTCTTAATTTAGGTGTTGCTATTAAAAGTCGATTTTGAGTATCATGTAATTTATCATTGTTCATGTAGTGTATCACTAATTTTCATTTCACATTTGCGTTCACAGAAAGAATGGAGAGAGCGATACTCGGATTTCAAAAAGAAAGTTGCCAGATGTGTTAGGAAAAGTCAAGAGGATTGCTTTTAGGAGTGGCGGGGGAGGGAGATGACGATAAACAGAGAAGGGCCGGCCGACGACACCACACCTAGTATCAAACACACTGCATCGAGACATCCCGCCCACAACGCGCTCTGTCTCATGTCACAGCCTCGCGCACGTCACTGCATTCGTGTACGCGTAACTACCGGTGACCATCCATAACCCAACACAGACATACTCGTAGAATGACACGACAAATACCTTCCGGCCCTCCACCCGCCCTCCGCGCCGGTGTTTCCCCGCGTCGGTCATCATCGCGTGCTCATTGTGCTTATTTTTACAGAAACAGTGGAGAGAATCATATTCGGAATTTAAAAGCAAAGTACAGAAGTGTGTGAGAAAGAGCCAAGAGGAGTGTTCCTAATGTTTGAGTGCCCTCTTTTGTTTAGTGAGTGTTCGGTGGTTGGACGATCGCGAGCCTGCTGCTCGAAGCGGCCCCTCGGCCCAGAGACACTATTGAAATTGATTTAAATAAATACTATTGTAATTAAAATGGTATCGCTGCCGTATTTTATAAAATAGAATTCAGTCTTTTTTCATCTTTTTTAAGACATGTTAGCTAGCTATTGTTATAATAATGAAATGTGTATGGTAATTTTTATAGAAAAACAAATCTGCATTTTGTTCATTTTACTTTCTTGTACAATTACCTAATTGTTTGATCTCTGTATAGAAAACCAAATTTGGAGTATGTAGGTTGAACAATAGAAGTAATTTAATTAAATAATTTTATTTTGTCATGTAGGGACTCTGGAAAATGTTCAGCTCAAAAATCGTAAAAAAAACAGTATACAAATTGTAAGTTACCGAACAATGAAGGGTTTATTTACAGAAATGGTGGAAACAATGCTTGATGTGATGTGTCCACATTAATTCTAGTGCTAATTATAATAGTAAATTTAATTATAGTTTTAACTGATTTTTTTTTCTGTATTTTGTATTGTATAGATTCTATCTATGCCTTGCAGGACAAGAAAATACCTAAATGTTTCAGATCTTTAGTTATGTCCACCCTAAGGGCTATAAGGGCAAATCTACACTAATAAAATAAAAGTACCTAGCAATAATAATATTATTATCCTTATCTAAAAGTTAATTATAAAGAACATGTTATGCCTATGCTATGTTACCATAAAATTGAAATATTATAATGTTAGATTTGTGTAGATTGTATTTCAAAACAATTTTGCAATTTATTCCATCAAACATTGATTTTTGTGACATGTGTATAATAATTTTAACTATGTATATTTTTTGCTATAAAATCATAATGCAGTGAAAACTACTTGTATTTTATTTTATTGCAAGATTTGCAGGCACATTTTTCCAGTATTAAACTCTTCTTGATAGATCTGCTTAACTAAGCTTTTTACAAATAGGCTGGTGTTACACTTATCAAAACAGATAAAATCAAATAAATAGTTTATTATAAGATAACTATCAACAAATAACAATTTACAACAAAGTTGGTTTCTATCAGTCTATTCACTGTCTGAATTTTCAGCTAACACCACACCATGGATACTTCTTGGATCATAAGTGCTTTCAAAACATCTTCTGAACACAGATTTGATCATTGTTCTTGATGCAGGTGATCCTGGTATATGATCACAATCCATGTCTTCATGAATATTGTTCTTATTTACAGTTCTATTTAACTCATCACTTTTCTTAGCATTGCTAACAGTACCATTCACATCTTCTGGTATATCAATAAAGTTAAATAAGTGGGAGTCTTCATCCAAACATTTTGATATCTCTACATCAGAATTAACCAAGTGCGGTTTCTTCTTTGCTGATTCCAGTTTACTTCTGCTTGTATCTTTTCTTTTATTTCTTTCGACTGTTGTGTTTTGTGTGGATGATGTTACCTGTGTAGCGTTTTCAGGTTTCGAAGTAGCCAGGACAAAGTGTGCTTCAAATGTAGCTCCATTGTGTACTATGAATACAGCTGGTTTTCCAGTGGTCTCAAAATGTAGTTGTAATGGTAAGTTTAATGCTTCAGCAAATGTTAAAAGTGCCCGGAACTCTTTAAGGGTAAATGTGATAGTTGTGTCAGCTCCTATGATATAGCTATCAAATTCTAATGGTTTGAGGTTTATCTGTGTCCTTATAACCTTGGACAAGTCTACATTGGTATCTATATAGTTTCTCAGCAACATTGATTGTGATGTTACTTCTACTGTGACTTGGTCATCAGAGCTTTGGAAGTTACTGAGAGCTTCTGACAATATTCTTTGGGGTGATGTTATTCTGAAAAGAGAAATTTATTAGAAAATGCAAGTTAGTTACTGTGTATAGGTACCTTGTTTTAAAGTATGGTCTATAATTATACCTGTTAGGAACTAAATCCTTAGTGTAAACTGCTTGCATTGCTTTACAGTCTAGAATTGATACAAAATGTGTCTTTACAATGCCATGTTTGCACTTCAATTGAAAAATTAGTTTGCAACTTTCCGGATCTAGTTTTATCTCTAAATTCTCCACTTGTTTGTCCATGTGTGCAGGGGATTTGAATGTGTTTAGAGCTGACTTCATGGATATTTTGCACTTCAGTCCTTCATTGTCTTCCGTGGAATAGTAGTTGTAATTGAAGTAAGAAAAAAAGTTTTTATTGAACTTAACCATCGCGTATGCCGACTCGGCAGCGTTTAGGGTGCGAAGTAGTATACTGTCAGGCAAAGATTCTAGGTATAATTCATCGCCAAACCTAGCAAGAGCGTGCACTGTTCTTCCTAGAACTAAAGAGGAAAGAAATTGGTAAATCAGATCAATTAAATTTTTATCTAATAAATTCGTCACTTTAAAGTTATTACTGAAACTTTCAACTTCACATACCTTTTACGTTAGGACCCGGTATATGGCATTTCATGATTCAGGTCTTTATTGTTAAATTATTTTTTAGTTACTTTCAACAAAATTAAATTAAATTTTGTAAATCTCAAAAATAACCTGCCTGCGCTAAACAGCTGTTTGTTGATTTTTTTATTTTTAATGACTTGTTCAAAAACTACTTAATCTACCTACAACACAGTCGTTCACAGTTACACTAAAATGTAGACTTTTTTGAGAATAATTGTCTGAGAAGGAAAAAACTAACATAAATTAAAAAAACCCCTCTCAAAACCATTCTGTCATAACACTAAGTGTTGAATTTCAGCTAATTATTACCTACGACAAATCCGAAGGAAAATAAAGTAAAGCTTTTTGATGAAGAAGATAGGTTCTTGTAAGTTACTGAACTCGCAACGACTAAAAAAGAAAACATAAATGTCAGATACATCTATATTGTCAGTTTCAACAATTTTTTTCCTTGATCTTTTGTGTCTTTCGTTCTATTTTCATTCGCGTAGACTGGATTTTATTCGTAGTCTATGGTAATGGTACTATAATAAATTAAAAAGCTACTATTTTATTTTAGTATGCGAAAAGCTTTGGAGCGAAGCGCATGCGTTCTACAGACACATAATTTTTATTACACTTGTCCGTGAACATCGCGAAAATAGTGTCTTCGCTGGATTTTGCTTTTACGTGCTCGCAAAATTCTAGACTCCACCACAACGTTGCTTATTGGTGTAGAGTATCTATCTTCGCTAAATTAGCACAGGCATTACATTAGAAAGTGTGATTTCGGTATATTCTATACATATGCATTCCTTGTAAGTGTACCTACGACTTCACATTTGGACAGCTTTTCAAATGGATCCTAAAGGTAAGTTACTGATTAACTACCTATCGTGTATTTCTGCCCATGATATATTTACTCACCTACCTTATATTAAAGTTTAATTTATTATTTTTATGTTGATCTAAACTAGTAGTTCCCCAACCTGGAGACCATAGCATTCCCCCTACAAGCAAAGCCATTAAAGCATTATATCCAGCGGTGTTGTGATGTTATGTTACATTAGTAGAGTAGGTAGCATCTTCTACCTACCTACTCTACCAGTTTTAAGTCAAGGTTCTCAAATGGTAGAGTTCGCATCAGTTGACTATGGAGGCATGAACAGTTTACAATTTTCTTAGGTAGGTAATAGATAGATAGATTTATTAATACTTACACCAATTAAGATGCCGCTAAAAGAAATTGAAAAGTTATAGGCGCTAATGAAAATAATAAACAAAATTTAAAACATTAAGGTTAAATAATAGACATAAATATTAACTTTAACTTTGCTTGATGCTGCAGGTGATTTTGCTTATTTATTTATGGCAAAAATTAATATTTGCTGACCAAATGGATTGGACTTGACTGGATTAAAAACAACCTTGCTAGATAAGTATACATTATGTACTTGACTACCTAATTTATACTAAAGTAGGTACCTACTTACTTACCATACCTATTATTATTTATTTCTATAATACCTAATTACTTAGGTACCGAAGGTACTTATTACCTATACCTAACCACTTATATTCTAATATCCTACGAAATAAAACAAAAAATATTGTAAGCTGTATTTAATCACATGATCTGATGACTGTTAAAGTTAGTCCTCATGAAAAATTTCTTAAAGTTGTGCTCTTCCTTCAAAAACTCGAAGTTTTCGATGGTCGCGTTAGAGACGTGCCACGCTACCATTAGCTTGCAGGACCCGTCAGTTTCTGTGCAGTACTCAAGAGGAAGGCTGGATTGGCTGCGGTGAGGGTAGAATGTATATTCGGAGATCACACGCATGCCGCATAGGAGCAAGTTCTCTTGAAGGCTTCGGATTTGTCCTGCAAAAAAGGCCCATGAATGAAAAAGGAACCTATGAATTTGTCTTTGAATAGTCTGGCAGGACAGAGCAAATGCATTTCCGACCAAATTTTCACGTAGGTAGTTGACCAATAATAAAATGGCTCAATGAATCTCAGATCCATCTTTGATAGAAAAAAATATTATTATTTAAAGAGAGTAGGTACGTTCGTGGCCGAAATACCATGACAACGATGTTAATTTAGTCTAACCTTGAGCTTCTGGAATGTAGTTCTTTATAATCTGTACCTACCGTGACCGTTAAAACGCAGATTACGATTAACAAGATCTTTGTTATTGCCACCATTTAGTACCTAAGTAGATAGAGACCTAATACCTAGCAAGTATTGCGTGTATTAAGAAGCAATGAAAAAATACACGCGATTGTACAGAAAAACTTAAATAGTAGGTAGTACTAACTACACTGAAGTTCATGTGTGTTTACATCATTTTATAGACAAGGCACGTGGAAACGTCAATTTAGTCTCACTATAAACCTTAGGTACCTACCTACCAGAGTAACTACATAATTAAGAAGCATAGCCGTAAAACCGGCAAGATGACTTTATCATAACAAAGAACTTAAGAAAACAGTTTAATTTAAGAAAAACTAACAACCATTTTCAAATTTCACGCATTATTTAGGATAATTATAAAACTTACCTACCTATTAGAGTAACTGCATAACTAAGATGCATAGCCGTAAAACCGGATGGTGAGTTTATCATAACAAAGAACTAAGATACCTAATAAGTAATATAATTTAAGATTAGATCTGAGAAAAACTAACAACCATCTTCAAATTTCACGCATTATTAAGGATGAATTAACTGAAAAACTAGTGCTGACCTCGACTACCGCAGGATCATACTCTACACAAAAAATATGCATTATTCAAGATAACTCATAAACTACTGGTCATGTCCACCAAATTTAAATGGACTACATGACAAGCACCAGCTTACAAATAAAAAAAATCATCAAAATCGGTTCACTCAGAAAAATAAAACGAACAAAATAAAAAATACAGTCGAATTGAAAATCTCCTCCTTAATTTGAGAGAGGTTGGGAAAATGGCATTGGACATAAATCATAAAATCCAAATGGAATTATAAATTGGAATGGATTCACAGTGTCGATTTTCGCGGATATCTGCCCTATCTAACATATGTATCATTGCATTATCACCTGTATCGTGGTGAACATAGATTACATAATCCAGAATTGTGGTAGATAAGCTTACGCGAAACACTTGTGCTCCATGTTCCAATATCCCATCTAAAGCAGTCTTTCTTACTATTGTGATCAAGTTAAGTCGTACACGAGTAAGTACGACTTATTAGGCTCGTATTATGAAAGCTTGGTCAGTAATCGATCCATGCTTGAGTAACGCTTTTGTATGGCATAAGCGTTACTCTATCATATCTAGGTAATCTAGGGACCTACCTATGCATTATGTACCTATATTGACTAGGCATTCAAGTTAATCAATACCTATCGTTATTTCTTTTGGCTTACAAAATAAGCACTTAGACAAGTAAAATTTTAAACCATAGATACATAATTATCAAAATAATATAAGAAATAAAGTGTTAATTGATTATCCCTTCGCTTCAATCTTTTGTCCACTAGTGGAAAAAATTAAAAATATACATAACTAGCGACCCGCCCCGGCTTCGCACGGTTATTATAAGTATATAAAGCTTCCCTTTGAATCAATCTATTAAAAAAAAACGCTTTAAAATCCGTTGCGTAGTTTTAAAGATTTAAGCATTCAAAGGGACATAAAGACATAGGGACAGAAAAAGCGACTTTGTTTTATAATATGTAGTGATGATACGGTACTAAGCATACATAATACAGTCTCCTTGAATATCTCACCATTAACACAAGTATCGTTGATGAGCCTCCGCGGAACACTGAGGTACTGCTCTACCGTGCCGTTGAACGTGCTCCGGAGACACAGGTAGTCGTCTTCATTGTACACCATCCGGCGCTGGATCGGAATCGTCTCGTACTTGATCAGGGAGTTGAACACGCATGGGTCGACCGCTGTTGGAACCTAAGTAGGAAATCTATACTTATAATAAAACTGTAACAGGTCCAATTCTGTACATTGAAGATATGTTGAAAATTATTTTTGGAGGGCACTCTATTATCGATACTGAAGCCAAAACTGTAATTTTTTTCATTCATGTCTGTCTGTCTGTCTGTCTGTCTGTCTGTCTGTCTGTCTGTCTGTCTGTATCGTAAACGCGCATCACGCCGAAACTACTTGATGGATTGAAATGAAACTCGGCATGATTATAGGTCATACTACGAGGAAGGACATAGGATACTTTTTATCCCGGAATTCAGTAATGTTCCCCTGGGAGAGAGGGTGAAAGAAAAATTCTTTAACCACGCATGACGCCGAAACTGCTGAATGAGTTGAAATGAAACTCGGGACGATTTGAGTTCATAGTACAAGGAAGGATATGGGATACTTTTTATCCCGGAATTCAGTAAGGTTCCCCTGGGAGAGAGGGTGAAAGAAAAATTCTTTAACCACGCATGACGCCGAAACTGCTGAATGAGTTGAAATGAAACTCGGGACGATTTGAGTTCATAGTACAAGGAAGGACATGGGATACTTTTTATCCCGGAATTCAGTAAGGTTCCCCTGGGAGAGAGGGTGAAAGAAAAATTCTTTAACCACGCATCACGACGGAATTGAATGAATTCGAATGGAACTCGGGACGATTGGACATGGGATACATTTTATCCCGGAATTCAGTTTGGTTCCCCTGGGCTATACGGGTTTTCATAAATTTCTCACAGCATCTGAACGACGCGTACTGTACGCGTCGTTCAGATGCAGTGAGAAATTTATGAAAACCCGTATAGCCCAGGGGAACCAAACTGAATTGAACTGATAAACGCGAAAGTTTGTAAGTATGAATGGATAGATGGATGGATAGATTGATAGATTGATGGATGTTTGTTACTCTTTCACGCAAAAACTGCTGAACGGATCTGGATGAAATTTGGCACAGAGATAGATTATAAGCTGGAATAAGAAATAGGCTTTATTTTATCCCAAAAATCCCACGGGAAAGGGAATTACGCAAGTAAAATCGCGAGTACTCCAAATACTAATCATGCGCAGACGAAGTCGCGGGCACCAGCTAGTATAATATAAATTACTAGATCGCTTTGCGGCTTCGCCCGCATGGAAATGTATATGTCAAATATCACAAATTTATTGTACGCCTCTTAAGGGTGGTTTCATAAAAATAGAAAATACCCTTACTACCACAAAAAATAAAATCACGACTTAGACTCTTGTCAACTGTCAAAGTTTTTTAGCAAAAGTCACCCTATAAAATAACGTTAAAAAACTTAAACAGGTGTTAAACAGTTAACAGGTGATTTTGTTTTTTGTGGTAGTAAGGGTATTTTCTATTTTTATGAAACTTTTTTTGTGGTAAGGCCCTACGTGTTTAAATATTTACTTTGCAGTTCATTTATACCGAGTTTTGAGTGTATCAAACCAAGGAATAATAATTTTCGATACAAACTTTAGCACCCTATTGAACCCCCTTAGAGGTTAAAATTTCCAAATTTTAATAGCCTATGTGTTGATCTAGGTCTTAATCTATTTACACACCAAATTTCATTTAAATAACTTAAGTTACGGAGATTACTTATAACAAACATTCACACAGACTTTCCCATTTATTAAAATAGTAAGATAAGATTATTATTAAATTCATTGGCGTATCTAGGTATCTAGCTAGATATACTACTTTTCAAGGAGGCTGGCCCTCCTAAAAACTAGGTCCGCCAACCGCGAGTGATCTATCCAGAGATTTTGCCTCCTAAAAAACCAAGGTCTGTCAAGGGAGCCTCCTAAAAATCTACATTTCTTCACCCTGGGTTGGTATATACGCCAATGAGTAACTCACAATTCAAGTGATTATGACTTTGTAATTCTTTATTGTACACTATAATACAAAGCAGGAACTTATAATTTATAATGGAAAGTGTAATTAGGCGAGCTTAAATCTAAAAAATAGATTTTTACAGGAAACTAGAAGAGTTAGAGTCGATGTAACAGCGGATGTGTACAACTATGTATCTAAAAGATAAAAATGTATTAAGTATTATAACTTTATAAAGATGCAATACATAAGTCGCCGTCCCCGCAGAATATAATGGTAACTGCAAAAACACAACTTTTCAGGAAAAATAAAAAACATGTTTTTATTGTTTACTTCTTAAATACTGGATGTAGACTGTTGATTGTCAGCTTTACAAAAAGCTTATTTTTTTGTATTCGGAATGTTAAAATAGAACACCCGTAAGTTAAGCCAAAACCGAGATATTTCAAAAATAAGAAGTTACTGAAAATCAATCGCAATCCAAGATGTATAATGTCGATTACCATTTTATTCATAGTATTTCCTAGACAAAATCGATTATTGCACGAGTGACTTACCATTTTATTCCACGTTTTTTACAGTGAAAATGATGACGATAATGCTTGAATATCATCCTTTTCCCGTCAATATAGTCTAACTTTTTTCTGTTAATGGCTTTATTTGGTTTTCCAATAAAACTATAACTATGGTAATATAACTTTTCTTTATTTGAATAATTGCTAAAATCTTCATAAATCACGACAGCTAGGCCCTCAGACTTAACATAACACAGTCATGATCATCATCATCATCAGGCTACACTAGTCCACAGCTGGACATAGCCTAATGAGCACCATAGCACCCTGTCTTCAGCTTGCCGCATCTAGCGTCTGCCTGCAGTCTCTACAGATCGTCATCCCACCTGGTCAGAGGGCGTCCTACACTACGTTTGCCGGGTAACACAGTAAACATCAGTATCTTGATTATTATAATACTTCTCCCAAATAAATCAACGAAAAAATAGAAATCAAGTATCAGTGAAAACAACAATATTTTTTGTAATGTACCCTAATAGTCTTACTAACATTTCGGTATTCATTTAAATCTATACCTAATTCTGTATTGTGCACAAATAACTTATAGCAGAGGGTATGAACACAGGCGAGCTTAACTCTATAGATAGTTTTCTGCCAGCAAACCTTCTTAATCAGAGAAAAGCAATTGCAAGGGACCGGAAGAGAAAGGGTACTTAGGTAGGTACTCAGAAAAAAAACGGGCTTAGAAGTAATATGATTTTAATCAGTCAGATTAGGAACATGATCACTTAATAATTAGTTAGGTACTTAAAATACAGGAGCGACATCTCAATCATCATCAGTGTCGACATCATTGCTTTCAGAGCCGGTACTAGCATACGTCAGGGACTCATAAAAAGCATGATAATAGCTTGGAATATCTCCTGCTTTACAGATGCTCATCAGATCATCATTTAGAGCCTTGCTTATTGGAAGTGGCTCAGTGTATAACACTTGCAATTCGGGCACATATCGGGGACTTGGGCTTGTTACCTGTCTGGTACTCCGCTTGCTTCTTGTCTTTATAACAGGTTCTGTATTTAATTTGGAATATTCAGGAATTACACCACATTGTTCCGGGATCGATCGTCGTAGATGGTCACCTTCTTGAAATCGTTACCTTGAGCAGATTTTACAGCTAGGTAAAAACAATTTTGAGAAGGAGGCCAAGAGGAGGATCCAGCTAGGCTGGGCAGCATTTGGGAAACTACGTCAAGTCTTCTCGCCATCCATACCGCAATGTTTGAAAACGAAAGTTTTCAATCAGTGCGTCCTACCCGTAATGACCTACGGAGCAGAGACGTGGACACTGGACACTCACGGTAGGGCTGGTCCACCAGTTCAAAGTCGCTCAGCGAGCTATGGAAAGAGCTATGCTCGGAGTCTCTCTGAAGGATAGAATTCGTAACGAATACATCCGACAGAGAACCAAAGTTATCGACATAGCTCAAAGAATTAGCAAGCTGAAGTGGGCCGGCCATATCTCCCGAAGAACCGACAACCGTTGGGGTAAACGTGTTCTTGAGTGGAGACCGCGACTCGGTAAACGTAGTGTAGGACGCCCTCCGGTCAGGTGGGATGACGATCTGCGAAAGACTACTGGCAGATGCTGGATGCGTCAAGCTGAAGACAGGGAGCTATGGCGCTCATTGGGGGAGGCCTATGTCCAGCAGTGGACTAATATAGGTTGTTGATGATGATGATGATTCAGGAATAACGGATCGGGCACGAAATTTTTAATATACGTAGTTCTAGCCCTGACATAACACATAAGCTACTTTTCATCCCATATATCAGTTCCCATGGGATATAAAAAGCCTTGAAACGTTTCCATAGAAACAACGCGTGCGAAGCCGTTATAATATAATATATAAAATATTCTTTTATAACAGACATTACAAATAAATAATTTAATACAATGATTAGAAACATAAAAATGAAAAACAACATGAATCTACTTTTATTCTAGCTTAAAATGTACCTTAATAATTCTAGTTTAAACTAATAAATATTAAAATATTAGGAAAAACCTTATAGCCTCAATAGCTTTAATAGCCAAAATAGGCCTTACATAGTCTTCATTTTATTCCGAAGACTTACCTATAGAAGCGGGTCTGGTGATAGTGAGTTAGAATATTCACGGTTTTGAACGAGAAAATAATGATAACTGCGTATATCATTATTTAGTTGAATAATTTTCACGAGAACATAATTGTATTATTATTTATCATACTTAAATGTGTGAATACAATATGATAATATTACAGTACAACTTTATTCTTGTAAATTCAGGCATGGGTAAAATCGTCGAATAGTATTGTAATTTTTTGTAACTCCGCGAATAACGGCAATAGAGTTACGAAAAAAATTGAGCAGATGTATTAGCACCCATAGATCTCAAAAATGACAAAACACTTAAACTAAGGTAGTGGCGATTACCATTTTATTCTCCGGGGACGGCGAGGTTATGATTATAGTAAGTATTGTAAAACCGATCTAAATTAACCCAACAAGTAAATTTTTAAATCCGTAAACTTTTTGAAAAGCAAGCTTACGATCAAACCCTGAATTATTCGCAGTTATGCTCCGATGATGTAACAAAAATAGCTTATCATAAACAAAAACAACTGTTTAATCCTTTTGATAAAATCCTACTTGGCACTAATGTTAGTACATTACTGTACTAATCTGCTAAATAACTAAAAATATCTGATAAAATCTGTTGCTATAATGAGATTAGGTGTTTTGGAATAATATCACAACCACCTTTAGGTAGGTACTTTAACCATCACTATCACTAATTACATAAACTAAAACTAATTTCTTAAATAAAATGTATATTATAAAACTAGCAGCGCCTCGCGGTTTCACCCGCGTAATTCCCGTTCCCGTGGGAATTCCGGGAAAAAATTATAATTATGTCATAAAAATAATAATAATAATTTAAAAATAAAAACTATGTAATAAATAACATAACAATATTATTATCCTTTCACAAATTCGTCAACCCCGTAGAAGGATTGCTCGACCAGCCAGTTCTTTATGATTGCATTGTCCTAGAACTCGTGATCGTAAGAGGGAGGTGATTGTAGACTAGAGAGTCGGCGCTAAGACATGGATTAGAGGTTTTAGTAAGACGTCGCTGTACGGCCCTCAGCTTCTGCCTGTTCCTCATAATGTAGGAGTGACCGTCACCGAAATTCGCGAACTCATATATACTTTGCATCCCATAAATCAGTTCCTATATGATATAAATAGCCTTGAAACTTTTCCATAGAAACAACGCGTGCGAAGCCACGGACAGATACTAGTAATATATATTTTACGTTTTTTTTTTTAAATTTTCAGAACAATTAATTCACCATCCTTTTTATAATTTCAAATTATTTCATCCATATCTTTACCGCCATGGTAACTATTTAAAGTAAACTTATATGTACAGAAGACTTGTGTATAAGATAAACTTCGACTCATAGATTAGATTCTAATAGAGAACTACTGACTGACGTATCTAATGTAGCTATATTATATTAGTAGTATTAATAATATTAGTAGGATTATCATCATCATGAGCCCGTATAATTCAGACAAACGACGCTATGAATTTGTGGCTGGGTCAAGTAGCAATATGGCTGCGGGTTCAATTCCCGCCGTGGGACAAATGTGCAAATATTTGTACTGGGGTTCTGGGTCTTTTCTATGTATAATAAAAAAAACAGTCTAGTACCCATAATAAAAGCTTATGTTATGGGTACTAGACTACGTACTAGATGAGTGATGGACATAGGGACAGAGAAAGCGACTTTGTTTTATTGTAGGTATACTTATTGCATATCTGGTAGAACATAAATGGTATGTTAGTTTATGTCTGTTTTCACGCAAATAGATCTTTAGCTATGTAGTTTCTTGATTTAGTAAGTTAGGCATTGTTCATGCCGGTGTCGAATAAATGGATATTGTTGTTTTTAATTCAACCATAACAGAGAAACTAATAGTGTAATGGACGTTTGAATTCCTTGTGCAAACCACTTTTTTGTAAGTATGCAGTAGGGAGGTAGCGTATTTCAAAAATATTTTGGTTTATTTTTAACTTCAAATCATGGTTTGTTACACCAACTAGTTTTTTTATGAACGGAGCGATATTCACCCTCCAACCTAGTAGTCAGTTATTTTATTATGTAAAAATTAGTAACGCCTCATGGAACTGTACCGAAATATGTATAGAGAAACTGAAAACAACCCATATCATGATAGATAATAGGTATCCCAAACAAATTGAATTTACCTATCTGTTTTGCATCGACGATGACAAAAAATTACATAACTTACGTTAGCAGACAACGCAGTATAAATAATAGCAGGAAATTTCAACTTAATTTCGAAGGTCATGCAGGTTTTTGCCGAGTTAACCTGTTTGTAACATTAGCTCGCACCTTAGCTTGACTTCTAAAAATAGTCAGTACGAATATTATACGCTTTAAATATTTAAACACCTAGGTGTAAGCCAGACGCGGTCCCAAGGGAGAGGCATGAGGGCTGCGTGGTGATATACAATATTTTCCCGGCTCGCTCTGCTCTGATAAAATTTATCGCTTTGGTCTGGCTGTGGTCCAGGCCCCAACTGACCTCGGAGGTGTTTTAGGAAGCGTCTGAGTGACATGGAACTGAGCGACACGGCGCGCGGCGGCATGTAGTTGCGGTGACCCCGTAGAAAGTAGGGACCATGCATTGTGGGAATGTAGGAACTACTCGGAGGGAAGGGGGAAGATGTTGGACGGCATTGTGAGAGACAGTGAGGGCCCGTTGCATTACACCGATCTGGTTAGTAATGAAACCAATTTCAAAATGCTTAAAATGGGACGGGGGGGGGGGGCAGAGCAGTACGGAGCTGGGGTGGAGCAGCCCGGCAATGAAGTCTGTGATGTGATGTGGCATGCCCCAGACGGGGGAGAGTGTACGGGACAATGTGCGTAGGATTTGTAGAGTCTTGAGTCACCCGAGTGGCTCATTTCTCACAGCTTCGGTCCGTATAAGGTTGGTAGGACCATGGGAAGGTGGAGGGAGTGACCTCGGAGGGCGGGTCTCGTTTCAGGGTTTTGGAGTTTACACTGCAAAATAATCGAAAAACGCCACAAAATATCCGCAGCTCACTCACAGTTTTCGCCCTTCTCACATTGGAAAAATCGTGCTCCGCTTACAGGGAACTTTTTTCCTTCTGGCTGTGTGGGCTAAGTCTCGTATGAGATTAATATGTAAAGCACTCAAATATATCTATCAACACCCTTAGTTTTTGCGACTGGGTGTCCGTCCACTCGTCGATTATATTTTGTCCATAATGTATGTAGTCCGATTCTCGACAATTAATTTCGCATACCACAATTTAAAAAAAAATCATTAAATAATTTAGAAAAACATATTACTCATATGTTAATTAGTCGCGTTTCGCTCCGCTCACCGATAACGGTTTACGGTGTTTTCTTCACTCCCCCACCAATTAATTCCTGGCTGCGGCTCTGACCATGGTGTGACCAAAATCAAAGTCTTGGGGTGAAACCGCGCCTGATTTTAGCATCTACCTTCTTACCATGGTTTTATTTCATTGTTTCATTTACTTTGACTGGGCTCTATGACTTGGTAGAGTCGTTACTAGTTTCTCTCCGCGACTTCGCAAGCTTTGTTACCGAGATAAAAAGTAGCCTACAGATAGGTACGTTACTCAATGTCAACATAGATCTAAATATTGTCCTAAGGAAAGAAACGTTTTAAGATTATTTTGTTACCATCGGATTTATGGAGTAAAAAAGCAGCCTTTGTGTTATTCAAGACAAAAGTTACAAAGAACAAAGTAACAATATTTGATTCCAATCCGTTTTGTAGTTTTACATCGTACTCGTGCAAGAGTAACAGACATAAATCCATCCATAAGGAAGTTATACGAAAGTTCAGGTGAACTTTCGCATATCTATAAAAACATAAGTAATCGAGTCAGTTACACCACTTACATATACCTACTCAAGAACGGCTGAACCGAATTAATGATCTTGGATTTGGAGGATTTGTTTCCTTCCGTCAAAAATAAAACTACGCGGGCGAAGCCGTGGGCACAGCTATATCATACAAGTGTATGTGTAAAGTGTGTGTGTAAGTATTACCAAAGAAACGTATCAAAACTTAGTTTATTGTTAGAGACTACGAAAATATCAAATAATACCTACTTGATAAGTGATAACATATATATCTCCGATTCCTATTAGTATCATGTTTTCGATCGGGTCACGCCTGTCACACATGTCTCAATACTCAATTAAAATAGGTTCTACCTACTCATAGATAATGATCCGGTTTCAACTGTTTTAGAACCACACAACATCATCTTTAATATTATAGCTCCAAACAAAGAAGACCTTGTGTTATCTGTTATTACATTCACATTTTTTTTATATACATATAACGAGAAAAATAAAACCAAGAAAATGAAGAGAACACCCTGAAAAAATAACTGCAGATGTGAAGTGAACTAACGTGAAGTACCTAACTAGTACCTAACTAGTACCTACCTTATTTATGCCTCTACATTTCACACTGTGGAGTCATTTGTTAAGATTACTAGGAATTCTTAAGGTTTATAAATAATTTTATTTATAAAACGGACCTTAGTTGCGAAAATGTACGGAAATTTAAGGAATGCCTCATGAAACTCTCTTGGCGCGAGATATATGCGGAGAGTAACCTAAATAAAGCTTTCAATGATTTCCACGAACTATATTGCTTATTTTATAACCTATGTTTTCCTAAAATTAGGATAAAAATTAAGAATGATACGCAGTTCAACAAAAATTGGATAAGCCCTGGATTAAAATATAGCTGTAAATCGCAACGCAGGCTACGTTATTTATACTACAAGGATAAAACAGTTATAAATAAGCGTAATTACCGGTCATACTCTCGCATACTAAAAAAATGTATTTACAGATCTAAAAGGATCTCAAACATAAAATACATAATAAATAGCAAAAACAAATGTAGAGCGACCTGGACTGTGATTAAAAGAGAAACTCCAAATTATCATAAACTTGACGATAGTATTAATACAATTATAAATAATGGCCAAATAATTTCAGAACCTATTGACATTGCGAACATTTTTAATGAATATTATACTAATTTGACTAACAATTTGACATCTTCTGAATCCCGGACATTAACCAATAATTTAACGAAATTGAATTCAATGTTTTTATTACCTATGACTGAAATTGAAGTCAAAAAGGAAGTTTTGGCTTTGAAAAACAGTAAGTCTGAAGGCTATGATGGAATAAACACAGTAATAATAAAAAAAAGCATTCCTGAAATAGCAGCTGTATTGACTTTTCTGATTAATCTATCCTTTTCAACAGCTACTTTTCCTGATGCCTTAAAACTGTCGATGATCAAACCTTTATTTAAAAAGGGCGAACGGACAGAGGTAGATAACTATCGACCAATAACGTTAATACCTATCTTTTCAAAAATATTTGAAAAATGTATGTATAAAAGACATGAGTTATTGCGACAAAGAAAATACTATAAGAAAAGAACAATTCGGTTTCCAGAAAAGAAAGTCGACTTCTCTGGCCATTTTTGCCTTAGTAGAGACAGTGTTAAATAGTTTAAACACTGGTAACTTTACGACTGGACTGTTTTACGACCTATCTAAAGCTTTTGATTATGTATCTCATGACATACTTCTGAGAAAACTAGATAGCATTGGCGTCAGAGGTCCAACTCTACAATGGTTCTCTTCTTACTTGGAGAACCGTAAACAATGCGTTGTTATCGACAGACTAACTAGAAATAACGAATTAATGACATTTACATCAGACTACAATACCAACAAATCTGGCGTGCCCCAGGGCAGCATATTAGGACCCATATTGTTTTTATTGTATATTAATGACATAGTTGACGTGACAAACCATAGGTGCATTTTATATGCTGACGATATTTGTGTAGTTGTGACATCTGATAAAAAATTGTATAATAAAAATGACCATGAAACTGACATTAATAACACAGTTGATAAAATTATTGATTGGCTTAAAATGAACAATCTTAAAATAAATCTTAATAAATCTAAATATATACAATTCCATAAATCTAAACATACGAAATATAATTTTAAGTTAAATGTAGAGAAGATAGAAGAAGTTCCACAAATAAAGTTTCTAGGAATTATCATTGACGAAAATCTGGACTGGAAGGCACACATAGACGTAGTAAACAAAAAGATTAATAAATTTGTGTACGCTCTAAACCAAATCAAAAAGGTAACAAATATAAAAACTGCAGTGACGTCCTTTCATGCTTACATTGAATCTGCTCTTCGCTATGGGCTCGTAATGTGGGGCAACAGCACTGACAAGAACAGAGCATTTATAGCTCAAAAAAAATGCATAAGAGCCATCTGTGGCATCCCCCCTGATGAATCATGCAAACCCTTGTTTAAGGAGCTTGGTCTGTTACCTCTACCATCACTCTATATATATGAAGTATCCATGTTTGTAAGAAATAATATTAACCTATTTAAAAAAGCTTGTGACAAACACCCTAGACAATGTAGAGACCCAAATAGACTTATTTTGAAGGATACCCCGCATTCAGCGAAAATCATGAATAGTTGTTTGACTCTATGTGTAAGAATATGTAATAAGATACCAAATGAAATTAAATTGTCTAATAATTATTTATTTAAGGTAAAATTGGTTAGGTGGCTTAATGACATGAATTTTTACAATGTAAACGATTTTTTAAATGCTAAATCCTAGGTATGTCATTAGTTATAGTTATAATTATTATTGCATGCTAGCATATAGTGAGACATGAGTGCATTATTAAGTTATACTTACCACCTATATACCATGTTTGACGCAATAAATATCTTTGAATCTTTGAATCTTTTTGAATCTTTATTTTATCATTGTTTTCTTAGGGTGTGAACACTGTGAATCCATAAACTGATTTAAAGCCTCTACCCACAGCCGCGTTTTTGAAGCGCTTCTTGTGTCGCGTCATTTGTTGCGATTTTGTAGCGCGCGCGACACACAGATGCGTTTTCGTTAGCCCGTTATGTAGATGCCGCCACCATACTACATCGGCTAACCATCTCCCCGCGAATACCGTGAACCGCAAGATACAACTACTGTGTATAAGCAAGAAAGTTTATATCCTAATAGAAAATGTTCCGTGAACAATTGGGCAACTGCTATCATGTGGACAAAAAAAGGGTTAAAATTTGTACAGAATGTACCTACCTACTGCAAACAAGCCGCGCGACATTAAGACGCGCTTAAAAATCGCGCCTGTGGGTTAGACCCTTTCTTTTTTTTATTTTACCCAAGACGAATCGCTATCTAATCTTGATTATGCAATAATTCTTATAAGTTTTTGGAGGATTATGTATATGATTTTTACATAGACTTACCTCTTGACCAATGCACCGCGGCGTAGAGAACAAGCCGTTTAAAGAGCTGGAGGATGACACGGTAGGAGACTGTATGATGCCCGTGCATAGAGTCCAAGTTCCCTCGCGGATTATGTAGGACCTCGCGTTCTGCCCCATGGTGGAAACCGTAACTGTTGATATGCCCGATCTAGAAAACATTTAACCTCTTAAGCCGCGTACAGATTGCTGTAACGTAACATGCAATGTAACATGAAAGGAGCATTTCATAAGTGTGGACGCAGCGCGCGCACGAACTGAGCAGGTACGTGTTCGCATCTTTTCCGGCATGCGCGCGGCGAACATAGCTCAGTCTGCCGAAAACACGCGGAGAGAATTTATTATACAATTATTACTGGCTACGATGATTGTCGATGCTTCTATGATTATCATCAATCATGTGAAAAAAAAACGTAACGTAAACGGCTCTGCTGTAGCTGTGTTTTCTTCCATTCTTTCAACGTTCGCGCGCGTTCCGCAGTACATCCCGTCCACACTGGCGCTCCGAGCACACTGCGCGCCCCTTTGTGTTCGGCGAAAAAACCGACAAATGGCGGATCGCGGCGAGCACGAGTTGAAATGCTCTGTTCGCGCTCGTAGTGTGCTCGGTTCGTGCTCGCGAGGCGTCCACACTATGTGAATTCTGTTACATTGCATGATACATTGCGACAGTGTGGACGGCAAATTCTTTCATTGCGTGATACATTGCATGTTACGTTACAGCAATCTGTACGCGGCTTTATGCCTCCTCTACACGTCTGCAGATGCGTCTGCAGACGTAATCGGCGGATGCGTCCGCCGACGTGTAGAGGGGGTAATTTGTACGTCTGTTGTAGGTATTTAACGTTCGCAGATGCGTCTGCCACTTATCCGCTTGTTGTCGGTCTTTGTGGCACGGATCAAAGGGTTTTGGCTCGAACGTGCGTCGTCCTGTCCACACGTCTGCAGACGCATCAGTTTGATCGGAGTTGCGATCGAGAGTGCACGCGTGCTTGCGGTTTAATTTACTTTGCGCAGCACTCGTGAAAACGCTTGAAATGGCTAACAATATGAGCGCTGACGAAACTTTTAAGTTTCTTGACCTATATCAAGCTGAATTTTTTTTTCAATCAAATAAACGAAAATTTGATTTGATTTGAGCCTGAATAATAATTCCGCTTACTTTGTTCTTTTTCTATGTATACCAGCATCCACCATCTTCTTCTGTTCCATTTCTTTTTAATAACTCTATTGCGATGCACATTCACGTAGTAGTTAAAAGTACTACATAAATAAATAGCTGCTGCGGTCTCAATATCCATATTTAAATTTCAACGTTGCGTCTGTCGAGAATAAACATAGACTGATCGACCTGCAGACGTGTGGACAACTCGAGGTGATCCATCTGCGGATGCATCTGTCAGCGTCTGCAGACGCATCTGCAGACGTGTAGTGGAGGCTTTAGGTAAGTCCCACTTACTCGTACATGCAACGATCTCCGGAATATATTCCCGATTTGGTTTCCAATTGTCTGATTTTACTACTTTATCTGATACTAGCTGCGCCCCGCAGCGTCGCCCGCGGGGAAATTTATTTATTTGTCAAATATCATATTTTTATACATAATATGCTATTCCCGACGAAGACAAATCCAAAAACACAAAAATCATAAAAATCGGTCCAGCCGTTCTCGAGTTATAAGTGTTGTAACAAACACGACTTTCTTTTATAAATATAGATTCACTCTTACTGAACCAATCATCGAGTAGATAATGCTTATGCAATAGAAAATCGTTAGATAGCTACTCAAGTATTTAAAAAAATTTGAATCAATTGATACTCTGATATTCGCGGCAGATTTTTTTTTATCTTTTTTATGTCATACCAGAAAGAAAAGTTATCATGAATGTCTGAAACGTTACATACTTATTTACACAAGCGTGGTTTGGTCATTTAAATCGGTCATTTAAATATATAAGTAAAAGATGAAGAAGAGACAAGAGATAAATGTATGTCTGAAATGTTACATATTTACTCAAGCGAATAACAAAATAGACCTTTGGTACTCAAGCGTTTAAAAAAGTCTGATTCACTTGATACTCTAATATTCGCATCAGAAATTTAAAAAATATATCCTTTCTGGGCGATGTCTGAAATGTTACATATTTTATGCTTTTTCTACTTATTATAATAGAATAAGTTATATAAGATCTGTCTACTTGTTTTAATGTTGTCCGAAATAAATGAATTTATTATTATTATTTATTACGAATATTGAAATATGCAGTATTATTGGTGTGTTATGAGACCACTTCTGATTGGAAGTGGTTCTTCCTAGGCTTCTCAGCCTACAGCAATTTTCTCCTAGAGCCAGTAAATACATATAACCATAACATACCATAATTTAGTCTCGCCTGTGAAAGTGCTAATTAACGCATGTGAAAGTGTTCAATAACATAAGACCACGATATTAAAGTGTCTTAATGTTCCCTACCTTCCATTAGCGATAGCATCCTTCAACTTTGTCTCTTTAGAAGTGAGCTCGACTATTTGCATTTTCAGTGTTTCCGCTACAGCCTTGGCAATCTCCAAGGCGTTTTCGACTTTTTGCTTCAGGCCCACAGTGGTTTGGTCGTTTTTGCGATCACTGAAGACTGCAGATTCGGTACGATCGTCGGAGATAGGGGCGAACTTCTCGTTTACAAATTTGTCTTCAAGTTGCTTCAATGTTACGGCGGAAGACGCTACTGAGGTTTTTTGATCCAAAAGACCTTCATCTCTGAAAATACACCATATTGATTTCAAATCACACTAATAATAAAAATGTGAAAGTTTGAATGGATGGATGTTTGTCGTCTTTTCACACCAAAACTGAATAGGACGGGCTGAAATTTGAATAGACGTAGTTTCAGGCTTGGAATAAACATAGGCTTTACGTCACTTTTCACGCGATTGATGCCATGGGGCGCAGCTGTTATTCAATAAAGGACTGATTATCGTAACATTTTAATAAGATTGTTTTTCACGTGCAGGATTATGATGATATTAATTCTTGCGTTCGTTTTGACCTAATCCTACTATCTTAACTATCCTATCACTACCTACCTACATAGTATAAAATAAAGTCGCTTCCGGCTGTCTTCTGTCTGTCCCTCTCCCTCCTATGTATGCTTAGATCTTTAGTCAGAGTGGTGCGGGTGCTGCGTCCGAGAGGAAAGGCCTAAGTGTGCTTTATCCTTTATATCTAACCTGCAAGCTACATTATATCGTTATAAACTGTCCGTGGTGTATCCAGGCTGATCCTGGTTCCACGTGAAGTCGTGGACAAAAACGTTTTGTCTATTCCAGGTCAACGATCAAAGATCTTTTAAAAGCTAGATGAAATCTAAAATGTTATGTAAACTTACAGATGTTCTTGTATTGGACCCATCCATTCAGACACCTGAAAGAAAGTTTGTATTATGAATTATTCGTGGAGAAATTATCCAGCGGGTGTCGAGCAGTATTACGTCGAGAGTATTAAAGATGTTGATCTGGGTGTTTTTAACCATGCCAGTGCCATGGCATGAATTAAAGATCTTAATTTTGTGATAGAACAACTTTAATCTGATCTTATTGCGACATTGTGGCTTATTTTTGGTAAATATGGCTTATTCCAGTTTGTGGTTAAAGATATTCGATTCTCGTTTTGGCATATCATTTTTTGTAGCGTATTCTTTTTTATACCACCAAGGTGGCAAACAAGCACGCGGCCTACCTGATGGAAATCGGTTACCACAGCTTAATGTAGGTACCTAATGTACCTCTTAGATGGTTGACATTTAGAATCTAGTTTTTAATGTTAATTTATTCTAAAGGGATATTTTCTAATATAATATCTATCTGAGTCTATTCTTGAAAACAAGTAACCTAGTGAATCCTTTAGTTTTGCTTCTTCAAATGTTATGTTTTTCTTTTGTTAGTTAGTTCTGGGAATCCCTGAAATAACTCGCGCAGAAATCAGCGTCGAAAGCAACAGAGTTGAATAAATATATCATCAGAAATCTCCCCTAAAAACCACCATAGGGAAAACTTTGTTTACTCTTTAATTCTTTAATGCACAAATGAAAAATACATACAAGAAAAACTTAAAACTAGATAAATTATGGCACAGGCGGGCGAGCTTATCCCTAAAAATGTTTGCTCTTCCAGCAAACCTTTTTGGGAGAGAGTCAAGTTAGAGTAGTGGGTAGTAGTAGTGGCCTGCAAATTTTTGCAGATAAAAAGGTGATTTATCCTTATAATATATAATATTTGAATAATTTTACATTATTAATTTAATATTTATATTTACCCGGCTAGGGCACGGGAAAATAATATTTATTTATAATTTGAAACTTGGTGCTTCTCGTGAGGTCATTACGGGCGTGGTCCCGTTTAGCGGGTTAATAACAATAATAGTAATTTATTTATTATATTTTTATATTTTTTTAGTCATTTATTTCAGACTAGCAGCGCCTCGCGGTTTCAGTCGTGGTAATTCCCTTTTCCGCGGGAATTCCTTTATAAAAATAGCCTGTGTGTTTCAACCAAATTCAAAAAAGGAGGTTTCTCAGAGTTCTATTACCTCAGAACTTTTTTCTAGGTGAATCGATTTTATCATCCTTTCTCTTTTTTGTAAAAGACCATATTGATAGTGGTTATGAGCACCACAAATATAGTAACAGATAATATACTCTTTCCATAATCTATATTTATTTAGGTACCTACTTACTTAAAAGCATTATCGATAACATAATGAGTTAATATCGTATAATATTAGGTAGGATAAAAGATAATATAATTTTGATGATAGCATCATAATGTTAAGTATATTTTATTATCTTTGTTTGTACCTAATCACATGGCTATTAGATAATGGTTATAATTACCTAATTATTCTAAATTTAATCTTTAAACAAATTTTATTTATACTTTTGAATTTGATAATCTCTTTCTACGTACCTACCATCTTCGTACCTACGTGTTTATTTATTTAATAAACTAAATACCTACACAGCCGTTAAAAACTAAAATTTACATACCTACCTACCTATTACCAATTATATACTTAGGATTTACTTTTTGTCACATTTAAAAGAAATTGACTTATGACTAGTTATGACTGTAAATCAATTTAAGGACCTCTTTAAACTATATTGAATAACATACTCGTAACTAAGAATCTGAGAATATTTATTTAAACTTTAAAATAGCATAAGAAACTAATTTTATTTCTTAATTGAGAGTTTTTTTTTAATTGTTGGGTAAAAGCTGTTTGTAGGGTTATAGGTATGTACCTATATCGTCATAAATTATTGCGTTGCATCTACTCGAATATAAGCGTTAGTTTTAGATTTTGGAATTTTATTTGATTATTTTTCTAAATTAGCCCCTAAAACGTTCCCTCTAACCTAGATTTTTAGCTTGTAGTACTATCTACCTGTGTGGAACTCTAGTATACATTAGGTATATGTGTAGAAATCTTACCCAGTCCGAGGAACAAAGTTTCACGAGACACAAAAACATGCACAATTTCCGATTCATCTCGAATCAACTTTACTAAAGTGAGTGCAAACTCAAAGGCACAATGAAATTAAGTTCTTTGATAAGGCTCATGATGTAAAATTTCTAAACAACCATTGTTTGAAACAAAGGCTTAGCCAAAATGCAGGTGGCGGTTAGGTGTTTTTTGGACAGCGTCTGTTTGGAGGCATCTATTTTTAACCGACTGCAAAAAGGAGGAGATTCTTTGCTTCCATGTGTTTTTTATAAAACTAATATAACAAAAAATTTAGCGAATAATGAATAATCTCTTTTTAGGGTTTCGCCTTATAACGAACCCTGAAAACTAATAAGAAAACAACTTACTGTCGGATCTCGCTTTGTCCGCCCTTTTTTCCCATCTTGTATATTCTCAGGCACAACCGGTGATTGAAATTTTATATATCTACTTAATTATAAATATTCCGTACATGTACAGATAAAATTAAAAAAAAATCAGTAGTATGAAATTTCAAAACTTACCTAAGGGTTTCATAATTTATGAAATGCTTAGATAAAGTTGTCTAGTAAAAAAATTTTGACAAATTTACCAATATCTCCGAAGATATCGGAAAATTTTATTATTTTTGTTCCGAAGTTTAAAAAGCTTTTAGAAACTTCCGAAGTTTATAGAGCATTAAAATACCTACAAGAGTCATAAAAAATACAGTCCAATTGGAACCTCCTGTTTTCGAAGTCTGGAAACAATATACCAGTAAAAAGGCTGTTGTTTATTTTCCAGCGGAGCTTTACTTCTCGCGGCTGATGTCCCGCGAGGCGGAGGAGCAGCCCTCGGACGAGGTCCAGCCAGAGCAGCTGGTGTTGGAGCTGCCTCCGTGGTTCGATGAACAGCTCTTCAAAAGGTTGGTCTACCTACATTCCTCATCTGCACTGCACGCACGTTCACTACCTCAATCATGTGGGATTTTGCCATAATCAATATGCTGGGCAATCGGATTGGTGGTCGTACCTTCCACTAGTGGACAAAAACTGCACTCATGCGTTCTACTTATAATCACGAGGGATTTTGCCATAACCATCCGATTGCCCAGTATGAACTGGGCAATCGGATTGGTGGGCGATATTTCTTCCACTTGTAGACAAAAAATTTAAGTGAAGATAAAATCAATGTAAAACTATTTCTTATTTGATAATTATAACTAGCAGCGGCTTCATTTTTTATTATTTATTATATTTTAAGCATATAATGTAACTATTTAGAACACCTCAAATATCCATCTATATTCACTTTGTAAAAACCAATCTAAAATACCGTTAAAAATCGAAACCATCGAATCAAACCTTATAAACATAAGACGAGACTGGGAGATTTTTCCCACATGGATAGATAAATTTGATACTGTTAATTCCAGAGGCCAACGTTTCTACCATGACTACAGCTTCGCGCTATCTTCCTCTATGCTGTACGGACTGGTGTCAGTGTTCGCGATACCCTCCATCCTGCGGATCCTGGTCAGCACCCGTCGCTCCAACTCTACGCTCACCGCATACCGCCGGTATCTCTCCACCGTGCTGCATACCGTCTCTTGGTTCGACTATGACATGAAACCAGGCACCACGTAAGTAAAAACTTGAATGGTTTCACCAAGTTCGAATTCTATACTTATAAAACGGGCAGCACGTAAGTAAAAACAAATGGTTTCATCAAGTTCGAATTCTAAACTGGGCACAACGTAACCAAGTTTGAATTCTAAACTCTGCGCCAAGTAAATAAAAACTTGAATGGTTGCACCAAGTTCTAATTTTATCTAATAAACTGGGCACCACGTAAGTAAAAACAGATGCAGCAATCGATGTTTGACTGGCCTATAACAAGTCAAATTTTAAACTATAGGTAATGAATTATCTAAATATTAGAAATAAAGTGTTAATTGATTATATTTTCCCTTCAATTTTTGTCCACTAGTGGAAGAAAAATAAACCACTAGCACGTGTATAACTTCCCAACTACCACATTAGTGATAATTGTTTATTGAACTTTTATTGTAACTTAAAGATCCATAAAGGTATAGGTGCGCTTTCTATTGTCGGTGTGGATCTGAGCGACATAATATATCCAAGAATCAACGTCATTGATTTAAGTACCTAATCATTAATGGAGTAATACGCCTTCTAGATTTTTTTTGTTTGCAAATGCTAGCTGCTTGGTTTAGGTAACATTAAGTGTCAGTATATTATTTTCCTGACCTTGTTGCAACCCTTTTGTGCGTATTCAAATACCTCTTCCCACGTTCTGGCAATATGATTCTCTCATGAGAAAACAAAATATAATGAGCAAAAACAACAAAATAATAATTAAGTATGCACCTACATAATATACCTACAAATATAAATTTAAAAGAGGATAAAAGCAACTAAATCTAATTAAAAATACCCAAGCGCTTATGCACAATTACACCATTGCAATCAGGCTTACAATGGTATAGTCGGTATCAAGAAGTTAATTTTAAACTGCTGATTTTGAAGTACGGGTAAACTGGCTTACTTTGTTTTTCAATTACAGATTAGAAAACTCTTAATTAAACCATTTACTAATAGTAATCATTAGTCCATGATTATACTTATATCACTCAAAGGAAGAATATAAAACATACAATACTGCATACAATAAGTAAATAATATATGTATAAGAAGGTCTTATCGCTATAATCGATCGTTTTTAGGCAACCTTGGAATGGACTAGACAAAAAGAGCAATAAATACGATGGTAGTACTTGATCTATTAAATTTAAAAAAAGAAAATAAACAAATATGTTTATAATATTATATATGTTTCATAAGTATAATTATGAATGCAAGTTTTATCATAGCATACCTACCAATATTATATTAACTTTACATAGCTAAATAATGCTGATGATGATGCATTTTCAAATATCCTTAGGTACCTACTATTATTATAAACGTGAAAGTTTGTATGGACGTTTGTTCCTCTTTCACAAAAAAACTACTGAACAGATAGGACTGAATAGACGTAGTTCTAGCCCTGGAAAAACACATATTAGCTAAGTTACAGGACGATAGCGTAAATTAAAAAAAAACTGGTTTCCACATAGACATACTATTTATTTACTATTTATTTACACAGCATAATGCCAGCTGTTTTGAAAAGACGCTGTTATTCTGACAAGACCATAAGAAGAACAAACACCTTGCGAAAATCACTACATAGTATAAAATAAAGTCGCTTTCTCTGTCCCTATATCCCTTATGGTTAAATCTTTAAAACTACGCAACAGATTTTGATGCGGTTTTTAATAGATAGAGTGATTCAAGAGAAAGGTCTACTACGTATAATAAAACCGTGCGAAGCCGGGGCGGGTCACTAGTAAAATAGAAAATAGTGAAATTCGTACCCGATTAAAAAGTGGGTGCGCGTTGAAGTCTTTTGTAAAGGCTACGCATTGCATAATAATTATCTAATATAGATGTAGCATTTTATTATCTATTAATACCTAGGTATACTAATATAGGCTGATGATGATATTGATATTTTTATCTATACTTATAATAAAACTGTAACAGGTCCAATTCTGTACATTTACAATTGAACTGATAAACGCGAAAGTTTGTAAGTATGAATGGATAGATGGATGGATAGATTGATAGATGGATGGATGTTTGTTACTCTTTCATGCAAAAACTGCTCAACGGATCTGGATGAAATTTGGCACAGAGATAGATCATAAGCTGGAATAACACATAAGCTTTATTTTATCCCGAAAATCCCACGGGAAAAGGAACTACGCAAGTAAAATCGCGAGTACTCGAAATACAAATCATGCGCAGACGAAGTCGCGGGCACCAGCTAGTCTAATTTAAATTCGTTCTCATACTTCTCATACCTACTAGCTTTATTTCCCTACAACAAAACCGGTATTTTAAAGTATCTCACCCAGGAAATATTCGAAGTGAGGCAGTGAGTGGGTGCGAGCTATAAATAGGACGAAAGTGGGTCTAACACAATACACACGGCTAGTAAGAGTTGCCTTGATTAGGTTGACATGTTCATGGAAATACTTCGCATGCAGTAGGTACCTTGGAAGTTTCTATCATACTTCCTCACGTAATAAACTGCTGGTTTCAAAGCTGGTAATTATACAACGTGGCTCGCTTTACTCAATGCCACCCTTGGCCTTCTAAGCACATCTAAAAAGCATATTCTAAGAAATCGCTCATAGCGATAAGGCCGCCCATTGTACAACTTATTATTTGTTTATTTCTTGTCCTTTTTTATATCTTTTGGGGTGCACTAAAGAATTTTTGTATTGTATTGCTGGATATGTGGTAAACTTGGTTTATAGGGCACTCAATGATATTTTACTAATTATAATATCATTGAGGGCACTGTATAAACTTGCACGCAACAATCTTTAAAGGGCGGCGGCGGCGTCGCCCCGGTCACTCATGGTCCGAATATTTTGTCTGTCTTTCGGTATTTGATTTTACTCAACATTTTATTTATTATTATTTTTTATCATTGAATATGAAATAAGGTATTGTGTTGGTATTTAAATTGTAATTTTACGAGGAAATTCGTTGTTTAATATTAAATACCTATGTATGGGTACATGTATCAAGTAGGTACATGCCTTGAAATAAACATATTTTTATTAATTCTTTCCTGTTGGTAATAATAAATTTGTTTTTCGTAATATACATACTAATGGGTAGGTACCTACTCATTATGCAGGTAATTAAAAATAATTAAACTCCAACGATTTTGACGACCGATGTGGCGCGGTGGATGAAGGTCTTTTTTTTATTTTTTTTTTTATATTGTAAATGGTCGGGCGTTTGGCCACTATCTCAGGTAAGTGAAGATGTAAGGTCTGCCTGCGATGTAGGAGGTTGCTGGTTTGATTCCCGTCTCGGGACAAATTTTTGTACCTACGATCTTTTAACATTTGTTCCGGGGTTCTGATCATGAGCAATCGTATTTTACTATTATAAATCTTCGATGATTTGAGTGTAATACTTTAAGAAATGGTAATTTTCTCACAAAATAAACTTGATCAAAGTCATTTGTATTAAATTTAATATAGATATCAGTTATCTAGTACCCATAACACAAGCTTTGAGTAGCTTAGTTTGGGGCTATATGGTGCTGTGTGGATTGTCAAGCATTATTATTATTATTTAATACTTCACTATAAATATCTTGAATTGCACAAATACACAACTAACTTTCACCATAAAGGCATATCTATAACCTCGTGTCAATAACCCCCGACGGAACCAAGAATACGCATTTATTTGTCTTACCTTGGTAATTCCAATAAAGGCTTTCAGATCGGTACTCAGAGTAGTAGCAAAAGCCAAGTGGTTATAGTATTTACCTTGGTACATAGAAAAGTATGTGTCCGGCGGGAAATGTGCGAAAACGAGCAAAATATATCGAGTAGTGTAGTTATTAACTAGGTATTCCTAACTAAGCTTAATTTGTGAGCGTTAAATTACATTGAAAATTTTATTTATCGAATCCTGCATATTTTTCACTACCTACTAAGATTTCTAAATTAATTACTTGATAAATGATATCTACCGAAGTCATCCAGACAAGAGCTAGTACCTGATTTTTGCGTTTTGACAGGATATTTATTAGAGATGGGCCGAACATAGGTTTCACCGAATACGAACATTCAGCCGAATATTCGGTAAAACTTTTACCGAACCGAATATTCGGTACATTTGATTCCGTTTCGTCGCAAAAATGCAAGTCTAAGAGCTTGTCCAGAAAGGGCGAATTCGCCGCGATTTTCTCGCGCGTATTACGCGCGACCGTTGGACCGTCCTTGTGGACGCACAAGGAGCGTACCAACGCGCGAGCATTTAAAGATAAAGATATATTTATTTGTCTAAGAAACGGCACTGACACACAGATACAAATGAAGGTAGGAACGTAAGTACCTATTCATTTGGGGACGTATTCAGTACGAAACATGGAGTTGAACAAAGCGGTCTCGTTGTGGTTAGCTTACCGTCGCGTCGCTGGAAGAGTATATTTAAGTAGTTAAGTAATGTATTAAAGTTTATTTTTTTGTTGTTGTATGTATTTTATTTTAACTTAAGTAGTTACGAAGATTACTTATAACAAACATTCACACAGACTTTCCCATTTATTTTAATAGTAAGATGATACCCAATTACTGAGTAAAATCTTTATTAACAACGAAAATTACAAGCAAGGAATAGAAAAATTACAACTAGTATGTATTTACAATTGAAACCATTGAGCTAACTGCAGATGCCCAATTACTTACCTAAATCTTTCATTTTATGTTATATTTTATATTCATATATTAAACAATTCCGTGACAAAATTTTGGCGCTCCATTTCCCTGAATACGTCCACTCGATCTGAGTGCGCGCGTTAACTGGACGCAACAAGGCCTCCCTAGTATCTCGACTCGCGCGTAATACACGCGAATCAATCGCGAGTCGAGAGTCTGGCGAATTGCACGCGATTTACGCGCGTGTTTTCAATTCGCGCGATGCTTGTGGACGCGATGTATGGTCTAATATCTCGGTTACGCGCGAGTGATTTCGCGCGAACCGATTCCCGGCGAATTCGCCCTTTCTGGACAAGCTCTAAACTTGTTAACGCCAAGCGCGAGGATTGCCGTCAGACCCATCCGCCCGCTACCCCCGCAGGCCCCGCAGCGCTCAAGTTCTCATTATTGCGTCATGCAGTAACATTGAGTACCAGCTTGATATACCTTTAAAAGACCTGGTAAAATACAGATGTATGATGTGACTTTAAAATACTTACTTCATTACATTGTACACTCAAATCATGATAATACACGGGTCTTAACAGTAAAAACTTTTAGTATCACTTAGTAGCCGAATATTCGGTGATTTAGCCGAATATTCGGTAAAGCTGCCGAATATGCCGAATACCGAATATAAAACGAATATTCGGTCCATCTCTAATTTTTATGCATTGTGTAGGTACCTAACCTACTCACTGAGACCTACACATAAAACGAATACCTGCATGTATAAATGAAAATGAATTATATGACGAAAAAAATATTACGCGTCCCCTTTGTTTAAGCAAATAGTAAGTACCGCGTAGGTCCAAAATAGCAGGATTCAATCAAATTGTAGGTAGTAACTACGTTTCTGATGACCGATGTGCCGCGGTGGGCGAACGTCTGCCTGCGACGCAGGGGGTTGCGGGTTCGATTCCCGCCTCGGAACAAATTTATGTACGATCTGCAGAAATTTGTTCCGTTGGTCTGGGTGTTTTCTATGTATAGTAAAAAAGTATCTGTCTATGTATACAATGTGATTTTTCGAACCTTGATCAAACGAAATGTGCGGATACACGACACATATTTATCGATAAAAACCGAGATAATAAAAAAATAATGTTATTTTTTTTAAACACAAGTCAAGTACAGATATCAACAGGAATCTCAACTGATTTAATCTAAATGGCAGAAAGTACCTAATTTAAATGGTGAATAACATGACAACGGAAAGAGATAGACCCCCAGTTTTTGAAGGATTTGTAGAATAAATTATGAAGTTTAATACAACATGCAAAAAAGTACACCTTAATTACCCAGTTTTAAAGTTACAGAGAAAAAATAAAATAAAAATCGTTTTTTTTTGTCTTATTTCTAAAAAAATACTGTTTTTACTACGCTTATGTATCGTATTTGTATTTTTTATTTATTTTATTAGCTAGGTAAACTATCTAGCTTTCAAATGAGACTACTTCGAATAAAATACACCGTTTAATCAAAAAGAAACGAAGAAAAAACCAGATGAAGTAGTCTTCATTTTAAAAATTATTAAAACTGCTTTGTTTTTGAGATAAATAACATATAATTTTTTTTATCTTGATTTTTACCGATAAATATGTGTCGTGTATCCGCACATTTCTTTTGATCAAGGTTCGAAGAATCACATTGTATAATGTATTAAATTTATCAGTTATCTAGTAGGTACCCATAACACAAGCTTTAAGTAGCTTACTTTGGGGCTAGATGGTGCTGTGTGGATTATCCAGCATTATGTATTTATTTTCCAGTGCTTGGCGCTCGATCCTCGAAGTCCGTTCCAGACACATCCGAGCCTCCATGGGCGGTAAGGCCAAAGGCATCGGCATCGTGTCCCAAAGAGACGTGGCTTTCACCATGTTCGGCTTCATAGGCTATGCCATCCTCAAGCCCGACGCCTTTGGAGTTCGCGAGCGGAGCGAGGGTGATTGGGAGGCCTACAATCATTTCTGGAGGGTGTTCGCGCATATGATTGGACTCAAGGAAGAGTAAGTTGTTTTCTGTTTTTGGGTTTATTGTCATTATGCCTACAGGGTGCTGCGTAACATGTGTGCATCCCCGGGCCTCGCTTATCCACTCTTGAGGGGTAAGGAATTAATGCTGAGTCGAGACCTTTTTGCTGCGGTGACATACAGCACATTCACTTTCTTTTTTATTTGAAAATATTTTGTGTCATTCTTTTCTGTTGTAGGTATTTATGTTAAATGTTTGTTTTTTTATTTTAATAAAATGTGTTTTAAGTCTGTGCTGTGTGTTAAGCAGCGATTAAATTAATGTCTATGATTAACTTTTGCTCTAGGACTTTAAGAATTTCAAATACTAATATAACATTTTCTTTGTTAATAAAGAACCCACCTCTACCATTACATTTGAAGTAGAATATATAAGAATTTAAATCACACCTACTACGAAAAAGGAGGCTAATGTTTTGTTCACTTTCTCTTCCAGATACAGCTTAGCCCGCGAAACAATCGATGAAACGCGCCAAGCCTGCCAAATCGTTCTAGACCGCGTATTCACGCCTTGCCTCGAGAACGTTCCAGAATACTTCGAACACAGGTAGTTAATTCATACTTCCTTCATCACCAGCCTATAATAGTCCACTGCTGGACTGGACATAGGCCTCTCCTAATGAGCGCCATATATGGCATCATTAGGAGATTATACTTCCTTAGTAATATTATAAACGCGAATGTTTGTATGGATCTTACACGCAAAAAGTAAAAAACTATGAACGGATTGGGCTATTTTCTAATTTGAATAGACTTAGTGGAATAAAACATTATGCTACTTTTCATCCAATGAATCTTATGGGATAGAAATAGCCTCGAAACCTCGCACGCGTTGTTTCCATAGAAACAACGCGTGCGAAGCCCCGGGCTACTAGTAAATTATCATCATCAACCTATATTTGTCCACCTCTGGACATAGGCTGTAGATCTTCGCTCCGGCATCATGAGCCACTGGGCGATGATGATGAAACCGCTCTCATCGCTGGTAGCTCAATGATGATGAGCCACAGATAGTAGGTATTAGGTCAGGTGTGTTAGGTTTTATTTTTGATTTTATTTTATTGTGATTTATGTGTATGTATAATTTTTCTATGGATGTATTACCGTCTGAAATTAATTATTTTGATTTTTGATAGGCATCCCTCAATGAGCTATAGGTACTAGTCACTACATAGTATAAAACAAAGTCGTCTTTGTTTCTCGTTTCTCTGTCCCTATATCCCTGTCCCTTTGCATGCTTAAATCTTTAAAACTACGCAACGGATTTTGATGCGGTTTTTTTAAGAGAGTGATTCAAGAGTAGGTTTATACGTAGGTATAATAAAACCGTTCGAAGCCGGGGCGGGTCGCTAGTAAATAATTATTTGAAATTTGCGCTTACCTACAGCTTTCTACAAAGGTATTCGTACCTTATGATAAACATGTAAAAGGTATTAATTTAAGTAAATTACACTAAACATGTAGTAGGTAGTTACCCTACTCTGTAACCTTTTTCTTTAATAAAACTTATTTTATTATATGTCCCGCAAAATCATATGCTTATCTTATTCGCACATAGCTGCAATATGGGTTGGCTATGGTTCTATGCAGTGGATATAAGGGGAATAAAACATTGGAATATAATTTGACAGCGCTCGGGTGATGCTCGACGGCCTATGGTCCTTCAACCCGACGATCGACGTGGAGGGCCACCTGTGGTGGACGCGCTACCTGGGCGGCCAGCCCGGATACGTGTACACCGAGAGCGAGCGGATCGCATTCCAGAGGAGGATCAGGCAGGAGTTGGCGGGGAAATCGCTTGATACAGGTAATAACCGGATAAGGCAGGAGGTGGCGGGGAAATCGCTTGATACAGGTAATAACCGGATAAAGCAGGAATTGGCGGGGAAGTCGCTTGATAGGTAATAACCGGATAAGGCAGGAGTTGGCGAGGAAATCGCTTGATACAGGTAATAACCGGATAAGACAGGAGGTGGCGGGGAAATCGCTTGATAAATGTAATAACCGGATAAGGCAGGAGTTGGGGAAATCGCTTGATACAGGTAATAACCAGATAAGACAGGAGTTGGCGGGGAAACGCTTGATATGAGGGGGTCATCAAAATTTAAGAACCTGTAAAGGGGTTCAAAAAGATTGAGAAACACTGTCACGTACAATGAAGTGTTCACTCATTCTGCATACAATCCGCGTTAAATACACAAGTACCTATTTAACACGTACCTATCATAGAATATCTTTAATGATGTCAATAAGGCACTAACAATGTCCTTCTCTTTTTTGAAGTGTCAATATCTATAATAAACTTAATACTTGTTCCAGGTGTGGATTCAACAAAGCTGATCCATAAGTCGGTACTAAAGGGCGTCCCTGACTTACCTCCTAGAAAACTCTACTATAAAGACTATAATACACTAGAAGACGTCCCTTCGTACAAACGACTGAGCGCCAAATCAAAAACAAAACTCTACTTCAACTACCTGAGTATGTGTGTTTACACTTCAGCAATAGGCCGATGGTACTTTAATGTCAACTTTAAATTCAGTCTTTTCCTTATGAAGTATTTCCCATACCTTTCATTCTTCAGGTTTGGGTTCAAATTGTCTTTTGTTAACATGTTTGTTGAAGACGTGAAAGATGAGACAAAGCTTGTACCTAATTCTGATTATACAAACGCAGTTATTCCAGAGACGACTTGGTATGAAAAACTGTTTATCTTTTTTTGGTGAGATTTACCAGGGAATTTAGGATTTATTTATAAGCGACATTTATTTTATTATATTCTAGTTCTGAGGGATGAGTTCCATTGACGGTAGTTTCGAAATTTGATTGTGACGTCTCCTATTTCTGGATTTGGTACAGCAGCGCCTCTGTCGAGCGGACAGGGAACTACGACAATCCCATAAAAAAAGACGTCACAAAAACGTCTCGATACTATCGTCTTTCGGGCTCGGGGCTCTTAGGTATGACATTATAGAACAATAAAACATAGTCAGTTTTATTTTATGACTAGGTATATTGGAATTGTTTACGGTTTCGGTAGGGTTCTGGTACCTTTATTAATTGTACAGTATTTTATAAATAGTATTGTGATAGACAATAAAAAGTAGAAATCAATAAACCCTAAATGGATTGTTAGACGATCTATTACAAAATAATAGTGAAAACCTGTAAGGGATAGTTTTTGAGAGTACATACACAATGGCATGCATTTTAGGGGTTACCTTAAAATTTTAATTATATAACTGAAGGATGATGTGAAGCAAGGATATCAATTAATACATTTAAGTATTATAATTTATGCAATCTTTTTTTTTCTTGCATAAGTGATAGAATCAAATATACATAATCTCCCTAGATTGAGTATTGTTGCATTACTTAGTATTTTTTTATGTTTGCTTATTCAAACAATCAATGTTATCAAGAACACAATATCATGTAATGAAAGAACAAATGTACTTTTTGTTTATTTTTTATGACTTTTTATTTTTATTTGAATGACATAATTATTGTAGAATATTTTAACAATGTGACCGGATGGACTTTACAATAAATAAAATACTTAAAAAATGCCAACAAGAATTTCAATTATTGTTCTGAAAACATCCCCAACCTGTTAGCATAAGAATAGACAAAAACAGTGTAGAAGGGAAACTTCGTTCTGAACGCGCTCATGGTCACGATATTAGCCTACGCGATTCTACACATTAAACGGGCATAATTAAGTCTGGCTGTCACAGCCAGCGACGATGACGCCGCACGCAGATTTTAATGTTTGTGTAGGTACCTACCACGGATGATAAAAAGGTATCTACCTCTATAATATGACGTCACGGTCATGTTATTGTGGTGTACTCGGCTGTAACAATAACTCATAAACAAAGCCAAATTTAAGATTTTTTAGATTACTAAAAGATAATGCGAGGTAAGTATAGGTCGCGTCACGTAAAAAGAACGCTGGAAGAAAGTGGAAGGGGTATGTTCGCGCATGGGTACACTCGCGTACGATAGTACTATGCCAATTTGCTGTGCCTATTTTTAACTAATATTTCACTCGCGGCTTGGTGTTGGTTATTAGAAAATAATATTAGATAAAATTAAGAATAGAAGAATCATCATCCCCTACACGAATAATAAATGTTTCTGTCATCATGTCTACCAAATGATCGCTTTTACAGTAATCGGTCTCTAGAGGTATTTCCTTTACCTTTGTGCATAATTTCCAAAAACCATTAAAATGTAAAACCATTTTGAAATTTTTGTGCGCGATGGTATTTTGACAAGAAACGTGACGTGTGATAGCAAATGTCAACTGACGAACCAATAGCGCACCGGCAAGCATGCGGCGCATGACCCTTCCACCCCGCGCCCCACCGCCTACCTCCAAATAGACCCATAAATCGCCTTCTGCGCAGCTTGACCGCCAGCGTTCTTCTTACATGACGCGAACTATAAGTACCTAATATTTTCGCGACGGCGGCGCGGCGGTACAGTGCAGTAACAAGCAACCCTGGCAACACGCCTGGACTACAGAGGGGCGTAACGAGGTGAAGGGGGAAGGAGGTATATAAATGGCGGCGTTTGGGACTCGATCAAAGAAGAGTCCCTTCTACCCAGTTATTTATTCTTATGCTGTTAGTTAGTTAAACACTAAAAATCAGGAAATATTTATTTTTTCTGCATGGTGTTGAATTTTTTTAATCACGTGAACATCTCGTGTTCACCTCATTCCCACCAAAAACATATTTTTACAATACCTAAATACATTATATAAATGAAAGAACTTAATAATATACAATCACCTTTTATCTAATTGTCTTTAATTTCACTTATAAAACTTCACACACATACTTTTAATTGTGTACCTTCATTTTTAATCCATAGCCAATGCTACCAATAGTATCTTTGCAATAAGGTTAATTCTTACCTTATTAAATGTATCTACAAATATAATAAAGGGCTAGCTTCTTCATTATACAATCCGTGTTATACATAATATATACCTAATACATGAGTATCTTCAAGTGTTGTAGAGACTTTTACGCATGTTGATGTCAATGAAGACGAACGATATGTCTTGTTTTCTTTTTTAAAATGCGTCTTCCTCATAGCCGTTAGTATCTTCGTAGATAGACGAGACTTTTACACATGTGATATTTTACAGTCAATTATAGCACTTGATAGACGGCTTGACTTCTTTTTGGAAAGTCTCTTTCTTCATAGCCGTTAGTATCTTCGTAGATACATGACACTTTTACACATGTGATATATTAAAGTCAAATATAGCACTAACGTAGACTGCATTGCCTCTTTTTGAAAAGTGTCTTCCTTCATAGCGGTTAGTATCTTCGTAGATACATGACACTTTTACACATGTGAAATATTGAAGTCAATTATAGAACTGACGATAGACTGCTTCTTGCTTGCCCTCTTTTTGCAAAGTGTCATCCTCAAAGCAGTTAGTATTTTAGTAGATACACAAGACTTTTACACATGTGATATTATTACAGTCAATTATAGCATTTATGATGTTCTGCTTGCTCTCTTTTTGCAAAGTGTATCTTCCTCATAGCCGTTAGTATCTTCGTAGATACACGAGACTTTTACACTTGTTGTATATAGAAGTCAAAAGGCACTATGCTTCAATCCACATATTTAAGAGTCGAGAGAATTCTTTACATGTTTATGTACACACTTGCAATCGCACACAGCACTGATTCGAATGTCCATGACCACTAGATATTTCTGATCTCAAACCTAAGCAGTAAATTACCACTTACTTAAAAAACTCAGCGGCCGCGACTCTAGTTCTTTTCGCGACATTGATCTGCAGTAAATTGTCTGTAATATTGTCTCCGGTTTCGTTCTTTTTCGGTGTTTGGCTTCCCTTCTTATGTGCCGGAGTGACGACTCTGTTCGGCGTTCGTTTGGGCGAGGCGTGGTGAATGCCCACGTCGTTTGGCGTTAGTCTGAGACGAGGGGATAGAAGGTGCTTCGCTGCGAGCTTCCGGGCGGCTGGTGACATGCTCGCCAGACGCTCTGTATTGCTTCTGAAACTGGAAGGAAGGAGGATTTGAGATATTTTTGTGACAGAAGTGCGACTTAGTTTGGGGCTAGATGATGCTCTTATTATTTACTAGCGACCCGCCCCGGCTTCGCACGGTTTTATTATACGTATAAACCTTCCTCTTGAATCACTCTATCTAATAAAAAAACCGTATCAAAATCCGTTGCGTAGATCAAAACATTTAAGCATACAAAGGGACTTATGGATGTAGGGATAGAGAAAGCGACTTTATTTTATACTATGTACCTAGTGATTTATAGTAAAGGTTTTATAGACTACCCGTATTCAATTTAGATGTTGGTAAAAAATACAGGGCGACTAGCTAGACTAGGTAGTGGAATAAAGTTAATTAAATACATAAATAATAAATAAATTATACTGGACCATCCACACCGCATCATCAAGCCCCAAACTAAGCAGAGCTTGTGTTATGGGTACTAGATGACTGATATACTTAATACAATACATGACATAGATTTCAGAAACACGGAACACATATTAGTTAATCATAAAAAAATCTCAAGAATGTAATCCGCAAGCTCCTCCGTAGGCAGACCTTCGCGCACAATGGGGGCTACCGTTTTCTTGCTCACCAGTTGGAACCACTGTTGACTAAGGTCCGGATGTATAGCTGTCAAAGGCTACTTTTTATGATCAGTGCCGAAAAAATCAATCGTGGCAAATTCAAACGCGGTAGCCCCCATTCGCTCGTCAAGAGGATGTTAGTGTTACCTTGGTGTGAGCGGCGCGGCCCTGGGCGTGGTGGGGCGCCGCCGCTTGGCCACTTGCTCCGCCAGCTGCAGCGCGATCCGCTCCCGCGCGCCGCCCTCCAGCATGCGGTACGCTGCGCCCGCGCATCGCTCGTCAAGAGGATGTTAGTGTTACCTTGGTGTGAGCGGCGCGGCCCTGGGCGTGGTGGGGCGCCGCCGCTTGGCCACTTGCTCCGCCAGCTGCAGCGCGATCCGCTCCCGCGCGCCGCCCTCCAGCATGCGGTACGCTGCGCCCGCGCATCGCTCGTCAAGAGGATGTTAGTGTTACCTTGGTGTGAGCGGCGCGGCCCTGGGCGTGGTGGGGCGCCGCCGCTTGGCCACTTGCTCCGCCAGCTGCAGCGCGATCCGCTCCCGCGCGCCGCCCTCCAGCATGCGGTACGCTGCGCCCGCGCATCGCTCGTCAAGAGGATGTTAGTGTTACCTTGGTGTGAGCGGCGCGGCCCTGGGCGTGGTGGGGCGCCGCCGCTTGGCCACTTGCTCCGCCAGCTGCAGCGCGATCCGCTCCCGCGCGCCGCCCTCCAGCATGCGGTACGCTGCGCCCGCGCATCGCTCGTCAAGAGGATGTTAGTGTTACCTTGGTGTGAGCGGCGCGGCCCTGGGCGTGGTGGGGCGCCGCCGCTTGGCCACTTGCTCCGCCAGCTGCAGCGCGATCCGCTCCCGCGCGCCGCCCTCCAGCATGCGGTACGCTGCGCCCGCGCATCGCTCGTCAAGAGGATGTTAGTGTTACCTTGGTGTGAGCGGCGCGGCCCTGGGCGTGGTGGGGCGCCGCCGCTTGGCCACTTGCTCCGCCAGCTGCAGCGCGATCCGCTCCCGCGCGCCGCCCTCCAGCATGCGGTACGCTGCGCCCGCGCATCGCTCGTCAAGAGGATGTTAGTGTTACCTTGGTGTGAGCGGCGCGGCCCTGGGCGTGGTGGGGCGCCGCCGCTTGGCCACTTGCTCCGCCAGCTGCAGCGCGATCCGCTCCCGCGCGCCGCCCTCCAGCATGCGGTACGCTGCGCCCGCGCATCGCTCGTCAAGAGGATGTTAGTGTTACCTTGGTGTGAGCGGCGCGGCCCTGGGCGTGGTGGGGCGCCGCCGCTTGGCCACTTGCTCCGCCAGCTGCAGCGCGATCCGCTCCCGCGCGCCGCCCTCCAGCATGCGGTACGCTGCGCCCGCGCATCGCTCGTCAAGAGGATGTTAGTGTTACCTTGGTGTGAGCGGCGCGGCCCTGGGCGTGGTGGGGCGCCGCCGCTTGGCCACTTGCTCCGCCAGCTGCAGCGCGATCCGCTCCCGCGCGCCGCCCTCCAGCATGCGGTACGCTGCGCCCGCGCATCGCTCGTCAAGAGGATGTTAGTGTTACCTTGGTGTGAGCGGCGCGGCCCTGGGCGTGGTGGGGCGCCGCCGCTTGGCCACTTGCTCCGCCAGCTGCAGCGCGATCCGCTCCCGCGCGCCGCCCTCCAGCATGCGGTACGCTGCGCCCGCGCATCGCTCGTCAAGAGGATGTTAGTGTTACCTTGGTGTGAGCGGCGCGGCCCTGGGCGTGGTGGGGCGCCGCCGCTTGGCCACTTGCTCCGCCAGCTGCAGCGCGATCCGCTCCCGCGCGCCGCCCTCCAGCATGCGGTACGCTGCGCCCGCGCATCGCTCGTCAAGAGGATGTTAGTGTTACCTTGGTGTGAGCGGCGCGGCCCTGGGCGTGGTGGGGCGCCGCCGCTTGGCCACTTGCTCCGCCAGCTGCAGCGCGATCCGCTCCCGCGCGCCGCCCTCCAGCATGCGGTACGCTGCGCCCGCGCCCACCCTGCACACATTACAACTATTACTGTTTATCATTATCACTCTCACCATTTCTCACAGGCAACATTGGTGTGGACAGAAATATATAAGAAAAAGGGAGAGAAACATAATAAGTACTACAAAAACATTGTGGTTTTGTGTTGTTTTTTTTCTGAAGAATCTGAAGACAGGGCGCTATGGCACAGCTATGGCGCTCATTAGAGGAGGCCGATGCCCAGTAGTGGACTAATATAGGGTGATGATTCCATCATCATATAATCATGAAAAGACAGAAATTGAATGAAAAAATAAATAGCAAACATTCTTATATGGTTTGATATGATTTTTCACCCAAATATTGATTCAAAAAATTTTTTGTTGCTGTGATTAGTATACAAAGTGTAGCTTAAATTCTAAGCTACAACGTTGAGCGGTATACTCACGCAGGAAGCGGCGTGTCCCCGCCGTCGAGGCGGAAGGGCGTGCCCTCTATCTCGCCCCACGTCATGAGCGGGGACCGGTCGGGGCCGGCGCGCCGGGGCGCGGGGAGGGGGTGCTTACCAGCCCGTACGGTTCCTTCTCTGTATATACATACATACATGTATAGCAGTATACTCACGCAGGAAGCGGCGTGTCCCCGCCGTCGAGGCGGAAGGGCGTGCCCTCTATCTCGCCCCACGTCATGAGCGGGGACCGGTCGGGGCCGGCGCCGGGGCGCGGGGAGGGGGTGCCCACCAGCCCGTATGGTTCCTTCTCTGTCGTCACGCTCGTACCGTCCACGCCGATTTTACCTGTTGATGATGCGTCCTGCAATAATAAAAAATATGATGTTCACACTTATCACTACATAGTATAAAATAAAGTCGCTTTCTCTGTCCCTATGTCATTATGTCCCTTTGAACGCTTAAATCTTTAAAACTATGCAACGTATTTTGATGCGGTTTTTTTTAATAGATAGAGTGATTCCAGAGGAAGGTTTATACGTACATATAATAAAACCGTGCGAAGCCGGGGCGGGTCGCTAGTATTGTATAATCTGATTTTATTAGTGAATGCCTATTATTAGCTTTCTGTGTCTATTTTAAGTTATATTGTAATTAGTTTAGCTGATGGCAATCCGAATTAAATAAATAAATATCAGAAGTTGATGCTTTCATAAAAATTTGAGAGTTGAAATGGATTTGAAGTTTCTCGATTTTTAATATACAAGATGCTATGATTATTTTTATACAGAAACTGCTGATCAGATCTTGAACAAATTTCTTCATGTATACGTACATTACACATACATCTGTGAATAGTATGCTGATGCTTGTCTTAGGGTTCTCGCACATTATGTCGGGCCGCAGCGCAGCGCAAAATGGTTACCTAGCAAATTAGTGACGGGTCAGGTTGCAGCGGATTTTGAGTACAGAATATGGCCAGAATGATTTGTTAATATATACTTATACATGTACAAATAAAGAAACAACAAAATTGGTTCACCAAGGAAACACTTATGAAAAAATACAATCGATTTGAGAATCCTTGAGAACCGCTAAAATATGAATTTCGCGCGAATCTGTGTCAGATTCCATGTCGGTACCCCATATTTATATAGTCGGTATACCATTCCGAATACCCTTGCTGGTCTTATAAATGCCATGTGTCTAGAGCTAAGGAAGCCTAGGATCCGGGTCGTACATTATGTGATTGCGGGCTGTGTAACGCCATGTGTCTAGAGCTAGGCAAGCGGAGAGCGTACCTGAGTCCGAGCCAGCGCCGAGATGGCCTCCTTGCTCTTGACGTGGTCGAAGGGCTCCGACTTGAGGCGCGTGTTGTGGTGCACGAGCTCGGGCTTCGGCGGCGGACGCTGCGACGCGGCGCGCTCCGGGACGTACATTATGTGATTGCGGGCTGTGTAACGCCATGTGTCTAGAGCTAGGCAAGCGGAGAGCGTACCTGAGTCCGAGCCAGCGCCGAGATGGCCTCCTTGCTCTTGACGTGGTCGAAGGGCTCCGACTTGAGGCGCGTGTTGTGGTGCACGAGCTCGGGCTTCGGCGGCGGACGCTGCGACGCGGCGCGCTCCGGGACGTACATTATGTGATTGCGGGCTGTGTAACGCCATGTGTCTAGAGCTAGGCAAGCGGAGAGCGTACCTGAGTCCGAGCCAGCGCCGAGATGGCCTCCTTGCTCTTGACGTGGTCGAAGGGCTCCGACTTGAGGCGCGTGTTGTGGTGCACGAGCTCGGGCTTCGGCGGCGGACGCTGCGACGCGGCGCGCTCCGGGACGTACATTATGTGATTGCGGGGTGTGTAACGCCATGTGTCCAGCTGGGGAATCATAAAATAAACACTGTAAGATAAGTTTAAAATAGTTTAAAAAAGTGGATGTATAAAAGAAAAGTTTAATTTTTTTTTTCTTTTTACATCCACAAAAGTAGAATAAAATTAGGGCTGTGTAACGCCATGTGTCCAGCTGGGGAATCATAAAATAAACACTGTAAGATAAGTTTAAAATAGTTTAAAAAAGTGGATGTATAAAAGAAAAGTTTAATTTTTTTTTTCTTTTTACATCCACAAAAGTAGAATAAAATTAGGGCTATGTTGCCAGGATTGTCCAGCACTATTTATTATTATAAAACGTTATAACTACCAAAATATATCATACTAGATGCGCCCCGCGGCTTCGCCCGCGATCCAGAGTTTATTTTTTCGTACAAATTTCAGAAATTTCTTTATCACCCCCTAGGGATTATTGTGTAAAAATAAAAAATACGTGTTTAATTATTCACTCCATCGTTTATTTATATCGAGTTTTGAGTGAATTGAACCAAGGAAAAATTATTTTCCGTACAAACTTTACCACCCTATTTACCAACCCCTCAGAGGTTAAAATTTCCAAACTTTAAAAGCTTAGGTCCTATTCTTGGTCCTAAACTACCACATACCAAACTGTACTTAAATAACTTATGTACTTACAAAGATTACTTTTAACAAATATTCACACAGACTTTCCCATTTATTATAATAGTAAGATAAAATACAACCTACCTCATCGGGTCTCTCAGTCTGATCCGCCTGTTTCTCAATAGAGGGCAGAGCGAGCGCCGCCTCCACCAGCTGTAGCGAGCGAACCTCAGCCTCGAACTGCGAGACGAGCTTGTTGGCGCGCTTCTTGTTCTCGAGGGCGATCACTCGGTCGTAGCTGGCGTTGTCTTCGCTTGTGTGTTTTGCGAGGAACGAATCTAGTGACAAGCCATGAAGGACTATAGTTTAATACATGGTGTTTTCTATGTATTATAAAAATATCTATCTATTAATGTATTGTATTAAGTATATCAGTTATCTAGCACCCATAACACAAGCTCTGCTTAGATTGGGGCTAGATGATTATTATTATTATTATTTACATTGATTACAAGCTGACGTGTTTTAAAAGTATAAACCGATGTTAATTTCACGCACACTGTTTACGTCAATTAATATGGTAATGTAATGATTATACCATTAGGTATGTGGTTATTGACCATACAAAATATCATTCACACAAAATACCATTAATCTAATTTTAATAAAATTTGTTTGTTGTTGTATGTATGTTCTATGTCACTCAACCCGTGACCATCCACTGCTGGGTTTCATAACAAAAATCTTAGTTTATTTCGTAATGAGTATTTTCATTTCTAGATTAAACCTTTTTTATTATGCAGCTAAAACTGATAAGTTGATTAAGTGGTGATGATAGAGTACTTATGTGTGTATTCGTCACATAAAAATCAAGATGTAAGCTTTAGTATTTCTTAAATTCTACATTTTTTAATACTTTGCTCTTATAGCGAGTGAATTGGTACCTAAACTCTGATTATCGGTGATATCCTTTGGTTTACTCTTGGCACTGCTAGCTGAACTGTCAGATTTCTGGCCCCTCACTGTGGGTGGTAGAGGAGAGGATGGCAGGTTGTGTTCCGGTGTGTCGAATGTTGCTGGGGAGTTATCTGTAAGTATTATAAAGTAATAGGTGAGTTACAGGCTGTTTCAACAGGGTTCAATCATAGACCAGTACCTCACATTATAGCCAATAGCTTTGGTATAAGGAAAAGTTCTCTTTTTTTTTCTGGTTATGCATAACAGGCTTAATGACATAGTATTGTGACAGACCAACTTAGATACTGACTTTTGTAAGTTGGTCTGTGGTATTGTAAAGGGAACTTTGTATAGCATCAACACAATGGTAACATAACTCACAAGGCTCTGTGGGCGGTCTATTTCCACTGTACTTTCTTGCAATTTCCATAAGTTTTGTCAAGTTTTTGTTCTCCGTTGCTTCTAGGAATTCATTTTGAGCATGGAGTTTCTCTATATCAGGGAAGAAGTCTCTTTGAATGATCTTGGCTATACTCTGAAATGTTTATGCTCATGATTACATACAGTTTAATATCATTGTAGTTAAAAACACAATCAAACAAGAAAAAATATAGTTTAAGTGTGAGCAGATGGACTCTACTGTCAAATCCAAAAAAACACTATAGAGGATAGCAAATTGTGTTTTAGTACTTGGAATAGGAAGGATAAACTTACTTGCACGTATAAATCTTCATCTAAAGCCTTTGCTTTTGGTTTTGCCTTCTGTTTTGGAACTTTTGGCACTTTGAAAACAGTGCTCTCGCTTTTGAGGAGAAGCATGTTCTTCAAGGCTGCTTCTCCAGGTCTAGGACTCTTATCTTCTTCGGCCATCGCTTACAAATAAGTTGTATAGGGAAACAACTGAGAGTATGATGTGTTTTAGGGCAATTATCACCAAATTATCTACCTTTAGAACAACAAAAATAAAATATCCCCAAACACGACACAATTTTTTTTTACGCTTAAAATGTCATTCGTCCGTTTGACATTGACATTTGAAATTACCATGATGTTGACAATAACTGCGTTGTTTGCAAGTCTGGCAGAAAAGTGTCAAACCAGACACAAGTTGCCATCAACAAAGAAGTCATGTCTTCATCACCATCATCATGAACCTATACTAGAAAGAAGGAAGGAGCTGTGACTAGTAACTAGCCACAGCCAATGTCCAGCTGTGGCTAGTAACTAGCCACAGCTGGACATAGGCTTAGAATAGGACATAGGCCTCCCCAAAGATTCGAGTATGACTACGTTCCGTTTGGGCCTCCCCTAATGAGCAGCATAGCATAGTTTGCAGAGTAATTCAAACTGTAATTATTATAATTATTACTCTTTGGCGAACCATTTGTGACTTGTTTTGAATTTTAGTGGTTTTCATCATCATTATTATTGACTGCGTATTTAGGTACCTACCATGAACTAATAAATGGTAAGGAAGGATCTTTTGCTGAACAATAAATGTTGTGGTAGTGTGAAAAGTAAGAGAATTATTTGTAGGATGTACTATGAGGAAGTAGGTACATAAAATATAATGATACCTAATGGGGAAGTACGATAGTCCGTTCACAGACCTCTGAATTAGTATCTACCTACAGAGAGAGAGTATTATGTTCCTTGCTAAAGAGTTTTATACAACTCGATAGAAAGCTTGAGGTGAAATATCAGACTGATATCGGACTTTTCCTAGTTACGAGTTTTACCATACCATGCCTTAAAATACCACACTAAATGCGCCAACTTTTCGATCTACAAAATAAAAAATAATAGGTATACTCTTAGTACTTATGGTTTTACCAAAACACGTCATTAGATTCATTACTTACACGTAGCATAGGTAATGCTACGTGTAAGGAGACCTATAATTGTAGGTAAGGACTCCACAAAATCCTTCCTATTATGATTCGAGCAGGTTCCGAAATTAGGTAGGTTGGTGTATAAGTGAGTGTTTCGGGACTTTTGGGCAAGCAAAATAAAACAAAATAGTATAAAACTACAAAATATAATTTCTTACAAATACAACAACATTATTATCCTACCTAACTACTCTTAACCTCTTTATTTTTCTTCATAGCATAAGTTTTGATATAGAAATCTGTGAAAAGGAAGAGTATGAATATGTTGTGTGGTAGAAACACGAAGGACACCCATTTGGGGTATTCGCAGGAAGGCTCGAACAGCACGTGACCGAAGTGCAGGATCAGCAGGAGAAACTGCAGCTGTAGACAAGAACAAAAAAAAATAAGTTAAGGAGAAAAAGTTTACCTATAAATTTATGTACTTAAAAGGAAAGTAAAGGAGTAGAGTAGATATGGGTTAATTTAGTTGAATTAATAGGGCTTGCAAACAGTCTAAAGGTAGCTGGCAAAGCAACCGTCTACAGTTAGCTCAATGGTTTCAATTGTATATACTAGTAGTAATTTTTTCTATTCCTTGATTGTAATTTTCGTTGTTAATAAAGATATGTTTCTAGTAATGCTGGAATTTTCCAGCATTGATCCAGATGATGCTCATATGGCGCTCACTATGGGAGGCCTATGTTCAGCTGTGGACTAATATAGGCCGATGATGATGAAGATGATTTAGATGATGCTGTGTGGATTGCAACGCATCATCATCTAGCCCCAAGTTAAGTAGAACTTGTGTTAAGGGAGCTATTAAATTTCGAAAATATCGAGGGTTACAAACTGGCCAAACCATTTATGGGTTACCATAAATGGGTACTAATTGGTAAATCGGAAGACGTATGTAATGCTTACCTAGTTTTATTATAAGTTTATACGCTGTCCTAAAATAATAATACCAATAATAAAATGCTATAGGTATTATTGTAATAATACGATTCCCACGCCAAACAAACATTTTTGGAGCGCTATCTTTGTGGTTTCCCACCACATTGTTTTATCGAAGCGATCGTATGTTTGTTTATGTTCATATATCGCATCCTCATCATCATCAGCCCATATTAGTCCACTGCTGCACATAAATGTATCGCATGTTCATGTATATTTATGTTCATTGGACAATCGCATGTATCGACTTAGGTATCTATTGGTAGGGTAGGTTACCTTATACATAGCCCATAGTTGAATGTTCTTCCCCTCAAAAAGGGGGGTTTGTTTGTAGGCAGGCGGATTCGAGGTCGCAGTGAGTGAGAATGTAAGAATAAACCTACTTACTCACTCTCAACTCGCTTTAAAAGAGATAGTCATTTCTTTATTGCACCATCAAAATATTTTTAGATTGATTTGATTTATTGTAATACCTTTCAAGTATGTAGCTGTAACTTAGGAAGGTACGTACAAAAATGTAGGTCAATCAGTAACCTAGTTACCTAACTATGTACATTTTTGTCTTTTTGATTTTTATCTATAGGTAAGTATACTTATATGAACCAAATCTAGGATGGATCAGTAAAGCTACCTGTTAGCTCAATTGTTTCAATTGTTTTATTTTTGTTTATTCCATTGATTGTAATTTTCGTATGTACTTACAATCTGCAGCTGCGTGATATGTTTCTTCCACCACTGGCGCACCCACTGCGGCCGCACGATGGAGATCAGGTAGTACGTATACATCACTGCGTGTACCATCGAGTTGATGAAACCGAGCATTATGCCGTGACCACCTGTCGACAAATAATAATTATTAATAATTCTGGACAATTCACACAGCATCATCTTGCAACAATCTAAATAGAGATTGTTTAAAGATGTTATGGGTAATAGACGACTGATTTATTACTTACTATTATTAGGTACTAGCGACCCGCCCCTGCTTTGCACGGTTTCATTATACGTATAAACCTTCCCCTTGAATCACTCTATCTATTATAAAAAACCGCATCAAAATCCGTTGCGTAGTTTTAAAGATTTAAGCTACATAGGGATATGGGGACAGAGAAAGCGACTTTGTTTTATACTATGAGTATGTAGTATGTTGGACCCATATGGTCCAACATAAATATGATTTTACCTAATCATTTTTACGGGTTCTAGCGGAGGACCAGCGCTGGCTAGGTCTCCTATGAGACCTCAGTTAGCTTAGGACCCTTTTATAACAACTTTATAGATGTTCCTTAAAATGTGTCTTGATAAATGTTTGTTTTGTTGTTATAAATAAATGTACTTCTATTCTATTCTTTATTTTTTATTAAACCTGGAAATCACCCAGAACACCCTGAACGAACCTTCGGCCTTCGCTCAGCGCCACATTCGCCGCCGTTTATAAGGACGACTTATATAGGTACTTAATACATTATACTGTACATAGACATTGTTATTAAATCTAGAAAACACCCAGAACAAATAATTGCAGACCGTTCAAACATTTGTCCCAAGGTGGAAATCGAACCCGCACCCTCCTGCGTTACAAATAGACCTTTGCTTACGGCGCCACATAGTTCCGTCGCCATATACTCGTACAAAGGGAGATTCGATAATGATCGGTAGGGATATATTTCAGCTCACCTAATTGACTGGTCAGAACTAAAATCATCTCTAGGAAAAACAATTTTTTGTTTAATATTTCTCTTAGCAATTCTGTGTTTTAAAATAAAGAGTTATCAATCTAAGTTTTAATTGCTAGTAAGTACCTATATTATTTCAAAATGTTTGCCCAGCTAGGATATTGCTTCAATGAAACCCCTGGAAAGCGGTGCATCCTAAACCCTGCACACGCGATTGTTGCAAAACTGACATTGCTTCACGGAACTCTACCTCACATAATACAAATGTGCCTTTGTAGTAATCAAAATTAAAAGATTTTTGTGTTGAATTTATACGAATGGTTATTGCTTATAATTGCTAGTTTTTGTTCTGATTTGGGAAAGGAGTTATATTGCGTCAATACTTAGAGAAAAACATAATGGCGCTTAGAAGCCCATAAATAACGTATAGCTATGTTTACGCCACGTTTACGCACCTTCTAGCTGATACATAATATGTTTTGCGCACAAGGCTTATGTATTCAACATTGAGGGTAGCAGCCACGGCCGAAGGGCAGGCTAGGAGGTTCCTATATTAAACTACTACGATGATATGACATCAGCGGGCCGGCTCCGCAGCATCACCGCAGAGTCCCTCATGCGGCGAAAATACGCTAATCAATCTTGACCGAGATTATCTATCTTGGGGTCCTGTGGCATACTCAATTTAAAAAGATTACCAAACTTTTCATACAGTCCACAGATGATTGGAATACTGGCTTCTATTTCGGTTAACGAATTAGCATTGCCATTCAACGTGGCAATGCTGCCAGCATTCTGGGTACTCTGCCTTCAGGTTTGGCTAAGACTTTTAAGAGTTTTTATAAGTGTAAATACTAGCTGTAATTAGTCGACTACGATAAACGTACCTGGTACATATTTGGTGCCGACGAATCCAAGAAAACACATTCCTAAGTGATGGTATACGTGGAGGAAGGTCACTTGGTTGAACTTCTTTCTGAGCACGAAGAATACCTGCATATTAATTTTATTATTAATTCAGGGAAAATATGAAATGAAATGAAAAAGTAAATGAACTTTATTAACTCAGATTTACTCTAAATCTACTTCACAGTACAATGACTTATACCTGATTTACACTTTGTTAAGAATCAAGTGCAAAGTGCAAGTGACACCCGCGTCTTATAATTGTGTGTGTGTGTGTGTGTGTGTGTTTGTCTGTGTACAACTGTATACGTACCAGCCACGCCATGCAGAGCGCTACTCGTAGACCGCTGTGTTTGAATGCGACACTGCATAATATGCGTGTTAAGCTTCAAGCTTTAAGTCCTAGTTTTAGAGAACCATAGTATCTAGATAAACCTAACATAGGATTTAAGATACCACTAACCAAAACATGTATTCTTTGTGTCAATAAATTATATCTATCTATCTATCTATCTATCTATCTATAAGCGCGATGTCTAGACAGGGCGTCGCGCCGCGCCACGCGCCTTCAAATTGCAAAACTGAAGACGCTGTTGTGTCAAAGATGGCAACCTTCTTAGTTCAAAATGTTCCGTGAACAATTATCTTGCACTTTTCACTCGCACTTGATACTTTAGAAAGTGTAAACCAGGCGACTAATTACCCCAACTTAAAGATCTCTCGTGCGCAGCAGAGTTTAGGGCAAACATGGCCTTCCCTCAGCATTGTGCTGGACAACGCTTGTGTAAGAAATGAAATAACGAGTGCCAGGGCTTACGCACTATAATCTAATAATCTTTTTCAACGATTACGCTAAAACCACCCATCCAAAATTGACATATGAAAACCCTTTTTAATGGCCTTTGTAATTTGAAATTGTATGGAAAGGACGCGCGCGATGGCCATTTCAATGGCTCAAGAATGTCAATTTGGATGGGTGGTTTTAGCGTAATCGCACATCTGGTTTGAATGAAGGCCACGGACTTGGTACGTTACGACCATCTGGGGTGGTGCGTTTGGTTTTACGTTCTCTGAGTAGACACATTGTGTGTGAAGCAATACGGTGACCATTAATAGGTTCTCACAAATAGCAGTCATCAACAAACATTACAATTTCAATAACAAAACGCATTCATTAAAAGGTTGCTTATAGGCTGTGCTTACAATCATAGTCGCTTAAATTTAAATTAAGACATCTATCCTGTCTATTTAACTAACGAATATTACAAGGAGTTAATTAGGTACAGGTAGTATTACATATCATAAAACGACATGAAATAAGTCATTCATATAATAAATTTAACATTTCCGACTGGTATTGACATGGATCAATTGAGCTACCTTTAGACTGTTTGCAACCGTCTGCCGTTAGCTCAATGGTTTCAATTGTAAATACTAGTTGTAATTTTTCTATTTCTTGCTTGTAATTTTCGTTGTTAATAAAGTAATTTAACAGTAAGCTATGCCTTTTATAGTAGCGACCCGCCCCGGCTTCGCAAGCTTTTATTATACATAGGGACAGAGAAAGCGACTTTGTTTTTTACTACGAGTATGTAGTGATGTAGAGCCCTCAGAGATTTCCTTGACTACTTTTTTGATTCAATGAAAGATGCTGGGATGGAGTAGGTGGAATTCAAAGGGATAAACGAAAAAGTTTCATACAAAAGATTTCAACGCGCTTCATGCCGTAGCGCAAAACTTTAGGGAGAAAATATTGAGATTAAATAAAATTCTCCCTATTTTGTTAATTACAGTTATTTACTGGTATTTAATTAAATGTTGATAGGTAACAGCGTTTTTTTATCAATGTTTGTATGTATGTATACTGCAGCACGGCGAAGTTTTTTAGCTATAAGGTAGATTTGAAATAAAAACGCGGCGGCTCAGCGGCGGACGACTGTCTACCTACGACGCAGGAGGTTGCGGATTCGATTTCCACCTTGAGACAAAAGTTTGTACGATCGGAGAGCGTCCTAAACTACGTTTGCCGAGTCACGATCACTCAAGAACACGTTTACCCCAATGGTTGTCGGCTACTGCCACTTCAGCTTGCTAAATAAATGCTTGTTTATTTCCTCACCGTGTCCATGAGATCAATAACCTTGATCATGTAATAAAGCCAGACCCTGCTAACCACGACTCTTTCCAGCGGCGTGTCTTCCTTGATGATCTTCTGACACCACAGGCTGTAGTAGCCGGGGAGGTAGAGCCGGGTTATGCACTGCAATCAATATATAAATATTACTGGCATGTTTCTAAAGTATCCATAATCTTTTAAATAAAATAAAAAAGCCTTTTTATTCCCGAATCATATAACATAATATTTAGGTTAGGTATCAATCATTCTTTAAAGGCGATATCAAATGAAATATAATTTATAATGTGTCAGCTGTGGTATATTTTATATAAGTAAATACTTATATAAAATAAAATAAAATAAAACATATAAAGGTAAATACATAGGTACCTAAATACATTGAAAATTTAAAGTAACATTCGCAATATTAAATTTTTATGATAATTTTAAATGATTTGAATTTAATTAATTATTTGTTCAATCATCATCATCAGCCTATATTAGTCCACTGCTGGACATAGGCCTCCCCTAATGAGCGCCATAGCGCCATATTTGTTCAATACAAATTACAAATTCATATTAATTATTTATCATAAAAATTATCTGAGCGTCTGGTCGATGCGACGCGTGACCCGAGAGCTGGTGAATATCTGGCTCAGCGCATCAGCATTGCCATACAGCAGCGTGGTAATGCAGCCAGTGTCTTGGGGACGCTTCCGACTGGTATTGACATGGATCAATTGAGCTACCTTTAGACTGTTTGCAACCATCTGCAGTTAGCTCAATGGTTTCAATTGTAAATACTAGTTGTAATTTTTCTATTCCTTTGCTTGTAATTTTCGTTGTTAATAAAAACATTATTTATTTGTTAAAAAAAACTAATGAACTGATACGGCTGAAATTTGGAATAGATGTTGTTCTAACCCTGTAAAAACATACTACTACTAACTAACATGCTACTTTTCATCCCAAAAATCAGTTTCCATGGAATAGGCTTGAGACATTTCCATAGAAATATCGCGTGCGAAGCAGCGGGCAGATGCTAGTCAACGCATAAATATTTCTGGCAAGAGTTTCCAAAGTATCCGTAATCAGATTTTCTATGTGTATTAAAATATATCTACTTATATATTTCTGTAACTAAGTTAAGGTTAAGACTCAGTTTGTTGTCTTGTATTTTATCGGCTACTGTTTTAATTAAGTAACGGTTAATTGAATTGTGTTACAAATATGTAAACGTCTTTGATTTGATTTAATGTATTTAACTAGATACATTATCAATTTTCTATGTTTTAGAATCTTCTACGTATAATAATTCCTTTTACTGTCAAAAATTAACACGACAAGTAATCGTTGCGGCGAATGTTTCACATCTGACCTTAGAAACTCATAAAAATGCAACAGCATCATATCCTATAATTAATGTGAAAGTCTGTGTGAATGTCGTATATCCAAAACTAACTAGGTGCTCAACATATTTAGATTAAATTGTATGTAGATAGTTTAGGATCTAGAATAATATTATAGTAGGGCTAGTCTAATTTTGAAAAATACCCTCAACATATTCCTTTAATCAATTCACTCAAAACTCTATAGTAAACTTATGAGTTTCAAAAATATACGCCAGCAATATTTCGGAAAGTATGAAAAAATATTCTCTGGTATACATTCTCATAACATGGTAAAAATTATCTTACTTCTTACTATTATAAATATAATAAATGCGAAAGTCGTAATAAATGCAAAATGTGTGAATGTTTGTTATAGGTAATTTCCGTAACTACTTAAGTTATTTAAATGAGTTTTTAGTACGTAGATAGTTTTGGGCCTAGAATAAGACAGGCTATTCAAATTTTGAAATTTTAACTTCTGAGGGTTAAATAGGGTGGTAAAATTTGTATGGAAAAATATTAATCCTTAGTTTGATTAACTCAAAACTCGGTACAAATAAACTGCAAAGTAAATTATAAGAATTTATTTTTACGAAACTAGGAGACGTGCAATGCAATACATTTCCGAAATTTGATAAATACATTTCCATGCGGGCGAAGCCGCGGGGCGCATCTAGTAATATAATAAATATACATTCCCTATCTTAAACGTGCATCTATCTTCGATATCAACATACATAATTTTATAGCCATTTGACAAATACCATATTGTTGTCGTTTTGACAAATAAATTTCCACGCAAGCGAAGCCAGGGAGCGCAGCTAGTTTAAAATAAGTCGCTGTTGGTTGTCAACGCAAACTTTGAGGTAGGTACTTCTAGGCATATTACTCAATATGTTTAGACACATCTGACATTCGCGACGACTATCAATAACTGATGAGAGGGCAAACTGGTTTGGACGGAGCCCTTTTGTAATTTTAACGTGAACAGAAGCTACTTACTTTAATTGTTGTATTTTGTATGTTTGTGTCTATTCATAGCTTGCTATTGCTACCCACCCCGGCTTCGCACAGATCTATTTAACAAATAAACCTTCGTCTGAAATCACTCTATCTACATATTAAAAAACTGTATCAAAATCCGTTGCGTAATTTTCATGACTTAAGCATTTAGGTATAGGGATATCGGACAGACAGACAGACAGCGGGAAACGACCTTTTTTGTACTATGAAATAAAAAAAGTGATGGTCTGTTAACTTAAAACCGACTTAAAAGACAGAAAATAAAATATTTTAACTTAGATTATGAACTAGCAGCCCCTCGCGGTTTCCGTTTTCGTCGGAATTCCGGGATGGAATATAGCCATATATGTAGTTTTTGCGTGAAAGAGTAACAAACATACTTACAAACTTACAAACTTTCGTGTTTATAATTTACTAGCGACCCGCCCCGGCTTCGCACGGTTTTATTATACGTATAAACCTTCCTCTTGAATCACTATTAAAAAAACCGCGTCAAAATCCGTTGCGTAGTTTTAAAGATTTAAGCATTCAAAGGGACATAATGACATAGGGACAGAGAAAGCTACTTTATTTTATACTATGTAGTGATGTAGGGGAAAGTTATATTTACGTTTTTACGCGTTTATTTAGATGGATGGATAGTAGGTATCGAACATCAAGCGTAAAAACCTAAGCGGAGAGCTTAGCTTATCCATGATATATGGATTCTACACAGCAATGTGATAAGTTGACAAAACACCGTAGACTGCATGCATGCAATATTCATTCATACCTTCACTGAAATGTTGCCCAAACCCTGTCCGCCTTTCAATGTCAGCGACTTTGGTATGTATACACACTGTTCGTATATTTTCGGGTTACTATTTGTTTACATAGTTTTTATGCCTTAAATGTACGTCAGTTGTAATGTAAATATTATAACGTGCTTCAATGTACAGATTTATTTGACCTGCTTTCGATTTCAATACTGTTGTTTTTGACACTCGAGTCGATATCAAATTGAATGAATACATTAGCCATGTGTTGCTACGCCACATGTTGAGACTCATCTATTTGATTGAAATACTAGCTTCTGCCCGCAGCTTTCGCGCTGTTTCTACGAAAACATTCCTAGGTTATTTCTTTATGTGAACTCATTTATGAAAAGATAAGTGCCTATGTTTTATTCAAGACCTAGATTATGAACCTATATGCAAAATATAAGACCGATCAGTTCATTAGATTTGACGTGAATAGGTAACAAACATCCATCCATCCATCCAAAGTTTCGCATTTATAATATTTGTGTGATGGGACGCCGATTTAGACCAGCTTGGCCGTACTGGATCACCTCGGAGGACTAGTCAGTCCTCGAAAATGAAAGGAAACAAGATGAGACCAGCTGTGTTAATGCTGCGTTAAGTCTAGTTGTTTATATAAACAATAACAACATGATTTAAAGCTAGTTACATTTATAACAAACTCCTAAAAATCTAAGCCGTCACCAGCAGGCAGAGTGCCCAGAATACTGGCAGTTTGTGACGTTGAATGGCAATGCTAATTCGTTGACCGAAATAGAAGCCTTTATTCCGATCACCTGTGGACTCTATGACAAGTTTAGTAACATATTATAAGAAGAGGGTTTCCGCCCTTAACGGTTCAAATAGGCAACCTCGGTCAAGATTAGTGTATTTTCGCCGTTTGAGGGACTCCGCCGATGATGCTGCGGAGCCGGCCCTCGCTGATGACCCTGCCAGATGGGAAGGCGCTAGAGTATCTACACTCGTGGCATCCCAAATTAAAGGCCGACCCATAAGTGTTGATATGTTGCTGTGAAATACCCAGCTTGTTTGAGCTGTGCCTAAACGGTCGAATTGAGGACTTCCTCCTTTTTTTATTTCGGTTGACAAGGAATACATAAGCATAGCAGCAGGTTTGACGGTTCACCGAGAAAATAAATTATGTGGTACACTTAAATAATTACAGTCGAATTTAAAACTTCATGTTTCAGTTTTTTTCAAAATATTTCTGAAAATGGGTAAAACGGTTTATTAAAGTTTGAGATTCGTAGTTTAGCTACATATTCAAAAGTCACCTTTTTAATTTCTATGACCTGAAATTTTGAGTATACCTACTGATAAAGCGTGCTCCATCTTAGGCCACACCTTCACTTACCTGGGATAGTGGCCAAACGCTCGACCATTTTCAATAAAAAACGTATTACCATAAAATCACGTTTTTCAGGATTTTTCAAAAGCACTAGAAAAATAGTAGAATGGGATTGACATAATAGCGGTTTTTTAGTAACTTTAACCAGTGGCCCAATTTGCTTGAAACTTACACAGATTAATAGTTCTATCAGTTTGAAGAGCAGGAAAATTCGTATAGTCAACGCGAGCGAAGCAGCGAGCGGAAAGATAGTAATATATAAATGGTGTGGTCAGAGATAATGATTTTGACACACCATTTCTACCTCCGTCATAAATTAGGGTACAACGAGCTACTTTCATAACACCTTCTTTCGTAACTTAGTAATTATCAAGGTTATCTACGTACGGGTAAACTGGGTAAAGTTTTAAAAGATCGAAAGCTTTTGAGGTTATAAAATATGCATACTATTTACGTCAATAAATCAGTATGGTGTAGCAATGCAACAAGCAAGTGGAAATGACCGCCAAGGCAATGTCACGACGTGTGTCGTCTATATATTTACTGCTGAGAACTACCAAGAGGATAGAAAATTATACCTATTAAGAATTACATAAGGCATAACCATGTATCTATAATATAAAAATGAATCGCAAAATGTGTTGGTAAGCGCATAACTCAACAACGCCTGGACCAATTTGGCCAAATCTTTTTTTAAAATGTTCGTTGAAGTTCAAGGATGGTTTTTACGGCGAGAAAAATATGATATTTGACAAATAAATAAATTTCCCCGCGGGCGACGCTGCGGGGCGCAGCTAGTCTAGGATAAATAAGTCTTAAGTTATTGTGTGATTAAGGAAAATAAAAATATTTTCTTTCTTTCTATAATTTGAAGTGTTTAAAATTATGTACTTAAATGTCTTTAAAAAAATTGAAGCCCTAATCAGAATATAAATTTTCATTTTCGACGAAGTCAATAAAGTTAAGGATAATTATTTAAAAATATTCGTCATATTGATCTAATTTTTAATTGACGTGTGTTGTAAAAAAACTAGATAAATTTACAACGATTATAGTGAGTAAAAATAGCAGTCCGTAAGTTTTACTCAGGCTGCTAAAGATCATGTTATTGTCTGTCGTGTACTGTAACTATAAATAGTATATCTTTAAAAATAAGCTATTAAGTCTAAGTACTCATGCCTACCTGTTATTTGTAGTTCATGGTTTAACTATTTTAAAGTATGTAGGTACTTTTGTCTTGTTTTTTTGGGTTCCATACCCAAAAGGCAAAACGGAACCCTTTCACTAAGACTCTGCTGTCTGTATTTACCGTCACCGGCTGTTTTTGATATTTATTCAGTTAAAAAATACACAGATGATGTACCTGCTTCTGTTGCCACTATAACAATAAATAATATCAAACAGAATAAAGTAATTATTTAAAGGGGGTAACAATAAAATACAACAGACATGAATTTTCCCGTTTTTTATAGGTAAGGAACCTTTGGCTACTCGCAATTGGCCGTTTTTTTATAAATAATGACATTATTCTAGCTTTTCATACAGGTTGAGAATCGGAGGTCGGTTGTAAAATTACACCGCTGTACGCTACTCTTTCATTAATTGAATGAATGAACACTTTTTATACTAAAAAGTAACTAAGTAATTGAATAAAGTAAGTTCTTAAGTAACTGAATTAAAATCTTCTATACTAAACTAGAATAACATATACTGCATTCTAGAATATATACATCTCGGAGTTAGAGGGAAGCAGTCCTGGATTTATAAATAGGCCGTATAGGCCGCGGCCTAGGGGCGGTAGCGTCCTAGGGGGCGGCAGATTTCAGAGTACGGTCTCTCGATTTTTTATTCCTGTTATTCATTTTAGGGTTCCTTATGCTTTTTATTGTCAATTGCAGGATTCGAACCTTGAATGCCTGGGGGGGGGGTGGCTAATAATGAACGGCTCTGTACATAGGGCGGCGGAAAAAAGTGGCCTACGCTCATAAAAAATATAAATCCGGCACTGGAGGGAAAACAGGATAATCTTCATAATCATCTCCATAAAACCGGATCACCGAGCATCAATATGGTTTTGTCAGGAAAGCACTCAAGGTATTATCCGGTACACCAATCTTTACTAGGCAAATGCAGTGCACGATCGCATGCATCAACAAAGCGTTGCTAGTGTTGCTACGATAATAATGCGATTCAACTGAGATTAATAATTTAGAAAATCCTAGAGCTGTTCACTGTCATATTCAAGGAACATATCATCATCATCATCATCAACCTATATTAGTCCACTGCTGGACATAGGCCTCCCCCAATGAGCGCCATAAGGAACATATATATTACCCTATTGCAAGCAAAGTGATTCCTTTCTTTTTATGACATCGGTCCATCAACAGTCTGTTGTCCGTGAATCACAGGTTCTATCGACAGGCCGCCGTTAGAGCAAAGAGACCGGATACATAATCAAGAAGTAATCATTACCGTTGACTATGAAATTCATAGTACCTACCACAACAAAGGCTCGCAAGTATGAAATAGAATTAAGGCCTATAAATGTAGCGATCTGCGATATACATATACCTTAATCGATTACGACACCCGAAGGAAAAGTTTTGCCCTATTTTGTAATCATAACTATTAAGAGTATGTTTGGTGTTACGATAAAATTTTATTTCACATTATTGCAATTTTGCGTTCAACATTTCTGTGGCTTTATATCCTTTGCCTTGGCACAAAGCGTTGTAATTGCAACTCCGGTAAATACTGACTTTCGAGCATTTTAATTTTTGTTTTCGTAACTTAATTTACCGTCGGACTGCAATTGTTTCGTTTGCTCATTTGTTTTGTTTTAATTTATATCGGGCAAATGATTTTCCTTATTCAGAGTTCTTTGGGCCGAGCGCTGAGAGGCGAATGCGGAATAACTCGTTATTTTGTATATTTATAGGATTTAATCATCATCATCATCATCCTATACACTAGTATTGGAAATTTCGGACTACCAAAGCTGGACATTGGCCTCCCGTAATGAGCGCCATAGTGCCCTGTCTTCGGCTTGCCGCATACACCGTTTTACATACAGCATCTGCCAACAGTTTTTGGCAGATAGGTATTCGTATCACGTGGCCGGAAGATATGATAGTAATACATGTAATGATAAAAGATATTTACATATTAAAATTATGTAAGAAGTATGTAGATAACCTACTCACTCTCTTACCCCTTATTTACAATTATTTGCTAAGTTAAAACAAGTTATTTCTCACTCTGTCTTCTTCTATAGAAATAAGTTAGAGAAAGAACTAGTACTGCTTTGTAACCGTTTTAAGTTACGAATAAGTTATGAAAAAGGGGTTAGTGTTAAGTCGTTTTCTCGTAAATTATTTCAGTTTTAGATAAGTGGTTAATAAAGCATCTTCTAGTTTTCATGTATCTATATCTGGCTGAACGATTTGCTCGCCCTCGATTCATTCTTACTTCCCGTTATTTTTTTTCATTTCTTTTTCTAAATATCAAGCATAACAACAACGTCTTAATAAACTCGTTTGCAGTGCCCGACTTATAAATTATTGACAATAAGTATAATTATTGATTATGGTTGCCTGGGAGAAATCGCCCTCAGCGATAAGGCCCTCCTTTGGTACTAGATACCTAAGTTTCTTTTTTATTTTGATAAAACACAAAAAAAAAAAAAAAAAAATATATAAAAAAATATAAAAATATAAAAGTTTTAAATCATACATTTATGTTTATTTATTCATTCATTAATACCTAAGCTGCATAAATGTACTGTACGAGTATATTGTGCAGTTGGCAAAATACATAAATAAAATGTCAGAATATAAAACCGAGAGTCCAAGATCGGATGTAAAGATTTTATCAAGACCGGAAGCTTACCTACGACGTGCATACGTGTGTTACTATCTACAGGGTGCCCCGTAACATGTGTAATATAGCCGAAAGGGGTGATTCTAGACCCAGAGGGTATTTAATTTCGTTCTCAGAGATTTTTTTTTTTTTGAGACTGGTTCAATAATATACACACATATTTATATACACAAGATGCGATTCGGCGTGGCAATCGTGTTGTTGCGAATTCGAACGTCTAGACTTATTCGAATTCGTGAATGAATGCATAAATTACCGAAATACGTATGCCGCAACCAAATTAAAACATCACGTCAATATTGTCAGCTGATCGAAGTTTACACAATAAATATCTGCGTACCTACTTGTAACATTCGAACTTTTTAAGAATATGAATAACAACATTCGAATCTTCGATAAAGTTCAACAATAGCAAAGATTCTAGGGTGCCCAATGCATCGGATACGCGTTTTAACAAGGTTGAGTTTTTATGTGCAATTTTTTAAATTATTGTTATTTGTAGATGTAGACTTTTTACAAAATCTAAGAACAAAGGGTTGGGTGGTTGGTTTTGTTAAAAATAATTTAGCCACGTGCCTAGTAGAGATGAAGTAACATTCAATTAGGTGATAATTCATTCATTTAATAAATTAACTCAAAAAAATAATACTTAGGCTGCGTTTCCACTAGAGACGAGCGAGGGTGAAACCCTTCGTCAATTTATTGTATAAAACTGACCTGTGAAGCCAAGAAGACGGAGAGCGCGATCTGTATAACGTTATAGGCTATGATGGTGTTCTTGAGCTGGAAGGGAGGGCGGTTCTTCATGAGGGCTGGACCCCAGGCCTGCACGAAGCGGTGGTACACGTACATTATCGCGAAGATTGGGATCGGACTTGAGACCAGCAGGAAACTGTTCGTCCTCGGATCTACAAAATAAAATAGGGCAATTAATTTTCCAATGGTTTTTATATGACGACCGATGTGGCGCGGTGGGCGAAGGTCCGCCTGCGACGCAGGAGGTTGCGGGTTCGATTCCCGCCTCGGAACAAATTTGTGTACGATCTGCAGAAATTTGTTACGTTGGTCTGGGTGTTTTCTATGTACCTATAATAAAAAATATCTATCTATGTAATGTATTGTATTAAGTATGTATATCAGTCATCTAGTACCCATAACACAAGCTCTACTTAGCTTGGGGCTAGATGATGCTGTGTGGACTGTCCGGAATTATATATTTATTTATTGATGGTCTATATTATACTAGATGCGCCCAGCGGCTTCGCCCGCGAACCAGAGTTTTTTTCCCATTCAATTTTCAGAAATGTATTGCACACCCCCCACGGGCTCAATGTATAAAAAAGTGTTTATTATTTTCGTATTATTTAGTCCATACTTAGTTTATTTATACCGAGTTTTGAGTGAATCGAACCATGGAATGATTATTTTCCATACAAACTTTATCACCCCATTTATATCTATTTTATGATGGTGATGATGATATGTTATTTTAGGTCCTAATATTTACATGCCAAATTTTATCTCAATAACTGAAATAGTTACGGAGATTACTTATAACAAACATTCACACAGACTTTCCCATTTATTATAATAGTAAGATACTAAGGTAGTAAGAAGTAAGATAGTAAGATATCAGTTAGGTATCCATAACCATAAGAATAGACAAAGACTCTGTCCCATATTATTTATTCTTATGCCATAACCTAGCTAATAAGCCTAAGCGCCTAAGCCTAAGCTCTGCTTAGATGATGCTGTGTTGACTGTCCGTCCAGCATTATTTAATTATTATATTTACATATTATGTACTTTACTGTTCTTTACTAGAACTTTGTACCTAGTCGAACTGATTATTTTAATTTAAATTTACATTGTGTCACCAGAAATTTGAATATGCCAATGTAGGATAGTATCATGTTTTAAATGTATAATTAGACAACACAAAACATACGTAAATTATTTATTAATATTCATTATTATTTCTAGTACACACGATGACTAACTGTAAAGAACGAAAAAGTAAAAGTCCATTTTGGGGTCGTTTATTAATCACGTGATATTTTTTTTTCAGCAAATGAAACGTGTTTTTTTTAATCGGTCACCAAAAATCACGTATACATTATTGTAGATATAGTAAAAACATATGAATAAAACGCATGTTATCAATCAAGGAATAGACACAAATTAAAAGTTAGCTATCAAGTTTAAAACTATAAAATACTAGCGACCCGCCAGGCTTCGCACGGTTTTATTTTATACGTATTAACCTTCCTCTTGAAACACTCTATCTATTAAAAAAAACCACATGAAAATCCGTTGCGTATTTTTAAAGATTTTAGCATTCAAAGGGACATCGGGGCAGAAAAAGCGACTTTGTTTTATACTATGTAGTGATAAGAAATAAAGTTTACTTCAAATCAATTCAAATCAAAGAATATTCATAAGACTGACCAGCAAGATCTTCATTCACATATCTGTAGTAGTTGGTAATATTCCGCACTAAGGTCCCCATGTTGGCTGTTTCCTGAAACAATAATAATCAAGTTAGATCAAGCAGCTTAGGAACACTTTGGTATCGAAGTAATAATTTTTACCCGCATATCTACGTCTTCATCCCGTCGCGGGTAAAAAAAAGAGGTGGTTGCAAAGTTTCAAACTCATATTAGCATGCGTGATGGTCTTTTATTTTTATTGAAGTTACAACGCAGTCAGCGTTGTAATTTCAATGATGCGACGCTGTCTCAATTTTTTTTTCATCTTTATACAGAATGTTTGGTCTATAAACTGACAGGAATTTTTGAAGGATTGCTGATGCCCTAGTTTTGCCAGAAAGTTCTGAACTTTCAAACTCGTAAATCTGAGTAAATTTTATTATAAGTGACACGTTCTAAATTCATAAAAAACTAAAAGCCACTATGAATGTAGTTTTTTTTCTAAAAGTTCGTTCGATTAGAACTCATTCCAAAAGACAATCTTCAAAATTACAAAAAAAAACAGATACCGTAAGACATAGGGTGTACCGGGGAAAACCAGAGTTAAAACCCCCAATCCCCCAAAAAATCCTGTCGGTTTATGCACCGAAGACCCTGTGAAAGTGCACATCAATCACATCTGGACATGGGCCACCCCATACGACATCAATGCAAATAACAGTCAACCTACATCCATCGACTCCCTGTGACTCTTGACTATGTCTTTGGTCCATCGAGTGGTTGGACTCACAGCGAGCCAAGCTCAGAGTTTGTACTCTTCGGTAGAATAGAAAAAAAATACGTCACATCGTCATCGAATGCATAAAATATTTAAAAAAAAAATCTAACTTCAATAATTAACGAAATATAACTAAGTCATTTTTGTCCACTAACCTTAGACAACAAACACAGTGTTTGGCCACTGCTTTCGTAAAAAAGAATAAATAATATGAAAAAGTTTGAGAATCCAGTAAAAAAATTAATAAATAATGCTGGACCATCTAGCCCCAAAAGGAGCTTGTATAATATGTACTATATAGATGTCTGATATCCTTTCATAGATGGATATATAATACATAGAAAAACCCACAACCCCGAAACAAATATTTGCAGATATTTGCAGGTATACCACCGTAGATACCGGATCGTATACCGGTGTATACCAAAAACATAAGAGGGTTCTTTAGTTTTTGGTATACCGCTAGTAAAGACCACCCCTGGGTAACCTCTAAAGAATCTTATAGAAGTCTATTGAAAGGAGTCACCAAAAAGAATCACAATTACCTATCCTCTCTAATAGATACTGCAATGCGTGTCTTTGTGCTACATATCTGATTATGTATTCAAGCCATTAAACATTAGCTATATAATCACAGCTGCTTATTGTTATGTACTTAGGTAATCTCTGATTATGTTTACTATTATCCTGTTAAGGACAAGATCAGGCTTTTGCAATTAATTACACGCCTGCCCTGAGAATCATCATCAATGAGAAATTAAGTAAAGACGCAGAACTCTGATTCCACATGGACAAAAATTTAAGTTTAAAGTAAATCAATTAACACTTCTCATCTGATAATCCATAACCTACCTAATATTAAAAACCTAAAATGTCCTAAACCTAGTGTCTTGGGGACGCTTCCGACTGGTATTGACATGGATCAATTGAGCTACCTTTAGACTGTTTGCAACCGTCTGCAGTTAGCTCAATGGTTTCAATTGTAAATACTAGTTGTAATTTTTCTATTCCTTTGCTTGTAATTTTCGTTGTTAATAAAAAACCTAAAAGTTTGTATGGATGTTTTTTACTCTTTCAAGCAAAAACTACTCAACAGATTCGCTGTATTTTTGAATAAATAAATAAATAATAAATATTCCGGACAGTCCACAAAGCATGACTTAGTTCTCGCTCTGAAATAGAACATAGGCTACTTTTCATCTCATAAGTCAGTTTCCATTGAATAGAAATAGCCTTGAAACGTTTCCATAGAAACAACGCGTGCGAAGTCGCGGTCAGATACTAATTATTTATACTTTATAATTTGGCTTTCCTAGGTACTCGTTTGTAAGCCTTTCGAAACAACGTTATTGAATCTCAATTCCAGAAGGGTCCCAAAAAGCGTTATCTTCTAATAAGCTAGTAGCTAGTAGATTTTATTTATTAATTTCATTACGTTCAGTAAATTAACCAGGTTTTTGAAATTTTAAATATAAATAACAAATGCGCTTATTTCACTACTTAGTATACCTACCTGTCTTTTAAAGTTCGATTAAAACGATATATGTAGTCTAGCTTTAGTCTAGCAGGCACACACACTAGAAAATTATATGTATATTGACAGCGAATAAAAGAATATATGATGTGATCAAAACAAACACAAAACTTCTTTACACACTTTGTGCGAAGCAACCACACCAAACATGACAAAAAAAATTAAACAATTATTTATTCACCACTCAAATCACAATTTTTTATCCCGCCAAAAAATCCACAAAGCACACAGGAAGTGATCAATGCAAACAGTCAAACACTTCACTCCAATATTAGTATTATGGAAGGTAAAAATAGAATTGTTAAAAAATGAAGGTTTTAAAAAAAATACCTGAACTATAGACGTGTTCTTTCTTGCCTTCACAACGCAAGATTGAGGCTCTACGAAACTCGTAGCACTAAGTCAACGGCTTTGCCCACACTAAGTATAATGAACTGAATTCGTTACTATTAACACCTATTCTGATTAGGAATTCCTATCTAGTTGGAAGGTCTTAGGGTACAATCACGAAACACAATGATAAGCACAGCCCAGGACCAGGGCAAGAGTACAAAGTGAAGTGTGAAATCAAAAAATCTAGAGTAGACTTTTTACACGCGCGAGTAAGTAATATGTCGAGATCTTAGATGCAAGATGAGGTCGTGATGTATAGGTACTTTGTTTGAATACATATTATAAATTAATTATTAAAATTGTGAATATTATGATTAAATTATTTAAATTGAGAAAATTTTAATTTCATGTATTGTGTATGTCATTTGTAATCTGCTTTGGGCTTGATGATGCTGTGTGGATTGTCCAGCATTATTTTTAAATCACTACATAGTACATATAAAATAAAGTCGCTTTCTCTGTCCCTATGTCATTATGTCCCTTTGAACGCTTAAATCTTTAAAACTACGCAACGGATTTTGATGCGGTTTTTTTTAATAGATAGAGTGATTCAAGAGGAAGGTTTTTACGTATAATAAAACCGTGCGAAGCCGGGGCGGGTCGCTAGTTTATTATGTAATGATCTGCCTGCGGCTTCGAACGCGTTGTTTCTATGGAAATTCAATGTTTAAATGTCATTTCTATCCCATGGGAACTGATTTAAGGGATGAAAAGCAGCCTATGTTTTATTCCACGGCTAAGGTAGGATTTCACCGAAAGTATCATAAAACGCGTTCAACTGAACGCGTTTCCGGGTAAACGAGTTCAAATATCGAGCTAAATCTCGATCAAAGTCCAACCGATTTCATCGGCTTTATGGAGATAATTTTTGATCGCGTTCACGTAAACGAAGATTTATCACAGATACACATAAAATCATAGACAAAAACCACAGATTGCATTTTGATTTCTCAGTTTCTATGTCATTCCTACTATCTATCTATTGGTCATTCCGTTACTTTTAGAGTTTCGTGAATGTGCTTTGGTGTTTTCGGATGATAAATTGAGATTTTTCGACTTATGTGTTTCCTGGACTTCGAATCCTCTTCACTATTTCACTTGGCTTTGCTTGTTTACTGGACTTCGATTTTGTGCTTGTTTATTGACTTTGATCAGATTAAGAACTCATTGTTACTTGTTAACTTATTACGTGTTGATGCTTACATGTCTGAATGAAACTCGAAAAAAACTACTTTTTTAATTAAAAATACACCTTAAAACTCAATCTCCCCATCGGAGGAGGATTCTCCGCCGTACAAAGCACTTGTACTTTGCGAAGTTGATGATTGAAGAGATTGATTATCAGTTCCAGCAGGGACCTTGTTCAGAATAAACTTATATTTTTCTTTCGATCCAATCTTTTTTATGACATCTATTGGGATATCATATGTGTAGCAAGTTTGACCAAATTGTATAAGACCAAATCGTATTTGTAAATACAATGTGATTTGTCGAACCTTGATCAAACGAAATGTGCGGATACACGACACACATTTATCGATAAAAATCGGGATAAAAAAAATTATATGTTATTTATCTCAAAAACAAAGCAGTTTTAATATTTTTTTAAATGAAGACTACTACATCTGGTTTTTTCTTCGTTTCTTTTTGAGTTAATGGTGTATTTTATTCGAAATAGTCTCATTTGAAAGCTAAATATTTTACCTAGCTAATAAAATAAATAAAAAATACAAATTCGGTACATAAGCGTAGAAAAATAATATTTATTTAGAAAAACAAACTATTTTAATTTGATTTTTTCTCTGTAACTTTAAAACTGGATTATTGAGTTGTACTTTTTTGCATGTTGTATTAAAATTTCATAATTTATTCTACAAATGTAGGTGAATAACATGACAACGGAAAGAGTTAGACTCCCAGTTTTTGGAGGATTTGTAGAATAAATTATGAGGTTTAATACAACATGCAAAAAAGTACACTTCAATAACCCAGTTACAGAGAAAAAAAAATAAAAATCGGCTTTTTTGTCTTATTTCTAAAAAAAATATTGTTATTACAACGCTTATGTATCTTATTTGTATTTTTTATTTATTTTAGTAGCTAGGTAAACTATCTAGCTTTCAAATGAAACTACTTTGATTGAAATACACCATTTCCTCAAAAAGAAACGAAGAAAAAATCAGATGAAGTAGTCTTCATTTAAAAAAATATTAAAACTGCTTTGTTTTTGAGATAAATAACATATAATTTTTTTATCCCGATTTTTATCGATAAATATGTGTCGTGTATCCGCACATTTCGTTTGATCAAGGTTCGACAAATCACATTGTAGAATTTTTAAAAATTTGTACTGTGTGCCAGATAGTTTTCTTACACTGTTTCGGGGCTAGATATAGGGCTAGGGGCCAAATCATCATTTTAAGGGCTGAATAAGCCAAAAAAAGGCTAGATCTAGCCCCAAAAGGGCTAAGTTGGCATCACTGTCTTTGTCACCAAGGGCTTAGAGTAACTAGACATAGAGTGAAATTTTACACAAAATTCCGGTTTAACTTGAAGCCATAAAATATTATTACAACATTTTTTTTTAATGGCGTCTGTTTTGTTTACGATTTATTTTTGTACCTAAACTAATGTTTTACTCAAGAATAAAAGATTCCAGGTTGTTATAACCCGTGAAATGGAATCTTGGACTGTTTATAATGATTATGTGAAGAGTTGTGACACCCTTTCACCGCACAATAAGTAATTTTTATTAGAAATTCAGCGAGCTCTTCCCCGTAGGACTTGATTTATTGCACTGACGAGTCGAGCGATGTACTTACGTAGCCTTTAAAGGCTAACTTGAAATGGCTTCACTTCGCGTGAGCCTAATGCGGTTCTAAGCCAAATTATTCTAAGATCAAGGGTATCAAAAAATTCGTCTCTGACACGAATCCACCTTGGACGATGAACAAATAGGTACTTCCTCATCATCACTATTATCTTAAAAGCTAGTGCTAATGCTCTTTCCATTGTTTGGAATTGTAGAATCCTCATAATTTACCTAATATACGATGCAATAAGCGATGACATTGATTGATTGACAGTTCCCTGAACGCGTTTACAGACGTTAAACCGCCAATATCGGACGTTCAGAATGTTTAAACGCGTTCATCGTTGAACGCGTTTAGTTCATGCTGGTGAAATGCAAAATGTGACAACTGAACTCCGTTAGATGCGGAAACGAGTTTTACGTCACTTGATCGCGTTCAATTTACAACGGTGAAATCCAACCTTAGTCTATTCAAAATTTCAGCTCGATTTGCTCAATTAAGAAATTTCTTTATAATTTCAACCCCTTCAATTTCAATAAACAAACCCGTTGGTATTGTAGCGTGTTTTCTAAAAAAAATCCTGAAAACAGGCGGAAATCTATCTACTACACCATACCTATTGATACGACACCAAATTGAATATATTTTTAATTATTAATAGCATAATCTAGCTATTAATCATCATCATCATCAACCTACATTAATCCATTGCTGGACATAGGCCTCCCCCAATGAGCGCATAGCGCCCTGTCTTCAGCTTGACGCATCCAGCATCTGCCAGTAGTCTTTCGCAGATCGTTATCCCACCTGGCCGGAGGGCGTCCTACACTTCGTTTACCGAGTGGCGGTCTCCACTCAAGAACACGTTTACCACAACGGCTGTCGGTTCTTCGCGAGATATGGCCTGCCCATTGCCACTTCCTCTTGTTAATTTTTTGGGCTATATCGATAACTTTGGTTCTCTGTCGGATGTATTCGTTACGAATCCTATCCTTCAGAGAGACTCCGAGCATAGCTCTTTCCATAGCTCGCTGAGCGACTTTGAACTGGTGGACCAGCCATACCGTGAGTGTCCACGTCTCAGCTCCGTAGGTCATTACGGGTAGGACGCACTGATTGAAAACTTTCGTTTTCAAACATTGCGGTATGGATGACGAGAAGACTTGACGTGGCTATTAATAATTTATGATAAAAACAATTAATTAATTTAACTAATAGCAATTGAATAAATAATTAATTTATGATAAAGCACTAGCTTTTAATACTTTATGATGAGTTCAAAATGATAGTTTCATATTTGTGTCAGTGTCTGAGACACATTATGCAGATAGAACGTAATATGGCTACGAACAAAAAACGATACCTATACTATAGATTGCTCTACAAACACTTGGGTTTGCTAGGAGCTGTACTAGTTTGTGCAGCGGTGTGTCGGACGGAGTCACTCAGTGTTAATACCTCCTCTATTTTAATATTATTGATTTTCTCTAATATTAAAAAAAAGACTCATTTTGTGGGACGCTAGGTACGTCGACACGCTTGCTCCTTTCAATCTTCCGAGGACATCCGTAAAAACGGGTGCATCAGCAGATTTAAAAGCCGCCACACACAGAAGCCGTTCAAAAACTATTCATGGAAACTTCATGGGAGTTTTACTCTTGATATCAGGTTACTAAAATGGATCAACCGTTAAAACGAGCATGTCCGTTTTTTGGGCAAAAAAAAACACTGTGCGTTGCCGGGTAGGAGGCGAAGGTTTGTATCCTACTGTGAGTGAGGATTTGAAGAGGCGCAAATATGCAGGTCTCGAAAGAGCCTATGCATTTGCTCCTTTTGGAGTCCAGTCAAGATCTTGACGTCAAGAACTCTGTGCATTGGTGTCTTGGGTTCTTTGGGGTTCCAATAATTGATCATACCGACTAGTCGGAGCGATGTATGAAGAGAGAGTTAGTGAGTAATGTTACAGCGCATTAGCTTTGCCATACAGAGGGCCAGAGACTTTCGGCTGGCATTGATATGGATCAGTTGAGCAACCTCTAGATTAATTTTTGTGTTGTTTTTTTGCATTGTTGTGAGCGCCACCTTTCCAGCAATAGTTTTTAAGGTCTCACTATTTTTTGTATTTCTGTTTTTATATGAGCTGAGAACTGCTTGAAATAAATATTATTATTTTATTTTTTATTTATTTTATTAATTGCAATTGTCGGCAGTTAACTGTTACAATAGAAAAACTAGTTCTACAATTTTACTTTGACTGTTACTAACGAACCTATCATTATTTTACACTATGTGTTTTCTATGTATGATAAAAATGAGTCATCTAGCACCAAAACACAAGCTTAGCTTGGGGCTAGATGACGCTGTGTGGATTGTCCAGTGTCACTCAAAATATCCTAGACAAAGATTCTAGCATGACTACGTTCTTTGATCCTAGGTCTGAACCTTGGATAGACTATAAATAGAAGAGTATTGAATGATTGGATCATCTATATTAAATTAAAGAGGATAGAAACATTTCAAAACGTTCGTGTTCTCCCAACTCAAACTAGGTTAGTAGCTAACCTTAACCTAAAAGCGCCTACACACGACCCTAAAATCACTGGCAATGTCGAGACAGTGAAATCGGGGCTGAATCGGCGATAAAATTGTCTCTACTCTACACACGTCCTTGCCTGTCAGTACGTAACCGACCGTGCTACAGACTGCTCGTTTTTCCGAAATGCCGCCGACGCTCTCAAAACAGCAGAAAATAGGAATTGTCTTGGCACTTACTACGGTGCCACCTAAACAGAGACGAAAAAGGAGGATCTGGGTTAAAAACTGGTTAATGAAACGCCATGAATTAAGCCACATGAACGTCATGAGACATTTAGAAGCAGATGATTTCAGAAACTTTTGAAGAATGGATATTGAGTGTTTTGAAGAGCTCCTCAATATGGTGACACCATTTATACAGAAACAGGATACCGTAATGCGAGAATCCATAAGTCCGAGAGAGAGAGCCGATAATCGTTCCTGAATCGTGAGCTCGCCCGTAGCGATTTAGGGACGAAAAAAATCGGGTACGATTTGCCTACACACCAGGCTATTTATGATACGATCTAGGGTCCTCCCCACCACTGTCCCGATATTGCCAGTGATTTTAGGGTCGTGTGTAGCCGCTTTTAGCTTACAATAAAAATGATATTCGTTTTTGCAGTCTATTGATTGGCACTTTGAGTGCGATTTCCTCTATTTACATTATTTGAATTGCCCTTAAAAAGTAAGTGAAGAAATCCTAAACTCATTAACCTTGTGGTCAAAATAGTTTGGAAACCGGCATGGATGCACATCGACCTACAATGCATGTAGGTATATTTTGCATGCTCATCGTGAGCCACACTGATTTAAATATCTTTTGTCAGTGTAACCCACTTGAAGTGGTACTTGATAAATAGAGAATGATAATCAAGAATACTAAATGTAGAACAGAGTATTTGAGTTAGGTGTTTAGTAAAATGAAGTACCTAACTTAGGTACCTAAGTACAATAAAATCCTTAGTAATATTACGAGTGTTTGTATGGATGTTTGTTATTGTTACTACACGAAAAACTACTGAACAGATCGGGCTGAAATTTTGAGTAAACGTAGTTCTTAGCCCTGAAATAAAACCTAGCCTAACCTACCAACCTATACTTTTCATCCCATTCATCAGTTTCCATGCGATAAAATACCTAAGCCTTGAAATATCTCTGCGTTCCTTCTCTTTGGTTTTGACTTTCTCCGACTGCCGCAAAATTTGTGACTGGAAAAATGCTCATACCCTCTTTTAAAGTCTTCCTTGATATGTCGCGTAGTTAAGAGTCCACTTACCCGACACAGCCATATCAGGATTTTACTTTACAAGTCAGGCTTTTTGTCAGGATTTTCTAGTGGGGTATCTAGTAACTCTACGTTGATTTTAGAAGCGTATATTTAGTTTCTACCACTAAACAATGTTCTAAAAATAGACAGTGGATTATACGTATGTATAAACTATTTTAAATTCCATGATTAGAATTATTATTAAAAAAACACAACAGCGTTTAATAAACTTTGAAAAGGGCAATGAACTTAAAAATCCATGAATTATTAACAATGTAGAGCACGTGTCTTAGGGTTAATAGGGAATTAACATAAAGTATAGGTATAACCCAGCTAACGTTTTTATATAAAATGTATTAACCAATTGAATAAACTTTCTAAACTTACTTTATTCCTCTTTTTAAAATCTACCAAAGTCATCCTATTGGTGTACATTTATTTATTTAGAAAACCGTTTTTATACCATATCATTACATTTACAGATGAAATTAATAACTACCTTAACGATAAACAGCACGTACTCCTACTATTTATAGATTTTAGCAAAGCATTCGATACTTTGAACCACGACACACTTATACAAAAGCTAGATAACACGGGCATTCGCGGGCCTCTCCTAAATTGGTGTAAAGACTATCTTAAAGATAGAAATTACCGGGTAAAAATAGAAAAGGAGGTTAGCGATGAGATACCAGTCACCACTGGAACTGCCCAAGGATCGGTCCTTGGACCCCTTCATTATCTGGCTTTTGTCAACGACATGGCTAACGTAGTCGAAAACTGCGCGGTGTATCAATATGCTGACGATACATGTCTCGTAGTTGCCAGTAAGGACATTACAAGAGCGGAATCTCTACTACAGCGTGACTTCACAAACCTCTGCAAGTGGTCGCACGACGCGGGACTTGTACTGAATTCCGACAAAACCAAAGTAGTTCACGTGCGCTCTAATAACCTATTAAACGTAGACCGACCATTGGTTTTAAAAGCACACAATCACGAATGTCTGCATAACGATATACCGCAAAGATGCAGATGCCTTAATTTAGAACAAGTTAGTCATTATAAATATCTAGGTCTTATTGTTGACAATAGATTCAACTGGAGTCAACACATTGACCATGTATGTAACAAGCTGAGGGCAATGCTAGCTAAATTTGCTATTCTAAAACATAAAGTACCTTTTCGTGTCTTAATTAATCTATATAACTCCCTAGCAGAGTCACTAATATCATACGGACTAACAAGCTACGGTAAAACATTTAAAACTTACCTTGACAAAATCTATAATATTCAGTTGAGAATACTTAAAATAATAATACCTAATAAAATAAAATTAAAGCTATATAAAGACGACAACATTGATGGTATATTTAAATACTGTAAAATATTACCTATACACACAAAATTTAAAATGAACATTTTGACAGAACACTTCCCAAATAAAGACTTACAAATAAAAACTAGTCATAATATTATAACACGAAAAATAACCCAGCATAAACTAGTAATACCCAGAGTATTTAACTATTACGGTAAACGCACAAATAGATATCTAGTACCTAATTTATTAAACGAACTCTGCCGTGCTAAGCGCAAAAGCGGTATCTCAAAAAAATCGAAAATTTGATTTTTATGTCATCGGATAGCTTAACACGTTAACTGTTCCAGAACAATAGTAATAAGTAAATATGATACGTCCAACTGAAATTTCGCTTATACCCTAAACAAAAAGGGTCTAAGTGTAAACAATTATGCTTATTTGGCCCTAAAAAATTAGTTTTCTAGGAAAAACCCCAAAAAATAAATTATGACTCCGGGCGGAGTCTTAGACGTCTGAACATGAACCGCGTGTTTTTTTTATTCTTTCCGTGTTATCGGCACATGAAATAATAATCAAAAAGCTGCCCTAAATGTAAATCAGCGTTGTGCCGACCATGTTATAATATATATCATTGAATAAAACTATCATCACTACATAGTATAAAAAAAAGTCGCTTTTTCTGTCCCTATATCCCTATGTCCCTTTGAATGCTTAAATCTTTAAAACTATGCAACGGATTTTGATGCGGTTTTTTTTAATAGATAGAGTGATCCAAGAGTAAGGTTTATACATATAATAACACCGTGCGAAGCCGGGGCGGGTAGCTAGTTGTCTATAGTATAATTTGATTTATTTTACCCATATATACTGGCAACAATTACGTAGGCTCTTTTGATTTTTATGTTGTCTAGTTATCTATTCATACGTCCATGAAAATGTTTTAGCTTTTATTCATACGTCCAGTGAAATAAATAACATTTAGTCGACCCACGTATTATGATTCCCGTCAGAGTCATGGACTTATGAACTTGGCACATAAGTGACTCCGTTTCGAGTCACTGGACAGTTAACGTGTTAAAGAAATGCGCATCCAATGAGCTAAGCCAAATAGCGGTATCTTAATTAAAACATATAGAAAAAACCATAAGAAAGTTTCCCCTATCTCAGTTTTACCTTAAATTACTAAGAGATGAAGAGGTATATCAATAATACGTAGGCAAATAGCCGAATACTTGAATACCGCCACAACTCCAAAAAAACGACGGTAATTCATGACAATTTTTCGAAGGCAATTAGCGGCAAGTATGACGAACTGAATCGAATACTGAGTTACCGCTATAACGCTTAGTATATAGTTTTTAGAATGATTGAGATACCGCTTAATAGTAGATTAAATTGATCCTTAAGATTAGAATGATGAGGCCGGATTTCTAATACAAATTCATGGAGTCGTTTTTTTTTTTCATTTTTACGTCCTCAATTCAAGTTACATTAACACCGACAAGGTTGTGGCAAAATACTTCGAACCAGGCCACACTTTCATGTCGGCTGACAGCTTCCACCATAGGGTCAAATTATCAATGAAACGCATCAAAAATAAATATATTTTGCCCAGACTTTTCTAAAGCAGTTATTACAGCTGGGAAAACCGTGAAGCCCAAAGAGATGACTGCAGAAGATTTTTATAACTGGGAAGATTACACGACACATTATAAGCTTTCACGAATCAACCCACGTCCATACACTAGTGAAATGGTTCAAGTAGAAGTTTTGATCTGAAGTACAAAATCAGTTTCGATAAAGACCCTATTACTGCAAGCATAGTTGGAAATAAAATCTTGAAAACCCAAGTTATACCTCCATCCAAGAAGAGAACTTTACCACACGGCATTTCCCTAGAAAAAAAGGTTAAATATTTTGAAATTTCTTCAAAATATTATCCTACAAATAGAACGTCCTTTTGGAAAGAACTTCCTACCTTTAACTGATAAAAATTCATAGAAAGCGTTACTTTTTTAAAGATTTTCATATGTGATATTAAATAAGTATAATAAAAGAGTTAAAAAATAAAATTTGATTAATAATTTTCTTTAAAATAATATGTTTTTTTTTTCCTAAAAAAGTCATATTATTTTTGTATGGCAGCATGTACGAGAATAGCTAACAAACAAGCGGTAACTCAATTTTTAATTCTATATACACTAAGCGACATGGCGGTATCTCACGAAAAAAGGTAATACACTAGAATTTTTGATATTTTGACCATACGAAAAAAAAATATAACCAATATTATGTATAAATTCCATTAAATAAGTACAAAAATCGACCTGCAAAGTAAAAAGAAAACACTATTTACAAAACTTCAATTTTCTCGAAACTAGCTTTTCTGAGATACCGCTTTTGCGCTTAGGACGGCAGAACTGCCCTTTAAAATCTTAACCAATATTAACGATAAAAACTATATAATTAAAATTAAAAAATTCTACAACGAGTTATAAGAAAATCTATAAATAACCAAAAATTAAAATCATCAAAAACTTGAAATCTGAATTAGATACTTAAAATCATCCTGTATAGCGTTATCAGTCTGGTCTTTTCGCTGACGATGCGATGTGCGAACGTTGAATGCGTTCGCTCGTCGCTAGCAACTGGTTATTTTTGATGCATACCTACCTGTTTAGTTTTTTATTTAGTTGAAGTTAAATAGCTAGCAAGGATCTTCACAAATAATTCTGTAAAGTAGGTACCTAGCTACCTACTCACTTAGTATCAAATAGAGACTAGGGTCAGTGTTCTCCGGAGTTCAGTCGGACTCAAATTATTAATAAAGTAAATAATATTTTATTACCTAGGTAATAGCTAAATCAATGAAGCTTATAAGTGATAACTGTCCGACTGTCCTTTGGTGAACACTGGTCTAACAGGCTTTCAGACAAACCGAATCACGGTTTTAGTTAAGCTTTTTGAATAAAATAAGTGCTTATTTGTGTACCATAAAATAAATAAAAAAAAAAAAAGGTGTTTTTTGTAACCTTCGAAGGCAATGACACTTATAATTACAGAGAAAATAAATGATGTCCACCTTGCAGTATTTTTACCGCGGGCGGCCAGTCTATTCTAGTTCTAGTCTAGTCTAAGTCTAGTCTTACGGAGACTATAGCTTCTAATGACTATAGCCATGTGAGCAAGACAAATTATAGTAAGTAAGTGTAAAAGTCAGTGCACAAACACAGGGATGCAACCCCGCCAACTTCGATGAGGATTTAAACCTTTCCGTGATTTGAATGGACTCCTGTCCTGAATGGACCAAAAAGCCGAAGGTGCGATGATGGTGAGCAGTGGTGCTTGGCCCTTGTTACGCAATGGCCAATGGCGGAGAGGCTGCACTTCCCCAACACCTAAGATCTAGCATTACTACGTTCCGTAGACTTGATCTTAGCCCAACACAAACTAATAGGATTGTTCCCCAAGCGCCGGAGCTATGGCGAATCGCGATGGAACACTGACCTCTATATATACAAGTACATAGATACAGGTCAGTGCGATGGAAAGTAGTGAAAAATTTTAAGTCTATGGATGGAACCAAAAAAACATGAAAAACAACCCAGACGCATAGAATTCAAAAAATACAAAAAAGGTCAACTATCGGGCATCCAAGTAGGTACTTAGGTGAGTAAGATGTTTTTTGGTTATAAATGCATGATTTAATTTAAATCTGTGCGTGTCCCCATATTATGTATGTGGACGATGGAGGTTCTTGCGCCCCAAGATGCCTCTCCATTTGAGCCTCAGATACATTTTTTTATTCCTAGACTATCCAAATAGATTCATCTAGCCCCAAGCTAAGCAGAGCTTGTGTTATGGGTACCTACCTACTAGATGTAGTACAATTTAAAATTGATTTTTAAAATCTTTATCTATTTGTAAGTTTGTGACAGAGACCTACTTGAAAAAAAGACACGCATTCGAATGTGACGACTGAGGAACGGATATTTCATTCGTCCTCGCAAACGAAATCTCTCTCAGAGCACATTGATGTTGCTGTTGAGGTCAATGGTATAAAATAAACCAGCATGTGCTAGACAAAGATATTATACAATATCACTACATAGTATAAAATAAAGTCGCTTTTTCTGTCCCTATGTCATGGTGTCCCTTTGAACGCTTAAATCTTAAAAACTACGCGACGGATTTTGATGCGGTTTTTTTTAATAGATAGAGTAATTCAAGAGGAAGGTTTATAAGTATAATAAAACCGTGCGAAGCCGGGGCGGGTCGCTAGTATGTTATAAGAATTTATATTGTAGAATAGCATTTTATGGCGACACAACAATTTATTTTGTCGATTGTTAAAGAAATAATTTCACCATAAAGAAATGAGTTAAGACCTTGTGACTTTTGTGCACTGACCTCTATATATACAATGTATAGATACAGGTCAGTGCTTTTGTGATCTATTGGTGGTTTGTATATCTCTCTGTATTTGGATTTTAGAATAAGTAGCATCCCTTCTACATTTGTGGAATATGCTCCTTCGTCCGTCATTGCGATGTCATCCATAAGTCACATTACAAAACCAAAACAAACACATTGTTTATTAATTAGATTGATAAAAACCACGCTCAGTTTAGTCCCAAATTATTATGTCCGAAAACGAAATACAGAGAAATACGTCATCCCTTGTACAAAAACCCTCATCCATGGTACCTATTTAGCAGTTTTCCAAGGAAATGAACCTAGGATGCAAACTCCCGGCAAAAGCATACCCAGCACTGAAATACGTACCTTACAAGACCTGGCTCAGATACGTCAATCTTTCCTATAAGCTTATCGGCGAAGGCTCTACCGAGCAAGAAAAGCCACCGATATTCATCCTCCATGGGCTCTTAAGCAGAAGAAAACACTGGAAGGGATTAGCGAAAACAATTCACAACCTGACTAAAAGGACCGTCATTATTTTAGACCAGAGAAACCACGGATTCAGCCCTCACGTGAACTCTCATAGATATGAGGAAATGGCCCAGGATGTCATACAGTTGCTGGATAAAATGGAGCTGCCGAAAATTAGCCTGATTGGATACAGTATGGGGGGCAGGACTGCTATGTATACCGCTTTGACGGCAGTTAGTACCCTTTACTATGCTCTGTTTAGAATCATAGATATTATTTGTAAACAATGTAATTTATGAATGAAAACTTACCGAAAACTGAAAAGAATAACAGATAATAGCAGGGTAACAGCAAGCTAATAACTAAAAATGAAAACAAAATCTTCAACAACGCATAATTACGCAGCGAAATAGGTACACCAATGGAATGCAATGGAATGATGAATGAAAACTCTCAAAACCACAAATTATTTGGAGCTCCAGCAGCTTGCTCTGATGATATCAGCAGTATCTATACTTATAATAAAACTGTAACAGGTCCAATTCTGTACATTGAAGATATTATGAAAATTTTTTTTGGAGGGCACTTTACTATCGATTCTCAAGCCAAAACTGTATTTTTTTTCATTCATGTCTGTCTGTCTGTCTGTCTGTATCGTAAACGCGCATCACGCCGAAACTACTTGATGGATTGAAATGAAACTCGGCATGATTATAGGCCATACTACGAGGAAGGACATAGAATACTTTTTATCCCGGATTTCAGTAAGGTTCTCATGGGAGAGGGTATGAAAGTAAAATTCCTTTAACGCGCATCACGCCGAAACTGCTTAATGAGTTGGAATGAAACTCGGGACGATTTGAGTTCATAGTACAAGGAAGGACATGGGATACTTTTTATCCCGGAATTCGGTAAGGTTCCCCTGGGAGAGAGGGTGAAAGAAAAATTCTTTAACCACGCATCACGACGGAATTGAATGAATTCGAATGGAACTCGGGACGATTGGACATGGGATACATTTTATCCCGGAATTCAGTTAGGTTCCCCTGGGGTATACGGGTTTTCAAAAATTTCTCACAGCATCACTGAACGACGCGTACGCGTCGTTCAGTGAATGTGATGCGTATAGCCCAGGGGAACCAAACTGAATTGAACTGATAAACGCGAAAGTTTGTAAGTATGAATGGATAGATGGATGGATGTTTGTTACTCTTTCACGCAAAAACTGCTGATCTGATCTGGATGAAATGGCACAGAGATAGATTATAAGCTGGAATAAGAAATAGGCTTTATTTTATCTCGAAAATCCCACGGGAAAGGGAATTACGCAAGTAAAATCGCGAGTACTCCAAATACTAATCATGCGCAGACGAAGTCGCGGGTACCAGCTAGTCGTTAAATATGTTCCACCAATTTTCCTTTGGTTTTGTAACTTATTTGTCAACAAAAAAACTGTTTTCAATAGCGGTATAGACTATATCTGCGGCTTCGCACGCGTTAGTTCCATGGACGCGTTTGAAGGCTATTTCTATCACATGAGAACTGATAAACGGGATGAAAAGTTGTTTATAAAGTAAGCCTTTATGTGTTATTCCAGGGCTTGAACTGTGTTTTCAAAATTTCAGCCTGATCCATTCAGTATTTTTGCATGAAAGAGAAACATCAATACAAAGTTTGGCGTTTGACCGCTTGGCTTCTTTTGGGTGTATTATACATGTAAGCCTTCTTCTTGAATCACTTTTTAAAAAAAACCGCATTAAAATCCGTTGCGAGATTTTAAATACCTGAGCATACATAGGGATAGACAGACAGACAGCGGGAAGCGACTTTGTTTTATACTATTTTGCGAGTTTCACGCCCACGAGATGACGAATAAGCCTGAGGATGTCTAAATTAAGCCATTGCATTGAATAATAATTTTTATTTCAGCCAAAACGAATATCTGGTCTCATCGTGGTGGATACGTCTCCATATTCCACAGACCCTCAATTCCTTAAGATGTATAACCTCCTAGTACATATGCAAAAAATGGACTTTAAATACCCAAAGAAGGTCTACAAAGCAAAGAGAGAAATGAAAAAGTCGCTGAAAAAGATTTGCGATGACGACGTTCTTATCGCAGATGTACTTTCAAACATTGCGGTGAAACCCGATGGTATTATTGGATGGATTTGCAACGTTGAAGTCTTGATCAAACATTTCAAGTACATCGCTTCTTTTCCACCTACGAAGGGAAAGAGGTACAAAGGACCAACTCTGTTTATTGGTGGTCAATTGTCGGATTTTATTCCGTAAGTGCATTATCCAATTTGCTCACGTCTTATGAAATCAGAATTTTATCACTTTATTTCTTTAGGCGTTCTGTCGTCTGAGCTTTAGGCTTGCAAAATAAGCGCTTAGACAAGTCAACTTTAAAAATATGTCACTATTCTCAAAAAACAAATTTTATCAAAAAAAATGTGCTCGCGTGGTCTACTGTTCGTAGAATTACAAGTTCTACAGTCCATTGCACTACATTATACCTTAAAACTAACATCAAGATATAAAAAAGTAGTTCTAGTTCTTCTTGGTTATGGCTCTGCGTCAGCATTGACGCAATTTTGCCAGTGTCGAGTTTTGTTTTTTTTTTGGGGTTGAGTTACAAAAAGGAAAAAGTAATTTCTGGTTACACGAAATTTATTATCGCGCCGACGACGACGACGCGCGACGTGTAAATGACACCAGTGTGCATGTCAGCTAACTATGCACGGCGATGACAAGCGGTCAGTGAACCCTTCGGTCAAAATAGAGAAAGAGAGAAATATTTGTATTTGCTTAAAAACTACTACACAACAACCTAGGACGAATAAGATAAATAAACAAGGGACATTTAACAGTTTTATTGTGCGCAACCGAATTTATGGCAAATATGGCCTCCACTCAGTTGCGTGCTGGATGTACTGCGGTGTGTGCACCCAGCGCTGGCTTTCAGTGACGGCCAAGGGCATGTAACGTCACGACCAACAGGAGTGAACCAAAACCAAAACTCCTCAAGACCTCAACTCCTTAAGTAGAGGTTTAGAAATAGAACAATGACCTTTAAATTGAAGCTCAAAGTACATAAGTATTTAATAAAAAAATTGTGTAAAAAATTTAAAGCAGCCGGTAGTGTTTTGTTGACGATGCGGCCTTTACGTACGTTGACTAGATAAACGTACCTCAGTAATAAAACTCAACGTTTAGACATGCTTTCGACGAAGGTTAGAGTTCATAAAACTCTAACCTTTAATTCAATGACGAATTTCACAAATTTGTGGAAAACAACAGAATAGATAATTTAAAATAACATTTGAATAGTTGCAATGCTGCAATTGAGCAATCTCTTCTATAAGTTAAAGCTAAAGATTGAATCACCAATCACATAGATAAGTAGGTATAAGTTATTTTTTCATTTAATAGACAGTAACACTTTACTATAGTATTACAAAAAGATGGGAATAATGCTGACAGAAATAATAAGAATACAGGAAGTATAAAGGGCGGCCTTACCTATCGCTATGAGCGATCTCTTCCAATTAACCTAAATTATTTGAATGTTGCCTAACATTTTCATATTTATAAACAACTGTCTAAGTCGGACTGACTGACGCACGTGGTGGGACCTTCCTTATACAATAAACTACCGGAGCAGATAGTATCTGCACCTATAGCCTCTCCTCCTTTAAGCGTAAGCCTAAATTGTGGCTCATCGAGAAGGCGTTCTAGAATGTTGAAGAATTTTTACAATTGCAATTAATATTATTATTTTAAAACTAGTATATACAATTGAAACCATTGAGCTAACCGCAGGTTTTAGGTTAATAAATATTTAAGCCAAACATGAACCCCGTAGGGGCGCTACATCATATACAAGTCAAAACTAATCTATCTTAATCACTACATAGTATAAAACAAAGTCGCTTTTTCTGTCCCTATGTCCCTATATCCTTATGTCCCTTTGACTGCTTAAATCTTTAAAACTACGCAACGGATTTTAATGCATTTTTTTTAATAGATAGAGTGATTCAAGAGGAGGGTTTATACATATAATAAAACCGTGCGAAGCCGAGGCGGATCGCTAATATTATAATATATGGGAAAATCTGCGTGAATGTTTGTTATAAGTAATCTCCGTAACTACTTTAGTTATTTAAATGGAATTTGGTATGTAGACAGTTAAGGACATAGAATAACACAGGATAATAAATTGTGGGTTAAATAGGGTGGTAAAGTTTGTATAGAAAATTGGTTTGATTCATTCATTCAAAACTCGGTATAAATAAACTGTAAAAACAATTTTGTTTAATTAAACACAATTTTTTTTATTACGAAACTACCCATGGGAGGCGTTCAATAAATTTCTGTAATGTGACAAATAAATTTCAAAGCGGGCGAAGCCGCAGGGCACTGCTTGTTAAAACTAATTTTAGGGTTAGCTTCATTATATTAAAATCAGAATAGAAACCATGATAGTTTTAAAAGTATTAGCTAAATTATATATCTAAAATAAAGCAAATTAAGCACCAACTAACGTTTGTCTATTTTTCGCAGTCCGGATGACCTACCCCACATCAGGGATTTGTTCCCGCGAGCGGTGGTCAGGTACGTGAATAATACCACCCACCATCTACACTTGGAAGACCCCAAGACTTTCGTAGAGCTAGTCATGAGCTTCCTGAAGAATAGTAACTTTTGATTGTGCTGTTTAGGTTATGAGTTTCAATATAAGATTTAAAAGAATTCCTTAGTTTTTTAACCAATTGAAAACTAAATAACAGGGGGTTTTGGCATAATCACCACAATTAGTCCAGTCATTATAGTAAGTTCGCCTCGGAATTCGAGATACCCAGCTGTAAGTCTGTAAATACTTGTATAATGACACCCTAAAAGTTGTCTCAAAACCTACATAAGGTAGGGTGTGCGCAACCAGCATTACTACGTTCTTGAGGAATTGAAAATTCTGCCAAAACCCCGCGCAGGCAAACCATAGAGCTAAAAATGAGTCCTTAATTCCACCAAGGTTAAAACGAACTCGGCTCAGGAGTAATTATTTATTTTGTGGTAAGACCGGCTGCTGGTGAATATTGTTTAACTTTTAGCATTATATATAAAAAAAAAACCGGACAGTCTCATCATCTAGTCCCAAGCTAAGCAGAGCTTGTGTTATGGGTACTAGATCACTGACATACTTTAAAATACATTACATAGATAGATATTTTTTATTGTACATAGAAAACACCCAGACCAACGGAACAAATATGAATAAAACCTGCAGTAAAAGGAGGTAAAAATCAGTATAACTGTGGCTTTTCCCTAACACTTAAGCAAATTGTCTACAATCCCCCATACAAAAGATTTAAACGCGCGACACGTAGCACGCGTTCCTAACTCCGTTCTCGTAGCAGGCACGCCCGTAGCGTTCCCGTGGCACGCACGCACGCCTGTAGCGTTTCCGTAGCACGCACGTCTTTAGCGTTTCCATAGCACGCACGCCCGTAGCGTTCCCGTAGCACGCACGCCTTTAGCGTTTCCGTAGCACGCACGCCCGTAGCGTTCCCGTAGCACGCACGCCTTAAGCGTTTCCGTAGCACGCACGCCCGTGCGTTCGAGTAGAGCTTCCGTAGCACAATCGACCTAGGAAAATATAGCATAGCCTAAACAAAGCTAAACACCAGAATACACAGGTCTATTATTGAAGTATGCTGGGGAAAATTCTATTCCATTCTAGTACCATAGACTTAGATAATTATTCCTTTATATACCTCTTTGGTTTCTGTACTCAGAGCTAAATACATTTTATTTATTCTATGGTATTGACAAACATGAGTATCCCAAAGATTATATTCTTACGGAACGTAAGGTACCTACTTGGTCTTAGGCACTGACCTCTATCTATACAAGTACGCGTACTTGTATAAATAGAGGTCAGTGGTCTTAGGAGTATCCAACTACGTATACGCATGTGTAGAAGTAAGTAGAATTCTAGCATTTATATTCTCTTTGCGCATGTGCAGATTAACCAAAGAGCATCAGTCGCGTAGTATTTATGATTTATATCAAAGAGAATATAAATACTACGTAAAATTTATATTCTCTTTGAGCAACAGTTTACGAAGTATTTATATTCTCTTTGAGCAACAGTGCAAAATCTACTGTGTTTTCATTTTATAAACAAAACATTTTTAATTTATAACACCGCATACCTACTATATTATTTAGGTATTTCTATGTAGCATTATATATTTTTGTATACTCTTCGAGTAAGTACTTCAAGTTTAGAAATGGAATGGAGATTTTATCTATTGGGTTCACTTATTCAAAACACACCGTCATAAAATGTTTGAGTAACAATTACGTGCAAAAACGAAATGCCGTCAACTTGACCCACAAAATCCATGGACAGGCTCCTTCTTCCAGTAGTATTCCTATCTTCGTGCTCCATGGTTTGCTTGGATCAAAGAAAAACTGGGCCACACTATCGAAGCACCTGGCACAGCAAAACAATACATCGGTAGTGACACCAGACATGAGGAACCATGGAGAAAGCCCCCATGACGCTCTACACACATATCCTGAATTGGCGTCTGATGTGCTGCTTCTTATGAGCAAATTGAAGGTGGATAAAGCTCATCTTATTGGACATAGTATGGGAGGACGCACTGCTATGGTTTTGGCTTTGACTCAGGTATGAAACCTCGATCGGTATTAAGGTAGTAAAAGAATGTTTTAGCATTGTTTGAAAACTAGTCTGCGAGCGTTTTTCTATGATAAAAAGTAGCATGTCTCTCGTTGGAAAACCACTTGTCGCCTTGCCACATTCGATTTCAGATGTTTTAAGATTCAAAATAAATAAGTAACCCTTGACAATCCCCACTGCATCATCTAGCTCTACTCACTCTCAGGTTATGTTTCGCACCATGAGAGTCAGTAGAGCTTGTGTTATGGGTACTAGATGACTGATATCACTATCACTCACTACATAGTATAAAACAAAGTCGCTTTCTCTGTCCCTATGTCCCTATATCCCTATGTCCCTTTGTATGCTCAAGTCTTTATAACTACGCAACGGATTTTAATGCGGTTTTTTTTAATAGATAGAGTGATTCATGAGGAAGGTTTATATCTTACTATGTATAATAAAACCGTGCGAAGCCGGGGCGGGTCGCTAGTATACTTTATATAATACATTACATAGATAGATATTTTTACTTTACATAGAAAGCACACATAGCCCCAAAATAAATATTTTTATATCGTACAAATATTTGTCAAAAGGCAGAAATCGCACCCGCAACCTCCTGCGCCGACCTTTGCCCACCGCGCCACATTAGTAGTCTTGCTGAAAGATAGACAGATTTGCTGAGAGACAGAGTTGTATTATACCGCATTTATAGAATTCATATTACACAACATACCTACATACTACCATACTCTACTAAACTCTACTATAACCACAACAGTTTAACAATTAACACTAGAGTAAAAGCTTATAGATTTTCATATAAAATGCTTTTGTTTAAATATGCTTAAGTATTCCTGAACCGTGTAGGTAGGGTATAGTATATAAAAAAAAAAAAATAGTATATATATAAATTTCTTCCAGGCAGCGAGGGTACAATCCCTGATGGTGTTGGACATTTCCCCAGTCTCTGCAACAGGTCTCCAAAACTCTTTCGTGCCTAGTCTCTTAGGCGTCATGAAGACAATCGACTTCAGCGGTATGGATGCTAGCAAAGCACGGGACCACGCAAAAAGCAAGCTAATAGGATCTGGGATCGATCACCCTGCGTTGCTGAGTTTTGTCCTCATGAGCCTCGGGAGGAAGGCAAATGGAAGCGTTGGCTGGTTGTGTAACGCGGACGCTTTGGAGAGACACTTTTCTGACATTGCGACGTTTCCCGCGGAAATGGCTGGGAAGACTTACGATGGTCCAACGTTATTTATCGGCGGGGGGGAATCGGATTACTTACCGTGAGTATTACAACGCACTTTTGTATTTTAGGCTATTTTATGAACGCAGCTTTGTAGGTTTTGTTTCTGTGGAAAATGGAAACGTTTCAAGGCTATTTCTATGCCATGCGAATTAAAAGTAGTGTATATATTATTCTAGGGCTAGACTTACGTCATTCAGAATTTTAGACCGATCCGTGCAGAGGTTTTACGTGAAAGAACATCCATACTTAAACTTTCGGTAATATTAGTAAGATCCTTCAAAATTAATAAGACAAGACACGTACCTACTATGACAGAACTTAAAACTAAGATTTAGTTAGGAGTTTTGTTTAAACTAAACTACCTGTAAGTACCATACATATTAGTAGGTAGGTATAGGTACCTACATTAAATACCTAAGTATTATATATTAGATACCTCTATTTTAGGTGTATGACATTGTAAGGCCCCTTTCTTGATTTATTTTATTTCTGTGTCCACGGAGCCATTCTGCGTCTTTCTTTAGCGTCTCAAATTGGAGTTGACAGTGACAGCTCCAAAGTGACGTCTGTCTATTCTACTGTCGGGCCGCGTTGTCATGTACCTACGTATCGAGTCATGGTTATTTCTTTTGTCCCGGACCTCGAGGCTGGTCAGATTCCTACATAATCCTTGAAACCTCGTGATACCTCTTCAGCTGGTACGTATTCTGGCCATCAGCCTGTGCGTGGTTTCGCCAGCGGTCTGCCTAACCGTCCGTTGTTTCTGTAAAACTCCAGGATCCTGCATTCAGAGCTCCAGTGTGACCTCGTGGCATCCAGGGTACCGTGGTTGAAGTTGCCTGCCCGCGTGGAATACGCAAGAGGCCGTGTTGTCTTCCTCCTACGATTTGGAGCGTTCGATCTCGATCAGGTATATTTCTATATAAATTTCTCAGCGCCACGTGTCGCTAGAGATAGTACGCGTTCTGTCTATAATGTATCTATTTTGTCCTACAGCTATCTGGCTGCAGGATCTAGCTGGAGGGGGTGAAATCTTTGTATGTGCTGTCCCTGGAGAGTGGTCGGAGAGCGACCGCTCGGAGGCTGTTCGGTGCGGTTCAGTGCAAGCCCCTTCCTTTGTGCCTGCCTGACCTTTGGACCGACAGCGCTAGCTTACTGGTAACACGGCTGGACCCTAGTCCCCGTGTCTCAATTATTACTTGTGCTGTGACCCAAAACTAACCTCACTCTGGAACCATCCGGAACCCTCTGTTACTTACTCCACTCGCTGAACATCATCCGTGCTATAAATTAAATAACTGTAGATTTCTTAATTATCTGGTTGCTAAGAAGTTGAATGTAGGCTACCACCCCCTGTGATTTTACTCTAGGCTCTACCGCTGAATATAATTTTACTTTACCCTAAGGCGCCCAACAATACCAAAACTTTGCTCATGTAATATTTAATAAAACCATGTTTATATTGTAAATCTAAGTTAACTTTTATTTGTAATCCTACCCCTCAACAACTATAGGTCCTTCCTCCTTCCTCCTCCTTCATTCCCTCACCACCAATCATTTTTAAAGCGTTACAACATGGATGGAACTTTAGGTTCCATCCATGTTGTAACAACGGGACAATATTATCTGTACCAACGGGAATATCGAAGCGAGCAAAGCCGCGGACTAAAGCTAGCAGCATGGACCTGGCTTCCTTTCTTATCTAATCATGTTTTTTTTTGATCATTCAAGGCCTGAAGACTTACCCGGAATCAAGGCTTTCTTCCCTAATGTTGATCTGAAATACATACAGGATGTCGGACACAACGTGCATGCAGAAAACCCTGAAGTATTTCTACGTATGTCTAAAGAGTTTATATCAAAGAATAAATAGTTTGAAAGGAAGACTTGCGTTTTTTCTCGTTGATAGGTATATGTAGTTAGTACGGTCGGTCAACCCCAAAAACCCAAACGGTTAGGTTAAGTACCTACAGTACGGATTGTAGAACGCGTACTCGTTTTAATTTTTAAAATGTACACGTAGGTATATTAGTAGGTTTAGGTCGTAGGGGTAAACGTGTTCTTGAGTGCAGACCGCGACTCAGCAAACGCAGTGTAGGACGCCCTTCGGCCAGTTGGAATGACGATCTGCGAAAGACTGCTAACAGATGCTGGATGCGGCAAGCCGAAGACAGGGCGCTATAGGGGACGCCGATTTCCAGCATTGGACTGATATAGGATGATGATGATGATACTACCTGTATCATCATCATCATCATTGTTTAGTTGCTAATAGCGAAATAACTGCTAAAATATGTGAAGTACCAACACAACACTTAAGATTTTACTTTAAGTAATGTTAAAATGTTCGTGAACATTTTTCCATTGTATTTACGAATTCAAATACCTAGACATGATGTCGGTAGGTAGGTATGTAGTAATTATAATATTGTGTGTGCTTGCCAACTTTTCCAAGATACCTAAGAAGTTCGTACGTTTCCGTGTGTCGGTATTTCGACAGGACGTTTTCACACACGAAATTGTTTATTTGACCTAGGTCGTGTTGAATGGTGTGGAAACCGGCTTGTCCTAGATTCATGAATTTGCTGGCTCATTTTGCTAACCACAGCCACACAGGTAGATAGGTACCTACCTAGGTAAACAGTTGAGGTATCTAGGTACCAACATAGATGAGAGAAGCTAGTGTAGGTAAGTTGCACAAAAGACTGTCCCTAAAGTAGATATTGCTGGCATACCTACCGGGGTTCAGCAATTTTGAGACCTATGTATCCTATACATAGGTACGCACTTATTTAATTGGTACGGGTGGTACAGGTAAGTAAGATACATTGGAGAAGAGCACCGTCCCGCGCGCGCCGCTAGAAACGAGGTGATCTAGCTAGCACCTGGCACAGAGTTAAGGTGATGATGATGATTTAATTCTGTGTTGTGTATGCTGAAGAAAGATCGGGACTAATTTGTAGCTACAAGCAAAGATCTAGCATTACTGGATTAGGATGTACGTGAAAGTATTGAAAAATACTTGAAATAACGTTACAAGGAATGTTTTAAAATTTTGAAAGAGAACTTTTTATTGATACATAAATCTAGTTTATATTTTCAGTCACTGTCACTCATATTAGGTCAAACCTGTCAAATAAAATAAATGTCAAAAAATTAAATAACCTCAAAATTTTTGTTTTCTTTTCAATTTTTCAAAACAAAAATGTTATTCCGGTTAAATCACAGAAATGTGCTCCAGATATGGAGCACATCTAAATTTCTTCCCACAGTAATATCCAGACATGCCAGTTTCACATCAGAAAATGCTGAAACTGTGGACTTAGCCTATGCTTCGTACGAAAGTACTGTTTCTGAAGAAGAAACCTCTCCGCTGCCTCCTCTGGTGATCTTGCACGGTCTGCTGGGGTCGAAGAATAACTGGAATAGCATGAGTAAAGCCATTCACAGGACGACAGGGAGGAAGGTGATCAGCGTAGACGCTCGCAACCACGGTGACAGCAGACACTCTTCCCAGCACTCCTACATTCATATGGCTCATGATGTGATGAAGCTGTTGAAAAAGTTAGAGCTCTCTAAAGTATCGCTATTAGGCCACAGTATGGGAGGAAGAACTGCTATGGTCTTGTCCCTACTCTGTGTAAGTACGTACAGAACAATAGCTATCATTGATGTCATTCAATATAAAACTAAACAAATCCTTTACTTCCAAAAAATTACCTTGATCTACCTACTGACTGCATTTCATGTAACATATGATATAGATCACCTATACTTACTATTACTTGTACACTTGTACTTGTACATTTTGTTTAGTTTGAAATTATGTAAATAATAAATATTGTTTCCTATTTTCAGTCTGATCTGGTTTCAAGTCTGGTTGTAGTAGACATCTCACCAGTGAAAACTAGCCCTCAAATATTCACAATGGCTGGCCTCTTCGATGCCATGGCCAGTGTCTCCATAAGATCTGGCATTGCCATGTCCAAAGCTAGGAAGTTGGCGGATGAACAGCTCAAGTCTATAACACCCGACATCAACTTAAGAAACTTTTTGATCACTAATTTAATTCAAACTAATAATGGGTCTTACACCTGGCGAGTAAATATACCAGCTTTAAAAGATAACTTTCAGACACACATCTCAGGCTTCCCAAATAACTTGAAAGGGCTTCAGTATTGTGGACCAACTTTATTTATAGGAGGTTCCCTTTCAGATTACATAGGGTATGTATTCAATTTAAATAATATTAAATAGTTATAATTTTGTATCTAATGTAAAACAAACTGATTAATTTAAATCTTGCTAGTAAAACTATACTTTTTCAGGAAAAATGACCAGAAGGAGATTCAAGAATACTTCCCCCTAGCAAGTATTGTATTCATAGAAGGAGCAGGGCATTGGGTACACAGTCAAAAACCTGAGAAATTTCTAGAGACAGTCTGCAAGTTTTTAAAAGAGAAATAGTAGTAATAGACAAAATATTGTGATTCTGCATAAAATATTAGAAAATTCTATGCTGTGATTTTATGAATACCTACTTATATCATTGTAATGTTATTTTCTTTTCTTAGATAGAAAATAATATTGTTTTGTTAAAATTGTACTTTTAATTACCTATAGGGGGGCTGAAAGTTGTCCTGCACTACTTCTGTTAAATCTTTAATTTTACAAACATTGGTAAGATGATAGGAAAGTAACCTTTTAATTGCCAGCAACATTGCCACTAGTCTTGCATCTGCCTGGACAGAACTTATGTTAAATGAACAAACAATTATGATGGTAACAAACTTCCTGTCTAAACCGCAAAGGACAGGACATATAATTTTCCTGTATTTTAATGTTGAAAACAATTCTCATGTTTATCGCGCGTTATCTGTTGCTGTGTTGTGGTTTTGCGCTCGAAATTCTATTGCACCCGCCCTCCTAATAAACCTGGTATAAAAGGAGAGCCTGGCTGTTATGCATCATTCCCACTTCACAGCCTGTGAAGTGAGACTAAAGTTTGAAGTATTTGAATACCGGTAAAAGCCGGTGTAGTGGTCGAAATGGCAGACGTGATCTCGAGTTTGGAACTTCTGTTCGATCGCCCTAGCGAGTCGCTGATTACGCCCAAAGGCGATAAGAAAGCTGTGTTCCAGCTGAACGAACAGATAGTGGTAAGTTTCCATACGATATTAGCATCATCATCACTTTGTATGGGGAAAATTAGCGCAAACTCAGGCATTTTTTTCTGTCCTGCCCTTACAAGAAAATTGGGCTTTGTGAGTTTGCGCTAACCGGAACGTAGTACTTGATCTTAGGCGCTAACAAAAATATTATCTGTGGTTTTTGATATTTAATAAACCAAGTTACCTTGGATGGAAAAATATAGCCCATCTTATGCCTTAGGCTACCTTGAGTCAGACCATATTAATGTTTATGGGCTACCTAAGACTAAGGAAAAATCCTTTTCCGCGCACCATTGACTGTTATATAACTGAGCACAATTTTATTTTAATCACTGCTACCTAAGTATTATAATTTAACGTAGATTAAATACATGCAAGTTAGCTACGAACCCACTAACATCCTTAACTACTAATATTATAAAGTGAAAGTTTGTATAGATGTTTGTTCCTCTTTCACGCAAAAACAACTGAACGGACCAGGCTGAAATTTTGAATAGACTTAGTCCTAGCCCTGGAATAACACATAAGATGACAAAGATAATCTCCATTTTAACTCTTCTACAGCCACCAGAATACGCAAACAACGGCATCGAGTTAAACAACCGTTTCGGTGATGATGCATCAGAAAGGATCCCTCTCATGAACCTTAAGCAAGTTCCAAAATTCCCTTTGGCCTCCCAGCTGCCCACCGATGCTGACTTCTCGCTCTTCTTGCCTAGACATCAGGAGATGTCCACTGAGGTCATCGATACTCTTTTAGGTAAGTTTTAGAGGTCTACTGGCATTCAAACACTTTTTTAAATACGAAATTTAAGTACTTGAGTGTATGAAAGTCACTTATGACTACATAAATACGTACTAGTAACGTAGGATGTTCAAACAAGAATATGTTCCTGAAATAGACTTGCACTAATAGCAAATTGTAAGTGCGTTATTGCGTAACTGCCTGCCTACGTAATTTTATTGCTCTTTTTCGAGTAACCTAATATCTAGATAAACCTAATTTAGGATCTAAGACACTATAACCCAAAATATGTAAATTTCTAATATATCTAGGTATCTAACAATTTTGATTATAATTGACTATATTGATAAAATAAATGAAATGAACCAAGCAAATAAAATTCGCACATTTATATTTAACTTTATATAACAAAATTAATAATTTAATTAAGTAGTCTGATTACATAAACAACATTATTCTATTATTTCCTAGGTGTTCCCGAGAATCAACTGCAAGAGTTCCTTTCGACTTGTGCTTTCGCACGGTCCAACCTCAACCCTCAACTGTTTAACTACTGCTTCTCTGTGGCTTTGATGCACAGGTACGAAACAACTACATGAAAAAATAACACTTGAAAAGACAAACACGAACAAAAACACAATTTATATCATACAAAATTGACTATTTGAATATGGAAGTTGTGTGTATTTTAGTGTGGAGTATTGTTTTTTTGTGTTGCAGGCGTGATACAAGACAAGTCAGCATCCAAAACTTTGCTGAGACATTCCCCTCAAAGTTCTTGGACTCGCAAGTATTCGCGAAAGCGCGAGAGGCAGCCGCTGTTATCCCCCAGGGAACTCCGGTAAGTTACTTCTTACCACAACAGTTATCACATTCTTTACCTGTATCTGTGCATAGTAAAGGTTTGTAATTAGGTGTCCAAGGCCCAAGACTGTCATTAGAATAGAAGTCCATAGGATATGTACCATCGTCTTTCAACCATTTACTGTTGCCCATTGATACTGAAAATTCATATGGGGTGAGCAAGGGTTTTGGGAAAGCGGTACCCCAATCGATAGATAGTCTAGGACACGCCACTTGGACGAAAGCATCTAGATTGAATAAGGCTAATTTGCTGGGGAAAATTTCAGATAAGAGAATTTTTACATACTTTTTATCAGAATTCCTAATTTGTTTTTCTAAATTTCCTAGAACTTTGGTACTTCCTTGTCTTCCTAATGTGCCTAGAATGAGGCCAAAGCTGCCAACATTCTCTGCATTCTTAATTTGATTCTGTCTATTACTTTGCATCAAGCTGTGCTCATAAACTTCTGAAGTGAATTTCTTTTCATAAGGATCATATTTATAGGCAGATATTTTAGGATTGGCTATCATTATTGCTTCTAGATGAAACCTCCCATCTCCTAAGTAAACAATAGCATCAGCAGTTAGTTTGGGAGCAGTACATCCAAGGATTTCTCCTGGTGATAATGGTTTACTTTGTGGCACTGTCACTATGTACTCTTCAGAACGGAGATTTTTAGCAACAGAGTGTAGTGTTGTGACAAATTGTATGGTACTGACAATAGCTAGATGTGTATGTTTAGTGAAATTCAGTTTGATTGTTTCAACAAAGTGTGACGGGTCTATTTTGATATCTACAAAAATGTATAGGACCTTGATACTGCTGGTTTGGTCTATGGGTATGAGGCAGGAGTGTCCGTAATGCACTAAGAGATCCACGCCCAACGCGACAGCAGTGAAGTCATCGATACAGCAGGCTCCATAGGTAACATCGCCTAATATCACAGTGTCTGCCTCGGTGAATGTTTCTATTATATCACAGAGAGTTGTCGCAAACAGCGTGAGACCTATAAAGAAGAATTAATCATTTAGGTGATAAATAACAATCGTATCTCTGTTATGAAAAATTCGTGTAAACAAAATACCTTCAGGCAGCTGCAAAGCCACACGTTTTGCGTTGAGGGAACGTATCCGCCAAATAGTTTTGTGGACTTCAAAATTGTAGTTCTGAGGAAGAGATTCACATGCTCTATTTAGCAGAGGATCATTCAAAAGCTCATCAGGGATTTTATTCACTGCACGAATGTTCGGTTTGAACGTTTTTCTCTGTCCCTCGGGTTTTGCGCGAACCACTACTACTCCAGGATTATTAGCGTAATCTTCCATATTATATGAACGAATTTACACCATGTTCTTTACAAAAACACTGCTAGTTTATAAAATATTCTCAGGTTATTTTTCGTCAAAATATAAACACAACGCGGCTGGCCTACGTGACTTTTGACAAAAACGTTCTGTTACTACGTTGTCGTTTTTCAAAACTAGCTGTCAAGCAAGATTTTTTTAATTTTATTTCTTTGGGTTGCGTTGTTTTGATCTGAGTTAAAGTTATTTTCCTGTTGATAAATGAACAAAACAGGAAAATAACAAGTCTTAGCATGATATAAATAACTTGGTATTTTACTTACATTACACAAGTATGTAATTGTAATAATTGAGTTGTATTGTAGCAAATGGATGTAATTTTCATGACCTAAAAGTTTGTGAATGGAACGTTATAAGAATTTCTGAAATCTGTCAAATTCAAGGCTATCACACCGTTCCATTTTACGCACTAATTTTTAATTTTTTTTAGAATACACGGTCTTTATACATCAGATAAATAATAAAGCTTTTTGTTCTGCAGCACTGACGACTTAGATTTGTAATATTTATTTTCAGCGTACCCCTATCATAATTCCGCGAGACTATACCGCGACTGATTTGGAAGACGAGCACCGTTTGGCATACTTCCGCGAAGATGTCGGCATCAACCTCCACCATTGGCACTGGCACTTGGTCTACCCTTTCACTTCCAGCGATAGAAACATCGTTGCCAAGGACAGGAGAGGAGAGCTGTTCTTCTACATGCACCAACAGATTATTGCTAGGTAAAGTTGGTTCTACCAATAGGTAACTACTGTATTAAATAAAAGCTGTATTACACTACACGAAATTCAGGGAACGGTAGTTAGGGCGATTAGGGAGCAAGGTTTGCCGGGCCGTCCGGTCGCCGCGCTGCTCTAAATCTTATTGCACCTCTCTTATTTAGGGTAAGGGTCCCTGAATATCGTGTAGTGTAATACCGCTTTTATGGTGCCCAGTTATATTACTTTACACCTAATGATATAAATGCGCATTATCAGGAGAAGCCTATGATGATGAAAGAAAGAAAGAAGAAAGAAAATTCATTTATTTGGCCCTTAACATAACAATAACAAACAATAATAGCTATAGATAAATAAATAACACACTAAAACAGATCCAGAAAACAAGAAAGAACACAAATACAAAAAAAGAAGAGTAAAGCTATTTATATACCTATATGACACTTATAAGTACAGTACATACAGACCAGACAAACTATAGGTATGTATAACATACTAGGTATTAAGTAGGTAGGTATTTTGTTCGCTTTTATAAGATAGTTACCATGCTGCATCACAGACCTGTTTTGAGCTCTCTTACATTAAGTTAAGACTCCATATGCTTGCTAATCATCTATGAACCTTTACCGCAATATTCCTATCCATTCAAGGTTGTATTATATGGTTGTGGTTTTTATTATAACCAGTAGAGATCACTCTTGATCTACCCGCGCCAGATAAATAGATTAATTCGATTCACAAATAGACAGCACAATACAAATCAGATAAAAAAGTAGGTAGGTAGATATCATAATGTTGTAGGAACATTTTACATACAATTACGTCTTAAATAAAATCATCTATAAAAAGAATACTTTCACTACCAGATACAACTGCGAGCGCCTCAGCAACGCCCTCCACCGAGTGAAGAAGTTCCTCTTTAATAAAATCCTATAAAAAAAGAATACTTTTACGAGTATTACCATATACAAATACAACTATGTATAGGTCTTTAATAAAATCCTATTTAAAAGAATACTTTCACTACCAGATACAACTGCGAGCGTCTCAGCAACGCCCTCCACCGAGTGAAGAAGTTCGTCTTTAATAAAATCCTATAAAAAAAGAATACTTTTACGAGTATTACCATATACAAATACAACTATGTATAGGTATTTAATAAAATCCTATTTAAAATAATACTTTCACTACCAGATACAACTGCGAGCGCCTCAGCAACGCCCTCCACCGAGTGAAGAAGTTCTCGAACTGGCGCGAACCGATCCCTGAAGCGTACTTCCCCAAGCTAGACAGTCTGACGTCATCGCGCGGGTGGCCGCCGCGCCAGGCCGGCATGCAGTGGCAGGACCTGAACAGACCGGTTGATGGTCTGAATGTGACCATCGCTGATATGGAACGCTGGAGGAGGAACATTGAGGAGGCTATCTCCACTGGTACCGTGACTTTGGTAAGCATGCACTGGTTTCTTTCAATAGACTTTGGTAAGCATGCACTGGCAACTTTTAATACAATACAATATAATAACACTTTATAGCAACAAATAAACAGAAAAGAGATAATGTACAATGGGCGGCCTTATCACTAAAAGCGAGCTCTTCTAGGCAACGTTAGGGTGGACAAGAAGTAATCGAAAAGTGTAGCTGGTGGCGTGTAAAAAGATAGCTATTAGAAAAATATAGTGGGTATAAATATAAATACTTTTACAATTTATATAAATAAAGATACAGATATTTGTACTTTTTTCCCCGATTGTATCAGTAATTTTGGCTATAATTGAAACATGTCGTACCTTAAAAAATTAAAGGTATTATAGTAGTAGGTACTAGGTACTGTGTTTCCAAACAGAGTCTAGACTTACGTCAATGCATAAATAAGTCAGACGTAACCCCATTCGTTCAGTAACTTTGGAGAAAATGATATGTACAGTACCTCTGTCCTGTCTTAAGAAATTATAGGGTACCTAAGTACTAAGGTGAACAACGTACCGACTACCGACGTACGAAAAGGCCCGCCTGAGACGCTGAAATTCTTAGATTGGATTCCGATCGCTGGACAAAATATTTGAACCTACCGAAAAAATCTTTCTGTGTGTACTAAGTACATAAAATAATAATTCCGGACAGTCCACACAGCATCATCATCATCGAATATGTTATACGCTGTGTGGAATTCTACAGCTACAGAGCTCTCCTATTTTGAGGGTTAATGACAATGAAGTATCCATTTTAATTTATTTTTATATTACTTTTGAACCTACCGAAATAATATTTCTGCGTACCTATACTATATGTTATACGCTGTGTAATTTTACAGCTCGCATTATTAAACAGAGCTCTCCTATTTTGAGGCTTAATGACAATGAAATATCCATTTTAATTTATTAAGAATAAGAATCATTTACTTGCATAAAACGTGAGTATTAGCATGGTGTGAGCATGCAATAATGTTATTATAAATATATTACGTTCTACATGTTTTGTATATGCATGTCTCTGCTGGCGTGCAAATAGGAGAGAGCACTTATTTTTATATTATTTTCTAGACCAACGGCAAAACCCAGCCGTTAGACATCGACACGCTCGGCAACATGTTGGAGTCGAGCATGCTGTCCCCCAACAGTCAACTCTACGGCAGCGTTCACAACAACGGACACAGCTTCTCGGCTTACATGCATGATCCTCAGCACAGATACTTGGTAATTCACTCGGTTTTATACTTATAACTTACATTATCCTAGGTTATTAACTTACAATTTGTATTAAAAAAAAGTAATCAGAACCACAAACTAATAAGGAAAACTAACGTTTATCAGAACTCCAGAACAACCCCACCATCAAGCGATCCCCAACCCGCATGCCCAGCGTGGGGATTATGGGCATAACCCCTAAATGATAGAGTCAGTTGGCGCTCATTGGGGGAGGCCTATGTCCAGCAGTGGACTGATATTTTATTTTATTTTTATATTAATTATAGTATAAAGTAGATTATAGAGTATTAATAATACTTTGCCTGATCTTCCAGACATTATTTGTCAATTAAGTCAGATTGATGATGATATGGCATATTATGTATGGCTAGGTTAAACAAAACTACTATACGAATTTGATTGGAACCCGCTACTTTCATTAGGTACCTACGAGAAAGTGTTGAATTTTGGTGCGATGTACTTAATTTTTAGAACTAAGCCCAAGTGCAGAAAATACATCTATACTGTTTGAGATTTATAATTTTACTAGCGACCCGCCCCGGCTACGCACGGTAATTATACGTATAAACTTTCTCCTCTTGAATCACTCTATCTATTAAAAAAAACCGCATCAAAATCCGTTGCGTAGTTTTAAAGATTTAAGCTTTCAAAGGGACATAAGGACAGAAAAAGCGACTTTGTTTTGTACTATGTAGTGATTTATGTACCCTTAATACAAGCTCATGCTTAACTTGGAGCTAGATAACTCTTTATCGATTATCCATCATTATTATCTTCTTATATATATATAAAAGAAAGTCGTGTTTGTTACACCACTTATAACTCGAGAACGGCTGGACCGATTTTTATAATTTTTGTGTTTTTGGATTTGTCTTCGTCGGGAATAGCATATTATGTATAAAAATATGATATTTGACAAATAAATAAATTTCCCCGCGGGCGACGCTGCGGGGCGCAGCAAGTTATTATTAAATCTTAGTATCTACAATAATCAAAAACAAATATATCAGCTATCTACTACCCATAACAGAAACTTTGAGTAGCTCACTTTGGGGCTAGATGGTGCTGTGTGGATTGTCCAGCTATATTTATTACATGTATTTTATATCTTATTTGCAGGAGTCATTCGGAGTGATAGCGGACGAAGCCACAACGATGCGCGACCCGTTCTTCTACCGCTGGCACGCGTGGATTGACGACACCTGCCAGAAGCATAAGGAGTCCACTCACGTCAGGCGATACACGCGCTCTGAGGTACTCGTATCTCACCAAAAACAAGCTTTCGATACAATACTAATACCATACTAACTGTATACTATTTTTAATTTGTTCCAATTCCATGATTGTAATTCTCAAAATAATCTGTTTAGTTGGAGAACCAAGGCGTGCAAGTAACGTCGACATCGATCGAGCCTCAGTCCGGGCGCAGCAACGTCCTCAACACGTACTGGATGCAGAGCGACGTGGACCTCTCGCGCGGACTCGACTTCTCGGACCGGGGGCCCGTGTATGCGCGCTTCATACACCTCAACCACCGCCCCTTCAGATACGTGTGAGTAGACAGTACAACATAGTTGAACCAAAGACATTAATATTACGTTATAAAGTTATAATGTAATATGTTTGAGTTGAACACAACGTACAGCGCCATCTGTGGCTCATTCACATATATATGAGAAGATCATTGTTGGAAACGCATAGCGCCATCTGTGGCTCAAAGTGCGCACTAAATCTCATCAGGTCCCGATAATAAAAATCAATCACATTTCTCATAGTCATCCATCACATAGGTAAATAAAATCAATTGCTTCTTATTATATGTATAGTGCGCACAGCCGCAACCAGAGGCGAAATAAAGTTTTTACAAACCGAGGAATCGCAATCCCGCATCACACCAAATTTAAATCATTAATAGTTTCTACGGAACCACTTGTGTTAGCTTAGGCTTATTGCACTCGCACTCCAGTAAACCGTCTAGAAAAAATAAATATACCAAAATAATAATAAATATTAACGCGGTCATCATCTCGTCTAAAATAAATTTTATTTTTCAGCATAAACGTGAACAACTCCGGCGCGGCTAGACGCGCGACTTGTCGCATCTTCATAGCGCCGAAGTTTGACGAACGCAACCTCGCGTGGATGCTGTCGGACCAGCGCAAAATGTTCGTCGAGATGGACCGATTCGTTGTTATGTGTAAGTTAGCCTTTATTTTCTTTTCGTCAGTGCTGTTCCACTACTGGGAAATAATAATAATAAATGAAAGAACACGTGTAGGTAGGTACCCCAGCGTTGTCGATTTTTCAAGAAAAACGGAAGGCCTACTTACTAATTTTTTGAGTAATGCATGTCATGTCGATAACTATCTTTTGTTCTGTTATTCTTTATCTTAGTTGGTACCTATCTTCATTCATGATATTAGAGATAGGTAGGTGAAATGAATAGGTAGTAAATGAATAGATAGGTGTAATGAATTGTCGTGGGAAATAGCTTCTACCTAATCTAAAATAAATTTGCACATGTTTTATCTTTGAAAAAGGTACCTAGTTTCTGATAACGATATAAGTTTTCAGCAACAAACTACCTATCTACTTAACGATCACTTTCAGAGACATTCACAAGCTTTGATTACATATCTATATACCTACTTACTATAACGCCATTTAGATATGCCACGGTAGGCAAACTATCTCACAGTTAATTTTGATGAAAAATATTTTTTTGTCAATCGAACTAGCGACTCGCCCCAGCTTCGCATGGGTGTTTTATACATATAATATAAACCTGAACTTAATCACTCTGTCTATAAAAAAAACCGCATCAAAATCCGTTGCGTACTTCTAAAGATCTAACTATATGGAGGTATATAAAGTATCACTACATAGTATAAAACAAAGTCACTTGCTGTGTCCCTATTTCCCTATGTCCCTTTGAACGCTTAAATCTTTAAAACTACGCAACGATAGAGTGATTCAAGAGGAAGGTTTATACGTACCTATATAATAAAACCGTGCGAAGACGAGGCAGGTCGCTAGTTAAATATAATTCAGTACAAGATTTGAGTCGCTTACTTTGGGGCTAGATGATGCCGTGTGGACTTTCCAACATTATTTATTCATTTGTTTCCAGTGAACTCCGGCCAGAACCGGCTGGAGCGTCAATCCTCCGAGTCCACGGTGACGATCCCCTTCGAGCAGACGTTCCGCGACCTGTCCGCGCAGGCGGGCGGCGACCCGCGGCGCCCGAGCCTCGCCGGCTTCAACTACTGCGGTTGCGGCTGGCCGCAACACATGCTAGTGCCCAAGGGGACCGAGGGCGGTGCTGCTTACCAGCTCTTTGTGATGCTCTCCAACTATGACCTAGACAGGGTATGTTATACATCACAAATTAATTATATTGCTTTAATTTTTATAGACTTTACAGGACTCTTGGACTATTCTTTTTGCAGATAGGTAGTCATTCTCAGTACAGTAGAGGTTGCAGAATACAGTTTATAATTTTTTTTTACATACATAGTCCCTTCATAGTGTTTTCTATGTATAATAAAAATATCTATCTATGTATTAAATATATTGGTTATCTAGTACCCATAACACAAGCTTTAGTAGCTCACTTTGGGGGCTAGATAGTGCTGTGTAGATTGTCCAAAATTATTTATTTATAGATAGCGAAGTATAGAAATCAAATGGGTATGTATCAGTACAATAAAGGTAACTATCAGAAAGAGAGAATAAAGGAATATATTTTAAGATACAATAGGTAGATACAGTAGGTAACCTACTCTTTGAATACTGATGGAAGATTTGTCCACAGATTGACCAAGATGACGGCAAAGAGCTGACCTGCAAGGAAGCTTCCAGCTTCTGTGGCCTGCGAGACAAGAAGTACCCTGACCGCAGAGCTATGGGCTTCCCCTTCGACCGTCCTTCCGACACCGCCTCCAACATTGAAGACTTCATTCTCTCCAACATGTCACTCACTGACATTACCATCCAACACCAGAATGTTACCGAGCCTAACCCTAGAAACGCCCAAGAGTGATTCTAGATTCTGTGAACAAGAAGTACCCACAACGAAAAAAGCTATTTCTAAACTCTCATAGTTGTAAATGTAAAATTGATTATTTTTAAATGCATTGTAAAATTGAAAGGCTGATTAGGTTAAGTCTTGTGAACTAGTTATTTGTACAGTAATTTAGATAAGAGCTATATTATAATTGAACAACATTAGATTATAAGTAATTGACCCATTTAGATAGGATTTCATTGAATAAAAAGCAAGTTTAAAAGAAAAGTTGTTTTAATAAATACACAATTTACTTGGTATAATGTTTAGGAAATGCTTATAATTAATTAAAACACAGGATCTTTTAAGAAACACTCACAATACAAGCATAAAAATCACAACACTAGGAGTTCAAGTGCACCACCGCTGCTGCTGCCATCCTGTCGAAGAATATTTAATCAATAATACTGAATTAAAACAATTAAATATAGGTACCTAAGCATTTAATAAATCAGGCCTATCATTAGATATCATGTTGTTATCATAAAACACATTATCGGCTCGTGTTGGTTCTCATCATTCTCCTAATCAATTACTGTTTCGACATAACAAAAAGAGAAAGAAAATTAGTCTTACCATTTATTTCTACAGTGCAACAATGTCAGGTGACCTGCAAAATAAACAAGTACTTACTTAGATAAGCGAGTGCAAGTTGAGATGCTTGATACATATTAGAGGTTATGTTAGTTTCAGCCCTATCATTTAATATCACGTGTTTTTTCATAAAAACACATTTTCGGCTCGTGTTATTATCATCACAAATGTAGGTAGGTATAGAAGGAAGCAACAACTAATGGTTCCTTCTTCTGGAATTCATCAAAGGTGTCAATTTCAAAGGAAAGTTATTGTGCGTCAAAGCTCAGATCTTTTCGAAAGGGAAAACACAAATAAATAGTTAGTATTTAACTGTCCCTGATGAAAAATGATAAATAGCATAATAAAGCTCGACTATGGATGGATGACCAAGACGAAAGCATGGAAAGTGAGACGCACGTGGTGGTATAAAAATATAGTAGGAACCGAGGAACTGGATCAGAAAATCTCGTACTCGACTCACGAAATAGACTAGCACGGTGGGGCAGAAACATGGAGGTAAAAATAGTTAAAAGTTACCTTATACTTTAGTAGGTAGGTAGGTCAAATTCTAAGTCACAGACAGCCACGTCGTCGTCACAGCACGCGCAAAGCTTTACCGCCCGCCAGCCAGCCAGCCACAAAGAGAATAAAACAAAACCACCTAAAAAAAACACTCCGGCAGGCTGAATGAACGGAGTGGTTTTTGTTTGATGAATGAAGGCAGTGTCTCCAACTCTCTGTGTCAAAATTACGGTGAAGCTAGTCTAAAAATACGGTAAATGGTAGAAAATTACCGTAGATAGGTAAAAATATAAGAAATCGGTAAAATCAGTAAATCAATACCTTTATTTCTTTAGGCTTACAAAATAAGCTCTTAGACATCTCAAATGTAAACTATAGGTAACTTCACTTTTTTGTCCACATCGGGAAAATTCGGTCAACTTTTATTAATAAAATTGTACGAGACAACTTAATTGTTTGTAACACTATCATTTATTTGTGATAACAATTTAATGCTCTCACTAATCAACTTTTCTTACTACTGATCCGTTTTCTTATATGAACCTACACATTCATTATTTTGTCAGTCACTCGTGAGCGGAGCCTGTAAGTTTTTTAAAACCATTTAGAGGGCATAGACTATTAGCAAATCTTACGACCAAAACAATGGTGAATAATTTATAAAATATAATTATTAAATAGCATATTTCCGTAAACATGATTTTTCTGATGACGTCACAAATTAGTTTTTGCCGGTGAATACTGGTTTTACACACAAAGTAGTTTTCAAAGTCAAAATCTGCGCGTGAGACGGGTAAAATTTGGGAAGTTCCCCTGTGTCCATCCCCTAACTATCGGCTATTGCAGTTTTGCAGTAAAAATAAAGTAGGTAATATTTAACAAATCAGATGTTGTCATAATAGAAAAGTCACGGACGAAATTACGGTAGAAAGTGGCACCGTAATAACATGTCTACGGTAGGTGGTAGATCTGGAAAAAATACGGTAAGTCTATCGTAATTATGGCGTGGTTGGAGACACTGAATGAAGCAGAAAGAAGGAAGGTGGAAGGAAGGAAAAGAAAGAATTTTTAATGATTGAAACGATTGAAACCAAATAAATGACAAATGCATGACGTTTAGATGAGTGAGTGAAAAGAATGAGTAAAGTAATAATATGGTAACGGAACGTATTAATGCTAGATCTTAGGGCTCAAACACAAAACTGCGAGCTCGCATCGCATCGCAAATATCTGCGAGCTCGCACGATAACGTCCGATCTCATTTGCATCGCGCATTCCTGTCATATTACGTCATACTTGGTGACCACCCTTTTAGTCAGCTCTGAGACAACTTTAGCGAAAGATGCGCGGCGCCTGAGCCGCCTTCTTTGTGTTGTAAAAAAAAAACTGCTTCAGTTCTCAACTCATAGTAATTTCGAGTAAAATATTTCCCTTCAGAGTTCATAATCGTATTAAATGGATGAATCCAGAATCTTCTTTTTCTTTTATATCTATTTAACAATAACAGCAGTGCAATTGGACCGATTTATGCAAAAATGATCCAACCCACAACCTAGTCAATTTCGAGTTTTTTTAACCTATGTAGGGGAGAAGGAGGCACATTAGGACACTTTTTAAAGAATAGGTCGTAGATTTTTTTGTTTTTAAAATTTTTGTATGTTTTATGCGGTAAAACCTACATTTGTATTTTACCTTTACAAAACAATAATAAAATAAACATGTTTATTGAGTAGATTATGCAAAATTTTCATTTTAGTAAGACACTGACAATGTCCAAAACTGCCCCCCTTGGGGGGTAGTTTGGGACGCCACTGGGGCAGTTTAGGACTTTTGATTTAAAAGTTCAATATGATGGTAATAAAATCTTTAAAATTAAATATTTTAAATAATTTTTTTATTATTATGAAACGTATTAGTTAAAAACTATAAATTCTTCAATTATCACAATTAAATTCGTACATTACATCAACCAAACTTAGAAACTATGAAAATGCAGTTACTCAAACATGAAATCATTAAATATGTAGATTATTATCCGTCATTTATTATTAGGATAAATAACACACACAGTTTAAATCTTGAAAAATCTAATCTAAAAGTTTCGCAGCAGTTCTGGAAGGGCTTTCATTCATTGGGTGATGGGAGCTTTGTCAGGATGATCCAATATTAATATCAACTACTCATCTTCTTTTCTTTTCTACCATTCAATTCCAGCAATTTTATTCATTTCCCTTTGCCTCGGGGTATTTTTTAAATCCTAAGTTTATTGGTACGCCAATAAACTGGTTTTATAATACCAATCACACACATTAGGACATGTCCTAAAGTGCCCCCTAATATCTAGTCCTAACCTACCCCAAGGGGTCATTTAAAAATTTTTGTGTCACAATAAATTTTCTATTACTTTAGAAACTAATACGGTAGGCTCTATCCATGCATGGATACCCAAACTTAATAGAAACTTTAAAAAAACATATAATCAATGCTCAAAGTGACCAAATAAACCCTTACGGAGTTCAGATGAAAAATGTACACCAGCCAACAGAAAACCCGACCTGCTAATAAAATCAGTTTTACAGCTGACAGCGTGGCGAATGATATGTCATGGTTTGTAGTAGTTGTGTTGAATACTAAAAATGATTTTTCTTCCAAAAAAATGTCGATGGTTTTGGAGTAATCTCCAATGTCTAAAGGTGCCCCTGTCCTAAGCTACCTCCTTCTCCCCTAATCAGTATAAGGTATATTTTAACATATCAAAGACTCACACCTCTATGTTCACAAATGTGGAAAATCCATATGATCCAACCCACAACTGTCATGTCGAAGACCATTTTTTAAAATGTATAAGTGTTTCATGCCACTTGAATCATTTTTGTGTTGCTTTGGTTACCCTAACATATAACCGTTCTATTTTGTTTTCTATTCTGCAATAATAGACGATGTAGATGGTTTATGTGATGAACCTTATTCTGATTTGGACGAGGAGTAGGGCCAATTTTGTTTGTTTTGTCTTTTAAAACACAAAAATGATTACTAATTTTTATCACACTTTGAATCATTTTTGCATTCTAATTTTTGCACCCTACATAGCTCTTTCCATACAAAATTAATTTTGTAATAATGATCCAGGCGCAAGTTTTCCCAATTATCTACTAAACTATTACAATTTATTCTTTATATTATTAATGTCAAAAAAGTTGAGTTTACATAGCATTAAATTAAATTAAAATAACAACATTTTGTATTACAAAGCTAGAGAAATACCGCCACAAACTTAAATATCGATTATCTCGAAATTAGGTTTGTGTGGGTTGGATCATGTTTGCTTAAATCGGTTCAATTATCTTTTTGGGATCCATCTTACGCTTCCTAAAAACACGTCCAATACGGCTGACTAAACTTGAAGGTATGGTTACCCTACAAAACGGTTCGCCGCACAAATTCGCATCGCAGAAATTCGCAAATCAAGTTCGTGTGACATCGCATCACATCGCATCGCATCGCATCGCATCGCACCAAATCGCAGTTTTGTGTGGGAGCCCTTAGGTATTAACGATTAAGTACGTAAATACTTGATCTTAGTATTTACGAATTTTAGAATATTATTCTAGCATTACTACGTTCCGTAGGATAATAAGCAAAGATGATGATAATCAAACCTGCCATGGTCACAGACAGAATGTACAGGGTTATAGTATATGTATCTAATGATGAACCTTATCAAGTACGAAACACACAGAAGCCGGAGGCGGAGCGGAGGCGAAGGCGTGGCGGTTTTTCCTGTGGCACCCACCGCGTCTCGCCACGGCGGCGGCGGCCGGCCTGCGGTGTGTGTGTAGGCTTTCATAGGATTCCATAGAATACAACTCGCACGCCTTCGCCTCCGCTCCGCAGCTCCGCCTCCGGCTTCTGTGTGTTTCGAACTTTAAGGCGACTTGGGTGAATCAAGACTAACAACAAAACGTTATACATCTCCAGTTTTTTTTTTTCGTTTTGGCGGGTATTTCTATCAAACCCGGCTCGCCTCACCGCAACCCCTTTCTTTCTTTGCTAGATATATGTATACGACATTTAGATCATGTACCGAACCGACATGTCTCAAACTGTGACGCCTACACAGAAGAAGATTAGAACGGGAAATTTGCTTATAATTTTTTTTGAATAAGAAAAAAATCATTGAGTTAAAAAAAATCGTAGAACAAAAGTTGTTAGTCTTGATTTACCCAAGTCGCCTTTTTGAGGTTAATCATTAAACACCTATAACCCTGTATACAGTAGGTATGGTATGGTATTTCGATGCCGATTTTGCGGAAAGCCGGGGGGCCCTTGCTTGACCGGTGGTGGGTATTTTTTTCTATCTTTAAAACTTTTGCCATTTGTATTTGGATCCTTAGTTTGGAGATGAAATCAAAATAGTGTTATAAAAGATCTGACGGAAATTGATTCAAATTCAAATTTTATGTTTGCGATACGGAAATTAATCGAAAGAATTTAAATACTTACCCTCCGGAACTTAGAATTCATTTTTTGCTAAGTGTGCTCATACGTTGTTTGAAGCCAATGGAATTAAAATTAATTACTTAGTGGAAAAATTACAATTATGAAATATATGTGAGTCTAAAAATCACAAAATTTAGGCCCATCTGAAAATGTTTTTCTACGATAAACCAAAGCACAGACTTAAGATAACAGCCACCACGCCACCAGGCACCAACCCACACAACCCTATAAATTATGATAATGAAGAGATTTTTTTTTCTTTAATTTGATATATAATTCATGCATGTATGTTTTGAACGTAAAAATCTTTCGAAATTACACCTATTTAAATCTGGCTGCGAAGAGGTGCGGCCAAGTGAGCAACGGCAACCGTGATTTTTTAGAAACTTTAGTACCGTCATGTAGACGTTATTTTATTTAAAAAATAAGTGAACGTAAGTTTCTTCCAAAAATCTCTGAAACATAAATTAATTAGAAATACTTGCGGCCAAATTCTGATAGGCAACCTAGCATATAAATATTCTCCTAGTTACAAAGATTCATAAAAATTTGGTCTCAAGCAAAAAGGGATGAACGGGCTAATTCTGCAGTCGGATCTCATATACCATTACCCTACCTATTACATTAACTACCAACATACCTATTTATATTTTGTTAGTGTTCCAAAGTTAGGTAGGTGTAGGTAGTAGGTACCTATTTAATGTTTTGTACTATTTTGCAGTATCACTACAAAATATAAAAGAAAGTCGCTTTTTCTGTCCCTATGTCCCTTTGTAGTAGATATGCTTAAATCTTTAAAACTACGCAACGGATTTTAATGCAGTTTTCTAATAGATAGAGTGATTCAAGAGGAAGGTTTATACCTTTAGACTATTATAGACTTTGTTTTATACTATGTAGTGATTCGTATAAATATGTTACCAAAAACAAAGATACAAAGGATACAAAATTAATCTATTTTTATTCTTAGTTTAATACCTATGTACCTAAGCAAGTTAATGTCTGTATAGCGAGCGAGCCATCAATCGCAGAATGTTGTTGGTAGGTACTCTACTCCCACCCACGGACTACTGAGCTGTTGTGAGGCTGCCTTTTTCCTCTGTACGCGCCTCGGTGAACACGCTGCCGGAATCCGGGAGGCACTGTAGAACTGTGGCAGCCCCTGCAACATCCTGAACTGAAATGACCTGAACGCATTGGTTGGACGCGAAGGGTATTGAGGGTTTTCTGAGTGCATGTCAACCACAGACTGCTCGTTCCGAGACGAATGACACACAAATTCACACAATGTTTGAAGAGTGCGTCCAAGCTCTTGTCAACGCTTTTCGCCTTTTTGGTAATATCTTCTTTCTTCTTCTCTAGGATGCCCAGTCACTGTCCCACCCCCCCCACCCATACATACAAAACAAAGGATTTACTATAAAAACCACGAATCTGACCATCTCGATCTTCCCCCATAATTAACTATACCGCGATTCAACAACATAGATAATTTTTGTAAACAAATGAGTTATAAAACCAGAGGAATATTGGTGGAACATATTTTACGACACTGGTATCATCAGAGCAAGCTGCAGGAGCTTCAAACTATTCGTGTTCCTTTTTGACAGTTTTCATTCATAATTCCATTGGTCTCTCATTGGTTTTCGAACTCAAATTTGCATCTTTTTAACTGTGCTTGAGCAATTATTTGTTATAGAAGTTTAAGTTTTGCTTTTTAGTTGTAAGCTTGCGTGCGATTACCCTGCTATTGTCTATTATTATTATTTTAAGCTTTTCTTAAGTTTTCATTCATAAATGTCATTGTTTACATAAAATATCTATGTTTCTGAATCAGAGTTTAGGTGGTAGAGAATCCACGTCCTCAGACTTTAGAACTATAGTTACGTATATCTTAAAAAAGAAAACGGTTGGATTAGCGTAGCCGTAGCGGTCAAAATCCCGAGTGGTATGTTGATCAAAAGTAGGTAAGGAAGGATCAAGGCCTCCAACTAGGTAGGTAAGGTAGCTATGTTCTTACTGTGTAGGTAGGTATTTATCTACACCTTGTATTTATGTTACACCTACCGAATAACTGGCTCAGCCCAGCCTACAATACACACATGTGCATTCATGTAGTTGCATTCATGTACCTAGTAGTCTTAATCTAAAAAACATCATGTTACAGTACCTACCCCACTAATATAAAGTAGGCAAAGGTTTTTGATGAATTGCTATTACAATTTTGAACGAATTTTGTAGTGTACCGTCGCATCAAGCATCATCGAGTAGAATCCTAGCTCGATAATACTTAAAACTACACCTTTCCATAATAGGTAGGTACCTACCTACAAAATTATGGTGTAGGGTATGTACCTACCTAATGCTAGGATGTAGCGAATGATGTAGGTACCTACTCTAAGAGTATTTAGTATTATTATCTATTCTGTGTCTAACTAAACTATGTATTATTCTGTGATGAATGCGCGAGTAGATACCAACAGAATAAAAAATAGTAGGTATGTAGGTAGTTACTTTGCCATAGAATAAGAACCAGCTACTATGAAAATATTTCGAGAAGCGACGGGAAAGGTCGTCGATCGATAGTGACGTGGTCGTGGCCCCACCCGAACCAAGAACATGCTACATAAGGTTATGTTTATAGCTTAGGTACTTAGAAGCCTTCACATATAACTTCTTACCAAAGCCCATGTTCCTAAGAATGATGTTAGAATTTTTCTGTACTAGGTGGTACCTATTACAGAACTTAATTAGTAATTTAATTAGGGAGATCAAATGAAAATTGCAATTTACAATGGTCTTTTTTATTAAATAAAAAAAATACATCATCCTCAGTTCTATAAGTACAATAACAATTTAGTAAACTTTTACCAAATCAACTTCAGGCTGTTGATCTGAGATCAGAAATAAATATTATTGGTGATCAATTGTTATTTAGAATCTGTCTATAACGAGTCAAGAGTTCTGGGCAGATGATTCGGAAAGGATACATTTGAATTATTTACTTACAAGTATCTCTACCAGGTATAATTAAACTTATCCTACCTAAACTATCCATCAAACATAATATTTGATAAGTTATAATTATAAGGTACAATCTTAATGGAAAGTACTAATTTAATTTACATACATTACAACTACAGATCAGTTGCTCATTCAAAATTAAGTTGAAAATTAAGCAGACACAGATATAAATAGTTCTAAAGAAATATCAGCAAAATAAATTATAATTTTAACACAGGGAATTGTATACTTTCTCAAATTCTAATAGAGAAATGTACATACTAATTGAGTAGTAACTAAATCATTGAAACATTGATTTGTGACACTAAATAACTATCACACAGCTCTCAAATCACAAATTAAAATGGAAAAGCTTTATTGCTTAGGTCTTTACAAGTGTTTGTATAATAATTATTTTAGTGGTTATTCATAGTTCTCGCACATGGCATTTATATTTTATTACATAATTATGCTTCTGTTAGCTTCACTTATAATTAAATACCATTCAGACATCCATTATCTAAATTAAAAAAAATGCTATATCTGCATGTTTCCAACAATAACATAATATTTGATATAGCTTATGATTAATATTTACAAAATACTGCTCAACGTCACAGATGTCACCGACGCTGCTGGCTCTCCTTGAGGCTCTGAAGTTACCATGATAAAGTTCCACCATGTTATTTGCCTTTAGCTGTGATAGTGACGGAAGATTTAGCCGGTTGTGGTATAATCGTTATCTCATCACTTATCTTCAAAGGCTTCAGCAGAGACTCTTTAGAGGGCGCCGGGGGGTTGGCGGGTTTGCTCTTATCCATGACCCGTTTAGCGACGACGCTGTGAGCGGAGTAGACGTGGTTCTCAAACTGTTTGTACATCCCGAAGGTCGCAGTGCAGACGGTGCACTTGTAAGAGAGATGTGCCGGCTTCAGCGTCATACTGTGGTCGCGCGCCACGTGGTTCAACAGCTTCCACTGATAGACGCGCCCGCAGACAGGGCATCGACCCGCATCCTTGCCCTTATTCGCTGCCTCCTGCATGGAGCTCGTCACGAGACCGTGAGACCCAAGCAGATGCCGTTCCAATCCTTGGTCTGTGAAAAACCTAAACTGGCATTTCTGGCAATTCAAAGGAGGTCTATTATAAATCATCTTGGGATGAATCTTCACTTTATGTATCCATTGCATATGGTTCCTCAACTGTTCCAAATCTTTGATGTAACCGTCGCAGATTTCGCAGATGACAAAAGTAGCTTTAGAATTGTTCTGCTGTACAGCCTGGGAGGAGGAAGGCTGCGGCGCGCGCGGTAATGGTGTGATCGAAATCTTGGGCGTGGTCGAGTTGGTGTTTTGGCTGTTCTGGGCAATTGGGTAGTTGGATATGGTGGTGCCTGGGGGAGTATTGTGCATGATCATGAGGCCGCTGCGGATGATGGGCACGCCGGAGACGCCTGCAGACCGAGGCTGGGTCGACATCGGAGGGCGACCTCGGGGCCTGCCCAAAGCCGGCATATTGCCGACGTGCATCGGCCGAACCATACTGTTCATATTCATTTGCGGCCTGGGGAAACCAGTTTGGTATTGGCCTGGCATATTATTGCGCGCTCGCGTTAGCTTTGGTATTTTCGCTGGAGGTTCCCATTCAATGGGAGGAGCCAAGTTAAGGTCAGGTTTGAACTTTTTAGCGCATGCAATCAAATGGCGCGCAAGTTTCGTTTTACTGTTGTCTTCAAAGTGGCAGTTAGCACATTGTTGGTAAGCAGGTGCTCTTTCCAATCTACCCCTGATATTATGTTCAGCTTCCATGTGGAATAAGATGTCATGAGGGCTACGGATTTCAAAAGAGCAAGTATTGCACTTATAAATATTGGTGCGCATATGAGGAGCTTCTAAGTGATGAGCCATGACCAGGGAGGATTCTGTCTTGAAACTACAAAATTGGCATCTCTTTTGTTGAAGGGCATATGGAGAATTTGTTTTCTTACTGAACTCCAAGTTTTGACTTAGAGATGCAATTGCCAATTCAGTTGCTTTAGTGCTACGTCCAGATTTCTTTTCTTTGTATAACTTACGATTTTGCTGCTTGAGCAAGTCTGATTGTACATACTCTTGTACAAGATTTAAACCTATATTGATAAAGAACTGCCCAAGAGAGCAGTCAAAGTAACTATCGGATTTGCCTCCACCAAGGCTTTTGGCTATCATAGTTATAGGGTCCTTAAATTCGTCCTTTTCTTTAATGATGATTTCATCATCATTGTCACTGAGACCATCAGATTCAGAGTTAGACTCACCATCCCATGAGTCGTCCTCTTCCTCAGCCCCTCTTTTGCGTCCATTCCATTTTTTCTTTTTCTTTTCGGGGCCTTCTTCTGCAGACTTTTCTTCTTCAGGTGGTTCATCTTCTACTGGCTCTCCTCTTTCAATTTTTTCTTGGCGCTCTTTCTCCTTTCTCTCTTTTTCAGCTTTTTCTTTTTCTAATTTTTCTTGGTCTTCTTTTATTTTTATTTCCTCTAATTCTTTTCCAAGTTTATCAACAAACTCTCTGAACGGTTTCATTGATGGTTTTTCATAAACATAGGGTACAATGAATGATGGTGCTTCGACAACAAACATATCATCAGTCAGTGATGGCAAAATGATAGGTTGTTGGGCTTGTGTAGCAGTGGAGGTTTGAGGAGTTGTGCTTTTGCAGTTTATAGGAGTTATTGTAGTGCCTCTAGCTGCTATGCTTTGGCACAAATTTTGGGCTTGCTTAGAGCTAGTTACTTTGGCTGAGACAGGTGTTCCTTTCCCAGATAAAATAGAATTAGTATCTATGATAACCACAGTAGGTTCTTTTTGTTCACCATTTGTGTTGGTTTGCTTTGATGCAAGGTCTGCAAGTCCTTTAGTGTCATTGACAACAATTGGTTTACTTTTGTTCTGTTGGTTGAGTGGATCTTCCAAAGTAATCTCCTCAATATCTGATTCAGTATCATCATCTTCTCCGTCACCATCTCCATCTATTTCTTCAACATCACCAATTTCTTCTATATCACCTATTTCCTCTACATCACCACCATTTTGAATTTCTTGGTGCTTAGTCTCATCTGGTGGTTTGTTACTGTGCTGAGATGCTTCTGAACTATCATTGCTATTGGAACTGGAGCTTGATGAGTCTTCATCATCATCATTTGTCACCACACAATCTTCTTCATCACTGGTAATTTCATGTATTACCTCTGGACTAGGGGAGGCGGCCCCATTTTGATTTTGTTCGGGAACAGCTTCAATTTCTGAATCACTACTGTCATCTTTGGGATGGCTTCCTTGTGATGTGTCATCCTCACCTTCTGTGTGTTCATCTGCGGAGCCAGTGAAATAAGAAATGTGAGAATAAATAGCACAAATATTTTAATTTAACTAAAACAGGTCTTCTTTTTACAAAAAATAAAAATTCATGGAACAACTCATTGAATTTATTTGTATAGACTTCTATTCCATCTTAGGGAATGTCTAGTAACTTCATAATATTCAATGGCTTGTATTATCTGTGGCTAGAATAGACTGAAATTGATTACATTGCAGTAAAAACACTGGGAATACCAAAATAATGCTAAATGAATCAATCAGCTGATAGCTTTAGATGCATTGTGCATAAACGCTGTTCCATGGGTGTTTACACGAAGTTCTAAATGAGAGTGGACTCGTATTGCGATTTCGGGCGTCCGGGAGTTACGAGAAACCCAGGAACTTCACCAAAAACTTGATAAATGTCGTAACCTAAACACTTCTTTTACACGATTTTACCAATGGATTTACGAGGAAAACTCAACTATTATGAATTGATCATCCGAAAAATTATTATTATCTGACCGCTGGCGTCACTTGATCATGTGGAGAGTGGACCGCCATATGGGATTCCATGGCATTTCTTCGAAAACACTACTTCATCAGGTTTGCTAGTAAGAACCCCGTTAATTTCATAATATCTTTTCGAAAGACGAGTATCGGGATTAGATACATACCTGCAGCTGTTGAAATAGACATTTTCCCGAGATTTATCTATTCAAAACCAGAAAATAGCACAATAGCACAGTAGCGGAAACCAAACTAAATCAAGCTGTCATTTTGAAAGGTTCTTTGTCTGTAACGTTCCGTTCTTTGAAAAAACTAATGATAAATGACTAAAGATATCGGTTTTAAATGAGTTTGTGGGTAATTAAATGTATATTATAAACGATAAAATTATCAAAACAAATATTAAACTTCGAAAAACCATAGAAAATCGAATTAATGCTTAGATTTTTGAAAAAGTATCTGCATAGCGTCGTCTGTGCACAATAAAGAACCATAACTTAAAAATGGTGGGAAAGAGAGGGATATTGGTCGGAGGGGGAAGGACGCGGTATTCCATTTGGAAAAAATTGGAATAAAAGAGGCGGCAAGTTCAAATATTAAATTTTTTTATGACGTAGTATCCGGTGAGACTCCATTTTGTTAAATCCCAAATCTACACAGGTTTTTTTTTATTTGTGCCAACTGACTTTACCTATTGGGTCATAGTTGTGGTATGGAAATTTGAATACTCACTTCTCATCTCAGCCTTTCAGGTAGAAGTTTTCAAATGACTAAATAAAAAATAATAGGCTTTTGTGTTCAAACCATCATACAAAATTTATTAATTAAATGTTTAATACATTATATTTATAACTATAGTAACATAGGTATTACAAACTAATAAATATAAATTAAACTAAATTTAAAACTTGCAAATAAATATCTTTAATTTACTTTATTCCTCTTCAAGTTGCTCAGTATTTTCGAAAGGATCAATAGTAGCATTTTCATCTGGTTTCCTGATTACTCCCATTTCCTCTGCAGCATTAAGACAGTTTTGGGCATTACTTTTGGTTTTTTCAAACTCTGCCCCTTCTAATTTAGTCAAAGCCATTAATATCTCCATTACATCCGTCTCAAAAATTTTAGCTGCAATATCTTTGTCACCTTTGATAATATTGCTAAGCATGTAAGTGCCCCTAAACTGTATTTCCTTATTAGGGTTAGCCAGGAGGCACCGCAAGGACTCCAACCATGGCTTACAATCCAATAGTTTTCTGCAACAAATCTTGCTCACCGAGGTCAGAATACACAATGCACCAGCTGCTGCCATAACAGTATCCTCATCCTCTTCTTGGCACAGTAAATATAAAAATTTTGTTTTGTCATTATCTCCTTCATATGTTTTTATGACTTCCTCTGACTGTAATAAATTACAAACACACTGTACAGCTGCTCTCAGAAGCATTTCATGATCTTCATACAAGTAGTGTTCAATTTTGGCTAGGCCACCTTCTTTTAGTATTCTGTTTCGGGTTGTTTCATTCATGCCAGCCAAATTACATAGGGCCATAAGGGCTTCAAAATTCTCTAAGGCCGTGCAGTCCGGATGGAGTAACGCCAATAATGGTCTTACCACCTCCAAGTTTCTTTGACCAGGGAAAGCAACATCAGGGTTAATAGTTATTCCAATCCTTGCTAAAGCTTGTGCTGCCTGCTTTTTACCTTTATCTGTTCCTTCTAAAGACATAGGCAAAAGTACTTTTGCTCCTCCTTGCTGAACAACAATTCCCCTCAGCTCCTGAAGCCCGCAGAGAGCATTGAATACCCTTGCTATAAGTTCTCTTGAGTTGTGGCTTTCAGATTTGGACAATGCAACCAACCCAGATGTAACTCCAAGTTTAGCTAGAATGGTGATCCTTTTGTTGACAAAGTCTACATCATCCAACTCATGTTGCTCTGGGATATGGTGCTTGGCAAATTTGGCTAGCTCCAACATTTCTGGCATAACTTCTTGTTTGTCATATGCATTACACAGGTTAACTAATGTGGTGACTACACCATATAAACATGACTGGTCACCACTCTTGGCCAGTTCTATCAGAGCTTGAATAGCAGGTCGATCATCTACCAGCTTTTCTTTTACATCAGCATCTAATGTTAGGTATGAAAGTCCTTCAGCAGCCCACTTCCTTACATCATTGTCCTTTGCGGGGTTCACCAAGAATTTTTTGCATGCTTCAGCTAGTTTTGTGGTGGATCCATCTGCAAAAGGTCTTACAGATGCGTCATCACCTCCAAAGCTTCCAACTTTGCAGAGACCAACAAGAGCTCTTACTCTCACAGCATCATTTTTGCATTGGTATAACTTCTTTAAGATGTCAACACCTTTGGTTATGATGGTCCTTGCTTTATCCTTTTTTGAAGCAGCAGCCACCAAGCACTCACATGATACTTTCTGCTGTAGAGTGTCTTCCGTTTGAGCCATGACTAGAATCATCTCAATAATACCTTCTTTAGAAATAACATAGTTTCCAACATCAAGAGGTCCCCTGAGCAAAGCTGTAATGGCAACCGTCACTCTGACTTTAGACTCTAGGTCTGGAGACAGAAGCTTGTCTTTTACAAACTCATCAACTTGGCTGTTGAATTTCTCCCTGGCTTCATCATAATACATATTCTCATAAATTTTTGCTAAACAAGCAGCAGCAATGGTGCCTGAAGATGGGGTGATGTTCATGGCAGACTCATACTTATACTCTTCCAATTCACTGCACACTTCCAGTAATCTCTGCAGACCCCGGACCTCTACAAATCTTTCAGCCCAGTTGATAGCATTGTAATGACAGTTCTTCATAATAAGTTCCATAATAGCATCTCTAGCTTTCCCTGTGATGACTGCATTAGTTATTGAATATGTGATGCATGTCAGTAATGTGTCAAGTTCATTTTTATACTCTTCACAAAGTTTTTGATCTGGTTTAGAGTCTTTTTGATTGTCCATCCCAGAAAATGTGTTCAGTATAACCTGAAGGCAGTACTGAGCTGCATTCACTCTTTCTTCATCATCACTGTCAATTACCTCAAGAACCCAAGGTATGCCAACCACTTTGATAACAGCTTTAGTTCTTTCAACATTCCTTTTACAAAGTTGGCTGATGACACGCACTGCATTCACATAAATTTCAGGGTTCTTTTCAACTTTTAATAGTTGCTGAATTTTGTGGACTACACCAGTTTTAATCATAATATCTGCACCTGCATTTTCCTTAGCCAAGACAACTAGATTTCCCATGGCTTTTTCACGTTTTTCAATATCCTCACCAAGAGTGAAGGCTAGTTTGAACATTTGCTCAACTTTACTGCTTGTCTGCGCACTCTGTCTGGCCCTTTCTTGGACGATAGCGTGTAGTCTACTGAGCACTGGTTGAATAGCCTTATTTGCAGGATCTACAGTAAAAATGGCCTTAGCATCTCTGTACGCCTCTTCATACCTTTCTAGTGATTCTAAAGCTTGGGAACGGCGAAACAGCGCTTTAGGGTCTTCTGGGATAATTCGTAAGGCTTCATCGCAGTCTTTTATTGCCTTATCGTAGTCTTTGGTCTTGAGATATGCTGCCGCGCGATTTTTTAGGTATGTGGCCATGTCCCGGCTTTCTTTCTCGGCAACATTTACCGCCTTGTTGTAGAAGGATATAGCTTCCTCATAGTTTTCGAGTTTGAAAGCTTCATTGCCTTTATTCTTCAACGTTTCTGCTTCCTCGTTTTGGATACCCATCTTGATCGATTTTTTCTAAAACTTGTGTTGCAATATCGGGCTGCGACGAGTGTTCTTTTATATAGCACTTGGGGATTGTTCTGGTAAAGTCTCGTGTGGTCTCCTACATTTCAGCACGAACAAAAATAGAAATTTATTTTTATACACAGAACTTTACAAAAGTGGGTTCAACTTCAACTTCTTGATTAGGAAGCTCAGAGTGTTTGACATGGTTCGAATGATAATCGATTTATATACTCCGTAATGTCTCTTGAAAATATTTGTGTATATCTAAAAACCATGTTATCCAGAAACAGAAGTAGGTTGAATTTGTAATTTTGTTACGACGAGCGATCAGAAAATTCGAAGTAGGTAAAGTAGTAAAGTAAAAAAAGTAAAAGTAAACAGTAAAAAGTGGTAAAGTAGCTGATTATTTGTTCCATTTTTATATTATTGGTGGTTGATAAAAACTAGCTGTCAGTGGCGGCGCTAAACAAAACGAGGCAATGCATTTCTAACAGCGCGTTTATTTATCAGAGCAGCGAGCGCTGCTAAAAGTAATGACCTTTTAGCCTAGCTAGACGATGCTTCACAGAATTACTATAGGTACCTAGGTTGTTCTGTCCTAAGCATAAGGAAGCTATTTGTTAAAGCAGTGATAAGAAAATAACATCATTTTGTATATGTGTTAAGTAAATCAATCACTTGAATGTTACACAACACAACAGAAATCAGAAATTAATATCTTTATTTCTTTAGGCTTACAAAATAAGCACTTAGACAAGTCAAATTTAATACTATAGGTACATAACTATCAAAATAGGTGATCAATTGAACTTGCAAAGTGAAGTTCAATCACTATTATATGAGTCACTTCATTCGAAGATATAATTAACCAGGTAGTACTTTAAACCTACTAGGCAGTCGCACGATTTTAAAAGTAAATCGATTTACTCGATTTCATGTTTTTTTTTTTTTTTTTGAGGGTAGACATGCCTTAGCTGGCTCTGTCCGTAAGGCGATGTCTTCATTTCTTCAGAGAAAATTTAAAATTTATTGGGTGGGTAGAATCATACCTATACCTACTATGGGTGGGTGATTTTATATCTTCGAATGAAGTGACTCATATAATAGTGATCGAACTTCACTTTGCAAGTTCAATTGATCACCTATTGATATTTCGTCACTTCATTCTTCAGATATAATTAACCAGGTAGATGTTTAGAGTATGCATCATTTGCAATCAAATATGCTTTTATAAAATCAAAATAAAATTTAAATTTAGAATTATAATACAAGCTTTACCCAAAATTAGTAGGTAGTTTGTTAGTATTTTTACTAACTATAGGTACCTACTGCAGAAAGACATCCTCAAACATTTTACAATGTAAGTTATGTTATTTTCTATTTGTTTTTATCGTTACCTAATACTTATAATCAAATAAGTAGGTACAAAAAGTAATTCGCTATTTTTCATTAATAAAAGATTTTGGTTTAGGGAAAAATCCCTTCTTATAGGGTGATTGTAAATCCTAGCAAAGTTTTGTGAGGATCCATGCCATCCGACCGTTTTCTGGAAAAAGTTAAACGAGACCTCAACGGAAGCCGCCGCTAATGCGTGTCTAGCGCTAGAAGCGCTAAATATGGTCATGTCAACTCCATTCTCCACTTTACATCAGCAGGACTCAAGCTTGATGTCATTAATCATTAATCCAGCGCAGCAGCCGGATAAAGCTTTGAATTTTCTTTGATAAATTGCAGGATCAAGGTCTGGTTCACCAGCAGTAGGAGTTTTTAAAAGATCAGAAAATTGGATTTGTTACCATTTAGGTATATTTTTGTTTGACACTTTATAAGCTAAAGCGCTTGAGCCCCTTATGCAGGTATTACTGTCGTAATGACCGATGTAATGACCAGCAAAGTGAAGCACTAATCGAGAACCCCAAGTTAAAAAATGTTTTGGAGTAGAGGGGTTTTGTTTGTATGTAAATGCCGTTTAGCAAACGTCTAATGTTACCACCCAAAAGCAATGATAGTGCTGACCGTTGCAAATAAAAGGTTGATTAGAGTACCTCTGCTGAACTGTTATATTTTGAAAGTGAGTAGGTACATCCGCTGGTTGAGAAGTCAATAAGTCACCAGCAATAATATTTTAAATATTCATAGGTATTTACAATAATGTGTTCTGATTACGTCAGTTTAGAAACAATAAACTCCCAAATTTGCTACCACCCACTGTGGGTGGTACGTTAATGGTACTATTAAAGACGGTGGATAACATTAAGTTTTAGACTAGACTTGCTAGAGGTGGGATAGTTTGCTGTTTAAAAGTAGTCCTGAGCTTCGCGGTTCCCAAGGTAGGAGTTCTTTGTTATGATATTTAGTGGGATTGAAAATGATATTTTTTATAATGTAAATTATTCTAATATAGTAATTCAAAATCTAGGTAATACCGTCTTTAGGAAACCAGGAACCTGTCCAATTCCAGTTGCTTCATTGCTTAAATTTCTTAGGACAACAGAATATGGCGGGAATGCATAGAAGTTGCTTTTCTGCTATCTAATCGTTAACGCGTCTATCGCCGAAGTATCTGGATTTCGTTTGTAGACTGTATAGTTGAACATTTCGTATAGGTGCGGAAAGCAAAATGGTTGAGCTATTGGAAAACTCAATGGAATAGTCCTCACTCTATATTAGGTATAGATAGATATGTGTCGATATTAATTTAGCGTGATTCTTCGCTAGCTACGATGCACTAGCGTAACAATTTAAAACCATTTGTAATGTAGTAAGGAGCTCATACAAAATCAAGAAGCTTCTATAAAGACTCTATGGCAAAATATATATACATATTTTTATCACTATGTAACTTAGAGATAGGTAATAGTTCAACTATGTTTACTACATTCTGGTGGTAATAATTGTATGTTTCCGATACATAAAATGTCACTGAGATAAATATAAAGCGTTAGTATTTTCTGATAGCTTTATTTACAGGTAGAAGCAAATAAGCCTCTTTAAGGAATTAATGAATGAATGAAGGTTTATTGCAGCTAGGGATCCGTGTTTAGGAATCAGTTTAGGCACGATCCTATGATCCGTCATCTTAAAATGAATGAATTTAATGAGAGTTATTAAATTCAACATAAAAGGTTTAAGAACTTTAGAATAAGTGGTCACAGTTAGTGAAAATAAAGACTCCTTGAGAGCGACCACAAACTAAAATAGCCCCTATGTATCTAATTCGATTAAATTATTAATCGTTGCTAGCATTTCAGGTTCATCATCGCAAGAAAGATGACTAAGTACCCTTTTCTATTGTACAGTATAAATAGATAGTTAACTTTTCGACTAACTAACTCTAACTCTACTAGTTAACTTCATAGAATAACTTAAATCCAATCAGTTTTATAATGGAACGACAATTATAAAAATGTAGGTTATGCTCAGGGTGTACCCAATTTTATAATTGCGGTGCCGGAGCACGTGGCTTGCTCTAGTTTAGAGTCTGAGCTGTCGGCCTCGCTCCTGCCTGTAACCTGCGGGGTTACCTCCCCCCCCATAGTTCATGTATAACGACGTATATGTGACTGGTCGTCGGATGGACTGACGCCACTACTGGTGCCTTTGCGGATGCGGTTATTTATTTTTTAATATCAGTAACTATAGTAATTTTTATAGCCTTTTAATCTTTAAACTAGTCTTAGTGAGAGCTTCAGACCAAATAATTACATCGTGGTCTTCATTCTGGATAAGATTTCATCACGATCCAGACCGGGAGTTAATAAGTTTCCCTTGACAATTTTATAACTTATGTATAAGAATTTTATAATAACTTCAATAAGTACCGAGAAGCCCCTATTAATAGCAGTGGTGCCTTAGCTTAACTGCTGCTGAGCTGAGTCGACTCTCTTATCCTCTGTCCTAGTGGCATCAGATATTGTAGCAGCAATTTTACGTTTTAAATTGAGTGCTTGTAAGAAGCGCAGTTTTCTGAATTGTAAAACATATAATATACACCAATACTTATCCATCATGCTTGGCAATGTCTCTTTGAAACCCACCGAGAGTTTTAAGAATTAGTTATAATTTACCTCGTACGAGCGTAAAAAGTGCACCTAATGCTTAATAGAATTGCCATGTGTTGTTCGACAGACAACCACCAGGCGAACCCAATGACCTACTTAACAAGAGTGATCTGTATTGAATCTAATTATATAAATATTTAATTTAATGGTACTGTGATAATCCACGTTTACCATTTATTCAATAAGAGACCACGTGTTAACTTTCCGTTTACATCAAGGTTCTAATTTGCAAAAATAAGCAACTACCAGACTTAGTTATAGTTTTTATAATATGTCGCTTTGCGAAAACCCGCGTATAACCTTTAGCACAGCAGGTTATAATTTGAGAGTGTAAATGTCAGCAAGTAAAGCACCAAACGTGGTCCCAACATAGTGTAATTATTGTAATATTTTGCTTTGTGAAGATCTATGATTTGACTTTTAGCATATAGCAGCCGTGGTGGTTCTAATTTGCGAACCTAAATGTAAGTCAGTACCATACGTGGTAGTGTAATTGTTGTAATAAAGCGCTTTGGGAAACCCACAGTTAACCTCTAACAACCATTGAGGTTCTAATTTGTGAAAATAAATACAAGCAAGCATAATTGGTTATGTAATAGTTCCAATATTTGCTTTGTGAAAACGCACGGTTAACCTCTAAGCATAGAACAGTCATCGTTGTTCGAATGAGCGAAAATAAATGTTAGCAAGTTTTTATTCTATTATTTGCTTTGTGATAACCCTCGTTTAACCTCTAAGCATAGAACAGTCATCGTTGTTCGAATTAGCGAAAATAAATGTTTGCAAGTTTTAGTTCTATTATTTGCTTTGTGATAAGTAGTGATAACCTTCGGTTAACCTTTTGCAAAGAACAGCCATCGTTTTGACCCACAGTCAATCTCCAGGCCTAAGTAGGTAGTTACCCACCAGAGGTAAAATCTACCTTCTTGCTTTACGTACATTTCGCAAAAGTTAGCATTTCATAAAAGTTTGCAAGTTTTAGTTCTATTGTTTGCTTTGTGATAACCCTCGGTTAACCTCTAGCATAGAACAGCCATCGTTTTGACCCCAGGGTCAATCCCCCAGGCTTAAGTAGGTAGTTACCTACCAGAGGTAAAATCTACCTTCTTGCTTTATGTACGTTTCGCAAAAGTTTGTATTTCGTAAAAGTTTGCAAGTTTTAGTTCTATTATTTGCTTTGTGATAACCCTCGGTTAACCTCCAGCATAGAACAGCCATTGTTTTGACCCCAGGGTCAATCCCACAGGCTTAAGTAGGTAGTTACCTACCAGAGGTAAAATCTACCTTCTTGCTTTACGTACGTTTCTCAAAAGTTTGAATTTCGTAAAAGTTTGCAAGTTTTAGTTCTATTATTTGCTTTGTGATAACCCTCGGTTAACCTCCAGCATAGAACAGCCATTGTTTTGACCCCAGGGTCAATCCCACAGGCTAGGTAGTTACCTACCAGAGGTGAAATATACCTTCTTGCTTTACGAACATTTTGCAACAACACTTGAAAAGATAATAGCACTTTGCTTACCTTGTTCACTTAACTCCAAATCTGACGAATACACTATTATTCGTCGGCATTTTTTATTCTCCTTCTCTAAATTTTATCATTATAACATTAAATCATGTCGAAACTTCACTTCGGCATGAGGAATAAATTTATTTTACAAGAGGGAGCTGTTACGTCCGTACGCTGCCTCGCACGAAAAAAGAATGAAGACATCGCCTTACGGACAGAGCCAGCTAAGGCATGTCTACCCTCAAAAAAAAAAAAAAAACATGAAATCGAGTAAATCGATTTACTTTTAAAATCGTGCGACTGCCTAGTAGGTTTAAAGTACTACCTGGTTAATTATATCTGAAGAATGAAGTGACGAAATATCAATAATATAAGAAATAAAGTGATAATTGATTTTCAGTTCGCCTCACTCTTTTGTCCACAAGTGGAAGAGAACGTAGTCATAGGATCTTTAGTTGAGTTTTTACGTAACTTTTAAGCCCCTCACTTAAATGTAATTTTCATTATCCGTAACTTTTGAGAACAATGAGATTTGTAATAGGCACTATAGTTACAAACGTATCTAAATTGAACATATCCAAAACTGGCGCGTCTATAAAGTATTTCACGTCATAACACACTCCAGAAATGGCTCAGAATAGAATCAACTAACCATGACAAAATGAAGCGAGAGATAGAATACAACTTGGTTTTGTTGGAGAGTGTGCATGTACTTCTCTAGTTCGCGCCGTTTGCGGTTTTGTAGCTCCTTTTGGTAGAACAAGTGCTTTTTAAGAGGGTTCTGTACGTATCGAATATAAGAGGTTCAGTAAAACTGACAGCTGCACCACCTCGCTACGTACAAATGAAACTACTAGCCTGTTTTCTAATAAGACTCGCTTTCCAGCCAATTCAACTAAAATCAAAGTAGATAAATAATATAAATAAACATAATAATAAGTTTTAAACGGTGGTTAAATTTATCAAAAACCCTCAATAACGTCAACACCCATTCTAGCCTCTTTTAAGGTTTCTGAAGAAATTTTAACCAAAAATACAATACAAAATATTTTATTTCTATAACTGAATCTAATACATTTCAGTGGTATGGGATGGGACCCTCTTTTAAGTAATCCTGTGCTAGAGGGTCTCGCTCTGCAGCGCGGCTATCTTAAAGAAAATTAACTATTGAATACTATGAAAACAAACGAATATCGACTCTACCAAAACTAATCTAACACACAGATTAGTTTGACGTTTTAAACGGTAAAAAATAAAATTAAAAGTAAGTTACCTACTGTCGTGTTTTAATTTAGGGCTACCTATACTGAACGGAGTGTGTTTGTTAAAAAGGTATAAATATCAATACGGAGCCATACATACGAATCTTTATGCAAATATTTTATTTTATGAATTATACACCAATGTTTTCTTCGTTAAATTTGCTAGTAGCCTATGGCAACAGTTCCAAATAACTTACATGATGAAAAATTATAAAATGAATGTCGATATATAAAAAAACGGATCCGTAGTATTAAAAGTTGATTTAAGTGAAAGAGAATTTAACTGTTTTTTAAAATAAATAATAGTTTAAGAAACAATTTAATTTTCGTGTACAATTTTATTAATAATATAATAAAAATTAGAATTAAAAAAAAAAAAATTAAGATTTTTTTTTACTATAATTCTAAGTTAGTATTGTTGTTATTATTACTCTCATTTGTTATTATTACTTTCATTTATCACAGTTTGTTTATTTAATATTATTTATAATTTAATTTACTACAATTTGTTTAAATATTTATTATTTCTTTTATTGTAAAAAGAATTCACTATATGGACTATGTATCTATATTGTATGTAGGTACTGTCTGAAATAAATGATTTGAATAGAATTGAATTAATAAAGTTTTTATTTTACCCTGATTTAGTCACCGTAATTTTGACAAAGAGAGGACACATAGGGATTGGAACATTGCGTATAATACGCTTCAACTTCAAGGGCCCTGGCAACACTGTGAGTGAATATCTCTCTCTATTGGATTGGATTTTCTTTCCAAATTGTTTCAGATTTTCACTAGAAACTGCTCTGCAGTAAGTAAATAATCATGGCTGAAGAAACCGAGAACATTTTCCTATTTGTCCCTAATATCATTGGTGAGTAATTCCCATGTATGTGTTATGACTGTCCAATAATTTGGTTTCTAATTCTATTGTTTACATTTTAGGTTTTGGGAGGGTCATCCTAGCTATCATATCTTTTTACTTTATGCCGACGCATTGCATCCTGGCCTGCACCTGCTATGTTACCTCAGCATTGCTGGATGCCTTTGATGGCCATGCTGCACGATACTTTAATCAAAGTAAGAAGCATCACTTTAATTTAATTAGTGGTTACATATGAGTATGTGTATGTATGTACTAATACTACTTTCCATCGGTTCCCAGCAGTAAAATTGTTTTCAATTTGACTCACCATGGACACTCACTATAATTATTTTTCAAGGTCTACTGTCAAATGTTTTAAGAAAATAATGTTAGCTGCGTAAATGTGTAGGTATGTTCACACATTATGAAAGAGAATTTGAAAATCTTTCGTCATGACTATTAGACATATAAGTATGCGTGACTCCTTTGACAATCTAGTCCCAATAGAAAACCACCATTATCAAATACAATTTTAAACTTTTTCAGGCACTAAATTTGGAGCCATGTTGGACCAGCTGACTGACCGTGCTGGCACTGCTTGCCTCATGATGACCCTGGCAACATTTTACCCACATTGGACCTTCTGGCTGCAACTGTCCCTAGCCATTGACATAACTTGCCACTGGCTCTACCTTCACACAGTGACCCTTCAGGGCAAGACCTCTCACAAGTTCATTGACATGTCTGAGAACCCAATAATGCATGTATATTACACAAACAAGACAGTTCTATTCTTTATGTGTGCTGGAAATGAAGCTTTCTATGCAGCTTTGTATGTGATGCACTTCTACACTGGACCCTTAGGTAAATTTAATTATATTTTTTAATAATTTTGTAGAATAAAGATTAATATTTTACTTTTTCTGCTAGAATCCCCATTTTTATCTTACGAATTAGGCACCCCAATATCTGTTATTAATTTGCACCAGAAGAAATTAATGATTGTTTATTTTCAGTTTTGGGAGTTGGTTTGTGGAAGCTGATTGCAATAATTGCAATGCCTGTTGCTGTGGTGAAGGCTGGGATATCAGTTATCCATGGTATTGTGGCCTCTTTGAACTTGGCAAGCATTGACATCAAGGAAAGAGCTGCCATTGCTGCTAAGCAGAAGGAATAAACTCATCACATAGCACTACAAAACTGGTTGGAAATAGGACTATGATGACAAATTCTACTAAAATTATGTACTTTCATTATCATTTGAGTTGTCAAAGATCTGATTTTATTTGCATAGTTAATGTGACAAAGTTGAAAAAACTATTTAAATATTCGAAAGTTATTGGCCAGTTTTTGGTGCTTGTGAGATTTAAATTAAGTTGATGTTGTGGCCAAAGTTAACTGTTGTTTTCAGTAGAACAGAGCAATGTGCTCTTTGATGTTATAGCTAGTACAATGTCAGTGAACCCAATTAATAGGGCTGTTTTGCATTTAAGTTTTGTGATATCTGAATTTTTATATTTTTTATAGTTTTGTTGTATATTTTTTTAAATTATTAGTTTAGCATGATTCTGAATCAAGTTATGTACTGTTACAGGACCAAAATGTTTTATTATTTATGAAGTGAGTTGTTTTTAAAGTGGAGATATCAGGATTAGGCTAAGTCTACATGTAAAGTAAGTCAAATTTATGCCCTACCCTATTGTGCAATGTAACGCTAAGTGTAAGTGTAGTGTACCTTAATATTCCAATAAATGAACAAAGTAATGATGGACTTTAATTGAAAAATAACTATAATAATGTAAGTAATTTTATTTATGCAATATGTTAAAGAGTTAGTTTGATAAACAGTACTCTCCGAAAGAAAAAAAGAACTGCTTCAAATGCAAAATTAATTTTTTAACATATATGTGTAATACTTAGTAAGCGATAGCACTTGCAAAGGCCCCAAAGAATTTTATAATATGGACTGCTGAGTTATCCCTTGAGGCTGCTCATACCAGCTCTCATGATCTCATCAACAAGGAGGAGGTTGCTGGCAATAACAGAGCAGGAATTGAGGATTTGTTTCTTCACAAGGTAGTTGTCGAAAATGCCCAAGTCTGCTGGTTTGATTGCTTCACCAGTGCTGAGGTCTAACCCTACAGGGTCGGGGCTGAGCCGCGCTTCCTCCTGCAGCTTCACAATCGTATCTTGAGCATCGTAACCGGAGTTGACGGCGAGTACCTTCGGGATAACTAGCAGCGCTTCCGCATAGGCTTGGATTCCAAGCCTCGCCTTTCCTTTTACTGTATCCTTGAACTTGAGAAGCTCAGTATTAGCTTTGATCTCGAAGGCGCCAGCACCAGCGATGACGCATTTATCTTCAATAGCGTTGTTGATCGCTCTCAGTCCATCGCGGACGGCATCCTTGATTTGCTTCAAAGTGTGTTTATTGGGTCCCTTGATAAGGATGGTAACTGACTGAGGGTTCTTGCACTGTTCAACAAAGGTGTACTTATCTTCGCCGAGAATGTGCTCGTAGACTAGGCCTGCATAACCTAAATGCTCTTCAGAGAGTTCTTCAGCAGAGTTCATGGCAGTGCCGCCGCAGGCTAGAGCCAGGCGCTCCATGTTACGCCTCTTGGCGCGGCGGAGTCCCAGAATACCTTCTTTAGCGAGGGCGTCCAGTGAGATGGGATCGATTCCCTTCTGGTTGATAACAACGAAGTTTTTATCGGTTCCATCGCATAGCTTCTTTTTCAGGGCAATGATCTGTAGATAAATTAAAATCAGTTAATAACGCAGAAACCCTGAAATATCAGTCTGCAAAACTTTTAAATTCATTCCAATTTTATTTTTTCATTCTAATTGTTATTTTTACTAAAACATATCCTATTAATCATTTTTTTTACATTTACATATACAGACATATATTAATATTTATTTTAGACTAGTCTTTAAAATAATATACACCTAATTTATGAAAAAATCTGACACAATGTGAAAAATTAAATCATTTGACAAAAGTTTGGACGCCCTGCTTGGAAACTGGTATTTTTAAAAGTTAAGTTATATGTCCTAAAATAATAAATATGTGGCTATACCTTTTTAACCCTCTCGTCAATGAATTCCCTCTCAGCATTGATAAGCTTCTCTCTATCCTCTGCAGATTTGTAGAAGAAGCCAGAGTTGACTGTGGTCTTCTCATACTCCATAGAGATGTTACAAGTGAGGATGTAGGCGTTCTCCACGCGTTTCGGCATGTCTGGGTGGCGCGCTCCATGGTCCAATACCAAACCTAGAATAAAACAGATTTGCCATCAAATCATCAGGCTCGTACCGACACCTTTGATGCCATCTGGCGAAAGCAGTCTGCCTCACTACTTAGCAGAACCCGCGGGAGTAGCAACAGCATCCGAACTGCGATTGCTGAAAAATTTGACTGTTCTAATATTTGTAAATTGATTGAAAGGGCAAAATCATTAATTACGTTGAAGTATTAACCCCTAGTTATAAACATATAGTCTGAAATAAATAAATTACTATATTACATAATTGAAATGCATCAGGTACTAATTCAAGAGTAGGAAAACATCACAACCAGAGATTTGGACTTAATTATTATCCCCAGCTCAATAAAATCATGTGCAGAGAGGCAGCAGAGAACTAGAAAAACCTTTTCTTTTGTCATTAATAAAGATCTCTTCTCATAGCATGCATTTGTTCTACATCTTGTTATCTGGACAAATGTTTGTACAATCTGCTATATAAGATGCTGTGTTTGTTCTGTAAGATCATAGAGATCTTCAGTTATTATCTTTTATTGTTTTTATTATAGGTTCTTTGTTATGAACATTGTTTTTTACCTGATTACCAACAGAGGAGGGATGTAACATGCAGAGATGCTTTGCACTCCATTCTATCTCTACATGTTATATTGTCTGAAGACTCCTGTCATAGAGAATTTGTTCAAAGCCACGGCGTAATGTAAGTCTTTAGGAAATGGGCGCCGAAACGAATCGGAAAGGAGTACAAATAATACCTCTAACAAGCTGAGTCTCCGTAGCAGTCTTGTGCTGCATCTCCATAATCTCAACCATGTGTAGGTCCACAGGCTTATCGTCGATGCGGATGGCGAGCACCGCGTCTACACACGCGCCAGTCAACACCTCAGCAATGTTCTGGTGGACCTGAAATTAGTTTATTGGATGTGGAACATTATAACTTGATAACTTACAGCTCGAGTTATGCAGGCATTTGTACATTTTCCTAGACTGGACCAACCACATTGTAGGGGTAAATATATTTCTTGTTTTTTACTGTCAGAACAAGTGATTTTATTTAATGAACAATAGATTGCAAAAAGAATATGCATACATATAATATTTAGTGAGCATTCTAAGCCAGGACAGGCAGTATTGAATACACATTATTTTTATACACAGTATGACATGTTTAGTACTATAATTAAGTTATGATGAGTCAATAAGAAGTTATCATAGTTTAATTTAGGGGAGTAACTTTACCTTAGTTTTTAGAGAGGTGCGGGCAATGTCAAGAAGGTTTTCTCTCTTGATTTCAATAGGGATCTTCATAGAATCCAGGATCTCAAGAGCTTTGCCCTTAGCCACATCAAAACCTTCAGTCAGAATCCTAGGATGTAGTCCTGAAATAAATACATAAAAAATCTCACATTATGTTTTAATGACCCATTTTGTTTTGATTTATTGCACACAAGTATACCTCTACATTCTTACATTCAAAAATATTTATCATCAAACATGGTATAAAAGTGGTGTTAATATAAATAATCTACTCATTCCTTGTCTCATCATCTAATAATCTAATAAATGTAGTTTTATTTCAAAAACAATTATTGTTATGTGTTTTTACAAATATATAATTACTTTTTACACATATATGTATAATTACTTTCTCTTTTTCTTTTTATTTTTGCCATGTTGAATGGCAAATGGATTCACAAAGTTATGAATGATAAAGGAACCACTTCTATCACTCACATAATGACAAAAGTGGTTTTTGAATGTTGTCTGAAATTATCCTATCAACGTCTGATCTTTCCTAGGTTTTCCAAATATATTATAACTTTAGTGATCATTAGCGCTATGTTTCTTTTTGACCTTACAGGACTCAAGGACATGTCAAAAAGTTTGTGTGTATACCTAGATACATTATATTAAAACTAGGAAACTAAGTGATCCCTTTTATTTTTGTTCACATTAATCTTTTCAAGGTAAAGTATAGAAGCCAACAAGAAACCTCTACCTTCTTAGTTTTTGAGTTGGATCAAAACTTGTCCCAAGCTTTGTTTGAATTTATTTACTGATATTTGCAACTCACTTAGAGTTTTGAAGTGAGACATTATTAAGAGAATTGTCAAAACCTTTGGTTTATAGACGTAATTATTATAATGCTTGTAAGAAACAGAGCAGTTACACCAGAATTTCAAAGATTTTTTTATTAAAGACCCTATAATAGGGAATTTTTTTATTTAACCTTTCTCTACCCAGATCCATCTAGTAGAAATAAACATTATAAGGTACAAACCTTCACTGATGTAGATATCAGCCTGTTTCAGCAGTTCTCCAATCAGCAGTACAGTGGAAGTGGTGCCATCTCCGGTGGCATCATCCTGAGCAGTGGAGGCCCTCGCGATGAGGGAGGCAGTAGGGTGCTGGATCTGCATCTCGTGCAGCAACACATTGCCATCCTTTGTGATCTTGATGTCACCAGCCCCGGACACCAACCTGAAATATTTCAATGCTCCTGATATAATAGGTAATGACTTTTTTTAGGAAATATATTAGTATGTAAGATAATTAAAATTTAACTGACAGGTGTGCGCCGCGCCGCCGCCGTATCGGCCGGTCATATGACTTTTCAAATACAAAATAACAATGAAATCGCCGATTATTACAACGCAGTACTGTATAACAACGTTTCTTATAATGAAAATATTAGGAATCAATGCGAAATACCCATTAAACAGCTCAAAAAGATGTTAAATACTTACATTTTCAGTGTGCCTTTGGGGCCGAGGTTAGTTTTCATGACATCTTGGATACCCTTTGCTGCTGATATATTTACAGCCAAAGCTTGTGCTGCCCTAGCAAACTCGGCTTTGGGATTCAACAAGCTAATTGCTGCCATGTCTGTTATTTATTCGTAAAATATTTATCAGCACGCGAGAATAAAACTAAATTCTAGACAGACAGCAGGAAGGACCCACAGATAAAATTAATTGAATTGATTGATTGAATTAAAAAAACTTCAAAAGAAAGAATGAATGATCAAGTGAGCAACTGAATGTATGAAAGGAATCGGTTTGACTCTAAGATCAAGTATATTTACGCTCCGGTTTGACTGATAAAAGTATGACTGCCGACTGCACAGATAAATATCGGAGACTAAATTCAGAGTCCGATTTAGGACACTAAATTTAGTCACCGAAGCTCCCCATTACACGTTCACTGATTCAGGACTCTAATTCAGTCGCTAAAGCTAGGTTCATATTGCTGTGTCGGGGTGTGTTGTGGCGCGACAGAACGCTATCGGTCTCATACATTTAGTATGACTAGATTCACATTAGTAGCTTGTGTTGGGGTGTGGCGCGATCTGTCGTGACGGCAATCGCTCGGCGCCCGGTCGCGCCAGACCCCGACACTGCAATATGAACCTAGCTTAATTCCGACATTATCTCATATTCTGACGACCGATGTGGCGCGGTGGGCGAAGGTCCGCCTGCTACGTTGCCGGTTCGATTCCAGCCTCGGAACAAATTTTTGCACGATTTGCAGAATTTTTTTTAGTTGGTGTTAATATGTATAGTAAAAAAATATCTATCAATGTATATAATGTATTAAATATATTAGTATTGTTCAGCATTATCTAGTACCCATAACACAAGCTTTGAGTAACTTACTTTGGGGCTAGATGGTGCTGTGTGGATTGTTCAGCATTATTGATTATTATTATTTATTTATTCCAGACTATAATCTATCTCTGTGCCAAATTTCATCCAAATCCGTTCAGTAGTTTTTGCGTGAAAGAGTAAGAAAACATAAGTACATCTACACACAATTTTTTTCTTTACTGCATAGTATAAAACAAAGTCGCTTTTTCTGTCCCTATGTCCCTATATCCCTTTGAATGCTTAAATCTTTAAAACTACGCAACGGATTTTGATGCGGTTTTTTTTACTAGATAGAGTGAATCAAGAGGAAGGTTTATATGTAGGTATAATAAAACTATGCGAAGGGCGGGTCGCTAGTTTACAATATTAGTAGGTAGGTAGGAAGTAGGTAGGTAGGAAATAGGTAAGTAGTAAGTAAGTAGGTAGGAAGAAGCTAGGTAGGAAGTAGGTAGGTAGAAAATAGGTAGGACTAGTAGGTAGGTAGGAGTTACCACCCACGTAGTTCCCGTTTCCGTGAGAATTCCAGGATAAAATATAGCCTAAATCTGACTATGATCTATCTCTGTGTCAAATTTCATCCAGATCCATTCAGCCGTTCTGGCGTGATTGAGCAACAATCATCCATCTATCAATCCATCCATCTAAACTTACGCATTTATAATACTAGCGGCCCGCCCCGGCTTCGCACGAGTAGATCATGTATAATACAAGTACCTAGCCTATGTGCTATTCCAGACTATAATCTATCTCAGTTCCAAAGGAGATCACCCAGCTCCCATACATTTTTGGGCTAATTTTGAAAGTGCCGGCCACCTGAATTAAACTTAATATTATAATAGAGTGTAACAAAATGAACACTTTTTATTATTAGACTAAAGCTGTAAGTCAAGTCTGTGAGATAATATTCTAACTCAAAACATCCATTATATTTGTGTAGTAAAACCTAATTTTTATTATATTTCTTGTAATAATGTGCAAGTTAGATATAAAAAAGGCCCGACCCGGCCGCCTCGCTATTCCTGGCTATGGTAGTGGCCATGGTAACGGCGGGGCAGGGGGTGCTAAGAATCACCGGCCTGCAGGCTACCACACAATTCCTAAACTGACCCTGGTAACGTACAACGGACGCACTCTGAGGCTTGACAATTATCTAGCGCAGTTGGAAGTGGAGTTAGAGAACATTAAATGGCATGTTCTACGGTTGTGTGAAGTCCGTAGAGAAGGGGAGGACACCGTAACCCTAGACTCGGGCCGTCTTCTCTACTTTCGCGAGGGTGATAAAACATCCTAGGGTGGCGTAGGTTTCCTCGTCAATAAGGCCCTCTCTAGCAACGTTCAAGAAATCTCCAGTGTGTCGACCAGGGTAGCGTACCTGATCCTTTGGCTATCTAAGCGGTATAGCATGAAGGTAATTCAGGTCTACGCACCGACCTCGGCACACCCGGTTGATGAAGTGGAGGATATGTACGAAGACATATCCAAAGCCTTACACAACACCACTAAGCCTCACTTCAACGTTGTTATGGGGGACTTTAACGGCAAGGTGAGAATCCAGACTGGCAACGTATCCCGAATAGGTCCGCATGGTTATGGAGTTAGGAATCACAGGGGGCAAATGCTTGTCAACTTCCTTGAAAAAGAGGGGCTGTTCTTAATGAACCTTCTTTAAGAAACAGCCCCAGCGGAAGTGGACATGGTAAAGCCCCGACACCGTGACAAAAAATTAGATCGACTTTATCATGACGGATAGCAAGCACATATTCAGAGATGTCTCAGTGATCAATACCGGATCTGATCACTGAATGCTCCGAGGCACTCTGAATATCAACTTAAAGCTTGAAAGAAACCGTCTGATGAAGTCCACGATCCGACCTAATCCAATCCAAATCATGGCGGGCACCGAGAAGTTTTAGTTTTGTTTTTTTTAAGACGGTATTACTTCAGAGCTTCTGAAGGCAGGAGGAGCCCCCGTTATACAGAAGCTACAGAACCTCTTTAATACCGTCCTTCACAGTGGGAGAACTCCTAAGGCGTGGAGCGGGAGTTTGGTGGTGCTATTTTTTAAGAAGGGCGATAAAACCCTCCTTAAAAACTATAGACCCATTACACTCCTGAGCCACGTCTATAAGCTATTCTCGCGAGCGATCACGAATCGTCTCGCCAGGAGACTCGACGAGTTTCAGCCACCGGAACAGGCCGGGTTCCGCGGAGGATATGACAGCATAGACCACATTCACACAGTGCGGCAGATTATACAGAAGTCCGAAGAGTATAATCAGCCCCTGTGTCTCGCTTTTGTGGACTATGAAAAGGCCTTTGACTCCGTCGAAACCTGGGCTGTTCTAGAATCCTTACAGCCAGCGATGCCAAGTAGACTATCGTTATATCGAGGTGATGAGGTGTCTCTACAAAGCCGCCACTATGAGTATCCAAGTACAGGGCCAGCAGTCTAAACCCATCCAATTGCGCAAAGGAGTGAGGCAGGGGGATGTCATATCCCCGAAACTGTTCACGAGCGCATTGGAAGATATGCTTAAGACTCTGGACTGGAAAGGTAAGGGCATAAACATAAACGGCAATTACATCTCACACCTACGATTCGCTGATGACATAGTCTTAATGGCGGAGTCGCTAGAGGAGCTGACCCACATGCTGGAAAAAACCAAAGTCATGACCAATTGCCAAATTGATCCGGGACCGGTAGTCGTAGAAGGCCACCTTCTCGAAATCGTTTCCGAGTACTTACCTTGGGCAGATTATGCAGTTGGGTAAAAACAATTTCGAGAAGGAGGCCAAGAGGAGGATCCGTTTGGAAAACTACGTCGAGTCTTCTCGTTATCCAAATCGCAATGTTTTACCGCAAAGACTGCTGGCAGATGCTGGATGCGTCAAGCTGAAGACAGGGCGCTATGGCGCTCATTAGGGGAGGCCTATGTCCAGCAGTGGACTAATATAGGCTGATGATGATGATGATGTTATCGGAAGAAGAACTTATTTTATTTGCCCTTGGTATATACCAACTCAAACAGGCACGTAGTTATTATGCAGAACATTTACAGGCAACTGGTAGGTTCATCATTGAACTCGGAGGACAATATCAGGGAATGGACTTAGAACTTTGGTGTAATCATAAAAAAAGTTTGTGATGCTGAGTTCTATTCAAATCAACCTTTTTTTTTTGTTGGCCGGCAAAATAAATATTAGCCCAACCTGGGTGATCTCCTTTCATCCGTATTCGTTCAGCCGTTCTGGCGTGATTGAGTAACTACCATCCATCCAAACTTTCACATATATACCTAACTAGCAGCTCCCCGCGGTTTCACCCGCGTTATTCCCGTTCCCGTGGGAATTCCGGGATAAAATATAGCCTAAATCTGACTATGATCTATCTCTGTGTCAAATTTCATCCAGATCCATTCAGCCGTTCTGGCGTGATTGAGCAACAAACATCCATCTATCAATCCATCCATCTAAACTTCCGCATTTATAATACTAGCGGCCCGCCCCGGCTTCGCACGAGTAGATCATGTATAATACAAGTACCTAGCCTATGTGCTATTCCAGACTATAATCTATCTCAGTTCCAAATTTCATCCGTATTCGTTCAGCCGTTCTGGCGTGATTGAGTAACTACCATCCATCCAAACTTTCACATATATACCTAACTAGCAGCTCCCCGCGGTTTCACCCGCGTTATTCCCGTTCCCGTGGGAATTCATATAAATAAAATTATTTGGGTATTTTGCGTATGCGTTATTCCAGAATCCTGACTATAATCTATCTCGGTGCCAAATTTCATCCATATCCGTTCAGTAGTTTTTGCGTGAAAGAGTAACAAACATCCATCCATACCTACAAACTTTCACGTTTATAATATTAGTAGGATATTAGTCGAATTAAACAATCCTTACCGATATTGTAATTGCGAGTTTTTTTTGTCATTTTATTTTGCGTATGCACACAAACAAAGAAAAACGTGCGCTCGCGACGGCCGGCAGGCGAGCGGCGGCGACTGAGCTTCCTAAATGTGATAACACCCTTCCGATTTAGGAGCCGATGTAGATTTAGAGCGTCGGAAGCCATTCTTCTTCCTAAATCTGATGCTACCTTCCTAAATGCTATTAAATTATCCTGAATTTAGGAACGACTAAATTTAGTCTACGATGTTTAGGATGGTGCAAAACCCCTTTTATAAATATAGTACTATGTACTGACTGGTACTTAACAAATAAACAATATCTGTACTACCTATTTGCATTTAGATGTACCTACATTTACTGACCAGAATGAACAACTGAACAGAGAAGTCCCGTTATTCTAGAGAAGCAGAAGGTGCAGCTATTTGCGGCGGACTGTATACTTTGCGATACCTTCTTGCGTTTCGTCGCAGTCGCACTTCGTTTAAGTTTATATCATCTGTGGAAACCTTTGTCAGTCAGTTTTTGATCTTTTGTCAGTTCAGTAGATGGCGTTTGTGTAGCCGAAGAAAAATGTTGGTCAGAATCTGTCGAAAATGATGAATCCGGTTTTGCAAAATTTGCAGATGGATAAAACGTTGATTATGTTGTACCTCAGTAATTCATTATGTTTCGAATAAGTAGTTAGTTAGTGGAAAAAACGTAATAACGGGGTAGGCAGTGGTTTCGGTGTGCGAAAGTCTTACGACTTGTGTCATCTGACTATTCTTCCTTCAAGATGGCTCCTTCGCCGGAGAATGATAAGGAGCCTAAAGCCCCGGATAAAAGTGCTACACACATTTCTAGTGAAGATACAAAACTTTTACACAACCTAGTAAACGACCAGCACAACAGTTCTGACCACAAGACCAACAATTCGGCTACGAACTCGGAAGTAGAGGTAAGTCAATCTCTGCTGCCATTTTTTTGATTTTGAGGGCTGTAAATTTGTCGGTACGTTATCATATTATTAACCGTTAGTATAGACATAACGACTTTGTTTTCTGCTGGTCCTAAACACACCCTACCCTGTGTAGAAAAATATTTCGCCAGTCCATCATGGAATCCAGTCAAATACCCACAAAAGAAACTGATGTTGTTCCTCACAGAAAAATACTAGGCTCGATTTTACAATTACCTTGCTTGGTAAAGTATACATAAACTTATGCAATCTTAGGACTTGCACAGCAACCCTCTCAGTAAATCCGTTGTTTTATTTTAAGCATCATCTATCTGATAGATTCCATCGTAAAGTCTTATACCTTGTTCACATCCTACCACAACTAGACAATTTCTTGAACATTTTCACCAAGGGTTTTGTCCTAATTTCCGGTCAATAGTCAAACTGGTATGATGACGTTGAACTGTAACCTGCTAAATTGATGTTCCCACCTGTGGCTGGAATTTGGGGATAATTTCGCTAAGTGTATTACTGTCTAAGATACCATGTTCAAATACTCTAGGTCCATCTACCATACCGTTGCTCTTCTCCATAGAAAGAGACATGATTTTGCTGACCCAATCATCACCGCTAACATGGAGGTGACGGCAACCAGTCCCCATTCGCTTCCTTGCATCTCTATTCTCTCATATGGTATCAGACAACAGTTCACATCTAAGTGGTGGCCATTGTGTGTGTTGGCCATTCTAAATATACCGGTGAGGTGCCCTCTGCATCTGCCTAAATTCTGGTAATGATGTCATGACCACCTGCAGTTATAAAAGTCAGTTTCGAAAAAAATACCCCACAGTTGCAGAGGATAGGGAGAGTGGCCCTAACCCCTGCTTAACCTGGCCCTATCCAGCCCTACACCCTGAAATACTAGAGTACAACATCTGAGGACACAATGTCGTTGTTTTAAGAACACTGCTTTGATAATGACTATTAATTTTTGTTTGTCTTTATGTGTCCTATAATGGTGAAAGTAACATGTGAATAGACACTCTTGAAAATTGGAACAATTCCTTAAAAATATTTATTTTTGTAACAAGGGCTAAGAAATGGTTTACCCAAATAACATGTTTCAAAATGTGTACATAAATACATTACGGACACATTTTTATAATATAAATTTTTATAGAATCATTATAAATCTTCATCATAAAAAAAATACTTATGCATCTTACAACAGATGTTTCTTGTGATTCAATAAGGCAATGTATTCAAGACCACCAAATAAGCAATTTGGTGGTATTGAATGAATACATTGCCTTATTGGATACACAAATAAAATTATTATTGTGACCAAAATAGGACTATAGGTAGGTACAAGTAATGGTACTTTTATACTGTATAGAATTCTTTACCCCCTTGCTCTATTACCTACTCTTGAATCACTCTATCTATTAAAAACTCTATCTATATTTTATCCCTGAATTTCCTCAGGAACGGAAATTACCGCGGGTGAAACCGCGAGGCGCTGCTAGTTTGATCATAAAGTCGACTAAACAAATCTAGTAGAAAGAAATATAGTATATTTCTTTTTCTTGTAGGTATATATTCAAATATTTACACATATAAATTATTATTTATACTATTAATTTTTATTGTTATAACAGTTGTAATATAATCAAAATTAAACATTTATAACATAATTAAACTTCTACAATGGTAATTACAAAAAAAAAAAAAATGAGAGGGATGTACTTGGTGGGTTGACAGAAAATTATCAATATTTGGATTGAGTTTCGTAAGCAATAACTGCAAATCTAAGATCTAGCATTACTACGTTCTTTGCCGCAAATCTCCCCGTTCTGTGATATTAATCTACACCTTTTTTGTAAATGAGTTTGTAATGGCACTAAAACTTTTTCGACAATATATGACGTGGCTATGTCCAGCTGTGGACTAATATAGGTTGATGATGATGATGATGATGATGATATGACGTGGGAAACGCTATCAGAGGCTTTTGCACAATTCCCCACAGTCCAGGTAGTCCATTGAAATGTTACATTTTTTAGGCCTTACCTTGCGTTTTTTATTTTTTTGATGTGTAGGGGGGGTCAGTGTAAAGCTAAAAACAAGTTTGTGGGGTCGCCACCCTTGTCCCACGGCCGCCATCTTGAAAATAGGGGTTGAAATGGTTTTTACGATATATCTCTTAAACTATTAATTTGATAATAAAAATTTGTTAACATTTTTTGTTGCAAATTAAATTCTCTACAACTTTGGTCCAGTAACTTTTTGTCGTAGAACTATAAATAAAAAAGTTATGAGCGAAAATCTTCAGAAATTCGAGAAAAAAAATTATATTTTTCGATGTAACTTTTTTTTATAATTTTACGAAAAATGATATCTCACCATTATTGTAGATCGTTTTTGAGGAACAACTTTTATTCGCATCATTTTTTCATATAGCTAAGGTTTTACAGCGCTCCGAAGTGAGTACTATTTTTCAGTACTCTTAACTATTAACGGTAATGGTCAATACGCGTCATTTCCTAAAACAGTTGGTTACTCTGATAAAAAAAACTTGGAATCCCTTGAAACACTTGGATTGTCTGGATAGTAACTTACCTTTTCAAAGCTGGATAAGGAAAATATACACACATGAAATAATTATGAGTGTATAGTGGCAAATAAATGATACCCTAAGGGCTAATAATACGCTTATTAATAATAATGGCATACGGGTTGGAGATCGAAGGGCACCTTTTGGTGTCTTAGGACGTTCTTCCTATGAGTTAAAAAGTCGAGCGAGTTCAGTACAATATTCGGTACGCTAGTTGATGAAACATTGTTTTCCGCTAGACAGCGACCGGCTAACTGGTCTAGATTATTTAGCACGGTAATTACACGCGATATGAACTCGTAAATATAATTTTATTCTGTTGATGAGTGAGTCATATTATACCGACTATTTTAGACGTATCCCAATAAACAGGATCGTCGTTGTTTAATCCATGAGCTTAGTGCTAGCTAAATAATATCTTGAAGTTTTAATAAGATTTGCGAAGGTTTTATTGGTTTCATAGAAATTCCATTGTCCAATAGGCACGTCAGTTTCTGTTTAAATCATTGCTAATAGCTATGTGCTTACAAAAGTTTATTGGTTTTGGTTCTACAGCATAAGACCGCCATAGACTCGTGTGAAATCCATCATAGCACAGACCTTTGTAAGTTTTAATCGTTTTCTTTGTATACCAGATTGCTTCTTGGCAAGAAAACTGTTGTTCGGCGTGTATTGTAGCTCTGGCATGCTAAAAATGCCGCAGCAATTTCTCCCTTACATGAGCCGGAGTGCTAGGTTCGTTTACACGTTTTATTTGGAGGTTTCACGGCTTACCGCATTGACCGAGGCTGGCGACGAGAGGCCGAGAGGCGCGCCGGTGTAGGCTTACTGGGTAACGGAATCATTGTATTGTACTTCGTCACGCAGCAGCCAAGATCGCATTCGCGCATCTCACCGCACCCGCAGCAGTGCTACAGTTGTCAGTTGGTTTATTGTTTCCATGCAGCGCTCTTGGCATTTCGAGCTTGAATGTGTTCGGGTAAACATTGACAAATACCATAAACAGGCTTCTAACGAGGTTGCTAGCGGCCTCGCCGCCAGCGAGATTTTGAATCAGGCTTTTAACTAACTTCATAATATAAAACGGAGGGGCTTGAAAAATCGTCGCATGAAACGTTGTCGAGAGCTTTATTTTTTATTTAAATTTTTTACATTGTCATTACAGTACAGCACCAAAGCGGGAAAGTAACATTACCGCCAGCAAGCTACTAACTATAACTTAACAAGTTAAAGGCATAGCTTAAAAGAATCAACTTTACATATTCTTATGCTTCTTAGGAATATCACTACATAGTATAAAACAAAGTCGCTTTGTCTGTCCTTCTATCCCTATGTTCTTATGTTCCTTTGAATGCTTAAATCTTTAAAACTACGCAACGGATTATGATGCGGTTTTTTTAAATAGATAGAGTGATTCAAGAGGAAGGTTTATATACTTATAATAAAACCGTGTGAAGCCGGGGCGGGTCGCTAGTAATATAATATATAAAAAAAAAACCCTGAATTTTATCAAGGACACATAAACTATAATAAACTATACATATAAACTAAAGACATTAAAATATCAACATCCTCATCTACACATAATATGTTATTAGCTCGAAGTATCAGATGGTAAGTTCTTACCCTCTGATCTAGACGCGTTATCCGATCTATCTCTGTGCCAAATTTCATCCAGATCCGTTCAGCAGTTTTTGCGTGAAAGAGTAACAAACATCCATCCATCTATCCATTCATACTTACAAACTTACGCGTTTATCAGTTCAATTCAGTTTGGTTCCCCTGGGCTATACGGGTTTTCAAAAATTTCTCACAGCATCTGAACGACGCGTACACACGCGTCGTTCAGACGCTGTGAGAAATTTTTTCCAACTCGTTCAGCAGTTTCAGCGTGATGCGCGGTAAAGGAATTTTACTTTCATACCCTCTCCCATGAGAACCTTACTGAATTCCGGGATAAAAAGTATCCTATGTCCTTCCTCGTAGTATGACCTATAATCATGCCGAGTTTCATTTCAATCCATCAAGTAGTTTCGGCGTGATGCGCGTTTACGATACAGACAGACAGACAGACATGAATGAAAAAAATTACAGTTTTGGCTTGTCTCTGTGCCAAATTTCATCCAGATCCGTTCAGCAGTTTTTGCGTGAAAGAGTAACAAACATCCATCCATCTATCAATCTATCCATCCTTCTATCCATTCATACTTACAAACTTTCGCGTTTATCAGTGCAATTCAGTGGGGAACCAAACTGAATTCCGGGATAAAATGTATCCCATGTCCAATCGTCCCGAGTTCCATTCGAATTCATTCACTTCCCTCGTGATGCGTGGTTAAAGAATTTTTCTTTCACCCTCTCTCCCAGGGGAACCTTACCGAATTCCGGGATAAAAAGTATCCCATGTCCTTCCTTGTAGTATGAACTCAAATCGTCCCAAGTTTCATTCCAAGTCATTCAGCAGTTTCGGCGTGATGCGCGGTAAAGGATTTTTACTTTCATACCCTCTCCCATGGGAACCTTACTGAATTCCGGGATAAAAAGTATCCTATGTCCTTCCTCGTAGTATGACCTATAATCATGCCGAGTTTCATTTAAATCCATCAAGTAGTTTCGGCGTGATGCGCGTTTACGATACAGACAGACAGACAGACAGACATGAATGAAAAAAAATACAGTTTTGGCTTGAGTATCGATATTAGAGTGCCCTCCAAAAAAAATTTTCAAAATATCTTCAATGTACAGATTTGGACCTGTTAAAGTTTTATTATAAGTATAGATAGCTTAAATTCCTATTTATTTTGTATTTTTTCCACCATGGAACTGTAGTATTAAGAAACTGGCTTTCAAGAACCAAATGAATTAGTTATAACCTTGACCAAATAACGTATGAGCGAAACAGTGCACTTTTACGATGTTTTTTATCGTAATCGTAAATTAGTAGAACCGAAAAACTACCTAATGTTAAATTTTTTGAATTTCACGTTCTGTATCCCGATTTTCCCTTGAGTACTCAGATATAGGTGGTTAACAAATTGGTTAGAGCGCCCACTTAATTAAGATGTTGTCTAGGAATGATATATGTTTCTAGGTAAAACCACGAAACCAACAAGATAGCTACGCTAAACCCACTTAAATTAATAGGAGCTACCGATCCTAGTTTTATCGAATAGTATTACGCTAACGTTTCTCAGTGTTCTCAAGTTGTTGTGGCTTTAGTTAGGCCAAAGGAACCGCAAACTATTGTTCACTTGGTAAAGCATTTTTGCTTAATTTAACTTTGCAATTGGAAAGTTCGTTACCAAGTTCAGTGGTCTGAATCGGCCCAAGAGATCAATGGTACGTCGCTACCCCGTGAACGAATTTTGGCAGATTTCCAACACTGCAGGTTAGTCTCGGCATGCTCCAAAATCCGTGCGGCCATTTGAGTTTAACTAAACGCTACTGCACTAATGACTCATGTGAAATAAGTAGGTACAGTGTTCTTGATAATCATTTGTAGGTCGCGCCCGCGAGACTGAAATCGGTTGAGCGCAACAAGTGAAATAAAGGCAGCAATATAGATGAAACGCGGAAGCTGTAGCTATAGGGACAAGGGCATTTTATGATCGATCCTCAGTCCTAGCCCGACCCTGACCCACGGGATCCAGCCCCCGCCGCGCGCAGATTTGCTGACGTCAATACCGCTCATTTCATACCTACCAATCTCTATCACAGCAATGACATGTATTTAGTAACATTCGTAAATTTGAACAAGTTTAGAAAAGCGTTCCCGGATATTAAATTTGAGGTGTACTCAAAGGAGAACTCCTTATTGTATATGTTTTTAGCCAAATATACATAAAAAAATAACTATGTTTTTGAATTTCTTTCTGAATTTTTGGACAATCGATATGAATTCTTCAAAAACTTACTAACTTTGTTAAACAGAACTGAAACTTTTAACTTCTGAATTTAAATCATAAAGGAGTACCTAGAAAACAAAGAGCCAAGTTTACTCTGTTTTAAAGTTGAATCAATGTTTTTGCCAATAAAGACTTTGTTGATTATTCTTCCTCTCATAAATTTTCACTCAACTTTCTACAAGTTTGAGATCTCAGTAGTTGGAGTGAATTGATCTGATTATTTTAGAGTGTTCTAAAAATTTTCGGATTTTATTAGGTAGTTGTTTTCTCTGAGAATGGAATCCTGAAAACTGTGATGACGAATGCAATGTTTCGCGCTCTGATAATTTTAATTCTGACCCGAGCGAAAAACATCGTGTGATGTGGGTGTGGGAGGCAATCTCGCCTTTGTATTGAATTTCGTGAGCAGTTTTCGGAGTTCAAACAGCGATTTGACATTTTTATTAAACTTACGAAGTTACCGTTTGTTTGTTCATTTCAAATATTGTTGACTGACGACAGCTTATTTGGTGAACCTACAAATTTTATCGGCAATGCCTATCTCACTCCTCCATTGAAGTCATATTGATCTCTAAGTTGGAATAAGTTTAATGTTCAAATTAAGTTGTCGTATAATCAGCTGTGTCTTTGTCGATCATTTTATCGATAGTTGTCGACGCTTTTCTCCATTGAACTGTAAAAAGCGTTGTACAAGAGACTTTAAACTTTGTTTCGGAAGATGCCGTTTTAATCATTCTTTTATCTTGGGTGTCTGATCGCGGATTTCCTGTCGCCATCATAAGCTTCTCCAACACAGCGGGTCAGCAGTCTAATTCTAGCATTGTCAATCTGATCTGACCCATTTTAATTTACCAGGTAAAAACTCGTTTTGGGTATCATATTAGCTAGCCATCTGCCATGCGCGCTGGTGACGGCAACTCTCCAGGTCAGGGCACATACATTCTGCCTAGCACCAAAAATGAGCATTCAAATATGAACTTAAATTCCTAATCTTTAAATAAACTTTACGATCACAGCAATAGCAGATAGCGCGCTGTAAGTAAGCTGGCTTGTCGCAAGCTTGCCTGCCACGTATCGACGTTTTACCGCAACCGCAACCTCCTTGGAGCAAATTGTACGAACATATGGCTCTTTACCGACCGTGCGTGGACAGGGAGATTGCCTGCTGCGTCGTCGTCGCGCGAAGAGTGTGTGGTTAGCACAATTTGAGGCAATAAGGTGCTGTGCAAGAGCCGTGAGGCCTATGTGTGCTACTATCTTTATCCAAGTGTAGAACTATTCAACTTGATAATGACGTTGATATTTTTTATGTGCGTGTCGGGCCAATGACAATGACAATGCGTCTAGCATTGTCATTCTCAGTCAACGGCGGTTAAGAGCGCGAAATTGATTTTTATTTAACAGTAAATTGTCAGTTCCACTTTTTATAATTCAATCGGCATTGAATGTCTGGCCATGCTATCAATGTTCGGGGAAATTTGTTTCGAGGAGTTGCATGTACATTATCAGATATAGAGATTTAAAGGTAGATACTTAATAATGAAATTTTCTCATCAAAGCTTGCTAGTGAGATTTACGAGTATGTTCCAAAAATATTAAATACTAGCTGCGCCCCGCGGCTTACCTGCTAGAAAATGTATGAAAGATAACTATGTTTTACTCCATGCCTAGAACGAAGTCTAAAATTGAAAACCAACAGAACCCCTTCAGTAGTTTTGGCGTGTAGACAAGTGTAACAAACATATTATCTATACATCCACAATGCGACGCGTGACCCGAGAGCTGGTGAATATCTGGCTCAGCGCATCAGCATTGCCATACAGCGTGGTAATGCAGCCAGTGTCTTGGGGACGCTTCCGACTGGTATTGACATGGATCAATTGAGCTACCTTTAGACTGTTTGCAACCGTCTGCAGTTAGCTCAATGGTTTCAATTGTAAATACTAGTTGTAATTTTTCTATTCCTTTGTTTGTAATTTTCGTTGTTAATAAAGATGTTTCTATACATCCATACATATTATACATACATATTATAGTTGTTTTATAGTTTTATCTATGTATTAAGTTTAAAAATTTATGTGTGACACCGTGCAGAGACTCTGGACACTGGACAAACCTCTGGTTTAAAGTGTTTTATTAATAAGAATATTTATAAGATTTATTGCTGAATAAAAATAAATACAAAAATACAAAGACAAATACTTTGTTATTTATAATACTAGTGTGATAGGTGTGGTTTGTTTATATTTTTTGCTAATTTGATTCATAGGCAAGGGTATACGTTTCCACTATAATTAGAGTTGCCATGACTTATTTATTATTGTATGCGTCAGTGGTTTAATTTTGCTTTTGAGTAATACCTAGGCATTCCACGATTTTCGAGACAGTGTGTCTATGTTTCGTCACAACATTGGCATACATCCACGCATCACGTTTTGTCATCGCACTCATTAGGCTACTTGCACTTGGCAAAGCTTTTATCATTAGTTGCTTTATTTTAATTGCTTTGTTTTTACGCTTGTAAGTTTGTTTGACTGATTGGGTTGAAATTTGTCGTGACCATCATCTATACCTCGAGAATTGTCTCCCAATTACCATATTATAAGAATCATAACATAACAAATGCATTATTATAATGCTGGATGATACTCACGGTATCATAATATAGCCCCAAGCTAAAGCTATAGACCAGGGAAGTTAGGTTTTTGAAACAAATAAAATAATAGTAGGATGAAACCCATTGGAAAATGAAGAGAAAGTAGTAAAAATTAAAGGAAAAATAATTTTATGGAGCGATCGGAGGTCGGGAAGGGGTAGGGGGGAGTGTTTTAGAGTAAAAAACGGTTAATCTCGATTTCCGGCAGAACTACAAGTCCTATGGAAAAAAGTCAAATTGCAAAGTTGTAGGTAATAAAAAGATCTACAATTTTTGTCTCAACACTTTTTTCACATAACCTCAAAATATATGAGAATAATTCAAAAAACCAAGTTTTTGGTTTTTTATTTTTATCTTTTACAATAAATGAATCGTGAATCGAAATCACGAAATTTGGTAAGAATTTACCTTTTTATGTCTCAAATACACTGTAATTTATTTGATTTGAAATATTAATTTTTTACCTCTTTTAAATACCGCTTAAACACAAACCAACGCATGTCTAAAGTAGCGATTTTCTGACAGGATTTCAATTAAAAACTGAGAAAAAAAATCTAGAATTTAAACGGACTTACGTATAGCAAAGTTGCGTTCGAGTATTCGGCAGTGAATCAAGAACTGTACTTTTTAATTCTTTGATTTATTGCTGGTAAACATCTCTAAAGATGTTTGTATCTATAAATCAAGTAGAGTTCTCGATTAACCGCCGAATACACGAAAACAGATTATTCTATTTTTAACTGAAGAAACAAAAATAAACACTAATATTATCAATGAGAAATTATAAACGGATAGATTTTTGTTACCTATTCACGCCAAAACTACTTAACGGATCAGGCTTAAATACAGACGAAGATCTTTAGATAAATATTATGAAAGATATTGAAGGGACACACGACTTTTGGTTTTACGATAAATGACGGTTAGGTGGGAGGCGACGGTTTACGATCACAACCACAAAGAGTCACAAGGATAATTCAATAAAGACTATTTAGGTATATCTGCATTAGCTAGATGATGAGTGAATTTTCAAGTATTATTTATTTATTTATTCTATTTATCGCGTAATATGACGTGTCGCCTCGCCCTACGACCACGAACGCGGTAACGCGATGGAAACGCAGGGGAAAAAGACAAGGATAAATATCTGAACAAATTTCAGATAGTAGGTAATAAGCAGAACAGAGTATTTCATCAAAGTCTGCACTCCTGTTAACGCTGATTAATGAACGTCATTCATCACTAGCGACGACAATAACATCTGATCTGTTATTTACGGAGATAGAATAATTTCCTCTTCATCATAAAGCACACTAATGTCCTCCTCTGCTGAACATGCTTCCCGCAAACAAAGGGAGTTTTGCCAATCACTACCCTTAGCAAGAGGATTGGTGATCGCAGTACCAGTAAAAATACAGAAGAAAGTCCTCCGCTTCCTTCTGGTAGCTAGCCTTCCTCCTGTAGCCGACTCGTACGATATCCATTGCCTGGGTAGGAGGGGTAGTATCGAGACGTTACCGCGACGTCCACGTTTTCTACAGGAATTAGTACAATGCGCTTATAATGGGTAAGGCAAACTACAAAAATGAGACGTTACGATTATGGATTATGTCTCGATTCTATCGTAAAACGGACTCGGGGCTCATTTTATACAGACAGACTGACAAACGCGGCCGCTATTGCTAGTATACACTACTGACAGTGACATTGTTAGTTTCAATTCAAACCGACGACCGTTTACGAGAACTTGATAATGCTGATAAAGCATGTCATTATTGCAGTTTCCTTGTGTGCGTTTACACACGCCCACAAAGTATACTTACCTACGAATTATTGCCGCGTACCCATCGTACTCAAAGCAAAGTATCACATTACCAGGGGCAGTTACTAAACGTTATTGTTTGGAATGTAATTTTTTTGTTTGTGGTTTGGAGAGTTGCTCGAGATCCAGTAGCTTTTAAATTGTGGTGTTCTTAGGTATGTTCAAGTAAGTTTGCATTGATGTAGGTTCGAAAACATCGTGAGAGAATTCAGTTTTACTGTGTTACTTGTATCTTTTTCAAGACGGTGTTGCCTGCACTCACGTAGTGATAACTGATAAGGGAGAACTTGATTAACTTTATAACCTTGAAATTACTGTTGCGATAAGTGACCATTATCGCGTTCATTCTTTGAATGTTTGTAAAAGTCCCTTTGGTATTGTATTGACAAATTGACTGACTGAGTGGCGCGGCGGACGAAGGTCCGCCTGCAACGCAAGAGATTTTTTATTCCCGCCTTGGGACAAATGTTTACGATCTGTAAATATTTGTTAAAATAAAGTATTTAAATCATTCAGTCCTCTAGTATAAGACAAGCCCTTACCCGGTAAGTAAGGGTGTGTAATGATGCCGTGATGAATGTACAGCATTATTTATTATTAATCTTATTAAATTGTACAACCACAGTATAACCAAGTCCATCCTCGCTGGGGCTTATTTTCTTCCACTTATCAATTCTTAAACACGTCATGAGCTTGCATTTTTCATTTTCTGATATAAGGTATTAAGATTTATATCGTCTGCAATGATTCAAATATAACGATTGCTTCTTTATCATTATCATCAAATCAACCTACTCGTACCTATATTAGTACTCTGCTGGACCTGCTTCTGTATAGGTAAAGTCAAATACAATTTTGGTCTTCAAATCTCACGTAAAATTTAAAGGGATTACATCAAGTTAGCCAAGTTTAGCATCTCGAAATTACCAGTACGCCCCAAGAGGATCAAATTATGTACAAATTAATGTCTAAATGGCCTGTATTCACTCCCTGTCTACTTCTCGGAAAGCTTCCGCTGAACCTATAATAATCCGATTAGTTTCTTAGGTCGAGATGTTAATGGTTCTCTCTTTCCCATTATTTATTAAGCTTTTTTGGGATAAGAAAGGTTTTTATCATCTGGTTGGCTATTTGCTACTGTGAGGTAACAATGCGGCTACTAGAAAAGATATTCCTTTTTTGTTTATCTTATTCATATAAGACAACACATACTTTTGTACCGTGAGCATGTTTTGGTTTATTTTCATTATGCAGTTGTTCTTTAACCATTGAAGGGATTGTTATTTAACTCAGCTTATATTTAGATAAATAATACCAGTCTCGAATAGCACAATAGTTTTTAAAATGAGAGTGCAAAGATTAAACTTGCTCAGCAGAACAGGTGTTTGTAATGACTTGACGAAATAGTGATTTCATAACGCATTGCAATCGTGATTTTCCCCTTTATAATATACTTCATATCGCGAATCGCGATACAAAACATGATCTGCAATTTAGCATTTAAAAAAATATACCAATTACATATAATTTGTCCTATGAATGGTGACAACTTAATCCTACAGCACACGATGAGTGGCAACCGTTTGGGTTCCATGTATTAATCTTATCTAAAAAAATCAGTCTCGGGGTACCGCCTTATTACTTATATGTTACTTAAAGGCGGTACCAATCCGCGGTAAAATCGGAGAGGGGTATTTAGGCCAATTTTTGTATTTTTTTTCTCCTAATAGGTACATACTTGGTTTGCTACAAGGTCGTAAATTTGCGTCTATATGTTAATCCAAAAACAAAAACCTAGGTTTCTTCCATATAATTTAATAATATCGGTTTACAGTTGTGTGATATCGCTAACCTAAATATGTTTTTGATTTTGTTTCAGAACAAACACGTAGAAACATTAGACGACGAAAAACTGCGAGCACTTTTAGATGAGGCTATTACATACAAATGTCCCAAAGATCGAGAGGGGAAAAGTAGCCTTTTCAAGGTATGTAATATGATATACTTACCACTATGTATTTGGGTCGATATGAAGTCGGACGTCCGCAAGGGCTGTTACGGCGGCAGATTTAGCTGATTATCTCAAATGCTGGTCTCGACAGAACCTACGCATTTGCTCCACTTGGTTGAGAACCAAGTTCCGTGGGTACCGAGGCACTCCCTGTTTTAAAAATATCTGAGCGTCTGGTTGAAGCGACGCGTGACCCGAAACCTGGTGAATGAGCATATATCGGCAGTAGAGCATTGCAGCCGCAGCGTCTTGGTGACGCTTCCGACTAGTATTGATTAGATCAGTTCAGAAACCTCTTGATTATTTGCAACAGTCTGCAGTTAGCTCATTTGTCAATACTAGTTTAAATTTGTTTTTATTCGTTGATTGTAATATTATAAAGTGTAGGTCCCGAAATCAAAGATGTCAGACTTTGTCCTATTTATTTCAACGAAAGAGACCGTATCTATTAGGTCTAAATTCACATCGGCATTCGTTGTTTCAAGTAGTTACGTATCGTCTGCTGCTGATGTCTGCTGATTTCCTATTTATTCATTTTGATGTCTAGTTGATTAAAATTAAATACTAGAAATTCAGAACCGTACCGATGGCCAAGACCTCTTTCGGGGTCGATGCACTATATTACCTACCTAAGGTCTTTTGTAATCTAGTCAATGCGTATTGATAGCGTCGGTATAGATCTAATCTAATTAATAGACGAAAGCTAATGAATAATAAGCAATAAATTGGCAAATTACTTCTAGTAAAGAATAAATAGAACTACTTACATACTATTTATATGCACTTCTAGTTTTATTTCATACAATAAAAATATTCTGCTTATTTCTTATTACGTAATGTAACCACTTATGACAAGATTATTAATTTGCTGGTAGTTTCAAGTTATAATTCTGATTAAATTGTTTGTAATTGATTTTGTTTCTTGATAAGTAGTCGATATTGTTCCGGAATGGTATCATATATCCGGTATCATATCTTGCTTAGTGTAAGTTTTTATAATTTCTCTGAAATGTAAGTGAACGTCCTCGAACTAGTTCATAAATCTTGCAAACAAGTTCATATGAAAGATGCAAGATTATAAATAAGTAAAACAGAACGGTGTCTCAAAGGTTGTCTTTGTTTGTAATTCTTCAAAGTTGGCCTATTTATTTTATGAAAGTCATCTCTGCCTTCTACTACCAACACTAAAAGGTTATTGTAATGTTAAATTTTCGAAAGCAAAACACGGTCACGGATTCTCCTCGGATTCCTATTTTGCGATCGCCAACCACGGCATTAATCACTATTCTATCCTAGAGAAACAGGATTTTTATGTTTCCAGTGCTTAAAAATGTAATTAATTATCGATTCCCGCCTCGGAACAATTTTGTTTACGATCTGCAGAAATTTGTTCCGTTGGTCTGGGTGTTTTCTATATATAATAAAAAATATCTATCTATGTTATATAATGTATTAAGTATATCAGTCATCTAGTACCCATAACACAAGCTCTGCTTAGCTTGGGGCTAGATGATGCTGTGTGGACTGTCCGGAAATATTTATTTTATTTATCTAATTATCCATAATATACTTTTAGGAGCTCCTTGAAGAAGTGGAACAGGACGAGCAAGCGTGCGAGGCAGCCGCTCGCAACCTCACCGGGTGCCGAGGCTCGCGGCGCGGCGCGCGCGGCCGCCGGGCGCTGCCCCACTCCAACTCGCTGCAAGACCTGGTAGCGGCGCTGGCGGCCGAGCCCGCGCCGCGGCACACGCGCCATCATCAGCGGCACCACGCGCCCGCGCCCTCCAATGTCTCCGCGAGGGCGATACACGGGGGCAGTCTGCCGTCTGGAGTCGACACCTGTATGTATTGTCTGATGATGTGCTGGACTTAATTATTGTGTGAGTAAATAGAAGATAGCTGCTCCGGCTGCGACTACTGAAACTCACTTAAATCGCGCGTCTAGCATGACAGTGGAACGCTGTCTTCTGTTCAAACTTGATTTTGGGGCTGTAAAATTTACTGAAAAGCACGAAGTAGGTTTCTGGACGGGATTGTGCGACAGCATGAGGATTTCATACACTACACCAATCCGGTCAGCTCCTAATCCATTTTCATAATGTCAAAAATTATTGCACAATATTGGTATTTCATTGCAAGTAGGGCACACTTTCGTTAAGGCATGGGGGCACAGAGCAGCCCGGCAATTAAGTCTGCGTTGTGATCTGGCATGCCCCAGACGGGGAAAAGTGTACGGGACAAAGTGCGTAGGACTTGAAGAATCTTGATTCACCAAAGTGGCTCATTTCTCAGGTGAAGGGAGTGTTCAAACTTGATTAGTTAACTGCGGCGCCATAGTAGGTCTTACTAGCATAATAGATAAAAATTAAGTGTATCAAATTATCATGTGTCGATGGTACAATGTATGTTTATATTCCAGCGTCCCTGTTGAGCGAGGAGGGAAGCAGCAGCGGCGGGGCGGGCTACCTGGCAACTGTCCGCTGCGTGAACCCGCCGCCGCTGGCCGAGCGCCGCGTCTCCGCTAGTGACGCCAATGCGCCGCAAGAGCTCGACCTCCTCAACAGGTAACAACCCCCAGGAACTCCACCCTGCAATCATCCACTGCTGAACTTGAGGTTATGGCCAAAGCCCCTTTGGCCCTTTGGCTTTGGCCTTAATCACCACGTCATTGCAGTGGAGGGAGCTGCTGCCGTTTACTGTATTCATTTAGTATGCTCTTACGATACCCACGATCTGAATTGGGGGGGTCGATAGTTACGCTGCTACTGCCATAACTTGGTTAGTTGGTGTCTTATTCACTTTTGAGTACTAAAATAGGTCCATTCTTGGACTAACGTGTGCTCATGCATGACGAACTAACCAGGCAGATCTGCCTGGAAACTGTATGCTATCTGAATTAACTATAACCTCCTGTGCGCCTGGACTTTCTGAGCACTAGAGTAAGAAAGTGGATCTTTGTCTCAATCCCAAGACTTCTCCAGTCATCTCGGTTTTGGGCTGTCGCTCACACTATTTTAATGGTGGGTGCCAGACATTCAAATGCGATTTAGAGTTCGAGAATTTACAGGATTAACCTCGAACACTACACAGACATTTGTGTTCGTGTGTGCAGATAGCATTCGCGATCATACATAAGTCGATCTTTGCCTTTTTCATTTTTCATTTCTATTATTTTTACAAAAAAAATTGTAACTACATATTTATATGTGTATCTAGTGTTACATGATAAATAAATATGGCTCACTTACATTGTTGTCCGTAAACATTTACACCTTAGAGACTTACATTTATTTATTTATCGTTTTAGAAACATTACAGTCTCATTACAAACTAATGCGATACATTGTGTAAATGAACTACCTAGTTTATACAGAATCACATTAAATACGGACACAGAAAAACAACAACATATAATGTGTAATGAACAAATTAAGTTAAAAAGTAACAAGGAAATAAGTAAGGACTCCATAGGGATTAAGTATGACGTCATCCGTCACGCTATCCTGCTGAATTGGATACCGATCTGAGAGATGACGTCATTCTTTAAGGTTACATGAGTAAACGGCTCGAACTCTGCACGGTAGGCGAGGCCGAAATGAATGCTATCTCACCTCACCTGACAGTGTGCGAAAGGGATATACGAGTACTAAGAAGAGCACTAGGATGAAAAGAGAGAAGAAGCACTAGAATGAAAAGAGAGAAGCGCGCTAGGATAAAATGTATGTATAGTGATTGACACCTGATTTTTTTTTACAAAAAAATCTTTTAGCACAAGGGTTATTTATTAGAGAAACACTATTGAGTGGCATCTTTCCATGATAAATTTATTTCAACGTTTGAATAAGTAAACTACGTCGGAACGAGCTTTATTTAAGAGTTTTCTTTCTCCATATTATTTATTTTCGTCCAAACTTACGCTAAAATTACTGTTGAAATGCTTTTTTTTTGGGTGTATAAAAACGCATAGATAATGACGAGCAACATCATTGTATTAGTTACCCTTCCAAGTTTGTATGGACAAATGAGATACTCGTTTAATCTTAATTACGCAGCTTTTATAGGAAGATATCAAGCTTTATACTTACATTGGTTTATTTATTGTTTTTGCCAAAATAGTAGAGGTAATCTCTACAGATAGCAACAGTATGTCATGGCTTGATTACTGCCGATCCTATGTCAAGGACACTTAGATATTCAGATTACTCAATTATTATTGCGTTTTCGTATAACATACTCATATACTCAAAATGGTAGTATTTGTGATTAATAAAATGTATATCTTAATATATTATATGCATAAATGTTAATTAATGTAATCTATCTGTGTCGTTCTTATACTTTACAGACACAACTGCAATAGTCATAACTTGTTTTTAATATGTATCGAAAAGATACAAAATAGGGTAGTTTCCTGGATAAGAAAAAAATATTATTCTATTTAGTCCATGTGTTAGACTTTCGACAAATCTTGGTCACGTAATTTTGCTTTTATCAGACAAACAGAAAATGACCAAGATAAAGCGCGTAAAAGTTGAGATGTAAAAGCTCGTGACGTCACACCATACATTAAAATGTAACAGGCGTGACGTCACGAACTAGTTAGATTTTTTTAGGAAACTAGCCTATTCTATTTTTAAATAATTTAAAATGTTTATTTTAGTATAGTTAGTTGTAATCTAATAAAATTGTGTAAATTACTATTTTTATTCTTTATTGAATTATTTTTCATTGTTTTACTGTTCATGTGTGACTTAGCTTCTACAGCTTATTTTACTATTAGGGTATAGTTTTTAATGTGAATAAAATTTTATGTTATTTAGACATAAGGCACATCACTGTAATTTTCCTTGACTCAACTTGTGTTCCTCTGTATCCCTATAGTTGAAATAAAAGATATGAAAGTGGTCTTTAAACAATTACACTGTGAAATGTGTGTAATTAAGTAGTGGAGTTTTTTAAGCGTTCTACAGGTACGTGTCGTGCAGGTCACATCTATACCGGGTGTTACCAGACGACTACCGAAAAATAAGGGGGGTGGCAGAGGACCCCTAACCATCAACAAAAAAAAAATTCGCAGTCCGAAAAAAAAATTCTAGCCGAAGATAAAAATGTTTAAAGATTTTCAATTATTTTCGTAGCGAGCAATGGACACCGTACACTTAGTAACCTACTCTACTATGTAGATAGATAGATAACTCTTTATTATACTTGAACCTACCACACAAAGAAAGAAAAGAAAAACATACAATAATACTACATACTAAGACTAGGTATAAAGGGCGGACTTATCGCTAACAGCGATCTCTTCCAGGCGACTTTGATGTAGGTATTACGTTGAAAAGATGTTACCTAAAGTTAAAAGCTACCTATCAAGTTGGCTATCGGTAGATATGTTACCACTTACCTAATTACGCTGTAGCCTCGGTCGAATCAGAAATGGTTCAAACTGATCTCCTCCTCGTTCAAGGCACAGCTGAGCCCAGTATGTATTTAGTAGTATTAAGAACAGTTTTATGTGAAACCGTGACTCCACGACCTTTGACTTCTGAGTAGGTAACCTCGCTGCAGAGCGCGTCCCTACTCGGAGGTTTCTCTCTACGAGGTCTAAGACATGGTCGGTCATGCACTCTGCGATTTATCTCTCTACCACCTCTGATATGCTGCCGTGATTTGACGTGAGCATTTGTCCATAGGTACTCCCTCGCACTAAACATGTTTATAAAACACACCAAAAAACACAGAGAGTAACTTCCACTATTTACATAAAGTACTCTAAGACTATGTACAGAAAAACTTTAAAAAAAACACACAAACATACTAAAAATCAGTTTCAATAACAACAAAACAAAACAGTATTCGCAAATTTCCACAACGATCGCGCACGTTCGAATACTAAACACAGACTAAAAGACGATTAAAAATGAAGCAAGCAAGTAAGTATGTACATAGGTTGCGTAATTCATAAATGCCGACAGCCAAAGTGTTACAAACCTTATGCTGAATAAAATAAAATTTAGATTCCTTTCCATACACTTCCTTTGACTCTAGCCGAAAGATGCCGAAAGGCCGCGCCGGCCGCGGCGTTGTTGCCGGTCTTCTCGTCCGACAAAGAAAAACACCGCTGCTGTTATAAACCTTATGATGATTGGAATAAGGTTTTCCTATACCAAAGCAGACTATTCAGTAATTAGTAAGGTTCAAAATGGGGCATACAAATTTTAACATCTTTATCACAGAATTATGAGATAATTAATTTAATTTTTTTCGCGGGAATAAATACTACGACTAGTAAAAGGATTAATGAACGTTTCCAGCTTAAATTAACTTACCCTGGACCAAAAAGCACAGAATACATAATAGTAGTAAAACATCCCAAGGTTGCCTGGAGAGATCGAGAACTTTTAGCGATAAGGCCGCCCTTTATACTTAGTTGCAGTATTTTTGTTTTCTTTTCGTTCTTTGTGTGTTACCTAGGTTTAAGTATACCTACTAATAAAGAGTTTTCTATTCAATTCTAGTAGGTACAGGCTGAGGGTACAGGTAGGTAAAATCATAAGAATAAGAACAGACTAGAAGGGAAACTTCGCTCCGAACGCGCTCAAGGTCACGATATTAGCCTACGCGATTCTGCACGTTAAACGTGCAGTAGGGCTGTCACAGCCGGCGACGCCGCACGCGGAGTTTAATATTTGTGTAGGTTAGGTACCTACCTCTATAATATGACGTCATGGTCAAGTTATTGTGGTGTGATCGGTTGTAACAATAAAAGATAATAATATTATATGATAATACATACCCTATGTAAGTAATATTTTCTAAATATTATTGTGTTTAAGTAGGTTCCTATCTAACTAATTAGGTAGGTACCTAATCAAAGGAGCGTGAACATCGTTCGTTGACCTTTTCTCACTCGCCTCGCCTCGCGACGACGGCGCGGCGGCGGCGGGGCGCGGCGGTACAGTGCAGTAGCAACCCTGGCAAAACGCCTGGACGACAGAGGGGCATAACGAGGTGAAGGGGGAAGTAGGTATATAAATGGCGGCGTTTGTGACTAGATCAAAGAAGAGTCCTTTCTACGTAGTTATTATTTATTCTTATGGTAAAATATAAATGATATCTTCAATTTTCTAATAGAAGAAGTGTTAGGAGGGGCTCGATCCTACAATCTTCAGATTGAAAATTGAGTGTATTATTTCTATGCCAAGTCGGCAAAATACAGACAACCACCAGCGTGCAGCGCGGTAACTTAGGTGCGTACCTAGCGTATGTATGTATGTATCTTGCGTAGATAGATACCCATTTCGCTCGCGCAGTCGAGCGTTGTTGTTAGTGCGGGCGTCCTTAAACATCTGAGTTGAGGTCATTCACTTGCGTGCAATTCATTACGTCTTCTTTTAAATTTATTTGTTTTTGCTTTTAAAAATGATTTATTCGAGTTGATATGTTTTCTTAGTGTTGTACTGTGGGTGTGTAACTAGATAAAAAAATTGAAAAAGGTGAAATTTTTTTTGCGTTTTTTTTTCGATAAATATGTTCAGAATCATGGTCTGATTGCTACCTTTCATTTTTCGATAGTAGTCTTTTTACACCCTGTATTTATTTGTATCTAATCTAAGTCGTGGCGATTACAATGAGGTTCTAATCGCGAGGTTCCACGTTTTTCCTTTTTGGCGTAGTTGCGATAGTTTAGTTTTGTTAACTTACCGTAGTGAATTGTGGGTAGTTATCAACTCACTTGTACTTACATTTTTGTGCTAAGGTTTGCGCCGTTTCTGTTGAAACCAGGGACCAACATATGTATGTTTCCGTCTCCGGTGGTCTTGTCTAGACCAAGACCTGTCTCGCGCTCTTTTGTCTTACGTCGCGATCTGTCTCTATTTCCCACGCGAATACATTATCTTTGCCGAATAACGTCCACCAGTCCTCCCAAAGATCAGCATTGATCGGTCCTGCTCTACCCACATACAAATAGCTAAAGTCAAGAATGGCTTCGGTCTCCGCCGCGGACCGCCGTTGTTAAGGTTGCAATTGACACGTGTCGTTGCAGTCGTGATTCCGGAAACAGCGCCGTCCAATAATGTATGACGTGTTCGAAGATAGATGTAGTGCATGTTTCGTATGCCTTTGCTTTGTTAGTTTGTCAGTAGTAATGTAATGTTAGGTAAGATCGTATAATAAAGTCGTCTGCTTGTTGCAGACGCAGAGCGCCGATGTTCCCGGTGACGTACACGGCTCGCGCGACGCTCGAGATCGGCAGCGGCAGCGTGTGCTCGGGCCGCGCGGTCACGACCACCACGGCCTCCAACCAGCAGGTGCGTACCCCCCCCGACCGCAGAGCTCGCTCCCACCCCTCGCACCCCTCCCAAGGTAAGCGACCGCGCGGCCCGCACCCACCGCACGCCTGGGAACCCGACCAAGAGATGCTCCGCAGCGTCGACATGTGGTACCGAGGACTCGCCAACTACGACGCTTTAGAACCCGGCCGCTCCCGAAGCGCTCCGATCATCAGACACGACGCGACCTACTCCCGCGAAACACACAACATTCCGTACGGGGTCGAACCCCAATCTAGTGATAAACACGAAGGTGATATTAGTCTAAGGAAAAAATATAGGAATGAGATAGGCAAGGGTCTCGTTAAGCCGACGTCGTCGATGTTAAATCCGAGGAATGTTAGAAGTATGACTTCCGGCAAACCTTTACCGTACTATAAAAGATTAGATAGTAACGCCGTGAAAGGAGAGCGAACAAGCGACAATGATACCGCAGTTAGCGTTACGGAGGCTGTTATTTCGGAACTCAAAGAGAACGTAAGCAAAAACAATGAAATATGCATAGAGATTGAAAGTGAAATTGCGATGTCAGTGGAAGACCAAACATCAAAATGTTTTCAGATGAGCGACAGTGGGGCGCCGGGTGGGGCGCGGCCGATAGAGCTCGAGGAGATCGTATGCCATCGCGCTAAAGACAATACCACCGCTAGCTCGTTCACAGAATACCTGGCGGGCCAGCAGCGCCTGCTGCGCGCCATTCACGACACTGACCGTCCGCACGATGAGTATAACCTTACGGAGAACAACAACAATATAAGCCGATACACCGACAAAAAGATAGAGCGAGACGTAAGTAGCGACAAAGAATTAACAGAAATAGAGACGATCGATCTCGACGCTACCGATGAGACGGACTCTCTGATCCCGGTCGAAGGGAGCGCGCAAGATAGAGCCGGCGGCGACCGGTACATTCTGGCGGAGCTTCCCAATAACGCTTACATCTTCCTAACGCTTCCCAAACGCTTGCTTAACAAAGACGATGAGTTGCACGACATCGACGCGACTAACGTCAAACCGATCGAATACAAGAAGAGAAAGAAGGACAAGGTACCAGTAGGAACTAGTAGTAGCAAGAGGACTGAAACGATCAATAAAAACGCTCTTAGAGTGCTGTTGTTTGAGAATCTTTTTAAAAGCGATAGAGAGATGTCTCACGGCTCGGCCGATAACGAGGTAGGCCCCTCTGCGTAGATTCGTGCGATTCTGGACCTTAGGCTGTTTACTGATAAGGTTTATATTTTCGCAGGTCGATTCCGCTATACCGTTTAGTTGCATCACAACACCGGAGGTTGTGGCTAGTTGCAACACGACGTCATCATCTTCCACGGCTGTGGCCATCGATACCAAGGTATTGCTTGAATTTCATCGCGAATTGCCTCATGTAAGTCCTTGTAAACTGTACACAAGATAGTATCAAACCTTAATCCGGCTCGAAGGACCAATTATTTGAGCTTGAAGAACTAACCATTTTATCCCCCCATTGTGTACAGTTTTCACGGGCTAGTTCGCTTTACATTTTTGTACTTTGTTGGTAGAATTCCTATTATACTTTTTCGCTTTACTTTTTAGAGGTTATGAAATTAGATGAGACACTCGTCTTGGTTACTCTGGCTTTGTTATTTTATGTGGCTGTTTATTATACATTTGGTATTTTAGCTTACTTAAATTGTTGAATTATCAACTTGAACTCGAACTTGTTCAAACTCACGTACGAACGAACATCAATTAATTTTGACAAGTTGAACAACTTTTGTCAAGTTACATTGTAACTTTATGTAACTTTAACACTTCTAAACAAGACATTTTCAAAGTTCCACCCAACCTATACCTACCTTCCTATATATTCAGTTCTGACTAAAGGGTAAGCTTTTGTCTTTAGACAATTTACCCGTCCTTTATCAAAAAAACGCACTGTTTATGTAATCGACTATCATAGGTAGAGCGATTAGTGGATTGGATATAGGTCGATCTATGTATATCTACCCCGTGTTCCATGTCCTAGGACACACTATTAACAGGAAAAAACGAGGCTGCTAACGTCTAGGTACTAAACTAGGCTAAATACCTACCTACTACAAAAAGTACCCCTTTCCTTCCCTGATTCCGAGGAATATTTGAAATGATAGAAATAAACTTCTTAGAATCATTATCTGCATCCCGTACCAACGTATCAGGTCGAAAACAGGCTGTAGCTAATTAATACCACAATGCCCCCTCATAACAGCAAAATGAGCATTCAAATATGGAATTACTCTTGCTATACACTTTACAGAGATGAGCAAACATTGCGCTGTAAAGTGATATGCTATCAATGTAAACTGAATCTTAAAGAGTACGAGCTTAGGTAGATGGTCCATGTTTATTGCTTGCTGTTATGTGGGAGCCGTGCGATATAAATAAGCTACAACCCTACAGCCACACCAGCTGGGGTCTGGGTACCGCGCGGTCGCCAGCCTCGCTGGCTCGCCGCCGTCTACGTCCAGCTCGCCGCCCACCAGGACTGCCAGCGACGCACCGGAATTACAGGTACATGTGGAAACACTGACGGGACGCCATTTTGAAACGTATGGACAAAATGATAAAAATTAAATTTGAAAATTCATTTATTTCGGACTATATTACGTTAGTATTGCTTCACCGATGTTAATATCTGACGTGTATTATTTATAAATTCTGCTCGTTCTGTTTCTGTACCTACCCCTGAAACTTGTGGTTCGATTCAAGTTGTCATTTTCTTACGATTTTAGACGCCATTTTGTTTTTTGTTGATGGCATTGCAATATTACGTATAAGATATTATTTTTTGTAAAAATTAGAAGTCGATAAATAATTGGATTCCAATTCAACATTAATTAATCGCATGATAAAATTTGTCATTATTAAATTCCTAGTTCCTGGTTTACTTTAAAAAAAGAGATTCAGGACTGAATTTAACCAATTGAAATTCATTCACGTGTCCTGTAAAGAATGATACGAAATTCCACTCCGCACAAAGAATTTACTTTTAAAAAATTTAATCTTGCCATAAAATATTTCTGTTGCGTTTCTAATGCCACCCAGTCAATGTCCACTCACGCATGGTATTTCTTTTCGATTTATTTAATTTGAGTTTAAATTGGCTGCCTTTATTTTTTGCACATTCCTTACGTTAGATTTTCCTACATTGAATATTGTAGTGTAGAGTGTAGTTCTTAATGTTTAACATCCTTGATATTAATGTTAATTTTATCAAAAATGGTTCTGACTCTTATCAGCTAATAACTTGAATCAATTACTATTAAGCTAATAACTCATAGTAATATCTATAATGTGTTTGTTTGATGCAAGCAGCCTCGAAACGTGATTGCTAGCGGATTCAATGGCCTACCCCTCTCGCGCCCTAACTATGGCTCCACGGCCAGCACAACCAACGATGAATTTAAGGTAACTACAGTAAATCAGTAAATCAATATCTTTATTTCTTTAGGCTTACAAAATAAGCACTTAGACAAGTCAAATATAATACTATAGGTACATAATTATCAAAATAGTATAAGAAATAAAGTGATAATTGATTTTCAGTTCGCTTCAATCTTTTGTCCACTAGTGGAAGAAGCAAAATACATACAAACAGGGCCCTTATTCCACTACATAAATACCCTTACCTTAGCAATATGGTATCATCTCAAAATTACACATTTTTGCATTTGAATCTAATATGGAGTATTTTTACAGAAGTCACTCGATGAGAACGGCAACGCGGTACAAGGCTCGCCCCTGGGAACTAGTCACAACAAAAAGCCCCGGAGGAAAAAATCTTCAAAGAACGAGACCGTCATAGATTGCAAACAGATCGACGGCTATCGGGGCGATAAAGCGGATCTCAACGAGCTACTACGCTTCATAGAATCTAACCCGGAAACTCGTGGCCCCAAGATGCGTGCTAAACACAAGGACGATACAGACGACAAATCGAAGAAACGTTCCTCAGAACGACGCAAGGATAAGGAAAAAGTCAAACGCGCGTCCTCTCTCGAAGAACTCTCCCGTACTAAGCTCGAGGACTTAACCGCTCGCGCCGCACCGGCGCCCAAACACGAGCGCCGTTCGTGGGGCGACGCCGCCCCGTCGGTGCCCTCGGCGCCCTCGACAACCCCGCCCGAACCCGAACCTACGCCCTCCCCTCCAGAACTAAAAGAAACCCCCACGCCTCCACCGGAACCCGAACCCGAAGTCGACGAGGCAATCGAGCTGACACATTTCGAGCTGCCACCACCGCTGCCCGAGCCGGTTGTCGAGCAGGCGGACTTCCAAACGGTCACAAAGAAGCGCAAGCCGCGTCGCCGGACCGAGGAGGCTCCCCGACGGACGCGGCAGCCCTCCCCGCGCCGCCAGGAGTCCGCCCCTCCCTCCGACCGCAGCAACGACTCAAACGACGACATGGACTCGGTGCACTCCCTCCCACAACCCGGGGCCGTGGTCCCCCCAGTCGTCCCGCACGCCTCGTACGCGGATATAGCGCGCACGCGGCATAACATCCCTGACTTGATAGAGTCTTGCAACTACTACACGGAAGGGGAGGAGATCCGGTCGATCCCCGCCGCTGAGAGCGACTACCCTGCGCTGGAGACGAAGATACCCGAGCCGCCGCCGCCCGCGCTGCCGCCGCGCCGACGCGAGCCGAAGGCGGGGCCGCCGCCACGAAGGGACCGGAAGGTACGGCACACTTTTTATTAGTTTTATATAAAAAAATTAGTTTTCCACCGACTTAATAAAAGAAGGTTCTAAAATCCGCTGTTTTTTTAATGCGTGATTCTGGTGCTTTTCGTGTGTTCCCATTTGAATTTGATCAAAATGTAATGTGAACAGGAGCGGACTGTGCTGGCGGTGCCGTCGCCGGCACCCGAGTGCCCGGCGCCCGATGTGGTGGCCGACCGACGCCCGCCCGTGATACTCCTGGACTCCAACTCGCGGCCCAGGGATATGGACGGGGTCACCTTCGGGTTCGATATCAACGAGCAGCTGCTAGGTATGTATTTGTAATGTGAACAGGAGCGGAGTGTGCTGGCGGTGCCGTCGCCGGCACCCGAGTGCCCGATGCCGACCGACGCCCGCCCGTGATACTCCTGGACTCCAACTCGCAGCCCAGGGATATGGACGGGGTCACCTTCGGGTTCGATATCAACGAGCAGCTGCTAGGTATGTATTTGTAATGTGAACAGGAGCGGAGTGTGCTGGCGGTGCCGTCGCCGGCACCCGAGTGCCCGATGCCGACCGACGCCCGCCCGTGATACTCCTGGACTCCAACTCGCGGCCCAGGGATATGGACGGGGTCACCTTCGGGTTCGATATCAACGAGCAGCTGCTAGGTATGTATTTGTAATGTGAACAGGAGCGGAGTGTGCTGGCGGTGCCGTCGCCGGCACCCGAGTGCCCGATGCCGACCGACGCCCGCCCGTGATACTCCTGGACTCCAACTCGCGGCCCAGGGATATGGACGGGGTCACCTTCGGGTTCGATATCAACGAGCAGCTGCTAGGTATGTCCTGTCATTTTTATTTTATTTGAATATATCATAATTATTAGAAAAAGTTTAAGTAACTATTATTATTTTATTCCAGCCCCGGCGACGTACGGGTGTATTACTGATCAGTCTATCTATTAAGTTGAAAACACACAGAAGCCGGAGGCGGAGCTGAGGCGAAGGCGTGGCGGTTTTTCCTATGGCACCGCGCTGCCACCGCCTGCGGTGTGTGTGTAGGCTTTCATATGATTCTGTAGAATACAAATCGCCACGCCTTCGCCTCCGCTCCGCCTCCGGCTTCTGTGTGTTTTCAACTTTATAAAGAACCACAAAAAAAAAATTACGTACTTTTTTTAAAGATTTAAGCATACAGCGTGTAGCGACTTTCTTCTGTACTATATAGTGAAGTTTGAAGGACATTTTTATAGAGAAAAAATAATTATTAACCCCATATAACTGTTGTATTTTCCAGGTGGTCCCCGGAGAGGTCGCTGCGACCTGGTGCGCGACGCGGTGGAGCCCCCGCTGCGCGGCGTGGCGGTGGGCGCCGCCTGCCGCCCGCTGCGCTACCTGCCGCCCGAGCCGCCGCCTCACTCGCCGCATCTGCACCAGATCATAGACTATGTGGGAGCTGGTGAGTCCGCAACATCACACTAACATTAGGGTGCACACACGGGCGGTTCTCCCGCCGCGAGAATCCACTCGACAAAGTTGCCGCAGACCATGAAACTACACGGGACGCGGTTTATCGCTGTCTTTTGTTCATTGATCCGCACGAATGATAAGCGAGCGCCAAGGTCCCGCGCAAACTGACATAATGGAGGGAAACGCCGTAGTTTAAAGCGCCGGTTATCAGCGGCTTTTTGACGCTGCATGTGGCGATCGTTATTCTCCCGTCTGTGTACCGCGACGACGGGAAACCGCGCAGTGTAGTATGCAGCTAGCAACTTTCATATTAAATTGTGACTATTGCGGTGAAAAATCGGATTCCCGCGGCGGAAGAACCGCCCGTGTAGTATAACCCTTAGGAAGACATCTCTGTTATAAGGGGAGTTTTGTCATAATCACCATACGTCCACTACTGATCTTCCAAACGATTGCCATAAGCAACACGTTTGGCAGGCGTATCGATTTCATACTGACGTAAGTGTACATTTTTCAAGCATGTAGTAGTTTTGAAAATGATATTTATTTATACACATAAATTGATCATCCATTCGAGATATTGAAATATTTTTTTGATTCCTATGTTATTTGAATTAGTTGTGTTAACCTGTGTTGTTTAATTATAAACAATAATTAGATTTTTTGCGCTTAAATCTTTCCATAAAGGTATTCTCTGTCCTGCCTGCTCCTTTGAAAGCGAAATCCCCAAAGTCAAAGTGGTTTATTTTCTTTAGACCTTACAAGACTCTCGGAAATGTCATTAAATACATGTTAGTAATTAAAACTAGGAAATAAAGGGCTCACTTTGATTTTTGTTCACTTCAATCTTTTTAAGGTAAAGTAAAGAAGCTTCTTCCTGAGCCTTCTTAAACTTTACCTATTCGCACAAATGGCTGCAAGCAATTAGTCCTCTTAAATAATATATAATTTGTTCCAGTTTGGGATGACGTGCTACGTTGCGATAGCAGCAAAGTCCGCTACTTCAGCGAGTAGAGCCCACTATGACTGGTCACGTTGCCTATCGAGAGACTACTGTGAACACTTTACCGCTACTAGTTGTAAGTTTCGTGGATCGAACGATCTTACCTCGACTGTTAGAACCTTTTGAAACTGGTGTTATAATGAGTGCGTGGAAACACGAGTGAAGTGTAAAGTACTGTTCGAAGTGTCGTGCGTTTATTGTGCGGTGTCTGCGGGTTTCTCCGCAGTTGCGGCGATGCGATGTGTCGCCGCTACGTCGATGCTATCTGCCCACTCGGCGCTGTGATGAATAATCGCTTCGTACGCGATAAAACGCGTTGTTAAGCATTTAACGTTACAAATTGCACTTAAAAAATTGTATGATAAAAATTTGTTAGTTGTCTGATTCGGTTCCAATTCTGGTCTGGCACATGGCGCGTTGAGTTGAATTTTAGAGTAAATCGAAGCATTGTTATGATTTTTAAACTTTCATGCCAGTTTATCATTTCTCATTCTTGAACTTTAAGAACAAAACAAGTGTCTTTAAAATTATACATAATATTTAAAAAAAAATTGCTTGATGAGAAATGTGGTGTGCCAGATCACATTATCAGTTTGTTTATTTTAAGTGGAGGCATGTACAATTTTTTTTCTGTTGATCTTATTGCTTGAGTTTGTTATGTAATCACAAATATTAGATAGATTTCCTCTAACTAGCCACTCAAGTATATTTTGTTATGTAATTTTATTTTAAAGTGTAAATAAAATGAAAGATCTTTGTAATGAATAACTGGCCATTCTGATATGGATCGGTGCCATTTCACTTGCTCATGACATGATCGTTATTTAGTTATTTAAAGTCATCACTTCTAAATTGCTTAAATATTAAATGGGAGAAATTTATTGCAAACAAAAGAGATAAAAATACCTCGAGTTTGCGTATAATATTCATGAATGTAATGACTGTTTTTAATTCATCTTGAGCAAGTGTAACCAAGTAAGATGGAGGAAGATTCAATTGACTTATGTTGTGATCTTGTTTTGTTTTGGTTAGTCTAAATTGACGTTATTTATTAGATTACCCTATAATTTTGTTCAACGGCTGCGTAGTTCCGAACGTAATCAACGGATTACAATGCGATTTTCTTAGTATAAAGCTAATATTTTTTATTTTTTCAGTAATATTTAATAGATATTGGCGGGGCTGTTCACAAGTTGAATACCATATTTTAAGAATTGCTGCACAGATTTAACCCTTGCAAGAGATAAAAGAAAAAACAAATCTTTCAATCAGAATGAAAAAAAAGCTGTAGATAAGTCTCAGAGCTATGCAGCCTCACAAAATTATACTCTTGGTGATGAGTTACGCCAGTTAGCTTAGCTATATCATAAACATCCTTTAAACGGTTTTTGAAGTCAAGAATAGAAAAATATTAAAAAATACCAATTAAATTCTATACATACCCTTTTTTCATAATCATCTGGGGCTTGGTTCAGTCTCAGACTATAGAACTATCTAGCTAGACGTCAAACAAACACGTGGTCTAGTCGTAACTTTTTTTTTTTGTGGTAAGGCCGTAAAGTTTTATTTTTATTGACATCAAGTCATGAGTGAATTAATAATGCAGAACAACTGTTTTATTTAACAGATGATTATGAAAAAGTGTGTTTAAGACTTCTATTGGTATTTATTGAAATTTCGACTACAAAAATTATGAATATATTGAATAATATACTTACTAAGCTTCTAAAAACTTGTGACCAAGATGCGCTTCACTCAGCCACCAAAGTAAGTAATCTCTTGTGGCTCATTAAACTCACTCACAAGAGTAAGTAACGTTATCATTCCTCACTCTTCTACTCACTTTCAAGAATATCTTATGATTACTTACTTCCACTTATTACTTTCGGATAAGTAGGTACAGCTTATTATACTTATACGAAAGTGACACAGTTGGGCTGGATGACAATTTATCCATATTCTGGTGGACTTTTCAATTAATTCTAACATTGCAAAACAAAACATGACGCAGAAAGAAGTATGTTTTTTCTCTATCCTATTATAGTATGTACGGATTTGATGTCAATATTAACAATCCTAATAATTTATGCATGATATGTGTTTGTATTAATAATAATTCGAGCTTTGTGTAAACGCAGCGAGGCGTGCGTGAAATTCCCATTTAGTGATTTCTTATACTGATTTTCACATAAAATATCGACCAAACCTCATCTTTGTTTTTTTATATTTGGAATCCAATAACACTTCAGTATATTAGTTAATGTTTATACTAAAGATGTTTAGAGAAGGATTCCAAATCAATGTCTTCAAAGAGTTTGCTACATTGTAAAACATAACTAAACATGTAAGTAATATTTCATATTGTAACAAATAAAAATGTGACTTCTGGTAAATCCTAGTCTTAGATCATAATTAAAATCTCGTGTTCTACACTGTCAAGACTATAATAAATTCAGCTGTTTCATATTATTACCTATAATCAAGATAAACATTTGAAGTGTTATGTAAATGTGATTGTTGTTTTCGATCAAAATCGGGTTGATGACGATTTAATTTAATATCGTCTGAGGCGTGTTCCTGTATAAAGTTAATTGGCTAGCTAGATAGTAAAGTAATATTTTCGATAAATTGATGTTGTTGACTTATTATTATAATGATCGGAATTACAACTTATCATACAGCGATTTTACGGATGAATCTTGAGAAAAACCTAGTCTGAATTTATATACAACAACTATTATGTAAAAATATAAAAATACCTACCAGAATGTTTTAGTAAGTATAATAATTATTATGTTTGCGTTCTAGGTCTGTTACTGTTTTGTGTTATGCTTTTAGACAAATTTGTGTGGTCTACTTTGTATATTAAAACCTTCGGAAGAGCCGGCGATATAATACCATTGATGCTTAAAATAAAACCCATATTTAGAGTTATAACAGTATTTATTAAATTATAAAACCATTTAACAGAAAATTGCAATACTAACATCATAATCGGAAATGATTAAAAAGACCACACGATACAAGTTGTAAATATGATTTTAGTAAATTTTATTTCAAAGAATATTCTTTTTAACGCATTGTTGAGATTTTAATGTACTGAAAGGACGCTCATATCAAAGGTTTAGAAATTATTTATTATTTCTGTCCCTTGTAAAATATGTAAATAGTTATGCAGAAAACATATTGGATTTTTTATCGATCTAAGTGCATACTAGTTGTCGTCGTAGAAAGAGATCTCCGAGGTGAATGTGATTGCCAATTGCTTGTATTCTGCCGGCGCGGCGTGCGGTTACTGAGTGGATCTGTCTGACTGAAAGAAAGCTTGCTCTTCTGTTGACCTCAATTGCTTACTTTGACATTATTGTGTATTGCAGTTAGGGTGAATCAGGCGTTCGTACTCATATTATGGAAGTGTCAGATTGACCGCTTAGCATGGAAGTAAAACGTCGGCGTCAATGCGCCTTTTGTAGTTTTGTATAGCATTTTAATTCGAAAGTTTTAAAATTATTAATCTTACATTTAAGCAGCATTTATTTAATTTTTTCTAGTATTTTTTCCAAATTGAAATGCTTTCTTGAAACATTCGCAGCATCGCCTCGAGATCTTAAAAAAAATACTTATGTGAAGAAAGTATGGATGGGCTAAAGTTAATTTCTTGAGCTAAAGATAAATGTAATTATTTTGTTTAGGTAATGGAGTGATAATGCTTAAGAAAGCTATGTAAATGTATAAATAAATTAATGCTGAAACTATAAGTATGTGTGATTGTCTCATTCGCTGTTGTTATAAGAGTATAATATAATAAAAGTCATTGTTCAACTTGAGTAAGCTTTCTGAATAGCTATAAAAACATTAATAGTAGAAGCTTTCTTGATTTATTAACACAGCGAGTGAGACAATTTCGCCTTGTCATATGTATCAATTTAATTTTATTTATCTGCTTCATCTAACTGTTTACTATTTTAGATTTTTATTCTGCTATTCTGCATAACTTTAAAAACCTATAGACATCCATTGTTTTAGAAAAGGATTGGAGCAGGACCAAAAATCAACCCTCTAATAATTGGCTACATGTGATGTCCCAAGGATTGATTTAAGAAATATGCCGCGATACCCTATTTAAATATTTTAGTGTTTTGATTTCAAAATTTCAATACAATTGATTTTGCTCGGGCATTACTAGCAAAGAAACCGTTTAAATATAACGTTAGCAGAATTCTTCAGTTTGGTTGGACCCCTCCACTCTTAAGTTTGTTTGGAGTTCGTAGTCAATTATTAACTTGACATACGATTTTTTTTTTTGTGTTCCGACTTAATCACCAGTCAATCCCGCTTACAGTACACCCGGTCATAGAAAAAAAAACCGCCCATCTACTGCTTACGTACTACTTCAATGACCCCTAAAGAATAAAATTGGTAGAACCTATCTTTTATAAGCGAAAGTGATTTACAAATTGGTTATAACTAAAATTCACACTTTAGTACCTAAAACTCATTCTTGTTTTTTGGGAACTTAGTTTCGTTGGTTTACCGACCAATGTAACGTTGCTACATATAAACACGTTTATAAGTAGCAAAGCTTAAAATTTGAGATATGTTCTTAAATACTAATTGAATCAAGTTAACCTTAAAGTATGATGAAACAATTTACTGAGCAAGTCAAAAAACTGTTCCTAAATTCAAAGAAGCTTCTTATGTTATAATTTGAGTGTAATTCTGATTTTATCTCATGTGTAGGAAGTAGAATAAAAATCTAGACTATTTTAACTGTAAAAGATTTGTTTGTATAAACAATAATGTAACCAACTGCAATTTACAGTTATGTACTTTTTCACTGTTTCCGTTTTCTTAATAAAAATGTTGAAAATACATGTCTTTGATTTTCATTTGTAAGGTAAGTTGTTTTGGTGTTGAATAAAAGCTCCAACGCTTTACCTATAGTTTATTTGCAACTAGCGATTAATACACTACACATTCAAACCTAAGCTAAAAAAAATATTATTATTGAAATAAAAAAGTTCCTAAGACACGACAGCTAGTATAAATAGGAAGGAAAAAAAAAAATTTTTTAACTGATTATTGTTATTATTTATACAGTGAAAATATGAATACTTTATTAACAACGAAAATTACAAGCAAGGAATAGAAAAATTACAACTAGTATTTACAATTGAAACCATTGAGCTAACTGCAGACGGTTGCAAACAGTCTAAAGGTAGCTCAATTGATCCATGTCAATACCAGTCGGAAGCGTCCCCAAGACACTGGCTGCATTACCACGCTGTATGGCAATGCTGATGCGCTGAGCCAGATATTCACCAGCTCTCGGGTCACGCGTCGCATCGACCAGACGCTCAGATATTTTTTAAAAACCCGGAGAGCCTCGGTACCCCACGGACCTAGGGTATCGAATACAAGGGGAGCAAATGTGTAGGTTCTGTCGAGACCTGCATATTTGCGCCTCTTGAGATCCTCGGCCAGGTCAAGTGCTTATTTTGTAAGCCTAAAGAAATAAAGATATTGATTATTTGATCTGCCGCCGCACCAGCCCTAGTGGATGTCCTTGGAAGATGGGAAGGTGCAAGTGTGTCGACGCATGTAGCGTCCCACACAATGGGCCTCCCCAACTCCCATGGGACTAGTTTCATACCGTCGGGCCTCTTGCCATCGTCACGGAACAGACCATTCGGTTCGAGAATAGCTGGTACGTTAGCGCTGACAAAGGCCCGCCGGATGATGTCATTATGGCTGGCATGACGAGATATCCGACCAGCGGCCCTAGTACCTACACGATAATCCGTGATGACCAAGCTGTTCGGCTGCAGTACCGCACTGGCATTGATGAGGCGCACAACACCATGCACCCAACCGAATACATTCATGTTTTGAAAAATTCAACTCCAGACCTATTTGTCGAAATTCATCTGTGATGATTTTTAAATCATTAAAAAACGGTGTCCACTTCTCCACATAAAGTTCCGTCATCCAAATACCAATCATTGAGCTTGGATTGAAGACGTTGAATTATTATTTTTATACAGTTACCATAGTTTTTACATCATTCCACGTTTTTACCTTATTTACTATTTATAGTTACATTGTTTATTTCCGAACTCCCTGTTTTTTACCCTTAATTATTCATATATTATTTGTTAATAATAACTACTGTTTCACATGTGGACCGTAATTTATACTATTTTGGGTTGTAGCTTTTTTTTACAAAGAACACAGCTTTTTATCTCTGACATCATAGCCCATACTATTAAAATCAATATTCACATAAGATCTAGTTAAATGAAGGAGATATCGACATAGACCATGGTAGAAGCCTTTCAAAATATTAAAATTTTTGGTATCCATTTGATCCCTTAGGGTAGAATTAGTGGCGATAATTCGCCTAATATGGCATCACTGGACGCAGACGGTGCGCGTTGTAAAACAGTTTTGTCTTAGGTGTGCGCAGTGTGGTAGACAAAACAGTTTTGTTTGTGTCGTAAGTCAGACTTGTCTATGTGAGACAAAACTGACTCAAGACAGTCTTTGACTATAGTGAGCGCAGTCGCTTACTCGTCGGGACGTGACGAGTTCGAAACACAGAAGCCGGAGGCGAAAGCGTGCCGGTTTTTCCTATGGCACCGCGCCGTCACCGCCTGCGGTGTGTGTGTAGGCTTTCATATGATTCAATAGAATACAACTCGCACGCCTTCGCCTCCGGCTTCTGTGTGTTTCGTACATTAAGGTCCTGACTGAAAACCAGCGTCGCTATCGGCGTCAACCGGTTACGTTACGACACAAAGCTGAGGGTATATAGGGATACATACCGCGCATACAGGGAAAGACCAATCTTTTTCATCCTTGGGACACAACCTGCGTGTTGATAAGATAATAGTTTTTTTTTTTAATTTGTTAGCCCTTTAGAATTATGTGTATACTGTATTTCCTTTATTAGTGAATCGTAATGTGTGCGTGTGTGTGAGTGCTATAAATAAATTCTTATTCTTGCATCAATATAAAAATAAACCGCGTCAAAATACGTTGCGTAGTTTTAAAGATTTAAGCATACCTAGGGACGGAGAAAGCGACTTTGTTTTATATTATGTAGTGATGACTTGTAACCGCTCGCAATCGCTCGTCTCTCAGCACGCAGATGTATGTTGCCATGGTTTTAGCTTAGTAGTATGCTAAGCTCTAAGATCAAGTACTACGATCCGAATACATCTTTGGCTAAGCTCTATAACGTTGACACACGTCTTGCCGTGAACGTTGTCAGTTTGCTGTTATATCTCAAGAATTGACCCTGATGGGATTGCATGGGATTCGAACAACAAACACCTTATTCGTGAAATTACATTTTATTTTTTTAATCAACATGATACAGATGTTATGGCTTTGTATTCAAATATCATTTCTATAATAATAAAAATATTAACAAAATTATCTTACATCCACTTGAAAATGTACAATTTATTTGTAATAGACCTTACAAAATACTTTACAGCATCGCAAGTTGATACGCTGTTAGCTCGTGAGTTTTATTTAGAATGTTTTTGACAAGTGTTTCTTTCCTCATAGTACGAGGCCTTGTATCAACTTGCGTTATTATAACACTTACAATAATGCTCTACGATAAGGCATAAAATATACTTTTACGACTGTCATTTTCTATAGGACGTAAAAAGCTACACCATATGCCCGCTAGACATAGTCATTTCCCTAAGTTAGTTATAAAAGACTGATCAGAGCTGAAAGCACCTGACTGTATCAAATACACTTGATTTAATCGTAGGTGGGACCTACTGCGTATTGACAGAGTTTATCATGGAATAATTCCAACAGTCAAGAACGTATCACCTCCGTTAACCCGTCTAAGCATACATCATCCGATAAAATTTACTATAATAATTATACTACAAAGCACTTACGATTTTTTGTTTGCAAAAGTTTAAGTTTATGAAGTGATGTAGAATTTATTTATTAGGTTGTGATTTCGTTGTTAGTTTCACTGTGTCAGACGCGCGCGTGTAAACGAATAAGGAAATGAGGTTATAAATGTTATAACTTATAATACAATGGTATAAAACAATTAGGCCGCGCCACGACAGATTTAACTTTTGCACTTTCATTGTTTTAGCGGTTACTTATCGAAAGCTGTACTTCGTTCTGAATTATTCTTATTTTTTTACTTTTAACTGATACACGGTAAAACGTCATAAATTAACAGTTTTATATATACACTGAAAGATTAAAAAAACTAATTTCCGGTAGCAAATAAATAAACAACCACAGTTAATATGGAATGAGTAATTTCAAACGCAAAACTTAAACGAAACAACCACAAGCGAACTATAACTGAGACTCCGATTGCGCAAGGCGCTACAACCACGCCCTCCGGCCCGATTATGAAAGCTCACTCAGCCACCCGTCTATATATTTATATATAGGCAGATGACTAACAAGGAAAGATATCCAACTGTCTGGCTCCGAATTCATTTATTTTGACATCATATTTCTCTAAAATAACAGACATGTAATTTTTTTAGCTGCGTATATCACGGGAGAATTTTTACGCCATACAATCAAACCAGTAATTAACTAGCAATTGTCTTGAACAAAACTCTACAGGGTCTAACTCAACAAATTAGAGGGTTTAATAACCTTTCAGTACCTTGGAGGACACTTTCACCCAATCGGTTGAGATTGAGCAGTAAAAAAAATACGATTCTGTTATACTCTCTAACATATGAATGTAAATGAAATCAGATTGGAACAGTTGTGCACTTTTCATTGAAAGCTTGAATAAGGGCGTTAGATTGAGGCGCGTACGTAGCACGAGCAGAACTACAAGCGAATAAGCTCACACGGTGATCGACACACGGTAGTTTAGAAGATATCAGGGCACGCGGCCCAATCCTGCGTGCGTTTGGTTTCCCAGTAGCGGTGCGTGTACATGTGACGTAGCTGTGGGGAATGCGGCTCGTGGGGGGAATTAGCCTCGCGCGTGAACCAGAGGGGAACAGGCCCGGGGGGCGCGGGGAGGCCTCTGGCAGCGGCCTGTTCCGTGGCCGCTTCTAATTCCCTCCTCTTGACCCGCTGTTTCTCCTCTAGTCGAAGCTTCTCGGTGTTGGCCTCGTTCCAGAGGCCTTCCTCCATGAGCCGCTGGTCGGGCCGCCGGCGCGAGTCTGTGGGGGCGACGCCTTCCTCGTGCTCGTTTAGTTGGGAGGCCAGTATCGTGAAGTTGTACCATCTGGAATTTATACATTTTGTTAGGATGAGTCCTGAGAAAGGACATAGGCTTTTTATACGAAAAAGGGTTGTAATAGGTTGAAAGTGAAAGTAAGTATTGAAGTTTCGTCATTTTTGAAGCTAGAAGCTTGAAACTTATTTTTTTTCGTGCAAAATCGCGGGCACAGCTATTAATATATTAATAAATATAAGTTTTTCCAAACAGTGACTGATGCTGGATGCGTCAAGCTAAAAAAAAGCTATGGCGCTCTTTAGGGCTCCCACACAAAACTGCGATACCATGCGATGCCGCATCTTGCAGGAACTTGGGATGCGAATTTCTGCGTATTGGACGTGTTTTTAGGAAGCGTAAGAAAAAAGATTATTGCACTGCTGATATTGTTAAATACATATAAAAGAAAAAGAAGACTCTGGGTTCATCCTTTTATTACGATTATGAACTCTGATGGGAACTATTTTACTCGAAATTACTATGGGTTGAGAACTGAAGAAGATATTTGTTTTAACAACACAAAGAAGGCGGCTTAGGCGCCGCGCTTCTTTCTCTAAAGCTGTCTCAGAGCGGACTAAAAGGGGGGTCACCAAGAATGACGTAATATCGCAGGAATGCGCGATGCGAATGAGATCGGACGTTCTTGCGATGCATCGTGCGAGTTCGCAGATATTTGCGATACGATGCGAGTTCGCAGTTTTGTGTGGGAGCCCATAGGGGAGGCCTAGGTCCAGCAGTGGACTAGTATGGGCTGAAGCTGAAGTAAGTCCGTACTTGTCTGCATCCGGCGGCGCGTTGACCCGTTCCCAGGCGAGCACGAACTTGCCCGTCTTGCAGACCGTGTTGTCGGGAGACGTGCTCGTCACAGGTGCCACCTCCACGCGGTCGTCCCAGTGACCTTGCAGGACGTAGCGCGGCTGAAAATATAACATTACTATCAATACTAGGGTTAATACATGACATCAATAGTACATTGTTACGCAAGGGTTGAAAGTAACTTATTTAGTCCCGAGACGGACGCCAATATTTCGAGGGACTAAATAAGTTACTTTCACCAGAGGTAAACACTGTTTTTTTTATTTACATTACGAATACAAGGAAAAATATATCACTACATAGTATAAAACAAACATAACTATCACTATAAAATAAAATAAAAAAGCCTTAATCATTCCTTAGTTGTTAGAAAATTTTTATAACTTTCACTACCTGGGTTACAAAACACATCATATCACTAGGTACATAGTAGAACAAACACTACCAGGGTTCCAAAATATCCGACGTCACTACATGGTAGACAGCGGGAAACGACTTTGTTTTATACTATGTAGTGATTTTCCCGAAAGGAAGCGAGTTACTTGAGCGTTTCGATAATTAATACTTCTATGGGAAACACGACTTAAAACCTCAGTCTGCCTTCCACTTGTTGATATGCCCAATAGGGTACACATTGTGTTACTAACTCCTTATAATAATAACCTACTAACTACCAATGTGAAACAACAATAAATATATTGAGTATTGAGTAAAATATAAGGAACTATACACTAGCCAAACTCGATGTAGAATGTTTGTAAACAAACCACGACACAAAAAACTAAAATTCACTTGCTTGGCGTCGAATTTTAGATAAGAGTGTACGAAATATTTAGTGAAGGAAGAATCTTAAATCGACAAATTGCGTATAACAAGGCGCGGCAACAGAGTGTATTTTAGGTTAAGTATGGGCGGTTTGTTTATAAACATTCTACATCGAGTTTGGCTGATGTATAAATGAACTAAAATATACTCACAACGCCTTGCGGATCCTTGATAACACCAGTGACCTTCCTCTGTGTGTCTTTACTAAAGTACCCGTAAGGTAAGTACTTGAGATGCGCCACATAGCCGGTGGCGGGGCCTGTGTTGCCCACTATGTCCATATCCCCGTGGTTGTCCAGCCAGAGCTTGCCAACTATGATGTTGTGCACTGTTGTGCTGACCTGTAACAGAACGAGGTCGGAAGTATTGTTGTTGTTGTTATATATTTCTATTTTACAAATAACTGTATTTTTGTATTTATTATAATTTGATTTTTAATTGATTATGGATAATTTATCTAAAATAAATGAGTAGGTATATGTATATTAGTTAGATTTATATATAATAAAAAATCTAACTATGCCAGTCACATAAACCTTAAATTTTTCCATACAAACTTTCATCAACTATTTTAATTTTTCTGTTATATTTAGGTATTTATATGTAATCAAAAGCCTAAAAAAAAAAGTTTTTAAGGATTGTCCGGCATTATTATTAATATTTGTTGGGTGGGTACAGACAAGTTACTACAATACTTAATGTCATCTTACAAAGAATTTGTAAAATGATTTTTTGATGTGCTTGATTTGATGTACTTTTTTTGATGATAACATCATCAATGATTTCAAAGTCAATATATACGCATTTATTAAGGATAACATTACTGGTAAGATCAAATTGAATGATACGGGAACACACTAGAATCACTAGCTTTCAAATGAAAATAGACTCACGAAAATGGTTCACCTAAAAAAAAGCTGAGGAATACATTAAAAAAAGTCAAAAGTCTCATACTTTTTTGTAGTCAGCATATTGCTGTTATAGACAGACGGATTAGATGTTTTAGAGAACTCTATCATATAATAAGAATCACCTATTCTAATTCTTTGGGGTACTGTGATCTACACTGACATTTCGCGTGGGAGTTTATTGTGCATTATCCCCCTGCCTAACCAGCCCAGCTCCTTGAAGAGCCGGAGCAGGACTTTTGGTGTTTGACAGCTACGTTTCAGCTTTTGACAGCTATGTTTCAGCTTTTCACCAATAGCTATCCCACAGCTGGTCAAAGACCTAACCTAACCTGGTCCCTGCATATGAGGTAAGTTGGAGCCACCACTCTAAAATAGCAGAAACCAATTTACCACCTTCCGCCATCGATACATGTTGTCGCTATTGTTGAATTTGAGCTCGACAGTGGTATCCGGGTCGATGTGGATGAACTGGCCTCGGAAGTAGCTCCTCAGTAAGTAATGCTGCTGGCTCGTCCACCCTTTCGCGCCTTCGCAGTGGATCGCCATCGTGGGCGGGTAATGCGCCACCTAGCGACTCGACTATGACAATATGGAATGTCTAGTATTTGTTTGGTTCTGATAAAGACTATGAGGGATTTAGTTAGACTACTGTCCGTCTGTTTCCACTTCTCATTACCATGTCAAAAAAATGTTATCCGTTTTAAATAAGACTTTATTTTAGTTTAATTGGTATTTTTTGTTTTGTTTCTAATATATGCATATCATTTAAAATTATTTACTTCAAATCATCAAACTAGTTTAATCATCATACCATTTTTTTATATCATTTATTATTCATTTTCTTTATAATTTTTAGTGATGTAACTAACCCGACTTTGTTTAATACGTTTTGTTAGGTTTATTTACACACTGTCGTGGTCACGGGAGGTAGATAATAAATGCGATTTATACCAAAGCTCTGTGCTTCAGACAGTGTGTATGTTTAAAATATTTCGTTAGTCTTTCTAGTTTTGTTCTTAGCCCTCTCATTTGGCATGGTTTTTTTACATTTTACTCAGTACATTATTAGTAGCTATATTTCGTTAGACGTTCTAGTTTTATTCTTTGCTTTTATCATGTTTTTTTATATTTTATTCAGGCAGATTGTTATTAACATAGTTAGTATCCTACCCATTTATTTCCTCCTCCCCATTTGTTTCCTCCTTCCCTTTTGTTTCCTTACCTTCCTCCAAGTATACCTGTTCCCACTAGCAGGGAACACGGCCGAGGCGCCCCCCAGCGGTATAACCTGCAGATACTTCCCGCGGAACTTGGTAGTCATAGTGAACTCCTGCCAGCACTGCCAGCCGGCAGCGCCCTCGCAGAACTGAGCCACCATCGGGGGGTGGTGCGACACCTGATGTTTTTGAATTTTGAATCAGTTGCCGAAAGTTAACGAAAGGGTAATTGGAAAAGTAGGAAAAAATACAAAATAAGGATCAAAGTTAACGAAAAAGTAATTGGAAAAGTAGGAAAAAATACAAAATAAGGTTAACGAAATGGTAATTGGATAGAAAAAAATACAAAATGAGGATCAGTAGGATATGTTTCAGGTTGTCGGGATAATGTATGAAAGCTTGGATCGGGTTCTGCTCCGGCTCGAAAAATAACTATTGACGAAATAAAAGCTTCTTTTACTTAGCTACCATACCCTAAAAATAATTAGACACTCAAATAGACTTTAGTTTTTGCATCTTGAAATTATTTCTAGTTCGTACTGAAATAAAAGGATTTTTTTTTATTCGTATAAGATGAAAGATAAAATTGAAAACCATTTTGTTTTTCTTGTGCGTAAGAGAAACAAATAAAATAAGGGTAAGCAAAAAATATCAGATTCTTTAGATAGTGGATAAAAGCAACGAAAGCTTCGGCTCGAAAAATAACTTCTTACAAAGAAATAGGTTTATTTTCACTTTAAAAAAGATTAAGCATCAGATAGCAAGTCCAGCAGTGGACTAATTAAGGCTAATTAGGGCGATAATGATGATATGAAAATGATAATTCAAAGCTATTTTGCCTTTTCTTAAGTATTTGTAGGTTTATTATATGCGTTGTGTAGGAAAATTTTAAATGAATAAATGTATGCTTTACAAAGAGATTGCTTCAGTTTAAAATTTGCACTGGAATTTGCTAGCGCTGGAAGGAAATGAGGAAGTGGAAACGGTAGGATTAGGTTTAGAGGTAGGACTAACAGTAGTATGTATAGGTAAGAAAGTACAAACAATTTTAAAATACGGGAGTCTACACATCAAAATCTACGATATGGTCATTCTAATTATTAAATGACATAGCCCGATGTGTTGGTACATTTCAGTCATTAAGTTATTATTTGTGAATAATATGTAAAAGGTATCATAGGTCAATTCATAGGACTTATTTTAGATCGCTGGATTCTGCCACTTGTACAAGTTAATATTTAAGTCTATACAAATATAATAATGTATATGAATATTGAAGGCAGCCGGTTTTATCAATATGTAGTCGGCGACTTTGAAGTGTAGATTCCAATACATGTCTCGCTCGAGGCCATACCATAGGATTCAAACGTTAAAATACAACTTGTGAATTATCGCGATTTTTATAAAATAGGATATTTTTTGGGTAAAAAAATATTATTGTATCGTCAATTAGATTAGAACTAGACTTAATGGAAACATGTTTTTTGGCCAATCTAAGAAAATAACCAAGATAAAGCTAATATAAGTTATAGTTTAGGGGTGGGGGGCTCTGTGTTACACCACGCGAAACTTTAACCAGCGATAATAATATCTTTTTTTATGATTGACAAAAGAAAACATTTGTATCAGATATTTTTCATAAATCTAACTGACGGACTAATTGGATTTTATTAGGAAACTAGCCTGTCGCTATTTGTGTTCAAAGGCGTGCTAGAAACAACGCATTTACCACGTGAACATTATGGTCTGGCCATACAAAGACATTCTAATAGTATCAGTAGCAACTTGCCTGTTCTGATATCGCACGCCAGCCGAGATCCGCCATTCGATCGCATTCGAACGTTTCACCCAGTAGGGGGTTGAACGGTTTGTTTGTACTAAAAAAAACAAATTCTTGGTTAAATAAGGAAAGCGTCGCAGATCTGGTAAAAATAAACTTCAAAAGATGTTCAGGTCATAAGACAAGTATTAAAAGCTACATGACAGGCATCATGACACTTTTAATACCTATTTACCACAGATATTTTTCTTAAGACTATGATTCAGGATCCAGGTTTTTTTTTGTCAACCCATTTTTAATATATTTTCTATTATACAAAATTTATTATAAAATAAGTTTGATTCTATTATCAACTCGGTGAATGTCGATATATATCTTCTACTAAAAGGAAATGTATTCTACTGTGATTTAATAATTTGAAAATGGAAGCATATACAACAAAAACAACCATGAAACAGTTAAAGTCACTACTGTTATAAAATAAGGTTGTTCGAATTCTATCATTATATTATTATATGTATGTATTATTATTGATTGGAAAATCAATGGCTAATAACATAACCACATTGAGTATCAGTTATCTAGTACCCATAACACAGCTCTGCTTAGCTTGGGGCTTGATGATACTATGTGAATTGTCCAGTATTATGGGCTCAAACACAAAACTGCGAGCTCGCATCGCATCGCAAATATCTGCGAGCTCGCACGATAACGTGCGATCTCATTTGCATCGCGCATTCCTGTCATATTACGTCATACTTGGTGACCCCCCTTTTAGTCCGCTCTGAGACAACTTTAGCGAAAGATGCGCGGCGCCTGAGCCGCCTTCTTTGTGTTGTAAAAAAAAACGGGTTTTACAATTGCACCGCGTTTGCCATGGCCTGCGGTGTGTGTGTAGGCTTTCATAGGATTCCATAGAATACAACTCGCACGCCTTCGCCTCCGCCACGCCTCCGGCTTCTGTGTGTTTCGTTCTTTAACGAAAAATAAATAAATAAAATAAAATAAGTACAGGGCCAGCAGATCTAATATTAGATACCAGATGATTGCATTGATTAATTTAAGAAACCGAAGGGAAGCTGCAATAATAGACGATGTAGATGGTTTATGTGATGAACCTTATTCTGATTTGGACGAGGAGTAGGGCCAATTTTGTTTGTTTTGTCTTTTAAAACACAAAAATGATTACTAATTTTTACCACACTTTGAATCATTTTTGTATTTTAATTTTTGCACCCTACATAGCTCTTTCCATACAAAATTAATTTTGTAATAATGATCCAGGCGCAAGTTTTCCCAATTATCTACTAAACTATTACAATTTATTCTTTATTTTATTTATAGCAAAAAAGTTGAGTTTACATAGCATTAAATTAAATTAAAATAACAACATTTTGTATTACAAAGCTAGAGAAATACCGCCACAAACTTAAATATCGATTATCTCGAAATGGGGTTTGTGTAGGTTGGATCATTTTTGCTTAAATCGGTTCAATTATCATTTTGGGATCCATCTTACGCTTCCTAAAAACACGTCCAATACGGCTGACTAAACTTGAAGGTATGGTTACCCTACAAAACGGTTCGCCGCACAAATTCGCATCGCAGAAATTCGCAAATCAAGTTCGTGTGACATCGCATCACATCGCAGCGCATCGCATCGCACCAAATCGCAGTTTTGTGTGGGAGCCCTATAACCAATCTGTTGGGAGCTGTTTTCAACAATTTCACGTTGGTCTTAATACCTGATTTACACTATGTTAAGTATAAAGTGCAAGCGACACCTGCGTCTTGTAAGCGCGATTAGTAGAAGTTGCGGCATATCTCAAAATTCGGAACAACAAATTTTCAGAAATCATTGTCACTTGCACTTGTCACTCGCACTTTTGATACTTAACAAAGTGTAAACCAGGCACTCTAGATGTCATTCTGGCCCTTGATGAGGGCACAGAGGGGGTCCTCGAGGCTGTAAACCAGGCATAATTCCCTGCTTAACTAATAAATAAATAAATAATGCTGGACAATCCACACAGCACCATCAAGCCCCAAAGTAAACTACTCAAAGCTTGTGTTATGGGTACTAGATAACTGATATATTTAATACATTATATATAAAATGTATTAAATATATCAGTTATCTAAAATAGATATTTTTTATTATACATATTAAACACCCAGATCAACGGAACAAATTTCTGCAGATCGTACACAAATTTGTTCCGAGGCGGGAATCGAACCCGCAACCTCCTGCGTCGCAGGCGGATTTTCGCCCACCGCGCCACATCGGTCGTCAAAACTTAACAAAAGAATATCTCACCGAGAAGTGGTAGTGGCATACGCTGACACAGTAAAGGCGGCTACGTAAGCCAACTGCTGCGCGGGGTCAGTGAACTTAGCGGCTTGGTCGAGGACGTACGCGTACTCGTAGTCTTCTGTCAAACGCTGCAGCATTGACAGCGGCTCGCTGAAGTTAACAGGGATCGGTATCTTTGATAACTCCTTTCCTGGAATAAAACTAATTATTAAACAACTAGTTGCGCCCCGCGGCTTCGCCCGCATGGAAATTTAATTGTCAATTTTCAGAAATTTATTCCACGCCTCCTAGGTACGTAAAAATAAAAAATACGTGTTTAATTGTGATCATGGCGCATGTCATTATCATCAGCCCATATTAGTCCACTGCTGGACATAGGCCTCCCCTAATGAGCGCCATAGATGTCTTTAGCTTGACGCATCCAGCATCTGCCAGTAATCTTTCGCAGATTGTCATCCCACCTTGCCGGAGGACGTCCTACACTACGTTTATCAAGTCGCGGTCTCCACTCAAGAACACATTTACCCCAACGGTTATCGGTTCTTCGCGAGATATGGCCGGACCACTGCCACTTCAGCTTGCTAATTCTTTGAGCTATGTCGATAACTTTGGTTCTCGCATGTAACTGAGCCAAAATATCAGAACACTCAACTATTTGAATCAAAGTAATTCCGTACCTATACAATTCTTCATGATAGACCAGAGACTGAGCGGGTAGTTAGGCTTGTCCGGCACCCGCGTCCGCCGCGGGTGTCCGTCCACGGTCGAATTCGTCACTTGAGACACGTGCGGCTGGAACACACATCACACTTCACTACATAGTATAAAACAAAGTCGCTTTCTCTGTCCCTTTCCTTATGTCCCTTTGAATGCTTAAATCTTTAAAACTACGCAACGGATTTTGATGCGGTTTTTTTTTATAGATAGAGTGATTCAAGAGGAAGGTTTATACGTATAATAAAACCGTGCGTAGCCGGGGTGGGTCGCTAGTACATTATAAATTGAACTCCTTTAAAACTCTCTACACACTGAAGCCGGAGGCGGAGCGGAGCCGAAGGCGTGCCAGTTTTTCCTATGGCACCGCGCCGCCACCGCCTGCGGTGTGTGTGTAGGCTTTCATATGATTCAATAGAACACAACTCGCACGCCTTCGCCTCCGCTCCGTCTCCGGCTTCTGTGTGTGGGGACTTTTAGAGTTTATGCAACAAAAATATACCTTCCCACCATCAAGGAGAACAACCATGTCCATCAGTGAGTGAGTCAATGGTAATCGAGTTATATATAATAGTTTAATTAGTTGCGCTATGCGCCTGCGTAAAAATTGATTTAAAAAAGTTGCATAATAGCATATTATTAATAGCATAAAGTAGCATATTATTAATATTTTTGTTTTTGCGCAAGGTGGCTATCATATCACTGATGAGAGGCGTAGTTTGATAGCCACTTAGTGTGTTCACCCTTTCAGATGCTGATTTAATTAAAGAACAAACTTACACCCATATCCTGTTTAGTTCAAAGTGTCACTAACAACATTAATTTAAAAACCATTAAGGACAACCTCATTAGTAAATTATTTTTGATAACTACTAGAGATAAAAGAATTATAGATTTTTGACGTTGTTCTAGCAAGCCTAGTACTAGTTGTATCACCTATATGTAAAACTTAAGCCACCTACACAAGATAACATTTCGCAAAATACTTATCAGAAACTTCAAATTCAATTTCTACAAGTTCCTTGTAGCCAGTTCGAGAGCTTGAATGGGCTTCACTACTTGGCCTTTGGCCGTGTATTGTTAAATATATACTTTTGTGCACTTACATAAACATCAATTTCCTGTGTTTTGTTTTCTACTGGTACCCCCGTCAAAGGTGTGACTGCACTAGCGCCTCCCATCGCGCTGTCTGTTTGCTCTTTATTTTCTTTGTCTTCTAAAAATGTAACCTGCAAAAAACTAATAAAATTAAATGGACTAACGGCCGACTTCCCTTCAATCTGGACTGTGGCGGACCATTCCTTGAGATCAGCGTACTCATTCTTTTAAATTTCGAAATCGAACTCAACTTTTCTCAAATGTTCTTCAGCGTAAACATTAAACTGACTGCGGATTCAGCTAAGTGAGGTTCGAAGTGAGTTTTTAGAATGAGCCTACAGTCCGAGAATGTAGTCAGAGGCGACTAGGGACCTGATGAAGAACAGTTTCCTTCTGTAAATTTTCAATAAACTTAAAAAGAGCGAGACTCTCAATTCGACTGGTTTTTACTGGGTCATCATAACTTTCGATCCGATTTTGATGGTTTTTTTTTATTTGAAAGCTGTTCTCGAGTTGTGGTTGATCAAGATCTGACTCCTAATTTTTGAGTTATTCATAATGTATATTTATTGTAGATGTCCGAGGTGGTCGAAGGGACACTTGTTTATTATGTGTTTAATTTAATTGTACCGTGAAAATCAAATTTTTTTAAGCATATACTGCGTAACAAAGGCCAAGCGTTACCACGCTTTTATAACAAATTATCATCATTTGGGGAGACATGTTGAGCATTTTGTGTACTGTGGTCCCTTACATAAGGGCATCAATCAAACCCACCCATAATATGAACAATGTTGTGTTTATTATCAAGAAATACGGACACCGAAGCTTGTAGTATGTAATAAGAGTACCTAATTAGATGCCCATTTGCCACAAGATTGATGCAACGGCCACCGTGACGTAATTATTTTGTTCTGATCAACCTAAAAACAACGTACTGACCTTGGTTCGTAGATATTTTGATACCTGAATAAAACACAGTCACGACTTCATGGTTTGAAATGCAGTTTGAATAACAAACTAAAGAAATGTTTTAGAAGGTCGATTACGAAGTAACTGCTACATTTGTGTAAAAGGCAGGTATCATTCTCGCTTCACTTCTACGTAGACAATTGAGTTGTTGAGTGCCATTGTAGCTTCAATAGGTTTTTATTTGGCTATTGTGTTTTATTAAGTTTTTTTCTTATTCTTAAAGGTTGTAAACAAGCAGCATCCCGCCAGTTGGAAAACGGTAACAGCAGCTTATGAACGCCTGCATAATAATCAGGGACATTACACGAGCGTTGCCGACCCTTTCAATGTCTATTTGTTTCGCTAAATGTATCATTTATTTTGTTAGATTTGTATTTGTTTCATCGGCTAGCGCTAGAGAAATAAATCACTGAAGATGTTACCTGTTGGGTTTCCTGTACAGTTTCACCTTCCGACTCGTCCGAACTCTCGCCCAATTTCACCTTGGCTTTCCTATTTACCTGCGAAGGCACACGCAAACACATGAACGATGGAATGCTGAGGTATATGGTTTTATTTAAGGCTTAGAACAACGATCATCCTCTTGATGGAATGATGACATTATGGCAGTTGTAGGGAGGCGATAGTTGACGGCAGAAAAGGAGGTGATTTTCATTTCAACTGTGTTTAATGTGTACTATGATTCTATCTCTTTTCCGTAAGTTCGAGGGGTAAGAGATAGAATCATAGTCAAATCTATGTGCTTCAGAACAGGCAGGAAACAACTGCGGTTTTGCTGCTACGATTCCGCGCGGAGATATACTACCGCTCGAAAGATAAATAAAGTTATTGAGTTCTGTGCGTTCTGATATTACGTTGAAGTAGCAATGCACCAATGGTTGCATGCAATTTCTATGTTATCGGATTCTTTATACGAATTTGTGTGTAGAACGCAATTATTTACAGAGATTGTTATGATTTTTGAATCACGAATATCATAGAATAAATCACGATAATTATTAAAAAATCAGCTATCACCACATCTAATATGTATAATATACACAGGAAAGACACTCGTAAAAGAACGCTGTATATGGAAGACAAGTGAAACGATCAATAAAATTGGATCTTCGCGGCGTTATGTTATGAGGAAAGTTGTTCCAAATAATCCAATCCACAATGAATTTTAAACATGTTGTGTGGTGGGCTACCGGTATTGCTTGACGTCATTTAATTAAGGAAGCGCGGATTTATCATCAGTTTTTTCATCTATTTTCGTCAACCAAATCTAGGATAATTAGAATATAAAGATATTTTGGTCAAATGTCTGGGTAGTTGATACTTTTTAAGTGACTTAAAAAAAAATGTTTTGTTTTTTATTCCACTACAGACTGATAATTCTTGCTATGATACAATATCAAAATGTATAGGAATATGATCATAACATAACAATAGAGATACTATTATGGAAAGAACAACCTAAAAAAAACTGTGAATGCTCATAGTATAGGTAACACAGACTAATCATTCTTATTTTGATGATATACCTATAAAAATGTTTAGGAACAAGACCGTAACACAATAGGGAACTATTATAAAAAGAAAACAGAAAAGTGAATACTCATAGTATAGGTAACACAGACTGATAATTCTTATTTTGATGATATATCAAAATGTTTAGTAACATGAGCATAACACAATATGGATAAAACTATTATGGAAAGTACACAACAAAAAAATATTCACTCGTAGTATGGATAGGTACTTACTGGAACTTTCATTGTAAATGATGTTTTGTCCTCAGACATTGATGAGGGGACTCCTTCTTCCATGGCATCGAAGAACTCATGGTCTTCATCCTCTGTCTCGTTTCCAGTGCCATTACCACCTGTTATGAAATTTTATTAAGTTTTATAACAAATATCATTTCAGGTAGTACATTTTAAGAACATAAAATAAACCTGGACATCATTTTAGGATGAGTATAATAACTCCATTCTGTTAAAGAATTGGTTGCATTACTAAGTGATATCTGGTACTTAGACTCAGTTTTATTATTAACTAGCGACCCGCCCCGTCTTCTCATGGTTTTATTTTACCTATAAACCTTCCTCTTGAATCACTCTATCTATTAAAGAAAACCGCATCAAAATCCGTTGCGTAGTTTTAAAGATTTAAGCATTCAAAGGGATATAGGGACAGAAAAAGCGACTTTGTTTTATACTATGTAGTGATGATATTAGATACATATATACTTTGGAAGTTAATATGAAGTTTTATATACCCGTAGTAGTTTTAGTTTGGAGCTAGATGATTCTGTGTGGATTGTCCAGCATTATTACTATTACTCTTATTTTACACAGACAATTATGACTCCACCTTAAGCATGAATGCTCAAAGGTCTCTTGTTTGTTTTTATGTAGCTCCCTTGTGCACTATTGAACTTGAGTCACATTAGTACAATAATTATTGACAATGCAAACATGCAACAGATAAATTGTTTTCAAAAGATTCTTAATAACAAATAGGGATTCGAATATTAAGATTGTTCTATGGAAAACAGCATAAATGATGGCACCAATAGAAATACAATAAAAGTATCACAGAAAGATGTAACACTTTATACTCTAACTCTAAAACAAAGGTAATAAGCAACTTGATCATATCTAAAATCCTCTGATATCATTATGAAATGTTTACAAGCACATAATGTGTTTACATATTGTATGACATTAGTAGCTTCAATACTTTAGGCATTCAATTACAAGACAGCTGTTCATTAGTATGATTCATTTCCTGATTGGACTGAGTATAATGAAATGGTATTAAATGAACAAAATTACATTATGGATAAGTAGTGATTCTGTTGACACAAATCTGAAATAACTAGTCGAACCCCAAATACTCAAAAGCATCTTGAATTAAAATTCAATTCTTAGTGTCATGATACTGGCTGTGATAAACCTTTGGAAACTAACAAAAAAATTACCTTATTACTGAAAATAACAGAGTGATTGGAGGAACATATAATGTTATATTTAAAATTTTAACAGAAAAGAACAGAAAACAGGGCAAATAAATTAAGGCACATCTTTTTGTTGCAAATTTCAATATTAAAAAAAAATTGTCATTTCAGTATTTGAACATAAAACTGCGATTGGTCCAAGAACTGATTTGATCGCCTGATTTTTTAAAAGTTCAGGTTTTGTGCCAAAAGAAACACTGCCACTAAGAACAAAATAGTCTATCTGAGTATTCAACCACAGAATACACTTAATTCTCAATACACTACAACTAAAATTTACCAAAGAGTTAATTTATGACCTATTCGGTTGAAAATAAGGCTGGAAACATAGTTATAGCACCATTGTAGAGTCTCGGTCATTGCATGCACCAATTGAAAATGAAATCACCTACAATGAAAAATACATTAAAAAGGTTGGCAGTTAATTACTATGCATGAAGAATGTAGAATTTTATACCATTCCATCAAGCCCAGATAGGTAGACACAAAATACAAGCAAGAAAAAATGGATTTTCTTATATTCGGAATTGACTTCAATGATTTTTAATGTATTTATAATATAAATCTGGTTGGGGCTTCGTAACAATGAGTGTTTCGCAAAACAAAAACCAACAAAAGCCTCTGAGAAGTAGATGATGGCAGCTTACTATTTGCATTGTTTATTCACTTACCGCCCATTACGAAGACACGGTATTCAGCTTGTATCAATTATTAAAAGACAAAATAATATTCAAGCCGCAACTACACAAGGCCAAGATCACAAGAGGGACACAATGTCATAATTTTACGTACAAACTACGAGCCAAAATGTAAAGGCATTACAGCACCACGTCGTCACCGAAAGGCAACATCCATACGCGGCAGACGATAATTAAATAAAGGAGCACAATCAATTTTGTACTGTTGAATACACAGAATGAAACAACCTTGACATCACCAAATAGTTCTACATTTAGAGCACAAAATAAATTCTCGTAAGGACACTTTCTACGTACCGAAACATCAATTATAGTTTTTATTCATTGTACATATTTAATTTTTTGCAATTTACACCGCGCAAAACAATTTATCTTTGCTTTTAGCCGAAAACAAGTTGAACTTTACTTGACATGTCGCATTCGCAATTTCTTGATTCGATTTTTCGTTTGACAGTTACGTTCCGTTTTCTCCACCACCTTGGCTTTCTGCCTGCAAACTGTTTTACGTTCCATTTCAGTCATAGCTTTATTTCATTAGTACAATATTGTAAATATTGTTTCATGATTTCTATGGTTTCGATGCGAAATGGCAAATCTGTAGTGTTTCGTTCATATGCGGCGTTCATCTAACTAAATGAAAAGAGGGCGATAATGTAGGGAGCGGTGGAGTGGCGCTCTATCGTTGTCTATGCACGGTCTAGGTATATTAATAAATATTTATCAGGCATGCTCTTTATGCTTTCACTAGTTTTATAAGTTATAATTTTATATACAAGAGTGACAATCAACAGAGTTTGTTTGTTTGTCGAGACTAAAGCTTGATTGAAGAGATAATGAAAATTTAAGTATAAAGTATACATAACCACTTACAGAAAGAAAAATGTCTCAATGCTACCATTAAAGTACGAAACACACAGAAGGCGGAGCGGAGGCGAAGGCGTGCGAGTTGTATTCTATGGAATCCTATGAAAGCCTACACACACACCGCTGGCCGTGGCGAACACGGTGCCATAGGAAAAACCGCCACCCCTTCGCCTCCGCTCCGCCTCCGGCTTCAGTGTGTTTCGAACTTAAGTGAAGAAGAGTTTTTGGGCACTTTACAAACATATTCATTCATAGAGAATTTTTAATGTAATTTCATCTGTTTTAATAATAAAAAAAATAATGCTGCACAACCTTGCACAACTCACACAACTCACACAGCAGCATCGAACCCCAAGCTAAGAAGCGCTTGTGTTATGGGTACTAGATACACTGATACTTAATACATTACATTACATAGATAAATATTTTTAATTCCAACAATAATGCGATTGGTTTATTACGCAAATTTGCGGTAGGTTATTTTAATATCAGCGAGTCCTCTGAATAACTGCAATCGATTTGAGGACTGATGTGGCGCGGCGGGCTACATCCTATCCGCCTGGAGGTTGCGGTTGCGGGTTCGATTTCCGCCTCGGAACAAATTTGTATACGATGTGTAGAAGTTTGTTCCATTGGTCGGGGTGTTTTCTACATATAATAAAAAAAAATTATCTATGTATATAAAGTACCTATTATTATTATATAGTATGTAAATACATCAGTAGTTGTCTAGTGCCCATAACACAAGCTTTGATTAGCTTACTTTGGGGCTAGATAGTGCTGTGTGGATTGTCCAGTATTATTTATTATTATATATGTATGTCTGACCTGTTGAAGGCGTGTTCCTGGTGTTGACTGTCCTCTCCAAGTTGTCGTGCTGGCGTGCGAGCTGCTCCACCACCTCTTGCAGCCTCATCTTCTGGTCCCTCTCGTGCTGTAGCGCTCGTCCCATGCGAGTGCTGGATGTCGCTGCCGCGCTCATGAATTCCGAGCAGGCCTGGTGATAGTCAAATTGGAATTCCTTTAAATTCTTTCAGTATTGGGTTTTGGTACCTATAAAAACGTAGTGCTTAATATTGTGGCAAAGAAAGAGGGAAATGCTATGACCGAATTGAAAATAAGCTGAAAGCTATAACTTCAGCTTATATTCATTTTCATATTTTACTAGCGACCCGCTGCCGCGCACCGCCCCGTTTTTCCACGAGTGTATTATACATTTAAAAGCTCATCTTAAATCACTCTATCTATTAAAAAAACTGCATCAAAATCAGTTACGTAAAAGATTAAGCATGCATAGGGACAGACACACAGAGAGTGAGAAGCGACTTTGTTTTATACTACATAATAATATGTAGTGATTATCGAAAGTGGATAACAAATTGGTTTTATGAAGAATATTCTATTAGCTAGAGAAAGTTGTTTTAGAAAATGATAATTCAAATTCACAGGCTGGCCGGCGAGGCGGCTTGATTACATAACATATTAATTATTTATTTATGAAAGTTAGATAAGTACTAATAAAAACAAAGAATGACTTATTTATTACTTTGTAAGGTCCTTATCTGTCTGGGTTACAACTTGTTCCCACAAGGACTTTGTAATTATTTATTCTAAGAAACTTCTTGCTATTCTTGGAAAGTCTAGTAAGGTTGCTTAATTTGCTGTAGAACAGACTTCTCTTTGAGTTTGGTATGTGGTACCTAATTATTATAATTATAACATCCTCTCAGAAAAACAGTCCACAATTTATGCAACAAAATTTAATTATATTGACTGGGGCATTATACTTTTATTGAAAACAAATAATATAGTTCCACATAATCAGGAAAGGCAACCTTAAGATCTGTCTACTTGTTCTAATCAGTGCCGGATTTTTATTTTATTTTATTTATATTTTTTTATGAGTGTAGGCCACTTTTTTCCGCTGCCCCATGAACAGAGCCGCCCCTAGGCCGCGGCCTATACGCCCTATTTAAAAATCCAGGACTGGTTCTAATGTTTTCCGAAATAAATGAATTTATTATGAACTAGCTGCGCCCCGCGGCTTCGCCCGCTTGGACATTTATATTTGTCAAATTTCAGAAGTTTATTGCAAGCCTCCTATGGGTACTTTTGTAAAAAAACATTTTATTATTTACTTTGCAGTTTATTTATACTGACTTTTGAGTGAATCAAACCAAGGAATAATAATTTTCCATACAAACTTAACCACCCAAACCCCCTCAATGGTTAAGAGATCCAAATTTTAATATCCTATGTGTTATTCTAGGTCCTAAATTATCTACATACCAAATTTCATTTAAATAACTTAAGTAGTTACGGAGATTAATTATAACAAACATTCACACAGACTTTCCCATTTATTATAATAGTAAGATAGTAAGATCTAGCAGTGGATTGCCCGTCAATAGCCCATCAATTTCTATTATATCGACAGCTCTAGTATAATGTGCTGATGGTTTCCCTAAAAGAAATCTTACTATTATAATAAATGGGAAAGTATGTGTGAATGTTTGTTATAAGTAATCTCCGTAACTACTTAAGTTATTTAAATGAAATTTGGTATGTAGATAGTTTAGAACCTAGAATAGGACATAGGCTATTAAAATTTGGAAATTTTAACCTCTAAGGGTTAAATAGGGTGGTAAATTTTGTATGAAAAATATTTTTTCCTTGGTTCGATTCACTCAAAACTCGGTATAAATAAACTATGGAGTGAATAATTAAACACGTATTTTTTATTCTTACACAATAACCCCTAGGGGGTGTGCAATAAAATTCTGAAATATTTTCGAAAAAAATACTCTGGTTCGCGAGCGAATCCGCGGGGCGTATCTAGTATATAATAAACTATTATTATACCACGACTCACATTCATCATAGCATTACAAGATATCCTGAAGAGCGTCGCTCGCTCGGACACCTGCTTCGTTGTATCTGTCGGTGGTATCTCCAAGTCCACCAGCGACCGCTGCAAGGCCGTTCCGTGCCTCGCCACCAGCTCTGAGCACGTTCGCAGGTCGTGGAACCTGTATAACACTTTTATTAATAACAATAATTATTCCTTGTCTGCAACCCTAGTCACCGTCTGCTTGAGCCTAGCTTCGCGGCCGGTGATCCACCGTTTTGATATATTTTTTACTGTAGATTAGTTTTATAATATTTTTGTATTTTCTACCTACAGTAAAAATGTATCTTTTAACGATAATTAAAATAAATAAAGTTAAATAATAATATTAATTCCGGACAGTCCACACAGCATCATCTAGCCCCAAGCTAAGCAGAGCTTGTGTTATGGGTACATACTAGATGACTGATATACTTAATACAAATACAATACATTACATAGATAGATAATTTTTATTTTACATAGAAAACACCCAGATTTTCTGCAGATCGTACACAAATTTGTTCCGAGGCCGGAATCGAACCTGCAACCTTCTGCGTCGCAGGCGGACCTTCGCCCACCGCACCACATCGGTCATCATTTGAATAATCATTCAAGTGGCTTGGCAATAGAGATTTTATCAGTTTTAACAGCTCCGTTTAATTATTTAATTTAGTGAAGTGCGCGGTAAAATATTATATATATTTTTTATTAAGTGTTACAAACACTATGAGCTAGTTTATGTTGAAGAAAACCTTTTCAACGTTTAATTCGAGAGACTTAGTCTTCTTCGTACTCGCAGGGATGAGGAACGTGTGCATCGAGAACCGCAACACTGGTATTCTTCTAACAGAAACAATGTTCATTCGTATTAACCCGCTTAAATTCATTATAAACTTGATATTGTATTCGTTAGTGAATAAATGAGAACACACAATAAATCACTTTCACGTAAAGTTAAATACATACACGTAAAAGATGGAAAATGTCATTAATCTTAAGTAATTAATGTAAAATTAATCCCAATCTCCTTGACCAATTAATTTCATACCAGCAAATCCTGTAGATATTTTTGATGCTTATACATTACTACCATTGGTACACACACACATAACAAACATAACTACAAAGCAAAATTATTCTATAATCGTTGTCAATTAAGGTGGCAAAAGAGGTCATTCACCTACCCCTACTACGAAAATATAAGAGTCACAACCTACAAATTTGGAATTTTTGGTGTTATACAATTTTTTTAAACTAATTAAGCATACAATTAAAGATCTGATCAATGTTGTATTTTTTAAAGTTCTCGATACTTAAATTCTAATGATATACAAAAATACTATGTTTTACTCAGTCATGTGAATTTAAATTGGTACTCTTAAACCATAAAATTATAAGTTGTCCACTGGTTTAGCGTCAATAATCTTTTGCTTAACGAAACCAAAACGAAATGTATTAGATTTATTCTACCTAATGTGAAACAAGTTAAGGCTGATGTAAACGTGAAAGGAGAAACGTTAGACATTGTAGAAAGTACCGTATTCTTAGGGATCACTCTAGATAGTAAGCTTCAATGGGGCCCACACATAGATAAGCTATCGAAGAGACTCAGTTCTGCAGCATATGCAGTCAAAAAAATCCGTCAATTTACAGACGTGGATACTTCTAGACTTGTTTATTTCAGCTACTTCCATAGTATTATGTCTTATGGTATACTACTGTGGGGGAACGCTGCAGACATTAACACCGTATTTGTGCTGCAGAAGAGGGCTGTTCGTGCAATCTATAATATGGGTCCCAGAGAAACCCTCCGCAATAAATTCAAAGAAATAAACATAATGACAGTACCATGTCAATATATTTATGAAAACTTGTTGTACACTCATAAAAATATCAATAGGTTCACTAAAAATAGTGACATACATAATGTTAATACTAGAAATAAGAATAAACTCGCTTTGCCCACAACTAGATTAAACAAAGTTAATGTATCTTTCAAAGGGCAATGTATACGCTTCTACAACAAAACTCCAAGTGAGTTGCAAAAATTATCGGTAAATAAATTCAAACAAATTATCAAAACTATTCTTTGTAAAAAGGCTTACTATAAAATATCTGATTATTTAGATGATAAAAAAGCTTGGGACGAGTTTTGCTCCAACTCTAAAACTAACAACCTAACAAGGTAAAGGTTTCTTGTTCGCTTCTTTACTTTACCTAAATAGTCCGAAGTGAACAATAATCAAAGTGAGCACTTTATTTCATAATTTCAATTATTTTTAACATGCATTTTATGACGTGTCCAAGTGTCCTGTAAGGTCTTAAGGAAATAAAGCACTTTGAATTTTGAATTTTGAATTTTTGATAAGTAACTAGCGACCCGCCCCGGCTTTGCACGGTTGTATTATAAGTATATAAACCTTTCTCTTGAATCTTTCTGTCTATTAAAAAAAACCGCATTTAAATCCGTTGCGTAGTTTTAAAGATTTAAGCATTCAAAGGGACATAATGACATAGAAATAGCGACTTTATTTTATACTATGTAGTGATTTTAATAAATAACACAGGTATCAAATAAGTAAATTTCGTATTTTAAAACCATTAAATATTTTAATTGAACATTAAAAACATAAAAATTTATAGAGTATTTTCCCCTGATTTTGGATAATTTTGGGTTGTATCGATTACAAGCAGCTGTCTCCTAGGCATGTACTATGAAAATCTTAGCGATGCCCGCTTTCGTTAGGTTTTGATGGTGAGCGACAGAATAAGCGATAAGTACATTTTATTTGATTTTACGTTTTCGTTGTAAGAGTAGGTGAATGACCTCTTTTGCCACCTTATTTGAATCCGACTATAGTTGCAACTTCTTAAGAGCGAATTTTCTTAGATCTTTGATAATAAACCAGACTAACCTAGCCGCCAGCTCTCTGGCGATGCCATTAGCGTCTTCCCCCTCCCCCTCTCCGCCCACGACGACGGCTCCCGAAGACATCTGGTCTTCGTCGTCGTCAGACTCTTGTGCTCGGCTACGGGACCAGACAAGGACGGACAATAAATAAAATAATACTGAACAATCCATACAGCATCATCTAGTCCTAAGCTAACGGCCGATTTCTGGAACGCATGTCAACTTCATAATTTACTAATCAATGTTCAAATCTCTATTCAAGTGTCATTTGGGTTTCTCGAACGTTGATTACGTACTTAGATTTTGAACAGTGATTACTTAACAAGCTTGTCAAATCATTGAAGCAAAACTCTTGTCAAATATCAAAATGGGTTTCTGGAACGATAATTAAGCATGAATCTTTGGTCAAGCTGTTGTCAAATCAATAATTAGCTAATCGGTGATTTAGCTCTAATTAGTTGAAATTTTTACAACAATGTGCTGTATTTTGCCAAGTTCTAAATCGAATATATATAAAAAATCAACAGGTTGGTACTCCTAAAGCGGTTTTGTTATGTATTACTAAACATAAGGATCGTTTTACCATTATATAAAAATAAATTAAATTACCTCTTATATTCTAGGATGCTTCGTTTTGCTTCCGCATATTAGAAACATATAAATAATATAAAAAAACTTGGTGAAATACAGGAATTAAAAATTTTTGGTAATAAAGCAATGTAAAAGGGTTCCTACTTGCCTACTAAAGTAGTTAAAGTTATTTTTTCTATTTCGGTATAGTTTTTTTCTTCATAATAAACAATCTATTATTACTTACCTATCTAATTTACAATTTTGAATTTTTTCAAACGTAAACAAACAAGTATTCGCGCCACAAGCATAAGCATAAATAATAACTGGGTAGAAGGGACTCTTCTTTAATCGAGTCCAGACATGTTTTTTTTTACTTAGGGCACTAGAATGCATTATTAATATTTTGTAATAATGTTCAGAACACACCAACTATTTCGGATATAAGTATATTCAATATAGGTTACGACCCATCAGTTCAATCCACTTTTTTCTTCTAAAAAAAGAAAACTGGATGAGTAACCTACGTATTAGGTTGGTACCTATTATTTCACAAAGGTACACGTCAGTTTGAATTATTTATCAAACGAGAGCACATAAAGAATGCATCCTAAAAAAAAACCTCGAGGTAATTCATGATACTCAACTCAACTCAAAATCGCACCGGGCTCTCGGACAACATAACTATAATTTCAACTAATACTTGCGGCCCGCCACCGCGTGCCGCGATCCGTAAACATAAATTAATGATCATTAAAAACCGCGTCCAGTGTCGCCGGCTGTGGCAGCCCGACCGATATGCCCGTTTAACGTGGAAAATAGTGTAGGCTAATATCTTGACCTTGAGCGCGTTTCCCTTCTATTCTTACTTACTACTATTTACTTATTCTTATGCCACAAGCGTCATTTTTAGGGTTCCGTACCCAAAGGGTAAAAACGGGACCCTATTACTAAAACTTCGCTTTCTGTCTGTCGAAAATAAATATTTAAGGCGGGTTCCCATTAAAACGCCTTTTTACTATTTTTGGTCGATATTAATAAATGGTAACATGGTAACAATGGTAACAGCCTACCTGTTACCACTTGAAATATTCACAAAATACTTAATTGTAAGTATATTTTTACTTCAGTAATTAAAAAATAAAATTTAAAAAAATATGGTACGGAACCCTTAGTGAGAGTCTGACTCGCCCTTGGATGGTTTTTTTGAAGTTTAGGAGTGAATGACTGAACTGAAAGAATGACAATCGTAAGATGATCAATGATTAGTAAATTATTATCTAATTAGCGTTCGTGCACCCCGATTTGAATTGACCAGTGTGTTAAATTAATCGCTTTGTCAACTGATTTGACATTTGAATAGCCTTCTAGAAACCGGCTATAAGCAGAGCTATCTGCTGTTTTGGGTACTAGGTGACTGATATAGGTACTTAATACATTGCATATCAGGATATGCCTGTTTTTTGCTTTTGCCTGCATCCTTTTGAATGGTTGTAAACATGTTAGGGGAGGCCTATGTCCAGCAGTGGACTAATATAGGCTGATGATGATGATGAAACATGTTAATCTGTGTAGAAAAAGGTTTATCTAATTTTACTAATTCATTATTCAGTAAATTCACTGATTTCACTTAAAAGTACATTTTATTTAATCAAAAAAAGTTTAGATTTTGTCAAGTCAAGAGAGAGAAGTTGTGGTTACAACAGCTTTTTATTTTATTATATATATTTTTATATAAAATAAAAACTGTCTTACTGCTTCTTTCCCCAGATTAGGATTTGGATTAGATGGTGTAGATTAAGAAATTAGTTTAGGAATCCTTAATTTCACCTTGCAAGTTGTGTAGTAATGTTTTTTTATTAAAAACTGATTAATGACGGCGGCTTCGCACGCATCTATTTTTATCTCATGGGAACTGATTAACGGGATAGAAAGTAGCCTATGTGTTATTTCAGGGCAAGAACTATGTATATTCTAAATTTCAAAATTCAGCCTGATCCATTTAGTAGTTTTTTTTTGAAAAAGGAACTAACATCCATCCATACATATAAATATATGTCACCGTAACATTGCAAATAATGTTAGATTATAATCTATCTCGCGAGATTATGAACTGTCGATAGATTGTGAACAGTAACATTTGCTTACAATTTAACACATTATTTTTCGGTAGATTATAATCTAACGTTAAATTGTAAATCTAACATTATTTACAATTTAACGGTGACATATACAAACTTTCGTATTTATAACATTACTAAGGATCTACAGCTAATTGAAAACTTACCTATTTACCTACTGTACCAAAGTAACACTGCATAGATTAAAATATAAGAAACGGAAAACACAAATTTAATGAGTGACCTTCTGAGTCTGAATGTTAATTTAACTCTGTGTCTGTGAGGAATCCTTGAATCAATTATAGTATGATTTAAAATCATTGCTGTGCACTTAAATACACTCAAGACAAATACTAAAGCATTATATAATAATGGCAATGACTGATTGTCATGGAAACTGAAATAACATTTGGATTTACTATTTAACTCATATTGAGGAAAGATACCTATAATAATCAATCAAACTAGGTATGTATATTATAATTATCAATGAACTTAAACATTATGATAATGAAAGATCTTTAAAATTCATTATAATATTGATAGGTCCCTTGAAAATTATTTTTAGTTGTGCTATTTTATTTGGTTTAAGTTACACAATCAAGTTAGCCTTGACCTCAAGTTTAATAACTCTTGAGAATTTCCTAAAGAAGATACTGTTGCCTATGTGCAATATCTAATTTTTTTTTGCTTAGGTTTACAAAAAATGTAGAAGTAAACTCTAACATTGCCTTAGCTTTAGCCAATTCCAATGCAGTGACCCAGCTTTGTCGCTCCACCTCGTCATGAGCTCGTATGTGGAAGGTCTGTGTGCCTCCATTGCTGATGACGAATGTACACGAGTCTGCAGTGTGAATCAACGCACCCAGCAATGAGATTGTGCCTCGGCATGTATGTGCCATTTCTGCTTGGTTTCTGAAAATGGCACAAATTAAATTTATGTGTTTTGTCAAACAGATTCAGTAAATGTCATTAGGCAATATACAGTAGACCTGTATTAAAAAAATATATCTATACCATTCACTGGAATATACAGAGTACTGAAATATTTAAATATACAATTATAAGAACTTGATCAGATACCAGTCTTGTCACTGATGACAGGGGTGCTATGGCGCTAATTAGGGGAGGCCTATGCCCAGCAGTGGACTAATATAGGCTGATGATGATGATCAGATCCCTATTATTCATTACTTGCAAGGTGGATTTGGTAGGAAATTCCACTAAGTTAGGTACTAAATAATTAAGCCTCTTACAATGTATGTGTTACACTGTTGGAGTATGTCTTATTGGAACTGTATGGCCTTGAGATCATCTGTCTATTCTTAATGTTGTGAAAACAGTATAAAATTGTTCCTTGTGTAGTACATGATTAGCTAATGCCCCTGATTACTTATTTTAATATTTGGTTCTAAAAAGAAACCAATCAGCAAGATATAGTTCGAACTTGCAATCTGTTTGTCTTTTAACTAGCCAAAGACACTGCGTAATTTTCTAAATATTCCATACAAATGTGAGTTAGAAGGCATGTAAAGCAACAAAAGTACCTATACAAATCCATTCTTATGCTAATTATTTCATAGTAGCTGAGATTTACCTGTAATATGATAACAATCCATTCGACAACACGAACCATCTTCTCTGATAACCCTTTAAATAATTGGTCCATTTGAACAGCCAGCCTTTTTTTTCTGGTTCGCCAGTTGTCGGCTGACCCTTGGGCACCAACGCATCAGACATTTTTCCCGAATTGAATCTATTTCTGATTAGAAAAACATATTACACAGAATTCTCTACGAGCCACGTCCGTCGTCCATCAAAATTACAATCAAATCACAGATAAAAAATAATGCCAAGGCTGCTAAAAAATAAAACAGTAGTGTTCCGTAGGTACCAAAAAAATCAGATAATGTGAAAAAGCAGGTGCAATGTGGTGCAGCGAGGTAATTTTTGACCCTCACTCAGCAGTATTTCGACCAATAAAAGGTTTTTAAAAACTCACGAGTAACAATGGCAAACATTATTTGCTTAATGTTTTTTTTAGCTAGTAGTTACTTAACAAATCAAAATTATAGATCACGAGCTGAACAACATATTATTATCAGCAATAGGCAAACTATAGATAGGGTGACACTAGATTTTAATTTGTGACAGATCAATGTTATGGATTTAAATTATTTCCGCTTTCTAAATAAGCACAAATTTTTTATATAAAACTTTAAACTGATTTAATATGAGAAAAAAATTACAAAGCATTGATTTGACGATTGAAAATAAATTAAAGAATCTTAAAATGTTTTATTTGAACGGTTTTAACTAATTATTTGGTTATCTTGCACATAATTATTACCTAGTTATTCTCTGGAGACTAATTGGTTGTTTCTTTCCTATTGAATTTTTTTTTTGAAATTATCAACTTAGGCCTCATAAACGTACAACGTTACAAACGTTACATTTTATAAGAGAAAATTAATAAAATGATTTTTTACAACAAATTAAGTTATTCGACTCAAAAATTTATTAAACGCCACGTTTCAAATAACATGGTAAAAATTCAGTTTTTTATAACTTTGGTTCACATACAAAATTTTGTAAAGTTGTTTTTTTTTAATTTCTCGCTAGCCAGACGTCGTCCCGTCGTTCAGTTTGACCGTCATTGATAACATAATAATCTACTGTCACTAGTATTGGGTTTTCTCAACATTTTTATAACCCTAGATTTCAGTTATTTGAAATGTCATTCTTCAGTAATGTCTTCTACTTCTTGAAGGCTCGCGCTCACTGATCTAGTCCTACCCACCTCTGCTGACATCACAACGTACATTACCAACTGACATTAACAATATTGAGTGTTGGCAGTCAAAACTTTGTATTACGTTCTGTAACATATTCGAATTTTCTTTTACCGAAATGCTTTTTGAATATATTGTCGATCGATCCCATCGAATTTAAAGGGGTATTACAAAACCTAACTACCGGGCCCTGAATATTGTCCGGGTCCGGGTCGTTCCCTTAGGGACCCTAAATCTTATTACACCACTCTTAGTTAGGGTTATGGTCCCTGAATACCGTGTAGTGTAATACCCCTTTTTAGGATGCGGGCCCTAGATCAGCTTCTCCAAAACATTTGATTTAAGTTCATATGAAAAAAAAACGCTATTTATATAAGATGAGGCACATTAAAGTTCGCAACACACAGAAGCCGGAGGCGGAGCGGAGGCGAAAAGGCGTGCGAGTTGTGTGTAGGCTTTCATAGGATTCCATAGAATTATGGAATCCTATGAAAGCCTACACACACACACCGCAGGAGGTGGCGACGCGGTGCCATAGGAAAAACTGCCACGCCTTCGCCTTCGCTCTGCGCCTCCGCAGGCTTCAGTGTGCGGAGAGTTTAATTAGTATTAACTAAATTAAAAGCTATTTTTTTACAAAGCTCATTTTAAACTCAATATCATAATCCCAAATCTCAGTTTGCACGGGATGCTGGTTAAAAAATAAATAAATACCCGAGTAATACAATATAATTTTTTTTTGCTTTACAATATTTATAAGTGAGACTGAGAAAATTTATGTAGGTAGGTACTTAAGGCTTTACTTTGCGGTAATACATAGCAAAATAATAAGTATAAAAATATTGAATAGCTTAGCTTAGACATGTTTTGATTGGTGATTGTAGGTTATATGGTTCTTCTTTTAAGTTTTGGTCTTGGGTTCTTTATGTCAGTTTCATTGTAGTATTTTTGTACTCAGAGGACAGGTAATTAATCACTACATAGTATAAAACAAAGTCGCTTTCTGTGTCCCTTTGTCCCTATTTCCCTAGGTCCCTTTGAACGCTTAAATCATTAAAACTACGCATCGGATTTTGATGCGGTTTTTTTAATGGATAGAGTAATTCAAGAGGAAGGTTTATACGTATAATAAAACCGTGCGAAGCCGGGACGGATCGCTAGTATATACAGAAAAGCTTAACACCTATTTTAGTTTTGCAAGATTTTGATATTTCATGTCTTCGCTATCGTACACGATGCCATAGTCACTCTACATACCTACGTAAGTACTTATACCCGTGCCTAACTTGGATCGTAACTTCATTACTTGTGCCCTTCAAAAGACGGTATATTCGCACAGAAGGTGATCCGACACTGAGGTGCACATGCCACGTGTCGCCTGGTCGAAGTACTTGTGTCACGTGTTAGTGAGCAAACGTTTAGTGTTTATAAAAAATTTCTTTAAAAAATGAGTAAAAAATAGAATCATTTTTTTTCATCCGTTTTGGATTCTACTCATGATGCTGAACCTCTGGTTTCAAGGACAACGGTGTTCACACTAACACCCTGTAATACAGATTTGATATATTTATTAGGTATTTATTGCTCTACCTAATACCTTTCCAAAAGCGTGTGCTATCTATTTATCCCTCTCCTTTGAACGGGAAATCCTGTCCTAGTAGGTACCACAGATGGCTGCAACGAGCTTAAGGCGGAAACATACTTACGTGTCGTGGAGTGTCGTGATGCTTACTGTCGTGACGGTGAGTGTGCACACTAAAGACGGAAACATACGGCGCCACGACAGAACGTGTTGCGCCACGACACGACATGCAAATATGTTCCTAACCATATTAAATGTATGAAATTCAAATTCTATTGTTTTCGGCAGAGCGAGATTCCCCTAACACAGGTAAAATACTTTACTTAAAAGGGGGTCTCAAACACTGTTATATATGTATTTTAAGTTTATGAATAAAGATTTTGTATTTGTATATTTTGTATTAATGAAACCGATATCCTTCTGGCGCGTCACGATACGCCACGACACGTAAGTATGTTTCCGCCTTTTTTTTAAATTAGCCCCACAGCCCCATTTTTTTAATGAGCTTGGAATTCTAAGATCAAAATAGTGTATATGAGGTTTCCGAACGTTGCTCAATATGAATTTCTGTCGATCAATGATTTCTTCACATTCTGCATTCATTTGCTTTCGATCAAGTATTTTGTTGAACAAGGCCAAGAAATTTAACTTCCAAGGTGAATTATTATTCTTTTTCGTTTTACGTACTACACATAATTCTATAATTTGATAAAATAGCGCTAAGATAAAAACCTGATAATTTGTTCGGATTGGTTACAATCCTGTTTATCTCTGCCCAATCAGTGATCGACGTTATTGCGGTTTTTTCAGATTAATATTCCAGGAATATTTTATTTTACTTCTAGATTTCGTTCCAGTAATAACTAGCAAAATGGGTACTACTTTTAGTAGAGCTTACAATGTTAGCTGTCAGAGTGGAAGTGAAAACTGTAAGTAGAACTACATATCTATTTAAGGATAAATAAATATACAGGCAGGTCATATAAAATTACTTCTTCCTCCATCCATAGAAGGTAGCTTTGCGCTTAATTTTATTAAGACAACTTTAAAATTCAGGTACCTAATGTATAAATTTCAAAAACCTTAAATTTATGATTGATTTTACTGTCCAAAGGTACTACAGGATCAATTCAGCCCTTAGAAACAGATGAAAACTATGTGGAATCAGTTGTTTGTGGTAAAGATGACCTGGATGATAATACGATGAAAGTTTTTGATATTGGTGAAGATGGCAAAGTTCTACTTATAAAACAGAATGGGGAGTTCAATGCAGTAGGCACAAAGTGCACTCACTATGGGGCACCATTGGTGAACGGAGCATTGGGCGATGGAAGAGTTCGGTGCCCATGGCATGGGGCTTGCTTCAATATCAAAACTGGTGACATAGAAGACTTCCCTGGATTTGATTCATTGCCATGCTATCAAGTCACTGTTTCAGAAAAAGGAGCTGTCAAAGTAAGTTATAGGAGTATAAGACTGGTGTTGTTCAAAAAGATAACTAATACAAACTATGCAAAACATCCCTTTAAAATTCCTGAATTTAACTCAGCTGTATTTGGCATGAGCGGCACCCCGCTGCTTCACGTGATGAAAAATGATGAAAAGTAGCCTATTTTATTCCAGACCTACAACTATGTCTATTCTAAATTTCAGCTTGATCCGTTCCATCCATCCAAACTGACACATTTTATATTATTGTGATTCTAATTAGATCACTACATAGAATGAAGCAAAGTTGCTTCGCGCAGTGTGTCTGCCCCTATCCTGTCTGTGTGTGTCTATGTATGCTTAGATATTTAAAACTATGCATCGGATTCTGATTCGGATTTTTTTAATTGAAGCCAAGGCGACTTACTAGTTGGGTATAATACTTAACCTACTGAATTTTTTATTCTAGAAGTAACTAGATATTGATAATTAAAAGGATTGATATAATTGTACAACTCATTGTATCAATAACATAGTAGGTACTAATATAAAACTACTGTATTAGTCATAGTAAAGTCATAAGATGTATCACCTGATAAATAAATAGCTTACCTCATTTTTATATGAAACAGCTATATTATTTATTATAATCAATACATAGCATAAGTCATTTCATGTGCTTAGATCTTCCCAGCTTCTTTCGAAGCCAGTCAGGTTCTATTTCACTGCCTAATAAATGAAGAGGATCAATGCAGTCAGTAGCACAAATCCATAAAGAAAGAGGAAGTAATTTTTTAATAACAAAATGATAAATTGGACTCAATTTTCTTAATGAAACTTCTTGTACTTACGTAAAATGTGACCTTTTAAAATTAAAATTTTATCATGAAACCGTTGAACAGACCAATTTGCGTCTTTCGTTAATATATTCAAAGGTAATTAGAGATATTTAGGAGGATGAGTATGTATGCGTGCAAAACTACAGGGTAGAAACTAGGAAAAATCGTAATATCGCGGCGGCGGCGGCCATTCCGCCGCAAATACGATCTATACCTACCTAAAATAATATAGGTAATAAAATATTACAACCGATAAATGACAAATACCTACCAGGTACCTATTAAATAACAAAACCCTATTCATTAATAAATAATTTGAATATTCTAGTGTATAATAAAATCAAAATATTTCATTTTCCATAGTGCGCCGTTCCGCGGCTGCAATCACTTTGTCATGCCTTAATATGTCCATGACCACCTACTAAATGTTCACCTGACAAAGTACTTAGGTACTACTTACTCAGGGACTTAAAGTACCTATTAAAGGTACACTTACCTTCAGAAGCTTTACTAGTTGCAGATAATAAAGTCTACCGGCTATCTGTTTAGATACATTCACTTACAACTTGACTCAAACCTGTTGGCCTTGCGACTTCTTAAGTCACCTTGACCGAACTTGAGCAAATTGTAGGTAGGTGTAAATGTGCATTAAGTATAACACAGGTAGGTAGATCTGGGTATGTCAAAAACGTCATCTATCGGTTAAAAGTCTTATCGATCGGAAATCACAAAGACGGCGGCGGTATTTGATCAAAGGAGGAAAATGATAATTGTTTGAGTTTTTATAGTTTTCGGTTCAGGGTACTTTTATCTATACAGGTGATTTGTTAACAGACTATTACTGTTCTGATTAATTTTGATAAGGTATTTATCAGATGATGTATGTATATCACTTATATCAGTTGAAAGTCTTTTTTTTTTTTTTATTCGTTAAACAAAATAATTTTCTCTAAATGAAACTAATTGCGTTTTGTTATTTATAAATGTCAAAACTCAAAAGCGTTTTATTTTGTTTCGGAAAAGATACGAAAATAGAATTTGGTGACCACCAAGAGTAACTTCGCCCTTTGTGATATTTTGAATTTTCCAAAATACGGTTGAGACTTTGCGTTCTTCTAGCTAGTTGGTTGCTTTGATTATATACTTGTCTGTATATTATTTGCTTTGATTATATGTATATTATTTGTGCGTTTTACACGGAATTAAACAAAATTTTATTTGCAGTTAATTTTAACACAGAACAGAACTGACAGAAACTTTATTCATATCCATGATAAAACTTACGATTCAATGCTAACAATTTTTTAAGAAATTGGTTAGTACCTACCGTACCTACCTAATAAAAGATCTTGTGTAGGTAACTACCTTATAGACAAACTAAGATCAAAAATATCTTCTTTGATGGGCATGCTTCGACCAGTTGTCAAATGCTTTCCAAAAAATGTTAGACAACTAATTTATAACTCACTCATAAAATCAAACTTGGAATACCTTATCGAGGTTTGGGGAACAGCTGCCAAAACCAATCTAAAGGATCTTCAAATAGCACAAAACAAAATTGTAAAGATGCTTTTCAACTATGACTTTCTGACAAGAACACATACACTCTACAAGGAAACCAAATTGATGAGCCTTAGACAAATATATTCATATAACACATGCTGTCTTATACAAAAGATTATCCAGAAAGATATACATTCAGACCTATCCTTTAGAAGAAAAAGCGAAACACACAAATATAATCTGAGATCTTCAAAAAATTTTATACTACCCCATCCCAGAACTAACTATGGAAAGAAAAACATAACATTTGAAGGAGCAAAACTCTATAATAAACTACCAAAATACATTAAAGAATCCACTAACTTACTTGTTTTCAAAAAAAGACTGAAGAAATATATATATGAAAAAGTTAGTGTAGAGTAACTTATAATTTTATTTAACTTATAATTTTATTTTATTTTATTTAACTCTTAACCTGTAAAAATGTCAACCATTAAAATAACATACTCTGTACATTAGGTACTAGTTAAGCAAAAATAATGTTTCTCTTTAAGTGAATGTGTACATGTTCTTTGAGAAATAAATGTCTTTAACCACAACTACCTAAGTAGGTACTTACTACTTAATAAATGATACTTTATACTTACTAAATACAAGATAATAATGTTGATAGGTACTTACCAATATACCTACAATAGGTACCTACATCTTGTGGCGTAGAATTCACCGACGACGGCTATTATGATGAACTAAGTTTCATAATTTACTAAGTTCTCAATTCTGAACCGATTCTGGTGAGATGCTTTTTTATTTGAAAGATTGTGCTGGTGGTCCCATATTTTGATCAAGATTAGATAATCCAAATTAATTAAGTTTTTGATTTATTTTAATAATGCGTAGCAGCATAGCCAAGTTGAATGGAAAATATGGCAATGCTAATTCTGTGACTGAAAAAGAAACAATATAAACCTAATAATATTTCCAATTTACTAAGTACCTATCAATAGGTCCGCCTGCGACGTAGGAAGTTGCGGGTTCGATTCCTGCCTTGGGACAAATGTTTGTATGATCAAAGCACTTTGACTTCGATCTGCAAATACCTATTTGTTCCGGATGTTTTCTTCCCATCTTGGTCCTTAGCTCACAGCTTTGGTATGAATTCCCACTATCGTAAGGTGCACTTTAGATTACCTAAGGTTTTATCTAGGTTTGTTTGGTATGTACCTACCTACCAACTAGTTTAACTACTTTCATTGCCCATCATGTACATACCTACATCCTGAATGCGTTAATGTAAATAATAAGTACCCACCATTTATACCAATAAAACATTTGTAACAGTAAATTGGAAAAAGACAAACACATATGGCTGTTAGTTAAATATGTAGCCTACCTACCTTCTTATAATCTATATATATAAAAATGAATCCCTATTTCCCTTGGTCACGGCATCACGCCTGAACGGCTGGACCGATTTCGCTAATTATTTTTTTGTTCTGTTCGTTATTATCAGGAGAAGGTTCTTATGAAAGAAAAAATTAAGGAAATTGCGCGAAAAATTCGAATTAAATTTTCATAATTAAGATAGGACAAAGTCTGTCGGGTCAGCTAGTAAATAATAAATTCTAAACTACATAACTACATAGTATAAAACAAAGTCGCTTTCTCTTTCCCTCCCTACGTCCCTGTGTTTGCTTAAATCTTTAAAACTACGCAACGGTTTTGATGCGGTTTTTTAATAGAAAACTAGAGTAATTCAAGAAAGTTTATAAAAAAGTTTATACGTATAATAAAACTGTGCGAAGCCGGGGCGGGTCGCTAGTACATTATATGATTCTAGTAGCGCCCCGCGGTAATTCCCCTTCCCGTGGGAATTCCGGATAAAAATATAGCCTTTGTGTTATCTATCACTATGCAAAGTTTACCTAATCCATATCCGTTCAGTAGTTTTTGCGTGAAAGAGTAACAAACATCCATCCATCCATACTTACAAACTTTCGCGTTTATAATATTAGTACCTACATAGGAAGTGTAGGTAAACGATTCAAACTGGATCTTTACGCAACCAGTATTTTATAGAAAGGCAATTATTTCTTGATATATCTACTTTAAAACATTTTTCACATAATTCCAGGTTCGAGCCAAGATAAGCGACTTGAAATCGAATAAGCGAATCAAGGACTTGGGAAGCAAGGGTCCATGCGATTGTACAAAAGTGGTGATCATTGGAGGCGGCCCGTCCGGCGCGACCTGTGCCGAGACACTCCGCAACGAAGGGTACCAGGGACTCATCACCATGGTCTCTAGGGAAAACTACCTCCCATACGACAGAATCAAAGTCTCCAAACTAGGCGCTATCACAGAAATTGAAAAGATACAAGCCAGGACACCAGAGTACTATGAAAACTCGAAGATAAATGTTCTTAAGGGTGTCGAAGCGACGAAAATAGACCCCTGTCATAAAATAGTCCATCTTAACAATGGAGAAACACTCGATTATACGAACCTGTACATCGCAACTGGGTCAAAACCCCGCGTGCCCGGTATACCCGGCATTACTCTGAAGAACGTCTTCACAGTCAGAGATTTTCAGGATAACATCGACATCCTCAACACACTGGGCAACGAGAAAGATAAGAATGTTGTTGTTTTGGGACTAGGCTTCATTGGCATGGAAATAGCTGGGTCATGCGTAGGGAACGCTAAATCCGTGTCTGTTGTCGGCAAAGACACCGCCCCGCTGGGACAGGTCTTCGGAAACGAAATCGGCGACAGCCTTAGAAACCTATGCCAAGGAAAGGGCATAAAATTCCATTTCCAAACAACAATTACAAAATGCAATGGCGAGGACGGTAAAATAACGTCGGTAGAACTCGAAAACGGGGCCACACTTCCCGCCGATATGCTGATCTTGGGAGTCGGAACCACATTCTACACCGATTTCCTGAGAGATAGCGGTATTGGCATGGAACCGAACGGTGCTGTTACCGTTAATGATAAATTAGAGACCAACATCGAAAATATTTACGCTGGAGGCGATATTGCTAACGCACCAGTCGCCGCCTATGGAAACCAGCGACTATGCATCGGACATATTGGTTTGGCTCAGTATCACGGTCGTGTCGCTGCTCTTAACATTCTCAAGAAGGAAGCGCCTCTACAAACTGTCCCTTACTTTTGGACTACTCTCTTCGGAAAGTCGATTAGATACGCTGGATGCGGCCGTCCTGTTTCTACACAAATAGAAGGCGATGTAGACGGACTTAAGTTTGTTGTATTCTTTTTTGATGTAGTTGATAAAGTTATTGCTGTCGCATCGTGCATGCGGGATCCCGTTGTTTCCCAGTTTGCTGAATACCTGCATCAAGGCAAAACACTTTATAAACGTGATTTGAAAGATGATCCCTTTGCCTGGACGAAAAATCTTAACTGTTGAATCAATGCCTCAGAAGTTTCAGTATTATCAACATAAGAATATTTATTTGGACCAAGAGATTTCGATAAGTCTTTAAGTACAGTTTTATTATGCTAAAGTTAGAAAATTCTGTTATCTTTAATGTTATAGTGTTGGTAATGTAAATGATACAAAGACACTGTGTTAGTGCTATGCATTTTATGTCATTAGAAGCTTATGTCCAGCTTTGGAGCAATATAGGATGATGATGATGATTTTACTGTGGTCAATAGCAGTGTCTTTTATGCGAGACATTTAAGGTAAATATTTAAAGCTTATTGTTATCCTAAAACTTTATTTTCTTTCTTTCACCTCAGAAAAAGCAGGACTTTTCATATGCACAATCCTAAAGTGAAAATATGAATCAACATTAAACATATGAAATGTGTTCTAACAACATTCTCAAACATGTTATGTATATTAAGAAAAAATAGTACAACTATTATTTAAAACAAAGTTTGTTGTTATACTAATAACTTTATATAAAGCCCACATGTCAGCATCACAATAATATTTTACAGCTTAGCTTCTTTTGTTAAGATAATGTTAGATGTTGCTTTTACATATTGTGATTTGATGTGATATGATATTATTAAAATAGTGTTTTTTAAGTGTATGTACTGATATTAAAACTTAATAAAGCATTTTTGCTGTCTTACATCATTCCATCGTCTTGTCTTTTTCCATATTGCTTTTATTCAAATAGATGTCCAAATCAACACAAGGACAGCCAAACAGATTCTAGTATCTTGAAAATAAAGACTAACACATTTTTGAATGAATCAAGTGATCTTTTAATAACTACATTTAGACTAAACTACTTAAATAACAGATCAGTTATCCCATCCTTCATTAACACGTAAATGTCCCAGTCGCTCATATAATGTAACATCTTTTTTGAAAATCTTTCTGTTTCTCTCAATTAGTGCTGCCAATTTCTGTTCTGATTTCCCCAAGGCCTTGGTGTGCCCATGACTTTCTTCCTGCAAAATATGATACAAGGGTGTGATCAGAATACAAATAAATATTTTTATTGTTTTAAAAAAAAGTTCTTAGATATAGTGTACAGTTAATAATATGATAGCAGGTAGACTTGAGGCAAAGGGTTGTCATGTCAAAGCTTGTTTTAAGGATGATCTATAAAAGTTATTTCAAACTTTTGTGCCCATATTTTAAGGTTCTAAAATTCTATTCTTTGTAAACAAATTCGTAAATTATATTAATACTAGGACCAAGTAGTGAGGATCTTTGTGAAGCAGAGGTCCACCTGGCAGGAGGCTGTGGGTTTGATTCCCGACCCGAGAAATGTTTGTATGACCTGCAGATATTTGATCCAAGTCTTTATAAGGTTAACTGTTGGGCATTTTTTTTTATTACTAGCTAAGCCTCTCAGTTTCACACGCATAAAAATCGATGAAAAGTAGCCTATGTTTTCAAAGTAGGTATAGAGACTATTTTGGTTTATGTCCTAGCTGAACACCTGTAGATAGGTGTAGTGTAATATTGTAAGTTGTTAAGATAATCCAAATGAATGACAAACCTCTGTAAGATAAGGGTATCGCAGATAAAGCATATTTTGGTCTTCGATAGCGAAATCTTCTTGCAGACGACGTAAATGAACGGGTTCTACTTTCTTTACCAAGCGATCCTTTCCTCTGAATAGGGAGCCATTTGGTAAACGATTTCGTCGAAACAAAACTAAAGTGAGCCGCATTTTCACAAAACTGAACTTTGGTTTGGTTCGATCAGGTTAGAGGTTTCGATGTGAAATAAAGAAAATTAAAGAAATTCAATTCTTGGTGTAGTTAGCAAAGAAAAGTTCAGTACACAAGTTTTAAGGTTATTTTGTTTTGATTTTTGACAATTTAATTTAACTGACATTGACTGTTAACAAAGCTGTGACGTTAGAGCGTTAACCATAGACTTTAGCTTTCAAGAAGTTGAAGTTTGACTCTTGGCTTGAATGGATTTCGGAACGCAAAACTATAAATCCATCAACCGAAAAAAAAGTTAAATGGTTTGTCTACGGCAGTATGGCTGGCGATCGAGCGTAAGCTGTGGACTATTTTCGTAAATAATTTCAATAAAATCAAATAAACCTGATGTGAAAAGGCATTTGGAACTCTTATAGTTAGTGCTTAAAAAGAATGGAATCACGGGACTGAAATTGAAGTGCTTTATTTTGGGTATCAAGATAGGTATGTTATGTTTTTCACTAAAAGCTCTCCTAATTAATTGTTTTTGATGTTCCCGTTATATTTACGCGAGGTTTTGTATCCAAATTTGTTAAACTTTTCAATTTATAACTAGGACAACACAAATTATGCTCGAGTTTAATAGTATTTACTTAGTAGACAAAAGGTGTAATTACATTTTGGCAGTATCCTAGGGGGTGCATTTCGAAATTTCGAAATTACGTAATTTCGAAATTCGTAGGATTTTGTGGCCATTTTTCAATTTCGAAATTGGAGGCCTCAATTTCGAAATTTCGAATTTTTTGGTTTCCATGAATAAATCATAATATGGGTACCTTGTACCTCGGAATAAATAATATTATGGGTACCTTGTATACCAACACCTCATTATAATACCTACCGACCAGTGCTGAAGCTCTCTAGCTTCAACAAGTAACCGCCTGAGGAAGTCTCTCAGCTCCAAAATGCTGGATGCCCTAACTGTTTTAAGAGCTTATTACCAACCACAGGATAAAGTATTACACCGTGCCACAGACGCAAAGTTCCTATATATAGAATAAAATACGCATATAAATAATAAAAAAAAAGTCGTGTTTACATAATTACATAATTTGATTGTGCAAAGGATTTTTTTTAATATCGTTCATATAAACTTTTTACTGTGATTTTACGTTGATGTATATACATCAACGTAAAATCACAGTAAAAAGTTAACGGGATAGTAACCGGATACTAAATAAACACAACAGATACAGCTATAAGAGGATCAAAATGATGAATCAGGAACCCGTGAAGTCAGAATCTACACAGCTGGCTTCAAAACCGTAACAGGGACGGGAGCCGGCGCTCACTCAATGGACCTCTTATGCATATCAATAATACTAGGCAAACACAGCTCCATATTCCAATGTGAATGTGTAGCAGTAGCCCAGAGAGCTGTACAAAACAGAGGAATCAGCGACTAAGGCGTACGTATTCTATTTGACAGCGCTGCCATACTCAGATCCCTGGAAGGTAACAGCTGCAAGTCCATTCTTGTGTTCGAAAGTCGAATGTCACTTAGCATTAGAAAAGATAAGAAAGACCAAGAACAGGAGCATCCTTCTGTGGATCAATGGATATAGCGGAGTATTAGGAATGATGACGCCGCTCATGAATTGACACGCAGGGGATCGGAAACGATTACAGAAGGACAATTGCTCTTCCTACCTCTGCCATTCTCTTTGCTCCAGATATGGACTAGGTTCAGAACTATGGATATGCATAAAGAGCGACGACACACCTGTTTGAGTGCAGAAAAGCCAGAGCGGCGCTTCCATTTATATAACAAATCGCTTCCTTTACCTAAATAGATTGGACATGCATATCCTGGTGGGAACACTAACGGGACGGGACACTGCCCACTAAATAAATAGTTATTCAAAATTGGATTGAATGCAAGCGAATAATAACACAATGAACATAAATCCACAACTTGCCGAACCTGTGAAGAATGAAGATTTCAGGAAGATTTTGCGCTTCGGGATGGAGTAAGGCTGGCTAAGCTAGCAAAATGAACGCGTAATGGATCAAACTGAGTCCGAACACGGAACCGCTTAGTTCGTGTGGATGGAATATCCACAAGGTAAGGGTGGTAATGCGCCGAACGCCTACTCGTCCTGGAGTGGAAGGGAGATTGGGTGGAATCAAGTAGTGAAGTTCCTGTGAGCGTCTCCGAAATGTAACCTCCGAAAGATCGATAGGCAAGTGAGAAGCTGTCCCGGTGTAAAGTATCGCTGAACCTTGTTTAGGACTCCTAGCTTCATGGCTGCTATTTTATCGCCCCAATCTGAGACTACCTTCAGGGTCAAATTGGCTGGTTCTGGCGTTAGACAGGTACCTGTCTTTCACGGTGCTGTCGTCTACGTATCCAATAATACCGGTCTGGCGCCTCATTGCCAGGCTTCAGCGATACGACTGGGAGGTCGCTTCGTCACTGCTATACGTGCAGTGCAAGCGCCTCCGTGACACTTGATGTAGTAAAATTGAAATATTTTAATAATTTTTATATTTTGGATAAAGGAAATCTCTTTTCCGACTCTAATTCTATCTGTAAAGAAAGGGAGTCACAGATCTTATCATCACCAGAGAATAAAAGCTATATTTTCTGTCCGAATTTCGAAATTTCGAAATTGAGCCTCCGAATTTCGAAAGCCAGTTTCGAAATTGAAAAATATCGAAATTGGACCCCCTACAGTATCCTTTCACTTCATGCATTGTGGACCTATTTTATTTCGTGCTCTACTTATTTCGTACTTTTTTCTTATTTTGTTTCTTTTATGAAATTTTGGTTCTAAGTATTAGGCTATTATAAATACATCTAATAAACAAAGCAGGTATATGAACTTATAATAAAAACAGTAAACATAGAACTATAACAAAACAAATTTAAATCATAGATTAAATAAAACTGATATGGTTTATCTGTAAGCCTCTTGGAGCAGTGTACACCTAAAACAATCAGACAGTTAGTAGCTTCGTGGGTTAACTTTGACATTATTTTTTAATGTATGAAATCCCAAAGAATATCCCATAGCTGACACAGTCACTATAAAGAGAATACCTTGTTATGTTATTGTTCACATCAAATCTCCTTGGTCTCTCAAAGTTTTGAAACAGTGTTATTATGATCACTATTGGAGATCACATTACGTGTTATGAGAGTCCATTCTGTAACATTCAACTATTGTATTGGGTATTGTCAACGTTGGTCTAATAGTTGCATTGATGCCTTTGAATAGAAGGAGCTTAGGTCTATTTTTGGAATTGTTGCCTTAACAGTGTTTTGTTTTAGTGAGTTCAGTAAGTATACCTGTATCTGATAAACTGTTCAATGGAGACATAAAGTTTTTTATAAATTAACTTTTTGATTTCGGCTGTTGTATTGATTTCCATGTAGAACTTTATTTATTTGATTGTTTTCAGCAATAATATTAACTAGGCATATGTGACCTGGTGCTAGGCAAAGGATCTTGGTAGGAAATGGATTTTAAATTAGTTAGCTACAACTAAAAACTACTATCTTTGGCCTCTGCATAAATGGAAGAAGATTCAAGCAAATTGTGTATCTTTGGAAAAAATAATTCTGATATAAATATCTAGTCACCACCGATAAGCATTTAACAGCTAAAGAACCCAAACCGACTAAACCAAGTTTCATAAAACCAAACTCTTAAGACATTTAAAGCTGCTGAACTTTTGAACTCTTTTCTTTCGAATTTTTCTTGTAAATTTTGTTTTGTGTTTTTGGAGTCTACATTTCTTCAATGGTGTTTAGTGTCAAACTGTCTGTCTGTACCTAAACATTTTACTTGTAAAAATCATTGTGACTTTATGGTAAAGTTTTAAGTGATGAAAAATGTGTTAGTATACTGTTAATTATGCAAGTGCAATATGCATACATCTAGCATTTAGTAGTAAGAAAAAAAAAATTAAGAAATAGAATAAACAAATCAAATATCCTGTAGTGTGAATCTAAAATGTATTTTTTTGGCAACACTTAGGGTTTGAATTCAATTCCATTCAAAAGTTCAATTCTTTGCTACCATAAATTATAACCACAAATTAGCCCGGATAACTCGTCAATTGCATACAAAAATCCACGGATGTTTCGCGAATAAGGGGGCAAATAAAAAAAATGTGCTTTTGCTTACAGGCACTAATCATAGCCCTGCAGGGTACATCCATACTTAGCCGGCTGTCATCGTGAGCCAAGATGGCACAAGTGGGAGCCAACATGGAGTACCAAGAATACAAGTGGGCGTATTCAATTATGGACTCTTCCAAGTGAGTATTTTATTTTATCTAATGAAATCGAACCATAAATGAATTGGACTAAAAGTGTTGTTAAGTTGTCATGTGTCAGTTAAGTTGAAGTCATGTCATGCATTAAATTCCTTTATGCTATTCACACATGCATTTAGCAGTAATTTAAGTAAAATAACCATTATTTAAAACTTGTTTCAAAAATTTGGCTGATTGAGGAGATGATGGTGATGTTGACACCTTTCTATGAAGTTCAATAAACATAGTGGTCAAATAATGTGTCAAGTCATGATTTAAAGTAGCGAAATTCCAACAGGATAACAAATAAATTGTCACCCTAAATGATAAATAACTACATCCACAGAAGAGAGCTTAATTTCCTTGCCTTTTGAATTCATTAATACACTTCATGGTAGGAAGAAAGAATCAAATTAACTACAATAGAACAGCTGAAACAACTTATTTATCAAAGAATTTCACCTCATTTGTCATTTGAACACTATTCATCATGAAAATTACTAGGTAAGTTTGCTAAGCGACTGACTCAATTTTTCACACCTGTTGTGCATGTGCGTTAAGTTATTATACCTACTGTTATTGTTAGTAACATTACATCATCTAAAATTAAATTTTAATTTTCACTGATACTTTCTATGAACAGTAAGTTCAGTAGTTGCAGTGAAAAAGTTGCATAGCAACAAGTCTAGTAAAATGGAAATGTAAGTAAAACAGCTTTCGTAGTTGTATGATTTCATTATGAATGAAAAATAACTACGAAGCTATTCTGTGTTGGACGAATACTTACGTCTAATACTTAATGTAGAACTTCAGGTTGAGTGCTGTTCTAGGCCATTGGTGTATTTAGGTTCACTGTCCAGTCCAGAGGGCCATTAGGCCTCCTTGATAGTTTGCCAAAAAAAGTTCCTCCAACTGTGGGTGGTCTACAATTTTGCCTCCAAAAAAAAAGGTCCTTGACGGAGCCTCCTAAAAATCTACATTTCTTTACCCTGGGATGGGCACGAATTCCTTTAGTTTAACAGATGTTTTAATTACTTTAATTATGAGACAAATAGTCGGGAATTAAATTTTGGAACCACAACGGAATTACTCTTTGCAAAAGCTAAATAATCATCAACATCGTTCTACTGTTGATGGAAAAATAGGTGAACATAAAAAAACACATACAGCCAAACATCAAACCTTCTTTTTTATGTCTGCTTACAAACTTTGAAAGAAAGGGCTGTACTCAACTAGGAGAGAACAAAATACACTTAGGAAAAAGAAGATTCTTTAGAAATCAAAGCAAATGTAAGCAACATTAAAAGATCGGTTAAAATACGCACGGAAAATCTTGAATTCGAGATATTCGTGATTTTTAGCTGTCTAGTCTACTAAAGCCTTCGCTACATTAGACATAGCGTGAGAGCGGTCTTTTGTTTTAAGGTAGTTTCTGACTGATTGGTGGATTTGTTACGCTGTTCACCGTTTTGAACGCCAAAATGCTTATATTTCATACTTGCAAAAATGGCATTCGTGTAACATAATAATCTATTAGAGCAGTTGTAAATTCTAAGGACGTGATATGAATCGTCTTAGCTTGCTCAGCCCGTAAGAGATTCAACGAGAGAGAAAGAGCAGCAGCTTTTTGTGTGTTTTAATGCCCCTCCTTGTATGGAGATGCAAATAGGACCTTGTGTACCATGAATACCGCGGGCAGATGCAATTATTCTATCACTAGTGACTCGCCCTGGCTTCGCACGGTTCTATTTTATACATATAAACCTTCCTCTTGAATCACTTTATCTATTAAAAAAACCGCATCAAAATCCGTTGCATAGTTTTAAAGATTTAGGCATTCATAGGGATATAGGGACAGAGAAAGCGACTTTGTTTTATACTATGTAGTGATATATCACTATACCAAGATTTTTAAGTCAGCAAGACGTCATAGTTTCGTATCTCAAGATTAAAATTTGTGATATTATTTAATTTCGAAGATAATTCTTATGGTTCTTCTACACATAAAGCCTGGTGACGGCTCCGGATATCGCTCTTGTGGTAGTCACATAATATTTATAGTTTAACTAATACATCCGTTAGCTTAATTAGATTGAGTTGACAATAGGTCAGTGCTAAGATCGTTTAACATTGAGAATGTATTATGCATTCGTGCTACATTCTTGTTACCAATTATAATATTGCTTGTCCCAACAAAGTATGTTATTTCCTACTTTGGAGGTTCTTATTGTTTTAGGCGAATATGAAACTATCTTTATTGTATTGTTTTATAGTCTGGCGAGACAAGGCTACTTCCATAAATCCACCATGACCCAAAGTCTCAAATATAATTTTCTAAAGATATCTATTTTGTCTTAAGACTTCTGAGCTCTGAGTATGGTTAACGTTAGTATCGAGACGTGTACGTAAAGTCTTTTTTCTATTGGATGTGGTAGAGCGCCTATATCGTTTGGACAGGGAACTACTCAATCAACACTAATATCATTAAACAGCAACCCGCCCCAGCTTCACACGGGTGTATTATACATATAAACCATCCTCTTAAATCACTAGGTATCTATAAAAACTCCATCATAATCCGTTGCGTAGTTTTAAAAATCTAAGCATACATAGGGACAGAGAGACAGACAGAAAGCGGGAAGCTACATTGTTTATAATAATTATATTTATTATAAACTCAGTAATATTATATTAATATGTACTGAGAGATGCGATTGTTTGGATCGATGTATGGATAGATAGCTAGAAGTTTTTTACCTGTTAATGTCAAAAGTACTGAACAAATCGCGATGAAATGTATACTGGACATAGTCCTGGAATAAAACAGGCTACTTTTAATCAATTTTCATGCGTGTTAAACAGAGGGACGCAGCTAGTCCCATATAAAAATGAGGTGTCACGTTCCCGTCTCGATATTATCGTTAACCGGACTCAGGGTTCTGTTCTAGCATAGTTTGTGACTAACTTAAAAAAGGAGGATATTTCAATATAATATATTTTACTGTATTAAAATGTTGTATTCCCCAGAGATTACTATTTATCCTGTAAAACCATAGATCAATGTATTCGTAAAACTAAAAAAATGCACAAGTTTAGTTTACTCAAAAATAACTTGTTTCATAGAGGCACGATAATAATTTCAAACCACAAAGCAAGGACTTCAATTTATTGGTGCTATCCTCTCACCACATAGTACAAGTATCTTCTGGTTACGACCGCATCAATATCCTCGCATAAAACACCTCATATAGCGTAATGTAGACGAAATGAAACTCGTATTACCTGGCTGGTAAGTGAGGATATGGCCCAAAAGGTCTAGAAGACCAGTTCTTCGAAGACTAGACCTTTGACCTTATCATCAGGTGAAATTGTGGTTAAAAGAATGATTTTTTTACTGATTCATTTTTTATCGATTCATTAAAATCGAAATAAAAAGGGAGGACAACGTTTTTGGTAGGCATAACTACTTTACTATCAATACCCTCGGGTATTTATCGTGTTTATTTACCTATTTTTCCCGACGTTTCAACAGGTTTACACTCTGTTGTCGTCAAGGGATGTTTGATTTATATTATAATAATGAGTTTTGATCGCGTAGGTATAACTACTGTCAAATTGTTGTGAGTTGTGTTCAGGTATCTGAATTTAAACCTGTTACTCCAGCCAGTCTACGGTTTGGTCCATCAGTCTGAACACTATTTGTAATGAAAAGCTAGTCGTTACATACAATTAGCGTTATCTCAAAGTCCTTATCACAAGCTTTCCAGAAAACTAATCACGTCAACAATGAGGCTAAGGAGTCATCGACCCGCGATCGAAGGAACAAAGTATTTTAAACTAACAACCCGGCTCGGTTTCGCACGGGATTCGAGCAGTTTAATACAATACATTTTTTAATTTTTCTTCATGTAGGTATTATATTTAAATCTATACTTTAATTAAACAACTGATTTTGTAAACCAATCTTCTTCTTCCGGACCTTATGCCACGCTAAGTGGGGTCGGCACAACATGAATTCTTCTTCCATTCTGCTACTGCTCTGTTATTCGTCATCTCCGTATTCACACCTTTCTTAAGCATATCCTCTTTCACACAATCCATCCATCTTTTCTGCGGTCTTCCTCTCCCCTTATATCCCTCCACATTCAAATCAATCAATCAAATCAATGATTTTGTAAACCAATATGTACCTAATATAAGCAATGTTAGTATGCTCCATTAAATGGCAGAATCTAGCTATCTAGACTAAGTCTTAATAACTAACTGTATGTAATAACTAACTGTATGGCCAGATGTCGCTCAGTTCCACATCGACAATAGTATGTAATTATTTATAAGGCAAACATGTATTAGACACATAAGTTTTACACATGCTAGTGGTTTCTATTTCGCCTCTTCCACTAGTGGACAAAAAATTGAGGCGAATTAAATTTGACTTGTCTAAGTGCTTATTTTGTAAGCCTAAAGAAATAAAGATATTGATTATTGATTATTGATTATTGATTATTATGTATTCAGAAACAATAAATTAATGAATTATACCTACACAAACCCTCCATAGGACTCGCACCATCCGTCCGGTAAATATCATTAAAAAATCCGTTTGGTTATATTGTTCCCGTTCAGTTAAGACAAATAGACAGGCGAAGCAGGGGATTTTGTTTTAAAGTGTGTAGTGCAGCGCCCTTATATCTTCAATTGAAAGGGTCCGAAACTATTAGGCTTCATTGGCGCGTCGCCACCCGGTCGCCTTATTTAATTACTGGGTCGGACACCCTGTACTTACATTAACCTAGTACCTACTGATTGATGCCATCACGGAGTTTTATGGATGTTTTACGACGGAGCATATAAACGGACTTCCTATATGCGATGTGGAAGCCATAACTAAAATTTAATCGAACAAAATACTAATAATGTGGGAAATTTTCAATGTTAGAGTTGGGTTTTTTGTTCAAATGGAATTTGGAACCTGAAAACCGTTTACGTGGTGTAATCACTTATTAAGAAATGCATCAGCCCCTATCCTAGGTTAGCAAACGCATTCGCTGCCCAGCTCAGTTGGACTTTGTTAAATACATTCATGTTCATCATGTTTATGAGCAATGAAACTGAGGATTTACATTACACTATGATTGCACTGCTGCAAAACAGCGCATGGCAGAAGTATCTAGGTACTTTCTCAGACAAAGCCACGAGACTCCACTATTTTTGTTTAGCAATCAAATGCACCGGTAAATGCTTTTATAGTCTCACCTGGTCTATTGTTTTGACCTTTTATTCTGGTTTCGTTGTCTGATGCAAATCGATTAACTTCCTTTCGATCGTTACTCGCCTAGAGTTCCTGTTTTCTACGTGTAATGAGCCATTCCTCGATTGATAGGGCTTTTCCGTTTGAACTTTTATTGTTTTCGTTTTTGACGCTTATTAATTTACACTCCAGACACAAAAGCGTGAAGGCAACCCCTTGCTGCGTTGCGATTACACTAAATCCTCCTATCTTGTAAAATATAGATTGATGTTTTAAAGATTCGTTATGAAAGACATCTTATTAGGTATTACACAAGACTAGAAAGAAATCTAGAAGTAATTTCATGGCCTTTGCGTGTCCCATCTGGAGAATACAATGGATGATTACCATTCATAGCTCATGACTGAACGAAATCAGTGATATTGACAAATAAAACGAATATCACTAGCCGATGGCCATGACCGACCATTCTGGTCCTATTTCCAAGTGTGAAATTTTGCCCATTCTCCCATACATTTTGGATCCTTGAATACGAGATTTAGTGTGATCGCACAGTTGGTTTAACATTCATTGAGTTCATTGGCAATTAGTATAGGGTGAGCAACCATCCATTCATCAACGCCCAAACTGTCATTTTGTGAACGCCTCAAATCAGTAGGTATGGGACACAAGGCAAGATACATATAAGCATTGACACACATTCGAACCCCTTTCCATGTTGTTTCTTGAGTGACATATTCGATATAATCACGTTAGAATAAAGCACCATACAATGTTATCTAGATCAAGTTGCCTAGATCTATCTGCCAACATTTCTGCGCTGGTAAAAAGCGGTTACATCTGCAACTTGCACACCAAAATGAACCATTCTGATCGTGTTTTATCCAGTGTGCCCCTAGCTTTACATCAGAATAAGAGCGACACCCATGTTTGCCTATCCATATCAAACAGTGTTTACCATAATGGATATCTGTTTGTCTACCTTCGACGATATTGTACCACATAACACATGTAGGGTGGCCTAAATTTAGAAACTCCATCGGCATTTATCACAGTTTGGGTATCTAAATAGCTTTAAAGTTAAAAGAAAGTCATTACGCTCTTAATTATCAAAGCCCCGACTACTTGACGTATTATCTAGTAATGATCGTGACGTCTCCTTTTTCCCATAACAGAAGCTCTGCTTAGCTTGGGGCTAGAATGTGTGGATTGTCCAGTATTATAGTGCGGATAGGGGACAACGCAAATCACACTAATAATATAGGCTGAAGTTTTGAATAGACGTCGTTCTAGGCCTGGAATAAAACATAAGCTAATAAAAAAAATCACGTGGGTGAACCCGCTGGGCGTAGCTAGTTCCATAAAAAACGAGACGTCACGATCACGTCACGAAACTATCGTTAACCGAACTCGGAACTCAGGTTTTGGTTTGTCTGTAATTGTACCTACTGTAATGCTAGCAATAACAAAAAATGATATTGAAACATTCAATTTTTATTTCAGCAAAGGTGAGTGATAATTTTAGCAAAACATTCCGCGTAAATTGTTATTGCAATGTTTATAATTGCACGGTGAAGGTTACGTGTCTAAACTTAAAATATTTTTCTGAAATTTACAAGCAACATGATAACTCATTTTGTTTTTAAAACTTCGTTTGTAAAAACACGTAGCAATCATTGCTCTTTTGGTGTTGGGACTTTTGACCTAAATATCTCTGTCACTTAAACTCGATTTTATTTAATATATCATCTTTCGAAGACATACAAAATTAGCTTCTTCATTTATCAGTCCACAATTACCTACTTCAAAGTTAATTTTGCTGCGACTTCGCCAATCAATATGGGTGCTATTTTCAGAGCCATGTTTGCTTACGTCGTTGATTGAAGCTCGACCTTTCAATCAACTTTCTGATGAGCTTTTTACTGCTCCCTGTCCGTCGGTAGTAGTTGGCTTTTTAGTTGGACCTCTCACACATTACTACCGAGTTTTGAATAATCTCTTTTACAAACGGATAATTATCACTTACTAGCCTGAGGCTTCGCAAGCGTTTTTTCTATCGAAACGCAGATTCTCTGAAATTTTCAATTTCATTTTCCATGGGAACTGATTTATGGGTTGAAAAGAAGCATATTTTATTTCAGGACTAGAACTTAGTCTCATAAAAATTTCAGCCCTATCCGTTCATTAGTAGTTTGCGTGAATGAGTAAGAAGCATCCATACTGCATACAAACTTTCGCGTTTATAATATTGGTATGATACCTACGGATAACGGGGTTTTTACCATGATTTTTTGTGTTTTGAGTTTTCGTAAATTTCTGCACAGTTTCATGGGCTATAATCACATCATCAGCTTTAACTAGTACCACCGTATTCCCACCGTGGGAATTACGGCATTACCCCCTATGGGGGATAGATATGTATCCCTGAGTTGCCTCTTACGACATTAATCTTGCTACGGCATGATTTGCTCTATAAACGGACCAATAATCACTTAAAGCGAGATATTTCTGCACTGTGTTATTTTAGGCTAAAACCAGGCGCAGGTGCATATCCCATGTTTACTATCCGTTTATTAAAAAACAATGCTGGACAATCCACACAGCATCAACTATCCCCAAACGAAGCAAAGCTTGTGTAACCCTACTAAATAATGTATACTTATGTGGTGTTTTAATAATTACCAAACCAAGATAGTTTTAATAGTTTTATAGTCCCAATTCTGTTAGCTAGTACCAGTATCTCTTTCATTCAGACGAGAGACATACTCATCAATGCCAGACCTCGTAAGAACCAAGTGCTCATTATAACACACAAACGCCCGAATACTCAAACGCATCTTACATATTTGAGACCGTCTCAGCTGTTTGAGACGTCGTTATACTTCAAAATCATATTCTCAAACGTCAATCCTAAAATTTAAGCACGCTGCATTTGAGATCATCCCAAACTCTGACATAACGACGACTTACAGTAAATTTGGTATTCACAAAGACTTCTCAGCTGTTTAATGACGTCTCAGATTTCTAAGCTCGCGTTCAAATCTGAGACTGCTTGTGACCAATCTTACATTGCCAGGACGTTCCTAGCTTTTGTTGTGCTTTGTTTACTTCCTAGTTGAAGTAGGTTATAAAAGTTATTATAGGCAATTCCTGATGTCTGTATCTTCACTTTCTTCGTTGTCGGACGGTGAAGATATTGTTGAGCGGCGACAGCGAAGAAATCATGAAAAATTCAACGCTTTTGAGGAGGCTCAATTTAAAGCTCGGTTCCGTTTAAACCAAGATACTGTGAAGCATTTGTGTATGCTAATGGGCTACATACAGCCACTTACGAACAGAAATCACGCGATACAGGCAGTGGACCAGATTCTGATTATTCTCCGATTTTTCGCCTCTTCTTGTTGGGAGATAGTGGTTACCCATGTAGGAACTTCCTATTAACTCCTATTCTAAACCCGATGTCACCAAGCCAAGAAGCATATAACCGGGCCCAGTAAGCCACCTGGAACCCTATGGAGAGGCTCTTTGGAGTTATGAAACGGAGTTTCCCATGCTTGCAAATTGGGCTACAGGTCAAGTTGGAGAATGTCCCTAATATAATAACAGCCTGTGCCATTCTTCACAACATAGCCTTGTCTAGACAAAACTTAATTTTGATGATGAAATTCGTACGGAGAATGCTATTAGAGAGGATAATATTGAACCAGCTCTGTGCATTGTACATAATGAAAAATTCTTAGTAAGGAATATGATTATTAAAACTTATTTTAATTCTTAAGCATTCTTAAGCAAGATCAATTTAAATAAAACAGTATAAAAAGTATTACGATTATTTATTTGTCAGAGAAACATAGTATAGTACAATTATAATACAATTTATAATTATTCAATAAATAACCCGCCCCTGACCATTCCCGGCGCAAAACTGCCCATAATGCTTGCAGCATTACCTCGCTGAAAAGCAATGGCAATCCTTTGCACCAAGAACAAACCGGAGCGGGAGTCTCTAGTCACTTCTGTTTACGGCCTAATTCTCTCAGCAAACACTTCGCATCCACACTCCAATTACCCAAGGTCTCCACTGCTATAGGCACAAAATGGTACAGCCGCTCCAAGGAAGCATACTCGAGCCTTTTTTTGAGCAGGCGTCATCAGCAGTAGCAGATGCAGAGTGCATGGTGCGACTCAGGTGACTGGCGGCGACAGTGTTGATGCAAGTTGCGTCCCAGATCTGTCTGATCTTCCGTTTTTCCAAGGTACCAGAGTCAACTCATCTATATGGGCTCTTTCCGTCTGACCTGCTGGCCTGATTACCTGGAGGCTCAAGCGTGCAGGGGACATTCGCCGATATAAAAGCTCTACGAACTATGTCGTTCAGCGCATGGTGACGCGGAAACCTCTCAGTGTACCGCCAACAACTCGGAGCGTGATAGCCATCGGCCTCCACCATAGAACCGCAGGTGCATATAATGAACATAAAAGTAAAATTATCGTATATTTTTCTTTAAAGTATGCCTTTAGTTTGTACTTTGCAGAAGTTTATCTTATAATCATTGGATGGAAGATGAGAATGAAATGTCGGTATCTTCTCTGTCTTCAGACGAGGAAGATTTGGTTAGACATGGAAGGCACATTGAAGAAAAACTTGACGCGATTTCTGTTTTATTTAAGTCGTCCATTGCATTCTATTTCTAATAAGTATAAACTATAATCAAAACTTTATGGTGCTCTCACTTTGTTGTTGATTTGTATTGTAATGACTGGACTGGCTGGACTGACAGATGTTATAATGACATTTCTCCATAAAATGAAACGTTTTTGTACTAAAAGTTATGGAAAAAGTCTCAAAAAGCTATAGCCTGTCCATGAATAAAAAAATGAAATTGAATTTCCGCTAAATTGTTGCCCTATAAAACGGACTTGAGACGTGCTTACGTAAACGCGATCTTACTATTGATAAGTAGCGTTTGAGTATACCATGATAATTTAAGACGTCATCAGATTTAAGAAGAGCTCAGCCAAGTTGATGAGCTGAGATGCGTTTGAGTATTCGGCCGAAAGACCTGCTCTAAAATACAGTTTGGAGACAGGCATCATTAAAATGGAGTGCCCACTGCCTACTTGTGAATTCTTAAAGTGCTGACACGGAGAAAGTGGTGTGCATCGCATGCGGGGAATTAATAATGTCAATGTAACATATCGCTTTCTGTTTCTATGTGAAACAATTGATTGTGAGAAATTTAATGATGCTTTCATCTCTGAGATATATCCGATTACGCTTAGAGCCAGTTTCACAATAATCAAGTAAGTTTCCGTTAAATTAACTGACAGATGTCTTTCGTGCTGTCTCTTTCGTATTAAAGTTGACAGTACGCGATGACAATACTTGTATCTATCAAGTAAATGAACAGGAACTTACTTTCGATTGTAAAACAACCTTTATGTCTTATTACTAATAATAGGTATGGATATTAAGACATAAATCGTAGTCAAAATAGCCCTATTAGCAATTCCATACTATCCATGTGTAGTTTGTTATTGTAATTAAAGTCTGTATAATTAGTTAACTGTTGTTTTAATACAAAGCTCGTGAATTTAACATATTGTGTAGAATTTTAATTCAAATCATTTATTTATCTTTGGACATTATAAAAAGCACTAAGAAAATGAACATTATCATAACAAAATGTTTTTATCGGCCAAAGCTTCGTCAATTGTATAAAAAACATCTTTTTCAAAATATAAAGTATGTATGAATTATAAATCTATGAATAAATAATTTTCTAAATCGGACCAATAGTTCCAGAGGTTCTCTTTGAATGGAGCCGAATCAATTGCTCGTAACAACATTGTTTGATAGATAAACCTAATTTGAGTTCATTATTTACGGCAAATTACTTTTCAGCTGGTTTTAATCGAATTATGTTTACGTTGTTCTACAAACGCAGAAAAAAACTGTATCTGCTGCGCAATGTAAAGCGATCCACCTGACAATAAAGATTCTTATTCAACCTCTGCGGTAATAAGCAAGCTAACACCACGATTGTCCTTGTCTACAGAGTTTCTGCGTGCCTCATCTCCATGCTACTCATAGTATACGGCAGCTTCCGTTCCCTGAACATGGAGAGAGAGGCTCGGGAGCGAGCCGAGAGGGAAAAGGAGGCAACACTGCTCGGCGGCATTCCGTCTCCCTCCACCTCAGGGAATAGTAGTGAGTTTTGCACAGATACTAGAATTTGTAAGCTTGTTTCTATTTCATCACCAATGATTAAAAGCGATTCCATTCAAGAAGGAAGAGGGAAGGAGATACTAGGTGAAATTAATATAAAGAATGCTGAATTTCATGACGTCATGTATTTTTTTTAAATCATGAAAGTCATGATGATGCTATTCGTTAATTCTGCGAAACTACAACCTCTTTGGCGCAGAGGGCGAAAGTCCGCCTGCGACGTAGGAGATTGCGGGTTTGATTCTCGCCTCGGGGACAAATGTTTGTACAATGTGGAGATATTTGTTTAATTGTATGTATACTAATAAATCTATCTTTGTACTTTATCTGAATTATCATTGCTAAGCTTGGGGCTTGATGATGCTGTGTACATTTTGTCTAGCATTTTTTAAATTGTAATGCGAATACGCTCAGTTGCTTCAATAGATGCTTGAGTCGTTACACAAGGTGGTCCTCCAAGAGATGAGTTCGTCACGCATGAAGCGGATATGATTGCCATCACGGAACAGTCATAAAGCTGTGTCCCCAGTAGGCAAACTGAGCGGCCGACTGAGTGAGCCGCAAATTTATGGTGGACAGCTACAAACTCAGATCAGTTTGCGTGCGTATCGCAAGCACTGGAACCTGCGAGCCGACCACTAACTGAGATAGTCGGCGCACGTAACGCTGCAAACTGCGTACAGTGAGCGCAAACTAGCAAACTGTGGACACTCAATTTAAAATATATGGAAGGGCGTACTGAACTGATACGCTGCAAACTCAGTCGGCTTCTCACAGTTTGCCTACTGGGGACACAGCCTCACTACCGGTTGTGCATTAGTTTACTATGACGGTAAAAGTTTTAAGACTCTATCTAAACATTACAACAACCTAAACTCCAACCAGCAAAGCAGTAGTTAGGCATTTCCAATCAGACCATTATGGTCAAAGTGTTAATTTTAGCTGTAATGATAGAAATAATGTAGAAAAATATACCTACAGGCCAATAACAGAGAACCGTATTAAGAATTTTCAAAGTAGAGTTGAACTAACAGTATCAAGTATACCTTGTTCTGATGACCCCAATGAATTATTTTCCAAACTTTTGAATGTCATACACAGGGAACACAGTGAAGTATTCAAACTTAAAACTTGCACAGTGAGGGACAGGGTCGGGTTTATTGATTGGGCCACTCCGGGTATTTATAGAAGTAGGAATAAACTATATGACCTTTATGCTTCTCGAGAAACTATGTTACACGATCCTGCGTTTCTATTGTATGTAACCAACTATTCTAAAACATTTAAGAAAGTCTGCAACACAGCAAAATGTCTATTTTTAAAGAATGTAATAATAAAATCATCTAATAAAATAAAAGCAACATGGAGGCTAATAAATAACGAAACAGGTAAATCAAAGCCACGTTATAAGGAAATAAGGTTAAAAATTAATAATTCAATTCTTATACATGAAAAAGATGTTGCCGATGCTTTTGATGCATTCTTTTCTGCTATTCCTAAAATTGTTACCCAGTCTCTAAACTCCTCAGCATCAATGGCTGTTAAATTTTTAGAATCTTCAGTTGCTAGATGTAATGATAGTTTTATCTTTAGTTATGTAAATGCTGATTATGTAGTGAAAATCTTTAAGTCCATTAACATTAAAAACACTGAGGATCTCTGGGGTATATCAACAAAAGTATTAAGTTCAATTGTTAAGGAAATGGCTCCTTGTTTGGCCTATATTTTCAATAGTTGTATCGACGCAGGAGTTTTTCCTGATCTCATGAAATATAGTAAGTTAGTTCCTCTTTATAAATCTGGTAGCCACACTGATCCGGCTAATTACAGACCGATTTCAATACTTCCTGCCATGAGTAAAGTTTTTGAAAAAATTATTCTTACCCAGTTAACTTCTCACTTCAACCTTAATAGGTTATTTCATGAAAACCAATTTGGCTTCTCCAAGGGTAGATCGACAACGGATGCTGGTACAGTTCTATTAAGGCATATATTGGAGGCCTGGGATAAAGCCAAAAACGCTATTGGTGTATTCTGTGACCTTTCTAAGGCTTTTGACTGTGTGGATCATAGTACATTAATTGAGAAACTGAAACACTATGGAATAAACAACAAGGCACTGGATCTTATGCAATCATATTTATCTGATAGAGTTCAAAAAGTAGACGTTGGTAAAGAAAGATCTACGGGCTCAAAAATTGAATTAGGCGTCCCCCAAGGATCTATATTAGGTCCCTTTTTATTTTTAGTATATTTAAATGATCTTCCCTTTTTAGCAAAAGATCTTTGTGATATAGTTTTATTTGCTGATGATACTTCACTAATTTTTAAAGTTGACAGAAATAAACATAATTTTGACGATGTAAATAATTCGCTGTCAAAGATACTAAATTGGTTTACCGCCAATAACCTCTTACTTAATGCTAAAAAAACAAAATGTATAAAATTCATGTTACCAAATGTTAGAGAACTCCCAACTCAAATCAAGTTAAATAATGAGATTATTCACTTCGTTGACTCTACTGTATTCTTGGGGTTGTATATTGATTCAACTCTTCAATGGCAACCGCAAATTGATGCTCTCGCGGGTAGGCTTAGTTCAGCAGCTTATGCAGTGAGAACAATTAGATATCTCACTGATCAGGACACAGCTAGGTTAGTTTATTATAGTTACTTCCATAGTATTATGTCTTATGGTATTTTGCTTTGGGGACAGGCAGCTGATATTCAGACTATCTTTGTTCTTCAAAAAAGGGCGGTGCGTGCAATTTATAAATTAAAGCCACGTGACTCCTTGAGGGAATTATTTAAAGAAATAAATATTTTAACTGTAATTTCGCAATATATTTATGAAAATTTAATGTATACACACAAAAACAAAAGTAACTTTTTGAAAAATTGTGATGTTCACAATAGAAATACACGAAACAAGAACAAATTACACATTCCTTCATTTAGATTACGGAAACTGGGGAAATCATTTATGGGTAATTGTGTGCGCTTCTATAATAAGCTTCCATCTGAAGCAACTGAACTTTCTATTCGTAGATTTAAACAGTACATAAAACTAAATCTTATCAAGAAGGCATATTACTCCATAAATGATTACATCAATGACGTTAGTGCTTGGCCAGATGTCGCTCAGTTCCACATCGACAATAGTATGTAATTATTTATAAGGCAAACATGTATTAGACACATAAGTTATACACATGCTAGTGGTTTCTATTCGCCTCTTCCACTAGTGGACAAAAAATTGAGGCGAATTAAATTAAATTTGACTTTTCTAAGTGCTTATTTTGTAAGCCTAAAGAAATAAAGATTTTGATTATTGATTATTTTGATGACCGATATAGCGCGGCGGGAAAAGATTCGCTTGCCTGATGATGCTATTCGTTAATTCTGCGAAACTACGATCTCTTTGGCGCAGAGGGTGAAAGTCCGCCAGTGACGTAGGAGGTTGCGGGTTCGATTCCCTTGGGACAAATGTTCAAATAGTTGTTCCGGGGTTCTTGGTGTTTTATATGTATTAAATCTTATCAAGAAGGCATATTACTCCATAAATGATTACATCAATGACGTTAGTGCTTGGCCAGATGTCGCTCAGTTCCACATCGACAATAGTATGTAATTATTTATAAGGCAAACATGTATTAGACACATAAGTTATACACATGCTAGTGGTTTCTATTTCGCCTCTTCCACTAGTGGACAAAAAATTTAGGCGAATTAAATTAAATTTGACTTGTCTAAGTGCTTATTTTGTAAGCCTAAAGAAATAAAGATTTTGATTATTGATTATTTTGATGACCGATATAGCGCGGCGGGAAAAGATTCGCTTGCCTGATGATGCTATTCGTTAATTCTGCGAAACTACGATCTCTTTGGCGCAGAGGGCGAAAGTCCGCCAGTGACGTAGGAGGTTGCGGGTTCGATTCCCTTGGGACAAATGTTCAAATAGTTGTTCCGGGGTTCTTGGTGTTTTATATGTATTAAAGTATCTATCTGTGTAATAGTTTAGCATGCTGTGTGGATTGTCCAGCATAATTAGATGTTATTAAATATCTAGCGCATAGAGAAACTATTTTTATAGTTTGATAGCGGTAGAATAGATTCATGCTCGTAGTCTACTTAGAATCTTTGTGCCATAGCACGACCTCGATTTTAATATTCGAATGGTGGTGACTGGTGTTGATAGATTTGACAGATTTTTCACGGAATCTTGTCTGTCACTTTCTTTTATTGTTCGTCTAAGCGAGATAAAATTTAAAACTATCGAGATCTCGATTTTTTTTATCAAACTGTGCAACTGTTACTAAGCGTACAGATAGATGTGAGCACGATCTGACTGCTGATAAATGTTCCGAGCCTGGGCACAAATTACCTATGACGACTTGGCAGTGTGGTGTAAGTTGAATACAGTTTTAATATTAACTCCTGTGTTTAATTGTAACGATTTACCTTGTAAAATCTACGTCATGCGGTAAACGCAGGTGATATTAACGTCGGGAAATTCATATTATAACGTATATTTCTATATTTTATTATGTATATTTTATGTGTATATTTTTATTATATTATGTATCTAACGGGATAAAAAGCTTGGGACGATTTTTCTGCAACTTGAAAACCAACAACCTAACACGGTAAAGTTTTTTGTTGGCTTCTTTAATTTACCTTAAAAAGATTGAAGGGACCAAATATCTAAGAAAGCAGTTTACTTCCTAGTTTTAATACACCTAAATGTATGAACTTTCAGACGTGTCTAAGAATTCTGAAAGGTTTGAAGGAAATAAACCACGAGCTTAAATCAGGATAATGGTAATGTTGTTCAAGAAAACTACGCAACCTATCGCTCCAGAAAATTGCCATACTGAATAAAATCCAAAACAAAATACCTAACAATAACCAAGAGTGTTCTTAATGTAAATTAATGTTTCTGACCTTTCAAACGATGCCACGATTGTAGGATTAATTTGTTTCTAAATTGAGATCTGTCTGCAGTTCCCGATTCAAATGCATCGCGTCGCATTTCCGAGAATATTCCTCTCTAAAATTATCCGCAACTTAGACCGGTAGTTTAAGGCTTTACTAGTTTAAGTTTGTGGCTTTGCACGATTAGTACATTAAATTGTAGCCTTTGTTAATCCTGAAATGCAAACTAACAGTCTGATTTGTTTAACCTAACAGGTTTGATGGAAATTCTAGGTAAGTAATAGGATCTCAGTAAGTACTTACGGAATGTCCTAGATAAAAAAACTCAATTCAAAAGTATTTCTATGGTTGCTATAATGTAAAACACGATTTAAATAATAATGTAAGTACCTACACTGTTCGTATATAAGTTATCGACAATTTAGGCACTCTGTGGTGTATTGAAATTACTTCTGTTTTGATTAGCTGGTTATTTAATTACTTACTAGTATCTGCCCGCGGCTTCGCCCTTGTTGTTTATGTGAAGGAGTTTCAAGGCTATTACTATATAATAATAATAATAATTCAAGACAGTCCACACAAACTATCCGATAGAACTACGTCTATTCACAATTTCAGCCCAATCCGTACAATATTGTTTGCGTGAGAGAGTAACAAACACCGATACATACAAACATTCGCGTTTTTGGGGGTTAAAGGTGGAATTCCCCCAAATGGTTACAGGGGAAGATCTTCCCTGTACCGGGTCGGCCCAACTGACCCACTTACCCGGGGTCTTTCGACCGACAGTTGATGTCGGAAAGTTCTATATATAAGCCAGATGTTGCAGAAACCAATGCTTGCGCGAACTAGGAATAATGGTCACGTGATCTACTTTTTGCACTCAGAATTTTTGTTAGTTTAATTTTCATTTTAGTTCAGCTCACATCATGCTAGATGTCGCTACAACGTTTATCAAACTTTATACAATACATTACACAGATAGATATTTTTTCATACATAAAAATAACCCAGAAACCTTGAAAAATAATTGCAGATCTTACAAACATTTGTCCCAAGGCGAGAATCGAACCCGCAACCCTCCTGCATCGCAGTCGGACCTTCACCCGCCGCATCACATCGGTTGCCCCAAGCCGGGAATCGAATCCGCTACCTTCTTGTTGCAGCCGGAACTTCGCCCGCCGCGTCACATCGGTCGTCAAAAGAGTGTCAGTGTTCATAGGCTCACCGAGAACGCCTTGACCGGATACATATTACTATAACAATACTCTGTTTTAAATTATATTCGTTGACATCGATCAATGTTTTGAGATGATGGTCGATTTTAATAATACTGATTATTTCACATACCTGAGGCAATAGCAAATATTTTAACGTGGGAAACCGTAGCAAGTATTATCAATCGTTGGAATTTTTACATAATATAAACTAAGTTATTTAGACTAATCCCGCGTATGGTTTCGTGCATATGTGAGCTTTTTGAACGAATAGCAACTTAAATAACCCTTCGATTTGAAAACAAATTGGAACCACAGAAACATTGTATTGTGTATTGCATGCTGAAAACTTCGACTGATTAAAAATTTAGCTCATCGTTCATAATTAGCACGGCCAGTGAGTGGAATGAGCTTCCTGCGTCTGTTTTCCCGCTAGAGTACGATCTCGGAGTCTTCAAATCAAGAGTGAATAAGTTCCTTCTGTGAAAGCTTGCTCCATCTTAGGCCACATCTTCACTTACCTGAGATAGTGGCCAAACGCTCGACCATTTAAAAAAAAAAACTAAAATTATCACGGTTCAAAGACAGCTTGGTGACAGACGGCCAGACAGAACTCAAAAAATACTGGTCAGATTTTGATCAAAGTTATATGGGACTATACCTACATGAAAAGCATCAACTTTCAAATAAAAAAAGAAACATCAAAAAAGACTAACCAAAAATAATAATTCTGGCAACAAAAAAAATATATTCAGGCAACATAAAGGGTACACACACACAGATAAATCATTATAACGCCGCATAATATAACGGCATCGCATCGCATTGTCATGTTGAATATTATGATGTTATCATAGTACTATGATATTGACCTTCCTTTCGTTACGATAGCGGTATTTACTAACATTACACTAGCTATAGCTACATGGTTGACTTGCATTTTAGTGTTATGGTTTGTGTTAGAGATTAAGCTAAATATGTTCAATCAATCCCATAACGAGGGATTTTGGGAACAGTACATACTCTAAAAAATTCCCTCCGAAAAGAATAAAACGATTGTGTTGTTCCAACACAAATTAGGTTCGTAGTTAACCCGCTTATCTTACTGTTATAATAAATGGGAAAGTCTGTGTGAAGGTTTGTTATAAGTAATCTCCGTACTTAACTACTTAAGTTATTTAGATGAAATTTGGTGTGTAGGTAGTTTAGGACCTAGGCTAATACACATACACACAACACACACACATAGGCTAATATTTCGTTTTGAAATTATCCTCTGAGGGGGTGAAATGGGGTGGTAAAGTTTGTATGGAAAATAGTTATTCGTTGGTTCGATTCACTCAAAACTCGGTACAAAAAAACTATGGAGTGAATAATTAAACATGTATTTTTTTATTTTTACAACAATAACCCCTAGGGGGTGTGCAATAAATTTCTGAAATTTGTATGAAACTCTGGTTCGAGGGCGAAGCCGCGGAGTGCATCTAGTATTAAATAAATAATTAATGGAATGAATTCATCAAAATACGATAGTTTAGTAAAATAAAAATGCAAAGTCATTTAAAACCAAATCCACACTCTCGTTGATTGGAAAATTATATCGGATACACCTATACTTTTACAAGTTAAGGAAAAAAAAATATCTGCGATAACAAGCAAAACCAGAAAACAAGAGAATAAAACATGATTGAGTCGTAAAACGGTCACTGTATTGAAAACGCGCCCTAAAACTTTTTACTCTGTATAAATCAATCCTTTGCTAATCAGAATTTTATTCATCCACTGGTTCCAACATAATTTTGGACTGAAACTGTTCATCCCTAGCCAAATGAATGTGTCTGCGAGCATGTAAAAAAGAATAACAAGTGAAGTATTCTTTTTTTCAGACGTGCAAACACTCAACACCATGCAGGCGCTTTGTTTCCCTCTCGGCTCGTCGGTGGCGCTACTTATCATGTTCTTCTTTTTCGACTCCATGCAGACACTCGTCGCCATTTGTACTGCCAGTAAGTGTACCTTTAACTATAGACCCTTATAAATTTAAACCTTTTTTCTGGGTCAATATGATGCCGGAAGTTTTTTAGTCTAGTTTTTAAGGTGCCAACCGAATCGACGCTAATATTATGGTTATAAGATTATTATATATATGAGATTATATATATTAAGATATTGCTATTCTGTTCCTACCGGCTGTGCTGATTACGTTGGTTTATTTTATTACTAGCGACCCGCCCCGGCTTCGCACGGTTTTATTATACGTATAAACCTTCCTCTTGAATCACTCTATCTATTAAAAAAACCGCATCAAAATCCGTCGCGTAGTTTTTAAGATTTAAGCGTTCAAAGGGACACCATGACATAGGGACAGAAAAAGCGACTTTATTTTATACTATGTAGTGATTTGCCTTAAAATACTAAGCAGGAAACTGCTATTAGCACTGACGTTATACATAATTCCACCGCCTAACTAGGCGTTAATCAGCCACACGTTCGAGAAGAAGTTTAGTATGACTTTTGACTCTTAATACCCTGTTAAATTATCTGGTATTCAGCATGTCAGTAAGCGTAGATAGAATTGTTGCCTCAATGAGCTTAAAATTCAGTTTTCTGTCTCGCCTTTTCTGTACCCATACAGTGTACCCCGCATGTTTTTCAAAGTATATTTCATTAGCTGTATCTAGTTTGGGCAAGCACCAAGCGCCGCAAATACATGAGGCTGCGCCGAAATATAGGTACAATTCTGTCTGCTCGGCCGATCATCCCCCCTGAACTCGGCCACAACTCGGCCATTGACATTTATAATTTGTTCTCTGTTCCCAGTAATAGCCTGTGCAGCGCTAGCATTTCTCCTGACTCCTCTCTGCCAATACGTGGCGGGCGGAGGGTCGTTCAGCCGCGGCGCGGTCTGCGGCCGCTACTCGCCGCCCGAGCTCGCCGCCGCGCTGCTTGCCGCCGCCATTGTCGCCGTGTGGGTGCTGACTGGACACTGGCTCCTGATGGACGGTATGTACTGTTGACTTCTCTCTGTCAATACGTGGCGGGCGGAGGCAACTGCTGGGGCGCTCGCCCCACGAATATCCAACTATATTCTTTAAACGCATTCATGAAAGCGTGTTTTTCAATGTACCTACTACCTATAGTAGATAGAAACATTGGTGATCTGATCACAGTGAATATCTTCACAGTGATCACTAATTTCGCCAGACACAATTAAACACGTACCATTTTGTAGGGATGGCATATTTTTGTCGATGCAAAGAACAGCAATATTTCATTTGTCTGTAGAATCGTCAGCATTATTTGTCTCTCTTTCACTCTCCTTCCCCTACTTGTACCATCTTATGGTGTAAAAGTAACCACTGAAAATGTATGTATCTTTTGACCAAAAAATTAATAATAAATTAAAAAAAATATATGATTCTCTCTCCTACTCATACATCGAAGAATTAAAACACCCATGGATATTTATAATTCGAATCTATGTTCTTCATTATTTGTATTTATTCCGTTACGTTCATCGCGCTCATCCGTCAATAATTTATAATTTGATTTAAAAAAATATTTATTACTAACTCATACATCGACGTAATAAAATACCCATGGATATTTATAATTCTCATGTGTGTTCTTAATAATTTGTTCTAGCGATGGGCATGGGTATTTGCTTCACGTTCATCGCGCTCATCCGTCAAAAATTTATAATTTGATTAAAAAAATATTTGTTACTAACTCATACATCGACGTAATAAAATACCCATGGATATTTTTTTCTCATGTATGTTCTTAATAATTTGTTCTAGCAATGGGCATGGGTCTTTGCGTCACATTCATCGCGCTCATCCGCCTGCCTTCGCTCAAAGTGTCCACTCTCCTACTCACGGGGCTTCTGCTGTACGATGTCTTCTGGGTCTTCTTCTCTTCTTACATCTTCACTACCAACGTCATGGTCAAAGTGGCTACCAGGTAAAGTTTTATAGATTGATAGATATACTTTTTTTTTTATCAACTATAGACCTTCGTTTGACCACAATCTCACCTGATGGCAAGTGACGACGTGGCCGAAGATGTATCACGAAAATCTAGAAGACATCTATTTACTCTCGTCTTGAAGAGACTCTGGTTGTAGTTGTCCGGGAAAACTGAAGCAGGCAGCGCATTCCATTCCTTAGCGGTACGAATGATGAAGGTGGAGGAGAACCGCTTAGTTCGGGGTCCGCTTATACAGGGTTATAGGTGTTAAATGATTAACCTCGAAAAGGCGACATGGGTTAATCAAGACTAACAACTTTTGATCTACGATTTTTTATAATTCAATGATTTTTTATTCCAAACAAAAAAAAATTATAAGCAAATTTCCAGTTCTAATCGTCTTAGCTGTGTCTAGGCGTCACAGATTGAGACATCGGTTCGGTACATGACCTATATCTTATACATATATCTAGCAAAGAAAGAAAGGGGTTGTGGTGAGGCGAGCGGGAGTTGAATTTATTTACACAAAAAATACATATTTTGGTTAGTAGTATCTTAAATCCTATCTTAGGTTTATCTAGATACTAGGGTTCTCTAAAAACTAGGTACTTATGCTTAAAGTTTTTATCTGTGTATGTATCATGATGAGTCATTCATGAGTTACTCAGAAATGACTACATAGTATAAAACAAAGTCGCTTCTCGCTGTCTGTGAGTGCTTAGATCTTTGAAACGACTCAACGGATTTTGATGCATTTTTTTAATAGATAGTGATTCAAGAGTTGGTTACTCTTTCACATAAAAACTACTGAATGAATCGGGCTTAAATTTTAAATAGACATAGTACATAGGCTACTTTACATACCTTGAAACGTTTTGATAGAAACAACGTGTGTGAAGCCGCGGGCAGATATTAGTACAACATAAAACTAATATAGAAGCATTAAAAAGCTTTAACACTGCACGATTTACATTTTTAATCCTTTTTTGAACGTTATCTATAGTATAAACTAGCGACCCGCCCCGGCTTTGCACGGTTTTATTATACATATAAACCTTCCTCTTGAATCACTCTTTCTATTAATTAAAACCGCATCAAAATCCGTTGCGTAGTTTGAGAGATTTAAGCATACAAAGGGACATAGGGATAGAGAAAGCGACTTTGTTTTATTATAAAACATTTTTCTCTTCACTACATAGCATAAAACTTTTATACTATGTAGTGAAGAGAAAAATGGGTAACTCTTCAAGATATCTGAAACTATAAGAACTACGAAGCTGAAATTTTGGACGGAGGATCCTTTTACGACGTCAGCTAAAATTTTTCGAAATTTGTATTCTAAGGATAGATTAAATAGGTCATTCATTACAAAGTCCTCGCGATTGAAAGCGCGACCAAAGCAGCTAGTAATAAGATAAAATAGGCGGCGCTAGTGTCTCGAGGCCTTAATGAAACGTTTCGAAATATTCCAGGCCAGCTGAGAACCCAATGAACGTGGTAGCTCGTCGGTTGCAGCTCGGCGGAGCGATGCGAGACGCGCCCAAGCTGTCTCTGCCGGCCAAGCTGGTGTTCCCTTCCATGCACCATCAGGGACACTTTTCTATGCTCGGTAAGGATTGAAACAATCATCAATGAACGTGGTAGCTCGTCGGTTGCAGCTCGGCGGAGCGATGTGACACGCGCCCAAGCTGTCTCTGCCGGCCAAGCTGGTGTTCCCTTCCATGCACCATCAGGGACACTTTTCTATGCTCGGTAAGGATTGAAACAATCATCAATGAACGTGGTAGCTCGTCGGTTGCAGCTCGGCGGAGCGATGTGACACGCGCCCAAGCTGTCTCTGCCGGCCAAGCTGGTGTTCCCTTCCATGCACCATCAGGGACACTTTTCTATGCTCGGTAAGGATTGAAACAATCATCAATGAACGTGGTAGCTCGTCGGTTGCAGCTCGGCGGAGCGATGTGACACGCGCCCAAGCTGTCTCTGCCGGCCAAGCTGGTGTTCCCTTCCATGCACCATCAGGGACACTTTTCTATGCTCGGTAAGGATTGAAACAATCATCAATGAACGTGGTAGCTCGTCGGTTGCAGCTCGGCGGAGCGATGTGACACGCGCCCAAGCTGTCTCTGCCGGCCAAGCTGGCGTTCCCTTCCATGCACCATCAGGGACACTTCTCTATGCTCGGTAAAGAAAGATTGGAAACACTCATCAGAAATGTTTTCTTAAAAAAAATATGGTTTGATCCAATTTTCTGCCATAAAAAATCATCTAGCCCCAAGCTAAGCAGAGCTTGTGTTATGGGTACTAGATGACTGATATACATATTACATTACAATACATTACATAAATAGATATTTTTTATTATACATAGAAAACACCCGGAACGAATTTCTGCAGATCGTACACAAATTTGTTCCGAGGCGGGAATCGAACCCGCAACCTCCTGCGTCGCAGGCGGACTGTCGCCCACCGCGCCACATCGGTCGGTCATGACTGCCGTCGTAAATGACCTTAGTGACCGTGAGGAGCGGCACAAAAGTTTGGAGGCCTATACCCATCAGGAGAAGTCTGTTTGCGGATTATGATGATGAAATGCTTAGGTGATTGTTGTTTTGCACAGGTCTGGGCGACATCGTGATGCCGGGTCTCCTACTGTGTTTCGTGCTGCGATACGACGCCTACAAGAAGGCTACCCTCGTCTGCCAAATGGGACAGGTTCCCGGCCCTAGGTCTATGGTAATTATCATTCTATTTCAACATTATCTCCATCTAGTTTCCCAAAATTTGAAAAATAAAAATAAAAGTAAAACATAGAAAGACTCGCTACGTAACAGTGCGTCCACAATCTAGAAAGATAAACGTTTTTAAAACTCTCCACACACTGAAGCCGAAGGCGGAGCGGAGGCGAAGGCGTGCCGGTTTTTCCTATGGCACCGCGCCGCCACCGCCTGCGATGTGTGTGAAGGCTTTCATAGGATTCCATAGAATACAACTCGCACGCCTTCGCCTCCGCTCCGCCTCCGGCTTCAGTGTGTTTCGAACTTGTAATTTAGGTTGCTGTTGTCTTCACTTCACCGAAGACCGTTCATTCTGTACTAGCTTTAGGTTGCTGTTGTTTTACCGAGTCTGTTCATTATTTACCAACAGTGCCAGCTACGAATTTTTCATTGTCATGGCGTAACCCTGATTGAAGTTTATACAAATTTTCTACATACTGCTAACCTATTGGAGATCTAGTTTAAAAATATTAGGGAACACCCGAGTTCGCTTGGATTAGTAAATCAATACCTGGGTACACACGTAGCAGATGTAAGAGGGCGTTTTTAGAAAGCCCCGTCAAAATCAGCATGTGTGATTTTTATTTGTTCCATTGAAAATCAGTCAAAAACACTCATTTAAGATCTGCTCTAATCTAATTGCGTTAATCCTGAATAATTTATTCGGGATTAAGGTGTTCTATCCGGTACAATAATGGGTTTAGAGTGCTGCGGGGACTGCTTCGCTTCTGTAGCGCCTCAGGGATGTTTGCTGAGTCCCGCGTTGATGACTTTTACGCAATCATCCGCAACAGAACAGCAGCCCTGACGCGCCGGGTGAGGGTGGCACCAGTAGCTATCTCAAACTTATAGCTGGAAGGCTGGACACACTTCGCTTTCATTCACACTGCGCTTTCATGAAGCACTAGACGCGCTCACATTGTTTCTGGCTGATTATATTTATTTAACTGTATACTTTTTTGCAGGGATCTCGTCTGACATACTTCCACTGTTCACTCCTGGGATACTTCCTGGGGTTACTGACGGCGACGGTGTCGGCCGAGGTGTTCAAGGCGGCGCAGCCTGCTCTGTTGTACCTCGTGCCCTTCACACTGCTGCCTCTCCTCACCATGGCATATGTCAAGGTAGCCTCACCAGCTAGTGGCACTAGGCTACTTGAATTCTTTATTATTTATACACTAATGCAGAAAAAAATGCGTGGATGCTTAAGACTTGTAGTAGTGATTTTAATTGAAAATATTATATAAAAATAACTGTTACCTGGTATCAGTTTCGAGACTAACAGAAGAGAAAGTAGATGGAACAAAATTTTGCCCGCTTATTGTTACAAAATCCGCGATTATTAATTTAATTCCAAATCCGTCTACGTCAATATTATTATGCCTTAGAAAACTACAGAGAAAAAAAAGTTTATTAAACATCTGTTTGTCTACAGGGTGATCTCAGAAGAATGTGGAGTGAACCGTTCATTCCTCCAAACGGCAAAGGCGGTGCGGATTTCGACGTCTGATCGCCAAGAACTCCACTCAACTGAGACGGATCGTCGAATATCGCCTATGTACAGATAGCTATCAGTAAGTCGTTCGTTAGAGATTCGCCAAGAGGCGATCAACGAAAACTATCAAAAGAATCAAGTTATCCACCAGTTTAATACTTTTAGTGAACTTGATCTGTTGTCACCTTGTTACATAATACTCTGTGACTTACGTTGATAAGTCTTGATGCATCCTTAAAGGTCGCAAAGGACAGTGAAAGTGTTAACGTGAACAAAAAGTACTATGAGCACCTTAGTATTATTGGTGCTGTTACATAATTAAAATAAAATAAATTTATCCAAAGGCATTCATTTGTAGGTTCTGAATTGAGTACACTGTTTGTTTGATAAAAAAAACCTTATGAGCGGTTGCTTGTGTGTTCAAAAGAAATCAATAAAAACGCCTGAGTTTATGCACCAACAATTTGTATAGAATCCGCCTTGAATTGAAAATTTACTTATAGATTCGTTTTCCACGAATCTCAACGTCAAACATATAAGGTTTCGAATTTAATAATATTTTTTTTACATTTTTTTATTCAAATATATTTTTTGTTCTGTATAGCTAGCTGTACATTATAAAAGGCCACTGTGAATTGATGTTTATGGCGCCAAAGTTCATAGCCCAGTAACAAATTGAATATAAATTCTATTATATCCAAAGATCAAATAATGGACAAGTTCATCAATTTTTATTTAGCTGGTTCTAGAATATTAACATTTTGTTCAATTTGTTATTGTGTGAATAAAAGCGCAATATATACAATTAATATAAAGACGTAGGTGTGTATGTTTTAAGTTAGTTGATATGCTTATGTTTTGTATAAACTTTTAGTTAGAGAAATGTACAGTGCCCGCCTTATAAGTTTGCATTAGGCGTGTACTGTAACTGGGTAATTTGAAGATGTATATAATTATAAACTTAAGCAGACCAGTGCGAACTTCACAAACTCTTCTAAATACTTCAATTGTAATATCAGAAATACTCATATTTTGTACTGTCGTTTCTACCGTCTTTTATACGTAATTTAGTTTGCAGTCTATCTTATGTCACTGAAGAAACCTGAATGCAATAAATACCTTATGAAATACGTGTTGGTGAAATGTGAAATCATTAAAACAACAACACCTTTAGGCCGCGTTCACTTTGGATACAATGTCAAACCAATTTCAATATAGATTTAAGCAAAACCACTTTTATTTATCTTTGATGATATCAGTGTTTAACTCTTATGTGTCATTTCTGATGAGCAATGAACAATCCTCTTCAAAATAAAATAGATTTAAGATTTATGTGAATCTCATTTTTAACTGTTTTAGCTATGAAGTTTTTTCTTTCTTGCACTTGGTGAAAACTCTTTTTATTGGGAGATTCTTTGATAATTTTGTTGTTTTAGAAGCTTTCACACTAGGGGACTAAATAATGAGTTATCAGTCGCGTAGTTTAGCCCACATCTAGAACTGTTTGACTGATGATTTCATTATATGTTAACATCTATAAACTTTTGGCCAAAATATGTTGGTTGAAGGATGAAACTATGAACTGCCCACTTAGAACAAAATGACTTCCTATGCCCAATTCTAGTGGTTATCCTCTCCTATTTATCTAGTTTTACGTGATCATATTTTGTTCAGTTGTGATCAAACTTTATTGTCACTGCCTTAGACTGATTTAAGATGTTTCATGTGTTTTCTATGCATTGAATTGGAACCGGGTTTCGCACAAAACTATGTTTACCGTACCGACGACTGAGGTAGATCGAGCAAATAAGTTTTTTTAACTAATGTTTGTACTCTAATAAATCTGAAGATAAGTTTGTACCTAAACATATTCTGATACTAATCCTAAAATCACTTTCTTTTTGCTTGACTTAATTTGTTGATTTGATCACATTTATTTAATGCTCAGTCCTGAATATTATAATTCAAACTTAATGCCAGATCGAGAACACTGGCTTGAGTATAGTTACCTAAATATTTGAATAAATAATGGCTGTTAGCGGTTTGTGCGAGACCTGCAAATAAAATGACTAGTTAGTCTATCTACATTTAAGCTATGTAATGTTGTTATTATTAGGTATAACAATGTTGATATTGTTATAAAATAATTCATGGAATTTAATAATTAATGTTGAAATATGTTTTAAGAGATTTAGTGGTGTGATTGCATTCTGATAACTTATACTTTATTAATTTTTTTATGATTTTTATTAAATGTAATTGTAACAAAATATGTTCTGATATTTTTACTAGTGGTATGTAGTGTAGTCTATAACATTTTTATCTTGAGCAGTATTTAAAACAAGAGATATGGTATTTTTGAGGCTTTGAAAATAACATCTTAAGATTTTTTGTGGTACAATTTTGTTAACATAATATGTATACCATCTATGTTCAATACATACATATTACAAAATTATTATCTCAGAGGTTTAAAATGTCTAATGATTAGTGGATTAAAGACATAGTTTTTGGTGTATTTTATAGATGTTTTATCAATATTCGTCTCTGATATTCCATCTGTGTAAATATGTACAAGCATAGGAATTATGTATCTATATATCCACTAACCTATGATTATAACAGTTCACTACCTATGTATGTAATGTACATGAGAGGTGAATGCTTGGAAGATAATTTACTTATTAATTAAGTGTAGCTTATGTAATTTGGTTAAGCTATGTAAATTGCAAATAATTGTGCAACATTAAACAAACTTCTCAGTATTCACTTTTCATGTTTATGTAAATATCCTTGACAAAAACACTTTTCATTGATCCTATGAAAAACTGAGACATGTAATGTTTTTATATGTATTCAGTTAGATACCTAATAAAAATATTATATGAATAAAATCAAGACTGTGTTTTTAATAACATCTGAGGGACTATCCAGACTATTCTATCATAAGGTCATGATGAGAAAAATAAAACTATATTATACTGTATGGTAGGTAGTATTTATTTGCTAGCTTCAACTTCTTTATTAGTGTCCCTTTTCTCAATAAACCTGAGTTGTTTCTTCCTCATACGCTTCAATTTGGCAGAGTTTGTAATAACTTGCACTACTTCAGCTTTCCGCTTGTTCTCTGCTGAGCGTTTTATGTTTTCTCTCCTACGTTCCTTCTTTGCTTCTTGTTGCTCTTTGAATTCTTCTAAACGCTGCTTTGAAAGTTCTTTTGTCCTTTGCAGTTCAATACGAAGAGCTGCTTTCTTTGCAAAGTCATGCCTAAGTCCCTTGGTTTTATTTATCGTAGAAAACCTAAAATAAAATAAGGATAATTAGACTTCTGACTCAGATGAACTACAAGTAAAGTTCTGCTGAAACAAGATACCTTTCTTTCTCTGTTTTCCAAAACCTTCCAGATTTAGGTTGTCCTTTGATAACTGTGGGTTTAGAATTATTGGTCTTCACTGGTGTAGAGACATCGCCGTTTTTGTTGGATAAAACCTCTCCACTATGACAAACTTTCTTCTTTACAATGTCTGCTACTAACGAGAGTACTTTACTTTGTGTTTCATCAGCCATTCTGTTTTCTGTTTAATTAGTAAGTTTAAATAAAATTATAACACGTGGACATGGAACAAGAAGCAAGCAAAACAAAAACAGCTGATTTACTTCAACATCTTGTTTTATTGGCTATGCATCTGGTTTTGACGCCATTTTGGCAATGACAGTCTTCTATACAGTCTTGTGTCCAAAGATAATTTATGTGGTTTGTTACGGTTTAAAATTACACAAAAATATGAAAACCATTAGGCTTTAAATTAATAATAAAATTAATAATACGATCCTCTCTTTAGTACGAAACACACAGAAGCCGGAGGCGGAGCGGAGGCGAAGGCGTGCGAGTTGTATTCTGTTGAATCATATAAAAGCCTACACACACACCGCAGGCGGTGACGAGCGACGCGACGACGACGCGACGACGCGACGACAGTGCGCGGTGCCATAGGAAAAACCGGCACGCCTTCGCCTCCGCTCCGCTCCGCCTCCAGCTTCTGTGTGTTTTGAACTTTTCTTCGGTTCGTTTTTCCGTTTATCGCTTATGATTTTCGAGATTTTTTTTTAAAGATTTTAAGTTGTTTCGACCGAGGTGTACTAAAATTGAGAGCGGCGGCGACCAGACGGACCTGACAAGCCTTGCTCCCTAATCGCCCTTACTACAGGGCCCTGAATATCGTGTAGTGTAATACCGCTTCAAGTTCGAAACACACAGAAGCCAGAGGCGGAGCGGAGGCGAAGGCGTGCGAGTCGTATTCTATGGAATCCTATAAAACCCTACACACGCACCGCAGGCGGTGGCGGCGACGCGGTGCCATAGGAAAAACCGCCACGCCTGCCTTCGCCTCCACTCCGCCTCCGGCTTTAGTGTGTGGAGAGTTTTAAGCTCAGTGTCACCGGTTTTTTTTTCAGTCAGCTGTGCTTGTGTCAATCTCTGTCATTTAGTTTGTGTCAGTGTCACATAGATTAATAATATAAACCAGGTACTGGCCGCTTGCCTGCCTAAGGGTGTTTTCATTTCAGCATTTTGTTCAAATGAATCATAAATAAATCAAGGTATACGCCTTTTTCTCGTGTTTTCCTGGTGTGTCAACAAAGTTTATGTTGCTTTCCTGTCTTTTATCTAATAATTTTCGAGGTGAAAGTTACTATTCGTTCAGAAAAGTACAGTTGGAAAACCAAAGACACAAAAATGCCAGTAAGTTTTATAGCCGGTACCAAAAACAGGCTGGTAGCTAGCTGGCTGGCATTACGTTTACGGTTTACGTTTATAATTTTAATTGCATTATTACTTCCAGGCATATCACTCCACTTTGGTTGACTACTCGCAATCCGTTGGTAATCTTGCCCTTCTGCCGATACGGACCACCTTCCGCGGTCCAGCGCCCTCCAATCCAAAGATAGAGCTCGATATTATCGACGAAGCCCTAAACTACTTTAAGGCAAACGTATTCTTCAGATTTTATGAAATCAAGGTAGGTACCTAAGGAGTATAATAAAAACCCTCTTACATTCTGGAATTCATTCAGCCTCATACTAATACCCAATGTATTATAATAATATTGGCCAATAATCTTGTGTAAACTTATGCTACTATCTACAGCTTGGAAATATCAGAAGATTTATAAATGTTATTTATTATTTCAGTCGGATTCAGATAGAGTTCTGATTTACCTTACTCTGTATATCTCTGAATGTCTGAAGAAGCTCCAGAAATGTTCCAACAAAAGCCAGGGACAGCAAGAGATGTATATGCTTGCTATCTCCAAGTTTGACATTCCAGGAGAGCATGGTTTCCCATTGAATGCTGTTTATTCTAAACCTGCTAGTGCTCAAGAAAGTGGTCAGTACATTAGGCCTAGCACAGTGATTTTTTTTGTTGGATAGTAGACAATAAATAGATGATTTTGAAAAAATTATAAAACTGAATTTATAAATTAATATTTTTTTATCTTATTGACTTTGACTACATGTAGTCAAAGTAAATAAAATATAAAAAAATTACTTTGACTAATATGTAGTCAAAGTCAATAAGATATGCCATATTAAGGATAACTCAAAAAACTATGACTAAACAACTATCCACAGATCTGGATCAGTAGTTTTTGAAATAAAACAGTATCATTCAGATTGGTTCACTTAGAATAAACTTTAAAGGACAAAATATTGAAATTGAATTAAAATGATCTCATCTGTTTTTTTGTTAATTCAATTGCCATAAAATTTATTCCTTCGACCTTTTCATTAATGCAATGTATAACTTTTCTCTGTTTAGCCTCAACAAAAAAACCCTGTGCTAGGGTAATGGATGATAATATTCATCATAAATAAAATAAAGTTCAAAATGTATATATTCCTTACAATCTATTTCAGATTTGATGAGACAATACCTTCAACAATTGAGGCATGAAACTGGCAACAGGGTTGTTGAAAAGGTATATCAAAATTATCATTTTCTATTTAATATGAATTAATATTTTAGCAGAAGTTTCGAAGATGCTGTTATAAATTTATATTGAAAACTGTTAATTTTGATCATCTGATATTATAAAAGCTAAAGTTATTCTGTCTAATGCCTAAGTGTCATTCAAGGGGAGGAATTCGCAAAAATACAGTATACAGTTTAGACTTTTTCACATTCAAAAATTCAATTTTTTTTGGTTGTTTATTAAATTGTCTTTTTCTGTCTAGGTATTTGCAACAGATGATGGAAAGCCAAGCAAGTGGTGGCTTTGCTTTGCTAAAAGGAAGTTCATGGACAAATCCCTATCTGGACCAGGACAATAAATACATCAATAGCCAAAATCAGCATTTATTTATGCACACTTGTATTATTATTCTACATCTTGATTCCACTTTTTATATTTTATGGATTAAATATTTATAATTATATCAATAATATCAAAAATACTGAGTATGATTTTGTATATAAGTTCATACATTGAGTGGTTCAAATAGCAGTCTCTAAGATTCAATACAAAAAGATTGTAAAATTATTATGTTACTATATAGGCACAACCTTGCTTGTTCATTGTTGTTTGTAAATTAATGTAAACAGTCATTTTATACACTTAAAAACTAGATAATATACAATGATTGCATTTACACTTAGCATTCTACTTAAGACAAACTAATTCAATTCAGACCATATTCTTTGATCAGCTGGCCTGCGATGACCAGTCTCTGAATCTCGGATGTTCCTTCATAAATCTCTGTTATTCTTGCATCTCTGTAATGGCGCTCTGCCGGCATGTCTGTTACATATCCCATACCACCCAGTATCTGCAACAGAGAGTAAACAGTCAAGATAAATAATAATGACTTGCTGTAATGTACTGTTAATGGTATACTAAAATCAAGCTGTTCTATTCTCAGGAAAGTACCCTATTACTGTTACAGTATGGTGGTACTGCCAGCGAGGAAGATGACTTTAATAAAATTATCCGTGCATGTAAAACGAAAAGAACCAGTGGTGGCCTTACTGCCAAATGAAGGTAAACCAACCTGAATACACTGATGTGACAGGAAAGTCGCCGCCTCAGATGCAGCTAGTTTCGCCATAGCAGCCTCCTTAGTGTAAGGCTGCTTGTTATCCTTCAGCCACGCCGCGCGCCATGTCAGCAGCCTAGCTGCCTCCAACCTCATTGCCATGTCTGACAGCTTGTGCTGTATCGCTTGCAGTTTGACAATAGGCTTGCCAAATGCCAGTCGCTTTGATGCATACTCAATTGCAACATCTAGGGATGCCTGAAAAGATCACTATTATTAGTAATGGCTAGTAGCTTAAATGTCTTAGTTTTAAGTTACTAGCCCATTTGTAATAACAAAAATATATTGGTAGTCATCAATGTTACAGGACAATACCTGTGCAATCCCTAATGCTTGTGATGCAATGCCGATCCTTCCAGCATCCAAAGTCATCATGGCAATCTTAAAGCCTAATCCCGGCTGCCCCAGAATATTTTCTTTGGGAATCTCGCATTCTTCAAATATAAGAGAGCAAGTAGAAGATCCTCTGATCCCTAGTTTATCCTCCTTCTTCCCTAATTCTAAGCCCTTGATAGGCTTTGGTAAAACAAATGCTGATATCCCTTTGTGTTTTAAGCTTTTGTCTGTAGTAGCAAACACTACTGTTCCTTTGCTCTCAAAACCATTTGTAATCCAGCATTTTGTTCCATTTAGTATCCATTTGTCCCCACCATCCTTGGCTGTGGTGGAAGCAGCCCCAGCATCTGAGCCATTACCAGGTTCAGAAAGGGCAAAACATCCAATAGTCTCCCCTAAAAATTAGAAAAACAACGAGTCATAGATAGAGTAATTGACTGGAAGGTGCATAAAATTGTATTCTTATAACTTTCTGAACTGTTATCACAACAAGAATTAAGGCGCATAACAGACCATTACAGAAAGGAGAAACAAACTCCTTCTTCTGGTTATCATTTCCCCAATGCAGCAGAGGTCCAAGATAAAGCGAGTTGTTCACAGACATTATCACCCCAGCCGATGCACAACCCCTTGAGATCTCTTCTAGGGCTATTGCGTACGCCAGGTAGTCCAACCCAGCCCCACCGAGATCTTCAGGCGTGGCTATAGCCATAAGTCCCAGTTCACCCATCTTTTTGATCGCATCACCAGGATAGAGATGATCACGGTCGTATTTGGCCGCATTCGGCTTTAGCTCGCCTTCTGCGAAGTCTCGGCAGGTTTTGTATAGCATTTGGTACGTGTCCGGCAGAGCGGAGAGTGATGCTATACCTCTTGACTGCCTCACACAGGCTGGAGCTGAAATATATGGCCAAAACATTTAGAATACTTTATCTTTTTAATTAAGTTTGTTATGGTATTTTGTTTATCTTACCCAGATTGATGAATTTAGATAATGTTATAAGCATTATGGTTTAATTGACTTTGTTTGTCTTGATAAAACTTGAAAAAATTAAAAGAAAACTAAAAAAAGATGTAAATAAATTGTATTGGGACTTTGAACCAAGGAACATAATACCCTTTTTTTTTTTTTTTTTTTTTTTTTCTTCTTCTTGGACTCGCTAATCTTAGCATTTGCCATTTTCATGTTTTTTTTTTTTTTCTTTTTTTTTTTTTAAATAAAAATTTGGGAAACTTAATTATGTACAAAGCCTACTGCGTAACGAAATATGAACAGGATCAGGAGAGTTAGGAACTAAAAGGAAATAAAGGGAACTATCTAATATATTATAAAAATTATGATTGTAAATATACTACAATTAACTAAACTATATATTGATATTATTTGTACAAATAAATGATGCTAAAGATTGGTATATACAGGGGTCTAAAGAGGAAAGGAGGGAAACAATATTAACAGGTAGAGGGATACGGAGGAAGATGAGCTCATCATAGAAGGCACTGTGGTCATATTTGCTACAAGAAAAAAAAATATGATTTTCGTCACCAAATTCATCACCGCATTCGCAAGAAGGGTCACTGACTATTTTCATCCGTGCCAAATGGGCTGGAGTGCATGTGTGGCCAAGCCGCATCCGAATTATAACTGTAGTGGCACGTTTATTCAATTTCATTTTAAAAAACCAAGGTTTGAGTGGAACTCCAGTTTGAATAAATCTGTAGTGTTTTGCCTTGTTACCCACGTTGCCTGCCCAAGACTCATCCCAAGCATTCTTGAGATAAGTCCTAGGTAGAGCAAGAAGATCTTGCGAAAAGTTTTTGTAGGGGAAAAGGTCCCCACACTCTACAGCTTCATTAGCAAGAATATCTGCCCTTTCATTGCCGACTATACCACAATGACTTGGGATCCATGCGAAGTGCACTGAATATCCATAGTCGTTGCATTGCAAAAGCTTATTTCTTGAGTCCATTATAATGTGGTAGTATGTTTTGGATCTAAATGGATATTTGATGAGTGACTGTAATGAACTCATTGAATCACTGAAAATAACAGTATTTTGAAGTTTCATTATTAAAATGTACTCCAGTGCTTTCAAAATCCCGTAGCATTCTCCAGTAAATACTGATGTTTCCGAAGGAAATTTTACTTTTTGTACAATATTATACTCCTTATGATAAATCCCAACGCCAACTTTTCCTATCTGAGAATGCTTGGAGGCATCAGTATAAATCTGATGCCAGCCACGCCAGCGATCATCAACGGCAGTTTTGAAATATACATTAGCATTTCTATCATCACGGTCTATATTGAGGTCAAAGTGTACGGTAGGAGAAAGTGTTAGAGCTTTATAGCTACAGTTGAATAAGGGAAGAAGATTAGATTGATGAGTCGGGGCTGTCAACGATTTAAGTTTCTTAAAACTATTAATTAAATATGGAGGCCGTTTATGTTTCCAATATAAAGAAGTAGTTATGAGGTGAGAAAGATGTTGTATTTTGGAATGAAGCTGATGATTTGATATCTGAGAGGTACGGAAAAAGAATCTATCAGACAGATACTGACGTCTTAAATGTAATGGAGATTCACCACATTCTGCCTGAAGTGCAATAATGGGACTAGATTTCATCGCCCCCAAAATGATTCGCATTGCTCTAGACTGAATGCCATCCAAAGATTTGAAAGCAGCTGCTCTTCCAGGTTCTAATAAGAAAGTGCCATAGTCTAGCGTACTTCTTATGAGAGCATTGTACAAGAGTTTTAAAGAAAACGGATGAGCACCCCACCAAACACCAGATAGACCTCTTAGTAAATTCAAATATTTTTCACATTTCGTCACAACATATTCACAATGTGGGTGGCCCGTAAGTTTTGAATCTAATATTACACCTAAGAATTTAGCATAACTATTTACAGGAATAAGAACATTATCATAATATATTTTAGCAGGTATCGGATTGAATTGACGCGTAAATGTAACTACTTTGCTTTTAGACACTGAAAGTTCTAGACCATGCTTATCCAACCATAGCTTAAGAAATTTAAGTGAGTTAGTTAAATCAGAAGATCCTTTAACAATGGATCTACAAGAGGTGTATACAAGTAAGTCATCTGCATACTGTAGGATACTAACCATATTATTAACAGAAGCTTCTAAATCATATGTATAAATACTATAAAGGAGCGGACTCAAAACAGAACCCTGTGGTAGACCCTTCCACGCTACTCTTGTGAGATCAGAAGAATTTAATTTAATCACTCGTCCAGCTAACATGTTTTGAATAAAGTTAGACAAGATAGGTGGGATTTTCAAAAAGTTAAGTTTTTTAATCAACACTTCAATTAAAACATTATCATAGGCAGATTTTATATCTAAAAAAGTAGCTAAAACCAACTTATTAAGTGAATACGCTAGTCTAATATCTGTTATAAAGACACTAATACTGTCCATCGAACTTCTACCTTTTCTAAAGCCATATTGACCCTGAGGCAAAAGGTTCTGACTTTCAATAAACCACTCAATTCTATTTTTAACTAGGTGTTCTACAATTTTTAAGATAACTGGAGATAAGGCTATGGGTCGATATGATGCGGAATCTAATGAACTTTTTGTTGGTTTTAAGAATGGCAATACTATTTGAATTTTCCAATCTGAGGGAATGTCACCTGTCAACATGACGGAATTAATAATTGTTAGTAAATATTGCAAAGAATCTTCACCAAGATGAGCAAAGAAAGAATATGGAATGCCATCGTTGCCAGGAGCCGTATCGCGGGTCACTGACAAAATGCCTTTCAGCTCGTGAATAGAAAAGGGTGCATCAAGGCCATTCGAACACACAGGATGTTGTGGTAGTGTTCGGGATATAAATAGTTCCTTTGGCGGTACTGTCGCTGGGGCCAAACGGTCTATGAAGCTATCCCTCAGGAAAATAGGCATTGTAGCAGAACTAGATTCATTAACCCCAGATCTATAACGTCTTATATTAGCCCAGACTGTTGATGGCTTTGTTCTGGGAGAAATGGTAGAACAAAAGCTTTGCCATCCTTGCAGTTTCTTATCTTTCAATGTTTTTTTTGTTTTAGCAATAATATCAATCAATTTATTGAAATTGTCATCTGACATATCACAATTATAAATTATCTCTGCCTCTTTTCTTTGTGTTACAGCTAGACTACACTCTGAATCCCACCAAGGTGGTGATGCTAACTTTCCTAAAGCACTATTTTTAAGAGGAAATGTTGCATTAGCTGTTTCTATCAATTTATTCACAAAAGTATTAGCACATGTAGATATACCCTGGGATATAGGAGGCAAAGTATTAATCTTATCTTCCATGAAGGCCTTGAAATCACACCATTTATCAGGGATAATTTTGTATCTCATTCTGGGTGGAGCTTTAGGAACATGATTAGCTTTAAATTTGGTAAATTGTAAAATAATGGGAAAATGATCACTTCCATGTGTAAATGGTTGTGTTTTCCATGTAATATCTAGGGCTAAACTAGGAGAGGTAATTGACAAGTCAACAGCACTTACATTTTCTGAGGGTTTTGTTCGCCGAGTTTGAGTGCCATCATTTAAAATACACAAAATCTGCCTATCTATTATGTCAAGCAGGTCTTTACCATGAGTATTGGTTAAAGAGCTACCCCAAGTTCTATGATGAGCATTGAAATCTCCCATGACAACACATGGTTTAGGTAATGAAGAGAACAGAGTTTCAATTTCGTCAAAAATTTGTGAGGAAGGATGTGGTACATAAATAGAGACAAAGCAGATGTTATTAATAATGCAAGCTATAGCAGTAAAATGAGTCATGTTATGTGAAGGTAAAATAAATTGAGTAAAGGAACAAGAATTTTTTATAAGAAGAGCGGCTCCACCCCATCCATCAGGTCTATCTTCCCTGAGACAGGAGAAACCGCTCAATTTAAACACAGAGCCTGGCTTAAGCCAGGTCTCTGTGAGTGCAAGTACAAAAGGGTTAAATTTATTAATTAAATATATAATTTCAGACTTTTTGCTGACTACACTCCTGCAGTTCCACTGAACTGCGGATCTGGTGTGATCCATTGTGGGTGTTTAAAATACTAATTGTGTCAATTATTTTAGCAGCGTTGGACGGTTCTATTATATTAGACTGTAATAAGGTGGTTAGAAGGGCTATGACATCATTAATGTTCAGTTGTTTTTTGTTGTTGTCCTCTGCAATAGCACAACCATTAGGCTGTGTTGTCAAAGGCTGACTAGTCAGATCACGGTGGACCCTTTGGTCATAACCCTTGTGCAGTTTTGGTGGCAGGCGAGGTTTTAAAAACACAGTCTTTCTGGATGAGGATGGGACTTGGGTTGTTGTGGGAGAAGGGAAAGATTGGACTTTATTTGTTGTTAAAATTGCAGCATAAGAATGTGTCATAGGTGGGTGTATTCTTGATGCTTCCGCATAAGAGATACACTTATCTGCCATTGACTGTTTTATTTTGGTTTGTCTGGTGTACTCTGGACAAGATTTACTAGTGGCATTATGTGCACCACCACAGGAACAGCAAGAAATGTAATCTTCATTAACGTCACATGAGTCACCTGAGTGTTCTTGACCACACTTGAAACAACGTGGTTTGGACCGACACTGCAATTTGGTATGACCAAACCGACAGCAGTTGTAACATTGAATGGTTGGGTATGTGTACAGTTGAACTTGTAAGGCAGTATAACACATGAATATACGGTTAGGTAACACTTGCCCATCAAATGTTACAACAACCGTCTGTGTTGGCTTCCAAACTGGAGCTCCATTAATAATTTCCTTGAAATTGATTCGTCTTACTTTTAAGATTTTCCCACAGCCACTAGGTACTGTAGTGCACTCAATGATCTCCTCTGGAGATATGTCTGTAGGCACTCCTCGAATAACACCCATACGAGACACATTATAAGTTGGGATAAATGCCTTCAAATTATTTTTATTTAAGCTGTCATGGCCAACAAATGCATTAGCATCAATATGATTATTAAAAGCTATGGATACTCTGTTCCTACCAATTCTTTTGACACTACCATTCACAACATTATTGAAAGAGTTATGTTTCAAAAACTTTCCAAAGATAATGGGGTGGAGTGTGGAGCCATCATTTGGTGACTCAGTAATACGTTGCACATGTACAATAAAAGGAGCACTGTCTGTGGAGTCATACTGAGTTCGAGTAACCACTACTGGAGCCTGCGAAGATGGATTTGGTGATGATGTAATTTGTGTCGGGGTTGAGGCAATAGGGCTTGCCACAACAGGACTAGGGACAAAATCTCGGCTTACTACAGTTGTATCGCTATCGCTTGTGAACGGTAATTTCTTATCACAATGACATCCTTTTGATGCATTGGATCCATTTTTCCGCTTCTTTTTATTACAATGTTTGCACGTTTTATGTTTCAGCTTGCGCTTTTTTGAAACGGATGTATCCGTATCTACATCGGATTCATTAGATGGTAGTTTCTCAAAGCTATTGCAGATAGTTACATTGCTACCGACCTGAGGGACCGTGTCCCCAGGATCCGGCGGCTCCTCAAAGTCCATCAGAAAAAACTTTAAAAAACTTACCAGATGCTATAATATTTACACTAGGTACTCTACTTTATAAACAAAAAATATTAAAGAAAACAATGAATTCTAACTCTACTGATCAATATTTACAACAAAATTTAAATTTAAAAATTCGGAGGGAAAAAAATCGCGACCGCGCTGTTTGAAGCTTCCCGCCTTTTTTTGCATAATACCCTTGAACTTTCAAAATCGATCCTACCCACAGATTACCTATGAGTGCTAATTTGACCCAGAGATTTGACCTCTGTGAACTGAATGAATGATCGATTAATGTAAGGATTTTTTCATTCATCATAATAAGGCTAATACAGACGGGGGAGCGGAGCCGTGGTTGCGCTTTAGCGAGGCGGAGCGGAGGCATGGCGTGTGAGCGTTGTGTTTCAGTTCATCTATTCCTTACAGATAATGCGAAAAGTAGCAGTTCTTCATCACTCTCGTCGCACATCTTTAGGTACAATAATGCAACGCCAAGGGCGGCATACACACAAGGCTCTGAAATGCCTCCGCAACGCGACGACGACGCCACCACTATCGCACGCCTGCAAGCAATGTGAAGACATCCGCACCGTTTGGTTACTAGAAGTTTGGCTTCTATCCACCTGCACGCGCAACCGCTCCGCCTCCGGCTTCTGTGTGTGGAGACTTTAATTCAGAAGGCTTAAGCTTAGCGTGACAGCGTAAGGGCGGAAACATATTTACGTGTCCTGGCGTGTCGTGATGCTTACTGTCGCGGCGGTGAGTGTGCACAATAACGTGTCGCGGCACGAGGTGTCATGGCCCAGTGTTGCCATATATACATATTTATCTGTATCTGTAGAGAATTTTGACCACAAATACAGATTACAGATTAAGCCAAATCTGTAAAACTTTTATTCAGATTAATACAGATCACATAGTCTATGATGTAATAATTGAATACTTTAGTTTATTTTTACACGACACGCAAGTATGTTTCTGGCTGGTGTCGCGGTGTGTCGGGGCGCGCCAGAAGCATATCGGTTTCATACATTTAGTATGGTTAGGGACATACTTGTATGGCGTGTCGTGTCGCGACACGGTCTATCGTGTCGCGACACGGTCTATCGTGTCGCAGACTGCTAGCCACCGATTGCGCCAGAGCGGTGGTGGGGGTTATGTCGCGACACGACACAACAGACAGGCAAATGTGTTTCCATATTGGCGCGTGGCTCGTGGCGCGAACATTTTTTAATTTAGTATTATTTGCAGCAAAATGACATGACAACACATGACGTTGACAACACAAATAGATTCCTGAAATACATTAATATTAGTAGGTTGGCAAGAAATCTTAGCGCAAAAACAAAAATAAACTAAAGTATTCAATTATTCCATCATAGACTATGTGATCTGTATTAATCTGAATAAAAGTTTTACAGATTTGGCTTAATCTGTAATCTGTATTTGTGGTCAAAATTCTCTACAGATATAGATAAATCTGTAAATATGGCAACACTGGGCCATGATACCTCGTGTCGCGACACGTTAGTGTGCACACTCACCGCCGCGGCCGCGACAGTAAGCATCGCGACACGCCGCCAGGACAGGACACGTAAATATGTTTCCGCCCTAAGACTTTCGCCCTAGATGGAAAGGTAATATAAAAAATTTACATGACAGCCTACCATGACAGCTAACTTTTAACATACCTGCTGTCAAACACAACTTACCATAGCTAAAAACATAGTACATAGCCAAATCAAACAATTCAAATCAAAATCTCTGTCAGCTGTCTTCAAACAAAAATATGAAAAAAAGGGTAAAATGGATATATTATTGAGATTTCTACCGAGAAATCATGTGATATCAACATCATCTAAAACGCTTATATCCCAAGTGGCTCATTATACCAGGTAAAGATATCAAATTAGACTATTTACTGAGTATTACGTAGTACATAACCTCTAAATTAAATTAATTACCTAAATTTACAGATTAGCTGAAGTAGGAAAACTAGAAACACCTCGATCCTCAGGCAAATATGATACTGGCCAGCTAATTCTACATAAAGTTTTTGGATATCGAGGTGTGATACTCTTCCCATGGTTGGCCAGAGTTTATGATAGGGATGCAACCAGCAAAAAAGACAGTTCCGTCTCCTCAACTAACTCTGAGGCGTCAGGAGACTCTCTATCGAATGTTGGGAAAGAGGTGAAGGGTAGAACTCACACTTTCTACCAAGTACTCATTGACACAAGAGATGCACCTTATATAGTAAGTACCGACCTTGTTTGTTGTTGTGCTAGATACATGAAACAGGTTTTATTAAACTTGCTATGTATAAATATGAATAACGCTAGACAATTCACACATCATCTAGCCCCAAGCTAAGCTCAACTGATAAGTCAATTTTGAAAAGTCTGATTATAGTGAAAAATTATGTCATTCATATACTTGCTTACTCCAGTTTGTGCCAAATCTCACTTCATAAATAATAAACATATAGACTTATGTTTTTATAATAACCTTTTATTCCCCGCTACATTTTAGTTGAAACAATGTCCGCCTGAATATTTGACCATCATATTTTATTTTACAAAGTATTAATTATTAATATTTTATTTCTGCCTGTGCAAACAAACATCGATATGAGACCCGAGTGGAAGAAAAAGGTATATGAATAACATAATAATGGTTATTGTTGTCAATTAATATCATAAAGCTTTTGTGATGTTTCAGCTTAATAAATGATAAATAACCTAAATCATTGTCTCTTAAAATACAGTACCTACTAAAGAGACTTTCAATGTCTATTTAATAACATCTTAATCAACATTGAATACATAGCAACATACATTGTTTATGTAACCTTGTAAAACTTGTTTATCAACAAAAAATACAAAACAATAATCATGTGCTCATTTATTTTGCTAACTTTATAAATAAGAAAGCAGACAAGTTAATAAAGTAACAAAGCATTTTTTATGTTGTAACATAACACGCTGACACATTTTAATTTTCTTATACTAATATTGATTGTTAAACTGACAACACATCCGTTGCACTGTCTGTCTCTTGCATAAGATATAATTCCTTTGGTGTCAATAATTAGTTAATGCTCCTTTAGCAATAAGTCCTGTAATTTACTAACAAACTATGGATTGAGTTATCCGAATTAAAATATGTTTAGTAATTTATATTTATTTAAACTAGAATTACAGGATACTTATACCCCGACCTAGCATTAGGCTATGTGGGCATGTCATGCCTTAATAGCTAAAGAACACATTGCATTTTTGAAAAGAAAATCAGACAATAACATTTGAAATTTTATAACTGAAGTTTTTATACAATATCTTACATCTACATCTACTACACTAAGTAAATAAAATTTCGTTTTAGCGTGCACAGACTGAGGCAGTGACCTTCCTTGGCAACCAAGAGTCCAGTCGGAGTCTGTACGCCATCCCTGGCTTGGACTATGTGGCGCACGATGATATTTTACCTTACGCCTCCGTTGAGAGGGTTCCATTGCAGCACGAGCTCTTTGATAAGTTTCTAATGCATAGCGCTGATAAAGGTTAGTTTTGATTATATTTTTGAATGAGCTATCCGTCCGTAGAAAATATATAATAGAATTATCCTTTATTTTAAGTGAGTGGCCCGCTTTTGTTATGTCACCATGAATATAAAATCCAGCTTAAATTTTCGAGGCAAAGCCCGTATTTTAATAAACAGTTTTGTGACTTACGGCAGTGCTGCAATCCAAATCTGTTAAGGAAATTTTTTTTTCTGGATTGTACTGTCTATGATATTGTTGTATGATGGATGATTGATAAAACAATATTGCAATACTATACACTTTCAGATCCACCTTTCATAGCTCAAGACACCCTTCGAGCGTGGCAGAAGAAGAACCACCCCTGGTTGGAACTGAGCGACGTTCACCGAGAAACGACCGAGGGCGTGCGCGTCACTGTAATACCTTTCTACATGGGCAGTCGCGAGTCTCAGAACTCCGCTGTGTATTGGGTAAGATACTCAATTTAAAGTTGTTATGTTCAATAAAACACCATGATTCGGTAAATTATGTGTATTTTGCTTGGTAGCAATTCATGTTACATACACAACAAAAGTCCATTGTAGTAATCGTGTTTTATCACGCGGACACGTAGGTATGTACGTCTCTATAAAACCAAATAGTTAATTGTAAAATGATTTTAAACACATTATTAAAACACATTCCACTACAGCAAGTAGAGTGAGACCGGGAGACGTCATCTCTCCGAAACTATTCACCGCTACGCTGGATGAGTCTGTTGCTATCTAGCAACAGAAAATAGATTAGACCATGAAGCACCTGAGTACAATGCTCAGTGACCTCGGTAGAGCCTCTGAAAGAGTTCACGAAAATGGAACTGTGTGACAATTATTTCAAGAAGGGAGTTTAAAGCGTGTTCATTGTTTCACGTTCAATCGAGCATCGGAGTTTTTTTTTTCTCGCTCTATGAAAACGATTCAAGGCGATTTTTATCCCATGGAAACTAATTTATGGGATAAAAAGCAGCCTGAACTGTATATTTTAAATTTCAGCCCGATCCATTCAGTAGTTTTTGCGTGAAAGAGGAACAAACATCCATTAGCCCTTTTGTTATGATTGTGATGCTTGTTTATTGTTTTTGTATTGCAGAAGCAAATAAAACATTTATCTATCTATCATACAAATTTTCACGTTTATAATATTAAAGTAAGTTGATGGTTGTTTCCAGTGGCGCTACTGTATCCGCCTAGAAAACCTGAGCCCGCAAGCAGTGCAGCTCCGCGAGCGACACTGGCGCATCTTCTCGCTGAGCGGCACCCTCGAGACGGTGCGCGGGCGCGGCGTGGTCGGCCAAGAGCCCGTGTTGGCGAAGCACTCGCCGGCCTTCCAGTACTCCAGCCACGTCAGCCTCCAGGCGCCTTCTGGACACATGTGGTCAGTATACTACTCCACGTGGCTCCCTAGAGACGCGGCGTGGTCGGCCAAGAGCCCGTGTTGGCGAAGCACTCGCCGGCTTTCCAGTACTCCAGCCACGTCAGCCTCCAGGCGCCTTCTGGACACATGTGGTCAGTATACTACTCCACGTGGCTCCCTAGAGACGCGGCGTGGTCGGCCAAGAGCCCGTGTTGGCGAAGCACTCGCCGGCCTTCCAGTACTCCAGCCACGTCAGCCTCCAGGCGCCTTCTGGACACATGTGGTCAGTATACTACTCCACGTGGCTCCCTAGAGACGCGGCGTGGTCGGCCAAGAGCCCGTGTTGGCGAAGCACTCGCCGGCTTTCCAGTACTCCAGCCACGTCAGCCTCCAGGCGCCTTCTGGACACATGTGGTCAGTATACTACTCCACGTGGCTCCCTAGAGACGCGGCGTGGTCGGTCAAGAGCCCGTGTTAGCGAAGCACTCGCCGGCTTTCCAGTACTCCAGCCACGTCAGCCTGCAGGCGCCTACTGGACACATGTGGTCAGTATACTACTCCATGTGGATCTTTAAAGTGGCTGGGCCGGAGGCGAAGGCGTGCGAGTTGTATCTGAAGACCCAGGGAGTTTGCGGGTTCGATTCCCGCCCTAGGACAAATGTTTGTATGATGTAATGTTTGATTTATTTGTCCAGGCTATATATTATATATTTACAAATTCGCTTCCCGCTGTCTGTCTTTATGTACCTATGCTTAGATCTTTAAAACTACGCAACGGATTTTGATGTTTTTAATAGATAGTGATTCAAGAGGAAGGTTTATACGGCGCATTACCACCCTTGTGTCCACCCGAACTAAGCGGTTCTCCTCCACCTTTATCATTCGTACCGCTAAGGAATGGAATGCGCTGCCTGCTTCAGTTTTCCCGGCCAACTACAACCAGAGTCTCTTCAAGACGAGAGTGAATAGGTGTCTTCTAGACTTTCGTGATACATCTTCGGCCACGTCGTCACTTACCATCATCGGTTGATAAAACAATATGTATAAAACACCCGTGAGAAGCCGGGCGAGTCACTAGTTTATAATAAAAATAACTTTGTAGTATAAAGTATATCAGTTATCTACCTCTAGTACCCATAACTCAAGCTCTGCTTTGCTTGGGGCTAGCTAGGTGGAAATGTAAAATTTCAAGCATTATTTATATGCAACTGAATATTTTTCCAGGGGCACGTTCAGAATGGAGCGCGAGGACGGCTACACATTCGACTGTCGGATTCCGCCTTTTTCGCTCGAAAGCAAGCCGGATGAGGCGAGTCCCCCGCCACCCGCGCCTTCCACGTGACACCATAGCCAATTTCCATAGACAAATAAATAAAAAAGACTCATACTTGTGTTTCGTTTCCAGGATATATTGATATCTTTGTATTTTCCAATTGTGCTCTTAAAGGCGACTCATGATTTATGATTTTGATCAAATTCGAAGGTGTGACGCATCAGTGATGTTTAGATTATTATTTAACAAATCCACAAGAACTGTTTTATTTATTGTTTTAGCAAATAGTATTCATAGCATCCGTTTGTTTGTAGTTATAAATTCTTTAGTCGTTTTTAAAATATAATTCTAGATCTGTAATAAATTACAGTATTCTGTTTTAAACTTTTTGTCTTATTTTGTAAATGAAAGCCCATAATAGATATCTTTTCTCATAGATTTTATTGGTGTTTTAAATGTTTACAGGTAAATATTTAGAACTCGGTATTAAAATAAATCTCTTGTTCGGTTTAAGTCCGATTCTGGTTACGACAGATTCTCATAAGGACAGAAGTATAGGGATACGAATGATGCCGCACTCATTTTAGACACCTACATATTCGTTCGCTTCCATAGTCCTTCCAGTTCGGGATCACTCGTGCGTCTTTTCTGCACGAATCAATTCGGACGAAAATGTATCCAAAGTGAGCACGGCCGAATGTTGATAGAAACATAAGAAGAAAAAATTACCTCTGGTTTAGCCAGATTACGTTAGGGACAAACTGTAAACGTCATACTAGTAGGGTAACACAAACTTGGAAGTAGTAAGGAATAATGTTAGTGAAACCTATGAACTTACCTCAATTTTGGTCACATTCTGTTTAGGAAACACTGGGATAACATAAACATGGAAGTAGTAGGTATTTTTTTTATTTTCAATACAAGCAAGCTACTCGTGATCTTTATCTTTCTAGTTTGAAATGAAAAATAAAATCTCCCATTTAATAATATATAGAAACCAAAATAAAATAAATTAATATATAATGACCCAGTAACGTAAATGGTCAATGAACGTAGATGAGTATAGGTCATACCCAAGCTCGTCGTGTAACACTTTTGCAATGTTTTTTGTGTATATGTTTAAGCATACTGTAGAAATATTGTCCTGAAGCGAATCTGTCGTAATCAGAATCTGAGTTAAACTGAACAAGGGAAATAATGGCGTATAAGCTAGCTTATCTTTCAAAGTCTCGAATCATCTAACTTTATTATAATATATAATCCATTCATTTAAATATTTTTTTAATAAAACACCATCACCTATTAATGCACTCTTTGTCCTGCCTTTATGTGGCTTTTATTGATAACAATTAATGCCAAAGCAAAGAATATTTACAAAGCTATGTATTTCTACATAAAAGGCACTTCATTTTAAACATTATTTCTTTGGAAGTTACCAAATTGATAATCTGCTTTGGGATATAACAAGATATTTCTGTTTAGGTCAATTGGTTCCACTTGGATCGACAAGGATTTCGTGGAACCAACTGACTAACCAATATTTCAATGCTAAAAGTACTGATTTCATTTCATTATGTTATTTACACAAGTATACAAGCTAAGTGCAAAACGATTTACTAAATAATTTACATGGCTAACTACATTATCTAAAATAAATACTGAACAATTTATTTCATAACGAATCTTTTAAATATGTTAAAATATTACCGATTATTTATCGAGTATTCTCGTTGTTTCCATCGCGACGTACCGACCACCCCTTGATCACGATTGCTGCAACGCTTTGAAAACGTAGCGGAAATAAAAACAAAAGGCACGCGATAAATAATCGTTAAAATATCAAAACAATTATAACAATATCAATTATAGTAAATTCCGACCCTGAATACAATATGTAAAGTACAGTCAGCGTCAAAATCAAGCTAGGGCCAGCGCTGCAGTGTCAAAAGTTTCAAGAGAAATAACAACAGTTGTAATCAAAGAGCAATTCTTCGCCCGAATTGACCTCATTAGCAGTGGACTAATTTAGGTATTGATGAACCAAATACAAATATATACATAAATAATAATAAATAAATAATAATGCAATTCAGATCTAAGCACACGTGTCATATGTAACGAATTATTTACATATTTTCATTGAAAACTAAAAAATTGCGACTTGAGAAGAGCTATGTAATAATTGGGAGTGCCGTAATTTCTTTCTAGCAGAATTTGACCCGTTTCAACGAATATTGTCAGATAAGAAAAGGCGCGGAATTTTCTTGGCAGAAATAAATCCAATGTAATCTATTCTTATGATAAATCACTGACTTAATATAATTCTCAGAAATGCTTGTTATCTTGATTCGCCCATGAGAAAGTAAAAAACCTATTCATTTGCTTACATATTGGATCTTCTTTACACACAACTCTCAGCTATATAAATTTGACGCTGCCAGTACAATAATCATATGGCACAAGCATGATAATCGTGCGACTTTAGTATTAGTTCTAATATAGCTACGGTTGATATTGCTATCGCGCGAGTTGTATGATGAGGGCGGCGCACATTTCGAAGAACTCCATTGTATGGTGTCCCTGGGACAGCGAGGGGTCGACCGGGGGAGGGGGCGGGGGTGCGACCGGGGACGCGGAGGCTTCGTCATCTGTTAGAATTGAAAATAAAATGTATTGGATGGTGTGTGGATTATCCAGTATTATTTATTCATGCTCCTCGTAACAACAATGTGGTCCAAACCAGCTGTGCGATTACGCTAAAACCGCCCATCCAAATTGACATTCTTGAGCCATTTCAATGGCCATCGCGCGCGTTTTTTCCATACAATTTCAAATTAGGAAGGCCATTAAAAGGGCTTTCATATGTCAATTTTGGATGGGTGGTTTTAGCGTAATCTCACAGCAGGGTTGTTGCGAATATCAGCATGCGCTAATGATCGGCATTGATTTAAACATCAGTATCTGCATTGATCGATGCTGAAGTTCAAGTCGCGACATGACCCCTGGAAAACTATTATTTTTTTGATTCAGTACACAAAGGGTTGTTCCCTTTGCTACCCTTTGTGTACTGAACCCTCAAAAAGGCATTATTTTTTGAGATTCTATTGAAAGAACCACCTACATCAAGTTAGTGTGGAACACTCGGTTTGCGAATCTGACACACTCTTGGCCAAAATCAGGATCAAAATTCAACATGTGTCAAAAAACGGCATCAGCAACAACCCTAGTCCAAACATGTTGTAAATCAGTAAATCATTATCTTTATTTCTGTAGGCTTACAAAATAAGCATTTAGACGTTGTAAGTCCTTATAATTTTGATTTAGTGTTTGGTCCATATTTTAAATGTGGTCCAGACGATGTAAAAACATACCTGTATCCTCCTTTTCACCAGAAAGAGATTTAAAGTCCAACAGATATGATTTGTAGTCCACTTGATATAGTTGCAGAGACATCTTCACATGTTTCTCTGTCATTTTGTTCAGTGTTCGTACCCTGGAAAAAGTATAAAATATATTAACTAGGTTGAAATTAAATAGAGGAATTACTGGACTTCCAAAGTAGCCTATAATCTATATATATAAAAGAAATTCGTGTTTGTTACAACACTTATAACTCGAGAACGGCTGGACCGATTTTTTTGATTTTTGTGTTTTTGGATTTGTCTTCGTCGGGAATAGCATATTATGTATAAAAATATGATATTTGACAAATAAATAAATTTCCCCGCGGGCGACGCTGCGGGGCGCAGATAGTTTATAATAAATCGTATAACGTAAATCCCTACTAATATTATAAACGCGAAAGTTCGTATGTATAGATGTTTGGTACTCTTTAACGCAAAAACTACTGAACAGATCGAGATGAAATTTTGAGTAGATGTTGTTCTAACCCAGGAATAAAACATAGGCAAATAATCAATATCTTTATTTCTTTAGGCTTACAAAATAAGCACTTAGACAAGTCAAATTTAATACTATAGGTAAGTACATAATTATCAAAATAATATAAGAAATAAAGTGATAATTGATTTTCAGTTCGCCTCAGTTTTTTGTCCTACCAGTTTTTAGGCTACTTTTCATACCAATCAGTAAGATATAAGATTAGAAATAAGTTAATTTAAGTATCGTTTTATATTTCAAAAGGTACAATAAAGTGTTCATTCATTCATTCATCAGTTCCCATGGTATTAGTAGTATCCATAGAAACTAAGGCTAAGGAATTACCTGACGTGATAGGGGTTGATGACCTTCCACTCGTAGTCCAGAGCCTTCATAGCTCGGAACACCTCCAGCATTATGTCATTCGGCTTGCTTTGCGATCGGATGCCCAAGTGCCACTTCGCTCTAAAATAATCAGTTCAAATAATATAATAGAAAACTCTTTATGATACTTAAACCTACCACAAAAAGAGAGAACAGAAAACATAAAAATACTAAGACTAAGTATTGGCGGCCTTATCGCTGATTTCTTCCAGGTTACCTTGAATAATGTTAATTATGTAATTTTCTAGTTTTGACTGAGCCGTGAAAAATGGTGCTACAATATAACATAAAATTATACTCTGATGGATAGAATTTCATGATTATGACAAACGTGAACACTGACATGTCTGGAATCGCTTGAGGCTTGTCAAAAACCTAAATAAGCTATCGAAGTTATTTAGTTGTGAAGAAAATCTGTACTTACAGACTCGGATACTTCTTGACTTGTTTGTTTTAGCTACTTCCATAGTATTATGTCTTATGGTATACTGCTGTGGGGGAACGATGCAGATATAAACATCATATCTGAGAATCATGTGTTACAATAACAATCACACTTAGTATTCTGTGTCAAAATTATAAAACAAGCTCTTCTTGGTACAATGTTTCTGTGTGAAAATGACCATAATTTTATATAGGTGTTTAAGTACCGTTTAACGGCCATGCCTCGAGACATGTTAATGCGGAGTCTAAGCGGTAGGGAGGAATTGCGGAGAGGCGTGTTACGCTCTGGATGGGAGAGATTAAAACTTTCACGTCTTTGGGTGTGTTACTATTACAGTACAGTTTAACAGGCGTGCCTCGATACTTGTCATGCGGCGGCAGAGCGGCTGCCGGTAGAGAGGAATTGAGAACAGGGGCTTTACGCCCAGGATGGGGGAGGGAAAACCTTTTAGTGCTTTGGATGTGTTACTATTACAGTACCGTTTAACAGGCGTGCCTCGAGACTTGTCTTGCGGCGGCAGAGCGGCTGGCGGCAGAGAGGAGTCGCGGAGAGGGGCGATCCGCTCCGGGTGGGGGCGGGGGGAGCTCTCGATGCTCTGTGTCGGCGGGCTGCCTGGAATAATACCATTATATTAGTCAAAATAATGTCAAACACCATGTATAATTATTATATAAGTTGAACAAGTACCAACATGATTTTTGAAGGGATATGACTATGGGCCTCATTTTCAAGACAGACCCAATGTTCAAAGAGTCAGATGGCACTCAGACCTCGTGTTTATTTAACTTTGAAGCATATACGCTGATGAAGTTCCCAACTTGTTGATAGTAATGAATTAATGCAAAACTTAATAGACACTGTTTCTTATGGCTATATCCAACCGCGAGGGAAATGCTATTTATGGAATATTTCTTTAACGTTAGGTTCAAAAAAAAAAAAAAATTGCTCATTTCAACACGACAACCTTAAAAGCCGCCACACACAGAAGCCGTGGCCGGACCGGAGGCGAAGGCGTGCGGGTTGTATCCTTGGTACGCACCGCTACCGCCTTCGGTATATGTCTTTCATATCACTACATAGTCTAGAACAAAGTCGCTTACTCTGTCCCTTTGTATGCTCAAATTTTTAAAACTACGCAACGGATTTTGATGCGTTTTTTAACAGATATTCAAAGAGGAAGGTTTATAGTGAAGAGGAAGGTTTATAGGTTTAGAGTTAGTGATTCAATACGATACATACAACTCGCACGCCTTCGCCTCCAGCCCGGCCACTGATTCTGTGTGTGACAGCTTTCAGAGCTATACTTACTAGCAACATAAAAGTCTTTGATCTCAGCCTTCGCCGCCTCATCAGCTATCCTCTTGTTATCAATAATCAGGTGATACGCGATCGCCAGCTGATCGTGTGGGTCTCCGCTTAACAACGCGTTGTGTACCTCATGCTCTTTCACTCCGAACTTATCGCACACCTCTGCGATTGCTTCTGTGTCGATCACGCTGCTATCCTGAGGGATAAAGGTTCAAATTACCGTTAGGGTACTAATTACCCCAGGGCACGTATCTCTCATACGTGTCCCACAGCTAAAAAAATCTGACTTCTGAAAATTACGATCAAGTTTTAATGGCATATAAGCTATCAAATACTTGATTGTGTTTATAATGATTAACGCGCGGTGTTTGAACTCAGTGTTTTTTATTACACTCTGCTGCTCTTTGTCTTGATTTGATGGTAATTGTGAGTTCTGAACTAATAATACCTGAGCATTCTATTTTTAAAGCTTAACATTTGTGAAATCAATTATTGAATTGAATAGGTTAGATTGAATTTATCACAGGCAATGAGGCAAGTTTCACCCATTATCCCTTCTTTTCTTTACCCTACTAATTTATTATAAGTCGTTCAGAAAAATAAAAGATAAAATATAAATAAATAAATTACTAAATTTTGAATAAAAAAATAGCATTTTACTGTAAATACCTACATTAAAATGGGATTTTTACTGAATGTTGAATAAAAATTTTTTTATGGATGCATGTATGTTTGTTACCTCTTCATACCAAAACTACTAAACTGACTCGGCTGAAACTTTGAACACACGCAGTTTTAGGCGTGGAATAAAACATATCCTAACTATTCACCAATTTTTACGTTGAGTTGAAACCGCGGGGCGCAGCAAGGTTTATGATAAAATTGAACGTGATTGTCAATTTCTCAATACGCACGACTGGTGCGTAAGTCATAGGGAGTTTATTTTCACTCTTTACGATTTCAGGTCTACAATAAAACATGAGAACCAACCCATATTACGTGACCCATTCATGGAGTCATAGGTTTTCGTCAATATCCTGTATGAAAATCTCGCGCTTTTTGATTACTTATTCTTGATAAAGATATTTTTTTTTTCACTTGTTATGGCGTCACACGAAAAGCGCCGTAAGTTTTATTAACGATAAAAATTCAAATCATTCAAATACATGAATCCCTTATTTCAAAAATGCAAATATTAAGGGGGCCCAAAGCGAGAATCTATCCTTACATACCTTTTACTTACCTTTTAAGGCATCCACCAAAGAAAATCACATGCTGCAAATCGAAAAATATAATAACCAAAGAACATACTTCAATGCATCACCTGTGAGGATTAAATATAATTTCCATCTACATAAAAACCTCAAAATTATTTAGGGTTATATCACAAAAACTAAGCATGCTATTTTTTCTACATCTTATCAAACTAAAATTAAGCTAGTGTGAATTCAGATGTCAGAAAAACGTAACTAATTTGACAACAGTGCTAAAAGTGATGCCATGTCTTTAATTTCGGTTGATAAGAAAGGGACCACAATATCCTATCAAATCAGCTTCGTTTTAGTTTTATCTGGATAGACACCATTATAGCTTAAACTAAATTTAGGTAAAAGGTAACTCAAAAAAGCAAAAATACCTTTTGAAATACAAAAATAAATAAATAAAACAATAGTTACCCATGCTATTAGTCATAATCAAAAAGGAATACTAACTACCTGCTCGACCGGGGATGGAAACAAATACCCGGGTAATTCCTTGAGGAACCAGTCGTGTTTCTTCACATCATCTATTGAGGATCTCTTCATCGGGTCCACTTGCAGCATACAGCATAGTAGACTGACAACATTCTTGTTCAAGTACTCGGGAATAGGGAATATTCCAGATTTGATTTTCCGGAAGAGGGTAGGAACGTGTTCGTCGTCAAAAGGTAGCGTGCCGCAGAGTAGGGCATAGAGAATGACACCACATGACCAGACATCGACTTCTGGACCGGCGTACAGCTTTCCTGATATTACCTGTTTAGGTTTATTATGGTTAATCAACTTAAATCTCAAAACAAACTAACTTTACCTATGAGCCTTAGAGAATTTAGCAATGGTAGGTACCTAACCTAGTACAACTAGTAAATATTTTTCATTTGCCTATCTCAATCCATATACCTTACCTTATCATGCCTTAAAACACTGAGAATATTAACCTCATTTCCAAATGTTATTACTTTGTTGACAAATTTTTACATGTTATAATAACATAAACAATTTATCAGCCTGAGCACAGAATTGACGTTGGGCAAAATGTTGATTTTACCAAAATGTTAATTGGGGTGGTCAGCTACTTAACTAGCCAGAGAGATCTCATTATTAAAGTCAAGAGAAAATAAATTGAAATATAATTTGGTTACCTCAGGAGCAGCATAATTAGGTGATCCACAAGAAGTCCTCAGAAATTCTCCATCCATCATCATGTTAGACAAACCGAAATCAGCAATCTTGACATGCATGTTGTGGTCTAATAGCAAATTCTCTGGTTTCAAGTCTCTGTGTACAATCATATGTCTATGGCAGTAGTCGACTCCAGATATGATTTGTTGGAAGAACCTACGAGCCTCGTGTTCTTGGAGCTTGCCTCGTTTTACTATGTAATCAAACAGTTCACCCCCAGATACATATTCCATTATCATGAAGATGTCTGTTGGTGTTGATATAACCTGTAAAGGAAAATCATAATACACTGGAATTTTTCGGTTTAATCAGCTACAGATAAATACATTTGTTACTACTTAATAGATTGTTATGAATCTTTATTGTTCCATTATAGTGTAGGTAGGTAAACTAAAACAACACAAGGACATTTTAATTCTTTACCTGATACAACTTGATTATATGAGGATGTCTAAACAACTTGAGATTCTGTATCTCGCGTCTGATCTTGCCCACGACATCGAGAGACTTTATCTTCTGTCTGTTGAGGATTTTCACAGCAACCTTGTGCTTGGTCAGCTGGTGTTCTCCTATCTTGACTTTGCCGAATGTGCCCACTCCAAGTGTTGCGCCTAAGGTGTAGTGCCCTATTTTAACTATGGGCTGGTTTCCGCTGGTTATTAGCGTTGCGACTGCCTTTTCCGTCATTTTTCAAGGCAAAGTTTTTATGGTACAGACAGAGAACACTTTACATTGGTGCACAGTTTTACCAGACGTCATGAAACTAATTAGAGTTTAAAGAATTATTCATAGAATAAATAAATTTACTGATCACAGCTACGGATACATTTCAGCGTAGAATAATATCAGAAAAATATTTTTTCAATACAAATTTTCGTTTTCGATCGCATTCTCGTCTAGTTTGTCAGTAATTTAATTTTTCATGTCATTTTTGATGTTGATGTTGGGCTGACATGGCATTGACGAAAGAAATTCAGAATTTTATTTATCGAACGCAGCTGAAATTTCTTTTTTGAATTTTTTTCCGCTGTATTTGTTGCTTAATACCGGAACGTAGTAATGCTAGAATCTTTGCATAATAGGTATAGGGATAAAATCCTTTTATGGGTCGTTATCGCCTTTCGTTCAGATTTGTCGATTTGGTGATAATGTTTTTTTTTCTTTTCGTTGTTAGATTACATTTAATTTTATAGATCTAGATACGTATCCAGATATAAATATATGAAAGGCACCTTCCTAAGTCAAACTCGTTTTTACTAAGGCGATGGAAAGTAATGAACGTGTAGACGGTAATGAAAATAGAAGCGTTTTACCTGAAATAAAACGCATATTAAAATACTTACCTTACTGGAAGCTTTAATAAGCTTTTAACGAGAAAGCACATCCGTTTCCGTCGAATTTGACTACTTTTTACTGATTTTTCGGTAGTATATCAGGTCCACTGGCGACACCTAGGCGTTTCGCGCCATTTTTAGTTTGCGTAAAATGGACAGCGCCTTGTTTTATCATTGGTTAAGTTACACCAGGCAGAAATAAAAGCAAAGCTTCCAGTAAGGTAAGTATTTTAATATGCGTTTTATTTCAGGTAAAACGCTTCTATTAAATCACTTGACCGTTACTGGAAGCTTTAATAAGCTTTTAACGAGATCTGTTTGTTTTCGCCTGGTGTCGCCAAATGTAGAGTTTGAGGGAATAACGCCAATGTGATGAGATAAAATTAAACAAAAGAATGTGTAACAAGTCTTTTGAAAGAATACTGATACAGTAATGTTCTCTTGAGTTTTGTTCTATAATTCTGACACTCTTGATTTTAGTAGGTAACCAAGAACTAATTTATTAAAATTTATAATATATCCACTTTGAACTTGAACTTAGCCGTTTTAACAGCTAAAATATTCGAATTGCCACCAAACTAAAGTAATAATTAGCAAATATTGTATCAATCGTTTTCAACAATAATGGAGTAACATTATCAGGTAGATATATGTTATTTCTCGCCTACAAATCCTTTAAAAAAATTTGGCGAACAGCCAATTCCCTCGTCTAAAGATACAGTGATCGTATGTTATCTGAAATTGCTCCAACATCTGTTTATCTAAAGAGGTTTTATATCAGCCAATAGGTACGTTACGCCAGCTTAGCCACTTTTAGTGTAATATTAAAATCGTTTATAGACTTCCAGTCTAGTTTTATGATTAAATAAGTATAGTTCATTCATAATAGTGGATTAATTTATAAGATAATCTTTTATAATGTTTGAAAGAAGTCAACCACTGTCAGTGTTGGAACCGTCAAAAAATAAATAATACCTACTATCGTATATAATGACAAGATCAAGGTATGTCTAGTAACGTTAAGACGTGTAAACTTTTACGTGTACAGATCAACAGTTATATCGTGGCGTGACGATCTTATGAAAATATTGATTAGTAGGTATTTTGTGTCAATTGTTCAACGATTCTACACGTACACTTCAAAAACATGAGAACGATGTTCTTGACTTTCGGTGGTGACAGACATATTCCCCAGTTGAGGAACTACTAATCAGGTATCCCCAGTCACTAAGTGATTTAGACGAAACACTTTAGGGATTAGAAATGGTAACGGAAATTCCCATGCTAGTGATCGAAACATACCAGATTTTAAACACGCTATGAAACATCCAAGGGATACTAAACGCGTCACGAAACAATCTTTCAGATCTCGTGTAACATTATTACGAAGAACATGCGCAGCCTTTCAGGCAAATAAATGAATTAGATAGAAGTATCTAGGGTCCCCATTTTATAAACACTATTTAATGTTCATATATGCTAGCAGTTGTTGTCACTCGGGGTAAACGATAACGATATAGGTGACCTCCCCGATCATTAGGCTTGCCTGGGATATCGTGTATGCTGAGATGTATTGAATGTCGAGCACATTCGATAGGTTATCTCTATGGTACAACTCTATGCTACTGCAGTATGATTATAAGCCCATACAGTAAGATGAAGGCTGTGAAATGTGATGTATTTCATGTCTGGCTAGCACACACACAATAACTTGTATATATAATAGATTTATTTTGATTGCAGTGCAGGAGAAACTCTTATCGTTACCAGGTGCAAGAAACGGTCAGGCTGGAGTCGCATAATATAGCAGAAAAATCCTTTGTATTTCCTTTGAATGTGCACCTCTAACAGGCATGCACAATGACAAACTATTAATTTCTGCAGGGTATATTTTGGACTGTTCCCGGCCTTCAAAATACATCTTTCTGCGGTTTGAGGACCGAGGTACCTAAGTGCTAAGACCAAGATTAAGTGCTCGCGAAGCACATCTAAACTTTGATGCAATGTATTACAGCAAATCGTCGAGACAGGATACTCGTATTTCGATCATTAATTACATGCGTACTCGTTTAGTGCCTCGAGATTGAAAATGGGACTGCCTGATCAGTTAGATTTAACTATAAACATTCGGGATATCGAACGTGGTGATACCAGAGAGCTGCTATTGTCTGTATACCTACCAGAGCAACCTTCCTATCTGACCTCATTGAAATGTCTAGAGTTATTGTTAACTTTTGTTAATTCTAGTGTCCAGGAGCATGTTTCCAGGAGCATTTGAGCGTCCTATATGTATATATATATATATTGTTACCTTTTTGTTTAAGTGTCAAGAAACATTGGACCTTCCTGCATATTGTATTTATCTATGCGATAGATGAGGAAATTGTAAACGTTTATGCCTTAATAAACGAAATATAAAATAAATAAATAATTGTTCACATTTGTTCAATGCAGTATCCAGGAGCATTATATATTGTTACCTTTTTGTTTAAGTATCAAGTGTCAAGAAACATTGGAGCTTCCTGCATATTGTATTTATCTATGCGATAGACAAGGAAATTGTAAACGTTTATGCCTTAATAAACGAAATATAAAATAAATAAATAATTGTTCATATTTGTTAAATGCAGTATCCAGGAGCATTAGAGCGCCCTGCACCATATTTATGACTGTGCTGCGAACCTTGTTGGTAAAAGGGAACTCATGTTTTTGAGCCTTGTCATATGTTATAGTAATTGTATACTAACCACTTCTGGGCTGACCTCTGTGAGATGTTATTATGGTATCCACCTCGCGAATGGTGTTTTTGTAGGCATTTCACCTGAGTCCAGGAGCATTGGAGTGTCATGTACTATATCTATGACTGAGCCAGGAGCCCTGGTGGTAAAATAAAACTCTTGAATTTGAGCGCTGGTCCTTGTTATTATAATTATATATTGGCCACTTCTGGGCTGACCTCTTTGAGAGAGGTTATTATGGTATCCACCCCGCGAGGGTGTCTTTATGTAGGCATTTCACCTAGATCCAGGAGCATTGGAGCATCCTGTACCATATTTAAGACCGGGCCAGGAGCCTCGGTGGTTGGTCTTTGTTATTATAGTTACATATTGGCCACTTCTGGGCTGACCTCGTTGAGAGAGGTTATTATAGTATCCACCCCGCGAGGGTGTCTTTATGTAGGTATTTCACCTAGGTCCAGGAGCATTGGAGCATCCTGTACCATATTTAAGACCGGGCCAGGAGCCTCTGTGGTTGGTCCTTGTTATTATAGTTATAAATTGGCTACTTCTGGGCTGACCTCTTTGAGAGAGGTTATTATAGTATCCACCCCACGAGGGTGTCTTTATGTAGGTATTTCACCTAGGTCCAGGAGCATTGGAGCGTCTTGTACCATATTTAAGACCGGGCCTGGAGCCTCGGTGGTAATACTCGTGATAGTTATTATATATTGGCCACTTCTGGGCTGACCTTTTTGAGACCTTTTTGAGACCTCTTTGAGAGAGGTTATAACGGTATCCACCCCGCGAGGGTGTTTGTGTAGGCATTTCACCTAAGTTCAAGAGCATATGAGCGTCCTGTTTCATATTTATGACCTGGCCGGAAGTGTCAGTGCAGTGGTAAAAGGAAACTCGTGAATTTGAGCGCTGTCCTAGTAATTATAGATGTTGTATATTGGTCACAGCCGAGCTGACCTCTGAAAGGTAATTACGGCATCCACCCCGCGAGGGTGTGTCTGTGTAGGCAGTTCATGTCGATAAATAAACTTTGAGCGCCTACTGGTGTGTTATATGATTTACCTATTCTACTTCGAAATGGCCCAATAAATTAATATCTTATTTATAGGGATATACAATTCTGCCTTTAACCTTGAAAGGAACTTGGAGGTTCACACGATGGACCTAGTGATTCACACTACCTCTACCCCCGCGAGGGGCAGCTAAGTCCTTAATTATGTTTTGCCAGAACAGGGTTAAAATATTCACTTATTACTATCCAGCCTTTTAAAACAAAATACAAGATCAATCAATCAATCAGCAAGATCACTTTAATTTCTTTAGGCTACAAGTACAGGTTACGAACAAGTCAAATCTCAAACTAAAATTATTATTAAAAAACTCGCAGGTAGTTATGTAGAACGCGCGCGACTAATGTCGCGCACATCCTGAAGTCCCTCTTTCGTTAAGGGATGAAATTAAATGTTGTTCTTCCAACACTAGTTAACTCCTTTTTCGTAAATGAATTCAACAAAGTTTTAATAGGTATAATATTTACCAAAAAATTCTATTTTACTGTCAAATTTAGATTGTATTGAAGTTCTCTTTATGCTAATTGATTGAATGATCATTAGGAGCCGTGAATGGTTGTTGAGACTCAAAAATAAAACTTTAGAGGGTAGGTATTCGGTGAAGATTTAACTAAAAAGGTCTAGTGCTTGCTAGTTATTATTTCTTGGGTCGTTTCTTGCGAACATAGAAGATGTCTTCGAAAAACAGTTGCGTGTTTTCGGAACCATCGGTTTTGTTCTTCTAATTTGTTCGAAATAATGGCCTTGCCAAGACATTGATTGTCAGTGAAGTTAAACATGTTTGTACAAGCGTCGACACTTACAAAATGAAGTTATCGAGGCCTTACCATCATGGCAAGCAGTATAAAAACGACTTAATTAGTCAGGCAGGGCATCAGTTATAATAACTTTGGAGCTTACCCGTATCCGCGATGAGTAGGTATGCTTACAAATGGGATCGAAGCTCACGGCGCGTTCACGGCGGCGGTGGCGGCGGCGGCGGCGGCGGCGGCGGTAGCGCCGGTTCCGGTTCTTTAATAAAAATAGGCTGTAATTTTAAAATACAGTTATTCAAAATATTTTTACCAAAAAAGTTTCTTCCAAAACTTACCAAAAATACCGGACCCGATTCGGTAGAAATAAAAGATCATTTTAAAATGTGATATCTTATATGACAGAACCAACACAATGAAGTAAATTATCTAAATAAATGGACTTCGAGACCGGAACCGAAAGAACCGAATAAACCGAACACAACCAGTAAATTATTAAAATAAATGATCAAGTACTTTCTATAAAATACGAGATCCGAACGGAAAAACCGTTAAATTTTTACCGTTAGTTACCTACCTTAGGTAAGGTAAAAAATTAAGAGCACAATATGCTTTCCTGAATCTACGTTCTTTGGCCTTTGTCCTGCAGTGGGACAGTAATGGCTAAAATTGAAAGCAGGCCCTATTTCTTATAAAAAATAACACAAATATTATAACAAAGAGATTTTTACAACACGGTCGATAAAAATTCTCAAAATGATTTCAAGTGCGAGAAAATAAGTAAATTTAAAAAACTTACAGGTTTTTCTGCGATTCACTTTACGATATAACCTTATAATAATGATCACTATAGGTAGTGCAACTTTAATAGCTCGTACAGACGCTCCGATTTGGTTGGTGCCAGCCATATCGGAACCGACATAGCAACCATTCCAACATTGCTACAGATTGTCCGACGGTTGGCCTTCCAGCCGTCAGTTGACTTTGCTATGAAGTAGTGAACGGACGTCTTGCCACCTGATGCCATGATATTTTTCAACGTTTTTAAAGTAGCCGCACTGTCTATTTTTCTTAAAACGTCCAGCATATTCAAATACGCTTGATTTCTGGAATCTCTATTGGCGTAATCTTTGTGACTTAAGTCCCACAAACAGAGAAATTCTTTATAAAGTTCAAATAACTTTATTATTGACGACCGATGTGGCTCGGTGGGCGAAGGTCCGCCTGCGACGCAGGAGGTTGCGGGTTCGATTCCCGCCTCGGAACAAATTTGTGTACGATCTGCAGAAATTTGTTCCAACCTCCTGCGTTGCAGGCGGACCTTCGCCCACCCCGCCATATCGGTCGTCATAAGAAATGATAACAACTTCCAAACAATGATAACTGCAAAAGAACTACAACGGAACTGACGACACAATGAATGAACTCCTACGAAACTGCCTACCCAATACGTACGTAATTCTCGGTCTCACTCATTTTGAATAGCAGTGAGCGAGATAGACAACAAAACTTACAAAGAATGTTCATAATCGGGGAATTCCTGCATGCTCTGCTTCTATGCCAGCGTAACATATTGAAAATGAGATACATAATACTTGACGATCAAAGTTTCACGGCGGGCGATGGTCCACGCTTGCCCTTGTAGCAACATATTGGGTCAATGCCTAAAAGACGCTAGAAGTCGCTATAAATTATTTTCTCTCTAAATGTGGAATTTTGTCCGCTAAACATTCATAAAATCCACTAGTTCTAGCGACAAAGTCGCTAGAATGGCAACACTGAATGCGACTGAGCCGATTTGGTCGGAACAAAGCCTCCATACGTTCCGATTTGGTTGGACCGACTAACGATTTGGTTTGGTCGGATCGCCGGCGCATCCGACTACCGTCCAACCAATATTAATAATAATTATGTCGGGCCGACCGCTCTCCACACGTTCCGATTTGGTCGTGGTTGGATGGTTGGCTCCAACCGAATCGGAGCGTCTGTACCAGCTATAACAGAGCCAGAGCAGAACTGCTGCGTACACAAGTTGCTTCGACGGAATACGAAACGCCAATGATAAAACAAGGCGCTGTCCATTTTACGCAAACTAAAAATGGCGCGAAACGCCTAGGTGTCGCCAGTGGACCTGATATACTACCGAAAAATCAGTAAAAAGTAGTCAAATTCGACGGAAACGGATGTGCTTTCTCGTTAAAAGCTTATTAAAGCTTCCAGTAACGGTCAAGTGATTTAATAGCCTGGAGAGTAATGAAAACGTATGGAGGGCGATGAAATTATCAAAAATATTGTAACCAAGCCATATTGTTTATAACAAATAAATGGTTTAGTGGTTCAGTAAAAGCCAAAAATATATAGGAATCAGTCTTTTGATAATTTTAACCAACATTAATATTTTCATATGTTACTTTAAAAGGACACGATGAGGTAATGACAAGAAGGTTACCTACCTTCTTAGTTCAGATCTTACAGCTGATAAAATTAAATGTGAAGCATTTAAGTACAAAACAAAGACATATATAAAATTAGTCATTAACAAATATACAACTTTTCAACGCTTAAGAACAATGTAGATACTTAAATTACATAATAGATCATCATCATCAGCCCATATTAGTCCACTGCTGGACATAGACCTCCCCTAATGAGCACCATAGCGCCCTGTCTTTAGCTTGACGTATCCAGCATCTGCCAGCAGTCTTTCGCAGATCAGGTGGGTCATCCCGCCTGGCCAGAGGGCGTCCTACACTACCTTTACCAAGTCGCGATCTCCACTCAAGAACACGTTTACCCCAACGGTTATCGGTTCTTCGCGAGATATGGCCGGCCCACTGCCACTTCAGCCCAAGTTTCGACGGAGTCAAAGGCCTTCTCATAGTCCACAAAAGTGAGGGGCTGATTATACTCTTCGGACTTCTTTATAATCTGCCGCACTGGGTGAATGTGGTCTATAGTGCCATATCCTCCGGGGAACACGGCCTGTTCTGGTGGCTGAAACTCGTCGAGTCTCCTGGCGAGACGATTCGTGACCACTCGCGAGAACAGCTTATAGACGGGGCTCAGGAGTGTGATGGGTCTATAGTTTTAAAGGAGGGTTTTATCACCCTTCTAAAAAAGAGCACCACCAAACTCCCGCTCCACGCCTTAGGACTTCTCCCACTGTGAAGGACGGCATTAAAGAGGTTCTGTAGCTCCTGTATAACGGGGCTCCTTCCACCTTCAGAAGCTCTGAAGTAATACCGTTCTCACCGGGGGCTTTTCCATTTATAAGCTGCCTCAGAGCTAACACGATTTCTTCTTGACTGAAATCTGGCAGTTCGTCGGTATAGTGGCGTATCAGAGTGGCTCTAGAATCATGGTCATCTCGTCGGGAATGAGGGGCATGTGCAGTGTAAAAACGGCCCTAGAAATCTTCTATCTCGGCTGAAATCTCTGGCTTCGACCAAACGGTCCTCCCGTCGTGCGTTTTAAGTTTCATCAGGTGGCTCGTGCCAAGCTGCTGAGTGAATACTTTGGACCCTCGGCTTCACTCTATCGCTTCTTCAATGAGGCGTGTGTTGGAGCTCCGAAGGTCGCGCCGTACTATTTTCGCGATTCGCTTGTTCAGGTCTGACCTCTCTGACAAAGACACTTGGGTGGTTTCCCGTCTTTTTGTCATCAGATCCAGAGTCACATCCGAGAGTTTGGACTTCCTGCCAGAAACTTGCTTACTGCAGAACTTAATGCCCTCGTCCCTCAACGTTTTGACCAGATTGCGTAGGGTCTCGTCAGCTGCTGAAACTTTCCGGTACCCGCCATGATTTGGATTGGATTAGGCCGGAGCGTGGACTTCATCAGATGGTTTCTTTCAAGCTTTAAGTTGATATTCGGAGTGCCTTGGAGGATTCGGTGATCAGATCCGGTATTGAACCTGTTGATCACAGAGACATCTCTGAATATGTGCTTGCTATCCGTCATGATGAAGTCGATCTAATTTTTTGTCACAGTGCACGGTGGTACCGCCCATAGGACATAATTCAAAAAAAAACTTGTCAGCTACCCTCAATTTAACTACCTTTAACGATTAACCGATAAACGAGCTACCCTAAAGTATAAATATTCTACCCATTTTACCTAATAATCACAACATTTTTGACCTCCGAAGTTAACACATTATTACGTTGCACTCGCCTTATCAGTAACTCACTAACAGGCATTGTTTTTGTGACGGTGAATTCTCGGAATTGCATTGTTTTTGAGTGGTTTTGTGACATGGATTTTGCAGTGTTGGGGCTTTGCCATGTCCACTTCCGCTGGGACTATTTCTTAAAGATAGAGTTCATTAAGAAAAGCCCCTCTTTTGCTGGTATACACAGCTTTTGAATTTTAATTTCAGTTTCGCCTTCTGCATTTTTAATATTATGAACCTTTTTATAATTCGCTGGTGGTTGGTAAAATTTGCAATCTTGGTTTTTATGTCCTTTCTTTCCATAGTTGTAACACTCGAAACTGAATGTATGGTAATTCTAAAACATTTTGGTTTTTCTAACTTTATTTTCTAATGATGATAGACAGCTAGAATCAATCAAGTACAAGGTTACCTATTTTATTCTACCTATTTTATTCTATCTATTAAAAATGCATGCAGGTTCTATTTTCAACATCATTTCATATTTCTCCACGTACTTTCATTATCATCTAGTGATATTTTAAAACAAATCATTCCTATCCAAACGCTTTCATTACCATCCACTATATTTTTCTTAAAAATGGAGAGTAATGAATTGGAGAGGAATGAGTATTTGCCCTTTATCCTAAGATTATTTTAATTATGCGCCTCCCAAAAATCTATTAAATATAACATAAAACAGTACAATGACAAAGATCAAAATTAGATATCAAAGAAACAAACAAAAAAAAAACTTTCCTTGAAAATCACTGGACGGTGATGATGTTTAATCGTGACAAAGTACTCCCAATGATACGATATTCTAATTTATTTCTTAACAGCATGACATATCTTTCTGCACCAAGGTGTGGCGACGACTGGTTGATGGCGGGATACGCGGGACAGTACCTAGTCACTGTACACGGCCGAACTCGGGAAAAATTTTGATTTCCGACAGCTCGGATGGAAATGACGTTTTTTTTGACAAAAATAAAACTTCGATTATCGCGGGGTTCCAACCGCTTTAAAAACAAACAAGCTTTTTAAAATGATTCTTTGATCATTTTTTTATGTAAAAAGAAGAATGTTTTTGAAGTTTAATGAACATAAAGTGGAAAAAAAATGTATTTTATTTACTGATGGGTTATTTGGAAAGGGAGAGGAATGAGATTTCAGCATGTTTTTTCTTAGCAATTTCTTTATACATCCATATAGCCCTTTGGTGTTCAGTACCATTAATGCTTGATTAGGCTTTAATATTTCCTTATACTTAGTTTTTAAATAAACTCTAAAGACATACGAGTTATGGCCTTGGAAACGTAATTTGAACGAAACGCGATAACGACCCTTAAATAACATAATATCTTTGCTTGTATTATTATCCTACCTACGTAAATATATATTTTGTAACTTATGAAAACAGTCGGCAAGTCAAAATACTTGCCATTTTTCTGTGCCTTTTGAAAACGTTACATTTCATCGCATCAAGGCTGCGTTCAAGAAATGTCGAAAAAAAAGATTGACGGATTGTCGCCCCTCCCTCCCTCCCTTCCTTCACCTTCCTCATTCCCCCGGCCCGCTCCGCCCTGCGAGTTTTCTCGTCAAGAGCACTGCGGAAATATTTAATTATTATTGGGTTTTTAATGCATTTTTCCTTTAAATTTCATAACAAACTGTGTGTACACGATGGATACATGTGGAATATGTCATAAACCTGCGGACGTAAGTACCTTTTGGGACTTTCAAAGCCCTCCTTTCATATTGCTCCAATCATTATTTTTTGTTTTCTTTACGAGTTTGTTACTGAAATAACGCATTTGGACGCAATTGAGGCAAATGTCGCTTAAAAATTGGGAATGGTTTCAATTTCTCTTTGTTACAACATCAGAATTGCATCGCAACGTCGATAAATATTGGTAAAAAACATTCGAAACCTGCCCGCGTATTTTTTTTACTCTCTGTCGGTCGGTCGGTCGCTTGGCTTGTTTTTTTTACGTCTGGCTCAGCGCTGTATAAAAAAACGCTGAATTCCTTTTTTTATTTGGATAGTGAACCTTGGCAAACTGTGCAGGTATTTTGTAGTACCTACAGCAAAACAGCTATAACTTGAATGTTTTATGTTTTTTAGCCAGACATTTGTTTTAACTTGAATCTTCAGATTATTATAGGCATGATAGACATTACTTTAATTCAAATATTACGCTATTTGCAATTTATTATGTTTTCAGCAATTGTTTGAAACTGTTAAAGAAGGCATTCACGCTTGTTTTAAATGTCAGCCGTTGGTGCCTGAGGTCACTCTCGAGGACAATACGGATAACACCGACAACACATCGGAAACATCACAAGCACAGGTATATTTCTATAAAGCTTTCCATACAATATCAGATTAACTTTATAAACACTTCTGTCTTGTCTTACTAAACAATCAACATAATGGTTAAACAAAGTCCAATTAACTTCTACAAAACATCTCTTAAAAGAATCCCTCATCAAGAATGAATTTAAGATTTTATGTAAGCATGGATTTCCCTGTAACTCCAAACTAAACTGGGACATAGTCCGGTAAAGAATATGACAATTGCAGGAGAACGCTGAATCAGCTTATTATTGTGGCCTATGCCACAAGACATTCCAGAAAAACCAGCAATTGCAGAACCACATCCGGAACCATAAGGCTGAGAGGCGCTTTGTTTGCACCTACTGCAGTAAAGGTAAGCGATATCATCTCATTCTTCTTTGTTGGTAAGTGCATGTTTTGGATTGGAAAAGTAAGGTTTTTTTGCATTTTAAGGTAGGCGGGGAACAGACGCGCGTTCTGTGATCTATCTCTATGATTATTAGTTTGTTAAGATGAAATAAAATAATATTTAATTCAAAGACTAAGCAGAAAAATAATCGTAAAGTTGTACAGAAAGCAAAGTCTGCGCAACTAATAACTACTTAACTAATATATATATTTCTGTCTACTGTGAATACAGAAATATATATATCAGTTGAATCCATGCTCAAAATCGTCAAAAATAACTTTTTATACTAAAATTTTTATAATTTTTTAATAAAAATCTATTTAGTCCGTGAGTTAGATTGTAAATAAATATTGGACACGATTTTTGTTCTTTTGTCAATCGAACTAAAAATGACCAACATAAAGTGCATTAGAGTTGAGAAGTAGGGGCTCGTAACAACACACCTTGCGCCTGCTGCTGATGCTATAAAATGTCACATGGCATGATGTCACGCGGAACTTTAACGGAGGATCATCATCAGCCGACATTAGTCCACTGCTGGACATAGGCCTCCCCTAATGAGCGCTATAGTCGGAGGATATCTTCATAATTTTTTGAATGATTGACAAAAGAAAAAATATGTGTCCAATTTTCATCGAAATATAAGATGGCCTAATTTGAATTTAGGAAACTAGCCTATACAAATGCTAGACAACCCACAGAACAGCATCTTGTTCCAAGAATACCTCAATAACTTTATTTCTTCAGGCTTACAAAAATAAGTATTTAGAAAAGTCAGTTTGTAAACTATAAATAATAATCACATAAGAAATAAACTAATCCAGTGTCTTGGGGACACTTCCGACTGGTATTGACATGGATCAATTGAGCTACCTTTAGACTGTTTGCAACCGTCTGCAGTTAGCTCAATGGTTTCAATTGTAAATACTAGTTGTAATTTTTCTATTCCTTTGCTTGTAATTTTCGTTGTTAATAAAGATGTTCTAGAAATAAAATGTTATAAGTATTGAATTTTCACTTCACTTCGATTTTTCGTCTCCTGTTCTTATAATGAAGTGTAAATTGTCCAGCATTGTTAATTATTGTTTATGATACGATGTACTTGAGTGCGTTACGTTACCTCGAAAAACGGAACACCGAATTACACGTCCCCGAAAGCATACGACTACGAATTACTTAACAACGAATGCACGCTACAACGAAACACTCCACGCCGAATGCATGTGACCTCGAATAACGATATCTCTGATGATCACCAACAACACGACAACGAATGCACGCTTCCAGGAAACACTCAACGCCAAAACCAGGCTACCTCACATAACCAAACCTGGAAAGAAAGAATCTCGAAACTCTATTAAAGATTAAATTTTTAAACAAAAATTCTTTATTCATTTGACAATTTTACAATAAGCAACTATTGGAAGAATTTTGCAAGGAACAAAAACACACTGAAATGATGGTAGAATAAATTAATCCACAGTCTGAAGAAACCCAAAGAAAATACGGAAGAAAAGATGAAAAATTAATTTGAAAAAAAAAGGAAACAATGGACATTGAATCTGAATTGGAGATTCCATGGATCACATTTTGAGATAGTCTTTGTTACGTACGTATGTGTATACATGAAATGTTGATAATAAAATGTTCTCTTCTGCTGTAAAATAATTTGCATAGCATTTTTCTTTTTTTGAAATGTTGCTTAGTGTAAAATTGTCAAACAATGAAAGAAATTCAGGTTTAATATTTAATCCTTACTAGAGTTTCGAGATTCTTTCTTTCGAGGTTGGGTTATGTGAGGCAGCGTGGTTTTGCCGTTGAGTGTTTCCTGGAAGCGTGCATTCGTTGTCATGTGATTCGTGTTGGTGATCATTAGAGATATCGTTATTCGAGGTCACATGCATTCGGCGTGGAGTGTTTCGTTGTAGCGTGCATTCGTTGTTAAGTAATTCGTAGTCGTATGCTTTCGGGGACGTGTAATTCGGTGTTCCGTTTTTCGAGGTAACGTAGCGCACTCGATGTACTTATATCTAAACCTAGAGCACCCGAACAAATGTTTGAAGGTTAAATTAACATTTGTCCCAAGGCGGGAATCGAACCGCAACGAGATTCTTTCTTTCCAGGTTTGGTTATGTGAGGTAGCCTGGTTTTGGCGTTGAGTGTTTCCTGGAAGCGTGCATTCGTTGTCGTGTTGTTGGTGATCATCAGAGATATCGTTATTCGAGGTCACATGCATTCGGCGTGGAGTGTTTCGTTGTAGCGTGCATTCGTTGTTAAGTAATTCGTAGTCGTATGCTTTCGGGGACGTGTAATTCGGTGTTCCGTTTTTCGAGGTAACGTAGCGCACTCGATGTACTTATATCTAAACCTAGAGCACCCGAACAAATGTTTGAAGGTTAAATTAACATTTGTCCCAAGGCGGGAATCGAACCGCAACCTCCTGCGTCGCAGGCGGACCTTCCCCCACCGCGCCACGTCGGTCGACTTATGAACTATACTTTTGTTCCAGCCTTCTCTCAGTCCAACAACCTGAGGGCACATCTCCGTATCCACACCAACGAACGTCCCTTCAAATGCAACGAGTGCGGGAAAGCATTTACACAGGTAAACGAACGAAACGAACGAAACGAACGCTAATATTGTACTTTAGATGAAAATATGTATACAGGATGATTGGAAGGTGGGTGCAAAGCTGGTCCTTGCCTCTCATAAAATATAGGTAAAAAAGAAACAGTCATACTTCGTCTAAGACAAATATGGACTTAAATGGTTCCAAATAGTCCACACACTTTCGCCCACCAGCTTTGCCCACCTTCCAATCACTCTGTATGTCTTTATTTGACTTGATGTATTTCCTTTTTTATTTATTTACTAGCGACCCACCCCGGCTTCGCACGGTTTTATTATACGTTTAAACCTTCCTCTTGAATCACTCTATCTATTAAAATCGCATCAAAATCCGTTGCGTAGTTTTAAAGATTTAAGCATACAAAGGGACATAGGGATATAGGGACATAGAAAGCAACTTCGTTTTATACATGTAGTGATTTGTTACTAGCTGACTCGCTCGCGATTCATTCGCGTGGACTTTAGTAATAGGTACCCCATTGAGTCCATTCAATCCAATCTACTAACAGGACTATTAACCTACGAAAACTATTTATAATTGGTTTACACTTTGTTAAGTATCAAGTGCCAGTGACAAGTGAAGGTTTTAAATGATTACTACTAAGATGAGCGTGTAAATGCAAACGCTGTTAAGTGAAAGTGCAAATGCAAAGTAAAACTATAGGAAGCCGTGTCTATTTTTGCTGTTAAGTTCCTTCCCCAGCATACACGCGCTCTGACCGCATTCGCATCGCTACATAAATTTCGGTACATTAATATTTGCAGTTTAATTTTAGGGTGCACTTCTCATATATGTACCCGTTTTTAATAACGCCAACTATTGGAACCTATTAAAATTTCACTCGTTACTGACTGCTGTTCGACCACCATATATCACCCAGCCAGAGCGACTTTGAACCTGCAGAATCAACTAAACATTGTAAACGTTCCTAGTACACTTAAATCATACCTAAACACCTAAAAACACGGTAACTTATCACTTATTACTCGCAGTTTGCAGAGTGTAAACCAGCTATGGTATATCCTAAGGAAAACTTATCACTTATTAATCGCTCTATGCAGAGTGTAAACAAGCTATAAGGTAAAGTAAAAAAAGTAAAAACCCTCTCCCCACAGGTAACAAACCTGAACAACCACGTGCGCCTCCACACTGGCGAGCGTCCATTCGTGTGCGGCGAGCCGGGCTGCGACAAGGCCTTCGCCCAGGTCACCAACCTCAACCAGCACCGCAAGAGACACCTCACCGGCCGCCCCATTGAGTACACCTACGACTGCAATGTTTGCGGGGAGCAGTTCTCTCAGAGGAACCATATGACCAATCATCGGTGAGTGTGGAAAGTCACGAACCTGAACTAGCAAGAGGCACCTCACCGGCCGCCCCATTGAGTACACCAACGACTGCAATGTTTGCGGGGAGCAGTTCTCTCAGAGGAACCATATGACCAATCATCGGTGAGTGTGGAAAGTCACGAACCTGAACTAGCAAGAGGCACCTCACCGGCCGCCCCATTGAGTACACCAACGACTGCAATGTGTGCGGGGAGCAGTTCTCTCAGAGGAACCATATGACCAATCATCGGTGAGTATGGAAAGTCACGAACCTGAATTAGCAACAGACACCTCACCGGCCGCCCCATTGAGTACACCTACGACTGCAATGTGTGCGGGGAGCAGTTCTCTCAGAGGAACCATATGACCAATCATCGGTGAGTGTGGAAAGTCACGAACCTGAACTAGCAAGAGGCACCTCACCGGCCGCCCCATTGAGTACACCAACGACTGCAATGTGTGCGGGGAGCAGTTCTCTCAGAGGAACCATATGACCAATCATCGGTGAGTATGGAAAGTCACGAACCTGAACTAGCAACAGACACCTCACCGGCCGCCCCATTGAGTACACCTACGACTACAATGTGTGCGGGGAGCAGTTCTCTCAGAGGAACCATATGACCAATCATCGGTGAGTCTGGAAAGTAACGCACCTGGACCAGCAAGAGGCATCTCACCGGCCGCCCCATTGAGTACACCTACGACTGCAATGTGTGCGGGGAGCAGTTCTCTCAGAGGAACCATATGACCAATCATCGGTGAGTATAGACAGCATAGCGTCTTAAAGACAACTCCAACTCGGGGCACCGAAGACGCCTAGGGAGGCATGCACGGGCATCAGTGAGTTGCTGGCTTCGGGTGGTTCGACTAGCAGCCCGACACGCAAAAAGGGCCCTCCTGTGGCCTAGTTGCGAAAACCAGCCCAGAAACAAGTTACAAGTCGAGAGTATGGAAGTAACCCAAGTCAAGAAGTCACGCAAGTCTCGCAAGTCACGAAACAAATAACAGACGAAGTCCCGAGTTCGGATGCCATGATTTTGTTATGACATGATTATTAAGGGTAGGAAAGAACTAAGAAAGAAGGAAGAACTTGTAAAAGGTGGCCCAAGAGACCGTCAAAGCGCTCTGACTTCTGCATGTAGCATCTGGCTGTAGTCTCTCGTAGATCGTGATGAACCCAACAGGCTGGTGGGCGTCCTACCTTTGTCAAGACGTGGTCTTTACTCAAGAAAACTTTTTCCCTAAACCAAAGTTTGTGATCAATAAATGAACACTTTTACCGACCAACACTAAGTTGGTGATCAATATATAAATGTATTGTTTCAGCCGCACAGTCCACGGTGACATAAAGACGATCCGGCGCTCGTGCGCCATTTGCGACGTGTCGTTCCCCAACGAGCGCATGCTGCAAGCGCACGCCGCGCAGCACGGCTCCGACGAGATCGAGATCGTCGATACTGAGAGTAAGGGTGCGTTGTACGAACTGTTAGTCGCAGGCAATCGACATGGATCCTCCACTACAATAAGATAAAAAAAAAATTAAAAAAAAACGTAAAAAAAGGTTTTTATTGACATAATAATGGGACTTCCGGAAAGATGGCTGATCAGTAAAAACGTGTAATTTTACACAAAACATTTAAGAATATAAAATAAACATCAGACAAGGCAATATGGCTGTAATATGGCTTTAGCCAGTTCATAAAAATGGACAAATTAAACTAAAAAAAAAATGATGGATTACAGACAGTAATGAGTCCATAGGCTATTGAACTAGTTAAAAACTGTGTTTCACGAGCCAAAAATAATAATAATAATTCCGGACAGTCCACACCGTATTATCTAGCCCCAAGCTAAGCAGAGCTTACGTTATGGCGGTGTGGATTGTCCAGCATTATTAGTTATATAAAACACGTTACATAGAAAGCAAATATAAATTTGAAAGTTGGTGCTTTGTGTATTAATATATGATACATGTCTTTCAGAGAGCGAGTACGCGTGCGTGTTCAGTACATGCGGGATGCGGTTCTCGTCTCCGAGCGAGCACACGGAGCACTTGCTGCGAGCGCACCAGCTGCGCGTGCTGACCACAGCCACCAGCCGCCCGCCCAAGCGCGGCCGCCCGCCCAAGCAGCAGCTCACTGTAAGATACTGTTACTGTCTAAATATGCGACACACTCTGATGCGGTAACTGCTGATTGATACGGTAACTGCCGCTTGATGCGGAAACTGCCGCCCAAGCGCGGCCGCCCGTCCAAGCAGCAGCTCACTGTAAGATACTGTTACTGTCTAAATATGCGACACACTCTGATGCGGTAACTGCTGATTGATACGGTAACTGCCGCTTGATGCGGAAACTGCCGCCCAAGCGCGGCCGCCCGTCCAAGCAGCAGCTCACTGTAAGATACTGTTACTGTCTAAATATGCGACACACTCTGATGCGGTAACTGCTGATTGATACGGTAACTGCCGCTTGATGCGGAAACTGCCGCCCAAGCGCGGCCGCCCGCCCAAGCAGCAGCTCACTGTAAGATACTGTTACTGTCTAAATATGCGACACACTCTGATGCGGTAACTGCTGATTGATACGGTAACTGCCGCTTGATGCGGAAACTGCCGCCCAAGCGCGGCCGCCCGTCCAAGCAGCAGCTCACTGTAAGATACTGTTACTGTCTAAATATGCGACACACTCTGATGCGGTAACTGCCGCTTGATACGGTAACTGCCGCTTGATGCGGTAACTGCCACCTGATGCGGTAACTGCCGGTTGATGCGGTAACTGCTGCTTGATGCGGTAACTGCCGGTTGATGCGGTAACTGCTGCTTGATGCGGATAAACCGGTATAACTGCTCTGATGCGGTGATTCTGCATCTGAGATTTTAATATTTATCATCTTGTACTTGGGAACGGTATTCGCATGTCTAAGTCATGATATTGGACGTATTTTCAGTGTATGAAATTATGACAGCGTCGCCGGTGCGGTTGTACCTGGGCTGTTGAGAAATACAGCATCCAAAGACTTATTGAAGCGTGTTGTTCAAAAGCGGCCAAAACATTTTTTCGAAACTCTTATAATGTAAATAGTGGGCTCAATTTTATCCTGTTAGAACGGGATTTGCTATGATATTATTTCTTCACCAATAAGATTCTTGAAAGAAATTTCAACATAACGTTAATTTCCATGATAGAATGTTGTAGGGGTTTTTGAAATTGCACGCTTCAAATATGCTAATGTGTCTATCTATGCCATGTCTATTAATTGTATGAATTGATGAATCCATGTTAATCTGAATAAACATGGCATTTATAAAATAATAACTGGATAAAATATTTGCACGGTATAATGCCTTCAACTGAAACATGGTTTTAAATTTTGCTAATTGTTCTAGAGTTACCCATACATATTATCTCTTTTTAATATTAACTAGGTACCCGTAGCTTCATATTATATGTTAGTATAATCCTGTAACAATATTTTCTGTTGATTAACTATCTAGCATGTTATCAAATTAACTTTCACCTTCGCTTTAAACATTGTAACAAGCATAGCTCGCTGTTCTCACATTCCCCGCACTGTCTCGCAAGCCATTTGAAACGCAGTTCGCTTCTCTCACACGTGCGTCGTTCCAATCAGGAGGAGGAAGTCATCGATTGGCAACCGTCTTCGTATCCCGGGTCACCTTCGAGCTCGCAACACAGGACCTCGCGGTCGTCCCCTATTGAGATCAGTGCAAGCGAAGCCGAGGAAGATGACGAGGCGATACTGGGCTGTTGATACGTTGATGCGGTAAATAATACGGATGCGGTAACTGACGCGCGATGCGGATACAAACTTGCGACTACTGTGTACTCAAAGCGAGGCAGGTGTGAACGCTCTGATGCGGTGTTTATGACTACCGCATCAGAGTTTTTAATGCCTTGTACTCTGGAAAAATTAACGCAGATTACCGCAAACGTGATTTTTACCGCATTTTCCTCAGCCCTTACGTTAATGCGAATAACAAACTCAGGTGTGTAGGGTAGGCGCTTGCCATCTTGGTTGCGTGAATTAATTCAGTATAATGCTTATAAGGTGTTTGGTGATTACATGTAATTTAAATTACTGTGATATTTTTGCATGTATTTGTGATTAATAAATATTCTTTACTTTGCGGATAAGTTGGAGTGTTGGGTTTCAATTCTATTTTTGTTTTGTTGCAGGACGAGGAAACAGATACGTCACAATTGGGAGAAACGGCCTACCCGAAGGTATGTGTTCAACTACATACATATATTATTACATAGTTTCCAGACCTTATGTAATATAGATTTGTATAAAAGTTACCTAATGGTTGTATAATCTAAATTAATATAAAATAATAAACAAAAAAAGTTGGTTCCTGTTTCGTTGTCTAGCTATCGCGTTTTTTGAGATATAGCCTGGTGATACACAAATGGGTCTGTCAGCGAATTCTTAGTAAAAGGTTCACGTTTTTAACCTTTGGGTAGGGAATTGTAAAAATAAAAAGGGCTGACTTTAAAAATAGAAACTAATAACTAAAGAATCCTTTAAATCTAAAGAAAAAAATAAACTTATGAATTATGAAATGAATGAAATGAAATGAATGAAATGGGTTTGTTTCAGGTAAAAATCATTAAGCAGCAATACTTGCCGAAACTGAAAATACAAAGTCTGTTCCAGTGACGGATATCGTACGCAATAACATAGTGATTATATAACATATTAATACATATAATAAGTGTAACATAAAATTAATTCAGAACCTATATTTTGGATCTTAACGTAGGGCCAATTATGTAAGTGGTATAATTATGTGCTTATAACGTATTACATAACTACCGTTTATTTATAAAATGAAAACCTAGTTATAATATCGATTTTCGATTTTATAAATTTTAAGACACCGATAATATATTGATTTTATAACAGGATTTCTTAGCGTTAGATATCCAATTTGCACGAAAAATTATTTCCAGCCGGATTTGGATCGATATCATCCGGTTCGAAGAACCAATAAATGAAAGATCGTATTAGAGACACGTAGTATTTTTATACCAAAAGTTTCTGATTTTATTATTTTGAATAAGATTAATTATCTTGTTGTAAATTCAATATAATATGTATTATACCGAATGGCTTTGTATTATAATAATGCCTGGTGCTTTGAAGTGTGGCATACGTGCGCAGTTTAAATATAGAGATGTAGGTACTTTAAGTTTCGATCAATAGATTTTTGTCGATAATAAGATCGAAAGAGACGACAATCATGAAACATTAATGACTTGCGTAAGAAAGAGAGGGTGATAGAAAATGGCGTCGTTTTCAATCCTTTTAGAACTATGTATTTTAGAGAGTGTTTAGTCTGTGAGTAGATTTTGATTCGAAGTTTGATATTGCTTAAATTTTAATTATTATAAATAAAATAAACTAGCCTGATTGATTATATTAAAAATAATTTGCACCTTGTATATATTATTTTACTATGTAGATAATTATTGGAAATTAAATAATTATTGTTAGAAGGTCATTCTTGTAAGTATTAGATAATCGATCTCTAACATGAAATTTATATATAATTGCTGGAAATTTTCGTCAGAGCTTTTATTTAATATCGAAACATTTAAATGCATTTTCAAATGATACACTTGATATGATTCTTATTTCTAATTTTTACTTTCACAACTACTTACTTAAAAATTATACCGAGAAATGTTTTGATATTTAATAGAAGTACTAACTTTGTGCCTATTACAAAAAAACGCAATAATTGTTCTTTAGCCAAGTAGGTATTACTACTAAAATAATTTACTATGCCTAGATTAAACTCTGCATTCATTAAAATTATCATAAGTTCTATTCCTTTTTAAAACCATAGAGCAGTTTTAATGCATTCCACGGTTATCATAACCAGCGTCTAAATCATTACTTTTCGGAACATAAATAAAAACTTGAATAACATGCCCAAATGAGGGGTTTTCGTAATGTCACAAAATTGTTCAACGAGAGTAAAACGATGGCGCTTTTTGATTGAAATTATTGCATAGAATAGAGCATGCATAGGATGACATGGCACTAGTGTTATATACCTTTAAAAGCCGCCACACACAGAAGCCGTTGTAAATTTACTATGTTTATTTTTGTGGCCGGGCCGGAGGGCGCAGACTTGCGGGTTGTATCCAATTGGTACCGCTCCGCTTCCGCCTCCGGTGTATGTGTCTTTCATATTTTTCAATAGGATACAACTCGCAGGCCTTCGCCTCCGGCCCGGACACGGCTTCTGTGTGACGGTTTTAAGGCCGATTTACACAAATCAGTGAACACGGGCCGTTGACGGACTGTCAATATTCTGTACCTAAGGTAAAGTCTGGATTCATGCAAAAAACCCTAAATTCGCAATCAAGTTTTGATAGGTTTATTATTTAGCCTGAAAATAAGCTAAATTTTGAACTAGTAAATACAATATTTGTTTGGCAAGCTGAAGACGGCGCTATTACGCTCATTAGGGAGGGCCTATATCCAGCTGTGGACTAATATAGGTTGATGATGATGAAAAACAATATTGCTATTTTCAGCAGATAGGATTTTTGGTAGTGCGGCTCTAATCCCTTCCGAGGTATCAATCCGGACTTTACCCTACTGAATTGGAGATTCACGGATACTGAACTGACTTCGCTGATGTGTGAATCGACCTTTATTTTCCGCGAAAGATCCCTAACTATCTATTGAGTTCTTAGTTAAATAAGGTTTTTTCTTTTTGTAAAACGCCTCATTCTGTTTTCTATATACCGTCGTAGTAGGTAAAATGACAAATTGTGTAATTCTGTGACGATACCATTGTCATGGCGAAGCGATTAAATGTCCCTACTTGTAATCAAGTAGGTTATTAATCGCTTAGAGCTAGTACGCACTTAGCGGCTGTCCGCAATGCGGCACGCCGTCCGGCTGACCGGTAGCTCAATATTGTATGTAACCGTATCATCTATACGCATTAAATTGCGGCTGCCGTCTAACCGGTCCGGTCGCTCGCAGCGCTGCGGCCCCTCGGGCGGGCAGCCGGACGGTCGCTCTACGCACTACGCGTTTTCACTGCGGTTGCCAGTTTACCGATAAATACCGACAGCCTCTTCGACGTCCATCTTGAAAATGGTCGAGTCGACCGCTCGAGTGCAGCGCGGTCGCTGTATGCACTATCCGGCTTGCCGCGCTGCGGCTGGCCGTTCGGTTGCCCGCAAGTGCAACCGTAACCCGCGGTCAGCCGGACTGCCAGCCGCATTGCGGGCAGCCGCTAAGTGCGTACAAGCGCTTAGGCATTACAATTTCACATTAGTATAATTAACCCATGCAACGCCATCGTCAAACTAAAGTGTCACCATTATTGAATGCCTAGCGTTGTTAACACAAATATTATTTACGTACACGAAATATGGTTTTACCAGTGAATGTTTTACATAGGTTAAGGTGCAAATGTTCCTATGAAAGAAATTGTAACAATCAGTTTGAATGGTTTACGTTGGTATAGATTAAATTAGTTAGGTACTAACGATTGTCGAATGATTTTCTATTACGTAGGCTATTCATTAAAATATATGTTGTAAATTGACTATATTTGTTTTTTTAACTATTACCTACTTCTAGTAAGAAATAGAAATAAGACGTCAATAACTTTAAAAGGCTTACAAAATAAGCACTTAGACAAGTAAGATTTTAAACTATAAATAATTATTATAATAATATTAGAAGTTGTTAATTAATTTTCTGTTCAATTCAATCTTTTGTGTATAACTGTCAATGGACAAATAAAAATAAGGAAATCACAAATAGATATTTTCATGGTACCTAATAGATTTTTCTGTCTTTTACATAGTTAATATAATAATTCCAGACAATCCACACAGCATCATCTAGCCCCAAGCTAAGCAGAGCTTGTGTTATGGGTACTAGATGACTGATAATACAATACATTACATAGATAAATATTTTTTTTTATTCATTTTTCTTTTTTTTTTATTCATTCATTTTTTATTTATCACATCGGTCGTCAAATATAAATATAAAACAACGAAAACCTATTATTTTCATAAATATCACAGTAATAAGTCGCAGGCAAAATTCATATTTTTCTAATACCTATTACCTCAACCTCAATCAACTGGTTTTTCTACGCACTTAGGAAATTAACTCGTAGATTATTAATTTGTTTTGATTATAATTACCTTGAATGTCAAAAAGAAGTTAAGGTTATTTAAAGTGATTTTTATTATTAATAATTTTTAGTCGGTGTCTTACTAGCTCAAACGTCAGTTAGTGTAGCCACATGAGTAAATAATGTGGTGTAGCTGTAAAACGGACCCAAAACTTATCAGTGCTCAAAAATTTGCTGTTAGGTAATTCTTTCGGTCCCACTTTTCTTAACAAGTGTTAAAGAGTGCTAGTTGATTTAATACCTCTAGTGAGTGCATTTAATTCCGCTTCATTTAATATCTTCATTGGTATAAGTTGATAAGGTAATGTATTTCCCATTGTGCCAGGCCTTAAGACGTAATTCTTTGACTTCGGTACCTATTCGATCAATTTACCTGTATCAGAGAACACGAGTAAAACAGTATAAGATAAATTAGATTGCTTTCAGTTTGGTTGAAGGTTTTCTGTTATTAAGAGGTATGTAAGAGCTTGTTATACTGTTTGTTGATATTATTCATATTACAAAAATTGCTGAGGTAAGGCTTAACCGACCATGCTGAGGCGCGGCGCGCCTGCGATGCAGATTGCGGCTCCCCGGCTTGAAAAATGTGATATTGTTTGTTTCGGATGTATTTACTGATTATTTTATTTATTTATTTAATACAGCCTACATGAAACAAGTAATATAAATGGTTCATAAATCAATGTGTATATATCAATTTTCTTAAGGTGATTTCTGGTCCAGGACTAAGCATAGCTCCGCTACTAGATGGCACTGATTTTCAATTTTGAAGTTTTTCACTATTTTCTAATTAAATTGTGCATAATTGTTTAATGGTACGTATTTGGCGCAAATGGTATGTTGTTTTTTATGTACCAAGCAATTTTTCAAGTGTTGAAAGCATCTATGGAGCTTGTATTTGGGAAGAGCAAAAAAGATCTTGCCTGTGTGAGTGATCGGCCGCTACGAGTCACTCACACAGGCAAACCTTATAAATTCAGTGGAACTAAAATAACTACTGTTCGAAAAATAACAGAGATAATTGGAGACGCCTTAGGACTAAATATTTTTCGGACCAATATTTCCGTTTTCGGGACATTACTAAATTACATCCAAAATTAATTCAATAAAACCACTAGTTATCGAACTCATTTTCGACTCTTTTTTTTTAAGAAAAAAACCAGGCTCTATTTAAGTACATTTAAAAAAAATTGAGGTAATTTTCTTTTATGATTTTGAACAATTTAAGTAAAAAGGCGCAGAGGGTAATTTTATTTACATACTAGCTTATTAGCTAAGGAATATTTTACAAATATAGGTAAAAAAATACTTTATTTATTAAAATTCGTTAAATCATTGGAATAGACAAATAATTTGAATAAGTTCACAATAACAATCATTAATTTTAAATGTACTCATTGTGAAAGTTGTTCCAATTTTATAATAAAACTAGCTGGTGCCCGCGACTTCGTCTGCGCATGATTAGTATTTCGAGTACTCGCTATTTTACTTGCGTAATTCCTTTCTCGTGGGATTTTCGGGATAAAATAAAGCCAATGTGTTATTCCAGCTTATAATCTATCTCTGTGCCAAATTTCATCCAGATCCGTTCAGCAGTTTTTGCGAGAAAGAGTAACAAACGTCCATCCATCTATCAATCTATCCATCCATCTATCCATTCATACTTACAAACTTACGCGTTTATCAGTTCAATTCAGTTTGGTTCCCCTGGGCTATACGGGTTTTCAAAAATTTCTCACAGCATCTGAACGACGCGCGCGCGTCGTTCAAATACTGTGAGAAATTTTGAAAACCCGTATAGCCCAGGGGAACCAAACTGAATTCCGGGATAAAATGTATCCCATGTCCAATCGTCCCGAGTTCCATTCGAATTCATTCACTTCCCTCGTGATGCGTGGTTAAAGAATTTTTCTTTCACCCTCTCTCCCAGGGGAATCTTACCGAATTCCGGGATAAAAAGTATCCCATGTCCTTCCTTGTAGTATGAACTCAAATCGTCCCAAGTTTCATTCCAAGTCACTCAGCAGTTTCGGCGTGATGCGCGGTAAAGGATTTTTACTTTCATACCCTCTCCCATGGGAACCTTACTGAATTCCGGGATAAAAAGTATCCTATGTCCTTCCTCGTAGTATGACCTATAATCATGCCGAGTTTCATTTAAATCCACCAAGTAGTTTCGGCGTGATGCGCGTTTACGATACAGACAGACAGACAGACATGAATGAAAAAAAATACAGTTTTTGCTTGAGAATCGATATTAGAGTGCCCTCCAAAAAAATTTTTCAAAATATCTTCAATGTACAGATTTGGACCGGTTACAGTTTTATTATAAGTATAGATATAGAATTTAATTAAAATTACAATAAAATTATTGGCGTAAGAAAGTCTCCACTTTTTTTGACTCTGTTCTTTGTGTACTTAGGTATTTTAGCTCCGATTTTACGACCACTTAGATTAAAAGTAATACAAATTTTCACCGTATTTCAATAACTCACTTTGGACTAGCAGCGGTTCGAACAGTCGGGTGGGTGCGAGGATGTATAGTCGTACCTGGGATCGAAACCACCAAAAATCTAATTTACTTTTTGCTTTTTGATAATAAAATATCCACAAAATTTTGATACATCGCGTTAGTACGGGCTCGAATCCCTTCAACACTACCTACATTTTTGATTTTTATCTTTTTTATTCTTCATATTTTGAACAATGTCATAGACCTAGTACAAACAAATTCATGTTTGTCATAAATTACTTATTGTAAGCCTTCCTAAGTCTATTTGATTGTTATATAAAACTTTGGTAGACTGTTCTGCGTACATCCCACAAACGGTCCTGACCTCGTTTCTAACGGTATGAAAAATAAAAAGAAACAATTATGTACTATCAACACCAACTGATTTTTATTTTATTTTAGCTCTTTACGCCAGCTGATGTTCAAGCATTTTTACAAATCGCTCATTGAATGCAAAACGGCCACATTTCAAAATATTTAGAAAATGGTTTTATTTTTTATAAAGTATATTATTTCTTTTGAAAACAATTCATAAAGCTTGTTTAATTTAAATATTTATTTCTTTTTATTGGGATAATCTTAGAATATAATTATCTTGACTTTGCTTCAAAATTTCAATGCAAAGAGGGCTTTTGTAGTTTTTATCAAGTTGGGTGATAGCTATAACAGCAACCATTATTTTTAAAAATAGAGCAAAAAATTACGGAAACAATGATGTTTTAATATTAAAAAAGAAAAACATTAAGTTTTTCAAAAAATCATGTTCAAAATTTTGTTTTGTCTCCTGTAAAAAGTGACGATTAGTCCAATAAAATAAAAAATAAATATAATTCCGGACAGTCCACACAGCATCATCTAGCCCCAAGGTGAGCAAAGCTTGTATTATGGGTACCTACTAGTTGACTGATAAACTTAATACAATACATTACATAGATAGATATTTTTTTATAAATACATAGAAATTACCCAGACCAACGGAACAAATTTCAGCAGATCGTACACAATTTTTTTCCGACACGGGAATCGAACCCGCAACCGGTCGCAGGCGGACCTTCGCCCACTGCGCCACATCGGTCGTCGCTGATGAATGAGCGAAATGCTTTGCATACACTCTGACACGTCTAATGCTGGGGCCACACTACCGTGATATGCCGATAATTATTGCCATAACTTATACAACACCTAGGTGTAACCACGATTTATGGCCATAATTTTACAATGCCAATCAATATGGCAAATGGCGGTAGGCAATAGCTCCGGCGGTGGTCTTTTTTCGCACATTAAAGAAGATCACCGCAGTAATTAATGCGTTTGTGGCCACTACCGTTTGTCCAGTGTGCAATATGAGCTCACCGGCGACGCACGTGATATTTTTACCGCCTTATTTATTAACATATCTAGGTAAACTCTAGTGTAACCACACCAGTTCATGCAGTAATTTAAACGGTAATTTAATGTGATAATTATTGCGGTAACAGCCCGGTAGACGGTAAGGTAGGTAGTGTAGCCCCAGCGTAAAACTCTCTAAACTGGTACCTATAAACAAACATTTTATCTGTTTACATAGTGTCATTTATTGTTGTCATGGAAACGGAACGTAGGCTTCCTAGATCTTATTTGACATGCAACAAAAATAGTAGTAACGATGCACACACATGAATCGATTCATCGGAGTTTGCATTTTGCATAATATAGGACGTAATAATAATGTACTTACGTCTCAGCGTGCACTAAAACAAGATATTGGCATGTAATAAATTATTTTTACTAGTGGACGGTACAAAGTAGTAACTTAATTAAAAGTACCTGCTAGAAGTTTCCTAAGTGTAACTAGCAGTAGGAACCGAAACTTGGACCGCCTAGAATTAGATTACATTATTGCACAATGTTCAGGACAACTTCAGAAAATGCTGAGACATGTGTTTATTCTGTGAAGCTGCATGTAAAATTTACTACATATTACTGCACACTGTACTATATTTCAATACCTGTATTTTTAAATTATTTTACATCTTGACAATGCTATTGCAGCTACGAATCTTTATTGTGTTATCCTTTCGTATATTTTGAAATGTATGTTTTGACGTGACTAAGTGTTCAATGTGAATCTATAGTAAAAATAAATACAATACAATACCTATATCTAGTGCTATTTTGGTGCATTCATATACAACACCCATTATATAGAATTTTTAAAATTTATAGTAATTTTATAGGTAGGTACCTACCTAGTTATTTTGTAGGAAGTAGGTAATATTGTGTAGGTAGCGTGATTATGATAAAAACATATATTTATGTAGGTACTTAATGTATCGTAGGTATTAAGTATAATCACATCAGTCATCTAGTATCCATAACACTGGCTCTGCTTAGCTTGGGGCTAGATGATGTTGTGTGGCATTATCGTTAATATCTATTACCTATTGTTATTACATTGCTTTAGGTATTACTTATTATTACCGTTAGCTACATAGGTGTTACTTTTTGAAATACCTTACCTGTTTTATTAGTTGACTGGTTTTAAAAGAAGGTGCTTGTTTGACGGCTTTCTTTTAGTATGGATCGTTGGCACGGCAAGACTGCTGTGGTGACCGGCGCGGGAGCCGGCATCGGCGCCGCCATAACAATGGCGCTGGCCAACGCTGGCGTGCGCGTCGTCGGCTTAGAGAGACAGCACCATATTGTAACTGTAAGTAATGTAGCCTGGATGCACCTGTGGCAAGACAACACCGCTGTGGTGACCGGCGCGGCTATACCTACCTTACAATGGCGCTGGCCAACGCGGGCGTGCGCGTCGTCGGCTTAGAGAGACAGCACCATATTGTAACTGTAAGTAATGTAGCATTGATGTACCTGTGGCAAGACAACACCGCTGTGGTGACCGGCGCGGCAATACCTACCTTACAATGGCGCTGGCCAACGCTGGCGTGCGCGTCGTAATCTTAGAGAGATAGCACCATATTGTAACTGTAAGTAATGTAGCTTGGATGCACCTGTGGCAAGACAACACCGCTGTGGTGACCGGCGCGGCTATACCTTACAATGGCGCTGGCTAACGCTGGCGTGCGCGTGTCGGCTTAGAGAGACAGCACCATATTGTAACTGTAAGTAATATAGAATTGATGCACCTGTGGCAAGACAACGCCGCTGTGGTGACCGGCGCTGCTGTACCTTACAATGGCACTGGCCAACGCGGGCGTGCGCGTCGATGGCTTAGAGAGACAGCACCATATTGTAACTGTAAGTAATGTAGCATTGATGCACCAATGGCAAGACAACACCGCTGTGGTGACCGGCGCTGCTGTTCCTTACAATGGCGCTGGCCAACGCTGACGTGCGCGTCGTTAGATTAGTGAGACAGTATCATATTGTAACTGTAAGTAATGTAGCATTGATGCACCTGTGGCAAGACAACACCGCTGTGGTATCCGGCGCTGCTGTACCTTACAATGGCGCTGCGGTGGCCAACGCTGGCGTGCGCGTCGTCGGCTTAGAGAGACAGCACCATATTGAAACTGTAAGTAATGTAGCCTGGATGCACCTGTGGCAAGACAACACCGCTGTGGTGACTGGCGCGGCTATACCTTACAATGGCGCTGGCCAACGCTGGCGTGCGCGTCGTTGGCTTAGCGAGGATATTTTAGATAAAAATATTTCATTGTGTAGCGCATTATTATCTACCTAAAGATGAAAAAGTAAGTATTTCATAATTTATTTATTTATTATAAGTATTTCCAAAAGTACAGACCATGTTACCATACTAAGTAATTGTCGTTCGCAGGAGCAAGAAGCGAACAGCTGCAAGAAATGCAACATAATGTTCCGCATGTGCGACATCTCCAAGCCTGAGCAGGTCGCAGCTGAGTTCCGTTGGATCGAGGAGCACTACGGGGGCATACAGATCATCGTCAACAACGCCGGGGTGCTGTTCCCGGGGCAGATTACAGGTAAACTTAAAAAAAAAACGGCCGAGTGCGAGTGGTCTCGCGAACGAAGGGTTTTGTACCATTACCTTTATAAACGGACAGATAATCGTCAACAACGCCAGGGTGCTATTCCCGGGGCAGATTACTGGTAAACTTAAAACCGGCCGAGTGCGAGTCGGTCTTGCGAACGAAGGCTTTTGTACCATTACCTATATAAACGGACAGATCATCATCAACAACGCCGGGGTACTGTTCCCGGGGCAGATTACTGGTAAACTAAAAAAACCGACCGAGTGCGAGTCGTGGACTAGCGCACTTAGGGTCTCATACCATTTTTTTCTATTTTCTATAGAATTTGGCTAAAAAGTCATGTCTATCAGCATCTACCTGCAGTCCTTCGTAGATCGTCTTTCCACCTGGACGGAGGGTCTTCTACACTACGTTTTCCGAGTCGTAGTCTCCACTCAATAACACGTTTACCCCAACACGGTTGTCGGTTTTTTGCGAGATATGGCTGGCCCACTGTCACTCCAGCTTGCCAATTCTTAGAGCTATGTCGACAACCTTGGTAACCCACTCATTAATAAATTGTATTTGTCTTTCCAGCCATAGGTTCCCAACAGCTCACCGAAGAGCAGATAATAGCCACTATAGACACGAATATAAAGGGCACTATGCTCTGCACCCGCCATGCGATAGGCTCCATGAAGAAACATAACTTCGATGGCCATGTTATTAATATTAGCAGGTATGTTGTAACAGACGCTTTTGTATGACTTGATAACGAAGCCAGTAATAGTACTTAAACAATTAAATAATTCCGGACAATCCACACAGCACCATCTAGCCCAAAAGTAAGCTACTCAAAGCTTGTGTTATGGGTACTAGATAACTGATATATTTAATACGTTATGTAATACATAGATATTTTTTTATTATACAAATATTAGCAGACCCGCTCGCGATTTATTCGCGTGGATGGACGAGGCCAATTTATACTAAATGCAGGTAATATTTCATCATCATCATCCGCAGCACGACTTCACCCACTGCTGGGTATAGGTCTCCAAACTTTTTTGCTACTCTGCACGGTCCTGCGCCAGTCTAATCCAGGTTCGCCCCGCGATTTTCACAATATCTTCTGCCCATCTCGCTGCTGGACGTCAGATTCAATTTATTGACTCCGATATACGACGATAAATAAAGACCTGTAGCGTGACAACTGTAGTTACAATTAAAGTGTGTTTGTGTAACAGCCTAGCCGCCCACTACATCCCATTTACGCCCATCTTGAACATCTACGCCAGCACCAAGCATGCAGTCAGAGCTTTCAACGAGTCGCTGGCCAACGAACTGGCGCATTTCAACAGCAGGATCAAAACTACCGTGAGTACCTACTACAAAGTCGAACCTAAAAAATGTGACGTCAAAATGTAAATTCAAACAATTTATCAAACTCTTTGTAGGTAAATAGGCTAACAGCAAAATATCAGATTAGGTATAAAGTAGAGAATAAAAATGCTTGGGACGAGTTTTGCTCTAACTCGAAAACTAACAACCTAACAAGGTTCGTTTCTTTAACTTAAAAATATTAAATGGTAATGCTAATTCGAAGCCAGCATTTTGATCACATGTGGATTCTATTTTGCGGTTATCACTAAATAGTATAAAACAAAGTCGCTTTTTCTGTCCCTATTTACCTATATCCCTTTGACTGCTTAAATCTTTAAAATTACGCAACGGATTTTGATGCGGATTTTTTTTATTAGATACAGTGATTCAAGAGGAAGGTTTATACGTATAATAAAACCGTGCGAAGCCGGGGCGGGTCGCTAGTAATATATATATATAAGTAAGGATGAATTGTCCCACAGGCTATTTCCCCCGGCTACACTCGCACCGGCATGGTGCGACCGGAAGAGGATCACATGCCCAAGTTGCTTCCCGCCGACGTGGCTAACGCGGTGCTCTATGCACTGTCCACGCCGCCCGAAGTCAATGTGAGTCTAATGGTGATTATATTAGACCGGCCCGGACGGGGCACGGATTCGAAACGTTACATACATTTTATATGAACCAGTTTATATTACACCGTGCATGATCCGTGTCCCGTCCGTAGTTTAAACGTGTAGAACGGATGGGCCTCGCTCCGGCCCCACCCCGGCCCGCACTCGGCCCTAGAATATAAAGGAAAGGTTTATTTGTAACTTAAACACATAAAAGATGGAAAAAAGAATCATTGCATTGTATAAAACAAATTAGCTTCCCGCTGTCTGTCTGTCTGTTTGTCTGTCTCTATGACGTATGCTTAGATCTTGAAAACTACGCAAGATGGTCCCTGTCTCAGCATGAGCTGGTTGTATATTTACGTACAATACAACCAACGCTGGTCTTCCGAAAGAGCCGTTTTTTAAGAGAAGTAATTTTAGACTGAAGCTTTTGTATATGCCAGGACTGTTTTTGGAATTTGACAATATGTTCAGTAATTTTTGTGGGGTATTTAATGGTGGTATAATTCAAAAATTGTAATTTTTGAAATTTGCTTAGATAAGTAAGCACCATTCACAGTTTTGATAGAGCTTTTGCAGTGATGTATAGTGATCTCACATTGTCGTAACTAAAATAATTAGTTAGGTACCTAGTTAATTAGTAGGTACCTAATTACATCATGTCAAATTCAGTCAAGGCCATAGATTTCAGCATAAATAGAAATTAATAACCGAAAACAGTTGAAAACAGGATGATTTATGGCGAAAATAAAACGAGGTCTAGATCTACATCTTAAATCTTAAAAATAAGCTGTAAGATAAGTCACATTTTAAACTATAAATCAATTATGAAGTAAAGTTTTGATTGATTTTATCTTCACGTATTTTTCTCCCTTTTAATTACCTATATGGATTTGTTGGTGTTGAATTGGGACTTGTTTACTATAACTTGTAAAAAAAACATAAACAATAAAAAAGCTTCACTGACTATTTTAGCAACCTTATTATGAAAACCCCGAATGGTCAATACAAAAACCCCTACTTTAATAATTACTACTCCCTCATTTCTAATGTTTAATAATTACTGCTTAGCTTGGGGCTAGATGATGCTGTGTGGACTGTCCGGAATTATTTATTTATTATTTATTTCTGTTTCAGATTACGCAATTAACTATTCAACCTGTCATGGAGACAAGGCTGTAAGGAAATCTAAACGAAAACATTTATGAAATGTACCATTTTGAATAATTTTTTCACGCTTGTCAAAAAAATATATGCCAAAATGGTTTACACCAAAAAAGAGCTAATGTTTCCTAAGAAAGTTTTCATGTATCGCCGCGGAAATACAGGTGCCTTGTCTTGATAAAAAAATACTATTATACATTTATTTACCTACACTATTCAATAAATAAATAAAAACTATTGTTAAAAATATTAGGTACTTACCTACTTAAGTGCCTTTCTATTTATTTTTCCCATTTCACGTTTATTTTAATTCAAATTTTGAGATAAGCCTCTAAATTGTAGGTATATTATGCGATTTCTATTGTTTGTAATCTCTGGATGACCATAAGATAATCAGTCAATTACTCAGCTTTGTATAATTTACAAAAACTTCTGTCAATAACGTCAGTTAAAATGTAATTGCTTGATTACTTTTTTGAAGACCTTTGAACCTTATAGGCTATTCTGAAGTTAACCTCCCACATGCCATTTTGTATATTCAAGGAATATACATGACTAATGTCTTAAATTGAAAACCACTAACAGTCAAGCTAATAAATAAAGTCCAGATTGATGCCCAAGAGAGATTCGTGTACCTACCACTGTTGAAAATCCTATCTGATATCCTTTCCTTACTAATATTATAAACGTGAAAGTTTGTATACATGTATTTTTTTTTATTTATTGGAAATGGTCGAGCGTTTGACCACTATCTCAGGTAAGTGAAGATGCGGCCTAAGATGGAGCACGCTTTCCCAGAAGGAAAGCGTGCTCCATCTTATCTTGATTTGAAGACTCCGAGATCGTACTCTAGCGGGAAAACAGGAAGCTCATTCCACTCTCTGGCCGTGCTAATTATGAACGATGAGCAAAATTTTTTTGTTCGACATTGTGGAATAACGACCAGGTACGGATGGTATTTTTCAGTGCATCTGCTGGTCCGATGGTGGAATGGAGAAGATGGAATAAGGTCGTGCAGTGCCTGCGCACAGTCACCAAAGCGATATTTGTAGAATACTGACAGTCTGGCGACGCGTCGTCTGTGTTCGTGGCTTTGTAGGTTAGACTCTGCGAGCGAGTCATCACCTATGTATGGATGGATGTTTCTTTCACATAAAAACTACTCAACGGCTGCGCAATTACGCTAAAACCACCCATCCAAAATTGACATATGAAAGCCCTTTTAATGGCCTTCGTAATTTGTAATTGTATGGAAAAAAAGCGCACGATGGCCATTGAAATGGCTCAAGAATGACAATTTGGATGGGCGGTATTAGCGTAATCGCACAGCAGATCGGGCTGAAATTTGGAATAGATGTATTTCTAGCCCTGGAATAACACTTATGCTACTTTCATCACCTAAATCAGTTGCCCTGGGATAAATATACTTTCTCGAGAGAGGTTTCCATAGAAACCACGTATGCGAATCCGCGGGCTGATGCTAGTTAGCAATTAAGTATATTCACTCGTTCTAAATATACCCCAATTAGCCTAAACCAAATAATCTAGCCTACATGGTAAGCCTTGGAAATAAAATAAAAATTGATTGCGATTTTAGGAAGTTGGTTTTTTGGCAGTGGGGCTTGAATCCCTCCTGTGGCATCAAATTCGACTTTACCCTACATCAAATATGCTACTAAAATTATATGAATGATTCACACGCACTCGCATTGCTACAATGTTGCACTAGGCGTTGGCGTTGATATTACGCTTATGCGTACAAATATATCCTTATGGATATATTTGTATCCACCTTTAACCCATATATGCCCAGAAAGATTTAGGTCTCCGATTTTCATAATTTTTGCATATGTTGTTGCTAATGGAATATTATAAGACCCATATTTTTTTATTTTGAGTTTCAGTTACTGAAAGTGCCTTTTTTTTGAAGGGTCGCTATCGACCCCGCGGGCAAATAACTATCTGATAATAGTAGAAAAAGTAGGGGTCAATCAAACGCAGTATGTTATTTTTACACGCCAGTTTTATATTTTTACTAATGTATTAATACCTATGTTCAATAGTTAGGAAGATTACTTCCTAATCCAAAAATTCGGTAATCCGAATAAATAAAATTAACAATATACCTAGCTTAGGAATCACATAATAAAACTACGAAATAACTATGCTAATTTCGCAAAGCATTTGTCAGGAAAATTAAATAAATATCTAAATAGACCTCAACGTTTTAAAGACCTTCGTTTTCACGCAAACTTTCCAGGATATCTACTATTTCATTGTTAGATAGAATTCGGCGTGACCTTAGAAAAAAAGAGAACATTTGGTATCATATCTGTCCAGAGGGTCGGTAGTGACTCATCAAAATATTCGGTCTAATAACAGAGTGAAAAACATATTATTATCAAAATTTTGTACGTACGTATCTAGAGTATTATATTTTCTTTTCTAATCATTCAAAAACAGAAACTAAAATCCTTATAAATAAATAGTTACTTACAGTTTTGTCTCAGCGGGTGCAAAAATTTCGCCATAAAAATCAAGTCATAACTTTCACCACAACTATTCAACTGAAATTGAGCTTTTTTGATGTAAAATTTACTTCAGGTGATTAGCTATTTTATCATAAAATGCGTAAATGGCGTTAAACACAATTTCTTATGAATAATTTTCAATTTCGAGGCAACCAAGCGGGAGAAGAAAGTTTGGGTCGTTTTCGTGCTTTTGGGCATATATGGGTTAAAAGATATTAGTTTTATAAACTAGCGACCCGCCCAGCTTCGCACGGTTATGCGAATAAACCTTCCTTTTGATTCATATATCTATGAAAAAAAAACCGTCTCAAAATCAGTTGCGTAGTTTTAAAGATTTAAGCATACAAAGGGATATAGGGACAGCGAAAGCGACTTTGTTTTATACTATGTAGTGATAATAAAAGTGATCCAAGGGTATTGAGTTTCCACTGCTGGTGGTCTATAATAATTTATAGTTAAAAACACTAGCTATTTTCCAAAGTTTGCCTTATTTAGAAACAATCTTATGAACAGTAAAGTAAACGTACATTGAAAGAGTGCGCGTTTATATCTTTTGTTAGAAGAAAGTATTTCCGTAGACGTTTCGTAGCACTTTCGTAGACTTTTCGTAGCCTTTTCGTAGCACTTTCGTAGCATTTTCGTAGACCTTTTCTAGGCCTTTAGTTTACCTGTTCCTGATATTACGTTAGTATTGTAAAATCTTGTATGTAAGTAGGGGAGGCTTATGCCCAGCAGTGGACTAATATAGGCTGATGATCATGATAATTGTAAAATCTGTGCCTGTACAGACAGCTTCACTCTAACGTGCCACGTTGAATGGCAATGCTAATTCGTTGACCAAAATAGAAGCCAGCATTCTGATCTCCTGTGGATTCTTTGATAAATGTAATAGGATTCGTTGAGAATTATCACTTACTTTTTAAATTTATTCTGTTGTTACACTCCTGTTGTTTTTTCTGCCGATTCTTCTTACATTCACATCCCCCTCGGATTGAAATTTACGCCCTCATAAGCGCAGGGTTTGAATCTGTAAGATAACAAATCAACAATATATTATGCAGTTAAAGATAACAAGGTTTAACTAAAAAGATATAAGTAGGACATTTCCCGTTATTCCAAATTGACGAGCAATCTTCTTATTACTCATTTGCTGATCGATAATAACCGGGATCTTAGTTCTCACAAAATTACTGATATGCAACATTTCCTTCAATATTCTTCAATTCCACCAAAAACATAATGTACCTAATAAAAATGGTTAAATGTCATGCGAACGATTGGATGCCTGGTTCGATCCCCACTTGATGATACAATTTTTGTTTCTTAGAATTTGAGTAAAAGATTAGTAAATCGGTCGGACGACAAATGTAAACTTTAGCTATTTGAGGCAAATTTGAGGGGTTACCAATTATGTAATGATTCTGTCTGTACCTACCTATTCCGTGCCTTGGTGGACTCATAACATTGATATCATTGATGGCTCCTTCCTGGGACTCTGGTAAAATACTAAAACGGTAATAAATAGTACATTGTTACCCAAGGGTTGAAAGTAACTTATTTAGTCCCGAGACGGAACGAGGGCGCCAATAGTTCGAGGGACTAAATAAAGTTACTTTCACCCGAGGTAAACACTGTGCTTTTCATTACGAATACAAGGAAATATAAATAAAAACATGAGAAAACAAAATTAAACAAATGAATCGAATTGCCGCTAATTTCTTTTTTTTTAATATTAGTCCATCTAGGAAAGGCAAAAAAGCCATAAAGCCATACTGCCTTGTCTTTCGTATTTTTTAATTTCAGTGAATTGCCGATAACCCGTATTCTTTTTTTTTTAGCTTCAGCATTTATTTTTCTCATTCTGCCATTATCATGGTTCAAAGTAACGTGATAGCTGTCAGTTGAAAACGATTCTCCCTAGGGCTGAAAAGTATCACTTTCAACCCGCTCTTCAGGCCTGTTTAGACCTACTTTCCGAGTAAGAGTAATGAAGAAGTAATTGATAACAAGTCTATAAATAATATTAATTCTGTTGTTAAAAAGACGTTAAAAAACTGAAAGTAAATTATTTTTATTAGAGACCGTCCCTTTTTTACAGTGTGAACATTTCTTACCAAGTAACAAAAATTTTCCTGCAACTACTAAAACTAAATGACGTGTAACGACCTCTAGCTTATTAAGCTGGCCTGCGAAGCATACATAGGTACGTTAATAGAGGCGCTCTATTAAAAGTGACATCGGACATCGGAAACTGAAGCTTGCCTACTACCGAACTGCTTGATAAATCCTACGCTAGATGGCGTTAAGATAAATTTAGAAAAACTAATACAAATAAACAAAGATTCTAGTATGACTAAATACGTTGAATACAACAGCTTTGCCTAGATTGCACATGTATCTATATAAAATGTCCTCAGTGCCGTCTTAAGCCTATTCGGCGCCGGGGTGCGGAGCTCAGCCTGCGCCCTCGTTTTCTTTTGCACTGCAGCGTGGCACGTGACCGACGACTCACTGCAGTATGCGTTTAAGACCGTGAAACATTGAGGGACGAGGGCATCAAGTTCTGCAAAAAACAGCGAACTGGCAAGAAGTCCAAAGTCTCGGATGAGACTCTGGGGCTGATGACAAGAAGACGAGAAACCACCCAAGCAACTTCGTCAGGCTAAAATAGAAGATACGTTTAAGACCGTGAAACGTTGAGGGACGAGGGCATCAAGTTCTGCAAAAAACAGCGAACTGGCAAGAAGTCCAAAGTCTCGGATGAGACTCTGGGGCTGATGACAAGAAGACGAGAAACCACCCAAGCAACTTCGTCAGGCTAAAATAGAAGATACGTTTAAGACCGTGAAACGTTGAGGGACGAGGGCATCAAGTTCTGCAAAAAACAGCGAACTGGCAAGAAGTCCAAAGTCTCGGATGAGACTCTGGGGCTGATGACAAGAAGACGAGAAACCACCCAAGCAACTTCGTCAGGAAGGTCAGACCTGAACAAGCGAATTGTGCAGATGGTAGGGTGTGACCTTCGGAGCTTCAACACAAGCATCATGCTTGAATTTAAGCTTCGAACGCACGAAGCTTAAAACGCACGACGGGAGGATCGTACCTCTATTGTCGAAACCGGAGATCTCGGCCGAGATAGAGGATTTTTATGGCCGCCTGTACACTGCACATGCCCCTCGTTCCTGACGAAACGACCATGATTCCAGAGCCGCCTGGAGAACTCCTATCCTAAGGCGTGGAGCGGTAGTTTTGTGGTGCACTTTTTTAAGAAGGGTGATAAAACTCTCCTTAAAAATTACAGAACCATCACAATCCTGAGCCACATCTATAACCTGTTTTCACAAATGGTCATGAATCGTCTCGCTAGGAGACTTGACGAGATACAGCCAGCGGAGCAGGCTGGGTTCCATGGCGGCGGAGGATATGGCATCACAGACCACATTCACACAGTGAGGCAGATTATACAGAAGTCCGAAGAGTATAATCAGCCCTTGTGTCAGTCTTTGTGGACTATGAGAAAGCCTTTGAATCCGTCGAAACTTGGGCGGTTCTGGAATACTTACAGCGATGCCAAGTAGACTATCGTTATATCGAAGTGCTGAGATGTCTTTACGAAGCTGCCACTATGAGTGTCCAAGTACAGGACCAGCAGTTTAAACCCATCCAATTATGCATGGAGTGAGACAGGGGGATATCATATCCCCGAAACTGTGCACGAGCGCATTGGAAAATATATTTAAGATGCTTGACTGGAGAGGTAAGTGTATTAACATGAACGGCGATTACGTCTCGCGCATGCGATTCACTGATGATATAGTCGTAATGGCGGAGTCACTAGAGGAGCTGAACCACATGCTGGACGGCCTAGCCTCATCCTCGAAATTGTTTCCGAGTACACTTACCTTGGGCAGATTGTGCAGTAAGGTAAAAACAATTTTGAGAAAGGGGCCAAGAGGAGGATCCAGCTGGGCTGGACAGCATTTAGGAAACAACGTCAAGTCGTCTAGACTTTTATACCGCAATGTTTGAAAATGAAAGTTTTCAATCAGGTCCTACCCGTAATGACCTACGGAGCTGAGACGTAGACACTCACGGTAAGGCAGGTCCACCAGTTAAAAGTCACTCAGCGAGCTATGGAAAGAGCTATGCTCAGGGTTTCTCTGAAGGATAGTGTGCCGGCCTAATGCTAGTACTTACCTGCCCATACATGTATCCTTATATAGAGTAGTGTGAATCTCGTATCAATTATATTCGGACGTGTCCAACCTAAATCATCTTTTATTGAATTCCCTGTCGTATGGAGCACAGTGGTGACACCGTCGTGATGTCTGAAGCTAATGACGCCCCCGGAGAAATTGCAGTAGTCTCAGTTACATAAAAAATACCGGAATTCTGGAGTGATCAGCCCCGACTATGGTTTGTCCTGTGTGAAGCAATTCTCGGACCGCAAAAACTTAGTGATGAAGCCAAATTTAACCTAGTTGTGACCAAACTTGGAAAAGAAGTTGTGCAACAAGTCAGCAACATCCTTCTCAAGCCCCCGGAGACGAAGAAGTACGAAAGCCTGTTGAGTGTTTACGAAGAATCTGAAAACAGACAATTTCAAAAATTATTGAGCGAAATGGAACTAGGAGACCAGAAGCCGTCCCAGCTTTTACACCGCATGAGGGACCTGGCACGGGAGAAAATGCCTGATGACACCTTACGCATGATGTGGCAAGGTCACCTTCCGCCGACCGTGCGAGGGATATTAGCAGTCAGTGAAGGAAAAGACCTGGACAACCTGGCAGCCATAGCCGACAAGGTGATGGAAACCACACGCCCAGCACAGATAAACGAAGTGAACGCTAAGCCCAGCACTAGTAGTGGCACAGCTTTCCTCATGGCCGAGATCGCTAAGTTAACCATGAAAATCAGGGACATGGAAAATACTACAAGGTATCGAAGAAATTTTAATCGAAATCGTTCAAGATCACGCTCCGCATCCCGAGGTCGTAATTTTACCCGCCGCACTCCGAGTAGCTCCGATTGGCTGTGCACTTACCATTTTAGGCATCGTCAGCGAGCTAGGAATTGCATAGAGCTGTGCACGTGGAATAAAAATAAACCCGCTGAAAATAAGGGAAACTAGCAGAAGTGCAGTCGCAGGTGGAGATGTGCACTATCACCCGTAATACATCCGACAGAGAACCAAAGCTATCGACATAGCTCAAAGAATTAGCAAGCTGAAGTGGCAGTGGACTGGACGTATCTCTCGAACCGACAACCGTTGGGTAAACGTGTTCTAGAGTGAAGACTGCGACTTGGCAAACGTAGTGTAGGACGCCTTCCGGCCAGGTGGGATGACGATATACGAAAGACTGCTAGCAGATGCTGAATGCAACAAGCTGACTGAAGACAGGGCGCTAATGGCGCTCATTGGGGGAGGCCTATGTCCAGCAGTTGTTTGATTTTTATGGAGTTTATATTTACGACCATCATGAACTTCCAAATTCAACTTCAATGACTGTCAAAACAACAGTCGGGGTACGGAGAGCGGAGAGAGAGGATCTATCCTCTATCCTCTCGCTGGCGCGCCGACTAGCCGCGCGCGCGGCTGGTCGGCGCGCCGACTTGTAAACGCGGCGGCGCGTGAAAACGGCGGCGCGGCGGAAACGTCTAGCTGGAACTTGTGAAATACTCGTAGAAGTTCTCTCTTCCAAGTTGACTCTCTTCTAACTGTCGGTGCGAGCGCCCGAACGGCATGTCAAAGGGCGCAATTACTCGCCTATGACAGACGCACAGGTTCCGCGCCGCGGTCCCTTTTCAAATGCACTTAGTTACATTTTATTGACTTTTTACTTCAGTGCGGGCGATCGGGCTGCATTGTGTCAAAGGTTATACACTCTCTTTGGATAAGAGATTTTGCCGCACGCGTGTTAAATTAAATAAAATTGTTATTTGTTTAGTGGTATGAGTCATTTTAGGTTGCACATCACGAGCGGTATGACAAACGCCGAAAGCGTAATAAAAGTAAAACAATGTTTATTGTTGTAGACACTTTTTTTAGGTACCTATTAATTTTGCGCATGTACGTATTAAAATTTGTCGTTACAATTATATGAAACTCTGTAATGGCGTTAAGTTCGATGAAATATCTAAATATTCAGCGCTCGGAGGGCGCGCCGCCCGGGTGCACCGCACCCCTTGCACCCCCTGGTAAAGACGGCCCTGAATGTCCTAAATTCGAAGATCTACGCAGCTGTGACTCTTTCACTGCCCAGACTCTGCGGCTCGACTCTCAGCAGGCCGCAGCCTGGACGATAGACTGGTGAGTGACGGTAGGAATGCCATCCGTGCACAATTACGGTCCCGTATTTTACGCGTCTTAAAATTCGAAAATGGCTCAAAAAGCCACGGAAACTTCAGTGCACGAGCTACAAAAGTACGTAGCAGACCTAACAAAAAGAATGTGTGATTTGGAGTTCAAAATAGTGGAGCAAAACAAGATAAAATTTATGACACAGAGTGAGTCCATCATAAAACTCAAGTTCACTGTTGAGGGTGCCTCAAAAACTCAGCCGATTGAGATCGTTGCAACAGCTGTTCCAGTCAACTCCACCCAGGCAAGACCTATGAGACAGGCTAGATTGAATGCGGCTGCTGCAAACGCTGCCAAAGTCTCTGATAAAAAGCGCGCTTCAGGTAGTTCGTCGTCATCAACTCATTCTGACGTCACACGTACTGTGCGGAAAGAGGTGCCGAGTGTGGCTACTAAACCAGCGAATACGGAAATCTGTGATAGAACAACGATCGACAAGCCAGTCGAGAAAAATGTAAATGACGATGGAGACGATGCAGCGATGAATGGAAAAAAATCACCCGTAAACGCACTTCAAAAAAACGGAAGATTGTAACAGGGACTGGCAATCAAAACGCTGATTTACAAACAGTAAAACGAATAAGGTACCTGCAAGCCTGGTCCTTAAAACCAGAGACAACTGAAGAGAATATCCTTAATTACATAAACTCTATTGAAACCTGCGAACAGTATACAGTACGTCGAAGGACAATAAAAACAGACAAACATGCTTCGTTTGTTATTGGCTTCCCCGAGAGTCTATACGAAACACTCAGCTCGCCGAGTTCGTGGCCTGGTTTCTCGTCCGCCCCCGCGGCCCGCGGGGTGACCTGTCCACGGGGTGACCTGTCCACGGCAGCTGCGGCCGCCACTAGCCGCTCCGTCACTCACGCCGAGCGCCTGCGCAGGGACAGCGGTGAATAAATTATGCCTAACGAATGACGTAGGAATAACGATATGTCTTCAAAATATTGCGTCCATTGATAAAAAGACTCAGAAGTTAGAAGTGTTATTATCGAGTTCGTAGTCGTGTGAAGTGATTGCAAAAATTAAATGTGTAACTTTAGCCGGTTATATACTAGCTTCTTACTTCTGTAGGCAAAACATGTCTCACGGTGGATCTTGTCTATTCGTTAAGGATTCTATAAAATGTACAGAAAATACCGACTTATGCAAGTTGTCAGTAGAATTGTACTGCGAAATTTGTGCAATAGAGATAATTGATTCTGATTTAACAATCATATGTATTTATAGGACAAATCTTGTAAGCGCTAAAGATTTCTTCCCTCACTTGGAAGTTTTGTTGGCTAGGGTTAGTGCTTTAGGACTAAATTGCGTTTCAATTTTTCATCTCTTAATCGAGATAACTTTATCTCATCTTTATTGAGCGTGGACAAAACGTCGCAGGCAATCACTAGATTCTTTTGCTATGTCTATTGTAAACGTTATTATCAATCAACATGACATCTGCTTTCTATTAAAGAAAGCCAATTACTTGACTACCCCTTCGTGGGTTACGGATGAAATTAATTAATTTAGGGTATTATTATTTTATTTAATTGACATCTGCAACAAATTTAATAAGAATGATACTGTACAAATACTATTAAGTGATTTAAATATTAAATATGAATAATTAATTCGAATTAGAAAAAATGAATACTTTTCATATATAAATTTAAATAGTAAAAATCAAAGTAAATCTATGTGGCGTGTTGTCAATTCTGAGAGGGGAAAAAACAATGGTTGTAATATAGATTTTACGGATACTATTACTAATTCCTGCGGTACAAAATTTCAGTCTAAGCAACAAGCTGTAGATGAAATGAATGCGAGGTTTATAGCCGCTGCCTAGTGTGCAGGCGGCCTTACAGTCAGCGCGTCCGTCGGCAGATCGTTCGCTAAGGTTTGTACCGTTTACTGCAAGTGAAGTACATCACATTATTACGAAACGGATACCTCCCAAACCCTCAAAAGATGCGTATGGCATTTCAATGAAACTGATAATGATGGCGGCAGTTTCTCTAGCGCCAATCTTGGCTAGCCTCTTCAATGAGTGCCTGGCGCAGGTGAATTCCCGTCGTGCCTTAAACTTAGCAAGGTATCGCCTATATATAAGGGAAAGGGAAGTAGGGCTAACATGGACTCGTACAGACCCGTGTCCATAATCCCAGTTCTAGCTAAGGTGATGGAGAACGGAATAAGCTCGCGTCTAACATCTTACCTAGATGAAACAGAGGCTCTATCGGACAGACAGAACGCGTATCTTGAAGGCCGATCGACCGCCTCGTTGGCGCGGGAAGTTGTCCAGAGCGTCTTGGAGGCTAGAGAGAGGAAACAACAGGTAGCTCTCATCTGCTGCGACCTCTCAAAAGCGTTTGATGTGGCGGATCACGCGGTGCTCGCGGCCAAGCTGGAACACTATGGAGTGCGAGGTACTGCACTCTCACTGCTATCTAGCATGCTTACCTCTAGGTCACAGGTAGTTGTAGGAGAAAATGGGAAAATCAGATCCGGTCCTCTCAGTACGACAATGGGGGTAGCGCAAGGATCTGCAGTATCTAATATCCTATTTTCCATGCTACTTAATGACCTTCCGGAGGCTGTGAGCACTGCGGAGGTATATATGTACACGGATGATGTGGTCGCTGTTGTGTCTGGTGCAACAATAGACTCCCTCGAGCTTAAGCTAAACCTCACCGCGTCCAGACTCTCCCAGTTGTTCGAAGCAAACGGACTTGTTTTAAACATCTCTAAGACGCACTTAATGCACGTCTGTCTGTCCGGCCGACTTCCTAGAGCCCTATCTGTAGTCGTGGGTGGAAATTTTATAGAACAGGTTGCTAACACCACGTTTTTGGGTTTCGAAATTGACAGGAGTCTCACATGGGAGTCGCACAATGATAAGGTGTGCGGTAAGCTCGGAAGTGCGTGCTACGCGTTAAGCTGCCTAGCGAGATTCCTACCCAAAGACGTGGTATGCTCCTGTTATTTTGCGACTGTCCACTCACTATTGCAGTATGGAGGTGAACTGTGGGGGCGTGCGGCCGACTGGCAGCGCGCCTTCCGCATGCAAAAGCGCGCCATACGTGCAATGGTGAAGGTTCCACAAGATGTCTCCGCCATAAGAATAAGAACAGACTAGAAGGGAAACTTCGCTCCGAACGCGCTTGTTATATTCAGTAATAAATCGAACATTGTATTATTACATTTTTAATATGGTCGCAAATACGAAAACTTGAAACTTAATCAACTGCCACCTAGTTAAATTGGTTGGAACTATAGCTTACACTAATAGACGGTAGCTTTCAGAAATCAATTATTATAGAGGGTAGATTTGCAAGTACCGTGCACAATTTAGTATTAGCACTATAAAACAGATGGCGCTTCTCGTTTCGATTAAAACCCTCTGTGCTTGTTTACCAATTAAATAAACTATAATGTAACGTACATAAAGCAGATAAGATGGATAAATCCTTATTGTAATTTAGGAATACTTCTGTATACCTAGAGTCTATTTTAATATTAGCTTAGAACATCACCTCTGAGATTGTTTAGCAATTGAATAAACTATAATGTAACGTACATATTGAAGATAAGATGATTAAATCCTTATTGTAATTTAGTAATACTTTTGTATACCTAGAACCTATTTTAATATAAGTTAAGTATATCGCAAATAATGATGCTTGTTCAGCAAAATCGTTAATATAACAATAATAACCTTAGGAATTGAATTTAGCTATTTTGATGAATTGTATTAGTCTTAGAATAAGTTTCAACACATGTTTATACTGTTATTTGTTAGAAAAATACTGCCATTTAATAGATATATAAGACTGTAATCCGATTGGCTGTTGCATTTTGGCCAACATTACCTTATTTGGTATTAACGGCAATTTGCAGGGGCTCTGAGAAAGCTTTATAAGCAAAAGAATACCTGATACGGGGTTCAGTTTGTGTTGTGCAGCTTCGATGTCAAAGTTAAGTAAACCATTGTTATTATATACCCTTTCATGTGTATTTCCATGTGTATGTGTATTTCATGTGTATTTCCTACAAATAAGTAGGGTATTTTACCTGTAATTTACCTTCCGAGTAGAAACTTAACCAAATCGTTGATAAGCTGGGTTATGTACAGTTTGCCTTTATTATTTTAAAATGTGTTGATTTATCTTTAGAGCTAAAAACCTGTCGAAATAGCAATGGTGTTCATTGTTATTTATCAAGTACCTTCATATGTATTTCTTTGTGCGTGATGATAATGTATACTTCAGTACTAATTAGTTATGTACTTTATGTATAATTTGGAGAAGTGCTTTGAGATGATACAATATAGCCAAGGTACTTAAAGTTAGCATGAAGTGTTTTCTTCCTACTACCCAACTTAGGTACCCCTTGTAGGTTATTATATCTTGTAGATTAGATCAGTTATGAATGGTGGTTCTTCTACAAGGTCGCAGAAGCCTCTTGTATTACATATTCAGCTGATGTGTTACTTTATTAGGTGTTGGTGGATGACTACCCGAATCTTTACGAACCTAAGAATCTAGAGTTGTCTTAGCCACTTCTGTTAATGTAGTTTATACACCAATAGCTACGCATTTGATATATAGATTAGCATTCTATCCAGGGAACTCTCCTAATTTTTTAACATCAGAAGAGGGATACATCCTGATTTATTAACTAATTTTTATTCTTATTCCCAGCATGGCTGTGTCGACAATCAACAACTTCGGAGCCAATAAAGATGCAGTTTCATCGACCCCCCTACGTGGATAAGCACAATGCTCACCTTCGAGCCTGACAAGAACTACTGCGGAGCAGCAGGTTGGTGTAACAAGTATAGATCTTCGTCGAGGAGATGGTGATGGAGCAGTATTCGGACTCGACAAAGCCGGCAAGACTCAAGGTTTTTGCTACATACTAAAACCTCATTATGTTGGGACGAATATTTAGGTGAACTGCCTTACATGAAACTTATAAAATCTGTGCAACTCTTCAAAATCTGCAGAATCGTACGTTAAATCTCGGGCTGCTTAGATAATAAAAAACGCCTTTCAAAGTATAGTTAGTTGTAGTAGAATACATATTTTAAAATTTTCTTCGATTCTGTTTGTTTGTGAAATTTACGAGTAATCGTACAAAGTATACCTTTTCTGTTCATTGCGTTGGTAGGTACATTTATTTTTGCTGTGATCACTTAATCAATTTTTAAATAAAACAATGATTAATTACACAATGACGTACTGAAATTTCCTAATGACTGTACTAATTAATTAATATTAACGAGTAAAATAACAAAAAATATGTATCCATAGCAACAATAGTAGGTAAAGAAAACACTAGTGAGCCAATTTTGAAATTACCAAATGATTGGTTTCGGTAATTAAAATTATGCGTTACAATAAACGGAGTATAAAACAATTTTAACGACATAAAAATTCGCGACACAATTCATGATATTTTATTTTGTATACAAAATATGGATTATACCAACTGCATATTTTTGCACTGTGTCATTATAAAAATTTCATTCTAGCGCAGTGCTCGCTGTTATCAACTATCCACATTTAAGTACACTAAAAAATGTAAGCTAACTGTTTCGTTCAATTATTTTATCGCAATAGCTATTCGGTCCAAAACGGGATCTATTTCATGCAAAATGATGGGTATCCCATTACTACATTTAGCAAAATGGAAGATAGTTAAATCTAACCTCCTAAAGCGTAAATTCTTAGAATCTTGTTTTTCTTGTACTACTTGATCATCGCTAATAAAATATAGTAAGGCTCGCAGTACAGACGCAGCAGGTTGCGGGTTCAAATCCTACCTTGGGAAAAATGTTTATACGGTCTACAGATGTCTGTTCCGGGTGTTCTGCTTTTTTCTTATATCAGTTATTTAGTACCAATAACACAAGCTTTGGTTACTTTGGGGCAATACTGTTTAAATTATCCAGTACCTACTATTATAATTAGGTATATCAGTCAGGACCGTGTTATATTACAGTTTAGGTAGTAATCAATGGAAAATCATGTGTGTAATTGATTAGAACGATACTCTTTATTATTGACATGTTTCATATTTAATCAAATCAAATCGTTTATTTATATCAGACATGGTAAAGAGGTGGTATTACAAATAAATTGATCTTCATATCTTTCCACATTCTTGGCATGTGAATAAATAAAATGTTCCAATTAATTTCTAGAAACAACATTTCAAAAATATTTAGTATTAAAGAACTTTATTTCTCATAGAAACTATATAGTTCATTTACAATGAGATAAGTTTATACATTACTTATGAATATAGGTGTGTACCTAACCTCTGATATTTACAGTACTTAAGTATTAACAATCAGGATACCTACTAATTTAGAAAAAAATATTTCGTAAACTAAAAACAAAAAACTATTGCAAATAATAATTCTAATGTTAATTAACAAACAATAATATAATAAAGTTAAATTAAAATTAATGTCATTTGAAACTATACAATAAAATATACACAATTAAGACACACAACACACAATTAAGATTGGATTATATGTCAATTAAATAATTTAAACTTCAGGTCGGAAATTCCTGGATTGTATAAAAGCTACCTACGTTACACGAGCCATTCTTTTAAAAACTTTATTAAACAATATTCCGTTATGTTCTAAAAGCCAAATGGCCAATGGTCTTATTCCAAATGGTCCATCAGATTGGCCAAGCGGATTATGCAAATTTCAACCAACTTTTGAACGAATTTTCAGGCACCCACATGTGTTTTCCTTACATACTCGATTAGTTTATACACATTTTCAATGCTACTATCGTTACTACCAAACTGGTAGGTAGTGTAAAGTTTGACAAAGTTTTTGAAACAAATCGAAATGTTAACTCTCATTCGCTTAGTAAGTATTTGGTGTAATACACAATTACTACTAATGTACTTAAATATGCTACTACCATGCTAATACCAAAGCAATCAGTATTCTAGATATTCATTTCCACTGTAGTATTTTTATTCGTATTCATTTACTTGATTTCGTGCTAAAGCTATTTCAAACAGATAAAATTAAGATTTAGATTTTGATGGTGAGGTAGATAGGATATTTCTCACCAGCAATTATACCTTTATAAAATTATTTGCCTGGAACATTGACGTACATGTACACTGTATTGGTTGTAACCATTATAATAAAAATAGATACAGATTAATTTTGGATAGGTGAATAATACAAGGCGGACCCACTGCAAGGGTCTATGGGTCCTTCGACTATGTAGTATGGTTTGTACTTCCAAGGGTAAAACCATAGTGCTTGAGCATAATGATATTGATAACCTTTCTAAATTGACAAATTACTATGGAGTCCGACCAGCTCTTGCAATGAGAGGTCGTATGTCCGTGGATAGATCTTTGAGGTCTATGGCATGGCGGGATGGTTAGTCTTATCAGGGGACAATATTCGGGACAATGTTGGGAAATGACGTCGGGCGAGACAGATTAGCGTTTTATCGGGGGACAATATTCAGGAAAATGTTTGGAAATCACGTCAGGCGAGACGGATTATCATTTTTTCGGGGGACAATCTTTGGGACAAAAGTGGGAAATCATGAAAAAGCATATTTATAAATGAAAATTATCAAATAAATAGCTATAAAAAAATATATGCCTGGTGTAATATACACAAGTATATACATTATAAGTGGATGCCTGAAGCTTGAAGATAATCTGTTGTTTCGGTGTGGCATGGACGAGAATCATGGCAGGCTAGACGGATCACTACCCGTGTGACCGCGGCCGGTGATAGACGTAGCACGACACTAGCGAATCAATATTCAAATTAAATTATTATACTTATTCCTTCTCAAACGGGATAACAGTGTACACTACACCTGGTGTTTTACATTTTCATGAGGAGATGGCTCTGGTAAAACAATAGATATGGGTAAAAATGCTTTAAACGCTGTGGATAGGGCTGTGGATACGGCTGCGGATAGGGACGTGGATAGAGACGTGGCTAGGACGTCTGATAGATATCAGAAATCTTAAACTTTATTTTTTCACGCTCACATAATAAGCACTTGGAAAAGTACAATTTTAAACTATAATTAGTAATCGAAATAACTTAAGAACAAAGGTGTTCTTTTTTCTTTTATTGATTTAATTTGCACATTTTTTTTTAATTCCATCGGAGTAAAAACTTAAAAAATAAACCATTGCTATTCACGTTTATGTACTTATATGTTTGTAGGTACTATTGTCAGACTGTGGGTCTATATATTATTATTACAGGTATTATTTTCAACAAAATATCGAGAATAATGATGTTTTATAGGTACATTCGGGACGAAGTACATGTCAGTTTGGCCGTGTTATATTCAGTAATAAATCGAACATTGTATTATTACATTTTTAATATGGTCGCAAATACGAAAACTTGAAACTTAATCAACTGCCACCTAGTTAAATTGGTTGGAACTATAGCTTACACTAATAGACGGTAGCTTTCAGAAATCAATTATTATAGAGGGTAGATTTGCAAGTACCGTGCACAATTTAGTATTAGCACTATAAAACAGATAGCGCTTCTCGTTTCGATTAAAACCCTCTGTGCTTGTTTACCAATTAAATAAACTATAATGTAACGTACATAAAGCAGATAAGATGGATAAATCCTTATTGTAATTTAGGAATACTTCTGTATACCTAGAGTCTATTTTAATATTAGCTTAGAACATCACCTCTGAGATTGTTTAGCAATTGAATAAACTATAATGTAACGTACATATTGAAGATAAGATGATTAAATCCTTATTGTAATTTAGTAATACTTTTGTATACCTAGAACCTATTTTAATATAAGTTAAGTATATCGCAAATAATGATGCTTGTTCAGCAAAATCGTTAATATAACAATAATAACCTTAGGAATTGAATTTAGCTATTTTGATGAATTGTATTAGTCTTAGAATAAGTTTCAACACATGTTTATACTGTTATTTGTTAGAAAAATACTGCCATTTAATAGATATATAAGACTGTAATCCGATTGGCTGTTGCATTTTGGCCAACATTACCTTATTTGGTATTAACGGCAATTTGCAGGGGCTCTGAGAAAGCTTTATAAGCAAAAGAATACCTGATACGGGGTTCAGTTTGTGTTGTGCAGCTTCGATGTCAAAGTTAAGTAAACCATTGTTATTATATACCCTTTCATGTGTATTTCCATGTGTATGTGTATTTCATGTGTATTTCCTACAAATAAGTAGGGTATTTTACCTGTAATTTACCTTCCGAGTAGAAACTTAACCAAATCGTTGATAAGCTGGGTTATGTACAGTTTGCCTTTATTATTTTAAAATGTGTTGATTTATCTTTAGAGCTAAAAACCTGTCGAAATAGCAATGGTGTTCATTGTTATTTATCAAGTACCTTCATATGTATTTCTTTGTGCGTGATGATAATGTATACTTCAGTACTAATTAGTTATGTACTTTATGTATAATTTGGAGAAGTGCTTTGAGATGATACAATATAGCCAAGGTACTTAAAGTTAGCATGAAGTGTTTTCTTCCTACTACCCAACTTAGGTACCCCTTGTAGGTTATTATATCTTGTAGATTAGATCAGTTATGAATGGTGGTTCTTCTACAAGGTCGCAGAAGCCTCTTGTATTACATATTCAGCTGATGTGTTACTTTATTAGGTGTTGGTGGATGACTACCCGAATCTTTACGAACCTAAGAATCTAGAGTTGTCTTAGCCACTTCTGTTAATGTAGTTTATACACCAATAGCTACGCATTTGATATATAGATTAGCATTCTATCCAGGGAACTCTCCTAATTTTTTAACACGCTCAAGGTCACGATATTAGCCTACGCGATTCTGCACGTTAAACGTGCAGTAGGGCTGTCACAGCCGGCGACGCCGCACGCGGATTTTAATATTTGTGTAGGTTAGGTACCTACCTCTATAATATGACGTCATGGTCAAGTTATTGTGGTGTGATCGGTTGTAACAATAAAAGATAATGCATATTATATTATAATACATACCCTATGTAAGTAATATTTTTTAAATATTATTGTGTTTTAGTAGGTTCCTATCTAACTAATTAGGTAGGTACCTAATCAAAGGAACGTGAAAATCGTTCGTTGACCTTTTCTCACTCGCCTCGCCTCGCGACGACGGCGCGGCGGCGGCGGGGCGCGGCGGTACAATGCAGTAGCAACCCTGGCAAAACGCCTGGACGACAGAGGGGCGTAACAGGTGAAGGGGGAAGTAGGTATATAAATGGCGGCGTTTGGGACTAGATCAAAGAAGAGTCCTTTCTACGTAGTTATTATTTATTCTTATGTCTCCGCTAAACCTCACTTTATAGAACTTTTCGGAAAATAATAATCTCTATAACTAAAGTAGCATTATAATAACTACAAACTAAACTTAATTAAGTACGTTTCAAATTCTTTTGTTTTCGGCAGAGCGAGATTCCCCTAACACAAGTAAAATACTTTACTTAAAAGGGGATCTCAAAATTAAGGTTACGAATAAATATTTTCTATTTGTATTTTGTATACCTACTAAGTTTGAATATGTGTGACAGTGGTTGATGACGATTGATGATATCGAGGTCTATGTGTCTGTGTAAATGACTGGCGCGATGATAACGGGCGAAAGCGTAGCTTAATGTAGCTCCAAACTATTATAGCGCGGTCAGCATTGTAGCTCTTGATTGACAAGCTGAAGTAAAGATCGGAGCCAAGAACGGCGCAGACAGCGATGGCTGCAATGCAGACCAAGCTTGAAGGCCGTAGAGCTTAGCTCGAAACCATCATAGCGTGGCCATTAGGTATAAAAATGCAATGGAAATCGATTATTTCTCTTTACTTAGACCATATGAAACAAACACCAAAAAATCAGTATAACTTATTAGTATTAGGTTTAACTTATTATTAACTTATTTAATTATAAAGGGTCCGCCAAATAACATTTTTTTTTTGAAAATGCTATACAAAAAAAACTACTGAATATTTTCTCAAATTTCTTTTTTTATTTGAAAGTACAATCCTTCCGGTTAATAATGGAAAATAATTTCATTCAAATGGCTGCCTCGGCTGGCCATGCAGTAGCCTGCACGATCGGTCCAATTTTTAAGCACATTATCGATTGTGTGCAGCTGTATTTCACCAATGGCTTCACGAATATCGTCTTTTAAAGCGTCAATTGTGTCTGGCTTGTCGGCGTAACACTTATCTTTGACGGCACCCCACAAATAACAGTCCAACAGTGTCAAATCGCAGCTCCGAGGTGGCCAAACGACATCAGCATCTTCGGCGGAGTGGCACGTAGCGCCGTCCTGTTGAAACCAAATGTTGCCAATATCCTCCTCTTCAGTTTTTGTGAACAAAAATTCGTTCAATAAGGCCCGATAATGAACGCCATTGACTGAAACGGCCACAGAAAAATGGGCCAATTATGCCTCTGGATTGATCGATGATTTTCAAAGTAATGTCGCAATAATTCCCAGCGTTGTTCAAGCGTATACACAACCATAATCGTTCAGCGGAAGGATAAAACTAATTATCTGTCAAATCAGAAATGAGCTAAGTGTTACCATTCACGAAATAAGCACTAGTTGAAAAAAAAAAGTTATTTGGCGGACCCTTTAGGTAGTTATAATTTTAATCTGAAACAAAACTCGACAAATCGGAAATTGCTGACGCATTTTGAGGCAAAGCAGAATGACTGAATAGAAAAGACACGTTATGCAATCATTTACATACAATACGTACAATTTACAAGTTAATTAGAAAAAAGAGACAAAAATTGGCTTAAGAATACGTTAAGTTTTGTTACAAAATTGTATTTCTAATGTTAGGTACTTAATAAATAATTCCGGACAGTCCACACAGCATCATCTAACCCCCACAAGCTAAGCAGAGCTTGTGTCATAACACAAGCTCTGTAACCGTAACTAGTACCATAGTACTAGTTACGGTTTCATTGTAGGTATATACTAGTTGTTATTTTTCTATTCCATAATTGTACTAGATGACTGACATAATTAATACAATACATAGATAGATATTTTTTATTATACTTAGAAAACACCTACAATAAAAGAACCTACAAGTAAAATAAAAAGGATTTTAAGAATTCCTCAGATAGATAAAAATCTCTCTCAACACTATTGTTACAAAAACAATTTAAATAGGTAGGTAATTATTTAATTAACTGCCGCTCGATAAAGTTTAACTAAACTGCGTTATCTTACTCTAATAATATTTAAACTTTGATGACCATTCACCAGCAATTTGATTATCAGCTGTGCGATTACGCTAAAACCGCCCATCCAAATTGACATTCTTGAGCCATTTCAATGGCCATCGCACGCGTCCTTTCCATACAATTTCAAATTACGAAGGCCATTAAAAGGGCTATCATATGTCAATTTTGGATGGGTGGTTTTAGCGTAATCGCACAGCAGGACTGGTAGGTATTTAGCATTATTATTACAGTAAATGTAACTCGTAAGTTTGTACCTATAAATAATAGTAAATCTTCGTTCATATTGAAACGTGTAGGAATTTCATTTCTTTGACTTTCATTCTTGTAAGTTATGTTGATTATGTCTGATCAACTTTAAACGCTTCCGACTGGTATTGACATGGATCAATTGAGCTACCTTTAGACTGTTTGCAACCGTCTGCAGTTAGCTCAATGGTTTCAATTGTATATACTAGTTGTAATTTTTTCTATTCCTTGATTTTAATTTTCGTTGTTGATAAATTATTTGAATAATGAAGAAATAACTTTAAAGTTCTTGATCTTATAGACATATTAATTAATGTTTTAATGTGTGGGTTTTCTATTGTAAGCAATAAATTAGTAGAAAAAACTACTTATTATAGCTAGTATTTAGGTAGGTACAATATACATTAATGACAACTCCTAAAAATCTAAACCGACACCAGAAGGCAGAGTACCCAGAATGCAGGCAGCATTGCCACGTTGAATGGAAATGCTAATTCGTTACTCGAATTATAAGCTAGTATTGCAATCACCTGTGGACTCTATGAGCAGGTTGGTGATATAGACATATAAAATAAAGTATTCAATTATTTCATCATAGACTATGTGATCTGTATTAATCTGAATAAAAGTTTTACAGATTTGGCTTAATCTGTAATCTGTATTTGTGGTCAAAATTCTCTACAGATATAGATAAATCTGTATATATGGCAACACTGGGCCATGATACCTCGTGTCGGGACACGTTAGTGTGCACACTCACCGCCGCGACAGTAAGCATCGCGACACGCCGGGACACGTAAATATGTTTCCGGCCTTAGGTTTAAAGAAAAAACACATAACAAAAAGTATATCATAAAAAAGTGTCAAAAACAATATTTTCGCGAAACGTCAACGACTGAAGAAAAGTATTTTTTGTTATGATTCACTAAACGTTGTTGGCGAGGCGTATCTAAGCAACGGGACGTTTATTAACTACCCAAGATGGCGACAGTGGTTTGCTTGTCAGTGCAATTGAAATTTAACGAAATTCTCCATAATCCGAATTTTGCGGATATATGTTGTCGACTCAAAATTAATATTTTTTTATGTTTTGTTATTCATATAAGGTTTCGATCGAGTCGACCGTACCCTTTGACGAAATTATTAATATAGATTAATTATGTATTTATCGAACGATAAGAAATGACACTCATACTACAAACTAGCTTTTAGGCTTAAAAAGTACCTACCTAGCTTATATGATTCCCCGGTCTCTATCTTCTTACCAAGTTTCATCAAGATCCTTTCACCCACTGACCTGTATCTATACAAGTACGCTGGACTTCTGATAAGCCGGGCTTTAGTGAGCCGATTTGATTTTCGCCATTTTGGCGCTGATCGTAGAAGTGGGTGGGAAAGGAACTAATAATAGAGATGGGACAATGAGATAAAATACATCGATAAAAGACATTTCCGACGAGTTGTATAATTAATTGTACTAGGTAATATTATAAAGCTGACTAGTTTGATTGTTAGGTTGAACGCTCAAATCTCAGAAACTGCTAGTCTTAGGATAAGCCGAAGCCAGACTAACGGGTATTTAGTACCTATGTGGCTAGCTAGATCCAAAAATTAACAGGGAACGTTTTTTAAATAGAAATGTATTTTTTTCAGGATGGAGTGGAATAGGTAAGGTATTTATAGAAAATAAAAATATATGTACAATCCTTTAATATTACTACAAAATTACACTAAACATTTCATTGAATAGAAGAATAATTTTTGTCAGACAGTGTGACTAAATAACATAATCTCCGAATAGACTTTATTACTTAAGGTAATACAATTAATTTTTCCTCCATACAAACGTAGAAAGATAATTACTCCGCCGTAGTCTTGATTTTATCAAAGAATTTTTAACTCTCTGCAATGCTTTTTTGGATGACCTTTTGCAACCACCTTTTCATGTGTTAGAGGACAACTAGATTGTAGCTTAGACCTTGCCTTCTTTGAAGCAATACTCTGTTGCGGGTTGGAACTTGTGCTTCGACGCTTTCGACCTAGAAACAAAATTTTTGTTTATCAACAATTAAACCACAAATGAAAAGTAAAAATATATCAGTATACTGTTTTATAGCGCATTCTTGAAATAATTTACATACAAGGAACATGACGTGGTCCTAATTTTATTGAATACTTACCACTCAAGTTGGTATTATTCTGATCCATAATTAATGTTCTTTTTACATCAACAGGTATTGTCGGTTAGGTACAGGGGGTGTCTTATGTACGTCGAAAACCTGTGAATTATTAAAAAATTATATGTATTTGATAATAAAAATCGGTCATCGGCGAATTACGTTCTTGAAAGTAAATAGATATCTATAGCAAAAATATCGATAAGTTTTATCGACAGGTAACTTTGACAGCACTATTAAACTTTATTGTTGATAAAAAACCGGTAATATGAAGATAAATATGTAATTATTACGTCTAATAACGAAGATAAGTTTAATTTGTTGAATATTAGCCGAAGATAAGCCGTAAATTCACTTACTTGTAGAATGGAACTCCACTTCCCTTCTGGTAACGAGTTTTGCATAACTCACACTCTTTCATAGTTTACCTATGAATGCCCACCACTTATTTATGTATGAACTAAATAAATAAGACACAACAAACAAGCTAAATCGCGTTAAACCACCAAAAACACTTTAAAAACACGGGAGATAATACAAACGAGACAACGGCCATTTGTCAGTTACGTCAGATTTAGTTGTCGCCCAGAGGGCGCCACTAATTATTACATGTTTTAAATGGTATCACCGTATACTACGGCAGAACGTATTGATACTTGATATTGTCAATAATGAGAATTTATGAATTATTTTGGGTTTATAGTCTTGTGCCATAAACAAAAACATTTTATAAGAGCACTGATGTCCAAACTAGTCCTATGACACTACCTACCTAGAAAGAAAGCAAGAATAGTTTATATACTCAGAGGGGAAAAATAACAGTAAAAGACAATTTTGTCGAATAATAAATAATAATATACTAAATCATACATCAATCTAGTGATTCAAAGTCCAGATATTCAAAACCAGACATAGATTCTTCATCAGAATCTTGTAGTAGAACACAATTAGAAGTCCCTGACATATCATCATTTTCATCTTGGCTCTCCGATTCCTCACTTGAGCTTTTGCTTTCAGATTTTCCTGTAACAAAACAAAAGTATCAAAATTATGTGATTGCACTACAAAATACTATTCAATGAGAGAAAGATAAACAATGTTTAATTATTATGAATTACATGGATTTTGGATGGATTTACAAGATTATTTTAGTAAATTATAACAGTTTACTTCCAGTGCTATTCTTTTTAACCAGCTACTTACCGGTCAAATCTGCTATTCGTTTATAAACGTCTTCTAAATCAGTCAGCAGCTTCCCGGCTTGATACTCGGTCAAACATCTTTTAAACACTTTGTAAATAATGTCACGAGCCCCACTGCGTATAGTTTTATTCATTTTACTAATATTTTGCGATTAATTGCTTTCATGGAAGTAACAACTAACAGAACAAACAAACAATAATGCCAGAAACATACTTGCGTGTCGCAGTGTGTCGGGGCGCGCCAGAAGCATATCGGTTTCATACATTTAGTATGGTTAGGGACATACTTGTATGGCGTGTCGTGTCGCGCCACGGTCTATCGTGTCGCAGACTGCTAGCCACCGATTGCGCCAGAGCGGTGGTGGGGGTTATGTCGCGACAGGCAAATGTGTTTCTATACTGGCGCGTGGCTCGTGGCGCGAAAACTTTTTAATTTAGTAATACCAGTTTATTTGCAGCAAAATGGACGATCTTATAGAACTTGTTCGTCAACGAAAAGTAATATATGACTCAACGTGTAAAGAGTACAAGGATCATTTGATAAAAAATGCTGCAATGCTAAACATGCTTCTACAATAATTAGCGCCCTATTTTAAGAATACGTATGCAAAAAATCATCTTTGTATACCCAATACTTTAGACAATAATGATAGAAAACCATTCGAAATATTTTTGGTAGATAACCAGACCAAATTCGAATGAACATTAAAAAGCGGCCTAACAATAATTTAAGCTATCTTTTTGCATATTTAAAATACAGCTATACCCTTTTTTTAAAAAAAGTTTTGCTGGGCGAACGTTCGTGCAGCAAAATCATAAATATCTCTGCAGCCCTTGGAGGCGCAAATTTAAAATTTCGGGCGCATTTAGACGACATAGGGCGCTGATTATCTGCATCATTCGATTCTTGAAAAGACGATACTTTTTGCTGGGCGAACGCACACGAAAAATCTGTACAAAATCTGTATGAACACAAGAAGCTTTAATCTGTTTATAATCTGAATTTTATGTTTGTGGGGTGGCATGGTAAGCTATCGAAATAAAAAAGACATTTTTAAATATCGTCGCTGTACTTGGAAAACTAAATAACTAACAAAACCAAAATCGCGACAAAAACGCTTTTAACTGTTTTTTTGCTACAAAAATGGCGATAATTCTTTTGTGGCAAAGTATTTTACTGTCCACTTTTTGATATGTTACAGATTGTTACTGCGCCTATGATTCTAATTAGGCAAAGTATTCGGCCATTGAATTTTAAGAAAAAAATAAAAAGTAACTATTTATTTTTCCCTCGACAACTTAATAATATATTTAATTTTATTAGTTAAGATGATACATATTTTTTGTCATTTTTGAAATCGGTTTTCGATAATTTTTAATAGTATTTAGTAGTTGTTTAGTGAGAATAATCCTGAATAAAATATCTATAATCCTAAATGGTTTCTTGTTTTACTTTTTATTAAATTTGCCGGTGTCCGGTCCACAAAGTTTTATAGTCATAGAAGGAGTGTTAATGTTAAACAAAATATGATCGGTAGGTTTGAGTAATGGTCACCAATATGATTTTAAGCATTGGACAACACGTTGACAACACAAACAGGTTCCTGAAATACATTAAGGTGGCGTGAGTCCCAAAACTCACGTTTGTACCAAACGGTAAATGAATTTTAAAGTTTAATAATATCAAAGTTTTTAATTGTTTTTGATAGCAATCAAAAGTTAAGGATACTAGCTAGTGAGTTATGAGAGTCAAAACAAGATTAATCCAATTTGACTCTATAGAAAAACATCGCTAAGTTACCTCTAAATATTATTTTTTACAGAGATACTGCTTATATATACATAATTGTTCGCAAACTTCATGGATATATCTAACTGCCTGTCTATAAAGTTAGAAGCTAACCGGGAGTGCGGGGAGGGGTAAACCCCGCGCGGTGATCGCTCGTCAAATAGCCGCGCAAATACCATTGTATTTCACCTTAATACTAGTAGGTTGGCAAGAAATCTTAGCGCAAAAACAAAAATAAACTAAAGTATTCAATTATTTCATCATAGACTATTGTGATCTGTATTAATCTGAATATAAGTTTTACAGATTTGGCTACATTTGTGGTCAAAATTCTCTACAGATACAGATAAATCTGTATATATGGCAACACTGGGCCATGATACCTCGTGTCGCGCCACGATAGTGTGCACACTCACCGCCGCGACAGTAAGCATTGCGACACGCTGGGACACGTAAATATGTTTCCGGCCTAACAAAGAACTCAACTCGACCGAAAATGACATTGTTTGCAGTGTTGCCGCTAGCGGAAAATTATTCTGGTTAGTCCAACAAATAAAACCAGCTATCTCGCAAAAAGTTTTTTTGCATCTGTTTTTTAAATTTTGTATAAACATAGTCTTTTGCTATGAAAATAAATCTACATACATAAATACCTACCTATTATATTTTTATGTTTTATGATGGGTTATCATTTTTTATCATTCGTTGAAAATTGTACATTATTATCTCAACAAAACGTTTTAAATGCTTCAATTTTGTAACTAAAAGTTTAATTTTTAAATTTATCTAAACGTATCTTAGCTAAATAGTGCATATAATTTTGCAAAGAAAAGCTAAGTCAGGCGACAAATTCACTATGGCGGCCACACTGGCCTTTCATAAAGAGTTGCCAGGGTACACAAAATTTTAGTTCCTCGATAATTAATTTCTACTCTTTCTGGTCGGACTGTATATAGAGGTCAGTGCTTTCACCCATTTAGAAGTGAAGAGGTCGCAGAAAAAGAGTTTACGCGTTTTCACATTTATATACCTACTGTCTATATACATTTGTACGTGTATATAATGTGTTTATGTATGGATTTATGGTACATATGCATGCAAAAGGATCATACTATTTAAACCCTGGCTATATCAATTAATTTAATTGACTGTTTGAACAAACTGTACGTCGGGCAGGTTAAGTGGAAAAACTAATTCGGCTTTCTCGTTTCTAGAAAAAATAAATGATAATATTTACAGAATAAAACAAGGTGCCAGCAAGGTTACTAAACATATTAAATAAGTAAGTAAAGGTTATTTAGAATTTAAAACAAAAAACATTGTGGGTTACAATAACAATTTTAGTAGGTAGTTTTGTTTTATAATAACAAAACTTTACGTAAATTTAAAATACCTACATTAACTTCACGGAGCATAATTGCACAGATCAGAGACTACTACTCGGACAACTCTGATTGTGGCAACCTCTAATCCGCTTCTAAGTAGAGTATTGTAGAGGTTGCCACAATCAGAGTTGCGTCCGAGTAAATAATAATAAATAAAATAAATCGTTTATTATGGAACAATAACAATAGTTTCGTGGTTAAAAATGGAAACGATGCCATCTGCAGGAGTTTAAAAAAACTGTGTCGCAGATGACAACACCCTCCTCCGAAGTTAAAAGAATACAGTTCCAAAGCTTACACTATGTTAAGAAACTTATACATTACATTTTCAAACAGTGAATAGGATGAATTTACAGTGAATATAGCTAGTAATAGCTATCCGAGTTCACTCGATCTGAGCTGGCTGGCTCTGATCGTGTCAACGCGGCTTAAGATTGATTGATTGAATAATCTATCATTCAATCAATCAATCTTAAGCCGCGAAAGTAAATAACAGTTGTCAAAACCAAAAATAGTCAAAAACTTCTGCTATTTATTTCAATTTACCTATGATACCAGCCGTACAATATTTTTCACCAATATTAGTTTGGTTTTTTAACCCCTTGGTTTACAAAAAATATATAGGATTCTAGAACCGAGCAATTGGTATACATAATTACTTAATACGGTGCATATCTACTTAGTTTATAGTATTGTAGATTGCATTGTACGTTGTTAAACCGTTCTCTATTATTCGCTGCATTGCCTTTCTCTCGTTCTGAGGCGCGCACGCATTGAGACATTGTGAAAATAAATTACAATTTACTAAGTTAGTTGCATGACTACAACTTTGTAGTCATCTTATAGTTAATCAACGTACAAAAAACCGGCTTTTAATCAGGTAATATCAGAGTGCACTTTTTAAGAAAGTTTATTTTCCGTAGTATTTGCGCATAGGGTAAGCAAGCAAGCAGTATCTATTGGTTTTGTTTTTAAGTGAAAACTAGTTTATGAGATTTATGCAGCAGCAGAAACTGCGTAAGAATTCCGCGTTTTAAGAATTATATTTTTAACGAACTTCAAAAAAGGAGATGTTACTCAATGCGAGCGTTGTTTTTTTTATATTAATAACAAACCAAAAAGAAAAATTTTGGCACATTTTTTTACGCGAATGATAATAATTGATGATTTTGTTTATAATTGATAGCTGGTGCTTCTCTTGTGCATAAATCTCACCAGTAGTTTTTGAGTTATCGTTAAAAATGTTTGAAATTTATGTCAGTTTTTGTAAAAAATCTCAAGCCGACGACCGATGTGGCGCGGTGGGCGAAGGTCCGCCTGCGACGCAGGAGGTTGCGGTTCGATTCCCGCCTCAGAACATATTTATGTACGATCTGCAGAAATTTGATCCGTTGGTCTGGGTGTTTTCTATGTATAATAAAAATATATTTCTATGTAATGTATTGTATTAAGTATATCAGTCATCTAGTGTCCATAACACAAGCACTGCTTATCTTAGGGCTAGATGATGCTGTGCGGACTATCCGGAATTATTTATTTATTTATTTATAACTTATTTTCTACTCAAGTTGTTTTTGTTGATACAGGGTTACTTGTAGGCAGATCTGATCCTTTCAGAGCGTGATAGTAGGGTTCAGTACACATAAATATGACTGAGGTACCTGCTGAAGTTGAGCTTCTTCGAGTTATGTATTTGAGTTTTTAAAATTTTTGATGAAAGTCTCACCCTGACGTCGAAGAATGATTTGCCCTGAAAGGATCAGCTCTGCGTACAAGTAACCCTGTATTTGAGTGTGAAGTTATATTCCCTTAACTTGCCCATAATCGGGGTTGCGTGGGATAAGGCCGCCTGTTCTACTACATACGTTAATTTGTTAGATTCAACTTTTTAATTTGTATGTTACTTTTGAGAGTAAAGAGTTTATTCATGCTTGCAAAAATATCTTTCCATGCGATATATTGTATTACTAGCGTCACGCCCCGACTTCGCACGTTTTTATTATACGTATAAACCTACCTCTTGAATCACTATCTAATAAAAAAAACCGCATCAAAATCCATTGCGTAGTTTTAAAGATTTAAGCATACATAGGGACATGGGACAGAGAAAGCTACTTTGTTTTATACTATGTAGTGATAGTGAAGTATATAGCTCTAGCATGGGGCTAGATGATGCTTATGATTGTTCAGCATTATGTTTTTATTTATTCATTGATATTCGGCTAAGAATCTCAAGAGGCACAAATATGCAGCCTCAAACAGGTCTCGACAGAACCTACGCATTAGATCCCATTGGAGTCGAGACCCTAGGTCAGAGGGGTACCGAACCCGGATTAAAAAAACATATCTGAGCATCTGGTCGATGCGACACGTGACCCCAGAGCTGAGAAGTGGTGAGTATCTAGCGCAGCGCATCAGCATTGCCATACAATACACGTGGTAATCACGTGGTACCTAATGCAGACAGTGTCTTGGTCTTGAGGACGCTTCCGACATGGATCAATTGAGCTATCTTTAAACTGCGTGCAACCGTATGCACTTACTTCAATTGTTTCAATTGTATGTTCTACTTTTAATTTTTTATTCGTTGATTATAATTTTCGTTGTTAATTGATAATGTATTTCAGCATGAACCGCTGGTCTGGTCACGTGGCGGTGGTAACGGGGGCCAGCGCCGGCATAGGGGCCTCCACTTGCGTCGCCCTCGCCAACGCAGGCCTACGGGTGGTAGGGCTCGCCAGGAGGAGCGAGCTTGTCGATGTAAGTCTCAATATCCTTTTTTTCCCATGGGAAAATGATGTTAACTCATTTCCTCTTGCCTCAGGAATTGCTAGAGAGGCAAGTCTCAATATCCTAGCTTAGTGGGTTGACGACCTCAGTGGCCCAACGGGCGACAGCCTGCGACGCAAGAGGTTGCACGTTTGATTCCCGCCTCAGAACAATTTTGTGTTGGTCTGGGTGTTTTCTATGTATAATAGAAATGAAATAAATATAAAACAAAACTATATACTGTATATTGCATATAATATACAGTATATATATACTGTATATTGCATATAATATACAGTATATATTATACATATGTAAATAATGTATTTAATATACTCGGATCAGATAACTAGTACCCATAACACAAGCTTTGAGTAGCATACTTTGGGGCTAGATGGTTATAATAAAGAAATAATGCAGGACAATCCACTCAGCATCATTTAGCCCCAAGCTAAGCAAAGCTTGTGTTATGGGTACTACATATATGACGATAATGATGATAAATTATCTAGAACCTACAATTCATATGTAATTATAAAACAAATATGTATAAAAATAAGTACAAAACATACACATGCTTAGGAGCATAATTATAAAAGATCAGCTGATGCATTTATAATTGTAGGCAATCAAAAAAAAAACAATGTGCTGCTGTAAAAGGACATTATCTCTATTAATACTAGTGGTACCTAAATAAATATTATCACAGTGTTATGTAGTGTTTGAAGTGTACTTTACTTATGTAAACTGTAGCTGATACGAGTCATTGTTATTTTTAGACTAGGCAATGATGAAATGTAATGGTCTAACATAATCGAAATTTATTCAATGTCAGTGTTCTATTCCAATAAAATAAAAAAATCTGCTTGCTGTGCATTGTTCGGTTTACATATTACCCCTAAGTTAATCATCTTGATTAATTGATTTGATTTTAGATTGGGCGTCCATAAATTACGTGAGGCATTTTTCAGGACTTTTTGACACCACGCCCCCTCTGGTGAGTTTCGTAAGATTTTCCTCAACTCCCTCTGTCCAAATCTCACGTGAGTTTTTTTAAAGTTTGTGTTTTGGCTGGGAACGCATTGGATTAAAAAAAAAAATATACTAAAATATAAATTGTTACATTACTTTAGACTAGTATTTGAAATTAGTGTTACTACACAAATTTTAACGTAGTTTAAAATCAACTGTATCTTAACATTCAAGCAAAATTTGTGCCGTTTCTACTAGAAAAAAATACGTTATATTTGCTAAAACCTCCCCCAAATGAGATTTGGAAAGATTTAGCTTGACCCCTTCCCCCCTTGAACACCTCACGTTATTAATGGATCCTTATCAATTGATTTAGGTTCGAGATGCAGAACCCAAAGGGTTAAAATAACAGATAAAAATGCTTCAAATTGTCAGTTTGAAATGGTTCGAAGAACTCATTTGATTGGAAATCTGGACTATGCTACTGGTAAAAGATCACTAAGATAATCTACCTCATAAAGTCAAAGAAATTTATCCATTTCTATTTATTACAGAAACTCCAATCTTCAGTTCAGTGCAAAGGCACCATCACGTCCAGGAAATGTGACGTGTCTAGTTCAGAGGACATCGCAGCCACGTTCAAGTGGATTGAGGAGAACGTGGGTCCTGTCAGCATCTTGGTGAACAACGCCGGAGTTCTCTACGAAGGACTTATCACTGGTGTGTTTAGTTTACAGGTCATCGATGTTATCATATCATAGAATAAGCGGGTTTTAGTAGACAACGCTCAGCGCAAACCGGTAAACCTGACAGTTGGATGGTAGATACTCAGACTATAGAACGGTAGATACCTTTTTATTTTAAATACAGACACCCGATAAGAAGGGATTTCTGGAAAGCCCCTAAGGGGGTGAAAACCCCTTTTCGCCTTGAAGTGTTTTTGATAAAAAGGGGGTTGACTTTATTGAGGTTTTATAGTAACAGGACCAATTTGTTTGAAACTTATACAGATTTAGTTAGTTCTATTAGATTTAAGGGCAGGCCAAATCCAGCAGTCTACGCGAGCGAAGCCGCGAGCCAAATGCTTTACCTATAGATATTTTTAATACACATAGAAAACACCCAGAACCCCGGAACAAATATTTGCAGAGCTTACAAACATTGTTCCAAGGCGAGAAACAAACCCGCAACCTCCTAAGTCACAGGCAAACCGTTGCGCTATATCTATCGGTATTCAAAGTTATAATCATCAAGAACACCTTTCTTGGCTTTCTTGTTTTAAGGTTGAAAGTTGAAACCATTCTATCAATCTTTCTATGCATACACTCGCTCTATCTATCAGTTTTCTTTCACATATGGATTATCAGCGATGATACCATTGTCACAGTAAAGCGTCTGGTTAGCATAATTCCCTTGGATCTCTTTAAGATAAGCCTGATTTGTTTCGAACGTATCAACAGAATGTTTCGGTGTAAGAACATGGTAGAACTCAGGTAAGATATAGTAAGTACCTACAACATTATCGTACCTTGATTACATGCAACTACAAAGAATGCATTAAAATTAAGTACTTGTAGGTAGGTACCCCGTACCTGATCACGATAATGTCGGCGTAGTTGAAGGTCGAATAAGATAATAAATAATCTTTATTAAGAACAAAAATTACAAGCAAGGAATAGAAAAATTGCAACTAGTATTTACAATTGAAACCATTGAGCTAACTGCAGACGGTTGCAAACAGTCTAAAGGTAGCTCAATTGATCCATGTCAATACCAGTCGGAAGCGTTGCCATACAGCGTGGTAATGCAGCCAGTGTCTTGGGGACGCTTCCGACTGGTATTGACATGGATCAATTGAGATAATAATGATTGTTTTGATTTAACTAAAAACCGATTTCAAATTCCTGATGCTATTTTGTAAGTCGACAAATACTAGTATACTAATATTATAACAAATACTATACTAGTTCCCCGGGGATTCAAATGATTTTGTGGTCTATCTTGGCACATCTTGGGGTTTCTTAGATATCTTGGGCCTATTCTATCTATCTCTATTAAAAAACTGCATCAAAATCTATTACATAAATATAAAGATCTAATCATACATAGGGACAGATATACAGACATCGGAAAGCGACTGTTTTACACTAGCAATGATCATTTTCCAGATGTTGGAGAGAAGCCTTTGCCTGAAGAAGACCTGATGTCCACGATAGATGTAAACCTGAAGGGTCCCATCATCTGCAGTAAGCTGGCGATCAGCTGCATGAAGAGGAACGGCATTGATGGACACATCGTCACTGTTAACAGGTGAGATCGCTATAGCAGCTACCATGACTTCTGTGGTGAAGTGGATGAAGCTCCGTTTGTAGGTTGCGGGTTCGATCCCCAATTAGGGACAACTCTTGATCTGCTGATATTTTTTTCGGGTGTTCTGAGTCTGGGTCTTAAAATCAGCGCCGCATGTTTCCTGCATGCAGCACATTGCTGAATCTATTCCCTTTGCCTATGATTAGTTTTTTTTATTTTTGTGTTTAAATCTAGTTTAGGATAAGAAACATAATAATATAGACGGTAAATTATTTTTTATTAGTTTTTCATTTATCTATTTACAATTCGATTTTGAATAATGTATGTAGGTACTTAACTTTTTCAATTTTCTCAATTTCAAAATAATATTATATTAGTATCAATATTATTTTTTCGTGTTTTTATCGCGTAGCTTGTATATTTTCTCTATGTTTCCATCGCGATGCAGCGATCATAGTCGAGGCGACTATATTATGTTTGGGAAACGTAGGGGAACTATAATCACAAGGTACACGATAAATACCCGATAGATAATCACTATAATTATTATATTTAAGTAACATATCTTATCTGTGGTAATATATTGTATTAAGTTAGTATATCAGTTATCTAGTACCGATAACACAAGCTCTGCTTAGTTTGGGGTAGTTGATGCAGTGGGAATGGTGGACGATTATTTATTTATGACAAATGGCTTTCATCTACGTTTTAGATGTTGATATGGAAATTTGACATGTTTTTTGAAGATAAAAATAAAACCAGCAAAGTGCGAATCAAACTCGCGCACGAATTGTTCCGTATTTAAAATATCAAAATTTCAACGGACTAGCCATCGCGGCTCTTGAGATAAGCCTGGTGACAAACAAACAGACGGACGGACAGATAGCGAAATCTTAGTAATACGGTCGCGTTTTTACCCTTTTTACGGAACCCTAAAAACGATGCATGCATGATGCGAGAAATCCACTTAGTTTCACTGCAACTATGGAACGAAATGATAAGCCACGCATGAGTCATACCAACAATAATCTTGAAGAATCAATGCAAAAATCTCCAGAAGAATCGTTGCCAGAGTCGAGGCCTACAGCAACCTTCTGTCCATAAAAGCAAAGCAAACTGTACTTTAAATACATTACTATTGGTTCCAGTATCGCAGGCCACTACGTGCCCTTCGTTCCCTTTCTTAACGTGTATGCAGCCTCCAAGCATGCAATCACCGCCTTTCACAAGACGCTGGCCGGAGAGCTGGCGTGTTATCACAGCAAGATTAAGACAACTGTAAGATATTATTTACTAGCTAAGTTTAATAGTATTTAGATGACGGATAGCAGAGGTGAATGGAAGAAAAGTACCTACATGTAACTCGAGCTCACTTAGAATGAATGAACGAATGAATTAACGCTATTGTACCTACTTGAAGTTATCATCACTACATAGTATAAAACAAAGTCGCTTTTTCTGTCCCTATTTCCCTTTGACTGCTTAAATCTTTAAAACTACGCAACGGATTTTGATACGGTTTTTTTTTAATAGATAGAGTGATTCAAGAGGAAGGTATAATAAAACCGTGCGAAGCCGGCGCGGGTCGCTAGTAGGTACAGTTATCTAGTATCTGCTAGCGACTTCGCACGCGTTGTTACTATGGAATGGAAACGTTTCAAGGATCTGATTTTTGGGATGAAAAGTAGCCTTTGTTTTATTCCAGGGCTAGAACAATGTCTATTCAAAAATTAAGTCCGTTCCGTTCGGTAGTTTTTGCGTGAAAGAGTAACAACAAACATTCATTCATACAATCTTTTTAGGGACGCCGTTGTACAAGCAAAAAGTACTTAAAATTGTTTGTTAACTGTTGGTAGAGCCGGTTTATAAATAACTGGGTCGGACCGAATTGTAGTTTGATTTATGCTGTATTTATGTACCTTATACCTTTTGCCTTACAAGCGGTGCATTTTCACTTTGCTAAGCCAAAGTAAATAAGTACGTGTTTGACTAGTGGTCTCGTGTATTCATATCATTAGGTATATCAATAAATTAGTTATCAGTTTAATCGCTCTTTCAATTGTCACCTGTTATCAATACTACTATTACTTCTTATCTATAGAGAGGAAACCCTAAATAAATATTATATTATAAAATCAATGTTTTGCAGAGGTTCTTGTTAGATTCTGTAGGTATGGGAAAAATCTGTAGGTATAAAACGTGTGTTTTATATCTACAGATTTTTCCTATCCGTGTGGATAACGTATCGCACATGAGTACTCCCCGGTAAGGCAGGCTGCCGTGGCCCTAATTCAGCTGGATATCATGTATATTTTATGTGTTTCAGAGCCTGTCTCCCGGTCTTGTGGCCACAGACCTGGCGGGCCCCATCAACGACGGCACTCGTCCGGCGCTGCAGCCGCAAGACGTGGCGGACGCTGTGCTCTACGCGCTCTCTACTCCAGCACATGTCAATGTCAGTATTGTACTGCAGTTATAGTACCCTACATCCGTCCTATAGAGACCTGTCTCCCGGCCTAGTGCCACAGACCTGGCGGGCCCCATCAACGACGGCACTCGTCCGGCGCTGCAGCCGCAAGACGTGGCGGACGCTGTGCTCTACGCGCTCTCTACTCCAGCACATGTCAATGTCAGTATTGTACTGCAGTTATAGTACCCTACATCCGTCCTATAGAGACCTGTCTCCCGGTCTTGTGGCCACAGACCTGGCGGGCCCCATCAACGACGGCACTCGTCCGGCGCTGCAGCCGCAAGACGTGGCGGACGCTGTGCTCTACGCGCTCTCTACTCCAGCACATGTCAATGTCAGTATTGTACTGCAGTTATAGTACCCTACATCCGTCCTATAGAGACCTGTCTCCCGGCCTAGTGCCACAGACCTGGCGGGCCCCATCAACGACGGCACTCGTCCGGCGCTGCAGCCGCAAGACGTGGCGGACGCTGTGCTCTACGCGCTCTCTACTCCAGCACATGTCAATGTCAGTATTGTACTGCAGTTATAGTACCCTACATCCGTCCTATAGAGACCTGTCTCCCGGCCTAGTGCCACAGACCTGGCGGGCCCCATCAACGACGGCACTCGTCCGGCGCTGCAGCCGCAAGACGTGGCGGACGCTGTGCTGTACGTGCTCTCTACTCCAGCACATGTCAATGTCAGTATTGTACTGCAGTTATAGTACCCTACATCCGTCCTATAGAGACCTGTCTCCCGGCCTAGTGCCACAGACCTGGCGGGCCCCATCAACGACGGCACTCGTCCGGCGCTGCAGCCGCAAGACGTGCCGGACGCTGTGCTGTACGTGCTCTCTACTCCAGCACATGTCAATGTCAGTATTGTACTGCAGTTATAGTACCCTACATCCGTCCTATAGAGACCTGTCTCCCGGCCTAGTGCCACAGACCTGGCGGGCCCCATCAACGACGGCACTCGTCCGGCGCTGCAGCCGCAAGACGTGGCGGACGCTGTGCTCTACGCGCTCTCTACTCCAGCACATGTCAATGTCAGTATTGTACTGCAGTTGTAGTACCCTACATCCGTCCTATAGAGACCTGTCTCCCGGCCTAGTGCCACAGACCTGGCGGGCCCCATCAACGACGGCACTCGTCCGGCGCTGCAGCCGCAAGACGTGGCGGACGCTGTGCTCTACGCGCTCTCTACTCCAGCACATGTCAATGTCAGTATTGTACTGCAGTTGTAGTACCCTACATCCGTCCTATAGAGACCTGTCTCCCGGCCTAGTGCCACAGACCTGGCGGGCCCCATCAACGACGGCACTCGTCCGGCGCTGCAGCCGCAAGACGTGGCGGACGCTGTGCTGTACGCGCTCTCTACTCCAGCACATGTCAATGTCAGTATTGTACTGCAGTTATAGTACCCTACATCCGACCTGTCTTCAGTTCTAGTGGACACTGACCTAGCGAGGCCGATCATCGACATAGATGTCGGTACTGACTGTAGTATTTACATACTAATATTAATACCTACGTACTATAGATTGTTATTAACCTACACTCCTATAAGAGTGCATACCGTCCAGGTCTAAATTGTTCAAAATATTTAGGTTTTAACGTACTTGACATTTAAAGTGAACAGTTTAATGCAAAAAAAAAAATCAAACATCTAAAGCTAACAAATTAAATTTGAAAACGTTTTTCCGCTTCATTGGAATTTACCAAATTGGTATAGGTACATATTATGTTTTGTGGCACCGTGTAATACATATACAACTATTTTTCAGATAACGGAGCTGACTATACAACCAGTCGCAGAAATAAGAGCTTGAAAGCCAGGATATGGGAGGAATGGAATAAAATATAGTAACATTTAAAAAAGTAGATTTATTAGCATAGTTTAATGGCTAAATAAATAATGGCACAAAAAACTTGTTTTTTACTACGTACACATCATTTACACCCTTATAATAAATACCTACCTATATACATTAAAACAATATAGTAGGTGTATTCAGTATTTTCAGTTTCTATAAAATGGAGTCTCATTTGCGAAAAATAATTAAGTAAAATACAAAAAAAAATGTTTTTTACTTTTTTAAATAGATAGGAAATAACTTATTTTTTTGGACTTTATCGTGATAAAGCTGTGGTGACTGAATAACTCAAAAGGTATATTTTGAACTTAATAACGACGACAGTCTTTAACTATATGGCACTCTTCTATCACTTTAACTTATATTTCGAAGCGGTTCACCTGTATACCTAGACAGTAACAGCTCTGGTGAAAGATGTCGACGCCAGCCCCAGGACTCTTGTTCCGAACTGGAGGACGGCTCGGAGGATGTCCATCTTCAACGCCCATAGAGGAGACTGGAGCTGTTCCGATACCCCCTGGGCAGAGGTTTCTGATGACTCTTGTGTCTGGGGAATGAGGTCAAAGTTGAACATGGAATTTTGTCAATGCAGATGGAAATTAGATGAGTGAAGAATTTGGTTATCATGGTTTTTTAAGGGACCTAAATAGTGAAAAATGATGAAAGATGAATTATGAAGGTAATTATTGAAGAAATAGGTACACGTTATTTTTTTAAGAGAATCGATGATGGTGCGAAATTGTGCGTGCGACTTACTACTTGTAAATAATTGTAGGTATACGTACAAGTAAGGTTTTATTATCATCAGAAAGAAAAGTTGTGCATGTGGAATGCATGGTGAAAGTATGAATAAATAGAAGACTGTTGGAAACGCAAATAGTTTGTAGTTTAAAATAATACGACATTCATATACTCACTTATACTCTTAAAATTTGTTAAATATTAATAAATATACAAAACAATTAAGCACGGGTATTTAATTACAACTATAACAACTGGGACAAACTAAAAAATAAACAAGAGAGCATCACTATCTGGTCTCCGCGATACAGGCTTTGCCTAGTACGGGTTAACTGTCCATGAATAAATACTAAATATTTTTCCTTTTTTTTTCACTATCATTTCCTCCGCCAAGCGGAGCTGCCCCGCGAACTGGTTTTGCTCATGTCTCCTGAGAGACCCATGAGGAAGCTCGCGAAGAACTTGCCGGAGTCTGCCATCGGCATCTTGTTGTCATTTTCTTCACCGCTCACAGACTCATCGCTCACCTGAAACATTGATTTTAGATTTCACTGGTACCTTACAAGATATAGAGCAGTTAGATACCAACGTGGAATCAGCAGGCTTGGCAATATTATGCAAACCAGCGAATTTTCGGAGGTAGAATAGAAAAAAACGACATCGATTGAGTAAATTACCTAAAAATAAGAACTTGATATTCATACTCTCAACTTTAATCATTTAAGCATAATATGCTTGATAATTGAGGCACTTTTGACATTTTTCGATGCGATAGCCAGCGGTGTATTACATTCTATTCTATAGAAATTTGTGTCGGATATCCTTTAGATCCTTGAGATCCTTTATTAATTGAAAAAATTCCGGGAGTTTTACAGTTTAATAACCAAATAAAAGTAGAATTGCGTAGGTATTTCATTAAAAATAGCCGAAGGTATACAAGAAGATAAACATTAGTTGTTAAACTTACCGCACTGGATCCTTTTAGCAATGTCGACAAGAACTTCCCAAAATATTGTCCATTGTTTTCCTGTAACATAGCTCTTGCAAATATTAATTTGAACTCAATATTACTTACAGTAGGTCTATCAGTGTGAAGTTGTATAGTAGATGCTTCATGTATTTCGGAAATAAGTTGTATATGAGTCTTGTATATAGCGCTCATTAGGCGATGTCGATATCCAGCAGTGAACTTATATAAGTTGATGCTGATTTTACAATAGGTGTATGAGGGTGAATTCGTATAGTAGATGCTATATGTATTCTGGAAATTAATAAGCTGTATTTGAGCTTTGTATATGACGCTCATTAGGCTATGCCTATGTCTAGCAATGGACTATTTCGGTTGATGATGGTTTGAGTCTTACCGCTCCACCGCCTGTGATTGTGTCCAACGATGTCAATAGATAGCTCGCGATGACCGCCCCAGGGTTCTCTTCGCCTTCGGACTGTAAAAATAATCATTGAATGAAACATCTCTAAGTAGGTATGATCATTTTGACTAAAGTAGAGTCAATTAATGATTTCAGAAAAAATCCATATTTTGATTATACCCACTAAAAGATAAACCTACATAATATTGTGAATGTTGTTTAAATCAAGGTTTATCATTGCCTAAAGCCATAAGCCAATTTTAAGTAGCAAAATACATAATGTAGGTACTTAAGTTAAAATATGATTGACTTAACGGATATGGAAAAGAAATTAGAAAATATTTCTTTGGGCTTACAAATAATATATTAATTGGCTCTTCAATAAAAAAGTTTTACTACTATCATGTTTTCAAGTAATAGAAAAAAAAGTTAAAGAACTTACCAACAATCCAACGAAAAGTCCAAAACCAGTCGCTATCAGGGAATTTAGATCGAAGCCGTCTCCCTAAAAATAAAAAATAATCAGAAAAAAGGTAGGATTTGTGAATAACTGCATAATCTAAGATTTCAATAAAAATTACTTACGCTGAGGCTTCCGACAATTCCACTGACGGCTGCTAGCAAAGAACCCAAGTCAGACTGCCCATCTTCCTAAAATATTGAAGAAATTGTGTGAATGCTACGGGAATCAATTGACGAATACTGTTTTTCTTCTCTAGATATCTCTATCTTATTCTCCTATCTATATTCCCCTTGTAGGTAGGTGAATAAATAAATGAAACTTTGTTCGTTTTAAATAAGTTCTACTGATCTGAGTCTGTACGCTCTTAATGACCTTATAATCTTTAAATTGTAGTTGGTTATCAAAAGGTAAAGTAGTACTCACCCCACCACTCAATCCCGCCAACAGTCCGAGAATGCCACCCCCTTGCCCATCTCCACCACCAGGTGGCTCGTCGGAATAATCCGATTCATCGTCATCTTTCAAACCAGAATCCTGCTTCGACGATTTGTCATTCCCATTTGCATTCTCTTCAATGCTCTCTTCTGCTGCATTATTATTATTATTATTGTCTTCAGTTTCTTTCGATTCCGATTCACTTTCATCATCGCCATTGCTATCATCCCCGTTACTGTTTTCTGATTCGTTGGTATCATTGCCGTTTTCTTCGGTCTCTTGCCTTTGGAAGGGAGGGGTCAGTTTGTTTATGTAGTCGATTTCGATGATATTGTCAGATATATCTTGCCGTCGAAGCATTATTGGGTTTCGGACAAAATAATCTCTGATTATGCGTCTGATTGTGTTCTCGAGCTGAAAAGGATAACTATATTAAAATAGAACATAAAGTAACAATGGAACTCTAAGTGAAAGCGATAGTAAAGAAAGAAGCAAGGTACAGATTTTAAAAAGCTTACCTTTTTCCAGTGTCTTGTAAAATATAGTGCACTAAACTCAAACCATTGGTAAAATTAAGTCAAACAAATTGGAACCGTGCATTGCAAGTACTTCCTGTGAACACTGTGATTGTGTAATCATGTCAAAGGCGATCAAAGTGACTAGATTTAATTCCCTAAAATACTAGATATGGATGGACCAAAATGTTCAAAAAACCCTCATGGTGTAGTAAGTGGTGGCAGTGAAAGGTGTGGGACGTTTAGTTGATTGCTGGTTAAGCAGGAAGCAGTGAACTGTTATTTGCGGGTGCGCAGTCAAGGAGACTGTTAGTGCACATTTTGAAATATTTCGGCGGAAGCGGCCGGTTTGTCATTTCTCATGTTGGAAGTGGTTTCCCGGGGAAATAATGATGTAGAACGTACATTAAAATAAATGATAATCATGTCGTTAACCCGGAACCTCGAGAAAAGGAAATATAGAAATAACCGGTCTTCTTCCTCTTTTTTCACTTTTAGTTTCACCTAATGGCAGAGAGAGGGTTAAGTACCTACAAAACGTTGCTAAGAACCATAGGGTGAGCCAGGTGAGTTTTTTGATACCTCATTTATCAAAATGGCTTTGAGCTTTCATCCTAGGTCTTATAATATAATATAGTTAATAATGCCTAATATAGTTTCCGAAAATAGAGACTCCAAATAGAGACACCCGAAAACCCCCAAGCCTCGCGTGTATTAACGATTTCCGAGGTCATCGAAGAAAATTAGAATTTGCATCACTTAAAGGCCAGAGTTGTTACTCACGTTAGCACCGGAAGCAGAAGGGAACAGCGCAGTGGCCAAGTTCAGCAGACTTATGATGTTGCTGCCACCGCCTGTCGAAGGAGCCACCTGCATGTTGTCTTCGAAGTCATCATCGTCATCGTCGTCGTCGTAGCTGCTCGTCGACGATGTGCTTTGGCCGACATTTGCACTGGCGTTGAAGTTCTACGAATGGAACTTGTGTTTAAACGTTGGAACTTAGGAAAAGATAGCATAAGAATAGTAAAGTTAAAAGGTCTAAGGTTTAAACGGTATCGTGCAACGTTTCAGCTTATCTTGCTAGCAAAAGCGAAATGAGGCTTTTGCTAGACATAAAATAGATATGTAAGTGAATATTATATTAATCATCATCATCATCATCAGCCCATATTAGTGAATATTATATTATTACTGTGTTATTATTACGCCACCGTCAATTTCATAAATTAACCAATCCTGTCCATCTAAAGGTTGTCTGGAAGAGTTCACTTATCGATATATCTATCTAATATTTATTGACACATATATATTTGGGCGCTATGGCGCGCATTAGGGGAGGCCTATGTCCAGTTGTGGACTAATATGGGCTAATGATGATGATGATATATTTTCAGTTTATACTGCCTTCATCCGTATTAAGTTTTATCAAGGTTCTCTAAAATAGCGATAAAGTGAAGTGTAAACATGGCACAATCACAAGTTTTAAAAATATAAAAGTGATCCGAGGCTTAGTAATTTGTTTTAGATATTAATCAAAAGATAAATGTAGTTTTAGCTTACCACTTCAGCCTCTGCATCGGCCCTCAATGGCCGACTGTTGTGCCTTCTGTTTCCAGCTGGTACTGCAAATGCTTGCGCCAAAAGACATCCCACTAGTAATAGAACGAGGCGAGCCATGGTCACTTTATGTTCCTTGCTTCCTTTATAGTGGTAGGTATCTTTCTTCACTCACACAATTGTAGCCACAGTGGTGCCTTCTTTGTTGATTCACAGTAGATCAACGGTTTCTTTCGCTGAGAAATGTGATGTTTCTTTTTGGTTGTTGTTTTGTTGATGCACTGTTCAATGTTGTCTTTCTTGAAAGACGAGGAAAAATATAAGTGCGATTGGTTTTCAAAATTAGAGACAAATACTTTGAAAATAAGTTACGTCGACTTGATGAGTCTAAGTTTGCGATGTTATTGTCCAATGGTAGACACCCCGTGACTAAAAGTTTAAAGACTATACAAACGCAATATAAACTAGGGTCGTTAGCAAATTGGGAGAAATTGAAATTTTTAAAATATTCCTAATTGCGTTTGCGTGCTTTAGTCAAGTGATTTACGTTTCTGAATAAGTGGCAATCAATAAGTTAATAAGAAATGACCCGGTGATTCACCTCGACACTATTGGACTATTTTGGTATCGAAACGGATTTTATGTTCTCTATTGGATTAAATATGCTGGCTTCTGAACAACCATTTATATGGTAGAAATCAACTCAAGCCTGAGTTGAGCAAGGATGTTGAATGGCGGCTTGAACCAGCGCTGAATTAAGATTTTTTCAACGTTCTCTCTAAACTTATAAAAGTTAGGAACCGTAAAACGGTTAGCGTCAGGACCCCTGGACCAAGTGCGATATTTTATATTTGGAAACTATCAAATTCCAATACCTTTTCAATACTATTTGATACCTCAGTTAAATTATTTAGTACCTCGATGAGCTGTGAAATAATTTGAAAAGAAAGTGGTCAGACATTCTGACGTCAGGTTGTCTGGACCACATCTTTTTCACATAGTTAGAGGCAGTAAAACTTGAAAAATCCTTTGTAAATATTTAATACCTTTTTAATACCTTCCAATACTTCTTTATTTCAAACATTTAAGCGTCGCAGAAAAAAGTTACGTATGAATATTAAATTTTGCAGGAAGGTTGTTCGATACATATCCAATTTACCGCAGACATAACACTAATCTTGTGAATGCGTAAGTTTGAATGTCGAGATGTAAATATGTGTGGATGGATGGATGGATGTTTGTTAACTCTTCATGACTATGGATAGGACTGGATGAAGTAAAAAGTAACTTTTTATGAAATTCTGATGAGTGAAATTTCATTGTATCTTACGAATAAGGTTACAGTTGCAAAACAACAACTTTCAAGGAGACGGTTTTTACTTATTATTTGGAAAAGTTGCGGCCAAATTCTGATAGACAACCTGGTAGATACATATTATCCTTCTTACAAATAAACATAAAAATTTGGTTTTAAGCACAAAACTATGCGGCTGTCCCAAACCAAAGCCAGTAAGAGCCATTGTGAAAAAATTACAGGAGAAGCGATTCAAAATTTTTTACCTGCCTCTTCAATAGTCAGAAATCTGATGAACTATTTGTTCGTGATTATTTGGTAATGTTTTTTTTCAAATAGAGAGTATTAAAATCGTAAAACTGTAGCACATACACGTTTTATGAGACTTACTACATAAATATTTTCAGACGATTAATCAAGAAACAAAATCAAAAACCTAGTATAGTCTCTTAATAGGCTTTAAAGTTGGAAGATTGGAATAGTTTATAGTGTTCGTCACTAAAAACCAAGTTTTTAAAAGTTTTACTCAAATATGGCTGACCTGACTTAGCTTGATTTGACATAAAATAATAAGTAAATGGTACAAAAAAATATCAAAAAAGACATTTATTAAAAACTTAGTAATAGCCAATCCCAAATTGAAAAACCTAGTAAGTAGTAATTTCAAACTCAAACACTATGATTGAAATGTTAATGGAAATGTTACATGCTAGGATTTTGATTTTGTTTCGCAATGTAGCAAGTGGAGTTACTAGGATTAGTGGGTCACGTCACTTTGATTCTAAATAAGATGAAATACGGGTGTTTTTTCATAACACGCGGCTCAAAATTCAAGAAACGGATGACGATAAAAGCGTTTACGAAAAAAATGGCTCTTACTAGGTTTTGGTTTGGGAGAGCCGTATGAGCGGGCTAATCTTAGACCAATAGTAACGAAGAGCCGCTATAAACATCTCAAGAGACTCCCTAAAAAGAGAGTAAGTTGGGTCAAGGGCCAGATCCAAAAAGGGGTTCTCCTGGACTCGGCGCGTATTGTCAGGAAGTTCCTCTGTCTACAACCCTAGTCACCAGCTGCTTCAGCCTAGCTTCGCGGCCGGTGATCCACCGTTTTGATATATTTTTTTTCTGTTGAACAGTTTTATAATATAAATAAATAAATTAAATTATTTTAAATAAATAAATAAATAATTTCTCATAACAATTTGCAAGACATATAATAAAGAATTCCTTTTTATTTTGCTTAAACCTACGATTGAATTAATGATAAAAATTATATTATTAAGTCAGTCACAAGAAAATAATTAAATATTAGTTTGTCATGCATTAAATAAAAATATTCATTCGTAGTCATCGTGTTTCTTGCTGTCAGTTTATTTAATTGTGATATGGACCTGGTGTATGCCTCCTCCAAGGATCTCCAATTCTCTCTATCTCTAGCTTTGCGCGTCCATATTTTCCCAGCTATTTAGTTTTATAATATATATATTTTTATAATTACTAGCTGCATCCCTCGACTTTGCCTGCGTGTACGCTTATTTGTGAAATAGAGAACAATATGTGTGTCAAAAACAGAATAAAGAATAAGACATGTTTTATTATTAACATAAAGTTTTACTTTCATCATGTTTTCAGTGAATCTGTAAACAAGGGAATGTTTTTGTCATCAATTTTAAATTTTTTTTTGCACAACCCCCAGTTTTTTAAGAAAAAATTTCGTAAGAAAAAATACGTGATATTAAATAAACTATGAAATTTAGAATTTGAAACAATTTCAGAAACCATTAGATGTAGACTGAATATTGACATAGGTACATGTTCCAGCGATTTCTAAAATTCAATCAACAACGCTGGTCTTCCTGTAGTGCTGTTTTGTGAAGTCAAACATTTTCACATAAAATATTTGATTATCGCTTATATTTTGTACTTTTTTCTTTCTTTTGGCGTTTTTTTTTCTTTTTATCGCCTTTTAAATCACTATTACCGGTTTTCGGTTGTCCCGAAATAGAATCAGAGTGTTTCACAATAAATTTATCTCTTGTCTTCTCCGTCTCCTTGAAAGTTGTTGTTTTGCAACTGTAACCTTATTCGTAGGATACGACAAAATTTCAGTCATCAGTAACTTTTACCTTCATCCAGTCCTATCCATTGTCGTGAAGAGTTAACAAACAATAACACAAACTACATTGGGACAGCCGCATAGTTTTGTGCTTAAAACCAAATTTTTATGTTTATTTGTAAGAAGGATAATATGTATCTACCAGGTCGCCTATCAGAATTTGGCCGCAAATAATCCAAATAATAAGAAAAAACCGTCTCCTTGAAAGTTGTTGTTTTGCAACTGTAACCTTATTCGTAAGATATAATGAAATTTCATTCATCAGAATTTCATAAAAAGTTACTTTTTACTTCATCCAGTCCTATCCATAGTCATGAAGAGTTAACAAACATCCATCCATCCATCCACACATATTTACATCTCGACATTCAAACTTACGCATTCACAAGATTAGTGTTATGTCTGCGGTAAATTGGATATGTATCGAACAACCTTCCTGCAAAATTTAATATTCATCCGTAACTTTTTTCTGCGACGCTTAAATGTTTGAAATAAAGAGGTATTGGAAGGTATTAAAAAGGTATTAAATATTTACAAAGGATTTTTCAAGTTTTACTGCCTCTAACTATGTGAAAAAGATGTGGTCCAGACAACCTGACGTCAGAATGTCTGACCACTTTCTTTTCAAATTATTTCACAGCTCATCGAGGTACTAAATAATTTAACTGAGGTATCAAATAGTATTGAAAAGGTATTGGAATTTGATAGTTTCCAAATATAAAATATCGCACTTGGTCCAGGGGTCCTGACGCTAACGTAAAACGAGGTCAATAGAAATGGACGAAATACTAGAGCAATACATCAGCAGTAAAAGTGGAAGTATTTTCAGTCTGTGTCTGTTCACCTACTATGTAGTCAAAATCAAATCAAAGTGCTTTAATTCCTTTCTACCTTACAGGATTCTTAGACAAGTCATAAAATAGGTATATGTTTAAAAAATTTAATATTAAATTATGAAATAAAGTGCTCACTTTGATTTTTGTTCACTTCAATTCAATCTAAATGGTAAAGTAAAGTAAAGAAGCGAACAAGAAACCTTTACCTTGTTTGGTTGTTAGTTTTAGATTTGGAGCAAAACTCGTCCCAAGTGGATCATTGCAATTGACTTGAACAATAGGATGTTTTGGTCCAGAGTTTCCTCCGTTTTCACCCTTAAGTCTCTATTCACCCCTGTCTTTTACTGTAGGTACTCTACCTTTTACTCAGCTCTATATGTACTAACAAACATCCATCCATACTTACAAACTTTCGCGTTTATAATATTAGTAGGAAGTACTAGTCTCCTAATTTACGTGAGCCCTAGCGAAGTAGTAGATGATTCTATTTTTTCAAAACACATAGCTAAATATTAAGAAAAGGTGATTTACCCTTTAATAGTAGACCTTTAATAGTTTTGAGAAAAATTATGGCTTCGGTGTACTCCACTTCTATCTTTTGAAACAACTCTATCTTGTTCTACACAGAAAACAACTCGTTGCTCAGCTCAAAGATGAAAATGTACTTCAGATAAAATTTTATAAGGGTCTGTGTAATGTAAACATACCTGAATGACTAGATGTTATCGTATCAATAAACGTTCAACGATTGGTCCTATGCACCGCTTGGAATATCTTATAACATCACATGTGTAGTTTCCGTCGCAAATACAGGGTGTAGACAAACACTTTGTAGTTATAGTATATTATGATGTGTTTAAACGAAAGCAATGTAACACTGGAAACGTAAATGGCAGTATTATTAGTTTATAGCTTACCTGGTTTAATTATTTTTGTTCGTCAAACTCGGTGTTTTATTTCTGTTAGGCCTCACAGGGGTCTTGATAACGTCACTAAATTCAAGTACCTACCTTCCTATGTATAACTTGAATTTTCTGTCGATTAAAGGACGACGGTTAAAATTCAATTAAAGTAAAACTAGGAAATAAAGTGATCACTGTAGATTTAGATTCACGTTTATTTAAAAAAAAAAAAAAAATTTTACGAAATGGTGACGAAGATTTTTTCGGGAAGTAGTGCAAAATAATAAAAAGATTAAAGTCAAAATATACACGTACAATAAGGTATCTAACAATTTAAGTATAATATGAATAATGTCTGGTCGATACGACACATGACCCGAGAGCCGAGTATCTGGCGCATCAACATTGCACACAGCGTGGTAATGCAGCCAGCGCAACAGTCTAGAGGTAGTCTCAAGTAATCCATATCATATTGATATACATAGATGAGACGTCTAGTGAAATAGGTCAACTGATATCCGTCTGAAGTTAGCTCAATTGTTTCAATTGTACATACTAGTTTTAATTTTGTTTCTATTCCTAAATTGTTATTTTCTTAGGTAATGCAAACTGATGACATCGTTTTTATTTTTTAACCATGAAACCATTGTAATTGTTCCATAATAAACGATTTATTTAATTAGGTACTAGCAGCTCTTCGCGGTTTGACCCGCGGTAATTTCCGTGGGAATTCCGGGATAAAATATAGCCTATGTGTTATTCCAGACTATAAACTATCTCTGTGCCAAATTTCATCCATACCCGTTCAGTAGTTGTTGCGTGAAAGAGTAACAAACATCCATCCATCCATACTTACAAACTTTCGCTTTTATAATATTAGTAGGAAGCATGAAACCATTGTAATTGTTCCATAGTAAACGATTTATTTATTTAGGTATCTACTCCTTAAAAGTACGAACATCCTGTACATGGCGCCGCGGCGTGTTCCAGCGACCTGCGCAGGCGCCGAAGGTCGGTCGTCCGCTTGCGCCACCCGAGTTGCCAAACAACCCGTCCTCTTCCGATCGACGACGCGCCGGGACTTCCTTCCTACGGCATCGATGATTATAAGCAAGGGCGGATCCAGCTTCGGTGCCAGGGGGGGGTCACAAAGTCGTGGTCAAGTCACAAGAAGTTAATTTATTTTTTATAATCATAGATAGAAGTTAAACGTAGGTATTTAATGAATGTATGCAAGTACTTTCTGTAAGTACTAAAATACCTTTATTTAGGTAGGTAAGTATATGACATTTTTTTTTCTTTTTGGCTTCTCCCGAAACGTCTTACCTTATCACAAGAGGATTCGATCTCGGTCTTTATTTTCAATCCCGGGATTTCGGTATTGATAAAACGCCATCCCGGGATAATCCCGGGATCGTAGACAATTTAGTAAAAATCGACTAAAGAATCATATGACAAAAGCTTTTATTTACTTTCAAAAAAAAGTAAAATCACAATCACAAGATTATCGAGAATAAATAAATTTTACAACAATTTTGACCACGACGCGACTCAAGATGCGGTCGATTACCTGTTTAAGGAATGCTTTTATTTTGTGTGCCTACAGTTACACAAATGGTATTGTTTGATATAAAAAAAATCTAATATAATGTAAGTTATTTTATTTATTTTTATTTTTCACAAAACTAAGTACTCCATCTTGACAGTAGTTAGTTTAAATAAATAAAATAAGAAAAATAATTCCAGTTAAGTTTATAATGTGTGTTTATATTAGGTATGTAAAGCGCTTCGTTTTTTATTACTTTTAAACAATTTAACTCTAGCGACTCCACCATTATGACTATGTCATTAGCAAATCGCAGGTGCCAGATGTAATCGCCGTTTATATTAATGCCCTTACCTTTACAGTCCAGCGTCTTAAACAAATCTTCCAATGCGCTTGTGAACAGATTCAGGGATATGACATCCCCCTGTCTCTCTCCTCTGCGTAATTGGATGGGTTAAGACTGTTGGCCCTGTACTTGGACACTCATAGTGGCGGCATCGTACAGACATTTCAGCACCTCGATATAACGATAGTCTACTTGGCACCGCTGTAACGATTCCAGAACAGCCCAAGTTTCTACGGAATCAAAGGCTTTCTCATAGGCCACAAAAGCGTAACAGACACGACAGAGTGTAAACTAAATTATAAAACAATCTTCATAAAGACTAACTAGAAAAAGATGAAGGATGAACAAAGAGAAGACAACTATTTGAAGCTCAAGGTGACAGAGAAAAAGATGTAAGAAAATACTCATCATTACTAATTGAAGAAAATAGCAAAGATTTTAGTTGAAAATCCATTCCCCAAAAGTGAAAACGATGTAGGGAATAAAATACCTTCAAACCACATCCAAATAGTTTAAAAACCTGACTCAAACCGCCTTCACTTCAAGCCACTCCACGACAATTCATAAATGAGAGATAACAGTACAAACAGAATAAACGGAATCCGACTTTTATTCTCTGCTAAAATTGATACAGAACTACATACCTGTATAGACTCGCCTGTTTCCCAGAGGGTAGGCAGAGATGACGGATTTTCACTCACAACTTTCCTTGCACCTCTTTTGTCTCATCACTTTTGTCTTATCACTTTTTTCTAGGTACTTTCTTCATACATGCACGACGGTTTAGAATTTAAAGTTAACAAGATCACAGAAAACCCAATTAGAGAGGGGAAAACCTTGGAGAAGACTGAAAATGTGTTTGACATGTTATTTTTAACTAATAAACCACATTAATAAGTTATAAAAATTGTCTACCATATGGGTATTTAGCAGAAATTTAATGAATTCATCGCCCTCCACACGTACGATTACCTTCCAGGCGATTCTCATTACCCTCTCTCTACCTACATGTTCATTCTGGTTACGCACCTAGATCAATGAATGTAATAAAATGCCTAAAAAGGGAAAAATCCATAATCATTAAATCTGAATGAAAGGCTATAACTACCCCTAACCGGACTGGCACTTCTCCACGTCCATAAAAACGTGCCCATTGAAATAAATGAAGTGATAACTAGAGGATTCGATCAATGTCTAAAATCGACCGGTATTTTCAATCCCGAAAATTTCGAGATTCTATTTTTCCAATCCCGGGATTTCAAGGATTGAGTAAAATTCTTTAAATTGTTAAAAATTATAAAAACGCGAAGCGCGTTACGCACCTAATGTAAACACAAATTATAAACTTAACAGGATTTTTTTATCTAAACTAACTTACATTATATTAGATAGAATTAGCTCTTTATCTCTATCAAACAATATATTTTATGTAACTGTAGATACACAAAATAAAAGCATTCCTTAAACCGCCTCTTCGGTCGCGTCGTAGTCAAAATGTTTGTAAAATTTATTTAGTCTCGATAATCTTCGTCAACGAACGACTTGCCTTTTGGTTGTAAAATAAGTGAGTTAAACGAACTCACGGTAAATTTGTTTTTATTAAGTTTATCAAGGTTCTTTATCTGTCTACTGTAAAAGAGTAAAATTTATAAATATATTAGATGTTTAAAAATTAAGTGTGTGCGTTTTTTACTTTTTGTTTTGAAAGTAAATAAAAGCGATTTTCATATGATACTTAGATTTTATTAAACTGTCCTGTCGTATCCAGGAATTATCCTGGGATCGTGTTTCAATCCCGAAATCCCGGGATTGAAAATAAAGACCGGGATCGAATCTTCTTGTGATAGGTAACGCGTTTCGGGAGAAGGCGTAAAGAAACAATAATTTTGTTACATTACCTAAATATAAAAAATAGCTAAATAAACGCGATAAATACCCGTACCTAAATATTTATAATAATGTGTTCTGATCGCGTAAGTTTAAAAAACTTGATTCTAGTTTAGGCTTCGGTTAGTCGAAACAAAGCGCGCGCAAGTGTCAGTGTCACACGGAAGATCTAATGAAAGGTAAGGTGGCGGTGACGCGGTAAAATTCAAAATTTCGTTTCTGTCGTTCCCGAATAATGAATATTAAATTAATTAAACATTTAAGGTACACAAGTACATAAGATCTATAAGTATTGTGATAAAAAAAAAACATGTGTAACAATTTCAATTAGTGGTCTACCTAGGTCCTGGTCCCAGCCCAGGGGGGGGTCATGACCCCCATGACCCCCCCCGTGGATCCACGCCTGATTATAAGCGACTAGTATTCGCGGTTTTGCACGTCTTGTTTCAATTTACTATGACGTCTCTACCTCTACGTTATTAACTAGATGCTCAGAGATGACATTTGTGTGAGATGTCGTGCCTCAACAGTAAAACAAAATTAAGTATATACAGTAACTCCCTTAATACCTACGTCCCTGCAGCTGCATAACGTACGCATATCCTGTTTGGAGAAGTACATGCCACAATTATTTTAATAGCTTAGTTTATCCAGAATATAGCCCTAAAATAAAAACTAAACTCTTTCAGCACTCCTTTTCAAACTAATTTACGCAAATTACAAGAACACAAGTACCTAATATGTATTTGAGGGTTTCAGCAGTTAAGGGTTGTGAAGCGGTTCAAATACCTTGGGCACATCATCGAGGACCGGAGTGATGTACTAGATATAGAGCGTGAAGACGGAACCTGTCCATCAGGTGTGACATGCTTGCTCGGTTGCCAGATGCAGCGACGAAGTGAAAATAACGCTGTTTAAGGCATACTGCCTCCGTTTGTATACTTGTCAGCTCTGGTTCAAATACAAAAGAAAATCGTATAGTACCATAAGGGGGTCCAATACTAGACGCTTATCACATCCTTATGAAGAAGCCACGTCTCTGCAGCGCGTCAAGCATGTACGCTGATGCACGGGTTCCGGACTTTTTCGCTATCATCAGATCGCATATTGCGTCGTTTTGGGCTAATAGACGATCAAAGAATAGCATCCTCAGTTTTTTATGTCTAATAACATCTGTAGCCTAATGTAAAGGTTCTGGCTCTCTGTGCACCAGGGTATAGCATATGGGTTCCTTTTTATGACCTGAAATAAATGATTATTATTATATTGTTATACCCAATAGTGCATAATACTTGAAGGACCCCCAATGCGGGAACCGAATCCGCCACGCTTGCACCTCATCGATCATCAATCACTATTAGCAATTAAAAACTAATGTGTAAACACAATTGCTCACAAATTGCTGCTGGTTTATTATTTAAGTAATTAATCCAAATATTTATTATCTAATGTAGATCACCGAAAATTTTTAGGCGGCCCAAAGTCACTTTTCAGGTGACCAAAATTTAATTAGCTGACCGTTTAATTTAAGTGATACACTATAGGTTTTTTTTTATAATTATATTTATTATGATTACAATTTTTATTTAGAAATAATGTCAGAGAATCTTAATCTAGCACGATTGAAAATAATTTATGATTAGTCATTAAATAACCCGCCCCTGACCATTCCCGGCGCAAAGGTGCCCATAATGCTTGCAGCATTACCTCGCTGAATAGCGATGGCAATCCTTTGCACCAAGAACGAACCGGAGCGGGAGTCACCTGTCACATCATTAAGTTTTCGGCCTAATTCTTCCAGCAAACACTTCGCATCCACACTCCAACTGCCCAAGGTCTCCACGGCTATAGGTACAAAATGGTAAAGCTGCTCCAGGGAAGCATACTCGAGCCTTTTTTTTGAGCAGGCGTCTTCAGCAGCAGCAGACGCTGAGTGGATGGTGCGACTCAGGTGACTGGCGGCGACAGTGTTGACGACTGTTGCGTCCCAGATCAGACACTTTCCATTCTTCCAAGGCACCAGAGTCAACCCATCTGGCCTCTTTCCGTCTGACCTGCTGAGACCTGGAGGCTCAAGCATGCAGGGGACATTCACTGATATGAAAGCTCTGCGAACTATGTCGTTCAGAGCATGGTGACGCGGAAACCTCCCGGTGCACCGCCGACAACTCAGAGCGTGATAGCCATCGGCCTCCACCATGGAACCGCAGGTGCATATATGAGGTTCACACACCTTACAGCCCAGGCGGAGAGCCACCGCCACACGCAAAGAGTCATCGTCGAGAAGAGGGTGAGGCGAAGGCACCGCTTGTAACCACGCCCCGGACTCAGGTTGCGACACAGCTCGCAGTCTGGCCTTATCAGCTCCCGACGCATCCTCTAACAATTGCTCCTGAAGCCGCTTTACCCCTACGTCATCCCACGCCCGCTGAACATGCGTCAACTCAGGAATTGTTGCACTCGAGTTAATGGCCGACCAAGCTGACACAGCATCCGACACAAAAGGAATGCTTTCCCCGCCACCATTAGTAAAAGTAAAACAGTGACTAGGTTGGCAACCCCGTGCGCAGACGCCAGGAAAGCCGGCAGACCCACCTCCCGAGCGTAACGAATCCCGAGACCACCACACCGGATAGGCAGAGTCGTCTGACTCCACTGGGGCCCATCTAGGGAGACATTAAGGACCGACTCTACCACCGATTTTAAACTTTCATCAAAAGATGAAACTTCCTCCGGACATAGCCAAGTTGGGGTGGTTCGCAGTAAATAGGTTAACTTCGGAAGAGCGAAACACATGCGCAACAAGATAATCGACACGTGTGCTGAAAGTCCTTTCAGACGTTCGTGAGCGGAAAGGAGAAGATGTTCTCTTTCATTGATGGCTTTAGGGACTCCAGAAAGAAATATTGGGGAACCTAGAAGATTTAAACCAGATTTATAAATTTCCTCAAGGCCAGGCAGAAGAGAATGAAAACGAGAAATGTGTGTTCGAGCCTCAGTACCACAGGCGAAGAACTCGCACTTCGAGGGGTTCACCTCTAGACCGAGGTCTTTAAGGCGGGGAACTAAGGCCTCCAGATCCTGAAACACGTCATCCGGTTTACCCCCAATTGTGCCATCGTCTAGGTTAGGGCATGTAAAAACCGGGTTATTTTAAAAACCGGTTAATTCGGTTTTTATGATTTTTTCGGTGATTTCGGTTATTTTCTACAAGACGAATTAAAACAATAAAATCTGTATTAAAATGTACTTATATTTATCTAACGGACTCATTAACTTGACTTAAATCACATTTCTTTTAATTAAAACATATAATGTTGTCGATAGTAACAGAAATGTACCACTGACAGTATTTTTTATAGCACCAAGGTAGCAAACAGCATGCGGCCCGCCTGATGGAAAAAGGTTACCGCAGCCTATGGACGCCTGCATATCAAAGACATTACACGCGCGTTGCTTACCCTTAAGGTTACCGCAGCCTATGGACGCCTGCATATCAGAGACATTACACGCGCGTTGCTTACCCTTGTAAATGTCTTAAAAGACTCTTTTTTCATCCTTTTTTTCACCCTTGGGACACAACCTGTCGCCATGTTCCATCTGTTCGTCTGGTCGGACCAAAGATCTTAAGCAGCACCTTACGCTCAGCTACGAGGAGTTTGTTTTCTTCTTTCAGCGTCAACGTCCAGGCTTCGCACCCGTAGATCAGAATAGGACGTATAACAGTTTTATATATTCGGATTTTGGTGCTTCGACTCAGAAGTCTGGACGTCAACACTTTATGAAGCACTGCACTAGGTGTTCTGGATGCGAATGTTGATTTCATCTTCCCTAGAACCTGTATCTGTTATAGTGAATCCCAGATATTTGAAGCTTGCAGCACCCTTATACACCACATGTCCCGCATCTAAGTCTTTATGTTTAACACGGGTGTTTTTGTAGCGCTTCATGTGGATGTATTCAGTTTTGTCGTGGTTGATTGCAAGCCCTACAGTTCTAGCCCTTCTTTCTAACTCCGTAAGCTAGAGATTGATTAAAATAAATGAACGCTATAGTTCATTTATTTCAAACAATCTGTCAATCGACTATATTTCTTATCAATCGTTAATACCGTTCCTATATGTCTTTAAAACATTTTAAATCCTTTTTCCTGCTTCTACACTTGCGAGCTATAAACTAGAATCACTTCATCGCTGGTTTCTGCATACCATATTTTACAGTTTCCATGGAATAAACTGCAGATTGGTGTATACCATTTAAAAAGAAATTTTGTTAGCTTTCGAATGGTATAAAAATTATTTAAATTTAATAAAGTTTCCTACCTTCATTTAGTGAATTATTACAATAGGTCGAAGTTATGGATATTTAAATTTATAAGAAGTAATATGAAAATATCAAATTTTTATTTAAAATCTTTGTTATTTCCCGATTAATATTTTGTATTGCCCCCCTTGGCCCTAATAACTGCTTGTAAACAGTTTTTCATTGACTTAATGAGTTTCCTGATGGATTCCTGTGGAATTTCCTGCCACTCTTCGATAAGAGCAGTTTTTAGGTCTTCTATTGACGCCGGAGCTGGAGATCTTCCTCGTAATCGCCTTTTCAGCTCGTCCCACAGGTGTTCGATAGGGTTCATGTCAGGGCTGACGGCTGGCCAGTCTATTGTGGGAATCCCGACTTCTTCCAGGTACTGTTTAGTGGCACGAGCGGTGTGGCAGCGGGCATTGTCGTGCATTAGCAGGAAATTTTCGCCAATAAACCCGGCGTAAGGGAGTACATGGCCCAGCAGAATGTCGTTGATATACCTTTCTGCGGTTAGTCCTCCTCCCCGACATCCACCGGGTACGAATACCAGCTCCGTTTTAGCTTCAATTGAAATCCCCGCCCACATCATACAAGACCCACCCCCATATTCCACTGTTTCCGCTATACAGCATTGTGGGTATCACTCTCCCGATCTCTTGTAGACTCTCCGTCGACGGTCGCTGCCATGCAGGCACATCCTAGTCTCGTCCGCGAACAAAACTCGGCTCCATTGCTGTATATCCCAATCTAAGTGATCACGAGCAAACTGAAATCGGGCTTGTCGGTGGGCTGTAGACAATTTGGGTCCCGTTGCTGGCCTTTTTGGGGTCAAGTTAGCTTCTTTGAGTCTTCGCCTCACTGTCCACTCGCTGACAGTTCTCCCTCGAACTTCTCCGAGCTCCCGCTGGACGTCAACGCCGGTTAGATGTCGATTTCGGAGAGTGTGACAATAAATCGGTCATCTCTCGCCGAAGTGCATCGCTGTCGTCCAGATCCTGGTCTTCGGACTAAGTTTCCAGTCTCTCTAAACCTCTTGTATACTTTGGAGACACAGGACTGGCTCAGATGAAGCTGTCGAGCGATAGTACGCTGAGAGAACCCTTGCTGGATTAGGGTGACGATTTGAGCGGCTTCTATTGGTGTGGTTTCCATTTTCTTGTAATTCCAGCATTTTGAGTGACGTGACTGATTGGACTGATGACAAAATTGCATAAATTCCCTGTGTTCCATGAAATATGATGAAAATTTTTTTCGCTATGATATCGAAAGAGTTTGAAAGCTAATAAAATTATCTTTAAAATAATATACCAAAACCTACAGTTTATTGCATGGAAACTGTAAAATATGGTCTGCAAAAACCAACGATCAAGTGATTCCAGTTTATAGCTCGGAAGTGGAGATGAAAATATTTTTCTTCAATAATCTCTATCGGGTAAAATTACATATATTTACATAAATATGACAATCTTAAAAAGTAATAAAATAGTTAGATGGATCGTAATATTATATACATACACTGCATAATAACACTAAATAGTTTTCTTTATGACCCAATTTTAATACAGATGAGGGACAAATTCTTGAGTTTGAAGAAACAAATAATAACCGAAAAAACCGGTTTTCCTGACCAAAAAACCCGGTTAAAAACCGAGGTAAAATCAGTCGGTTAACCGGTTTTTCGATTAACCGAATAACCGGTCTACATGCCCTAGTCTAGGTACCAGATATTAAGAGCAGATTTGAGATCACTGATTGCTTTGTGAATAGCCAGGCTAAACACAAGCGGACCGAGTGGGTCTCCCTGCTGGGCTCCTATTTTTGAAAGAATGAGATGTTTGTCGAAGAAAAGGTTGGAAGGAAGTCTATAGACCTGATGAGGGAAAGGGTAGAGAGCTGGAGTTTTATCCTTGACCTCACTCAATAGAACGTCTCTCTCCAAGGAGTTGAACGCGTTGCGAACATCGAGTTTCAGCAAAATAGAGCCTTCGTTCTCGGGGTTCATGACAAACGTTCGCGTGGCGTGGATGGCAGCCTCACAACCCAGGCGTGTGCCAAATCCCAGTTGGTGCGGTTGCAAATAACTAGCCATTTCCTCTTTGACGGAACGGCAAGCCAGTTTGGCAGTTAAGCGGCGAAAAACGCTGCCCACCGCTATCGGTCTTAAACCACCATCTTTTTTGTTTAAAGCAAAGAGGGACGCTCCGTACAGATAAGGGCACACTAGAGGGTTCAACTGTCCACTAAGTAGAAAGTTAACTAGCCTGTTTAAACACCCTATGAGGCCCCTGCCGTTCTCTCCCGCTGATATGGAGGTCAACTCTTTAAGGTGTGCCGGCCGGATTCCGTCCAGACCCGCCGCAGAACCTGTGTTAAAAGAACCCAACGCGAAGACTACGTCCTCTATTGTGACTGTTACCGTAGGATTTACTGTTAAGCCCGGATCAGGAGGAAAACTGAGAGGACGTGAAGGTCCTGGATGCTTTAATTCTAAAGCAGCCAGCGTATCAGGATCCCGTCGTGCGAAAGAGTCGTCCGACATCAGAAGCCGAACGGCGCCTCTTAAATCGCCCTCAAACCCCTTTGGTTTCAATGTTTTTGCGATTTGAGCGAGAACTGGTAGACACATACGATGTTACAATGTCAATCTCATCACAAAGCCCCGACGACAAAACGTTCGCTTTGACTTTTGACGTCACATTCCCAGGCGACCCCCTCGCTGGCACTCTCAGAGCTGTATATGCGAAAGATAGTAGAGTCCCCCACTCATCTACGCCATTGTTAGTGACGCATGAGTCTATAATGTCACACAGCTTACCGGCCGCCTGATTCCGAACACCCTTAGGGATGTGCCGGAGAACTGGTATGCTTCCCTTGAAAGAAGCAAGCCTGTCTAGAGAATTCTGAGCAGACGGCGGTGCTGGTAGCCCCTGTGCCGATGAAGTAGTCCTACTTGTATCGATTGGAGAAACAACCGCAGCCGCACTCGAACATAGCACTTGCTTGTGCATGCGCCCAATAAGCACCTTCAACCCATGTGCGGAGAAAACACGGGAAGACCCTGGACAGTGTGGACAAGTTAATTGTGTAGGCGTTACACTCATTTTGACTATAAATTATTTATAAAATAATACAATACGTCTTTATAAAACAGTAATTATCTATGCTAAAAATTAAATTCAAGAGATAACAAATCAGTAAAATTATATTAGATGTCATTTGATTTTGAAATTAAAAATTTATATTCGATTCAATTAAACAATTATAACTAGTAAAATTAAATAATTATTTTTAATAACAATGATGTATAATTTAATTAAATTTCATACAAATTGCTAATTAAAAATTAATATAACAAATTATCATACAAGTAATATGATAGTAAAAAGTATTCATTTAAATAAATAATCCTTTAAGTTGATAATTCGGTATGTCAAAGACTGTATAAAACGATAAGTAGTACCATCAGTAAAATATAAGTAAATTAACATAAATAAAATAATTTATACAACCTTCACTGGGAGAATGCGGCCAGATAAAATAATCCTTTAGAAAATGTCACATAATTTAAATTTAGTTGTATATTACTAAAAACCATTAATTCGTTCGTACTATAGATACGAAAATAATAAGTACCTTACAAAAAATTGCGTCAGTAAATTGTATATTTATCTTAATTGTAAATGTACAATTAACAATAAAAAAAAATTGTCAAAAGCGGACAGTAGAAATAATTTAAAATCCTTGGATATAGTAGGAAATATAATAGGAAAGGTCCGAACACTTTCCGCCCTCTGACGGTCACGGCAGGAACTTGAACAGAGGAACCAGAGCCAAACGCAGAACCACGACGACGACGCACGACGAACGTTGTCAAGCGCCTACGATGATCCGGGGAGATCATCCACAATCGAACAAAAGCAAGGGTCTAGTGTGACACATAAAAACACTGCCTGCAAAGCTACTATGGCTATGAATAGCGAGGCGGCCGGGAGCTGGGGGCCTTTTTTGGCTTTACTGGTCAATGGGGATAATGCTCATAATCCCCACGCTGGGCATGCAGGTCGGTGATCGCAGTTTGGTGGTGTATCTTAGCCCCCGTCCTTTAGTCGCCTCTTACACACGACACCCACAGGAAGAGTTGGGGTGGTGCTATTCTAAGCCGCTCCACACGGCTAAAACAAATTTCCAGAAAAACATAACTGATCACTACTAAACGTAGTAATTTCAAATAAAGTAATAAATACGTACCAACCTATCAATTGGACCGATTTATGCAAAAATGACCCAACCCATAACGTAGTCAGTTGTAGGTTGGATCATTTTTGCATAAATCGGTACAATTATTACAACTATTTACAAAATTCGTTGAGACGCTCCCGCTCGGGTTATTTGGGACACTATTACTACGCTATAAATAATAATTCACAGATTTGGGGCCAATATTTGTCGGTCATTGCTATATTGAATACCCTACATTACAAGCGAAATAAAATCATTACTTCCTATCATTAGGGGCCAGCGGATGATGAACTCTCCATACAAACGGAATACCAAAATGATTTGTATGTTGAGCATATTTCCACAAAATTTTGGTGTTTTTTTATTACGGTTTTTGGTATTACGGAACACCGGAACGTCTCGAATTAGCGTTGTGTGCATCCATCGCCGGCCCCTTATTTAACAATGTACACTGGTTTAACAAGAAGTTCCCTGAATTTAGTCAGGATTGCGGAATATAAAAAAAAGTAAAGGTAAACATCACACTTTCAAACTAAAATCATAGGGACTTTCCGTAGGTATAACACTAATTCCAGGATTGTGTTATAATACTAAACTAAAACTAACGTGGATTGGTCATAAAGACCAGTGACAGTGTGAGAGTTCATATTAAATAGGTTATCGTAGTAAATAGGTCTATTTATGTATGTATAAAATACATATTTAAAACAAAATATGTAGATTTTATAAAAAGAAAGCCAAAATATAATATTTTATATAAATAAAATATATTTTATGAGCCGTAGTTTTTAGATAAGTATTTTACTAGACTAATGTTTCGTGAAATAAATAATTAATTTTTATATTATGATTAAACCAAAAAAGGGATAGCAACAAAAAGGGATAAATCTCTAAGTATATTTAGTTAATCAATAGAGTTCTAATATAAGGTTTTTATTGGAAAACTTCTCATCTGACGGAGACATCAGCGAAGAACCGTTGACTCCAAAACTGACTATGAAGTAGGCGGAAACAAAAACAAACTTTTTTCAAAAACAGCAGACAATCGTCCCAAACCAGAGCTCAGTGCTTTTAGTCACTGGACGTGCCCACCGAAGCATCGGCCTTGGGCGGGCGTAGTTTCTCCAATAGAGGTATAGCAACTGCCACCAGCTCCTCCCAAACCGTCAGTCTCATGCAGGGATCGCAGTCACACTCCTCGCCCCCTTCCATTTCCTCGAAGCCAAGGTCTTCCGCAGAGAGACCCTCGTCTTCAGAAGACCCCAGCTCTAAGTTATGGTCGACGCTCTGCGTGCGCCGGAAACGTTTAGAGAACTCTGACTCTTGCTCGTTGTTGTTGTCCAAATCGAATTTCACCTGCAAGGTTAATTAGTAAAAGTAAAGTAAAAATGTTTTTTATTGACATTAAAGTAGGTTTACATACCTATATTTAGTCGGGACCAGAGACTAAAACTGCAATAATTTAGAAGAAACATCATCACTACATAGTATAAAACAAAGTCGCTTTCTCTGTCCCTATATGTCCCTTTGAATGCTTAAATCTTTAAAACTACGCAACGGATTTTGATGTGGTTTTTTATAGATAGTGATTCAAGAGGAAGGTTTATACGTATAATAAAACCGTGCGAAGCCGGGGCGGGTCGCTAGTGTTTGATAAAATGTAAAATAACAGACCCATGCGGTAATACCGTGAAGTGATTTTAAGTTTAAGTTAGAAGTGAGATTTAAAGATTGTGAGAAATTCACAGCTTCCAATTTTTTTCTATATGTAACACACACACACGACAGGGAGGGAAAGCTATAAAAGTAAAAAAAAACGCAAACCAAAACGTGCCCTCCCCATCACAGAAAGAAACGTATTATTCTCAGTCTTAGATACCATTTGACTAATTAATTTACACGTGGTTGAAGCCGCGGGGCGCAGCTAGTATACAAATAAAAAAGCTTACGTGTAGTGAAGACTTTAGAGACGGGTCACTGGCACGACGGTCCCCGCCAGACCTCGATGATTGGCACGCAGCAAACACCGACTCATCATCTATTTGGAAACGATACTCATAATAGATTGCGAAAGTATGGTTGTTTGTTACGTCTTTACGACAAACCTACTAACGGATCGGGCTGAAATTAACACAGATTTATGATAGTAATAAGTACCTGGAATATAATACATCGACAATTTTTATCCCGTAAATAAATTATTTTGGAATAGAAATTAAACGTTTCCTTATAAATAACGCGTGCGAAGCCACAGGCAGAAAATTTTTACATATAAAAAGTCCTCATAATTTTATGTAGCAAGTCAAATGTACAAAAATATAAATGGACAAATTTAAAAAAGCAAAACAAATGTTTGACCCCGACGTGATTTGAACACGCAACCTTCTGATCTGGAGTCAGACGCGCTACCGTTGCGCCACGGAGTCGATGAAGAGCAAGTCGAAATTAGTAAACACACTATGGAGAGACCCGTGTCATAAGCCCACGCACTGGTGACGTCACGAGATAATATACGAAAGTTTCGGGGACTTTGTGTTCGTGATAATGGTGACACTGACACTAATTTGATAATGGCCCTCCATTTGAATTTATGAAGTAGGCAGTAATAGATAATAGTAACATAAATTGATTTGAAATAATAAACTCGATTGCGATTTGCATTAGATAATAAATAGGCGCCTGGCGCCTAATCACTATACATAGTATGAAACAAAGTCGCTTCCCGCCAGTTTTCTGTCTGGCGTTCTTGTGTATGCTTAGATCTTCAAAATTACGCATCGGATTTGAATGCGGTTTTTAAATAGATAGAGTGGTTCAGGAGGAAGGTTTATATAGTTGTCAGGTAAAGTCCTCACCAATAAACATTGCCAACGCATGAGCCGCCTGATGCGCGTAGCCGGCGGGTAGCGGGTGATGCGCGTGCGCGTTCCAAACGGCGCGCGCGAGTAACGCCGCGGTAGACGCGTCGCCCCGCTCCGCTGCGCTGTCCAACGCGCGGGCGGCTAGCTCCCCCGACTTTCCGCTGTCCGCTCCCGCTCCACACACGTTTACTAGCACCCCGGCCGCAGCGCAGCGGACGCTTGCGTCTTCTGTAAAAACACGTACAGTAAAATGTGGTGAATAGAAAATCTACGGTTGATTAAACATATAAGGGTGAATAGAAATAGTCGAAATACCGGAGTAAAACATTACCTGGCTCTTAGAGCGGTGAAAGTATCCTCAGTCCTTCTGTGTTGGTGGATCTGACCTCTAAAAACGGATCTTTTGCTTCAATATTTCGACCATTTCTGTTCACCCATATATGTTTAGCCACCCCATTTTACTGTCCCTAATGTTTAACTACGTCGTCAATACTCCAATTTTAGTTCTTACATGAACGTTATTCAGAACTGTAGATCTAGCACAGATACCCTAATATAACTTTTGTACTTACTTGGACCCTTTTGGTTTTAGTACATCGCAGTCTGATGCCGCGATAGGAGCAAGTCTATTTGAATGGCATTTCGATAAAAACAGACTACAGCTACGGCCGCTACTACCAGTGAAAAACTACCTCAGGTTCCTTCAGCTTTAGCAAGTCCAGAGCTCGTTGCAAGTTGCCTCGCAAGTTCGAGGCGAACGCTATGCCGTGACGGGTTAGCGGCAAGTCGATTTGAATGGCATTTAGACATAAACAGTCTACACAGCTAAGGTCGCTAAGGGAGGGAACTCACACAGTTCCCAGGACCCGAAAAAACACCAGCGAGTTTAGAGCTCGTGACGATACGCCGCAACGTTCAGCGGCAAGGTGTTTTGTTGATACACGGGAGACATACCAATAAGAAGACTCACCAAAGTCCAGAAAAGGCTCCAGCGAGTTGAGAGCTCCTTCTAAGACGACTAGCTGTGCCAGATGCTGCGCCCTCGTGAGGTTGCCCAGCGCTCGCACCGCCTCGCAGGACGCTATGCCGCTACCGTTCAGCCAGCGGCACGTTGCTGAGGAAACAGATTGACAGCTATTTAAGTTTGTGATAGTTGGAGGTTGACAAGTTTTTGGTTGCTCGGCCATAATGATAGAGTCATGAATTTGAAGTTGACGATGATCAAACCACTATCTAATCTAATTTATGTCATTTATATCGTGATACAGGTATCTCGTGAGCAGGTTTAATTGAAAAAAAGCTTGCTTGCCTTACGAGACAGCAACCTATTATTTTTAAAAAAGTCAATAGGTACTAAACAATTTTTGGGACTTGACCTTGCCCTCGAAAAACAGTTGTAAATTGTCCTAATTCTTTAGATAACAGTACAAGAAATATAGCTAGTTTTTACGATGCATTAAGGCCAAACCTGTGAAAAATGTGTTTGGACTTTTTTTGTCAGTTGTTAGAAACTGAAAACTCCAAATTTTTTTTTCAGTCTTCACGATTTAGTCAAACATACTGTAGGTATGTTAGGGCTAGCTAAGTAACCCAATGGTCTTGATTCAACAAACAAGTAAGGAACTTGCCCAAAAGAACCTTTTTAAGTAGAGCATTCAAAAAAAATATTATGAGTTAGCCCCAGCCCCAGTCCACCTTTTTATGTGACTCTTTACTACGACGTTCTGGTAGACTGCTGTATTAGATGCAAGCTTCCAACCAAGTTTTACCTTTACAGATCTCTCCAAGCACCGCGCCCAAAGGATCCGGCGGTTCGGGAGGCTCTCTGTAGTACGTTATATTATTGAGGGTCGCCAACGCGGCCGTTGCCAGCTCCTCACGACGTTCTGATAGGCTGCTGTATTCTTCAGAGAAGAATTTCTGAAAATATGGGCTATTTAGCTATACATTTATTTATATAATTATTAGCTGAGTATACCTATAATTTCACTTCAAAATTCTCCGAAAATTTGCATGCGACGAGTTTTGAACAGGCTCTACTTGCACCTGGAGTTTAAAATCATAGACACTGAACACTGATTTCTAGTAAATTTGCTATCTTTTCAGTCATTGTCAAAGTATACCTATCTAGTGGTCTACAGTGATTTGGATTTGGGATTCTGTCCTAATAGTTTATTACCTCCCATATTTTTTTCCTTATTGGGCAACGAAATCTAATATTTATTTACACTGCTACACAAATATATACTTGGTTCAGAAATCAGAAATCAGAAATCAATATCTTTATTTCTTTAGGCTTACAAAATAAGCACTTAGACAAGTCAAATTTAATACTACCTATAGGTACATAGTTATCAAAATAATATAAGAAATAAATTGATAATTGATGTTCAGTTTGCCTCAGTTTTTTGTCCACTAGTGGAAGAGGCGAAATAGAAACCACTAGCATGTGTAAAACTTATGTGTCTAATACATGTTTGCCTTATAAATAATTACATACTATTGTCGATGTGAAACTGAGCGAGATCTGGCCAAGCACTAACGTCATTGATGTAATCATTTATGGAGTAATATGCCTTCTTGATAAGATTTAGTTTTATGTACTGTTTAAATCTATGAATAGAAAGTTCAGTTGCTTCAGATGGAAGCTTATTATAGAGGTAGAAGCGCACACAATTACCCATAAATGATTTCCCCAGTTTTCGTAATCTAAATGAAGGGATGTGTAGTTTGTCCTTGTTTCTTGTCCTTGGTTCATAATCAACAGAGCTTTGTCCAGTTCCTATTAATTTTGCCATTTTCTTAACAGCATAGTAATCTGCTCGGTTGGTAGTAGGTACGAATGGTACTCAGAACCTCGCGCTTCAAAACGTCGAGTCTGAGAACACCGCGCTAGTTTACGCCGCGCGAGAGTAAGGTGAGCGACTTTGAGTCGAGTCTAAGAACACCGCGCTAGTTTACGCCGCGCGAGAGTTAAGTGAGCGACTTTGAGTCGAGCTATACAAAACCGCGTGCTCACCAAAGTGAGTCTTGGAACGGTGCGCCATTTGAAGTCGACTCTGAAAACGTCGCGCGTCATCTCGCTTTTATTTTATTGAAACGTCCCGTTTATTAACCTATAATATTACCCTACTTACCTTACTTTGTACACCTAACTTTACTGTCGTAAATGTTTTTAATTATAATAAAATACACGTGTCTAGGATAATCATAATCATAATCGTTTATTTGCCAGCAAGTATGTACAAAAATTCTTATATTTATAATTAGTCCAATTACAATCTACCTGTTTTTAAGGTGTGCAAAATTTATTAAAGTAAAAAATTAAACATGTCAAAAAATAATAAACGAATTGAATAAAATTACCTAATTAATTAAACATGTTTTATAGATGAAATAAATTGAGCTCTATATTTTCTTATAATTAAGATATTTATTTATTTTATTATACAGGGTGTTAGTGTGAACAGCGTTATCCTTGAAACCAGAGGTTCAGTATCATGAGTAGAGTCCAAAACCTATGAGATAAGGTTAATGCCTGTTTTAGTTTCGCAGTATTTTGATATTTTATGTCAAGTTTTATGTCAGGCAAGTTTCCAGGTTTGTTTCTTGGCAAGATAAACTGTTTTAAAACAAGTCTAAATTCACAGAATAATCAAAAAATTCAATAGACCAAAGTACCTTGGTAGGCAGATATTTTTGGCGTACTTAACCCTAGGCCAGTTCTTATTCTATTCATAAATATTCGTCCCTCAGATGAATGAAACGTCATTGCGAGTAAAATACACTTGCGATGTATTTGGTTGTATGACTTATGAAGGTGCTTAAAAGGTTTATCTGATTCGATTTACAACTTTGAATAATTTTTACGTTTTGCGCGGTCTGTGAGACGAATGTTATTGAATCTAGGGTTAAAGTTTATCATCAATCAATTTTATCTACTATTCAATCTAAATTTCAGTTCTTTGTACAGTGAATGAAATTCACTTACCAAAATAACACTTCACCATCACGCAACCTCCGCACGTTTTCTCACTCGTAGATTAGGTATTATTACACACTCGAAAAAACACAAATTAGTACCTTATTTGTCAGCTTATTAAACACCTTACGAACACTTGCATTTTGCATGACTGGGCATGGTGAACTGGCCATATGTACGTACGTACGTAGCCTTTGTGTCTTTGGGATAGTTTCCTAGCTTAGCACACGTTATCCTGGGATGGAAACAGCTGAGCTCTGCGTACATCGTACGAGCCAAGTTCACCAGAGCGATGGCATAAGGCCGCACCATTTCAGTCCACTTTTATTTACATTTTTGTAAGACTTCGTAACTCGTTCGTACTGAAAACAATTGACGCGCGAAAATCTGTGTCAACGACGCGACGACGTGCTCTCCGTCACGCTGGCGGTCTGTCACTGAGGAGCGATCGCGCCTGCGCGAGCAGGCGGGCGGCGCGTGCGGCGCGGTGAGGTGCGTGCGGGGCGCGGCAATGAACACTTGCATGGCGGGCGGCTCGTTTGATCAAAACAGGTCGACACCTGCGCGGCCCCGTCAATGTACTCGTGTGTAGTTTTACCACTTAGACAGTGGTCGTCATTTGCGGCCCGCGGTGATTGACTCAAGAACAGTGCAAATAATTCTTACCCAAGGGTTGATAGTAACTTATTTAGTCCCGAGATGGGGCCAATAGTTCGAGGGACTACATAAGTTACTTTCACCCGAGGTAAACACTGTGCTTTTCATTACGAATACAAGGAAATATAAATAAAAAACATGAGAAAACAAATTAATCAAATTGCCGCAATTTTTTTTTTATTTATTAGTCCATCTAGGACAGGCGAAAGCCATAAAGCCATACTGCCTTGTCTTTCGTATTTTTTTAATTCAGTGATTGTCGCAAAGGCTTTTTTTTTAACTTCAGCATTTATTCTGCCACTATCATGGTTCAATAGTAACGTTATAGCTGTCAGTTTAAAACGATTCTCCCTAGGGCGGAAAAGTATCACTTTCAACCCGCTCTTCAGGCATGTTCAGACCTACTTTCCGAGTATGAGTAATGAAAAATAAATATTATGTACTTTTTAAGCACTGTGAAAATATTTTCTGTGCGGAGCAGTTCAATTATTACACGGGACATTTGGGACTACATGCAATGAGGATTGCATGTGGTCCCAAAGATGCGTACGTAAAAAAGCACAAAAGAATAATCGATTATTGAACTGAAGTTCAACTGTTCGTAATAATAGTACAATGTTACCCAAGGGTTGAAAGTAACTTATTTAGTCCCGAGACGGGGTTTGGCGCCCGAGTGTAGCGAGGGAAGACCAAATTATGGCCGGTTCTCGATCCCCTAATTGCCGCTAACACGAATTTTTCGCTTCAGCATTTATTTTTCTCATTCTGCCATTATCATGGTTCAATAGTAACGTAATAGCTTTAAGTTGAAAACGATTCTCCCTAGGGCTGAAAAGTATCACTTTCAACCCGCTCTTCAGGCAACTTCAGACCTACTTTCCGAGTATGAGTAATGAAAAATATTTAATATAATAATTTGCGTTCTGTAATTGTAGTTCCCAACATTTCACTACACCTGTTGCTAGTTTACAATATATAGGTATAGTGCGGCCCGGAGTAGTATGTCACATTGTCCTATGTGGCACTTGACTAGAAAGTTATGACGACCACTGACTTAGAAGGTGTATCGAATATTTTTGTTTCAAAAATAAATTAAAAATAGAATAATTATTTTTCATCGGTTTTGAACTCTACTCATGATGCTGAACCTCTGGTTTCAAGGATAACGCAGTTCACACTAACACCCTGTGTATTGCCCATTGTACTTGTATTTTGTTATGTTCCTTTTTGTAATGTTTTTTCTGGTGTACAATAAAGAATTCTTGTATTGTATTGTATTGTATATTCCTTTACATCGTAAAAACATTGTTCTAACAACCATGTTTTTATTTTGATTTTGAAAATGTGTATTTTGAGTGACGTGACTGATTGGACTGATGACAAAATTGCATAAATTCCCATTTTTTATAGGGATTCAGGAATTTGAAAAAAATGATGTTTCGTTCCAAAAATGTATATCTTTTGTTTTCACGTTCCATGACATAATGATGAAAATTGTTTTCGCAATGATATCGAAAGAGTTTGAAAGCTAATAAAATTATCTTTAAAATAATATAACACAACCTACAGTTTATTGCATGGAATATGCTCTGCAAAAACCAGCGATGAAGTGATTCCAATTTATAGCTCGCAAGTGTATAATTACTGATAGTGTTTGCAACTCACTTGGAGTTTAAAAAATCCTACGAACTTCGAATTAACGAAATTTCAAAGTTTCGACATGCCCAGGTTGTAACCATAGATAAAAAAATATATATGAAGTGGCCAGTATCTTGTTCAAGTAGGTATAATACTAAATAATTTACATGCTTCTTGGTTTATCCCACTCAAATCAGCGATGCCAGATCTACCGATTTAGCAGTAGATCTAGACCTGCTTTTTCAACCGTCTACTGATCTACTGATTTATTTCTAAAATTTCGTGAAATCTACCAGATTTTTCCGAGCGCCTATAGCTCCGTGACTAAATAGTAACTTTTAGGACTGGCGGACCTGAAGCCCCATCTCAATTCTATCAATCGCATCGGCGAAGCTTTTTTTTTAGGAGGCGCCAACGTTAGACCACTCTCGCCTTTTTAATTGGCTGGCGACCTTCTTTTTTTTAGCTGCAATTGTGAAATGAATGATAATGGAAACATTAATATCTACCTACTGATTTTTATTCCAATTTACTGATGTTTTACTGAACTTTCTACTGTTCTTTTCAAATTCCATCTGGCAACACTGATCCCACTAATTATAAATGTGAAAGTTTGTATGTTTGAAATAAATTTAAATCAGTTATTCTTACATCTCCCTGACTCGGTTTATGGCTTTTTTTTCAATGTAGAGGAATTGGACCTCTACAGTTTTATGTGTATACTAGCTGCGCCCCGTGCTCCTATTTAATTCAGAGGTTTAAATGTCCAAATTAGTATCCCATGTCCTACTCTAGGTCATAAAGTATCTAGGTAGGCACCAAATTTATATATATAATTTAAGTTGTTACGGAGATTACTTATAACTAACATTCACACAGACTTTTCCATGTATGTATGTATATAGAGATATTTCAATAGTAAGTCAAAATCAACTAGCGTGACGCGCGACGTTCTCAGAGTCGACTTCAAATGGCGCACCGTTCCAAGACTCACTTTGGTGAGCACGCGGTTTTGTATAGCTCGACTCAAAGTCGCTCACTTAACTCTCGCGCAGCGTAAACTAGCGCGGTGTTCTTAGACTCGACTCAAAGTCGCTCACCTTACTCTCGCGCGGCGTAAACTAGCGCGGTGTTCTCAGACTCGACGTTTTGAAGCGCGAGGTTCTGAGCACCATTCGTAGGTACGATAGTAGCTACAATAGTAACCAATTATAATGTTTGGTGACGAATAAACGATTTACTTACATACCCGCTTTCCATCAGGCGGGTCGCATAATTGTTAGCCACCTCGAAGATAAAAAAAGAAAAAAAATCTAAGCATACTCACGCTATCGTCATCTTCTTTCGTCATCGATTTCTCGGCGACTTCCAAGCAGGCGAGCAAGGCTCTCACAACTCTATCCGCGTGCAAGGCTGCTAATCCCCGGCCCGCTCGCTCAGACATGCAGAGATTGGCCAACACTCGCACAGTCTAAACGAAGCATAAAGTATTTCGTGAAACCCAGTTGAATAAGTATTTCGTTAAAATAAGTTGAATTATTAATATATATCGGATTCGGAATTCGGATGTTTTGAAACTACTTAAAACCGACTTCTAAGTACTTAGGATTTAAGTTTTTTTTTAGTTTTGCGGGAGGGACAATTGGGTTTAGGAAATCCTTAAGTAATAATGAGATCAATCCGATATTTTTTTATAATCATGACATCTACGAACATACATATATTCCTTAGTCTTATTTGTCCCACTTCATCATATAATTTGTACAAAGTACAATGTTATTCAGGGCGAAGGTAGGTACGTGCGAAAGCTAGTTCACTTAAATTCCTGTATAAGCTTATCAATGCCGTATTACGTCTAACGCGTAATGTTAATTATTTTACGTGATTTCCATGTTCCGTAGTTTAACTTTATGTTAACTAAATCTAATACATAAACCGATTACTATCTAGACTCCGTTGAAGTTATCTATTCTATCCTGATACCTCTGACATGTTTTATAATGTATCAATGAATATTACCGCAGCGAATAACTTCTGGTTTATTATTTTTTAGATAAAGAGCTTTACCTTGATAAGAACATCTTCATTGGAATCATCGGATCCACCAAGATCCATATCTGAAATCGAGAAAATAATAATATATATTATTCAAATCTAGCATTGTTTGATGGTAGGTACTGTTTTTATCACTACATAGTATAAAACAAATTTGCTTTTTCTGTCCCTATTGCCCTATGTCCCTTTGACTGCTTAAATCGTTAAAACTACGCAACGGATTTTGATGCAGTTTTTTTAATAGATAGTGATTCAAGAGGAAGGTTTATACGTATAATAAAACCGTGCGAAGCCGGGGCGGGTCGCTAGTTGTGAATATATTATAGTCATATTTTGTGGGTGTTTACTAATCAAAAGGGATCATACCACCAAGGTCTAAATCAGGATCCCTATCTTTGTGATCGTGGTTTCGTTTCGTGTACGATTCCAAGATAGTAAGCAGAACGTCTATGCTGCTTTGTTCGTTGTAAATCTGCAAACAGATAACAAATAATTTAAGTAGTTATAAAATACTGTTTAATTTTTGATTATGTAGACTCTACAATAATGTAAAGTCATTAATGAGTTATTTAGTGTTTCTAATGTAGAGCCATACAGAGTTTTAATATTTTTTGAGTATTGAAGAGTCATTAATGTAGAGAACATATTGATGACTTTCACCGATTACCCGATTGCTAAGTTTGAAGGGAAGGAAGGAATTCTATTGACACATATATTTACAATTTGTATCTATCAGTAAAATTAAGTTGCCGACCATACTTTGGATACGTTTTCGTCCGAATTCGATTCGTGCGGAATGCGGACAAATATATGAACGCCACTGTGCCTAAAAAAATGTAATAGCAAACATTTCGCAAAGTTTCCCCGTCGGATTCCCTGCCTCGGTACTTCCAACATCTATTTATATTTTTATCAACATTTTACCGTTCGACACTCGGTCATAGGAAGCGTATTTTAATATTTTTATTCAGACTAGCGCAAAAACAAAAAGTGCACTAAGATGACGATACGTACGTAGTTCCTAGCCCGGTCGTCAGCAGCAGCCATGTTCCCTAACGTGTAGGCGAGGCGCACTGTCAACGGAGCGCGCGCCGCGCAAGCCGCGAGCGCGCGGACCAGCGCTCGGGCGTTGGCGCTGCCATTGCACAGCCAAACACAACAGCATTCCTGCACTGAGAGGATGCTGTAAGAGAAAGATGCAATCGTAAAGGTGGGTTTGAGCGAGACATTCTAAGAACATATTGCACAGCCAAACACAACAATATCCCTGCAAGAGAAAGATGCAATAGTAAAGGTAGGTTTGAGCGAGACATTCTAAGAACATATTACACAGCCAAACACAACAGCATTCCTGCACTGAGAGGATGCTGCAAGAGAAAGATGCAATAGTAAAGGTAGGTTTGAGCGAGACATTCTAAGAACATATTACACAGCCAAACACAACAGCATTCCTGCACTGAGAGGATGCTGCAAGAGAAAGATGCAATAGTAAAGGTAGGTTTGAGCGAGACATTCTAAGAACATATTACACAGCCAAACACAACAGCATTCCTGCACTGAGAGGATGCTGCAAGAGAAAGATGCAATAGTAAAGGTAGGTTTGAGCGAGACATTCTAAGAACATATTACACAGCCAAACACAACAGCATTCCTGCACTGAGAGGATGCTGCAAGAGAAAGATGCAATAGTAAAGGTAGGTTTGAGCGAGACATTCTAAGAACATATTACACAGCCAAACACAACAGCATTCCTGCACTGAGAGGATGCTGCAAGAGAAAGATGCAATAGTAAAGGTAGGTTTGAGCGAGACATTCTAAGAACATATTACACAGACAAACACAACAGTATCCCTGCACTGAGAGGATGCTGCAAGAGAAAGATGCAATTGTAAAGGTGCGGGTTTGATGGAGAAATTCAAAAATTCTAAGAACATAGCTACTGAATTTTAGGTATATTTAATATACCAGAAAGAAAATGGTGCAACATATCAACCAATTTGCAGCTGCCTATAAACTTGCTGGTGTTAGTTGGAACAGTTTGATTGTTATAGGTTGGTATTGTACCTGAGACAGCGTGCCACGTTAGTCAGCACGTCGTTGTCGGTGTGATGCTGTAGCGCAGACAACAGTTCGCTGAGCGCGCCGCTCTCTATGAACTTGCTGGTGTTAGTTGTAACAGTTAGATTGTTATTGGTTGGTATTGTACCTGAGACAGCGTGCCACGTTAGTCAGCACGTCGTTGTCGGTGTGATGCTGTAGCGCAGACAACAGTTCGCTGAGCGCGGCGCTCTCTATGAACTTGCTGGTGTTAGTTGTAACAGTTAGATTGTTATTGGTTGGTATTGTACCTGAGACAGCGTGCCACGTTAGTCAGCACGTCGTTGTCGGTGTGATGCTGTAGCGCAGACAACAGTTCGCTGAGCGCGCCGCTCTCTATGAACTTGTTGGCGGCGCGCGGCTCGCTCGCGAGGTTTCGGAGCGCCCCGGTCAGTTGGAACAGCGCGTGGGTTGATTGCTCTGATACTGAACGAGGGTTATCTGATTTCTGTGAACAAAGTTTTACTTGAGATTCCTTTTTGGTTTTTTCATTTTATTTTAAAGGTTCTTTATTGTTTAACAAGTGCTTACAGTATAATTCTAGTGTAGCTTTAGATATTGCCCCATAATTAAACACCCTTGAGGTTGTATAATTTCTAAGCTTCTTAAAAACTGGGTAATTTTATAATGTTATACATTTTTTTATATTTTTTGGAGGCTAAATTATTTAGAAGAGGATTACATTTAATTATTCTGGGATTCGATTACAGATCATCAAAAATAAAACTCAATACTCGTAGTCATGAAATTAAAATACTAGTCACTATGTACTGTACATACATTTATAGACAGTATTCCACTTACAGCCGTGTTCAACAGCTTCAGATGTATAGCGGCGAGATGCACGGCGCCGGCCGCGTGCGCGCGCTCACAGAACCGCGGCTCCAGCACCAGCACGCATAGCGCGCCCGCGCCGTACACGCAGCATTTAACTAGTCATTAAGTAATGTACATACATTTATAGACAGTGTTCCACTTACAGCCGTGTTCAACAGCTTCAGATGTATAGCCGCGAGATGCACGGCGCCGGCCGCGTGCGCGCGCTCACAGAACCGCGGCTCCAGCGCTAGCACGCATAGCGCGCCCGCGCCGTACACGCAGCATTTAACTAGTCATTAAGTAATGTACATACATTTATAGACAGTGTTCCACTTACAGCCGTGTTCAACAGCTTCAGATGTATAGCCGCGAGATGCACGGCGCCGGCCGCGTGCGCGCGCTCACAGAACCGCGGCTCCAGCGCTAGCACGCATAGCGCGCCCGCGCCGTACACGCAGCATTTAACTAGTCATTAAGTAATGTACATACATTTATAGACAGTGTTCCACTTACAGCCGTGTTCAACAGCTTCAGATGTATAGCGGCGAGATGCACGGCGCCGGCCGCGTGCGCGCGCTCGCAGAACCGCGGCTCCAGCGCTAGCACGCGCAGCGCGCCCGCGCCGTACACGCAGCATTCGCTCTCTGTTAGCGGGTCTGCTCTACCGCAACCTTCTACGAGGAGCTCTGAAGTTAAAATACACATGTTTGTGTCAGTATATTAGAAAGCTTCTTAAGTTCATGCATATTGAAAGAACTGTGGTTCTGGAGATTTATTTAGATTTGTTTTTTTAATAAGAAAGTGTTATTTCAACTTGTTGGTCTTCTTCACATCATCTGAATACTCTTTAATCTTTGACTCGAAGACATGCGCAGCAGATTCAATGAAATAGTTTTTTTTAACTATACCAACAAATTACATTATAAATTTAAAAATATACCTACAATAGAAACAAGGTTATGCGGTTTTTTACTTTGTTTGTCTAGTTACAAAAGCAAGACTCCAAAATTGTTGAGTCCCTGTAAATACATATACAAGTATGCAGTACGCTTAGAAACCACAATTTTCATCGAAATGTTAACACGTTCTCTGACACAACGTCATTTCAAGTCCTTTCAGTGATTATGTGAGGTGACACAACGTCATATCACGTCCTTTTATGTTCCGATGCTAATGGTCAGAACGTGTAGCCACGTTTGATTTTAATACAAATATATCCCCTTCCTCCCGGACCTCGACACCGAGCACACGTGCCTCTGACCGCGTATTATTTTTTAATTAAATTTAATAAAACAATTTCGCTATAAATATTCCGACGAAAATATTCGGCGCCCATAACTTGTGAGGAGGTTTCAAGAAGCGCTCGCGCAGGCCCGCCGCCATTACTAGCCGGTAAGCCGCCATTGTTCTCTCGGTCTCTGCTGCTCAACGGGAATCCCCGGAATACTACACGCCCGCCACTAAGAATCAAGTTCACGCCCACTCGACGCCACACCGAGCTAGTGCACGTGCTGATTGGCCAAACCGCGCACTAATCACATATCGCTGCCCCGGATTTGTTCATCACACCTCTTCGATATTATGCGCGCCTGGTAGGCCGCAGATATTTTATTAGCTTCAGCTTCCACGACTGTTGAGGCCTTTCCTACACTGACTACCTCTTGCTAGCTTCTGGTAGCCTAGTAATAAATCATTTTTCACTGACGTACCACACAGTAATTACAAATTAATTCAGCCGCTTATAAAATGCCTCTCAATCGCACTCCGCCACTGCAGCTGCCGACGCCGACGCCCCCACCGAGGCCACAGTCGCCGATACCGGACGCTTCAGCTCCTCCCTTACTTTCTGCTGTCCCTGCTGCACTCCTACATAATAGCTCGTCAGAACCCAACCTTACAGACTTGTGTTTTGGGACGCCAAAGGGTACTACACCCGTAACTAAATTTAGTTCTAAGAGAAAAAGGTTTGAGCTTGAAGAAGATGCCTTGTCGTCGTTTATGGTGGATATGACAAAAATGATTTCGGACTTTAAGACTGAGCAAAACGAAAAATATGATACTCTTATATCAGCTGTGGACGACTTCAGAGCTACCGTCGACTTTTTGCGTGGTAATAATGATCAACTACAGGCTCAGGTCAATAAGTTGGAATTGGAAAACCAGGAAACTAAAAGACATATTGCATCACTGGAAAGTAAGCTTGATGCATACGAGCGTAGCGCTAGAGCCACCTGCTTGGAAATAAGGAACATCCCCTCAAGCGAAAACGAGACAAAGACATCTTTGGCGGAGACGGTACTGAATGTAGCTAAGGTACTTAACGTACCAGCGCAAGCTACCGAAATAAAAGATGTTTTTAGAATTAAAACTAAGAACCCAACCAGCAAAACAATAATTGTCGACTTCACCAGCGTTCTCCTAAAGGAGAAATTCATAAATAAATACAAATCGGCCAATAAAACAAATGCCAAATTAACTACCGAGAAACTGAGAATCTCTGGGCCGTCAAAACCTATTTTTATCTCGGAGAACTTGACACCTAAGGCCAAGAAACTATTTTACTTGGCTCGCGAGTATGCTAAGTCTAACGACTTTCAGTTCTGCTGGACATCGAAAGGGAAAATCTTTATGCGAAAACGAGAAAAAGCTCCACTTATTCGCATCGAGGATGAGTCAGATCTATGTAGCGGACTAAATAATAAGTGACTAACCGCCTTTTTGTCTATAAGTTTTAGTCTAGGTCTAATGCATGTATTCCTTATGTTTCTAGCTTTAAAAGTGTCTATTGTTAATTTGAATACTGGCAAATCACTCACATTCACCCACACTCACTCACGTTTTTACACACAAATACACACACAATCTGCTGTAATTGGTTGTCACCATTTGAAACATTTTTACTCACTATTAACTTACTTTTTTATGTGTCTGCCTCTGACTGTAGTATATAGAGCCAAAGATATTTTAAGTTCATCTGTTTCTGCTCATTCGGTACAGCAAAACAATTACCATGGATGATATTATAAATATTAGTAATGATATTGAAAATATTCAATTAAATGAGTCATTCATTTGCTCGCCCGAAGACATCGGAAAATATATTAAGTACTGTAATAGCGGTATTAAACTATTACATTTAAATATTAGGAGTATTAATTGCAATTTTGACCAACTTTTACTCCTTTTGCACAGAATTGAAGTCAGTATTGATGTTATCATCCTTTCCGAATGTTGGTTAAGCAAATGCCCCTCACCACCATCTCTCCATGGCTACAATGCTTTTGCTACAACCTTTTCAAATCAAAATGATGGCGTGGTTGCTTATGCTAGATCGGGACTGGTATGCGACGTTGATACTCCATTCTTTAATGATGCAAATTGTCTCGTATTAAATTTCACAGAGCATAACGTATCAATTATTGCACTCTATCGTTCCCCTGCAATAAAAAACATTGAAGGATTTCTGAATAGTCTGGAAACTATACTTAACGCAATGTCCTCCTCACGGTCTGTTGTATTAGTAGGAGACATTAATATTAATATTTCACCAAACTCTTCCGACTCTAAGACCGATGACTACCTAGATCTAACAGCATCCCATGCTATGCTCCCTGCTCACGTTTTTCCTACTAGACTAAAGGCTTGTCTCGATCATGTCTTTTTGAAATCCCAATTCTCAGCCTCAACTCTAGTATTAGACACTTTCATTACTGACCACGCCCCTGTCTTCTTCTGTCTAGGTACCTCCATTCTTCCAAACTTCAAGAAGTCTCCAGTTCGAAAGCTTAACATACCTGTAATCATTGAAGTAATTGAAAATACAGATTTTTCTCCAACTTTGTCTCTTACCGACCCTAACTCTGCTGCCCATAGCCTTGTCCATATCTTGACTTCAATTATTAATAGGCATTCGTGTATTGCGTATACTCCTAATAAAAAAAGAATCCTGAAACCCTGGATGACTCCTGGTCTTCTGAAGTGCATTCGTCATAAGGATAAGCTTTTCAGAAAACACAAAAAAGATATAAAGAACGAAATAGTAAGACTTATCTTTATTCGCTACCGTACCTTTTGTAATAATCTTTTAAAGAAAGTCAAGTCCGAATATGAATATGCTGAACTTCAGAGGGCTAGGAACAATCCAAAAGCTACATGGAATATCGTGAAACAAATAGCACACCTTGACAGTAAACAGTCCACTTCTCAAGACCTGCTTAAGTTGTCTGATACCCCTGAATCTTCTGTCAATCTAGCAAATTCGTTCTTTGCTAAGGTAGGTGCAACCCTAGCCTCAAATATAACAATTCGAAATACTTCTTCTGCTCCTTCCACTTCTGCTTCTCCTCTTTTAGCTGTGTCTCCTATTTCACCTCCTGTTGACTCCATGTGCCTTCTACCTACTGATTGTAAGGAGATAGAGCTTGTGATTCTTAACCTGAAAGATAACTGTGCCATGGGTTATGACGGTGTCCCGACCTCTGTTATCAAAGGCGCCAGACATGTTTTAGTTCCTATTTTGAATTACATCTTTAACCTCTGCTTTGAAACCGGTGTTTTTCCAGATGTGTTCAAAAAAGCCTTAGTACACCCAATCCATAAGTCCGGGGACAAAAAAGACATAAACAACTACAGACCCATATCTGTTTTGACTGTTTTGTCCAAAGTCTTGGAAAAAATCATTAATAGTAGACTTGTAAATTTTCTAGATGCGAATGGAATTCTGTCATGTAACCAATTTGGTTTTAGACGCGGCAAATCTACCGAGGACGCAGTTATTGGGCTCACGACAGCTGTTGCAAAGAACTTCGCTTTAAATAAAAAATCAGTCGGTGTATTTCTCGATCTCGCCAAGGCGTTTGACACTGTATCTATCCCTATTCTTTTAAATAAACTTGAACAATCGGGGATAAGAGGCACTGTCAAACACCTCTTCAAAAGTTACCTTTCCGGACGCAGTCAGATAGTCACGGTTGATAACGTATCAAGTGAAGAAGAGGTCATAACGTTTGGGGTTCCGCAAGGAAGTGTACTGGGACCAACTCTCTTCCTTGTATACATTAATGGACTATGTAAACTCTCTCTCCCAAATTGCAAAATATTTACTTATGCGGATGATACTGCACTCATAATAAGTGGAAAGGACTGGGACGAAGCAAAACAATCTGCTGAAATTGCTTTAATGACTGTCCTCGACTGGCTCTCTACTAACTCTCTTACATTAAATGTGACCAAAACTAAATTCATAACTTTTTCCCCTTCCATCAGAACCCAGCCTTCTTCTATCTGTCTTCTTGCACATAGCTGCTGTGACCTAAACATCTGTAAATGCCAGTCTATAGATCGCACTCCGTCCATTAAGTATCTCGGAGTTCATTTGGACAGCTCTCTATCATGGAACCATCATACGAACTCTACAGTATCGAGAATACGCAAGCTCATTTTTATCTTCAAAAGGTTGAGGGCCGTTGCAGACACGAAATGCCTGAGGACAGTTTACTTTGCTCTAGCACAGTCTGTTCTATCGTACTGCATTACTGCCTGGGGTGGAGCAAAGAAAACACAGATGCTAAGAGTAGAACGAGCCCAAAGAGCTATCCTAAAAGTGATGTTTTCCAAGCCTAGAAGATTTCCCACAGATCAACTCTACACACTAAGTGAAGTTCTTACTGTTCGGCAAATATTCATCCAAGCAACAGTATTACGTAAACACTCAGAGCTCCAATATGATCCACATTTAAAACTATCAAAACGACGCTCTGATGTCGTCTGCAAAAAGGAGACATGGAGAGTAGATGCAGCGGGCCGTCAATTTCATTTTTTTAGTCCATCCCTATATAATCGTGTAAACAAAATTTTGAACATTTACCCACTCCTTCTACATAAATGCACAATAAAGTGCTCTACCTGGCTTCTTTCTCTTTCATATGAAAAAACCGAACAACTATTAGTTACTTTAAAATAAAAGACAGTATCCGCTTACCTTTTCCCTCTATAATTTCAAAATGTACCACAACCATATTACTGGAATCTCCTGTTGCTCAGACTCTCAAGAGACTGGTGCCTCAGGAGATGCCAAGTTCACTCACACCATATACAAAAACATTGACACAACTTATCACACAGATATACACACTCACATTCAATGACACATGGGTCTCCAGTCGGCCAGACTCTTAAGAGACTGGTACCTCTGGAGAAACCCCCTCTACCTACAAACATACACAAATACAAATACACACACATATTCATAAATACAAACACACACTCTCAAGTACACATTCATAACTCTACACACACACAAACACAAATACAAATACACACACTTATGTATAAACACTCTTACACAAACACACACTTTCACGCACACATTCATATACGGACAATCTCATCCAAACATACTCACATTTACTCAAACAATGTAACGCGCCAGAAATGTCTTTAAGAAATATTGATTTTGTTTTTATTTTTATTTTATAGCTTTATATTATACTTTAAATAAGTTACCTAGTTATTCAGAATTGTACCTATGTCTAGGAGATGGGCGCTGACTCTACCACACAGTTGTAAAGCTTCGGTAGTGTCAACGTTTCATATGTATTTATGAGCTTGTGAAATATTATTCCTGAATAAATTGATTTTGATTTGAATTGATTTTGATTTGATTTGAATTTCGTTCTCTGTGTCACATCATATCAAAATATCAAGCGTTTACTGTCACTTGGGACGGTTCAAATATGAGCCTAAGCATAGAGTTGAAAGTAGCTTAGCTACGGGTTGCTCCTGCGACACAAAGTGATTACACGTCGCATCCCCCGTACACTGCCATACACCTCAGTCTAGCTGTGTCACAGGAAAGTGACGCGCGTGTGTTTCGCGCGCATTTTGCGTGGCAACAAGCGTTTTTTTTGTGAATTTAAGACTGTAGTAGGCGTACCGGTTGCAAAATCACTAGTCAACAATCAAATCTAAAGACACAGAATAACAAAATCAAGATAGGTTGTTTTATTTCTGAGTGACTAAGGCGCGTAATATGATATCTGCTCAGTCATCGATCTATGCTTGAGTAAAGCTTTTCTATGGCATAAACGATACTCAAGCATTGGTCTATGGCTAGACAAGCATTCATAATATGGGCCTTAGGTTTGTTGGTCGGTACCTACCTTGATTTTCACCAAAAACACTTGCTTTTTAGATGGATCGTCTATAGACGATAGACGGCATAACACGTTCTGTCGTGTAATAGTATAATTTAATGAGGAATAACAACAGAACGTGTAAAGTAAAGAAGTCGTTCACTATTGTATGGGAAAATTGCGTGTCAATCTAAGCAGTCCGAGAAAGCGGCTTGTTCGCGCGAACGTGTTAATCGAAAAGAGGTGGAAATATGCAAAACCTCACCTAGAAAATTAGTGTCCTTAAAAAAGTGGTCATTTTCGTCGTTCTTCGCTATTTTGAAGACTAACTTTAAGGCAGACGCCAAATGTTTGCCAGTCACGCGCATCTGTGAACCATAAATTGTATTATTTAGTCAAGTTTGATGAAACAGTTACACACCTATTTCTTTTTGGCACCTGTGAACATAACGTTCGTAGAACTATTAAAATAGGTAATAATTATTAGGAATAACTTTTTTATCCCTACTGATTTGGTTTATTTTCAGTCTATGATTTATGTAAGTTCTGTTTTAGGTTAGACCTCTCCCAGGTCTCTTATTATAAGATTGCTTTTCATTACTCATACTCGGGAAGTAGGTCTGAAGTTGCCTGAAGAGCGGGTTGAAAGTGATAGGTACTTTTCAGTCCTAGGGAGAATCGTTTTCAACTGACAATTATCACGTTTCTATTGAACGATGATAATTGCAGAATGTGAAAAACAACGGCTGAAGCTAAAAAAATAAAGCGGGAATCTTTATTGTCGATCTTTTCTCTGATCTGTTTTTTCGATTTTCTCTTTAGCTAACTTGCGTTTTTATTTATATTACCTTGTATTCGTAATGAAAATCACAGTGTTTACCTCGGGTGAAAGTAATAAATTTTGTCCCTCGAACTATGTCTAGGGAACAATGTACTATTAAATGTTTGAACTTTAGCAACCTCAAGACTTTTCCATCAGCGAAGACCTACGTCCTGGTTGTCTATATATATATAGGTATAAACACAGAGAGTGTAGCACCAGCTCTCACATACTTGACCAGCTCAGTAAGTTTAGTCCTACCATATAAAAGTTCTTAGCTAGATCTTTTATGGGGTAGTTTAATATTTATCATGACCTTTATTGACCTTACCGTCAGCAAAGCCCTTGCTATCGCCACTGACACACGTTCGTCCTGGTTATCTATATGTAAGAATAGAGAGCGTAACACCAGCTCTCTCAGACTCGACGCTGGAGTGTTGAGCTCCAGTCGACGTAGTAGGGTGTCCAGCTGATGTAGCGTTCGTTCGACGTGGATGCTTTGGTGGGAGAGGCGGTCACATAGCTCTAGGATGCTCAATCTGCGGTAGGAGTTTATTGTTAAAAATAGTACACAATCGTTAAACTAGATTTTAATGATAAAACTTTTAAAACGATCATGTTAACTAACACATGTCATTTACACGATATTTACCATGAGCTCTTTCGTGATCATGGTAGTTGAAACTGTGCAGAAATATTGATAATCTCAGAACGAATCAAATCATGGTGAAAAAACCGTGTTTAATGACTTTAGATTTTAATGGTTAAGCAATTATGTTGGGTTGTTTGTTTGACACGTTCTACTGGTAAATCTTTACAGCACATTTAAAAAGTATAGGTCAATATTCAGAAAGTATATATCTATCTGTATCTATCACCTTTATCATCCCACAAAAGATGACTAACAACCCATGAGGGACTTCAACAACATACTTTATCGAGTTGAGTTTTATTGAGTACGCCTTCAGATTCATTTATCACTTAAGTTTAAGTAGATAGTGAAACATACTTTCTAAATATTATATGTATTATAAAAAATATCTATCTATGTGTATAATGTATTAAATATATCAGTTACCTATCTAGTACCCATAACACAACTTTGATTAGCTTACTTTGGGGCCAGATGGTGCTGTGTGGATAGGTCATCATCATTATATTTATTTACTTTAGATATCTTGATAATTTTTCTAGTTGAGATGTTTCAAACTTATTATCTTACGTTTCCGTCCGGTCATTGGACATTTGCTGTGGTAGTTTCGAGTTCATCGAATTGATTGACTTGACACCAATATTATCTGCTATTCGAGTCGTATCAAACGATTGTGATTTCGAAGCGGCCAGGTGTTTCCTTCTTCGAGCAGGCGTAAAGTCTGGACTCCCATCTGCCTCTTTGAGTGCTACAGTAGAAACAATGTTCATTCATTGACATTTGCAGTGTATTCCGTTGCGTTATGCTATGAATATTTTGTCAGGAAAGATCTTTCAAAGTGGTATAATACTAAATTCATTACTTTACATATTTTAATCCTTTCATAAGAGTATAGATAGGACCTAGCTTCTTAAATAGGTAATTAGAAAAAGATTAACTACAATTTTCATTAGTATTTGCTTGAGAGATCAATAAGGGATAATTGATTGGCTTTTATTATTAACATAGTAATAAAATCTAGAAAAATATACCTACCTACTAAGCTTAGACTTACGTTTTCTAGCGTGACTAGACCTGAAGTCACTGACACTAGCACTAGTTACTCCGTGACCACCTGGGGGTTTTAACACTGAAACTGACACCGACAGCGAAGACTCTGAGATAGGTCCTGAAAACAACGAGCGAAAAGGGGTTATTATAACAAATACGGGATTTTGGAAATACTTGTTTTGCAAAATACTAGTTTTACAAAATACTAATTTTTGAAACTCTAGCACTCTCACTTCTCACTCTTGTGGGCTATCGAAATCCTTTTTCATTCCACTTTACACCACTGAATGTGAGCATTCGGTGTGAAGTGGAATGAAAAAAAAAACTACAAGCTGTCGATTGTATGAAATCAAATCTTTATGATATTCTGAACAGTTATAATACCTTCCATTCCCTCTCTATAGGAAAATTACAATCAAGGAATATAAAAATTAAAAGTACTACTTTTAATTTTTATACAATTGAAACTATTGAGCTAACTGCAAACGGTAGAAAACAGTCTAAAGGTAGCTAGCTCAATTGATCCTTGTCAATACCAGTCGGAAGCGTACCCAAGACACTAGCTGCTACACGCTGTTTGGCAATGACGATGCGCTGAGCCAGAAAAGGATAAGTTTACTTAAGAACTAAATGTTCACTAAAGCTTTGTAATAAAGGATAATCTATCTATTTCTATACCTTCTGCCTGTGTGTTTCTTCGATGTAGGGGCTTAGCCCGACCGCTGAGGTGCGGAAGCTTTGGGAGCTCTTTCCATCCGTCGCCAGATTTGTCTTGCATCAAGCGCGAATGTTTCGGCAACTAAAATTTAACATATCTGTATCATAATTTTGTCAAGGAGATCAAACAGTGCTTGTTATAAAAGGTTTTTTATTTTTTTAACGAATAATTATAGAGTAGGTTGATGCACCCCGCGGCGTCAAGCGCGTAGATATTGATGTTCCTACCTAATACCTACATAGTTTAATTCCAGGCCTAGAAGTATATCAATTCAAAATTTCAGCACTATACGTTTAGTTATTTTGGTGTGAATAGGTAACTAACATCCATCCATTCAAAGTTTACCATTTATATTATTAGTGTGATTCGTGTGATAAGCAGGCAGCGTGTGAATCCTACTTTTCTGAAATATAGGATATTCCAGCGAAGTAGGACTAACGATCCGTTGTAAAATACAATCTGTAGAGTACCAATAAAGACACAGGAACGCCACACTTGAAGCAAAGACGCTGCGATCGATCGATCAATTATCAATGGATAATTAGTGACATATACGGTTTTGAGACACTCTAAAATCTAAATTCATGCATTTGAAAACGTAATTGTGCTTTTTTGTTAAGGCACAAACAATAAAAATAAAAAATAGGAAGAGATACGAAGTTACCTTTGATGGCCACCAAACTCTGTTTTCGTAGGTATCTCTTCCTAAAATAGACAATATGACACTACTAAAGATGCATTAAAAAACATCTTATGATAGGTTTAACAAACTGTACGAGTGAAATTTGGAAATTCCTTTGTTTAACGGAATTATATGATAAAATAAGTGGGGGCGCCACTTTAGGCGCAGTTTGCACCTTAACTGGTATATGACCGCGGCTTCGCACGCGTTGTTTTTACGGAAATGTTTCGAAGCTATTTCTATCCAATGGGAACTGATTTATGAGGTGAAGAGTAACATATGTTCAATTTAGAACTACGTACTAAGTATATTCAAAATTTCAGTACGTTACGTTAAATATTTTTTTACAGTAATTACCATATAAGTATTTCACGTTTAAACGCGTAAAGAATTTGTAAGTCTCCTTAATAACTTCGTACTGGTACAACTGACCTTATTGTATCTTATTAAGATTTCTTAAGAGACTCACCACCGGTTTTTTCTTAGCATTCTGTTCCAGCATAGCGTCCAAAGTGGCCTCGTCGGTGACGTGCAAACACGTCGTCAGCACATCTTCACAGCTCTCGGATACGCTCAGATGTTTCAAGCTGTAGACAAACTGAACTCAGCATCGAGATCTTTGCTTCCAACTGAATATCATGATCCTTTCTATCCTTACTACACTGTACTGTACTATAAACGTGAAAGTTTGTTTGGGTGTTTATATTAATGGATGTTTCTGTGTGATGCTCACTAGCATTGTAAAGATCTAGATCATAGGTTATTTATACATGAAAAAATTGTATGTTTTAGGTTCGAAATTGTTCGTCTAATATAAAAAATTGTACGTGAAGTTTTCATTCAAGACTAGAATGTCGGTTTGGTACAACGCTAGGGAGCATGCTCCCTAGCGTTGTATCATATTTAGGCTTGTACCTAAAAAACTATGTATGATAGGAGAGGACTGTAATGTGTAAAAAATTGTACGAAATATGTTCATGCTGTAGACAAAAGATCGGATGCTCTACGTTGAGTTTTAAATTTTTGTTATTTTCATCCAAATAACATGAATCTAACTTCGGGTATCTAAGCTTCACCGTCCTTTAAAACGTATATTATCAGTGTGAGTGATACTCGAGAGTTTTGATACCTACCAGATTTTCATCACTTTAGTAAAAATTGGCTTAATTAACTACGAAATTACAAATTGAATAATATAAAAAAATTGAAACTATTTTTTTCAGTATATATAATTGAAACAATTGCGCTAACTGCAGACGATTGCAAACAGTCTAGAGGTAGCTCCACTGTTACACATATATAGATATATATATATGTATACCAGTCAGGAAGGATTAACATACCAATATACTGTTATATTTATTGCACCCACCCTGCTCGAAAAGGATCCCTTATGCGTCATGTAACCTTAACCGAAGAAATGAAATGTATGAAAATATACCAAAGAGATCCGTACAGTGAGAACTTCGATATTCAAAATAACCTCTTTGTTTCTACAGCCAAGTACAGTCAGAAATGTAAAAATATGAGGTGCATAAAAGTTAAAGTTAGACATTTTGTGTAAAGTTAAAATCATTTACGAAATGTCATCAAATTCTAAAAGTTGATGAAATTCTATTTAAATGCCATCAACCCCGTATGAGATCCGACTGCAGGATTAGCCCGCTCATCGTTTTTTGCTTCAGGCCAAATTTTTATGTTTATTTGTAAGAAGGAGAACATATATAGGTCTGCCAGGTTGCTTATCAAAATTAGGCCACCAGTATTTTAAATTAAATATTATTCATCCTTAACAGCTGGAAACCCTTATTTGCAGCTGGATTTTATAAAAAAATACACATCATAACACATCGTGGATCTTTTGGTGATAATAAGGTGATATGTTGATTTTTAATAATTAATCTCTTATATTATTCATTTCTTTAATTTGAATTTCGAGAGAATCTGTGTCGAAGTCGAAGGCTCGGAAATGGAATTTCTGAATACCCCTGCACCCCTGATGAACAGAGGCAAGTTCGAATAACGAATAAAAAAATCATACATTTTATTTTGATGTTTTAAATTCAATTTCATTATTCTTTTAAATTTTTGTAAGTACCTAGGTACTTACTTAATGTGTATGAAAATTTGTCAAAGTTGGCTCGCACTTGATCTTTGTTATGATTTTTTTGTTAAAACCATAACCTTTTTTAGACTGAAGTGCTACAGTCACTTGCTTTCGGTTAGGATTACATAACGCATATATACCCTTCTCGAGCAGGGAAGGTGAAATTTAATATTACAGTATGTTGGTACGTTTGCTTTATTATCAAAACTCTCGAGTATCACTCAGACTGATGATATACGTACGTTTTAAAGGACGGTGAAGCTTACCCCAAGTTAGATTCATGTTATTTGGATGAAAATAACAAAAATTTAAAACTCAACGTAGAGCATCCGATCTTTTGTCTACAGCATGAACATATTTCGTACAATTTTTTACACATTACAGTTCTCTCCTATCATACATAGTTTTTTAGGTACAAGCCTAAATATGATACAACGCTAGGGAGCATGCTCCCTAGCGTTGTAACAAACCGACATTCTAGTCTTGAATGAAAACTTCACGTACAATTTTTTATATTAGACGAACAATTTCGAACCTAAAACGTACAATTTTTTCATTTATAAATAACCTATGATCTAGACCTTTACAATGCTAGTGAGCATCACACGATGTTTCTTACTCTTTCAAGCAAAACCTACTGAACGGATCGTACTGAAATGTTGAAAAGACATAGTTCTAACCCTAGAATACTAACCATAGGCTACTTTTCTTTCCTTAATTCAGTTCCCATCCCTTATATTTGAAGCAAGGAAATAAATAAGCAAATAAATAGCGTTATGATCACACAAGACAGTCTAAAACCAATCATTTTTTTTTTCTACCATCCTAGATTCCAAATAAAGGACTGGATGAATAAAATAATGAATGTTTCCTTTTTACGAAGAAACTATGTAGAACGAAACAAAATCTATTTTGCTTTGAACTTCTGTCACCCACAACGCCTTTTCAACTATTACTAAGACTTCCAATTTTTCCTTTTTATTTTATTCTGTATCATCATCATCATCATCAGCCTATATTAGTCCACTGCTGGACATAGGTATTTATTTATTTATTTATATTTTTTTTTATTCTGTATGTAGGTAATCAAATCACATACATCAAGCATAATGCATTTCAATGATAACATAGCCCTTTAGACTGCAGTCTTTTCAAGTGACAACCTATGGTTTACCATGAAATAAAAATGTATTGCATAATTTATTTTGACATTGACCGATTTGACCTGGCCCTGACCAAAGTGATAAAACTGAAAAGCCGCGAGCCAGAAATATCTGATTTAGATTTAAAAAACGGCAGCAATATTCCTACAACCTAAAATTGGCTTAAGAGGTCCACTAGTCATTCTTCATACTGATTGAAGGTACTGTGTAATGTTCTCTACAAAATACCTCCAAGACTTATAAAAGAATCCAATCCTTATAAAAGAATAGAATTATAGAATATAGAATAATAAAAAATTGGTAGGTAGAATTTGATAGGAAGGTGTATTTCTAAAATTTTTCAGAACGAGGCTCTACACTACATGTAAAAAAATTAAGACTGCAACATAATATTGTAAATTAAAATGTAAAGTAGGTACCTCACATTCATATTAAAAGTTAGTTCGGGTGTAGCTTACTTTTTTATTACTTATTGTATTTTCAATTAATTTAATTATGTTTATTTTAGCGGCAACTTGATTGGTATATAAATAACTATCTATTATTGAAGTTAAGAAAATTGTAAGCTGTTTGTTGCTCAATAAAGGAAACAATAGAATAAATTGTGAACTGCAAAAAGATTTGTCAGAAGTGGGATTCGAACCCACGCCCTCAGAGAGGACCAGAATAACTCGAACCCGTGTTTAGCGGGCAAGGGAAACCTTGAGTCTGGCGCCTTAGACCGCTCGGCCATCCTGACGATGATGCTCGGTGCGAAATAGTGTGTAAGTTGATATCGCATTCATGAATCATCAACTAATTGAACCTATCTCAATGAATTAAATACTAGATAAAAATAAGCATTTTTATCAAGACTGACTTAAATAAAGCAGCAATTATTCGTTCCATGGGTATGTATAAATGCTCATGATTTTTTGTTTATTATAATATAATCACTCACTGGACACAGGAATCTGGTACTGGTGTAGAGCTATATTATAGCTCTACACTACACGATTTTGACCGCTTGACAAGTAGGTTCTTAGGTTAGGTAGGCCTCCTAGGGCACTGGAGTACCAGGTACTCTAGTACGGTAGGCCTTCCTTAATTCTTGCGCGTATAAATTCTGTAATCTGCGCGTCATTCCATCAGCTTGTTTTGACGTTTCATCCGAGAATTTATTCAAAGATTTTGATAGTTTTCTATTGTTCACATTATTTTAATCATAAAATCTATCTACGAAATCAATTGTATTAAGTAGGTATATCAGTCATCTAGCACTCATAACATAACATAACACAAGCTCTGCTTATTAGACTAGATGATGCTGTGTGGATTGTTCAGGATTATTATTATATTGCACTATATTGCAAATGCTAGATCTATATTTCACATGTGCACTAGTTCTATTATATGTCTCAAATGTGCACTAGTTCTATATCTCAAATGTGCACTAGTTCTGTCTCACATATGCACTAGTTCTATGTCTCACATGTGCACTAGTTCTGTTTCGCATGTGCACTAGTTTTATGTCTCACATGTGCACTTGAGTGCGCAAGCCGAAGGCCTAGCCTCTTTTTTGCGCGTTTATTTTCTGATGAGCGTTAATTGCGGTGGGTTGCGGTAACTTATAATTTAATTTGAGGAAAACATTCACAGATTTTAGGTGTAGCCATCATTCAGTTATCGAGCCTTAACATAAAATTTGGAGGAAACTTTGAGATTTTGAATGAAATCCTGTAACAAAGTCATCACGAGTACATCCTGAACTTTACCATGTACGTACACTAAAAGTGAAAGATTTTCGGAAATATCTTGGCTGAAAATAAGCTAAGTGATATTTCATTCATCCGTAGGCGAAGCTAAGAACAAAAGCTATCCTTAGGCTGTGTCCCCAGTAGGCAAACTGTGAGCGGCCGACTGAGTGAGCCGCAAATTTGTGGCGAACTCAGATCAGTTTGCGTGCGTATCGCAAGCACTGGAACATGCGAGTCGACCGCTAACTGAGACAGTCAGCGCACGTAGCTATCGCCGAGTGAGCGCAAACTAGCAAACTGTGGACACTCAATTTAAAAAATATGGAAGGGCGTATTGAACTAATACGCCGCAAAATCAGTCGGCTGCTCACAGTTTGCCTACTGGGGACACAGCAGCCTTAGTATCAAATGAAGTAGGTACTTACTCGAAGGCACTTGGAGGTGCAGCTTCTTTGTTGCGCGTGCGCTCGCCGAACAGCGTGCGCTGCGGCTCTCGCGGCGTGAACGGGCGCCGCGTGCGCAACGGGCGCAGCGCACCGCCGGCCGCGCCTGCCCCGTTCACTGTGCCACTCTCTAAACAAACAGACTTATCAAACAGATTCAATGATAATTCATTTAATTTGACACAATTACAGTTAATACAAATATATTGAATCCGTAGGATCCTAAACTAGCTTTAGCTGTATTTTAGGATCCAGGGCTTTTCCTTATAAAATTTACAAGTGCAATGCTATTTGTAAGAAATGCTGTACATTTCTAAAGCTGTAAGTCACTCCCATAGTTTCCTTGGAAATATCGTAATTTCCCGCTACGATTTGTTATAAGGTTTTGCCATTATACACTGTTAGGTATTTTGTAAGAAATGCCGTAGGTACATTATAGAGCCCTAAGATTTACCATAAAATACTGACGTAATTTCCTTTAAGGTCTCCATACACAGAAGCCGGAGACGGAGCGGAGGCGAAGGCGTGCGAGTTGTATTCTATTCAATCCTATGAAAGCCTACATACACACCGCAGGCGGAGGAAAAACCGGCACGCCTTCGCCTCCTCCCCGGCCACGGATTCAGTGTGTGGCGGCTTTTAAGGCCCCTATTACGAAAAAAGGCGAAAATGCACTTATTCGTCGTCCAAATTCTATAGCTTTCGTTCGTTGCTTGAAATAACAATTTCTTGTTAATAGTAGATTGTTTCCTCAACTTCAGTAATAATTAACCAGATTTTAGATAACTTATTTGTTTATTTAGTTATAATCATTCTCCCGATGCTAGTTTAGGCAAAAACGCTCGGAGACCTGTTTTGGGAGCTCTAATTTGAAGATTCCATTGAATATAGACCATAAAACTATTTTTTTTAAGGTAAAAAATATCCCATTCTTCGATAATAATTAAATACATTTTCGTTATATGCCTTTATATGAAGGGAAAAAAATCTGAACCGAGGTTAACTATCGATCGAAAAGGCTTCGAAACAAACCCTAATATCTCCAAAGTTCTACATCATTTTGACATAAAATTTATACCAAAATAATCTTCATTGTTTTCTTAAACTACAATATTAATTTTACGTTTTAAATCCCAACTAATTTTTTTTAATGAATTTATTAAAAAAGGTATATATTTCATTGTACTGGCAATCTGCCCTCAGTACCGCGCGAGCGCTTGTCGAAGGTGGACCTATGTCACTTTTGCTCGCACTCTCCGTCGGACGAAACGCCCAAAAAATGCAGCGTTTATGAGCGAGTTGGAACGTTTTGATCGTTGTAAATATTTACATTCGCATTTCAATAATTTTTAAATTCGTAACATGATTATTACATATTTTACCAGATAGTTATTTTTATTATAATTGAGGTTTATCACAAGCCGAAATGGGGAAAAATAAATACAAATGCGTTACTAAACAAAAAAAAAAACTAAATATTCTATCGTTGAAGAAAGCAAGGTATGGTATTATTTTATTACCCTTTATATAAAATTGGTTTACCACTCACTGACTCACTCACTCACTGACTGACATGATTGTTCTCCCTGTTGGTGGAGGGGAAAGTATGGTTTTTTTTTCGGAAATGTGTAGGGGGGGTGGGGGTGAGTTTGGGAAAATTTCCACTTTTTTAAATTTCGAACCCCCTTTAGGACCCCCCGGGGGTTCTTCGGCCGTGTGGGGGGGTGGGTCAGATTTTTTTGTGGGGTCGTATGGTGGGTTAGAATTCGTTTTGGGGGGTGAAATTTTTTTGACCCCCAAGACCCCCCGATTTTGACTTGCTACCGGATAGCGTACCGATAGAGGATTTCGGATGGCGGGATCGTATAGAGGGTTAAGTCCTTAATAGGAAGGAAAAAAAAATCGACCCCCCCTCATGACCCCTTTTTAGAACCCCCCTTCGTATCTCCCGAACGGCTCGCGATGGAAAAAAAGTCTTTTCGCAGTCGCGTAGAGGAGGTTGAATAGTTGCGGAAGCCAAAAAAAGTTTGACACCTTTGCACCCCCAGACCCTGTTTTTTTTTAAAAAACCGTTTTTTGGCCAATTTTAAGGGTTTTTTTTAGGGTGGAGCATCGAGGCGAGCGAAGCGAGCCGAGATGCGACACTGGGAACCAGCACGGCGAGCGAAGCGAGCCGTGCTGCATTCCCCCCACTACCCCCAGGACAACCCCCTCGACCCCCCCCTGGCTGGGGTTCTTCGGCCGTAGGGCGTGCAAAACCGGTTTTCGGTTTTGGTGAAAACTGGAAAACCGGTCAAAATTTACCAATTTTTCAAAACCAGTTTTGAGCGACAAAACCGGTGTTAGCTCCGGTTTTCCCGTATATGAATTAAATTTGATTTAAATCCACGTCTTTCGAAAGCACTCAAGAAATATATCGTTGTTTTATTCCATATATATACAGGGCTTATTCCTAACGTAAAAGTAGAATTTTCGTATGCCAATTTTCTTTAGTTTCAGATAAATCATTTTTTTTAAGAATAACCTCAGAAATATTGTTTTTATATAGCAAAGCAAATTAGACATGTGTTGATCGCTCATATTTCGTGACCTGTTCGATCGCGACCCACTGGTTGACTGAGTCTATCGTTCAATCTGCACGATCTAAACTATCCTACTAAAAAAGTGCATGAATTGAGACCCGCACGTACACGTACACGTGACCCACAACTCGCATTAGGTACGTGTGAAGTGACAAACGTCATGAAAATCAGTGCAAAAGAAAGAGATTAAGCTTAGTTGCGTGACATCAAAGATCGGACGAATTTCTATCCAAACTTAAATTTAATTGTTTATAACTTAACGTGTACGAAATAAAGTTGATTTTCGTTAATGAATACGGGTCACGATCGAGTCTCCGAGACCAAATCAATCGCCATCGACACAGGTCTAAATAAAATCTGTACAGCATTCATCATCAACATAGCCTTTCCCCAATGAGCACCATAGCGCCCTGTCTGTCTTCAGCTTGCCCCATCCAGCATCGGCCAGAAGTCTTTCACAGATCGTCATCCCAACTGGCCGGAAGATGTCCTAAACTACGTTTGCCGAGTCGCGGTCTCTACTCAAGAACACGTTTACCCCAACGGTTGTCGGTTTTTTGAGAGATTTGGCCGGCCCATTGCCACTTCAGCTTGCTAATGCTTTGAGCTTAGAACTTTGGTTCTCTGTCGGATGTATTCGTTAAAAATCCTGTCTTTCAGAGAAATTCCGCATATAGTTATTTATTGGTGGATCAACCCTACCGTGAGTGTCCACGTTTCAACTCCGTAGGCCATTATGGTTAGGGTGCACTGATTGAAAACTTTCGTTTTCAAACATTGCGGTATGGGTGATGAGAAGACCCAACATAGTTTCTCAAATGCTGCCCAGCCCAGCTAGATGCTCCTCTTGGTCTCCTTCTAAAAATTGTTTTACCCAACTGCACAATCTGCCCCAGGTAAGCATACTCATACATACATAAACTATTTCAAGAAGGTGGCCATCTACGACAATGGGTCCTGGAACAATGTGGCCATTGATCATGACTTTGGTTTTGTCCAAATTTATGCCAAGACCGATGCGTCGCGAGGCTGAGGCTAGGCCGTCATGCATGTGGGTCAGCTCCTCTAGCGACCATTACGACTATATCATCACCGAATAGCAGGTGTGAGATGTAATCGCCGTTTATGTTAATGCCCTTACCTTTCCAGTCCAGCGAGCGTCTTAAAACGCAATACACAGAAGTAACAAGAATAAGCACAAAAGCTAAAGAAGAAATTAGATATATGTCTAGTGGAAGAACCATCAAATATGGTGTCCCGCAGGGTAGTGTATTGGGACCATTACTATTCTTAATATATATCAACGATCTACCCCTAGTCACCAAACATCCAATGATTCTCTTCGCAGATGACAGCACTGCAATAGTAAAATGTAAATCCGCTGACACGTATGAAAATGAAATTAATGACACTATACGTAATATAATAGACTGGCTAGACAATAATAATTTGAATGTAAACCTCAGTAAGACCAAAATCATGCATTTTTCTCAACGTATGCCTATACCACAAATAAATACTATCTACAAAAACCAAATTATAGAGAACACGACAAACACAAGATTTTTAGGTCTTATAATCGACAGACAACTGAATTGGAATATACAAGCTGAAGAGGTATGTAAGGCGCTTAGTAAATTCGCGTACATGCTTTACAAACTCCGGAAAGTAGTCTGTCTAGATGCATTGAAAACGGTTTATCACAGCTATGTTTCTTCTAAATTGCGTTACGGCATTATGTTTTTTGGAAACTGTACTGAAAGAGAAACAATCTTTAAGGCACAGAAGCGGTGCATAAGAGCAATGTATGGCCTGAAAACCACTGACAGTTGTAGACCCTATTTTTTATCATCTAATATAATGACATTTCCGGCACTCTACATCTATGAAATGGCTGTCTTTGTGAAAACAAACAATAATCTTTTTGAAAAGTCACTTAACACACGCAGTAGACGCGACCGACAACGCCTGTGTCCTGTTAGTGGCAAAACGGCGTTACTTCAAAAAAGCTTTTGGGGCATGGCGCCAAAAATTTATAATAAATTGCCCAATAACATAAAATTGCTACCGCTGACATTATTTAAAAACAAACTTAATAAACTACTGACATCTAAATGCTATTACAATTTAAACGATTTTTTATTAGAAAAGAACATAAATATTGAAGTTTGAATTTATTAATTAATTATTATTTAGTTTGTCTAATCTTTAATGTATTTAATTATTCAATATTTTCATTATAAAACTTAATGTTTCTTTGTGTTTGTGACTATAGAGACTTGGATGTACATACATTCCTATTTGCATGCTTTAAATTAAGGCAAAACATGTATGGTGCTTACTTATAAGATATCCTTCCACCTTTATGACCCATGTTTACAAATAAAGAATTTTGTATTTTGTATTTTTGTATTTGTATTTTGTAAACATATCTTCCAATGCGCTTGTGAACAGTTTCGAGGATATGACCCTGTCTCACTTCTGGCGCAATTGGATTGGTTTAGACTGCTGGTCCTGTACTTGGATAATCATAGTGGTTGCTTAGTAGAGACATCTCAGCACTTTGATATAACGATAGTCTACTAGGCATCGCTGCAATGATTCCATAACAGCCCAAGGTTCGACGGAGTCAAAGGCTTTCTCATAGTCCACAAAAGCGAGACACAGGGGCTGATTATACTCCTCGGACTTCTGTATAATCTGCGTCGTTGTGTGAATGTGGTCTATGGTGCCATATCCCCCGCGGAACCCGGCCTGTTCTGGTGGCTGGAACTCTCAAATCTCCTGGCGAGACGATTCGTGACCACTCGTAAGAACAGCTTGTAGATGTAGCATTGTCACGTAATAAATCCATGGTTCCCAGAAGTGCTTCACCTCATAGAAGGTTTACTAAAAGAATAGACCCTTAGTATTAGGTAAGTACTCTTAGTAAAATACGTATACATCTTTTACATAACGGTGCTACAAACTTATCTGCCCCGGTGGGTGATGGTCTCGCTTTGTCAAAAAAATTCCAATCAAAAGCTGGCGTAGATAGAATTGACCAATCCTGCTTGACATTTTAATCTCTCATCTCAAGCAACACTGTCTTTTTGCAAAAACCGGGGCTAAAACCGGTTTTCGGTTTTGGGCCCTCAAAACCGAAAATCAAAACCGGTTTTGAGAACTTTCCGGTTTTGCACGCCCTATTCGGCCGTGTAGGGGGTGGGTCAGATTTTTTTGTGGGGTCGTGTGGAGGGTTCAAAATCGTTTAGGGGGGTTACATTTTTTACCCCTAAGACCCCCCAAGACCCCCACTTTTGAATTGCTACCGGATAGCGTACCGATAGATAATTTCGGATGGCGGGATCGTATAGAGGGTATAATCTTTAATAGGAAGAAAAAAAATCGACCCCCCCATGACCCCTTTTTAGACCCCCCTTTCATATCTCCCGAACGGCTCGCGATGGAAAAAAAATCTTTTCGTAGTCACGTAGAGGAGGACGAATAGTTGCGGAAACAAAAAAAAAATAGACCCATTTGCACCCCCAGACCCCCTTTTTTTTAAAAAAACTAATTTTTGCCCCATTTTTGAGGTTTTTTTAAGGTGGAGCATCGAGGCGAGCGAAACGAGCCGAGATGCGACACCGGGACCAGTACGGCTCGCTTCGCTCGCTGAGCTGCGTTCCCCCCACGACCCCCAGGACAACCCCCTCGACCCCCACCCTGGGGTTCTTCGGCAGTGTAGGGGGTGGGTCAGATTTTTGTGGGGTCGTGTGGAAGGTTCCAAATCGTTGTGAGGGGTGAAATTTTTTTGACCCCCAAGACCCCCCGCTTTTGAATTGCTACCGGATAGCGTACCGATAGATAATTTCGGATGGCGGAATCGTATAGAGGGTATAATCTTTAATAGGAAGAAAAAAAATCGAGCCCCTCCTCTACATTTTTTATCGCAAAATATTGTCATGGGTTTCGATTTCGACCAATTCAGGAGTGTAGGTTACGAAAAGGGGTTCTAAATAAAAAAAAACAGCCTACACAACCGACGCGAGCTGCTTGCAGCAAAAAATTAGTTTTTTATTATAAAACACCCAGACAAATTTCGATCACGTGATCGTTTCCGACTAAACCCAGGGTTGTGTTGCTACGAATTTGAGGTGTTTTTAATTTTTCCAATTTTATTTTTCATTTAAGGCGTTTTTTTTTATTTTCGTATAAACTGAGGATATAAATTACTTAATTATTTTTAATCCAATACGCCTTATTCATGTCCCTAAAATTAATCTTTGGTATCGTTTCACTTATTTTATTAATAACAATATTTAAATTAAAACAAGTTTATTGTTTGGAATCAATTAATCAATTCAACATGTATTTCATTCAATACATTTTTAAAAAAATAATAATTAGTCGCATACCTACGTTTTTTATTGTAATAAAAAAAAATCTATCCATATACATATTGTATTACCTATATAATGTAAATAATCTTTATTAACAACGAAAATTACAAGCAAAGGAATAGAAAAATTACAACTAGTATTTACAATTGAAACCATTGAGCTAACCGCAGACGGTTGCAAACATATATAATTATAATAGTTTTCTAGTTCCCATAACACAAGCTTTGACTAGCTAAATCTGGGACTAGATGGTGCTGTGTGGATTGTCCTGCATTATTATTATTATATCAGGGTACAAATAAAGAGCCTTTTCTTGCGACGACGGCGTTAATGATGGCGTTTTTTAAATGAATATTTATTATGACGTCACTGTAATAGTTAGACATATATTGTAGCGATTTTTTTTGTAGATAATAATGTGTTCTGCAAAGTCGTAGTACATTGTTTTGTTCTATTATCAATAGTTTTCGTAGCGCACGCGCCGAAAGACATTTTGTGACTAACTTTTTTACACCTTGTTTTAGATAATTTAAGTTTTAGTAGGGATCCTTTTTTTTACTTATAAATATAGTCTATGTTGCTGAAGGATAAGTAGCATTCTAATGGTGAAAGAGTCATCGAAATCGGTCACTTTGTGAGTTTATTCGTTACATACATACAAATCTTTCACATTATAATATTACTAGTTGCGCCCCACGGCTTCGCCCGCTTGTAAATTTATTTGTCAAATTGAGAACTATATCGATGTCCAAGGCTGAGAATAATCACTACGTTTTATTCTTTAGTGGGTAGGCCACGTTTTGGAATTTAGAGCCGACGCGGAGAGCGGATGAGCTTATCTATTATTTACATACGTAATGGTTTTCAGGTAATGGTATCATGTTTTGAGTGAATGAGAGAAAAAGGAAAAGTTATTTTTCTTTTCCTAAAAAATTATTGCAAAAGCCCTAGGGGTTATATTGTAAAACATAAAAATACGTATTTAATTATTCACTTCAAAATTTATTTGCACTGTGTACAAAATTTACCACCCTATTTAACCCCTTCAAAGGTTAATTTCAAAATAATACTTCACATGTGTTTATTCTAGGTAAAATAAATTAGTAGTTACTGCAATAATTATAACAAACATTCACACAGACTTTCACTTTTAATGTAATAGTAACATAGTAATAAAATTACCATAAATTACATAAAAACTATAAGACAAACAGATACTATTAAATTATTTATAAATCTATGGAAGCGATATTTGATTCACATAAAAAAATCATCTACCGAAATCAATCCTAAGAAAACTTTGTAAAAATTACTCGTGGATCAAGATTTTATAGCAATACTCGCTTGCGTAGCACGATGCCCCGCCCACTCGGTGTCGAAATACCTAAATCAGCATAACGTAGATTTGTGAACCGCCTCTTAAGGTATTTCTGTAATTTCCTATAAAAGGTATTACCATTATTTCACTTTAAGATATGATGTTAAGGAACTGGTAAGAAATGCCATAAGTATTTTTATAAATTTCCTATAGGAAATTATATACTTACCGATATCGAGTAGGTAGCCATAACAGAAGCTCTGCGTAGCTTAGGGCTATAAAGATGATGCTGTGTTGATTGTCCAGCAAATTTTATGTACTCGTTAGTGTAATCAGAGCCTCAGTTAGACCTAACTAAACTGGATGAGTACCTGGAACTATATCTTCCTGTGCCCACAACTACGTCGATTTGTTCCAGAATTGGGTCCTGACTGGCGTTACTTAACTATACCTAATATCTCGTACAGCTTTTTCGTTTTTTCGTAACCTTAACGCAAAGGGTTCGTGAGTCGCGTGCAAGTCATTACAGTTAGCTACATCACGTGTTACTAGGGTTGCCAATCGTACTGAAAAATAGAGTATTATACTTTACTAGCGACCCGCCCCGGCTCACCAGGGTTTTATTATACCTACAAACCTTCCTCTTGAATCACTCTATCTATTAAAAAAAACCGCATCGAAATCCTTTGCGTAGTTTTAAAGATTTAAGCATACAAAGGGACATAGGGACAGAGAAAGCGACTTTGTTTTATACTATGTAGTGATAGTGATAATCTATACCAATAAAAAGTACGACTAAACAAAATACTCTTTTCACTTAACTTCAGCTACTGTATTACTGCAAGTCATGCTGAAATGGTGCATGCTCTTAACCAAAAATAAAGACTTACACATATTAATGCTGGTATCTCTAACTCACACTAGTGGAATGAGTAAATGAGTCAAAGTCAAATTGCTTTATTTCCGTAAGACCTTACAGGCAGTGTGACCAGATTCAGTATTTTAATACTTTTTCAGTATATTTTGTCGATTATTTTGAATATGAGTATTTTTGTAGGTTTATTGCTGGAAGTCGGTATTTTTGGGTATATTTTGGTAATGAAGTTGTTAGCACGGTAAGCCACGAGAACGTCGGTGGTCGCGAACCAATGTTCAGGGAATCCCGTGAACATCAAATATCTAAATAAACCCCGGATTCAGTCTACCCATAAGAATAAATAATAACTACGTAGAATGGACTCTTCTTTGATCTAGTCCCAAACGCCGCCATTTATATACCTACTTCCCCCTTCACCTCGTTACGCCCCTCTGTCGTCCAGGCGTTTTGCCAGGGTTGCTACTGCATTGTACCGCCGCGCCCCGCCGCCGCTGCGCCGTCGTCGCGAGGCGAGGCGAGTGAGAAAAGGTCAACGAACGATGTTCACGTTCCTTTGATTAGGTACCTACCTAATTAGTTAGATAGGAACCTACTAAAACACAATAATATTTAGAAAATATTACTTACATAGGGTATGTATTATCTTTTATTGTTACAACCGCTCACACCACAATAACTTGATCATGACGTCATATTATAGAGGTAGTAAATATTAAAATCCGCGTGCGGCGTCGCTGGCTGTGACAGCCCTACTGCACGTTTAACGTGCAGAATCGCGTAGGCTAATATCGTGACCTTGAGCGCGTTCGGAGCGAAGTTTCCCTTCTACTCTGTTCTTATTCTTATGGTCTACCTTAGGGATGATCGATATTCATCGATGGTGAATAAACATCGATGTGTTAGTTGTTAGAAAACATCGATGTTTTGGAATCGATGTGTTGATTGACTTCGATATCATCGGATTCGATATCAAACCTCAATAAATAAATAACATTGGACAATTCACACAGCATTATCAAGCCCCAAGCCAAGCAGAGCTTATGTTATGTTATGGGTGCTAAGTACTAGATAACTGATATACTTAATACAAACTACATAGATAGATATTTTTATTATACATAGAAAACATCTAGAACATCGTGAACTGTATCTGTAGATCGTACACACATTTTTCCCGAGGCGGGAATCGAACCCGTAACCTCCTACGTCGCCCGTCGCGCCACAGGGTCGTCACAAGGCCACAAGGTCGTCATGGATGTTAAAATTGAAGAAAATTAAATATTGAAACGTCTTTATACTTTTGTCTAGCGTCTAGCACTAGATGTACTAGGTTTAACTATCAAGTTAGATATTCATTAGATCAATATTATATTACAATATCATCTTAACATGTTATAATAAATATGTTACGAAAATTAGTATTTTTATTGGTATTTTTGCCCTGCATAGGTCGGTATATTTCCGTATTTTCTGGAGGTGCGTCGGTATTTTCGCAAAAAATAATCTGGTCACACTGCTTACAGGACACTTGGACACGTCATAAAATTCATGTTATAATTAAAACTAGGAAATAAAGTGCTCACTTTGATTTTTGTTCACTTTGATCTTTAATGTGTAGAGTACATTTATTTTAAAAAAAATTAAAAATTGTTTTGGCTGCAAAAAGTACCTAACTAAAATACCTATTAATTTTTAGATGATAATCAAATATAATCAAATAATCAAATAGTCGATATCTTTATTTCTTTAGGCTTACAAAATAAGCACCTAGACAAGTCAAATTTAATACTATAGGTAAGTACATAATTATCAAAATAATCTATACTTATAATAAAACTGTAACAGGTCCAAATCTGTACATTGAAGATATTTTGAAAATTTTTTTTGGAGGGCACTCTATTATCGATACTCAAGCCAAAACTGTAATTTTTTTCATTCATGTCTGTCTGTCTGTCTGTCTGTCTGTCTGTCTGTCTGTCTGTCTGTCTGTATCGTAAACGCGCATCACGCCGAAACTACTTGATGGATTTAAATGAAACTCGGCATGATTATAGGTCATACTACGAGGAAGGACATAGGATACTTTTTATCCCGGAATTCAGTAAGGTTCCCATGGGAGAGGGTATGAAAGTAAAATTCTTTTACCGCTCATCACGCCGAAACTGCTGAATGACTTGGAATGAAACTTGGGACGATTTGAGTTCATACTACAAGGAAGGACATGGGATACTTTTTATCCCGGAATTCGGTAAGGTTCCCCTGGGAGAGAGGGTGAAAGAAAAATTCTTTAATGACTTGGAATGAAACTTGGGACGATTTGAGTTCATACTACAAGGAAGGACATGGGATACTTTTTATCCCGGAATTCGGTAAGGTTCCCCTGGGAGAGAGGGTGAAAGAAAAATTCTTTAATGACTTGGAATGAAACTTGGGACGATTTGAGTTCATACTACAAGGAAGGACATGGGATACTTTTTATCCCGGAATTCGGTAAGGTTCCCCTGGGAGAGAGGGTGAAAGAAAAATTCTTTAACCACGCATCACGAGGGAAGTGAATGAATTCGAATGGAACTCGGGACGATTGGACATGGGATACATTTTATCCCGGAATTCAGTTTGGTTCCTCTGGGCTATACGGGTTTTCAAAATTTCTCACAGCATTTGAACGACGCGCGCGCGTCGTTCAGATGCTGTGAGAAATTTTTGAAAACCCGTATAGCCCAGGGGAACCAAACTGAATTGAACTGATAAACGCGTAAGTTTTAAGGATGAATGGATAGATGGATGGACGTTTGTTACTCTTTCACGCAAAAACTGCTGAACGGATCTGGATGAAAATTGGCACAGAGATAGATTATAAGCTGAAATAACACTTAGGCTTTATTTTATCCCGAAAATCCCACGAGAAAGGAATTACGCAATGAAATAGCGAGTACTCGAAATACTAATCATGCGCAGACGAAGTCGCGGGCACCAGCTAGTATAAGAAATAAAGTGATAATTGATTTTCAGTTCGCCCCAGTTTTTTGTCCACTAGTGGAAGAGGCGATATAGAAACCACTAGCATGTGTAAAACTTATGTGTCTAATACATGTTTGCCTTATAAATAATTGCATACTATTGTCGATGTGGAACTGAGCGACATCTGGCCAAGCACTAACGTCATTGATGTAATCATTTATGGAGTAATATGCCTTCTTGATAAGATTTAGTTTTATGTAGATAAATAGATATAAGTTCAAATAGATATCTAGTACCTAATTTATTAAACGAACTGCCCTTTAAAATCTTAACCAATATTAACGATAAAAACTATATATTTAAAATTAAAAAATTCTACAACGAGTTATAAGAAAATCTATAAATAACCAAAAATTAAAATCATCAAAAACTTGAAATCTGAATTAGATACTTAAAATCATCCTGTATAGCGTTATCAGTCTGGTCTTTTCGCTGACGATGCGATGTGCGAACGTTGAATGCGTTCGCTCGTCGCTAGCAACTGGTTATTTTTGATGCATACCTACCTGTTTAGTTTTTTATTTAGTTGAAGTTAAATAGCTAGCAAGGATCTTCACAAATAATTCTGTAAAGTAGGTACCTAGCTACCTACTCACTTAGTATCAAATAGAGACTAGGGTCAGTGTTCTCCGGAGTTCAGTCGGACTCAAATTATTAATAAAGTAAATAATATTTTATTACCTAATAGCTAAATCAATGAAGCTTATAAGTGATAACTGTCCGACTGTCCTTTGGTGAACACTGGTCTAAGAGGCTTTCAGACAAACCGAATCACGGTTTTAGTTAAGCTTTTTGAATAAAATAAGTGCTTATTTGTATACCATAAAATAAATAAAAAAAAAAAAAAAAAAAAAAATGTACTGTTTAATTCTACGAATAGAAAGTTCAGTTGCTCAGATACTCTATTTAATAAGTGCGTACTCTTTTTTTACCTCCTTCGAAAGCCGATAATATACTCTATTTCTTCAAATAAAAGTTACCCAACCCTACGTGTTTTCTCCGTAGCAACGGACTATTAACAACTTGACCGCACGACCTTAGGTTAACCACCTTGAGGGAATCGACTTATAGTGATTTTAACCGTGATTTCCATATTCATGATGTATGTATGGTACATACATACATCATGAATATGTGTTTTTAAACTTCAGTTGATATTTTCTTTCACTTATAGTGAACCACGCTCGAGTCGAACTCTCTCTCTCTTTCTTAGGATTCTGTACCAAATTGTATATTTACGATTAGCTACAGAGGTAGACACTGACTTTATTCATCTTTATTCTTTATTATAATTATTTTATAATAAATTTCGAAATTGAAATCAAATATCAAATTAAACATTTAACCCAATCATCTTTTTTTTTTACACATTTTTGATATTAAAAAATAGAAAAGTTGGAAGTTGTGGGTTCAAATCTCAGCCAGGAACAAATTTTGTGTAGAACAAAAGGTTACTACTTTATTTATACCTAATGCACAGTTATTTGGCTTATACTTACCCATCTTTTTATAGATAGCTTACACACCGATTTAAAATGTATACAGTCATTTAATGGCATCGCGACGATAAAATCGTGTCAGACATCCCCATAGGAAACTCCAAAACCTTTATTACGAAACTGTTGTGAGTGTATTGTGTGGCAGTTTATTTGGCACCTAATGACCACCGTCACTGTACGTAATTGCAACTATGTCAAGGTAAACATTTAGCAAAAAATAAATTAATCCGTTTTTCTGTGAATTCAATTATGACGCAAAGTTTTATGAGTTCTACCTCTATATAAAAATATATTTATCTTTTGATATTACAAATGTTCTATCCAAAGATAAATATATTTTTATATAGAACATTTATTAGAGAATCTATTTCATCTCAATTTATTATTATAGTTCAAAAGCATACGTGTAAAGAAACTATTTTTGAGAAAATAATAACACTATAATGTGATCACTTTATCGTAAACTTGTTATTCTACGAGACTAAAGTAATGTTAATAAGTGCCAAACTAAAGATCCATTTGTGTAGAAAAAAGGCTATGGTGCCTTTTAATTTAAATGAAACGAAATTGTTGGAATTCGCGTGACTCATTAAATTTCGCTCATGACAAAGGTGACGTTCCTTTTGGTGAAATAATTTTCTCCTCGGGAACATTTCAATTCGGTACAGAATATTACAGGGTCGCCAATAATGGTCCGAAGTAGGATTTGGGAATTCACTAATACTTAACTATAACTTAGCTGATATGTTTGAATCAGCCTGTGCGTTTAGGTATTATTAAAAATTACAAATACATACAATACAAAATACAACTCATCTATTTATTCAGTCTCCTTACCTTCGAAGACTCCGGCCATACAAGTACTTTTGAGCTAGCCTCCACACCACTGCCACAACTTTGAAACGCATCTTGGATCGCGAGTTTTCCTGCGGTTTGTAGCGCGATTCTTTACGCACAGCTCTTGTAAACGAGATTTCTAGACGCCTTAGTATAAAATGCGTCTTAGTATAAAATGCAATTATTGCAAAATATAAGGAGGCGGAAACGCGTCGGACAACTTCAAACGCGTTGTTAAAACCGCAGCAGTGTGTAGATCGTCTTAGTATGAATATATTTAATTACGCAACAGATCGCGCGACACAAGACGCGCTTCAAAATCGAGGCAGTGGGGTGGAGGGTTACCAACTCCGTGGTTCGTGCTTCAGTCATAATCTCGGCCGATGTTCAATGGAGGCACGTAGAACCGGGGCAGACTGGGCATGTACTTGGGGATACGATTGCCAGCCGGGCACCAGCTGTACGGAGTCCAGCAGGATGGGAGACCGGGTAATAAACATTCCGATTCCATGGACGGGGCAAATTGAATTACAAAAGTTTTATGGCTGGATGGTCAATGTGAATGAACATGAAGTGAACAAAGCGGATTCCTACGTTACTTTATCGTTTTTGCCTAAATCTTATCCTTAAAACTCCTTCATTAACTGAAATAGTATTTTTTGTATCCCTTTCAAAATTACTCTTGGAAATGGGAATGATATTCTGGCCCATCGTTCTATTAATGTAAAAAACACTAATTTCGTTCATTCATGGGCTTCAATTTCGGCCGGGACTCGCAATTGTCCTTCGACTTGCAATTGGATGGATGGGAATCGTGAAGGCCAACAAAAGGGCCTTCAAATGTCAAATATTGGATGAGAGATTTTACCGTCATCAATCAGTCTGCAGCTGTGGGCTCCGTTTAGGCTGGTATTACTGTGCGCCGTGCTTATTTTTTCCTATATTACATGGACATAAACAAATCGGCTCTGACCTCCATAAACAGCGGCTCGTGCTTCGCTGATGATCTCGGCCGAGGTCTTGCGACGCGAAGGCGCGTAGAACGGAGCTCCTCCACCACGCTTACCACCTCGCTCGGTCATCTTATTCTCTGCACACAAAATAAGAACACATTTTTAGTCACTAATATCTAATACCTTATTAAACTTTATTAAGTACTAGCGACCCGCCCCGGCTTCGCACGGTTATTATACGTATAAACCTTTCCCTTTAATCATTCTATCTATTAAAAAAAAACGATATTTCTGATATTTCTCTGAAAGGTTCCCTTAGCTGGTTGCCTCTTCACGCCTCTTGACGTACATTTTCATCACTTGGTTTCGCTTTTTACAGTTCGTTTTGTGTGGTGCATCATTGTCTTTAAATCACTCCGCCCACGGGTACAAATACTACGAAAGTTGACGTGTTTAAATCAATAGAGGTACAATATCATAACGCTATCACCAGTCAATGAATGAAACTATTCTGTAAGTAGGTCGAAATCGTTGGAACTCTACGTTGTTTCATTCATTATTCAATAGTTAGTGAAAAGCCTTCAATAGATAGGTGCCATAGCCTTCAATTATGTGCTTTGTAGTGGCCTACTTTCGGAACTCATGGCGGGGACAACTATCTTTTTAATTAAATTATTTTCTTTTCGATACATAAAAAAATACTTTGCTTTAACAGCCTGATCGGCTGTTATATATTTACGGGCAAAGTTTTTTTTCAATTGGTCGTCTTATCAAAATAAATATAAGAAATTCAAAGCCAAAGGTTTAAAAATATCAGGCATAATTTGAAACTCAGGTGTCTAACTTAATAATTATTGTCATGAAAGACTGCACAAATAATCAAATAATAGCCAAAAACAAAAACATTTTCTCACAGATGTGTTCTCTTACTGATGTATTCGGTCATAAACAGATGTATTCGGTTAGGACCTACGAGGCTACTTAAATATCACCTATTTTCAAACGAGTCTAAATAAGTATACATTTGAACTCACCAAAGTATTTACACTTCATCAAAACATCGAGTTCGAAAATATCCGCCCGCCCTAGCGTAGCGGGCGGCTTGCTACACGTTTCAAGCGACACTGCTACGTCGCTACGCGAGCTACGCAGCTGTGCGTAGGCCCTCTACGGAGCTCGTAGCTCGCATAGTTACGTGCTACGACGCTACAACCTCTACGAGTTTTGTAACATTTCCTATTTCGCTGTTTTTTATGGTTTTCTTTTGCATTTTGTATAATTTTAAATATATGTTTTTTGAGTTCGGTTAGTTATTTATTTCAGTTGACAGCGTAAGTTAGCATATTTTATGAAAAGCAAAAATGACTGTCCAAACATTTTTGCGACCGAAAGGGTACTTTGGTAAACTATTATCTCGAAGCACGCTTTTAACAAGATAGTATAAAGTCGTTCGTTTTCACTTTCTTTCCTAATTATAAATAAACAGCTCAGTAAAAACAATATCTCAACTGCTCACAAACGAACTTATTTTTGTAGAAAACTTTATCTTTATAGTAGCTAGCCTAGTTAGATATATCTAACTAGGCGAATAGTGGTCGCAGAACTGGCTTGCTTCGATCGATGGCTGCATTCAGGTTCCCTTAGCAACCGATTGTAAACATTGACAAATGCTTAGGTAAGCACTCGGAAAATAATTAGATAAGCATAAGCTAGCGAAACGATAAATATCTCTCCGGCAATACCTATGTGGTAGGAAAAATCCCTACTAGGTATCGGGCCCACCCATACGAGGGCTTTATGGCTTTTGGCCTTTGTCCTGTATGTAGGTATTTACCAAATGTAACTTGTTTGATGAAGTGATCATAGTTGCAATAACCGCCAAGCTCTGTTGAACAGGGAATTGCAAATCTGCTTTATAAAGAAGAGCTCCTGATAGACGATCTGCGTTCCTGCATACATAGAGTCGTTCATAGTTTTCATCAACAAAAAATATTTATTATTTAGAAGGTAACAATCAACCTGGTAATCGTTTTCTGAGCTTCAACCAAAACTTGCGAGTCAGCCAGCATAACCGTCTGTATTTTACAGTTTACTTCGATCAGATACCGAGACCATTGGAATAAACGCGACAAATTTCTCTATGGCCGAGACTTTTTAGCTTTATTAAATAGGTGTAAGCTCCACTGGATAGGTTATAATTATAAATTTATAATAGGTATGTAGAGATCTCAGGAATCTATTAGGTCTATTGAAATGATCCATATTTTTATTCGTTGGTTGTGTTATTACCATATCCCTATATAATAAAGCAGGTATACGACCCTAGCCACGCAGACAATTGAATGGCAGACAGAATATATGTTGCTGAAGGTTACACTGGCGTAGAAAATGAGGGACTGGGTTTTTTTTACCCGATATTTTCATCACTATACATAGTAAAAACAAAGTCGCTTTTTCTATCCCTATGTCCCTATAGCCCGTAGCACACCTCCGCTGCGAAACTTCAGTTGCGAAACCGCTGTAGGAATTCTGCTGCGATAAAGTGTAGTTTGAGTTGCGGAACGGGCGTCGGAACCTGTTAGTCATCAGTCAGCCATCGGAGCGAAATGTCGTCGTTATCAGAGTCAGAGGAGGAGGAAATATTATTGTGGACTTTAACTTTGAAAAGGCGTTAATCTCGTAGAATTTGGGTGCACGAGATTAATGAAAAAAGGAAGAAATTAGGAGAAAACCGATTATGTGTTATGTGTAATCCTTATGATTTAATAAATAAAGAATAGGTCTATTTCTGACCTCTTGAATTAATTTTTCTGTGAAATCGACGTCCATTTTATGAAAAAAAAAAATGTAGTTTCGCTTTTAATTTTTGTCGATTTCCACAAACATGTGCGAAAACAACGCGGCACCGCAACAAATGGCGGCCGGAGCGCGGTAGTGTGGCTGGCGTGGAGTATTATCGACGAAACCGCGCGGGGAAAGAGATAGAATATAGATAAATCTATGCGTAGAACAGGCAGTTCCGTGGCAGTTCCGCTTCTCCTACATACGGACAAAACACAGCGAAATTAATGCGGTTCCAGTTCCGTGGCAGTTCCGCTTCTCCTACATACGGACAAAACACAGTGCGAAGCCGGGGCGGGTGGCTAGTATTTTATATTATGTGTAAATTACACTGACCGATATAACGATATTTAATTGTTTGCTTGTATTACGGCTTCAGTGATGTATATACGTGGTGTACTTTATGCATATTATGACGATTTCATCTCTTTCAACTTTTTGAATCGTTATATCTCAAAAACGGTGGCTCTTAGGAAAAAAAGTATCTTGAAATTTTTTATAGATGATTATCTGATCTAGATACAATTTTTGTCCGAGCTAATTTTATGATAAAACTTCCCGTTTTGCTGAAAATCGCGAAAAACCCGTTTTTGTGACCTTACAACTTTTTGAATCGTTATATCTCACAAACAGTGGGTGGTAGGAAAAAAGGATTGAGATATTTTTGTAGATAATTTTATGATCTACATTCTTACCTTAGATATTTTTATGATAAAACTTACTGTTTTGCTGAAAATCGCGAAAAACTCATTTTTTTTACCTTTGACCTTGAATAAAAAAATATTCCATACACGGGAATGATGGGGAACTTCTAGGCCTTAGAATAATTCCTCTATGTTCTAGGCATTGTCTTAAATTATGTTTTGAACAATTTCACTGATTTTCAGCTTGTTGGGACTTTATGTAACTTCGAATGTTTGAATTGACCGGACTATAATAGTGTATTGAACAATCCTACCAATATTCAGCCTAGTCGGAATTTTTGTAACCTTGGATGTCTAAATTGACCGGAATATTTTAATCAAATGCTATTCACCAATTTATATATTATTTATATTTATTTATAGCTTACCAGCTATTGAAGGGGTTCAATAGGTATTTTCTTCCCATGACGCCCATGCTTTTGGTGATAGAAGGATTCTGTTTCCAATCTTACGACCGATGTGCACTTGCCTAGCTAACGGAAAATAATGGAACTGGTGAATGTTTGTTAAGGCCGGTTTACATTATTCCAGTCCAGCGATCCAGTCCAGTGCTGGATTGCTTACTGGAAAAATTTAAACCTGCACTGGAATTATCTGAATCCAGTAAGAATTCCAGTCCAGTGACTGGATTCGTGGTGTACTTTTGAATCCAGTGCGATCAATCCAGTGCAACTGAAATAATGTAGACGGCCTATCCAGCACGTTCGAAACAGTTTCGAAACTGATCTCTTTTTAAAATCATTGTCACAGTAGTGTTCAGGTTTTAACGGCTTCTAAATTACTGGAATAATGTAGACGACAACGAATCCAGTTCAGCACTGGACTGGATCACTTGACTGGAATAATGTAAACCGGCTTTTACCTACTGTAGCAAAAGCTAGCTAGAATTTTTAAAAAATTAAGTATAGTTTTTGACATTATTTTTTTTTCACGTATTAGGAACCCATAGTGATTTTATTGTACGTACTCCTTCGTATCCTACGTATAAGGATTTTATCATAGGTGATCAAAAACTAAGGGCCATACTACACGGGCGGTTCTCCCGCCGCGGAAATTCAGACCCTCTCCTCCGTAGGCCGACACACGCTCTCGGCGACCCCGTTGACCCAATCACCGCCGCTAACCCGGAGGTGACGGCAACCCATTCGCTTCAGCACACTAATCAATCTTCCAAAAACCGACCCCGCCGGATGTCAATTCGAATTCCCCGCTTCCGCCCATAGGTGCATTCGTGCACCTAGGCGAAACCCTCCTTGCCCTCTTGTAGCATCTGGCAACAGCCCAAGCCGTGGTTCGCACCAAAGTGGTGGCCCTTGTGCGTGTTGCCCTATCATAAGTTTACCGGTGCGGCGGCGGCGCCCTCTGCGCCTGCCAATAGTCCTGTAACGCTGTCATGGCCATCTGAGAGCCAGTCCACACAGCGCGTTGCGTCAGCGTTGCGTCGACGACGCAGCGCTACCGTTGCGTTGTTTTACATTCAAATAACCAAGGTGTTCACGCGGCGCGCTGCGTGTCGGTCGTCGCAACGCACACATGACGGACAGCAGCCCCCGAGACGAAGCGGGAGGGGTTGTACTCATTGCGATGTCGTCGGAGCGGAAGCGCTCAGTTGCTTTGCTTGTGCGTTGATAGGGAGGATACACGCAAGCTCATTTCATTTTTTACGTACTTTTGTATTCAGTTTTATTTGTAGGGTAAAATGAGTACCGTTAAAAAGAAAGTTAGACTTCGTCTGAGACTTTCTTTTTTACCAATTTTTTATTGGAGGCAAGGAAAATACCCGAAATTGTACAGTTACATTGCCAGTTTAAAAGGCCAATGATTTTTTTGTTTAATTTAAGTAAAGCTAATGTGTAAGCAATCTAACAAAACATGTTCTTAGGTATCTGAGTGATTAGCTATTTTTTACAGACATTTAAAACTTACAAAAATTTTCAGCAATTTCCTTTTGTTTTAGCAAAATCACTTTGCAAAATTTTAATGACTTTATTTGGTTAAACCGATCAAATTCTATTTTAGAAGTTTATGACACTCTAACATAGACACTGGCAGAGTCGTGGCGAAAAGCAAGCGGAGCCATAAAAAAGAAGTTGAAGTTGATTCGTTATAATCACGATACAGGTAGGTCAGGTATTACTTGACGTAATGAATACCTACTATGTTTATTTATATATCTTTGCTTGGTCCTAGTTAATGGTGGTTTATTGCGGAATTTTAGAGGATGCAAAGCAAGCAATTTCATACGAGAATTGATGTAAGGGAAGAGAAATAAGATACTAACCCCAAAAGTACCTTGTGATGTTAACTGAATAGCATTAATTGAATGTTTTATCTGAGGTTTTATCATAGAAACTTGTGAAAGTAGGAACTTATTGTTGTTCTGGGCTAGGCCTCGCTATATTATTTCTAGTACCTAATTTATCATGGAGAATGCAATGGTCTTGCTCTACGATCTATGCAGACTGTGCCTGGATGAACCCGGCGTGGATAACATATTCGAACCTGTAGATTGGTCTCAAGATATTCGAAAACTAACTGGCGTAAAGGTACATGATTCTTTTACATTTTTGATTTACAATTTGTAATCTTATATTGTTGTATCAATGTGCCTATACCTATCTACTAAAACCTTGGTTGTATGTAGGTCAGACCATCAGATCAACTGCCTCAAATGATTTGCAATAACTGCCGGGACATAATGAACTGCTCTAGGGTGCTGAAAGAAATTGCTATTACAAACGATAAAAGACTACAAAGGCTTCGTGAGGGTGATCAGGTACATTTTCTTGTTTTTTTCTAAGATCTAAGATGTATAGATGCTGTATACAATCAAAACAGTTCCGGAGAACTAGAAAGTTGTACCTATTGCTTGCCTTCCTATTGGTAAATAACCTATTATGGGATAGCAAAAGTACTGAAAGTATATACCTACTCTTGTTTTAGACTCCGAGGAATATATTACATTTATTTAAACAAGGGGTTGGTACCCCAAAGAAATAGTATTCTAATTCTTAGTGGGGGAACTGTGATCTACACTTACATTTTGCATGGGAATGTATTGTGTATTACCTAAATCAAGAAATAGTATTGTTAGAAAATATTTTACAAAACTATAACTATTAACTAACTATAACTATTTTTTTTATAGTGTTATTAACAGACTAAATCACGTTCAAATAAACTTTTACTTTTGACGGCTTTCATTAATTTTCTTTATTGGAATTCACTTCTTTATTACAAAAAGCAATGTATTAGTGGTTATTTTGTCTACAAAAACGTTTTAGATTCTAGAAATGAGTGTATTGAGATGTAAATCAGTTATTTTTGGCCAAAAGATGCTTAGATGTTAAAAATATCCAGTATGAATTATTGATATTATGTTGGCATTGCTTTAAACAAATCAATGAATTATTATTTCAGAATGAAATCAGTGAACAATCAGATATATCAAGTAGTTCACAAGAAAAATCTTCTAAGAATAGAATTGTCTTTGAAGATGATAGGCAAAATGAATCTATTCCAAATGAAAAGAGGTATAAAAAGAAACGGAAATCATCTTCATGTAAACAAGAAATCGAAAGTGTAAGATTTGCATATTTTACTACCCTATATAATATATCTATAACAAAATTTCCTTGTCTAAAAAACAAGATGAAATTTGTTTTTTAATTCTGTTTCAGGTTGCCTCAAAAAAGATCACTGTCAGAACAGACTTATTTAGCTCAACAGAAATGATGGTGGTAAGTATGTTTTTAAAATGTTTAAAGGGGAATTTCTCACTTTTATTTCTTTATTCTGTTCATATTCTCATAAATATACTCAATGAAATTTTATCTAAAAATTATATCTGGGTATCTAAAATAATTACAATGACCTTTATTTATTATATATTTTTATTATTTCTCAAGTTTTTGACATGTAAAATCACTTTCTTTTCAGCTTTTTGAGAAATGAAATTTATTTAAATTTCTATTTACCTACCTTAAGTATAGACATACTTATTATGGTTCATAATCAGTAAATCGATATCTTTATTTGTTAGGCTTCCAAATAAGCACTTAGACAAGTCTAACACCCGGTTTCTAGAAGGCTATTCAAATGTCAAATCAGTTGACAAAGCGATAATTTAACACATTGGTCAATTCAAATTGGGGTGCACGAACGCTGATTAGATAATAATTAGCTAATCATTGATCATCTTACGATTGTCATTCTTTCGGTTCAGTCATTCACTCCTAAACTTCAATAAAACCATCCAAGGGCGAGTCAGACTCGCACTAAGGGTTCCGTACCATATTTTTTAAATTTTATTTTTTATTACTTAAGTAAAAATATACTTACAATTAAGTATTTTGTGAATATTTCAAGTGGTAACAGGTAGGTTGTTACCATTGTTACCATGTTACCATTTATTAATATCGACCAAAAATAGTTAAAAAGGCGTTTTAATGGGAGCCCGCCTTAAATATATATATCTAAATATATAATATATTTCGACGGACAGAAAGCGAAGTATTAGTAATAGGGTCCCGTTTTTACCCTTTGGATACGGAACCCTAAAAATGACGCTTGTGGCATAAGAATAAGTAAATAGTAGTAAGTAAGAGTAGAAGGGAAACGTGCTCAAGGTCAAGATATTAGCCTACACTATTTTCCACGTTAAACGGGCATATCGGTCGGGCTGCCACAGCCGGCGACACTGCACGCGGTTTTTAATGATCGTTCATTTATGTTTACCGATAGCGGCGCGCGGTGGCGGCATGTAGTATCATGAATTACCTCGAGGTTTTTTTTTATGATGCATTCTTTATGTGCTCTCGTTTAATAAATAATTCAAACTGACGTGTACAGCGATGCCAGATCTACCGATTTATCAGTAGATCTACCTGCTTTTTCAGGCGTCTACCGATCTACTGATTTATTTCTAAAATTTCGTGAAATCTACCTGATTTTCCCGAGCGCCTATAGCTTCTTGATTAAATAGTAATTTTAGGAGGCGCCAACACGTACGATATGAGACCACTCTCGCATTTTGGCGACCTTTTTTTTTTAGTTGCAATTGTCGGCAAAAAAATACCTACTGATTTTTATGCCAATCTACTGATTTTTTACTGAACTTCCTACTGTTTTTTTCAAATTCCATCTGGCAACACTGGACGTGTACCTTTGTGAAATAATAGGTACCAAACCAACCCAATACGTAGGTAACTAATCCAATTTTCTTTTTTTCAGAAGAAAAAAGTGGATTGAACTGATGGGTCGTAACCTATATTGAATATACTTATATCCGAAATAGTTGGTGTGTTCTGAACATTATTACAAAATATAAATAGTGCATTCTAGTGCCCTAAGTAAAAAAAAACATGTCTGGACTCGATTAAAGAAGAGTCCCTTCTACCCAGTTATTATTCTTGCTTATGCTTGTGGCGCGAATACTTGTTTGTTTACGTTTGAAAAAGTTCAAAATTGTAAATTAGATAGGTAATAATAGATTGTTTATTATGAAGAAAAAAACTATACCGAAATAGAAAAATAACTTTAACTACTTTAGTAGGCAAGTAGGAACCCTTTTACATTGCTTTATTACCAATATTTTTTAATTCCTGTATTTCACCAAGTTTTTTTATATTATTTATATGTTTATAATATGCGGAAGCAAAACGAAGCATCCTAGAATATAAGATGTAATTTAATTTATTTTTATTTAATGGTAAAACGATCCTTATGTTTAGTAATACATAACAAAACCGCTTTAGGAGTACCAACCTGTTGATTTTTTATATATATTCAATTTAGAACTTGGCAAAATACAGCACATTGTTGTAAAAATTTCAACTAATTAGAGCTAAATCACCGATTAGCTAATTATTGATTTGACAAGAGCTTGACCAAAGAATCATGCTTAATTATCGTTCCAGAAACCCATTTTGATATTTGACAAGAGTTTTGCTTCAATGATTTGACAGGCTTGTCAAGTGATCACTGTTCAAAATCTAAGTACGTAATCAACGTTCGAGAAACCCAAATGACACTTGAATAGAGATTTGAACATTGATTAGTAAATTATGAAGTTGACATGCGTTCCAGAAATCGGCCGTAATTTAAACAATAGGTACCATAGATAAAGTTAGTTTAATGCAGACTGCAATAAACAATTTTTAATTTATTTTTTAACTAGTATTAAAACTGTTGAACTTGAGTAACTTGAGATAAGTATGCTTAAATTTTTATGTGAGTTGTGTTTTAATATTTGGGGATTTGTTACACAAAATTTACCTAGGCAAAAAAATTTTTTAAATTCATTTGTTAATGTGCACAGATAAAATTAATTGAAGTGAGGTTGATTCTTTGATTGGAGGACCAAATTTGTGTATGATTTGCAGAAATTTGTTCCGTTGGTCTGGGTGTTTAATATGCACAGTAAAAAAAATATCTAAGTATACAAATATAATGTACTATATATATTTGAGTAGCTTACTTTGGGACTAGATGGTGCTGTATGGCTTGTCCAGCATTATTTATTTATTTATGAAAAACTATCCCTCTTACTCTAGAAAAGCATGCATAATATATAATAATACATTTAAGTTTTAACAGAGATATATATATTAACATATTATTTATACCTAACTATTAACAGACATCATCCTCGTCAGTTGTCACATCTCCTAAAGCCTCGGATAAGAACAACAAATTTGAAGATAAACCCAGTAGTAGCAAATCCATGGTAAGATATCCTTAGTTACTTTTTTTTTGCTTTCAAAGGCTCAATAATTATTATGAACAACGAAAATTACAAGCAAGGAATAGAAAAATTACAACTAGTATTTACAATTGAAACCATTGAGCTAACTGCAGACGGTTGCAAACAGTCTAAAGATAGCTCAATTGATCCATGTCAATACCTTAGTTACTTAATATTACCGCGAAAGTGTGTATTAATGGATGATTGTTACTCTTTTACGCAAAAACTACGACTAGAATTAGCTTATTGGTTATTTTTGAAATAATTGTATGGAATCTGTCCATTCGTATTTTATTATTATTTTAGGATCGGGCTGCCAATAGACAGTTCTAGAACTGGAATAAAGCATAGGCTTTCATGCCATAAATCAGTTACCATGGAATTCTATGTTTCCATATAAAAAAGCGTGTGAAGCCATGGCGAGGTACTAATCACTACATAGTATAAAACAAAGTCGCTTTCTCTGTCCCTATGTCCCTTTTTATGCTTAAATCTTTAAAACTACGCAACGGATTTTGATGCGGTTTTTTTTAATAGAGTGATTCAAGAGGAAGGTTTATACGTATAATAAAACCGTGCGAAGCCGGGGCGGGTCGCTAATAAGAAATAAAAATTGGTTTAAAGAATTAGACTTGTAAAGAACTTATCTTTCGAACCTACATATTTTTACTAATAACTAGCTCAGTCTGCTTTCTGCTTGTTTTACGCTCATTAGTGTTCACATTAGTTGCAAATAATTACCTACCCTAATTAGTCAACGTGATGTTATGTCATTAATTAAGTATACTTAATTGAGTGAGACCTCTGCGGTAACGGGTTCGATTCTCGCCGCAGGACAAAAGTTTGTACGATCTGCAAATATTTATCCAGTGTGTTCTGGGTGGTCTATGCATACTTAAAAATATCGATATAAATGTAATAGTTACTAAATATAAATGAAAATATAAATGTAGTTACTTAAAAATATCGATATCAATTGTCTAGTACCTATCCATAACACAAGCTCTGCTTAGCTTGGAGGCTAGATGCTGTGTGCATTGTAACGCATTATATTATAATGATTTCAGACAAAATCATCACAAAGAAAATCATCTGCTTCAAGTAGTAAAGATGTGAAACCTATTAAAAGTGAATTTGACCACATATGCGAGGTAAGTTCGCGTTATCCATTACTACATAGTATAATAAGTGGCTTCCCGCTGTCTTTTCCTATTTATGCTTAGATCTTTAAAACTAATAGGCAACGGATTATGATGCGGCTTTTTAATAGATCGAGTGATTCAAGGTATAATATACACGTGCGAAACACGGGTCGCTAGTTTTATATATATAAAAAAACTACGAACCTTAGCACCACGCTTTTTTCGCTTAATATAAGAGAATTTCATTCATTCCGTCTAGAAGACATGGATTTTCGTTTATTATTTTGAAGAATTTATAAATGTTTGTTTTTGTTTTTCAATTCCAGACGTGCAGTAAGTCATACGCCACTGCCAAAAAGCTGTACCATCATCAGCTAACCCACAACAGAAAGTTCATATGCCCTCTCGACGCCTGTGGAAAAAAGTTTGCCACAAAGAATGACCTTCAGAAACACATACGATCTCACACTGGAGAGAAGCCATTTAAATGTAACCTGTGTGAGCAGAGCTTTAGTCAGAACGTAACATTGAAGGCTCATAGGGAGAACGTACATAACGAAATTGTACTGTCGCAGAGACACTAAAGAAAAACGTTCCATTCACAAAACACACCTAGTAAACAGAACACCCAACTACTGTTTGAATTTTGAATAGCCACTATATAATTCAAATCGGTTCTTTAAGAGTGAGACAGAATTTGAAAGAAGTTATTTTTAAAAATCAATCTAAAACCATAATCACTTAAAATAAAATACATCGTTGTGTTGCTTACTGTACCAATTTAATAAGTCGAAACGGGGGGAATAAAAGCGAGGAAATTTCATTTTTGAAATGTCGAAACGCAGGGAATCGAAACGGGGGTAACAAATCTTTGATTTTTGTGTGGTTATTCTAGTCATATATATTCTGAATTTATATATTTAGAATCACATAGTTTTTGTAAATAATGACATTTACGAATGAAAACTTAACAAAAACTGAAAAGAATAAGGGTCAACAGCAGGATAACCGCAAGCTAACAACTAAAAACCAAAAAAAAAATTCAACAACGCATAATTACTCAAGCATAGCGAAAAAGATGCAAGTTCGAATTCAATAAGGAATGAGATACCAATGGAATGATGAATGAAAGCTGTCAAAACCACGAATTGTTTGGAACTCCTGCTTGCTTTGAGGATACATTGTCGTAAACTATGTTCCACCAATATTCCTTTGATTTTGTTACTCGTTTGTTTAGAAAAAATATCTGTTCATAGAAGATATTAATTCTATGTTTTTAAATCTCGGTATAGAGGTAGTCAAATATCTCACTCAAAAACAGCACAAAAAGTCTGTAGCTTCTTTCAAGCGTACCTACCTGGTAAAAACGTTGAGCACTGAAAACTTCAACGACCTCTGTGTCGCTGCTAGTGAAGGTGCTACGCAGGAGGTCACGGGTTCGATTCCCGCTTCAAGACTAAAATCCCTAAGTTATTTGTTATTTATAAGTATTTCATAGGGGTGTAAAGTGAACACTATTATAATCAGACTTAAGGCCTTTTCAGACCATAAGGCTACGTTCATATGACCGCGAGGTGCCGCGCGGAACAACTAACCGCGCGGTACAAGACCAAAGTAGTAAACGTTGATTATCGTTTACATTAGCCGCGCGGTACCGGCCGTCACGCGCGGTCATATGAACCTAGGCTAAACCTATGCGGTATTCACTACCCAGAGCGATGGCAAAAGCTGAGTTAGTATGCGGTAGGTAGTCCTACTGTTACCAGTCTGTAGAATACGTCATAGCGCTCGAAACCGAGTGAAATTAACCGGTTTCGCTCTGAGTCTTGTCTGATCCTTCACCGGTACTTGTCAAGTGTATAAGGGTTGGCCAGATGTCGCTCAGTTCAACACCAACAGTACCTAGTATTTAATTATTTATAAAACTAACATTGTATTAGACTCAGTTATACAAGTGCTAGTGGTTTATTTTTCGCTTCTTCCAGTAGTGGACAAAAGATTGAAGCGAAGGGAAAATCAATTATCACTTTATTTCATAAACATATTATTTTAATAATTATGTACCTTTAGTTGAAACGTGTAGTGCTATTTTGTAAGCCTAAAGAAATGAAAGATATTGATATATTATATTATATAATATAGTAAATCAATATCTTTCATTTCTTTAGGCTTAAAATCTTATAGTGATCATAATAATATAAGATTTTAAACTCATTGAAAAAAGACTTGGTTAGATGATCTAGGCGGCGAAATATAATTAGACTGAATATTTTTAATTATAATCTTTAAAAGAAGTCATGGCATGTTTACTATGATTAACAATTTGAATGTGTAAATCACACTGTTTTAAAATGATACCATGTAATGTAGGTATTTCATCATTTTAATGAGTATATATTAATGTAATTTATTTTAGAAGTTACGTAAGTCATCGGTAACATTCCTCCGATTATGATACTTAAGGCGCAATCAGGACCTAAAGTGGTGCCACCACTTATTTTATCATATAATTCCGGTAACAAAGTTATTTGCACAAGCTTTTTTTAATGCATCAGCAGTAGTTTCATTTTTTCTAGTTTAGGAAGAGATATAAAGTTGTCTTTGGAAGCCACCAAACTCTGTTTTCGTATCTCTTCCTAAAAAAGACGAAGAATGAAACTACTACAGATGCATTAAGTAAAAAAAAGCTTATGATGGTTTAAAAATCTGTACGTGTGAATTTTGGAAATTCCTTTGTTTAACGGAATTATATGATTAAATAAGTGGTGGCGCCACTTCAGGTGCTGTTTGCGCCTTAATCAAGGTTTAAGAAATTTTCCTTGGGCATAGAAAGTATGACTTCAATATATGCCGCAATCCAGTTACTAATATAATGTAACGCGAGTCCTTTGTTTTTAAGTTTCCAATTAAAACAAGTTTTTTATGATAAAATATTTTATTTCAATAACATTTAGACTAAGTACCACTTAAATTAATTTCCATTTGCATCAAAACTACCCTAGGTAGGCCTTTTAAATTCTTTGTAGCTTTTGAAGCCCCCAAGAATCCATGACGACTTTATTGATGCAAATATCTTAAATTCTACGGTAAATAATTAACATAAATAATTAATTTACAAAAAAATACAAGCCTAAATAAAAATTATTACATGTATAACTCAATAACAAACCACATAGGTACTGTTAACATAATTACGGGTGATTTATTTCACTAAAATGATATAGAAGAATCATTCTCTGTTCTGCCCTACAGCACAGTGCTTTTTGTCAAGGCTAGAAATATAGAAAATGTAAGATATTTATGAGTAATTAGCAGCGCCTCGCGGTTTCATCCGCGGTAATCCCCGTTCCCGTGGGAATCCCGGGATAAAATATAGCCTATGTGTTATTCCTGACTATAATCTATTTCTGTGCAAAATTTCATCCATATCCATTCAGTAGTTTTTGCGTAAAAGAGTAACAAACATCCATCCATCCATAATTACAAACTTTCGCGTTTATAATATTAGTAGGATTATTCAAGTTGAAGATACATTATTATGTATTCAATTAAATTGTACAACATTATTGTTTTTGTCTACTCTATCCTAGACAAGAAGTTCTGTGCTTGGCCTACTGGTAGAATGGTAATGGTATAAAAGGAAGTAAGTAAACAGTTTTGCGTGTATATTGTGTCAAGTCGAGATATAACAATTACTACAATTTCGAGGGCCTAACCATATTCAAACCGGTTAACTGTTTATATTGCACTAAATAGGACTAATATACACAATACAGCTCAAAAGCTGTGTATGAGAGAAAATTATATTTGACCAGGTGTACATCAATCCATCTCTCCTCTAAACTAATGGAATGCATAAAGCAACATAAGAAAAGTACATACAGCCACAACCAATCCAATAATGAGAGAGTCGCGGCGTTTACGAGCATTTATTCTGTAGATCAGACTGTTGACCATTGGGAATCTGAAAACAAACAAAAAATATTTCAAAAAAACATTGTCAGAAGTGGGATTCGAACCCACGCCCACAGAAGTGGACTGCGACCTGAACGCAGCGCCTTAGACCGCTCGGCCATCCTGACATATCACATTCAGTCGAAAATTCCGTACTGTTACATTATTACCTCATTTTTGTAATGTATTGGCCAGCACCCAAAAGACGTTATATTTCTATGCGTGTTATGGTCTTCAAAACTTAAATAGATTACCAGCTTTGTATGACTTGATATATGTTGGGAGTTCATTATCTTACAAGTTTATACTAGAAACGACAAATCACTACATAGTATATAACAAAGTCGCTATCTCTGTCCCTATGTATGCTTAAATCTTCAAAACTACGGAACGGATTTTGAGGCGGTTTTTTTAATAGATAGTGATTCAAGAGGAAGGTTTATACGTATAATAAAACCGTGCGAAGCCGGGGCGGGTTGGCTAGTAATTTATATTTTGATCAGACTTTTTAACCCTAGAACCCTACTAGGGGTGCTGGAGCACCCCAGCAGTATTTACTTTTTAAATAACTTCTTTCATTTTAAACGGAAAGGTTTATGCTCCCGTGTATTTTACTTTAGAGTCGTCTGTTACTGATTGATCACTAACGTGGCAACAAATTTACAATGTAGACGTGTGTACGTATGTTGCGGGGTGCCCTGGCACCCCAGTGTAGGAAAATCGTAAGTATTTTTTATTTATTTATACTATGATTTTTTAATGATTGTGTCATTGTTTTACTTTTTTTAATTATGTTGAATCATGAAGTACTTTCAAAATGCAAATAATACACTATCGATCGATAGTTTTTAGATTTTACTAATATTTTTAGATTTTACTAATATCAATTTCTTTGTAGATGGCTGCTAGCAGAGCATTAGTAATTAGATGTTGGCATATAAGTATATTTTTTTGGTTTTTTCAATAAAATGGGATCTTTTTAAGTGTTCAAAGACAAATAATAAGCTAGACATAAAATTTCGGCGCATTTATTTAAAGAAATTGGGAATTAAGCTTATTAATCAACATTTGGAAGAACGCCTCCAAAAGCAAGGTTTGAGGAGGGATACAAAAGAAATAATTTCCGGGATCCTAATAAAACCTATGCAGGATCAAAGAGCTACCATGGGTCACCAAACCAAGGGAAGTTGAGGTTTCTGTTCAAAAAAGTAAGACCATAAGTCTAAGACCAACTACAACAAGTGTGAAATTCCAATTTTCTTGGAAGTTTAAATCAAGGTTTGCCAAAAGCGCTCAAATTAATTAGAATAGTTAGATTTTTAAGTTGATTTGTGATCCTAAGACCTAAAATGTACAAATGCAAAAAAATAGTTTGAAAAACAGCTTTTATTTTAAAATATATACGCGTTTAAACTATGGGGTTCTCCAGCACCCCATGTAGCAAAATCAGCTTGGTAAAATAGGTGTAGGGTTCCAGGGTTAATAGCATTTTGAGTATTTCTGTACAGAAGTTTTATTTTATTTATGAATGCAAAAACTCCAAGTACCTATTTGCCACATTGTTGAATGTAGTCTGCATCCGTTTGAAGGCTTGCCGCTGCGATGCAAGATGCTCTCGCGCCTCCATCGCGATGTTAATCTGTTCGTCCACTAGGATGTGAGAACTGAAATACAATTAGACATACATTTGTTATACCTGTAATTTGGGCCATTCAACATCTTTATGGTCGGGAACAAAACAACAAATTTATATACTACTAATATTATGAACGCGAAAGTTTGTATGGATGGATAGATGGATGTTTGTTACTCTTTCAAAAAACTACTAAACAGATCTGGATGTAATTTATCACAGAGATAGATTTTAGTCTTGAATAACACATAGGCTATATTTTGTCCCGGAATTCCAACGGGAATTCCGCGGGTGAATCCGCGAGGCGCTGCTAGTATAAATATGAAACATATAAAAGAAACTATTCCGTCACAGAACACTATCATAAATCATAATACATTTTTTGGGTTCTGATGAGAATCCTAACAAAAAAATTACAAAATACATAATCCATTTTTAGAAATATACATCATCGTCATCTTGGGATTATAGGAGGTACTAATATCAGCTCAGGTAATTCTGATCACTGCCTACAGAGTGGTCACACATGGTCAACAATAAGATAAATGTAAAGTGGAAAGGAAGGTCCTATAGTGGAGTACATAATAATAATAATTGTTCTCCTGAATTCAGCGAGTATCATCAGGAAGTTCCTCTGTCTGCTACCCTAGTCACCGGCTGGTTGAGCCTAGCTTCACAGTAGAATAGTTTTACAATATTTTTGTATTTTCTATATCAAAAAATGATTTTTTAACGAGAAAAAAAATAAATGAAGTGTATAATAACCTGTGGAGATGTCCAGACTCCTTGGCGTACTGGTCACGCCGGTTGAGCCCAGACACAGCCGAGGGTGGTGGGCTGCTTCCTCCCAGCAACTCCTCGCGCTCTCGCCGCGCGCTGACGCGGGCTGAGGTCTTTGTGAACTCTTGCTGGTAATCCTACAAATTGAGGGGTAAGTAAAGTCTTCACATCATCATCTCCAAATTAAGCAGCACTTGTTTAATACTTTTCATTACTCATACTCGGAAAATAGGTCTGAAGAAAGTGATACTTTTCAGCCCTAGGGAGAATCATTTTCAACTGACAGCTATCACATTACTATTGAACCATGACAATGGTAGAATAAATGCTGAAGCTAAAATAGAAAAATTGGCCTTAGCGACAATTCACTGAATTCAAAAAATACGAAAGACAAGGCAGTATGGCTTTCCCCTGTCCTAGATGGAAAAAAAATAGCGGAAATTTGATTAATTTGTTTTCTTATGTTTTTATTTGTATTTCCTTGTATTCGTAATGAAAAGCACAGTGTTTACCTCTGGTGAAGTAACTTATTTAGTCCCTCCGTCTCGGGACTAAATAAGTTACTTTCAACCCTTGGGTAACAATGTACTATTCTTTGAGGCTTCAGGAGGACCTATCATAATCAGCCTATATTAGTCCACTGCTGGAATAGGCCTCCCCAAGAGTAAATAAATAGAATAATGCTGGACAATTCACACATCATCATCTAGTCCCGAGCTAAGTAGAACTTGTGTTTTATGGGTGCTAGATATACTGATATACTTAATGCCATATTTTTAACTATACATGTTTTTAGAAAACACTCGGAACATCTGGAAGAAATAACTGCAAATCATAAAAATATTAGTCCCAAGGTGGAAATCTAACCCACACACAACACCCCACAACCTACTTCATAGCAGGCTTTGTTCTCTGGCCCACTGAGGTTTTCAACTTTACTCACTTGTTTTTAACTAAAGTCTTAAATCCTGAATTTGGAATTAATTGTACCAATCATGTACATGTTGAATGAAGTCCAAATTTGCAGTCATTTTTTTACAGTCAACAGACTGGTTAAGGAATAGAAAAAATCTAAATCTATACACACCCTGACAAATGCCTGGTAAACCTTACTTCCTAGAATGCTCTAAGCCTGACTTACCATAAGAATCTCTCTATGCCTTTTTATAGTATGCATATTAGCTGTACCAGAAGGAGCTATATCGGCCATTTTGTCATTGATTGCTGATAACTGGAAAATAAAAAGAAACTCCTTTTTAAAATCAAAATAAAATTTTCAAAGATTTAATGGTCTTTCTTATGAACTCTACCTTCACATCCAAATAATTACATAAACAGACACATAACAAGACATTGGAGGCTACCAACCTTATTGAGTAGCTGTTGAAGCTCCATGGACATGGTATCAAACATGTCATCACTATTGATGAGTGGAGCACTTTCTCCACTCAGGCTTGCTGTGCTAGGGCTGATTCCAAGCTTGCTGAATGCCACCAGCTTCACGTCTATATCGTTTTCTAAGAGTCTGGCCTGCTTTCTTAGATCTGAAAGGTAATTTTTATGACCAATTATTTAGAATGTTAGATGAGAGTTTAATATTGGATTAAAGACCATAATATTGTTGTTGGTTTCAGGAATATTCTATTTAAGGCTTTCTATAGACTGTTACTGTAAAGGAGAAACGAATATTTCAATATCTGTTATTGCAACGTCACAACAAAATACAATGTTTTTGTTGTTACCGGCAGGGCCTGTTGTAGGTTTTACCTTCCCAAGAAGTTCCTCCAGCAGACACCATGGCTAGTAGTGGATCTGTCTGAATCAGGTTCAATGATATTACTAGTGAACCAGAAGTAATAATGCAATTTATTTTCAATTTTCTACTGTCGTTGTAGAATTTCTAGAGAAATGCAACATTTTTGAAGTTTTTTGTTTGTGATTGTTACTGACAGTGACAAAGGCTTGTGATTTGACATGACGGCTAAAATCACAAAATTAATCGGAATCGTTCGTCGTAATCGTAGGTATCGAACCGTGGCTGGAATCAATAATTTGAATTCGTCCCATTGTTGGTAAAACTTACTAACCCAAAGATCCTATGACTATTCTTATCCCCTTGGTCTCGTCTCGCTCGTGTCTCGTCAATGTATTGAAGGTATTGAAGTATTGGTCAGTGAACTGATCTGAGAACAGAATCCGTGGACTAGCTGGGGAATAAAAAATTCTTTGTCGTACCTACGTCCCTATCGTAACGTAATGTACCTAAATTTGACTCGCTCGTTCGTAAGTAGGTGCTTAAATACAACGACTTCAGCTGGCTGCGGGTACCAGTCGCTACTATTTCTTTTTCATACTTTAGCATCCCTAGTACATCTTTATTTTCCTTAGTAAGTATAGGAGAATCTCGCCTACAATCAACAAATTGATGTGATTTTAATATGATAGGTACTTAAATGAAAACGATTTTAGATATCTTTGATATTTTTCTGAAAAACAACGGTACAATCTATGTAATGCAACGCGCACGCACGCACTATGGCGACGACGACGTAGCGAGAGAGAGACCTTCAATAGATTCAAGTTGTTAGAGAAACAGAATGGAACAGCCATATGCCTTATTAGTTTTGTTCCTTTTCCGAAAGAGCAAAATATCGGAAGCGGTTATGTCAGATCGAATTAAACCTTATCACAATTGAATAAGGAATATCAAATCTGTATCACTTTGTTTGCAGAGGTGCGTTTATCGAGCGCTCTAGAAAGTTATCTGTCTCTTTTTTACAACAGTGTATTTCAGCTTGCGATCTCTTTCACACAGTTAGTTCACCCCACCCATCTATCCATCGCACGCAGGTCGCAGTTGTCTTTCTTTCTTTGGATTGGAATTTGGTTTCGCAAACGAAGTGTTGAATTTCCTTGAAATCTTGAAAGATTTAGCAATAATTTGTAGTTTTTTGTGTATCATGTAACAAAAATAATAAGTTTGTTCATAAATTGTTTTGGTAAATATTATTGTTAAAATGAAAATGTAGTCAGAAATTGTGTAACAGACAAGAACTAACGTAGCTCAAAATGGCTGGAATTACAGTGAATATGGCACCCAAAGTACGGAACTTGAACTTCGAAAAGATTTGTAGAGCATGTTTGGAAGTGAAGAGGGACATGAGACCATTGTTCGAACAGCTGACCGCGACGATGCTGATGGGTATCTCGAAAGTAGAGGTGAGGTGACAAATTATTGGGATATTTTTGGAATGTATTTTTGTCTCTATCACACTCGCACGAAATGCGTATAGCGCGTGTCAATAGGAGGGTCGTCACATCGCGTCATCTTTGTTTAGAAGTCATTCAGTATGAACTTTGGGATCCCCAGGTAGCGAAACGGGCGCGATTGCTGGATTCTCAAAATTGGTTGAGAAATGTTTCCGTCTTTGTTGTTCTACGCACTCGGGTGCACCAAACACTGAGACAAAACATTGCGTGTCGTGCTAGCTAGTGTAGTAGGTAGTTTAGTTAGGTAGGTAGGTAGGCTGTTTGAAGTAATTAGTCTTTAGTAAGTACCTACTGCTGTACTGTACCCACTTAAATCGTAGGCACCTAATTTTAAATAAATAAATAGTAAAACATATTACTTATTTTTTTGTGTCATATCAGTTACCTACGCCGCGCCGCCGTAAATTTAATATTTCGATTCCGTTCACCCAAAGGTTACCTGGAAGAGATCACTGTTAGCGATAAGGCCGCCGATTGTCCGACTTCAGATATAATAAGTATCAAGCTCTCATGTATATCTCTGTAAATGTTTTGATGTTGCATCTATCTATTAAATAGGTACTTACAAACCTTACTTAGGTACACTGTGTTTAATTCAAATCTGTGCTACCTAAACCTGAGTTATTAGTAGGTGGTTATAGGTACAGGCGTAAACAGCACTCCGTACGAAAACAGTTTGGTGGCCACCAAACTGTTTTCGTATCTCTTCCTAAAATAGACAAAATGAAACTACTACAGATGCATTAAAAAAAGCTTAGTTAAGATAAGTTTAACAAACGGTACCTACGAGTGAATTTTGAAAATTCCTTTGTTTAACGAAATTATATGAGAAAATAAGTGGGGGCGCCAGTTTAAGTGCTGTTTGCGCCTTAACTATAAGTAGTAGGATAGGTGTAACTATTTCGTTTTGTCTTGTTAGTAAGTACTTACCTATTATTATATATTATATGGTACTATCAAGACGAATCGAAAGCTCTTTGTTAGTTCAGGGAATGTATTTCTTTTAAGTCTGCTGCAAGGAAGACTCGATATTTTAATATAAATTTTTGAAGGTTTCAATGGGAGACGGTCTACCGCCGCAGCTGTGCCTACAGTGCGTGCACCAGATCTCGCGCTGCCACGCCTTCAAAGACCTCGTTGAGAGGAATGACGTCACGCTCAGAGAACATGCGGCGTGGCTCGCTGAGGAGGCGATTAAGAGAGACAGAGAAGAGGTAAGATTTCGACTCTATGTAAGGCTGTTATAAGGTCTACTAGGTGTCCATGGGAGACGGTCTACCGCCGCAGCTGTGCCTACAGTGCGTACATCAAATCTCGCGCTGTCATGCCTTCAAAGACCTCGTCGAGAGGAATGACATCACGCTGAGAGAGCATGCGGCGTGGCTCGCTGAGGAGGCGATTAAGAGAGACAGGGAAGAGGTAAGATTTCGACTCTATGTAAGGCTGTTATAAGGTCTACTAGGTGTCCATGGGAGACGGTCTACCGCCGCAGCTGTGCCTACAGTGCGTACATCAAATCTCGCGCTGTCATGCCTTCAAAGACCTCGTCGAGAGGAATGACATCACGCTGAGAGAGCATGCGGCGTGGCTCGCTGAGGAGGCGATTAAGAGAGACAGGGAAGAGGTAAGATTTCAACTCTATGTAAGGCCGTTATAAGGTCTAGGCCGCCGGGCCGCAGCGCAGCTTGCTATCCTAACACCCGACTAATGGCCGGGCCTCATGCGGCTGTTGGTTTGATCACAAAGTACTTTGTTTTACAGGAAAGGTTTGATTTAGAAACAAAACAGCGGCCACTTCAATATTACATACCTATTTTGAGTTTATTTGCTACGAATGTGTTAGATTATTAATTTTATTCGTGACTACATAGGGACATAGGGACAGAGAAAGCGACTTTGTTTTAAACTATGTAGTGATTACCTTTTTCAAGTAAAATTATATTACGTAATTTTTTTCTCTCATGAAATTATTTTATCTGAAGTTAGGGGTTTTTAAGAGCAGCAAATCACTTCATAAAATACGTATAATAAGTACTTACTAGAAAATATTTGTTAAATTTAGTAACTGACCATGTAAGATTTACTTTACCTATCGTATTGTTTTGCCTTAGGATACAAATACCAAGAAAACAGCACAAAAACCGATTTCCCGTTATCTATAAACTAGCAGTGACTCGCGGTTTCACTCGCGTTAATTCCCGTTCCTGTGTGAATTCTGGGATAAAATATAGCCATTCCAATCTATCTCTCGTTTTTTACTCTTTCACGTAAAAACTACTGAACGGATTTGGATGAAATTTCCAAATCCGTTCAGTAGTTTTTACGTGAAAGAGTAAAAAACATCCATTCATCCATCCATACTTACAAACTTTCGCGTTTATACCTAATATTAGTAGTAGTATTCAATTCAAATATGAAGGTACCTACAAATAAGTTGAAACATTTCGCCAACAGAAAGAGAAAGAGCTGCTAAACATGGCATGCAGCGACAATTACATGCAATACATGGAAGTGCCGCTCACCAACCCCAATCAGCTGCTCGACGGCTTCTTCTCACCCACTCCAGAACTGGAAACCAAGGTGGAGCCCGAGGCTAAGCCGGAGGAAGCGAAGGTGAGGTATCTATGTATCTGCTCTACGAAGTCTGTCTTGATGAGTAGCAGTTTATGTATCTACTACGACGGCACCAAAGTAAAAAGTAAAACTTCATTTATTGCTTGAAATTTAGACAAAAAAAAGACTTGCGACAAGAAAACACGAAGAAATACCTACATAGAATCTTGGGAATTAACTTAGTTTTTACACCGTTTCTAACTTTGTTTTCAGATAGAAACAGTCGCTACAACAGACAAACCCGAGGAGGAAACAATGAACTCTGACGAAGAGAACTACATGCAACTGGTGGTTTTCCAAGCCACTTCTTCCGTTTCCCCAGGGAGACACGTCTGCAATCTCTGCCACAAGGAGTTCAAACACGCCCGGTGGCTAAAGCAGCATATGCGGTACCATACTAACTGGATCAAGGCCAATTGCAAGAAGCCTCCGAGCTGCCCTATCTGTGAAAGGACCTTTAAGGTGATAAAACTTAAACTATCGTGGTTTTAACACTAAAGTCGTTTAAAACGGGATTTTAACTTTAAAAAACTTTTATGGTTATTAACTTTAAAACGGGATTAACCATGATTTGATTTAAAATGTGAATTTTAGTTTTTTGTATTGTGGTTTGTTTACAAACATTCTACATCGAGTTAGGCTAGTGTAAAGGTATACTCCGGGGGTAACTTGTTTAATTTATACCTCTATATTAGAGTGCCTATAATCAGAAGCTTGATTTCCGTATCTTATTTCTATAGGTTGCTGAACGTAGTAGGCCGCCGGTTTTTTCTCTTTCATAATTGTGTAGAAGCAGAAAAAGACGGTGAAATTGTTCCAGGGTCCAGGAATGCTAAAAATGCACATGCGAACGCACGAGCAGCGTCCCCCCAAGCAGCCCACTTGCTCCGTCTGCCAGCGGACCTTCCCGACCAAGACGCTCCTCTACAGACATCGTCAGACGCACTTCGAGCAGAAAACTCACCACTGCACGGTCTGCGATAAAAGATTCTTTAGCGGCTACGCTTTACGGTCGCATATGGCTCGGCATAGAGGAGAAAGGCCTTACATCTGCTCGAATTGCAAAAAGAGCTTCTACAATCCTACAGATCTGAAGGTGAGTTTTGAAAACTTTTATGTTTACAATACATGTTTGTTACAATAAAAATTATGTATTTAAGGAAAATAAATTGACGTAGTAGAAACTGTACCGCACTTGAGCTTCTCAAACTTCTTTTCTTCTTCGTCTTTCACTCTAAAAGCATCCGAGAAAGCTTTGCGGCTTTTCTTAGACAAGTAATCAGGGAACTCAATACGAAAACGTAAAATAAGGTTCCCTTTCGCTTTGTTAGGGCAGGCTGGTACGGGCAAGCCCTCATCCTCGATTATTTTCTCATACGTCGGCGTGATGACTTCATCTAGTTTGATACGCAAAATCCTGTCGTCCAAAGTTTCCAGCGTAATAGAGAGACCACACAAGGCTTCTTCTAAACTCACTGTGTGGACGTATAGGAGATCGCTGAGGCCCGAACGAACGTACGTCTCGTGAGGACGGTCTTCCGTTATGAAGATGACATCGGCTGGGATCCTAGTGGGACCCTGATCGCCCTCCTCCTTGAACCTGATCTCTGTGTTAGGGTAAATGCCGGGTTTGATAGGGATCGAAAGCACTTTTTCCCTCAGCTTCAGTTCCGAGCAAGTCTCGTCCGTAAAAACGAGCCGTTGGATCTTCATTTTCTTTAAACCGCCAGTGTATACCTCCTCCAAGGATAATGCAAGCGGTCGAACGATTGTCGCATCTTTTTCCTTGTATCCTTTACCTAGCGGTGACTCGAACATCGGCGGTGGGTTTTCATAGTAGTCTAGTAGATCTGCGTAGGGGTTAGATGATCCGAAGAACTCGTGGAAAGTGCGTAGGGGTTCCCCGTGGTAGGTGTAAGGTTGATAGTACTCTGTGGGCCCTGGAACGCCTTTCTTCAAGCCTTCTTCCCCGTATTGGTCATACACCGCTCTGTGTTTGTGGTTCACCAGCACTTCGTAAGCTTCTGCTATGAGGGCGAAGATTCGTTTCATGTTTTCGTCGTTGTTGTGTCTTTCTGGGTTGTATTTGATGGCTAGGCGTCGGTAGGCGCGTTTTATTTCGAGCTGTGTGCATGAGCGCTTCACTCCGAGGATTCCGTAGTAATCGTACCCCATTTTGTTGGGGAAATTAAACTATATAGGTAATAATTACAAAAAGTACTAAGTACAGAAACTTGCGTATGATACGATCCGTCCAATGAAAAAGTAAAGCAAAAAATTGGGGCCGTATATTTTTTTGTAAAGATTGTAACCGCGGCCCTTTTTTGTTTGGTTTAAGTGTCATTTTAGATATTTGTCAAAGACATATCAAAGTCAGAATTATAAAAAAGGTTTTATCACATTGAAGAAGGTTACAATGTAACTTTAATTACCCATCTACAATACCTAACAGCTCGGCAGAAAACATCTATATCTATTCTATACCTACCCTATTCCATCATGTGCCCTATTTCTATCAAAGAACAGGGAAATTACCAGATTTACCTTACCTATGATTACCTTTGAGGACGCAGTAGGTAGCGGCTCCGATTCTCGACTTGGGACAAATGTTTGTATGATCAGTATATCTATCATCTCGTACTCATAACACAAGCTCTGCTTAGCTTGGGGCTAGATGATGCTGTGTGGAACGTTCAACATTTGTTATTGATTTTTGACTAGGTTCTGATGGCGTCCCCGTAGAACCTATAGGTAACGTATTTATAACTAGCAAAAGTAAACTTTAGCCCCTCACCCCAAGGTTCACTTCCGGCTGCACACCGGCGAGAAGCCCCTCAAATGCACGGAATGCAACAAGACCTTCCGTCGCCACTCCACGCTCTGCCAGCACATGAAAAAGCACCGCGGCATTCGGAACCACATCTGCAGCGTCTGTACCAAAGGGTTCTATGAGGTGTCCAAGCTGAACGCTCACATGAGAGTACATACTGGTAAGTTCTAATATGGGCCAGGTGTGAGGCATTCGGAACCACATCTGCAGCGTCTGTACCAAAGGGTTCTATGAGGTGTCCAAGCTGAACGCTCACATGAGAGTACATACTGGTGAGTTCTAATAAGGGTTAAGACACAAAAACTAATTTAATAAAAGAAATGTTTGTTATGAGCAGAAATAGCTATTATTACTTTGTTTCCTTTTTATTAACCTAGTTACGTGTACACAAGAAAAAAATAAAAAAATAATGACTGTACCGATTTGACGACAGTTATTAATATTATTTAATGTTCACCTATGTTTTATACAGTGGTGGTCATATAATTAAGAACGCTGATGTAAAGCGAAGATTTTTCAAACTAAGACCCAAAACTAATTGCATGCAATATTTTTTATTTCTCTCGGTATCATAAAACTTTTACATAATACCACTGTATTCATTGGTACACAATAATTAGCTAAAAATAAAGAGAAACTTTTTACATTACTTCTAAACATAGTACTCGTAGTTATGCCTATGTACTGGCTGGCCACGTAATTAAGAACGCTGAATATTTTATACCTTTTTTCAAATTTAAATAGAGAACACTCAGTGGTTTGGTAATTATTAGTATAATTTTGTCGCCATTGATTTAGTGCTGTAAAAGATTAAAAGTGATTTCTTCTTATAAAAACAATGGGAAAAAATAAAAGTTGTGACAAATTTACAAGGGAAGTAATAATAAAAATTCGCCGAAATAATTGGTCTTATAAAAAGATATGCCCAGCGTGGGGATTATGGGCATTACCCCCGAAATGATAGGAAACGCCAAAAAATGGCCCCCAGTACCCGGCCGCCTCGCTATTCCTGGCCATGGTAGCGGTCATGGTAACGGCGGGGCAGGGGGTGCTAAGAATCACCGGTATTTAGGCTACCACACGCTTACTGGAATGACCCTGGCAACGTTTAACGGACGCACTCTGAGGCTTGACCATCATTTAGCGCAGTTGGAAGTGGAGTTAGAGAACATTAAATGGCATGTTCTCGGGTTATGTGAAGTCCGTAGAGAGGGGGAGGACACCGTAACCCTAGACTCAGGCCATCTTCTCTACTTTCGTGAGGGTGATAAAACATCCCAGGGTGGAGTGGGTTTCCTCGTCAATAAGGCCCTCTCTAGCAACGTTCAAGAAATCTCCAGTGTGTCGACCAGGGTAGCGTACCTGATCCTTCGGCTTTCCAAGCGGTATAGCATGAAGGTAATTCAGGTCTACGCACCGACCTCGGCACACTCGGACGATGAAGTGGAGGATATGTACGAAGACATATCCAAAGCCTTACACAACACCACTAAGGCTCACTTCAACGTTGTTATGGGGGACTTTAACGGCAAGGTGGGAATCCAGACTGGCAATGAATCCCGAATAGGCCCGCATGGTTATGGAATCAGGAATCACAGGGGGCAAATGCTTGTCAACTTCCTTGAGAAAGAGGGACTGTTCTTAATGAACTCCTTCTTTAAGAAACAGCCTCAAAGGAAGTGGACGTGGCAAAGCCCCGACACTGTGACTAAAAATGAGATCGACTTCATCATGACGGATAGCAAGCACATATTCAGAGATGTCTCAGTGATCAACAGGTTCAATACCGGATCTGATCACCGAATGCTCCGAGGCACTCTGAATATCAACTTGAAGCTTGAAAGACACCGTCTGATGAAGTCCACGCTCCGACCAAATCCAATCCAAATCATGGCGGGCACCGAGAAGTTCGAGCAGCTACTCGGAGAAAGATTTGTTGCCTTGGAACCCACTGATGACGCTGACGAGAGCCTACACAATCTGGTCAAAACGTTGAGGGATGAGGGCATCAAGTTCTGCAAAAAACAGCGAACTGGCAAGAAGTCCAAACTCTCGGATGAGACTCTGGATCTGATGACAAGAAGACGGGAAACCACCCAAGTGTCTTCGGCAGAGAGGTCAGACCTGAACAAGCAAATTGCGAAGATGGTACGGCGCGACCTTCGGAGCTCCAACACACGCCTCATTGAAGAGGCGATAGAGCGAAACCGAGGGTCCAAAGTATTCACTCAGCAGCTTGGCAGGAGCCACCTAACGAAGCTTAAAACGCACGATGGGAGGACCGTACTGTCGAAACCGGAGATATCAGCCGAGATAGAGGATTTTTATGGCCGTCTGTATACTGCACATGCCCCTCGTTCCCGACGAGACGACCTTGATTCTAGAGCCACCCTGACACGCCACTACACCGACGAACTGCCAGACATCAGTCAAGACGAAATCGTGTTAGCTTTGAGGCAGCTTAAAAATGGAAAAGCCCCCGGTGAGGACGGTATAACTTCAGAGCTTCTGAAGGCAGGAGGAGCCTCCGTTATACAGGAGCTACAACACCTCTTCAATACCGTCCTCCACAGTGGGAGAACTCCTAAGGCGTGGAGCGGGAGTTTGGTGGTGCTCTTTTTTAAGAAGGGTGATAAAACTCTCCTTAAAAATTACAGACCCATCACACTCCTGAGCCACATCTATAAGCTGTTCTCACGATTGATCACGAATCGTCTCGCCAGGAAACTTGACGAGTTCCAGCCACCAGAACAGGCCGGGTTCCGCGGAGGATATGGCACCATAGACCACATACACACAGTGAGGCAGATTATACAGAAGTCCGAAGAGTATAATCAGCCCCTGTGTCTCGCTTTTGTGGACTATGAGAAAGCCTTTGACTCTGTTGAAACCTGGGCTGTTCTGGAATCCTTACAGCGATGCCAAGTAGACTATCGTTGCATCGAAGTGCTGAGGTGTCTCTATGAAGCTGCCACTATGAGTGTCCAAGTACAGGACCAGCAGTCTAAACCTATCCAATTGCGCAGAGGAGTGAGACAGGGGGATGTCATATCCCCGAAACTGTTCACGAGCGCATTGGAAGATATGTTTAAGACGCTGGACTGGAAAGGTAAGGGCATTAACATAAACGGCGATTACATCTCACACCTGCGATTCGCTGATGACATAGTCGTAATGGCGGAGTCGCTAGAGGAGCTGACCCACATGCTGGACGGCCTAGCTTCAGCCTCGCGATGTATCGGTCTTGGCATGAATTTGGATAAAACCAAAGTCATGATCAATGGCCACATTGTTCCGGGACCGATCGTCGTAGATGGTCACCTTCTTGAAATTGTTTCCGAGTATACTTACCTTGGGCAGATTGTACAGCTAGGTAAAAACAATTTTGAGAAGGAGGCCAAGAGGAGGATCCAGCTAGGCTGGGCAGCATTTGGGAAACTACGTCAAGTCTTCTCTTCATCCATACCGCAATGTTTGAAAACGAAAGTTTTCAATCAGTGCGTCCTACCCGTAATGACCTACGGAGCTGAGACGTGGACACTCACGGTAGGGCTGGTCCACCAGTTCAAAGTCGCCCAGCGAGCTATGGAAAGAGCTATGCTCGGAGTCTCTCTGAAGGATAGAATTCGTAACGAATACATCCGACAGAGAACCAAAGTTATCGACATAGCTCAAAGAATTAGCAAGCTGAAGTGGCAATGGGCCGGCCATATCTCGCGAAGAACTGACAACCGTTGGGGTAAACGTGTTCTTGAGTGGAGACCGCGACTCGGTAAACGTAGCGTAGGACGCCCTCCGGCCAGGTGGGATGACGATCTGCGAAAGACTGCTGGCAGATGCTGGATGCGTCAAGCTGAAGACAGGGCGCTATGGCGCTCATTGGGGGAGGCCTATGTCCAGCAGTGGACTAATATAGGTTGATGATGATGATGATGATAAAAAGATATAGCCGACCATCTGCAATATTCAACAACGATGGTTTTCCATGCTGTAAAGCATTTTGCTACGTATCAAACTACTTCGAATGTTCCAAGTGTACCTAAACAGAGAAAAACAACTCCTCGAGATGACCGAAACATCGTTCGTTTTGCTAAACAAAACCCTTTTAAAGGGTCCAATGAGCTGAGAAAAGAATATTTTGCCCTTCAGCAATCTCAGCACGCACTATTCGAAGACGTTTAGTAGAAGAAAAATTGCACGGTAGGATAGCAAGAAAGGTACCCATGTAGAAAGTTTGTCACAGGCAAGCCCGTCTTGCATTTGCGAGAAAGTATGAAAACTGGACTTTCCGACAATGGAAAAATGTACTTTTTTCTGACGAGACGAAAATAAACAGAGTAGGTATCTTCTGATGGGAAACGATATGTACGACGTCCCCCAAATACAGCATTTGACCCTAAGTACACGAAAGTTACCTTAAAGCACGATGGAGGATATGTGAAAATTTGGGGGTGCTTTTCTGGACATGGTGTTGGACCTGTAAAATTGATAGAAGGTAACATGGATCAGTTCCAGTACAAAAATATACTGGAAGAAACAATTTTACCTTATGCTGAAGACGTTCTACCGGTTACTTGGACATTCCAGCATGACAATGATCCAAAACACATAGCGCGAACCGTAAAGGAATTTCTTACAGCGCAATCAGTTTCAGTCTTAGACTGGCCAGCTAACAGCCCAGATCTAAACCCAATAGAGAATCTGTGGTTCGAAGTAAAGAAAAAGGTTTCAAATACACAGTGAGAGCTGTACGACGATTTTTTAGAAGAATGGAACTCTATTTCTCTTGCCAAATGTCAAAAATTAATAGAGTCAATGCCTCGCCTGTGTAAAGCAGTAATCAAAAGCCGTGGATATGCTATTCACTATTAATTTTAGTGAAAAAATTATGAAATTGCTTTTTAAAGTTTCTTCGCTACATATTGTTCAGATTTTTTTAATGTAAGGTGTCTAACAAGATAATTTCCGAGCACTTTAATAAATCGTTCTTAATTATTTGTCCAGCTTCAGTACTATTTGAATGTGATACTTTGGTAAAATAAATAATAAATATGTAAAAAAATAATTAGCAATTTTATTCTTCATTCCTAAGCAACGTTGCTCTATTAATGTGGCTATTTAAAAACATAACTAGTTGCTTCTTAGAAGGTCCACATCTCTGTGTAAATCACGATTTAAATAAATAACTTCTATAATTTCTAATCGTTCTTAATTATATGACCACCACTGTATATTTTAACGTATGAGGTACTGAGTAGTCACCCCTTAATTTGATTTCCCAAAAACACGAAGTGACAACCCTAAAGCATAAGAATAAATAATAACCTAAAGTCAGATATTTCTTGCACTTGGGACAATGACCTCAATATGATGATTTTTAATATGGAATATAATATGTTTATTTCAGTCAATATTAAGCCGCTAGCGACCCGCCCCGGCTTCGCACGGTTTTATTATACGTATAAACGTTCCTCTTGAATCACTCTATCTATTAAAAAAACCGCCTCAAAATCCGTTGCGTAGTTTTAAAGATTTAAGCGTTCAAAGGGACATATGGATATAGGGACATAGGGACAGAAAAAGCGACTTTGTTTTATACTATGTAGTGATACACACTTTAAACCTAAATTAATAATTAAAATGAATAACCTCAATATCTCAGGCGAGCGTCCATACGAGTGCCAGTTCTGTTCGCGGCGCTTCGCCCAGCAGTCGGCTCTCATCTACCACCGGCGCACGCACACGGGGGAGAAGCCCTACCTCTGCAAGATCTGCCCCGCCAAGTTCACCACCTCATCCGCCCGCAACAACCATATACTGACGCATGCGCGCGGGAAAAGGTAACTTTATCATACACTAGCGACCCGCCCCGGCTTTGCATGGTTTTATTAAACGTATAAACTTTCCTCTTAAATCACTCTATCTATTAAAAAAAACCGCATCAAAATCCGTTGCGTAGTTTTAAAGATTTTAAGTATTCAAAGGGACAGGGATATAGGGACAGAGAAAGCGACTTTATTTTATACTATATACCTAGTGATGTTAACTTACTTGTCAGGTTCGTATGCCCCGTGTGCTTCAAAGGCTGCGCGACGCGCACCGAGCTCCGCGCGCACACCAGCAAGCACGCCGGCGAGAAGCTGTTCGAGTGCGAGGTCTGCTCGCAGCAGTTCAGCTCCGCCTCGTACCTGGCCGTGCACCGCCGGTACCACATGGGGGACAAGAAGTTTAGCTGCACTACATGCGGGAAAGGTAATGTGTTGGCTCTTAGATATTCCCTTCATCATCATCATCATCAGCCTATATTAGTCCACTGCTGGACATAGGCCTCCCCTAATGAGCGCCATAGCACCCTGTCTTCACAGAAGAGTGTTCTTGTGTGGAGACCGCGACTCGGCAAACGTAGTGGACGCCCTCCGGCCAGGTGGGATGACGATCTGCGAAGGACTGCTGGCAGATTCTGGATGCGGCAAGCTGAAGATATTGCCTTACGCACTATAATTTAATAATAATAGTGTCATTTATTTACCCAAAAAACAAAAAAGAAAGTAAAAGAACAATAGATAAAATAAAGTACCTACTTACCAACAAAAAAAAGCATGCACAACTAGGGCTAAAGCCTATTTTACATGTGACAATAAAAAAATGAAGTTACTAGTTACCTATATTACCTACTTAAAACTAACAACTATTTATAATATTGGGTAAAATGGTCCCTAACTCAGCATATTGCAGTAGGTACTAGGCATTGCCTGCCCAATACTGCGCTGGTTTTCAGTAAGGGCCCTTTCGGAGTGACGGCACAGTAGGTAGTTAGCTAACATATTAATCCTTGTCTCAAAACTTTGTTGATTTAACTTTCAAGTAGAATAAAACGACGTAGTAACTAGGCTATATTTATTACTAAGTATAAAAACCACCTACCTATAAAGTATAATTTTTTTTACATGACAAGTCTTTCATCGCATGCAATGCAAAAACTATAATAAAAACAAAAAACATTTATTACTATCTTTCTTAACCGTCTGCAGTTAGCTCAATGGTTTCTATTGTAAATACTAGTTGTAATTTTTCTATTCCTTGCTTGTAATTTTCGTTAATAATCATTGTTTAGTGTTATTAATTTTTTTTAATATTAATAATCTTTCTTTAGTGATAAATTATTAGTTTGTAAGTATTTAATATCCTTTTCACTGCAGTTGGTTTGTAATGTTAGAGTAGTTACATAATATGTTATATGAACTATGTAGTATTTTATAGTATGTACCTATGGATTCCCCGGCGTCTTAACATGAACAACAGCATGCATCCAGCCCAGGATAGCCTGTAAGAGATCGCTCTAAGTGATAAGTCAGCCCATTGTGCAACTTTTTTATGTCATATTCCTGTATTTTTTTGGTTTTCAATAAAGTGTATTTTATTTATGTTATCTTATACTACCCCACAGGATACATGGATGCAAAATCCTACAACAAGCATAAGAAAACGCACGAAGCAAAGTCGGAAGGGGATTCCTCTAACTCTGAGAACGGACAGGAACCAGCGGATTCCAAACAAGAGAGCCAAGCGGACGCCGCTCAAGCGGACAGCAAGGAGCAAGCGCAAACTAATGTAGTGCAAGGTAATTTATATTTGACCAAGATAATAGTTTATTTCAGTCAGGCCTCATAAGAAAACTGAGTTTCAATGATATCTGACTACGCGTTAAAAATTCACAATACACCTAGCCGACCCCATATTAAGGAGAGAGAGAGATAAATGTTTTTATTATAATATGTTTTTATTACTTAAAAACTACTTCACAACTACTTAGGACTATAAGATCTAATATCGAAGGGATCAACGGCACTATGATCAATACCTTTCTAAATAAAATAAAACAGTAAATCAATAACTTTATTTATATCAAATTTTAAACATGATTATCAAAATAATATCACTATTCACTACATAGTAAAAACAAAGTTGCTTTTCTATCCCTACTTCCCTTTGACTGCTTAAATCTTTAAAACTACGCAACGGATTTTGATACGGTTTTTTTAATAGATAGAGTGATTCAAGAGAAAGGTTCATACGTATAATAAAACCGTGCGCAGCAGGGGCGGATCGCTAGTAATATATGAATTAAAGCGTGCAATGATTTTCTCTTAGCTTGAATATTAAAAAACATACTCCTTGTATGAACAGAAGCGGCCTCCATAGCGATAGCGCATCAGCAAGACACCGCACTAGCAGTGCGTAGCGCCCCCACGCTGCAGGCGGCCAAGAAGTTCAAGTGCGGCGTCTGCGTCAAATCGTACATGTACCTGCACAGCCTCAAGAAACACATGTTGACGCATATGCAGCAGGTAAAGTGAACTCTTTAGCTATGAGTGATAAGGTTGAGATTCAGTTCAAGTGCGGGGTATGCAGCCTCAAGAAACATGTTTGCCTACGCACATGCAGCAGGTAAAATTAACTCTTAAGCTATGGGGAATAGGGTTGAGATTGAGTTCAAGTGCGGCGTCTGCGTCAAATCGTACATGTACCTGCACAGCCTCAAGAAACACATGTTGACGCACATGCAGCAGGTAAAATTAACTCTTTACCTATGAGTGATTAGGTTGAGATTTAGTTCAAGTGCGGGGTATGCAGCCTCAAGAAACACATGTTTGCCTACGCACATGCAGCAGGTAAAATAACTCTTGGGTTATAAACAATAAGGTTGAGATTTAGTTCAAGTACAGCCTCAAGAAACGCATATTAACGCACATGCAGCAGGTAAAATTAACTATTTAGCTATGAGGAATAAGGTTGAGATTAAGTTCAAGTGCGGCGTCTGCGTCAAATCGTACATGTATCTGCACAGCCTCAAGAAACACATGTTGACGCTCATGCAGCAGATAAAATTAACTCTTTAGCTATGAGTGATAAGGTTAAGATTAAGTTCAAGTGCACTGCGAGGTCTAAGTCAAATCGTACTGCAACATCAAGAAACATATGTTAAGTTACGCCAATGCAGTAGGTAAAATGAATTCTATATTAATACCTAAGGGTTGAGTTTTTATTTTCATTGCGGGTATGTGTCAAAACGTGCTTTAACCTCCTCTACAGTCGGTCTCTACCATAACTCACTATTTCTGATTAGCCTTCAAGGGCTGCGGGCTACTGACCATGCTTTGATGACTTTGACCTCCATTTTTCTTTGCCAGCAACGCAGTCTTTACAGACCGCGCCATTAATTCACGTGTAAAACAACTTGTTTTTTGTTTTAACAGCAAAACCAACAACAGCAACAACAGCAGCAGCAGCAACAACATCAGCAACAACAAATCCAGCCGACACAGCAACAGGTGCAGGTTTGTGCTCGTCATAATATCCATTACATGTAGGATCTATGTCGATTTTATTCGAAAAAACCGCCAAGAAATCATAAAAAAAGTATTTGAATGTTTCGCTGTCTTAAGACGAACTACACTCTTTAAAGGCTAGTATTGTAAAATCTATGTTGTTGTTATAGGGTATGCTTTATGATGGTGCGATATAATTACTGATATTATTCGGAAAAAATATTAGTAGGTATTCTTACCTTCGAAAATGAATACCTATAACTAGAGGAAATTTTGTTCGAGTCGTAAAGCATTTTCTGTGAACCTATGTTATTTGGAACTTAAATAAAATTACTAAAAAAATCAACAATTCCTGCGTAAGCATTTGCATTAATCGCAGAATTTTTATCAAACATAATGGATTTTGCGCGAACCTATGTTAGAATAAACCAAACCAAATCTAGGTCTACGGAATAAACCCAAATCAGAGTCGAATCCCGATTTAGATCAAATAAGAATAACGAAAATTTACAATGAAGAAATAGAAAAAAGTAAAACTAGTATATACAATTGAAACCATTGAGCTAACTGCAGACGGTTGCAAACAGTCTAAAGGTAGCTCAATTGATCCATGTCAATACCAGTCGGAAGCGTCCCCAAGACACTGGCTGCATTACCATGCTGTATGGCAATGCTGATGCGCTGAGCCAGATACTCATTAATTAATGATAATTAGAATAAACATCATATATAAACAAAAGCACATTAATCGCCAGGTGCAACAAGTTCAGCAACACATGCACCAACAGCAACTGCAACAAGTTCAGCAACACATGCAGCAGCAACAGTTGCAGCAACAAGTGCTGCAGGTGAGCGGCGTGCAGCAGCTCACCGTGCCCATACACCAGCAGATGCCGCAGAGCATCACCGTCAGCGGGGTGCAGGTAAACAATAAAGCCCGGTATTTATTAATTGTAAACTTTTACACAAATGTGGCATAACACCATTATTACATTAGTTTCTTAACATCAAATCAAAGTTGCTGGCAACAATGTTTAAGCCAGGGATACACTTGGGAACATTTTGTGAGAGCGAGCGCACGTTCAATGTTCTGCGACATTCACTTCGGCATGTTCTACGTAGTTGTTGAGCAACATGTTCCGCAACATGTTGCTCCATTTGCCCCCAAGTGTATCCCTGGCTTTATACATACTTCCCGTTTGCCCATCCCGTACGCCAGGCTGAGTCTAAAAGTCTCTACACACTGAAGCCGGAGGCGGAGCGGAGGCGTGCCGGTTTTTCCTATGGCACTGCGCCGCCGCCACCAACCACCAGCAATAGATTCAATAGAAAACAACTCGCACGCCTTCGCCTCCGCTCCACCTCCGGCTTCAGTGTGTGGAGACCTTTAAGATCGGTATTCATTCTAATTCTAACTGTGATCTGCACTGATATCGTGCATGGGAGTGTATTGTGCATTATCCCCCTGCCTAACCAGGCCCTAACCAGCCCAGCTCCTTGAAGAACCGGAGCAGGACTTTTGGTGATTGACAGCTACATTTCAGCTTTACTGTGGGTGTGGATGGGGTTAGTGCCTCCAATAGGCTCTTCAGTCGAGTCTTTTGTCTGGTCTCTTCTGTGGCCGTACAGAGTAGGTACCACAACGTGTTCCACAGTTTCTTTTTCCTGAAAGCAGCCACGACACAGAATGCTGCCTGTGGCTCCGGTCTTGATCGGTATTTACCTATTGTAAACATTTGTCGCACAAATGTAGCTCAACACTATTGTTACATTAGTTAGGTACCTAACATCAAAGTGGCTGGCAACAATGTTTACGACGACCGATATGGCGAGGTGGGCGAAATTCTGCCTGCGACGCAGGAGGTCGTATGTTCGGTTCCCGCCTTGGAAAAAAAAAGTATGATCTGCTAATATTTATTCCGGGGTGTGGAGTGTTTTCTATGTGTAATAAATAAATATCTATCTAGGTATGTTATGTATTGTATTAAGTACCTATATCAGTCATATAGCACTCATATCAAAAGCTCCACATCGGTCGATGATGTAAATCTATTGCCGCTATAACAGCAAATACTTACAAAAAAAATTATACAAGCACCCATACAAAAGACATTTTTCATAATGGTATGTAACCCTTCATGTGCGAGCTGTCTCGCACTTGGCCGGTTTATATACGAAATATAAAAAAAAGTATCATTTGTGTATGACGTGTCCATGTCAAATAGAAATTAACCTATAATTTGTCCACAGTCGGGCCAGCACACCTACCCTGTGATATCCTCTGTACAATCGCTGCAGCTCCAACAGACGCAACAGGTTAACACGGTACTTGCTTTTATATTGTTTGAACCACCTTGCGAAAATAATCTTGATTAAATTATATGTAACTAGCGACCCGCCCCGGCTTCGCACGGTTTTGTTATACGTATAAACCTTAAACTTAAACGTATAACCTCTTTCACTCTATCTATTAAAAAAAACGCATCAAAATCCGTTGCGTAATTTTAAGATTTAAGCATACAAAGGGACATAGGGATATAGGGACAGAGATAGCGACTTTTTTTTACTATGTAGTGATATTAGCTGCGTCCCCTTCACCCGCGTTGAAAATTGATGGAAAGTAGCCTATGTTTTATTACATCTTTTGAAAATTCAGCACGATCCTTTTATTAGTTTTGGTTTGAAGAGATAACAAACACCCAACCATTCAGTGAAACTTTCGCGTATATAATATTAGAGTGATGGTTATCATTGTGGCCATTATGGACAATTCTGTTATTTGGAGCCTCAAGTCCAAAAAGTGTAAACGGCTTTACGAAAACTAAAAAAAACCTATAACCTTTTTTACATTAAAGAAATCATGTTCATTTGTAATGTATCGTCATCTAGTACCCATAACACAAGTTCTGCTAAGCTTGGGGCTAGATGATGCTGTGTGGGTTGTCCAGTATTATTTATGTATTTATCTAGGCTATAACACATAATTTTAAAAATCATTTTTTTTTTTTTGTGGTATACAAATAAGCACTTGTTTTATTCAAAAAGCTTAAATAAAACCGTGATTCGGTTTGTCTGAAAGCCTCTTAGACCAATGTTCACCAAAGGACAGTCGGACAGTTAATTGCAAAAGTGAGGCTAACAACTTCGTTCTTTTTTTAGCAACAACCGCAGCAACTTCACGTTCAGACAATACAGATACATCCGCAGCAGCAACATCAGCCGATACAGATACATGTAAGTTATTCTGAACCTTCAATCATTATAAATAAAGAAAGACACCATTTAAAATATCGCTTAAGGTCTCCACACACTGAAGCCGGCAGCTGAGCGGAGGCGAAGGCGGCGTGCGAGTTGTATTCTATTGAATCATATGAAAGCCTACACACACACCGCAGGCGGTGGCGGCGCGGTGCCATAGGAAAAACCGGCACGCCTTCGCCTCCGCTCCGCCTCCGGCTTCAGTGTGTGGAGACGTTTAAGGCGTTACACCGAAGCGCACTATCTTAATAGTAAGGCAACAAGAATTTTCAAACTATCAAAGGTGCAGTTTGTTATAAACCATTATTTAATGGCTCTGTAAGTTTTATTTTGAGAGTTTGGTGGCCAACAAGAGTAACTTTGTATCTCGAGTGATACGTCTATGTAAAATTTAATGAATATGCACCTAAACTTACACTTATAAACCGTACCTAGGTACTTACGTTCTTTGCCGGCTATTTGTACCTAATGATAGTTTGTAAAAAATGATAGTTGTAGAATTTCATCAATATTGAACTCCACAGATTATTAAGTACCTACGATTTTAAAATGAGGCACCTTTTTTTCAGGCGGTTGGAGTGCAGCAAGTTCAACAACAGCAATTGCATGTCGCGACATCTTCCTGTCAAACCATGCTGCCTAACATTCTGCAGGTAAATAACACTGTGTCAATTGAAATAAATACCACCAAAACTGCTTTATTTTACAGCACTTAATGATGCCATCCTTTTTATTTAGATTAATATGAAAGGGACGACAACATGTTATGTCAGATATCAAATTAGTTCTTATAGTTTTTTGTTAATTGAAACAATAGAATCGTTTCAATTTCCTCGCTCGGGGCAGCTCCTCTATTTGTTGTTAACAAACGCATCTCTTGCTACGCATTGTCGCTCATCTCCGGTGGAAACGTAGCCTAAAGGCTGAACCGCACTGTACTGCACAGAGGCAGTATGCAATTCTGCCACGCCGCTGTAGTGCGTTTATCATATGAAACGAAACAGTAGAAATAATATTTTGCAGTGCAGCGCAGTGCGGTTTAGCCTTACCACTACTAAAAGGTGTACCGAATTCCTAAAAGGTGCTTTATATGCTATTATATATTCGTAATATATACTTACCTAATACCTGGTGTTTCCAGCTCCAGCCAGCGACGGTGGTGTCGGGCCTGAGCCAGCAAGACTTGGGGGGCGTGGCTCACCGCATCATCCTTCAGCAGCCGCAGCAGACGCACCCTCAAGTCTATACTATCCATCACTAGACACTTCTTTGAATATATCTTAACTGTTTTGTGTAAGGTTCAATTTACATTGCCGCGGAATGGTATTGAGCGAATTTTTGTTCTGATTGTATATGGCATAATGAACTTTATTTCAATTATTATAACAAACTAAGTAGTAGGTACTTAGTAGCTTGGGGAATTCTCGAGAATGCGCGGGGTTCCCCGAAAGAGGCACGACCAATTTTTTTGGCTCATAAATAGTTTGTATGTATATTTTATAAAATAGACTAAGTACAAATCCCATGTAAGATTTCGAAAATAAATCGAGTTTGTTATATTTCGTGGCAGTGTAAATTGAGCTTAATAGTTTACTGTTATTATAGCGCGTATCTCGCGATTGGTGAAGTTTCTAAGAAATGAAATAAACTCTCAGATTTTCGACATTCACTTGACCTCACGCAAATGATGAGCGCATTGATTACTTATTAGTCGCGGGTTCAGGTCCCCTCGAAGTTGACACTTTGGTAAATTATTTAACTTAGAGATTTTCACTTGTTAACGTAGGTGCGCGATAATGCACATTAGATAATATAACTTTTATGTCTACATCTCAAGCTTTGTGGTCTATTTTCCAAAACTATAGAGACATCTTCGAACGTAAAGGACATAATACCGCACAAAATTGAAAATTGCTGCACATCCCTGTTATTTTCCAACTCCCCATATAGCCACAGAGGCACACAAAGGTGGGAATACGCTCACATTTGAATAAAAATCTTTTTCGACCACAGAGCATACGAAGGTTCCAACAATAACAGTTCACAGAAATATGTGCAAAGTATTTTGCTGAGACTTGCTCTTCCTTTATGTTTGAAGAGAGACATCCATGATGGCTAAAGACTCAATGTACGTTGCCACAGAATGAAGTTGAAGCGATTTTTTGCAACGATATTGCACATAATGAACCTTAAGTCAATAGTACAACGCATCAGTGGTAAATATAGTGGAAACTTTTAATTACTGTCCTAATTTAAATTTTCTTTGTACTACTCTTTGTCTAGCTGTAAGTTTTTTTAATTGTAAAAATAAAAATAATCCTCGCTCATTCTCGAGAATTCCTCTAGCTACTTCTTGTTTTTAGTTAGTATGTTAAACAATTGACATAAAGTTCATTATGCTTTGTACACTTTCTCTGCAAAAAATTGTTTCTTTTCCATTCTACGACGGTAAGAGTTCAAGGTGTAGATTGAGGCCTAGGACGCAATTAGTCTTGTCAATTAGTAGAATAGTTATTAGTTCTGATGCAACTATCTGGTAGTATTAACTTTGTGATAGTAACTATGTACCTTATCTGCCTTAGAAGATCAATTTCCATACTAAAATTATCAATGTGACATATATGTGAATACATGCCACATTTTAATGTATTTAGTGTAGTGTATTTTTGTGAATACATGCCTCTTTAACATATTTAGTGTAGTGTAATTTTAACTTTAAAGAGGCTTTTGGCTTGAGATATTATGATAAATCTTAGCTTCTAAGCATTATATTTTATGTTTAAATAGCAGAAGTTTTATTTCGTTTAATAAAGATAATTAAACAAAAAAGTGTTTTTATAAAACAAAGGTATTTACTAAAATAATTATATTGAGTTACAAAAGTTCTTAAGTAGTAATTATATCAAACTTAAACGCAATTCACTTAACCAAATTGAATATTAATAATCATATTGCAGTATAAGACACGTGGATAAAGAACGCGATTGGAAATGCTGTACCACTCAGATTTTTGTCAAATAGGACATTTCAATGCAAGTCTTTTATCTACACAACTTAGACTTGTGAACATTACGAAATACATTGGCGCAAAATTGATTTAGCTGTTGCAATGTCTCAAAAGTAGTCGGTTAACTCCTTTGATCTCAATAATGTCTTCTGTTTTGTGAAAACTCTTATTTTTTATAAAAGATCTTTTTAGTATTTTTAGGGGTAACGTTATACTTTTTTGACAATGCAAGTGATTTTTTACATACATACACGTAATTTTAATTTAGTAACTTTTCGATGTGCTAATTTATATTCATCAATTACAAACTTTTACATATGATATGGCAATACTCCCAACTGGCAACAAAACTAGAAATACGAATTGTGGGAATGATAACTAACACATGAGAATTTGGATATATTTAAACCAGGAAATTATGACTCTAAACTTTGAAGTTGAAATGATATGCCAGATGATTATACTCAATCTAGAAAGCACTCCGTTCATATTGATCTTATCCTTTGAAAGACAGTAAAGTATTAACATAAACCAATTGAATTACCAATAGAATTTGTTAGTTCACATTTATGAAACAACACAATTGAATTAACTATACAGTGTGTCCCTGGCCATGGGACTCGCGATCATGTCCCATCGCCGTGACACACACTGTATAACAGGCTAAGAACAAAAGTACTTAAAAAAATACAGTCCCAAGTCAAAATGTATGATTAGACCATGTCTGAATCGAACACTCAATATAAAGAAAACCGAACACAATTCTATTTTTAAATAATATTATTTCAAACTATCATCTACCCGCTACATGTCCCAGCGTCAAAATACATTTATTTATCCTGGTCAAGAAGAGATATAGAACAATCTTTCAGCTTTCATTCAAACTCGGGGCTCATGCCAGCATACCATCACAAGTTTTCAATAGCATTTCAATTACATAGTCCATGTTCAGTATACAGGACATTAGAGCCTATAAGGCACAATTTTCATTGCCGCGGAATGGAAACGAAATTTTGCGAATAGTACATGGCATAGTGAGCTTTAAGTCAGTTGTATAACATAGAAAATAAATATGAGCCAAAAAAGGCCACGCGTCCTCCGGGGAATACTAGCGATTTAAAATTCTAGCTCGTATTTAGTTTTTACATTGACATAAAGTTCATTTTGCTATGAACAATTTCGCAAAAATGCGTTTCCATTCCATGCCAAATATAAATGAAGCCTAATTCTACGTCAAAGTCACTAATATACTCCCTGTACCGACTCCGTGTCGTTGTCAGCATTGAAGCGAATATAGGCCGAGTTGACGGTGAGGCCGGGCGGTAGTTTGACGTCGCGGAAGTAGCTATGCTTTCGCGCCTGTTTCGCGCTGATCCTATTCGCTGGGTCGTAGATTAGCATCTTCTGTAGGAGCTCCATACCGTTCTCATCTAGGTTTTGTACCTGGAAATGTATTTACGATTTATATTTATTCCAAGGTAAACAAATCGCACCTCCATTCGTAGACTGGCTCAATCCTAAATTTATGTTTTTTTTGGAAAATGAAGAAAACGTGTTTCGGTCCTTGACCGGTTTTTGACTATAACTTCACTAAATAGTATAAAACAAAGACGCTTTCTCTGTCCCTATGTCCCTATATCCTTATGTCCCTTTGAACGCTTAAATCTTTAAAACCACGCAACGGATTTTGATGCAGTTTTTTTTAATAGATAGAGTGATTCAGGAGGAAGGTACGTATAATAATACGTATAATAAAACCGTGCAAAGCCGGGGAGGATCGCTAGTTATGGAATAAAGAGCTATTTACAAAATTCAGTCTTACAGGTTATTTGGCCTAAGGACTAAATACGGATAAAAAATTCTTTAAAAATATTTAACTTGGTAGGAGTAAATCGATGCTGAAAAAAAAACAATGACTTTTACATTATAAATCCTTCGTAATAATATTAATGCGAAAGTTAGTATGACTGCACGGATGTTTGTTCCTCTTTCACGCAAAAACTACTGAATGAATCCGGCTGAAATTAGGAATTCACGTAATTCTAGCATAAAGTATAACACATAGGGATCATCCCATAAGGGATACAAATAGCCTTGAGACGTTTCCATAGTAACTACGCGTTCAAAGCCGTGGGTAGATGCTAGTAAACAATTTTAGTGTAACTCACATGATTGTGAAGATTGAATGTGTTCCAGTTGGGGAAGGTGGGCTTGTAATCCGGCAGAGAAGACACGCCCGGCCAGATGTCATCAGTGGGTGTGCGTAGCATTCTGAAAGCACCGGTTATCACAATTGTATATTTCATCATCATCATCAGCCTATATTAGTCCACTGCTGGACATAGGCCTCCCCTAATTTGCGCCATAGCGCCCTGTCCTCAGCTTATATATACGTGTATATTTACTTTTTGGAAAATATTTACAACTAGTTTCCCGCTCGCGGCTTCGCCCGCGTTGACTATACGATTTGTCCTGCTCTTCTACTCATTTTACCCCTTTTTATTGATGTTTTGAAAATTCCAGAAACTCATGTTATAATTTATGGTTTTATCAGTAAATACTGAAAACTTCAGGTCATAATTTCTGAAACAAGTGTATGAATAACAAAAAGTTATAGTTTATCTTCTATGTATAATAAAAAAATATCGATCTATGTAATGTATTGTATTAAGTATATCAGTCATCTAAACGGAGCAAACCGTGGTCATCATTACCCATAACACAAGCTCCGCTTAGCTTGGGGCTAGATGATGCTGTGTGGACTGTCCGGACATAATTATTATTATTTCATTCTTAGCTTTAATGAGGTTAAGTAACATAATATGATCATGATGATGTGTAGTTACCTGAAGATGCGGAAGAGCTGGTCGATCTCCGAGTCTCCCTGGAACAGAGGCTTCTTGGACGACATCTCTGAGAATATGCAGCCCATCGACCACATGTCTATCGGGCACGCGTATCTGAAGGCACAACATAACACTATCGGCGCGACCGGCTAACTTATATTTACTAATACTAAACTAGAGAGTTTAATAATAAATAAATAAATTAATTAATTCACTTAATTTTGTAATCAAGCGATCTGTAGTGTTATTTAATTTGTTGTTGAAATTACTCACAAGTCAAAATATTTGCATGCCTAGTTAAGGTAGAATATATATGGACATTATTTTAATTTTAAGACCAACACTGTAACTTATATTCGTGCAAATAAACATCTTTAATCTTTTACAAGACGGGAATTGAACTATTTCACGGATATTTATCGCCTCACTAATCGTGACATCGGTAAATAAACGCGATGAAAATCTGTTGCACAGTTATGCACAAAAATAATTAGTGAAGTATCAATATAAGAATGTATAATGATAAATTTACTAGCTGAGAGCAAACAATGTAGAGATGTCAGATAATCTGAGCGTCTGGTCGATGCGACGCGTGACCCGAGAGCTGGTGAGTTTCTGACGCAGCGCATCAACTTTGTCATACAGCAGGACAATGTAGCCAGCGCGACTTGTGGACGCAACAACTGGTATTGATAAAATATCTATCCATGAATAATAAAGTTATAAGTTTAATTTTGTCACACTTGAGCTTACAGAAAATTACTTTATTAACAACGAAAATTACAATCAAGGAATAGAAAAATTACAACTAGTATTTACAATTGAAACCACTGAGCTAACTGCAGACGGTTGCAAACAGTCTAAAGAGCTTATGAGCGTACATGATATTGACATCTCTTCGTAATATTTTCTAATATGTTGCTGTTATAATGTAGTATGTAAAACTAGCTGCGCGCCCCGGCTTCAGATTTTCTCTAGTATGCATACATTTAAACCTCTATGCCACTCTGTCCTGACCTGAATAACTCTGTTCAAGAAACTTCAAATCGGTTGTATAGTTTTTTTTTTAAACTACAAACTAAACTACAGTAAAGTAGTACTGTGTAGTTTAAAGTACTAGTATTTAAACTGTCTAGTAGACTTTGTTTTATAGTTTGTAGAGTTATTTTCATACCTTTGACTGCCAAGCAGGACTTCAGGTGCTCTGTACCAAAGGGTGACAACCTCATGTGTGTACACCCTCACTGGTACTCCAAATGCACGACCCAGACCAAAATCAGCCACCTGTAATTAACACACTCATTAATAGAGAGCTTTCATACAGCGTGGTAATGCCAACGCGCAAGAGTATCGCATTGCCATCAGATTTAACAAACACAAAGTGCGGAATATAGATTTGGAATGGACATCTATGAGTTTGAATAAGTCGAAAATGATACCGTAATACAATTTATTCATAAAGCCAATTTACATATCAATAATTTTTTACCTAAGTACACAAAGCATATACACAGGTTTTACCCTGCGCGGCACAGGTGTCGCATTGCCATTAGAGCAGACACAAAGCACGGCTTGTTTGGCTCGTGTTGCTATATACCAGTCTTCGCATTGCGGTAAGCGAATCCAACGGCTGCCACTCTAGTGACAGTGTGTAGTGTTTATAACTCACTTTGATTATGCCAGTCTTGTCGATAAGCAGGTTCTGTGGCTTGAGATCTCGGTGCAGGATCCTTCGCTGGTGGCAGTACAGGATGGCATTGTTGATTTGGTACAAATAGCTCTTTACCACAGATGGGTCCATGAACTGTAACATACAATGTCAATCTAAGGATGATGGTTTTACCTAGGCTGGAATTTTTATTCAATACAATTTCCAAAATTCTTTATACATCATCATCATCAACCTATATTAGTCCACTGCTGGACATAGGCCTCCCCCAATGAGCAAATTCTTTATTAAAACCTACTAAATATGTTTATCACATTAGTCTGGTACAATTACTAGTGTAAATTTAGACCAAGAATGCACTAAACTACTCAATTAAAATGTTTAAGAAGGGTGTGCTCCTGTCAAAATTTACATAGGTAATTTTTACACTTACCTGAAAAACAGGATTACCTAGTGGTGATCATTTACCTTTCCCGATCCAAGTGTATCCATGTATTTCTTTAGGTCCATGGAAAGGAACTCGAAAATTAGATAAAGGCGGGACTCTTCCATGAGCACATCTTCTAATTTCACTATGTTGGGATGGTTCAGCTCTTTCAGAAGAGATATCTCTCTGTAAAATTTAAAAATATATCTTTTTTATTAATTGAGTATACAAGGAAAGATATTACTGTTGCTTCCGTGTAGGTTAACTGTAAATATTAAGAGATCAAATAGCTGTTGTCTAAATGATGAATGAATTGGTTCTTGTACTTTATTCATTTATTTGAACCACCTACAGGTTATGCACAAACACAAAAGTTACTATGTGGAATATAAACATAGGCTTAGATTGCTTGTGCTCAGCTAATTACAGGCCGACAAGGCCATAAGTACAATAAAAGAAGTTATATTGAAATAAAAGTCATTGGACACAAGTCAGTAACATCTAGGCCTAGTGGTTTAGGCTGAATGAAAGTAATGAGGTTAGAACTTGCACAAGGAAGTCTAACTTGTTTGTAACCATACTAAAAATCTAAACTTATAAGTTTGTACAGATTAATTCAAAATTCCACGGTACCTGATGGCTGTAGACGGAATGCCTTCATCATCGGCTTCCAAGCGGATTTTCTTCATAGCCACAATCTGGCCAGTGATTTTATTCTTTCCCTTGTACACTACACCGTAAGTCCCTTCTCCGATCTTCTCTATTTTCAGAAAATCATCCATAATGTGGCTTGGAATTGTGATGTTTTTAGCAAATAAAAACGGGTGCAATCTCTTTTCCAAGACCGTTAGTTTTTAATAAACTTCACATGAATACGAGATCGTAGAGACCTCTTTCTCAAATATACTAGAAACTGTTGTAGATTTATTTTTATTTTAGGAAGAACTCGGGCAAAATCCCAGGAAATTAAATAAAATCGGCAAATTCTTGTTCGTCTCTCTAACGTTTTGCCAACGAATTCAAAGAATAAAAACGAATTTTTCGAATTTGCTTTGTTTACCACATGGAGGCTGGTTGTATAATTCAAGCATTGTTTATAAATCTGATTCTATCTCTTTCTCTTTCCTTAGCTTATCCGTAAAGTGTAAGCAAGACAGGCAGTAATACAAGCTAAACATTATTTTTGTATTTTTGTCTGCTTAAAACTTGTAACAAACTGTTGTTTCCTTTTGTGCGACATCTATCGTGTAATAGCAAAACTACATTCATCGATTGTGGTCCATCTATCGTCAAGTAGTAAAACTAAATTAGGAACACACAAAAACGAAGTTAAAAATTACGTCCACAGATGGCACTGAAACAAAGAGAATCTACTTGTTTTTTGTTTTCTAAAGCGATATTACGTGACTATACCTAGCCTTACCCAGGGCTTGGAATACCGGTATTTATAAATACCGGTTCGACTGACCTTGACATGGTACCGGTACTTCTTTGGTATCGATACAAATTATACCGGTACTTTCATTGGTACCGGTACTAAAGTATCGGTAAAATTACCGATATTATGCTCGAAAAGTACCGGTACTTCTCAAGAATTTTATTTTGTGCAAGTGAGAGAGAAAACTGATTAGAACAGAAGAACGAGACGACGCGAGAACCGCTTAGAATACCGGTACTTTTAGGCAAAGTACCGGTACTTCAAAAGTATCGATACTCGAATTTAACGAAATGAAAGTACCGTTACTACCGTAAAAGTACCGGTATTATTGGAACCGGTATCAAGCCCTGGCCTTACCTTCTACCTTAAAGTAGTCCCTTACTTAGTTTTATCTACCTTTCTCGTAAAGTCATGTAATAAGTACTTACTTTTACATGAAAACCTAAGAAGGTTAGTTTTAAATTAATGCAATCCTATAGGTCAATACCGTTACCGCAGCGTATGGACGCCTTAACATGAGAGTCATTACACGCGCGTTGCCTTTCAATGTCTAAGACCCTTTTTGAAGAACCCCATGTCATAGTCCTGAGGGAAAACATCGGCAGGGAGATCATTCCACAAACTGAGTGAAACTGATAACAATAACAGAAAACAGCAAGATAGGTAACAACTAAAAACCAAAACAAAAACTTAAACAACGCGTTATTCTTCAAGCGTTGCGAAAAAGATGCAAATTCGAGTTCCAATGAGACACCATTGGAATGATGAATGAAAACTGTGAAAACCAAGAAACTTCAAAACTATGTTTTGAAGTTTGCTCTGCAGCTTGCTCTTACATGGTACATCTTACATACTTCATGGTTGTAAAATATGTTAGGTACAACAGTATTTCTTTAGTTTTGTAACTCTGTTACATGTCTGTTACCTACCAAAAATATTTAGGTTATTGAATCGTGGTACAGTTCACACAAAGCAGATACCTCAACTCCTCGACGCAGTGCCGGATTTATATTATTTATGAGTGTAGGCCACTTTTTTCCGCTGCCCCATGTAGCCGTTCATTATTATTATTAGCTTCACCCCCCCCCCCCCCCGTAGACATACAAGGTTCGTCAATTGGCAATAACATCTCTTTTAAGGAACTCAAAAATTTAATAACAGCAATAAAAATTGCAAAAAATCACTCCCAATTCAAATCACTGAACGTGTTTGACTTTTATTGTCTGCAATCGAGTGACCGTCCTCTGAAATCTGCCGCCCCCCTAGGACACTGCCGCCCCCCTAGGACGCTGCCGCCCCTAGGCCGCGGCCTATACGGCCTATTTACAAATCCAGGACTGCCTCGACGTGAACGTGTGAGGTGGAAATCCACTCTGAAATGCATAGCACCTGGATTTTACTGGCAATCAGTATATCAATAACTTTATTTCTATAGAAATCAAGAATAAAGTTTAAGTACTGATTTGATTTAGACAAGTCAAATTTAGTCATCATTATCAACCTATATTAGTCCACCACTGCTGCACTGGACATAGGTCTCCCCTAATGAGAGCCACAGCGCCCTGTCTTCAGCTTGACGCATCCAGCATCTGCCAGCAGTCTTTCGTAGATCGTCATCCCATCTGGCCGGAAGGCTTCCTACTCTACGTTTGCCGAGTCGCGGTCTCTACTCAAGAACACGTTTACCCCATCGGTTGTCGGTTCTTCGCGGTCGCGGCGATATGGCTGGCCCACTGCCACTTCAGCTTGCTAGTTCTCCGAGCTATGTCGATAACTTTGGTTCTCTGTCGGATGAATTCGTTACGAATTCTATCTTTCAGAGAGACTCCGTGCATAGCTCTTTCCATAGTTCGATGAGCGACTTTGAACTGGTGGACCAGCCCTACCGTGAGTGTACACGTCTCGTCACGTAAATTTATTCAAACATCACCACCGAAACAATAATATTTCCACCTAAACAGAAAGAAAATTTGGGAAGAGACCTTTGGTAGGTCTACAGAAAAAGTTCAACAGCAAGCTGAGGGCAGGCCATAACGCCCTGTCAGACAGGGCGTTATGCCCTGTCTTCAGCTTGCCATCCTTGGTACACCTCTAATCATCATGCCTCCAAATCATAATCAAAGTGCTTTGTTTCGTTTAGACCTTACAGGACTATTGGACACGTTACAAAATTTATATGTATATTGGATACATACAAAAAAAAAATCGTTAAAAATAGGAAATAAACTGCTCACTTTGATTTTGTTCATCTTTTTAAGGTAAAGTAAAGAAGCGAACAAGAAGCCTTTACCTTGTTAAGTTGTTAGTTTTCGAGTTGGAGCAAAACTCGTCCCAAACATTTTGATCCTCTAAATAATCTGATGTTTTATAGTAAGCATTTTTACAGATAATACAACAATTTGTTTGAATTTATTTACTTACTGATAAATTTTGCAACTCACTTGGAATTTTGTTGTAGAAGCCTTACCTTGTAGAAGCTTTGCCCTTTGAAAGATACCTTAAGTAAGGATGTAAATAAATTTGGAAAGGTACGAAACGGTTTTAAACTTTAAAATCAAGTGTATTTGTGAAATGTATAGAAAACCCTGGATCTTCAGATCATGGAAACGTGTTCCGAACCGGGAATCAAACCTGCGTCTCAGAGGTCAATAGTTTATAGGTACCTAGGTAAAATTCCATTCAAAAGCAGCTAAAATCAATCACAAAATGCTCTATCATAAAATCTCTATCAATGAATGAAATCAATGAATCTAATCTAGGTCATTATCATGCTCTAAAGAATTAGATAATACTTTTCTGCCGATACATCTCTTTTGGTCACGTTATTTAGTTTACTACGTGATACGTGCCTATCAAAGCTCTTCACTATCGTGTCGATGGCTATCAGTGGTCGGTAGACTTTATAACTCCTGGGCAATGGTTTTCCTCTCATTTGTGACTGGACCCATGTTGGCGAGAGAGGAACATGTGGAGAGTGGTATTGTTGGCGTTTTGTTATCATGTATGTATTTTGTAATATATTTGTACGATTGAATTTATTTTGCCTTTTTGATAGTACTCAGTTATTTGAGGATGACCGATGTGGCGCGGTGGGCGAAGGTCCGCCTGCGATGCAGGAGGTTGGGGGTTCGTTTCCTACCATGGGATAAATATTTGTACGATCTTCAAATATTTGTATCATTGAGTATATCAGTCACTGGTTTTGATGCTGTGTGAATGTCCAGCAACATGAAATTTTATATGATGATTGAAAGGCTTACATATTATAGTCGTAGCGCTTTCTTGGACCTTATGATCTCGTAGCAATGCTACGACGTAGACGGTAGCTACGCCGCTGTGGCCTTTTTTTTATTTCGAATTATTAAATAGTCAATATACATGTTTCTGGTCCATTATAGATAAGTACCTAAATAGACTAAAAATGTACATAATATTTCATAAACTTCGTGACATAATTTAGTGAAGTAATTCTTTAAAGCTAAGTTTGTGTAAGTACAAGATTTTCTTCTATTTTGCTTTAAAATTTATTGATAAATCCTGCATTTATTCTTAACTAAATAATAACTGTTACTAATTACATATTTAATGTATACTTACTATCCTTACTAAGATTATAAACATGAAAGTTTTTATGTAAGTATGTATGGATGTTTGATAATCTTTCACGCTGAAACTACTGAATAGATCGGTTTGAAATTTTGAATATTGCCAATATTTTTAGTACTTCTAAAGCTATCACTATTTCGGTAAGTATGTGGTTCATCAATAGCTCATGCCCAGCCCACTACTTTACGCACATTGCATACCTACGCAATACAAAAAAATACGCAAAATAAATTGTACCTATATATTGTTTATGATTGCATAGCGTATCTTACTTCTCATCAGTCATTCATCCGTGAAGGCTATTTACTTGCTTCTTTGTTTCTAAAGTTTTTCTACATATTTTGTTTATATGTAGGTATACATATACAAGCTTCCCTCCATAAATAAAAAATACGTTAATAGTTAAAACATATAATCAAAGATTTAAGTTTTAGTCTTAGATCACGGAGTGTAGGGTCGAAGATCTGCATGATCGAAGATCTTTATGTCGTGCATCAAGTTTTAATAGAGTGTTCTCTTCCAGGTGGTGTCACAAGCACAACCAGCGGCAGATGAGCTCTCCCCCCGCCACCCCCGCGAGCTGATAGAATGCTGCCCGTGCCCGAAGGGTCCTGACATGCTGGGGAGCCAGTCTAGGCTGGTGGATGACTGCCCGTGCCGCGACCGCAGCGCTGATTCTGAAGGCGCTTCGTCCATGCTATTCCCGGCGAGGAGTGGAGCTGGGAGGAATTTGAACTCTGTTCCATTCATGAGGTACGTACATTTTTTAAGCCCAAGAACTAATAGAATCTTTCTGAAGTTGAAAATATCGACAGCTTTTAGTATAAGCAGCCGATCTCTCTAAGTCATTATATAAACGTGTTCTTGAGTGGAGACCGCGACTCGGCAATCGTAGTGTAGGACGGCCTCTGGCCAGGTGGGGTGACGATCTGCGAAAGACTGCTGGCAGATGGTGGATGCGACAAACTGAAGACAGCGCGTGCGCTATGGCGCTCTAAAATGTTCTTGAGTGGAGACCGCGACTCGGCAATCGTATTGTAGGACGGCCTCTGGCCAGGTGGGGTGACGACCTGCGAAAGACTGGTGGTAGATGATGGATGCGACAAATTGAAGACAGCGCGGGCGCTATGGCGCTCTAAAATCAATAAATTCACTAGCAATGAAAAAATTCAAAAATCATAAGCACAGAGAAAAAGCAGGCTCGACAAATCGCGCTGGTTTAATGCATCAGCATCATAACAAATTACGTATATGATACGAAGTATTCTTAGCTGTTATGTAAATTTGATAGAGGAATTGTAGTTAGATTAGTGTATTTTTTTGTACCTATAGTATGGTTCTATTTTTATGTTTTATAATGTTCCCGGAAGTTTAAAATGCATCTGCAAGAAAGTTTTTCAGCTTTTGAGGATATTTTAATGTCAAGATAAATATTCCGTACTATGTTTGTTTTTCGAATATACCAAAATTAAATTAAATAAGTAAATCATTAATTGCTTTCTTTTTAAGGTCGAACACTCCTAAAGACGAAGTGAAGAACCTTCTCGAGCCAGAAGTAGGACTCGCTGCCTCCATGCTCGAAACTCTTCGCGAAGCAACCGAAGAGGAATACCAGGATGCCCTCGCCAGAGACGCTTCACGTGACGCGGTACCAGAGGAAAGCAGAAACGTGGTGATTATAGTTAAACCTAGGAGTAACGATGATTTTGTCCCTGAGGCATCTAATGTAAAAGAGAATCGCTGTACTCATCCTTTAGGTAAAGCACGCACACTCTCACAACCTTTCAGAACTTTGCCAAATGTCTTGGGTCATCCTAAAGTTAGACAGCCCAGTATCCTTAATTTATGGGATAGGGATAGCAATGTCGGCGCTAGCAATGTTCAAGAGCGTATCGTTAGTAGAAATGGTGATGAGACACCAAGGGTTTTGCTTAGGTTTGGAACCCCATTGAGAGATGCCCTCAAAAGTTCCACAATAATTCAGAATCCTACAGTCCTTGATACGTTGAAGGGTAAACCAAATCTTTTTGAAAGGCTCAACTTGTCACGCATACCTAAAATGAAAGTGGATACTTCTCTACGAAAATCAAACAGCATTGAAACAGATCAACAATCAACAAGCCAACCTTCAAGTGTTGTTCAAGAAGAAATAGAAAAAGTTCCAAAAGGAATCGGTTTACCTAATTTCAATAAAAAAACACTGCTATCAAGAAATCTTCTGGATCTTAAAGACGTAGAAATACTATCGAAAGTTAAGCCAAAAATAACAAATTTAAAATCTACGCTGTTGAATACAGAGCTATCTTCCAACAGTGATATTCATGATGACTCTGAATCTACGTATGACAGTGAAATGAACGAAAAGGTGCTAATGCCCCAAATTAAGCAGGAAAAAGAATATTTCAGTGAGCAAACCCAAGAACGTGAAAGTTTCATAAAGAATATACAACTAAATGAGGAAAATATTCAAGATGCACTTACGAGTCCATCAGAATCAGTTCCAGCAATAGTAGCTGTTTCACAAACAAATAACTCAAATAAACCCGATTGCAATGATTTATCTTCTGAAGTATTCATAGTGACTACGACAGAGTCATTATCGACGTTTTTAGAAGAAGAAATTGAATCAAGTGAACGTGTGGATCCAACACAGCTATCTAATATTCAAGTTGACACTAATAATGAAGAACAGAGTAGCACTAGTCACGAAGATAATGATATCACAGACACAGCAAATGAAGAATCTGATATGAATGCCAATAACGTAGAAAAAATTATTCCATTTGATCATATGGATAAAGAAGAAACTATTTTACTCCCAGAATCAAACGAAGATATAAGTGAACCGGTCGATGAAGCTAACGAAGCTTTATCAAATAATGAATTTTCAGAAGATTATGAAAAAAATATAGCACCAAGCCCTTTGCTGAATGAAAAAGATAATATTAGTCCTAAAATCAAAACTATCCCGCCAATCACGGAGACATTGTCAACTATACGGGATAATGTAAGAAAATCTTTTGAGAACTTGAAAAATAAGAGCCATTCAGGTACTAATCAACACGAAATAAACAAAAGTGCTGCTCACATTCCTATTCTTGGACAAGAGCCCACAACTAAAAAAACTTCTAAAAATGTTGATGCTCCTGCCAAAGAACGAAAAGAAGCACTAGAACAAGTTACTTTTAATGATTTACAAAAATTATCAAATGATTTACTTGTTTTGAGTTCAAATAATGAAGAAAGTATTACTACAAAGGAAGAAGAGAATGAACAAGAAATTACAGAGCAATCGAGTGAGAGGCAGGAACCAATTAATAATTCTAATTTAGATTTACAAGATGAAGTAACTTCTGTTTCAAATGTAGGAGTTCCCAAGATTGCAAACGCAGAAATTGTTAAAGACAAACCTTGTTTATACTCGGATGAAAACAAAATGAAACAATCCACCCAGCAATCAAAATCAGCAGTCCATGATATAAATTTAAATGATATGTCATCAGAAGCAAGTGCACCGAGCCCTAGCATTATTCCTGCTCTATTAGATCCCTTAAATTTAAATGATCCGAGAAGACCTTCTTTATTTCAAAACGTTAACCCACTTGATCCACTCAATTTAAATGAGAAACTGGGATTAAATCAATTAGATCCACTAAATATTGGTGAAAAATTGAGATCTCCTACTTTCCCAGACTTGGATCCTCTAAATCTAAACGAGAAACTATCTCCATTACTTCCAATCTTGGATCCACTCGACGTAGGATCTGCTTTACAAGACATTATTGTCCAGCCAGCGATCCAAGATGACTCATTAAATCAATTAGTAAAGCCTATAACTGAAGTATTGAAATTACCAACACTTGAAGATCTCAGAAAGGGATTGGTTAGCGTTTTCGACACTAATGAAAAAAGTGCAGAACACGTCCTTTCTGATGAAGATTGTACCGATGATGTACCAGAGATGGCATCCGCAGCGAGTAATACCAAGTTTCGAGTTCCATCCATGAAGCCGTTGGAGGATTTGAGTGTTGACATATTCCAACTCAATCCACAATCATCATCACAAAAAGGTATTATTTCTAAAGTGCCGAGGTTGAATTTAAACAATTTCCGAACTAAATTACCGATCCCAACAAATCTAGAGCTAAAGCCAGTAAAACTAGAATCTGCAGTTGGTAACAATAAAGGTATACTAGGGGCTTCGTTGACTTTTGGAGATAACACAGCTCCAAGAAAAGCAATCTCTCAATCGAACTTACTCGGACAGCCTCTGGGTAGCTTGCCAAGTTTGGACGAACTACGAAACACATTGCATTCCGGGGCACACAGTTTACTCGGCTCTTCTTCTAAACCTAACTTAGATTTGTTTAGAAATAGTCATCTCCGGTCGAGTGGTCTCCCAGATGTTGATGATATTCGTCGCAATGCGGAAAAAACATTTAAGAGCCTACATCAAAGAATGAGATCAAGTTTAAATGTTGGAGGACTAAGTAATCCACTGAACGATAAGTTAGCCAATCCACAAGATCTACTAGAAGATGTTAATGATAAGTTAAAAGCAATACACTATGATTTGAACGACCGCCTATCTTCAATACACGAAGAATTTTTGGATAAATCCAGGTTAAAGCCTCTGGCACTTCCTATACGCACTCCAACAATCTCAACTGGTAGGAACTCAAATCATAAGGAACTGAATACTATCCGCAAAATAAAAGCGAAGCCATCACGGCTTCAAACATCAGCCAGTACAATATCTTCCCAAGAAACGGATCCATTTGATAATGGAAATGAAAACAACGTATTAAGATCCCCAAGTAGAAATAGTTTAAAAAGACTCCAAATTAACCCACAAAGGGGTGTCGTCGGCGCTGAAAGCTCTTTCGTTCCAACCAAAGTTGAACCGCCAATGCCTAGATCTAGCATAGATTTACCAAAAAAAATATTAATAACACCGCTATCCCAACGATTACCTACCATAAGACAAAGTTCTGATTTCAAAGGAAAACCATTGACCCTTTTAAAACAGCCTAGCATAAAAGACCTAAAGACACCTTTTCTTAGAAAAACAAGTCCATTGAAAGATAAAACGAGCAAAGTGACAATTACTTTTGCGACAACCACCCCAGCTCCAGTTACATCACCTCTAGAAAGTTATGGGACAACCCCTTCGATAAAGACGACCAAACCTAGTGGTCAGAGTTCGAAAGATGAGTCATTGAAAGCAAGATTGGCTTTGCCAAGACCCAAAACGCTGAGCGATGTAAAACCGTTACCTTCTGGGTCTACGCCCTTGAGGATTTCAACTCCAGTTAAATCTAAAAATAATTTCAAAACTGCAAATTCACACAAAGATTTTCCATACCTACAAAACACGGAACCCGTCGTAAATGCGAAACCTAGAACTTTAAACCATAAAGATTTGAGAGATGACAAACTTAGATTCAATGAAAATAGTGCGAACGGGATAAAATCAGCAACAATAAAAAATAGTAAGCCTGAACTTAAAACTAAAGAGCCAAAAATAAAGCCACTTGTCTGGCCTAAAAGTGGTGAAGATTCATTTCTAGCCAAAGTAAGAGAAGCTATGCAAGCAAGGTTGGCTAATTTCGATCCCAAAAAGTCTGCAAAAGTAAATATTGAAAAGATTGATACAGAAAATACGAATAATTCCAATTTAGATATGTTAAAATCGGCATCAGAAAATAATGATGTTCTGGTTGAGGCTCCCCTGAAAGAAAGTATTCCTTATAAATGTAGAATGACGTGTACAAGGGAGTAGAACAAAAGTTTTTGACGAGGCTTATTCCTACTTATTTAATGAATGTTATGTCCGCCTTATCTATGAGAATTCGACAATTTACATGTAATTTTGTTATGTGTATAGGTATTAATAAATACATAAGTAATCAGGAGAAGGCAAACCATTGTCTGAGGTCGGCTGCGTAGATCTCAATAAACATATTTTTGTTGTGACATGAAATCAGAATTGTATTATATTAAGAAAATGTAAATATTATTATAAGATAGCACGTAAGGTTTATAATTTATTAAAATATTTTTCGTAAGTTGTGAATAAATATTGACTGATGTTGATTCTGTTGTTTTATTTAAACCCGAGTTCACTAACATATGGTTCATTTTAACAGTTATTTGGACGTTTTAGATACAAGTTCTAATTATACATGCATTATTATAACATAAGCATGAGAGATATATATTTTTTTTACATACATAAATACACTTGAAATCTGTAGAGGCGAAAATCAAACCCGCAAGCTCCTGCGCCGTAGGTGGATATTCACCCGTTGCGCCTCTGAGGTCGTTTAATAAACAATAAATAATGCTGGACAATTCACAGACCTTGTATTATGGGGGTACCTACTATATGGCTAATTATACTTACTTAACATAAAAATAATATAGTAGTATAAAAAAGACATAATAGATAGATAGTTTTTTTTATATTTATATACTAGGGACCCGCCCCGGCTTCGCACGGTTTTATTATACGCATAAACCTTCCTCTTGAATCACTCTATCTATTAAAAAACCGCATCAAAATCCGTTGCATAGTTTTAAAGATTTAAGCATACAAAGGAACATATGGACAGAGAAAGCGACTTTGTTTTATATGTACTATGTAGTGATAAAACACCCAGAACCGCTGAACTAATGTTAGCAGATTGTTCAAATATTTCTCCCAGGGCGGGAATAGCGCCACAACAATCGTCAAATTTTATTTCATACATCCAAGAGAAGGCGTCGTCGTCGATTGTACCAAGAGTCACCCGACGACTCGCATGCTGTTTAATCGTGTTGCAGGATGTTTTTGACAAAATTCGCATAAATTGAACTATTTTTGTGCGTATGATAAGATAAAACAAATGAATAGTGTAGTTTAGGTGCTAAAATGGAAACAGTTTGTTTTGTTTTATTCGTGGTGTATTTGTTTGGATCTGTGCATGGGGGTAAGTTAATTTTTTGTCTTATCAATTTCTCTTGGAAACTACATACCTACTTTGTTTTCGATAAATCTTATTTTATTAACCTATGTAGTCAGTTTATCTTTTGATTGTCTTTATAATTTTTTGTAAAATGTTTACCTATATAAATTCCTCATCAGTTCAATAAAATGATAAGTGAGTCGGATTCGGGCACCGCGGGTTCCGTATAAACTAGCACTTAGGAGCAAAATAACGACTAAGGCGCACAGTGGGTTTTTGAGATTTACAATATAAAAAATCGTTAACGTTAATGGTAAATGGCACAGAACATTTATCATAAAACATATGGAACCTCTTTTCGAAGTCGCTTAAATATGATAATTGATTTATTAGATAACCCCTGCGCTGCCCGCGACGTTTCCGGCCAGTCTGTGGTATGCGTCTGCAATTCAACGTACTGCGACACCGTAACCAGAGAACAATCGATCAGCGGGCGCTATGTGGCTTATACATCATCTAAGGTAATTTATATTTATATACCTATAGGGTAATTTATTATCAAGTAGTGACCGAGAGGTTAATATTGAGAGAGCTTGCCTATGCGGCGCAATTATGGGTTGACCTTCAAGCAAAATATAATATATATAGTAAAAACTAATTACAAAAACTAAGGCCCATATAAATAATAAATAAAAATGGGTGATTCTCCCGGGTTTCAAAAATACATGTCCGGCTCGAAAAATCATACAAAAAGTATCCCTAGCCCTTTGATTTTTTTTATGATAGTAGATTAGACAAAGATAATAGGGGAGGCCTTTTTTAGTTTTTTAATATTCTTATTTTAAATAAGTAAAAATAAATAAAATCCTTGGAAATTATGACTTCCGTGGTGCGTCCGGACCTCATGTTCCTGTGTTAATAAATTTTTATATCATTTCCTAAAAACTCTGGTACTAATTTACATAGGTTCACATTAACCCAGATAGTTACTTGCTTATTTGACGCTATTACTACGCAAAACTAAGCTTTAGTTGACAAGTTACAACGAGATAACTTCGCGTCCGTCGTTTAGCTCTGATTTCCGTGGTGCGCACTAAATTATTCATAAATACTGTACTTTAATATCTGCGTAAATAGTTGTTAGATTGAGAGAAACTATCAGTCACGCCCCATCAGTGGTGTGTACAACAAAGGTGTATGTCTTTACGTCACTCTGTTATTTCGGTTCGTAATCACTTTCCGTGGCTTGGTATCTAGAAATTCTGATTACCATGTTGACTGTAAATTTGTTCATACTAATCCTATTGTTATAATAATTGCAATAATTTATGCCTTTTGTGTTCCTAATTTCGACTGCATATTTCAATGTAAAATAAACCAGCAAATTAAGAAAATTTCTAGGATTTTGTAATTATTTTTGATTTCCGTGGTATGATTTCCGTGGATTTTGCGGGTTGATTAACATCTCAATAGTAATATTTTTATGTTTTTATAATGTTTTTTAGGATAAAAGTTTATAATAAATATAAAATGAATAATTTTACTATTTTTAATACAAAGATAAACATTATTAGTGTGATTTTTGTAAAAAGTTACTTGTATTTACAGTAATGATTTATATATGTTTTTGTAAAAACTGATTAAAACTACAAACGTCAAATAATTGGTCCTTAGCTTAATAATCTACTTACTACCGAAAACACATATTTTTATTGATAAACCAACCCATATTTGATTTTGGTGATATAAATTCTGATTTCCGTGGACACCATATTTTTAAAATTGAATAACTTCGTAACCATAAAGCCAATAAAGTTCCCTTCACTACCAAAAAATTCGAAATTAAATCTTCATTTAGAATATACCATCATTATGTGCAATTTCAACAAAAAAAAAAGTGCCACAGAAGTCAGACAAAAAACGAGTTTTCGTAGAATCACCCAAATATGTAAATACCTTTTAGTCTAACAACTTAAAATTACTAGATTTATGAGACAACTTCCTACCGCGTCTGTTTGTGATAAACTCAATAACTACTGAATTGATTTACGAGCGGTTTTCATCAATAGACAGCGATTCATGAAAATTTAGATGTGTACCTAATTTGTAACTTTGTGAAGCCGGAACATATAGCTAGTTTCAAATAGGTAGGAACACGTTTTAATAGCCGCGACTGATATTACTTGCATCGACGATAAACCGTCAGAATACCATATTAATTATTATAGGGTGGTAACTACTTCTTGACTACCACAATATCAATTGAAGCTCACATTATGTATGGCGAGAGTCTAGCTTCTCGGCCCACATCGAGAGTCCAGTCTTCGTTCTCAAGTAGCCTTCCACAGCTTTGTCTGAAAAAAGAACCTAGTGGATGCGTGAAGGTAGAGCTGGGTAGTGGTACTTCCTCTCGGAAATCAGAGTTGAGGTCTTAGGGCCATGTGTCGCCCAGGTTCCGGCTGAAGATCTTACAGCTCTTGCAAACTATCACGGGAATCGTTCCGAATCTCAGGGCCCTTTTGCATGAGTCAAGCACTACGTGGTGGTTTACAAGGCTTCTTCTTTTTCACGGCGACGATGCGACGGCGGCGTAAGAGCGTCAATGCCCGTTACCCAGTAGTGGCTTGACATCGTCAACGTTGATTATACCTATCATAAATATTTTAATTATGTGTTCCAATAAATTGTTTATACTCGTATATATGTACTAATTGCGGTAAACATTTTTATTCTTGTGTTTACAGGGAGGTCTTCGCTTCAAAAAGACAACTGGCACTTTAGTTAATGCAAAAAGTATAAGTAAGTAATGAGAAAAGTCTATAATACGATTCATCAGTCAGTTCAGCCGTTCCGGAGATTGTCCAGCACACACAAAAGAAAATGTCTTTTAGTTCCGAACGTTTTTCAAATGCATTTCGTTAAAAAAATGACAGTAGGCAGAAAAAGACCTTTGAAGAGACTTCAATTAAATTAAATTTTATCTAGCTATATTAGATGCCCTCTAGAAGTTTTGTTATCTCACAAAGTACACCTATAAGCATGAATGAATTAACAACTACCATATAACCCATATCACAAGCTCTGCTTACTAACTTGGGGCTACATGATGCTGTGTGGATTTTCCAGCATTATCAAAAATAAAGTACTTTTCCCCAGAAGGTTGCGATGTTGCGATTACACTGGACCCGAGCAGAAAGTTCCAGACCATCTTCGGTTTCGGCGGAGCGGTCACTGATGCTGCAGGCATCAACTGGAAGAACCTCTCGCAGCCCTTACAGGAGTCTCTAGTTAGGTATATTCGTCATACCATACAGTATTGTTATACAACGGGGCAATGCAGCTAGCATCTTAGGGCAATGCAGTCGATGCGACGCTTCAGAGGTATCGATAATGGATCAGGTGACCTACTTCTACGTTTTTTACAACAGTCTACAGTTCACAGAAAATTGCACAGCACACAGTTCTCATTTGTTTCTTTAACTATACATACTTCTATTTGTTATTTATTAGTTATGTATTAAAAGAAGTTGAATAGACGTAGTTCTGGGCCTGGTATAAAACATCTACTTTTCTCCAATTTTCATGTATAGAGAAGCCGCTGGGAACAGCCTTACCTAACTACTATTATAAATTCGAAACTTTGTATGGATGTTTGTTCCTCTTTCATGCAATATTTACTGAACAGGGCCCAAATTCCACTAAATAAATCGCTTCACCATTTAAATAGTATCGTGTCAAAATGTCAGTGTTAAAGTCTTTTTGGTATTCTTTCATAGCTGTGACGATTACCTTTTTATCTACCAATTTGACATTCTAATTATGAAAATCTCTTCAAGCGCAAAAATATTAGAATACCAAATTCACAAACGACATTTTAATCATCTTGACCGAATGGCACTATTGAGACCTTTGTTTTGACATTAGTGGAATTTGGCCCCAGATCGAGCAAAATTAAATTTGGAATAGGTAAGCGTAGTTCTAGCCCTGGAATAACACATGTGCTACTTTTCATCTCATAAATCAGTTTGCATGAGATAGAAATATCCTTGAAACGTTTCCATAGAAACAATGTGAAGCCGTGGGCAGATGCTAGTCTATCTATAATATAAGACAAATCAAATCAAAGAGGTTTATTTGTAACTTAAGGTAAAAATGAAACAATAGTAACTATGAAATTAAATTAAAGACTAAAAAATACAGTAATTAATTAAGTAACAATATGGCCCCAACTCAGCATTTGCAGTACAAGTGTGATGTCCAGGTCGTACTTCGGTTGCGATGGGATCGCGTACAACATGATCCGCGTGCCGATCGGAGGCTGTGACTTTTCCACACACCCCTACGCCTACAACGAACAGCCTGTCAACGATACCGCCCTGACCAACTACTCGCTCAGCTATGAGGACTATCACTATAAGGTAGGATAATACAGCTCCACTTATAATCCTATTAATATTATGAACTTAGTTTTAGTTTATTCATTAGGACCATAGGAACACAAGACAGACAACAAACAGAACACTTGGTTTACTCAAGTTTACAGTAAATATTATTATAGTAAACACAGTATTTAAACGTTGAAGTTTGTCTGTATGGATGTTTTTAGGTACTCTTCACTCAAAAATCATAAAACGGATGGGCTGGTATTTTGAACAGACGTAGTTCTAGCCATGAAATAAAAATGGGCTACTTTTCGTCCCATAAATCAGTTCCCATGGGATATAGATAGACATGAAACGTTTCCATAGAAACAACGCGAGCGAAGCCGTGGGTAGATATTAGTGATAAATACATTTTTATCTCACTGGTAGCACTTTGTATTGGAACACCTTACCTATTTATTATTATTCTAAGTTTTGTCTAAATGAAGAATAATTCGTTTTAATTTTAGAATGCCGGAATTATGTTCTACCAGAACTGTTTTTACATCAGATCAAATTTATAGGCATAATTAGCATTTTTCGATTATTCCGTTATCATCAAAAAATTCACAATTCTCAGGCTTGTTTGATATTCAAACACTTCTATAACTGCTCTACATTCACAGAAATCTTTTCTAAAGTAAGCATTGCTTGATCATAAGGCTAGAATAAAATATTGGGTATTGAATATTGATTTTGCTCTACATTTTCATCTTGTACATATTATTTACCAAGTTTTATTCAAGTTTAAAGAGCTTTACCATAAATTTTAATTTCATTACCCGACTCCAAAGAAGGAAGAAAGGAAGGTCCACAGACACGTCAAATTGTTTATTTCAGAAAACCATGTCTTAGGTTTCATAGTTCCTTTATTTTAAAAGTCAAAAGAAACAAAGAAGGTACTTAGCTGTACCTAGATAGATAGATAGCTAAATGTATTATTTGTTTACCTACGTATTGTGTGTAAAAATCATCAAAGACCAAATACCTAGTTGATCTCAAAACCCCATATACTCCCGTTCCAGATCCCGTTCATCAAAGCCGCCATGCAGTGGTCCAAGGAGCCGATCCACGTGCTGGCAGCGACCTGGTCTCCTCCACCCTGGATGAAGAGCAATAACGCCTTCGGGGGCAACAGTAGGCTCAAGCCTGAATACTTTCAGACCTATGCTGATTATCACTACAAGTATAGCACTAATTTACGCTTTGGTTTTTATTTCATATAATCAGGAAATCAGAATTTTTGTTTTTTAGGCTGGATTTACCAAGACTAATTATGATTTCTTCAAAGAGTTTGATAACATACGTACGCAACCTTCTGTATATATAAATAAATATATATATACATATAATATATGTATATTGTATTTTGAATATTCATGTTTTATAATATTATATATAAATAGTATAAAGTTTATCAGTTATCAAGTACTCAAAACACAAGCTTTGCTTAGCTCTGGGCTAGATGATGCTGTGTGGATTGGCTATCATTATTTGTTACTGTGGAAAAAAACTGTTGCCGCCGCACTACCATTCGTGGATGTCCTTGGAAGATGGGAAGGTGCAAGTTTGTCAACGCACGTAGCGTCCCTACAATGGACCTCCCCAACTCCCAAGGGGCTAGTTTCATACCGTCGCGTCGGGTCTTTTACCATCATCACGTAACAGACCCTTCGGTTCGAGAAAAGCTGGTACGTTAACATTAGGGTAATTACATGTACTCTACATTCCAGGTTCATTGAGAAATATACAGCTGAAGGTGTACCCATCTGGGGAATAAGCACGACGAATGAACCGACAGACGCTTTGTTGGGTTTGGCCTCGTTTAGCACTCTGGGTTGGACTGCTGAAACTATGGTAGGTAGATTATACATGAATTTTATACGTTGTATGTGTTTTTTGGTCGGAGGACTCTTTTAAACATAATTTAAAACTGAGTACTCCAAAGAGAAACAATATTTGATTGAGCTGATTCTTTATCTAAAGTTAGTATGTTTACGTGCTAATTATAATACTAGAGCTAATTATAGTACTACTTACTACAAAATATCGTAATATTATGTTTATTTTTTCGGAGCACTCATAATTTTCAAGAGAAACAAAATTTCAAATGAGTTCTCCTAGAAAAAAACATATTATTATTTGATTATGCTATGTGTGTCCGCTTCTTTATTTAAAGTTCGTATACGTGCTATAATGTGAAAATATAATGAAACTAAAGTAGGTTATATTTTGATATCTATGTCGCTAATGCTGCGTTTTGTTTCCGCACATAATAGCAGACGTCTTAGGTTGACCACACACTGTATGTGTTTACGATAGTTAAATGGTCTAATAAAACTTATTTTTTTCTCAGGGTGACTGGATCGTGAACAACTTGGGCCCTACGATACGGAACTCTACTTTTAAGGATACCAAGATTTTGGCAGTCGACGATCAACGAATATTCCTCTACTATTGGTGGAATACGGTAAAATATAGCATAAAGTAAGATCAAATAATACACGTTTTGAAATATCATATCATGTTTATGTATATAATGTGTGTTATGTGTATAATGTGTGTTTGAAATGCGTGTTTTTTTTTAATCTGATAAAAAAAAATTCAATGCATGTAATACTATTTTAATCATCGTGTTAATTTTAATATTTAATTCTCATTAAAACACCGCCTTCACTATAAATTTCCTTTGTTTTATTATTAAAATAAATGCTACTCTCATAAATTTTAAATTATTTGTACAATTTGTAGACTTACGGACGTTCCAGTCTTGTAGGTACAATATCCAGTTAATTTTATAAGGAAGCATTCATTAACTAAAAACCACTAGTAAGCTATTCTCAGAATAGCATATATTGGTAATGAGAGCCCTTCATAAGTTTCAGGTACTTACTTTTATGCAATAAAAAAAATATTATTTTCGACGGAAAAGATGAGCAGATGAAGGAAGCGTGGTATTGTTATGTTATGCGGGATGGTCATTATGACGACAAGACTGACATTTGAATATCTTAGGTCTTCTTTAGGTCTTAGGTAGACCGAAGAAAAGATGAACGGATTGTGTTAAAGAGGACATGGTTAAGAAAGATGTAAATGACGGAGGAAGAGAGGAGAATGGAAGAAAAATACTAATCTGTTGAACTAACTCAGAGTTTGAATCGGCAAATGTAGGGCTGTCACTTACCATAGATTTATAATGGTTATTTGTGTGGGATAAGGTCCGGAAGAAAAATTAAAGATACTCATAAAATGTAAATCCTATCTATCTAAATATTCTTATTGGCTGTAAGTTAAACTATAAGAAAAATTATGTTAAAAATTATGTAGTCTATAAGAGCTGTGGATTTTGTGAAGCAATAAAATAAGAAGACAGAAGAAGAATCAATTTATTATTGTAGTTTCAGTTACCGTCCTTAAATTGCAGATGATAAAGTACCGGCCCAAGATCCTGGACTACGTAGACGGTGTTGGAATACATTATTACACGGATAGGATCACCCCTGCTTCATTACAGGTGGAAGCTATGCGGGCTTACCCGGACAAGTTCTTACTTAACACGGAAGCCTGTGAAGGTACGGGCTATTTTAGCACGAGAGTTTTTAGTTCTATGTAGTCTTCTTCCTGTGAAGGTACGGGCTATTTTAGAACGCGAGTTTTTAGTTCTATTTAGTCTTCTTCTATCGACGCGTGACCCGAGAGCTGGTGAATATCTGGCTCAGCGCATCAGCATTGCCATACAGCGTGGTAATGCAGCCAGTGTCTTGGGGACGCTTCCGACTGGTATTGACATGGATCAATTGAGCTACCTTTAGACTGTTTGCAACCGTCTGCAGTTAGCTCAATGGTTTCAATTGTAAATACTAGTTGTAATTTTTCTATTCCTTTGCTTGTAATTTTCGTTGTTAATAAAGATACTTAGGTAATCTTCTATCTAGATTCTAGATAGAGCATAGATAGTAGATTTTGAAGTGGCACCCAACGGGGTCCTATTTTGGCTGAGACGTTCTTCAATTTTGCTTATTGCTTTAGTATTTTTATATGCCAGCATTTTAGGAGTTGGATAAAATCAGCACGCAGTATCGAAGTGCTAAAGTAAAGTAAACGTAACAAGGTTTTATTATTCGTCACAAAAGGAAGAAATAAACAAATGACAGACAAATTAGTGGCCCAAAATGGGGCATTGCTCAGAATGTCCACAGAAGCGATCGCATCGTTAAGCTCTGTATTATTTTTTACTACGCTTACAAAAAATTACGATACTTAACGCAACCTATACCTACAGTGGGTAAAGATGATGATGATGACTATAAAATCCAACCAAAATCAAAGCAAAAAATAAAATTGTTCTTTATGTCCGTTTTCTGTATGTGATTTTTAATAATCAAGGATTGTTTACGTTTCAGGCAGTATCCCGTTTATAGAGAAGCATGTATCGCCCGGGTCTTGGGATAGGGCCTATAGATACATCTCAGACATTATAACGGTAAGTACGGTACTACGATTTTGAGATACAATATTTATAAAATATATTACTAAATTTACCTTTATTTGGCATGTAAGGCACAACATTATTGTTAATAATATCTTGAGCGTGCGTAACTTTTGTGTCTTATTCGGATTTTCTATACAAAAGACATAAACGCGCTACAATATTTTTAATCGAACTTATTCATATTGCAAAACATAGCCTCTTTTAATTATTTTTATTTCTGCTGAAATAATTATTAATCAAATATCTTGAGCGTGTTGATTTTATTTCTTCTTGAGCGTGCGTAACTTTTGTGTCTTATTGGGATTTTCTATACAAAAGACATAAACGCTCTACAATATTTTTAATCGAACTTATTCATATTGCAAAACCTAGCCTCTTTTTAATGATTTTTATTTCTGCTGAAATAATTATTAATGAAATATCTTGAGCGTGTTGATTTTATTTCTAAATTCGGATTTACAAAAGACATAAACGCGCTGCAATATATTTTAGGCAAACACAACATTGCCATACTGAACCCCTTTTTTTAGTTAGAATTTTGAATTTGTTGTGTAAATTCATTACCTATCATGAGACATATCCGTTTAGGCTCTTCTCGGTTGATCATAGCTAATCCAAAATTAGGTACTTGGTGGTATTCGCACGATCCGATGACCTTCAATTCCACATTTCCGATCGCAATGCATTTGTTGCGTTGCTGTTTTCATAAATCTAATGTCGAAACAGTTTTTTTGCGTGTCTATACAAATAATTAAATGTATCGATGGAGTCAGTCAAAATACCTATTAGATCAACTGCTCGAGCGGGCTAAGTTCGAGTGGCTTCAGTTGACTAATGTATGAGTAATGTAACTTAATTTCATTTTTTTAGTTCAACAAGATATTGTCTCTATTTGTAATTCTTCTTTTTGTAATTTGAGAATAATCTATTTTAATACCTAATTGTATTCTTCTGTGAATATTAAAATAATTGTGTGTATGTATGTATCATCATCATCATCAACCTATATTAGTCCACTGCTGGACATAGGCCTCCCCCAATGAGCGCCATAGCGCCCTGTCTTCAGCTTGACGCATCCAGCATCTGCCAGCAGTCTTTCGCAGATCGTCATCCCACCTGGCCGGAGGGCGTCCTACACTACGTTTACCGAGTCGCGGTCTCCACTCAAGAACACGTTTACCCCAACGGTTGTCGGTTCTTCGCAAGATATGGCCGGCCCGTTGCCACTTTAGCTTGCTAATTCTTTGAGCTATGTCGATAACTTTGGTTCTCTGTCGGATGTATTCGTTACGAATTCTATCCTTCAGAGAGACTCCGAGCATAGCTTTTTCCATAGCATACGGGTTGGACACAGGTTAGGTAGGTTGAGAATACGGGTATGTATGTATGCAAATAAGTAGATATAATTATGTCTATGTCTAATGATCCAAATAATTATTATTCCGATATTTAAACTTTTTCATGCTGATCTGTTCAGGATTTAATTCGCGAGGACTTTAGTAATAAGCCATTGACCCCTTTTAACTATTTAACAATACGTATTTACAAAAATCCGTTCATAGAGGGTGGTTTTGGAGGGAGGTCTTAACCTAAAATCTCACCTCTAGCTCTTGAAGTTACAAAGATCTCTTATTGATGAAGTCATCTTGATTTTTCTTTTATTAATATAAAATAAATATATCCAACATGATACCTCCCTTTGGCTATCTATATCTCTTTTGTTCGTCATATATTGTTTCTTTTATTGTACTGTCTATGTAGGTATGTGGCTCAAATAAATTATCTATCTACTATATACTTACTCCTCTTACTTTCAGAATTTGAACCACAACTCAGTTGGCTGGATCGACTGGAACCTCTGCCTCAACGAGGAGGGCGGTCCAAATTGGGATAAGAACTACGTGGACTCCCCTGTAATAGTCCACCCGGACCTGGACGAGTTCCACAAGCAGCCCATGTTCTACGCCATGGGGCACGTCGCCAAGTTCATACCTCGGGGATCGGTTAGGATCGGCGGATGGAGCAGAAAGTCGATCTTCAATAATTTTGAAAGCGTCGCTGTTATTACACCGGAGAATATTGTTGTTGTGGTGCTGTATAACTCGTGAGTAGTAGTAGTGTTTATAAAACGAATTCTTGCCAATTTGAAGTGTTAATAAAAGTAATTAAATAACAAAGCGATTGATTCCGGCGGGACCTAACCCGTGGTCCTCCCTCAGTACGGGAATGCGCTAACTAACTGCGCCACGAAACCAAGTGACCACCTCCCTCTCCTTCTTTGGACTCTAGTGCCATTAAACTAGCGCTAGCGCTGTTGACAAAAGTGCCTTATCTGAATTAAACGAAGAACAGGACTATCAATCAAATTATCATGGGCTTCCGACTAAATTTAAGAGTATCCTCATCATCACCAATAGACCCTATTGACCAGGGACTTGAAGACTTGTTCTGGATATCCCAGCTAGACCAGCATTTCAGTTAGTCATTTGTTTAAGCTCTCGGGCGCGGCACAGTTTTTTTAATTATTGCAAATATTATCGTTTGCACACAAGTTGTTTGTCTCTTGTTTTTTGTTCCAAGTAAAGATAATTTTATTTTTTCATTTTATAGATAAGAATCGGGTTTTATTTAAGGCGTTCATAGGTTTGTACTTACAGTTTTCCTAGTAGTAGTTTTAAACTACTACTAGGAAAACTGTAAGTAAAAACTACTAGTTTACCTATATTGCAGTAAAACCAATAAATCCCTCCCTATATTCAAAAGAGTGGTGTATTATTGAATAATGTTAATGAATCTTTTTTTCAGAGGGTCTGACAGAACGATCAACATTAAATTGGGCAAGAAAGTGGCCAAGATCTACTCTCCGGAAGAATCTATTATGACCATAGAATTACCTTATGAACCTTAATTTAGTTACTATTTACAATATAATCTTTTGTAACTGTTGTGCGTTGTTTTTGGTTTTCCCCAATCGTTCATAATAGTTTCATGACCCCTTATCACTTTAATTAGAGTAGGTAGGTACCTAAGTCTTAAACAGCCTAATAAGATATTGCGCTATTCTTTTTTATAAACATCGACAATGCATAATAAGAATAAACTAAACTTAGGGCGCTATGACGCTCTTAAGGGAAGCCTATGTCCATCAGTGGTCTAGTCTAGGTTGATGATACAAAACTTAAATAATGGTCTAGAATTTGATAATTACACAAATAAATAATCACACGAACAAAACATGTAGAGCAAAATAATAGGAAAATAAAAATAAAATTTGAAACAGGAAAATAGGATAGGTACCTAAATCCTTATTATAGTATTATAAACGTTAAAGTTTGTTTGGATTTATAGATGTAGAATGTATGGATGTTTGTTCCTCTTTTACTTAAAAACTACTGAAGGATCGGGCTGATAAGCTAATATTAATCTCATTTATATATATGTCGCAGACGTATTGAATAATCCACCGTTTTACATTACGGCTAGCTGTTTTGAAAAACATTGCCGTTTTGTAATGCGGCAGTTCAACGAGTAGCTGGATTGTCATTGCAATACGTTCTTCAATATGTCGGCCCACGTTTAGCCGCATTGATAAACTACTTAATTGTATAGGGTGACCATGCTAATAAAAAAAAACAAAGTTAAAAACGATAATCAATTTTATTAATCGGAAAAGCTAACAGATTTCTTCTTACGTTATTCCTTACTAATCAAGAATTATTATCATAGTTACTTAATATTAATTATGAAACTATGATAATATTATATAAATAAGAAAAACATCATTTAAGAAATTCCTGAAAAAGGTGTTTTTTACAGCTCCTTGTTTTATCTTCACTCCAACTTTAGGTAAAAAAGTGTGCGAATATCCGATCACTAGTTATCAGTACAAAATATAATTATGGTTAAAAATATTATTTCAACCAAAAAGGCAAGTCCTGATTGTCGAGATTTCGACCGGCGCGCCGGTCGAAATTGACAAGAAAATATTTTTTCCAATTATATTTTTTTCTAATTTTTAAGCATTCCTTAAACAGTTAATCGAACGCGTTCGATGCTTTTATTTTGTGTATGTGTAAGTACATGATATTATAAATTTTAATATATGTAAATAAAAAGAGCTAATTCTTATAATAAAGTAAATAGATAAGAAAAATTTCCTTTGTCCATGGTTTGTTTACAGTTCCACATTGAGAAGAATAGAAATTATTTAATTGCTCCTCAAAATTGTTCTTAAAGTCATTTTTTACCCACATATTTAACACATTTTCTGTAACTCCGCAATTTAGCAACATAGTTTCTTAACCCAACGCCATTGTTGTTGTTATGTCAGGCAGCGCCACGAATGTTAAGAATCGGAACTAAAACAGTCAAAGAGGCGGCTAATCTCTCGCTTTATTACATTATGGCTAGCCGTATTGAATCACGTATGGCGCCGAATACAATACGGCGTTTTTTTTATTCAGCCTTATTCAATCCAGCTTATCGTTGAACCGCCGCATTACAAAACGGCGCTGTTTTTCAAAACAGCTAGCCGTAATGTAATACGGCGGATTATACAATACGTCTGCGACATATATATCAGTTTCCATGGGATAGAAATAGCCTTGAAACGTTTCCATAGAAAGAACGAGTGCGAAGCCGCTGGTAGGTGCTAGTCTAATAATTATAAAATAACTTACATTAGTACTTATGCATAACTACCTTCTTTTAACTTAAAAAAATAATAAATCTTAAAATCCCAAGAAGATAGTTATCATAAAATTTATACAAAAGCAGTAAGAATTTGAGTGATTCCCAGACAGTCAGTAATGAAAGAAAATATACCTGTTGATGAATAAAAAGACTTCAAACAATTTTCGAATATAATTAAGTCAATAAGGCTATTTATGAATAAAACTGGCCATATGCAGTAAAAAAACTTCCAAGAAATGATCTCATTAGGAACAAAAACAACTTATTTCCAATACCTACAGTAAAGTAAGCCATCACAGTGTTATCTCTTTTCAAAAACAATTTACCGAGAAGAACATAATAACACGAACAGGAAACAGTGTCTGAAGTGATGCGTCACACCACATTGTCTCGTTAGGTGTAGGGGCATTAATAGAACAATTGCTCTTGTAGTTCCTTTTTGCTTCGTTTCACCAATACTGAGGCATTGGCGTATCTAGGTTTAATTTAAAAAGGAACCAGGGGATTCTAAAAATCAAGGGTACCAATAGTCAATAGTTAAAGTGTTTTATTTCCTTAAAACTTGGACGGACACTTGGACACCGTAGCTGCACCGTAGCACTAACTACACTTGGGTAAAGTTGAATTCCTAAAAGGTGATTACTAGAGTACATGAACAGTCACAGCATTCGAGTCATACATCTAGCAACTTCCGGAGAGCGCTGATCGAGGGAGCCAGATGCAACTACGAGTGGTCTACTATACAGAGATTTTGCCTCTTATAAACCAAGGTCCACCAAGGGAGCATCCTAAAAATGTACATTCCTTCACCCTGAGATGGGCACTAGACCATTCTGGTGTTGACACGGAATATATGCCAATCTGTGACGCCAATGCACTGAGGTCGTGAGTTTGTGATTCACACAAGCATCTTCTCGCGATGACGCGTCATTTATTATGGCTCTCAGTGAAATGCTTCTCTACCATATTGATATCGAGTGTGGTGCAAATCTGGGCTCGAATTCCACTAAATAAATTGCTTCACCACTACAATAGTATAATGTCAAAATGACAGTGTTAAAATCTTTTTGGTATTTTACCAAACTTTTTGAGTTTCATTCATAACTGTGACGATTACGTTTATGACTATCAATTTGACATTCTAATTATGAAAGTCTCTTTAAGCTCTAAAAACCTTTTATTTTGGCCACTTTCCCTCTACTTTTAACGTTACTACAGTAGGTACCAGTTACTAAAGATAAAGAAGATATAAAATTAAAAACCTAAAACAAAAAATAGAATCGTAAAAAAGTAATCAAGGAAAAATAGGGTTCTTAAACATAAATATACAGGACAAAAAGGGTGTCTACTGCCTATTTCAGTTCTTTTTAAATAATACCAGTGGGTATTTGCCCAATACTGCTGGTTTTCAATGGGGCGCTTGCGGTGTGATAGCAAAGTGAAGAGCACTATGTAATGCAGGTATGTTGTGTACTGTCATTGAAGAGATATTGATCTAAGAGTCGACCTTGGGATACCCCAGTTCTAATATTAAGGAATGTGGACCCATGTTCAATATGTTCATCCTGTGATTAAACTTTTTTTAAACTGACTTGTTTTGTCGATTCTTGTAGGAATCTTTCCTGTTTTTGAATTGGTACCTACCCAATATTTTAACAAAATTGTGCCTAACCTAAATATCCAAAAGTCATCTTATCATTCGAAGTGATCGTTAAACGTTGCTAAGGTAAAAAGAACACATAGGTACCTACTCGATATCTGTTTGTATAACAGTATCATTTTGCACAATTTGCGTATGACTCACTCACCGGTACTGAGTTATTCACACAGATTTACCTACCTACATAATATTGTCATATGGCTTCTTATGACTCATATTGTAGGTTTCACCTAGCTAGGCATAGTATAATATAGCATAGCGAAATAATCCCTTCAGTCTGATAAGTGATTTATTTTCCATTCATGTCCATTCTTATAGATTGTAGAAGTTCTGGAATCTAGAACTTCGTGCGTTCTATTAGGTATTGTCATGAACAAATTTTGGTAGATACAACACTTTGATAGATATTATAGGTGGGTAGCAAGAAATGCATTTGAAAATAAATTTATAGCTACAGATCGTTCACTATAAGATGCCGTAATGTTGACACCATTGTTCTACGGGATTGTTGGCAGCATTGACTACCTACGGTGCTGCTTAATCTACAAGGCATCTTATAGGTAGTTATCAGTCTGTATCAATGAATTTTGTTTTGCTGCTTCTTGCTTGTCATAAAAATTCAAGCAGATTATTGAAATTCGAATACTTACATAAAACATTTCAATTACTCGCTCTACATAACCAAAACTTCTCAGAATCAGTAACAGCTTATTGAATTTTATTGTTTCTTGTTCGTCATAAAAAAGGTAAAACAGATTATTGAAATTTGAACGAATTTACAAAATATGTTAACATTTTCTACAACTCGCTCTACATAACCCAAATTTCTCAGAATTAGTCACAACATGGTTCAAAAGGTCATCCTATCTGAATGTAGCATACTGCTTACCTTTTATATTTATTGTAATACAAATCCATAACCATAGTTGACCATAGCATCAGTCAGAGCCGGGATCTCGAGCAGACCGCACGCACTCAAGAGCACACACATTAATTCGTAAGATGAAGAGAGTTATAAGCGTGCTTGTCATACTGGGGGTCTGCGGAACTGCCCTCAGCCACACCTACCATTTGGGAACTTGTCCGGTCGTGGAACCCATGCCAGGGTTTCAGATGAGCCAGGTATGTGGTCCTTTTTTAATTATTCAAGGGTTGAGTCGGGATCCGCATCTTTGCGGTAGTGATAGGATAAATTATTTTTCTATCCTACTTATATTAGCCAAGTACCAATTAATTACTAGAATTACTAATTTGTCTATGTGTTTTAATATATTTTATCGTGGTTTTTAATGTATGCCGTTTTAGATGCTGATTTGATTGCTCTACATTTCTTTGTTATGATTACCTACTTCGTCTTTCGACTTCATTGTTTATGTTATATACACATGAATTAAGGTCAGCCGGAAGAATTGCAACCCAAAAAGTAGCCTTGTGGTTTTAGATGTTGATTTGATAAAAGTAATTAATAATTATCTATAATTAAACTCAGTACTGAACATAGCAGCAAAACTTCAGTAAGGGACCTTACGCACTAGCGGTTAACCGCTAGGCGGTTAGACTCGAGCGGTCCAACCGCTTAACGCGGTTTCTTCGCGGTTAGCCGCCATAGCGGTCAGCCGCGATGAAACCGCGTTAAGCGGTTGGACCGCTCGAAGGCGCGTGGCTCATAAACAAAATGGACGCCGTCGAGATAGCTTGTGTTATTTATTTTTACTCCCGAAAACAACGAAAGAAATATAAAAAAAGATTTGCCTCTGTTGTCATCTCCTCTTTTCCAAAAATATCTACTAATTCTTCCCATTGTTTCCGTTTTAAATCTCTATTCTTATAAACTGCTCCTTCACAATTCCAAATAGCTTCTCGTTGTTGAATTTCAACAATGAATTTCTCTGTGTCGAAGTTCATGGCTGCGCAACTGAAAACACGTGCATACTTCACCGGCGGCTCGCCGCAAACTAACCGCCAGTGCGTATACACAAGATGGCGGCTAGCCGCGAAGCGGGCCGCGTCACTCCATTCAACCGCCGCGGTTGAAATTTTGTGGCGGTTAGTGCGTACAATCATAAGCGGTTGCATATCAAACTGGAAAAGCGGCTAGCCGCGCGGTTAGCCGCCCCCGCGGTTAGCCGCTAGTGCGTAAGAGCGCTAACAAATACAGGTTTTATTGGACAGTTTTATTGCATCGACCGTGAATAATGATTGATTATGTTGGTAGGTACCTTAGATTGTAAACTTTGAACTGAGTCATAAATTTTATGCGTAAAAAAAAAAGAGAGAAAAAAAAGATTATCTATCAATCGAATGTGTTCACAAAAACTGTTCTAAATTATTTTACTTTTTACCTAAATGTGGGCTTCGAAATTGATGATGATTGAAGAATTTGAAGTACATACCAAGATTTATAATTTATTATTAAAGATTTATTTCTTTTTAAAAAAAATTCTTTAAAAAGGAGAGGCTCTTAATTCTTCGGAATTTTATGCATGTTCACTGATTACTTGAAGACGATTCAACTGATTCTATTATTGTTTCAAAGGGCATTTTTCTGATTTAAATATGTTAATATCTGTCGAGCGGTTTGGTAAAAAATTAACATAATTAAAAAAAATGTGTGTTAGATGACATTCTCGTTTAAGTACTCGAAACCTGTGTCATTGACTTACCTAAATTGTTACCATGGTAGATATAGGGCGTAAACAGTGTGATTGAAATTGAAACTAACGTATTTTTAAAAACGGAGAAAACTAAAATCAGTAGCGAAGTGCTGTTTCTGAACCGAAAGGAACAGTATCATGCTTCTATAGATACGTACATCTTTGTTTTTTGTTGTTTGTATCGTAATCAAACAATGATTTCATTGAGTTGGAGGCAAGGAACTTGTGACCCCGTCCATGATATGATAACAAAACGGTAGCTGACACAAGTACCTCTCTCTAGTATCTTGCGTAGTAGACATCCATGACATTACTTAGTAAATTCATAGGTTAATATTGTTTCTAATCATAAAATTCAGTTATATAATGTACTAGTGACCCGCCCCGGCTTCGCACGGTTTTATTATACGTACAAACCTTCCTCTTGAATCATTCGATCTATTAAAAAAAACCGCTTAAAAATCCTTTGCGTAGTTTTAAAGATTTAAGCAGTCAAAGGGACATAGTGAAATAGGGACAGAAAAAGCGACTTTGTTGTATACTATGTAGTGATTTTATAATTAGTTAGCTACGTAAATATCAATTAGGTTATACGTACAATTGCTACGACACCGATATTTTCATCTGTTTGCTCTATTTCCTCTTTGTAAAGAGCTCCTGCATACTTTCCAATTTTCTCAATATCTCGCTACACTTATCCATGTTTTCCTGTTATCTTTTAGCTCGTCATCCCATATTTAAACTTACTTCTTTTATTTGGTTTGTTATACTTTGAACACACAATATTTAACAAATTTTATAGGCATAATTATATATAATTTTAAATAAAAAAAATTACACTGGATTGGTTTGATAACCGATGTTATAAGGGGTATTTTTTATTAAGAAAATACTGCGGTCTGATTTGTGACCTATGTTTTGATGCGTAGGTTATTGGTTATTACCAATTATTTTGTTCGTCTAAGCTAGTATTACCCTAGATAGATAACCTACGTCGCAGAAGCGCCCGCCCAAAAATCATATTGCTGTATCTTTTCATTCGGATCGCGTATTGACCTGTCCTTCTTAACCAACTCAGTCGTCGGCCTACGCTGTCGCGGGACGACCTTTTTGATGCGGTAAGTGCTACAGTTTAGCAGCTAGGACGAGTTGATGCGCTCCCGAGGCGTATGTTTATCTTTTGTGTAACTTTAAGAGTTGGATGGTAATTTATATTTTTTGATGTAATTTGCTTTTATTGAATAACTGTTTTGTTTTTATGAAACATTATTTATACAGTAACCACGACTAGCAGAAGAACACTGGCGGAAGACGAAATATGTTCCTTATTGGGCAGAGAAGATTACAACGATGGTGATGTACCTCTCGAAAGTGACAGCGAAAAAGAAGACCACCTCAGCGAAGAAAATGTGCAGAGCGACATTGAAGATGAGTATGTAGATAACGAAGCGTTAATCGAATCCCTGAAGAGTTGAAAAACACCCGATCTCGACCAGTAGGCACGTCAATGTTCTGTTACGACGGATGCTTGACCCTAGTGTCATACAAGCGGAAGTCCTCGAATGGTTTACCTGTTATCATTGTGTGATGAAGATGGTATCATAAGCCCAGCAACCGTCAGGCCTGAAATGGTAATGTTTACAATCAGACCAAAGGCGACGTTGACACTTTTGATCAAATGTGCTCTACGATGTCATGCTCAAGGAAAACGAATAGATGGCCAAAGAGAACATTGAAAATATCCTCTCCAAACCTGCTGTACAGGCTCCCACGGGTGATGACGAAGAACCTCCAGCCAAAATAAGGAGATATTGCTGCTATTGCTAGTCTAAAAAAATTGAATGTCAAAGATGGCCTGCGCTAAATGCAAAAAGACAGTTTGTGGCGACCATAAGATTGACGTTTATCATAACTGTCTCTAAACCAAATAATTGTGGAATTGATTGTATTTTCAGACTGATTATATTATTGCTCACTAGTTAGTAACAAAAAAAACACTATTATTATAAGAAAATTTTCAAATTTTGTTCCTATAAACAGAAGAATGTTGATTTTTGTTAAGTTTTTCTAGAGTTCTACTCATTAAGTTCTAATTTTCTTAAAATAAACAAAGTGAAAAAATTTATTGCATTTTATTTTTAAAGATAATCTAAACTATAAAATTGAATAGGTACATATTAAAATAAATAAGTAATTATGTTATATAGATGCATTTGAAAAGCGAGCGCCTCTGAAGCACATGGTTATCTTTTGCGTATCTCGTACTATGGTTATCTATCTAGGGTTAAATAGTTAGTACGCAATTTAGGTAATACGCAGTTTCTTTTTTATTTAGTTTTCTTGTAAACAACAATATTTTTTTGTACTTTTAAGTCTCATTCATAAGGGTGGCATAATTATTTAAAAATCTGTTTAAAAACAATCCTACTAATATAAACGCGAAAGTTTGTAAGTATGGATGTTAGTTACTCTTTCAAGCAAAAACTACTGAACGGTTATGGATGAAATTTGGCACAGAGATATTATAGTCTGGAATAACACATAGGCTATATTTTATTACAGGATTCTGTGCATAAAATAAAAACCCAATGAAAACGCGAATTACACGCGAGCGATTCCCCTAGTCATAAAAATAATCGCACGTTCAGTTGCGTTTTGTTTATACCCACAGAACAAAACGTCAACAACACGTATGTATATTCGTTACATAAATAGAAATAAAATCCATGACATTGCAAACCAAGAATTATTGGCACGGACTGAGACGGCTGGCAGTAGGTAATGATTTCATAGGTAGTTTGTAATGTAAATGGCTCATAAGAAATTTAGCTAGGTATCCACTTATCTTTTTCTATTAAGTTCGAGTGTATTTGATTAGTTAAATATTTGATCAAAAAGAAATTTGATTTTAATAGTTGGAGTTGTTTATATTGTTGGAGGGTAATAAGTGTATCTACCTAACTACACTCTACCTAGTAGGTACTTCCAGGAAACAACGGTCGAAGTGTCCATTTATCGATGATGATGATAGATTTTGCTGCAACGTGTCCAAATACATTATCGGGTAATTATTAAAAATTATAGATAGATAGATAGATAGAAAACGCTTTATTGCACACTTAAATAAAAATAACAATATACAATAAAATTTACTAAGACTAAGTTACAATTGGCGGTCTTATCGCTGAAGAGCGATCTCTACCAGACAACCGTGGATGGATAGAATAATTGGATATTATAAGGGGATCCGTGTGCTTACATAATTACCCTACATTTATATAAATATAATACTTATGTTTATATATATACGTAACAATATACTAAATACAAATACCTAACTTATAACTTATATGAACAATTATTTTATTTTTATTTATATTATCGTTGAATTAATAAACTAAATTAAACTATAAAAGTCAATATTTTAACTGGTGTCTATTATGTAGCCATACCTACATGCCCAGTTAATTAGCAAAATGCAAAAATAAATAAATAATGCTGGACAATCCACAAACAATCATCTAGCCCCAAGCTAAGCAGAGCTTGTAGATAATAAGGATAATAAGCATGGTAATGCAGCCAGTGTCTTGGGGACGCTTCCGACTGGTATTGACATGGATCAATTGAGCTACCTTTAGACTGTTTGCAACCGTCTGCAGTTAGCTCAATGGTTTCAATTGTAAATACTAGTTGTAATTTTTCTATTCCTTTGCTTGTAATTTTCGTTGTTAATAAAGCTTTGTCCATGTGAAAAAAAAAAAAAATAAGGATAATTACTAGATGTGATGTAGGTACATATTATACATACTTGATACAATTCATTGCTCAGATAGATATTTTAATCGTACATAGAAAACACCCATGTATAATGTCTCCAACGCAATTTCAGCTCTATGCTAATATTCACAAAAACCCTTTCCATTCCAGTTCCTGGGCACATGGTACGTGATCCAGAAAACGTCGACAGCTTCCAACTGCATCACGTACAACTTCACAAGCACGGCGGAGCCCGGGAAATACGAACTGGAGCAGATCTCACAGCATTTTATACTGGGGCTGACCCCGCTCAAGCATGAGTACAAGTGAGTTACATTGCGCTTAGCTGATTAGGTACAAATATTGTAGGGCGATGTGGCGCGGTGGGCGAAGGTCCGCCTGCAACCCAGGAGGTTGCGGGTTCGATTGACGCCTCGGAACAAATTTGTGTACGATCTGCAGACATTTGTTCCGGTGGTCTGGGTGTTTTCTATGTATAATAAAAAATGTCTATCTATGTAATGTATTATATTAAGTATATCAGTCATCTAGTACCCATAACACAAGCTCTGCTTAGCTTGGGGCTAGATGATTGTTTGTGGATTGTCCAGCATTATTTATTTATTTTTGCATTTTGCTAATTAACTGGGCATGTAGGTATGGCTACATAATAGACACCAGTTAAAATATTGACTTTTATAGTTTAATTTAGTTTATTAATTCAACGATAATATAAATAAAAATAAAATAATTGTTCATATAAGTTATAAGTTAGGTATTTGTATTTAGTATATTGTTACGTATATATATAAACATAAGTATTATATTTATATAAATGTAGGGTAATTATGTAAGCACACGGATCCCCTTATAATATCCAATTATTCTATCCATCCACGGTTGTCTGGTAGAGATCGCTCTTCAGCGATAAGACCGCCAATTGTAACTTAGTCTTAGTAAATTTTATTGTATATTGTTATTTTTATTTAAGTGTGCAATAAAGCGTTTTCTATCTATCTATCTATCTATAATTTTTAATAATTACCCGATAATGTATTTGGACACGTTGCAGCAAAATCTATCATCATCATCGATAAATGGACACTTCGACCGTTGTTTCCTGGAAGTACCTACTAGGTAGAGTGTAGTTAGGTAGATACACTTATTACCCTCCAACAATATAAACAACTCCAACTATTAAAATCAAATTTCTTTTTGATCAAATATTTAACTAATCAAATACACTCGAACTTAATAGAAAAAGATAAGTGGATACCTAGCTAAATTTCTTATGAGCCATTTACATTACAAACTACCTATGAAATCATTACCTACTGCCAGCCGTCTCAGTCCGTGCCAATAATTCTTGGTTTGCAATGTCATGGATTTTATTTCTATTTATGTAACGAATATACATACGTGTTGTTGACGTTTTGTTCTGTGGGTATAAACAAAACGCAACTGAACGTGCGATTATTTTTATGACTAGGGGAATCGCTCGCGTGTAATTCGCGTTTTCATTGGGTTTTTATTTTATGCACAGAATCCTGTAATAAAATATAGCCTATGTGTTATTCCAGACTATAATATCTCTGTGCCAAATTTCATCCATAACCGTTCAGTAGTTTTTGCTTGAAAGAGTAACTAACATCCATACTTACAAACTTTCGCGTTTATATTAGTAGGATTGTTTTTAAACAGATTTTTAAATAATTATGCCACCCTTATGAATGAGACTTAAAAGTACAAAAAAATATTGTTGTTTACAAGAAAACTAAATAAAAAAGAAACTGCGTATTACCTAAATTGCGTACTAACTATTTAACCCTAGATAGATAACCATAGTACGAGATACGCAAAAGATAACCATGTGCTTCAGAGGCGCTCGCTTTTCAAATGCATCTATATAACATAATTACTTATTTATTTTAATATGTACCTATTCAATTTTATAGTTTAGATTATCTTTAAAAATAAAATGCAATAAATTTTTTCACTTTGTTTATTTTAAGAAAATTAGAACTTAATGAGTAGAACTCTAGAAAAACTTAACAAAAATCAACATTCTTCTGTTTATAGGAACAAAATTTGAAAATTTTCTTATAATAATAGTGTTTTTTTTGTTACTAACTAGTGAGCAATAATATAATCAGTCTGAAAATACAATCAATTCCACAATTATTTGGTTTAGAGACAGTTATGATAAACGTCAATCTTATGGTCGCCACAAACTGTCTTTTTGCATTTAGCGCAGGCCATCTTTGACATTCAATTTTTTTAGACTAGCAATAGCAGCAATATCTCCTTATTTTGGCTGGAGGTTCTTCGTCATCACCCGTGGGAGCCTGTACAGCAGGTTTGGAGAGGATATTTTCAATGTTCTCTTTGGCCATCTATTCGTTTTCCTTGAGCATGACATCGTAGAGCACATTTGATCAAAAGTGTCAACGTCGCCTTTGGTCTGATTGTAAACATTACCATTTCAGGCCTGACGGTTGCTGGGCTTATGATACCATCTTCATCACACAATGATAACAGGTAAACCATTCGAGGACTTCCGCTTGTATGACACTAGGGTCAAGCATCCGTCGTAACAGAACATTGACGTGCCTACTGGTCGAGATCGGGTGTTTTTCAACTCTTCAGGGATTCGATTAACGCTTCGTTATCTACATACTCATCTTCAATGTCGCTCTGCACATTTTCTTCGCTGAGGTGGTCTTCTTTTTCGCTGTCACTTTCGAGAGGTACATCACCATCGTTGTAATCTTCTCTGCCCAATAAGGAACATATTTCGTCTTCCGCCAGTGTTCTTCTGCTAGTCGTGGTTACTGTATAAATAATGTTTCATAAAAACAAAACAGTTATTCAATAAAAGCAAATTACATCAAAAAATATAAATTACCATCCAACTCTTAAAGTTACACAAAAGATAAACATACGCCTCGGGAGCGCATCAACTCGTCCTAGCTGCTAAACTGTAGCACTTACCGCATCAAAAAGGTCGTCCCGCGACAGCGTAGGCCGACGACTGAGTTGGTTAAGAAGGACAGGTCAATACGCGATCCGAATGAAAAGATACAGCAATATGATTTTTGGGCGGGCGCTTCTGCGACGTAGGTTATCTATCTAGGGTAATACTAGCTTAGACGAACAAAATAATTGGTAATAACCAATAACCTACGCATCAAAACATAGGTCACAAATCAGACCGCAGTATTTTCTTAATAAAAAATACCCCTTATAACATCGGTTATCAAACCAATCCAGTGTAATTTTTTTTATTTAAAATTATATATAATTATGCCTATAAAATTTGTTAAATATTGTGTGTTCAAAGTATAACAAACCAAATAAAAGAAGTAAGTTTAAATATGGGATGACGAGCTAAAAGATAACAGGAAAACATGGATAAGTGTAGCGAGATATTGAGAAAATTGGAAAGTATGCAGGAGCTCTTTACAAAGAGGAAATAGAGCAAACAGATGAAAATATCGGTGTCGTAGCAATTGTACGTATAACCTAATTGATATTTACGTAGCTAACTAATTATAAAATCACTACATAGTATACAACAAAGTCGCTTTTTCTGTCCCTATTTCACTATGTCCCTTTGACTGCTTAAATCTTTAAAACTACGCAAAGGATTTTTAAGCGGTTTTTTTTAATAGATCGAATGATTCAAGAGGAAGGTTTGTACGTATAATAAAACCGTGCGAAGCCGGGGCGGGTCACTAGTACATTATATAACTGAATTTTATGATTAGAAACAATATTAACCTATGAATTTACTAAGTAATGTCATGGATGTCTACTACGCAAGATACTAGAGAGAGGTACTTGTGTCAGCTACCGTTTTGTTATCATATCATGGACGGGGTCACAAGTTCCTTGCCTCCAACTCAATGAAATCATTGTTTGATTACGATACAAACAACAAAAAACAAAGATGTACGTATCTATAGAAGCATGATACTGTTCCTTTCGGTTCAGAAACAGCACTTCGCTACTGATTTTAGTTTTCTCCGTTTTTAAAAATACGTTAGTTTCTGATAGACTAGATGACTGATATACTTAATTATATTAAGTATATCAGTCATCTAGTACCCATAACACAAGCTCTGCTTAGCTTGGGGCTAGATGATGTTGTGTGGACTGTCCGGAATTATTTATATTTATTTATAATGTAATAATCGGCAAACGTAGTGTAGGACGCCCTCCGTCCAGGTGGGATGACGATCTGCGAAAGACTGCTGTCAGATGCTGGATGCGTCAAGCTGATGTCCAGCAGTGGACTAATATGATGATGATGACGATGAATGTATTAATATAACTATGCTGGACAATCCACACAGCATCATGTAGTCAAAAGCTAAGCAGAACTTGTGTTATGGGTAGTAAATGACTGATATACATAATCAATATATGACATGGATAGATATTTTTTTATTAAACATAGAAAAAAACCCAGAACCTCGGATGAGGCAGGTGGGCCATGCCCACCCTAAGTTGAAGAGCATTTGGTGGAACTTGTTTTTTTAGAGGGCCTGGGTCCTTGAAAATAAACCTAGGTGCCAATGGCGCCATGGCAGAAGGAAATACAGATACATCAGGTAGGTAGGTATGGTACCTAACTTTGATTCATCATAAACACAAAGAGACTGCCTTTGTGTACGCTGAATCAAAGTAGCTACTACGCTCTCTTTATCCTCCCATAGTATAAGGCATAGTATAAGGTTTGTTCGCCCCAACAACTGAAACGCGAATCAATACCTTTAATATTATAATCAATTATTTTTTATTTTTCAGGTATAAGGGTATACTTACCGTTCCCGACAGGTCGGTTCCAGCAAAGATGAGGGTGAACTTCCCACTCAGTGAGTATACCTAAACATAAATCAAGTACTTAATAATAAAATTAATTATCTAATAACTTTAAAATTAAATTATTTTGACACAATCATAGTGTTAAAATAATAATAATACATATAGGTACGTATTATATCTATATTCAATGAGCTGTATTTAAGGATCCTATTAATCCTATAAGATCCTATCCTACGTCTTCAACTTTCACAGTTTTAGGTACATGTTTTGTAACTCAAAATATTATTAAAAAGACCATGAAATATAATTGCTGCCTAACTTCTACTATACCTACTAGATGAATTGCCACAAATTAAAGAGTTTATTTGCATTCTAGATTCGAACCTCAGAAAAACAGATCAATTCTGTAGTGTTTAAAATAAATAAATAGATTCTAACAACACATTCAAACAAATGCTAACTACAAATTATAAAATTTATGTTTTTAAGTTGGTACTTGTCCTGAGACACGCGTAGAAGAATATCAATTAACGCGTGTGACGTGTTTCTACTGCATTCACCCATAGCCATAAACGATAAAGGAGGTAAAATACTTGTTATTCCCAGGTGTGGCGGGCTCAGCGAGCTACACAGTCATAGCGACGGACTACTCAAGCTACGCCGCCGTCTTCACCTGCCAGAAGCTGGCCTTCGCACACCGTCAGTCGGCCACCATCTTGTCAAGGACTAAAGACTTGGACAAGATCTACACTGACAAGGTACCTACTTACCTACCTAGGAACCTAACAATCCGACTATCCTATCCATACCAGGTTGTCTGGCAGAGATAGAAAGAAAGAAAGAAAGAAAATTTTTATTTTTACCCAATTAAAAAAAAACTTACAGACTAAGTACAAACCTAACTTACACTAAAAATTTATACATAAAAAATAAAATGAAATAAATAGTTATAAAATACGTAAAAAAGGGTAAAAAAGGGTCCCTGCCTCAGCATTGTGTAGCATTCGGCTAGACCGGATGCTACGCTGATTTTCAGGTAGGGCCCGGACGAGGAGTGAACATACAGAATATACCTACCTTATACTAAAAACTACCAAAAGTGTAACAAACAGAATAATCATTACCAGCATGTGTGAGGAAATACGTCACTGTCATAGAATGTGACAGCTGGTTGTCCTTGGCATTGACATGTTATTCTCAGATTTGAGCGCAGTTGTACCACCATATAAATACTAACTGACTGAAGCGACGCGACGATCGACGTCGCGATTGGCGCGCTAATTTGCTTGCTAATTTGGGATTTTGGCTCCAATCAATCTAAGTTTGGTTCGTTGTGTCGGATTGCAAACTGCAAAGCACGTTCTGTTCGCATATATAAACCTAAACCTAAATGAATTCGAGGTCTGAATTAGATAGTGCAGCAGATAATACTGTTTATTAGAAGAATCCGCACCGTAGAAACATGACCAAGAGTTCGTTTCACGTTCGATTATGGTGCTGATTAATAAACGGAGTGGTTATATTCTCTTTGCTGATTATCAAAGGTAAGCAAGACAGCCTATTTTATAGTGTGATATCAATTGTACTGCTATACATGTTACAAAAGTTATTACCTATTGATTGCAGGCACATACTGGTTTGGATGCAACTCCTCACTCGGCATGTACCTACCTACCAATAGATTTCGGTATTCTGCAACAGGGACCATCTTAATAGCCGAAACATTCTACAAATACATCACACAGCATTACACATAACATTTGTACGTTTGTACGCACAGAGCTACATAACATGTTACAGCGTGATTTGATTTGGTGCGAACCATACACCGGTCTTGCAAGACGTGCACACCTTGCAGGTGAGCAGAATCATATTCAATAAAATTAATGAAGATAAAATTACACATATAAAAGAAAAAAGAAAAAGAAAATATTAGATACCTGGCTTATTCCTGTGAGCATTTTTGCTCAGTTAAGAGATGTTTTTTGAGTTGGTTCTTAAAAATGAATAATGTTTTTGCAGTACGCACCGGGGGAGGCAGATTGTTCCAACAACTAGAGGCAGAATATTTGAAGGATCCTCTAAAGGCCATAGTTCTATGCTTCGGGATGGAAAAAACTGAGGAGCTAGACCTACCAGGATATCTTGACAAGTCTTTAGTCCAGATGAATTTGTCGATAAGGTATGTAGGACACTGTCTGTTAATTACTCCAAATATAAGCACTGCTAGGTGCAGTTTTCTTCTAGCTGACATTTTTAATAAATTTGATGAGTTTATAAAGGGTGTGACATGAGCTCGTGGTGGAATGGTGAAACAGAAGCGAGCACATGCATTCTGTACACGCTGAATTAAATTCTGCGACCTTTTTAAAAGACATGGTCCATAGACCACATCACAATAGTTAAGTTTTGATAGCACAAGGGTCTCACATAAATTAATACGCACTGCTTCATTGATATAAGGTCGGATTTTGTATAAAAGCTTTAGGCGGTAGAAGCAGTTACGCACATTTTCAGTTAAATGCTTTTCAAAAAGCAGATGGGAGTCCATAACTACCCCTAGATTTTTGGCTTTAGTGACCTGCTCTACGTTCTCATTATTAATAATTATGTTTATTGGTGATCCCTGTAGTTTAAGTAACTTATTCTTTGTACCAAGCAACATAAACTTTGACTTCTTAGGATTTATTACAAGAGAGTTAAGCTTAGACCATTTAGTTATTTGTGCCAGATCAAAATTAATTTTATTCACAGCAGTAGCAATATTAGTTGGGTTAAAAGAAAAATATAGTTGGATATCATCTGCATAAATATGATGGTGACAGTGAGTGAAAATTTTAACTATGTCAGCACAGTACAGTGCAAAAAGTATTGGTCCCAGCACTGAACCTTGTGGTACACCACGCTGCACAGGTCTAGGAGATGATTTAAGTATGCTTCCATTTGGCATAGTCATTTCTACATATTGGTATCTGCTGTTTAGGTAATTATGAAACCATCTCACAGTGCGAGGGTCAAATCCATAGTAGGTAAGCTTTGATAATAGGAGAGGGATGTTGATGCAGTCAAATGCACGGGAATAGTCCAGAAGGATGAGGATACTGACCATGCCCTGATCCTGGGCACCAAGCAATCCATCAACTACATCCAATAGAGCTGTTGCAGTACTGTGCCCTTTGCGGAACCCAGACTGTGCAGCTGGAAATATATTTTGATCTTCAAGGTACTTAGTTAGCTGCATGGTGACCACTTTTTCTAAAACCTTGGAGAGGCATGGAAGCAAACTGATGGGTCTTAGATCCTGATATGTTATTGGACTATTGTTTTTGGGGATAGGCCTAACTTTTGCCGTTTTCCAATAATCGGGGAAGTCACCACTTTCAATTGAAAAGTTTATTATTCGGGTTATAGTTTCCAACGAATCAGGTACAGTCATGAGTATCATCTCTAGTGATATTTCGTCCACGCCTTGTGCGTTGGACTTAAGCTTACGTAGAATACCTAATACTGTGTCCTGGCTTACTGTGTTAAGGGAAAAGGAGGATGAGCTATAAGTATGATATTCATAGTAAGTCATCTGTGATATAGTCACTGAGTCTTCTCCAGGGATGTTGAGAAAGTGTGAATTGATCATCTCAGGATCATTTAAGTGTAGTGGAATTTCAATGTCAGATTTTTTATTTTTTAGTAAATTATCCTTCAAGTTTTTCCAAAGTTTTTTAGGATTCTTAATATTATTGTTAATGTTTTTAGTAAAATAAGCTTTCTTTTCACTCTCAATGGCATCTATAACAAATTTTTTCATAAACTTGTAGCTATTATGTTTGACTGTTGTTGGTTGTGAGCGATACTTTTTATAATAGTTGTCACGTATTCGAATCATGGTTTTCACGGTCTCTGTGATCCAGGGATGTGGCGGTTCTTTGAATTTATTGGTTTTGATAGGTGCATGCAAGTCGAACAAGGTATGTAATAATACAGAGAAGCTCTGAACTAGTTCATTGATGTTTGTAGACTTTTTAAAATGGTTCCAGACTACACTGTTGAGGTCATTATAAAAAAGTTCTGGAATAATACTATTGAATGGCCTGTAGGTGATAGTTCTTGGCACTGGTTTATCTTTTTTAATGTTAACTTCTATCATGATCATTGCATGGTGGCCAAGATCAGGGTTGAATTTGACTATACTCTTACGCACCCTAGCGTCAGTACATGCAACATCAATAAGAGTAGCGCTGTGGTCTGTGTAATGTGTTGGTTCGGTTATTACTTGATCCAAGTTGAGACTGTGCAGAAATGTATTAAATAACTTTGTTTTGCACTCCGAGGGGTTCAAAACGTTAATATTTAGATCACCTACCAAAATGAGATGGTCATAGTTTGAGAAGGAAGTGATGGTTTCTGTAAGAGCTTCTAAAAAGAGATTAGTGTTTTGCTTTGGTGGTCTATATGCAGTGCCAATAATGACAGTTAGCCCATTTACTTTAGCACTAATCCACATCTGCTCAATATTTGAAGCTAACGGATGGGAACAGAAGCGTACATAAATGCCCTTCTTAATATAGAATCCAACGCCTCCTCCACGGCCACCCTTTATATGCAAGGGTCTAGGAATGTGGCGGAAACGATAACCCGGCACCCTAGGTGCTTTCTCATCTTCATCTTTGCCCAACCATGTCTCATTAATGGCAATTATATCAGGATGTAGTTCCTCCACGGCAACAATAAACTCATCATGACCTGTGTTCAAAGATCCTGCATTGAATAATCCAACTTTTAAAAATTTTGTCTCATACATCATGCAGGATTTTGAGTTTGTTAGTGTCCATGAGGCCATAGAGTCGGAACGGGTAATTTTTATTTTGATAACACGAATCAAAACGTTTAAACTTATTATCTTGTACAGAATATACTGATATCAAAATATAGTAAAATAGTAGGTACATTAAAATTAAATTTGTACAACAATTAATGAACAAAAAAATAACATGTTTGTAAGCAGTATTTCTTTGAGCCATATAAACTTTAAATAATGAGAAATAATTATTTTTACTATTATTTGTAAAGAAAATGATTTTTAATATACAGGGTGTTAGTGTGAACACCGTTGTCCTAGAAACCAGAGGTTCAGCATCATGAGTAGAATCCAAAACCGATGAGAAAAGCTTAACACCTATTTTAGTTTTGCAAGATTTTGATATTTCATGTCTTCGCTATCGTACACAATGCCATAGTCACTCTACACACCGCGCCTTACTTGGATCGTAACTTCATTACTTGTGCCCTTCAAAAGACGGGATATTCGCACAGAAGGTGATCCGACACTGAGGTGCACATGCCACGTGTCGCCTGGTCGAAGTACTTGTGTCACGTGTTTGTGAGCAAACGTTTAGTGTTTATAAAAATTTTCTTTAAAAAATGAGTAAAAAATAGAATAATTTTTTTTCATCCGTTTTGGATTCTACTCATGATGCTGAACCTCTGGTTTCAAGGACAACGGTGTTCACACTAACACCCTGTATAATCAGTCCACTTATTTGCTGGTGAAATAAATACATGTTTGAAATGAATTGGGTTGTGCAAAAGTAAACTAGAACTATACAACATACCAACAATATTGTTTATATGACAGAACTTTACCAAGTTTTGATTTACCAATATAAGCGCACTAGAGAGAGTATCTATAGTAACTGATAGTATACATTGCTTGTGATTATCATTTAATAAAGAGGTCTTTTTTTCAGGTTGGAGGATCAAACTGGTTCTGACCCAAAAACCTGGTCCAGGTCAGCCTGCGAGCGGATCTGAAAAGCCTGCTTGCCGTCTGCCTTGCGAACGTTGACACGCCCCCGCTTGGTCCAGACGTAACGCCACTGGTGCTTGCGGGCCAACTCGCGAGCACGAGCGAAGAGCACACGGTTCGCGCGCGTCAGCCGCTCGTTGATGAAGATACGTGCGTGCGCGCCTCCGGCCGGGGCGCGACCAGCGTCAGCGGTGGTAATCGTGCGGCGCACGCGGGCCGCCGCCAGCAGCTTGTCCCGCAAATCCCGGCGAGCGAGCCGCACCACTAGGCGGCGCGCACGAGGCTGTTCGCTGCCCGCCGCCGCGCCCTGCGCCACGCCCACGCGCTCCGCATACACGATGTCGCGCGGCTCGAGCTCCACTCCCAGCCTGGCGGCCAGCACGGTGACGGCCTGCGACGCACTCTCCCCGGGCTCCTCGGGAAGGTGACCTATCTCCAAGTCGGAGAGAAGCGCCTCCTGGTCGCGATCGGCGACCTCCTGCTGCAACAGTCCGACGACGGTCTGAAAGTGGGCGATGGCAGGCGAATGTGGTGTGGGCTTCGTCGCCGACGCAGCACTCTCTTTCTCCACTGCATCGAGGCGCCGCTCCAGCACCTCCACGCGAGCCGTGACCCCCGACAAGCAGACGCGAAAGTCCGCCATTTCTAGCCTGACCTCGTGCATCTCGGAGAAGAGGTTTCGCATCTCAGCCCTTAACGACTGCATGTCGTTCGCCATTGCGTCCTGCATCTTGTGGAACCCAGAAAGGAGCTGCTCCGTGTCCGATTTAACTACGAGGGCGAGTTCATACTCACAGAACTCTGCCGTTATATTATTGGCCGTTTGATCAAGAACCATGGATTCTTCGCTTGACGAACCCGGCATAGGATTAGCCTGTTGGACGCCGAGCCCTGGTGCATCTCGGTCTACGCTCTCCATACACACTGGGAAAACCTGCGTAACACGCACCGGTGTAGCGGGGTCTCTCCCTTTGGGTGTTCTCGCCTGACATTCTCCGCATCGCCAGTCGCTCGGCACCTCGCTTCCCACTGGGACTCTGACGCATTCATAGTGTGAGCAGGATGAGCATTGGGGGCAAGTTACACCTCCCTTAAGGAATTTCCCACAGGCTGCACACTTGAGGACCATTTTAATAACAAGCGCGTGATGAATTCCTAGCAATTTCTCTCCAAATAGTTTCGCTACTCCTCACTAGATGGCGCTGGCGGTAGCGGGTAATCTAGCTCGCTAATTATTCTAGATTGTTAGAATAATTCACTTGAGCACAATAACAATAAACCGGGCACTTGCTCTTAGTCTCCAGTGTATTTATAATTGATTAGTTGTCTGACGCTCATGAAATCAGTGATATTTTCAAAAGTCAACAAACTAGAGGGTACACATCTATTTACTTTGAAATGTTTTTATGAATAATAACTAAATAACTGATATAACCCGTCTATGTTATTTATCACTGGGTGCACGGCACTGTTTTATACAATATTATTACATGTCACACGTAAAAGGACTCTTTAAAACTTTTTAGCCGCGTTATAAACATAGGACAAGTTGTCTACTATCTTCACTTCGTACGTCACTCACGAGATCGCTCTTGAGCGATAAGACCGCCAATTGTAGCTTTAGTTTGTATAAATTGTTTCTGTGAATTGTTTCTTAGTTTTAAGTGTGCAATAAAGAATTTTCTATCTATTTATCTAACCTACTTTGTAGCTTAGCGACGAACCAATGAGGTAAAAGGCTGCTACTTGGTAAACATAGAGTAGGACCATTAAGTAGGAGCCTCCGACTAGGTGGAATGAGGATCTGCGAAAGGCTGCAGGCAGAGACAAGCTGATGACAGGGCGCTATGGCGCTCATTAGAGGAGGCCTATGTCCAGCAGTATACTAATATAGGTTAATGATGATGTTTTACTGGAATTAGAGTTCGGAAATAATAAGAACATTTCAAAAGATCAGTCTACAATTTCTCCAAAACAATAAAAAAAAATTGAAATTAGCAAACGTTCGTAAAGATTTGTGGTTAAAGACATTTATTTCTCAAAGAACATGTACACATTCACTTAAAGAGAAACATTATTTTTGCTTAACTAGTACCTAATGTACAGAGTATGTTATTTTAATGGTTGACATTTTTACAGGTTAAATAAAATAAAATAGAATTATAAGTTAAATAAAATTATAAGTTACTCTACACTAATTTTTTCATATATATATTTCTTCAGTCTTTTTTTGAAAACAAGTAAGTTAGTGGATTCTTTAATGTATTTTGGTAGTTTATTATAGAGTTTTGCTCCTTCAAATGTTATGTTTTTCTTTCCATAGTTAGTTCTGGGATGGGGTAGTATAAAATTTTTTGAAGATCTCAGATTATATTTGTGTGTTTCGCTTTTTCTTCTAAAGGATAGGTCTGAATGTATATCTTTCTGGATAATCTTTTGTATAAGACAGCATGTGTTATATGAATATATTTGTCTAAGGCTCATCAATTTGGTTTCCTTGTAGAGTGTATGTGTTCTTGTCAGAAAGTCATAGTTGAAAAGCATCTTTACAATTTTGTTTTGTGCTATTTGAAGATCTTTTAGATTGGTTTTGGCAGCTGTTCCCCAAACCTCGATAAGGTATTCCAAGTTTGATTTTATGAGTGAGTTATAAATTAATTGTCTAACATTTTTTGGAAAGCATTTGACAACTGGTCGAAGCATGCCCATCAAAGAAGATATTTTTGATCTTAGTTTGTCTATATGTGGCTTCCACGTTAAGTGTTTATCTAGGATTAGCCCTAAGTATTTTTCCGTATCACATGTTTTGAGGGTTTGGCTATTGAGTGTTAATGGTGTGTAATTGTCTATAATTTTGTTTTTAGCCCTAAAAATCATGTAGGATGTCTTAGAAGCATTGACTGTGAGTAGATTATCTTGAAACCATTTGCTTATAAGGTTCAGATCCGCCTGAGCTTCGTTAATTATGTTGCTGAGATTTAAGAAGGTAATCCCTCTTTCATATTTTTTTATCGTCAACAGTTGCGTTCGAAGCTGGCTCTCTACGGGATAGACCCGTACTCTCTCTCCATCATCTCTCAGAAGGAATGCCCTAACCCTGAGAATCCAGAGGGCGTCAACATCAACATCGATCCTGAGACTTTCTCGTCGCACAACATCGGCGAGGCTGTCAGGAAAACCGGCGGTGCTATTGGTAAGATACATCTGTAATCACTCCCTTTTAAAGAACTGTACTGACAAGTTGAGGAGAAAAGGGGTGAGGCCTTTACCAAGCTGTGGGATAGTAACGACTGATAAAAAAAAATTGAATGATTTAACAATGATGATGGCTTTACGTGCAACGATATGGATTGAAGAAAATGGTGGACATGACAATACACATTGTATACATACCATTCATAACAAACCATTTTAAATTTTACTAATAAGTTCTGAAGACTGAGGTGGAGCGTAGGCGCTCTCTTTCACGCAATAACTAGGTACTGAACGGATCAGACAGGTATTTTGAATATACGTAGTTTTAGCCCTAGAATAAAACAAGACTACTTTTCATCCCATGAAATAGAAATAGCCTTGAAACGTTTCCGCCATTCTATAAGCCGCAATGTAGGTACCTATACTAAAACATCATAGGTAATGTAAGTATTATAATAAGTATTCAGTCATCTAGTACCCATACACAAGCTCTACTTAGCTTGGTGCTAGATGAAGCAGTTTTTGTTTTTTTTGTGAGAAATTTTTATTATTATAATTTTTTTTCCCACAGCCACGGGAGTAGAATACGCAGTGGACGCCGGCAAGACCGTCTATCACAAGATAACTGACCACAGCAAAGAGGACCTCACGGAGACGCCTGCCAAGGTCCGCAGTCTTGAGCCAGACGCGGAATGGCTGCCTTGAAATGCTCCTTTATATCACTCATGCATTTACGTACCGAGAGCTAGAGAATTTGTGGACTTCTCCGCCGCCGCGATAACTAACAATAGGTAACATATGATAGCAAGCGAGGTCCGTACGCGAATGAACTTATTAAGACCCTCGAACTATTCGAGGAATTTAAATCTTGTTTCGTTTAAAAGTCACTATTTATTCACACTTTGACTGCAATATCTAGTTAGCCTTGTAAACAACTGAATACCGCTTAGGTATCATGTCGATGTAGAATTCAATCAGCATTACCACGAAAACAAATTCTCGACTTAGACATGTGTTTAACAGTTGTTTAGCGAAAGTCTTCCTAAAAACCATGTTAAACAATTGTTAAACACTTGTCTAAGTCGTAACTTTTTTTTGCTAAGGCTGAATATGTTTTATTTGGACAAAAGTGCAATCATAGTGCAATGTAAAGGAAATTATGTATTACAATATGTCATTTATTGTCAACTATGCCGATAAGAATGTTCTTTTGCCAAAGTACTCCCTAGTAGTTATAGGTACTGTTTAATTAGTAATAAATACTCATTTACATTTAAATCAAATTCCTTGTTTTATTTATAATTGTTATTTTCCGTTTAGAATTTCCGGGACGATAGGTTAAAATGATAATTAAAACTAATAAAACTGCATTTATTAGCTTTAAGCAACTGTATTCTTAACATGTACGCATTTTCAATATACATTAAATTATTTTTAATATTTAAATGCAAATCAAATGCATTGCATTGTGGTATCGTACAAAAAGAGAAAATAATTACCTAACTGAAACAAAAACAACACAAGTAGCTATGAATCTTAGCAAGTATCTTATGAATAAATGAGATGATCTAGCTTGCGTAAGTACGGATTAACACTTTCTTATAAACAAATTGTTGCCAAGTCTTGTACACTTTTATTATGGCAATTAAATCAGACCAAGCAAAGCTAATAGATCTGCCCGAAAATTCATTGATGGTAAGAAAATTTTACAGATAATGTTAAAAAGAAACTATCTACCCTATACCACACACCATATCCGTTTTAAGTTTGATACAAAAAACCTTATCCAAATTGTTTTGATACAATGTCCCTGAAATCTGTGGCCAAATATTGAAGTCGAAAGAAATTGCCCGAATAGCGTGCGTGGATAGGGTACGGAGTAGATAGAGGAGGGAGTGTAGATAGGGGCACGGAGAGAGTAGATAGGGGAGCGGGGAGTGTAGATAGGGGCGCGGATAGTGTGGATAGCCCCAAGGGCGTGCAACGTCGAGATGTGATAACGCGATCCAGTAGCCAGCACTGCAGTCGCTCTAACTATGCCAGTTTCATACCCACTCTGAGCAGATAGGGGCGCGAATTGTTGTGGATAGGGTGCCAGTAGTGTTGTTAGGATCTTAAATTTAAAAGGATTAAGAGTGTCATAAAATGGTGAACAGCACTTGTTGACGTCGCATTGTGTGGTAGGCTCAGATGTTTCCAGTATCAGAATTCAATCTTTGTGCAGCTTTAATGGTGATGCAAGAGCATCAACAGCCATAGCCGACGACGTATCCACAGGGGCGTGGGTAGTGTGGATAGGGCGTGGGTAGTGTAATAAGGGCGTGGGTAGTTTAGGTAGGGATGTGGGTAAGTAGTGTGGATAGGGTCGTGGGTAATCTGGATAGGACCGTGGGTAGAGTGGATAGGGAAATGGGTAGTGTGAATAAGGTCGTGGGTAGTATGGATAGCGTCGTGGATAGTATAGATAGGGTCGTGGGCAGTGTGGATAGGGTCGTAGGTAGTGTAGATAGGGTCGTGGGTAGTTTGGATAGGGGCGTGGGTAGTGTGGATAGGGTCGTGGGTAGTGTGGATAGGGTCGTGGGTAGTGCAGATAGGATCGTGGGTAGTGTGGATAGGGTCGTGGGCAGTGTGAATAGGGGCGTTAGTAGTATGCATAGGGTCGTGGGTAGTGTAGATAGGGTCGTGGGTAGTGTGGATAGGGTCGTGGGTAGTGTGGATAGGGTCGTGGGTAGTGCAGATAGGATCGTAGGTAGTGTGGATAGGGTCGTGGGCAGTGTGAATAGGGGCGTTATAGTCTTTTTCACCTAGGAAGCGTTCCGTGACGTTTCAGTTTGACAATTATAGAAATGAGCTAAGTGTAATCGTAAAAATTTGATTCGATTTTTGACTTGATTTAGTAACGAAAATCGATTATTCGTAAAATATTTTCATTAATTTTAAATGACTTTAACAAAGTAAAACATTAAATTAGGTCTTTATAAATAAAAACAATAGTAAAAATCTACATTTCCAATAGGTAATGCGTCATAACCTAGAAATAGGACGGTAATAATATTAGCAGATAGGTAGGTAATTGAAAATCAATAACAAATAATCAACAATAATCATAGGAATGTACTTCCGTGATAAAATTTTAAAATGATGATGTTGAAAGTTACGATTTTAATTTGCGATAATCGATTTATAGATTTGCTGGAATAATATTTGTTTGCCTCAACTCTATTACGTTCTGTTCTACGCAAAACAAATTGCCTCGGATTTCAAAAAATTATTAATTTCTATTTATTATTACGCGTGGAGGCTAAAATAAATTTATTTTTGGATAATTTGTGTGTCGTGATATACTTCTATAGCTTAATTCATATGTTTGAAATGAAATAAAAATTGTTTGAATTTTCGAAATTTCAATTTGCCAAAATCCTAGTCAATTGAAATGAAACGCATTCGATCTGTCAGGGAACGCTTCCTAGGTGAAAAAGACTATAGTAGTATGCATAGGGTCGTGGGTAGTGTAGATAGGGTCGTGGGTAGTGTAGATAGGGTCGTGGGTAGTGTGGATAGGGTCGTGTGTGTAGGGGCGCCTAGGGCGTGCAGCGTTCCAGGAAGCGCGGGTAGAGACACACGTCGCGGATGTGGTACCGGTCCAGCAGCCAGCACAGGAAGCGCTCCAAGCCCAGCCCGTAGCCGCCGTGGGGCACGCCGCCGAACTTGCGCTGGTCTGTGTACCAGTAGTAGGGCGTCGGGTCGATGCCTTCGCGTTTGTAGCCTGTAAGGAATGTATAATCATTATTTGTGATGAAAGAAAGAAAATTTGGCCCTTAGCCTAGGTACATATAAATATCACATTCAATAGACAAGAAGAAGAAACACAAAAATTATAAAAATTAGAAGAGTAAGGCTATTTACATAAGGGGGCAAAAAGGTCCCTGTCTCAGCATAATGCCGCTACAGGCCGCAGGTAGTGGCGGCGTTGGTTTTCAGACAGTGCCTGGTGTGGTGGCACAAAGGTGGTAAAAACATATAAGGTTGCCGCGGCATAAAGTCCCTTTCTCTGTATCTATGTCCCTTTGTATGCTTAAATCTTTAAAACTTCGCAACGGATTTTGATGCGGTTTTTTTAATATCTTCCTCTTGAATCACTCTATCTAGATAGATAGAAGATTCAAGAGGAAGGTTTATACATTAAATAAAACCGTGTGAAGCCGGGACGGGTCGCTAGTATATGTATAGAATACAAAAATCAGTAAAAAGCAGTGAGTTCTTAATCTAATAATCTTTTAACATATCGGTTGAACCTGAAATTAAACACTATCCTACTAATATTATAAACGCGAAAGTTTGTAAGGATAGATAGATGGATGGATGTTTGTTACACTTTCACGCAAAAACTACTGAACGGATCTGGATGAAATTTGGCACAGAGAGAGATTATAGTCTGGAATAACACATAGGCTATATTTAATCCCGGAATTCCCACGGGAATTACGCGGGTTAAACCGCGAGGCGCTGCTATTCCTATATCACTACATAGTATAAAACAAAGTCGCTTTTTCTGTCCCTATTTCCCTATGTCCCTTTGACTACTTAAATCTTTAAAACTACGCAACGGCTTTTGATGCGGTTTTATTAATAGATAGTGATTCAAGAGGAAGGTTTATATGTATAATAAAACCGTGCGAAGCCGGGGAGGGTCGCTAGTCTAGGTATATAACGTCATAAACTAACCTTCAAGCAACTCATCGTATTGCCATATCCTCATGGATCCGCCGACAATCTCGCCGACGCCCGGCATCAGAACATCCACGGACTCGGTCAACCTCTGGTCCTCAGGACAGCGCTGCATGTAGAAAGATTTGATCTCGGCCGGGAACTTGCATAGGAGGATCGGCACGCCGATAGCGTCCGTCATTTTACGCTCCGGCATTTCGGGGATGTCCTAAAAAGAAATAAATTAATCACTCAATAGTATAAAACAAAGTCGCTTTTTCTGTCCCTATATCCCTATGTCCCCTTGAATGCATATATCTTTAAAACTACGCAAAGGATTTTGATGCAGTTTTTTTAATAGAAGAATATTTTTTTAATAAAATAATTCAAGAGGAAGTTTTATACATATAATAAAACCGTGCGAAGCCGGGGCGGGTTGCTAGTATTTAATAATTTGAGCAGACTAATCTAATCTAGACAAGTTTCTTATAATTTTAACAAATCTATGAGGCGAGTGGGTTCTGTTTCCTAATCAGGCAGGTTAAAATATTTTTTGTCATGTCCCGCATATCACTTTTACAATAATATTTATTTTTTATTTACAGGAAAATTTAAAGCTTACCTATAACATAGAATCAATATAGCTTCAAATAACATAAGATGCATATCAAAGGTTTTCAAGGGTAATTGCATGTGCTTAGATCCTATCCACCCAGAGTTTGCCTACCTAGAAGATATCACTGTTAGTGATAAGGCCGCCGATTGTGCCACTCGAAGTTCTGTTTTTTATGTTTTAATGGTGCAATAAACTAATAATTAATCCATCTATCTAGAATGTAATGTTTGGGCAAAGAAAATCACATTAAATTAAATGCAAGAGTTTTTGAGTTTAAGCATAAATAGCATAGGAGAGCACTTACCTCTCCAAATTCATAGAAAGACCCGTCTTCTTTAGTAATGTTGTGCTCTCTTAGGTATTCGATAGCTTCAGTGTACGCCATTCGCTTGAACGGTCTTTCTGGTACCTGTAAGAAGAAACAAATGGATTCGATATAGATTTTTTCATAGAGTGCTCATTGTGCTCAATTAATACTAATCTGTCTTATGTTTGTATACCGTAGCAGTACCATATTATGTATAAATATAAATAAATAAATAAAATAAATTTTTATTTAGCAGCAAAAACAAAATATGTACATACAAAAAGCTTAACCAAAACATAAGGGTAGATAGATATATCGATTTAGATCTAGGTATTAAGTTCCTAAATTGTAAACAAAATTACATTGGATCTCTAGGTGTTTAGGTACTATAGTTACTAAGAAGTGGAATAAAACACTAGTTGGATGGATACTTATGGAAAGTTACCTATAATAATACAGAATTTTCATTTACATCAATAATCCAAACATGGGTATAGTAATAATATGCAATTTAAGTACCTAAGTGTTGTATACAATAACAGAATGTTCATACAGAATTTTTTTTTTTTTTTTTGAAATTGTATGTGTGTAGGTATGGTGTTTCTGTGTGTATGGTCCTTAAGCAGGGGCACGGAGCAGATATAAATGCTTTGTGGGGAGGGGTGTTTAAACAGTTGATAGTGGAAGCTTTTTGAGTCAATTGCCAAAAATATTGTAAATCAAGTAAATCAATATCTTTATTTCTTTAGGCTTAAAATAAGCACTTAGACAAGGCATATTTAAAACTATAGGTACATAATTATCAGAGTAATATAAGAAATAAAGTGATAATTGATTTTCCTTCGTTTCAATCTTTTGTCCACTAGGTGGAAAAAACCTCGTATTAATTCCTAACAGGTTGATTGAGTCCTATAAGGTTTAGGGCTCAAACACAAAAACGCGAGCTCGCATCGCATCGCAAATATCTGCGAGCTCGCACGATAACGTCCGATCTCATTTGCATCGCGCATTCGTGTCATATTACGTCATACTTGGTGACCCCCCTTTTAGTCCGCTCTGAGACAACTTTAGCGAAAGATGCGCGGCGCCTGAGCCGCCTTCTTTGTGTTGTAAAAAAAACTGCTTCATTTCTCAACTCATAGTAATTTCGAGTAAAATAGTTCCCTTCAGTGTTCATAATCGTATTAAATGGATGAATCCAGAATCTTCTTTTACTTTTATATCTATTTAACAATAACAGCGTGCCTCCGCCACGCCTCCGGCTTCTGTGTGTTTCGTACTTTAACGAAAAATAAATAAATAAATTAAGTACAGGGCCAGCAGATCTAATATTAGATACCAGATGATTGCATTGATTTATTTAAGAAACCGAAGGGAAGCTGCAATAATAGACGATGTAGATGGTTTATGTGATAAACCTTATTCTGATTTGGACGAGGAGTAGGGCCAATTTTGTTTGTTTTGTCTTTTAAAACACAAAAATGATTACTAATTTTTATCACACTTTGAATCATTTTTGCATTTTAATTTTTGCACCCTACATAGCTCTTTCCATACAAAATTAATTTTGTAATAATGATCCAGGTGCAAGTTTTCCCAATTATCTACTAAACTATTACAATTTATTCTTTATATTATTTATAGCAAAAAAGTTGAGTTTACATAGCATTAAATTAAATTAAAATAACAACATTTTGTATTACAAAGCTAGAGAAATACCGCCACAAACTTAAATATCGATTATCTCGAAATGAGGTTTGTGTGGGTTGGATCATTTTTGCTTAAATCGGTTCAATTATCTTTTTGGGATCCATCTTACGCTTCCTAAAAACACGTCCAATACGGCTGACTAAACTTGAAGGTATGGTTACCCTACAAAATGGTTCGCCGCACAAATTCGCATCGCAGAAATTCGCAAATCAAGTTCGTGTGACATCGCATCACATCGCATCGCATCGCATCGCATCGCACCAAATCGCAGTTTTGTGTGGGAGCCCTTAAAGGCAATAAAGCACTTTGAGTTAAGAGGCCTTCTGTATTGGATGAAGTCAGATCTTGGAATCTGACGGTACCTTGAAGTTAGGGTTGAGTTCCTTGACCAGGTGTCCCTCGGGCGAGTCCAACACGCGCTGCACCACGTCCACCACTAGATCCTCGAGCCGGTTCAGCAGATCGTCGAATGTTATGAACGGACACTCCGCTTCTACGTGGCTGTACCTAGAACATAAGTATGTGAAGGTACCTAGAACCAACATAGGTATGAGAAGCTATCTTGAACAAAAGTAGCTCTCTTCTTCTAAAGCAAACTAGGTTTATAGTTTCAGTAATCAAGTCATAATGCACACAGATCCCCTAGTACTATTCAATTAAAGCGCTTTCTTTCAGATAACCTTGAACCTGAAAGAATTGCCAATGGTCACTTAGTTTATAAGTTTTTGTTTCATTGTATGCAATATTTTCTATTATATTCTTATGAAAGTGTTCCAAAATATAAAGTGCAGATGTTGGCCAACAAGCAGGTAAACTAAAAATGAGGTACCTACTAGGTCACATCTGTTGTGTGTGTCGAAATAATTGTAATTATATTCTGTATGTCGCTTGTTGGATGAGTCGTGGGCGAAATCCAACACAGAATGGATCCCCAAAAGACAAGAAACTACATCGCAGCAGACCAAAACGTCGATGTTGTTGTTCGCCGTTTGTTGGATGAGCCGTGGGCGAAATCGATCACAGAATGAATCCCAAAAAGACAAGAAACTACCTCCGACCACAGTGACGCAAAATAGAAAAGTGTGGAAGGAGAATAGTGAGGCCTTTTCCCAGCAGCATCTTATAGGATACGGGTAAAAAATAGAATGAACATAAAATAAGCGCTTTAGTTGGTCCCCGAGCTCCTGCAGCACACATCGAGTGGCAACCGTTTTGGTTTCTTGTTTTATTGTTTCTTCTTTTTAGTTATAGTTTACATTGTATATTATGTGGAAATCAAATAAACAACCGTTTTGGTTTCTTGTTTTATTGTTTCTTCTTTTTAGTTATAGTTTTCACTTTATAGTATGTGAAAACCGAACAACTTTACTTTATCATCATCAGCCTATATTAGTCCACAGCTGGACATAACCCTCCCTCCCCTAATGAGCGCCATAGCGCCTGTCAGGTGTCGGAGGCCCTGTCTTCAGCTTGACACATCCAGCATCCGCCAGCAGTCTAGTCGTCATCCCACCTGGGCGGAAGGCGTCCTACACTACGTTTACCAAGTCGCGGTCTTCACTCAAGAACACGTTTACCCCAACGGTTGTCGGTTTTTCGCGAGATATGGCCGGCCCACTGCTACTTCAGATTGCTAATTCTCATAAACATAAAGTATACTTACTCCGCAAGATGCCTCCTGGTCCGTGATTGTTCGGCCCTGTAAGACTGCGCGATGCAGTACACGTCGCCCAGAGACGCCAGGCAGGTTTCTAGGTACAGCTGGGAGCTTTGTGTTAGGTATGCCTCTTCTCTGGAACAACATAGAATCAGAAATCAATAACTTTATTTCTTAACGCTTACAAAATAAGCTATTACTTAGACAAGTTACATTTTAAAGTATAATAAAATAAGATGTTTATTGATTTTCTCTTCGCTTAAATTATTTGTCCACAACTAGAAGAAACGAAAAATAAACACTAGCATGTGTAAAACATATGTTTATAAATACATGTTGGTTTGATAAATAATTACATACTATTGTCGGTGTGGAACTGAGCAACATCTGAGCAAGCATTAACGTCAGTAATGTAATCATTTATAGAGTAATATGCCTTCTTGATAGATTTTGTTTTATGTACTCGCACCTCAGAAGACGTCATTAATAGTACATACATACACAATAATGCTGTGTACACATATGTAGGGATACCGTCTAGACTCTATAAAGTCTTTCTCTTTGTATTATTGATTGTATTCTGTTTTGAGTGCATAAACACAAACTCACCCAAAATAGCTAAACTTGAAGAGTGTAGAGCCGCCTTCACACTGCGTCTGCACCAGCGTCGGCGGAGATACCTCCGTGTACTTCCGAGCGTAGAAGTATTCACGGAAAGCGCGCACCACGGCCGAACGCGCTCGCAGCACCTTGGACGTGTTCTCGCCTCGGATCATTATGTGCCTTGATGAGAGGAAGATAAGGTTTATTGTTATAAAAATTATATGGTTAAGTGATAATTAACGAATTTTATTAATGACGACCGATGTGGCGCGGTGGGCGATCGTCCGCCTGCGACGCAGGAGGTTGCGGGTTTGATTTCCGCCTCGGAACTAATTTGTGTATAATCTGCAGAAATTTGTTCCGTTGGTCTGGGTGTTTTCTATGTATAATAAAAAATATCTAACTATTTTATGTACTTATTGTATTAAGTATATCAGTCATCTAGTATCCACAAAACAAGCTCTGCTTAGCTTGGGGCTAGATGACGCTGTGTGAACTGTCCGGAATTATTATTATTATTATAATTTGTTAACTATGAGTCTTTGCAACAAATAAATGTTACCACCTACATAGTTTATACAACAATAAAATTATTTATCATTTACCAGACATCTATATAAAATATCAGTTTTTGTAGTGTCAGCAGAGTCACATTTATTCTTAGTAGAACTCTGATTTTGCATCTACTTGGAATCTAGGTAGACCCGAAATCTGCCTAGAATCTAGGACGTCAAATCAGAGTTTACAAAAAACCTTATAAATAATGTAGGTTATAGATTTTTTATAAGGTTTTTTGCTCATTTTATTATATTATAGTGCGTAACTCCTCTCACTGTCACTGAAAAAACAGGGTCTTAAAGATTGGTATGTTTGTTCAGTAACCTGTTATCCAGCTGCACATCAGGCAAGGCTTCTTCGTTGAGGATGGCATCAGCTCCGCCCGGTGGGGCTAAGCCTATCAGCTCCCAGTAGTCTGCAGTCAGTTCGTGCCCACCAGGAGCCTGTAACATGTGCTTAAAGGTGAGCAATTTAAACAGCTAGCACTCAAATAAGCCCACATCCATTCCTTGTATTGACACAACATGTTTTTTTGCAAAGATGGCAGAAGCCACTGGCACCCAAAACCATTTTTATCTAGTTCAGGAGCCGATGAAGTCATTTTAAAAACGTGTGTGGAACTCTACTTGTGTCTTATGCATGTTTTTTACATTTGTTCTTATTTTTATTTACATCATCATACCACTTTCACCCATGCAGGTATAGGTAGGTATATGCCACTCTTTCTACTCCTGCCCTAGCCTTTTGAAAGGGCTTTAAAGTTACAATGCTTATTATTTTCGTTAGTTTCTTGGTTTAGCTTTATATATACCGTTTTTCCCTCAGGCACCACTTCCAGCTTGCCATACAAGGACACAGAAGACTCCGTTGACAACAACAGGGCATTGTAAGTCTGGCAAAGCAGTCCGTGTAACACACATTGTAAGTAGCCAGTCCCATCTCTGATTGTGATGAATATGAGCGAGCGGCCTTGTCTTCGGATACGGTGCACCCATCCTCTCACACAGATACGCTGACCTCTGTTGGATTCAGCTGGAATAACAAGTTATAAACAAATGTTTTATATATGTTTCTAACTTACCTACTTAGAAAAAAACCTATTCTATTTTCATATTACAGGTTCAGGGTTCTACTTTTAAGAAAAAGTTGATTTAGTAATTATCATCACTAGTATAATACAAAGTCGCTTTTTCTCTATGTCCCTATATCCCTATGTCCCTTCGAATGCTTAAATCTTTAAAACTACACAATGGATTTCGATGCGGTTTTTTTTAATAGATAGAGTAATTCAGGAGGAAGGTTTATACATATAATAAAGCCGTGCGAGGCCGGGGTGGGTCGCTAGTGTATTATAATCTCAGAAATTTTAAATGATTTAAGTTGTTTTTTTTAGTTTAATATTGCATATACTTGTGCTATTGAATAAAGGAACATAGCTAAGTTTGGACATAATTAAAGGTGCAGGCTTTTTGAACTGATGGGTTTTAAGATAACAAAATTTAATCTTCATAAGAACTTAAGATTAAGTTTTGTCATCAATGGGTACTTACTGGAATGATGCAATAACATAAACAATTGCAACTTTCACCTAACAGAGAAATCATATGAATTGAAAAATGTATAAAACCAATTAGCTATGATAATCCTAAGACTTCTAAGATAAAAATGATCAAAAAGTAATGAAAGATAAACTTACTTTCAGAGATTTTCACAACTTTAGCCTTTGGTAGACTTGGATCTTCTTTTATCACTATCTTTTTGGCTTCCTCAAGATTCTGTTGTCTTTTATCTTCACTGTCTTCCTGGGCCTTTGCTTTGTCGGCCGCTTTATGACTTTCTCTCACCCATAGCTTTTGGATTTTTTTCAACTGAGACTTAGCAGCTGGTTCGTATACTTTGCCTTCTTCTTTTGCGTCGACGTAAATGGTAGGAAAAGGTTCCTTTCCAGCGTGTCGCATCGCTTGTAGAATAGATTTGAACGGCTTTCCTTCTGTCCCATCACCGCTCTCATCGTTTCCTCTTTTATCCGACGTGTAAATCTCGGCTAAAAATGCAATATTGTTACATTTTGTGCATACGTGTAAGTTTAGGTTAACATTGGCAAGTTACTTACCGATCGATAAGTTTTCCATATTGTACAAATTAATTTGGGGAGAATTAGAAAAAAAAGCTATTCGGTTTTATTCATAGAAGTCCAGGCAGATCACAATAAAATTCTAATTATTGATGCAAAATTTATATCTGCGTGCGAAACAGCTGCATGCCTGCATTTATGTCATTAACTGACAGTGACATAATATTAGTTAGACTATTGACACTTTGCTACATTCACCGGACACTGACTAATGAAAAGTAGCAAACTCAAAGATTACCAAACTTCCGGAAAGATGGCTGATCAGTAATGACGTGTTTTTTACACAAAACATTTTAAGAATATAAAATAAACATCAGACAAGGCAATATGGCTGTAATATGGCTTTAGCCTGTTCATATATAATGGACAAATTAAACTTTCAAAGATGACCAAACCAGACACAAGTTGCCATCAATGAAGAAGTCAAGCCACAAACTGGAGAATTTCATGTGTTTCACCTACTAGGTGGTTACGTGAAATAGAATGTATACGACGAATCGATGTAATAATGTATACCATACCTTCATAAATAATGTGCCTCATAATATTATAACAAGTCTGCAAAGAGGCTATTCAGAAACTCCGTTTCCGAGTCACGGACACGGATTCTGAGGCAGAATTGCGCGAAATTCAAATATTTTAGCGGTTTGACTCGGTAGCGGAGATTCTGAATAGCCATACTGGTCAATCTTTGAAATTATCTCTGATCGAAGAACCACCCTTATGACTCCTCTATTTTTCCATGAACGACAGATCCTATGTTACCTCCGTCAAGGTACGTAAAGGAGGAGTTGAAATTAGGCATTAGAGATTTGAGAGTAATAGGTTCATTCATGTCATGACTGCAGGCAGGCAGGCAGATGCTGGATACGACAAGGGCGCTATGGCGCTCATCGCGCGTAATTTAAATAATTTTGCGGGATTTATATTTTTTGCGTTCTTCAAGAAATAAAAAGGAACAACCCAAGGTGGGTTCCTTTTATATAGATTAACACAGACCGCAAACCATTTTCGTTGACCATAATGTTACAACCTGGTTACAAAAAAGGTACACGAAACAATTTGGGCAAGTGACCTTTTAATTTATGCACGATGAGACCTCTCCTATAACGGGCTATGATAAATAAATACATTGTTCATGAATTTTAGTACTTATTCATTTAGGCCAGTGACCTATAGGTAAGGTACCTACTACTAAAACTAATTAGTTAAGTACCTACCGATAAATAATATAAATAGGTACTGCTAGGAAATTATGTGCAATTCATTCTGGTAACCTGGATGGAAACATTTATATACTTATTTAATAAGTTACTAAAGTAGGAACTATTTTGTAATCCTACAAAAGTACCTCTATCAAGAATGAATGTATTATTCTAGAAGCACGAAGAAATAAACATCTTTTAAGCAACCAGACACCAAGTACCTATGTACCTACACAGGGATTGGTAGGTAAATGTTTATCGATGCTTTAAACTTACTTAGTTGGTAACTATTATCATCAACTAGCGACCCGCCCCGGCTTCGCACTTTTATTATACGTATAAATTATCCTCTTGAATCAGTCAATCTATTAAAAAAAACTTCATCAAAATCCGTTGCTTTGTTTTAAAGATTTAAGCATACAAAGGGACATAGGGACAGAGAAAGCTACTTTGTTTTATACTATGTAGTGATGATAGTGATAGATAAGTAAGGAAAACTTTGTTATGTTTTGCAGTCGTGAATTATATGTTGAGACACTTAGACAAGTAAGTATCCCAACATATTATATACATAGAGGTAGGTAGGTTTTTAGATCTTTCGTAACCCTGCGTGTGCGAGCTTTAGTCAACTTGTCGTTTTTTAGGTTGATGAAACTCAAACAAAACCTTGGGACAGGTGGTATCTATCCTGCCGTTGCTAATTTAGTTATATTGTCTTTCCTTAATAACGTTTACGCTAACAATGAATATTCATAAAATGTCAGTCTATTGTTGCATAAAAAATATTCAAACCTTTCTTGACCTTAGGATAAAGATACCTAGTACCCACTTCCCTTTCGAGGGTTCCGTAACCAGCTGTGCGATTACGCTAAAACCAGCCATCCAAATTGACATTCTTGAGCCATTTCAATGGCCATTGCGCGCGTACTTGCCATTCAATTTCAAATTACGAAGGCCATTAAATTTCATATGTCAATTTTGGATGGCTGGTTTTAGCGTAATCGCACAGCTGAAGTGCAGTAAGGGGACCCTAATATTAGAAGCCTATTATGAATTAACTTAAGTTTTATTTGCAAGAAGATATGTCAGGTATCAGGACTTTTGCGCGAAAGACACTTGCGCGAGTGACACTTGCGCGAGGGACATTTGCGCGAGAAGTCATTTGTACGATCGGTCACTTGCGCGAGCAGACACTTGCGCGAGTGCCCATTTGCGCGAGTGACCTGTCCGAGTTGCCACTTGCGCGAGTTCCACTTGCTGAGCGAAAAATCACAAATCTCTTAATATCTCTGGAAATAGAGGTCGTCGAGAGTTTCTGATTTCGCCATTATGTACATAATTTTGCTCTCTTTGATCTGACATATATAACTTTCCCATACTCCTTGCCCTTTTTACCCCATAACGAGAAACATATTTTAACATCGACCTTCGTAGCACGTGCTACGGTGCTACGATGGTGCCGTGTAGCATACAAAAGAATTCAACGAGACCTCACATTTCTTACTATATACTATCATTCTTCGTGGCTTTGAAAATACCATAACCTGCAGAGTTGCACTCTTCAGTATTATTATTACGACCTTTTGCCCTTTATTTTAAACTAGCGACCCGCCCCGGCTTCGCACGGTTTTATTATACGTATAAACCTTCCTCTTGAATCACTTTATCGTTAAAAAAAACCGCATCAAAATCCGTTGCGTAGTTTAAAGATTTAAGCGTTCAAAGGGACATAGGGAAGTCATCAAGTTCCTATGGAGAATGTTGAAATTTTCACAATTTACAGTGCATCTACCTAGGTACTCTTGAACCGCAAAAATTACTAACCTACTTACTGATGGCACGCAACCCTTTAGAATTGCACAGTCTGACTCACACTTGGCAGGTTTAATTATTATAATAATAACTTTACAGAGAAATAAAAATAAGTTGATATCTATCGTCGGTTCAGTTAGTAAGTGTTGTGTTGCTATTAATTCTACGGTGATTTTATTAGGTATGAATTATATTAGGCATTGTAATCTACTGCACGATAGTGAGTTTTACTGAGTAAGTTTAACTTAGTAATTCTCAAGATCCATTTTATTTATTTATTGTAATTATTTCTACAACGAGTTGAAGTTGACACTAGTCCCATGGGAGTTGGGGAGGCCCATTGTGTGGGACGCTACATGCGTCGACACACTTGCAACTTCCCGTCTTCCAAGGACATCCACTAGGGCTGGTGCAGCGGCAGATCCGAGGATCTCAAGAGGCGCAAATATGCAGGTCTCCATAGAACCTACGCATTTGCTACCCTTGGAGTCGAGACCCTAGGTCCGTGGGGTACCGAGGCTCTCCGGGTTTTTAAAATACTATCTGAGCGTGGTGATGCGACGCGTGACCCAAGAGCTGGTGAGTATCTGGCTCATCGCATCAGCATTGCCATACAGCGTGGTAATGCAGCCAGTGTCTTGGGGACGCTTCCGACTGGTATTGACATGGATCAATTATTATTGATCTTCCTTTAGACTGTTCGCAACCGTCTGCAGTTAGGTCAATGGTTACAATTGTACATTTATACTAGTTGTAATTTTTTCTATTCTTGATTGTAATTTTCGTTGTTAATAAAGTTGTTATGTTCTTTTATTCTTATTAAAATACAACATGTTCTAATGGTCTATATTATTATAATATTATAGTCCATAAGAATAGAAAATATGGGCCACAAATCAAATCAATGATACCAAGGTATTTCAAAGGAGGCCTATGAATCGGTTTAATTATTTTAATTAACATGGAAAGTGGGTATTAATTAACATAGATTTACAAATAGTCGTAAATATCCATCGTAGAAGAAGAATCCAAGTCAGTCAGGATCAAAGATTCTCCCATATATCAAAGATTCTCTACCTATAAGTAAGGTAGTTAGTAATGTGAGTGTTCATGCTTCTTCGAAGTAAATAGGTTTTAATCGAACCATTTACATAAAACCTTTTTAACACAAAGTATTCTTCACGCACATAGGTACAGCTTGGCAAAAAAGTCTTGAAACGGAACTAATTTTTTTGTTTAATGGCAACATTCTTAAAACAATGACGTTTGATGTAAAATTGTAAACAAAGATTACGAATTCTCGGATTTTTTACTTGGATCGGTCTTGCGGTGGTGATAAAGTGACGAAAAGTGAAAAATAATGAATAAAACAGTTAGAAGTGCTGCCAGGGAGGTTATTTATAAGGTATACAGGCGATGTCTGGTAGAATTTGAGGCCAGAACTATTCTTTCAGATCTCAACAATGTTTTTCAAAGAACCGCTGATATGACAGGTTTGTGAGAGTTTGTTTTGTAATTTTAAGTTGAATCAAAGGTAACTTGATGCTCCTAAAGCAGGATTAAATTAAAGTTCCACGGAACAAGTGAACTATTCAACAATAAACATCGGGCAGTTAGGTTATGTTTACGTTTGTTCTGCGTACTCTGCTATAGCGCGGGCATAGAATTTGATACTTGAGCTAGACTAGCTAATATGTAAATCTATTTCTACATAATTTAAATGTTGTGTTATTTCTTTGTAATAAAGTTACTATAGCGTTTGTATTTTAAATGGTCTAGAAATTAGGTGCCTAAATAATAAACTGAAAAAGGTAAGATAAAGGTATCATAAAAAGTTTCTTCTTTATAGGAAGCAGCTGAGCGTGCTGAAACGGAACGGTTCCAAGCTATTACGGAGGAGGATTGGAAGAATTCGTGCCAGCACGTAATAAAAATAGAAAAGGAATACTGTGAGAGAGAACTTACAATGTATTAATAACAATGTATTAAATTTTAATTTCCTTTATATTTTTTTCTTTATATACTTACAAAACGAGAACCTTGCTCAATTAAACAATATTTACTGATACTAGTAGAGGTACTATGTGTGGATATAAATGTACGTATAACAGAAATATACACCTAAGTATCAAGACTAGCTTGGTGCGCTATAGGTGTTGCCATAAGGACCTACAGTGGCGCCCCCATTATTTTCTACTCTTTTTTGCCAAGCTATACCTATTTTCAAACTTTCGAATTTAGAACGCAGTTGATAAAATTTTACAAAGCGCGCGTCATATGTTTGCATTATGTAGTTTATTTTGATAATATTTCGAAGTAAAAACAAAACGTACTTACATGTATTATACTTTTAATTACCTACTGGGTAATTTAACTATCAACATTACAAAATTCTTATGCCCATGACGTAATTTACTAGTAGGCATCAGATACTAGGTAAGTACCTACTTATTTCTACTAGGTAAATTTTTATTTTAATTGTTAGAACAATTGGAAAATTATAACAATTGGAATTCAAAGAAAAGTAAATGATTGGGGTTGGTCTATGTTCTTTGTGCCCAACTCTAACAATAGTGAGTGAAAATAATGCGACCTAAGTTCCAAGGGTTAAACATGATCTTAGAGAATAAGAACAAAGAAAAGTAAGATACCTTCTTACAAAACAAGTGTACCTACCCGTTATAACCACCAAAATATTTTGCAGCTGTCTTCAAAATGGCCCCAACTCCACAAAGTGAAGTTCCACTCGAAGTCCAAGAGACGCCCCGTGGAAACGAGGTGGTCATCTCGGGGATGGCTGGACTGTACCCGCAAGCCAGATACGTGCGGGACCTGGAGAACATTCTTTATAATAAGGTTAGTTCATAAGAAAGAACTAGCCAAAAGGGAACATTTATGTATCTTTATACTGATAAACCCATTATACAGTGGTGGTCATATAATTAAGAACGCTGATATAAAGCGAAGATTTTTTAAAACTAAGACCCAAAACTAATTGCATTCAATTATTTTTATTTCTCTCGGTATCATAAAACTTTTACATAATACCACTGTATTCATTGGTACACAATGATTAGCTAAAAATAAATAGACAAACTTTTTATACTACTTGTAAACATAGTATTCCTATGTACTGGCTGGTCACGTAATTAAGAACGCTCAATATTTTATACCTTTTTTCAAATTTAAATAGAGAACACTCAGTGGTTTGGTAACTGTTTGTATAATTTTGGCGCCATTTAGTACTGTAAAAGATTAAAAGTGATTTCTTCTTATAAAAACAATGGGAAAAACTAAAAGTTGTGACAAATCTACAAGAGAAGTAATAATAAAACTTCCCCGGAAGAATTGGTCTTATAAAAAGATAGCCGACCATCTGCAATGTTCAAAAACGATGGTTTTCCATACTGTAAAGCATTTTGCTACGTATTAAACTACTTCAAAATGTTCCACGTGTACCTAAACAGAGAAAAACAACTCCTCGAGATGACCGAAACATCGTTCGTATTGCTAAACAAAATCCTTTTAAAGGGTCCAATGAGATGAGAAAAGAATATTTTGGTGAAAACAACCCTTCAGCAATCTCAGCACACACTATTCGAAGACGTATGGTAGAAGAAAAATTGCACGGTAGGATAGCAAGAAAGGTACCCTTGTTGAAACTTTGTCACAGGCAAACCCGTCTTGCATTTGCGAGAAAGTATGAAAACTGGAATTTGAGACAGTGGAAAAACTTACTTTTTTCTGACGAGACGAAAATAAAAAGAGTATGTTCTGATGGGAAACGATATGTACGACGTCCCCCGAATACAGCATTTGACCCTAAGTACACGAAAGTTACCTTAAAGCACGGTGCAGCGGTGGTGGAAATGTAAAAATTTGGGGGTGCTTTTCTGGACATGGTGTTCGACCTGTAAAAATGATAGAAGGTAACATGGATCAGTTCCAGTACAAAAATATACTGGAAGAAACAATGTCACCTTATGCTGAAGACGTTCTACCGTTTACTTGGACATTCCAGCATGACAATGATCCAAAACACACCGCGCGAACCGTAAAGGAATTTCTTACATCGCAATCAGTTTCAGTCTTAGACTGGCCAGCTAACAGCCCAGATCTTAACCCAATAGAGAATCTGTATTTCGAAGTAAAGAAAAAGGTTTCAAATACAGTGTGGGAATTTAAGAGAGCTGTACGACGTTTTTTTAGAAGAATGGAACTCTATTTCTCTTGCCAAATGTCAAAAACTAATAGAGTCAATGCCTCGCCGGTGTAAAGCAGTAATCAAAAGCCGAGGATATGATATTCACTATTAATTTTAGTGAATAATTTATGAAATTGCTTTTTAAAGTTTCTTCGCTACATATTGTTCAGATTTTTTTAATGTAAGTGTCAAACAAAATAATTACGGAGCACTTTAATAAGTCGTTCTTAATTATTTGTCCAGCTTCAGTACTATTTGAATGTGATACTTTGGTATAATAAATAATATGTAAAAAAAATAGTTAGCGATTTTATTCTTCATTCCTAAGCAACGTTGCTCTATTAATGTGGCTATTTAATAACATAACTAGTTGCTTCTTAGAAGGTAAACATCTCTGTGTATACCACGATTTAAATAAATAACTTCTATAATTTCCAATCGTTCTTAATTATATGACCACCACTGTATGTACCTCTAATAGTGACAAAATGCTATAAGTACATGTAATGTCAACTAAATATCCATAACACAAGCTCTGCTTAGCTTGGGGCTAGATGATGCTGCGTGGACTGTCCAGAATTATTTATTATTTATTTATTTTCAGATAAACCCAATATCATCGGATGGTCTGCGATGGTTGCACAACCACCCCGAGGCAGCTCAGTACACAGGCAATGTGCCAGATCTAGAACGTTTCGACGCTCAGTTCTTCAAGGTCCACTACAGGCTTAGCAACAACATGGATCCCATGTCTCGGAAGATTCTAGAGCAGAGCTACGAGGCTATCTACGATGCTGGTTAGTTTAAAAATGGGGTTTAGTTGTACATTTGCACCGAAGTCTTTGTTAAGCGCCCAACCAAAATCCAAAACTATGAATTTGCCACCAATTTTGTATGTTACCCACTAATTTTATTCATAAATAAGTATGAAATCAAATCATGCTCAAATTACTGCGCTTATTTGAAATTAGCTGTTCCCCGCGTTTTCACTTCAAATTAGATTTCGTAATTTTCCTCTACCATCGGAAATTAATGATTTACCACGACAAAATGTAGGCTATGTTGCTCTCCATCCTTTCAACTCTAAGCCAAAAATCGAAGTTGATTGGTTGCTTAGTTAGGGCGTGAAGGAAGGACAAACAAACAAACTTTCACATTAGAATATCTATATATATAAAAATGAATCCCTATTTCCCTTGGTCACGGCATCAAGCCTGAATGGCTGGACCGATTTCGCAAATTATTTTTTTGTTGTGTTTGATATTGTCAGGAGAAGGTTCTTATTATATAAAAAATTTAAAAAAAATTGTGGAAAATTCGAATTAAATTTTTATAATTAAGATAGGACAACGTCTGTCGGGTCAGCTAGTTAGTTATAATTAGAATTATGGTTGGTTGGTACACACCCAATTTGTACCGAACTAATAAAGAGAGATCAGATTAAGAGATGGCGACCAGTAAGTAGGTAATATTAGGTAGCCATCTCCTAATAACCCATGTTCCCCAATATAGCCAATATAGCAACAAACTGCTCTTGCACACATCGAATCGATAGAACTGCATTCACACAATTAATTTCACACCTACACTTGAAATCAATCTTAATTTTCAAGTCATTGAATTTGATTAACGCATGAAGATACCAAGACACTGGCTGGTTCTCCTTCGGGGTCCAGAGCTGTATATTATTTCATGAAAATAAAGTTTATTTTTGTATTTATTAAGCAACAATATATACAAGATTCTTACGATAAACCAGAAGAAGTTAGTATTATAGAACTGTCTCTACTTACTCTCAACAAAGACCTTACTCTTTTCATCTGTCTCTCTTTAAAATAACTTATTAACGCGTGTGAAGCCGTGGGCAGGAGCTGGTATATAATACGACCACATAGATTCTGTGCAGTGATTGTTTACTTACTTGCCTGTACATGGTAATTAAGTAGGTATATTTTTATTTATTTAAATGACACGATGAAAAGTTCACCTACGTTTCAAATCTTCATAAATAATTTATAATATGTCTACTGGCGTCATGTTCTAATGACTAACTGATAAACTAAAATGGCCTGTCTTCACCTATTTTATTCCTTTTTTAGAGAGGTTGTTTGAAATTTTGATAATTTCAGGAATCAGTCCAGAACAACTTTCCGGCAAGAAAGTCGGCGTATACATAGGATCATGTTTTTCCGAAACCGAAAAAGCCTGCTTTTACGTTGCAAAGTCTAGAAATGGATTGGGTATTGCGGGGTATGTGATGTATCTGACTTCCTTACTTTCATATCTATACCTATGTGGAAATAAACATCAATTAACAATTATTATCGTAGGAAAAGCTTCGTATTGCAATCTGCGACATAACGCCAAATCTGCGTACCATATCAAAAATTTCCAACAGGCTATCGCTTTCATAGAACTATTGTTTTATTTCAAAGTTTTCACCCACGTCTTATTATGCAATAAAACGGAGGTTGTGTGTGTTACACCCTGTTTCGTTTTGCCACTATCTATAAGATGCAAGTCAAGCATGATAAAGTCTTTTAACAGATGCAGTAAAGCTATGTTTGCGAACCGAATCTCGTACTGGCTGAACGCGAAGGGTCCCTCGCTCGGCATCGACGACGCTTGCTGCAGCTCAACCGCAGCCTTGGAGCAGGCCTACCTCGCGATCTCACGCGGAGAGTGCGAGGCTGCTATAGTGGGCGGCGCCAACCTCTGTCTGCACCCGCAGTCTTCTGTGCATTATGGAAGGTAGGTAATTGGAAATTAAAAAAAATTGTTTAGGTTCTTCAGTTTTTAAATAATCGTGATGATATCCTAAAAACGTGGTGACTATTGTCAAAGAATGTTATGAAATAGTCATTACACCATTTTATAGTCGTGTTTAATTTTAGTTTTAAGTTTATTTACATGGTTAATCAAGAAAATTGTTCAACATGTTTTCAGAATCATGAATCTAAGCCCAGATGGTAAAACGAGATCTTATGATCAAGAAGCATGTGGCTGTGCCAAATCCGAAGCTATAAATGTTCTTTTTCTCCAGAATGCTAAGCACGCTCTGAGGTGGGTAACAAAAACACAAACGACTTAGGTAGGTAATGTTTACTCAAAACAGTTCTTTGATCAGTCGATAATGACACCAACTTTGGCATAGAATTTGATATAAATCATCATATTTTTGAGTGAAAAAATTTACCGACTTAGTACCTATCTAAAATCATACATATCTTGGTAGTTAACCAATTTAGGAGAGCGGTTTTTCTTGACAGGTCCTATTTATTAGCGGTCGGTGGATAGACAGACATCCCAATCTTTTATTGCTGCTACTGGTGTGCAATAGGGCTCATTATTTAGTCCTATTCTGTTCAATATATCAACGAGTATCAATATCAACCTCTAAAAAAGTTGACAATCTATGGCACTTTTAATATGCCATAGATTGTCAACTTTTTTAGAGGATTCATAATCAAGTTGAGTCAGCTTATACGATGACAACGTAATAACACTTAACACTGATAAGTGTATAATGTTTATTTTATATTTTTCTTTTATATTCTTTTATGAAGGGTGGACAACAAAAAAGTGCGAAAGACTAAGAAATAATCCAATGGAAAAAGGAATTATTGCTACAATCATTTTAAAATTCGCTGAGCATGTTTTCTTAAAAATAAGACATAAAATGATGAGCAAGTTTTGAGGTGCTAATAAGTCAAATCATTAATTTGATTTAAAAAGTACCAAAAGTACCTTGTATAAATGATGAAAAAATTATTTATTTATTTGATGTGCAATTAATACTACCTTTCATTAAATGTTACCTGAAATTTACATTTGATTAGGTTATTCTGTTTCATTTTTTTGTTTTACTAAGTAGTAAAAATAATTATAAACAACGTATCATTTTGCAGAATATACGCCAAAGTAGTACACGTACAATGTGAATACGTTAAAATGCTAGATGAAGAAACTGGTCCTAAATACGGGTTTTATAGAAATTCTGATGATACAGCTATTTTCCTCAAAAGTTTCTATGACAGAGCTGGTGTTCCACCGAGCGTTGTTGAATATGTTGAAGGGTTTGGATCAGGTAAATTCTAAGATGATTATAATTGCCCATGATAGTGAATGATACATTAGTTCGGTTCTTATTTTTGCAGCGGTACCAGATGTAGATAAGTCAGAATTGGAAGCATTTGACAAGATATTCTGCGATAGTAAGAAAGAACCCCTAATGCTTGGCAGTGTTATGTCGAATATCGGTTACGGAGAAGCTGCATCAGGGATATCTGCAATTACAAAGGTTCCATTGACATTATTATTCCAAAAGAGTTATTAGAGAGTTTATCTACGAAATAATAAGCAATTTTGTGTCTGAGATATTTCTGTTTAAAATATTATAAGGGGCATACAAGCTTTAAAATTACAAAATAGAAAAATCTTGTCTTTCTAGGTCCTCTTAGGATACCATAGAGGAGAAATCGCAGGAAATCTGCATTGCGGAACAGCCAAGAGTGATGTGGCTGCGATCCGAGAGGGTCGTATTCAGGTGCTGAACGATCATCGCCCATTTCGAAGGACCTATGCAGCTGTCAACAGCTTGTCTGTGACTGGAGTTAATGCTCATGTTTTATTACACGGGCAATGCAAGCCAAAGGTAACATGACGTGAAATTTTTGTGAGAATATTTGTTACGAATATATTTTAATATATTTCGGGATGTTTCTATTAGGATCACAATCGCTACAAGACAAACATCCCATACTTGGTTACAATGTCTGGCAGACAAGACTCTTCCGTGACAAGGGCTCTAAATGAACTAAAATCACAGCCTATTGACCCTGAGCAACTAGCTTTACTCCAGAATATACATAAAGATAGAATCGGTGGTCATTTGGGAAGAGGCTATGCTGTTCTTGGTACTTGGTAAGTTTCAATTTGATAGTCTTAATAGCAAGTTTTATCATTTACAATAAAATTGTTTAAATGTATGATCAAACCTTATCGATAAATATAGAGGGCAAAATCTATTCGAAAACAGCCATAACAAAATCTAAATCTGTGATTTCAGACACGAAAGATGGAAAAACAGTTTGCCTATCTGAGGAAGTAGACTACTATGACGATGCTAAACGTCCTCTGTGGTTCGTGTACAGCGGAATGGGCTCTCAGTGGGCTGGCATGGGAACTGAGCTTATGCGGCTGCCCATTTTTGCCGCAGCCATAGAAAGGTAGGTCCTAAGGCATAATTGTAGTGTATAAATATTATCGGTGCTTGATTAGGGGGTTGATAATGCACTGCAAAAATACCTCGTCTAATTTTCTGAGCAAGCTTCTATTCGTAATATTAGTTACTGGTTGTAGTTATAGGGTATGATCAATTTATCTGAGAAGAATAAGTATCCTTCGTCGAGGACGTCCTTTAAGTTTTAAACTGTTTATGATATTTTTGTTGTTTTAGATGCCGCAAAGCTCTGGAGCCGAAAGGAATCGACATTGTGCACATCATCACGTCTCCTGACAAGACAACCTTTGACAACATTCTCCACTCATTCGTCGGCATCGCCGCCGTGCAGATTGGACTTACTGATGTCCTCAAAGAACTTGGTCTGGTGCCCGATAATATTATTGGTAAGAGCATATATAACACGACGTAAAGTGATTTATTGATCAAGGTTATACCAATATTGGTATTTAACGATAACAGTATTAAATATTCTTTTTTTTAGGTCATAGCGTCGGGGAACTGGGATGTGCTTACGCCGATGGATGCTTGACTACTGAAGAGATGATACTTTCAGCTTACAGCCGTGGTCTGGTCTCATTGGAAACGCCATTCATCAAAGGGTCGATGGCTGCTGTTGGCTTGGGATATCAGGAAGTAAAATATCTTACAAATGACCTAATTTATGCCTCTTTATTAAATGATTATTGATTTGTATTTTTCATCAAAACCATTTTAAAATTTATAAAATTATGAGACCTGCTAGTCACTTTAATATTACGAAAGCAAAAGTTTGGATTTTTGTTACTTCATACAACCAAACCACCTGAGCTGAAATTTTGCATATATGTAGGTAGTTCTAGATCTGGCTTAACTTACAGGGTCCGTTTTTCTCGGAAAAACGCGTATCAAGCAGCAATCTAGGCGAGAACGACAATATAATAATGTCCTTAACATTTTCAGATGTCGAAGCTTTGTCCGCCAGAAATCGAAATAGCCTGTCGCAATAGTGCCGATTCTTGTACACTGTCGGGACCGGCTGATGTCATGCAGTCATTCGTCGGAGAATTGGTTGATAAGAACATATTCGCGAGAGAAGTCCCTTGCTCTAATATAGCTTATCACTCACGTTATATTGCTAAAGCGGGTGAGTACATTAATTTTATCATGGTCAAAAGGAGTGAAGAAGAATTTTAAAAAGCCTCTCTTGTCAAAGATTCTGGATTATAATGAAGAATTTTCTTCTTTTGACGATTAGGTCCGGGTCTTTTAAAATATTTGAAAGAAGTCATCAAAACACCCAAAGCACGCAGTGCCAAATGGCTATCTACATCAATACCTAAAGACAGATGGGAGGAAGAAGTAGCCAAGTATTCTTCTGCTGAGTATCACACCAACAACTTACTGGTTTGTCCACACCTACATACATAATAGTGTTATTGAAACATACTTTTAGATCAATTAGTCGTAACAAAAATATTGTTTTCGGTTTCAGTGTCCAGTTTTGTTTGAAGAAACCAGCAAACTGATCCCTAGTAACGCGGTCTTGGTAGAAGTAGCACCTCACGGGCTTCTGCAAGCAATTCTCAAGAGATCGCTTCCACAGACTTGTACCAACATTCCACTGACAAGGCGTGGACATCCCGATAACCCTCGCATGGTTTTAGAAGCTGTAGGGAAGTCAGTACGATCACCTTTAATAATAATTAGAGTTAAAAAAAATTAAGACCCACGAAAAATACTGAATGCAATACAAATCACATCGTCCTTATAGCTTAGCTAATAGTTATGCCGCCCTTTACACTTTCTCTAAGTATTCTTTGCATATCTGTCTGTATTGTTTTCTATATTTGTGTAGGATTATAAAGTTTCAACCAACAATTTATCATCTACAAGTATTCAAATATATTGAACACCAAACATATAGAAAGACAGTACAGGAAAAGACAAATACAAAATATTACATTGAACAACGGGATGTATAACGTTATGAGAGATTTCTTTAACACCTTTAGATGGACAGTAAGCGATAGAACATGTGTATACATAACTATTATTATAATAATATGAATGAAATGAATAATGTTCCTTGATCATGCTTAGAAGCGAAATTGAGACAGATTTTCGATATAGATTTCATAAAAAACATGTTTTTTATAATTTTTCAGGCTATACGTGCAAGGTTTTCATCCAAAAGTGCAAGTTCTATATCCGAAAGTAGAGTTTCCAGTGTCAACTGGTACTCCTTTCCTTTCAAACCTCGTTGATTGGGCTCATCATGAGAAATGGTAAGACCTATATTTGTCTAAGAAGCAGCTATTGACTCATTAGGACTAATCAAATTTATTAACTTTCAGGACATTAGCACTCTACGTCCCGCCTTGTAGATTGTCCTCAGCATCATGCAAGTTTGTAGCATCTGTCCATGACGATGAACTTAGCTATTTGAAGGGACACGTAATAAGAAGTAAGGATTGATGTTTAAGTGGAGGTTTATTTACTTCTTTTTCAAAGTTTCTGCCGTTAATTGTTATTATGTTTTCAATCTTAAATTTTAGCGTACTGGAAAAGGTTAGTTACATAATTTTTTTAATATTTTCAGGAAAAAATAGGTTGCCCTTCTCGTATGCACTGGTTGCGGCTTGGGATACCCTCGCCATGACCATGAAATTGCCTAAGAGACAATTTAATGTAGTCTTTACTGATATAGATTTCCATGCAGAGCCGTTGTTACATTCCCAACAGAGTACTAAACTAGTTGTGTCCATTCAAAGAGGCAATGGTCAATTTGAGGTAATGTACGGAGAACAATATTTTATAACTCCACTAACTTATACTTCTACCGCTAGCTGATGATGCCCTCTGTACAAGCATAAAGAAAATCAGATAATATCTAAGAGTAATAAAATGCACGATCGACACGATCTTAAGAACGAAAATAACATTTTTTCCCTAAATATGTACAAAAGGAAAATATAAGTAAGTACAAAATGTACATAATATTGCTTTTAGATAATGGACGATGAATTGAAAATAGTAACTGGATACATCAACACCAAAGAGAAATCAATTCTAAAAGAAGATGAACAAAGCACTGCATGTGACCTTTTGGACCTTGACAGTCATGATGTGTACCGCCTATTTTACGAAAGAGAATATTCATACAGGTTTGATTTACAGATACTTGTTATTCACCCTCTTTATCTAAAGCTATATATGTTTTATAAAAATACTAGCAGCACCCCACGGCTTCACCGTTATTACCCACGTGAAAATTGATAAAAAGTATTCTGTTTTATACCAGGCCAGGCAATACCAGGCAGGAACGGTACGACGACGTATTAAAATTTCAGCTTTATTTGTTGTTTCTTTTTTTTCTATTGTTGATAAATAAAGAAGTTATTGCGTGATAGGTATAGGAGAGGATAACTAACAAACTAATATCTTGGCTGGATAGATTATTTCGAATTTTTAATTTGTATTTTAAATGACAACACAATTTTTTTTCGCCTCTTGCTCGAAAGCAATGAGTTTGATCAGCAAATTAAATTTTTACTCTCATTGGTATTCCAATTACTTTGTAGGAACCAACCATAGTGCTAAATACTGTATTTAAATTAGGTAATAAAGCCGATGTTTTCCCTGAAACAAATAAATTTAGCATATTAATTAACATACTATTTAATATATTTATAGGCAATCAATCGTTTTGTACTCGGTAGACATTTAAAATAATTATAACTTCAACAGCGGGCAGTTTCGCAGTATTCACAACGCAACCAAAACATTATCAGAAGCTAACATAATATGGAATGATAACTGGGTAACATTTATCGATGGAATGCTTCAAATAAATACATTGAAACATACGCACGACACTGTATCAGAACCAAGGCGCATGAAGACAATGGTTATTAATGTAACTGAACATCTGAAGTTTGTTACAAGCATGAATGATGTTGATGTTGTTAGAGCATACGTATCTGATATCAACGACAGCACACGGTAAGTTATTAAAAAATATATCTCACAAATTATCTCCACAGGAGATCAGAATGGTGGCTTCTATTTCTGTCAACGAATTAGCATTGCCATTCAACGTGGCAATGCTGCCAGATTGTATATACTAGTGAGTTATGTGATCTAATTATATTAATTACTGTGCTTGGTACTAAATAAATATCATCACAAATTCAACTATTGAAATACCTACCTACGTGGTCTTTTATGAAAGATGATGGTAAAACACGAGACAGTTTGAAATTTAATCGTTTGGGATGTCACTTATTTCTATACCCTATAACCCTACGAGCCGTCCGCACTAAAGCAGCTAATAAACGCTAAGTAGTGGTAAATATTTGAAACAGTAGGAAACTCTTGGTATTTGATGTCCTGCGGCACTCGTTTTATTTAAAGATCTTACCAAACATTTCATGAAGCCCACATATCGGAATCATCATCAGCCTTTTTATTGTGATGATTAGTGACGAACTATGGAAGTTTAATTTATAGTAAAACAAACTATATTATTCTTCTGCTGGAAATAGGCCTTCCCTAAAGGTTACATAAATTTAGATGAGAAAGATGCTAAAAGCGATTTTAAATGAGTGAAAAATAATTATTTTGCCTACAAGGTGTGGAGGTGTCTTGATGAAAAACCTCCAGTTTCACGATTTGGCCCCTTTGAAAGTTAAAGAAGTTGGATTAAGTTCTTTGAAATTTGTACCGCGAGTCCATAACGACGTTGATGTGAGTACAAACCTGTTAATTGATCCATATTTCTGATTTTATTATAAATTCTTATTATTCTTGTTTGTTATAGACTCGGACTGCATTGCAAGTATTTGTGCAAATCGTTTCTAATAATATTAATGTTGATGTCATTAAAGTTATTGGAATAAGTAATACGAACTCCAAAGGAACTGGATTATTAAATGAAATGCAAAAGGTTGTCATCGATAAAATTCCTGGAATAAAAATAAAATATGAAATAGTTAATACAACTCATTGCTCCGAGAATATTGTCAAGGATGCTGATATTCTTCTAGTAAAGAACCTTGCAAATGATGACGAGGTGAGTATTGCCAACAGAGGAAACTAAAATGATCTGAAGTCAAAAGCATGTTACGGTCAGATTGAAAATAAATTATATATTGCAGGTTCTGCGCATTCTTCAAAGTTCGTCCCGTAGCAATATTTTTATAATCAACGAAGACTCCTTAAGTACTGTAAATGATTATAAAAACACAGGAGTTTTAAAAGTAGTATCAGTGTTGTCTGACAAAGAAACTGACTCACGTTTAGAACTTCTTCGCTACCTACCGACGACTGTAGCTGTTTCTACCACCTCGGTGATCGTGCGATCTGAGAAGGACCTCCCTAGTTTAATTGCAGCTCGTAACAAATTGTCCTCAGAGAACAGTTTAATTATCCTTACAACTTACCCACCGTTCTCTGGTCTTAAAAGCTTGGTGAAGCATTGGAGGAAAGATTCAAATCGAAACAACATCAACCTTATTATGGTTAGCGATGTCAAAGATACAAAGCAGTTGTCTAAATTACCTGGAGAGTTGGTCTACAATGTTCTTGATAAAGTATGTTTGTTGCTTATTTAAATTAGCAATGAAAAACATTTAGAGAAATCTCACGTTTTTATTGAATTTACGCAGGGAATTTGGGGTGGTGTTTACTACCTGCCGGTCCAGGAAAAAACAGAAAACAGTCATAACTTCTGTTTACAAAACAAAATCCAGGGAAATTTGAGCTCGTTAGAATGGGTCAAAGCACCGGCACTGAATAAAGGCAAAGTTGTAAAGGTAACTATTTATATCTACGGATCTCTAGGATAATTTTAAGGTTGTTTCATTCTTAGCAAGAACAAACTTATTTTTAGATTTAAAATCAGTAAACAGACTTGACACAATTGACACGATAATAGAAATGAGGTGAGAATTTCTACAAATTTCACATCACATACGAAATAATTCGTAGTTTTCTTTATTTTACTAAAAAAATTAAGAATCTAGCAAAAGTAGTCTGAATCGTTGTCTTAAACTTGAAAGTGAAAAAAAATAAGAAAAGAGAAATTATGGTTTTTCTACGACGGTAAGCAAGCTACTAATAACTTATTTTTTGCCTAGGTCCACTACGCTGCGATAAGCGTGAATGATGTCCGAAGAGCAACAGGAATTATTTCACCCGGAAATGAAGACAAAGGATTTGGAGTGGAATTTAGCGGAGTCTCAGAAAGGTTAAGCTTTATACCTCTATTGATAGATATAGTTCCACTGCACTATATAGGATGTCAACCGATAAAGTGATGTCCCCAAAATGGATAAAGCTGGGATAAATATTTATAAAGAATATGTGCGTGCGTGACAGGTCAAGCGCAGTATTGGGTTCAGTAGTTGTTCGGTTCTTAACTAATTTACATCTTTCAAAAACAAATCTGTAGTTTGTATAAATATTTGTCCCAAGGCCTGCCCAAAAACATAACTTTTTGCTTCACAGGAGGATCGTCGCTCACCACTGTAGCGACGACCCCAAGAGATTTGTATTTAAATCAAACTTGGTACACATTTCAGTGGTGAAAGGATTATGGGCTTGGCTCAAGGCGCTGCTCAAAGCCACGTCATTCCGCGGCCAGAACTCATGTGGCCTGTGCCTTCACACTGGAGCCTAGAAGATGCGGCCACGGTGCCTTTTGCCTATTTGTATGCTTACTATTGCGTTGCCATTAAACCCGTAAGTAAATTGTGAAGCCCACCTCCAGTATTGAAACAATCAATCCATCGCAGTATAATTATACTAAAGTTGTATATGAATATTATTTCAGGTCAACTCCGTCGTGTATGTGGAGAGAACAGCATTGATTCATGGTGGGGCGGGAGCCGTAGGGCAAGCATTGATATCTGTTTGTTTAGCTAAAGGCTATGAAGTTTTTACTACGGTCAGTAATGTGCAGAAGAAGAAATTCTTGCTGAGGCTTTTCCCTAAACTAAAAGGTACCATTCTATACTGGTATATATAATTAATTTTTAATTCATATAAGTATTGTAGTAAAACGTACTAATTAATCAATTCATTATTCGTCGTCGACGACACAAAATTACTTCGGTAGGTATACTTACTTAGATTAAGAAGTTTAGGAACTTTATAATTATATTTATATTACAAACATAGTCAAGAACAAAGTTATTAAGTTTGAAATAAAAAGCTTCATTATTTTTATGCTTTACAGTTTTTAAGAGTTTAATTTATTGATAAAAAAATAATTTTCATATTTTTAGTGGCTATAATTTACTAATAAATAATAAATATATTATGTAACATTAATTTATGATCACTTTTAAAATAGTTACACTCAGAGTACCTATTCATTTTCAAGGAAATAGCTCTAACAAAAATTTTCTGCAAGTATAAATATGTAGAAGGGTGTGTAGATTGAAGTATTATAAAATTCAATACCTATTGTTTCTTTGTTTTATTTTAGCGGAAAACGTTGGAAATTCTAGAGATTCCACCTTTGGAGACATGGTTTTAAATGCAACAAATGGTAAAGGATGTTCTTTAGTCTATTGCTGCCTCAAAGGCGATCTTAAAAATGTAAGTAAAAAATTGAAGTCTCGTTAAGGGACGAAGTGTTGATGTTCCACCAACGCAAGCTAGGTTGGTTCGTAGTTAACCCGCTTACATTCACAGTCGATTGGGTAAAAGAAACAAACGAATATTGGAAATTTGATTATAATGATTGTTGTCTACCTTATATTTTCAGATCTCTTTGAAATGTGCCGCACCAAGTGGACACACGGTAGATGTAGTTCAGATTCAGAATAATCACATATTTAACTTCGGAATGTTTCACCTAACACGTGACAGGACATACATTACGGTTGATATTTCGGCCTTATTTCAGAATCCAAATTGTGAAGAACTGAAGGTAATACCCTAAATTAAGAATATTGTTTGGATGAAAAGGTACATAACACAGGTTGTTTTGTGACATAGCTTCATCCAGCTAAAGAGCGGTTTTCGAAAAATTGCTGATGAATCTAATGAATATGAGGTGGTTGTTATTGATACATAAAAGTGACCCGTTTCTTCTACATTTGAAATGATATGCTTTCAGCAACTCCAACTATTGGTGAGTGCCGGGATCGCGAGTGGCGAAGTGCGTCCTTTGTCACGAATGACCTATTCCCCGGGAGAAGTGACGCGTGGTTTCCGTCTGCTCGCCGCTAGCCAACACCGCGGTAGAGTCTTACTGCGGATGCAAGATCAATATCCGCCAGCACTGACCAGGTAAAGCTAGAGAAACACATCACTTGCCATTGAATTGCGTTTTCGTCATAAAAACTATCTATTTTCACTTAAAACTATCGAATTGATATTCTTCCAACACTAACTAGAATTCTATAACTCACTTGTCGCCCCTTCTGCACTATACCATTGTATAATAGAGCTAATTTTACATAATAAAATAGGGCAACAAAAAGGGTTACTATGTTAAATATACTTATTAATGATATGTATAGATAAATATATACATTATATCTGCTTCGCATTTATATACACGCAGGGGACACTGTGGTGACCCCGCATGGTGGCTGTGCCACGTACTTTTACCTAGGCTTTGCCTATATCCCATACACGCAGGGGACACTGTGGTGACCCCGCATGGTGGCTGTGCCACGTACTTTTACCTAGGCTTTGCCTATATCCCATCCTACGGCTTTGCCGTTTCTTTATCTATATGGTAAGTAATAATGAGTTGTTCTATATGCTTTGGGCTCGCGGTCGACTCGCTCCGGTCTAAGCACTCTAGGTGCCCTGGTGCCTACGACCCTGGAGCTATGCTCCTTCCTTGGAGCTATGCTCCGTCCAGGGCTGAGCCCTTACTTGGAGCTGTGCTCCTATCCTGGGGTTGGACCCCTTTCCTACCTACGCACCACCCGGACGTGGGGACATTGCCCCCACGAGGACCTCCACCATCCCCATAGTCCTGCCTCGGTTGCTCCAACTCAAGTCGACCGCGCTCCCGTGTAATAAGCTGCCTCTACACATAGGCCAGCGTATTCGCCAACGCGCGCTGGCCAGGCGGTGCGCTTGCCAACGCGTCAGCCCATGTGTAGTGCAGCCGATACACATCGCATATCCCGGGTTAGCCGAAGCTATTACCCACCAACTTATGCACGTTGGTCTCATTGGTAGAAATCTACCTAAAGGATTGTACAATTCCTTTATCGCGGTCTAACTTATAATATAAAGGTATAAAAGGACTCACAGAATATCTCCAGGCTCCGTCTGCCCACCTGGTGCAGACTACTCTGCATCAACCTTCTCCTTCCACGTGTCGGTCTCGAGTGTCGTTCTCGCAACCGTTGTCTTACCGCCATAGCCTGTTATCAACTCATTTTTTATCGTCTACCCACATTATAGTCTTAGTCAAAACAGTGTCTAGAATTGCCACACTAAATTACATATTGACATTAACTAAATGAGTGACACTTACCATATTTTACATGGCGATTCGCGTGGTGCGCGACATTCCCAACAACGAAAGAAGTCTAGTGAAGCAGAGTAAGCAGGTGTCTTGTCCACTCTAACATTTTCTCCCTGGCACGAACAGCTGCTCTCCGTGTACTCTTCTCTCTCACTTCCCGATTACCTTCTTCAGTTGTGACTTCACCTTCACTAGGTGTTATCGCTTTCTCCGCACTGTCGGAGTTAGAAGCGGGCACCTCCATTGTCACGTCTATGTCATCAAGTTGTATGGGTTCGAATGTGTTTGTTACAGGACTCTCATCAGGAGCCATCTCTTCGTGTTCTTGCGGCGTTCCGCAAGGAATCGAAACTAATGGCTCTTCGACTTCCATGATTTCCAAATCGGTATTAGAGCTTGGATCGATTTGTGGAGGCACGTCAAGCTGTGCCGCCATATGCCTGTCCGAACTAGCAGGATTACCTGACATGGGCTCACTGATCTCCGCTTCCAATGGATAAAGATGGCCGATAGAGCGTGTGAGGATTGACTCACCTGACTTGACTTTCGCTACTCGGTAGTTTTCATCGATACCTTTAATGAGCTCCACTATTTTACCCACTTTCCAGTTGTTCCGGTTTTTTGCATCTGATTTTATTTGAACCAGGTCACCAACTTGCGGTAAGCGGCTAGAGCGAACTCTTGGCTGCTTCGGAGTATGTTGAAAGCGATCTCTCGAGCTAGAGAGATACTGCCCGATGAACATGGTTTTAAACTCGTCGATAATCATGATCCCTCGCTTCCAGCTCCCAATCAAGTCGACCTTAATAGTAGAGCTGCCAGTTGGTGCTGCTGAAGGCTCGATGTCTAAGCAACTTCCTAAACTTAGGAAATCAGCCGGTCTTAGGATATGTTCCACTTCAGTGCCTACTTTTGCAAGTGGTCTCGAATTAACTACCTTTTCAACTTCTTTCACGACCGTTAGTAATTCGGTGTCATTTAACAGATGTTTGTCTAAGCTGCGCTTCAAACAGTGTTTTACTAGTGCAACTAAGCGTTCATAAAACCCACCATGCCATGGAGCCAACTGAGGAATGAATTTCCATTGTATTCCTCTCTCCTTACAATGTGTATTCTCCACAACTTCTGAGGTAAGTTTGAAGTATGTTGCATTGTCAGAATATATCCGTGTTGGTGTATTCCTTGTAGCCGAGAACCTTCGAAGAGCTAAGAGACATTTTTCTGCAGTGAGGTCTTTTACTACTTCCAAATGGATTGAGCGAACTGCTAAACATGTGTAAAGCACTACCCATCGTTTTTCCTTTCCATTTTTAGTTTTAACAAACATTGGTCCAAAATAGTCAACTCCACAGAAGGTAAATGGTGGACTGTAGTTGACCCTCTCTGGAGGTAGCGCTGGTGTTGATGGCAGTTGGTAGGGACCACCTCCATGCTTGACACACTGCGGACATCTCCTTATCACCTTCTGAACTTGAACTTTACCTTGTGGTATCCAATATTTCTCTCGAATGATAGTAAGGGTATGTGCTGCCCCAAAATGATAGTTAGCTTCATGAACTTCCTTTATTATCGCATTTGTAAGTATACTATCTCTGGGTAACAGTATTGGATATTTCATGTCATAGCTCCAGTTGGTGTTTGCCATACGACCTCTGCATCTTAGTATTCCATCAGCATCAAGAAACAAATCTAGATTCCTTGCTAAATGTGTCCTTTTTCCTGCCATTTCATTTGGATAGTATTGCAGCTGGAGTTTCTTTATGTCAGAATTCAGTGGATACGGTACTGCGGTTCCCTTGTGTTGTAAGTTTCCTGAAACCTGTCCGGTAGTTTCTTCAGCTGGAACAGAGACAATAGAGCCTTCCACAGTAACATCTTCAGCTGGAACAGAGACAATAGGGTCTTCCACAGTAACATCTTCAGCTGGAACAGAGACAGTAGGGCCTTCCACAGTAGCATCTTCAGCTGGAACAGAGACGACAGGGCCTTCCACTCCATCCATTAACTCCTCTTGGCTGTGGCTCAGATGTTCGGCTTCCATTGTGTGATCCTCCTCTGGACTAGGGTCCGGAGCCCTCCCACACAAAAAAAAGAGTTCTATGAGTATCATAGTACCTGTCTTCTGGCCAATGTGCTTCATCCAGTTTGAGAAATTCGGGACCTTCCAACCACAGCTTCTTGTTTTGCTTCCATGTACCAGGTTTTGTGGCAACATCAGCTGGGTTACATTTTGTATTGATGTAATACATATTGGTTTCTTGATGGTTCCTCTTTATTTCCTCAACTCTATTGGCTACAAATGGAGGGAGCAGCTTATTAGAGATCATCCATCAGAGTACTACAAGGCTGTCAGTCCACAGAGCTTGCTTCTTTATTGGTAAGTCAATGTTAGACCTTACATATTTTAGGAGTCTGCTAGCAATCAGAAAACCTAACAGCTCTAGTCTTGGTATCTTTAACTCATCCTTATCTTTAATTTGGGCTATGTGTGATTTTGCCATGACAAATGACACTGTAGTACCTTCCAGACTTGAAGCTCTTAAATATACCACAGCAGCATATGCATATTTATTTGAAGCGTCCGAGAAACTATGTAGCTCATATTCTGTGTTGGCATCTGGTGGATGTGTAATGCACCTTGGAAGTTCTACTTCAGTGGCGGATTTCAAATCTTCTAATATTGCATCCAATGACTGAGTTATATCTGTTGGTAACTTTGTATCCCATTTGTGTTTTTGTTCACAGATGTTCTGGAATAAGAGTTTCAACGGCAATATCAAAGGACAGACAAAGCAACATGGATCATAGATTCTTGCTAGAGTTCTCAATACATTCCTTTTGGTCACCACTGGCACACTTGGTTTGAAGTGGTCTTCATGCACCTTGAGTCTTAATGTATCCTTGCTGACATTCCATTCCAATCCAAGTATTTTAACAATGTGGGTAACTTGAGCTCTATGTTCTGCAGGAATAGATGACATAAAATCTGTACTGTTTGAAACCCAATCTCTTATATTCATAGACAATTGACCAAATGTTTCTCTGGTTTTTTCATACATCCTAATAGCTTCCTTGTCCGAATCAGCACCTGTAACTAGGTTGTCTACATAGCACTTGTCAGCAATTGTCTTCAGTAGATCTTCATTTGATTGAGACATGTGGTGTCTGATAGTTGCTGTCAGCAGGAATGGACTTGAGATAATTCCAAAAGGAACTCTACAAAACCTTAGGTATATCAGGTTCTCTTCAGATACTTCCTTTGTAATATCTTTAACCCACAGAAATCTGGTGACATCACGATCCTCTTCCTGAAGTCCCACTTGAAGAAATGCTTTCTCAACATCCGCTACAAGACCAATTTTCTTTGTTCTGAACTTTAATAGAAGAGCTGTTAGATCTTCAAGCATGGATGGTCCACTATACAAACATTCATTCAAGCTCTTCTGTCCAGATGTTTTGGCCGATGCATCATAAACAATCCTTCCTCGTTTTCCAGTTTGTTTGACCATGTGGTGAGGAAGATAATGAAGAAGATTGTGATTGCCATTGTGAGGTTCAGCTTGTTCGATGATTCCCAAAGTCAGTTGTTCCTTAAGAATATTATCATATTCTTCGAGAATATCCATTTCCAATCTTCTGATCAAAGTCTTCAGTCTTCCCAGCACAAGACCAAAGTTGCTAGGAATTTGAGGTGGATACTCAATCCATGGCCACTTCACTTCATAGCGTCCAGCTTGGTATTGCACGGTGTCGTTGAAGTGTTTGACAGCTTCTTCTTGACGTGTTGTTTTTTTTTTTTTTTTTGGAGAATCCGTTATTCCTATACATTCCAAGGACCACAGGAAACGTATATCAATATTTTTCAATGGCAGGTCAGGTTCCGTGAAATATGGACAGCTTGAGTTATGGCAATGACAATATGTGGTTACTGTAAGTGTATTTCCTTTATGGTCTTTTCCATCTTGATTAGTTCCTGATAAGACCCAACCAAAGTCGGTATCAATTGCATAAAAGTTTTCACCAAGTTTCAAATTATCTTTTCTCATAAAACTGGCATAATAATCATTACCAATCAGTAAATCAATAGATTCACCAACAGTGGTATCATCAGCAGAGATGTCAACTTTATCAGATGTAATCTTGGCAAAAGGTAATCTATCTGTTATATGTGGGACAACATTTACCTGTATTTCCTTTGTCACACCACGCTTTGTATGTATATATATCTCAGTTGCAGGGCTAGACATTTCCTTAGGTGATGATGACTTTTCAGTATAATATTTTAATTCTTCTTCTAATTTTTTAACAAGCAATCGAAGGTTTATTTCTGCAAGTACAGCATTAGCGTAAGGCATTGGACCCGCGTCGCAATCACGATTAAGCTCGTCCAGATATTGGCTTAGACGGCTTCTTCGCATCTCCAATTTCCTTAATAGTACTGCTTCCATTTTTACAGAAACTCGACTCTTCAACGAATATCAGAAGGTGTAAAAAACTGCTATTGTAGGCACGCGGGTTCTCCAATTTCTTCTAGCTTCGATTTTTCCGATTTCAAGATAAGCCACGTAAATTTCGCACTGTAAATAACAAATAACACTACAGGTAGAACCTTATTTTAACTATCACACACTGAAATACTGTTTATTCAACAATTTATAGCGTTTTTTAATTACTACGTCTTACCTGAGCGCGTGGTGAAAGAATTTTCATCAAATTTGCTGATTTTGCGAAATACCTTTTCACAGGTACGCAAACACGTAAAAAACTTCGTTTCGCAATTGTATTTTATTCCGCGGGACTTATTAGATTGATTAATCGTTTTGTACAAGTTATTTTGTAAAAGTTTTGTTCACTGTCCTTTATTGTAAAGTTTTATAACTTGCTGAAAAGTTTTAAAAATTAAACCGAAAACAAGAAAATTTTGCTATGTAAGGTGAAAATATCCATAGACTGATAATCCTATAAATGGCGCTAAAACACCGCTGTACTGCCAACCTAACAAAATGAAAGGAAGACAGTTTTTTTTTTTTTTATACCCTTTTTTCAACTAAAATTTTAAGGGTTTTAGTTGATTTTCAACTTCTTGATTATGGCTATAAGTTGAACGAGTTCCAAAGTAAAGTATTACCACAGAGTATTACATACGCACAAAATGGGCACAATTTAGACTTAAAATAAAAACATCATGCGTGTTAATAATCTTATAAAACATGTTAAGATTAGATATCATAGTTGGAAATAAAACAACAATAGGGTAGATTAATTATTTTATTATTATTTCAATTAGGCTCAGGGAAAAGGAATAGCCTGAACGAATCTGGCTTCCTTCAGATCCCAGCTTCTCCACCAAATTTTGTCGCCCCTTCTGCACTATACCATTGTATAATAGAGCTAATTTTACATAATAAAATAGGGCAACAAAAAGGGTTACTATGTTAAATATTAATTATAATAAATATTAATATATTAATGATATGTATAGATAAATATATACATTATATCTGCTTCGCATTTATATACACGCAGGGGACACTGTGGTGACCCCGCATGGTGGCTGTGCCACGTACTTTTACCTAGGCTTTGCCTATATCCCATACACGCAGGGGACACTGTGGTGACCCCGCATGGTGGCTGTGCCACGTACTTTTACCTAGGCTTTGCCTATATCCCATCCTACGGCTTTGCCGTTTCTTTATCTATATGGTAAGTAATAATGAGTTGTTCTATATGCTTTGGGCTCGCGGTCGACTCGCTCCGGTCTAAGCACTCTAGGTGCCCTGGTGCCTACGACCCTGGAGCTATGCTCCTTCCTTGGAGCTATGCTCCGTCCAGGGCTGAGCCCTTACTTGGAGCTGTGCTCCTATCCTGGGGTTGGACCCCTTTCCTACCTACGCACCACCCGGACGTGGGGACATTGCCCCCACGAGGACCTCCACCATCCCCATAGTCCTGCCTCGGTTGCTCCAACTCAAGTCGACCGCGCTCCCGTGTAATAAGCTGCCTCTACACATAGGCCAGCGTATTCGCCAACGCGCGCTGGCCAGGCGGTGCGCTTGCCAACGCGTCAGCCCATGTGTAGTGCAGCCGATACACATCGCATATCCCGGGTTAGCCGAAGCTATTACCCACCAACTTATGCACGTTGGTCTCATTGGTAGAAATCTACCTAAAGGATTGTACAATTCCTTTATCGCGGTCTAACTTATAATATAAAGGTATAAAAGGACTCACAGAATATCTCCAGGCTCCGTCTGCCCACCTGGTGCAGACTACTCTGCATCAACCTTCTCCTTCCACGTGTCGGTCTCGAGTGTCGTTCTCGCAACCGTTGTCTTACCGCCATAGCCTGTTATCAACTCATTTTTTATCGTCTACCCACATTATAGTCTTAGTCAAAACAGTGTCTAGAATTGCCACACTAAATTACATATTGACATTAACTAAATGAGTGACACTTACCATATTTTACATGGCGATTCGCGTGGTGCGCGACATCACTTGCATGCACCACATTCTAATGGCATTGTACTTTCTCCTGTTTGCTGTTCGCTTCCATTCAGGACTCGGAGGCGTGCAACAACATAGAGAAGACTAACGATCGTACTAGTCTCGTTTTAATTACGTTGGAGACTTTTCTATCTTGCCATATTCTTGACAGCTTGCTCATTGCAGTTTTTACGTACCTATAGTCCCAGTACCAGCTCACTGTTCATAGTGATCATCGACCCTAGATGCAAACGACTTCACGAACTCTACTTCCAAGAGTTTGTTCTAGTACGTGAGATGACCAGCACTATCCATGCATATAACTTTAGTCTTCGCCTTATTTATAGAAAGCTTATCTAGTTCACTTTCTTTCTTTTCTATCTCGTACAAAAAAAAACTTAAATACATATTCACAGGTTAATTATCCCTGGAGAATGCACTCACATAATTCTGTGCGACGAGCAACCCTTAGGAGTGCAGTTAGCTGACATGTTGATCTCTGCTGGAGCTAAAAAAGTTCATTTACATTTTGTGAAACCATCAAATTACTTGCTGTACAAACAAAGGTAATTAAAAACCTACCAACAGATTTGAGAAAATCAAGCAACAGATTTAGATTTTTTTAGTCAAATGTTTTTCCAATTATTTCGTTTCAGGGCATGGAACCAACATAATGTCCAAGTGTTAATCTCATCAGCAAGCCTAAGCGACGAACCTAGTATAACTAATTTCTTAAATAAAGCGAGTTCTTCAGGACCTATTCATGGCATCTATTTGGCTGCTGCTTATTCTCTAAAGAATTCGATGCTTACAACTATAGATATAGCTATAAGAAAACTATGTCCATCTTTAAGGTAAGGGAGTTCACTGGTAGACACCTACTTCTTCTTCTTCCTGACCTTATCCCACGCTAAGTGGGGTCGGCACAACATGTATTCTTCTTCCATTTTGCTAGACTGGTAGACACCATGAGCTTTAAATTGATATCTTAAAATAAATTTACTGCATTAACATATTGTAAGATGGAATAAAATGTGGAATTTGAAAATTACAGAAATTTTCTGATGTTCAGTAACGGTGATGACGGTGCACATTTTGTGTCGATCAGAAGAGCCAAGGAAGGACTGCCAGCTACAGCACTAGATTTATCAATGTTAGAGACGGTATGTGACCTTTTAATCAGAGTGACAAGTCGATCTGACTTGACATCGTATCTTTCCAAGTTTATAACTGAACTGCAAGTGGTTTTGCCTCAAAGTTACTCATTTTATTTTGCACGTCGCGTATTTTTCAAAATATTTGTTTCCTTCGAGAACAAGATCTCTTCGAAAATTGTAAAATTTTATGAACAAACACAACACTCTTCATCATCATCATCAGCCTATATTAGTCCACTGCTGGACATAGGCCTCCCTTAATGGCGCTCTTACTCTTACCCACTGGCAATTAATAAAAAAAATGGCAGAAAATTCTGATCAGATTGGAGACTCACTGCCTTTAATTATCTAAGACTTGCTGGTGCCCGCGACTTCGTCTGCGCAGGATTAGTGTTTCAAGTATACTCGCGGTTTCACCCGCGTAATTCTTATGCCCGTGGGAATTACGGGATAAAATATAGCCTATGTGCTATTCCAGAATACAATGTATCTCTGTGCCAAATTTCAGCAATTCCGTTCAGTAGTTTTTGCGTGAAAGAGTAACAAACATCCATCCGTCTATCCATACTTACATACTTTCGAGTTTATAATATTATCTATGATTATTTGCTTGTAATTTTCTTCGGTCGCAAATAATTTATTAATTTGCGCTTCTAACGTAAAACATTATAAAACTTGGTTATTAATCGTCTATTAATTAACAGTTACCTTCTGTGATTTAGGTTGAAGACGAATCAGGCTTTATATGGTACCAAGGCATAAAGGAAGCAACAGAAAAAGCGCTGTTAAGTGATTGCCCATTACTTGTAAGTCAATTGAAAACTCGACCAAAAGAAAACTTGGTTCAGCAAATCGCAGGGCTGTTTGGTATGTTACAAATACAAAACATGTAAAATGAACATTTATGTAAAACAAAACAGAGAATAAATAATGTTTTTTTCTAGACATGAAAATTTCTGATGATAATAACAGCAAAACACTAGAAGATTTGGGCATTGATAAAGAAAAATCAGAAACAATTGCATCATTCTTGAGAGACGTGCATAATATATCCATAAATCCAGCGGATATTGTGTCTTTGCCTATAGAACGGTAAACCTTGAAACATTCTGTAATTTGAGACGCGTAGTACGTAAGAAGACTAAGTTCGGAAAGAAACGGGTTTCTAAAGATGTCGGAATAAACTGTTCTTGCGTCGCCCGTTTCTTTCAGTTCCTCTATGTGAGAACGGAGAACACATTCCATAAAATATGACTAACTTCCTCTGCTTAAATTTTTTTCAGTCAAAAGAACAAAAAAGAAGAATCTTTAATGAAACTGAGACTATCGAAAAATAAAATGATTTTGACTCTACTCAAATCTCTCTAAAATGAATATAAGACACTACTCATGCTTTACCATAAATTAAATTTTGTTTTTAATACCTTTTTAATTCCATAAATTATTAGATATTTTTTGTGGGTTTCAGTATTAAACATATCGAAGAAAGAATAACTGGCACAAAGTTTGACGTGGTCAAGGGATTAGGAACGTTCTTCTCATACGTAGACCCTGACGAACTGTTTGCGACAACTGAAATGGTGCATCTAACTACACTTACAAATAGTTCTAATATGGTGAGTCCTTCTTTTTACTTTGTTTATTCATCTGTTTGCCTACAACTCGTCATAATGACTTCTACGTAGACGATACGGTGTTCCCATTTTCGGTTAGACACAATAAAAAAGAAAAACTAAAAATCCTTAATTAGTTATTCAGTCAAATTGCTTTTCAAAGCATAGCTTTCAACTTCATAATATTTTGACCGCATGGTAAATTGGGAAGTTGGTTGTCCTTAATTTTACCTTTACCTCGTGATAGCTAACACTAGTTTCATCGTATAACGTTTGCAGAGGGACGACGAACTTGACGTAAGTCAGCAATTCCTGTGCATAGTGCCAGGATTGGAAGGTCATCACGAGCGGTTCCGCTCCATCTGTGAGCGGCTGAAGATGCCAGCGGTGGTGCTGCAGCCGGGGCTAGACCATTTGCACGAGACTGTTGAACAACTAGCGCTCAGATATTCACAGGTAACGGTTACGTAAAGTATGCAACACAATCCTCCTGAATGCTTACTTACAAGGTCATTATGTTAACGTATGTAAGTTAGTGTAAACTTCATTGAACTTTTGGTTTCATGTTTTCTAGTGCTAATACTGGTGGTGTACTTTTTTGTTTCGGGTGACTATGCTTTGTTTTTATTTTTAATTTTGCTGTCAAATGCTCTTATTTCGAGTATCCAGTTCATTTTATTTTTATTCATTCTATCGTTTTCTGTAAACAGGTACTCCTAAAAAGGACAGGATTCAGTAACACGTTTTTACTCTTGGGCTACGAAACTGGAGTCTTAGTCGTCTTAGAATTGGCTGCGATTTTAGAAAAGCATGGTAAGAAATGTTGTTTTATTTTATTATCTAACTTGGTAAATTTTAATGAAAGCTCTAAATGAAATTGTGGTTTTAGGTCACATCGGGACAGTCTTTTGTATTGGTGATGGCCCCGATGAGATCACATCCCTGATGAAAGAACAGCTTCTTGAGTATGAAAATAAAGAAGATCTACAAATCGGATTAATAAACCACATGTTTACATTGATGACCGGAATGGACGCATCCACGATGAAACATATAAAGGGAATTCCGTGGGTGCAACGTGTAGATAAATGCGTACTAACACTTCTTGGACACGTCTCTCATTCAGCACAATATGCACGCTCGCTGCTAGAATCAGCATACACACGAATAACTACAACGATCGGCTACAGCCCGCAATTAAAACCATTGAAATCTAAAATCGTACTCCTCAGAGCTTTGAGTCCTTATTCAGTTTCAAGTGTTCCTTGTACCCTACAGCGCTTCTCTCAGCAGCCGATCACTGTCCACAACCTCACCACTCCGTTGGCTCATGTCACGAAGGATATCCGCTGTGCATCTTTAATCAACAAGCACCTCCCTGAAGATATTTTAAATGGATTCGAATCTAAAAATATCTGTGAATCGTATCTTTTAAATGCCGATACATTTATGAGTACGGAATATTAAAATTCATGATTGAGTTCTTATTTATTTTAGTATAATTTGGTGTAGGACAAACCCTGAAGTTAATATATAGGTGGCTCTTTATGTATAAAATAGCTTATTAATGTAACAATCGATTACTGTATCAAATTAATTAATAAAAGGCACTATTATGTTTAATTAAGTGTTTAATTACAGAAAAATTCTTTCACCATTTAATAAAACGGTTATAGAAGTAGAGAGAACAAATTCAAATTATCTTTGTTGATCACAATAATAACATTACGTATTATAATAATACAAAGCGTTGATTCAAGAGAAAGGTTTATACGTATAATAAAACCGTGCGAAGCAGGGGCGGGTCGCTAGTAGATAATAATTAAGAAGGTAATTAAGGAGGTAATAGGTACACACGTAAGTACCTACTCAATCTATCTTGGGTAAAGCCCTTCACTAGAAGCTACCGCACCGTAGGTGCTCAAATGGGAATATAATCTAATTTTATTTCTTGTTCCCATTTGAGCACCACGTTAATAAATTGATTGGTGCTCCATGCATAGGTGCCCAAAAAATTGGTGCTGAAATGGGAATACTTCCTATTTATGGCTCTATACTCAACCTTAGCACTCAACACAACTCACGACAACTATGAGGATAATATTTTGTAACTGACTGACTGACAATGTGAGCATTTAATAAACCAGTGAATAAGAAATGAATTCTGAAAATTTGCATCCTCAGGCTTTCATAAAAAGGGGTTAATTGTGAACCATAAAAATTTCAATTGTAAATACTAGTTGTAATTTTTCTATTCATTTGCTTGTAATTTTCGTTGTTAATAAAGTTTATCTATACTTATAATAAAAAAAAAAAAAAACATTCAGGTTATTTATACCTAGTATAAATTACTACTAATATAGGCTGATGATGATGACACCTAGTATAGTTAGGGTTATACCTACTATTATTATAAAGTGGAAAGATTTTGTTTTTTGCATTTTTGTTTGTAAGGAATAAACTCTTAAACACCTAAACAAACATTCACCATTAGAATGTTACTTTAGATAACTATCCCTGATTAACATAGGCCATACTTAAAACAATATACCTACTAAATAACGGAACCCTACTAAACCTTCAATCAACCTGGTGAACCAAAAAAATTACCCAATGTGTAATTTTTTTGCATTAAAATGTCTTTCATCACGCTGTATTGATGGTAGAACAACAAAAATTTACAATATTAAAGATGATAACAATTATCAATAAGAAAAAACTTTACGATACATGAACATACATTATAATAACTACATCATACGATAACTTCAAAGGTAGTTGGAAATTATTGTTTGAACAATTGTAGTTAGGTACTTTTTTACAGTAGAAAATTGATAGAAAGGTCGGCCGATATCGGACCATGATATCGATCTTTTTTATTATTCAATACCTATCCAAATAAATCGTTTTATACTATCGTTAGACTGTTTCAATACGTACCTGTTGTTTACCTACTCTTGAATTAAGTATTCAAATCTGACATTACATTCAAAAGATACAACACATTTAAAAAAATGTGTTGTGTTTTAAGGTGATCCGATTTCCATACGTTTGTATTTTCCCAAATATGAGCGATGTGGACATAATTTAACAAATAAATAACTGTTTTTGGCTTTGTTATTCGTCATTATTTGCGGCAAATTGTGTTTGATTCATGAAAACACTCGGAATAATTAGAAATAACGTGAAAATTTTAGGCCATTTCTATCAATGCGTGAGTGAACACGGATAGTGTCGTACGCCCGCTTACTTGAACATGTGAGTGTGATGGCGGCGACGGAATCGCCATCTGTGTGCTATCTAAAGAATCATCTAATAATACCATAGTCTACCGTTCTCAAAGGGTTTTTCCATCGTCCAAGTATTTATTCCTATCTATTTTTGCTGCATGTCAAATAAGATCTAGGAAGCCTACGTTCCGTTTCCATGACAACAATAAATGACACTATGTAAACAGATAAAATGTTTGCTTATAGATACCAGTTTAGAGAGTTTTACGCTGGGGCCACACTACCTTACCGTCTACCGGGCTGTTACCGCAATAATTATGACATTAAATTACCGTTTAAATTACTGCATGACCTGGTGTGGTTACACTAGAGTTTACCTAGATATGTCAATAAATAAGGCGGTAAAAATATCACGTGCGTCGCCGGTGAGCTCATATTGCACACTGGACAAACGGTAGTGGCCACAAACGCATTAATTACGTTTTTTAAACTTACGCGATCAGAACACATTATTATAAATATTGGACATAATTTACTATATTTTTGCCATATTGATTGGCATTGTAAAATTATGACCATAAATCGTGGTTACACCTAGGTGTTGTATAAGTTATAATTAAAATAATTATCGGTATATCACGGTAGTGTGGCCCCAGCATCAGACGTGTCAGATTGTATGCAAAGCATTTCGATCATTCATCAGCGACAACCGATGTGGCGCAGTGGGCGAAGGTCCGCCTGCGACCGGTTGTGGGTTCGATTCCCGTGTCGGAAAAAATTGTGTACGGTCTACAGAAATTGAACATGAAATTGTTCCGTTGGTCTGGGTGTTTTTTATGTATTTATAAAAAAAATATCTATCTATGTAATGTATTGTATTAAGTTTATCAGTCAACTAGTACCCATAATACGAGCTTTGCTCACCTTGGGGCTAGATGATGCTGTGTGGACTGTCCGGAATTATATATATATTTTTTTTATTGGACTAATCGTAACTTTTTACAGAGAGCCAAAACAAAATTTTGAACATGATTTTTTGAAAAGTTAAAGTTTTTCTTTTTTAATATTAAAACATCATTATTTTCGTAATTTTTTGCTCTATTTTTTTAAATAATGGTCGCTGTTATAGCTATCACCCAACTTGATAAAAACTACAAAAGCCCATTTTGCATTAAAATTTTGAAGCAAAGTTAAGATAATTATCCCAATAAAAAGAAATAAATATTTAAATTAAAATAGCTTTATGAAATGTTCTCAAAAGAAAATATACTTTATCAGAAATAAAACCATTTTCTAAATTTTTTGAAATGTGGCCGTTTTGCATTTAATGAGCGATTTGTAAAAATGCCTGAACATTAGCTGGCGTAAAGAGCTAAAATAAAATAAAAATCAGTTGGTGTTGATAGTACATAATTGTTTCATTTTATTTTTGTCATACCGTTAGAAACGAGGTCAGGACCCTTTGTGGGATGTACGCAGAACAGTCTACCAAAGTTTTATATTACAATAAAATAGACTTAGGAAGGCTTACAATAAGTAATTTATGACAAACATGAATTTGTTTGTACTAGGTCTATGACATTGTTCAAAACATAAAGAATTAAAATGATAAAAATCAAAAATTTTGGTAGTGTTGAAGGGATTCGAGCCCGTACTAACGGGATGTATCAAAATTTTGTGGATATTTTATTATCAAAAAGCAAAAAGTCAATCAAATTTTCGGTGGTTTCGAACCCAGGTACGACTATACATCGTCGCACCCATCCGACTGTTCGAACCGCTAGTCCAAAGTGAGTTATTGAAATAAGGTGAAAATTTGTATTACTTTTAATCTTTTATAAGTGGTCGTAAAATCGGAGCTAAGATACCTAAGTACACAAAGAACAGAGTCAAAAAAAAGTGGAGACTTCCTTACGCTAAGAATTTTATTGTAATTTTATTATAAAATTGGAACAACTTTCACAGTGAGTACATTTAAAATTAATGATTGTTATTGTGAACTTATTAAAATTATTTGTCAATTTCAATGATTTAACGAAATTAATAAATAGCATGAAAAGTATTTTTTTTTACCTATAATTTGTAAGATATTCTTTAGCTAATAAGCTAGTTTGTAAATAACATTACCCTCTGCGCCTTTTTACTTAAATTGTTCAAAATCATAAAAGAAAATTACCTCCAATTTTTTTTTAAATGTAAATAGAGCCTGTTTTTTTTCTAAAAAAAAACATGAGTCAAAAATTTATTCGTTAACTAGGGGTTTTATTGAATTAATTTTAGATGTAATGTTCCGAAAACGGAAATATTGGTCCGAAAATTATTGCATTACTGTATGGCAATGCAGCGTGCATTGCCATACAGCGTGGTAATGCAGCCAGTGTCTTGGGGACGCTTCCGACTGGTATTGACATGGATCAATTGAGCTACCTTTAGACTGTTTGCAACCGTCTGCAGTTAGCTCAATGGTTTCAATTGTAAATACTAGTTGTAATTTTTCTATTCCTTGCTTGTAATTTTCGTTGTTAATAAATTTTATTTTTCTACAATTATGTCCGAAAAATATTTAGTCCTAAGGCGTCTCCAATTATCTCTGTTATTTTTCGAACAGTAGTTATTTTATTTCCACTGAATTTGTAAGGTTTGCCTGTGTGAGTGACTCGTAGCGGCCGATCACTCACACAGGCAAGATCTTTTTTGCTCTTCCCAAATACAAGCTCCATAGATGCTTTCAACACTTGAAAAATTGCTTGGTACATAAAAAACAACATACCATTTGCGGCAAATACATTACCATTAAACAATTATGCACAATTTAATTAGAAAATAGTGAAAAACTTCAACATAGAAAATCAGCGCCATCTAATAGCGGAGCTATGCTTAGTCCTGGACCAGAAATCACCTTAAACTGCCTATATTCAGAAATTCAAGGCAACAATGAGTCACCTTATTTCAAAACTTGAGAGTGGTGTAGTTGTATTTAGATTCTGACTGGTTTGTTCCTCTAGGTAGAAGGGGTGTAGAAAGGTATTAAGAAAACGTTTGAAAAATTAAGGTTAACGCGGACGAAGTCTAGGGTTTACTATTTGTATAAAATAGGAAATATATAATTATGTTTTAGCTTATGAAAATGATCTATTGCCCGATCCCCAAAGTACACAAAACTGCTATCCATGTATCTTATATATATCAAATAATCAATAATCAATAATCAATATCTTTATTTCTTTAGGCTTACAAAATAAGCACTTAGACAAGTCAAATTTAATTTAATTCGCCTCAATTTTTTGTCCACTAGTGGAAGAGGCGAAATAGAAACCACTAGCATGTGTATAACTTATGTGTCTAATACATGTTTGCCTTATAAATAATTACATACTATTGTCAATGTGGAACTGAGCGACATCTGGCCAAGCACTAACGTCATTGATGTAATCATTTATGGAGTAATATGCCTTCTTGATAAGATTTAGTTTTATGTACTGTTTAAATTTACGAATAGAAAGTTCAGTTGCTTCAGATGGAAGCTTATTATAGAAGCGCACACAATTACCCATAAATGATTTCCCCAGTTTTCGTAATCTAAATGAAGGGATGTGTAGTTTGTTCTTGTTTCTTGTATTTCTATTGTGAACATCCCAGTTTTTCAAAAAGTTGCTCTTGTTTTTGTGTGTATACATTAAATTTTCATAAATATATTGCGAAATTACAGTTAGAATATTTATTTCTTTAAATAATTCCCTCACGGAGTCACGTGGCTTTAATTTATAAATTGCACGCACCGCCCTTTTTTGAAGAACAAAGATAGTCTGAATATCAGCTGCCTGTCCCCACAGCAAAATACCATAAGACATAATACTATGGAAGTAACTATAATAAACTAACCTAGCTGTGTCCTGATCAGTGAGATATCTAATTGTTCTCACTGCATATGCTGCTGAACTAAGCCTACCCGCGAGAGCATCAATTTGCGGTTGCCATTGAAGAGATGAATCAATATGCAACCCCAAGAATACAGTAGAGTCTACGAAGTGAACAATTTCATTATTTAACATGATTTGAGTTGGGAGTTCTCTAACATTTGGTAACATGAATTTTATACATTTTGTTTTTTTAGCATTAAGTAACAGGTTATTGGCGGTAAACCAATTTAGTATTTGTGACAGCGAATTATTTACATCGTCAAAATTATATTTATTTCTGTCTACTTTAAAAATTAGTGAAGTATCATCAGCAAATAAGACTATATCACAAAGATCTTTTGCTAGAAAGGGAAGATCATTTACATAAACTAAAAATAAAAAGGGACCTAATATTGAACCTTGAGGTACGCCTAATTCAATATTTGAGCTCGTAGATCTTTCTTTACCAACTTCTACTTTTTGAACTCTATCAGATAAATATGATTTCATAAGATCCAGTGCCTTTTTCTTAATTCCATAATGTTTTAGTTTCTCAATTAATGTACTGTGATCCACACAGTCAAAAGCCTTAGAAAGGTCACAGAATACACCAATAGCGTTTTTGGCTTTATCCCAGGCCTCCAATATATGCCTTAACAGAACTGAACCAGCATCGGTTGTTGATCTACCCTTGGTGAAGCCGAATTGGTTTTCATGGAATAACCTATTAAGGTTGAAGTGAGAAGTCAACTGGATGAGAATAATTTTTTCAAAAATTTTACTCATAGCAGGTAGTATTGAAATTGGTCTGTAGTTGGCCGGATCAGTGTGGCTACCAGATTTATAAAGAGGAACCAGCTTACTATATTTCATGAGATCAGGAAAAACTCCTGCGTCGACACAGCTATTGAAAATATAGGCCAAACAAGGAGCCATTTCCTTAATAATTGAACTTAATACTTTGGTGGATATACCCCAGAGATCCTCAGTATTTTTAATGTTAATTGACTTAAAGGTTTTCACTACATAATTAGCATTTACATAACTAAAGATAAAACTCTCATTACATCTAGCAACTGAAGATTCTAAAAATTTAACAGCCATTGATGCTGAGGAGTTTAGAGACTGGGTAACAACTTTAGGAATAGCAGAAAAGAATGCATCAAAAGCATTGGCAATATCTTTTTCATTTATAAGAATTGAATTATTAATTTTTAACCTTATTTCTTAGTAACGTGGCTTTGATTTACCTGTTTCGTTATTTATTAGTCTCCATGTTGCTTTTACTTTATTAGATGATTTTATTATAGCATTCTTTAAAAACAGGCATTTGGCTGTGTTGCAGACTTTCTTAAATGTTTTAGAATAGTTGGTTACATACAATAGAAACGCAGGATCATGTAACATAGTTTCTCTAGAAGCATAAAGGTCATATAGTCTATTCCTACTTTTATAAATACCCGGAGTGGCCCAATCAACAAATCCGACCCTATCTCTCACTGTGCATGTTTTAAGTTTGAATACTTCACTGTGTTCCTTGTGTATGACATGCAAAAGTGTGGAAAATAATTCATTGGGGTCATCAGAACAAGATATATTAGATACTGCTAGTTCTACTCTACTTTGAAAATTCTTAATACGGTTCTCTGTTATTGGCCTGCAGGTATATTTTTCTACATTATTTCTATCATTATAGCTAAAATTAACACTTTGACCATAATGGTCTGATTGGAAATGCCTAATTACTGCTTTGCTGGTTGGAGTTTGACTACAGTAAATATTATCTAAACAGGTGGCAGATGTTTGGGTTACCCTAGTGGGGTCATTAAAAAGATGTTGTAAACTAAAGCACTTGAATAAATTAAGCAATCTGTCGGCAAGGGGATAACAAAGCCCCTATTACTTCTCCTAAAATTCACTCAGCTGATAAAATAGAAAGTAAAAGTCATGTAGTGTAGCCAATTAGGTACTTGTCATATATTATGATAATAGGATAATAATCTTTAGAATAATCTGTAGGTAATTGGAGCTTCACGGATGACGGAGTGAAATCAGATGTAGTGCGTAAACTAGGCATAACCTTGGTAATATGACTACTTCGGAAAGTATTTTCAGCTTTTGTGCGTGCTCTTATTTTTCTTCAAAAGGTGATAGGTACTATTTCCATCGCTCATATTTTTTAGAGAATGTTGGTTCAAGGAACTAGTAGCTTATGTTAGAGATGAGTCCGGTTGGTATACCTACGATAACTTTCTTGTCGGCAACCTTCTTTAACACCAGGATTCCAATGCGAGTAAACGCGATGTTTACTCGCACGAGAGAGAGTTAGTTGTTTCTCATGTAATGAACTTACGTCCAACCATTTTTATACCTACGTACGACAATGAAAATAACATTATTATATTTATAGACTTATATAGATTTTATAGATAAGTTCGATTTCATTAAGACGCGTTCATTGAAGTTTTAATTCGACCTGTTTTCTGCACATAATATAGGTTGAACAAGATTATTGATAAGTACCTATTAGGGAAATAAAATACTTGCGTGCCATATCATTTACATTTTTTGATTAGTTCAAAGGAGGGCGCGGCATTTAAAAGAAAACGACATTATACACCAGTTAATCAACTTTTCAACACCGTCTGTGATACCTAATCATCATGCACATACATTTTAGTTCTTCAGTACTTTAAAAGACAGCAGCATACTTATTCAGTACCTAGGTCAGATATCAGATAAGTAGTAGGTACCCATAACGATAACACAAGGTCTGCGTACCTACTTTGGAGCTTAATGATAAACACATCATCATTCCCATTTTGCCCCGGAATGCCTAGCCTTGCTTGCAAAAGATAAAGAATATTTATCCTTTTTGTTATGTCTTTTTCAGTTAGTCGTTTTCAGTTAAATTTCATTGCTAACTAAAGATAGTATGTATTCTGTGCTAAAGATAAGTTAATGATGTCTTCTCTACGTCGATTTGATATAGGTACAAACTATCTAATAAATTTTAGCAAGAAACGGGTCTAACTTATTCAGTATTGTAACGTTAATGGATACCAGTTGCTGCTAACAGCTAACCAAAAAGCCAACTAATAACCATTGGCAAAAACACCCAGGAACTCCTATCGATAGGTATACTTGACGCGGCTCGCGGTCGGCCTCACCCAAGCTGGTCCCACCCGCGCGCTGTGAGGTCTTTAACCTCCACCAAGACTGAATGAATATTGATACACTTTCGGTTCACCCATTGTTTTGAAAAAAATATTCAACCTAATTTTGACCTTAGGTAAGATAGTACAACGTATAAGAATTCCCTAGGATATAAAACAAGTTCACTATAACACTTTATGTGGATAAAGGCTGTGCGGTGTTGTGGTGTTAATTTTTTTTCATAGGTACATACCCAAAAGTAATTTCTTACGGTAATTTAATATAGTGCTATTTATAAATATGATATGTTTGTTTATAGTGATAGTGTTCTTCGCCATATCAATACAGTGGGGTTTAAGGGTTGCTTCCGACTGGTATTGATATGGATCAGTTGAGTTGCCTTAGAGTTTTGCAATAGTCGCCCTACTATATTATATTTAAATTTTAAATACTAGTTGTGACTTATTTCTATTCTTTAATTTCTATGTAAGTTTGCCAACCCATTTAAGAACTTAGATGATAAAAATAATAATAAACGTAGCATAAGCTTTAGGTAAATATCGTTTTTGACACATCATAGTGATTGCCTATGTTATCTTCCTCTAACCTAAATTGTTATAAAAAATTCGTTGGTTTTGAAAAACCAAACGCGAAATGTACATACGTGTAGGTAGACCGTGCTCAAAACTTTGAAATTAAAACTGACTGACATAGCTCCCTTTCAAAATACAGTAGTAATTTATTTATTACTAGCGACCCGCCCGGCTTCGCACGTTTTTATTATACGTATAAACCTTCCTCTGGAATCATTCTATTAAAAAAACCGCATCAATATCCGTTGCGTAGTTTTAAAGTTAGGCATACAAAGGGACATGGGGACATAGGGACAGAGAAAGCGACTTTGTTTTATACTATATAGTGATGATAAGATACTTATTTAATGCTTGTGAATAATATATTTTTTGATTTTGTTTTCCTCGGAACAAGATTATTTATTTCAAGCATGCAAAAGATCTCAACAAGACTGTAAGAAATACGAACAGTAAGAGTGCGATACTTACTTATTAGAGAGGGACCTAGATAACACGTGCGACTGTTTTGCAGCTACAACTTCAAAATGGCCCCAACTCCACAAGTTGAAGTTCCACTCCAAGTCCAAGAGGCGCCCCGTGGAAACGAGGTGGTCATCTCAGGGATGGCTGGACTGTATCCGCAAGCCAGATACGTGCGAGACCTGGAGAACATTCTTTATAATAAGGTATGTTTGCTTCTGCTTAGGTATTATTGCAACAAAACCATGACATTACGTAAGAGAGGCTCTGGTAAATAAATCACAGGTTCTTGTTAATTTCTTTATAGGATGTGTGGTATTCGTAGGTAATGATCAAATTTTTTGGTTCGAAGTGAGGGTCATGCTCTACATTTTCTGATGGACTTAAGTCTAAGGTCGTAGGTGCCAAGATAGGAGAGAGATTTATACCTAGTCAGCTAATGTGTTTTAGGTATGTAATATAAAACTAGTTAGATTTTGAATTTCCATCTTGAACAGCTTTATCTCTCTACAGATACATCCAATATCATCCGATGGTCTCCGATGGGTATACAATCATCCCGAGGTCGCTGAGTACACAGGCAACGTGCCTGATTTGGATCGCTTTGATGCTCAGTTCTTCAAGGTCCACTTCAGACTTAGCAACTGCATGGACCCCATGTCTCGGAAGGTCCTGGAGCAGAGCTACGAGGCTATCTACGATGCAGGTAGGCTTAAAAAGCAGGATTTTGTTTTTAGGGTTCTGTACCCAAAGGTTAATACGGGACCCAATTATTAAGACTCCGCTATCCGTCCGTCTGTCATTTCATTCTTAAAAGTCACGGTCACAGATACACAGATAATGTTTACCTTTGACTAATGGTATCAGACAAAAAAATAACAAATACGGCTTTTACGCTCCATTATTATTACCAACTACAGGGCAAAGCTTCTCTCCCCTCCTTCCATTCATCTCGGTCCAGAGCAAGGATGTCCCTCGGTCGAGCTCATCCCGCCATCACCACCAGTCAGTGCCGGTCTTTGCCCACTGCTGGTCTGACTTTCGCCACACATGTCCGTCCAGCCTAGTTCCACTTGAGTTTGACGGATTTTTAGGCAGGCTATTTGAGTTTTGGAGCGTATTATCGTGATTTTAACGCGGTAAGTCTGTAAGTCGAACTCCCAGAATACTACGCTCATGTCAACTGGCGTTAAGTTTTTAATCTCTGTGTATACTCTGTGTGTCTAACTACCACTTGTCTCTTTACTAATAATAAAGAGAGGTTGTTTGATTGTTCTGATACAACCTGCTTTAAAGCCGCGTACAGACTGCTGTAACGTATCATGCAATGTAACACAAATTCCATAGTGTAGACGCCTTGCGCGCACGAACCGCGCACACTCCGCGCACGAACAGAGCATTTCAACTCGTGCGCGCCGCAATCCGCCATTTGTCGGTTTTTTCGCCGAACACAAAGGGGCGCGCAGTGTGCGCGGAGCGCCAGTGTGGACGGGTTGTTTACTCGAACGCGCGCGAACGTTGGAAGAATGGAAGAAAACACAGCTACAGCAGAGCCGTTTACGTTACGTTTTTTTTACATGATTAATGATAATCATTGAAGCATAGACAATCATCGTAGCCAGTAATAATTGTATAATAAATTCTCTCCGCGTGTTTTCGGCAGACTGAGCTATGTTCGCCGCGCGCATGCCGGAAAAGATGCGAACACGTCCGTGCTCAGTTCGTGCGCGCGCTACATCCACACTTATGAAATGCTCCTTTCATGTTACATTGCATGTTACGTTACAGCAGTCTGTACGCGGCTTAAGATGTTACACTTCCTGCTAATGACCACCTTGTATTTTGATGACAAGGTGTTAATGATATCCCTTTAATTTCAGGAATAAGTCCAGAACAACTTTCCGGCAAGAAAGTGGGCGTATTCATTGGATCATGTTTTTCTGAAACAGAAAAAGCCTGCTTTTATGTTTCCAGTTCCAGAAATGGATTGGGTATTGCGGGGTATGTAATGTGCCTGACTTCCTTCCGGCTCTATTAATAAAAATAAACATTAATTTATTAACTAATAACTTTGAAACGCAAACGAACTGCAAACGAATCAAGAGTTACAAGAAAAACGCTTAGATTATCTTGAAAGAGAAGTAAGAATTAGAAACATTGTTTTCTTTGGCGTAATCGAACAAGAGAAGACTTATTTTGATCTTGAAGATAGAATATTAAAAATAATAAACGAAAACTTGGAAGTTGGATGCTGTAAAAATGAAATTCAACAAGTAAAAAGATTGGGAAAAAAGTGTGACAAAGCAAGACCTATAACGGTTAGTCTAACGACATACGGGAAAAAAATACAAATATTAAAAAATAAAAATAAGTTAACTAATTCTGGTATGTACATTAAGGAAGACTACCCACCAAAAATTCTGCAACAAAGAAAAGGTTTACAAGATCAACTAAAAGCAGAAATAGAAGGAGGGAAAAAAGCTTTCATTAAATATAACAAGCTCATAATAATACCTGAAAGGACCAATAATGACAACGGAAAAAGCTACAGTAACCGAAACTACAAACGTAAACCGAATGAATCCAGCCCAAATACAAGCAAAGAGGATTATAGTAGAGTAACAAAAAAAACCAAACCATCAACTGAAAACCGAAGCATAACTCAATACATGTCATTTCAACAAAGAGCAAACCACCGAAACAGCAGCCAAGAAAATGAAACATAGCAATCAATGCTCCCTCCCCCAGAACGGCTAGTCACCGCGGGGGCAGTAGACTCCCACCCTCCAAGGACCATAAAGTACTACATCGCGACTTTCAACGTACGCTCACTACTGGGCGAAACTAGGATCATCGAGCTTGAACACGCACTATCTAAAATTAAATGGGACATCGTCGGCATCGCCGAAGTGAGAAGAGAAGGCTACAAAATTGAAGACAGGGGTGAATACACTCTATGTTACTATGGAATAAAACAAGGAGAGAAAGGAGTTGGATTTCTAGTAAAAAAACAAAAAAATACTGAGATTGAAGATTTCATAGCAATATCGGAGAGAGTCGCCTTGCTCAACATAAAGATCCATTCATTATCCTACTCGATCGTTCAAGTATATGCTCCCACTGAAAACGCTAAAAAAGTAGAGATCAAAACCTTCTACGATGACTTAAATAAAGCTATGAACAAATGCACCAAAAATTCAATAATTATGGGCGATCTAAATGCAAAAATAGGCAAACCAGAAAAAAATGAAAATCTGATTATGGGACAGTATGGATATGGCAAAAGAAACAATCGAGGTCAAATTTTCATTGACTTCTGCCTTCAATACAAATTAAAAATCACTAACACCCTATTCCAAAAGCCTAATAAACTCAAATGGACGTGGTTATCACCAAATGGTAAAACAAAAAACGAAATCGACTTTATAACTACAAATCAACCTAAATATGTACAAAATACTACTGTACTTAACAGATTTTCACATTCTAGCGATCATAGAATGGTGAGAATGACTTTAGGTTTCCAACACAAAAAGAAATCTAGAGCAAACTATGGAAATCTACCCATTCAAAACATTGACTCTACAATCTTGGAAAAAGAATTTATAATAAATACTACAGCGACAACGGAAACGGCACAAGACTTGTATGACACTATTCAAAATAACTTTAAAAAATGCTTAAATAAAGCCAGCTCTACAAAAACAACAAAAATATCACAGTCAATAATCACAGACGAAATACTACAACTATATGAGTTTAGAGACCAACTGAAACATAAATCTAACAAAACTAAAAATGAAAAACTACAACTCAGTAAAATATACAGAGACATAAACAAGAAAACAAAACAAAACTTACAAAACTATAGAACCAAGACCCTACAAGATTTTCTAGACAAAACTGGCGGAGTGAAGCAAGCTTACAAAAAACTGGACACAACAAAACAATTAATGACTCATCTTTGTAACTCATCTGGAACCACAGTTACAAACAGGAGGGAAATATTAAACATAGCCACCCAATTTTACCAGCAACTTTACAGCAGTAAAGATATGATCGAGGAGACACAGAACGCGAGTTATGAAGAAAACATTGACCTAGCTCCACCATTTCTAGAAAGCGAAATAGAACTATCTATAAAGAGACTCAAGCCAGGAAAATGCCCTGGTCCAGATGGAATTACCAATGACATGATATTAGCTGGTAAAAACGTGTTAATTAAACCGCTTACTCTGTTATTCAACCTTATCCTCAAAGAAAACAAAATACCACACCAATGGACTACTTCGGAAATAACACTTATATATAAAAAGGGAGACCCAAAGTTAATCACTAACTACAGACCGATCAGTTTAATTTCTTGTGTATATAAAGTGTTTTCCACAGTGTTGCTCCGCAGAATCTCAAACATAGTCGAAGAGAACCAGCCGGTAGAGCAAGCGGGTTTTAGGAAAAGCTACTCTACAGTCGACCACATACACACCCTAAAACAAGTCATTGAAAAGTACGTAGAGTATGACCAACCGCTTTATATATGCTTTATCGACTACTGTAAGGCTTTTGACTCTATATCTCATTCTTTCATCTGGCAGTCACTCAAAGAACAAGGCATGAATCAAAACTACATTAACCTGATCAAAGAAATATATTGCAAAAGCACCGCAAAGGTAAAGCTCGAGACAGCAGGGACGTCCTTCCGCATCGAACGAGGTGTAAAACAGGGAGACCCGCTTTCGCCGAATATTTTTATCGCCATCCTAGAAAATATATTTAGGTCACTGGAGTGGACAGGACTAGGAATTAAAATTAATGGCGTCTATCTTACGCATCTCAGATTTGCGGATGATATTGTACTGCTCTCTGAAAACTCATCCGAATTGCAATATATGGTAGAGACACTGGCGGAACAAAGTAGAAAAGCTGGATTAGAACTTAATCAAACAAAAACTAAGATAATGACGAACAAAACAAAAATACCTATCACGGTAAATTTAGTAAACCTAGAATACGTCAGTGAATATGTATACCTCGGTCACCTCATTACAATTAACTACTGCACTGAAAAAGAAATAAATAGGCGGATAAAATCGACATGGAACAAATACTGGGCAATGAAAGAGATTTTCAAGAGCAACTTACCTATTAAACTGAAAAGTAAAGCCATGGACATATGTTTAACACCCTGCCTGACCTATGCTTGCCAGACCTGGACACTAACAAAGAAAATGATAGAGAGACTTAGAATATGCCAACGCGGCATAGAAAGAAGCTTCTTAAATATTAAACTGCGAGACAGAGTAAAAAACACAACAATAAGAGAAAAAACAAAAACAAAAGACGTGGTCAAAAGAATACTTGGCTTAAAATGGAAATGGGCAGGACATATTCAAAGAATGAAACCCAATAGATGGCCACATATAGTCACAAACTGGATACCTCTGAACTACAAAAGGAAAAAAGGAAGACCATTCAAAAGATGGAATGACGATATCAGCTAAGTTGCTGGGAAATTATGGACGCGCAAAGCCAGAGATAGAGAGAATTGGAGAACCTTGGAGGAGGCATACACCGCCGAAGGCGGTCCATATCACAATTAAATAAATTACTGACAGCAAGAAACAAGATGACTACGAACGAATACTTTAATTTAATGCATGACATACACATATTTTCAATTTAATTAATTTCCTGTGACTGACTAAATAATATAATTTTTATCTTTAATTTAATCGTAGGTTTAATCAATGTCAATGGAATTCTTTAATATGTCTTGAAATTTTTTTTTTTTTTTTTTTTTTATGTAAAACTATATGTGATATCGGAATAAAGCTCTTTTTATTTTATTTTATTTTTATTTTAACTTTGAAAGAACTTCGTACCGCGAATCGCAACGCAACGCCAGAACTGCGAAGCTTATGATAGTTTCCATTTGGCTATCGCATATCGCTTTAATAAAACTGTTGTCCAAAGTCAAGTCAAAAACGGCTTTCAAAAGTTTTCGCTAACGTCTTATTGCATGAGGTTGTGTGTAGGTTTTAAATGTAAAGTAAAGATGGTGGAAAACCAATACATTCTGTGTAGTTTTCATTTAAATGCTTTACATTTAAATCTTCACAACTGTTTCGGTTTTCTACTCTCTTTAAGAAAATCAAGCATATAACAGATAGTCTTTTAACAGATGCAGCAAAGCAATGTTTGCAAACCGCGTCTCGTACTGGCTGAACGCGAAGGGTCCGTCGCTCGGCATCGACGACGCTTGCTGCAGCTCAACTGCAGCCTTGGAGCAGGCCTACCTCGCGATCTCACGCGGAGAGTGCGAGGCTGCTATAGTGGGCGGCGCCAACCTCTGTCTGCACCCGCAGTCTTCTGTGCATTATGGAAGGTACGAATTTTACTTTAGAGAGAAAAATGTGGTACAAAAAGAAGTTATCATTATCATAAAAGTATCTTACAAAACTTAGTAATTTACTCTTATTTTGGTTAAATTTTGATTTATGTGGATTTTCATTCAAGAGTTCGACTTGTTTCAGAATCTTGAATCTAAGCCCAGATGGAAAAACGAGACCTTACAGTAAAGAAGCATGTGGCTGTGCCAAATCCGAAGCTATCAATGTTCTTTTTCTCCAGAATGCTAAGCACGCTCTGAGGTAAGATAAATACGCACAGCATTAGCACCTAGCTTAGCATCTAAGATTTTGTCCCCTAAAGTATCGCAAAGCAACAAAAAATACCGTACGTATTTTTTTGAGATCGATTTATGATGTTACCATAAGTTTACATTAACTGATCTAGCTAGTTCTTTTGCTTCTTTGATATCTTCTTAAAGTGAAAACTTTGGTAAAATAACATTAACAGCGAATTAACGTATTATTTTGCAGAATATATGCCAGAATAGTACACGTACGTAGTGAATACGTCAAAATAGTAAAAGAAGAAACTGGTCCAAAGTACGGATTTTATAGGCATCCAGATGATACAGCAACATTTCTCAAAAGTTTCTATGACAGAACTGGTGTTCCACCAAGCGATGTTGAATATGTAGAAGGATTTGGATCAGGTAAGGTCTTTAATAATTATTATTTTTTGCTTTTTCTAAAGTAATAAATGTATTTTATAACGAGAATACAAATAAATAAAGTTTTATGATAATATGCTGGCAGATGCTGGATGCGGTAAGCTAGGGGAGACTTATGTCCAGCAGTGTACTAAGATAAGCTGATGATGAAATGATAATAATTTAAAAATTCTGAACAAAATGTAAAATTTGTTTTTTGTATGTACAAATATTTTTCTTATAGTTAAGTAGTTAGTTATAAAATGTGATTATATTTTTACAGCCGTACCAGATGCAGACAAGTCAGAATTGGAAGCATTTGATAAGATATTCTGTGGTAATAGGAAAGAACCCCTAATGCTTGGCAGTGTTATGTCGAATATTGGCCACGGAGAGGCTGCTTCAGGGATATCTGCAATTACAAAGGTTTATTTGCATTATTATTCCAACCCCCCATTATAACGTATCTAAGCGAGTATTGCAATATAAAAGAGGCTGAGGTTGCACTTGCATTATAATAAAAATAAATTGAACAGCTAAAAAAGAAACTTCCTTTTTCTAGGTTCTCTTAGGGTACCACCGAGGAGAAATAGCAGGAAATCTGAATTGCGGCACACCCAGAAATGACGTGGCTGCGATTCGAGAGGGTCGTATTCAGGTGTTGAACGATCATCATCCATTCCGCAGGACCTTTGCAGCTGTCAACAGCTTGTCTGTAACTGGAGTTAATTCTCATGTTTTATTGCATGGGAATTACAAGCCAAAGGTAAAAAAGACAAGTTAAGTCAATAATTAATACATGGAATGTAAGAGAAGTAGTTTAGAAAAAAATGCAGAAGTTTAACACTATGTCGTAGATGGTAATTCCATTTTCGCTAACCAAATTCTTTTTACATAGCTCCCTATGGTATGCTTATGAAAAATTTCAGTGACTACAGCCCCTCGAGACATTTAAATTTACACTTGAAGTGGGTAGTTTCAAGTGAATAAAGTAAAAAATGAAAAGTTAGAAGAAGTCTCGTATACTACAAGTAACAGGTCTTTGGGTTCTTATTTCTTTGAGTCTGATAGCTTTTGTGATCAACGACTTGCGATTTTTATAAAAAAGCAGCAAAAACACATTTTTCAAACGAGAGAGATGAAAATATAATTTATAAGGTGGATGTAAGAACTTTTAAGAACTTTTTCAAATTGAATGGTTGTTTCTATCAGGACCTTAATCGCTACAAGACCAACATCCCATACTTGGTTACAATGTCTGGCAGACAAGACTCCTCCGTGACAAAGGCCTTAGATCAACTGAAATCACAGCCTATTGACCCTGAGCAACTAGCTTTACTCCAGAATATACATAAACATAGAATCGGTGGTCATTTGGGAAGAGGCTATGCTGTTCTTGGTAAGTTTAAATTTAAAAGTCTTAGGCCCGAGTTCACCTTCAGATGCTTTAATTTTAAATAGTCGTTTATGACACAAGTTTACATACATTAAACTTATGAAGGTGCCTAATTATCTGATATTTTTTTTGTAAATACCAAAACCGTAAATTTATGATTTCAAAATGTCTAACAACCTAGAATAAATTATAAAATAAAAATAAATAAAAAGTAAAATAACAAAATATTTTTCCGTAATTTCAGATACGAAAGATGGAAAGACAGTTTGCCTATCTGAGGAAGTAGACTACTATGACGATGCTAAACGTCCTCTGTGGTTCGTGTACAGCGGAATGGGCTCTCAGTGGGCTGGCATGGGAACTGAGCTGATGCGGCTGCCCATTTTTGCCGCAGCCATAGAACGGTAGGTCCTTCGGCATCATTATAGAAGTACTTATTGCCGTTGCTTGATTAGGAGGTTGGTTGCAGATATGTATTTCTCTTCCAATTTCTTGAACAGTTTCTCTATTCTACTGGTTATGATAATATCATCGAATTAGGTAAACGGCTTCCATTAGGTTAGCAAAACGAATTTCTGATTTTGTTTAGATGCCGTAAAGCTCTGGAGCCGAAAGGGATCGACATTGTGCACATCATCACGTCTCCCGACAAAAAAACCTTTGACAACATTCTCCACTCATTCGTCGGCATCGCCGCCGTGCAGATTGGACTTACTGATGTCCTCAAAGAACTTGGTCTAGTGCCCGATAATATTATTGGTAAGAGCTCAATATAAAAACGTTATAAAATTATATTTTAACAAGATTATACTCATAATGGTAATCCACGATGGAAATGTTAATTATTTTAAATGATAACATCTTTATTAACAACGAAAATTACAAGCAAGGAATAGAAAAATGACAACAAGTATTTACAATTGAAACCATTGAGCTAACTGCAGACGGTTGCAAACAGTCTAAAGGTAGCTCAATTGATCCATGTCAATACCAGTCGGAAGCGTCCCCAAGACACTGGCTGCATTACCACGCTGTATGGCAATCCTGATGCGCTGAGCCAGATATTCACCAGTTCTCGGGTCACGCGTCGCATCGACCAGACGCTCAGATAATTTTTTAAAAACCCGGAGAGCCTCGGTACCCCTCGGACCTAGGGTCTCGAATCCAAGGGGAGCAAATGCTTAGGTTCTGTCGAGACCTGCATATTTGCGCCTCTTGAGATCCTCGGCCAGATCTGCCGCCGCACCAGCCCTAGTGGATGTCCTTGAAAGATGGGAAGGTGCAAGTGTTTATATTATTTTTATATTCTTAGGTCATAGCGTCGGGGAACTGGGATGTGCTTACGCCGATGGATGCTTGACTGCAGAAGAGATGATACTTTCAGCTTACAGCCGTGGTCTGGTCTCATTGGAAACGCCATTCATCAAAGGGTCTATGGCTGCTGTTGGCTTGGGATATCAGGAAGTAAAATACCTTACAAATAACTATATTTTTGAGTTAATTGAATTGTTGTCTTCCGAAAAAGGTGTAGGCTAGGTTTCCTAAAAACATTAAGAAGAAACCTAACTGACGGGCAGTTAGGTTTTTGAAAAATATTGGAGCCATTTTCTGTTTGATTGACAAAAAAATACCAACATGTCCAATGTTACTTTAAAATCTTTCTGATGGACTGAGTACAAAAATAAGATTTATCAGTAACGACCCTATTAGTAAAATAAACATAAAGAAAATGACAATGCAGAAGTAAGAATATGTGGGTTTCGCGTGTTTTGTTTCTACAGTGATTTTGCTTTTATTATTTTAGTAAGTATGGATAGCGAGATGCAAGAGGTTGTATGTTTGTAACTTCTTCATGTCAAAACTACTGCTCGGAACATGCTTAAATTTTGCACTGATGTAGTTCCAGATCTGAATTAAAATCAATAGGCTACTTTTGGACCTAGAAATTAAGAATATACAACTTTCTAATTTTTCAGATGTCGAAGCTTTGTCCGCCAGAAATAGAAATAGCCTGTCGCAATAGTGCCGATTCTTGTACACTGTCGGGACCGGCTGATGTCATGCAGTCATTCGTCGGAGAACTGGTTGATAGGAACATATTCGCGAGAGAAGTCCCTTGCTCTAATATAGCTTACCACTCACGTTATATTGCTAAAGCGGGTAAGTACATGATATTATTATTTCCGAAAGCAGTGAAGAATAATTTAAATAGCTATTCTTTGTGTAGATAAATAAATAAATAAATAATTCCGGACAGTCCACACAACATCATCTAGCCCCAAGCTAAGCAGAGCTTGTGTTATGGGTACTAGATGACTGATATACTTAATACAATACATGACATAGATAGACATTTTTTTATTATACATAGAACACATCCAGACCAACGGAACAAATTTCTGCAGATCGTACACAAATTTGATCCGAGGCGGGAATCGAACCCGCAACCTCCTGCGTCGCAGGCGATACACAATATTTATAAATTAATTTCTATTTCTGTCATGTAGGTCCTGGTTTATTAAAATATTTGGAAGAAGTCATCAAAACACCTAAAGCACGCAGTGACAAATGGCTATCTACATCAATACCTAAAGAGAGATGGGAGGAAGAAGTAGCCAAGTATTCTTCTGCTGAGTATCACACCAACAACTTACTGGTATGTCCCAACCTAAATAATATTGTTATAGAAACATTCTTTTAGATAATTAGTGGTATCGCCAGGAAAATATTGTTTTCGATTTCAGAGTCCAGTTTTGTTCGAAGAAACCAGCAAACTGATCCCTAGTAACGCGGTCCTGGTAGAAATAGCACCTCACGGGCTTCTGCAAGCAATTCTCAAGAGATCGCTTCCACAGACTTGTACCAACATTCCACTGACAAGGCGTGGACATCCCGATAACCCTCGCATGGTTTTAGAAGCTGTAGGAAAGTTAGTACAAACATACCATAATTCACCCTCGTTTGATTTTATGATTCAGAACATGATTATTCAGTTTGTGTAATATTTTTCAGGTTATATGTGCAAGGTTTTCATCCAAAACTGCAAGTTTTATATCCGAAAGTAGAGTTCCCAGTATCAACTGGGACTCCTTTCCTTTCGAACCTGGTTGATTGGGCTCATCATGAGAAATGGTAACGTCTGTTTAGTCCATTGGTGCTACCTTATTATTTTATGCTGAAGACCTTTAAACAATTTTATATTTTTTTCAGGACATTAGCACTCTATGTCCCGCCTTGTAGATTGTCCGCAGCATCATGCAAGTTTGTAGCATCTGTCCATGACGATGAACTTGTTTATTTGAAGGGACACGTAATAAGAAGTAAGGATTTATGTTTACAGGGTGTTAGTGTAAACAGCGTTATCCTTGAAACCAGAGGTTCAGCATCATGAGTAGAGTCCAAAACCGATGAAAAATAATTATTCTATTTTTAATTTATTTTTGAAACAAAAATATTCGATACACCTTCTAAGTGGTAAAACTACACACGAGTACATTGATGGGGCCGCGCAGGTGTCGACCTGTTTTGATCAAACGAGCCGCCCGCCATGCAAGTGTTCATTGCCGCGCCCCGCACGCACCTCACCGCGCCGCACGCGCCGCCCGCCTGCTCGCGCAGGCACCGTCCGATCGCTCAGTGACAGACCGCCAGCGTGACGGAGAGCACGTCGTCGCGTCGTTGACACAGATTTTCGCGCGTCAATTGTTTTCAGTACGAACGAGTTACGAAGTCTTACAAAAATGTAAATAAAAGTGGACTGAAATGGTGCGGCCTTATGCCATCGCTCTGGTGAACTTGGCTCGTACGATGTACGCAGAGCTCAGCTGTTTCCATCCCAGGATAACGTGTGCTAAGCTAGGAAACTATCCCAAAGACACAAAGGCTACGTACGTACGTACATATGGCCAGTTCACCATGCCCAGTCATGCAAAATGCAAGTGTTCGTAAGGTGTTTAATAAGCTGACAAATAAGGTACTAATTTGTGTTTTTTCGAGTGTGTAATAATACCTAATCTACGAGTGAGAAAACGTGCGGAGGTTGCGTGATGGTGAAGTGTTATTTTGGTAAGTGAATTTCATTCACTGTACAAAGAACTGAAATTTAGATTGAATAGTAGATAAAATTGATTGATGATAAACTTTAGATTCAATAACATTCGTCTAACAGACCGCGCAAAACGTAAAAATGATTCAAAGTTGTAAATCGAATCAGATACACCTTTTAAGCACCTTCATAAGTCATACAACCAAATACATCGCAAGTGTATTTTACTCGCAATGACGTTTCATTCGTCTGAGGGACGAACATTTATGAATAGAATAAGAACTGGCCTAGGGTTAAGTACGCCAAAAATACCTGCCTACCAAGGTACTTTGGTCTATTGAATTTTTTGATTATTCTGTGAATTTAGACTTGTTTTAAAACAGTTTATCTTGCCTAGAAACAAACCTGGAAACTTGCCTGGTTCTAGGGTGACCATAATATCGCGTACAATATCTATGACATAAAATATCAAAATACTGCGAAACTAAAACAGGCATTAACCTTATCTCATAGGTTTTGGACTCTACTCATGATACTGAACCTCTGGTTTCAAGGATAACGCTGTTCACACTAACACCCTGTATATTAAGTTGAAAAGTGGTAGTTTCAAAGTTTCTTTATTTATTTTTTAAAGTTTCTGCCGTTGGTTCTACATAGTTATTTTCTTCAAATTTATGTTTTTCTTGTTTTTGATTAGGGCTTTTTTTCAGGAAAAAATAGGTTACCCTTCTCGTATGCCCTGGTAGCGGCTTGGGATACTCTGGCCATGACCCTAAAAGTGCCTAAGAGACAAGTGAACGTGGTCTTCAGTGATGTTCATTTCCATGCAGAGCCATTGTTGCATTCCCAACAAAGTACTAAACTGTTTGTGTCTATTCAAAGAGGCAATGGTCATTTTGAGGTAACTACAACTATGTATTACAAAATATGATGATATTGAAGGTTTTTATGCTAGCAAGCGTCTTAAGTAAACCTACGTAAAGTTTTGTTTTTTAACGATATTGGTTTTTTCAAGATGATTTTGTTTTTTTTTAAGTACAGATTTAATGTTTGTTTTTAGATAATGGACGATGAAATGAAAATAGTTACTGGATATATTACCATTAAAAATAAGTTAATAAAACCTGCTGAACAGCGCTCTGCAGGCGACCACTTGGAGCTTGACAGTCATGATATTTACCACTTGTTGAAGGAAAGAGAATATTCATACAGGTATTAATATTCGATTGGAGATGCTTGTTAGGTACCCCACTTATGTCAAAATAAAATAATTGCTTCGAGAATGGTATACCTACCTCAAAATTTTAGCAGCCCGCAACTTGTCCTATAGATATTTTCGTGTATTATTCTAGTCGCATTTGAAAGCCAAAAATACTAAATTTTGATAGGTATGTGCTTCATCATGAATAAACATGTCATTTCAAAAGACGTTATTTGCACGTCTTTTATGTAATGGTTTACAAATTAAATATGTACTGGAAATTTCCACGGGAACGGGAATTACGCGGGTGAAACCGCGAGTCAAATAATAAACCGAAAATTATAAGAAAAGAGAAGCTTACAGGGCTGATAAACCAGGGAATCATTTACCTTAGTAAGAAAGTAATTAATTATCAATGAATTCAGTACAAAGCAAGAAACGAGATTATTTTAGCTCCATAATTTTAATTGATTGTAAGCCGTATTACAATAATTTTAATTCCAACAGTGGCCAGTTTCGTAGTATTTACAACGCAAACGATACATTATCAGAAGCTAACATCATATGGAATGACAATTGGGTAACGTTTATCGATGGAATGCTTCAACTCAATACATTGAAGCATATGCACAACACTGTGTCTGAACCAAAACACATGAAGAAAATGGTTATTGATGTAAAAGATCATCTCAATTTTGTAACAAGAATGAATAATGTTGATGTTGTTAGAGCACATGTATCTGATAACAATGAACGCACACGGTAAGCTATTGCAATATGTTTTTCTCTAACTAATTTACTTATGAGATACGTGGTCTTAAGAAAAATGTCGGTAACACGGTAATATGAATCTGATCCCCTTGAAGATGGATCGTCCTTTAGTTGAGGGTCCCACTTGTACCCTAGTGCGCGCCGTCACATCTAGCGGGAACTTGTAAGGGCCGGTTTATTACCCACATTGAAAGCGTCCCTTAAACGGTGAATATTGGCTAATCTAAACCGAGGTGGTCCTTGTATATACGAAATATTTCAAAATCTTACCAAACTTCTCAATAAGTCCAAAGGTGATCGCTGAATTTTATTTCCGTCAATTCCCATTACATCAAAGTAGCATTGCCATTTGACATGGCATTGCTGTGTGTGACATAGCCATGCTGCCAGAAATATGGGAGATCAGCATTACAGTGACAGTTTTTTTTAGAATTCGTTATATTTAATGGATTAGGTAAATTCGTTTGCAGCTTCTTATAAACATTTTCTTTACAAGGTGTGGAGGTGTCTTCATGGAAAACCTCCAGTTCCATGATTTGCCCTCATTTCAAGTCAAAGAAGTTGAATTAAGTTCATTGAAATTTGTACCGCGGTTCCATTCCAACGTTGATGTGAGTACAAACCTAATTTTTTTTTTAATTTTAATAACGTGCCGGCGACTTTGCTTACAAATAATTTTAAGGCTGAACCCTAACTGTTTGAGTTATCGTTCTATCCAAAATTAAGACAAATCCAACGAATCAACGATCAGTAACATCAGATCATCATCGATTCTTGAGTTATAAATTACTACCCGACTTTGTGTTAGATTACAGATTCTTAATATTTTTGTATGTTACAGACTCTGACTTCATTGCAAATATTTGTGCAAATCGTTTCTGAAAATATTAATGACGATGTTATTAAAGTTATTGGAATAAGCAATTCGTCCAATGAAATTGGATTGTTTAAAGAAATGCAAAAAGTTGCTGGTGATAAAAATCCTGGAATAAAAATCGAATACCAAATAGTGACTTTAAATGCAACACATTCCTCAGAGAACATTATCAAGGATGCTGATATTGTTTTAATACAGAACCTTGCAAATAATGACGAGGTAAATATGACTCCTCTACGCAGGGATCTAAAGTCAAAGGCAACCTATCAAAAGAAGAAGTGTCATATCAAAAGTAAATTGTATGTTGCAGGTATTGGGCATTATCCAACGTTCGTTTCGAAGCAATGTTTTCATAATAAACGAAAACTCCATTAGTGCTGTAAATGAATATAAAAACACAAAAGATTTAAAAGTAGTTTCAGTGTTGTCAAACAAAGAAACTGACTCGCATTTAGAACTGGTGCGCTACCTTCCGACGCCTTTGGCTTTTTCTACGACCTCGGTGGTCGTCCGATCTGAGAAGGACCTTCCTAGTTTGATCGCAGCTCGTAGCAAATTGCCCTCAGAGAACAGTCTTATCATCCTTACAAGTTATCCAACTTTCCCTGGTCTCAAAAGCTTGGTGAAGCATTGGAGAAAGGATTCAACGCGAAACAACATCAATCTTATAATGGTTAGCGATATCAAGGATACTAAGCAATTGACTAACCTACCCGGAGACTTAGTCTTCAATATTCTGGACAAAGTATGTTTGCAAAATACTATACGATTGATACTATTTTGACACTTTTCATTTTCATTGATTTTTATTGCGTTTATGCAGGGCATTTGGGGTGGTATGTACTACATTCCGGTCCTGGACAAAGTAAAAAATGGACATGGCTTCATTTTAAGAAACGATATCAACGGAAATTTGGACACATTGACATGGGCAGAAGCACCGACACATGAAGACAAAAGGGCAGTTAAGGTAATTGAAACATTTTTCTAAGAAAGTTATTTGATAATACATTATCTGGTGATAGCCATCCATCTAGCTACTTATGTAATTTGGGGGTTCCGAACCTCTAAAGGGATAATAAATTTTAAGTCAACGGGTCAATTATTAGGAATATATAAAATAGGTACAATCTGAATCAACTGTAACCAACTTTGTGTGAGACTGGCATCTGCATAAGGTTTATAAAAAAACCTTTGTTACACACACAGGTCACAAGTAGGTGGTTTGGGTTAGTTAATTATTGATTTGGTATCAGGGTTTTGTTTGTAATAAAATATATTTCTGAAGATGGTGGTTTCTGAAGGACGTTTTATATAATATAAACAGAAAAATACAGACATCGATTTTTATCTATCCCTATTAACTTCGTGCAGTAGTGAAAACAGAATATTTTATCCCCATATTTGAAGTCAAAAAAATCTCTAGAAATTACTTTCAAGTAATTTCTAGAGATTTTTTTAAATGAAAAATTGCTTTGCGACGATTAAAATGAAATCAATGAATGTTACACGTTGTTAAGCAAAATAAATTGCAAACCAAAGCAAACTTTATTAAAAGTAAGCTGGGAGATATCACATTTATTAATTACCTTTCAACTCCTCTCGCTTGAACTGATGTTTTTTTGTTTTTGGAACACACGCGGGGCTCTTTTATTATGTTAGGTCTAAGTCACGAGTATGTATAAGGCATAAGTTTCAAGTACGACACCCTCGGTGCGCAAGTCCGGCTCGCTCTTGAACTATTTTTATTTTTGATAAGGTCCACTACACTGGGATAAACTTAAATGATGTTCAAAGAGCAACAGGAATTGTTCCAGCCGGAAATGAAGACAAAGGATTTGGTATAGAATATAGCGGGGTCACAGAAAGGTACCTACTTACTCATTTATTTTTATTCTTCAAATAATATGTCTTTTAGATAGATATTAAATTACCTATGAGACAAGCTCTGCTAAGTGTAAGAGGCTAGGTGCTGTTTTTTCCAACGTTTTGTTATATAATTGTAAAGTAATAAATATATAGTAGTTTTATGATTTCTAAATAAACGTTTCTTTAAATCTATTTTCCTTTAGCAAATGTGGTAAACTTTTCAGCGGTGAAAGGGTTATGGGTTTGGCTCAAGGCACTGCTCAAAGCCACGTCATTCCGCGGCCAGAACTCATGTGGCCTGTGCCTTCACACTGGAGCCTAGAAGATGCGGCCACGGTGCCTTTCGCCTATTTATATGCTTACTATTGCGTTGTCATTAAAATCGTAAGTATATTTACTCAACTCAACTACATGAAAACACCAAGTGCGATGCAATAATGATTATTAAGTCAAAGAACATCAAATAAATTGACATTTTTTTGGGAGGATAAAAAGGTTGGTATTTATTCCACCTCGAAAACTGACAACTTTGAAGAAAAGTCTTCTTGTTCACGTTACCTTAAAAAATATTGTAGTGAAAAAAATATCCTGCATTTCCTAGTTTTACTACTGTTATTTGAAATTTCTGATGTGTCCAAGACCTGGCAATAAAATAATTAGAATTTGGAATTTCTAAATTTTGAGGGATATGAGGTAAAATAATTAATAAATCATTACACTAAAAAATAAATCGTTCCGGCATTTTCCGGGCAATTTTGCACTTCTCTGCGACAGATACATAAGACCCTTCACCAGTCCTATATAGCCGTCGACGTATCAAAGTTATATAATGTGTAATATAATGATATAGTACTTACTGATTTCAGGCTACCAGAAACTTCGCGTTTGAATTGGCCAAAACGGTACTGATTCATGGTGGGGCTGGAGCCTTAGGGCAAGCATTGATATCTGTATGCTTAGCTCAAGGCTATGAAGTGTTTACCACGGTCAGTGATGTGCAGAAGAAGAAATTCTTGCTTAGGCTTTTCCCCAAACTAAAAGGTACTATTAAACATTTTAAATGTAGTTTTTAAAGCAAGACTTGGGAATTTGTATTGATTACTATTGAAAATATATAAGTTTACCCAAAGTTTATGGATTATTTGTCAGTGATATTTATTTAGAACTACTTGAATTCCCCAATAAGATAAGAGATTCAAACGAGGTGAGGTGTACGAAAGTGTCAATCTGCAAAAATGAATACAAATTTTATCACATTATTGGAATTCCCAAACTACCAAAGCTCGACTTAGAACTCACGTGTACAAACCAACTTTGTGTTTAACTCTTTGGTTTTTTTTATCTTTTGGCGGTGACTGTTCAATGTATGCAATGTACTATTTTTGTTTTATTTTAGCGGAAAATATTGGAAACTCGAGGAATTCCACCTTTGGAGACATGGTCCTAAATGCAACAAATGGTAAAGGATGTTCTCTGGTCTATTGTTGTCTTAAAGAAGATCTTAAAAATGTAAGTATCTCTTAAAATGTACCTTACATAATTAAAATGAATTGTCCAAATGTATGTATGCACATGTCTTCAGAACGACCGAACCAAATAGGATAATCTATTTTTGTTGTGTTTTTTACTGCCAGATTATGGTTCAATAAACTATTGTATGCATTTCTTAAAATTACAATTTACCCTTTTCAGATCTCTTTAAAATGCTCTGCAAGCAGTGGACAAATGGTGGACATAGCCCAGATTCAGAATAATCACATTTTTAACTTTGGAATGTTTCACCTCACTTCTGAGAGGACATACACTACAGTAGATATTTCTACAATTTTCCAAAATCACAAACCAGAACAACTGAAGGTACCTACCCTAGCTTAGAATATTATTTGGATTGAAAGGTAAGGCAGTAGTTTAGTGTGCTGCATCCAGCGGGAGTTTTGTTTTCAGAGTTTTTCTGGTGATTTATTTTTTACTAGCTGCGCCCCGCGGCTTCGCCTGCATAGAAATTTATTTGTCAAATTACAGAAATTTATTGCTATGCCTCCTAGGGGTAGTTTCGTAAAAATACAAATACATCTTTAATTATTTATTACGGCTAAACACCCTGTCACCCTGCCATCTAGACCGAAAATAGATGAAATAAATTTGATTATTTTCAAAAATTAGCGTTTGTTTTGAAATTGGTATAGCCATCCTACAAACGAGCTAGCCGTTTCTTTGTTCATAAATCTGGATCTCATTTGACCTAAGCATTCTCATTGTGTACTATTGAGGGTCATCAGTCCAGCAGTGGACTGATATAGGATGATGATGATTTTGATGATGAGGGTTAATGACCCTTTCTTATTTTCATCGATTCGATCATGTTGAGTTGTCATCTTGCTCTAAAAAGATTGCTTACACATGCACTTTTTATTTTATACGATTTCTGTACCCATACTTAAACGATCGATATAATTTGTAATATTTTGACGTTAGATTTAAGAATGGCTAGGCCAATTACAAATCAAAACGCCGATTTATTGAAAGTACCTAATTTCATTCGAGATATAGTTACGACGAGCTGATTCTACGATACGGCGATAACATCCTACTAATATTATAAATAAACGCGAAAGTTTGTTTGTATTTATACTATATATATATATATTTATATTATAATATAAATATATTATAAAAATTACAACTAGTATTTACAATTGAAACCATTGAGCTAACTGCAGACGGTTGCAAACGGTCGAAAGTTTGTAAGTATGGATGGATGGATGTTTGTTACTCTGTCACACAAAAGCTACTGACTGGATATGGATGAAATTTGGCACAGAGATAGATTATAGTGGGAATAACACATAGGCTATATTTTATCCCGGGAATCCCACGGGAACGGTAATTACGCGGATGAAACCGTGAGGCGCTGCTAGTAATACAATAAACATAATACTTTAATACTTTGTAAAAACCCATGTATGACAAATTATGTGGATGAGTCGGTAAGGTGGTATTCGTATATTCAGTATGCGTGTTCGTTTCCTCTACATTTGAAATGATATGCTTTCAGCAACTCCAACTATTAGTGAGTGACGGGATCGCGAGTGGCGAAGTGCGTCCTTTGTCACGAGTGACCTATTCCCCGGGAGAAGTGACGCGTGCTTTCCGTCTGCTCGCCGCTAGCCAACACCGCGGTAGAGTCTTACTGCGGATGCAAGATCAACAGCCACAAGTACAAACCAGGTAAAACTCAAATACTTGATTTAATCACCTTAGGTTTTAAGTACAAAATAAGGGTAGGTATAGACAAGTCAAAGTTTAAACAATAACTTATGGGGTTAATTGATTTTCTCTGCACTTATTGTTTTCCACTTGTTTTCACAATATTTAATCTAAACGTAATTTGCAGGTTAATTATCTCCGAAGAAGGCACTCACATAATTCTGTGCGACGAGCAACCCTTAGGAGTGCAGTTAGCTGACATGTTGATCTCTGCTGGAGCTAAAAAAATTCATTTACATTTTGTGAAACCATCAAATTACTTACTCTACAAACAGAGGTACCTACAAATTTCTACCTACAAACTTGACAAAACCAAGTTTTGTTCGTTACTAAATATGTTCCATTTATTTACTTTCAGAGCTTGGAAAAAATGTGATATCCAAGTGTTAATCTCATCAGCTAGCCTTAGCGACGAAACTAGTATAATAAACTTCTTAAATATAGTGAATTCTTCTGGACCTATTCATGGCATCTATTTGGCTGCTGATTACTGTCTGAAGAATTCCATGCTGAAAATGTTAGATAGAGCCATAAGAAAACTATGTCCTTCTTTAAGGTGAGTGAGTTCACGGGCCAGCGTAAATTTACAACGTATAGCTAAGACTGTACAGGTAGACTTGAAATTGAATCTAGACTTGAAATTTGGTGTTTTTATTCCTTTTAGGGCGCAGGGATCGGAATTTTGAAAATTCGGATCTTAAAGGGTTCAAGTAAGGGTTAGAATTTGAAACGAAAATGCTCTGTATTAAGGAATCGTTAGTAGTAGAATGTCAAAATTTTATATGTAGGTTCCTTTTATAAAAGTTACAAACATTTTTCAACTTTTTCTGGAAATATCTTGAACAAAGGCGTTTGTGAAACAAATTACTGTCGTTAATTTGTTCACAAAGTAAAAGTTAGTTTGAAAAAGTAGGTCTTATATCACTATCACTACATAGTATAAAAAAAAGTCGCTTTTTCTGTCCCTATATCCCTATGTCCCTTTGAATGTTTAAATCTTTAAAACTACGCAACAGATTTTGATGCGGTTTTTTTAATAGATAGAGTGATACAAGAGGAAGGTTTATACGTTTAATAAAACCGTGCAAAGCCGGGACGGGTCGCTAGTTTATTATAATCAGGAATTCAATGTATTTGTGTGAAAAACAATGACATTGAATTCCTTTATTAAAAAACTTAAGTGTAGTGTCATTGTAAAGTTCATTAAAATCCTGACTGAATATTCTTAGCGACTTTAAATTTGATGAGTGTGTTCCTCTAAGAATAAAGGGATGTATTCAAATTTTGTTTTATATACATTTTCAGACATTTTCTGATGTTTAGTAACGGTGATGATGAAGCGCAATTTGTGTCGATCAGAAGAGCCAAAGAAGGTCTACCAGCCACAGCACTCGATTTATCAATGTTGAAGACGGTAGGTGATTTTACCAGTGTCTCAAGTCGGCTCTTCATCGTTTATTTACATACTTTACCTTGATAAATAAACTACAAGTGCTTTACCTCAAAATTATTCAATATATGAACTGTAAATCCAAGGAATTGTCCGAGTAATTTCCGTGTCTGGAAATTACTCGGACGTTACGGCCGATTATTCATGAATACGATAACAGCAGTGCTATTTTGCTTTTATGATTTTTCCTAAAATGATGAAAACTAGCCATCCTGATATTTGGAAGCCATTTCATGGCTTACGCAGCCATGGGACGTGAAAATGCCATGAAATGGATTTCAAATGTCAAAAACGGGATGGCTAGTTTTGGCGTAATCGCACAACAGCTAACCTTAACCGAATAAAGTCGTAGAACATTGAGATTAAGTTGGAGACCCATATCGTTAGATCCACTATAATCATTACTTTTTCAAAAGTAAGTACCATACGGCACCTTTTTCCACGAAAAATCTTAAAAACACATGAAAAACTAACATCGACTCACATTGAGTGTGTATTTTTCTTGTGGAAAGCTGTCTTTGTCATGGGGTGTTTAAAACTTGATGGCACTGGGGGTTTAAGTGATGGCATTAAAAATTGCATGTGGACTTCAATCAAGCGGATATGGCAATATCTTACGTCATGTAATAATCTTCTATTCTTTTTAATGGATTTTGTCTGTTATTGCAGGTTGAAGACGAAGAAGGCTTGTTATGGTATCAGGACATAAAAGAAGCTACAGAAAAAGCTCTAATTTACGGTTGTCCCTTACTTCTTAGTCAATCGAAAACGCGACCAAAAGAAAGTTTGGTTCAGCAAATCGCAAGGCTACTTGGTAGGTTACAAAACATGAAAAAATGACAATATAAATATATTATAAAAAGGTTATTGATTGTTGACTTTTGTTGTAGATATGAATATTCCTGATGACAATAACAGCAAAACACTTGAAGATTTCGGCGTTGATAAAGAAAAGTCGGAAATCATAGGATCATTCTTGAGAGACGTGCATAATATTTCAATGAATGCATCAAATATTGTATCCCTTTCTATAGAACGGTAAGTCTTAACAAGATCAGTTAATCAAGACGCGTGGTAGACCGTAAGCGAAGTCCGGAAGGATGCACCAGTATACTTCTTAAGTCTGTAAAAGACTTTCAATTTTTTCATATACGTTACTTCATAACCAGAGTAGAAATACATAATTTTACGAAGAAGGTAAATAGGTACTATAAAGGTATATAGGTGTATATTTAGGTAGGTTTTACATATCATTAGGAACCTGGATATAGCTCAACAAAACAAAAGCCAGCGTTTCACGTTTGTTTTGATGATATTGTCTTATTCGTTACACCATTACTTATTATATTATTTTATATTTCAGTATAAAACAAATCGAGGAAAGTATGACTGGGACCAAGTTCGACGTGGTCAAGGGATTAGGAACTTTCTTCTCATACGTAGACCCTGATGAGTTATATGCGACAACTGAAATGGTGTACCTGCCCACACTTACAAATAATTCTACTATGGCAAGTACTGTTTTAGACTTTGGTTAGTTATCAATATTGCTAAGACTCCATTCTTGTATTTGCTGCTGTACCTAATACATATTTTTTCTTTGCCAAGATGCCTTTCAAACCATCGTACCTAATAGTATGAGATCCGACTGCAGAATTAGCCCGCTCATCGCTTTTTGATTAAAACCAAATTATTATGTTTATTTGTAAGAAGAAGAATATGTACCTCTATACAGGGTGTTAGTGTGAACAGCGTTATCCTTGAAACCAGAGGTTCAGTATCATGAGTAGAGTCCAAAACCTATGAGATAAGGTTAATGCCTGTTTTAGTTTCGCAGTATTTTGATTTTTATGTCATAGATATTGTACGCGATATTATGGTCACCCTAGAACCAGGCAAGTTTCCAGGTTTGTTTCTAGGCAAGATAAACTGTTTTAAAACTAGTCTAAATTCACAGAATAATCAAAAAATTCAATAGACCAAAGTACCTTGGTAGGCAGTTATTTTTGGCGTACTTAAACCTAGGCCAGTTCTTATTCTATTCATAAATGTTCGTCCCTCAGTCAGACGAATGAAACGTCATTGCGAGTAAAATACACTTGCGATGTATTTGGTTGTATGACTTATGAAGGTGCTTAAAAGGTGTATCTGATTCGATTTACAACTTTGAATCATTTTTACGTTTTGCGCGGTCTGTGAGACGAATGTTATTGAATCTAGGGTTAAAGTTTAACATCAATCAATTTTATCTACTATTCAATCTAAATTTCAGTTCTTTGTACAGTGAATGAAATTCACTTACCAAAATAACACTTCACCATCACGCAACCTCCGCACGTTTTCTCACTCGTAGATTAGGTATTATTACACACTCGAAAAAACACAAATTAGTACCTTATTTGTCAGCTTATTAAACACCTTACGAACACTTGCATTTTGCATGACTGGGCATGGTGAACTGGCCATATGTACGTACGTACGTAGCCTTTGTGTCTTTGGGATAGTTTCCTAGCTTAGCACACGTTATCCTGGGATGGAAACAGCTGAGCTCTGCGTACATCGTACGAGCCAAGTTCACCAGAGCGATGGCATAAGGCCGCACCATTTCAGTCCACTTTTATTTACATTTTTGTAAGACTTCGTAACTCGTTCGTACTGAAAACAATTGACGCGCGAAAATCTGTGTCAACGACGCGACGAGGTGCTCTCCGTAAGCGTGGCGGTCTGTCACTGAGGAGCGATCGGACGGCGCCTGCGCGAGCAGGCGGGCGGCGCGTGCGGCGCGGTGAGGTGCGTGCGGGGCGCGGCAATGAACACTTGCATGGCGGGCGGCTCGTTTGATCAAAACAGGTCGACACCTGCGCGGCCCCGTCAATGTACTCGTGTGTAGTTTTACCACTTAGAAGGTGTATCGAATATTTTTGTTTCAAAAATAAATTAAAAATTGATTAATTATTTTTCATCGGTTTTGGACTCTACTCATGATGCTGAACCTCTGGTTTCAAGGATAACGCTGTTCACACTAACACCCTGTATACTAGGTTGCCTATCAGAATTTGGCCGCATGTATTTTAAATTAATATTTATAATATTTAACTGCTGGCAACCCATATTTACGGCCGGTTTTTACTTGACAACCATATATACCTGCCTGGTAAGGCCAGGTGAGCAACGGCAACCGTGATTTTTTAGAATCTTTACATAAATTGCCGAACAAAACAAAAACCGAAAAAAACAAGCGTGAACATTTTTTTTTTTTCAAATCTATGAAACAAAAAATACTTGCGGCCAAATTCTGATAGGCAACCTAGTATATGCATATTCTCTTTCTTACAAATAAACATAAAAATTTGGTTTTAAGCAAAAAGCGATGAGCGGGCTAATCTTGCAGTCGGATCTTAGACCATAAAAACTTTATTATAAAACCTAAACCGCGTGCTATATTGTGTAGATGTGTCCTTAGTTCACCCTTTATATTCATGTTAGCATTTTTTACACATAATATCATCACCATAATTCTGGACATTTACAGAGGGATGACGAGTTTGACGTAAGCCAGCAATTCCTGTGCATAGTGCCAGGATTGGAAGGTCATCACGAGCGGTTCCGCTCCATCTGTGAGCGGCTGAAGCTGCCAGCGGTGGTGCTGCAGCCGGGGCTGGACCATTTGCACGAGACTGTTGAACAACTAGCGCTCAGATATTCACAGGTACCTTTGCAATAAAACCAGTCTGTAGCAAACATAAATAACATTGACATTTTGATGACCAATGTGGCGCGGTGGGCTAAGGTCTGGAGGTTGCAGGTTCGTTTCCCGCCTTCTTCCCGGTTTCTGGGTGTTTTTCGATGCTTAGTAAAAAATACATATCTCTGTAATGATTGTATTTAGAATATCAGTCATCTAGTACCCATAACAAAACATCTGATTAGATTCGGGCTAGATGATGCTGAGTGAATTGCACACAGCATTATTTATTTATTTATTGTAATACAATCCAGAATTTTCTTTATGTGAGTGCGCGTGCTATTTTAATTATTTGTTGCTATTTCTAATATCCTATGAGGTAATTTTTTATTATCTTCTTAAAGGTGCTCCTGAAAAGGACAGGAGTCAATCACACCTTTTTGCTCTTGGGCTACGAAACAGGAGTTTTGGTAGTCTTAGAACTGGCTGCAATTTTAGAAAAATATGGTACGAGTTTTTGTAATATCTATACTAAACTTAGTAAATTTTAATCAAAGTTCTACATAAACCTCTTGTTTTAGGACATATTGGGATAGTCTTCTGTATTGGTGATGGCCCAGATGAGACCAAATCTCTGATTAAAGAGCAACTACTTGAGTATAAAAATAAAGAAGAACTACAAATCGGACTAGTAAGTCACATGTTTACATTGATGACGGGAATGAGCGCAACAACAATGGAACATTTGAAAGGAATTCCGTGGATGCAACGTGTAGATAAATGCGTACAAACACTTCTTGGACACGTCTCTCATTCAGCACAATACGCACGCTCGCTGCTAGAATCAGCATACACACGAATAACTACAACGATCGGCTACAGCCCGAAATTAAAACCATTGAAATCTAAAATCGTACTCCTCAGAGCATTGAGTCCTTATTCAGCTTCAAGTGTTCCTTGTACCCTACAGCGCTTCTCTCAGCAGCCGATCACTGTGCACAACCTCACCACTCCTCTGGCTCATGTCACGAAGGATATCCGCTGTGCATCTTTAATCAACAAGCACCTCCCTGAAGATATTTTAAATGGATTCGAATCTAAAAACATTTGTGAATCGTATCTGTTGAATGCCACTACATTTATGACCACGGAATATTGAAAAATATTAATATCTATTATAATATACTTAACTTATTTATTTAAGTTTAATTTGGTGTACCGATGAACGGCCCTGTATTAAATTTAGGTAACATTTTATATATTATTCTAATTACACATATTCCACTGTATAAAATTAATTAATAAAAGGCATTAGTTTGTTGAATCCAGTGTTTATTTCCATAAAATACCATCACCCACTTACCAAAAATGTAAATGTAGGTAGATCCAAAAACATAAATATACCACTCATACGCTGAATAAAGTTCATGAAGCTTTTTATCAACTTGAAATATAAATATCACGCGTCTGTATCACAAGCTCAGCAAGTTTTCAATCAGTGTCCTGGACTGATTGAAAAAATTGGTTGAAATTTTAATTTTTAAAAGATAGTAATGTTAAACTGGGTATTAAATGAAATGTTGAAATCAAATCAGAAAATTCGAAATGAATAATTGAATGGAAATTAGAAATGCTTGTTTATTTATTAAGGGATTCACACATAATGAAATACTTAGAACATTTTTTATAACTACCCTGCGTATTTCCGACGTTCGCAGAGCACTGCATCGAGTGTTTCTAGATATATTATTCGATAGTATACTTCAATCTACGTATATGGTCTTAATTAGAAGAAAGCTTCATATCATAAATCTAAAAAATAATACTGAAATATGAACAAAAAGATAGTACAAAGTGGCACATAAATATACTACAATGCCATATTTAACCAGTAGAATTACTTCAATAGCATTTTTCGTGTTTTTCCTTTATTTGTCACCTCGAGCGCAGCTAGCGCCTGCGGTTTCGCCCGCTTGGAAATATAATGTACGTACCTAATGTTATATAATGGAAAACAATATGGATATCGAAGATAAGGTACTAATTAATGAACACAATAGTTTCGACAAAGTATCAGAAATTAACCTGAAATACATAGGTAGGTACCTAACTAAGTTTTCTAAAAAATAAACAAATATCCGGTACAAAAACCGGAAATGTAACAATTTAAGTAGATATAAGAAAAGCTTTAAAATATCGCTATCGCCATGCCACTAAGGTTCCTAGCTTCGGCTGTAAATATAAAATGAGCTCACCATAGGATACATTTTAGATTGCGACAGCATACATGGGATTTGGCATTTTAGAGCTACTGGGGAGCGAACGCGCGCTCTGAGATCTAATCTGTTCGTGGTTATTTGTTTGTTTGATCAAGTATTTAGTAGAAAGTCCGCCTTCAGTACAGGAGGTCGCGGGTTCGACTCCCATTTTGGGACAAATGTTTGTACAAGCTCCAAATGGGTGTTAGTGTTAACAATTTTATCCTTGAAACCAGAGTATTAAATTATGAGTAGAGTCAAAAAAAGAGCTTAGAGAAAATGTAATTAAATAATGTTTTTATTTATTTAAAAAAAAAAGTCTTTATAAACGCATTTCACCCTCCTCAAAGTGCATAATACCTTTTGCCTTAGACAATACCGAACACCTATATTCTGACTGCGTCGATCACTGGTAATTGATTTCAAGGTAGACATTAAGGCAGCTGGTATGCGCGATAAACAAAATAGATGGAATTAATGTAAGCAAAGTAGGTAGGTACATTTTTTGAGGTGAAATTTGGATGTCATTGGTTTCAGTTGTTTGAGACATTAATCCCGGTTTTCCCATTCTCTTACAGGAAACATCTTCCATACGCTTCCAAGAGGAAAATGGGTCTTAATAGAAAATATTTGAGTTGGCAGTTCTTACAAATACTTAAACAGTGTACTGTAGGTAAAATGTGTTAAAATTGATGAAAAGAAGCCTGTTTTTTTCCAATCCCACAACCATGTCCATGCAGGTAACAAACATCCTTCTATTCAAACTTTCGCATTTATTATACCTATTAGTATGATCCTATTGGCTAGCTAATTTCGCTGAATCTGCATTGCTAAAAAGAGAATATTCCCAATAAGACCTCATAAAAGTTTTATGTCTGATGGATTGCTATTTTTATCCCTATAAACTTATAATCATTGTCAGAAACTTGAAGTCTGTTTTTTTGTCATTCGGATCATCATAATCATCAGCCTATATTAGTCCACCGTTGGACTGGACATAGGCCTGCCTAAACGCGTTGGTTCAGGAACGTAGTAGTGCAGTAGAACGCGTTTGCACTGGTGCGCTTTAACATACACCTAGTCTGAATGAATATTGATACATTTTCAGCTACCTATTACGATTGTTTTGGAAAAATATTCAACCTTATTGACCTTAGGTAAGTTAGTAAATAAAATTTATAAGAATTCTCTAGCGATATAAAGATATAAAGCAAGGACGCTTTAGTTGGATAAAGGTTTTTCAGTTGTGGTGTTCATTTATTTATATTAAACGTAACTAATTAGTACATAAGTTTATTTAATTTATTGAACTTTTAATTAAAGTATGGCACATATTAGTGCAATTTCATTTAAAGTTATAGCAGTTTTAATCATCATCAGTCAATTATTATATGTTAGCTTTTTGACTAACGGAACTAGTGATTGCTGCAACTAAGATTTTTTTCTCGATCATATTTTTTTCGAGAGAATCACTTTATTCACTTAAGTACAACAATTCAGAGGAAGATTTAGTCGAAATATGAAGATTGATGAAGAGTTCCACATTTCAGACAACAATTATTATGTATTGACACAATTAGTTTTTTGGTTTGGTTTGACCCAGGTTTCAAGTGTGCCCTAACATGAGCAGATAAGAATAGATAGGTAGGTACTTTGTTGAAGTCTAGGTGAACATGTGCAAAATGATGTTTCTTGCAGCTGTAACTTCAAAATGGCCCCAACTCCAAAAGGTGAAGTTCCACTCCAGATCCAAGAGACGGCCCGTGGAAACGAGGTGGTCATCTCGGGGATGGCTGGACTGTACCCGCAAGCCAGATACGTGCGGGACCTGGAGAACATTCTTTACAATAAGGTATGCTTACTTTTGTCAAGGAGTGCATGGGTTCTTAGGAGCAAAAAACTGACCTACCTAGTGAGTTTCATCTACAACCTTTACTGGTCCACTGCTGGACGCAGGTCTTCCCATGATAAGCGCCTCATCGGCACTCATCATATGGGAGTAATGCCCATAATCCCCACGCTGGGCATGCGGGTTGGGGATCGCAGTTCGGTGGTAGAATTGTTTTACAGGAAGCGCTGCTGCCCGCCCCCCGGTGGATATCCCTTAGTCGCCTCTTACGACACCCGCGGGAAGAGTTGGGGTAGTGCAAATTCTAAGCCGGCACCACACGGCAACGGCCTAGTGAGTTTAGGGGAGGATTAATTCGATTCAGCTGTTCACCAAACAGTAGATAACTAGATAGATAGATATAATTTATTGACACAAGAAAAATCCATATTTACTAAAGTTGCTTTCGTCTAGTTATGATAGCAATCAAAAGTATTAAGTAATTATTACATACCTATGGGCTGATCTAGTTATTCAAACACCTTTTATATCCATATGTTTATTTTACGTTAAATTATTATATTAGTGAGTGTATTATAGGAATTAAAAATTGAAAAAAAAAATTCTATTTCCTGATAAAAGTTACTGACGCACAACAAACCTATGCAAAATTTACCTTCGATCTGTTTTGTAGTTTTCAAGATTTTTATCATAAACAAATCCACAAACTGTGGCATTTTCATATAGTCGGCTAAGTTGTCACATAAAAATAGGTAGATTATGTAGGAATGTTCTGCTATCTTCAGATAAACCCAATATCATCCGATGGTCTCCGATGGGTATACAACCATCCTGAGGCAGCGCAGTATACAGGCAATGTGCCCGATTTAGATCGCTTCGATGCTCAGTTCTTCAAGGTGCACTATAGGCTTAGCTACACCATGGACCCCATGTCTCGGAAGGTTTTGGAGCAGTGCTATGAGGCTATTTATGATGCTGGTAAGCTGAAAAAGCGAGTTTTTATTTATGTGAAGCGTAAATCGTCTTTGTACAAGAGCCTTTATCCAAATAAAAGTTACCAAAATTTTATTTAACAAGGAAATTAGCACACTGCGTCTATTGAAGACGTGATCTACCTTTGCGCAACCGCAGTGAAAAAAAAAGCTACAGAAAGCAAAGGCGCCTAAAATTTACAAAAAACAATCCTAACAACTTAAAGTCGCCTTCGACCTTTGACAATTTTCAAGAATACGTAAACTAAATAAAATGTTGAAATCTAATATAACCTTAACTAGCAAAAATTCATTTATATTAAATAAATGATTTTTTGCTAGATAAGGACATAAAAATGTATAGAAACCTATATTTTACTAAAAAAAAAAATCTATAGTAATTGTATTATACCTATTGTATTATGTTTATTTGATGTTTTAATAGTTAATTATTTTTTTCCTCTTTGTTATTTTCAACCTTTTATACTATGTAATTAAATTTTGTATTAAGTAAACCTACATTTGCATGACCTAGACTAATTCAAAACATGTTTAGTACCTACCTACTGACTATTTTGTAAACACCTTTTGTGACCCATGTTTGCAAGTAAATGATTGTATTATGTATTACCTACCTTAACTCCGTCTGTCCATATATTTGCTGCTTTTTTAAAAGCTTTTGATGTACTAGGTATTTAATTTTTTAATTAGTATGTTTGTGTTCTTGATTTCCTTAAAATTTCAGGAATTAGTCCAAATCAGCTTTCTGGAAAGAAACTCGGCGTATACATCGGTTCATGTTTTTCCGAAACCGAGAAAGCGTCTTTTTACGTTGCCAGCTCCAGAACTGGATTAGGTATTGCAGGGTATGTACCTAGATTAAATAATACCTACAATTTAATACAAAGAGAATTTTAGAAAATAAAGTGCTAGGTTCAAGATTAAACGGTTTGCGATGCGCTTATGCTAATTTTGAATCCAGAATTCATAGCGAATAATCTCTGTGGCAGCTTGAGCAATTCGGCTGTATGGTGTAGGAAATCATCTCATTATAGATTCACGAGGTAATCGTATCATATATAATGGGCGAGCGCAGCGAAGGAGAATGACAATAAAATAGAATTTATTAAGTGATTAAAAACTGTATTTCTCAAGTGAAAATAAAATATCAAGCTTATTACACCATTTTAAAACTATGTTTTCTAGCTATTCTAGGGTCCCTATTTCACACAATCTTGAATACAGTCCAGGTATTTTCCTTACCGTGATGATGATTTAACAGATGCAGCAAAGCAATGTTTGCGAATCGCGTCTCGTACTGGCTGAACGCGAAGGGTCCGTCGCTCGGCATCGACGACGCTTGCTGCAGCTCAACTGCAGCCTTGGAGCAGGCCTACCTCGCGATCTCTCGCGGAGAGTGCGAGGCTGCTATAGTGGGCGGCGCCAACCTCTGTCTGCATCCGCAGTCTTCTGTGCATTATGGAAGGTACGCATTTTACTTTGATGATAAACGTGAGAAAATCCCTGAACAACGTAGTAACCAGTTTCCAACCAATTCCAATTCCAAACCATGGATCAATTGGGCTACCTTTAGACTCTTAGCAAGCAAGTTAACTCAATGGTTTCAATTGTATATACTAGTTGTAATTTTTTATATTCCTTGATTGTAATTTTCGTTGTTAATAAAGTTATTTTCCAAAAATTATACAAAATTCGTTCATTACTCCATTTTTACAGTCCTTTTATATTTTGGATTTAGTTTGATTTATTGAAGTAGAATTGAACAATTTGGTTTCAGAATTATGAATTTAAGCCGAGACGGTAAAACCAGATCGTACCAAAAAGAAGCTTGTGGCTGTGCCAAATCCGAAGCTATCAATGTTCTTTTTCTTCAGAATGCTAAGCACGCTCTGAGGTAAAATAAATTAATTGGATGCTTAAAACCGCAAATTATATCGTTAAAATAAACGATTCATCTTTCAGAATATACGCCAAAATAGTAGATGTCCGTACTGAATACGTCAACATAGTAGATGGAGAGACTGGTCCTAAGTTCGGATTTTATAGAAACCCAGAAGATACAGCTACATTCCTCAAAAATTTCTATGACAGAACTGGTGTTCCACCGAGCGTTGTTGAATATGTAGAAGGATTTGGATCAGGTAAAGGATTTAACAATTTTTTTATAAACGATTAAACGTATAAAAGGTGATGATTATAGGATGGTATATATTTACAGCTGTACCAGATGCAGATAAGTCAGAGTTGGAAGCCTTTGATAGAATATTCTGTGGTGATAGGAAAGAACCTTTGTTGCTTGGCAGTGTTATGTCGAATATCGGCTACGGAGAGGCTGCATCAGGGATATCTGCAGTCACAAAGGTTCCATTTGCATTATTATTTCAACGTATTCTCTTTTGTTAATTATACAGGGTTACAGGAAAAATCGTGCTAGATCCGTTAAGAGCGTGGAGTAACCACCATTCCTGACTTATTTCACTATGAAACCCCCTACCCTAAACTTAACCCATTTCGAGATATTCGACTTTTAATTTTTTTATTGAAAAGTGCCGATTTTTAGGCTACTAAATTTATTTTTGTTTATTTTGTGTATCTTATTATTATTATTATTGCATTTTTACATGTGTAATAAGATGCTTTAGGACGTCAATGATTAAAATAGTGCATAAGTTAATTGAATAGACCGTAGTAGAAAAGTGAAAGTTAGGAAATAAAAAAAAAATTAGAAAGTTTATTTTTCTCTAAGGGATATCTAAAAAAATATTATGGCAATTCTTCGGCAAATGTTTTTAAAAATATCTACGTTTCATCAGCTATCTAACGAGGTATAAGAATCTAGGGTTTGTATTACATTTCGTGGAAAAAAAGTAGTTGGGACGCTCCAGGTAGCAGTTCTAACGGTCCCGCGCCTATTGTCCTTCAAGTTCAGACACACCGTGAGAGCGAGACAAGTGACGATTTATGTAGGTATGAATGAAAGAAAAAATGTGTAGAGACCGGTTAGGGCTGGGAATACAACAGGGGGTATTGTTTTGGTTGTCAGTCTGCTTTTGTGCTTCGTACATAGTAGATGTGATATCGTTTTGCTCTTTTTCTCGACTTGGCTGTGATTCTGGACTATTTCTTCTGATTTGTGACTACTATACTTGTTAACCGGACTCTGATTTGTACCTGTGATACGGAAGTGTTGAAGATGACGTCCTACACACCTGAGGAATATGCTGATATGCTTATTTGTTACGGATACTGCGATTGTGTATCTGCGCAAGCTCGCAACGAATACGTAACTCGCTACCCCGGTCGTCGAGTGCCGGATGTGGCCGTTTTTGACAGAGTTTATCGAAGACTTCGAGAATCTGGCTCTGTTTTGAGACGTAATACAGACATGGGTAGACCACGAATTGACGACGAAGAACAGGACAATGAGATAGTGCAACGCTTTCGAGCGGATCCGACTACTTCCACTAATATTGTTGCCCGTGATCTGGGACTTTCGCAATGGAGAGTGTGGTTTACAGTGCATACTGCTGGCCTATACCCATACCATTACACGCCGGTACACGTTATTGAAGAAGGAGACCCCGCGAGAAGATTGGACTTTTGCAGATTTATGCTAAATGCTGACGTAGAAGACCCAGATTTTCTAAGAAATATCTTGTGGACGGATGAGTCCAAATTTGATAAAGATGGCATAACTAACTATCACAACGCCCATTACTGGGCCCCAAAAGCACTAAGGAATCCCAATAAGAAAAGAGTGAAGGGGTCCCAACGAAGATTCAGCGTGAATGTGTGGATGGGCATTATCTCCAATCATTTGATTGGACCTTACTTTCTACCGGATAATTTAAATGGGGAAAGCTACGAAAATTTCCTGAGAGCAGACTTGAGTGATTTGCTGGATGATCTGCCACTCAACCTGATCAGGGACATGTGGTTCCAACACGATGGCTGCCCTGCCCATTTCAGGAGAAGTGTCAGAGACTGGCTGGACACAAATTATCCAAACAAATGGATAGGACGAGGTGGGCCGTTGCCATGGCCAGCAAGAAGTCCGGACCTAACCCCCATGGATTTTCATGTGTGGGGGTGCATGAAAAGTCTTGTGTACAGCGAGCCGAATCCAGTTTCGTCTGTGGAAGACCTAAGAGAAAGGATTGTGGATGCAGCAAATAAAATGAGGACCACGTTGACCACTGGAGTAGTGAAGACTGGTCTCCGTAGAAGGATGCGACAATGTATCAGAAATAGAGGCGGCCATGTTGAACATGAACTGTAGAATAAGAAAAAGTTGTGTGAAAACCTTTAATAAATGACATTTCATGCTTACCTATTGTTTTACTTTTACTTTTTAGGGCTAAGTATAAATTTTCTTCTCCACTGTCGCCTATAAAACTAATTTTTTTTCAATGCAATTGAATAAAACCCTAGATTATTATACCTCGTTAGATAGCTGATGAAATGTAGATATTTTTAAAAACATCTGCCGAAGAATTGCCATAATATTTTTTTTAGATATCCCTTAGAGAAAAATAAACTTTCTAATTTTTTTTTTATTTCTTAACTTTCACTTTTCTACTACGGTCTATTCAATTAATTTATGCATTATTTTAATGATTGACGTCCTAAAGCATCTTATTACACATGTAAAAATGCAATAAAAATAATAATAAGATACACAAAGTAAACAAAAATAAATTTAGTACCTAGCCTAAAAATCGGCAATTTTTAATAAAAAAATTAAAAGTCGAATATCTCGAAAAGGGTTAAGTTTAGGGTAGGGTGTTTCATAGTGAAATAAGTCAGAAATGATGGGTACTCCACGCCCTTAACGGATCTAGCACGATTTTTCCTGTAACCCTGTATAAGCAATCTGATTCAGCACCTTGCTTCCATATGCGGATGACATGAAAGTAGTAGTATATTTTAATAATACCTTTAAAAGTTTATGTTTTGATAAATGCACTGTGAAAGTGAGATCATTATTGCTAAATACGTTAAGGGAAATCCTATGTTTTAAGGTCCTGCTAGGATACCATAGAGGAGAAATAGCAGGAAATCTGAATTGTGGAACAGCCAGAAATGACGTGGCTGCGATTCGAGAGGGTCGTATTCAGGTGCTGAACGATCATCATCCATTCCGGAGAACCTATGCAGCTGTCAACAGCTTGTCTGTGACTGGAGTTAATTCTCATGTTTTATTGCATGGGCATTATAAGCCAAAGGTACATATCGATTTTTATTTTCCTAGTTTTAAGAATCTAAAATACTAAGTTTCTAAGAGCCTTTATAAACATTATATGCAAAATGAATTACTGTAGCTATGTTTCTATCAGGACCATAATCGCTACAAGACAAACATCCCATACTTGGTTACAATATCTGGTAGACAAGATTCTTCAGTGACGAGAGCTTTAGATGAACTGAAGTCACAGCCTATTGACCCCGAACAACTGGCTTTACTCCGGAATATACATCAGGATAGAGTTGGTGGTCATTTAGGAAGAGGCTATGCTGTTCTTGGTAAGTATGAACTATGTACATTAGATATGATAGCGAGGAACTATATTCTCAGGTTTTGATAAACAATCTTAATGACCTAACCTGATTAATAAATTAAGAGCCTGATGAATCACGCAGGCATTATAATTAATAAAAAATAAATATGTGATTTCAGAAACAAGAAATGGAAACACAGTTTGCCTATCTGAGGAAGTAGACTACTATGACGATGCTAAACGTCCTCTGTGGTTCGTGTACAGTGGAATGGGCTCTCAGTGGGCTGGCATGGGAACTGAGCTGATGCGGTTGCCTATATTTGCCGCGGCTATAAATCGGTATTCTTTTTTTATTTGTATCAAATCCTGCGTCATGATTCTGTGGCACTTTTACAGCCTGTCCAGATAGGGCGCTTTACGCGCGCTTTACGCGCGAGTGCCCTCGCGCGTTTCAATTTATATTGCGTCCAGATGCGGCGTTTTACGCGCGCTGCACTGTTCGCCCTAGTATTTCGACTCGCGCGTAGCACGCGCTTAGCACGCGCGAGTCGAGAGTCCAGCGCTTTACGCGCGTAAAGCGCCCTATCTGGACAGGCTGTTAGTATTGACGATTACATTTTTAACAGCATTCATGACGTGAAACGCTGGGGTACGGCCATCTATTTTATCGACAAAATGTCTTGATTTCATTAAAATTAAAATATCTTTTATGATTTCTATTTTCCATTATCTAGGTCAATTTCATCACCATGATTAAATAAGACTAAGACAACACTGTGCAAAATATCAATGAATACCTGATGGTATAAATTCGAGAATATGACAATTTATTTAGTATATATTCATGCATTGTATTTATATTTATCGTGACGTTGCATATTGTGAAGCTGATCACCCATGTTTTGAAAAATAAACAAATATGAATTTTAAGGGTTCCAAATCGAAATACTTGAATAGGTAATATTGTATTTGATCCTTGATTTATCCGAAATGTTACCCTATTAAAAATATCAACGCACCTGTTTATATTTTGTAGGTGTTATTAGATATTCTCTGTCACCATCCAACTAGTAACCTTGTCGTTTAGATGCCGCAAAGCTCTGGAGCCGAAAGGAATCGACATTGTGCACATCATCACGTCTCCTGACAAGACAACCTTTGACAACATTCTCCACTCATTCGTCGGCATCGCCGCAGTGCAGATTGGACTTACTGATGTCCTCAAAGAACTTGGTCTGGTGCCCGATAATATTATTGGTAAGTGTTAAATAGAACCAACGACAATATCTCGAGATCTTTTCCATATTAGTATGTTTTGTATAAAAATCGTTACTAGCTTAGCTTAACTATAACTTATATATTATATTACATTGTTTATACTTATAAAGTTTTTTTGATAATATTTTAATATACTTCTTTTCTTAGGTCATAGCGTCGGGGAACTGGGATGTGCTTACGCCGATGGATGCTTGACTGCAGAAGAGATGATACTTTCAGCTTACAGCCGTGGTCTGGTCTCATTGGAAACGCCTTTCATCAAAGGGTCTATGGCTGCTGTCGGCTTGGGATATCAGAAAGTAAAATATTTTAACTAAATATTTTATTTCAATTTTAAACTTTCGCATTTAGTGAAGTTGTGATGTGATTTGGTTATGTTGTAGGTTGTAGATACCCAGTACACAAGCTTTGCTTGGTTACATGTGTGTATTATGTTTCTTATTCGATGATTTCGGGTAATAGTGGCACCAATCTTTGAGAGGCATTTGTGAGGCCAAATTCTACAGCAACAGCACAAAGCCTCGTCATGAGAAGTTACCTAATGGCGAGGAATCTCAAAGCGAGTATCACCCACGGGTGCACAATATAATACACCCGAAGATGGTTACACAATAAAATAAAATAAGGTTAATTCTGTTTCTGCATTCTGTTTTGCTACGCCAGCGTTAAAATTGATGAAAAGTAGGTTCATGAATAGACGTTGTTTCAGAGAAGTTTAATATTGAAATTTTAGATTGAAGAGGTAACAAACATCCATGTAAACATGCATAAGTGTGATTTTAAAATAAAAAATTAAAAAACATTTAACAGTAACTATTAAGTTCAACATTTGAAATTAGCTTATTTTGTAAGCTTAGTGAAATAAAAGTTTTTGATATCTAATGGGAGACTTGGAGGTTTACGAAGCATGTAATTAGTTGTTACATTTAAAAATAAAAATACTGGGTTATCCACACAGCATGATCCAAGATAAGCAGAACTTCTGTTATGGCTACTAGATGACTGATAAACAAAACATGGATAGATTGTTGAGTATTAATAATTGTTGGTAACTTGCTTGTTTTGAATGATAGTTTTCAACACTAGCGACGTACACGTTGTTCTTGAACAGATTGGGGATTTTGTGTAAAACAATTGATATCATCAAAAAATTCTGGAAGTACGAGTACCCAGATTCTTATAGTACCTTTTGTAATTTTCAGATGTCAAAGCTTTGTCCGCCAGAAATAGAAATAGCCTGCCGCAATAGTGCCGATTCTTGTACACTGTCGGGACCGGCTGATGTCATGCAGTCATTCGTCGGAGAATTGGTTGATAAGAACATATTCGCAAGAGAAGTCCCTTGCTCTAATATAGCTTATCACTCACGGTATATTGCTAAAGCGGGTTAGTTCATGTATTTTCAGATTGCCGAAACATGGGCACCCGTGAATTTTTAATAGCCTTTTTATAAGAAAATTTACCCATGGATACAAAATTGTCACGAAAAATGTTCTTTTTTTGAACTCTTCTCTTTTTTTTTACTTTTAGGTCCGGGTCTATTGAAGTATTTGAAAGAAGTCATCAAAACACCTAAAGCACGCAGTGCCAAATGGCTATCGACATCGATACCTAAAGACAGATGGGAGGAAGAAGTAGCCAAGTATTCTTCTGCTGAGTATCACACCAATAACTTGCTGGTATGTCCTCACCTACAAAAAACGTATATTTTAATTCACTGTTGACGAAAAGAAACGATTGTTTTCGATTTCAGAGTCCAGTTTTGTTTGAAGAAACCAGCAAACTGATCCCTTATAACGCGGTCTTGGTAGAAATAGCTCCTCACGGGCTTCTGCAAGCAATTCTCAAGAGATCGCTTCCACAGACTTGTACCAACATTCCACTGACAAGGCGTGGACATCCTGATAACCCTCGCATGGTTTTAGAAGCTGTAGGAAAGTCAGTACAAACATACCATAAATAGTCTTGTTTTTATGAAATTCAGAACATAAAGTTCTGTTTCTGTCTTTTTTTCAGGTTGTACATGCAAGGTTTTCATCCAAAAGTGCAAATTTTATATCCGAAAGTAGAGTTTCCAGTATCAACTGGGACTCCTTTCCTTTCTAATCTAGTAGATTGGGCTCATAATGAAACATGGTAATGTTATGCTACTAACTCGACTTATTATACTTGACTTCAGGATTTTTTTATGATTTTTATTTAAAATTTCGTTTACATTTCAGGCCATTAGCACTCTTTATTTCGGCTCGTAGATATTTCGAAGCGTCATGCAAGTTTGTGGTGTCTGTTCATGATGATGAACATAGCTATTTGAAGGGACACGTTATTGGAAGTAAGTATTGGTATAATTGTATAGATTTTACTTTTTTAGGGCTCCGCACGTCCGAATGGAATATTAGCCTTATATTATTTGTGTGCCAGTTCGCCTGTTACAGCCCATTTTTACCGAATTTTCTGGACCGACGAGGCTAAACAAATTTTTAATTTCTGTGACAAAATCATTTTTGCTGAATGCGATCAAATCACATTTTTTTACAGTTTTAAAGATAGTCTGTCAATAAAGTGTTTTCTACTAATATTTGTATTTACAAATTTAAACAAAATCCAATTTGGTTCTAACACATTGTACAGGTTGGCACGTTACATGTTATGTACTAAGCCGAAGAGGGATATATTATAATTCTGGAGAGAGTTATTTTTTTTTAAATAAAATAATATTTATGAACAATCCATACATCATCGTCTAGGCCCAAGCTAAGCAGAGCTTGTGTTATTTAGGTACTACATGACTGATATTCTTAATACATTATATAACATAAATCCAAATTTTCTATTCTAATAGAAAACATCAGTTTTTATTAAAATTGAAAATTAAAAAAAAAAAAAGAAATAGTAGTAATATGGTTGCAAACAGCCCATATTATTATATATTATAGGTATATTATATACCTATCATATTTCTATATAAAAAAAATTTACGATTTTTTACTACGATTGTATGTTTTGCTTTTTTTATACGCACTCTTGCAATAATCAACATTATAAATAATAATTAAATTTTTCAAACATTTTGTTTTTTCAGCAAGGCAGGTGCTTTGCCGTGAAATTATTACAAATAAAATTAGTAGATCCTTAGAAATTTTAAAAGAATATTAACTATATACAAATACTAATAATAAATATTCGTTTATAAATAACTATTTATTAAAATTTATCACTCAATAAAAGTTACTAAACGGCGTAGTACTTGTTACGTGATACCCTGAATATTCACTTAATAAACATTTCAGGAAAAAATAAGTTGCCTTTCTCCTATGCACTGGTTGCTGCTTGGGATACTCTGGCCATGACCCTCAATGTTCCCAAAAGACAATTGAACGTAGTCTTCAGTGATGTACATTTTCATGCACAGCCATTGTTGCATGGTCAAAAAACTACTAAGCTGTTTGTGTTTATTCAAAGAGGAAGTGGGCAATTTGAGGTACACACCATTTGATCTTAAATTGATTACACAATGTCTTTACGCTAAACGGCGAAAGATTTAAGAAACAAAATAATGAACAGCAAGCATCTTATGCTGGAGGATCGGGTCGTCACCCCTTGAGATTTATAATTATTAATTGTTTTTTTTTTTTAGATAATGGACGATGAATTAAAAATTGTAACTGGATACATCAACGTTATGGATGGGTCAATTAATGCCAATGAACAGACTTCTAAAGGCGACCTCTTGGAACTTAATGGTCACGACGTTTACTGTTTGTTTTACGAAAGGGGTTATTCATACAGGTATGATTTTTAGCAGTTCAGTTTATAAATTAAGTCACAAGCAGCATTCAAGTTAAAAACCATTTTTTTCTAATAGCGGGCAGTTTCGTAGCATTTACAACTCTAACGAAACATTATCAGAAGCCAACATAATATGGGATGATAATTGGGTAACATTTATCGATGGAATGCTTCAAATCAACACATTGAAACATACGCACGACACTATATCAGAACCCAGGCGCATGAGGACTATGGTTATTAATGTAACTGAACATCTGAAGTTTGTTACAAGCATGGAAAATGTTAATGTTGTAAGAGCGCACATGTCTGACATCAGTAACTGCACACGGTAAGTTATTGGAAGATTTTTTCACTTATAAATGTAGCGTCTGATTAGTATTCATATAACGTTAATGACCGATATTTATCGTAAAATTGTTGTTTTCTTACTAGATGTGGAGGTTTCTTGATAGAAAATCTCTTATTTCATGACTTGCCCCCATTGAAAGTAAAAGAAGTAGAATTGAGTTCATTGAAGTTTGTCCCGCGGTTCTATTCTAACATCGACGTAAGTACTTTTGAACCTACTATACTCCTATATATTTATTATATATATATATATCTATTTTTATATATTCCTTTCAATAATAATTTATTCATCCATGTTACAGACTTTGACCTCTTTACTAGTATTCTTACAAATTGTGTCTGAAAGTATTAATACCGATGTCATGAAAGTTATTGGAATAAGCAGTTTATCCAAAGAAACTGGATTGTTTAGTGAAATGCAAAAACTTGCTGCATTAAAAATTCCTGGAATAAAAATTGATTATCAAAGAGTGAACAAAAATGTATGTCATTCCTCTGAAAACATTATTAAGGATGCTGATATTGTTCTAGTACAGAACCTTGCAAATGATGACGAGGTGAATATTGCCAATAGTGAAATCTAATGTCGAATGCGTACCATGCATTTAAGTAAGGGTCTAATTAAAAACAAATTGTGTTGCAGGTATTACGCATTCTCCAACTGTCATCCCGCAGCAATATTTTTATAGTCAACGAAGACTCCTTCAGTGCTGTAAATTTATATAAAAACATGGGAACCTTAAAAGTAGTATCAGTGTTGTCTAACAAAGAAACTGACTCACGTTTAGAACTTGTTCGCTACCTACCGACGCCTTTGACTTTTTCCACGACCTCGGTGATCGTCCGATCTGAGAAGGACCTTCCTAGTTTGATCGCAGCTCGTAGCAAAATGCCCTCAGAGAACAGTCTTATTATCCTTACAAGTTATCCAACGTTCCCTGGTCTCAAAAGCTTGGTAAAGCATTGGAGGAAAGATTCAACGCGAAATAACATCAACCTAATAATGGTTAGCGATATCAAAGACACTAAGCAGTTGACTAAACTACCCGGAGACTTCGTCTACAATGTTCTGGACAAAGTATGTTTGTAAAATAAAATACCAGGTGGTTGATACAATGAAAACAAGTAGGTAACTTTTTATTTATTTCTATTGTTTTATACAGGGCGTCTGGGGTGGTGTGTACTACGTGCCAATCCAGGACAAACTAGAAAATGGACATGGCTTCATTTTACGAAACGATGTCAAGGGAAATTTAGGCACATTGAATTGGGTGGAAGCACTAACACATAAAGACAAAGGGGTAATTAAGGTAATTGACAACGTTATCTACAAAAAACCTCATAATCTGGTAATACCTAACCACTTATTACTTACTTATTTTACTTGGGTCCAGCTGGCCCAGTACCAAGATGCGTGGAGGAACCAGAGCAACCAAACTACCCCTGATTCCTCTTGTTTCTTTTTAGATTAGCGTGTACAGCGCTCTACGTGTACAATATTATCATGCCCTTTGAGGATGTTGTTGGGACTGCCCCGTTTCTGCAGCGCATACCTTAAATTTGCTCATGCCCAGGTCTTTAACGCAAAATGTATAAAAAAAAGGTTGATGCAATCCGCAAGGAAACCACCTTGCTACGGCGCAGAATATGGAAACAGTACCAACACCGTCCTACAGGTTAGGCAGGTTAGGCATTAAGTTTCGCTTCTCCCATCATGCAGTCTTTCAACAAGGTCTTCAATCTTTATATTCTTTTGGTTGAGACTCGTTCAATGGCTGCAGACCTCTTATGAATTTTTAAAATCTTAGATTTTTTTCTTTTAGGTTAGTGTACTATAAGTTTGAAGTATTTATGAAATAGATGCGCCCCGCGGCTTCGCCTGCGAACCAGAGTTTTCTTTCATACAAATTTAAAAAAAATATTGCACACCCCTAAGGGTTATTGCGTACAAATAAAAAATCATTTAATGATCCATAGTTTGTTTATACCGAGTTTTGAGTAAATCGAACCAACGAGAAAATAATTTCCATACAAACTTTACCACCCTATTTAACCCCTCAGAGGTTAAAATTTCCAAATTTATTTCCAAATAGCCTATGTCCTATTCTAGGTCCTAAACTATCTACATACCAAATTTCATTTAAATGACTTAAGTAGTTACAAAGACTACTTATACCAAACATTCACACAGACTTTCCCGTATGATGTGTAATTATTGATAACGTCGAAATAAACAAATTTATTACCATCATTGTTCTTTTAGATTTTTTTCTGTATTAGGTCCACTACACTGGAACAAACGTAAATGATGTAAAAAGAGCAATTGGAATTATTCCTTCAGGAAATGAAGACAAAGGATTTGGTATAGAATATAGCGGGGTCACAGAAAGGTAAATACTTAATGTTATTTATTTTATACTAGCACTGCCTCGCGGTTTCACCCGCGTAATTCCCGTTCCCGTGGGAATTCCGGGATAAAATATAGCCTATGTGCAATTCCAGACAATCTATCTTTGTGCCAAATTTCATCCAGACCCGTTCGGTATTTTTTGCGTCAAAGAGTAAAAAACATCCATCTTTCCATCCATTCATCTATTTATCCATACTTACAAACTTACGCGTTTATAATATTAGTAGGATAAATTTTTTATCGTGCGAGCAAAGCGTGCTTCAGCTTTATTTTGCTATCATTTTCCAATATATTATTATTAGAAAATGTTTTTTTATTCCATTTTAATTTTCTAAAACTTGGTGTAAATTTCAGAGGTGAAAGGGTTATGGGGTTGGCTCAAGGCTCTGCTCAAAGCCACATCATTCCGCGGCCAGAACTCATGTGGCCTGTGCCTTCACACTGGAGCCTAGAAGATGCGGCCACGGTGCCTTTCGCCTATTTATATGCTTACTATTGCGTAGTCATTAAATTCGTAAGTAAAGTCGAAACGATGAATTAGTCAATTTATTTTCGGATTTCATTGAAAATACTAATAGTGCTTTGGTAAATTTGAAAAATTGCTAAGTGGTTTTACGGATATAATAGTATAAATACATAAGAAATTGCCGTTCTGCAGTACTAGCCAATTCAAATTTTAATTAAAAAGGTTTTTGGCTATATGAATTCAAATTTATTTATTTTTTACATTGAATTCTTTTTCTAATATAGGTAAGATATTTGTTTATTGGTAAGAGTATGTTTTCATCATTTGAATCTTTTTCACCATCATTGACACATTAAATATTCGAGTAATTATGGAATATGAGGTACCGTCGTGGCAGCAACGCGGCTCAAGCGGCATGCAAGATTAACAGCGTTTACGGAGCGAATAAGATAGATGATGATACACCTACTATATATTGATTCCAGGCTACCAAAAACTATATCATGGATGTGGGAAGAACGGCATTGATTCATGGTGGGGCGGGAGCCGTAGGGCAAGCATTGATATCTGTATGCTTAGCTAAAGGCTATGAAGTGTTTACCACGGTCAGTAATGTGGAGAAGAAGAAATTCTTGCTAAGGCTTTTCCCCAAACTAAAAGGTATTCTGTAGAATATATCCTTACTATTATTTTAAATGATACAGTTTGTATGGATGTTTGTTCCTCTTTCACGTAAAAACTTCTGAATGGATCAGGCTGTTTTTTTTAATACTTGAATAAATGTAATTGAGCCCTAGAATAATACATAGGCTAGGTTACCTCTTTGCAACACGTAGATAGCCTTAAATGTTTAATGTCGGCAATATTTCTTTTTTATTTTAGCGGAAAATATTGGAAACTCAAGGAATACTACCTTTGGAGACATGGTAATAAATGCAACAAATGGTAAAGGATGCTCTCTAGTCTTTTGTTGCCTCAAAGAAGATCTTAAAAATGTAAGTTTGAAGTAAGCTTTAATGACTATATGATTTGATTTTTTCCGTGTCATTAAATGAAATTTAATTATTATGTGGGATTTTTTTTTTTTATCTTTATTTATTTAATTGGAGTTTTGTCACATAGTGACTATCTCACTCCCATATGAGATCATTACATAATAAAAACATGGCAAAAAACACAAACACAACAAAAGTATTAATATTTACACTTCTTACTTATACTTACCTAAACAATTCGCAGATAAAGCTTAACTATGTGGGATTTACTAAATATATAGACAGGGCGCTATGGCGCTCATTGGGGGAGGCCTATGTCCAGCAGTGGACTAATATAGGTTGATGATGATGATGATGATGATTTACTAAATACCTACCTTCGTAGGAACCAACTAAATGTTATAATAGTTTTATTGAATGTAGGTAATTCGTGGCACTGGCGAATCACATTGTGGCCAGATGTTGCCTTGTATCCATCCACAAGGCAACATCTGGCCAGCAATATTTGTGAAAAAAATCAAATTTAGGCAGTATATTTACTATATATTTAATACATTTACATTTTTAGTATATTGTTTGTATGTTTTCCAAATTACATTTTCAGATCTCTTTAAAAATCACTGCAAGCAGTGGACAAATGGTGGATATGGTTCAAATTCAGAACAATCAAAATTTTAATTTTGGATGGTTTCACCTGACTTCTGATAGGACATACACTACAGTAGATATTTCTAACATTTTCCTAAATCCAAAATCTGAGGAACTGAAGGTACTCCTTAGAATATTGCTAGCATTGAAAAGTAGGATCGAGCTAGATGCATGTTTCCAGAGATTTTCTGCAGAATTATTTAAGGGTTATGTTCATTACAGAATTAAATTCTTATAGTCTCGCTTTGTCTCTCCGTCCTTTTCCCCCCTTGGATATATCAATAAATATCGTGCTCCTGTAGGCACTATTAAAAGGGGTTAACAAAAAAGATAATTTTAGAAATTTTTTTCAAATATAAAAATTTGTAGGTTTTATATCTCTGGACTATTTGAAAATTTGGAATGGTCATAAAACTTAAAAAAAGAATGAAATCCATTGCCATTTAAAAGTAATAAATGGCCATTTAAACGACCTTCTTGTTAACAGACTGCAGATTTGTGCAGCAGTGTGTCTGCATTTCTATTTCCCATGTTGTAGGTACGTAGTACTTATTACGTCCTTCCATGCTATTTCCCCATAGAAAGGTATTGAATGAAAATTAATTAAATTAAATGAATTTAATTGAATTGAAGTACAATAGGTTTATTGAATGTAGGCTACAAACCACTATCTATAAAAAGTTTTTATAGTAAGTTAGTTCATCGTAGAGACATTTAGTTATGGTTTCACTTGTAAATACTAGTTTTATTTTTTCTATTACTTTAGTTTTTATATTGCTTAGTTAGATGAATAATATATTCAATTAATTTTCATGTTTTCAGCAACTCCAACTGTTAGTGAGTGACGGGATCGCGAGTGGCGAAGTGCGTCCTTTGTCACGAGTGACCTACTCCCCGGGAGAAGTGACGCGTGCTTTCCGTCTGCTCGCCGCTAGCCAACACCGCGGTAGAGTCTTACTGCGGATGCAAGATCAACAGCCACTAGTACAAACAAGGTAAAACAACAACGATCTTTACAAATATTGTGTCACATCATAAAAACACAAACTGACGATCACAATTATATGGCTTAACATGGCCGTAGTGATACAAAAACTACCTCGCGCAAATAAAAAAAAGCATTTTTATAAAGCGGAGCAAATGTAAGTGATTATCTAATGTATTAAAGATACGTGTCCAATTGAAGGCAAATCACACTAATATGTTATGATATAATGTGAATGGAAGAGAAAAAAATGGTTTTATTGGAATATCTTTATTAACAACGAAAATTACAAGCAAAGGAATAGAAAAATTACAACTAGTATTTACAATTGAAACCATTGAGCTAACTGCAGACGGTTGCAAACAGTCTAAACGTAGCTCAATTGATCCATGTCAATACCAGTCGGAAGCGTCCCCAAGACACTGGCTGCATTACCACGCTGTATGGCAATGCTGATGCGCTGAGCCAGATATTCACCAGCTCTCGGGTCACGCGTCGCATCGACCAGACGCTCAGATATTTTTTTTAAAACCCGGCGAGCCTCGGTACCCCACGGACCTAGGGTCTCGAATCCAAGGGGAGCAAATGCGTAGGTTCTGTCGAGACCTGCATATTTGCGCCTCTTGAGATCCTCGGCCAGATCTGCCGCCGCACCAGCCCTAGTGGATGTCCTTGAAAGATGGGAAGGTGCAAGTGTGTCGACGCATGTAGCGTCCCACACAATGGGCCTCCCCAACTCCCATGGGACTAGTGTCATACCGTCGGGCCTCTTGCCATCGTCACGGAACAGACCATTCGGTTCGAGAATAGCTGGTACGTTAGCGCTGACAAAGGCCCGCCGGATGATGTCATTAAGGCTGGCATGACGAGATATCAGACCAGCGGCCCTAGTACACGATAATCCGTGATGACCAAGCTGTTCGACTGCAGTACCGCACTGGCATTGATGAGGCGCACAACACCTTGCACCCAACCGAATACATGTTGCGATACGGAAAGTAGCGGGATCCAATAAAGTGCCAGTGTTATAAGAAGGAAGTGCTTGCAGCCAATGTCCTGACTCCCATTTAGAAACGGCTAGGAGACGGGCACGATCTGCCGAGCTGGAGCACGTTTGTAACAAACAATTCCGTGTCAACTCACACAAAGGCCCGTCCCATTGCCGTTGGGACGAAAGAGATTTTGGAGGAGCAGCATCGGGGCAAGCACTATGCCAAGCCGTTCTAGCTTCGTCTAAATATGAAATTTTGAAAGAAATTTGTGATCGGACCAAATCAGACGTGTTTAAAATTTTTTCAACTAAAGAACTAGTGCTGTAGACGGAAGATAGGAACGCTGGTAGGGCTACACTTTCTCATCTACAAATGGCCGAAAAGACTCATCAAGAATTGGTGAACCTAGGAGTCGAAGTGAACATTTATCTATAACTGTAATGTTAGGGGCCAAACTGTTAAATTTTGCAATGATATTGTTTTTGTCTACACAAGAGTCCGAAATAAAAAGCTCGCACTTTGAAAAATTCAATTCCAAACCTATTTGTCGAAATTCATCTGTGATGATTTTTAAATCACTAAAAACGGTGTCCACTTCTCCACCTAAAGTTCCGTCATCCAAATACCAAACATTGAGCTTGGATTGAAGACGTTGAATTATTGGATGAATGGCAAGGCTAAATATGGCCGGACCAAGAGGGTCGCCCTGCTGACAGCCAACGGCAGACGAAATAATGTTATTCCGGTAAATTAATTTTGAGGGTGAACCATAGCACTGCCAGAGAAAAGGGTAAATTTCAGGAATTTTATTTTTAATTTCGTTTAGCAGGGCGCCCCTTTCTACGGAATTGAAGGCATTTTTGACGTCTACCTTCAGAACTACCTCCCCATAATTTTGATCCAAAAATGTACGAAGGGAATGTACTGCGGCCTCACAGCCGCCTCGCGAACCAAAGCCTAGCTGAATTGGTCGGAAATAATCGCCTAAATAGACGGCTTTTTTCCGACAGCAGACTTTAGCCGCAAGGCGGCGGTAGGTAGTGCCCACGGCTATGGGTCTTATACCGCCATCCTTCTTTTTGAGTGCACAAAGGTTTGCACCATACAAGAGTTCCGTGATCTCGCTGTTGACTCGGCCTGACAACATCAGGTTGATCAAAGACGTCAAGTCTTCCAGAAGGACTTCACCTGCATGGCCAGACCCACCAGATAGTAGATCTTTTAGATGCTGTGGAGACACAGCATCCAGGCCGCCGGCAGAGCCACTCTGGAAAGAGAAGACGGCTTTGAGCACATCCTGGCTGGTCGTGCCTACAGCGTCATCACTCTCTTGTGGTGGATCGGGGAGTTGGATATCGGGCCCTGCGGGTGGATGCTTACTCTCAAGAGAAATGAGAGTCTCATCATTATTTGGCGCCATCGTGTCATTTGAAAACATTAAACGTGAGGCTCCTTTAATATCACCATCATTGAGTTTACTTTCTACAAGTCTGTAGATAGTAGACTCTGCCAGTGATGTATATGATTTTGAATTTTTGTGTGAGTCCTGATCATCAAAATCAATAGGATGCCCTGCACGTGCAGTGTACCTAACACAATTTTCTTTTATCCTAACAGTGATTGAACTTTTGATCGAAATATCTTTCTTTACATGTAATATTTTGTAAGGAAAAATTAAAAGATGCTCCCAAGCTTGCTTTGTGTTTTTTAAAACAGCTTTCCTAATAGCCTCCGAGAGAGAGGAAGCGACAGAGATGCGGGCACCTCGAGGAATGCGTTTAAAAATAGGGGCAGTAGCTTTGTACTCACTCAGAACTTTCCAAAAAGGTGGGGAATCACTCGTGTGATCCGAATTTCGAATAGAAATATCTACCGCTCCTGCAACCGGAGCAGACAGCGGGATTATTGGATCCTTATGGACTCGTTTTTGGTGAATTTTGAGGCCTCTCTGTCCCTTGAAAAAGCGAGCTTGGGGACATTGCGTGCACTCTACAAGAGGCTGCGTAGACACGATGGAATGGATCGCCGTCACATTCCTAAATGTATTTCTCGGTTGAGTGCATTGTGTCATCACAAAAAATTAAACTTACGAATCTAAATAAAATTCTTACAAATGTAAATAAACTATACAGATGACAGTTCGCGCAAGCGTCGTCGCCCCGCGACAACGAAGCTCCTTACTCACTGACCTCTATCTATACAAGTACGCATAAATAGAGGTCAGTGTCCTTACTGTAGACAGAAAAATTGAAAAGGCGAAAAGGCTTAGCTTCTGTCAAAACCAACGTAAACAAACTACAAAGAGAGAATTCACCTTTTCTGAGCTATCCCCGGCCTGGAAAACAATACCTGACGCGCCCGAGGTGGTGAACCACGGGCCCCAGAGCTCCAAAGCTCCCCAAAGACGGTAGAAAAATTCTTTCTGAAAAAATGCAAGAAAATATGAGTTGACAAATTGGCAGTTTTTTTTTTCTTGGTTTTATTTCAACTCAAACATTTCTATCAGCATACAATATACAGTAGGTGTCTAAACTATATAATGTATAACTTTGTACTTAGTTATTTTTCCTACTTTTACTACATACGTTTTGCAACTAAGCAGGAAAATACATTACCTACTGGCAGTATTTTATAATATTTATATTACTTTTTTTTATTCTACCCTAGAACAACCTTTATCTTACACTTCATCGGCATTCTGAAAATGTTAATAGGTACTAAATCAATAACTTTTTTGTAGGTTATCTATCTCTGGCGATGGTACTCACCTAATTCTGTGCGACGAGCAACCTTTAGGAGTGCAGTTAGCTGACATGTTGATAACTGCTGGAGCTAAGAATATTCAACTACATAATTCGAAGGCATCGAATTTTTTGCTATATAAACAAAGGTACTTGATTTATTTTGAGAAAATTTGGCGACGGACTTAGTTTTTAAACATTTTAATAGATAATTTATTTAATTTAAGGGCATGGAACAAAAAAGCTGTTCAGGTATCTATATCATCAGCAAGCCTAAGCGACGAAACTTGCGTGACAAACTATTTACAAAAAGCGGCTTCTTCAGGACCTATTCATGGCATTTATTTGGCTGCTGATTACAGTCTAAAGAATTCAATGCTAACAACAATAGATATTACCGCAAGAAAACTATGTCCTTCTTTAAGGTGAGTGAGATACTGAGATATTGTTAGTTTTTAGAAACACTGGTCACATTGTGTATAAGTTTCATGTAATGGTAAAGGCCCCTTCACACTAGCGTTTGTCCGGCAAAGGCGTTCTTAAACGTCTGCGGCTCTAGAAGTAGTTACTTACTACTCCTTGTGTAAATTTAAAACGGAATCCATAATTTTCAGATATTTTCTGATGTTTAGTAAGGGCGATGATGATGCGCATTTTGTTTCGATTAGAAGAGCCAAAGAAGGACTGCCCGCTACTGTACTCGACATATCAATGTTAGAAACGGTAAGTGCTACAAACTCTACCAGTGTTGCAAGTAGAAGTTCATTTTGAAAATAATTGATGCTGTCGATGTTTCCTGACTTATAGCCAGATTTTTGCAGTCAATTATTCAGTGTAGTGGATAAACTTTTGGTATTTCAGGTGGACGATGTAACAGACTTGATATGGTATCAAGGCATAAAAGAAGCATCAGAACAAGCTCTTCTATGTTGTAACCCCGTACTTGTCAGTCAATTAAATCCACGACCAAAAATAAGTTTGGTTCAGCAAATTGCAGGGTTATTTGGTAAGTAACTTAAGGTAAAATAAAAATTTATGATTATGATGCATAAATATTGTATGAACAACATGTAAAAGGGTTGTAAATAAATAATAATTTAATTATTAAAGTTCCTGGACGATCACATTTATACAATGTATTTTTTAGATATGGCAATTTCTGAAGAAGATCACAGCAAAACTCTTGAAGATTTAGGCATTGATGAAGAAAAGTCAAAAATCATAGCATCATTCTTGAGAGATGAGCATAGCATTTCAATAAATGTAGCGAGGATTATAACTTTGTCTTTAGAACGGTAAATCATGTTATGAGTAGCCCTTTAGTATATTGTCTCAAAGTTAACATCAAATCTTTTCTGTTTGTCAGATTAATGCAAATCGAGGAAAGAATAACTGACACAAAGTTTAAGGAGGTCAAGGGATTAAGAACATTCTTCTCATACGTAGACCCTGATGAAATACATGCGACAGCTGAAATGGTGTACCTGCCTACGCTTACAAATAGTTCTACCATGGCAAGTAAATTCCTTAAACAGTTCCCATTTCTCATTCTAAATCTGTCACTAGTAGTGAACCCAAAACAATATCGTCGTTCTGTTTGAATAACGATTGCTTGCAGTCAGAACAAAGCATATGATAATTTAGACTCATGATTATGTACTTAGTTGAAGTAATATTACTAAGGCAACTTGAGCTCCACTGAAAGAACCATTACCTGTTTTGTGTGTATTGGAAAATCTAACAGATGAAATCTGTCGTTACTTGGATTCCCTTGTGCGTATATCATAACAAATGTAAGTCCTTAAAACCTTTTGAACTATTTTATTTATTAAAAAAAATCCAAACAAAAAACCCTCGAAGCCTAACAGAGACAAGTTCTAACAGAGAGATATTCAATCAATTAGTTTAGTACATCAAAATTCATCCAGACATTAAGGTGGCTTTCAGTGATAGTACATCTACTCAAAATAATTATAAATATATACGCTCCAAAACTTATGTATGTCAAAAACTGATAAAAATTAATACTAGTAAGACGCAACAACTAACATCAAGAACTTCTTTCATGTAGTTGACGTTAAGAAGATCCTTCCGTTCTCTGTTATGGTCCCGTTACTATTTATTTCTCTCATTTCGTGTCATATTTGCTCTGAACTTCCACAGAGGGAGGATGAGTTTGACGAGAGCCAGCAATTCCTGTGCATAGTGCCAGGATTGGAAGGTCATCACGAGCGGTTCCGCTCCATCTGCGAGCGGCTGAAGCTGCCAGCGGTGGTGCTGCAGCCGGGGCTAGACCATTTGCACGAGACTGTTGAACAACTAGCGCTCAGATATTCACAGGTGACGATGCTTTGGAGGATTACCCAGGATGTTCCATTCACAATTGTGAGTCGAAGTGAGTTACTTATCTGCGAGTAACAACCTTCATAGATAAAAACATTGGAATCTCCAAACACCCAATTTTGTTGGATCCTTTAAGAGTGGAACATCCTGAGTAGATTGATAATATAAGAAACTCACAATTAATTTTGATTTAAAAGGCAGGTGTTATTTAGTTTTTTAAATTCTTTATTTACTAACGAGGATTTGATAAGATAAAGGCTGTTCTTGATAAAGGATGTTGTTGTTACATGGTAGTATTTTGTTTCGAGTGAGAGTGGCTTTTTTTGGTTTTTAGTTGAGAATTTTGATTATTTTATGCAATTTTTTTTGTAATACAGGTACTGCTTAAAAGGACAGGAGTTAATAATAGCTTTTTGCTCATGGGCTGTGAATCTGGAGTTTTAGTGGCCTTAGAATTGGCTGCGGTCTTAGAACAACATGGTAAATACTTTTACTATTTCTTTATATCCACTGAAGTCTTGTTTTATGTTTACATTATAATTAAACTTTATTTTTAGGGTATATTGGTCAAGTCTTTTGTATCGGTGATGGTCCAGATGAGACCAAATTACTGATAAAAGAACAACTACTCGCTTTTAAAAATGAAGAGGAACTACAAATCGGATTAATAAACCACATGTTTACATTGATGACTGGAATGGACGCATCCACGATAGAACATATAGAGGGAATTCCGTGGGTCCAACGTGTAGATACATGCGTACAAACACTTCTTGGACACGTGTCTCATTCAGCACAATACGCACGCTCGCTGCTAGAAGCAGCACATACACGAATCACTACAACGATCGGCTACAGCCCAAAATTAAAACCATTGAAATCTAAAATCGTACTCCTCAGAGCATTGAGTCCTTATTCAGCTTCAAGTGTTCCTTGTACCCTACAGCGCTTCTCTCAGCAGCCGATCACTGTCCACAACCTCACCACTCCTCTGGCTCATGTCACGAAGGATATCCGCTGTGCATCTTTAATCAACAAGCACCTCCCTGAAGGTATTTTAAATGGATTTGAATCTAAAAATATTTGTCAAACTTATCTTTTGAATGCCGATACTTATATGACTACTAGTAAAACCCCTAAAAAATCATAAAATAATTGTAAAAGAACTGTATCTATAATAATGTAATGCAATAAACAAATCTCTTTCACATGATTTATAGGTATTTCTATATCTATTCAAAGGTACCTTTGAATAGATTATTTTGTTTTGGTTTTATTACAAATTTTATTTTGGCTAAGACGTACATATTTCAATATAAAACAATAAAGGACTCTTTGTTAAGATCGTGTTTATTTTCATAAAATCCTTCACCATTCCAAATTCAAAAGAAGAAAGTTTGTAAAGGTGCTAAAATCCTAAATTAATGAATAGATCAAGACGCAATTAGGCTTATTATTATGTATATTAATTAGGTACACTAATGCATAACATAATCCAGCTTAGATAGTAGTCCACATGTTTATATATATATATATAGTTGAGTAGTGCGAATAGAAATTCGCGAGTAGAAGTTAATCCAATACAAAGATAAAAAAAATTGAGCGTTTAGCGTATGAATATATTTTATAATTATTTAGTGTAGTATATTAGGAATACTCAATTTGAAGAAAGCGTCATCACCGTTAGTGAGATAGCACTGACATAGGTTTTTGTTATTAAACTCTTCCAGCACTTCGATTTCCAAATGATTATTGATAATTGAAGGACATTTTAAATTCCCAAGAATATCCTGTAATGGAACGTCAAGCTCAAAACATGCTGTAGCTGGAAAATGCGATGTTATAGGAGTTATGGCTCTCATCAAGATGACTTTAGATTTCAAAGCAGGAACATCGTATTTATAGTCACGAATTAAATTTATACGTTTGTAAGCCGAGACAATGATGTCACGTAAGTACTGGCGATTAAATGGAGTTTGATCTTGAATCTTTTTTATACATAATTGAACTTTCTGTTCAAACTTCGGGCAATTTAAAGGTTCTGATAAATCTAGCTGGTCATTAAGAGTTGCCAACGAGCAAAAATGTTGTATTAAGTGATTTTGAAGTTTGCATTCTAAAAACCCATCCAGTCTCGTTTCGATATCTCCGCGAATTTCTTCAGGCGATCCGCCCAGACAATAAACAGTTCCTGTCATACCTGAAACATATAAAAATATCCTACTAATAACCTTTTAAAGACCATACCAACCGACTCATTGTTGATTCAAAATTCATCTTTATATTTTTTTTTTTTGGTATAATTAATGATGTGACTTACCATGACTTTCCAAAATAGCAGCGATTTCGAGTACAATAGGTACGCCATACTCGTATCCAAGCAAATAGAAGTGGTTCTTATACTTCAACTTGTGCATGATCACCTGAAACAAGGACAAAGGAGGTTTGCGCTTCTTTTGTCACTATTAAACGTAACCAGATAGCTCAAATGTTAGCTCAAAGTTAACGGAGAAATTACGTTAGTAAATGTTTGCGCTGTTTCCTGTATAGTCTCATTTTGGTTGTCATAACCTAGCTGTAAAACTGCAGCTGCTATTTTCAGTCGTTTGCACAGCGCTTTGAACCTTTCATGATTTCCTTCAAGTCCTGGTATAATGAACATATGAGCATCTTCTATTTTAAGGTCATCAGCACGCTGCAAGGTAAAAATATTGTTGTGAAACCTAAGGAGAACTACTTTCGATTAACATAATTTATGTTAAATATATTATATTTTCAAAAATTACTAGTAATAGCGACTGACCATATTTGAATTCTTCAGCATCGTTTCCATTGATACAAGCTCGATGTTTGCCATTAGCTCATCAGGGTAAATGCTTTTAAAATAAACATCTATTCCGAGTTTATCTTTATTGACATTTCCACCCAAATGACACTTTTTAAAACTGCAAATTAATTCGAAGTGAGTGAAGGTCCTTCTCCACTATGTACTTCTAGGGTGTGATGATCAGTTCCCAGTTTTATCAGTTTCTGCTGTTTTTTTTTACAATACAGTTCATGTTTTCAAAATAAAATAAATTAATATTCTAATTACTAACACATTGGTAAATTATCTTTTTGGTTTAGCTTTTGCGGTCAAGTTGGAAAAATCAGTTCATTAGATTGTAGATTCGTTATACAAATCAACTTACTCTGCGATAGACAAACATGAGGGGACTTCGTTTTCAACTTTTAAATCAAATTGATTTTTGAGTAGCTCGGAGAATTTTTCTGAACTTCCATCCATGTCTAAATTTTTCAATGTTTTTCTATCACTTGTGAGTCTTACCCCTGAAACATTACATCGCTAGTTCACCAAGAAAAATCACAACTTTATCAACAAAAATCTCAATTAACAAAGTACCTGGGATATTTTTTATTTCTTCTATTATGCTTGTCTGTTTATTTCTCTTAATATAAACAAGTATGTTAAATTCTTTAGTTTTCACTGCCATTTCAATGATATCCACTGCTCTGCTCCAGCCGAATTCATATCTGTCTTGATTGTTTGTTCCAAACTGAAAAAATAAAGGTCGGTTGTGAGGAGTTTTCTTTAAAAACAAAATGTAAAAATAGTTCGACCTACAGTTATAAGGGCGTTTTATGTACACAAACAAATTAAAATGACAGAGACGCTGCATAGTGCGTAGATTGTTAAAATTACAGCTAGATGTCACGGAGAGAAGAGGATACCTCGCCGTCTATTGATAAGGAAAATAGTTTGTTTTTGGAAAACTATTCCCAGTTAACCGTGTAAAGTTATACGCGCGTTAGGGCCGGTTCCTGACCTTTTTAATAAAAATGTTGATGGCTACGACCGGGAAACCACTATAGAATCTTTTCTGACAAATGTTCAAAACCGGCTGCTTTCCGTTAATAACCACGAAATACCTGAAATTAAAATCTGTTGTTAACAAGGTTTTGTTATTATAGTGTTTTAGCTCTTATAATGATTTTATAGTCATATTAATTTTGGTAAACCTCAAAAAAACTTCTAACTTTCTTATTGAAAAAGGTTTATATTTTTACCTTAGTTTTGGGCAAAGTTTTCTTGATACCTGATCAAGTTTCAACAAAAGAGATGCCTCGTCTCGTATGATAAAAATTGCATCAATAGGTCCAATAGAATTCAATTTTCTGAAAAGTGTCTCTATTTTACTGTTATTATCCAGGTTCTTTGTAGTGACTTCAATTTGAGCACCTAGTTTATTCCACTGTCTGAAAGAAAAATCATAGGTCTTGCTTCACCTTCATACGTTAATAGCTACTAAATTTATTACTACTACTATGTACCAAAATTTATTAGAAATTATACAGGAAATAGTATAACTTACTGTAGCTTGTAGAAGATATGGGGCAATGGTACAGAAAGATGGATGTGAAGTTTTTTAGCACCAGAGGCAATAAGTTTATCAGCCAATTTTAAGCCAAACCCATTTGGGTCGCAAACAATTAGATATGTAGACTCAGGGAGGCAGAAGATCCTGTAGAAAAACGAGCTCAATTTTTAATGATTATTTTTGCTACAAGTGGAAACTTTATAAACTTGTTTTAATAATTTTCTAGTTGTAAGTCTTCAAAAAAATCAAATAAATAAATGAAGTGAGTACACACACAATTATTCACAAGCTATATCTGAACTCAAGTTTTGAAAGCGTTTACCGTGGTTTAACTGCTGACTGTTGACCCGTCAACCGTAGCAGTACACGACCACGGTGCTGGCTATCACTTAGCAAACGGAAAGCACGTGAAGCCTCTGATGGTTCATACGTCACTCGAGACAGCGGGCGTACGTAGCCATGGCATATACCGTCGCTAACCATCCATTGTAGCTTCTAAAAGATAAAGAAAGTGTAAAATACCTTACAAATCAGTTATTTTTGGTACTGTTTACACATAGTGAATCTCTAGTACCACATATTTATTTACAAACTAGCTGAGTCCCACGGTTTCAAGTGAAAATTGATGAAGTGCCTATGTTTTATTTCAGGTCTATTCAAAGCCAAATCCCAATCAGCGTGAAACTATCCATTAATCCATGAAAACTTTCGCATTTATAATACTCGTAGATGTGATGTTTATATAATAGATGTGAATATACAATGTGTTTTTCGAACCTTGATCAAATGAAATGTGCGGATTTTTCGGTCCCGATTTTATCGATAAATATGTGTCGTGTATCCGCACATTTTGTTTGACCAAGGTTCGAAAATACACATTGTAGATTGTAAGTGTGATGGAAGATCAGTTACATTATTCACCTTAAGGATTTCTTCGTTATTCTTATTGAAAATCGATTTAAAATCGACCGGGCAATACGACCTGCCCTTGGTCATGAAGGACATGGTATATTTGAAATTGTCACGCTCATGAATTTGTACCAAATCGAGAGTGGTGCCCGCCATGGCACAGCAATGTAGAGTTGCCTGAAAAAATTAAATACTTAAAATTTTAGGGTGCATCTTTATCTTTTGCAGCCGATAAATCACAGGAAATGCGAGCAATAGATAAGCTCGTTTTTAGCAAGGCAACGAGAGATGATTTATCGCCACGCTATGTTTATACAGTTGGGGTACAACACTAGTGAAATACTGTCTTGCCTTTTGGTCTTTTCTAGAATGTTATCTGGTATGTTAGATAGATAGATTGAAATTCACAATGATACTTGAATACTTCATTTTATATAACCCACATTTTTAAGGTTGCTTTTGACGTTACTGATGATTATCTCACATCCATTTCCTTTTGTTTGAGTTTGCACCATGTGCCTAAAGGATTCATCTCGAGAGTTTCCGATGTGGCTTTCTGAAAAACCAGGTGGTATTTTTTTGTAATTTGCAGTGTTTTGTAACATGCAAAATTTACACTTCATGGACAATGTTTTCAAATCCTTACTCTACTTACATAATGCAATCTAAATAGTTTATAGTAGTAGAAGTACCTAAGTATGGTAATATCTTAACACTTAAATAGATTCAGGATAGTAAAATTATGTGACTGCTTACCAAGTAGATCAGGAAAAAGTTTTCTCAAAAATCTCTTCTTTGCACTGTCACTGACGGTGGTGAAAACGGTACAGTTGTGAGCCAAAGCAATAGAAATAGCAGCTTGCCCAAGCGCCCCAGCTCCTCCATGGATCAAAACATTCATGCCTTGGGCGAGGTGTAGCTTGATGCTCTATATACCATATAAAAGTTTAAAAATTGTTACAGTATTGATAATGACTAGACAGAGTCCTGGGTTCTATGAGTCGATAGTGTATATCGATATTTTATATAGAACTAGCGACCCGCTCCGGTTTCGCACGGTTGTATTATGTATGTATATTATATATAAATCTCTCTCTCACTCTATGTATATAAAACCTCAACTAATTCCATTACTTAGTTTTAAAGATTTAAGCAATTATTCCATTACTTAGTTTTAAAGCATTCATAGGGACACACAGACAAACAGACAGACAGCGGGAAGCGTGTTTTATACTATTTAGTGATTTGGTGGACTAATACGGACTAATATACATATAAATAATAGGTAGTAAAATGGAACGTCTTGTTGTCGAGACGATACCTATTATCTACTATCTATCCGAACTCGGGACTCAGTATGTAGTTATGGAGTAGGTACTCATACCAAACAATAGAACGCAAGGCAATACGGAAGTGGCACGGTTGCAGCATCTTCCAAGCTCCAATGTTCTGGGACAGGCCATAGCAAGCCTTCTCTAAAGTTTATTTTACTACGAGTAGCTCCATCGGGAATTATACCCATAACTGGTTCTTTTCTAAAATAAAATATAAATTTGTATCTGTATTAAATTTATAATTATTTAGGTGTATTTTGTAAGTTGTAGAAATAGTTTTGTTTACCTTTCAGTCAAACCACTGAAATCCATGCCAAAACGGTAGTTTTTCGTAGCAGATATTTCACCATTTGCAAGTTTAGCATCAAAAACGTTCAACCCAGCAAAGTGAACCTGAAATCGAGTGAAACGCAATAATTGAGTAGGTGCAGATAAGGTACAAAATCTGCAGTTATGAGATCAAAAAGAGAAATAATAATTCCGGCCACAGAATTTTTTTTTGGCCACGTGGCCAAACTTCTCATTTAATAACTAAGCATCGAGAAATTGACATAGCCTCTGATAAACTAATTTATCTTCGTTACAACGCCAACTAAAAAAACTTAAAGAAAGCGTCAAGTCATTAGCAACAATTAATTTAACTTGTCCTTCTGATTATACATTGCCCACTAATTTACTAAGTCGGCCACGGAATTTGCAACTCATCACCATTTTACGTTTTACAGCTTCAATACAAGCTCCTCAAAAATTATATATTCAAGCTTCAATAGACAACATCATATAATTATTACTTAACATGTAAAATAATACTTCATATTCATTTAACGTGAAAATAGCCTCTGTACGATTTGGCGCGAGTTAGCGACATGACATCAACCGGCCATTTGCACCAATTAGAGAGCGCCATTCGATTCTTTTACCGCCCGTGTTTGTTTATTGTCATTTGTGCGTTCGTATTGCAATAGTTTCATATGTATTTCATTTATATTTTTTTACGGCATCATGAAGAGAATCACTAGGGGTCCAACTTTGGTTCAGATGATTGACTCAAAAGTTAAATGACCTCAACGTTAGAGGTCAATGAACTCAAAAAAACATGAAGCATTACCCCGATACAGAGCATTCCGATATGAGTTGATTAGGTTCAATTCGAGTAACGGATCCGACACAGAGTACCCCTACTCCACGTGGTCTTGTGCGTGGCGCCCCTAGAGTGTATTTAATAAGCCGGAGGCGCGAAGGGAGTGCAGCCTCCGCCAGCCGTAACAAGGAACAGGCACCGCGCGAGCCGCAGCGGCTGAGGCTGGTCGCCGAAGGCGACCAAAAACCCGAAGCTGCGGAGGTGAGCAGTGGTGCCTGACCCTTGTTACGCAATGGCGGAAAGGCTGCACTTCCCGAAGCGCCGGAGCTATGGCGAATCGCGATGGAACCAAAAAAACATGAAAAACTACCCCGACGACGCATAGAATTCAACTATCGGGCATCGACTCCAGCTAAAACTAAAGTTTAAAAAAAAAAAGATCTGTGACCTTATGATCGAAAATGATTAATTTAACTTTTCGGCATCGACTCTAGCAAAAATCAACGTTTTCACTAAAAAAGGTAAGAGACTTTGAGGATTTTGTTAAGGTCATTGAACTTTAGATCAAAGGTCAATGACCTTGACCAAAAAAAAAACTAATTTTTTCGCGTCCCCCAAAACTCCACAGCGACCGACTGTGAGTGCCGCCAATGAAGCCGTGAGTGCAGAAAATACGTAGGCAGTACGCACTACACACGACTCGTTTTCTTTTTCTTTTAATATGGTACGTAAATATACGTGCTTAATTACTATAAATGATTGTATTTTAAAACACAAATTGATTTTTATAAATTAAGTGTTTTATTTTGTCTGTCCTCAATAGTTCATATGTAATAATAGTGGCTTTAATATACTATTTGATGACAATTTTAGGTAAATTTATCGATCGATAAATGTAGGATGACTTACATTTTAAACATACTAAATTATAAAATTAGAAGCTAATAGAATGACTATTTTGGTGTCATATAGTAATATTTTAGAAGTTTGCTATTTGAATGCATGCCACAAATTTAGATGCTAAAAAATAACCACCGTGCTGAGTTATATTTACAGTAGCTTACATAGAAGATAACTAGTGGCTGAGATACTATTATTCAGATGCGCGTTGGTTGTGGCCGACTTAGTAATTTAGAGGGTAACTTATATTTTCTGTGGCGAATAATGCTATTAAAAAGAAGCTTGTTTAATTAGTAGCCGATCAAAAATATAACTTACTGTAAGTGCAGTTTCATCTTTGTGGTCCTTGATTTCTACCCAATGCAAAGAATCAAGATCACCACATTCTTCGATGTGCAGTGAAATATTTTCGGCTTTTTTTTGTATTTCCTTTAGCGGTACAAAATATTCACCACCCCATTTATCCTGTAAGAAAACCATATCAATCACCAACTTTTTTTGGTTGGAAATTATGACACTTGGACCGAGCGTAAAATTCTTACATTTTGGTAGACATTCACAGCTAATTCCAAATTGTGAAGCTTCTTCAGATCAATTTCTGCCTTTCTGCTATTGACCATTGCTAAGTATGCTCGAAAGTTATCTTGGGTTCTCATTTGCTGAACAGTTTCTTTTACTCCGAGTATTGGAGGATAGCATGTCACGACAGTTAGTGATTGTTTCGAAGATAGATCTTTTCGTAATTTTCGAAGGCGATCTAAATCAGCTGCATTTTTCACAGGAAAAACAATGCTTTCGGCTACTTGTGGTTGGACACTATTGAACATTTCTAGGTGTGTGTATCCAATTCCTGCTTTGAATATTGATTTATAAAATTTAAAGTCAATGCATGTATTGTTAACTCCAAGTAGTAGTAAAAACGTGTCTCCATTAAATTTATGATGTATTTGGTTCAAAATCTGAAAATATGTTGATCGTATTAAATTGGTTTCATGTGTTTGCAGAACGTTTTCTATTAAATTAATTAGTACCTGTTTATCGATACATTCGTGGTTTATAAATACAATATTTGGTTTTTCAATTTCGTCATTTTTCTTATCAAAATCAATGTCGTACATATAAGTAACATCAATTTTAATTTCAGGTGAACTCTGTAAAATATCTTTAATTTTAGAAAAGATATCAGTTTTATGATTATTATTTAACGATAAAACTTTTAAGGAGTTGCTTCCAAAATATTCGGCTGCAATTTGCATGGCAATGTATAAATTGGTCAAAACCTGTAAAAGATTAAAAAACGTGTTAATAAATAACCCTTAGGATTTAAGGGAAATATAACTTTTACATTTGTCTATGGATTTATTTTATGATTACTCACGTTGTTGTTTTCTTCATCAAATGGAATATATTTAAGTGTTTTAAATCCATTTTCCTCATTGATACTATTAGTTTTAGTTTTAAATATAAGCGTTTCCAATAACACTCCACCACATCTAAAAAACATTGAAAAGTTATTTAAACCATTTTCATGCTTTAGGTTAGTACTATTTATAGTGTCATTTAAAAACAAAAAGTTTTTAATTCACCTTGTTATATTTTCAATGTCAGAATATTTTAGTGGGATGAAGTTATTATTAATGTCTGATAATGCTTTAGCGTGCACATTTGTATCTATGATAAAACGTTTCATACAGTTAGGCTGACAAACTCCGTCATATTCTTGGCGTAGAGCCAAAAGTTGAAAAATAGCATCAATGAAGGTAGTCCAATTATCCTTCCATTCTATTTCAGCCTTTGTGAGTGCAAGATTAGCTTTATGAATACTTTGTAATTCATTCCTGGAACAAAATTTATAGAAATTATAACCCTATTATAATTTGTTAAATTATATCATGTGGTAAACACATGCGGTAGAAAAAAAGTACGTATTTAATGTCATACTAGAATGCGCTGGGCGGATTTTTTCAGGATTTTTCCAAAATATTGAAAATAATAATAAATAATAAAAATGTCTGTAACTTTTTAAAATAGTTATCATGAGCAGAAATGTTTAGATTGTAAGTACCTACTGGTATAATTCTTTTAATTAAAAGAAATGTTTCAGGAATTTCAAAATTCAAAGGTCAAATAGGGTTTGATGTTATTGAGGTTATATTTGCATGAAAATAACACAGATTTGTGGTTCTGTAGCACATTGAATAGCAGGACGTATCGCAATATTTCATCGATCATAAATCGATGTATATTATGGTTTAGTTAATACACCAATTATTTATCGAACTGTAGCGAATAGGTACTACTTACGTAAACTCATACCCCTTTTCAAACAAAAGCTTGTAAACATCTGATCTAGCCAGTTCAAGCTTTTCAATCGGTTTGGGGAATTCGGTGAGAGATGTCTTAGTAGTCATTATATAACCATCAGCTATCAAACAGTTCGACTCTTCAGTGACCTGTGAAATAATATTATGAGTGATATTCGATACCACGTACATACGCTAATCTAAGAATCAATCATTGCTAACTTACCTCGAATCTACCACTTTGTTTTAACAATGTAATGGTATACGTTTTTGGACGATAGTCAACTACTAAGCTTTCCTTATAAAATCTTACATCCTTAAATTCAACTGACAGCTTTCTTTTTTTACCCAAATACATAGCTAAAGTATCCCATACGAACAGTAGTATCCCAGCAAAGGGGAAAACATTTCTTCCTAAAAACAAAAAACGTTTTAAACCTGCAATTAGATATTTTTAATGACTACAAAGTAAAGTCACAAACGAACCTTCAACAAACGAACCCTTCAAATATTTGTACTCCTCATCATACACTGTAACAATTGGTTTGTAAGTAGATGTAAATTGCTTTTCGGGAGGTGTATAGTAGGAGAACTTCCTGCAAAAAATTCAATTATTTTTACAATCCGACAACAATAAAACTCTAGTTGAGGTACATGTACATTATACATATTCTATTTTATTACCATTGAAGATCGTGAAGATGTTCCACTAAATGTGAGAACTGACGAGTTTTCGTTGAAACAGGATACTCCACTTTAGGATAAAAAATACTTGTGTCTACATTACATCCTTCCATATACAATCTGAAAACTCAAAAATATGACTTTATCAAGTGAATCAAGTTCTTACCTACCAATAAATTATCAACTAAAGATTATAAAAATATTGAAAATGAATGTACTACGCACTTTCCAAGAGCTTCAAGCAAATGAACGGAAGCGTCCGAGTGTGCTCGACTTGTGAGAGATACATTCCTGCAGTCCGAAGGTAGCGAGCGCTTGAGGATAGCTTGCAGAAGCCCATGAGGAGCTATTTCGACCAGAACTGCACCGTTTGGAACCAGTCTGCTTGCCTCTTCGAAGAGTACCGGGCTCTGTTAGAACAGCACGAAAACAGATTGAGGTCATGGAATATCACCTCTCACGGAGAGGTCCTCTATATCATGGGATTATTATACGAAGTTCACTTTTAAAATTTCTGCTACGAAATAAAGTACCTTACCGGTATAAATTCATTACAGAGATTGAAATAAAGTACAGAGATAAAGCATAGTATATTCAAGTCATTATGAAACGTGTACTGTATTTATTCATTCTATCGCAGCTAAGTTTAAATCGAGTACATGGTCTCACAGTGCGTTACTGAAAAACATTTTTCTTAATCAAAATAATAAATAAAATAGATGTTACTGATGCTTGGATTATAAATACATCATAGCAGCGATTCGCGCTATGTGACACATTTGCGTCTGAAGAGATTTTGCGCGACTAACGAATACAGTTCACGAAAAATCACAAACGAACTAACTTTGTAATTCTGTCATTCTTTACTGTCTAGGGAATTTTGCCTTCTATCATTATATTCCCCTTTCTCCTCTAGTCTCAGTCATTATTTTATCAAAGATCGCGTAGCACAAGCAACACTGGACCGACAAAGCATACAAAATACTTCAACGCGCTCCTACCTTGTTTCCAAACTTAATTCCTCATAAAAATGTCTCTGAATCTAGTATTCAAATAAAAAAATACAACCAACCGTCATTCGGTTTTCACAATGATAGTTGAAAGCTCATTCAATACGCAATTTTTTCAATGTTTTACCCCTCTCTCATCCAAATAGCTAAAATCTGTTATTTCGTAGGCCTTCGTAGCGCGTGCTACGAAGCGATACTACGAACAGTGGCTAAATAACTATTAGGCTGTGTTTAAAAAACATTTTACTGCTATCAGTTTTCACTATGAGTTTGTTTACTTCTTTGCCTTGGGAAATTTTAAATAACGGTGGAAAATGAAAACGAGCCTTGTTGAATTTTCAATGTTATTTAACTATAACCTATGTACAGAAATAAATATTTTCGAATATATTTTTCATGAACTACCTACCTTGTTTTAGGATAAATGAATAAAATGACTTCTCAGTACAATTACCAGTAAATTATTTGTGTGATACTCTGCTGAAGAAAATATGGCGTGGTATTTTTTACGCCCCTCTATGGGTACAGACGTTGAGACCCAGCGCTTACTTCGCAGCTTTGGTTTTTTGATGATGGATTGTCCCATTTTCAGAAATAGTGGCCCTGAAAACATTTATGATCTTAATTGGCTGCTTAGATTTACAACAAGGTCTAGGCAACAAGCAAACAACTACTTCAACTTGTATAAGCTCGTAAAAAGGTACTAGCCACTTGTGACTGACATGATTTTAACATAACTTTACCTAATAATTTAAATTGGAAGAAACCTATATATCAGCAAAAATGAGGTTGTTAATAAAAAGTTATATCGACAGTGTAAGTTCAATCAGCTATATTGTAGAAACCAGTTATAAGCAAAAAATAAACAAAAGAAAACTGAAATTGAAGACAAAATCCGTTTTAAAGTTTTTGTTCTTCATTTGTTTACCTTGATAGTTATTTCTTATGTTACTACAGAACCTACCTGACTGAGTACATTAATTATTTTACAATAATTTTGCGTGTTTTAAAAAACTAAGAATTGACTTTAAATTCTCTAAAGCCAAAATATCTCACCTGCTTTCGCAATGTATCGGGAGTGATAAGCAATGTTCGCGCAGTTTACTTCTCTAGCGAATATTCCCCGTTCAGTCAAATCTTTGATAAATTCTTTCATGATATCAGCTGGTCCTGACAGTGTACTGGAATTAGGCCCGTTGTGGCAAGCTACGTCTATCTCCGGTGGACATAACTTAGCTACCTGTATGATAAAACATACAATTAATTTTACCAGTAGCAATAGAAGTGAAAGCGTCTTCTTTTTCGTCGTTGGGTGTTTATGAGAAGGGTAAAATTAAGAATGTTACCCATCGAAAATTATTACAATACTCGAAATAATGCAAATATGCAGAACTGCATGAAAATAATTCGTATGAATCTTTAATCGGTGAAATCACGTAGAATATACCCAGAGACTTACGACACTGAAGTAGAGAAGTGAAAATTATTTTACTGAATTGACAAACAAATGAACACAGTCAAAACTATTTTCTGCTCCTTCACTTTAGGTATAATTAATTTTACCGACCTCTTTGTACCCCAGGCCTATAGCAGCCATTGAACCTTTGATAAAGGGGAGCTGCATGGAAACAAGACCTCGACTATATGAGAGCAATATTGTTTCTTCAGTAGTAAAACAATTGTCTGCATATGCGCACCCCAGTTCTCCAACACTGTGTCCTAGAATAAGCAAATACATTTACTTGTAGATAAAAAAACAATCAACAGGTTAATTCGCATTCTTGGTCTTACCTATAATTTTATCCGGAACCAAGCCAACAGCATTGAGAACATCGGTAAGGCCAATTTGAATAGCAGTAATCCCAACGAAAGCATTCAGTATATTGTCGAATATTTTTTCATCATTAGACGTTATTATATCGACAATATTGATGTCTTTTGGTTTTAGTACTTTATCACAACTGAAAATCATAATAAGTTTAATGTACAGGCAGCATCACAAAACCCCTGTACAAGACATCCACGTTACGCAGGGGTTACTTATGTATTCATGAAGATAAAAAAATATGATGATAAAAATTACAAGTGAAGCATTCTACTTTCGCTTCTATCGCTGCAAAGTATATTTACCGTAAGATGGCCTCAGCAAACATAGGTATGCGCATAAGATGGGTTCCCATGCCAGCCCACTGGGAACCCATACCGCTGTATACGAACCACAGCTGACGTACAGTTTCGCCATAGTTGTGCACGTTCTCGCTCAACGTCACAGTTTTACCATTATTCGAAGCTGAAATCAGTACTTGAAAAAAGTCTACAAAGATAATATTACTCGTATATATATATAATTATCGTTTTTGTGAACGATAAAACCAGAAGAGTAAAAATCTATAGAACATTATCAAAGCGTCTGGTGCGTGACCTAAGAGCCGGCGAGTGTGGAGCAGTGCATCAGCATTGCCATACAGCAGGACAATGCAGACATCTTCTTGGGGAAGAATCCAACTGGTATTGATATGTATTAGTTTTTAATATTACTACCTATCAGATCATTCGAAGTTAACTGTGATATAATCTTACCAAACAGTCCAAAGCCTCGTCCCAAGTGGTTAGATATCGGCATTTTGTACAGCTCTTGCAACAACGCCAACTCTTCAGCATCCAAGTTACTACTCTTGATACTGTTCAGTATTTTCTTAACACCAGACTCTTGCCTCCCCGATACTGTTACTAAATATGGTAGATCACACTTGTATTTAGATAGATCCTGTAAAAATGATGAAAATTATGATGTTAAATCTCTCTCTGCGTTTGAAAACTCTCAGATAACAATAACTTCAATTCTTGAGGTAAGTATTGGTATTATAAAATCTGTGCTCAAGGCATACAAAATGAGTACTCAAACAAGTAAAATTAAATAATAATTGATTATCTCTTCAGGATTGGCTTTTCTCCTTTCCATGGGCTTGACTCCTTAAAATAACTATTAATGCTAGACCATGCAATACAATGTAGCCCCAAAGTAAGCAGAGCTTTTGTAATGAATAATAATTATTATTCATTACAAAAGCTCTGCTTACTTTGGGGCTACAATGTAACGTATAAAGTACGAGCATCTATTATAATAGATGCTCGTACTTTATACGTTACATTTAGATATAGATAAAAAACACCACATCTGCACTTCGCAACTTCATCCGACCGTGGGCCGACCATTACCCGCGGCCTCATGTTATAGGGTTAATCGAATTCATTTATTTTAATTTAATTTGCACCTTATTTGCAGAACTATGTATGTACATTATTCCTTTATCAATCTGTCGCTATAGCTATAGTAACCAACCTTCTTTTTATAGTATCCTTTGAGTAAAGCATGCCCATTGATACCAGACAGACTGAAGTTGTTCAGAGCTGTGTAAGTACGTCGAATTGAACGGTGCTCGGTCACGATCTGGATGCGTCCATCGCGGATAGCCAGAATGTCTTGACGGGGATTGTCACAGTTCAGATTTGCCGCCAAAACACCCGTTTGGTATGCATGTAGGATCTGAAATAGAACAATCCATTAGTTATACAAATGACCTGAACTGAGTTATGTACTTAGCAGAGACGTTCCTGCTACATAATTCAGTTCAATTCATTTATATAAATAGCTAGTCCTCGCAATCTCACACGTGTGAATATTTATGAAAAGTAAGCTTATTTTTTATTCCAGGCCTAGACTATCAGTTATATTACTAGTATATTCAAAATTTCAGCCGGATCGATCAGTAATTTTGGCGTGAAGAAGTAATAAACATCCATCCATCCGTCAATCCATCCATTGCAAATTTCGCATTTACAATATTAGTGACATGGAAGAATAATAAGAATACATGTTTACATGCAGAATTTTAAGTTATTTAAGACTTGAATCTCTTGAATTGAAACTGAAGACACAATTGATATTGTATTACATATTACACATTTGAAAAAGTACATCATTTTCATTTTAAGCACAAGTTGCCATTTTGATACCTTCAGGCTTCTGAGGTCATCGAAGGTCTGCTCGACAAGCAAGCGATCCAATTTGAATTTAAAATTATTGAGACTACTAGCCTCCTCCTTGGGCAATATTAAAAGGCGATAATATTATACAGTCGGTCCCCATACTGTGTCACTAGAAATTGGCTTTATCTTATGAGTTGAAATTTTTTATATTTGCCTTAATTATATGCAATTAAATTAATAAGGTACCTTTATAATCCCATTTAACCCTGAAACAGGTTTTGAAAGTCCCATATTCGATGTTACGCTTCCTACTAACAGTGCATTTCTCCTTTCCACACAGAACACTTCTTCTATCGCTTGCAGTTCAGACTTATCTGTCTCAGGATCAGCTGAAACGGAAGTTTTTTATTAAAAGCTTCTATTATGAAAGCTTGCAATGTTTTTATATTAGTATAGAATATTTGTTTTACCTGCATTAGTAAGGAAAATGTTCTGGCCTCTTTTTCAATCACGTTCGTCGAATATTTTTGATGTAATTTCACCTGTCTCCCCTTAATAACTGCCTTGTCTGAACATTACAGTTCTTTAGGGGACATACTGTATAGAAGTGCACACAGGTGAACCCGTGAATAAAATGGCTGGTTTTTGAAAGACGAGCATGCAGGATGGACTTATACCTAATTGATTCCGTCTAGTTTAGAATTTTTTTTTTCTAAAACTAGGTACCTGATCCAAATCCTTCAATATATTCAACTGAAGATGGAGAAACACCTGCTTCTTCATAAAATCTTCTCCAAAACTTGGATATTACTTTAGGATTTCGGTAGTACCCTAACTTGGTCGAATAGTCTTTATCTAACCCATCAGAGTATTCACATTTGACGTGACACAGTTGCGCGTAGACCCTGAAAAGCATACAATTCTTTGAGAAAACGCAAGATATGAGGTTTTGTTTCTTAACATACTGAAAACTAGCCAGGTATTCTTTAAGTAATAAATAGTTAAATTAAATAACTTTATTTCTTTTGGCTTCTAAATTAAGCGCTTAGACTACATTAACATTTATATTGTATAGATTACCTGCGAGCATCTTTAAATTTTTGTAGAAATATGACACTGACTGAGTCGCTAATAGATGCACCATCTGCATTGACATCGTAGCATTTTGTCTTCCCATCGAAGTTCTGAGGCACAGTTCTGAAATTAATAATGTCACCGTGACCCACAGCTTCCTACACATTTTTAATAGCAATAAATTAGAAATAACATTTAAGCTAACTAAAAGGAAACAGTCAGGCGCTACCAACCTATTGCTGTGAATGACCGTCATAGGATGCAAGATCAGTTTAGCAGCGCCAACGAAAGCCGCCTCGCACTGGCCGGTCTTGATAGCTTGCAGTGCCTGCTCCAGCGCTACCACCGATCCAGAACAAGCGGAGTCGACGACGTAGGACGGGCCTGTCACGTTCATCCAATAGGAGATACGGTTCGCGAACATGGCCCGGTTGTTCCTGATAAATTTGTATCTCTATGGCATGAAAATATTTCGGGTGGGAATTCATTGATTTCCATGACATTATATTTTTATTTTTACAGAAAAAAGATAATTCTATATTTTTTCGGCTATCGATCGTAACCAAAATCCATCAAGCTATATATATATATATATAAAGACTAAAAAAAAGTAATGAAAAGAAGGTCTTTTATACCAAAATAAACCTACTTTAATTTTAATAATATTGTACAATACGCACGTGCGAAGCCGGGGCGAATCGCCAGTAAGTATATTATACAATATTTCAATACCTACTAGTAAACCTAGAAGTTTAAAATACCTACCCGAAAACACCACCAGGTACATCTTTACTGTAGAGTTTTTCACTCTCAGAGTGACTGGCAGCAATGAATACACCGACGCGCTTGCGTGCAATTTCAGCTGGAGAAACACCTGAAAATAAAACGATGTCAACTCAATTCAAATATAAATACTTATCCATAGTATAAAAAAAAGCTATAAAGCACAATCTTATTTAACCGAAAATATGAAGAAAAATGTTCCTGAATTCAATCCTTATCCATACTCATATTAATCGAAACGCAAAAATGTGGTGGACAACCCTATGGATGTCTGTTTCATGCGAAAAACGGATCCTTCTGAAATTTTGGAATAAATGTAGTTCTCGGTCTGTACTAAAACAAAGGATACTTTTCACCTCATAAATCAGCTCCCATGTGATAAAAATAGCCCTGAACGTTTCCACAGAAACAAGGCGTGCGAAGGCACGGGCTGATACTAGTTATTCTATAAGTTTTGATGGTAAACAAAGTATCTATCTAACCAGTCGGTAACATCCAATGCTTATTTAAAAGTTACCTGCGTCAAATAAGGCTTGATAGGCCTGCTCAAGCAGTTTCCTCGAACCAGGGTCGATGGAATGACCTGTCTTAGAGTTGATCATGAAGAACTGGTTGTCACAACGGTCTAAGCCACGAACCTCGCCCTTATATATAGGCAGTTCCGGGTGGCTGTATTTCCAACGGGTGTGATTTGATGTTACCATGTTTTCCTATGTAAAATAATAAAGAAATAACTAACATTAATGGACAAATTAACACAGTGTTATCTAGCATGGGTAGGTAATGCTACTCCGAGTAAGCAGAGCTAGTGTTATGAGTACTAGATAACGGATATAGAGTGAGTGGGGGGAAGATGAAAAAAGGGGTAAGACAAAAAGTCGTCAATAACACCAGATTTATAGTACTTATTACTGTGCTGGCAACATCGTTAGGGCCACCAATTTGTTACTTATCACAACTTAGTCAGCGGTTGCGGCTGAGAACGCCTGATTTTGTGTAAAGTGCAATTTTCTAAGACAGTGTATTTTTCAGGATTCACAAAAGTGATTTCATCTTGCCCCGTGTCTTGTAAATTAAATTACAAGGCAGGTACGAGTGTTTCATTGAAACATCTGCCTATTATTTTTTGCACATATTTATGTAATTACTTCTAAATCTCTCTATTTCTCGTATTTTAGAATTTATTTCAACTTTTCATCTTTCCCCATTTACATTTAACGGGGTAAGACAAACATATCAAAGTTTTAATTGTGACCCTTTTTCAGATTTCATACTAAAAGCCAGATGTTCACAAACTGTATCTTTGTGTAAGTTTCAGCAAGAAAAATAAGAAATAAGAAAACAATTGCTGAAAGTAGTAAAACAAAAAATAACAAGAATGCTAAGAAATGTGAAATAAAAAAGAAATTCAATAGAAAAAGAAAATACTTTAAAAAGTATAAAAGAAAAAAATAAAGAATTACTTATGGTGATGAGAAGAATATTCATATAGGTTTCATGTGATATAAAAAAAGTTTTTAGTTTTTATTTGATTTTGCATTAATAAAAAGTATTTTTTTTTCTTCAGTCAAAACTTATGCAAATTGGCTCCAAAGTTTGAGAATCTCTTCTTCAATCTTCCCCCAGTGGGGTAAGTTCGGAATGTATATATTTTTAAATTTGTTATATCTTTGTTAAAAATAGGTATTTTGGCACTACAGTCAGTTACAACTTTTTAAATTACTTAACACTATAGACTAAGGACCATAAACTTTGCTTAAGACCTGCCTAAGACACGTTTTAACGATTTTAGATTTTTATTCGATCTTACCCCGTCACCTTTTCATCTTCCCCCTGTTTCAATTAAGTAAAAATAATATTTTTAATTACAGTTTTCTACTTTTTGGATAGCTTTATCAGGCTGTTATTGACATATTATATAAATCTAGTCTTTACCCTTTTATTATGTCTAATTTACTTTTAGCTAAAGTGAATATCTATTCTTCTACAAGGATTCAAAAACAACACTGATTATCTCATCAAAAAACCATTCGATCTTGCCCCCACTCACTCTATTTTTGTTTACTGCATAAATAAATATTTACTTATATATATATATAGGTACTGCATAAATATATAGGCATAAATATATACTGCATAAATAAATATATGCATATACTTAATTTTACATTGAAAACACCCGGAACAAATATTTGTAGATCGTATAATTTTTTTTATACTAGTACTAAGATACTTACCTAATTTCTTAAATTACCCACCATTATGAATTACATACATACATATTACATTACATAGCGCCCTGTCTTCCGCTTGACGCATCCAGCATCTGCCAGCAGTCTTTCGCAGATCGTCATCCCACCTGGCCGGAGGGCGTCCTACGCTACGTTTACCGAGTCGCGGTCTCCACTCAAGAACACGTTTACCCCAACGGTTGTCGGTTCTTCGCGAGATATGGCCGGCCCATTGCCACTTCAGCTTGCTAATTCTTTGAGCTATGTCGATAACTTTGGTTCTCTGTCGGATGTATTCGTTACGAATTCTATCCTTCAGAGAGACTCCGAGCATAGCTCTTTCCATAGCTCGCTGGGCGACTTTGAACTGATGGACCAGCCCTACCGTGAGTGTCCACGTCTCAGCTCCGTAGGTCATTACGGGTAGGACGCACTGATTGAAAACTTTCGTTTTCAAACATTGCGGTATGGATGAAGAGAAGACTTGACGTAGTTTCCCAAACACAAGACAGGGCGCTATGGCGCTCATTGGGGGAGGCCTATGTCCAGCAGTGGACTAATATAGGTTGATGATGATGATGATGATGATGATGAATTACATAAGTAGTTAGGTACTATTTAATTAAAAACATTTTCTATGAAATAAAAAATATTACAAATAAAAAATATGAATCTATGTAACGTATTAAGAAATCTAAGACCCATAACACAAACTCTGCTTAGCTTGGAACTATGCTTTGTGGATTGTTCAGCATATGAAACTTAAATTAGATAACTTACTTTCTTGTAAAGCTTTTCAGCCCATTCATTGAGGTTTTCACAGCCTGGCATCAGCGCAGACATACCGGTAATCACAACGTCATTGTCATTCAAGGGCTGGTCTCCAGGATGCTCCAACTCTAGACCTGCTAGTGGACTCTCTTGCTGAGCCATGTCTTAGCAATGAGATCTTTGTATAACTTATGTATACAATGACAATAGCTAGAATTGAAACAAATAAAAGAATTCTAGGTTCTTTTATAAAATAAAATCAAATAGTTATTAACAAGAAGTTTATAATAATGAACTTACCAGCAGCAAACAATAACTTAGCCTAGAACTTGAAGAAAGTGTCACATCTTTATACACTAGCTTTGCATATTACCATAGCCTAATTAATAATCGTTATTCTGTATGAATATTATCAAAGCTTCATTTCACTTGACTTCTTGACCTAGTATTCATATGCGATTAAATTTGTAACCTAATTTTCGGAATTTTCGAACGCATTCCGCTTATGCCCGCATACCTTAGTGTTTTATGATAGAGTTTAAATTCGTTTCTTAATACATTAGTCTTCGTAAACATGATTATGATAATTATTCATAAGCATGTTTACCATGACGATCATCAGAATTAGAGATCCTTTTTAGTTTCCAACAACAACAATTTATTCAAAACTCAAATCAATCAGCAAAGGTCTTCGTAAGTTTATCAATAACAATCCTCGTCCGCTCCGACAAATAATCATCTATCTGCCCGAGGACTTTTACGACGTGCAACATCTTCTGTACTCCTTTCTTGAACACCTCCAAACGTTCTGCACTACTTTCCTCTTCTTTAGAACTACGCATGGACGCAAAAGAAATCGGCCGACCAATCCGAGGTGGCGGATATTCGTCTTGAGCTCTCAATGTCGGCACTTTTAACTTTGGAACTTTTAATTTCGTAGTTTTGAATTTTGGGAACGCAAGTTTTGGTATAAATCCTTGTGGTGGAGTGATTGACATAGGCGCTTGGGTGTCCCCTTGCCCTGATTGGTCCATGTCATCTAAGACAAAGTGGCCATCTTTGATGCCATCCGGTATTGCGTTATGGATAAGGTTGCAGAAGGAGTTGACATCGAAACGCGAGTTGGTTGAGGGTCTCCGTCGAAGACCTGATGATCTGCCGAAGGATTCCTGAAATAAGTTTGTTTTCACGTACTACGTATATTACCCTCCACAGAAGTCACATAGAAACCTACGAAAACACAATAAAAAAACCGATAGGATCTTACTTTTCCTAGAAAGATGATGATAGGATTCATTCATATAGCAATTGGCTTCTGCTTGCGGCTTCACTCAATTTGTTCATAGCAAAAGGCCGTCAATGATGTGGAAGCTTGCGAGTTTGATTCCCACCCAAGGACAAATGTTTTTATGTAGTGTAATGTATTAAGTGTAATAGTTATCTAGTTCCCACAACACAAGCTTTGCTATGCTTGGGGCTAGATAATGCTATGTGGATTAACCAGCACCATAAGCACACTGATTTTATAAATGCGAAAGTTTTTACCGCCTGAAATTTTGAATATACGACTAGGCCTGAAATAAAACAGGCTACTTTTCATCAATTTCACGTGGATAAAGCCGCGGGGCGTAGCTTGTTTATTATATACCAGCATTTTCCGTGACTTTATACGCGTGATTTCTATCATGATTTTTTCTTTTTTGTGGGAAAGAGGAACAAACATCAATCCATTCAAACTTTTAGGTTTTAATATTAGTACCTAATTAACGGTGTCACAAATTATTTCACAAATAGATAGAATTATTATAAAAATAAATAAATAATACCGGACAGTCCACACAGCATCATCTAGCCCCAGCTAAGCAGAGCTTGTGTTATGGGTACTAGATGACTGATATCACTACATGGTATAAAACAAAGTCGCTTTTTCTGTCCCTATTTCCCTGTCCCTTATTAATATTTTTTTTTTTAGTTTGTAGTTTATTTATACCGAGTTTTAAGTAAATAGAACAAACGAAAAATTTGACTGCTTAAATCTTTAAAACTACGCAATGGATTTTGATGTGGTTTTTTTTAATAGATAGAGTGATTCAAGAGGAAGTTATATAGGTACGTATAATAAGACCGTGCGAAGCCGGGGCAGGTCGCTAGTACTTAATATAATACACTACATAGATATTTTTGACTCTTGCCACTCAGGGATGTTAATGCTGTCTATTAGTGAAATAATTTTTAACATCGGACAAGTACTTCAAGAGTACTCCTAGATAACTTGATAACGTTACAAACGTTCACCTCTACATATATTTATTAGTGTAAACAACGAACCCGTTCTTCAGACGAACAGTCAATAGTAAAGCGTAAGGGTGAAGGCGCTCCCCTACTTCTGGGCATCTGAAAGAATTTTTTTTACGTAAATCTATTTTTTCTATTTTTCTTTACAGCAGCGGATATTTATCGTTTTCCTTTAAGATCCTGTTTAATATAGACAGAAAATGAACAGACAGACAACATGAATGAGAGATTATGTTTTCTAATCGCGTAAGTTTAAAAAACTTAAAAAAACATGTACTTGATGGTTATTCTTTTAGGCAAACCCTCATTCCCACTTTCATTACCCGCGTTGCAAATGGTATGTTCGGAGTTTCCGGGAGTTGTGATAGATAATGTATCGGTATATGGAGTTATCGAGTCTGGATGAGGTATAATTGTATATGATATATCTGTACATTACCAAAAAGAGCGCTAGACACTGAATCCATAATTGCAAAACACACAAACACACATATCATCAACATTGGCACATACTGAAGCGCGTATAACAGCCTTAGCCAGGAACTTTACCAGCCTTTGTACACATCACCAAGGATCAATAGCACATAACTACATGCTGGGAGGTATAAACTCACTTTCAAATAATATCACAATAGATACGAACCACCAAAAGTAGCACGATCGCCACACAGCGGTACATCTCGGCTCGGACTACATTTCGATACGGAAGCTCATCACGTATCGGCTGAGAATGATGGGTCAGCGTTGTTGGTAATGTGGCAACAGGCGACCTACATTGTCAGCAAGGTCATTCAAACTGCACTGTGTGTTTATCCGACAGCGCAAGAAGGAGGATTATGAATTTCGAGAGACGTTCATGTATTAGTTTCTTTGTGTCGCCTTACAGCCTTAAGCTCCATTTTCCTATTAGTGGAATTACTTTTGCTGAAAATACGACGCTTACTGGTTTTCCATATTTACGTTTTAGCCAGATTTCTACTACATAGTAAAAGTTAGTTTTAAAGAGCAGATTTTTAGGTTCAATAACTTCTAGTAAAAATCGGACACTTTAATTCAAAAACTTGAGTGTGGAAAGGTCATTAAAATCCTAACGGAATGTTCTCAGCGACTTTAAATTTGTTCGATGGTGTGTTACACTCCGTATCAATTAGTTTTTTTCTAATTTACAGTTTAAAATATCTGTTTCACTTATAGCGGCCAAAGTCGCGAGGTATTGCTGCTAGCGGATACAATCGGTAGTAGCCATAATATGTAAGACAAAATACAATAGGGACTCTACCAACTTTGAAAAGAACAAAAGGGTACTTTAGTAAATATAGGGAGTACCGTTACTCGTGCAAATGCGTGCGTTGCCTTCTATGGAAGTTTGTCACTTACATAATTCAATAATAAAAAGAAATTGTTTGAATGCATCACATTAATTGGGTCAAGGTAGAGTCTGTTTTCAACAATTCATGCAATAAATAAAATCTGCCACCGTTTTATGACTCATGGTTTCTCTCACGTATTTTCGTGATCTTATCATTTAGACGTGATCAAATAAAACTAACTGATTCGATACAGATTCTGGTCTGTTATATTGTTCAGAATATATACCATTAGTTCTTTCATTGGTTATGGAGTGGCTGACTAGCAGTTGCTATGCTGGTTCCCTTGTGCTGTACTTGGTTGTGAAGTTTTACTACGAGAATGAGGCTAAGAAGCATTCTGCTGTTGACGTCTGTAGTGGCTGCTGTGTGTGTTGTCGAGGTTTGTTTATATTCTACTTTCATACAACAGGCGTAGTGTAGTTACTGGAAGTGGATTTTGGTTTCCCGACACCAGAGGTAACCAGGTGTTCTGGTAAGAGACCAAAACAACTGGACACCTCTGGTTCGTTTTCTTTTCGGTCCAGTCAATAGAATGAAGTTTTTATAGGCCATTTTCAAATTCGTCTCTCCAGCGGACGGTCTTCGGCCACTTAAGCGACTTATGTACACTCCGCTGGCTTTTCGATCCTCTCCCATGTGGAATATATGCCCAAGCTATCACAGGATTTATTTTATTCTATGTTATAATGTTTGGACATTAGATCTTCATCATTTTGATCTTGATTTTGTGATGAAGATTTTTAATCGAGAAAAAATTCTGTTCATTTTCTTTAACCTATCAGAAAATATATTTATTACTCATGCTTTGTTTTACTCAGTTAACAGTTCAATCGGCGCTGGACAACCATTGAGCTCGTCTCGCTTTATTTACACCTACGAACGACAGTCATTTGGGTAGGAGTTCACCCGAAATAAGATCTCTTGAGTTAGATACACTTGTCTAGTAAAACAATAATTATTATCATCAAGAATTTTTATAAATCGAACGCATAACATGTTTTTGCTTCTATTTTTTCGAACAAATAGACAAACAGTTCATCTCGGGCATCTTCCGGAAAAAACTATGAACATTTAAATTGATTTCAGGGCTCAATCAATAGTTTTCTTTATAACACACTAAATTAAGTTTATTTTTTCAGAGCAGTTTACTGATGCGTCAGTCGATCTTCCACCCCCGCCTGCCGGAGCCGTGCTTCACGAGCCGCGCCGAGGACCGTCCCTTTGCCTACTCCGTCGTGGCTTTCCTGACCCGGGCCAAAGACTTGCTCGGACGCCTCAAATCATACATGGACAAAGCTAAGCTGGTCCAGCTTAGTGCTTAGACGCTCAAGCGATCAAGTGTTATGATTATGATGACTTAAAATTTGCAATAATTGGTGGAGAGGAGAGTTGTTAAGATAATCCATAGCATTTCGAGAAAGAACATGTAAAGATGCCTTTACGACATTGTTTTGAAAAGATGCTGCTATTGGTTAGTTTTCCACAGCTCCGTTCCGTAGAAATAGACTATAGTCTAAGTGAATAAAATAGTTATATAAAATTAATGTTAAGGTTAAATTAAATAAAAACAATATTTATGTAAAAAAAACTTATTTTTATTTGATTTCGTGTTACCGTACGGTGTTTGAATTTATGATTTCATAAGCAATTCTCTTAACTTTATAAACTCTTGAGTATTCAAAGAACCTTTTACTCTCAAATCAATCAGTTTTGCTAAAACATTCCCTTTCGAATTCATAGGACATATTTTTGAATCCAAACTGAAAGGGGATTTACTCAAAATTGGAACTCGAAGTGGCTTTAGAGGATCGTTCAATCTAGATAGTGAAGGAACGCGAGGTAAAATTGGCAATGGCGGAATTATAGGCAGACGAGGCAAAAGGGGCAAGATGGGTGGTAAAATAGGAGGTAATATTGGTAAAATTGGTAAGATTGGTAAAGGGGGCAACAGAGGTGGTAACAAAGGCTTAGATAGTAAAGAACGCTTTAGTTTCGGTACATTTGCCTTTGTTAGTTTCAAAGGGGGTGGTTTTGGAGGTAGTTTTGGTATCGGTGGAAGTGATTTGCCAATCTTGTGTCCACCGTTGATGTTAATGAAAACGGGAGAAAGTTTAGAGACTTTTTTGATGAGGAGTGGGCTAGAGAGGCGTTTGTTGTCACCAGCTATGAGGCCCAAGTTCAGTCCTTGCACTGGTATCTGAAAAATGAATGAAACGAAATTCTAAAATGATCGCATTGTAAGCAAACTTCGAAGGGTCAAGTCAACAAGTTACAAGTCTAGGAAATTATACATAATAATCAAATTAATCGATATTTATAATCACTATCAGCCCATATACTTTATCGCTAAGAATAGGCCGCAAAATATGTCGGTAATTATTATTCAGATTTTTATTGTTTTTTAACATTCAAATCTGATCCTGATAATAATAAAGAAGTGTCTCTTTCTCCAAGTCTAGCCTAGTCACCGGCCGTTTTGAAAAAAAATTACAGTAGTCAACTTAGAATGTTTTATACTGACATTCAAGTAAATATAATGGTTACGTATAGTTTGAAAAACCTCTTCTAATTTTAAAAATGATATGAATTGTTGGAGTTAAACTTTTAAGATGAAACAAAATTTTAAAAAAATAAGCCTTAAAGTATATCTACATCACTTACAATAAATAAAATCGCCAGCACAACGTAAGCAATTTTCAACAGTCTTTGTGGGTCACTCATCTTTGCACCTTTATTTTAAACCCAACGAAATGTTCTTACTGCCTTTTATACTGGTATAAATAATGGCAAGTTATCTTCACTGGATCTTGAGATACAGCACGTTGAACTAAAACAATTGAACTCATCTCAATCTGTACGTCAATTGTTTTTAGTTCAGTTGCAGCAGCAGAATAGATAGATACAAATTATTCTGGTTATAATTTTAGAAGTTTCCTAACTAGTGTCAATAAATCTGCACCTACAACTGTTTTAAAGTAATATTAAATGGATAAAATAAATAACGCTGGAAAATCAGCATCATCTAGCCTCCTAAGCAGTGCTTGTGTTATTATTGTGGTACTTACTATATAATTGATGTAGTTAATACATTACATTACATTTGTTTGTTTTCTTATTAAACATTGAAACCACCAAGTACATACACCTATCTAGTACAAATATCTGCAAATGGTACAAAATTTTGTCCCGAGGCTGGAATTGAATTCACATCCTAAAAAAAATATGCTAAATTAGGATATTTAAAATACAACAATTATTATCTGAGTGTACGCTAAGTTATGTTTATCTGATGAACTATTTTATGAGTGTGGCGTTAAAATATTAAAATTAAACATCTCTTTTTCATGATGTAATATCTTGACACATTTCATAGGACCTATCAATATGTTAGATATCTATGTCATGTTTGTTAATGTTTGCAACAAATTCGACCCTTTAGTATCAACACGTTCAATCTTATCAAAGAAATCCTTATATCGTGCTTTAGCAATGAGTAGCCATAAAATCAATTAGATCTTACATAACCATGGCTTACAATTTTATCATCACGTAAATTACACAAAATATTATCACGAATTCTTTAAATACGGATAAAATATAAAGTTAATGCATAGGCGTTCAAAGCTTTGCTTAGTAAACAGTTTTGGAAAAACAAAATATGGGGGGTCAAAAAGTATTTTGGTCCTCCATTGCAATCGTGATTATCAGTTCTTCTTTTGCTCTGGCGTGTTGTGATAAAAAACTGTGTTTGGTAGATAATTTTTCTGTTTGAAAAAGTGTATTGTTACCTAAAGTAAGACTGTTACATGTGGACTTCTTTTTTTACAGTTGGAGGCCCTGACAGAACTAAAGGAATGCAAAAAAGCCGTACTAGCATCGTAAGTTTAACAGAATAACCGGAAAATGTTTGATAGACTTTGAACAATGAGTAGATTTTTTCAACTAATTTTTTTTGTTTTTTTTTTGCAGATTATTGAAGCCCCTGCTGCCTGACATAAAAGGTACGTAACTATGTACTAACCTACCCTAACTCTACCTCAGGGATAAGGTGATGTCTGAAAAAGTATCAAACTAAATAATGAACATTATTTTTTGATTGATCAAAAGTGATAAGATTTACGTTTTAAAATTAAAAAAAATCTATTTCAGATAAAAAGTTGCCATGCCTGGAACCACTGCTCCCGCCGCCTCCTCCTCCAACCATCGTGCTTATGCCGGCGGCACCTCCACCATGTCCGTGTTCATCACCGCTTCAACTTCCTCCCCCACCACCTCTCTTCTTGCCCGCACCTCCCCCCGCGCCGATCTTACTGCCAGCTCCAGCGCCAGCACCAATTTGTCTACCACCCCCCTTTATTTTGCCACCGGCCCCCGCACCGGCACCTCTTTGCCTCCCGCCTCCCGCGCCACTTTGTCTGCCACCTCCTCCACCACTTTGTTTACCACCTGCACCTGCACCGCTGTGTTTACCTCCACCACCGGCACCGTTAGCATACCTTCCTGCTCCTTGCGCGCCCCCCGCGCCTCTGTACCTCCCCGCACCTCTCCCGGCAGCGCCCGCACCCGCGCTTCCTCCTCCAGCTCCTATCGTCATCTCCCTCGTGCCGCCGGCCCCGCCGCTGCCACCGTGCGGCTGCGCGCTGCCCCCGCCCTGTGGTTGTGCTCCCCCGCCACCACCCGGCCTGCCGATGACAGCATTCATGGTGCCACCTCCAGTTCCTATCACTTTGGAACCGAAGCCGTTGCCACCTATGCCGCTTCCTCCACCGTGCGGATGCTATTATAAATAGATTATTTACTTTAGATATCTGTCATCTTTAAACCATTTCTTCGCAGTGATTTTCTTAATCTCTTACTTCTCTGAGCAGGAGAATACAACCTACTCTTAGTTATTCCATACAGCCAAGAGAAGTTAATAAGTAAAAGAGCGTGCTTTACAGATTTATTTGGTGACCTTTGAAGTACTTACCTACTTATAATGAGATAGGTGATAAAAATAATTACTTGTTGAACAACTTCACCTCTTTTATTTGCAATTTTGTAAACCATCTAGAATAGTATTAGATTTAGTTTGTTAAATTATTACAAACGAATTTATGAAATAAACATTGTCTCCTCAACGTTTTGGATTTTAATATTTAATAGGTTTATTTTCCTGGTCCGTTCGCTACAACCAGTAATTTAGCTAGAACAGAAACGCCCTAAAATTCACCTAAATTGTTTTCACGGAATTATATATTCAGCTAGCTACTTTGTTAATGCAGCATATTGACAATCTAGACTACATTATCGAAACTTATCATTTTATTCCTGAATGTGGTGGAATCATGTTGGCCGTAATCGTTGCTGATTTCTTCAAATACAAAGTTGTCCAGAGCATCATCATTTTAGCCTGCTGGGCACCTGCAGGTAAATATCTGATCTTGCTAGATTACTTTGTTATGAATGAAAGAAGTAAGGACTAGTATTTACTATTGAAACAGTTGAACTGTAGACTGGAGACTGTTGCAATACTAGACTGTTAGGCTTTAGTATCAAACTACTTTATTAGAATTGAGGAAGTAAGAAATTATATTAACAATTGAAACAGTTGAGCAAAGCTAAGAGTAAACTTTTTCCAACAATTTAGAGAGCTCAGCTGAACTATACCGGACTGACCAATCGGAAACGTTTCCAAAGTACTAGTTGCACTGCATTGCAGTGCTGTACAACAATGCTGACGCGATACTATTGAACTAAGTTCATCCCGAGAGTTAATCTCGATTAAGTGAACCGTTTTGATTGTTATGATTTTTATTCTGTAGGTAAACATTTAGCTTTTTATGAAATTTCATTGCAGACCAGCTGAGATTCATACGTCAGTTGTCGCAATGTGGTGTAACAGCTACGTTTGCATGTAACATTTCTATATTAGATCGAGTACATCAGTATCAAGTCGAAGGAGTTCTGTACTTTCAACAAGATGTCGACTTGTTAGAAAAGGTAACAAAAAGTAGCAGCAGTTTTATGATTAAATAAAAAAATCTTAGGTTTTTTAAGCATAGTCATGTGAATCGTCGGAATTTGTTTATATAAATACTAGCAGCGCCTCGCGGTTTCACCCGCGTAATTCCCGTTCTCGTGGGAATTCCGGGATAAAATATGGACTAGTGTTATTCCACACTATATTCTATCTCTGTGCCAAATTTCATCTATATCCGTTCAGTAGCTTTTGCGTGAAAGATTAACAAACATCCATACATCCATACTTACAAACTTTCACTTAATCATAGTAGGATAAATTACTTATGAATCATTTGTCTACCTAGTTGCGTTTGGTTTGAAACATGATAACATTATTGACGATAATCTTCAGTCACTCAGTTTCAATCCGACAATATTAGACATTTAATATTTTCATTACGCATACTCGGATATAGGTCTGAAGTTGCCTGAAGAGTGGGTTGAAAGTGATACTTTTCAGCCTTATGGAGAATCGTTTTCAACTGACAGCTATAACGTTACTATTGAACCATGATAATGGCAGAATAAATGCAGAAGCTGCAGGGACTACATAAGTTACTTTCACCCGAGGTAAACACTGTGCTTTTCATTACGAATACAAGGAAATATAAATAAAAAACATGAGAAAACAAATTAATCAAATTGCCGCTAATTTTTTTTATACATCTAGGACAGGCGATAGCCATAAAGCCATACTGCCTTGTCTTTCGTATTTTATGAATTCAGTGAATTGTCGCTAAGGCGAATTTTTTTTTTTAGCTTCAGCATTTATTCTACCACTACCATGGTTCCATAGTAACGTTATAGCTGTCAGTTGAAAACGATTCTCCCTAGGGCGGAAAAGCATCACTTTCAACCCGCTCTTCAGGCATGTTCAGACCTACTTTCCGAGTATGAGTAATGAAAAAGTTTAATTTATCCAGGTAAATGAAAACCATTTCAAAAATCACTACAAGTGGTTACTGGTCGGTGATAGCTTACCCAAAATTGTTCACGATGTTAGATACGATGCCGAGATGGCCTTCCATCGGGTTGACAAAAAGCAAATAGCAACAAAGAATTTAATTACGACCTGGCAAGGTAAGTGATAATATGTCACTATAAAAAGGTACTTATTTGTTTTATGAAAAGTTCTGCGACTTAAAAATAAAATAAACCAGAAATTCTTTATAGCCTCACATATTTACTTGTTGTTTAATTCATTTTGGGATAAAAGTTTCCACTTTATGTGTATGTTTATATTAAAATGTTCATTGGATTCCAATTACTGAAGAACTACCGGTGACAAATATCTTTTACCTATAAAATTTAGAGTGGAAAATGTCTTTCAATTTTGATAAAATGCCTATGAGCCTTGCAATCAAATAGGCTTAAGCAACTATCACAGTCACAGTTTCCTCAATTCCCAGCCAACAGAACGGAAAAAGTCCACCTTGAAGATATCCATGTCCACCCAAGCGAAGGGGCGACACTACATCCATGGGCACACTGGTCAGAAAGTACAAGGCTGGTGGTGACCCAAGACCGAGCAAGGATCCTGAGGAAGAATGACTTGAAAGGATATCCACTGCGTATTACTTCCCCGGTAACCAATATTGCTACGTTTCAGTTAGTAGAAAACAAATGAATCGCGAAGGCACTAAAACTGTTTACGATCGAAATAAAAGAGACAGTGATAGGTATTCATTTTTATTCTTATTGAATCGATAACGTTTTATGATGACTTTGTAGATGGGACAATATTCTGAAGACTGGTTTAACGGCTCCTATAAAGAATATCTTCAAGACGAGACTTTGAAAGAGCTGGATTCTGCAATTCGCTGCGGATATGGAGCCTCGATGCTAATCATCGATGCAATGAATGCTACGTAAGATAAATCTCTAAATTATTTAGATACGGCGCATTTCGGCAAACTTCTTGGATTGGTTCACGTGATAAAAAATCGGACAGTCTACTATGACTGCTTATAGAAAACACGAATTTTGCCTCAGTGCGTAGTCCGCCGCGTCTGATAATGGTTTATATTACCAATATCATTGCTTTTGATGTTTTGTATAATTCTTTAAAACACCTTCCAGAGATGAGGTGATACCGGTTGAGCTGTGGGGTACGGTCAATAAAAACAGCAGTATGCTCTTGAAGCTCTTGCATGGCGATGCAGATCTCGGCGGTGGCATATTGCGCTTCCTGCACAGCCGCATGGAATATGTCGACTATGTCATGCCAATATGGCCTTTCAGGTACCACCAACGCTATCCGGTAAAAGTTTGACCAGTTAAGCTGTGCCTTTTATCAAAACTTGAAGTAAATCACGGATCTCCAGATGACTGTTTATTTATATTTCTACCATCAATAAAAAATATAACATACATAAAAAAAACAGAAATAATATGTATTAAGGGTTAGTGTTCAGTCATTTATGGGTGTTTGACAAAGACGTTTACGGTTATCATCAGCATCCATAGGTCCACTGCTTTACGTGCCTTCTTCAAAAGAGAGGGTTTTCGCTATATCACCACGCTTGGCAGAACGATTTATGATCGCAGTAAAATGATTTGAAAGTACACAGAAAGAATCTACTGAACTTTCTCTGGTTAGAGATTTCTAAAGATCAGTTGGAGAGCCTTTGGTAAAGTTTTTGTTTCATTCAAATTTTGTAAGGTGATTTTGTGGTTCTACAGCGTGGGTTTCTCCTACCTCGCTGAGCGAGAAAGCAGCAGCAATATGTTCGTGGAGCCCTTCACCGCAGGCGTCTGGTACTGCTGTCTGGCTATCGGGATGATCCTGGCCATGGCACAGAGGATATCCTCTAGAAGCCAAAAAGAGAAAGAAGGCTCGTTTTACGCTGTTCTGGCGACATTTCTTCAACAAGGTATTACCTTTTTGCTAGTAAGTGGCAGATACTACCTACATTATTATTATTCGACGAATAAAAAAAAATTCTAAATTGAAACGCAAGTTTTGTGGAGATAGACGAACGAATAAATTTATTTCCAAAGAACCTATTACATCATTCTAACATTCATTCTTAACTTAAATACAGAGCAAGATCAGGAGATGGCGTTACTAGATCTATTTTGATATAAATCAACACCCCCACTTATCAAAATAATATAGGTATACACAAAAAAATCATCGACATACAGGGTTACTATTGTCTTTTTATCATCCTTATTTTTAGTATACAAACATGGTTCTAATTTGGATCGTTTATAACCTATACTAATAAGACAATCATCCACTTTCTTGTACCAGGCCCTTGAGGACTGCTTGAGACCATAAATTGCTCTGTTCAATTTAAGAACCTTATTATTATTTTTAGAATTTAATAAACATTCTGGTGCTTCCATATAAATTGTCTCCTCAAGATCCCCGTTCAAGAATGCTGTGGTCACATCAAGATGTGTAACATCTAATCCAAGTTTAACAGATAATGCGAACAACAATCTCAAAGTCGAATGCCTAACCACAGGCGAGAAAGTATCTGAATAGTCCACATTTTGCTTCTGCATAAAGCCCTTGGCCACCAAACGCGCACGGTAACGAACACTATTGTTATTGTCAAGTTTTTTACGTAGCACCCACTTACACTTTACTACAGTTTTACCGTCTTTTGGAGCATCTACTAGCTCCCACGCATTATTGTCCTCAAAACACTGAAGTTCTGTATTCACTGCCAATAACCACTGTTCTTTTTCTGGTCCCTGTAACGCTTCTTCTAAGGATAGTCCACTAGCATCATCAAACGCTTCCTCTGAAGTACACATGTTTGATATCCCAAACCGTTCTGGCTTTTTTCTGGTTCTGCTGGATCTAAAGCGCTGTATTGGTGTCTCTTCAGCGTCTTCATATTCACTAGGATTATAGGATTCATCTAAGTCACCTGATGTCTCTTCAACCAGTGTATCGTCATTTGTTATTTCTCCTGAAGTATCACAGTTAGTTATGTCCCCCACTGAACATGAGTTTTCTCCATTTTCAATAATTGGTATAGTGATCTCTATGTCCTTTTCATGTTCCATGACAATAACGTCTCTGCTTGTTGTCACACGTTTTGTACTAGGGTTATATATTCGGTAACCTTTAATATCATCTGGATAGCCCACAAGTATTTGCTTCTCAGACTTCTTGTCCCATTTTTTGCGCTTCTCTTTAGCCACGTGTACCATGACATTACTTCCAAATATTCTCAAATGACTTATGTCTGGTTTGCAACCAGTCCAGATCTCGTAAGGAGTCTTTTCATTCAAAGCAGGAAGAACAGTACGATTTTGCAAATAAACCGCAGTACTCGTCGCCTCTGCCCAGAACTCCTTGCCCATATTCGCATCAAATAATAAGCATCTTGCTTTTTCTACAATTGTGCGATTATTCCGTTCTGATAATCCATTCTGCTCAGGGGTATATGGGTTACTTCTTTGGTGAGTGATACCTTCCTTCTTGAGATATGAGTTAAATTCTTTGTTACAATATTCACATCCATTATCGCTTGTTATTATTTTTATCTTCTTATTTGTTTGTTTCTCTACTTTTGCTTTAAATTCTGCAAAACATCTTAGAGCTTCATTCTTATGTTTGATAAAATATACAAATATCATGCGACTGTAGTCATCAATAAATAGTATGAAGTACCTGGAACCTCCAAGTGATTCATGCTCCATAGGTCCACAAATGTCTGTGTGGATTAAATGAAGTAATTCCTTGCTTCTGGAACCCTCATTTTTGAATGGTAGACGACACTGTTTACCTTCACAACAAACTGTGCATGATGACTTGTCAAGATCAACTTTTTCTTGCATATTCATTCCTTCAACAGCACTTGTCATTTATTAAGATATTTACTATTCACATGACCCAATCTGCGATGCCAAGTATTGCCTGATACAGCTATATTAGCCACTGCACTGTCAGGTACTCTCAACTTGTACACTCCATTGTTTAGCACAGCTGTAGCCACCAATTCATTTTTTCTATTGAATACTTCACAGCCACCTGCCGTAAACTGAACTTTGTTTCCGGATTTTATTATCTGGCTCACTGACAACAAGTTGGTAGTCAATCCTGGAGCACATAAAACTTCCTTGACTGGAACTTCAAATTCACATTCATCAGTTTCTGTTACAATGGTCACATCGCCGGAACATAATACCTGCATTCTCTCGCTATTCGCCACACAGATATCTTTCATGTTTTTATACTTTGCATTCTTGATCCACTGTTCATTAGCCGTCAAATGCATACTCGCGCCAGAGTCAATGTACCAGTCGTTTTTGTTAAATTGACTGCTTAAAAACACCGCACTGAATGCATTAGTTTGTTTACGTTGCGATTCTTTCGTATTATCATTGGTGTTTTCGTTATTTGGATACTGATTCTTGTAATGTCCTGTTTGTTTACATCGATAACATTTGACATGACTTTTATCGTTGACATTGACATTCTGTTTCTGGCTTCCTTGCCCGCTGGCCATAGATAATTTTTTATTTTTCTTATGTTGCCATTTCTGCGTACTGCTTGCGAATGCACTGCTAATTTCATTTGAGTGATTATTGCTACTCACTTCCGTTTCCATGTCCATGAGTTTCGTTCTAATGGCGTCCGTCGAGATTATGATGCCTGAATGCTCGATAGCCATTATCATGGGCATAAACTTTTCTGTCAATCCAGCTAGCAATAAACACCCGATCCATTCGTCATTGATGCCAAATCCTGTTCCACTTAACTTTTGTCCCGTTTCCACTATTTGCGTTACGTATGACTGCATAGATGTACAATTTTCCAGACGAATTGATATCAAATTACGTAAAAGGGATATTCGTCGTGCAAATCCCGAATCGTCGAATAATGTCTTCAACTTCGTCCATAAATCCAACGTAGTTTTTACATCTTTGATGTGCACGTACAACGCACTATCTATAGTCATAATTAATTTCGCCTTAGTTCTCGCGTCATCTGCGGCTTCTAATTTCTTCCCAGCTACTGGCTTGATGCAGTGCAGCATGTCCTCCAGGATTAGAAAGTTCTCCGCGGCGAAGATCCACTCGTGGTAGTTTTCTCGGCCTTTCAATTTTGGAACATTTACTAAATAGTTCGATGCCATCTTTGTATTTCTGAATAACACGCACGTCGCTAATTATGTTTCACTACTTATTTTCTGACCTTTACTGAGTTAAACTAATACTTTTTGGAAAAAACTAAGGGCGCTGGGCCATAACCTCTAAATTGAAACGCAAGTTTTGTGGAGATAGACGAACGAATAAATTTATTTCCAAAGAACCTATTACATCATTCTAACATTCATTCTTAACTTAAATACAGAGCAAGATCAGGAGATGGCGTTACTAGATCTATTTTGATATAAATCAACAAACAAGGTATTACCTTTTTGCTAGTAAGTGGCAGATACTAGGTACCTACATTATTATTATTCGACGACCGATGTGGCGCGGTGGGCGAATCGAACCCGCAACCTCCTGCGTCGCAGGCAGGCCCGCCTGCGACGCAGGAGGTTGCGGGTTCGATTCCCGCCTCGGAACAAATTTGTGCACGCTCTGCAGAAATTTGTTTCGTCGTCTGGGTGTTTAAATGTAAAATAAAAAGTATCTATCTATGCATATAACGTAGTAAATATATTAGTTATCTAGTACCCATAACACAAGCTTTGAGTAGCTTACTTTGGGGCTAGGTGGTGCTGTGTGGATAGTCCAGCATTATTTATTTATTTATTATATCCTTTTGGTTTGTTCCGAGCTGTCTAGAGCTGTCCGAGCTCTCTTACTCCTACTTTACATGTCACAATTCTCAGTTCATAAAACTTTCCCACAATGAGCACACTTTCTACCTACAATAAGTACATTGATCATTATCATTCATCCGTCAAAGATGAGTTTTCCTTTCTAGATGCAAGCGTAGTGCCAGACGGCATGGCCGGTCGATGGACATTCATTGTCCTCTCCGTGTGCTCCATGCTGGTCCATGCGTACTACACGTCAGCCATCGTCTCTGCCCTCATGAGCTCCGGCCGCAGTGGTCCCGACTCGCTGCGCTCCCTGGCCGACTCCAAATATGCGATAGCTTCGGAGGACTACGATTATATGCGGTTTCTGATGTTTGATGTACGTTTGTGCCTACACACAATTTTCTAGTATCATAATCATCAGCCTACAGGTACCAGTCCACTGCTGGACATAGGCCCCTAACGAGTGCCATGTCTTACCGCATCCAGCACCTGCCAGGAGTCTTTCGCGGAGCGTCATCCCACCTGGCCGAAGGGAGTCCTACACTATGTTTGCCAAGTCGCTGTCTCCATTCAAGAACACGTTATGGGTACTCCATAACACAAGCTCTGCTTTGCTTGGGGCTAGATGATGCTGTGTGGCTTGTCGAGCATTATTTATTTTTATTCTAGATAAAAAAAAAACACCATAGAAAATACAAAAATATTATAAAACTAATCTACAGTAAAAAAATATCAAAACGGTGGATCACTGGCCGCGAAGCTAGGCTCAAGCAGCCGAGTTGTGTGAGAAGTGACTAGGATTGCAGACAGAGGATCTTCCTCACAATACGAATCCAGGAGAACCGCTTTTTGGATCTGGCCCTTGCTCCAACTACAACAATATTTAGTTTAGGCTGTGCTTATATTTTACTGTTTTCATGTTTTACACTATTGAATTAGGGGCTCCTGTAATAATAGTGTAAGTACTTATAAATAAAGAAAAAACTTCCTAGCGAGAGTCACTTGAGATGTTATTATTACTATTAGTAACTATGAATAACGTACAGCAGCATGCAGCGTATGATTTTCAAGATGGGTTTTTGAAGGCAACCAAAAGAGTGAATGTCGTAGAACAGTCTTCAACAAACACCACCCAGGGACAATGATAAAATGTCTTGCAAGTAATTTAATGATTAAATATTTTAGGTTAAAACAACTCGCGATGATCTCGAGTATTTGAAGAGGAAGAAACTAACGTCCTCCTTCTACCAAGAACTAGAACGCGGTGTAGAACTCATTCAAGAAGGCAACACAGCATTCCATTCAGAATACAATCAGATATTCCCACATCTTAAAAGTTTCACCGATGATCAGATCTGCAAGTTGCAGTTTGTTGATACTATACCTAAGGTAAACCTGCCATTTTTGTTTGAAATATTTGCGATTCCATACTTAGAAGTACCTTACCTTACCTTACTTATCGTGACAGGGGTTTCTAAACTTTCCTCTCTGTTTTAGAAAATGACATGGGTAACGTCTACGAGATCCGGTCAATGGACGACCTCCTTCCGTTCTGTCTCCATGTGGATCCAGGAAGTAGGACTAGCTAAGCGATTGCGGTCCAGACTCCTTGCATTGCGACCTCCTTGCCGATCGTCCATGCTAGCTGAAAGGGTGAACTTTGGAGATGTGGCATCATTATTGGGCTTGACAGCTTCAGGAGTTATATTGTCTCTTATTTTGCTGGGGCTTGAGATACTTTCTGCCAGACGACGTCAGAAAAACAGAGCGATTAGAGCTATTTTAGATGTTGATATTAGAGAAAGTGACATAATGTAGTTTATGTATGTACTAATAATGAAATTACTCAAAAAATATCGTCTGAGGGTGATATGCAAACATTTACACAGAACAGTTTTTTTCATAATTTACCTAAATAAGTACACAAGTAATATCACCTTAAAATTACACGTATGAAATAAAATAAAAACAATTGTTTGATTTTTTCCTAAAGACTCGCATCTATTATTATTATTCGTTGCAGAGCTGGTGTATTAAAAGCCAAATTCAGATTCCCTACATCAGCAAAATCAATAATGCTAATTCACACAATCAGAGTCCAATTACGCAATAATTACTCCGAAAACACTTCCGTTTATCTTTGGCCCTATCCGCACGCGCGCTACACACACTATCATCCAGCTACTATCAAAACAGATCCTAATCAAATCGGAAGAACTTTTCACACTATTTAAATAGCCCAGCATCATTGCACAGGAAACATTAACTCCCAAAGAAAGCTTCTTATGTGGTCAATGACAAACTTGTTCTTATTGTTAGAGTAAAAAGGTTGTTCAAGATGTGGAAGCTGCTAATAAGATTGAGTACACTGTCGTTGGGGCTGTCGTGTGTGATGTGCACGAGCTCGTCTGAGACTCAGGTGAGGAGATTTGAAGCTGAATTCCACTAATTTCAAAACAAAGGTCTCCATAGCGCCATACTATCAAGATGTCAAGGTCTATTATTGATTTAAAAAAATGTCTAAAATAACGTTTGTACATTTTTATCCTACATTTTTTTTCATAATGTCGACACAGTTATGATCGAACCACAAAATTTTTGTGCTAGTAGAACACCGCAAGGCGTTGAACACTGTCATTTTGACACGAAACTATAATGTAAACATGAAGCGATTTAGTTATCTACATACATTTATGTAGGAATTCGGCCCCTTGTTCATCAAAGTCGGTACACTTACGGCAAATCTTATATCTTGCAGTTGATTGAAATGAATGGTCAGGATATTGATAGTCATCCATTTACACATACAACCTACTTGGTAAAAAATGTAAAATAATTACAAATGTTAACTGAAATCTAATGTTCCGTAACGTGAATCGTCTATGCTTATATAAGTGTTGAAAATTCGTATCCATTTTTAAAATGTTCAGAATAATATTAATCATCCTGATACATTTTTTATATTAACAATCAGATCGTTTTTTTTTGTCAAAACGTTTTTTGATGTTTTTTAATAACGTATTTCTAATTTTATTTTGGTATCTGTCTGCAGTTGGCGTCTTTGAACGAGCGATTGAGTCAAGTGCTTAGCTCGTTATATGCTTCACGTAAGTCATTAAACTAGCACAATGTCTTTGCTGACGAGTGTAGGTTAGCTATTAAATAATTCGTAAATGTTTGAATATCTTACAAAAAACAAAATACATATTTAAATTGCATAAAATGTTTGTTTGTAATAACACTAATTTTATAGATGCGAAAGTTTGGATAGATAGATGGATGGAGGGATGTTTGTTACCTTTTACGCCAAAACTACTTAACGGATCGAGCTAAAATTTTGAACAGAAGTTGTAGTATGTTTATGTTTTAATAAAATGGCTACCTTTAATAGTAGCCAGCTAGTACATATTATTTTAGATAGCTACCTAATAAATATATTTAACAGGGCGAGCTACGAAATTAAATAACTAATAAAATATCGTTTTTGAATAAACAATAAGTTACCTTAACTTATACCTCATTTTTTCAGCACTATTATCAACCAAAACTGCAGCAACAGAAGTTGAAGAGTTATCCAACACATCACATCCAGAATCTTCCTACATAATTACATCAGGTCCACCTCAAGTATTCTTCGTGTCTCCATCACCGTTTTTGGAATCAGGAGCCCAACCGAACGACTTTGGCTACACAACAGAGACTCACCCAGTAACGCGTGCGGCTTGGCCGTACCCTTATGCGCCATCCTCAACGTTTTCCCAATTAGGCACTCAAAAGTTATCATCTTACCCTCTTACTAAGTCTTACCCTGATCCTCAAAGATATGCGTTACCTCAAATTCCTTCTCCAATAAGCCCACCATTGTCCCCTGCATTCCCATCTCCAGCTCAATATCCATCACCATACCCTAACCCACTACCTTACCCTTCGAGCATGCTTTCTTATCCACCTGCGTTGCCTCCAGTGGCACCACCACCGCTTTTCTCTCAAGCATATCCATCAATGCCTCAATCTCCTTTCTCTTTCTCGCCAGCATCGCAGTTCTTATACCCACCACAGTGTCCATCACCAGCGCCTTACCCTGCACTGCCAGCGCCTACTTTCTCGCAACCATTGAATTTCCCATCACTGGAATCACCTGCGTTCCCCTCAGCTTTACCCTCTCCATCTTACCCATCACCTTTGCCGTCATTACCTTCAAGTTATCCATCAATTCCTTCATCATATCCCTCTTGCAACGCACTAGGAGGTTACCCTTCACGTGCATACGCATCGCCGTCATATTTGTCCCCATCAACCTTCCAGAAATACAGCGAACTTTTGCATCATCCTTTTAACTTTGGGGCACATTAAGCGATGTAAAATATCTTGGATTGATTAGTGTTAAATCTATCTAAGTAAGCTATTTATTTCTTAGATTTAAGAAGTGTATAAGAAAACTTATTTATTGAACTATTTGTTTACTTTCATACAGTAATTAAGTAAAAAATAACATAACCGACTAACAAATAAAAATAAATTGTTAAAAATAGTATGGCAAAAATTATTTTTATAATAATAATAAGTATTATACCAACCAGAAAATAATAAATCACATAGTATACCTATACAAAGTACTACTTTCTCTACAAAAAAATTAAAACCACTTATTTATGAACTCAATCAAGTTAAAATTGCGAGTTCCTTGACCATTCCTAAAAATACGATGTCAAAAATGACTACTTCCTTTGCGCAATAAAACATGCTTTATCACTTTTCTCGAGAACAGTTTCAAGAAATATTTTCTAAACAGTTTCCCAATGCAATGATAGCAATTTTACATATAAAAGCTTTGAATAGCAAGTGCCTGCCATATCACCGTCAACATGGCACCTTTATTCTTAGTTTTAGCCCTGATTATTCAGGTAAGTTTAAAAAAAAACGATATTAATAGCAAATCACCATCAAACATAAATGAAAATTACTCTATTAAATATATTTTTAAAATCTTTGAAATTTTCAGGGTTCATTCATTTGTGCCGACACAGACGTAGAGGTAGACAATAAAATAGATGACCCGCTGGAAGCCATTGATAATAAAATAGTAGCTGAGCCTGAAGCAGACGACGAAGTGGTCAAAGATTTCCATACCGCTCACAAAGACTTTATAGACATGTTTATTCTCAGTAGCAACGCACTGTTCCCCACCTTCCCCACATCATCAGCTGCAAAGATGTCACTAGCAACCAATGGCAATCAAACTAATGAAGAGCAGATTGAAAAGATAAAAAAAGTGGCTGAAGATATAGCTGAATCCATTAAAAGTGAGATGGCTAACTTACTCTCCTTTGCTATGGCTTTGAATGCTACAGCCAATAACTACACTACGACTGATCGTAGCAAAAGATCAGCAGAAACTCCAATGGACAGCACACAAATGGTCATGAGATTACTAAAACACATCAAATCGACCAATGAATACCAGAACATTGCTATTGAGAAGATGATGACCGCTCAAGAGATCGCTGAGAAATTCGGAATCGAATTCAATCCTGACCCTGAAATCCTTTCCGACCTTGCGGATGCTGCCAGCGATCATGCCCAGGAAATAAGCAGCCTATTGAAAGACGCAAGCGAAGCCGCACAAGAAATCAAATTCGTTCCCGTTAAAGAGCAGCCGATGAGAAATGAAAGTTACTACACATACGTTATACACCCTGAAGACATCGAAGAAACAATTGAACCTCCCTTTGAATACTGTCCTGATGTAATCTCTAAACATGTTCACATTGAGCCTCACCGTCACATCGAAACTCAAATACCCCCTCCGGTTCATTACCATAGTGCACCTGTGACCCCTCGCCCGAACTTCTACGATCCTTTCCCTTACACGTCAGACATCTGCAGTCCCTATGCTGACATGTCGCCTGCCATCTTCATTATCGAGGAGCCTGAACCGGAACCAGAATTGTACGGGGAGGAAGTCGAAGAGACCATTTCAACTAAGCTCTTCGTTGAGAGAGGAGATGAACCCGGTTCTGCTACAGTTAACCAAGTGACCACTTACAGTGTAGCTGAGAAGTCTCACTTCAGGACACCCCAAATTGAAAGATTACCAGAACAGTTTCAATATAGCTTTTTCTTGATGTAAGTTAATTTATTCGTGAATGCAATTTAAATATGTAATGTTGATAAATAACTTATATAGAGAGTATAAGTACTCAAGGACTCATGTGAGGTTGTTTTTACTTATGTGAGTTTTGTTAAGCTTTACTATTTTGTAGTTGACCTAGCTGAAATAAAATGTATGATTTGTGTTAAATTAAAAACAGGTGTTCATATAAATGTTTAATAGATTGCAATAAATATCCCGAAATATTTACTAAATTTATTCTTAATCTAAAAATATCTTAATCTAAATTCCTTTGGTTACAATTTGGCACTTATTCTTTTGACTTTACTGAAGGCACAACATTATCTATGTATAGGTACTATGTATATAGTTATTCTGTGATATAGGTCTATACTTACTTATTCTTTACTGTTAAGACTTTCGTACCTTTTTAATTTATGCTGCGTCAGGCTGTCTACGGTTACTTGTATTTAAGTTTTAAAAAAATCATTTCTAAACACTTAATTAGAAACCATTTATTGATTACCTAATTTCCGAGGTTGAAATTTTTGGTACTAAGTTACATTAAAATTGATAAAACACGTTTCATGTTTTGATAAAACTAATGCAATTTGAAAGAGTCAGCGTACAAATTGCTATGCTAACTTTTTGGTATCTATCAAAATAATATAAATTTTGTATACCTACATAATGTAGCACCACTTTTTGATACAGCATTTTTATATATAATCTTACATAGGTTTCTTTATGTAACAACCTCAACCAAAATGCATCCATCCTCGAATCAACCACACTTTCCTATTGCTATCCGTCTTTGAACCATTGTTTTTTCTTCACACCTTCAACGTTCTTAAAATCTTTTTTTATTTTTACCTAGAAAATCTATTGTAATTTATTAAGATGCAATCTACTGTAACATTCAAAACAATTCTTGATTATGGGCAGTATGAAGTACCTACTCTTCTTGAAGATCAAAGTAGACAAAATTCGGCAAAATTCTTTGGTTAGCGACGACGGAACAGCGTTTCTATTCGTACCTACACACGTTGTTTTACATTATTGATAGGCTACCTGTGGGCGTAGTAAGCACTGTAGGTTCCGTTGTGACTTGAGTGAGGCTGGTATCTGAAAATAACAAATACTTCATTGAATGATATTAGAAAATAATACTAAGTTTTAGTTCAGTGATTCTATGAGCTATGTCGATAACTTTGGTTCTCTGTCGGATGTATTCATTCAGAGAAACTACGAGCATTGCTTTTTCCATAGCTCGTTGAGCGACTTTGAACTGGTGGACCAGCCCTACCGTGAGTGTCCACGTCTCAGCTCCGTAGGTCATAACGGGTAGGACGCACTGATTGAAAACTTTCGTTTTCAAACATTGCGGTATGGATGACGAGAAAACTCGACGTAGTTTTCCAAACGCTGCCCAGTCCAGCTGAATCCTCCTCTTGACCTCCTTCTCAAAATTGTTTTTACCTAACTGCACAATCTGCCCAAGGTAAGTGTACTCGGAAACAATTTCGAGAAGGTGGCCTTCTACGACGACCGGTCCTGGATTAATGTGGTTATTGGTCATGACTTTGGTTTTATCCAAATTCATGCCAAGACCGATGGGACGTGAGGCTGAGGCTAGGCCGTCCAACATGTGGGTCAGCTCCTCTAGCGACTAGCAAGTTGAAGTGGCAGTGGGCCGGCCATATCGCGCGAAGAACCGACAACCGTTGGGGTAAACGTGTTCTTGAGTGGAGACCGCGACTCGGCAAACGTAGTGTAGGACGCCCTCCGGCCAGGTGGGATGACGATCTGCGAAGGACTGCTGGCAGATGCTGGATGCGTCAAGCTGAAGACAGGGCGCTATGGCGCTCATTAGGGGAGGCCTATGTCCAGCAGTGGACTAATATAGGCTGATTATGATGATGATGATGAGTTCAGTGATTCATAACTACGGGCATAATCGCTCTTAGCACAGATTTTGCTCTTAGGTATAAGGCCGTCCATTAAGCAACTGTTTTTGTTTGTGTATTTTTGTTGATTTTTTGTCCGATGTGGCCTGGTGGGCGATGGTCCGCCTGCGACGCAGGAGGTTGCGGATTCGAATCCCGCCTTGGAACAAATCTTTGTACGATCTGCATTTGTTCGATGCACATTTGTTCCGGGGTTCTGGGTATTTTCTGCGTATAATCTATACTTATAATAAAACTGTAACAGGTCCAAATCTGTACATTGAAGATATTTTGAAATTTTTTTTGAGGACACTCTATTATCGATACTCAAGCCAAAACAGTAATTTTTTTCATTCATGTCTGTCTGTCTGTCTGTCTGTCTGTATCGTAAACGCGCATCATGCCGAAACTACTTGATGGATTGAAATGAAACTCGGCATGATTATAGGTCATACTACGAAGGACATAGGATACTTTTTATCCCGGAATTCAGTAAGGTTCTCATGGGAGAGGGTATGAAAGTAAAAATCCATCACGCCGAAACTGCCGAGTGAGTTGGAATGAAACTCGGGACGATTTGAGTTCATAGTACAAGGAAGGACATGCGAAACTTTTTATCCCGGAATTCGGTAAGGTTCCCCTGGGAGAGAGGGTGAAAGAAAAATTCTTTAACCACGCATCACGACGGAAGAGAATGAATTCGAATGGAACTCGGGACGATTGGAACGACGCGTAACGCGTCGTTCAGATGCTGTGAGAAATTTTTGAAAACCCGTATAGCCCAGGGGAACCAAACTGAATTGAACTGATAAACGCGTAAGTTTGTGAGTATGAATGGATAGATGGATGGATAGATTGATAGATGGATGGATGTTTGTTACTCTTTCACGCAAAAACTGCTGAACGGATCTGGATGAAGTTTGAAACAGAGATAGATTATAAGCTGGAATAACACATAGGCTTTATTTTATCCCGAAAATCCCACGAGAAAGGGAATTACGCAAGTAAAATAGCGAGTACTCGAAATAGGTACTAATCATGCGCAGACGAAGTCGCGGGCACCAGCTACTAATAAATATAATGTAAGTATAATGTATTTAGTTAATAGTAATCTAGTACGAATAACACAAGCTCTGCTTAGCCTGATGCTAGATGATGCTGTGTGGATTGTCCAGCATATAACGCTAGATTTCTTACCTCATCGGATGTGCGTGTGTAGCGTAGAGCGGACCACAAGAGCTAGGCTCCCCTCCATAGGGCTGCGACAACTGCGGGCAGGGCTCGGGCGGGGCGGACTCACGGCGACGTGGGACGCCGCGCTGCTGCGTCTGTTCTGGTGGACTGGAAACGGGAATTCAAGTTAAGGTCGCCGATTTTGACCCTCTTGTATCTTGTCTTCGAATAAGCATGGCATGCTGCCAGCATTTTGGGCACTCTGTCTTCTGGTGACTTAGATTTTTAGGAGTTTTTTATAATTGTAAATACTCTTGTTATAATTATTATTAAGTTCTTGTTGTTTAATATGTTTTGATACAAATACAAAATATTTATTATATAAACGTAAATTAATTTTCGTATCATGGGTCTTGGCATCCTCTTTTAGTAAGAGATACCTGCCTATGTTAGAAGGTTCCGCTCTTCCGTAACATAGGTACAGTTACAATAATATTGGAATGTGCGAGATGGGGCAATAAAGTTATAATTTATAAATCAATTGACATCAACAAGTTCTTGAGAAACTTTAATAGTATCAAATCAAAAAGGGGTGCATACCAAAAAGTTTTCTATTGCTTTGCTCACTTTTAAGTGAGCTAAAGTTTGTCATGTCTTAGCAATCCTCAGCCAACATGAAGTTAAACCATAAAAATAGCAAGGTAGTTATCATTAGGAAAAAGAATTAGGTAAGGAGGTTTCTATGCTTTAATAGTCGAACCACCAATGAATCATGAAAACAAATTAGCTTTTCGTAAAATTATGCTTCTACAACACAAAACATGCAAGGTGTCATCTTTATCCAAAGATTAAAATAATAATCACAAATTAACGCCCGCCTACTAGGCGGGGTCCTATTACTGTCGTGGAATCTTTATTTTGACAGGCAACGACAAATGGCAATCATACGTCGCGCTGGGTTAATAAATCGATTGTACCAGGAAGTCAGAGCGAGAAAAAATAATGAATGTGATTTTTTATCTCGCTTTGGTAGTAAGTGTTTATGCATGTGGACCTTTTTGACGTAGCCATTGATTAATTGATTTGTGTGTGGAAATATATCGACTCATCCATAGAACAAAGTCCTATCTGCAGAGTTGAAGGTTTTCAGTAGACGTTAGAGAAGTTGTTGACTTGTGTAACTCTTAAACGGTGAGACTTCTCATTGAGATTTTTTGGTATGTTGTTAGAATGCCCTAGCCTAGTTAAATGCTTTTTAGTGTATATTTATTTTTCTTTTATTTCTGGAGATAGTGAGTCCTATATTCACGTAGGACGTTTTACGGCGGAACAGCGGCGGTCTGTTGTGAAGATAGAACGTTGTTTTACGGAAACGTCTTAGCAAAATGACGTTTTATATTAACATGGGTCGTTTTTTGTTGGAGTTATCTATTCCGTAAGAGTCCTATGTGGATAACTACCTTAAAATATTGTAATAAAATTATAACTTCTAAGTACTAAAATAGTTTACTAAGTAAAAAAATCATCAAAATAAGTAATATAGCCAATATATGGCATGATTTAGAACAACAAACACGTCATTTAAAATTCAGCTCATAGAATATTTGCAGGGCTATTATCACTACCCATGCCCTATTAGAAAAATGCTGAAGATGCGCATGAATAAATTTTAGACTAAGGTGCGAAATGTAAATATCTACATGTGGTGATAAATATTTACGTGGATTTATCAGTTTAGCTAAGACTACGTACGACGATAAGTTTATGACGAACTCTGTGGGGCAGCTGGCGAAGGTCTCCCTGCGACGCTCGAGGTTGCGGGTTCGATTTCCACCTTGGGTTATATATGATACTTGTTCAGAATGTTCAGGCTATTTTCTACATATAATATAGATAAAACAGTATAATTATTTGAGTATACCAGTTATCAAGTACCCATAATACTAGCAATGCTTGGGGCTAGATGATTTTGTGTGAAGAATTGTCCATTTATATTTATTTTTTAGACAAGTTACCTGTTTCTGACCTGGTTACCATTTTGTCATACGATATAGTATTTTAAGTTTTAACTATTACGCCAACAAGTCAGTTTTCGGTTAACATGTAGTTCATTTGTTAAGTTTCAAAACAGGGCGAAACGATACTGATTCGTAATATTATAAATAATCTAAGTAAATTAAATATTTGACAAAACATGCAGATAGTTGTGAAAACTTCGCACTTTAGTTACTTAATTCAAAACACATAAAAAAATAGCAAACTTATATTATATTATTCAATCACTTATTTATACTGAAATATAATTTAGAAAAACAATTAAAAACCAAATTAAGCACTTATTACCATAGTTGAACATTGTTTCGCTAAATCAATGCGCGGAATTTAGGTCATTAATTGATCAGCAAAACATAATATTGCTTGTTTGGTTAGGTCATCATCCCAGTCTTCTTTTCTTTATGTTGATGAAATTCCGCTTCAGGGATCAGTCTCATAGTTGCCAAAAAAAAATTATAAAGCCAACCGCTGTTAGCTTTCAACGCAGGGAATTTGTCAGCGGCATTTGTATGTTGGCCTGATGGTTTTCATCATCTACGGCTTTTTTTTTCTCCTAACAAATTTTTACCTTATTTCAAGGCATTAACATTCAATGTCTGTGTGTTTTTAGGAATCACGATCAGGATATCATTGTGAAGATGCAGGTGAATTCATGTTGTAAATCAAAGTAATTTATATCGGAACAAGTAGGTAAAATAACTATTGGAATTCGATGATGCCCGCAGAAATTTTTAGTAAAACTGTGCTGAAAATGCTAGCATTTGCGCACTTTTTAATCAATTTGATTCTCCACATGATTAGGATGGAATACGCAGGTAGCAGACCGAATGGACATTAATATAAGACGGCTTAGATATGTTGTTGGCAATGCCTTCGAGTTAAGAAAATTCATAATTAATAGCTTGATGAGTTAAAATTTTATCACCACAGATCTACCCTGGTTAATTTTGAACTGTATAATATTTACTGGGGTACATCTGTGGTGAGAAACTTCTAACTCTGAATGCTATATTAATGGTGAATTTTCGTAACTAGAATGAATTTTCAAAGAAAATAGACTAGCTTCATTGATGTAAACGTTCATGGAGGTATTAGACACAACATTCGGTATTGAGCTATCGCAGGTAATTTCATCGGTCCACTATCTCATGCAGAATCTAATCCTGATCATATTAGCTAGTTCTTCATGCACCTGGAAGCAAAGGCGACGTTTTTTGGTATCATGCGGCTGTTATCAACATTCACAACTGGAAATGAAGAAAAAACTAAATATTTTTGTAGCTATGTATAAAATACGTTCATATTTTATGTATACTGAAAAATAATTTACTTAGCAATTTATTACACTAATAAGAAATAAAAAAATCTCAATATTTAATGATGTTTTGTGATGAACAACGTCCTAAATGATTTCATTATCCCACAAACAACGTTCTATCTTAACATCGAACCGACAAATCGTCTAACAGATTCCGAAGGAAAACGTCCTATAGTCATATGAAATCCTAAGAAGCTCAATAGTGTTCGCATAAAATGGTCCTAACGTATCATATGACTTAATTTTTTTACTGTTAATTATTAAAGAAAAAATGATTATTCCTTTGAATATGCACTACGCCAAAGAATTTCTGTACAACAAATGCGTTGCACGAGCTCTCCATCAAAAAACGTCCTATTTAAACATTGAACGCCTGCTACCTAAAACCGAGATAAAAAAGCAATATTTATATTTGAATTTAATGTATATTAAACCTATAAAAAACACATCGCAAGGCTTTCTCTTTTCCTATCTCCAACGAACAACGTCCGAACTGACGAAAGGACCGAGCGCACGCGCCATGCGCCGCACCCGCGTGCCGTTGCATGATCACTTAGAACGTTGTTGGGCGGAGTTAATATCAGTTAGGACGTTGTTCGATTTTATATCTCCGAAACTAATTAAGATACAAAAAAATTAAAAACGTACTTCTATAGAGCTTGTTCTTCTTATCTCGTTTCGCTATTAAACTAATTTTTGGTCTATGATCACATAGAACCATGTTCTACGGATAAGTCGATATTTATAATATTTGAAAAATTCTGAATTAAAATATTTTCTTTACTTAACTAATTTTACTGAAATTTCAGACATAGGTAATACACGTTGGGGATCCAAGGGTTATTTTTTTCATGATCCATTTGCATTCAAAAACTAGCAAGTTCCTTAGTTTTTGAATATCTGGTAAACTAGCCTAAAATCTTTATAGACAAATTTACATTATTTAGATTTACGTATCTCAGTAGGCACACATGCCCCTCGTTAATGTATGTATACCAGAGTGCAGTATACGCCAGACGGGAGATTTACAACTAACCAGTGGTAGCCAATGCAGCGGCCAGAACGGCAATTACAGGCCTCTGTAAACAATCGTGTTTTATGCGCTGGCAAACGTCTATATACAGATGGTAAAAAAGGATTTGAATAACGATCGTAAACTATGGTAAGTTACGTTTTTTGGATTCACTAACTAACTTCAAGCCTATTATACAACTGCAATAAATAAACTCTACAAGAAAATAGAAAAATATGCGTTTAGCGGCATTTGTTTTTCCTCCACCTTTTGAACAGATGTGGTTCGAATTTTGAAAAAGTTCTCATTGTACCTCCTTGGTAAAGAATTTCACAAACAATTTGATGTTCTAAATTCAATCAATTTCAGTAGGTAGGTAATTATTAAAATCAGAGGAACTCTTTATTTGAAATGCTTGACATAGGAAAATGTAACGTAATATGTAGTTAAATTGTGCAAGAAATCAGAAAATCAGAAATCAATATCTTTATTTCTTTAGGCTTACAAAATAAGCACTTAGACAAGTCAAATTTAATAGGTACTATAGGTAAGTACATAATTATCAAAATAATATATAAGAAATAAAGTGATAATTGATTTTCAGTTCGCCTCACTCTTTTGTCCACTAGTGGAAGAGGCGAAATAGAACATTATGTACAAAGGTAGAAAATATTTTTTTAAAATCCTTGTCATTTCAGCCATCTAAAAATATACAAGCGATTTTTTCAACCATATAGGTACAGACAGAATCACTAATTGGTAACCCCTCAAATAGCTAAAGTTTACATTTGTCGTCCGACCGATTTACTAATCTTTTACTCAAATTATAAGAAACAAAAATTGTATCATCAAGTGGGGTTCGAACCAGGCATCCAATCGCTCGCATGACATTTAACCACTTCACTAAACAACTAAGCTAATGAACTAGTTATCGGACGCTCGAAATTTTGTGTTATTTATGTTCGGCAGCGGATTTTATTTACGATATCTGGATAAGAAAAAAGATGAGGGTAGATCTAAATACAATCTTGGTGAACGAAGAAAAGGTTACTGCCATTCTCAATTCGAGTGTTTACTTGGTTGTTTTTATTTATGTTTTTGGTGGAATTGAAGAATATTGAAGGAAATGTTGCATATAAGTAATTTTGTGAGAACTAAGATCCCGGTTATTATCGAACAGCAAATAAGTAATAAGAAGATTGCTCGTCAGCTTGGAATAACGGTAAATTTCCTACTTATATCTTTTTAGTAAAACCTTGTTATCTTTAACTGCATAATATATTGTTGATTTGTTATCTTACAGATTCAAACCCTGCGCTTATGAGGTCGTAAATTTAAATCCGAGGGGGATGTGAATGTAAGAAGAATTGGCAGAAAAAACAACAGGAGTGTAACAACAGAATAAATTATAAAAGTAAGTGATAATTCTCAACGAATCCAATTACATTTATCAAAGATTATTTCATCTTATTCTTATCTTTTTAAAACAAAACAAACAAACAACATACTATTTGACCAATGCAAATAAATTATTTGTATTTTATCCCACACACCTAAAAACAAGCACCAATTGATTAAATTGTTATTTTTAGGTTATTGGGGTCTTCTATGGTTCCCGGAAAATAGAAGAAATGACAGGGAGTATGAATGGCGAACAATATTTGACAGTGTTGAAGGAAGTTATGTTACTTTCTGTGCGGATCGTGTATCCAGAGGGACAAATTTATTTTGTCCATTATAATTGTGCAGCGAATGGTTTCTGAATGATTTTATTTTTAAGAAGACATTACTGTTATTCCTAGCTAGCTAAAAGTCCGGACCTAAGTCTGAGAAAGTATGTGGGGTCAAATGGCATAACTTAGAGCAAGAGGTTACACAGATGAGAAACAGACTACAAAAAATAAATAAAAGAAAAACACCCTTTGACCTCATATATATTTTCAAACCTACCTGATTAAACTATGTTCCACGATTTACAGGAGATTCAAATTGTTTAATTCATTAGATTAGAAAAGTAAACAAAAATCTAATGAAAACATGTGTATTCTCGAGTACTAAATCGCAAATGGAACATTATTTATCAGGATAGGGAACTACTTATTAATAAGCTTGATTATTAAATAAAAAAATGTCTTAGACAAACAAACAATCTATGCTACTAGTTATGTTTATTTTGTTTTGTTATGTAGTCATAAATTTTGAAATAGAAAAAGTGTGTTTACTTACCTAAAATTGTGTTTTATTATTCAATAATTATATTGATACTAATAAACAATGACTTCACTATTCAAAGAATAGACAAAAATAAAAAATGGCAATATAAAAATGAGATCTAATCGATAAAGGGGATCGAACACGGGTCTTGCGATTAGAAGCCAGATTAACTCGGCTACTTCTACCACTACACCAACGTTACTTATGGTTATGTCTCGAAATTTAGCATAGTTACTCGTGCGTACCGATAGAAATTAAGAAAGGTATTGAAAAAATCTTAGTTTTCTGATTAAGTAATTGAATAAAATTTATAACAAAACAAAATACGAAATTATCTAGAAATTTCAAAACTATAATCAATTATTTTTATGTTAAAAGGTTTGAACCTGCGTGCTACTGAATACACACTACTGCATATTCTGTGAGGGGGATACCAATTAGTGAAGCTGTCTGTACCTAAAATATTGTAATTTTATTGCTAAGTAAGTTTCCTTTTTTTGCAGACCGTGCCTTTTTGAAGCGGTTCATTCTTCAGATGTACTATTTATAGCAACTCTTTCAGGTAGATAAAGGTACCTACTTTGTTTAGGTGTTTTGTTTACTTTTTCTTTTCAGACAAAGTACTGAAAGTACCCACCTATATCGTGCTATTGGATGAAGAACAGATGCAAGGTAGATGTAGATTTTCGAGGCTAAATTAATATTATAAGTACATAAGAAGGAATATTGTAATCAAAACTGTATGCAATCTTTATTAAAAATGTATGATATAAAGGCACCTATGTTATCATCCACACATGTTACAAAAGCTAAGTTAATCTTATGTATGGTAGATATTGTTGATTTACGTAGGTAAATGAATTCGTAGGTACTTATTTAATTTTTCAATAGTTATAAGATAGTATAAGTAAGTAGCTGTATTATGAAATATAGAAAAAATCGATCGAATTAGAAAGGGACAACCCATGTGAAAAAGGAAACTGAAGTAAACTATAATTGCACTTTTAATTTAAGCGGGAAAGGAAACGAGGCATGTCCGCCATAACTGTCGCGTAACTCTTTACTCTACGGACAGATCGTAAAAGTAAATCGTCACCGGCTGTTGAAATTGTCTATGGTTCTGTGTAACTTTGTGGCAAATTGATTCATGGCTTGTGTTGTGACAGGGGCGCTTTGGGTGAAATGTGGTAGAGATTATAGATGTCGTTAAAGTTTTATGTTTTTGCCTGTAACTTTTGGTGCGGAGTAATTTATGACTTCATGATCATTTTATGAAGGTTGGGAGCTATGATGTATACGGATAAATAAGTACCTACCTAAAGGTTAAGTTTCAAAATAAAGTAAAATGAATATAAATTGGCTATACTCACCAGTCATCTGGATCACAGTCTCTGAATCCTTTTGCGAACGGATTACTTTGTATCTTGAGTTGTGTTATCTGAAAAAACCGTAAATTACTCTATGGTTTGAAGTTCTATTCCCAAATAAGCGTTTCGAAAAGAACTAAATTTCTACAAATTATTGAATCATGTTACGAGAGGTGTATCATATTTTCAGTGGATTTAAAGATTTATTATTTTAATTTAGCAGGACCTAAAATAAAATATTTATGCATCGAGGAAACGTTCCACCTTTTTGCATTTCTCGACTGGTTATACTGAAATTTCTAGGAACTATTCCAGAAGTGTCACTTTTCATTGTTTCACGCGAAATGTAGGTATTGACAAAAATTCTCACAAAAAATATAAAGAAACATTTATTACTTGTAAGTGGTTTTTCATATTAGAAAGTTTAGTATGAATATTACATGAAGCAACGCTTTTTCAGAAACGCTTTCTAGCGAAATGAAACACCTGTAACTAACAGGTATAAAAAAAACGTTGAGGCGTTCATCATTTGCTTACCTCCTAATAGGCATACTGGGTTCGAATCCTGCAGTTACTTAGAATTTTTTTGCTTTTTTTGATGCAAAGCACTATGATTTAGTTTTTGCACTTATAAAGTTGCTTGAAGTTCTTCAACATTATTTTTGGCGTATATTTTGGCAATTAGGTGTATAGCAAATAGTGAACGCTACTTTACTTAGGTATTTAAATTCTGTGTCTGTTTTATACTGTGTAAAGCAGTAGGTAAATAAATTTTTGTCTATGCCTAGGTAGAGTAAAAACTCACCCTGTGATTCTGATACGCCGTGACCGCCGTGAAGCCAGTCTCCGGGAACACGAAGGTCCGATACCGAGTGCGTACGTCTTCCTCCTGGAAGGCGCCAGGGTGCGTGGCCTGCGTCTCGCCTGGCAGGTAGACCACGTGGAGGCGCGGCTGGTAGCGGTGCATGGAGTTCAGGATTATCTGCAGATGGATTTAGAGTTTAAAGTGCAGCAACTGGTGTTTGCTTGAAAGGAAATTCTAATTAATGGATGAACTTTTGCGCTCAGCTTGGAACAAGAACGTTAGACCATGAACTGTGATTATACAAAAAAAGTGTCTTTGTTCTACTCCCTTTGCCTATGAGTAGTTTTTCATTTTTGTTTTTAATTCTAGTTCAGGTTAAGAAATGTATAGGCAATAAATGATTTTTCTTTCTTTCTTTCTTGACAACGATTTTGATTACGACCAAAGCCTTATGCTGCTATTCTACACGTTCCGCTACCACACACTAGTCACGCAAACACAAGACAGACCGAGCACGAATGCGAAGGTACTTGGCACCTCTTGTAGAGTGAGCGCCCGAGTCAGAGTCATTGACGAGTGTGGAATTCTAAAGGTAGACTTTAATATAATTTCTTTGTACGAGTTGACTTTTAATTCACTTCGGCCATGATAGGCCTATTTTGAGCGCCACTGTATAAGTTCAACTATAGCAGCTGCTAGGAACTGTAGGATTTTATTCAGGGTTGATGTCCCTTGGCTCTTCTGGGCTTAGTGTGTTAGTTTAGGTGCTTGCCCAGATGAATGCTTCGTTTTTGCATTAGTACTACACATACGAAGACGTATGTAGAAGCGTTGAATGTCCACCGTCTCTTCACAGAATCTGTATGATCGTCAGTCGCTTATCCCTAATTGGAACATGTGATTGTTAAGGCAACAATGTCCAGTTAGGGCTCTTGTCATAATGCGAAGGTAACGCTAGGATTCGGTTGGTGTACCGTTTATCGAAGCCTATGATCAGAAATTTTGAATAACTCGTGACCGAAGAATATTTCATCTTTGATACTCACGTGTCCATTATCATCGAGCTGGTTGTTGGTAAGCTTGAGTTTGTCGAAGGAGACGAGCTGACGCATCCAGTGCGACCCTGGCGCGGGTGAGTCTGGATGCACGTGGATGCGTGGCGGAGACACGGGGTCGGCTTTACCGGCCACCACCCAGCTTGAACTGAGGAAAAAAGACAGTCGAAAATGAAACAATAATATTAGTATAGAGTGTGATCTTTATTTCTTATGCAGCAAAGTTCTCGATCGTTGATATATAGATATACTTTTTATTACACTAAAAGCACAGGAAGAGTAAAAACTAACAGTAATAACATTTAAGATATCGTATAGTTCGCGTCATGTAAGAAGAACGCTGGCGGTCAAGCTGCGCAGAAGGCGATTTATGGGTCTATTTGGAGGTAGGCGGTGGGGCGCGGGGTGGAAGGGTCATGCGCTGCATGCTTGCCGGTGCGCTATTGGTTCGTCAGTTGACATTTGCTGTCACACGTCACGTTTCTTGTCAAAATACCATCGCGCACAAAAGTTTACGAAATGGTTTTACATTATAATGGTTTTTGGAAATTATGCACAAAGGTAAAGGAAATAGAGGTAGAGACCGATTACTGTAAAAGCGATCATTTGGTAGATATCATTACAGAAACATTTATTATTCGTGTAGGGGATGATGATTCTGACTCAAATAATGATGAAAGCTCAAGTGACGACAGCGACGATGATGAAATAGCCACCTCCAGTATCAATCCCGCGTCCTCATCTGGTTTTCACGTCACCCAAGACGACTTAATGGATGGAGTTGCTACATTACATTATTTTTTTGTAATTAGATTAAACATTCTAAACTGAATCGAACTTGTTTTTAATTTTATCTAATATTATTTTCTAATAACCAACACCAAGCCGCGAGTGAAATATTAGTTAAAAACAGGCACAGCAAATGTGCATAGTACTATCGTACGCGAGTGTACCCATGCGCGAACATACCCCTTCCACTTTCTTCCAGCGTTCTTTTTACGTGACGCGACCTATACTCCTTGTTACCATAAGTATTATATAAGTATTATTATTACAAATCGAGGTTTTTTTTTAAATGCTAAATACCGACTATTTTCACGCATTATAAAAGATTACTCAAAAACCGCTAGACAGATTTTGATCGACTTTAAATGGTACCATATAAGAACGCTTCTTCTCAAGTAGTCTCATATAAATTGGCTCAATTAAACTTAATTCAATACAGTACATAGATATATACTTTTTATTATCAACCTCGCACCCTCCTGCGTCGCAGACAAACCTTCACTCGCCACGCCACATCGTATCGTCACCCTTAAAGGTTAGGTATATATAAAGGTGAGCTGCAATGACTCACCTGTGAAAAGCGTATCTATATCTCTTATCGTCCAGCGGCACAAAGTCCACGAGCAGCAGATACTCAGCGTTGGGCAGGAGGCCAGCCAGCCGCGCCTGCAGAGCGGGGAACATCCTCCGACCGGCCTTGGTGACGATCATCTCCGTGCCGAGGCTGTGGAAGCTGCTCCATAGTCCCGAGAGCTCCAGGGAAGCGGTGCAGCGGGATACCGCTGGGTGGAGGGTCACGTTCTGGTTTCCAGTCTGATGGAAAATATATTTTTTAAATTTAAACTCTGTGGCTTTTTAAGATGGGAGTGGATGACGAATCTGAAACTAAGTGATTTAGACAACGGTCACGACCTCCACGTGAAAGGAGTCACGACTCGATTTTTTTTTCACTTCACTTCACTTGGCTTGTTTTTTATTGTTTATCCTTTCAAATCTTGTTCCCTCAAAGTAGCGATCTTACTTTATCCTGTATTTTTATTACGTTTTATCCTCCATAAAACATCTAGTGGTAATGAAGTTTGAAAATTGTGATGAAACAGTCAGTAAAAATTTACGTCATCCACCATCCACTCTCATCTCAGACTCTCATCTCAAAAAGTTACCTTGTATCACAAAACATGAGCATGGATATATTGAACATTGTTTGATTGATTCGTTGATTCGTCAAAATTATACTGAGAGAAAAACATTCCACTTTTAATTTCGACTACGGGAAAATAATACAAATCCATAATTTTCAATTAATTTGTAAATAATGAAGAAAATTCTAGAATTTATTTAGTCCCATACCTAAGTATTTTTTCATTTCTTCGTAACGCGCAACGCAATTTACCCATTCTACCCTGAAGGAAAGAATGAAAACTTTTCTTATAAACATCCAACAATCACCAAGAAGGCGCTTACAGTTCCATTTTCAAAAACAAATTCAAATAAAATGTATGATCTTTTATGGAGCTCCAAAAAGTCGAGTATTTATGTAAAAGTATGAATTTGTTGTACTTACTGGCTGATGACAAAAACAAAAAGAGAAAATCCTTTTTAATCCCTAAACCATAAATTCAAATATACTACGCCCGATCTCTTTGAGAACCTTTAACTTCTTTAATGAATTTGATGATACCTGATTAATATGATACCTGAAGTCTAGGCTGCGGCTGCGGCGGCGGAGGCGGCGCTGTTTGCGCTCCGTGGTCCCTGCAGGTGCTCTCACTCAGCGCTTGCAGTGGGGAGTAGGTGCTTCGGGCGCAGAGGTTATTCTAGGCAAAAAAAAAAGTATGTAAGGAGGACATTATAAGTAGTTAAATTGGTTTGCCTTTATACACCTGTATGCGGGCAGGTGGATTGTAAGTCTCAGTAGAGGTATTAGAATACTCATGCTGCTCGTGATGTCTCTGCCCCGGCCGTTTTACTAGCGACTGCTGGCGGGACACTGCCCAGTCTGACTTAGAATACTCACGTCAGTTCTGATGGGGTGGTGCAGTGGTGGCAACACCTGCTGCTCATGATGTCTCCCCAGCCGCTCGACCAGCGATTGTACGCTAGCGGGACACTGCCCGGTCTGACTTGAAACGATACCTGCAAATAAAAAAATAAATAGACATAGTGCAAAAATAAAATCTGAAGCACTGACAAAACGAAACCAAAGTATTATTTATCGTAGCCGGAGAATAGCTTTACAGTGGTAAAATTGAAATCAGACAAGCAATCGAGAAATCGGCGATCAGATAGCTCGGACATTATTATGTACCACGAACAACCACTTTCAAATTTTCATGCGGAAATAGGAGCTCACCACCAACTTACGTGCCGATTACACAAGCATGCCTCCATTTCCGCTATATTTGCGTAAATGGAACTTAGCTAACCTAGCCTAGCCTACCGCGATGGTCTTTTTATCAATCACGCACGACAAGCCTACGATTGATATAAATAAACTAATTTTGTTCTGGCACACAATAAAACTTATGATCTAGGTACTTTTTTCTGTAGTTTGTCATTCGCACATGTGAATGAACCTTTTTGCCAACCAAATAAGAGTCCTTAATCTTTACTCAAATAGATCTCAGCGAAATAAATAAGCGACACACTATTTTATGAAGGACTATTATGGATCAGTTAAGGTAGCACTCTGACTGTTTGCATTCGCCCGCAGTTAGATCAATTGTTTCAATTTTATACACTAGTAGTAGTGTTTTCCTAGATTGTAATTTGCTTTGTTAATAACGAATAATTTTTTATCAAGTAGCTAACTTTTATACCTACCTCACGCATCTTGTTTCCAAAGCAGCACAGCTCACAAACACTTAAAGACAAAAGCACTTTCACACGTGTACACTCGCACATAAAAATAACAACAGTCCCATAAAAACCAACGTCCATCCTGCGGCGGACATCTCACTCAACTAATTCGTAATGGTGGGTAAACTTGAAACGCATCTAGAATAGCTCCAATAATTTCAGCGGCCGTTGTCAACACTAGGATTATAAATAAGCTTGGTGTTGATAACTGTACTTACGTGGAGGCGACAATGATCTTCGGTTATTTTGGGATAATTTCTTTAAGGAGCAAATAGTTTTATTATCTGTGGTTGAGATTTTCACAAGTTACATCTGTTGTTCCTCTGACTTTTGTTATATGTAGCAAATTTTATAACTAAGCTACCTGCAGAACATTATGTAGTTTGCTAAATTGTTTCAATTATAATTAATGGTTCTTATTTGGATTTGATTGGATTTGATTGTAATTTTCTAATTTTAAGTTGGGACCAATAGGACAATTTATGAAATTTAAAATACACAACTTTAAGTACCGTATATATTAAAATGTTAGTGAAGTAAAGAATAACTTGAAATTAATCAAACAGAAAATACCTACAATAAAAAACAATACTATACGAATCATAACTTTGCTAATGCAGTGAATATAAAACAAATAATGCTGGACAATCAACACAGCATCTAGCAATAATATTAGAAATTATTGTTATTTTGTGAAGGTATTATCACCGTTGTTAACGTATATGTTTTATAATTTTGTGTACCTATATGTTAGTTATAGTATATAGTACATAGGATATTTTTATATCTTCCGTGACGTCACCAAAACCGGCTCTGTCGGAAGATCAGCGTTGGTTGTATACGTAAATATACAACCAGCTCATGCTGAGACAGGGACCGTTTTGTGACTCAAGCGAACTGTTATATTGTATTTTGTATCTTTTTGTTATCTTTATTTTGTGTTTGAGTAACAAATAAAGTTTTTCTATTTCTATTCTATTCTAAATAAATTTCAAAATGATGAATAAAATTTTAAACTTGCGTTTCATAACATCACTTTCCAATGAGACATCGTCATCATTTCACAAGCACCCTTGTGAAATGATGACGATGTAGTCGGAAACAATAAATTTTTTGCGAGTCCCCGCTGAGAAACGTATAATTGTCAGTTTAAGATATTTGTGTGCTGCCACTCGGGTAATGTGACACATTCGCTAGTAAATTAGCAATATGGCTTGCAGTATAATTTATAAGCTAAAAAACATAACAAAAATGCTGAACATTTCTTCAACACAGTAGTACCATCAAGCCTGAAAGTGCTTACTTCAATTATTTAAACTGTTGACTTGAATTTTTTGCCCTTTGATCTAGACATTGGTAGGTATCGAATTATTTAATTATTTTTATTGGTATTTTTATGTATTATTTTGCTAATGATTTTTTTTGTTTTTGTTGACTACTCTATTGGTCTTACCTGTAAAATTAATGTATTTTTTAAATAAATACAGTCCAAATGAGCATTGAGCGCGTACCAAATGCTTTTACACATTTTTAGTTTTTTTTATAGGCCACCATACCTTCTATATGAAATATTTATGTAATGCATGAACTTATTCGGTGACCTATGTAACGCATCGGATCATCGAAGATCCGCCTGCGAGGCATGAGGTTCGATTCTCGCCTCGGGACATGTCTGTACGACCTGCAGATATTTGTTAAGGATTTTCTGGTTGTTTTCTATGTTTAAATGAACTCATAGATAGTTCATATTTAATGCATCAGCTATCCTATAATATACCCATAAGTAGCTTTGTTTAGCTTCTAGTTAGATGATGCTGTGTTAATCGTCAGACTATACAAACATTAGCCAAACTTCAAAAATCAACCCAACAACCTTATTAAGTCTAGCAAACAGTGACATAATGATACGACAGTCAACCAAGAACTCTGCCAAAACAAATCTCCCATTGACCCGAATCGCACCACAAATCTCCACACTATACACATGTTGTATCTAATGGCAGCCATTAGGAAATTTTTGGCCGATTTAATTACCTGTCAGTATGTAGCACGGCCACCTTTGACATGGTACGGTCCATGTACTTCATGGTATGGCCATTTGAATACTAGACTCCAGTTAAATTATATTCAGGCACAATTCAGGTGACAAGTTGCTTTACAGCGCATCCATGTTGGCCGAATCATGGCGAGCATTGACTTTCAAATGATGTTAGCGATGTTACAATTTTTTTTGTTTTTACGCGAGGTGGCTTTCTTGGCACTGCTTTCTTATACTTATTTTTGCATAACATCAATATTTTTAGGATGATGCTGGGATTGCCCCACTACTATAGTGCATCAGGGATGTTTGCGGAGTACTAAGCAATGGGTTCACAGCTATTCTCCTGCTATTCTCAAAAAGACCGCCTTTCTGATGCGTCTAGGATAGTACGAACAGCATCCTGAAAACTATTGCTAATAGGGTATCTCCTATAATTTGTGTGTGTGAATAGGTAATTGTAACTACGTAAGCCTAAATTTTGAAGACTTTTATTTTTTACCAACAAAATATGGATCTTGTTATTCGAAATATTTTGTTTTTATTTTTACCTGATAAATTATTAGCGCTCCACACGCACCAAGCAGATGAAGAGGCGTTTCCCCTGCCTCTTCACAGATTCCGAAACTATTGTGGACGAATTTGCCTAGCAGCAAGTTTAGGAGAGCAGCGTAGCCTGCTACAATCTTGAGGACCTTTATTCTAGTAATAACAAACGTTTGACTTTACCTAAATACCCAGTTGTTTCTTTTCTTATGAAAGTGGGATGAGCTTATGTACGTACATGTAATGTAACCTTGAGTAAGTAAAACTAAACTTAAATTATTCATTAGTAGTAAATATCTAAGAATATTAAGGTTTTATCTATCTATGAGTACTTTCATCATCATCATCATCACCAGCCTATAATAGTCCACTGCTGGACATAGGCCTCTCCTAATGAGTACTTTAGTACATTACAAATGCATCTACGTACAACCAGTGTTATGGTAACTTTTATTAAAAAGGGTTTTTGTGTATACCTATGTACTGTTAGTGTCGGAACCTCTATTAATACATAAAAGGACTACATATTATAAAAATATGGAAATATTATGTGTCAATCAATCAAATCCAAAGCTATAGTAGTAGATACTATGATAAAGTATGCTCCAGCTTAGATTTTTTTGTCTCGAACGTTAATTTCAAATTCAGCCTAGCCTAATGCCAGAAACAATCTCATAACAGGTCTGTATTAATTAGAGAGTGTTTATTTAAGGTGCGACAAACGAAACAATTATAATTGTAGGGCTATTTGCGGCAACAAGAGGTGCCGGCCGCTTCCTCAGCGATAAATCCGCATTGATTGAGCGCTATAAATCTAAGATGCGACCGCTTCAGTGGTGCAGCACAGGGTTGTCTCTGCGACTCAGAGAAAGAGTGAACACTTTCACCATTAAAGTAAATAAAAAAAAACAAAAAAATTAAACACAAAAACATTTTCACCCTTTATATATCTAGTATGATATCACAGCTAGGACGTATTTCCAAATTGTAATGCCAGTTGTTAGTGGCTACAGAAATACAGAAATACAGAAATACAGATTTTATTAACCTACATATATTAATGATGTTTCATTGACCTATTGTATTGTAAATGCCTAAATTTTGTAATGCCTAAATATCCAAGTTTAATTTTAAACCCACTATTTAATAAAAAAAAATTACAAAAAAAGTGCGCATTTTGTTTTATTAATAGCTTATTTCAGCTTCCAAACTTATTTAGTTTGCGATAGTTCCTTTCTTAAATGCAATTGCCATAAATACTATAATCTTATCAGCAGACGTCTCGACAATTTGTGAGTTGAAGGCAACCCTAGCGCACACGTGTGCGGCGCTGGGACACGTTTGATTTACGCTCCCTCACAACCGAACAAATTGCACCTCATACCTCGAACAAATACGTTATAATCACACGCACTAAGTATATCTGTTTAAAATTAATTATTATGTTTAGTATCTTTGTCATCAATATTTAAATTGCATGAATCACTTGCCAATAACATTGATGCCCTCCATTTATCCTGTTTTGAGCACAAATTAAACTAAACTAATACTAGAGATTTTTTTGCGTTTACTGTACTTTTAAATCAAACCTACAAAAACTTTGCTCCCTTGAAACAATTAAAATCACAAAACTGACTCTATCTACCTCAAGTTGTTTAGATGCAACAACTCATCATGCTCCAACTGATACCTTTTGATATGGTTCAGTTGAGCTACAGCTAAATTGTTCGCAATAGTCAGCAGTTAGCTCACTTGATACAATTTCAAGTACTAGTTCTTAACTAGCACTATTTCTTTTATTGTAATTTTCTTGAGTAGGGGTTGGTTCTTAAATTAAAATTGTTCTAGCCATCCAAAGGTTGCCAACGATCGATTATTACGCGATAAGATCGCCCATTGTATTTGTCTATTTTAATTTATTTTTGTAAATTTCTTTGCTCTGGTTTACAATAAACCATTTTAGTATTGTATTGTATAGCACATTTCAAAACAATAATCTCTTCAGAAGCATTAGTCATACCCTACATAAATATGACAATGTTCTAATTTCATCATACACAATGAGTCTAATGCGAATCATAATTACCAAGAACCGTCTTGAGCCCCTCCAAATCAATCAACAGGTCATTTTATCAATGAATCATTTCACTTACCAGATTTGCTTCCAAATAGACGACGCTGTTCTCTTTGATCAACCGAGAGGTGTCAACATTGCGAGCGAGCCTCGTTAACAAGCCAATCACGGCATTGCTACAAAAATGTAGAACAAACGATGACAAAGGAACTACATTGTGAGTATCGTCCACTGAAACGTAAACTCCTCGTATCTACGAGGTATATTCGTAGACTGGTCTCAATCATATTGTCATTATGTCCACGAATACCTTTGCCTAGTAAAATATTGATAACTATGCGGTATTTCTTTCAATCAGTTGTTATTTCTGGTAATGTTGTCACATTACACAGATATATCTGTAGATTAGTCTGAAATATGACAATCTGTATGCCAGACCAGTCTACGAATATACCTGTGTACTTCTGTGTATGGCATATAACAATTTTTCGGACGGTCCACGGACGCAATCCGCAACTCTTTTTTAAGTAGAGTGGTTAATGAAAAGAATGCCTACTCTACCTCTACCTTTACACCCGAATTCAGGTCAAATATGTAAACATTGTGTCGGTAATCCATGTGTGTTGCCTCAGATAATCAGATTTCGATTGTGTATCCGTAATCTACAGCATGTTCTAGGAACGCTGTCTTCTGTTGTGACTACTGATTGACTGATGCTGCATCCCACCGCTATTCCAGACTGTTTGTTTTGCATTGTATCTCTGATTCTGATGCATTTCCTGGGTGCAGATGTTGCAATACTTGCAAATTATAATTAAGCATAAATTAAAAGAGAGCGTTTCGTTTCTAAGTTAGTTATTGGTCTTTTGTTCTGAGGTTTAAATAGACAAAAACTATCTAAAGATATTTTTTCTGCTTATAAAAATTATCTATAGATATTTTTTCTATATGGACGAATCTTGGGGTGAAAACCCTTAGTTGGTGGGATCCTGGGGCCCAATCAATTTATAAAAATCGCACCAAACTTCTCATAGAGGCCACATATGATCCAGTGCCCAGAATGCTCTTACCATTGCCTTGTTGAATGGCAATGCTGCCAACATTCTGCGAATTCTGCCTTCTATTGATAGCTTAGATCTTAGAAAGTTAGTAGGTACCTGTAGTGTAAAATACTCGTCGTGATTTGTCTTTTTGGCTTTAATCAAATGAGAAATGAGACTAAATATTAGTAGGGAAATTGTAAATAATTGATTTTACCAGCACAGATCACGTAAGATCTCCGGCGCAGTAAATCTGCGTAGTAGGCACAACAGTGGCGCGGGCGCACGCTCCGTCGCGTCGCGTCCGCCACTAATGGTGATTTGTGTCGCAGGCCTCGTTAACTGTTAACCGATCCCCGGCTGCCTCATTATCATTATAAATAAAGGGATTTTTAATTAGAAAATACGATATTTTACCTAAAGCTAAGAAAAATTGAGAGGACAGTAGAAATTTGGTTTTGCTAGGTGTTTCTGTTTTTTTTTCAATAGTTTCACGGATCCTGAATCGGTAATCTTCCAACGCAAACTAGGTTTAGGTAATAGTTAACCTAGTTACGGTCATGATGTAGTAAATGAGGAAATAAACTATGATTTTTTTTGTAGTAAGTACCCCTGAATTGTTTTACGATCTTTAGTCTTTTTTGACTAGATTTCTTTAGTGACTTTATGTATGTAATTGTCAAATTTGGATCATTTCCTACTTACCTATTAGGTAGATAGCTATTTTTTATTTTAAGTATTAGCTAATGTAACATTATGTACATTTGTTTAATAATGCGTAAAGTTTAAGATATTTACGTTTATATTTACCCCTATACAAATAGTGACATCTTGAAATCTGAGCTATCCCACGAATTTATCCCATTCCTCCGCTGTGTCCCACTCGTTACGGTATTCCGGATAAATTAGACCAATTAGTTTTTGGAAACAAGTAGATTTATGTGCGAGGTATTTTGGACAACCCTTCGATAATGGAACATGTTTATTTTGGTTTGTCGCGATTGGTAGAATTTTATTTTGTTTCAAAATTTAACAGTTTGGTTTCTTTTGTTTTAATTATGGGCCTTCTTTTGTTTAACAAGTGAGGTTATAATGAAATAAATAATTATTTCAGCAAATGCCAACAGCTTTTGTCGACCCTGTAGCGCGGCGGGTGGAGGTACGCCTGTGACGCAGGAGTTTGCGGGTTTGACTTCCGCGTCGGGACAAATATTTTTCCAAGATTTTTAGACATTTGTTCAGTCAGACCAGAACACTGTTCAATGTTCAATGTTCTGGTATATTAAAAAACAATCTATGTAATAAATTTAATAAGCATTCTGAGCATTCATCTGCCTGATGATGGTTCTTACTTCAGATACAGTCTAATTAATCCTGCATATTTTATATTTTGTTTTGATATTTGGCAGGTCTGATTTAGGGATTTACGCGTTAGTTAATTCGTCACCCCTCAAATATCATAACATTACTTAAAGGATGACAGTTGTATTTTAGGGAGTTGGCGCCAGACTTTGATATAAGTTTAACACTTGGAACAAATCATGTTTGCAATAAGTATATTTTTTTGTATATCTTTCTTACTTTCAGAAGTTTTAATAAGGTACCTAATTTTTTTTATCATAGTGTAATAGGTGGGCAATCAAATCACACGTCTCAGCAAATATATATAGGTAATAAAAATTGACTTAAAAATACTAAAAGATGTACTCATGTGTAAATCGCTAGGTCTTCCTAGCGCCAAAACGCGATTTTCTAATTTAGGTAATTTGATAAATATTTATAAATCTATCTCACAATATCTCATCAGATATTTTTCCACCGAACGCCCAATAATAAGAACTGTTTATTTTTCAATTTCCTGAAGAAGACATTAATAATCGCAAGAAAAATACACATGGTCCGTATTGATATGTTTCAACCGTGTGTCTTCGGTAGCTCGCGATAACTCCTTAGTAAAATAAACTTCACTCCGTCGTGTGTTATTGTAATATTTTAATTCGGAATGTGTTTGTAATAAGGATGGTTAGCTGCTTTGAAGTAGGCACGTAGGTACTCTATGGTAGAAACATAGATGATATTTTTGTTGAAGATTCGAATGCTTGTTGATTTCGAGAATATTCTACGATTGTCACTTGCTTTGCTAGTACCTTTGTTTTTTTTAAAGAGGTTGTACTGAGTGTATCTATTATAGTTAGTTACTGATGCAAAAAGGTTTTGTTTAAGCAAAATAATAAAAAAATCTCGAATGGAAAACTAGGCCGTTGCTCTAACAAACAAAATCTGTATCAATAAGATCAAGAATACATATTTTAAAGTTGCCACAGTAAAGAATACTTTTCAAATAATATTTTGAGGTGATCTCGCTATATGGTATTGTGAGGCTAAAATATAAAATATTTTTTTACAAAAATTTCAACTTGCTACTCATTCATTATTTATTTCAAAGATGAGTTTTTCAATATTCCAAATGATTAAGCAAAATGTCCATAATTTATAGTTTTTTAGGGTTAATAGCTCTATACTCAACACTTTGCCTATGTATAAGTAAAGTCAGGGCAGCACCCTAGTTAGCCCACCATTTGGGTTTGTTTATGTTAACGTGATTTGTTCTCATAAGGATGAATAAGTACGTAAGTACAAAGTTCTGCTACAGTACTAGGTATTTAAGTGTTTGGTATTTAAAAAACACTTTAAATTTTGATACGTGCGTTGACAACTTATGTGCGAAGCAGTGGACTTTCATAATTCTTTCCTGAATTGTGTTTTCATAACTTAATTAAAGAAACATAGAAATCATGTTCAAGTTAAATTAAAATTATAGTTAGTTTACCAATGGGCTCATGATATCGACCTCAATATTGACCTAGTTATGTTTGATTTAAAAAGTGGCTAGGGCGCTCTGATTCCTTTCTAAATATCATGGTGAGGTTTTTATATGGATCAAGACGATCCACCTAAGGGAGAACGGCTATAACTTCGAAAATATTTTTAGGGTTATTTAAAGTATAGAGATTTCTGAAGTAATTTATGTGGCTAGCTTGTGACTCACTTGAACTAATTTAAGGCGTTTTTAATAATCTTATAGTACGAAATTAAGTAAGTAAGATAATCTTACGTACTACTTTCCCATCCCCTACTGTTATATCAATTATACAAACATATTAATTATATGAAACATAGGATTTAACAAAGAAAGATGATACAAATTAATTGAATAAGAAACAAACGAGCACAAAAAAGTATCCACAAATCCACAAATGAAACTTCAGCATTGAAAGATAAACCGATCCATCCGCCGGCTGCAAACGCGATCAACGGAAGAATGACGTATAGTGCGTCCGACTGTTTGTTTTGTTTACAACCCCCACTAATGCGGACGATACTTTTTGTTTTAATTTTTTCAGTACTCCAAATAGATTGTTTGTTTTAAAAAGCGTGAGAATTTGAAAGGGCACGACGCGTGAGTTATTGTTTATTTGATAGGTGGTCCGATACTCCGATGTTTAAGTGGTTCTAAGTAATTACCTATGCCCACTTGGAATCACTTGGTTATGAATAAGACTTGAGTCATGAGCAAAATAAGTTTTTAACTTTGTGTTGGGATCACATGATTTATCTGAAAGTAAATCCTGATCTATAACTACAAAACTACTAATATCCTTAAGCCTAAATTGGCAAAAGGAAAATCTGTTTGGCTTGGAGCTAGACGATGCTGTGTAAATTGTAAAGCAAATTTATATGTATTTTGAACGCTCGACTAAAAACGACAAAAAGGGGTAGTACTTAGTTTAACGTATGTATCCAATTATTTAATGTCTGTCTGTCTGTATTATCGTAACTCCTAAACGACATGGAACAAACTTGCAAGAACACAGAATTTTTATCTGAATAAAAACTAGCCTATTTTTAATAACGGATACGTACAACAGATTTCTGTTTCTAGGCATAGATAATAATTATTTGAATTTTGAATTTGGAGTGTCATCTTAACGACTGGCTGACAGAATGGGTAGTAAAACAAATGTCCTGATAAGATATCGCCACGTGCAGTCTGCAATATGTTATGCAGCCACCCCTCGCACTTTTTACACATTTTACGATGTTACCTATGATTTACGACTTTACTTGAAAAACTCTACCAGTGAATTTCAAAAGAATCGCAGTCGAGAGTGGAAATGAGGTTGAACTTTTGCTGAACGTGTAGAGCATGCTTACTAATGCACGGAGTAGATAGGTATGAATTAAATAGGTAGTTAGGTACTTATTGTAAAATTTTGTGTGAAAATTTTATATGATGGTGGATTGTACCCACAGGAAAAATCACAATTCAGTTGTCAATGCAAAAGTTTGTATATTATGGTGCTTGATTGTTTAGATTAATGGATATTTGTTATTTTTTTATGCCGGGATGAAATTTTGCATACAATTGGAAAAAAATTAAACTAACTAGGCCATACATTTCAGAAACTTTATCTTCCAAGGACATCCACGAGGCCTGGTGCTGCGGCAGATTTGGCTGAGGATCTCAAGAAGCGCAAATATGCAGGTCTCGACAGAACCTACGCATTTCCTCCCCTTGGAGTCGAGACCGTGGGTTACCGAGGCTCTCTGAGTTTTATTTAAATTATCTGAGCGTCTGGTCGATGCGAAGCGTGACCCGAAAGCTGGTTAGTATCTGGCGCAGCGCGTCAGAATTGCCATACAGCGTGGTAAGGTAATGCAGCCAGTGTCTTGGGGACGATTTCGACTGGTATTGACATGGATCAATTGAGCTACCCTTAGACTGTTTGCAACCGTCTGCAGTTAGCTCAATTATTCAAATTGTATATACTAGTTTTATCTATTCCTTGACTGTAATTTTCGTTGTCAATAAAGTATCCTTTCCTTAAGTTAACAATTCAAATTTTAAACCTTTCTTACTATAAAAATAATAAAGAAATTTAAATGTTATTGATTTTCTCTTCACTTAATTTTTTTGTCCACTGTTATAGGAAGAAGTTTAAGTAGTAAGTTTATTTCCCATAAATCAGTTACCAAGGGACAGAAATAACATATAAACATTTCTCTAGAAACACCGCGTGTAAAGCCCCGAGTATAAAGTAGTAGTAGTATAATTATAACGGAAGAAAGACTTAACAACGTGTTGCTCAAAATGTGGAGCATCAGTTTCACTGACGATGCAAGTCACGGGTGGTCTCAGACTAGACAATGACGAAGCGAAACTTGAATAAACACGGGATTGCTACTGTTAGGAAAGATGAAACCTACAAGTAAGCAAATGCTTCGGAAGTCTAAATAGTTATGATTTCAATTAATAGCAATTAATAACACATACTAATCTTATCTTACTATTCTAATAAATGGGAAAGTCTGTGTGAATGTTTGTTATAAGTAACCTCCGTAATTACTTAAGTAATCTAGATGAAATTTGGTACGTCGATAGTTTACGACCTAGAACAAAGCAAATAAAACATAGGTCAATAAAATTTACAAAAATTTACCTCTGAGGGGGTTAAATAGGGTAAGGGTAAAGTTTGTATGCAAAATTATTTTTCCTTAGTGTGATTTAATCAAAACTCGGTCTGAATTAAGCATAAAATAAATAATTACCTAAACTCGTTTTTTTTGTTTTTACTAGGGGGTTGTGTTATAAATTTCTGAGATGTGTATGAAAAGCGACGGCGAAGCCGCGGCGCCCATCTAGTATTAAATAAATAAATTATGTTGGACAATCCACACAGCATCATTTAGCCACCTCCAAGCTAAGCTGAACTGTGCTATGGGTTTCTAGGTAACTAATATAATACTAAATACTAATACATTACATAAATAGATATTCTTATTTTTATAAAATAAAATTATGATCAAGAAATAGAAACAAATTGAAACTAGAATGATGAAGATGATGAAGATTTTTAAACTCTTTTCCGGGATATAACAAATTTTTCACAAATAACATTCATAAACTAATCATTAGTCCGATTAACCGTTCAGTCGAGCAAAGTAGAGTCGAAGTACCTAACCCATATAAACAAACCAAGTCGAGAATTGTTAGTCCCAAAAATTAAGACGATTCCGCATTTATTATACCAAGTCAAACACGTGTTAAGCATAAAACAAACTAAGGCACAGATTACTGTATAGATTGCAAACTGAAGTGCAAACACCAGTCTTAAAAAAACACTTGGGGGCAACCCTTCTAACGGTAAATGAGATGAATTGCTTTTTAGCGAAAGGTTAACTTAAAAACGTCTGTGAATTATGAAATTTATTTTAAAGTGGGTGCTTTTAACATTCTGTATATTGTAGACATGAAAATAAATATGTTGCTCCTATTACATGGATGTAATACGGCTAATACATAGTCGTGGTCTTTGGTCTAGTTTCGGAAGACCTACATCGAGAAAAGGGTTAAACCTACATGTAAATGATCATGAAGATGAAGAAAATATTCATAAACACAAGCTCCGCTTAGCTGGGGCTAGATGATGATGTGTGGATTGTCCCAGCATTAATAACATTACTTCCATTTTATAAAAAAAATTATGTCTGCTGTTCATTAAATTCATAAAAAATATTTTTTATCAGTAAAAATCGAATTACATGCGGATAAAGTCACCGGTTAGTTAGTACGTCTAGTAAACATAGGTATTTCATCCGAAAGACAATAAAGGCTTGTCCCAAGTATCGCCACAATAACCAATCCTGCGCTATCCGATCCAGTGTTTTCCACGATCTGAATCCTGCTAATATTATAAATGCGAAAGTTTGTAAGTATGGATGGATAGATGGATGGATGGAGGGATGGATGGAGGGATGGATGTTTGTTACTCTTTCACGCAAAAACTACTGAACGGGTATGGATGAAATTTGGCACTGAGATTTTATGCTGGAATTCCCACGGGAACGGGAAGTACGCGGGTGAAACCGCGAGGCGCTGCTACTCTATAATTATGCTCTGTGACCTGCCCCATAGATGACCACATTGACCTATCCTGCGCTATCCGATCCGGTGTTTCCCGCGATCTAGATATTATATTTATTTGTACAAATTAAAGAAATTCTTGTTTTAAGAATATTAAACCGACCAGCGGCATGTGCGGGCCGCATTCCCGTCGCCCGCGCGACTCATTCATCTATCTCTCGACGCGACGCGCGGACGACTGTCGCGCGACGATTGACAAGCGATTAGCTTTACCATTTTTTTTGTTGGGAAATTTGATTTCCGTAAGTTTTAGACGATATGTTTGCTTTGAAGAGGTTAGCTTCAAAAGTCTTTGAGAATGCTTTTTACTGTTACTTCTGTATGTTTTTAGCGCCCGGTTAAAAAGATGTTAGTAAAATGTGTGAGGAGATTTCATTGCGTTTTATGAATGTTCATCATTTTATTTAATAAAATAAGAGAATAGAGAATAAGTTTCAAAGAATAAAGTATTCCGTAAAAACAGATTGTCACGAAAATATAAAAAACTGATAAAATAAAGCTTTCTCATATAAAAAATATTCAAAATTCACATTATGCCAACTGTCGCTGTACTATGGTTACAATAATGAGCAAAGTCACGGACAGGATCTAGTCAAATTGACCTCCAACTGTTTTAAAACATCGTAAGTATCAAACATCAGTGAGATTGATGAGTCCACGGGGTGGGACGTTTTTGTTGTAATTAGCCCGCCTAGCAGGACGCAGAGAAAAAACGGGTCCACTTCAGGAAACATTTTATGAATTTTTATGTTGATTTTGAAGAGTTTGCGTCGAAAAGGTTACTTTTTTGCATGTAGGTATTTGCTACAGGTTGTATTTTTTACTTTAGAGTTTTAAAGAAGTTTTATAAAAAACTGTAGGCTGTCGTGATTTAAAAGCTCCATGAATAGTTCTACGAATCTTATGTTCTTAAAATGTTTCAATTACAGTCGTTACAAATAAAAGTTGTTAGGTGCCTTGATTTTCTAATTTGAAAATGCCAGGTGCTAAGGGATAAAACTCGGTTCGTATGTGAAGAACAAGTATCTATAGGTATACGAATTTGTTCTAGCTGGACTCTGGACAGGATAATTATGTTATCTAAGCATGACTGATAAGCTCATCGCCTTAAGTTTTGTCATGAAGCCCTAAGTTACGAAAGCTACTCGAAGCAGCTAAAGAATGGGCGCTCGAGCAAACCATCTTACTCTCGTTTTTAACTTGCATCTAGCAAGCCCATTGCCAATTAAAAATAACCCCTCACTTGGAACTTCATCGATTTGGCACCGTCGAAGGTACACTGCCAGTCCAAATAGCGGACTGTCATCAGCAGCTATAAACACTAGGATCAATCACTGACCGTCCAGCCGGTGGTGGTGCCAGTCGCCCCTCCACTCCTGTCCCTCCATGTCATGTCCTCACTTGCTGCCGATTATTTTTTCAACGCGACACGATAAATCAGTTTTCTGTGCGTTAATCACGAGATGCGCGCGCGGCGGCGGGCGCGACTTGACCGCTTCTGTCGTCGGCAAGCCAGCGCGCGCGGCGCCCGCCCACCGCCCACCGCCCAATGGCAGCCGCTCGAGAATAACCTTATTTATTTTCTTTGAATTATGTACTGCGATGTTTGTTCATACCTGTGCCGTGGGCAGATGAATTGGCTGCTGAAATACGTTTTGATTTCGGCTTGTAGTTTTCTTGGTAGGAATATATTTTTAAGCGTGAGATATGGGAAGATTTTCTTTGAAAGTGGCTGAAAAATAATATTAAATTCATGTAGAATTTCTCAATTTTTATCAAGTCAAATATTTACATATATAATTTCTAGGTTATTCGAGAAGAACTTTTGGTTTTCGTTTGGCTCGATAATTAGGTAAGCTTCCAACTCTGTGAAACTTGGCAGAAGTCTCAATAATGTAAAGTACTCGTACTACGTTACAATGTAACGCTAGCTAAAAGATTAAGTATAGGTATGAGTTCCAATACTGCGAAATTATATATTATTTAAATGAGATTTCCTTAGTTTTCCGTTATTATTTAAATGAGATTTACTTTCTTCAAATTAAGAATGGAAAAATAATTCGCTCGCTAAACCAAAGAATGTCTACGCCGTAGACCTTAGTTTTACATGCTAAGGGCCTACATAATTAAATTTAATATAGGTATTTGCATACCAATATCATAACCACACTCACCGGTAAGATCACATTTTATTACAGCTATTTTTTTTTAATAACCATCTCACAATAGCCGGGCAATCGATGACACGTGCGTGATCGATGTGATCAAACATAAATTTCGCTGTACTGAAATCATGTTGATAATACTGTATACCTGCCAATTTAGGTAGGTACTTTATAGAATACAAGCTCTGCTTAGTTCGGGACTAGGTAATTTTGGGTGGATTGTCTGGCATCTATTTATTTTACAGCCCATCCATTCTGTCCCGTTAAGGTACAGACACGGTACTCGCTAGCGGTAAAATAAGCTTTTATTTTGCGCAGTCAGCGGTAATCTACGTTAGTAATTCTATAGGTATGGCAGTTGCTGCCTACCCGCGTGGAAGTAGCTGCTGCTCTATGTAACAAATATCACGTGTAAACCAGCCTTTAGCCTAGGTTTCTATAGGCTGTAAAAAATTAACAACTTTAATATTACAAAGGACTCTGAAACACGTGTTCGATCAGCGTCATCTAATTCTCTTTGTATTTGTATCGCTGAGCAATTTCTTCCAGGTAACTTTTATATGTATACACATAGCTATCGGAAAGGGAAGGCGTATTATACTAGCTTATGCTAAACAGAACATCAAAAACAAATCTTCATGTAGCATAGACGTTATAAAAAATAAAGCATTATTAATTATAATTAACAATTTCATGCATTTAAATTTAGAGAGGGTTCATAGACCTATAAATTGTGTTTGAAAATAAGGATAGATTAAGCTCTAGGTATTGTTTCAATTCCTTTTCCGTATCAGTTACCGTATGAGTATTTAAATGTGTTTTTGTGATGTTTTACTTACATACTAATTGTGAATTCTAGTCTGAATTTATTTATATTCTTTGATAGTAATTAACCTTGTTAATAAACATTGCTTCGTCAATAGGCTCATGCTAGTGCCACAACTTCTGCGTATGTGATTGTCCGTGTATTTACATCTCTCGTCGTCTCCTCACTCCGCAGCCAGTTACTCTGAACCGATCAGTTCAGAATAAACTAACTTCCAGTCTAAACAATCGAGATGCACTGAATCTTAGCCGAGCAGACCATAGATTAAACACCTAAATAATAAACAAAATAAGCCATTACTTGGTAGCGTCTGGCGTAGGTGCGCAGTTTGTAAAAAGGTGAGTAAAGTACAAAGTACAACAAAGCGGCATATTAGGTAATTGAAATGGAAAGATATTTAAGTTTAAATTACAGAAATCAGAAATAAATAACTTAGACAAGTCAAATTAATAATTTTCCAAACAATATGAAAAATAATATAGGAGGCCTATGTCCAGCTGTTTGTGGACTATTTATTATAGGTTGATGACGATGATAAGAAATAAGATGTTTTGATTTTCTCTTTTCTGTATTTTTGACCAATATTGGAGCAAAAAATAAACCACTAGCACGTTTATGTAACTTATATTTGTGTATATAAATAGATTTTAAATTTACTATAAATGAAAAATTACTATTGTCGGCGTGGAACTGGGCGACATCTGCATCATCTCGAAATCATTAACGTCATTGACGTAATCAGTTATAGGGTAATACGTTTTTACATGCGATACAAGAAGACTTCCTACTACCTAGTGATGGAAATATAATATGAAGGGAGGAGCTTCGCTCTTCCCTTCGATTAATCCTCCACTCAAACCCGAAGGAAGGTGAGTTGAGCTTTCCTTTCATACATACTCTATTTAATTAATTGAATCGAGTTAGTGTGGTCATTGTTTTGTAAAGGATTTACAGAAACACAGAACTATGAAAGGCCTAAATTTCATCTTGCAATATTGGCATCAAAGATAACCCACGATTGCTGTCGCTATTGGTGATTTTCAGCAATAGAGACTACTATTGGTGAATGAAATGAATTCAGCAATACTAAAGGGATATGCACAACTGATCTAAGGCGTAACTTTTACGGAATTCACCATTGTCGTAAACCACCAAAGGGCAGCATCTAATTTTATATAATTTTATATATTTGATGTTGTACTTACCTTCGCGATTGGTAATTCTAGGCTTCTAATTCTAAGCGGGGCAACTGTGTTACACTAACATCTCGAGTGCAGTCGAGTGGAGTTTATTGTGCATTATCCCCCTGCCTAACCAGGCCCTAACCAACCCAGCTCCTTGATTCTCGTAGTATTTAAATTCTCTTTGCTCCTTGAAGAACCGGAGCAGGATTTTTGGTGATTGACAGCTACGCTTCAGCTTTTCAGTGGGTGTGGACGGGGTTGGTGCCTCGAGGAGGCTCTTCAGTCTTGTCTTTGGTCTGGTCTCTCTGTAATCATACGACAGAGTACCGCAGTCTTTTCTTTCTGAAGCAATCACTACGCAGACTGCTGTGGCTCCTTTTGAAACGGTGGTGGCTCAATTGACAGTGACCTGTGATGATTTCCACCATTGTCCTTAGATCTTCGCGGCTCATCTAGAGCATCTTGTTTGTGGTTTCTCTAGTTTTGGAGGAGAATATGGATTTGGTATGCTATAATTGTAGATCGTATATTTAATAATGTTTCATTAAATTGTACTTCCTTGAAAAAACAACATAAAATCAGTAATGTGTACATGTTATATTTTAAAAGATTAATAAATAGGAACGGACGATATAGGGGCCCATATGAACAGTTTCTATCCCATCCTATCAAGCTCCAATCTAAGGTTAGATATAAAAAAAATCACTCTACTCTCATAAGAAAGATGCGTTATTTTAATACTTAGATTTTATCTCCCATAACATTAAATTTTATGCGCTCAAATGTTAAAGAGATCAAAAATCGTAACAAAAACATCATAATTCCCTAATTTATCCGAAAATTACGAGATGTTTTTCCTTGAAAATTTGAGGGAATTTTTAAATAGGCGTACTACTCTTCTGTCTTGTTTTCGCATTTATATTTAGTATGGGAGCAAGCGAGATGGGACACGTAGGCGGGGTTTCACTCAACGCGCGTCCCACACGAATTGTTTAGCAGAAGAAATCGGGATCAAAATAAAACAAAGTGTCTATTTGGGATCGACATCTATACCCATACTTACTTGAGGCTATAGTAAGTTTTCTATCGTCAACTGAACAGAGCACTGACTGTCAAAAAAGAATGGTAGAGCTTACAGAAACGATCTCTACAATTTGCTTTTCATTACCTACCTTTTCAGTGTAGGTTCTCATTAGTACGGCAACTTAGTTAAAGAGAGTTTCTTTCATAAACCTACGTTCTACGATTACTCCTAAGTCCGATACGAGATATTTTATTCAGATATTGTTAGATAGTCTTGTAGACTTTTGTTTGTCCACAATTTAACCTGATTGAAAGTTTTTTTTTTTTTTTTATTTACCTAATTCATAATAGTAAGGTAAGCAAATTTTAGGATAATAGGTAGGTACTTAAATTTTATTATAACTAGGAGTTCCCCGCGATTTCACCCGCGTTAAATTCGAATTCCATAATTTTGATCGCCCATGGGAATGTTTTACCAGGACAAAAAGTAGCCTGTTACTCATCCTTTCCATCCTTTCTACAAATTCGATGTCAAAAATCAATCCCATTGTTTGCTAAGCTAGGGCATGAGGAACGACAAACAAACGAATACACTTGGGCATTTATAATGTTAGTTAAGATTAGGATTTACTTAGTGGCCGATGGTGTGTCAAATCAAGAATGTCTATAATCTAGAAGAAACCTATTTACTTTTGCCTCGACGAGACTCAGATTGTATTTGGCAGAATCAGCAGCAGGTAGCGTGTCCAGACCTTACCGTGAGATCCTGTGTAGAATGAGATTGAAATCGGGGATTCAACAGCAGAGTTGAAGGGATTTCTCTTGAAAAGAGAAACTTACAATACAACCCATATAAATAGGTATCTAAAACTAGTGCATTGAAATAAACAATATTGAAGCGAAGAGAAATTATATTTATACCTACCTTATTTCTTATAATATTATTTCATTTATAGAAAATTTTACTTTATAAGTGCTTATTTTGTAGGCGTAGATTAAAGATTTAAGTAGACCAATGATAAAAATAATAATAATAATAATAATAATAAAAGTATTTATTTTCGAAAAAGTACATAGTAAACTTACATTCTAACGTAATCTAAGTAATTATACAAACCAATGATCCTGTTACAAACGTAAGTTTGAATCCTCGCTCTAACTAAGAGAATCTTGTATTAAGATGCGAGGGATCCCAGCTTCGACCTGTTCACAAGTTATTAGTTTCTTAATTAACTTTCACTAAATGATAACTGTTCTATTATTAGAACAAAAACTTAAAATTATTACCTTAATATCAGCAGAAAAAAACATACTATGTTTGTGTGTACAATTTTGTTTCCAAAGCATGTATGTATAAAATGTATGTTTATGTATGTTTAGTCTCCTGAGGTCACCAGTCTCATGAGAGACAGGGCAACAGAGAGACGGCTCGAATGTAGAGTGTGTAGTGTAGAGTGTAGGTGTAAATGAAAGTGTAGGTAGTATGAGAGTTTTTAAAGTGTATTTTATCCTAGAAAGAATTTATAGTTATTATATAATATATTATTATTCTAGTTATTATGACTGAACTTTTAAAAGGGCTTCCGTTTCACTATAATCAAGTTTTCCTAAGCATTCATTTATTAAAATTTTACATTGTAATACAGGGGACTTATTTATGGATAATTGCTCATTTATTTTGTTATATAAATAAGGGGCAAGGAAGTATGAATGCTTATGTGCAAAAGCAGTCTTACATTGAACTGTTAAATATATTTTCCTTACTCTCCTTTTGTTTAGCGTTTGGTAGTCAGGTGCTACTTTGTGTTGTTTTAATATAATGTTTAGTATAAAAAGCTTTCGAACTGAGAGAACTTTACAATCATTAAACAATTGGGTTGTAGGATACCTGTAGGGTAGAGAGTGCGCGACTTTTAGGACTGCTCTTTGCGCTCTCTCTAACGGGAGCATGTGGGTAGTAGCTGCTCCACCCCATGAAGTAACACAATATCTGAGTAGAGATTCACAAAGAGCCATATATGTAATCTTAAGTTGAGCTTTACTAGCGACATGCCTAATATTTTTAAAAATGGCAACTAATTTCCTTACTCTACTTGTCAGAAGACGGATGTGAGGTGCATACGTCATATTAACGTCAAAAAAAAGATATATACTTAGAACCTATGTCTAGCTAGGAGATAGGCGTTGTCACTACCACACTGATGCTTCGGTAGTTTAATCGTTTCATATGTAGTTATAAGCCTGTTAAACTTATCCTTAATAAATTGATTTTGATTTTTTCATTTATATTTCCACTGATCATAAAGTAGGTTCTAAAGCTCTCTGATGTAATGTATGTTATTGATTTCGGATCCATTAGAATAACAACAACAGTCTCAGCTACAATAAAGAAAGTGAGTATAAACTATAGATAGATATGTTTACGTGGCGAGCGACGACAGCGGTAACGACGCTCCTTCCTGCGCATTTGTCCGTCGTCGGGTGCGCCCGCGCCGGATACATGTGAGAAACGGAACGCTGCTGTCGCCACACGTTTTGTATGATGGAGATTAGTACTATATTTAACGTTTATTCTATTTCACATCTATGTAGTGTATGAATATGATTATTTATTGACCATGGCTCTGCTTAGTTCGGGGCTAGATGAGGATGTATAAATCCAGCATTCATTAAATTAGTACCTACCTAGCAATTCATATGAATCTTTTAAGACAAAAAAGAGCAACTTGATGTTGATTTCTGTGTCGTGTTAAAACTTGTCAGTTTGATAGAAAATTGTCAATTGCACACGTAAAGCTAGGTTCATATTGCTGTGTCGGGGTGTGTTGTGGCGCGACGACAGAACGCTATCGGTCTCATAGATTTAGTATGACTAGATTCACATTAGTAGCTTGTGTTGGGGTGTGGCGCGATCTGTCGCTAATGTGAATCTAGTCATACTAAATGTATGAGACCGATAGCGTTCTGTCGCGCCACAACACACCCCGACACAGCAATATGAACCTAGCTTTAATAAATCAATAAAATTTTTGGTAATTCACTAAGTATTTGCGTGAACTGCAGGTTTTTGTCGTTCACAGTAAAAATTATTTTCGGTTTAAAGTAACGTTAACTAAATTAATGAGGAATGGATTGAATAATATGAAACACTTAATTTCTTTACATTATAAAATTTATTATCTATATTAGTTTGATAATAAAAACTTTACTTTCCTTTATTTAATAATATCATTCGAAAATACTAAAGTAACTAGGTATTTATTGAAGACATCTAATCAAGTTCCTTCTTCTTTATTTTACTACATACTATGCTTTGTTAAGCCAGTTTATGCCAGCCGATTTAAGTAGGTACTTAATTAAGTATTGCGTTTATTCATCTCTCTTATGATCTGCGTCATATTTAGTACTTTGTGGTTTAGATATCAAAAAATAATATTTTCATCATTTATTTTTCTATCTTTGTATTTAATATAACTACCTAACTACTTTCATATCGCTCTTTGGCCTACATAGACATATTAATAAGTACATACTATAAAGAGTTTGTATGTAGGTAATAAAAAAATGTAATGTACGTCTTTCGACCCCGGAAAAATGTAGCATTTCAGTTCTGAAAATCATTCAAATGTTATGGAATTACGCACGTTTATCAACAAGGGGTGCAGCTTATCTCGAATGAGTCCTTCGTCCTTCCCATTTGGCAACCTTTCTATATTAATCATTCGCAAAAAGAACACAGCAACGGGAATAAAATAAGGAATTGCTAGGCTGAAGCTGAAAATATGACACGTCTGATTCGTTCATAATACCTATCTGCCTACTAGTAGGTACTTAGTCAGCTAAAGTCCGTAGAAGAAAATGACTTGCATTTGCAATCAACTCGAAAAACTCTATATAAAACCACAACTTATTTCTACAAAGCAACATTATGGAAATCCTACCAACTTTCTTTGTAAACAGTAGCAAGCGTTCTTCGCTCGTAAAGCACTGTTCTTTCAACTCTTTTATACATCGCTGGCTTCAAAGCGCGTCTGAAAAAGTTTTCACTGTTTGTAGGATAAAAAAGTAGGTATTACCTATATTTTAAAAGAGAAATTTAGAGGATTGGTACTTTTCTCTACAGAGATACCCGATTAAGTAATTTAAAACCAAAGTAGGGAAGTAAAAATAAGTCTCTAACTATATTGTACATTGGACCTAATTTATCCTAATCCTAATTGCAAGATTCTAATTGTAAGATTATAATATACTAGCGAACCGCCCCGGCTTCGCACGGTTTTATTAGACGTATAAACCTTCCTCTTGTATGACTCTATCTATTAAAAAAAGTGCATCAAAAACCGTTGCGTAGTTTTAAAGATTTAAGCGTTCAAAGGGACATAATGACATAGGGACAGAGAAAGCGACTTTATTTTATACTATGTAGTGATATTAACATACAAAAAACCTAGACGCCCCAAAAAAATTTTTGCAGATCGTAGGTACCTACTAACATTTGTCCCGGGAATCTAACCCGCAACCTCTGCGTCGCAATCAGATCTTCGCCCGCCGCGCCACATTGGTCGTCTAACACTGATAATGCCATCGATTGTGCCATTTTAGATATCATTAGTATTATGCTGCTTTTTAAGATGTTTTGATGGTTCAATAAAGTAAGTAGGTAGGTAGATACCTAATTAAATATCCATTTAAATTATTACCTAGTGCTACAATTCCGTGACCGATATTCCGTGGTCAAGGCGTAATATTTTTATCATCTGAAACTTTCATAAAACTATCATCGCCATTCAGGTGAACGGCCCGCAAGATGGCCGCAGTATATCCGTCATCGAGCCTCTTGATGCGCGCCAAAATAAGATTATTGGAATTTTGACACAGACGAGTGAGTTCCAAGGAGTTTACGATCGCTAGACGGCCTTTATGTGAAAAGATCTGGCGGCGATGACGTATGTGAGTGGTGCTGGGTATTTCGGGACGCCTTTCAATGGTTTAGCTGCGTTTAGTCGAGGACTGGGCCGGGCTAAGGAAAGCTGGAGTGAGCGTTTTTAAAGTTTAATATATTATAAAAGGCGTTGGCTATAGTTTATAATGCACGTTTTAATAAAATTTTCCCTCTAAGACTATTTATGTATTAAAATCCTATCCCATATACCTAACCTCTCTAAAAGTTAATACTGCAAAAACCGAAAAGAACCCCTCTGTTGAATCGAGATGCGGTTAATGCTAGTTGATGCAATGAATAAATAATGCTGAACAATACACACAGCATCATCTAGCCCCAAGCTAAGCAGAGCTTGTGATATTATGGGTACTAGATGACTGATATAGGTAGGTACTAATACAATACATAACATAAATAGATATTTTCAGTACACAAACACCCAGAACCTTGGAAAAAATATTTTCAGATCGTACAAATATTTGTCTCAAGGCAGTTTATACAAAATATTTTGGATTGGTTAGCGACTAGATAGGACCCTATACTTAGCTAGCATAGAGCTTTTGATGATGATGTTGTAGACCCGTTATTGTCGTGGATAGGTATGTCTGGACGATAGAAAACGTCTAAATATGTATACATGTATCCCAATTTATATGATAAAAAATTCCAGCTCTACCTAAATTTACAAATTTCAGCCTGATCCATTCAGAACTACTGAACGAATCGGGCTAAAAAATTTCAATAAGCCTACTGAAACTGCGGGGACCTAGTAAAAACTAATTCGCTCAATATTTTGTTGAATCTTTGTGTAGGTAGGTACAAAATTTAAAAAACTATCTTAAAGTCGAAAATGATCGCTCTATAAATAATCGCTCTAATCTCTGATCGCTCTATACCAATTTTAAGAAGGTACCTTAGTTATAGTTATAAAATGAAGTAGGTACCTTGGAAATAATGATGTTAATACTATATATTTGAACGTAAGAGATATAAAAATCAATTAAAGTAAAAAACTAGATCATTTAAAATAAGAATAAAATTTTGAAGCATAGGTATATATTTCGCCGGTAGGTAGGTACTTTATGCAAATTACGGCAAAAGCAACAAAAAATATTGATTATATAATTTGTTTAACTCCCCCGATTTAAACAAATTATATATCAATATTTTTTGTCGCTTTTGCCGTAATTTGCATAAACGAACAGGGTGATCACGGGACCGGGTGACAACGAACCGAACGGTACGGAAAAATCTTGAACTGAAGCAGAGTCTGAGCCTTATTGCCTTATGTTTGCAGCATCGAAACAGCAGTAACTCCATTTTATTGCGAACGACCAAAGTGAAGTGGATGCTCGTACTTACCAAATGCGGAATACTGGTGAACTGAAACTGAAAACTAAAAATATTCTTTATTAATATTAAAATTTGGTATTGTAGAGCCCATACTCTACCTTCTCACAGCGACATCTACTGTCAGCGACGTTCGAAATAGTGACATCTAGCTGATATTTATGAATCTAGGGTAACTAGCGACATCTTGTAGGGAGTAGTGAGTTGTTTCCAACTTAGTTTTGGTGGCTTTTTCTGAAGTTCTGCAATTACAACAGAAAATAAATATTTTGGGAATTTAACTATATTATGTATGTAATGTTTGAATGTTTTAAAATAGTCGAATAAATTATTTTAGTTTTATAATTTTTCACGATGTTGTAATTGAACCACAATGAAGCCTTTTAATTTTTCTCACATGGCAACAAAACTTGTTTTCGCGAGAAAACTTGTGATAGCATCGTGAATCTATTTTGATTGGAAAATGCTATGAAATTCCGCACCAGTCAGTGATAACGTGAAAAAAATCGGAAGTGGCATATTGTTTTCGTGCATGGAACGCCCGGAATACAAGTGGAGCTGCTAAAGAAATTCCTCGCCATGGCGGGCCCGTCCGACGGCGATCCCGACGGATGGGTCGAGTTCTGCGAGCGTCAGGCCCGAGCCACCGCCCAGGACTTCGCCAAAGCCTGCCTGCCGTTCGTGCAGCCCAGCGCAAACGATCCCGCCCGACCGTACGCCTCACACAAGGAGCTATTGAAAAAGTTCATCGACACCTTCTCGGAGCAATTCGAAACGGAATACGGGAAACTGAAAGCTCTCCACAAACTGCCGAACGGCACGCACACCGGCCACGATGAAAGCGATTACTCAGAGGACACTGATTCTCCCAAAACTCAACATAAGCCGTTTTTCCGTAGACTTTCATTTAAAGGTTTGAGGAGAGGCAAAGGTCTATTTCACAAACAGCATTCAGACGAAGTTGAACTTTCGTCGAATCTAAACAAACAGAATAAGACTAAGTTAGCTAAGATAGTTGTAGAATGTAGGAAAGAGGGTTTAGTGAACTATTTAACTCCGGAGAGTTTGGAACAGCCAGGTGGTCCTCAGAAATGGGAGCGGTGTAGACTGGCCCTTGTAAAGACTGTTGGCGGTTACATGCTAGAGTTTTATTCACCGCCCAAGGCACAGAAACCTCGGAGTGGGGTGTTCTGTTTCCTTATAACTGAGGCCAGAGAAACAACTGCCTTGGAAATGCCAGATCATGAAAATACTTTTGTTTTGAAGGTAATCTAGGACTTAATAAAAATACATTTATCCTGTAGCTGAGTCATACGGCATATAACCATTATTTCTTGGTTGAATTATATAAACATGTAATATTAATCCGTTTAACAACTTTAACCAAGGATTTTATAACATCACTTATACACAGATCTATTTATATTTATATGCAATGTGTCAAAGACGTTGCGTACCTATATAATTAAACTAGCAACCTGACCCGGCTTTGCATGGGTATTACACATATAAACAACACTCTTTCTAATTTTCTATCTATAAAAAAAACACTTTAAAAACCGCTGCATAGTTTTAAAGATTTAAGTATACAGGGGCAGACAGAAAGCTGGAAGCAACTTTGTTTTATAATAAGTAGTGATATAATAATAGACCACTAAATGTATTTTCGATAATTTCAGGCCGACAACAACATGGAGTATGTAATAGAAGCAGCTGACGTAGACGACATGAAATCCTGGCTCGCCACCATAAAGTACTGCATGAGATCACCTCCCACAACTCAGCCGCCGCCCGATGCGTTACCGGGTGGCTCAGAGCCGGCGCCACCTGACCTGCCGCCAAGAAGAGACCTACCAACTAGCTCTAGTAATGTTGACTTAGCCGCTGACACACCTGAAGAGGCTGAATTAGGTATGTTATACCACTTACATAACTCCTATGGTCTATTAATACAATAGGTCTTGTCAATCCTTACCAATATTATGATGTGAAGAAGATTGTATGTTTGTTTCTTTTTAACACAAAAAGTACTGAATGGATTGGGCTGAATTTTAAATAGACATAGTTATAGAATAGGCTTGTTTTCATCCCATAAATCAGTTTATGCTTATAGTATAAGTATAATGTTTGCAACAAAATTCATATACTATTCCTCTTATTGAGCTATATCTCAAAGTTCTTGTGTGGCTTTTAATATGAGAAGACAATATTAATTAAAGAAAACTTTTGAATCCGCTGCTAAAATTTTTTATAAGTTGGCTAGAAGGGTTTGTATATTTCATTCCCACTTAAACAGTTGGCTGTATAAGGTATTACTGGGCAAGATAACATAATATGAACAGCTCTTGATCCATATAAAATTAATTGAAAATAATCTGTATATATAAAAATGAATGCCTATTTCCCTTGGTCACGGCATCACGCCTGAACGGCTCTACTGATTTCGCTAATTCTTTTTTTGTTCTGTTAGTTATTATCAGGAGAAGAACCTTCTTTTATGAAAGAAAAAATTAAGGAAATTGCGCGGAAAATGCGAATTCTATATTCATAATTAAGACAGGACAACATATGTCGGATCAGCTAGTAATAAATAATTCGGTCAGCTACAGCTAGTAAGCATGTATAACATCATTCATCATACACAAATTTCCATAAAGCTAGAAATGTTTCAAGAGTCATTTAGTCAACAGGATGTTTTGGAAATTTGAATATTGTAGTTGGTATTGAATTTATGTATCATTCATTAATAATTTCCCAATCTAAACAAACAAGGTTGCTAATTGTCTTTATCCTGTATGATTTCCGTCAAACAAAGCACGTTTAATACATTATTGTAGCAGTGGTACATACGTTACTGAGCTTGCTATCAGGGCGGCGCAGGCGCTTCGAAAATAGACGTGGGCGGGCTTCATAGGTATTGTGTTTATTACGTTAAAACTATAGTTAGCAGTATTTTCAAAGGAATATCATCACAAAACCTACTCACTGACGCTGCAGATTTGCTTTATAGCGAAACTAGCGACCCGCCCTGGCTTCGCACGCACGGGTGTATTATACATCTAAACCTTCCTCTTGAATCGCTCTATCTATGAAAAACAGGGTTGATAAAAATCATGATTATTATAAAATATTCAAGAAAATCAGATTTATTTTATTTAAATCAGATTTTTTGATTTTTCTTAATTATCTGATCGTTTTCAGTATGAAAGTCATTTATTGAATCAAATAAAACACATATTTTTTTGTTATATAAACATAATGAAGTCATTCTTTTATTAAAAAAATTAAGAAGCATATTTATTTGCGTATCAAAAGATATTGAATTGAAATCATAAAAAAACGACATTAACGAAATCAGCAAACATTATATTCTTATAAAGGTACTTAAAACACTTCCATTGTGTCATATCTAACAAAAAAAAAATTAAAATAAAAGACATCATTAACAAATGAACAAAGAACCATTTGGGATCCATTCACCGCAGTTGCAGACACATATTTGTTTGAATTTAGTTCTTTCAGAAGGAAGACTTATTTGGAACCCCCGAACCGTATAATGGTACAGGCATATTAAATAAGCGATGCATACTTATGTGTGCGCCGTAGTTTATGTCAGGGGAAGTCCCTAGACATGTTTTGGCTGTTTTGGTTGCAGTAAAAAAGTACTGATTAAAATCATCGATTTAAAAAAAAAACACTATATTTTAATCGCTGATGATAAGTGAAGTGTACAGTTTTTTTTAAATTAATAAATGTGCATATTTGTTTTTCGCAGGTTCAATAGCAGAAGAAGGCTGCGAGTCATCCCCCCACGTCTCGCTAGCGGAGTGGCCATGGTTCCACGGGACACTAGCGCGCGCGGCGGCAGCCGGCTGCGTACTGGCAGGCGGCGTTTCAGCACATGGGTGCTACCTAGTGAGACAGAGCGAGACTAGGAGAGGGGAGTACGTGCTTACGTTCAACTTCCAGGTGAGAGAGAGATGACACTTTTTATTTGTTCTAGACTGGTTTCTGCAACTAAACTAGAAAACTGGGCCCATACTCGTAAAAACGAAAATCAAAGCTTCAGATTCATTTTTGTGCAAACGCTAACTTATGTGAGTGACATAAGAGTCGGTTTTGTAAGAAAACGAATCAGAAACATCGCTTTTTGTTTTCCGAGTAGGCCCCCAGGTGGGCCCTTTTTACGTATCGTGGTCGTTAGTCTAACCAAACCACTTGAGATGACACAAAATCAAGACTAAGATTATCTTAATGATGTGGTGTGAGGACCTGTTTTCGTGGTGCGTATGGTAAATATGTTAAGACCCCAAGTTTTTTTGTTCATAACTCGCATATTTGAATTTCACAAGATCCTATTTCTCCTTTCACAAAGATCTGATAGTTAAGTATATTTTAAAGGATTTTGATGGCTTAGGAGTTAGATTCACTGTCTTTATAGGTAAACCACACAATGATAATGTTAGCTATGTACAAACCAAGCATTAGTTTCAGGAAAAAATATGCATTTTAAATCCCAGTTTAATGTGACATGAGCCTTTTTGATTTCTTTCCCAACGACGTGTGGAGATCGTCCAATCAGAATCCAACAGGCGTCGAAGTGTGTGTATTCGAATATCGATCGATTCCGTTTTAAGTCAGTGGGATTAGAACGCTTCTTGCCAAGCCCATATGTGCATTCAAATATAGACTAAAACCTCGTAAACTTTAGATACATTTCACAATGACGAAATGGCTTACGGCAAGCTTTAAACTAGTAGCCCGCGCTCTGTTTTTGACGCGCCGAGTTGACGAGCTGATGAAATTTAAATGCACATTTTTGTGTTGTGCGGCAAGCGGTCCAAGTCTGTGACTACCTTTAGGATTACGTTGAGCAAAGTAGCACACTTGGCGCAGCCGTCCTGGATCTATTTTCCAGTACGGCTGCGCCAACTACCCAAACAATCCCTCTTTCCAGGGTCGCGCCAAGCACCTCCGAATGACACTCAGCGAAACTGGCCAATGCCGTGTCCAGCACCTTTGGTTCCCGAACGTTCTAGACATGCTGGACCATTTCCGCGCTCACGCCATCCCGCTCGAGTCGGGAGGGGCTGCTGACGTCACGCTCACCGAGTATGTCGTCTGCCAGGACCAGAACCGGCAACAAGTGAGCCAGATTGCGTAGCCTTAGAATGTAGATCTATACAGGTTTGACCTATTGATAAACAAAGGCAGGACTACTTTAACCCTAGAAAGATAACCTACGGCGTTTGTGCAGTCAGATTATGGTTACCTTATTAGGGTTCAAATTAAATTATGAAGTTGACGGACGATGGATCGTACGTAATGATAATCGACAGAATTGTACTTTCGATGACATCCTACACCTTTACCTTTTGACTAAGATCAAAGTCAGTGTTTTTTTTTTCTTATTGAAACGAAACATCTTCGCGTGATGCGTCTTTGCAAGCAATTTGGTGGTAAAGTTTTTCGTTTTCTGAGATCCGTCCCCCGAAACTTCGTGTGAAAGTCAGCCACATAATAATCTTTGTTTCTTCTAAAAGACTTTATTTAGATGTTTCGCGTTACTCAAACACATTATAGCTGTATTTGAAAATAACTATGGGCTTTGACCAACTGGTAAACAAATTCCGCAGATTCCACCTATAACCATAAGACAGTCTTGGACCTATTGAAAAGACTCATTAACATGATTTTGTTTTATACACAGTAATATGTATACTTAGTTTTTATATTATAGACAGCACTTAAAAGCTATTTATTGGCTTTCGTAATCCAGAAAATTACAAGGAAATAGATCTACTTACCAATGAAACAGGCTTTGGTTTCCGAGTTTTCTTAATTACAATACTCATTTTTGTAAGTCAGACATCAGATTTTATTGTTTATAGTGCCAGTATCTTAATATGTAAAAATATTTTACAAACAAAGTGCTCAAATAATGTTTGTATTTTGTATAGATGTCTTTATTTCCGAGAACATCTACTGCCATGAAAGAAAACTTTTAGGTTTTATCGACATCACCCAGTCATAATGGCTTGTAAATATTTTAAATATAAGTGTTTGTGTTTAATTTATCATATATTCAAACTTAACCCAGTAGCATTAAATTCAATTTAAATTTGAGGCATAATCAGTCCCACCGAATGCCTTGAAGAAGCTATAAAATATTAAAAATAAAATCAATGCATATGCAATATAATTATGAATAATATTAAGAGTCACAGCAGCCTTTTAACTACCATATTCAGCCTTGAACTTTGTAAATAAGTTATATTATATCAGTCCCTGCCCATGGTCCACCTGCATAGTACACCTGGCTGTACCATGGGCATTTTTTTTCTTTCCGTGGTTCACCTCATGATAACTGGGTGTTCCAAGGGAAAAAAATCTTTCCATGGTCCACCTATTACATTGGTAAAAAATGTATTGCCCATGGTCCACCTAGACTCTAGAGAATACAAACTATAGCATGTAGGTAGGTACCTAATTATCAATGATGACACCAATTTCAGTCTATTCTATGCACCTAGCTTTATTTATTACACTGCCTTAAGTAAATTATAAAATTATATAATTAAAAAAACCTCCATAACTGTATTTATTGCATGCTTAGATGTTTTGTTACTATTTGCATCTTTGTTGCTATGCTATGGTTCTAGTTATCTTTGCTCAGTGATACTGATATTGTTATTTATAAGTATAAACCACTTTAAAACGTGCTCACTTTATAGTATTTATGTATGTGTGTGTCCTTATACAGATTTTTGTTTTACATCCCTTAAATAGTGATTAATTTATACATTAGGTATTGGATTGTCCATGCAATTGTTAAATGCAATTTGCCAGAAATACAGGACCACTTTAATCAGAAAAGGTCTTGATTTGTCTTTAATCTTACTTGTGTAATTAACTCATATAAAAAAGTTTCTTTGACATAAGTAATATAAATTAAGTTATTCCTCAGATTGGAAAAGTTGATTCTTTTTATTGTCATAAAATGTTTAATATCAAAAATATTAAAATTAGTAGTACATAATGTTTAAGGGAAAGTCTTTAATAATATAATTATGTACTTGCATAATTTATGTATATCGCCGGCACCGACTCGGTTTTATCGCTCAGTTTAACTTATGATAGTTTCATAGGATGAAATTAGTCATACAACTGGTATGTGCATTTTTAGCGATACTTTGTTTGCCATTAGATCTTAGATATATCTTAATATTTGAGATCCATGAAACGAATGTGGTCTATAAAATAAGTTAAAAATAATTGATCAATCAAACATTGTAATTCTCATCACACTCAAGTGTTTAATTATTGTCCTATAAGATACGATAATATTAGTTCATAAAATAACCATAGTTATTGAAAATGGACTGTTATTAATAATACCTACTAACTGTATTTAGTTTGTATGTTTTTTTGTACAAAATCATGTTCTTCCGAGCTTTAACTCTAGTTTCTTGGTTGTAAATTTTATTATAATTAAACTTATATTATGGAATGGCTTTGTTTATTATTTTGCTATTATTATTGTTTGCCTGTGTGTTGTGAGTTGTGTTTGGTAAGTTTGTTTTTTGTTTACTTAGCATATTACTTTTTTTGCAGTAAAATTTCACTAATATTGCTCCAGAAAAAATCATACTACTTCCTATAAAATAAAATAGATCAAAATTCCAGCTTAGCTTTTCTAAAACTGTTATTTTAAAATTTCACTGCGCCATCTAGTTTCCTAACCTGAAGTTTTTATCATTTCAGCTTGGCACCGTTACCCATGGCAGTGATGTAAGGATGCGTCGAGCAGAATTAGAAGCATTGCTGGTGGCACATCACGACATACGAGCAGTAGACAACCAGTATAGTTTCGTGTAACATAGGGATGGAGCGCAGACGTTGTTCCTCAGAAGGCAACTCTCTAGAATTAATTGTTGTACAAGATCCAGTTTTGTTTAGGAACAGGTATTGTAATTATTTTACATGATCACGGGTATTTATCGCTTTTATTTATGTTTTTCTCGATAAATACCCGTTATTATTTATAATGATGTGTTTTGATCGTGTAAGTTTAAAAAACAGGTATTGTAATATTGATTAGTTTGTTACTTGAGGAACCTATTCGTTGTTTGTAACAAAAATCGGGTATGGTATTGAGCGATTTTTATGAGAAGATGGAATATAAATGTTCATTAGATATTAGTATTAACATCATACTTGTAAATTATCATAAAAAATCTGTTTATTGAATAAGTACCTTTACCTACTTTCTAAAGATGTTGAACATGAATGTAGACCTTAAAAATGAGAAAAATTAACTCTTATTCAACTATCATCTTTATTTACAAAGAAAATTACAAACAATGAATAAAAACCACTATTTACAATTGAAACAATTGAGCTAACTGCAGTTCCAAACAGTCAGGGAGCTGAACTGATCCATATCAATACCAGTTGTGGCATCCCAAAGACACTGGTTGCATTGCCCCACTGCATGGCAATGCTGATGCGCTGCGTCAGATACATTACGTATATTATTATTCAACATAATTCTGGATCGGTTGACTTATTTGTAACTACGTCGTTCTTTGAATCAGGTTCAAAGCGCTCCTTTGCAATTTTAGTTTAATGTAGTCAATGCTTTACTATTTATTGTTAGTTTAGTTTAAATAGACTTATTCAGATATTTCACTTGTGACTTTAAGTGAGCTGTTCGTGTGCAGTTTGTAAGCTATTTCGTTAAATATTATAGGACTGAATATCGTACTTAGCTTTTAATTTAAATAGAATTGGCTTCAATAATAATTTACGGTTTTCTTTATCAGATCGTGACCTGTAAATGGGACCACGCCTAAGCAAAACTTTTCTTCATAATATTTAAAAACGAATTTTGAATGAACAAATTCCTATTCAAAGTTGAATATGAAGAAAATTATATTCGTGCTTTTCTTGTGCATAGTTAACACACACGTAAAAATTCTCCCATTGAGATATGTATTCATAATGGATTTTATCAGTGTAGGAAATGAAGAATACTCTAGCTGAATTTAGAATGCTTTTACTTTTAAGTTTCAAGTTATCTTTAAGTTTCCTTATTTATTTTATTTCATGCATCATCGTTATTCTAAATTGTTTTGGTTTAACTATCCATATTTATTTTGTGCAATAACTTTTCTTTAAATATTATTTTGGCTTGGCCTCTAGTCTAATTTAGTGTATTAGTTATTTATTGTGTGTAAGATATAGGCAATATTAGTACCCATGTATGAAAGGCAAGTTCCTTGTACTTAATATATTAAGTAATCACAATAAGTTGATGTGACTGCCTCCAAGAATAGGTCCAACCAAACCACCCGATTCTCTTTGTCATAAGTTGTCTTCGAACATTTCTTGCCACTAGCGGAAGAATTTAAGTGATATGTTATTGTTGGAACTCAATTTTCTTGCGAATCTGACCTCCCTATGTTTGCTTTGAGTGCATACGTCCTTACCTCACCTAACGTTGGGAAATCGGACAAGGGGGCAATTTTTGGATGGTTCCCTCCCGTATGATCTAAGTAAGTTGTACTTAAATTACATTTGAATGTTTGTAATTCTTAGCCGAAAGTAGTGCGCATTAATTAAAAATGCCCTTTATTGAATTTTAATGTTAGTTAATTTGTATGTGTCAAAATAAGTGGCTTTGACAGACTCTGAAACTAAGTTTCAAGGGTTTATTGTAGTATCAGAATAGATACAGGGGATTTCGGATATTGAAATTATACATAGAATCAAAACTTATCAATGTAAATGGACACATAATAAAATTAAATACTCTTATTCAATGTATGTAATGAATGATCAACTTACCTACACGAGTGTGTACTAGTAGAGATTTAGATTATGTATGAAAATTTTACAATTATTTGTTGGAATGAACAATGTAGGCATAATTATTAAATAAAATTTAGTTGGTGTTCGCTAAATGTTTGAATCATAAATGTTAAGTAGGTATATTCTGTTAAGCTTTCACATTCATTTTACTACCTACTGATTGTAAAGGAACTTATGTTTGTTTATCTAATACCTATTTAGGTATGCTTTAAAGCATCAGCATTGCTGACTTAGGTGTTATTATTTAACCTGAAAACGACTATTATTATTTTTCGTACAACTGTGGACTAATTTCCCACATTAGTCCTTAGTATCTAACTTCTCTTTATTTGACGTTAAAAGTATTATCACTTAAAGTAATTTCATAATTTGAGGTTGCCATAGTTTTAAGTCCATCATCTTACCCTGTAAAAATATACATTCCTTTGATGTTTGTAATATTTGGAAATAATAAACATTATATTTTGCAATTTATTTTATTCAACTTTTACAGTTATTCCTATGCTATTAAATAATCACTTAAGCGTCTTGTTTAAGTATAAATATGTACTACCTTAATCATCTAGTAAAGGCACAATGTAAAATTCAGAAAACATCTGTCTTTGGTCTTCTTTCTCCAGCTTAAGTTGTAGCAGGAGAAGACCGTTTGAACTGCACCTTAACACCACCTTAAAAAGAGTTAAGTATTTTTTTATTTCATTATCATTAGCTTCTACGCGCGGCTTCGCATGTTAATCCAGGTCTACCAACGTAAATAATACCTAACTGGTAAACCTACGTAAATAATAATTAATTTGTTCCGACGATAATCACAAATTACGTAAATGAGATTCTCACTAAAACCCAAACAATGGATTATGATGGTACCTCAAATAAACAGTTTTTAACTTATGAAATTTACGTAATAAAAGTACATTTCATGATTTTGCAATCCCGGGATTCAACATAATAATAAAGGAGAATCGAACCCGCAACCACCAGCATCGCAGCGGACCTTGCACCCACAAAGTTATTACCTTATACCTTACGTTTCCACTAAAAAAACGCAGGCGAATCCAAAGGCTTCAGTTTAAAAGTAGAAAATGACTTTCTACTGTGTAAAGTTATTAATAAGTTTACCTTTGTAGAGATGGCCAGTGCCTTCATTATAAGTCTTATGTGTGATAGCTGGTACTTCAATGTGACAGGATTCTCGCAGCTAAAGCTCTGCACCATATCTGAGGACTTTGGCATATCTATGCAGGATCTGTCCTGAAATTAACAATACAGATATCAATATGTTTATATCTTTATTCTTTAGGGTAATAAAATAAGCACTTAGACAAGTCAAATTTTAAACTCTAAATAATTATCAAAATGATATAAAAAATACGGTGGTAATCGATTTTCTCTTAGTTAATTTTTTTTGTCTTTTGAATAAGTTGAATTGCACTCTGAAGACTTAGTGTAAAAGGTTAGTAAATAAAAAGGTTCCGAATGGGTACTCGTAAATTTTCTGACACAATGAAGATGTGTCAAATAGATTTCAAGGAAGGCCCTATTAATTAACCAACCTGCATGCCATAGAAAAGTAACAATGCTGACATTAGGATGTTCCGGCGTGAAATTCAACTCAATAATATCACAAGAGCTTTCAACATCCGCTAGAAGGCCTAGAAACACCAGAGCTTTGAATACCAACTAGACTTCAAGGAAGGCGCTATTAATTAACCAACCTGCATGCCATAAGTAACAATGCTGACATTAGGATGTTCCGGTGTGAGGTTTAGCTCAATAATATCACAGGAGCGCTCGATATCCGCTAACAGGCCTAGGAACGCCGGGGCTTTGAGCACCAGCTTGGCTACTTCAGCTGCATCCTCATCCCTAAGCTCTAGGACTGAGTCCGCTGTCTGCGTGGCTATTTCACAGTCGGTCATCACATTGTGGAGTTGTTGAGGCTGAAGGCTGGAATGATAAAGACTGCTCTAAGGCCTATTTCACAAGTTAGCGACATAGGGGTTTATTCAGCTTGTAGAAACACATACTCACAATAATTACATTACATAGTTATATAAAAATATAATGACATGTAGATTTGAAGTTGTTTAAAGCAAAATGTTAACATCATCAATGTAGTGAAAGTCAATAAAATATACCTAAAGAGGAACAAATTGGTATCCATCCATACAAACTTTCGTGTTTTTAATATTAGTAAAGGAGTAAGGACTAAAGATGTAAAAATCTATTCCTCTCTTTCACATGCTACATAATGTAACGTTATTTGATACTTACACCAACAATAAAGGTGATCCTTCACTTCTATAATACATTTTCAAGCTGGATTCTTCACCAGATCCAAAGATGTTCAAACATTCTGAGAGCACTGCTATACTTATCTGAAAACATTATTAACAAATTTTAATACTTTGAAAACAATACTTATTCATCATCAGTATTAAAAAGAATGCATGAACCTACCGCAAAATGTACCCAGCCACTTTGTTAAAAAACTAAGGATGTTTTTTTTGGCAAAGGTAGTCTTTTTTATCATTTTCGAAACAAAATTGTCAGAAAATAAAATTTTAGGGAGTAATTCATTTATTCAGATTTAGAACCTTTCCCTTAGATTGGATGCTCTAATGAGAATATTATGGGCTTGTTAGATGGAATCAAAAGATTTTGATGATTACCTTGAAAATTAACTTAACATGTTATATGCCTGCAGTTAGCTCAATTATGCATTGTATAACATATTTTACTTTAAGATGTTTCTCATATAAGTGAAATGTAATTTCTTTTGAGAAATAAATATTCTTTAAACCTATGTTGTTGTAAAAAAGTGTAAGTAAATACCTTAAACATGACATCAACATCTTCCCTCACATGATACTCTGTGAAATTGTCAGAGGGCACATAGGCTGAAGCCTGCACACACTTGCCTTCTTCTACTGTAAGTTTTAGGCCTTCTGGTAGAGCACAGAATACTGCTGTCTGAAATATATTCACATAGACATATCATATATGGCTACGGCGCTCATTGGGGGAGGCCTATGTCCAGCAGTGGATTAATATAGGTTGATGATGATATGATATCATATAGACTTCTTACTGTGAAACAGTACTTAAATAGTACGGAAGACTCAACCATGGGTAACAAAACTATCTATCACAATCTTATAAATATAATGGGGGTACCGTTTTCTTGCTCACCAGTTGGTGACACTGTTCACTAAGGTCCGGATGTATAAGCTCAAAAAGCTACTTTTTCTAATTGGAGCCGAAAAAGCTTTTGAATTTTGAATGTCTTTAATACTTAAAAATAATATCTGATTTATTCATTACTAATAACTATCATCATGTCCAGTAGCTATGCCGCAATGCTTCAGTTCGGTTTTTTTCGTTAAAGCGTTTATATTCATCGCCAAATAATCCATATTTGCGATAATTTCATGAAAGAGATCACTTTTCAACAGGTAAATTAATCAAATTATAATTTATGTTACTAAGCCCACTCAAACACGTGAAAATTTAATTTTTTTGGACCTCACGCTACACTGGCGTCTCTAGTGGCAAATTCACATGTGGTAGCCCCCATTGTATTAAGTTACTATCTAAACTTACAACAACAATCTTAATTGTTATTGTAGCTCATGTTTTCCAATACAAAGATCTAAACATGATTGTAATAAGTTACATAATATCTTAACTTACACAAAAACCTTATTTGTTTTTAACTTTTATTTATTACTAGCGACCCGCCCCGGCTTCGCACGGTTTTATTATACGTATAAACCTTCCTCTTGAATCCGTTGCGTAGTTTTAAAGATTTAAGCGTTCAAAGGGACATAATGACATAGGGACAGAGAAAGCGACTTTATTTTATACTATGTAGTGATTTGATAACCACCTTTGTTAAAGGCAGACCTTTACCAGCTGTGCCACACAGCTGGTAAAGGTCTGCCTTTAACAAAGGAGATTGCGAGTTTGATTCCCACCTCAGGACAAATGTTTGTCCAATGTATGTATATTATTATTTATTTGCTACCACACAGACATATTAAACTATTACATAAACTAAAGGTATCAAGAACTACGAATTTTGTCTGGAGAATCATACTTGTCACAGAAAAGACAAAGTTTAATCATTTCAGTTCTTTCTTGTTAAGTGTTATGAAGATTAACATTTGAATAAAGAATCAGGAGTTGGAATAGTCTATATATTCCTAATACTTTTTTAATGATTTTTGAGGAATAGTATACATAGATTATTCTAAACCCATTTTATAGTTTAGTAAGCTTTTCAAGAAAATGTAAAATTATTCATATGTTTTTATATATATTAGTGTTTGGCTTCGGAACAAAGGCCTTTCCCAAATCTTTTTTATAAAAATAAATTAAGGTAAGTACCCTACCTCTTGAAACTGTATAGCTTTGAGCAAACTACAAAGTATTTTTCCAGAGTCCATAGAAGCTGTGAAATAGTATTGTGAAGTTCCTTCATCCATTATTGCTCTCTTCTAATTCATACATAGACTTTAGTAACATAAGATACTGCTCTTGGGTTACTGTTTGTTCTTCTATTTTGCCTAAAATCTGGGCTAATCTTGCAGCAAGTATGTGTTTGCAATATATCTGACTTTTTCTCTCTAGAACCTGATGCTTGAATGCAAGACAAGGACAAAAGTTTATTCTTGGAAAAATTCTATAGCAACGATCTTTTTCTCCTTTGACTTCAATGAGAGATCTTCGTTTCGTTTTGTTGACATACAATAGAAGGGTGTTGTATTTTTCCAAAATATCCAATGCTCGTTGGAGAACTACGCCGAATATTGAATGAAGGGAAAGTAGTTCGTCATCTGAAACTAAGAATTACAGTCAGAAATAGCTTAATTAATTGATAAATGTACAACTTAAGATAATAAAACATAGCCGGCTCACTTTGCTTTTCCGAGGAAGACGTAACACTTTTCTCCAATTCATTCAGCAAAACTTCAGCAATGGCCGGTATTTTAGAATGAGCGTGATTGTTCATAATAACAGCATACATACAAAAATATAATAAAATTACATTTTAATCAAACCAAACTATTTTTCAAAACAAATGTTTGTAAACTGCGGGAAAAAGGGAAAATTCGATTATTTTTGACAACTCACCTACTTTGTTTGACGTTGATTGATCGTTACAATACCTGCCGACCGACTAATCAAATTGTTCTAGTAGAGGTGAGACGCTGCTTCGAAAAATTGATTCGAGAAATTGAAAAATAATCGACTAAAATTTTACCTAATAACTGGCTTCTTTGAATAGTCTTCTATTTTGTTTGCGACTGCGCACTGCGCGAGTTGCGCAGAAGCTAATTCGTTTGGTTTGACATCTATTCTGCATCATCGTACATTTCATTTTTATTGACAATAAGAATAGTCTGGATTTTATAATAAAATTAAGATCGTTTTCATAATAACCGTTACAATAATGATTGTTATGTTTAACCAGCCTACAACATTACAAGCCATTTTGTACGAGACTTGATTTTTATATCATTGTAATTAAATACTAGGTAAATGCAGTAAAGGTCTATTTCTTAAAAATTTTAATTCTCTAAAAGATAATGATTACCAAACTTAAAAATAAACCGTTTCCATTTCATGACATGAAACACAAAAACCTATATAATAATTATGTACCATCATTAATTATCATTATATTCCAGGGGTTATACAATCTAATAACAAGAGCAATGCCTGAACATTTGGAACTTCAACATCTTGTGGATTTATCCGTGGGCAGTGGAGATGAAACACTTCCGAATCTGATGGAAAACAAGAGACCGCTCATAAAAAGATGTCCATATCTAGGTTTGATACTAGCTACTTTATCATCCTTATTTTTTTCACTATGTTCAGTTATTGTCAAAAGCCTTGTGAATATTGACCCTATGCAACTTGCTATGTTTCGATTCATAGGAGTCTTACTTCCTACTTTACCAATAGTAATTTATACAGAACAACCGCTATTTCCGCAAGGAAAAAGAATATTATTGATACTACGGTCAATAGTGGGAACCGTCGGATTGATGTTGAGCTTTTATGCTTTCAGAAACATGCCACTGGCTGATGCTTCAGTTATTGTATTCTCTGTACCAGTTTTTGTAGCGTTGTTTGCCAGAGTTTTTCTCAAGGAGCCTTGTGGTATTTGGAATACAATTTCTATTATTTTTACTCTGATTGGAGTTATTCTAATAACGCATCCACCGTTTTTATTTGGCGATGATTTCAATACAGAGCACAATGACAACTATAACAGCTTAAAAGGAGCCGTTGCTGCCTTTGTATCTACTATATTTGGAGCAAACGCGTATGTTTTACTTCGCGTTTTGAAAGGGTTACATTTTTCTGTAATAATGACGAATTTCGGTGCTATAGCCATATTACAGACTCTTTTATTCTCATTTACATTAGGTGTATTGTGTATGCCCAATTGCGGGACCGAACGAATTCTTGTGGTTGGTCTAGCGTTGTTTAGTTATTTGGGTCAAATTTTGTTGACAATGTCTTTGCAAATGGAACAAGCTGGCCCAGTAGCAATCGCTAGGTCAGCAGATATAGTTTTCGCTTTTCTTTGGCAAGTAATGTTTTTTAACGAAATGCCTAATAAATATTCAGTTTGCGGTGCTGTTTTAGTACTAAGTTCAGTGATACTTGTAGGTTTGCGTAAATGGGCATTGGCTCTACCAGAGGATTCACAATTAAGAAGTAAGCTAGGTGCATTAGCACGATAATGGAAATGATTATGTCAGATATTATTTACCCACACAATATTTATAATTGAATCTCAATTTTGCAAAAAATCATATCACGATATTGGTACCTGGTAGGAACTCATACTTTTTGTTTGTGCTCTTTAGTTTTTATTGTTAGATGTGTAGGTAGGTAGGTAGTTACTAGGGAATAGCGGTATTGGACGTTTTGCCAATACCGGTAATTTTTCGGTATTAATATTTTTAAAACCGGGATCCCGGTATTTCGGTAATTTTTCGGTATTTTACTAAAATATTAAAATAGTTGAAAAACATATTTTCTTCTGTGTTATTTATGGTTTTAGACTGATTATGTATATCTAAATTGTAATAAAAAAGGGTTCTTAAAAAAAGCAATACTTTTAAAGCAACTTGAACTTTAATTGGGAATTTTTGGTACTTAGGTACTACTATACAGTGTTGCTTTAACTTAAACATACATAACAATCAAATATTTATCACAACAGAAAACAACTTCAACAAACTTACCTTTATTAAACATTTATAAATCGAAGGTTTTCACACACCAATGAAACAAAATAATCACGATGAAATCAAACAGATAATAAAACGTTTAGAACTCTAAACATTCCTAAAATTTCTTATAATTATCTTATCCTAATAACACATTAATAAAGATTCGAAATAATTAACATTTAGAACTCCAAAAATCTTTTCTGACATAATTATAATTACCTATTGAACTAACCACTATACCGACGAATTGCCAGACTTCAGTCAAGACGAAATCGTGTTAGCTTTGAGGCAGCTTAAAAATTGAAAAGCCCCCGGTGAGGACGGTATGACTTCAGAGCTTCTGAAGGCAGGAGGAGCCTCTGTTATACAGCACCTACAGAACCACTTCAATGCCGTCCTCCACAGTGGGAGAACTCCTAAGGCGTGGAGCGGGAGTTTGGAGGTGCTCTTTTTTATATTTCTCGTACTTCATGGTTGGATGGAACTGAAAATAGGACAGGTATTTTAGAAAGTCTATCTCTAATAATCTCTTAATAACTAATAATTCTATTTAATATTCATCATCATCATCAACCTATATTAGTCCACTGCTGGACATAGGCCTCCCCCAATGAGCGCCATAGCGCCCTGTCTTCAGCTTGACGCATCCAGCATCTGCCAGCAGTCTTTCGCAGATCGTCATCCCACCTGGCCGGACGGCGTCATACACTACGTTTACTGAGTCGCGGTCTCCACTCAAGAACACGTTTACCCCAACGGTTGTCGGTTCTTCGCGACATATGGCCGGCCCATTGCCACTTCAGCTTGCTAATTCTTTGAGCTATGTCGATAACTTTGGTTCTCTGTTGGATGTATTCGTTACGAATTCTATCCTTCGGAGAGACTCCGAGCATAATAGCTCTTTCCATAGCTCGCTGGGCGACTTTGAACTGGTGGACCAGCCCTACCGTGAGTGTCCACGTCTCTGCTCCGTAGGTCATTCATTACGGGTAGGACGCACTGGTTGAAAACTTTCGTTTTCAAACATTGCGGTATGGATGACGAGAAGACTTGACGTAGTTTCCCAAATGCTGCCAGCCTAGCTGGATCCTCCTCTTGGCCTCCTTCTCAAAATTGTTTTTACCTAGCTGTACAATCTGCCCAAGGTAAGTATACTCGGAAACAATTTCAAGAAGGTGACCATCTACGACGATCGGTCCCGGAACAATGTGGCCATTGATCATGACTTTGGTTTTATCCAAATTCATGCCAAGACCGACACATCGCGAGGCTAAAGCTAGGCCGTCCAGCATGTGGGTCAGCTCCTCTAGCGACTCCGCCATTACGACTATGTCATCAGCGAATCGCAGGTGTGAGATGTAATCGCCGTTTATGTCCCTTACCTTTCCAGTCCAGCGTCTTAAACATATCTTCCAATGCGCTCGTAAACAGTTTCGGGGATATGACATCCCCCTGTCTCACTCCTCTGCGCAATTGGATAGGTTTAGACTCCTGGTCCTGTACTTGGACACTCATAGTGGCAGCTTCATAGAGACACCTCAGCACTTCGATGTAGCGATAGTCTTCTTGGCATCGCTGTAAGGATTCCAGAACAGCCCAGGTTTCGACGGAGTCAAAGGCTTTCTCATAGTCCACAAAAGCGAGACACAGGGGCTGATTATACTCTTCGGACTTCTGTATAATCTGCCTGACTGTGTGTATGTGGTCTATGGTGGCATATCCTCCGCGGAATCCGGCCTATTCTGGTGGCTGGAACTCGTCAAGTCTCCTGGCGAGACGATTCGTGATCACTCATGAGAACAGCTTATAGATGTGGCTCAGGAGTGTGATGGGTCTGTAATTTTTAAGGAGAGTTTTATCACCCTTCTTAAAAAGAGCACCACCAAACTCCCGCTCCACGCTTTAGGAGTTCTCCCACTGTGGAGGAGGAGGATATTTTAAATTGAAGACTTTTAAATAGGAAAGTAATCGACAAGACCACAAGATAAGCAATAACTTTCAAGTAACGAAAGAATCATCAAAAGCGTATCACCTAGAGAAAAATTCGGAGGTAACATACAAAAAAACTAAAATAAATACAGTAGAATTGAGATCCACCTACCTACATTTCGGTCGTTCAGCGGTTGAAAAACCTTTCTGTTTTGAATTCATTCATAATAAGCCTATTGACATCCATCAGTAATTCAGTATAATAGTTATTTATTTTCTCTAGACAATAAGACGTGCAATATAAAACTTCCGTTATGGTAAATTGTTTGAGAAATTAATATATGAAATGATATGAAATATTACTTACCGTTTATTCTTTCGGTGATTGTTTTTGTCTCCAATACCAAACCAACAACACAAACTGTTTTTGAACTTGTCACTGCCTAATACGATACACTGATTACCGTTTGAACCTTGTGCTCGTGCGTAGTAACAATAACAATTGATAGAGAACGCCTACCGTGCCGGAGCGCACCATGCAATTGAAAATGTGCCTGACAAAGAAAGACGCACGGGTCTGACGGTTTTATTCCCAAGAAATTACAGGTTTAACAGTTTTTTTCACTTGCACGTGCATTCGTCGTCGTTAATTTCGCCAGTCAGTTTTGAGCTTTATGCATGCAGAAATAATGTCCCTGACGCTATGCTCGCTATTAGCTAGGTGGCTAGCTCAAAGCCACCCGCGTCCGTCTATCTGCTTGCTCGTACTATAAAAGTAAAGATTTAAATCAACAAAAACACTAGCCTACGGAAATTTGTACGTTTATTTTTTTTGAAGTCGGTTTGAGACCACGTGAAGACATGCTGAAGCGAAAACGTAGACTGTCCATCAATTTTACAATCATTATAAATTTAAAATAAATATAAATTAGTATAATAAAGTAAATTTGTGTAATCCAGAGCTGCCTCATGAGTTTTTTTCATTTATTTTTACGTTTAATTCAAAATACCGAATTACCGGTATTAGCAATTTCAATACCGGTATTCCGAAGTGCCTTAAATAGCTCGGTATTACCGGTTTTTCGGTAATACCGAATACCGGTGTCCATTCCCTAGTAGTTACCTACTAATAAAAACTACAGATCTCTTCTTGCCTTTTTATTTTATCACCAATTTTTAAGTAAATTTAACCACCACGACGTAGTTAAAAAAATCCTGCATGGACAGATTACCTACTTAGGCATAAAATATAAAGGAAGAACTTTTGTGAAATTGAAAACATGAGTTATACTGCACTGTACTAGATTGAGCCACTTATTTAAAAGATCTATGTATATGTTGTAAACATATTTTCGACAAATTAAGTAAGTTATTTACTCCAAACAGAAAAATTAAAGTTAGTAAAGTAACTTTTACGTTTTTACACTATTGTTAATAAGGACTGCGAATTGAGTTTAACCTGATGTTTTTTAAAAAAACAAGTAGTTGATTTAGTATTTAACCATAAACTAATTATTTTGTGACCACTGCACTCATCTCGGCTGTGTTGAACTGAAGTTATTACATTTTACTTGGTACCAACTAGGTACATAATTATTAGAGCTACTGTTAAGTTTGTCATTAGTTAGATTTTTTCATAAAAAAACCAATAATAATATTAACCTAGGACATAACAAAGTACCAAATAGGAAATATTTGTAATGATTATTAATGAATTTTTTTGACGAAACAACTAGAGCAGGACGTATCCTTTTATGGAAATAACTGTTAGAATGCTTCTGCTTAGTAAGGGACGCGACGCTTATTTTTAACTAGCCTAATTCATCTCACTGCTGGGCAAAGGCCTCCGCCAAACCTTATCAGTCTTATCGCTGAACGCTTTAGCAACCTGAAATATCGAATGTACAAATTTCCCTTATTTTGGTAAAATTACACACCCAACCTACTGTTTCTGTATGATCTTAAATTTTTAGTAGGATTACATAGGTACTTCTTATACATTTAACATCTTATTACGTGCAATCATTATTATAATTGCTTAAAAATGTTTTACTATTGTAAATGACTGGGTGGTATCGATTTGCATGTTAAACTTTAATAGTGGGTACAAAATTATGGCATCATCATGGGAAAAATCCTGTATCATTTAATTGAGACACGTTTTATGTAGATAGGCTAGTTTTAGTAGGTATGTTACTAATTTTTAACCATATCTTTGACGAATCCATAAACACTGCTTTAAAATTAAAAGTTGTTTTTATACATAATATTTCGTTTCTATTTTGGTAAGTATGTACTACCTACCTACTTACCATTGACTTATACCTTAATTGACCTTATTTTTTTTACTGTTAAGTTAGCTGTGAACTTCTTAGAATGAATGGACTCTATGAATGGATTTCTTCATGGACTCCTTTTAATTAGTAGGTATAATTATTTTCATAATTCAAGATTCAAATCGCTTTAGTATATTAGGGTACTGCAAAGTCTGCTAAATTTTGCATGGTAGCTTTTAAAAAAAATTTAAATGTTTTTAACTACGCTGCTAATATAAAATTTTAATATTCTAGAAACAGTGAAGCAAAACAGAATATACATAATTTTATTTTTTAGCCTTGTAAAATAAGCACATAAACAAGTCAAATTTTAAACTAATCATAATTATCAAAAAATTAATAGAAAAAAGGTATTAATTGATTGGCTCTTCGCTTCAATCTTTTGTCCACTAGAGGGAGAAGTGAAAAATAAACTAGGTACTACCATGTTTATAACTTATTTGTGTTATGGGTACTTACATGTCCCTTTTATAAATAATTAAATACTATTTGGGTTGGGTGAGGAACTGAGTGGTATCTGGCCAAGCATCAACGTTATAGATGTTATCAATTACTATTAGGGAGTAATATGCCTTCTTGTCTAAACCTATCCAATTGCGCAGAGGAGTGAGACAGGGGGATGTCATATCCCCGAAACTGTTCACGAGCGCATTGGAAGATTTGTTTAAGACGCTGGACTGGAAAGGTAAGGGCATTAACATAAACGGCGATTACATCTCACACCTGCGATTCGCTGATGACATAGTCGTAATGGCGGAGTCGCTAGAGGAGCTGACCCACATGCTGGACGGCCTAGCTTCAGCCTCGCGATGTATCGGTCTTGGCATGAATTTGGATAAAACCAAAGTCATGATCAATGGCCACATTGTTCCGGGACCGATCGTCGTAGATGGTCACCTTCTTGAAATTGTTTCCGAGTATACTTACCTTGGGCAGATTGTACAGCTAGGTAAAAACAATTTTGAGAAGGAGGCCAAGAGGAGGATCCAGCTAGGCTGGGCAGCATTTGGGAAACTACGTCAAGTCTTCTCTTCATCCATACCGCAATGTTTGAAAACGAAAGTTTTCAATCAGTGCGTCCTACCCGTAATGACCTACGGAGCTGAGACGTGGACACTCACGGTAGGGCTGGTCCACCAGTTCAAAGTCGCCCAGCGAGCTATGGAAAGAGCTATGCTCGGAGTCTCTCTGAAGGATAGAATTCGTAACGAATACATCCGACAGAGAACCAAAGTTATCGACATAGCTCAAAGAATTAGCAAGCTGAAGTGGCAATGGGCCGGCCATATCTCGCGAAGAACCGACAACCGTTGGGGTAAACGTGTTCTTGAGTGGAGACCGCGACTCGGTAAACGTAGCGTGGGACGCCCTCCGGCCAGGTGGGATGACGATCTGCGAAAGACTGCTGGCAGATGCTGGATGCGTCAAGCTGAAGACAGGGCGCTATGGCGCTCATTGGGGGAGGCCTATGTCCAGCAGTGGACTAATATAGGTTGATGATGATGATGATGCCTTCTTGATACATTTATAGAGAATGGCTAATTGAGATGAGAGTGGATGACCAAATCTAAAAATATTAGCGAGATTTAGAAAATAGTCGCCGTAGTCATTTTTCTACTTTTTTCATAACTCTCAAGATTTCTGAATTGCCCATCCACTCACACCTGAGAAAAATACAAAAACGGTCAAATATGTAAAAAAAACTTAGAAGGTCCTTATTGAGATCTAATTCTAAAACTCTTCCAGGGAATAAAAGCTAAATCGCTAAGAGATCTTAAAGTAATGGTCGGGTTTCCTAAATAAAAATCTATGATTATTAAAATCAACCTCAAAATAGCTTTTGTGTGAAGTAATAATGGCGGAATCGAGATATTATAAAAATCGACTAAATTAATTTGTATCGGAAACGAAGATTAAATTGCTTTACCTCTGTGACATTGACATACTAAAAGAGACTTTACTGTCAACCATCAATAAATCAAACAAGAAGTTGAAGATGTTTGGTTTTAGATTTTAGATTTGATTGGATTGTTTTTTACCAAGGATTGCAGGTTTCACTAAAAAATACCATTTCTTACTATGGCAGACCGACTCACCCAACTCCAGGACACAATAAATCAGGTAAAAAGCTGGCATTATTAAAGAAACGAGCCCACAATCAGTAAGTAAATGACCATCTATAGATTTTCTCGTATTTCAGCAAGCTGAACATTTCTGCAACAGCATAGGAATACTCCAGCAGTTTTCAACTCCTAGTAAGTTTCCTGGATTCGACCGAAGTGGGTCTCAGACACCGCAACAGCAGCAAAACCAGGAGGACTACGCTGTGCTATTCGCGCAGCTTATATCCCGATGTGCCAAGGATATAGACACGCTTATTGAATCGCTTCCCAGTGAGGAGAGCTCTACAGAACTTCAAGTCCAAAGCCTCCGTAGGTTGGAGGCTGAGAATAAAGAGGCTGCCGAGCAATTGGAAGAAGTAAGTTCTTAAATTTGCTCTTATAAACTTTACTTACAGCGATTTGAGAGTTTGAAAGAATTGTATTAGCTACCCTGTACTTATGTAGAATGATAATGTGTATCATCATTATCATCAGCCCATATTTGTCCACTGCTGGACATAGGCCTCCCCTAATGAGTGCCATAGCACCCTGTCTTCAGCTTGATGCATCCAGCATATTCTGCCAGCAGTCTTTCGCAGATCGTCATCCCACCTGGTTGGAGGGTGTCCTACACAACTACTACTGATAATGTGTATAAATCAGGCTTTTTAGTCTTATTTTTTTGAATTATGTACTTGCAAGAAGCATAAAACAGAAGTAGGTAACAAAATGAAAAAAGTCAAATTTAGTAATAGATAATTTTGGAGACTGATTCATATTGATACTGATTGGGACTGATTGATAGATCGAATAGAATGTCATGATTTAACAGGGTTAAGACAGCACTGTGACAAAATGGCGAACAGCACTGGAAGATCGCATTGTGTGGTCGAGATGTTTACTAAATGTTGTCCATACAAGCTAAAGGTTAGCTTAGAAAGTAGAGAATACTAGTTTGCATGATGCTCCCCCATTTACAACTATTGTGCAATAGGTAATGTATAATGTAATTCTAGGCTCTTTAAGACTACATTATTGATGACTTGAAAATGATTGATCTTGAATTTTTTATTAAATCTGCTGCGTCCAGTTGTCTTAACTATATGCAGTTATTTTTTACTTTCTTTCAAAGTTGTATGAAGTACTACCATTCATTGAGGTGGTTTTTGAGTTTTTCCTGGTACACCTTAGCTGTTGTTTGGATCTCATGAGCCTCAGTTAGGCTTTTCAGGAAATATATGTATTGATTTATTATTTTAATACAAAACTTCTGAAATAAATATACCAAACTCCTTTCTATTGATTTTTAGACCTAACTTCTTTCTTATTTCTAGGTGGTCCGACAAGGAGAAATTTTACTAGAGAAGATTCAAGGTGCACTCAGTGATATTGCTCAATGCCAACTGGATATGCAGAATCCGGCTCTTATACTAAACAAAGATATAAAACCAATCTTATAGAAGTTACTGAAATGGTGTGTGGCAATATAGACTTAAATCTGACAAGTAATAAACTCATTATCCTTTGTCTGATCTGAACTGAGAAGCATTAAAATTATGTCTGCTTGTTTGTATACTCATTATGAACAATCAATGGTCTTTGATGATTGGTTTTTTTACTGGATAGAAGCATTCAAAGTATAATTAATTATATTTATATTAAATAAGATGGATTAAGGTTATTAGAATGTAATTTTTGTAAGAATGTATGAAGGAAAAAATATTATATAAATTCGCAAATATGTCCTGCATTTTCTGAAGTATCCTTTGACGTTAGAATAACCAAATCAAAACTTATATTACTTTACTAGCGACCCGCCCCGGCTTCGCACGGTTTTATAAACCTTCCTCTTGAATCGCTCTATCTATTTAAAACAACCGCATCAAAATTCGTTGCTTAGTTTTAAAGATTTAAGCGTACAAAGGGAAATAGGGACAGAGAAAGCGTCTTTGTTTAATACTATGTAGTGAAGCTTATAAAATAAGCACAACCAAATAATAAAAATTTAATAATACTGGACAAATCACACTACATCATCAAGCCCCAAGCAAGCAAGAAGAACCTATGTTATGGTTTCTAGTTATCCAATAAACTTTTTTTTTTTTTTTAAAACAAAAACATTCTACATTCATACAAATATTTACCTTGGAGGTGGGAATCGAACCTACAACCTCCTGCGTCGCAGGCCAACCTTCACCCGCTGCGCCAGAGAGGTATTGTGAGCTGCCCACCAAGTAAATTTGCTTATTGCTAGCGACCTGGCCCGGCTTTGCACGTTTTTATTACACGTATAAACCTTCCTCTTGACTGACTCTATCTATTAAAAAAATCCGCATCAAAATCCGTTGCGTAGTTTTAAGATTTAAGCATACATAGGGACAGAGAAAGCTACTTTATTTTATACTATGTAGTGATAACAGGTACTAATTTCCTTCAAAATAGGATCAGAAATCTGAATAGGACCAACAATAGGAATCAAATCTGCAGGGCGTGATTAAACTCACAAATCAACAATCTAATAAGGCTTAAGCTTAGGAGGCAATCACCACTTATCTAAAAAAGTGATACTCCTACTAAGGTGCTCCCGCGTCTCTTTTCGAGAGTGATATCAATCATTCACAAATTGATTGAAAGCACAATACGTAGGTACGTTATCTTTGGGCCACACTTTGGACTCTACAGAAATTGATTCAATAAATTTTCGATAGATGTCGCTACGTAAACTCAAACAGTTTACTCTATAGACCAAAAACTAATCGTTTCATAAAATGACATAAAATGCACCTGTGAAATACTGGCCGGTAATTCTCGTCTGCAAATATTTGCTCCGGTTCTGGATGTTTTCTATGTAACTATAAGTAGGTAAGTATCTATGCAATGACATGTTTTCCATAACACAAGCTCTGCTTAAAGCGGTATTACACTACACGTTATTCAGGGCCCTAACTACCGGGCCCTGAATATCGTCCGGGTCCGGGTCCGTCCCTTCGGACCCTTCGTCCGGACCCTAAATCTTATTAAACCACTCTTAGTTAGGGTTAGGGTCCCTGAATACCGGGTAGTGTAATAGGTAGGGGAGAAGGAGGTAGCTTAGGACAGGGGCACCTTTAGACATTGGAGATTACTCCAAAACCATCGACATATTTTTGGAAGAAAATGCATTTTAGTATTCAACACTACTACTACAAACCATGACATATCATTCACCACGCTGTCAGCTGTAAAACTGATTTTATTAGCAGGTCGGGTTTTCCGTTGGCTGGAGTAAATTATTCATCTGAACTCCGTAAGGGTTTATTTGGTGACTTTGAGAATAAATTATATGTTTTTTTATAGTTTCTATTAAGTTTGGGTATCCATGCATGGATAGAGCCTACAGTATTAGTTTCTAAAGTAAAAAAAAAAAATTAGTGCCACAAAGTTTTTTAAATGACCCCTTGGGGTAGGTTAGGACTAGATATTAGGGGGCACTTTAGGACATGTCATAATGTGTGTGATTGGTGATATAAAAAGTTTTCATTTGTTTTAAGTTGCTTATCGCCGAAGCAAATATAAGAAAAATATAGCATCAATCAGTTATTTACAAAAGAAGAAGTTATGATGGAAAAATATAAGTATTTTAAAATCATCAAAGATAAATTATGGTTTAATATCAATTAAACCAGTTTCTTGGCGTACCAATGTACTAAGGATTTAAAAAATAAACAGAGGCTTGGGAAATGAATAAAATTGCTGGTATTGAGTGGTAGAAAAGAAAAGAAGATAAGTGGTTGATATTAATATTGGATCATCCTGACAAAGCTCCCATCACCCAATGAATGAAAGCCCTTCCAGAACTGCTGCGATACTTTTAGATTAGATTTTTAAAGATTTAAACTGTGTGTGTTATTTATCCTAATAATAAATGACGCATAATAATCTACATATTTAAAGATTTCATGTTTGAGTAACTGCATTTTCATAGTTTCTAAGTTTGGTTGATGTCATGTACGAATTTAATTGTGATAATTGAAGAATTTATAGTTTTTAACTAAAACATTTCATAATAATGAAATAATTACTCAAATATTTAATTTTAAAGATTTTATTACTATCATATTATCATACCCAGTAGCGTCCTAAACTACCCCCCAAGGGGGGCAGTTTTGGACATTGTCAGTGTCTTACTAAAATGAAAATTTTGCATAATCTACTCAATAAACATGTTTATTTTAGTATTGATTTGTAAAGGTAAAATACGAATATAGGTTTTACCGCATAAAACATACAAAAATTTTAAAAACCAAAAAATCTATGACCTATTCTTTAAAAAGTGTCCTAATGTGCCTCCTTCTCCCCTACCCCTTTAAGCTAGGGGATAGATGATGCTGTGTATTGTCCAGCATTATACATGTATATCGAACTAGCGACCCGCCCTGGCTTCGCACGGGTGTATTATATAATATAAACCTTCGTCTTGAATCATTTTCTATTTTAAAAAAATCCGCACTACATTGTATAAAACAAAGTCCCGATGTATGCTTAGATCTTTAAAGCTACGCAACGGATTTCAATGCGGTTTTAGAAGATAGAGTGATTCAAGAGGATGGTTTTATATGTAAGTATAATACACCCATGCGAATCCAGGACGGATCGCTAAAATATAGTTTAAGGTAGGTAGTAGGTAACTACCTACCTACTTTAGGTTTTGTCTTAATTTGTTTAAAAAACTATAAACAAACTTCAAATTTTTTAGAAAAATTACTGCCTTCAAAGCATCATCAAAATCAGTAGGCAGTAAAAATAATAGAACACAATAAAAAATAATACAGTCAAAATGAGAAGCTCCTGTTTTGTCAAAGCCAGCTAAAAAACTAAAAAACTAAATGCCTGCCTGAGGCTAGGCATCTTTCAAACAGCTAAACATACAAGGAAAGCCACATTAGCGGGTTTAGAAGGTGACTTCCGTAGGAAGTAGGTAGGTAATCGAGTTTTTGATCTTGTCGCACTTTACCTACCATCAACTAGGTAAATCATATCTATCTATAGTATACAAAGAAACCGGCTTAACTTCCAACGCACATATTATGAAATAGGTAGTAGGTAAGTAGGTACCTACCTACCTACGTAGGTATTTTATCAACTTGATTCCTTAAAAACGCTTCAAAAAGGAGGTTCTTAATTTGACTGTCTTCTATTTTCTTATTTATAGGTATTAGGTAGCTATAGGTACAATTTAAACAATTGAGTTAACTGACGGTGGCAAACAGTCTGGAGGTACCTAGCTCAATTGATCCATCCATAGATAGATATCAATACCAGTCGGGAGCTAGTCTAGTTTGAATTTGCTTCTATTCCTTGGTTGAAATTTTGTTCGTAATCTACAGGTAGTTCAACTGATCCATATCAATTGTCCAGTCAGTCGTTATCAGCTTTAGTATAATTTAGCAATTTCCCTATTTCCAAAATTAGCTATGGATACCTATCCAAATTGACGCATCCATATTTTCTATTAATTTTCCAACTCTAGGAAGGAAGATTTCACTAGGCCATCCCTTGAAGCTCTACCAGCCTCTCACTTGCTTCGTCTCGCCGGCGGCGGCACCTGCCAGTAGCTATTCGACCACGGCGCGGAAAGCACGTTCGAAATATTGTGAAACAAATGAACTCGCAGTGACTTGTGATTGTGTGTGCCTTCTTTTGGATACGGGGACTTTTCTAAGGTAAAAACTCTTTTAATATTTTAAGGGATTTATTTTTAATATGTGTGGAATTTTGCTAGTTTATGAGAAGGAATATTCGCTTTTAGAATGGACAAGACAGGTGTTAAATTTTCGCAGCCTTTGAAGCCTAGAAATATTTATTGGTAGTCGAGGATGTTAGGTAAATATTGCTAAGAGAATATAAGTTGCAACTGCTTCGTTCAAGTATATTTTAGTTATAATGTTAGGAACAATCCAATTCTGTTTCCCCGAATGTGTGATATTGTAGTTAGAAATAGAAGGGACAACAATAGATTAGCCAGACATGAATCAAAAACTACTATGTTGAGAAAGAGTGTAGTGTGCATGGCACCTATAATCTATAACAAAATACCTAAGAGCTACAAAGACTTAAATTTAAACTTATTTAAGACAAAATTTAAAAAACTTTTATGTGACAAATGTTACTATAATATTGACGAATTTCTAAATGATGTAATCTAATTATATACTAAATTTAAATTAATATGTGAATACTCCTATCTTATAAAAGTACTGTTAAGACTTGCATGCCATACTCTCTCTTGTTATTTTGCACACCAAGGTATATTGGTCAAACATGTTGTTTCAAAAAAATTATTTGTCACCTTTTATACACGTGTTTTTGCAAATAAATTACTTTTACTTTTTTACTTTACTTTAATGCCATATAGAAATAAAAAGCGTAGGTAGGCCAATCCTATGCAACTAAAAGTGAGACTTAAAACATTACAGGGATAATTATAAGAAACTAGCGACCCGCCCCGGCTTCGTACGGTTTTATTATACTTATTAACCTTTCTCTTGAATCACTATCTATTAAAAAACCGCATCAAAATCCGACTTACTTTTAAAGATTTAAGCATACATAGGGACAGAGAAAGTGACTTTATTTTATATTATGTAGTGATGATGACGTTTAAACATATTCTTTTCCGATATTTTAACATAAGACTTGTTCTATTAAATATAGAACAAGTTTTATGTTAAAATTGCGGTTTGCCACAATTTGCAAGCTTGAAAACAATTACAATTTCAATTAGCACCCTACCGTTGATTATTTTAAACATTAGCCTTTGCAAGCTTCAACTGATTCTAAATAAAGGTTTAAGTTATTGCCAGGGTCAAGTCAGATTTAAATTAGTATTTATACAAGGATTTGGTCACAGATAGAATATTAATATGAAACTGGTTTGGTCATTATCGTCTAAATGAGAAGTTCAATGATAATGGCGTAAAGCATGAAAAATTTATCAGGCTTACTAGAACTTATCAAGAGGACCAAAATAGATTCACAAACATTCAGTTCCTGCAAATGCTTCGGCTGAAAATCATTATAACCCTTACGTACGATACATCCCCTTTGGATTCATCGATCACTTTCAAGTTTAATTACTTATAAAACAAAAAACATTTTGAAAATATGTTGAATAATGAAAGTCTCGAATTATCGATATGAACATAAATCCGCAGCAGAATAAGTTATCGTCTTGGTACCTATATAAAGTTAAGATAAAGGTGCCGCCGCGCCGAGGCGTCCTATTCCGTCCAATCTAGTCTCCCTGGTTTGTAGGTAGATACTATAGTATCCTGCAAGTAAAGCATGAATTTAAACTCTTTTCATGGCTGTGATCCGGTTTTACCCCTTTAAGAGAAGGCTTTTAACACTAGCCTTGTTCAAGGTGCCTTGTTATCAATTACAGGGCAATCGCTTCCCTAAACACTTCATATGGATGCAGTCTTTCGCGCCTTTTCTTTTCCGCCATATTTTTCGAAGCTCATGAACAGCTGTCGAATTTATAGGCAGAAATAAAACCTTTGAAGCATAGACAAAATGTTTGTTTGCATACCGGTAATATGCAAATTATAGAAAACAGATCTCTAGTCAATAAATGCGATATTACGTTGGCGGATGTGCCGTGAAAGTGTTGACCCGTGGAACCGGCCGCGCTGTGATGCCACCTTTCAGATGAGCTAGCTAGTCTTAGCTAGGTCTTGGGCATTTCTATCCATATCTAGGTTTTCAATCAACGTGCCTAGGACGTGACAGTCAACGCCACATATTGCTGAAAACTTCCGAAATGTTCGACTATTTAGTGATGGTAGAGTTACCTTATAGGTAACTATTAATTCGGTTTTGGAAGACTACCCCTGTTATGCGATTTTGTCCTATGAATTCAAGGTTGTCTTAGCTTCGTCTACAGTTATTCTGTTAAGTTCAAATCTTGTTGTATTAATACCCAATTCTTGTTAGGTAACTACAATTAGAAGCTTACGATGAAATTAAGATAACGTAATAACCTAATCCTATGAAAAACATCGGCGTTTTCCAATATAATTTTAGAACTCAATAGAAGGCGGGAATTTTTTATGGTTGTCAAAAGGATGTCACGTCAAACTATGCACGGCTTATGTCAATTTAATTTGACATGCGCGCCATTTTTTCAGTCTGGTAGAAATCCTTTACATTTTTGTTTAAAGAAATCGACTCAATTTGTCTTCGAACCTAACATTACCAGGGTGAATTATAGATGTACCTAGTACTTTGTAGTAGGTACTATTAATCGTTTCAATGAAAAGGTTTCTTTGAGTTATTATGCCGAGTCTTGCATGATATAAACAGCTTCCTAACTATGTAAAAGAATTTACGTCGTTAAATAATAATTTATTTAGTTAATTTATTTAGTCTATGGTTCTGTAAGTCAAGTTCTGTTTGACTGTATTTTTCCTCTAACCGACATAATTTATCCAGCTACATTTGCATTGATAGGATAGACCCGAAAAAAATGTATACTGTAAGTAGGTATGTGTATATCCAGCTGCCCTTAATCCACTTTAAATACCAAGTCAATTATTGGTGTGAAATTTAAAAATAATTAGTGGAGGTAGATCATATCTAGAGTTGAACCACATACGAGAGAGTTTTAAGAGCAAATTGCGACCCACTAATTGGTTATTGGCAGAACCTTGACACACGAAATTATTTTCGAACAAGCAACCACAAATATTACTAAGAATGTTAACGTAACCCTTATCACTACATAGTATAAAATAAAGTCGTTTTCTCTGTCCCTATATCCCTATGTCCCTTTGTACGCTTAAATCTTTAAAGCTACGCAACGGATTTTGATGCGGTATTTTTTAATAGATAGAGTGATTCAAGAGGAATTTTTATACGTATAATACAACCGTGCGAAGCCGGGTCAGGTCGCTAGTAATAATATAACATAAGCACTTACTTTGACCTCAATATCAAAATTGTAAAGCGATTTTTATTCATCGACTCTACTAAGGTAGAGTTCTTACAATGTACCTAGTAGAGGTAACTATAGGTAGGTTACTTCTAGACGCTTACTATCGAGAGAGCTCTACGACAGTAGATGCTGAGAAAGTGTTGACCTGAAGACTGGCTTGTTGAACTTTGCGATGCCTATGACGAAAACGTTGAATAGGCAAAATTTTGCGCTTTTGGAACAGTAGTTTTTTCCCTTAATTTGTCTATTTGACCAACTTTTACAAGATTCGAAAAAGCTTAATTTTTGTAAGGTTCGGCGGGTTACACGTATCATGTCAATAACAAAATAATAAATAAAACAGTCTCGTTTCCAAAACAAGTTATAAATCTTGAAATGGTTTTTAAATTGAAATAAGTGGACACGTGGGTATAAATATCAAGTGTTGTCGGCCTCTAGAATATGGTAAATAAGTAAACGAACAAAATTTTGTATTCATCAAAGATTAGCTGGTCCGACAGATGTTGTCTAATCTTGTGTATTAGTACAATACAAATACAAAAATTCTTTATTGTACACCAGAAAAAACATTACAAAAAGGAACATAACAAAATACAAGTACAATGGGCGGCCTTATCGCTTAGAAGCGATCTCTTCCAGGCAACCTTTGGATGGAAAGAATTATGTGAATTTAAGAAAGGCAGGGGGTGTACAAAATGACAATAACAAAAATAAAGTAATGAATAAAATAATAGATACCTAATAATGAATAAAATAATAGATACCTAATTAAAAATTAATAATGCGAAAAGAGAGAATATCAAAAAAAAAAAAAATTAAAGTTATATACCTACTATACAATATACTCCTTACATATATCTAAAATATACATATATTAAATATACTACTTATACATACATATATAAACAAATAGTAAGTACCAATATTCACTTTTCTGATAGGAAAAACTCCTTAACACGAGCTTTGAAAATAGGTAATGATGCTGCTTTCCTAATAGACTCTGGTAGTGCATTCCACAACCTTATGGCCTGGATGGAGAAGGATTTGTCGTAGAAACTGGTTCTGTGAGGTGGCATACTCAAAACCAGATTTTCTGACGACCGGAGGACACGGGAGGGATGAGGATGAGAGTCGTGGAGGAATTCAAAACGCTCTTTTAAATAGAAGGGAGTTACTGGGTTAAAAAGAGTGTTGTAAAGAAGGGAAAGGATATGGGAATTTCGGCGAAGACGGACAGGAAGCCAATTGAGTTTTGTGCGAAACTCCGATACGTGATCATATTTACGTAGTCCAAAGACAAAACGTATACATACGTTTTGGAGCCGTTCAACCTTATTTAGCTGCTCCTCAGTTAGGTCAAGGTAGCAAACATCAGCATAATCAAGAATGGGAAACATAAGAGATTGAGCGAGCACAATTTTAGTGGCAGTAGGCAAGAAGTTACGGAGTCTTCTCAACGAAGCAGCAGAGGCGAATATCTTGCGACTCAACGCATCCATTTGAGGGACCCAAGACATATCACTATCCATGAGGATTCCCAGATTTTTAACACTTCTGCTAAAAGGAACTACGACGTTATTGAATTTGAGTTGAGGGAGTGTGGACCAGTCAATTTTAGCAGAAGTGCGCGAGCTGCCTATAATTATGGCCTGTGTCTTGCTGGGGTTGACCTGAAGACCGTAGGCTATGCTCCAATCACGAATACTGATAAGATCGGTATTCGTGCGGTGAACCGCGCCGGCCAGGTCTAGCAGTGGGGCTTGGGTATAGATTTGTAGATCGTCTGCATAGAGATGGTAGGAAGAAGTTAATTTAAGAGAGAAGTAGGTACTTTTCTGAAATCTTTTTTGGAAGATCATGGACTATTCTTTACTTCATGCTTGGCCATCAAACGCGCTAATTTAAAATATCATTTCAGTTTCAGTTTTCTAAAGTTATCCAAATTGTTGCGCTACTTTTTCTTACCACAGAAGACGAAGACAAGGAACAAAGTGATTCATCTATAGGTATACATTTATATAGAGGTAGATTAAAAATAGTCCTAACCTACCAATTTCCCACCACCATCTTTTTGTTAAATTTCCGTAACTATCGAGATAGTAATCACATTCTAGTAGGTAGGTAGGTACCTACTTTATTTCCTTCATCAACACGAACTTTTGAGGATTTACCTAAATAATTATCCAATCTGTGTATTAAAAATTGTTTTTTTCTTTTAATTTTCTCTATATAGAAAACGTTATAAACTTAATTCAAGATTCGCAACTATTAAGTTTTCAGCTTTAATATTTGGCGTTTTGAGGTATTCCTAAGATTATATCTATCAGTTTATAAAACCCTATATGAGCAAGATATTTATCTTCGCATTATCGTAATTAACACACAAACAAGACGCGAAGTCCAGTGCAACACGAAAACGAATTAAAAGAGGATCCTCACGCAAAGGTCAAGGTGAGAATCGCAAATAAACACTGCGAACGGCTTTAAATAAATTTTGAATGTTCGTGCGTTTTATTTTTTGAAAATCTTTAGTGTGGTCACTTAAGTAGAGTAGCTATGACTAGCATAGTAAAGTATGATGACCTGGAGAATGTCTCAGAAAAACGAGGAGGGGGAATCGCAGGGTCATTGTGGCGATCCTCGTTCCCACAAGGATCGCCACAATGACCCTGCGATTCCTTCGTCGTACGTCGCACGTCTTATGCCGTGTCATGCATTATTATAATTCAAAATGTATATTTTCATTACTATAATTCACGGCGATAAACGAGTGCGCTACGTTACCTCGAAAAACGGAACACCGAATACATCTCAAAAGACTCTCGCTAGGAAGTTGGATCAAGGGCCAGATCCAAAAAGCGGTTCTCCTGGACTCGGCGCTTATCGTCAGGAAGTTCCTCTCGCTGCAAACCTGTATCTATTCTGTGCCCTAGTCACCGGCTGCTTGAGCCTGCTTCTCGGCCGGTGATCCACCGTTTTGATATATTTTTAATGTAGAATAGTCTATGCTTATAATAAAACTGTAACAGGTCCAATTCTGTACATTGAAGATATTTTGAAAATTTTTTTTGGAGGGCTCTCTATTATCGATACTCAAACCAAAACTGTAATTTTTTTTATTCATGTCTGTCTGTCTGTCTGTATCGTAAACGCGCATCACGCCGAAACTACTTGATGGATTGAAATGAAACTCGGCATAATTATAGGTCTATTTTACGAGGAAGGACATAGATACTTTTTATCCCGGAATTCAGTAAGGTTCTCATGGGAGAGGGTATGAAAGTAAAATTCCTTTACCGCGCATCACGCCGAAACTGCTGAATGAGTTGGAATGAAACTCGGGACGATTTGAGTTCATACCACAAGGAAGGACATGGGACACTTTTTATCCCGGAATTCGGTAAGGTTCCCCTGGGAGAGAGGGTGAAAGAAGAATTCTTTAACCACGCATCTCGACGGAAGTGAATGAATTCGATTGGAACTCGGGACGATTGGACATGGGATTCATTTTATCCCGGAATTCAGTTTGGTTCCCCTGGGCTATACGGGTTTTCAAAAATTTCTCACAGCATCTGAACGACGCGTGTGTGTACCTACGCGTCGTTTAGATGCTGTGAGAAATTTTTGAAAACCCGATAGCCCAGGGGAACCAAAATAAATTGAACTGATAAACGCGAAAGTTTGTAAGTATGAATGGATAGATTGATAGATGGATGGATGTTTGTTACTCTTTCACGCAAAAACTGCTAAACGGATCTGGATGAAATTTGCCACAGAGATAGATTATAAGCTGGAATAACACATAGGCTATTTTATCTCGAAAATCCCACGGGAAAGGCAAGTAAAATCGCGAGTACTCGAAATACTAATCATGCGTAGACGAAGTCGCGGGCACCAGCTAGTTTTATAATATTTTTGTATTATCTATAACAAAAATTGTATTTTTAACGAGAATGTAAATAAATACTGTCATTAAAATTTAAATTATTTTATTTCTTTTGTATGTAGGTATGTAAGGGCTAAAAGCCAGTCAACTATTGCGAACAGAAAATGCTGAACATGACAATCACGCAGTGTTTTTATCAGAGACTTTTGACCACATTGACAATTTAATGTTTACCAAATCTATGACCACATTGACCGACCATGTCATTTTAATGTTTACCAACTTATAGTTATGTGGTTAGCTTAGTAGTAGAGTTTGTGCGATGCAAACACTAAAAGTTCAAGGTGGATGTTGCATCACAAGCAGGGTAATAAGAGCAATAGACTGACAGTACTTTCAACTTTAAATCTATGTAGAGTTTGTTTATTCCCGTAGAAAACGCTGCGCCCTGTATAGCAACCTCATGATGTTTATTTTGAAGGAAAGGGCCTTATTCTCTTCTACGGTAATCATCATCTTTTTTTTAATAATTGCTCCTGCGTTTAATTTAAATTTCATATTTGATTTGGCATGGGAATTTGATGTTTTACCAGGACAAGAAGTAGCCGTGTTACTCTCTTTCCTGTCAACTGCTGTTGGACTTGCTGTGTGGACTGTCCGGAACTAACTCTATGCCAATAAATGAAGTCTATTTTTTGCTTAGTTAGGGCGTGAGTGAAGGAAGAACAAAAAAACTCTTTCGCATTTTTACTTAAGTTAGGATTACGGACGTTTTATGTGATTTAGAATTTAAATTCTGTATTCTTGAATACTTATAATTTAAAGTTGGAACAGCATTTGTAAGAATTACAAAATAAGATCAAAATAAAATCTTGAAAAACCTTTATTTTAAAGGCTATATAAAATTGTTGCAATGGAACCTAAGGTAAAATTCTCAGTGAATGTAAGGTAAGGAGGTTTTGCTAAAGGTCTTTTGAAAGTGACTCCAAGTCAGAGGTTAATATTATGTAATAACTATTGCTTCGAAGATGGCACTTACAATAATGTAACTACCACCTAATGGGTTAAGTTACATGTTAGTTCTTATTGCTTCTATTTTGCTTCAATCCATGTAAGTGAAGGGATGCAAAGTAAAAAGTTAAGATTAAAACTACTGAACCTTTACTAAAATTTAATAGGGCCAAATCTTATACCAAAAAAAATTATATTGCCCGTCTAGTTAATGGAGTTAACGAGGATAACTAAGAAAAAAAGAGAAATGAGTTTAGTTATTGTTAAAAATCTTTGTAGTTAATTCAACTTTTGTTTGTTTATATCAATATTTTATTTTTTTCTTTATCATCATCATCAGCCTATATTAGTCCACTGATGGACAAAGGCCTACCCTAAAGAGCGCCATAGCGTCCTGTCTTCTTTTGTTTTTAACATTGCTGTCTTTATTTTGTACTTTGTGTTCGATTGTTGCATGATGTAGCATCTATTATATTTTGCTCCTGTATTTATATTTTTCATAATTTTGCACTGATAGATATATTGATAGACAACAAGATTTTTTTGTATATGCTCGCATACATATCGACATGTGAAACTAAAAGTATTGTATCTACTTATTACGTCACAGCAGAAATGAGAACCACCTCCTTTTATTAAGTTGGCAAGAAACAAATAATAAATAAATAAATATCTTGGACAATTCACACAGCACCATCTAGCTCCAAAGTAAGCTACTTAAAGCTTGTGTTATGGGTACTAGATAACTGATATATTTAATACATTATATACATAGATAGATATTTTTTATTATACATAGAAAACAACCAGACCATCGGAACAAATTTCTGCATATCGTACACAAATTTGTTCCGAGGCGGGAATCGAACCCGCAACCTCCTGCGTCGCAGGCGAACCTTCGCCCACCGCGCCACATCGGTCGCCTAATATTACTAGGAAACATTATGTTTTGCAAATACCAACTTTTATTTGCTGATCGGTTTCGAAATCTGAAGCTAAATAGACTAGTGCTGCACAAACTTATTGAAAATACGTGACAAATCCATACATACTCTGCTAAGTAGGTAAACACGCGAATATCTAAGCAAATGCTTACTATGAAATATGAAAACTGTCAATAGATATTTAATGAGTTACTTACGTGAGAGTTATGAAATACTGAATAACTTTCTGCGTAATTTGCAAAATACGTAGTAAGATTTTACTTACAGACTAGCATCTAGCCGCGGCTTCGAACGAGTTGGTTCTATGGAAACGTCTCAAGGCTATCTTTTTCACATGGGAATCAAATTTTGTCATATAGTATCGCATTTCTGTTTAAATCATTATGCTAGAGAGAAATTGCGCGTCTTTTCTCAGCTTTTTTAAGGTTTATTTTACACCCAAGCGTAAACTCGCAAAATTAAAGAAAGAGAGTGCATTTCATCGAAACTTATTGCATAGTTTTCGTTACTCGATTTGTATGTTCATCGGTCTGTCGAAGTCTATTTACGACCTTGTTAGTTATTTTATTAGTAAAATGCCAAACAATAGAGTATATTAGTAAATAGACGTTGTAAAGGTATTGCCCAAGCGGGGTCAATGACTGGCCTATGCACGATTAGTTTACAAACTAATGGTCAGGTGGTTTGACCTACTAATATTCTATTAAGTACTTGGCTAATTTTCATATAATTTTAAATTATACTAGATGCGCCCCGCGGCTTCACACGCGAACAAGAGTTTTTTTCGCACAAATTTCAGAAATTTATTGCACAACCCCTAGAGGTTATTGTGTAAAAAAAAAGTGTTTAATTATTCACTCCATAGCTTATTTATACCGAGTTTTTAGTGAATCAAACTAAGGAAATAATATTTTCCATACAAACTTTACCACCCTTAACTCCCTCAGAGGTTAGAATTTCCAAATTTAATACTGTCCTATTCTAGGTTTTAAACTATCAACATTCCAAATTTCATTTAAAGAAATTAAATAGTTACAAAGATTACTTATAACACCATTCACACAGACTTCCCCATTTACTATAATTATAATAGTAAAATAAGATTACAGGGTTCCACGAAACAGGTGTACTAAGCCGGTGATAATACTGAACCCCGATCGTCTCCATATTCTGATCGACGATTTTTTTTGAATATCGTTTTTTGTAAGTATATATTAACTAATTACACAACAATTTACTTTTAAAATTTCAAAGAGTATTATTTTCTGTTTTTTCATCATCACTAGGTACATTTGTAAAAAATAGTTTAAATTTGATGAAAAAAATATGTAATAATAAATATTATATATAATGCAAGATTCATCATCATCAGCCGTACTTACCTATAAGCCAGACAGGATCTATAGTACATATTTTTCTATAATCCTGGTTTATGTAATTTTTTAAAATTTGTTCATGTCATACATGTTCAAATACGAGCATGGATTAACATTTCATAGTGTAGGTAATTCCCCTAAAAACCCGTATCTTTAACCTACAAAAATGTTGTTCACACATGTTAATCACGGTTAATTTAACCAAGAAAGCATGTAGCTCTGTAATTTTAAGTAAAATTTAAATTATAAAGATTGTTATCAACTACTTAGTACACCTACCTACTTAAGTGAATGTCTTTCACTTTCATTCATGTAGCGGTATCATTTGTAGGTACCTTTTCCAGACTAGTGTAAAGCCGCATAGTGATCCGACGATGATTTTAAATGATTACGAATCATTATAGACCAGCGACCCGCCCCGGCTTCGCACGGTTTTATTATACGTACAAACCTCCTCCTCTAGAATCACACTATCTTTTAAAAAAAATCGCATCAAAATCCGTTGCGTAGTTTTAAAGATTTAAGCATAGGTACATAGGGACAGAGAAAGCGACTTTGCTTTATACTATGTAGTGATGATAACACGATACGAGTATTTTATCTGTGTCTTTTCACTTTTTTCAGTAGTGGACAAAATGTTTCTGAAGAAGTAAATTAATTAATACTTTGTTTCTTCTTTTACGCGTTACCCGAGAGTTGGTGTGTATGTGGCGGAGCAATGGCAGCGTCTTGCTATGCGATGCTTCCGACTGGTATTGGTAGGTGTGAATCAATTGAGCTACATCTAGACAGTTTGTAACCGTCTGCAGTTAGCTCAATTACTTATGTAAGCCTTAAGAAATAAAGGTATTGACTGTATTGTTTTTTGACTTGTGGAAAACGTCGGGAAAACTAGCTTCATCTTGCAATCAATTTATCGGATTGAAAGATATTAAAAGCGCCGTTCCCTAGCGTAAAATCTTTCTTTTACTTTACCTAAAGTCTAAGGTGACGAAAAGCACCTTTAAGCCGAGAAAAGGTTACAGAATAGAGTTAGGTACTTAGGTCCCGCACCTACCCAAATTGGATATTATGTAGAGTTCTAAGCTCATTGTTCTCTGTTACTGCCAAAGACTGGATATTATGTAGAGTTCTAAGCTCATTGTTCTCTGTTACTGCCAAAGACTGGATATTATGTAGTTTGAAGCTAATTGTTCTCTGTTACTGCCAAAGACTGGATATTATGTAGAGTTCTAAGCTCATTGTTCTCTGTTACTGCCAAAGACTGGATATTATGTAGAGTTCTAAGCTCATTGTTCTCTGTTACTGCCAAAGACTGGATATTATGTAGAGTTCTAAGCTCATTGTTCTCTGTTACTGCCAAAGACTGGATATTATGTAGAGTTCTAAGCTCATTGTTCTCTGTTACTGCCAAAGACTGGATATTAAGTAGTTTGAAACTAATTGTTCTCTGTTACTGCCAAAGACTGGATATTATGTAGTTTGAAGCTAATTGTTCTCTGTTACTGCCAAAGACTGGATATTATGTAGAGTTCTAAGCTCATTGTTCTCTGTTACTGCCAAAGACTGGATATTATGTAGAGTTCTAAGCTCATTGTTTTCTGTTACTGCCAAAGACCCTGCAAAAGGTTGGCCATAGCGAGGTGTAAGGAAGAATCAAAATTATAAGGAAAATACGGGTTCTAAGACGTTTACCTTTCGACATTGCATTGTTCAAATGCAATAAGGACATTGTGATGTTTTTACGTGACAAAACCAAGGTTTAGGTAAAGCATTAACCTAAATGCCTGATTGATAAGCAAAATACAAAAAGTTAGGTACCTGCTTTGCATGCCTTAACGGCAATAATAGTATAGTTATGATAGTTTTGTAGTCGTTCCTATATCAGTTAAGTAGTTCAGTAAATTTCGGAAAGTATTGTAAGTTCTGTTAAAATCAACGGTAAGTCATCAATTAATAACAGGTTTGCTATTTGTTACTATATCAAGAGTTTAGCTGGAGTACTAATTTGAAAAAAAAAATCAGTCTAATCTTATACATATTATGGTTTCACGGCATTTTTGCAGACTATAGACCCCAACCAGAGGCAATTCCACCGTGCAAAATGTAGTGAGTTTTTAATTTCCACAATGGCAATAGAGGCTGCATTATCTAGCAAAACAGTGCCGATCGCGGCCGTGAAGAAAAATCTAGTTTTTTGTCATTAGCCTGTTCTTGCTATTCACCGTTGGAAAGTGTAGGTGGGTGATTCTACCAGGGTGGAAAAAAACATGTCCGGCTCGAAAAATCATACAAAAAGTATCCCTTGCCCTTTGATTTTTTTTATGATAGTAGATTAGACAAAGATAATAGGGGAGGCCTTTTTTAGTTTTTTAATAATCTTTTTTTAAATAAGTAAAAATAAATAAAATCCTTGGAAATTCTGACTTCCGTGGTGCGTCCGGACCTCATGTTCCTGAGTTAATAAATTTTTATATCATTTCCTGAAAACACTAGTACTAATTTACATAGGTTCACAATAACCCAGATAGTTACTTGCTTATTTGACGCTATTACTACGCAAAACTAAGCTTTAGTTGACAAGTTACAACGAGATAACTTCGCGTCCGTCGTTTAGCTCTGATTCCCCTGGTGCGCACTAATTCATTCATAAATGCTGTTAACATCTGCGTAAATTGTTGTTAGATCGAGAGAAACTATCAGTCACGCCCCATCAGTGGTGTGTACAACAAGTGTGTATGTCTCCACGTCACTCTGTTATTTCAGTACGTAATCACTTTCCGTGGCTTGGTATCTAGAAATTCTGATTACCATGTTGACTATAAATTTGTTTATGCTAATTCTATTGTTTTATTAATGATGATAATTCATGCCTTTTGTGTTCCTAATTTCGACTGCATGTTTCAATGTAAAATAAACCAGCAAATTAAGAAAATTTCTTAGATTTTGTTATTATAATAATAAATAATAAATTCATTTATTTCGGACAACATTAGAACAAGTAGACAGATCTTATATAACTTATTCTACGGTCCATATCAATATATACCTTAGAGCTAAAATACATATCACAATATTATTTTTGATTTCCGTGGTACTGATTTCCGTGGATTTTGCGGGTTCATTAACATCACAATAATATTTTTTTACACTTTTTATGATGTTTTTTAGGATAAAAGTTTATAATAAATACAAAATGAATAATTATAATATTTTTAATACAAAGATAAACATTATTAGTGTGATTTTTGTTAAAGTTACTTGTATTTACAGTAATGATTTAAAGGTGTTTTTGTAAAAACTGATTAAAACTACAAACGTCAAATAATTGGTCCTTAGTTTTAAGAAGCTTAATAATCTACTTACTACCGAAAACACATATTTTTATTGATAAACCAACCCATATTTGATTTTGGTGATATAAATTCTGATTTCCGTGGACACCATATTTTTAAAATTGAATAACTCCGTAACCATAAAGCCAATAAAGTTCCCTTCACTACCAAAAAATTCTAAATTAAATCTTCATTTAGAATATAATATCATGATGTGCAATTTCAACAAAAAAAAATGTGCCACAGAAGTCAGACAAAAAACGAGTTTTCGTAGAATCACCCAGGTATATTGTGATTCGTCTACCACAATAATTAATAGTTAGGAATTGAGTATTTACTAGCCGTCGCCCATAGAAACCCTAATTGGCAAGACAAAAACAAAAACAAAACAAATAAGTTCATTTGGTGTTTATGGAATTCACTGTAATTTATTAAAGGACTGTAAGAAAAACCAACTGGAAAAACCATTATTTGGTCAGCAGTTTGTCGAATGTAACTGCTTACATCAACATGTCAAACATAATATGTGTCTATCCATCGCTGTTTGCCGAACTCATGCGCAACCCTGTTTGATTAAGGCATTATCGCGAAACGCTTACATTACAACGTCGTGTAAAAACATGACCAAATGTGGCATTAGTGGTTAGTGCAAAATATTTGTCAGTTCAACTTATGAAGAAACGCTGATCTTTTCGTACGTTTTGCTACTCTATTATTATACGTTAGTCCGTGAAAATACCTCTCAAAGGTTTTTAACGACTGGTTTCCGAGAAAAGTTTAAAAAGAGAATAATTGTACCAATTTGTCTAAAGATATTTCCCATTCAGCTTCTGATTTAGGTGCTGAGAATGCTCTATCTATAGCGTAAATGGTACACAGAAATTGCGTCGGTTTATGGAACTGTCTTATTCCCTATAAGTTGTAAGAGTTTTATAGAAATCAGCAACCTAGTACCGATAACAAAAGCTCTGCTTACCTTGGGGCTAGCTAGACGATGTTTTGTGCATCGTCCAGCATTCGATATAAAGAGTCGTTCGGTGGTATGTCAGTTCTTCCAAACTTTTCAACAGTTTTCAAATGAAATCTTATAAGTATCGATTATGATCTTCTATAAAACAAATAACTGGATCAATTCTCAGACAATTCACAAGTAAAGCACCACAAATAAATTCCTAACGCAAATCTCCACAAATGCCAGCGTAAGGTCAAATACCGGCGAGTAGCGAATAGATTAATATTTGCAGAACTAGTTTTGGAGCGAATATGGTACAAGAATTCAATTTATAGCAAGTGGTTATTGATAACCTACCAGAGGCCTAACATTGCTAACCAAGGTGTTTTGAAGAATTCACTTTCGAAACGGTCAGATTATTGACACTCGGTGTTTGTCTCCAATTCTTCTCTTCGTCTTCCAACTCTGATGGGGAACAGAGTTGGCTGAATTGAGGGTGCAATGCTCTGATCCAAATCAAAATTTCTTAGTTGAATTTTGGGAGAGCCAATTTACCTCACGTGTGTAGCAGGAGTAAAGAAATTGTCATAATTTTTTTACGGACTTTTACGGACTCATTAAACATGATTTCCTTCACAATTACACAACAATATTTTGAAGTTTTTCATTAAAACACTGACAATTGAAGATCGGTTTGAACCTCGTGATTTAAATCGATGTTTGATTGCAAGTTCTTAACAAACATTTGCTATCTTAATTTAATTAAACTAAGATCGGCCAACGGCCTCTTCTATTTGAACCAGTCTTAATGTGTTGTCATAAATTACTCTTATAAAGTTAATATGACTAATACGATGATGATGATGAAGACAGATATGAAACTAACCAAACCGTAAAAAGGGTAAAAAAATCATCAACAGACACAAAATATAAGCCCTTATTGAAGCTCAACGGAAACAAACCAAAAATTATGAAGGTTTTGAATAAGGTGTGACCACATATACATATGATGATGACATAATGATTTCAAATAAGCATCATTGACATTTAAGTAACCTCAAACACCGGTAGTCCTTATCGCCGCCCACTAAGATACACTTTAGATTGAAGAATTCAAACAGCGAGTAAAAGGTGTCATCATGATTTATGACCACGGGATTAAGTAGGTACTTTTTTACAAATCTTGACTTGACGGGACCATTATACTCATATAAAAACTTAATTTTACCGGTCCCTTGTTAGGTACTACATCTGCCCATATACGTCCATTTCTGAATAAAAGCCTTCCCTAATCAAAGGATTGCATCGCAGAAAAAGCACTCTTAATTATTATACAAATTCGGTACAGTAGATGAAAATAAATGCTGAATTAAAAAAGTATCTAGCTAGGCAAAGCTTGTGTTATGGGTACCTACCTACTAGTTCACTGATATACTTATTCCATTACCTTTGTCACATTATACTATCTAAATATATTTTTTGATTTTATATAGATAACCAAGAACACCCTGAATACATCTGCAGATCGTAAAAATATTTATCCCGAGGTGGTAATCCAACCCTTGAGCCGCTGGCGAACCTTTGCCCGCTGAACCACAGAGCTTGTCAATTTGTTCCTATTTCATACCTAAACTTCCGAAAGGTCTCTAACTATTTCGTTTGATAAAATATATCCACATATATTTGTAATGTCCACCAATAGGTCTATTTTGGGTTTATAGCTTTGCTCACAATGATTTAACAAAAGCGATGAACCGGAAAGTCCACTCCTTCCAAATTAGCATGAGAATATATTTGTCAACGGTCGGTTTCCGTTCTATTGGTATTTTTGTTTGGTATCGTATAGACCTGTCATCAAGCGACCATACCATAAAACTTGCTTCTGTCCTTGGCTTCGACATGGAATTGCAAATTCTATGACGATGCAATGTCATTTCTCTATTTTACCATAGACAAAAACCCCTGTGCTTGGATAACCTATTGTTTAAAATTTTAACAGTGATTTTGATGTCTGCTAATACATCTATGTATGTTTTACATGTAGGTATAGATATTAAACAAATTCGGGTTAGTTACACCAGATTTTTTGAATTTCTCTTCAGCACAAATAGTAGATTACCTGAGGATCTGCGTACAAAAAAAAAACTTCGCAGCAAAGCCCCCTAGGCACAGCTAGTAAATAGGTACATAAAAGAAAATAGCATAAGTAGTTTTACCTAGGCACATATAATATTTGCCTTCCACCAAACCGAATTATGAAATCCTACTTCATGAGAATCCAATCGGACACGCACTTGCCGTAATTGATGGTTCGCGAAGAGCAACAATAGGCGATGAGAGGACAAGGTCGCGAATGTTTTTAGGGTTCCATAACCAAAGGGTAAGACGGGACCCTATTACTAAGACTCCGCTGTCCGTCCGCGTGTGTCTGTCTGTCCATCTGTCCCCAGGATGTGTCTCATGAACCGTGATAAATAGACAGTGGATATTTCACTGATGATGTAATTATATTGCCGCTATACTAACAACAAGTAAGTACTATAATTCTGAATCAAATAAATATTTGAGAGGCTCCCATTCAAAAGACATCATGTTTAGCCGTTTTGTAGATAATGGTACGGAATCCTTCGTGCACATGTTCAACTCGCTCTTGGTAGGTTTTATTAAACAACACCTTGTAAGTAAAAACAGTTAAGTGTCTGTTAAATTTGTGTTGAAAATAATCGTGAATAGTAGTAATAGTAATAGATTTTGGACACATTAAAACTTCTGAATACAAATATACATAGCATAAATACATTAAACTTTATTTAAATAGCAACTAATATCTAATAGTGAATTTATTTAACTTGAACATCACTTCCAGTCCTGTTTAAGGTGTACTTACCTAAAAGTTTAGTATCATTTTTATACGACAATTTATTTTAGAATATAGGTATGATATGCCATGGTAGTGGTGGGTAAAGCAATTCATCTTTGTTTGGACATACAAGACATCGTTTTTTATTTTATATTAACCCTCATTTTCGAAAATTAATATCAGCTTAGCCATCCAGTGCATGACACATAACTCATTTCAGCTCCTCACTTCGATCGCAATCGTATTGTAGGTTTCAATACGTTTGAATCGCTGTGGTTGTAACTTATCAATCTAAACACGCAACAACAGCGCATCGGGACCGAAGCATTGCGTCTTCGCAAATAATTGACATGTTAATTATAAACATGAATAAACACCACGTAACCATAGGGATGTTACAATTACAACCGGCTGCCGGCTTGCTAACTGACTTTTTTCCAGCCAGTTCGTTTCTGTTTTACCTTTTTATCAGTGCATAAACGTCCACAGTTGAAAATGCCTTCCCCCCGAAAAAGGTAGTTTCGTAATAATCATAACACTTGCTTATCCGCCTACCAGATGAAGTATCGCGTTTTATTTTCATACACATTAAACAAGCTCTGCTTAGCTTAGTGCTAGAGGATGCTGTGTGGATAATCCAGCATTGTTTATTTAAAACTAAAGAACAGGAAACGGATGCTCTCTATATGGTAGGTTTCATAAGGTTCCATAAGTCCGATGACAACTCCTGTTGTTAGTCAATTCTATTTTCAATTTTGTGGTAGAGCGTACTCGTAAATAGTGTGGTTAAAGATTAAACACTGAGCTCATTCATGGACTTAAAATATACTAAGGTAAATTATAAGTCCGTCTGTCCATCCGAAAAGAAGCCGGACATTTGTTTAAGTATTCATAATCTAGCTCGACTCTATTATTAATAGCCGATTGTACAATTGTGCATACCGTACATTAATATGCACGCGAAATTCCCATGAGAGTCCATTGCGTCCGAACAAAGTACCAAGATGTTTTGATCAGTGATTCATAGTTATTGGTGCTTCCGGGAATCGGTTCCTTAGGGTTTTTCATGGTTTTCTTTGTTTTAACGACTAGCTTTGCACACAAAGGGTTATAATTTATCTTGTTAATTGCGTATGAATGTGCTTTGATTGATGATTGACCGCCTCTAGGTATCTACGATTATCATCAAGCTCCTAACCCATCTCAAATACACCTAATTAGGTACTCAGAAGAAGCCAAAAAATCGACAAATGAGTGAAAATTTTTGCTTCAAGCGCATGTCTACCTTAGTATTCGTATTACGTGCGCGTAAGTGCGTAAAAGTTCTGAAGTTTATACACAGATAAATTAATATGTTTGTGGCTTCCAAACCCTATGTGATAAGTAACAAACCAACATTTATTAGACACAACGTCATTTATACACAATGCGAATCGATAACATCGAACGGTTTTACTTCCACACAAATAAATAGCCAAGTGTCATTATTGTCAATTTTGCTAAGTTGCTTGTCTACTGCTCAAATATCGCTACTTTTCGAGGGATGATGATTGTAGAAATAAAAACGCTTCATAACGAATGCTGGTTAGTTAGGCTACTGAGCGGTATTACAAATTGCAACATTCGTAGAGTCATATGTCACTTGGCCAACTATCATACTAGTGCTAAAAAAACAAAACGAAGAGTACTTTTTATAGAACAAGTGTAACATGTCGCCAATACTTTCGTTTATCAACTACTTTTTGAGAAGGCAATTCAAGATATGATGACTAGGTCATGGGGTGAACGATAAATTACTAAAATTTTGATTAATGTATCGATTTCATACATATCCTAGTCTGCTATGCATTGCAACAATAAATCATTCCTCTCTTGCGCATTCATCTTGCGTTCATTCACTAACGTTTGTGGGCAAAATAGATATCCAATAAAAATAAAATAAACAATGTGACTAGATGCAAAAAATTTACTGTGAAAAAATTAGAGCATAGCACAACGATTATTAATGATAAATGATAATGATAATGAATGATAATGAATATTTCCGGACAGTCTACACAGCATCATCTATCCCCAAGCTAAGCAGAGCTTGTGTTATGGGTACTAGCTAGGATTGAATAGATTAAAATGGCATCGCATCGTATGCATTGCATAAATTTATTAAAGTTGAAGAAATTAATGAGGAGAAGTCTTGGTTCCTTGGGTGAGCACTCTGAATATATATGCTCTGATATATATACTCTGAATATACAATATACTCTGAATATATATATATGCTAGTTCGGGATTCTGTAGAGTTAACGTATCAAGATGTATTGTGAAAGTTATATTTGAATTGAATTTGTAAGTATTTTACGAATTCGATAACGACGCGTTGTAATTTTTCTCTACTCTATACTACAAAACAATCAATGTCTTGGCCTGCAGGATTTAAGAGCCCGTTCACACCGACGTTTGTGCAGCGCGGACGCTACGGCAAAACACGTGTCGCGTTGTCTCTGCTGGGGCACATAGTAAGCAGCGCTTGCGTTGCGTAGCTGCGGCTACGCGACGCATGCGCCACGTTACTGTGGTGTCATGTTTCATCCAAAAAAGCTGTGTGACATCTGCTTTGCGCTAGGGTAGTGTTCGATCAAATCAATTCACCAAACGCATAAGAATAAATAATAACTACGTAGAAAGGACTCTTCTTTGATCTAGTCCCAAACGCCGCCATTTATATACCTACTTCCCCCTTCACCTCGTTACGCCCCTCTGTCGTCCAGGCGTTTTGCCAGGGTTGCTACTGCATTGTACCGCCGCGCCCCGCCGCCGTCGCGCCGTCGTCGCGAGGCGAGGCGAGTGAGAAAAGGTCAACGAACGATGTTCACGTTCCTTTGATTAGGTATCTACCTAATTAGTTAGATAGGAACCTACAAAAACACAATAATATTTAGAAAATATTACTTACGTATGGTATGTATTATCATATAATATGCATTATCTTTTATTGTTACATCCGATCACACCACAATAACTTGACCATGACGTCATATTACAGAGGTAGGTACCTAACCTACACAAATATTAAAATCCGCGTGCGGCGTCGCCGGCTGTGACAGCCCTACTGCACGTTTAACGTGCAGAATCGCGTAGGCTAATATCGTGACCTTGAGCGCGTTCGGAGCGAAGTTTCCCTTCTAGTCTGTTCTTATTCTTATGCCAAACGCCTACACTGGAAAAACGCAGTGTGAAACGACCCTTAATTGTACTGAAAGCTAACTGAAAGTGACGCAACGGTAGTAATCAGGCACCACCATTGCTTCACTTTCGGCTATCTCAAGTCCCCGCCTTTGATTATACCTCTAGAAAATCAAAGCGCCCGCCCATAGCATTGAAGCATTGTCAAATAAACAATAGATTGTCAAACATTGCCTGTCTTGCTCGAACAAAAGTTCATTATTACAGAGAAGTTTTAGATCTAGTTTGGTGAAAGTGGGTTATATCAATTTAGAGGCGACCATGCGCTGAAGACACTCGTAAAGCTAATTGCATTTAATTGAATGTGTGTGTTTAATCTTTTTCTGAAACTGTTTTTGTGAAAAAAAAAACATTTTTTTATTAAAGAAAGTCAAAAAGTGAGTGACTTTAAACCAAAAATTATAACCTTTTGTTTTAAGTGCTTATTATAGCTTATAAACTAACTATATTTTTCTGCGACTACTAGTCCTAACAAATGCAGACTTAAATAAACTTAATAAAAAAAATGATAATAACTGCCCACAGTTAAAAATTACACACAGTCAATAAATTTAAAAACTATTATATTTATTTAAACTACTTTCATTTAAAACGGAATATTTACCTTTACGAGCATTTCGGTTGTTTTGAATGTACCGATAATTAGGCACAGTCTTATGCGCCATGATCACGGAAAAACTAAAATCATGCTAAATATCCCGTTTTTTACACTAAGCCCTATTTAGCTTTAGTATTAAATAACTCTCATATCATCCTTATAAATATGTTAGTTATAACTTAATATTTAATGTATATTTTTTATTATTTCAGGTAATTTTTGGAAAAAAACGTATAATATGGATAAGGAATTCAGAAGTTTTACTAGCACAAGCAACTCTATACGTGCCTATACAGGTAGATTTCAATATTTTATTTCCAACTATAACATTTTCCACAATCATTTTCCACTCAAAATGTATGTGGTTTCACAAGAAAATTGATAACCCTATTTATAGTCGCTATAAAAAGAAATCTTATTCAAATTACAGCGGCTTACAAAACATACCTGCTTTACCTTATGCGTTGATGTAACTGTGTGACAAGTGCCTACCATAGGTAGGTAGGGTGCCACTTAACATGTGTAGTGAGCCCAAAAGGGATGATTTTGTGACCTCGAAGGGATCAACTTTAGTTTCATAATTTTTTGAATACTTACTGAAAATTTATAAACATTCATTTTGAATAAACTTAGACTTTATCTTTACTTGACTTGTTCTTACTTACATACTACATATTCATGTTCTTACATATTCCCACATTATGGTTTAAAATTATAAAGGATGTAGATATTTTTTTTAATAATTTCCGACTAAAACGCTGCCTAAAAGCAAAAAACAAACAAATGTGAAATTCTTAGTTCCTCTAATAGTCCTTGTAATCACCCCCTTCCTGATAAGTACCTACACATATATCGTGGCACCCTCTACTCATATCTAATTGTAGGTGTATATCATCGTTCAACGGTTGATGGCACATAACTAGGTACCTATAGGTTACATAAACGCTTTGTGACGTAAGAAACAGGTTGTACCTACTATGCAGCGAGGTAATAGATGCAAATCTTCAAAATAAGAATTTTATGGTGTTAAAATTTTACCGGTTTAACATTAAGAAAATAGACGTATTGTCATCAAGCTTAGTGCTCGGACGGAAGGTTGTAAATAATTAAGATTTATTATGGGAAAAAATTCAAATTATACGTATAGATGAATAATGGTGAACACTCTACACAGCATCATCTAGCCTCAAGTAATTTAGATAGTGGTCAATTTGGTCAATGGTAGTCTAGTGGTCTTTTCCATTTTCAGTATTTTTTGTACCTCAGAACTACTTGATATGAACCGATATCGATATTTATTTGAAAGCTGGTGCTTCCCAGCTTCTCATGTGGTTCTAATTTTGAATATAATTAATCAAGATCTGAACAATACTTAGGTAGGTACTTGTTAAGTTATCCTTAATAATTTCTATTTTATTGACTTCTTTTAGTGACTTCGAGTACCTACAATGATGATGTACGCTTTAAAGAATTCGAAGTCGATCTAAAGTTTTTAAAACACGTCAGATTATTTGAAAAACAATTGAAGTTCATTAAAGGAACATCTTCTGAAGGAACAAACTGACTCAAGACGGTGCAGTGCTCTATCGCAAAAAAATCTCCAGATTAAGATTTTATAGCCGAGACACCGATTCTATAACAAAAATAATCTCATATCTACGATTTTTAAAAATTATAGTTATTACTTAATCCGAACGTGTTTAAAAAAACTGTAAATTAACACCAAACTCTTTAAATTCGAATTGAGAACATTGTCATTTGTGAATTGATTAAAAATGAACGTAGAGTAGCATAAAATCCCTTTCACATTGAGTAGGTACCTTCTACCCACATAATCACAGCGTACGAATGTTCCGGTCATTGAGTTCGAACAACGTGCAAAAAGCAGCTCAAACAGGTAATCATTTTGCTAATTAAATTGGTGTCCTAGTAACGTGCGCACGCGACGAGAGGCACTGCATGCTGATTGGCTGGATTATTGGCTTACGATGATTATGATGCTGGGTATTGTTTTTCCACAAATCAAAAGGAAGGAAGACGCCAAAAGATACAATAGACTCATTTATGAAACTCATTTCTAACTTAGCTGAATCCGCAGTGAATTTAAAGTTTCTTAGAGATTTTAACAATTACACTAAGAATTACAGAACTCTGGAACACATACGTACAGAGCGTAATGAACATTTGTCTAAAGGCGGGAATCGAACCCGCAACCTCCTGCCTCGCAGGCAGACCTTCGCCGGCTGTGCCACATCTGTCTTCAATGATTTAATGTATGAAAACTTCTGACAAAAAAACGACCACATAAATTTAATTGCTCTATTATCCTTATGAAGAACTGGCCTCATTGAGTTAGTTCGTGGTTTAGTTGGACCAATCTAACCATATTAGTAATAGGTTAGGTTATTTTCTTCTTTCAATACATAGAAATTGCGTTTACAAAACTGGCTTGCCCATTGTTGACTTAACAATCGGTCGTACCACAAAAAGGCGTAACAAAATAACGTGCTCGCTTAATATAACAAAGTTGATAAAATGTTGCTGGTTTGTGGGTTGGTTGACACTTATTGATATTGTTGCATGCTACAGAAATAAGCATGCTAAATAAGCCGTCGATAATTCTAAAAACAATCGAATGTACTTCCTTTTCTATTTTGAGGTGGAAGACAAGTTCGGTCTCATCATCAATATATAAGTACAATAATACAATTATTCTTTATTACGAAACCAAATACAGAAAATGTAAAATGGGCGTCCTTATCGCTAAAAGCGATCTCTTCGTGACGTCTTTAAGATGATAGACTATTGTAAGTGATATAACAAGTATAGACGATTGCGTGTGAAAAGAAGGAAGCTATTAATATATATATTACTTAATACACTTAATTATTTCAATAAAAAAATCTTTAAAATAATGTGGCGTATGTATCTATTTATCAAAATAACGTAATCTAAATGGAACATAGGCATAAGAATAGGCAATAACAGAGTAGAATGGAAACTTCGCTCCGAACGCGCTCAAGGTCACGATATTAGCCAACGCGATTCTGCACGTTAAACGTGCAGTGGGCGGGCCCATTCAGTAGGGCTGTCACAGCCGGCGAAGCCGCACGCGGATTTTAATATTTATGTAAGTTACCTACCTCTATAATATGACGTCACTGTCAAGTTATTGTGGTGTGATCGGTTGTAACAATAACTCAAAAACGAAGACAAATTTAAGTTTTTTTAGATTGATAAAAGGTAATGGCAATACATACACTATGTAAGTAATATTTTCTAAATATTATTGTGTTTTTGTAGGTTCCTATCTAACTAATTAGGTAGGTACCTAATCAAAGGAACGTGAACATCGGTCGTTGACCTTTTCTCTCTCTCCTCGCCTCGCGATGACGGCGGCGGGGCGCGGCGGTACAGTGAAGTAGCAACCCTGGCAAAACGCCTGGACGACAGAGGGGCGTAACGAGGTGAAGGGGGAAGTAGGTATATAAATGGCGGCGCTTGGGACTAGATCAAAGAAGAGTCCCTTCTACTCAGTTATTATTTATTCTTATGACATAGGCCTCCCCGAAAGATCGCCACATCAGTCATGTGGCGATTTTTATGCTAGAGCAGTTTATAGTGACCAAAAAGTTCATTGTATTATACCTTATATAGTTGAGCCTTAACAATATAAAGCGAAAAGTAGAATGATTGTGAAGCCTTTGCCCTGGAATGAGAATATAAAAGAAATAAAACACATAACCTTAACAATTGGCTTAATAGGCTTCTAACCATCTGTTGCACATGTTTGATTCACCCTGAGTGAGTCACCTAGAATGAAATCAATTGCAAACTGCAATTGTACCAACAGTCACAAGATCAATTGTTTTAGCAATGAATTAAAGGAATTTACCACTTGGTTAAACTTTATTCGATTGTTTACGACTTTACATAATTTTAAATTTTATCAATGACGTGATTCTTATGTTTTTGTTAAACGCAAAAAGCAAATTTAAAGCGTTGTTGGTTCATTATGTTTGGTCATCTGTGTAAATAACTTTTTAGACTCTTATTCAAACAAGTACCTATACTGCGATTCAAAAACATAGATATTTTTTGTATGCAAACGAGATATAAAATTAAAGGAAAATTGGTGTAACATATTTTACGATACTGGTATCATCAGAACAAGCTGCAGGAGGTCCAAACAATTCCTGGTTTTAACAGTTTTCATTCATCATTCCATTGGTCTCTCAATCGTTATCGAACTCGAACTTGCATCTTTTTAGTTGTGCTTGAGCAATTATGCGTTGTTGAAATTTTTGTTTTGGTTTTTAGTTGTTAGCTTGCTGTTACCCTGCTGTTGTCTGTTATACCTACTTATCAGTATTAGTTAAGTTTTCATTCATAAATGTCATTGTTTACAAAAAATATTCAAATATTTCGTCATAGTTTATAAAAAAAAAATTGGATTTGCTTATGGTTTCCAAATCTACATAAATAATAGTCAAATTATAATAAATTAAGATAAACATGATGATATTGATAGATTTTTATCAAGGAATACTAAGGTCTATTTTCGACAAAATGTAGAGTAGACTCTACCTACAGTCTTACAAGTGCGGGTAAATTTAAATTAGTAAACGCATCGATACCAATTTAAACCATGCTCCGGGCACTCACTACGGAACTCCAAAAACGGTTAAATTTCATTAGCTACCATTTTCATTCCAAGAAACGGAAACCAAGTTGGAATTCCTAAAGGTATTTGCGTTTAGTTAGGCAAATGTTATGTTAAATGGCTGATGGCGATTCTAGGTCTCTTTAAGGATCTGGCTAACTCATTTAAGTGATTGGTATTTCGGATTTAAGGGGAACGTGAGCGGAAGATGTTGATATTTCTTAGTAGGTACTTTCTCCTTTTCAGTTTTTCCAGAAGAAGAAATAAATTGAAGTCATGAGAAATCGATTAGCACTTTATTTCTTATCACACTACTAGTGTACCTAAATGCGATAGATTTTAATTCCATATCGCTAAAATCTTAAATCTAATAACCGGACTCTGTGATTGGTAGAGAAGAACTCAGATCTCAATAACTTTCTAACGTTAGGCATACAAAATAACTCACACAAGTCAAATTTCAAACTAAGTAAAATTTATTATCTAACTAGCAGCGCCGCACATCTTCACCCGCATGAAAATTGATGAATGCATTGTGCCGGGCCTACAACTTGGACTATTTAAAATTTCAGTCCGATCTGCTTAGAAGTGTTGGCGTGAAGAGTTAACAAACATCCATCCCTCCATCCATCCATCCAAACTTTCGCATTTATAATACTAGTGTTATTAATGATCCCATAGACATAGATATTTATAAAAGTAACCACTTGGTAGCAGACCAAGATTCCAGTCGAATCGTGCAGTAGCCTGATCGATTTTCATATCTTCATAACAGATGGAATGCAACGAAGAAAGTGTTCTTTCATCACGAACGTCTATTTACAAACTGTTATTTGTTGTTGCATAAACTGAGCTAGGTATTTTTATCATAGTAAATAAATACATAAGTAGGTACCTACCTACTCGTAATATTAATTGACTAAAGGTGTGTTCCACTAGAGCTATTGGTCATTGGTAGGGACCGTAAGACCAAATAAGGATCTCAAATTTGACCCATGTCATTCGCTATCTATTTGCTTAAATCCATTACATGAATAGATAATTATAACTACCTACTATAGCATAACCTTAGGGTTTGAAAAGCTGTGATTATGTTGTTTTTCTCAATAAATTAATAATAATAAATAATAATAATAGAATTAATTTTACACCGCTACACATTGATGAAAACAGTGTTCTACCAATTTGGTTCATTCCAACTATTTTTTGATTCGTACGTAGGTACACCTATAATACCTATATCAATCTCGAAGTCCCAAAATGATTTGCCCAGTACCGTTTACTCTATTTCATAGGAGTTAGAGTGACTTTTCGCCTTTAAAACTAGCTATTAAGGTAATAGACCCCTCCCTTATCCGAAGAATGTTTCCGAGGCCCGCTACGGGCGCCATTTCCCAATGTAATGGAATGCTTCGTACAGAGCCACATAACTAAACGGCTTCTTGGGCTGACAAGTTAGTTTAAAAAAAGTATTTTACTTACAAATGTGTGTGTTATGTGTTTTTGGATGTCATTGCAATTGTAGAATAGAAACGTATTTGAAATGGCACTAAACATAAAATGATTGAGCTATCTGCAAACAATTTCCTGAAGTATCGATACTACAATCTTAATAATACCAATCGGAAGTGTCCGAACAAACAAGTAAAATACGAAAAAAGAAAAATTGAAGTTTATTTATTTTGTCAAACATAGGATACAGGTATGTAAGATTTAAGAATGAGCACAATCATTGTCAGTTTATTAGCATGCAGAAATTCTAACAGAAAACTTACAAATTCAACGTCAATATAGATTATCTAGATTAGACTAGGTTAACAGTAAAAAGGTAGTTAATCCGTTTTGCTTTCATTTTGTCTTGCAGGTAACTCAATAAATGGAAAAAATAATTTAAGGTCAAACATACATTTTTTGAAACTAATAATATAGAAAATATTGGAAAAATGGACGTAATAAATTTTTCCACTTCAGTTTCTAACATACCCTATGTTCTACTTCCTACGTTCCTACTCTACGGATTCACCTTAGTTTCATCTGTGGGTAAAAAACCTTGTAGTGTCGTGTTATTATTCAACTTTGCCGTTCTTATATTGGTAATAGGACCTCTAAGTTGTGCGGTACTGTGCGGAAGGTAATGCGTACACTTGTGCACACTGAGGGAATGCGGCCAGAGCGTGTAAATATTCTGCTAAAGCCATTACTTACCTATCTACTGTGTAACTCCCTATTGACTCACTTGGAGGGATTTACTAACCTGAAAATTGCAAAGGTTTTGTTTATTAACGTTGGCTTGTAACTGATGTTCCTTTTGGGGGGTAACGAAAGCTTTTTTATTATCTGATCTACTAGATAATATGATATTCTGTAATAACTCCCTTGCCCACAACAAGGCTATACAAGCTTTATATATTTTTATAGGGCTTTGAACAAAACTAGAAGGAAGCGATTTGCAAAAAATACAACTAATTATCATAAATATTTTGACATCCAGCATTTGCCTGCAGTCATTCGCAGATCGTCATCCCACATGTCATATTGACATAGCCCAATCATTATTAATTTATTTATTTTTCACAAAAACCGGAACGTAGTACTTGATCTTAGCAAAAAACCAAGTACTCCATCTTGACAGGCACACTCAATATAGATCACCCACAGAATTTATAATACAAAAATCCGCTTATTTGCTTTGTTACATAAAACTACTAAATTATATACACCTACAATGTCAAACATTATATAAGTAATATATATAAATCAAAGTAATGTCAAAATAAAATTATAAAGTTCAATTAAATTTCTATGTATAATATTTATTTCTTAGAAGTTTATTATCATGAAGGGAATCTCTGGGATATCATCGGTTGTTGGTTTTTCGCAAGATATGGCCGGGTCACTGCCTGTTTAGCTTGCTAATTCTTTGAGTTATGTCAATAACTTTTATTCTCTGTCGGGCGGTCTATAATCAGCTACTGCGTATTAGAAGGCGATCGACGCCGAACCACAACAATGCAAAAGTAGGTGAAAGTAATTACATAGGTTCTGACGTGAGTTAGCAACTTTACATAATAGAAATGGTCAAACGTATGTGCGGCCTAAATAAAATAGCATTTCGAAGCCGCAAAGTCATATTTAAAAGCCATTTTGTTTGATGCTTTCTTTTGGTAGTTTGGCTTGAGAAAACTACCAATAGAATAGAATAGAAAACTCTTTATTATAGAAAACTCTTTATCAGTTACCACACAAAGAAATAAACTAAAACAGACAGCAATGCTTATATTAGAGGAAGTATCGAAAGCGGGTTTAAAGCTATTAGCGATCTCATCCAGCAACCTTGGGATGGCCTGGACATGAGATTACTATGTAAATAGACGGAAGCAGTTGAATAAAATATGTACTAAGTAATTAGATAGGTACTTAAAAAAACACCACCTTTATACCATAATATGAAAACATAAAAAAGAATCAAAAAGAAATGCGTTTTCAATATGAACATCGTTTTATATATATTTTAACGATAAAATTATATAAAAGGCGAAATTTTAAAAATCTTGATAGTTTCTAAATAGGTACGTCAAAGAAGTGATTAATTTTCGACCTATCTATTAAAAAGTTAGCTTTATCCGTCTTAGCTAATGCTGTATGTATGTACCTCTGTAGTTTTTTCAGTGTAATGTAAATCAATTTAAGCCGACGACATGACATGTGTGTTATGGATTCGACCTAATGATATTTATCCTGCTTTCACCATGCGAAACGGGCATACAATACCACAATATTACGACAGTATTCATAGACGGGTCTATCTATAAAACACTGTACCTACACGTATGTGTAATGGATGTTAGTCTGTGTGGATTTTAGTACTTATTTAAACATTAAAATTTAGCTTTTATGATGTGTAGCCGAGTGTAGATAACTGTAACCCGTGTAAGCCTTTTATTTTATCTGTTGTTTGTGCTCTTGGTAAACGTTGTGCATCCCGGTAGAGGTACACATTATATACTAAGGAACTTTTACAATTATGTTCACTGCTAAAGTTTTATTACGAATAGTGTTGGCAAGCCTTCAAACACAAATAAAGAACAAGAATTTCAGAAACAAATATTATTGTTACTGTCGGTTCTCCCACTGCCACTTCTGCTTGCTTATTCTTTGAGCTATGTCGATGACTTTGGTTCTGTGGTTGTTTGTTCTGATAGTGTATCTGTTTTCGTGCAAATACATGTACACTCTCTATTCTCTTACTCTCTGATGGGACCACAAACGTTGTCGGCCTGTGTTCTTAAGCCCTGTCTATAAATACGGCCTTTAGAAACCACATCCCACGCAGACATTGTTTATTTTAATTAGAAGATTTATAATGCTTTTGTAATTATGATTTAATAAAAAACAGAGATTTTTGTAAACAATAGCGTTTAGCGAAAGTTAGATTATGGATGCAATATATAATTTAACTTTTTGAGCTTAATCAAGGTGCATTGTGTTTTGCATTTTTGTCTAAGTTTATGAACTGTTGACATAGTTTTTCTAAGTCTAGACCTGTTTTTGTGCAAAACAATACGGCCTCTATGTAGGTATATATTTATTACCATTTTATTTTACCATTTTGTAAGCATAAAAAAAGTTATTGATGTACCTACAATCATAAGTAACGATTGTGTTTTGATCCACAACTGGGCAAAGGTCCCATGTCTAGGACGAATATCTGCAGAAAGTACCTACAAACATTTGTCCCAAGGCGGAAATAGAACCCGCGACGTCCAGCGTCGCAAGAGAAACCGCGCGCGCTACGCCACTGAGGTCGTCAGTATAGTTCCCTATACAATAGATTTCTCCTAGTAGATGGATGATTATCCATCTACTATACATTTAGGAGGAAGCATGTACAACTAAAAATTATTCAATTATTAGGTACTATTTTACGGGATATCAGTAAACAAGTGTAAATCCAACTTTAAAATTAATCTATCAGACCTAACATATTACTATGTTAGCATGCTCTGTGAGAGCGGGGCCTTATCTCATCATCACATAGAGAAATCCCAGCACGACTAGTTTTCATCCCACAAAGCCATGGGAGAGCTTGGCGCATCACTTGCCACACTCTGGTAACCATAAAATGTCATAAATAAGGTTAAAAGTAGGCTTGTTTAAGCCATAATACTAAACGGAGCTATCTGAAACTTTGTAAAAGACGTAAATGTATTCGTAGTTCTAGGAAGACAAAAGTTTCTATAAAGTTAAGTCATTATTTGAACACCTTAATAATTAAAGTGTAGATACCTATTCTTTTTGTAAGTTTTCAATAAACATGAGAAATTTAATTTCATCAATTAACAATTTAAATCTATACTTTGTCATCAGGAACACTTTTTTGGGGGAAAACAACAAAATAAAGTCTATGTTTTTACCACTACTGTACGAAAAAGACGACAAGAAAAACAATTAAGACCCAAATAAATAATGCTGGACAATCCACACAGCATCATCTAGCCCCAAGCTAAGCTGAGACTATGTTATGAGTAGGCACTATTATGACTGACATACTTATTACGAGACTAGTCCCATCTAATTAAAGAAACCATGGCCACCCGAGCCCTTTGGCCCTGGTCTTGAGACGTGCGTATCTAAGGGCGACACACTTTTCAGAAACAATGAATAACTGGGTAAGTGGAATGTCATGCGTTTCACATTGCTTTAGCGGCAAGAACCATGGATTAGTTGATGCGAATGGAAATAATTGCTGCTCCAGCAGGTATTATCTGTTTCCGTTCGCACTAAGTAGCGCAGACGATGTTTCACGTCTTCCGAGATTCTTTTACATCCTTTGTAAAAGACTTACTATCGTTTCAAGACTTCCGAAAAGAAGGCGGATTTTGATTCGACTTCTATTTTCTTTTGTTCAAGAAGTTTTTTTGTTTTCACTACATAAAGGCGGGTCGCTAGTTCTTTTTATATTCTCAAGCTGGTTCTAAAACTAGCCAGTTCAGAAAAAAACGGATCATACGGTCATTCTCTACGGTCGGTTAAATTTGATAAAGATTTATCCAGTACTTTTTGAGTTTGTCCTTAGTAATATGAGATTATATCATCTTTATATGAATATCTACATCTAAGTATATTTAAAAGTTAATAGCTCAAAAAATTTACCCTATTTTCTAAATTTTGGAGCCAAAAGTGGTGCAGAGTAGGCACGTTTTACGGTAATTAATAGCTTTTTTATAAAACTGCCTATTATTTTAGGTATTCAATTTTTTATTAGTATTAGGTATCAGTTAAAAATCTTACTGATAGCAACTGGATTTTTACATTAAAACCTCAGGAATTTGTCTAAGTCTTTACTTCCTCTTTCCTCAGCAAAAGTATTTCCCCTTCGTTACTGAGTTACTGACGATAAAAGCTAATTCCGGTCAGAACCAAGCTATTACATTTTATTTTTTTCACTTCTGCCATCCCTTGAACCAGTAGTGTCTCTCATCTCGCTAAAGCTTGAGAAATCAAAAGAAAGCGAGATAAACATTCTTGAATAATCAAATCTTAAAGCTAGATCGTTTGTCTCTTGATCGATCGACAATCGATTGCATAACAATTCATACATCAAACTTCAACTTCTTCATTATGGCTCTGTGTCTGGGATGAATCATCGAAGCATAAACAAGGAAGCTAATAGCTAATAATCTGATTTAACTCTAAAAAGCGTATGTTGTCCACCATAACGTCTCAAAACAGGCTTGGAGCACTCAGAACGTACCCACGAGTTTCAAGAGAAAGTGTTTACTTAACTCTTTATTTACTTTAGGTATTATTTAGAGAGATCTATTGTATCGCCACGGATATTGATCTGTGACATTGACGGCAATACAATAGATTTTGAACCTTTCAGAACTGGAGATAAAATGATGACTAGGATGGAACTAATATAAAGTTAACAAATTTTCGAAGATTTACCAGTACGATAAAACGAAACCTCATAAATATTATTAACAGCATGCCGTGTCAATAAACTGTAAAATTCGTATAACACCAATAAACACGAGTATGAAGACAGTTGAAAGTTTATTTAAATCAGTATTTATCATATTTTACGTGTTTATAATCCTGCTATCATCAAGTTTATTGCGAAAGTTGCATTTATTATTCTGCTTAAGTTGTAAATGTAATTGTCGGTCTAGAAAACGATCTATTTAAACTAGCTTATTGACGTAAAAAGTAATATAAAAATCAGGGAATGTAGATTTTCCCAATTTTTTATGTCGCTTTCTATGTCAAGCTGGTTAGAATTGTTTGATGTGAATATTCCAAATCGATGGATAGGTACATCACATACGGATCATCCGTAATCGACTAATCCGTAATCAATCATGGGGTACCTAGTAACTGTTCTATTATACCTCACAGGCACAATTAACCGCCCACGTTGTATTTTGTTCAGTTTTCAGTTATCGTCAAATTAGGACCACATTTGATGGAAGTTATGTTAAAAGCAACCATTAATAATAAATAAAATAACAAAAGTCGTGAAAAAATCCGTTTAGTTAAAAAAATATGCCAAATAATCGAAATTATGAAAAATTTGCATGAAAATGTAATTTGTTTAATTTTGAAAATAATCTTAATTTTTTTTTCTAACTTTTAATTTTAATAATGGGTGTTACCACCTCGGGCCCTAATGACTTCTTGGAGCCGGTTTGAAAATCCATAAATGATGTCTTGAATATCCGACTGAGGCATATTGTGCCACTCCTCTACCGCAGCCGTCTTGAGCTCTCCTAGGGTCGTAGGCGCCGGTACTCTTGCTCGGATACGTCGTTTTAAGTTGTCCCAAATGTGCTCAATCGGGTTCAGATCGGGACTACGTGCCGGCCATGGCAAAACTTGAATCCCGACCTCATCCAGGTATTGAGTTACAGATCTTGCTGTATGGCAACGAGCATTGTCGTGCATTAATCTGAAGTTTTCACCAATAAATGGTGCAAAAGGTATGACGTGGTCTTGTAACACTTTCTCCACGTATCTTTGCGCGTTCACACTGCCTCTATCAAACACCACAAGATCGGTACGAGCCTCGTAAGAGATGCCACCCCAAACCATTATTGACCCTCCCTGATAACCCACGGTTTCAGATATTGCGCATGGAGCATACCGTTCATTTTGGCGCCTGTATACACGTTTACGTCCATCTGGACCACTTAAGGCTATTCTGCTCTCATCTGAGAACAGTATGTTCTTCAAATCCTCTACAGTAATGTCAGCATATTCCCGCGCAAAGGCAAGTCTAGCTCTTCGGTGTTGTGGGAGCAGTTGTGGAGCGCGAGCTGGACGAAAAGCCTTCAGATTCCTTTCAGCCAGTCTTCTTCTAATGGTACGTTCACTCACACTGACATTTCTCACCTCAAAAAGACGTGTACGCGTTTCAGTAGCGGTGCAAAAGCGATTTCTGAGCACGTTACTGACAACAAAGCGGTCATCCCGAGCTGAAGTGCACCGATGGCGACCTTGACCTGGCCTCCTCGTGTATAAACCAGTCTCCCGAAAGCGTCTGATGGCATCCCGTACCGTAGTTCGAGGTACACCGAGTGTATGAGCGATGCGACGTTGGCTATACCCAGCGTCAGCTAAAGCTACTGCCCTAGCAGCACCAGTTGCATCAAGAGGCATTTTTATCAGTTACAAATAATCAAAAAGAATCAAGAATACAATAAAAACTCAAACAAGACAATATTCGCACACGATGGCAGAAAAGAACAAGAACTGTATAAACGGTAACGCAATTGCAACAATGTCAAACAAGGATTCAATTCACTAAATTCCAAAAGGGTATCATTGACACAGGTTTATTCATCGAAATAAGTGTTTTGTTTATTGCTAAAGTACCCACTCTACTTAAAACAAAACATTCGATAAGCCACAGTTAACATAAACAATCAGGGTGACGAAAAATATAGGCGGGCGGTTAATTGTGCCTGTGAGTGTAGTTTTAATCACATTGTCTCAATAGACATTCAGAGCATCTTGATGACCAGATTTCAAAGAGGGCTCCATGGCTAAATTAGTTTTTATATATACGAATAATACGAAACGTGATACATGGGAGTAGTCTTCGTCAAATAATACTATCTATCTAAAACAGAAATTTCCTAGAGACAAGTTTTGAAAACAAACCTTTTCTATTCTATTCTATTCAATGTTGTATCTATTGTTTCATAGGTACATTAAATGCACGATATTTCCTGTTAAACCCGAGTTTTGTTATCTTTAAGTCCGCAATAAAATGGATTTTTTATAAGTTCAACAACGTTTGTACTAGAAATAACTTAAGTACTTTATGAGTTCCCGGTTTAGACATAACTAAAGTAGTTTTGCTACGACATGTCATGAAGACCTATATTTAGCGGGTTAGGCAACCTAAACGGTGCCCTTTATAAGTTCCAGTTTCTTAGAGAACTTCTGTAGATAATCATTTTGGGTTAGGGGCCGTCCATTAATCACGTGAGGCTCAAAAGGGGGGGGAGGGGGTACGGAAAACATCACGAAACATCACGAGGGGGGACGGGGGTTTTATTATTTTTTTGTCAAAAAGCGCTATTTCTGAACCGAAAATTTGAACGGCGCGAAAATTTGAACGATTTGTAGTATGACCTTGATTGACTCGCCCGCTTTTGCTAGGCAACGACTCCCCGCGCACAAAAATAGCCTTTACATAGACTTCCAAAAAAATACACGTGATCCAGGGGGGTCCCAAACCTCACCAAATATCACCAGTGGGGAGGGGGGGTCAAAAAATTAGAAAAACGACCTCACGTGATTAATGGACGGCCACTTAGGCAACATAGCTCTCAACGTCTTCATTATAAATATGGCATAATGATTATAGCTAGGTCTAGTTTTTATACTCTTAGACATCTACTTTCCCCCTATCCCAACTTAAAGCAATAGCTAAGAGATCGTTCTTGTGTTTTATTCTGTTGACCTACCTCAGAATAGAAATAAACAATGCTCTTTGCGATTGATTAATGTCATATTTTTAACGAATTAAAAAAAAGGATTATCTCAATTCGGCTGCTCTTACACATACCTAAATAAATATAAAAAAACCGGACAGTCCACACAACATCATCTAGCCCCAAGCAGAGCTTGTGTCCAGAATACTATGTCTTTTTCCTAGGGGGGTTGTGTTACTTCATGAATTACTCCACTATCTGTCAAAATCTTCCGTCTTGAACTCAATGATCGCTGACCTATTACGATAAGAATACATGAGTACCTACCTGCGGAGATATAATTCATTAAAAAGCTTAATTATCAAGATAACATCACAGAGCCTTCACAAGCAATTTAGAGTGACACTTATCTACAGTAAGATTTGTAGAAGCACACTGCAACACAGATACTGTGTTGCAGTGTAGTAGTGAGTCGAATGTTGAATTTTATTGATAACTAGCGACCCGCCCCGGCTTTTCACGGTTTTATTATACGTAAAAACCTTCGTCTTGAATCACTCTATCTATTAAAAAAACCGCATCAAAATCCGTTGCGTAGTTTTAAAGATTTAAGTAGTCAAAGGGACAAAGGGAAATAGGGACAGAAAAAGCGACTTTGTTTTATACTATGTAGTGTTATTGATTGAGAGATAATATATATATTTATTTAATCAGAGTTGTTCCAATTAAAAGTTATAAATCCTTACTAAGTTATGGTGCTAAATAACACAAGGTCTTCTTATCTTGGGGCTAGATAATGCATTTTATAAAAAAAAATCACCATTTTAATTCATGTATGGTTACTACTCTAGAGATCTTCTCTAGAAGTACTGATCCTACATCATAGTCAAGACTGTCCATCCGATGGCATAAGGCAATAGGATGTTGATGACAACATCAAATCTTACTACAGCTCAAAAGAAGATCTTGAGATCTCAGATCATTAGCCGTAAGTAATCTAGAGATCTGGTTGCAAAATGGTTCAGAAAAGGAATGCTTTCCTCTGCGCCGATGTGCCTCTGCGTCGACACTAAATTTCTTTTGTTATGCAAATTAAAAATTATGCAAATTACTTCCTCTGCGTCGATGTACAGTCAGCTCAGAATGAAAGAACGTATTTGTTTTAAAATCTTTGTTTTAATAATAGTAAAGTGATGTTACCTCTAGTTAACAAAGCATAAATATTTTTATCTTAAATCTAATTACTTGTACGTGAATATGATTGATATTTGAACATGAACATTATTAATAAAACAGTAAGTAATCAACAGTAGTAAAAAAACAGTACCTAGTTTAAAGTTATTATCAAAATAGTATCTAATAATAATCAACAGTAAATATTTTCTTTTGTAATAAAAAGTTATTATCAAAATAGTAAGTACCTAGTAATAATCAACAGTAAAAAGTTATCAATAAAGTAGGTAGGCCGTAAATATTTTTTTTCTTTCTTAAAATTGTAAATGTAAAATCAGTCACTTTGGGAACTGTTCGGAACATGTAGCTCAGGATCAGGAGGGTGTGTGTCTTGGATATTATTCTAGGTGCTGCTTAAATGTTGCTGGTCAAGATCTATTAGTACATTTATACGTTATCAAAGTCACTATATTCATTACTTCTGTATTCGTTTTGTTTAACCGGTTCATCTATATGTGAATTGTCATTGTTCAAGTCTGAATGTGAATTTTTGTTACTTATCACTTTCATCACCCTCCCAAATGTTCATAATGTTGCTTGTCAACATTATGAACATATATGTTGCTTGTCCATTTTGATAACGATTAACGAACTCATGTGGCTGGTACTAATCTTATGATTTCCTAAAAAAGAAAACTTCAATTGAATTTCAATGATAATTATTTAAAAACTGATATTTTTATCATATTGCAATAGGTATTTTATTAAAATTACATTTAAATTTTATTATACCTTACAAAAATAAGATCGAGCTCTATGACTTCTTCGAATTTGTCGTACTAACTAGCCTACGAATAAGCAATGACATTTTTTTATTTCAAATTGAAATCCAAGGATTTGCGAAGGTGCGGATGCAATGGTGAACTTGCTATTAGGTAAGGTACGTGTGTATTCATTCCATTTTTAAATATTTGCAAAAGTATCAATAAAATTAGTCGGTGTCGATAGCCGTGGCGGACAATGCCAAACTATTGAGTTTATCGTTTATTTTATTTGTGAGATTACATTCGTACTTTCCTAAATCCATGAATAAATTTGAAGTACTTACGTATTTCATATGAATATTCCACGGCCACATAAACACACTCCACTATATTTTGTAGGTATCACATTGGGTTACCACCTCTTCTAGGTTTGATGGCCAACTAATAATATTGGGTAATTTAAACAATAGGTGTGAATGAAATAGGCATATATTAGTGTGAGAGAGAGGGAGAGATGCTACCAACCCTAGAACCCGCTACCTACTTACCTGTTATTAGATAATGCCAAACTATCAATGGGTGCGAAAAAAATAGATAATATACCTACCTACTTCATACAGATTTAATATCTTGAAATGTTTATCCAACACAAATTGCGCATAAATTGACTATTCCTACTACCGAGACGACTGTACCTATGACCTTGAATCGAGCGAGCCGAGCATCGACGCAGAGCCACATCGACGCAGGGGAAATGATTCCAGAAAAGGTCAATGATCTGTTGACATGTGGTTGACATGATAAATGATTTTGTACTCATTAGTAGCTGAGCTGTATGATGGTTTAATTTCAAATGAAGAATACAGCCTTCTAGTAGTGTTTTGTTTAAGAAGAACATTCTAGAAGAGAGATGTTATACTAGGGGAGCTAGGTATATATTTTCCGTCATTATTGGTTTATCGACCGTCTTTTGTCTAAAGTTACCAGAGGACATCTTGATAATTTTGAATTGCGAATAACATTCGCAATTCAAAAACTTTTGCTTCTAAGGGACTTTGACATGCAACCTTCCCATCTCCACAAATCATCATCAATCATGCACACTCCAAAGTTTTTCAACATAACGGTCTTGACAAGACGGACTTGTACGCAGTTAGATTCTAGATCCTTTATTAGATCATAGATTGTAGATCTATCGTTTGTCGGAATAAATAAAAAAATGACTTTTGATGTGGTTTATAGAGGTAAAGCAAGGTAAGGTAGCAAGTAGCTACCAATATACAATAGCCTCTGCGTTTTAGGATTAAACACCGAGTTTTAAAAAATATATATTTTGTTTCCTTCCATACATTTATTGCTTTATTTGATCCTTAACAACGTTTCAAAGTTTGACAGTAATCCAAAAATTTCCTTGGACTCGATTACAGTTTTCGAATGACTTTCAGTGATTTCTTTCATTTTATCAGTACGATTTTGACAAGTCAGCGATAGTCAACGATTTTTCGTTGACTATCGCATTTTGACACTATGCAACGTCATATTAGCCACTCTAATGTTTGGTTTACTAAGACAAAATACTAATACTGATATCAACATTATCATTCGTGGCAGGTGCCGACATTCACCTTGACACCGGCGACTTTATCACTCCTTGTATATTCACCTACATGACTATAAATGACTTTGTCCGGCATAATAGGTGATTTATCAGCATTATTTATAGCTAACATGGAGAGTAAGGTCTTTGGTTCAAGCCTTTAACGATGTTTGTGAGTTTTTTTCGATGAGTCAGCTTGTTTTTGAATACATAACAAATAGTTCAATGTCGTTAAATAAAAACGTGAAGACAGTTTCAAAGGGGTTTTAAAATCAGCTAAGGTTATCCAGAAAATTCGTCATAATTTTAGGAAGTTTTCCTTCGACGTATAATCTCGGTAACCATATAAAGATACCTTAAGCAAGGATTTGTGTTGTTTGTGGTCATTTTTTTCTGAATATCACTGAATATACTATATAACCCATAGAAACCTCTCTACGTTCATTTATGAACTCTCTACCTACCTAAGTTCGTATAAAAACTCACTAACTACCTATATTCGGAATAGTAAAACAGCTGCTGAAAACCACCACAATTTTCTAAAAATATCACGAAAGCTATATTTAACTACTCGAAGAATTGATGGGCTCATAAGTGTGAAGGTTCAGCCGTGACTTCTGGTGCTAGACACCATCGTACGAGCCGTGGAAGCCATCATGCCAAGGTGAGACTTGCCTATTTGGGGCCGGCTTGTTTCACTCTAGTTCGTTACTATGTCAATTTCAGTGAAATATCATTGTGATTTCATCGATCTGTAGATATTTCTTTGAGGTTGTTTTCTATGTACTTTAAAAATATGTATATTAAATATATAAGTTATCTAGTACCCATAAAACAAGCTCTACTCAACTTTTATATTTAGCACCGGGTTGTTTCATTCTAGTTACTATTTTAGTTGCATTGTAATGCAATATAAATTTTATCGATCTGCAAGTATTTCTCCAAGTAGCGCCAGTTGTTTTCTATGTATGTATACTAAAAATATAAACCTATGTAGCTATACTTATAAAGTGTATCAGTTACCTAGTACCCATACATAAAGCTCTGCTTAGCTTGGGGCTGTGTGGATTGTCAAATATTATTTACTTGCTGCGCCCCGCCACTAATACAGCGTGAAAATTGATGAAAAGTACCCTATGTTTTATTCAAGGCCTAGAACTACATTTTTTCATAAGTTTAGCTCGATCCGTTCAGTAGTTTGTGTGAGTGTTGTGAAGAGGTAACAAACATCCATCCAAACTTTCTCATTTATAATATTGCTGTGGTTATTTTAGCAATTCCCTTAGTTTAAATTTTAATTTCAGCTGGATCCGTTGGTTTTGGGTGAATAGGTCATACTCATCAATCAAGCCACACTTTTAGAGTGATTTCATTGTAATTCCTTAACATTATACTTTTTTTTCTTGGATCACGAGTGAAACGTACATACTCCATTTCTGCATTATTCTGTGGCGTTTCAACACTTTCGTCGTTGACACGCGATCTAGATTGAATCTGAGCTATTGTGGAAACGATCATAGATCTAAGCAATCAGGCAAACTTGGAAAAGGCTATGATTGCGTGTGAAACATCAAAGACAAAAGGAAAAACCGATTGCGAGAAATAAAGGCGAGGGGCGAAATAGACTTCGTTAAATGTATATATGTAACTGCCAGTGGTTTCACTCACGTGATAGTCAGAAAGGTGTAAATGTAAGAACTAAAGATAAAAATTCAAGAATATATTTACAGATCGTGAAAACATTTGACCTCAAGGCGGGAATCGAACCCACAACTTCCTTCGTCGCAGGCGGACCTTCGCCCGTCGCGCAATATCGGTTGTCAACACTTCTTGTTCCCTAACTACTCGAGCAAATATTTGTATTTTCCCATGGTTCTGGGTATTTTCTACACTTTTATTTTTTAAATATTAGTTAGTGCAAAATATATTTTCTACCGTAATTTAATGTGAAACAGTAATAAAATTGTCTTCGTAAACGAAAAATTAGAGCGTTCATACTAATTTAGTTGTCACATACATAACTTGGCTACATCGCAGTATTGCCTACACCTCAAGTTTCACTTCATGTTGGCGGAAACTTCAAACTAATTTGAAACTTGATTCTTCCTACGTAAGGGCAATTTTATCGTACAGCTGATAGGTTATATGTGTAGGTACTGAAGTGGAAAACTGTTCATCCAAGATGGCTGAACTAAATGTGCTAATTGGTGTTCAATGCGAACTACCGACGACGGTAACAGCTGACGTGACATTTGACGGTTGGAGTAGATAGGCACTTTATTAACACGAATTTTTTTTTAAACATTTTGAAAAAAAATTATTAGGTGTAACAATTTATTTCAAAGCTAGCTATGGCCATGGCTTCGATGGCATATAATTTTGTTCTTTGGCGCGAAACCTTAACTGTTAACATGTATTAAAATTAAATTGTATGAAAATGTTGTATGTAAATTAAATGTATTAATATTAAACATAAATTATACCTATACTAGTTTTACTTTGTATTCCTTTATTGTAATTTTTCTTGTCTATAAACATTCTAGTTACTTATGTAAGTATCAAGTACCTACATATAAATGTACAAGACGTGGCTTTTTTCACTTCGACAACTAGAGAAAGTGAAAATCAATTAACACTTCATTTCTTGTAATATTTTGTAAATAATTATAGTTAAAATTTTACTAAGAATTTTACTAATTTTATTTATATCTGCATAAAAGTGTTATGAATGTTATAACTGGTGGAACTAACCCGACTCTATTGTGCATTGGTTTTTTAAATATGATACTTGGGTTCTATTTATTACACTCAGATAAATGAATTTAATTGTTACACAACTGATTAACAAGTGTTTGTGTTGTGGAATCCTATGCTTTCTGACGTGGCCAAGTAAACTGAGGCACCTTTGGCGATCGAACAACAACATAAACCGTCAGATGTCCTCATTCAACATGTTAGTTGGCAATAAGCAATTCATCAAATAAACGCAGCAAATAAATTGTCGTAAAAGATGATGTCAGTGCACAAAATGAAATCTGTGTAAGTTCTCACGGAGCGCGTGCGGTCGCGGATCAAAGAGCATGACCACAGATTATGTAGCACAAACCACGGTGCGGTTTAACCACAAAACTACATGGACAGTCGACACCAGAATTATATGGACATTTTAGGAGGTAGAGATCCCTACACATCACAAGTATAGAACTTAGTTGGAGCAAGGAGTAGAAACTTTAAATATCTAGTGAACGACTATGTGTTTTACCTAGTCTAAAATACATTATACTAATAAGTAAGACCTTCAGAAATAAGCGATTATTTATTTAGACGAGTACTTATTTTTTCACCTGACTTTTACTAAATTTAACTAGTCTCTAACATTTTAATTGAGCCACTTTTGTAACGCTCATTTTACGCAGTATCATCTAGTAAGTATAGCTTCTAGTACCCATGTACTTATACTTTGTAGATAGGTATTTTTTGTACATAAAATAAAGATTTTTCAAAGATTTGTCCGGATACGGGAATCGTACCGCACCCTCCTGCTCTGCAGGCGAACCCAAATATGATTGATTTAGTAGCTACTAGGTATAAGTTTCCGTTTGGAGGCTTGCTTTTGTAAATGGTAAAAAAAATCTTTAACCTAATCTTTGTAGGTACATAAATCTTTAGTAACTTTGGAGGGATTCCTTTTTTTAAGTATATTCGTCTATTCATACTAAGCTCTTGCATTACTATGAAAAATCTTATAGACCAAGTACAGTTACTTATTCAATAAAACACACATGTTTTCTAATTTTAAAAAGAAACATAAATTTACTTAATCGAATTTTCATTCATTCCTTCATAAAATGTACCTCATCTTTAAGCAGTCCAAGGTAGGTACAGACAAACTGGAATACTGCCGGTGTATCTGCAACTGCGCCCTTTCACTTTCTAAGAGCGTCTCCATTCAGTACAAACAAGTGAGGTAGGTTGGTATAGTACTTACAACTTTGACTGTTATAAGTTCTATACGTATGGTTGAGACTTGGACTGGACTCGTTGATTTAATTGATTACTTTTTTAATTTGTCTCACTTTGGATCGTAACAGCTGTCACAGTATATTCAGTAGGTACAAACAAGTGAGGTAGGTTGGTATAGTACTTACAACTTTGACTGTTATACGTATGGTTGAGACTTGGGTTGGACACGTTGATTTGATTGATTAATTTTTTAATTTGTCTCACTGTGGCTCGTAACAACCGTCACAGTATATTCAGTAGCAAAGATTCTAGCATTACTACGTTTAAAACATCTTTGCTCAGTAGATACAAACAAGTGAGGTAAGTTGGTATAGTACTTACTACTTTGACTGTTATAGGTACTTTATTATGGTTGAGACTTGGGTTGGACTCGTTGATTTGAATGATTACTTTTTTAATTTGTCTCACTGTGGATCGTAACAGCCATCTCAGTATATTCAGTAGGTACAAACAAGTGACGTAAGTTGGTATAGTACTTACAACTTTGACTGTTATAGGTACTCACTATACGTATGGTTGAGACTTTGGTTGGAATCGTTGATTTTGATTGATTACTTTTTTATTTTGTGTCACCGCGAGTCGTAACAGTCGTCCCAATAGATTCAGATACAATAATCATGTAATAAATATTTAAATAATGCTGGACAATCCACACACGCTCCAAGCTCAACAGAGCTTGTGTTGTTGATGCTACATGATGAGATAGGTATGCTTCATACATTACCTTCACAACATAGATGGATATATTTTTTTTGTAATCGACTTATACTGTCCATAATCTAGATTTGACTTCTAAAATTAGAGCTTATTTCATTTATAAACTAGAGCTTGTAGAACTTTTCAAATCTTTAGCAGTCTGCAGTTAGCTCAATGGTTTCAATTGTAAATACTAGTTATAATTTTTTCTATTCCTTGATTGTAATTTACGTTGTAAATAAACCTATTTTGTTTTAATTTATCTGAGAAGAGTACATAATATTGAGAGAAGATTCACGAAAACTGATGTTATATTTTGTTTTTATATAGGTACTGCTAAAACAAGTTACTTGTCTAACTAGCAAAGGGAATTGTCTAAATACCACCTTCCGGTTTCCGGCCACAAGAATGAACGGCAAGTTTTGTTATTAAAAATCCAACGTCACATAAATTCATTGTAATAGGTTTCCGCCTCGCTTGAATAATAAAATAATTAGAGTAATCGTTATTTTATTGATTTAATTGATCTTTTAATGGGTTGCGCATCTTAAGTGGGTTAATTACTCAACGAATATAGTTTGTTTTGTAGGAAAAAATACATACAAATTGTTTTGTGATTGAAATGTTATTAGGTACCTATATTCTTTTAGGACGGCCGTATAAGTATTGTAAACCTGTATTTTGGTAACCTGTTTCAAACCTGTTAAATATAAATATGTAAAATCTAGGTATAGTTTAGGTTTTAAATATTTATTTCCTTTTATTACTACATAGTATGAAACAAAGTCGCTGCCCGCTGTCTATCGTATAACCCTATTTTAATACGACGCAACGGATTTTGATGCAATTTTTTTAATAAATAGAGTAATTCAAAAGGAAGTTGATGTATAACAATACACCCGCGCGAAGCCGGGGCGGGTTGCTAGTTATTTGTGTATAATAATGTAGCGCGATAGAATGATCTACCTGTTTAATTTACCATGTCTCTTAATAATAAATGTTTAGAATTTGAATCAAAGCAGGATACAGAGCTGCGTACCTTAGTAAACAGACACATAATAGAAATCTCAACGCAATCTTCTTTCAGACACTCCCTTTAAAAGCATTTATGGTCCACCTTTCTCATCTCTAGTAGATGGAAACGCCTGATTTCCCCTGCAGTGGTTCCGTAAGTTTTTGCCGCCTCCGTGCTTATGAAAGCCACCTTCCGCTATCAGATCATTAATCGTACCAATGTCTATGGCTTCTTGGAAGTGCCTGCATATTTTCTAATACGGAAGTGTGAAGGGATAGCTTACCGTGTACACCGCAGCATTGCGGTAGAAATTGAAACCTCTAAATTCCTATTGGGAAAACATGTTCGCAATTAGTATTGGCTAGATTTTAATTGCGCATTCTCAATGCAATACTTGCGGAAGCTATATTAATTGTTTTGTTTTATCTTTAAGCAGCGGTTATTTTAATATCTATTTGTCTGGCCGTGTGTGAAATGCAGTAATTTAAGTAGGAACCTTTCCAAGTCTCCCACAATTTGATAACATACCTACTTATTTGTTAGTAGTGAATTGTTGTTCCAAAGAAAACTGCAACCAAGGATTCGAAAAAAAGTTATCTACCTCTAGTAATTGTTTCAATAAACAGTTGAGTTAACAGCAGACGTTTGCATAATGTGTATAGTTCACAATTCACGGAGAATCTGTGACCATCCAAACAAATGATACCAAATATACTCGTAGAACCTCCTCCTTTTTAAAAGTCGGTAAAAATAAACACAGTTTCCCAATTTTGCCAGTTGTGCTGACTTGCTCTAAATTGTTATGTCAATGAAAAGCAAAAAACTGTTATGTCAATAAAGAGCATCTTGTTCCAGTGCCCTAAGGCTTCAGCGGTGGTCCCGCTTTCAAAACACGCCCTGTCATAAATATCTCGCGATACTTTTAGCAATGGCAGGTTTCGTAATAGCTTTCATTATTTTTAATCGGCCTTATTCATTTTTTTTTCAGTGAATTAAAATTTAAAACACTTGAGCGAGCTGTATGCGTGAAAGTTATCTTTACGCAATTTTTAAATGAATATTATTTTCGTTCCGGACATACCAAGGAGTCAAAATATCGGTAAAGGTCTTAAAATAAAGTTTAAATAACGTTTATATACAAAGAGACGTATGTTTAGGAATATGCAAATGTTATTCCAAGAAACTGTAAATTTAAGCTGTAATCTTTAGTTTAGCAGTGCGTTGATCTCTTTTGTATGGGGCATTGTATGAGTACATTAGACAGATTGACAGATACAAATAAAACTTATATATATATTTTTTTCGTAAACATCGTCGAAGTATGCAAACAAATATGTAGCTTTCAATTATGAATGGTCATCATAACATTGATTAATGTTATTTTTGTATCATTGCCAATCACGGGATTCACGAATAATTAACGTTATATTTAAATTCTCGATTACCTAATGTCTTCTATGGACTTTGATATTCTTTGGTTACCTATGCTACACGTAGAAGAATGGTCATATTTATTATGGTCAAAGTAAACATTTTATTTTACATTTTACATTTTCAATGTTTAAAACCTACATTAGAAAAAATTAGAGTAGAGTTTGTAAAAAAATAATGCAGAATTTTAAAAAAATTACGAGAAAGGTTTTTTATGTCACCCTAACTTTTAAGCCTTACTAGGTTTGCCCTTACTGTCTCTTCCCAAAAATCGACCCTGTATAGCATTCTAATGGTGAAAGATTTCTTCGTTACAAACAAATAAAAATCCAAATCTTTCCTCTTTATAATAATAGTATAGGAGCATAGCCTGTATCCTAATGTTATTAATGAATAATGGATGACTGAAAGGTAATCGATCGAAACGCATCGGAAGTCAAACGCGGAAAGTGAACGCATCAATCATACAATCAAGTGAACAAATAAGTATAACTTATGTATGTGCATCACACGCAAATCTTGTTGATATAAAGGTGGTAACGTAATCGATTATATATGATATACATAGGTATGTACCTATTTCTGTGATTAGTTGATTATAATGCAGGGTATGGGGTATATTTTATTTAACACTAGCGACCCGTCTCGACTTCGCACGGTTTTACTATACGTATAAACCTTCCTCTTGAATCACTCTATCTATTAAAAAAACCGCGTCAAAATCCGTTGCGTAGTTTTAATGGTTTAAGCATACATAGGGACAAAGGGACAGAGAAAGCGAATTTGTTTTATACTATGTAGTGATAGTGTTGGGAAACCTTACACTAGCTAAGTTTAAAAAAAGATGCAGATAAAAATATAAAACATGCCTGGTTAGCCGGTTATTGTTTCCTGATATCTAATCATTATGTTTCCGCAGACAAGTATAACGTAATAAAATAATAATATCACATCAAGCTATGCTTAAAAAAAATATCAGTGAATTTGATCAATGTATCGAAAAACGAACAGTGAACTGCATAACGTTGCAAACAATCTATCGGAATAATCTAGAGGTAAATTTACTGATCCATAAATACTAAGGAAAGATTTGTAATATTTATTAAATAAATAGATATCGTTCATGCCAGTTGCGGTTTTTATTTGACGAGATACCACGATAGAAACTGCTACAAAAGAAACATTAGGGCAGTGATATGTCCAGTAGTAGACTGGTAAAGACTGTTTATGTAGATGTTAATGGACTAGGCTGTTTTTATTGATAAAAAATAAAGTTTTTAAAGCGCATTCAAAGTTACCTGCCAATTATTACCGTCTAGACAGTACATCCATCCAAATTCAACAATTTAAATGAATGCGCCACTTATCTTATGTGGAACAACAATCTCATCGCGGGTTTCCGCTCACATATCATTACGTAACGTTACGGTTTCGTTACGTAAATTCGATTGCTCGTTACAGAGATCCGATATTTGTTGTTATATTGTTTGATTTTGATCTCCGATCCGGTTGTAGGCTGGATTGGCACTTTCGATTATCGAGTAGAAGGGGATTTATTCTAAAAGTTTTTTCGAAAATTTCCACATTTTTTTTTTAAATATTCTATGCTGTCCCTTGATGGCTTAGATAACATTTAACTTATAAAATCTATCAATACTCACATTTCTAATTATATCACATTTGTAATTATATTTGAAGATCAGCTAATGTTAATTTTGTTATGTCTGTTATTTATTCGACTTACAATATCTATTGGTTTATTTAAAGCACTTTTATATTAATTTGCAATGCGTTTTGCTATTATGTATATTTACTTTTATGAACTGTGAGCATTAAAGAATTAAATAAATAAATTGCTAGGCTTACGCCTTCTACTTGATAAAAAATATAACCCACGAAAACATCTGAACTGAATCGACCTGTTGCGACAATTCTGGACCATTCGAATTCGACCTTATTTTGTCTCCTTTCAAAAAATTACGTGTTTTCTTCCTAATTGTTTCGTTTTAAAAACAACAAGAAATTATTTGGTTTGATTGCTACAAAAGTTTCAGTCAACATTTTGAACACAACCAAATTCATAAGAAATTTTCAACGGCTTATATGGAAAATGAATGAAGACGCGGTGCGTCTACATTAGCTTCACTGAGTACGCGATATTCGATTTTTTCACGCACCTCACCAGAAATGCAATTTTGCTTGGAAATGTACAGTTTACTGTTGTAAAACCTAAACATAATTATGTTTTGTTTTTGTTTAAGGTTAGTACCTACAGCCTGAAGTAGGGTAAGAGCGGAAGGTTCTGTTTGGAGCTAATATTTCCCGTATTAGTTCCATACTAGCGATCGATTCTCATCTACCATCCATGACATGACGCCTCGTGTCTTTCAGGGTAAGTGGTACGCACGATATACTGAACCTTTTAATACCGATAAATTTAAAATAATGTTACGTAGTAAGCTATTAAAATATCTTTACGAGTGTGACTTCTAAGTGGGTGAAAGGTACCGTTGTCTGCAAAAATCGAACGAAACGGGTTGATATCTAGGCTCAATGAATTAAAATACTTATGTCGAAAAGAATTTTGTGAGTCCTTTAGTTTAGCGGTAACTTACGTTACTTGATATACCGAACCAAATATATGAATAAAATATAAGATATGGTATCTAAGAGATATTACGATGTATTGACATCGTAGTGATTGCTGTTTTTTACTATTTCTACATAGAAAATACTCAGAATACAAACAAATGCCTGCATATCGTCCAAACATTTGTCAGAAGAGGGAATCGAATGTGCAATCTCCAGCAGCGATTGCAGACACAAAACTGAAGTTTTGTCACAGAATAGATAGGTTTTGTCAAAACAAAATTACCTCGGCAAAACTTATTTTCAGTGCCCTGTATGTATTTTTCAATAATTTCCTCATCACCGTAGATAGCCCACGATTTGATTATCATCACGTTTTATTGCGATGAATTCAATTCTAAACTTCAAATACACAATCGTCTCTTTTACGCACGTTTTGAACTCTTACTCAATAGTCGAAATTTAAAGCCAATTTTAGTTTGAATGCAATCGCTTTTGAGAATTCACTACCTACATAATAATCATTCAACCGGTTTTAAATTTACAAAAATATGTCAGTACTTACATATAAGTAGGTAAAATAGTTTACACATATGTCTATTCTTATATAATAAAGTTGTATGGTGTTTTTGTTTGTTTACGCGTTAATCTTTGGAATAAATAGTCGTTTTCAGAGAAACAAATATTACCAAATGCTCTGATACCCGTGCGAAGCCGGATGGGTTGCTTGTTTATAATGATCACCTATAGATAGATAGAAGATAGAAAATACATAATAGCATTATTAAAAGCAATGGGGAAAAATACGACAAAACATCTTAATATAAGCGACTATTGGCGTCTATATCGCTCTTGGGCGATTTCTACCTTGAAAGGATAGGATCATTGAATTTTACAAGTGTAACTGTGTGCTTATGATGTTTTTATAAAAAAAAGTTGTAAGTATTATGCGTAATAATCAACTACATACACGCAATATTATATTACTTAAATACATAAGGAATTTGTATAATAAGTACCTACCGATTTATTATAAACAAGCAAGCTGAACGAGCTATTGTACAATTCGGTTTTTCTGTTCTATTTTCGTAATCCGTTGTATTTTCTCAACTATTTTGAGAAAACGATACTTAAGCACGTTTCTGCTACACAATGTAGTTTATTTTACAATGTAGTGTTCTGCACTATTAGTAGGCTAACGTAATAAACTAATGCATCGCTTACCAAACGAAGATTGCTATGCCCTTTGCATAAAACTAGCAATCTAAAAGCTGTTTACGCAATCTTGTAATCGTTGACTGTATATTTATTTTTTAATTTTTAAACTATACAAATGGGAAATATGTGACCAGCCTTAGAGGTATTCTTTAAAAGATCATCGGCCTGAGAAGTATTCTTTGAAATATCAGACGATCAGCATCCTTGCCATTTTTATATTACACACTGATTTCATAAATGGAAGCGGAAGTTTGGATGGATGCATGTAGGTTTGTTACCTTTTCACGTCAGAAATACTGAAGGGATCGAGCTGAAATTTTGAAAAAACGTAGTTCTAGGCCTGGAATAAAACTTTGGTTACTTTTATCATGAAGGTCGGTCAGGTTTGGGTTCTACTCCCGCCATGGGACAAATGTACGATCTACAAATATTTGCTCCGGGGTTCTGTGTGGTTTCTAAAATTATCTAAGTATGTAATGTATTGCTTTAAGTTCGTATATCAGACATCTAGTACCCATAAAACAATGTCTGATTAGCTTGGTGCTAGCTAAGGCTTGACCAGCATTGGTTTTTATGTAATAGAATCTTTATAAAACGCGATATTAGTTGACTCTACCTTACGACGTTCCAAGAAAAACAAAATTATAAGTCGTATCAACACACAATCGGCATCTATTCAACACAATAGCAATCAAAACACATTTCAATCATTAAATCTGTACAACAGTAAGCAATACAATACAATATCTGTCGACTGTTCCTTACCATTAACAAAAAGGTTCATTACGATTGGTAAAAAACACAACGAGACAAAAGTACTTCAAAACACAAAGGCCTGGACAATAGTCCGATTTCTTTGCTCGTTTGATAGACACTATTTTTTATTGCCTTTGAAAACGAGAGTGCTCGAATACTTTTTATCTTTTCGCTTTCTTTGAAGAGCAAATAAAAGATCAGAGCTTTGTTGATGTTTCAATTATTTGCCGAAAATGGTCAATGGAATGATGCTCGACGAGTATGTTCAGGGATTTCATTCCCATTAGTAGGGTCCACTGATTCCATATAATTTATTTTCTCTGTTTTAGTTCTTAACATTCAAACTGTCTAGCATTATTATTATTTATTTATAATTGCTGGTCCTCAATAAAATCTTCAGTCGTTATAAAAACGTCTCGAAGTGCTGATGACTTGTGACATATCAAAGTGGTAGTTGATGAGTCATTTTCCATTCAGCAATGATTGACTTTGAAATTATCTACCTCTAATGTTTTCTTTGTATCGTTTTTCTTTGCTTTCTAAAGACTGATCTACGATTTCACTAGAAGGTACCTTCCTACCTGTATTAGTAATGGTGCCTTATAACATGTTGTTAACTGACTTGAAAAAAGGGTTTATGTTCGGCTGTTTGGAGAATAGATATTTAAAATATATACTAAGTATTATTTTTGACCCGAGAGCTGGTGAATATCTGGCTCAGCGCATCAGCATTGCCATACAACGTGGTAATGCAGCCAGTGTCTTGGGGACGCTTCCGACTGGTATTGACATGGATCAATTGAGCTACCTTTAGACTGTTTGCAACCGTCTGCAGTTAGCTCAATGGTTTCAATTGTAAATACTAGTTGTAATTTTTCTATTCCTTTGCTTGTAATTTTCGTTGTTAATAAAGGTTACAAAATAAGTTTTTGTATAATATTATTGAATTGTGGGCCGATTTTATTTCGATAGGTAATTCTTTCAAAAACCTTAAATCCACAAGAATTTGTTCATTTCTTAGGTACTTTTAATCAGAGATTAAGGTAAAATAATTCGCGGTCTTATCGCAGATAATCGAGGATGAGAAGAGAAGATAGGATATGCATAGCGTTGCAGTAGCTGAAAAGAAAATACAAATACATAATACAAACTTAAACAAACGGTCAATCCTATACTTCGCTATTGAAAAGTGATAAGATTTTTTTATTTTATTAGGTTCAGTATGTAACAAAAGAGCGTACCCGGTAAAACAAAATTAAGTTCACCATAGGAAAATAATAAAACACGTTTACATTTAATGGTTTTTCTCGATAAATTAGTGTTTGTGCCGCAAAACTTATAACTTTTAGTTCAAAGATAAAGGAATTTCTGATGTTTATTTTATGTTCAGTAACATAATAATTATTATCAATGGTCTATAAATAATAAATTATTGTGCAGCATCTAATTACGGACCATTAGATTCACTGCCATTAGGTCATCTGCGTTGACTCAAAACAACCCACGCATGTGTAACCTTGACGACCGACGACGTGTCTACGACTCTGGATGTTACTGGTTCGATTTCCGCCCTCGGACAAATGTTCATACGATGTTCAGATAATGGTTACGGATGTTCTGGATGTTCTCTATGAATATTAAAATATATATGAATATTTCTATATAGTTTTATGTATATATAAATAAATAATGTTCGAAAATCCACACAGGATCATCTAGCCTCAAGCTAGGCATAGTTTGTGTTAAGGGTGCTAGATGACTGATTTAGGTACATATGTAATACAATACATTACATAGATAGATATATAAGTTATCTAGCACCCTTTTCCTTTTTATTTTATATGACATTTCGTTTTTATTAATTTTACAAAAAGACTGTTTTTTTTTTAATATTTTTCCTATACACTGCCTTACAGGCAGTATGTTTATGTTAACTTACAAGTTATCTCCCATAACACAAGCTGTGCCTCCTTACAAGATGTCGCATGTCCTTGGCAGTGGATGACGCACTCTGAACAATAGTGAATCACCATTGAATCGGCACTGCACCATTGTTGCACCTGCTTATCGAATACACGGTGATTTGCGCACCGGTTATGGTCTACAGGAAGTTTTATTTATAGACTGCTTGCTGTTTTGCTCACACGAGTTTGAGGTACCTCAACAAAATATCAGAAATATATATATATACTTATTTATGTATTTTCTACCTACAATTCTGTGCAAAAGCGGTGAACATCTGGCATTTGGTGAGCAAACGCCGAAGCACTCGAGGCTAAAAAAAGGCTCTGGAAAAATTTGCTACCGACACATGGACGACTCGGCTGCTACACAATTAGCTTTATTAGACAACTAGCGACCCGCCCCGGCTTCGCATGGTTTTATTATACGTATAAACCTTTCTCTTGAATCATTCTATCTATTAAAAAAAACCGCATCAAAATCCGTTGCGAAGTTTAAAAGATTTAAGCATTCAAAGAGACATAGGGACAGAAAAAGCGACTTTGTTTATATATTATGTAGTGAAGATGACCTTTTTGTGAAAAGAAAATAAATGAATTACTATTATATTATTTAACAGAAAAATATTTAAATACCTATATTACAATTAATACCTAGCTCCAAAAACGTAAACTCAAAGAATACTTATTATTTCTAAATGTTATTACCTAATAAGTACTAAATATCATTTTGGTATAATGGTAAAACGTTATAAATAATAGTTGTCGCTTTTACCAATAAGGCAGCCCTTTATACTGAGTCTATTGTATGCAGTATTGTTTTTTTTTCTTTGTATGGTATAAGTATAATAAAGAGGTTTTCATCCCCCATCTCGGAAAGAGTATTATTGCTCTTCAATATCTGTGTGCAAAAGCCGTTTTAATCCTCTATCTAGAGGATAAAGTAAAATTTAGAACATCGTGTGTAATAAGTTTAGGAAATTAAAACATCATTAAACCTATTTTCTTCTACCTCCACGGTGCCAAATTTATCATACAACCTTTTTTATTTTTTCAAATACTCAGACTCTGAACCTTCTTGCTGTAATTTTTTTTTTAATTTTCTTTGCGTACCTACATCCTTTTTTAATTTGTCAAATATTCCGAATCTGAACCTTCTTGGTGTAGTTTTACTTTGCGCGCTTTTTCTATTATTGCATTTAGTAATTTCCTTGCTAGGTGGGATGGTAAGTTACAAATGAACTCTACAAAACTCTTAGACGGAGTGCATCTTCAAAGGAAAGTTCTCTCACGAGGCAGCATTTCCGCACAGCGAGCGTGAAATATCAGAACCATCGCCTTGCATAACGACGGCAACATGCAAAATGGATAAGGCTTATTTTATTACGTCAATAATGGTACAATAAGTGACTGTAATGGACAGCCCATCATATGACGTGGTGATGTGTGACAGTTTTAGAGGATGTTGAGGATGAGGTTTACAGTTCTTTATTTAAGCTCAAGGTGATTTTTATTTCTTTTAGGCATTATAAGACCTAATCAGTGTTTTTCTGACATTATAGTTATTATAGATATTAAATAAATTATAAGATTAGTTTATATTACAATAATATTTTATTTTGTCATAATTTTAAGCAATAAAATGTACCGAATCGGTGTTTAAACTAATTAATATCCTTATCCTTACTAATATTATAAACGCGAAAGCTTGTGTTTATGGACGTGTGGACTGTGGATGTCTCATCAATGTCTCTTCTTAAACGTAGTTCGTAGCTTCGTAGTTCTAGCACTAGAATATAACATAGGCTACTTTTCATACAAAAAATAAGTTCCCTTGGAATAGAAATAGCCTTTCATAGTTTCCATAGAAATAAAGAAGCCGCGTCTAAATAAGCTAATCCTATATTGTCAGAAAAACACTGATTCGGTACATTATATTGCTTAAAATTATGACAAAATAAAATATTCTAATATAAACTAATCTTATAGTGTCAGAAAAACACTGATTAGGTACATTTTCTGGTCTAAGTCTAGCTAAACAGATTACCTAACGAAAAATGTCTGAGGTAGATAGGATTATAACACTAAAACTAGATTAATCTGATATCTAGGTAGAGAGAGTCTGCTTAGTTAGGGCCTTTTTTGTTGTGCTTAGGTTTTTTTTTTTTCAGTTTCAATTGGATAGGTCTTGTGGTTATCCAACGACACCGGTGCATAATTTTGTAACATAAACCATATTACTACACTGTTTGATGTACTCTTTGAACTCAAGATTTAAAAGTTATCCGTAAAATATTTATAACGGACGTTTTAAAGCTATAAAATGATGCAAATTTGTAAATGACCTAATGTAAGACATTTATACTCGTCTTATCTATACTTATAATAAAACTGTAACAGGTCCAAATCTGTACATTGAAGATATTTTGAAAATTTTTTTTGGAGGGCACTCTAATATCGATACTCAAGCCAAAACTGTAATTTTTTTCATTCATGTCTGTCTGTCTGTCTGTCTGTCTGTCTGTCTGTCTGTCTGTCTGTCTGTCTGTATCGTAAACGCGCATCACGCCGAAACTACTTGATGGATTTAAATGAAACTCGGCATGATTATAGGTCATACTACGAGGAAGGACATAGGATACTTTTTATCCCGGAATTCAGTAAGGTTCCCATGGGAGATGGTATGAAAGAAAAATCCTTTACCGCGCATCACGCCGAAACTGCTGAATGACTTGGAATGAAACTTGGGACGATTTGAGTTCATACTACAAGGAAGGACATGGGATACTTTTTATCCCGGAATTCGGTAAGGTTCCCCTGGGAGAGAGGATGAAAGAAAAATTCTTTAACCACGCATCACGAGGGAAGTGTATGAATTCGAATGGAACTCGGGACGATTGGACATGGGATACATTTTATCCCGGAATTCAGTTTGGTTCCCCTGGGCTATACGGGTTTTCAAAATTTTCTCACAGCATCTGAACGACGCGCGCGCGTCGTTCAAATGCTGTGAGAAATTTTGAAACTGAATTGAACTGATAAACGCGAAAGTTTTAAGTATGAATGGATAGATTGATAGATGGATGGACGTTTGTTACTCTTTCACGCAAAAACTGCTGAACGGATCTGGTTGAAATTTGGCACAGAGATAGATTATAAGCTGGAATAACACATAGGCTTTATTTTATCCCGAAAATCCCACGAGAAAGGAATTACGCAAGTAAAATAGCGAGTACTCGAAATACTAATCATGCGCAGACGAAGTCGCGGGCACCAGCTAGTAATACATAACAGTGCCATAAATTACATAACAAATCTGATGCATCTTGTGCAGGTATTTCGAAAACGTTCATAAAGATGAACAATAGACGTAAACTAAAATTATAATAAAATACTGTTATGAATCTGATATTGACAAACCTATTTTTAAAGGTAAGTTTTTACAATCACTTGCTTAAAATAAAATAAAATGATGAGTTTAGTGGAAGATGAACATGTTTTGGGTTCACCCAATCCAAAGAGGTGAGCATGAAGAAGAAAAACATATTCTGAATCAAACAGCTATCAAACAAATAAATAATTATTTCTGGATGGATTCACACATCATCCATGTAGCTCCAAGCTCTGAGATAATTCTGGATACTAGATAACTGATGTCTTACTAAATATGTAAGTTATACTACATAGATAAATATTTTTTATTGAACATGAACCACCCAAACCACCCTGATCAAAAACTACACATCATACAAACATTTGTCCGAAGCGATAATCAAAAACGCAACCTGCGTCTCAGGTAGATATACCTTCGCTTCGCCACAGAGTTCGTCACAAAATAATCAATAGATTTTGCTCAGAGAACAAATAATGGTAAGATGGTCTAGTCCGTTAGACCATCCATCAGTAGGAACCCAGGCTCGTAAGACCACCCGATATACGTCCATTTGCTTATGCGATGCCATTTGAGACCACCCGATCGGGGTCTAGTACGAATAGACCTAAGCACGAATTAAATAAACGATGCAGCGATGACGCAAATAATAGATTTATTCTTTAAACTATAATGTTATCCTGTCAGGCGCTAACCGACTGCTTAGCTAAGCAACTGATGCTGTGTGAATAGTCCAGCATCAGCATTGCCATACAGCGTGGTAGGTAATTCATCCTGTGTCCTGGGGACGCTTCCGACTGGTATTGATATGGAACAGTTGAGCTACCCCTAGTAGACTATTTGCACCCGTCTGCAGTTAGCTCAATTGTTTCAATTGTTTATATCTATATAGGTATATACCCTTCTAGTTTTAATTTGTATCTATTTCTTGGTGGAATTTTCGTTGTTAGTAAATAAAGGCATTATTTATTTACTTCTATTCATCATTAATTTGTATATTATGCTGTAATGTCGTTAACAAACTTCTTTCATGCTAGTCCCTCTCCATTATCCCGCACCCGTGCATACATTTGCCTTCACTTCCTGATGTCGCCGTCGCTTCATCACGCCATTCTTATCCGCTGATTCGATAATATTCAAACCTGTTACGTGTAAAGTCGCTTTGATAACTTTGATTTCCCTGGGAAAGTTTAGAAAGGTTTACTTTGATATGACTTCTGGTAGGTTTTAATGTTTTATCTTTCAGATTTGGTTTATTTTCAGTTAATTATTCTGCAGAGAGAATCATAATGCACTAGTACATTGAGACCAGAAATAAATTTTGTTAATCGCTCCCTGTAACTTCAACTTTGACTACCTATATAACAGTACACAGCTGGATCGAGGCCTTCCCTAATAAGACTCTTAGAGGGTAATGCTCTACGATTTTGTTTTGTTAACTCTTTCAATAAAAATAATATAAAGAAATGAGCCAAGGATTGATCCTTGCGGTACACCTCATGAAATGACAGATTCTGTAGATCCGTTTTTAGGATCAATCTTCCACCATGATCCTTACGATATTATGAGGTGCCAATAAGCTGCCAATAAATAAAAGGGGTGATTCTAAACGGAAAAACAGTGTACTTATACGAGTAAATTAACGTAATGAAAGCTGTGCCTGAAAATCCTTGTTAAAATAATTAACGCCTACAATCGTGCAGTTAAATTTAGTTCTAAAATTTGATTTTGCCAGCTCATAAAATCTAAATACAATTGAGTTAGTGGTCCTTTTTAGTGACCAATAAATCCTGACCCACTTAAAAGTACTTACTAATTTAGCACTGGTCTGGTCTAGTTGTTAGCAGATTTAAGATTTTAATGTTATAAGCTAAACAAACAATGCATCACTAAAATGTAAATAGACTCTGTCGATTGTCTAGATTACGGGTTTTGGCACAGCGAGCGTATCTTTAGCACTCTATTGAAGTTCAATGATCAATCAAAATAGGTTTAATAGAAACGTATGGTCGTGAGAATGTACATACATCAAACTTCAATAATTTTCTTATTGCTATAGGTCAAAGCCGTTACTATCAATTTAGCTCTACTTGCAAATGCATCATTGCTTTACTTATTAAACTAAAACAACTGTTAAGATGTTGTTTATGACATTTGTTTACAAATTCAAAGGAGCTTGATAACAAAAGCCAGGTACCAACAAAATCTATTGTTATCCAATTCCAATAAAGTATATTAAACCTTCCAAATTCAAAAAGATCCTTTTGAACAATTTACGTGTAATCAATCATATTCATATTTAGTTACCACCAACAACGATGCGATAATTAGTGCATATTTTTTGTTGAATAATAAGCCTTATTATCTGAGCAATACAGTTATTATTAAGTGGGTGTGGTTCGTTTATAGTCAGCTGCTTTCTCGACAAGCTAAAGTAAAAGTGGTAGAACATGTCATCATGGGTGGTATTGACACTGAATTGTAACTTTGAACTCGAAATTAACAAAATCTGGAAAACGATAGAAAATAAACAGGATAGAAAACTCTTCGTTATACTTATATATACTACTTATTACACAAAGAAAGAATGCTCCATACTAAGACTAAGTATAAACGGGGCCTTATCGCAGAAAGCGATATCTTCCAAGCAACTTTGGGATGCACTGGACACAATAAAACAATATAGACGGTGGTTGTACAATATATCTACTTAAATACATATAGAGATGTAAAAGAACTCTGGCAAAGAGGAATGACGAATAGCGAAAGAATGAAAGCAGATGCTGTATGCAGTAAGCTGATGACAGGGAGCTATGGCGCTCATTAGAGGCCTATGTCCAGCCGTGGACTAATATAATTTGACGACCGATATGGCGCTGTGGGCGAAGGACCGCCTGTGACGCAGATGGTAGCGGATTCGATTCCCGCCTTGGATTTTTTTTTGTATGATCTCCAGAAATTTGTTCTGTTGTTCTGGATGTTTTCTATTTATAATAAAATTATGCATTAATGTATATAACGTAGTCAGTTATCTAGTACCCATAACACAAGCTTTGAGTAGTTTACTTTGGGGCTAGATGGTGCTGTGTGGATTGTCCAATATATTTATTTACCTATTATTTATCTATTATTGGCTGATGATAATGAAACTTGTTACAATCCGGTGTAAATGCAGTCAAGTATTAAATCAAGAGCCTGTGCGCGCACTAAAAAGAGATTGCTTCATTATCCGAAATTATAAAATTTAAAAGCACTTTGCACTTTCTATAATCGCGATAGTTTGCTGCAAATTATTTTTGAATGATGTTTATACCGCTACTTAAATCACAAATTTTAAGTAGGTGCTGGATGCGGCAAGCTGAATATACGCTAAGGCGCTCATTAGCGGAGGCCTATGTCCAGCTGTGGACTAATACAGGTTGATGATGATAATAATGAAGTCATTAAATTTATCCTTCCTAATATTAAAACGCGAAAAATTGAATGTATGAATGAATGGATGTTTGTTACTTTTTCATGCAGAAACATTATTATATTATTATTAATAGTATTAACAACAAAAATTACAATCAAGGAATAGACAATATTACAACTACAATACAATTGAAACCATTGAGCTAACTGCAGACAGCTGCGAACAGTCTACAGGTAGCTCAATTGATCCATGTCAATACCAGTCGGAAGCGTCCCCATTGGTTAGGTACTTCAATATCAAACCAATTGTAAAATCGTCCCATTGCAAAACACTTCCTTATGTCCTTAGGAAGGTCAGGATCAATTATGCCCTTTTGCGACTCGGAAGAAACAAATGAAGGCCGACTTCCACTTTCGTAAGCCACCATTGACCTAGTACTGTTAAGGTGCAGAATATTTTTGCCTTCTGGAGTGACCATGTATGGCTAATGAATACAAAATCAAGGTTTGATTTAAAAGTTGACTTGGTGACAATGTTATGTTGTCCGCCTTATTTTTGGTGGGATTTAAGTTGGTTATTAAAATTCGTAACCAGATTGTAGCCTGAAAATGTTGTGTTTTTCAACTGATATATATATTGTCTATTTTAGCTGAAGACAGGGTGCTATGGCACTCATTAGGGGAGTCCTATGTCCAGCTGTGGTCTAATATGGGCTGATGATGATGATAGTCTATTTTTATTGTTCTATACAAGGCTGATAATCTTTCTTGCCTTTCAACTTATCCTAGTAACACTATACTAATGTGTCTTTTATGTGGTGGTAATAGGTAGGGATGAGTTTTGCATTAACTCGAAAACTAACAACTTCATGGTGAAAGTTTCTTATCCACTTCCTTTACCTTAATAAAAGATTGATATGAAAACTAAGTGATAACTTTCTTTCATAATTTGAAGTTATACTTGTTGCAGTTAGAGGGAAAGCAGGATCATCTTCAGAATCATCTCCATAAAACTGGATTCAACTCAGAACATTAATTTGGAAAATCCAAGAGATGTCCGCTATCATATTGCAACCAAAGTAATTCCTTTCTTTTTTTTTTACATTTGTCCACAGTTAGTTGTCCATGAATTACAGGTTCTATGGACAGGCCGCGCATAGAGCAAAGAGACCGGATACATAACCAAGAAGTTACCATTACTGTTGACTATGAAATGCATGGTATCACAAGGAAGGCTCGCAAGTACAAAATAGAATTGAGGTCTAGAAATGCAGCGATTGCGACATACTTATATTTTTAAGACGTTTTCTCATGAAAACGTCATAAAAATATAAGTATGTGTCTTTTAGAACTTACAAGACTCATGTCCTGTAAGTTCTAAAAGAATAAAACACTTTGAATGTTCAATTTCTTCCACACGCATTAACGAGGAAGTGATTATCGGAAAGAAGTAAAATTAAAGTCAGTAAGATGAAACATTATCCTATCACTTGGAGATGTGTACCCACTTCAAAAAATCCATAAATGAAGTGACATCAGTTTGATTATACTGCTGGACATAGACCTACCCCATAGGACACCACAAAAAGCCTCGCCACCTCCATCCATCCATCGTTGAGGTTCTAAGCACCATTCGTCTCCTTGCGACCGCTAGAATGTCGTGTCGGTGCTCTCAAATCAGTAAATCAATATCTTTATTTCTTTAGGCTTACAAAATAAGCTCTTGGACAAGTCAAATTTCTAAAGGTACATAATTATCAAAATAATAATAAGAAATAAAGTGATAATTGATTTTCAGTTCGCGTCAACCTTTTGTCCACTAGTGGAAGAGGCGAAATAGAAACCACTAGCACGTGTATAACTTATGTGTCTATACATGTTTGCCTTATAAATAATTACATGCTATTGTCGATGACAATTGTTGATGATATAACTACCAATAACACAAGCTCTACTTAGCTTAGATCATCTAAGTCATAGACATGAATACAAGTTAGAGATTATTCATTTAATCAATAAATTAAAATGAAATCTCTCTGGAAACTTCGTTGACATCGCCTGGGAGCCGCAGACAATGCTTATTGTTGTAACGTACTCTGCGTATACGGCGAATTTCACCTTTGAAATCGATGAAACATTGTTAAATGATAATTTGTAGGTTTACATACATTAGGTACCTTTTCCCTGTGTAACTTAGAGTCACTGGAATAAGGTTCACGAATCACGATGAACGTAATCGTTACATTTACTGTAGTGATTTTCCTATGGGTTGTTGGAAAGCTTTTTAGGGACCCGATGCTTCCTGTCTATAGTGAAGGGTTTTTAATCACCTTGCAGCCAGCCTTGGGACCATTTCCTTCCATTAGATTCCTTCCTATGGAATGGAAACATTTCCATAGAAACCATGAGAGCGAAGCCATGGGAAGATACTAGTAAATAAATAATGCTGGACAATCCAAACAGCATCATCCAGCCCCAAGCTAGGCAAGCTTGTGTTATGCGTAAAGGATAGCTGATATGTCTACTTAATATTATGCTACAAAGAGGTTTTTGTACAAAGGAAACACCCAAAACACCCTGACGAATCTGCAGATTATAGAAACATCTGTCCCCAGGCAGGAATCGAACCCGAAACTTCCTGCATAGCAAGTGAATCTTCACCCGCCGCCACAGATCTCGTCAAAAAAGAAAATAAAGAGTTGCCTCACGGAAACAATTTAGCAACTATCACCAGAATCTGTTCCCAGTACATTTTACCGCGACAATAGCTCTTTCACATAGTTATTTACTTGTGTCCGTCTGTTCCGAATAGAATGAAACTCCTCACACGTTTTCTTTTAATCGTGTGGGTAAAACACGGGTTAAAGCAAATCTAGAGTTGGTATCTATCGTCGGCGATCGTGTAGTTTCATTTTTATGTCATTATACAACATTTTTGGGAAAAGTTACAGCTAGGTTTTAAAATACGGATAGAAAAGTACTTATGCCTAAAAAAAATTAATTATGTTGACGACTTATTGAAAAGAACACACCAAATAAAACGTAAAATAATAAATACTTAATCATCAAAAATAATCAGTTTTGTGGAGACATATGCGTAATCTATGAAAAATGCGAAAGACTGATTGCTTATTATTAAAACAAACGTTATCAACATATTGGTTTTTAGTTACTTGCATCTAAAATTTTCTGTTACAAGCTCGTCTTGGGCTATTTTCCATAAAAAGGAAGCTAATCGGAGCTACGGAGTACCTAACTATAACAAAAAGCATGCTGTTACTATAACCATGGGTGCCATCGTCACGATGATAAAGATCTTATGTAGAAAAATCTTACACTAAATGATCGATACTTTTGAATTTTGGGTTAAATGTATTTAAAATCGTTTTAAAATGTGTATGCGGAAGCTTCCTTAGTTAGTAGTAATTGCATTGTCTAATTAACCTTTTTCTAGTTTTACTCATTTTCTCATAAACCCGAGCAACATTGTTGTCTCATTGCATTATAATAACTGCCCACCCAATAGGTAAATGATAACTTCTATTGCAATGTAATGTTTTATTCATCATCTAATCACGTTCACCTAGTTTTCGCCTGCTCGGAAATGCACTAGATATTATGTAAAGTGTTCTCACGTAGGCGGATTATACGAAGGCAAGTGTATTTCAGAGATCGTAATATCGTATAAGATCTTGTTGATAACCAGAATTACTACGTAATGTGACACTAACATCATCCTAGTTTATGCATTGTATACCAACGTAACTAACTCAATTGGGCAGCCATTTTATTATATGTATTGAAAAGAAAATTTAGTGGACCTACACATATCAAATGTAAGTATTGACTGTAAGAGACGCACTTTTTACATTTTTACATAGAATAATCAAATGTCTATTTAAAACAAAATTTTGACGAAGTTCAAGATTAAAACAGTCTTTCATATTCTGGCACCTATCCATTATTGTACCTTAATGGTAATTCCTCTGATCCTTAATGGTGAATTTCCTTAGCCCCTGTTAAAATATAACATATCAAATTGGATATCTATGCCTCTCTTCCATCTCGAATACAATACCTTGACTGTTTTAGACATCATCATTCCGTGAAGTCTAGTTTCAAATTCGAAATCGCTCTGCATCAGAAATTAATTCATTAGTGCAATAGGAAGACACTTTTTGCTGAGAATGTCACACGCTGATTGTTGCTGGCTTTTTAATATTACGTTACCTACGAGGCTAATGATTCCTTTCTCCACACACTCGTTTTAATTGTAGCCACTGGGAAACTGAGCGATTTCGAACAATTTTGGCTTTTGTTATGTTATGTCATTTTATTTTGTAATTTTCTCAACGTTGTTATATTTTTTACCTTGTTTTGTAAACTTTTGAACTGATTTGGTAATGAGGATCGAATATCAGAGGGTTAAAACTATTTTAATGAGCATCTTAGATTATAAAGTATCAAATTTTTATGATCTTTTCGTTGCGTTTTAACGAAATCAAGCTAAACAAAATCACAAAATGTTATTTCAAAAACTTTAGAAACTGTCTTTGCCTCATTACTTTTTTCGCTACACAAAAACGAGTTTTGAACTATCGAAAGTTGTTTTAAATACGAAACCGTTTAGTTTATTTATGTTATAAGTAATTATGTAATGTAAAAATAATAATTATATCGTGAAAGTTGGATTAGAACATGCGCAATTCGACCCTGTTTCAGCTCCTATTTACAAAGTTTAGGTACACAGTTTCAACACATTGTAAGATTCAATTATACAGCCTTCACCTTCAGAGAGTTTACTTGTAGTAGGTACGTACAAACACGGACTATTCGCACAATAACTTTAGAGGTAAAACAGAAAAAACACACCGTCTTGCATTCTACCCTAAGCATGTCTCGTCATTATTGTCCGTGCGCTCACGGCTAACGCACAAGTGCACACACCAAAAATAAAAAATAAAAGTTCCCCGGCGATTACATGATGAAGAAACAAAAGAAGATAGATGGGAAAGGAAGAAGAGGAAGTACGAGGATACATTGAAAAAGAAACGGATTGGCTATCGTCGAATAATATATTCGGAAGAAGACGAAGGTATGAAATTATTTATTTTCACCCTACGATCGATGGCACCTAACTTAAAATTATTTCTATGTATCCGTTGAATTCTTCGGATGTCCTCGATGCATTCATCGAGCCGAGTCGATCTAAAAGAAAGGAAAAGGCTATCGTCGAATAATATATTCGGAAGAAGACGAAGGTATGAGTTTATTTATTTTCACCTATAATCGATGGCACGGCACCTAACCTGAAATTATTTCTATGTATCCGTTGAATTCTTCGGATATCCTCGATGCATTCATCGAGCTGTGCACGATATTTCCAAATTTTGAAAAACAATAAACCGAGACATCTGTGGCCCACATTTTATTTCGTTGCATTCATCGAAATTTTTTGTTACCTAGCGAAATACTGACCTAGTTTTTATCCATGTTCGTTGCATTCATCGAATTATGGGATGACCGCTACAAGTTGTAAATTTCAATTACCTACCTTTTCAAAGGTCATTGGTCTTCATTGGACAGATCAAGAAAATGTCGTACTTAGTTGAAAATATCGAGGTATTATAGAAGTGTCGATTTTCAACCCCGCGGCCGAGCAGGTTCAGACAGGCGCGGGCGAGCCTAGTTTTCCACCGCCCGCGGCGGAGGTTACCGAAGTTGATTCTTTCGACCCGATGTTACTCGAAGCACTAGGCGAGTTTGAACTCGAATCTGTGGATTTTCTTGAGGATGTTCAGACTGATTTGGCATTGAGAATTCTTCTAGAAATTCTTCTTAGCGGGCTAAATTATGAAGCAAAAGAAGAAATACTTATTAAAGAAATACTTATTTCCAAAAAATTTAGCTTTAGCTAAAAGTTCCTACTCTAAACATGGGAGTGGGAGCAATGCTAGCAGAGTCATGCATGATACGGGACAGGCACCTATTTGGTAAACAAGATCAGCTAGGTAAAGCCTTTTTTTTTTCAGCTTTAGCAATAGCTATGACAGAACTCAAATATTCCGAATATTATCCGTAAGTACACTAAATGACGCCGCAAATTGTTAGCGGACTGTCACTTCGCTGAAACTAATACAAGGCGTTCGGTGATCATCTCGCTGATTGACAAGTCTCTAATGAAACCTTTGAAAGACAGAAAAAGGGATAGTCTCTTATTCGGCGAAACTTGGGAGATCTAATAACAGACTCGAGAGGTGCTTTTATAAAGAAAAATGTGAGCTGATACAAGCATCGACCTCATCGGCCCATTTAAACCGGAAAGGCTCATCGGCGCGCGGAGAGAAGAACCAGCAGCAAGAACCAGCAGCGAGGCGGTGGTGGGTCGAGATTGATGACGTCATATTGATGACGAGATTGACGACGTCGATTGATGACGCCGCTAGTACTCTAGGCCGGCAGCGCCCCGCTACGCCAGTACACAGCGCAGGGTGTAGACCCAAATGCACAGGTACATGCAGGTCGTCTAAAATATTTTATAAATGAATGGCGATCTATTTCAGACGATGATTTTATCCTTGGTACATAATTTATCTGGTTATAAAATACCATTCGTAGAGATTTCTAACCAAAGTCCAGAAAGCCCACATCGCAGTCATCAGCAATAAGTAATTGAGAATCTAAGTCACTTATCGAATATTGGCGTTATATGGAATGTGATAATGTGATAATGCCGTGGGACAATTCATATTGGATATATTTTTGATTCCTAAAATTGACAGGACTAACCGATTTATTTAAGCTTAAGAAAGTTAAACACCTAAATACATTCATACGGATGGAAGATATACGCACTGCTACCAAACTTTTAACTGGGGTTGTCACATGGTTAATATTGATACCAGAGACGATTATTTTGTTCTTTTTTGTTTTTTAAATCTTATCATATTTGAGATTTTATTTTAAAAGTCAATTATGGGAGTTTTAGCCTTTGGCCTATGTTCCGTGCTATGTTGGCCTATGTATTTACAAAAATACTATAACCAATCATGTCTAATTTATGGTCTCGGAGATTACTCTGTAAGATATTTAGACGATATTCTTTCAATCTAGTAATTGTCTACATAATGCGAATCTCAAGCGCTTAGGTTTTGTAATAAACTATAAAAAGAGCATTAAAATTCCAAAGAAGTCGTGTAAATTTTCATGAAAATCCTGAATTCAGAGACGATAATGCAAATGATATTTTGCTCGTTATTTAGGCTCCCTAACTAACTCCTAACAGCTTGTCCGGCTATTGGACGGCTTTAAACGAAATCTCTAAAGAGAAAAATAATATTTAGCTATTCTTAAACACAGTGATAACTATGACGCTGTTATGAAGGTGCCCAATAAGTTACATGAATACTTACTTACATTGGTGGAATAAAAGAATTTATGAAAATTTTTAAGAAAGATTTTAATCCTATTCGTCAACGTAAATACGAACTAGAAATATTCACCGATGCCTCAGCCACTGGTTGGGGCGTGGCTTGTGGTTCTGAAAGAAATGGTGGACACTGGATAACCACCGAATGCGCTAATCACATGTTGAGTTGAGTTGTTGGCCATTTATTTCGGAATAAAATCAATAGCGGATGAAAAACTGATTAAGATGCTATTTCCTACGTAAATACAATTCACAGCTATAATTTCCTACGTAAATAGGTTGGGTGGGGTCCAGTACCCTCACTTGAATAAAATTTCTAGTAAGATTTGGAAACGGTGCAAGGAGAGGAACATATTCATTTTCGCATCGTATATTCCCTCATCACAAACCATAATTGCAAATGCAGAATCTAGGAAACTTACTAGAGAAAGAATTTACAAAATTAGTTCATTACTTTGATAAGGCCAGATATATGTACCTCTAGATTTATTTGCAACTCGCGTAAATGCAAAATTTCAAAAAATAAAATAAAAATGATCTTTTGCTCAAAACATTGACGCTTTTACCATAAAATGGTCTCAATTTAATTTTTATGCGTTCTCACCGTTCGCTTTAATTTTGAGGACCCTAAAAAAGATTGTATCCGATGAGGCCATGGGCGTAGCCACGGTGGGGCAGGGTGGGGCGCTTGCCCCACCCTGGCTCTGACCTGTACTGTAAGGTACCTAACCAAACAAAATTATCTAGGTAATAACTACAAAACTTCATATCCGTGAGGCAGTTCACACTCGACAGTGGATACAAAAAAATGCGATCAAAAAAAAACACGCGCGCCTGAACATTGCAAAATTTATGTCGCCTCAAATTCGAAAACTGCTTGAACCGATCGCAAATGTGTTACAGTCAAAAAGCATTGACTTGACAGTTTGCTAATAACATTAAAATTATCATCAACACATTAAAAAAACAATTTATTGTTTGAAGCTGAAGCTCAAGTGATCGCTTAAGCTCTAGATGTTGATTTTATATATAACTAGCGACCCGCCCCGGCTTCGCAAGGTTTTTTTATACGTATAAACCTTCCTCTTGAATCACACTATCTATTAAAAGAAACTGCATCAAAATCCGTTGCGTAGTTTTAAAGATTTAAGCAGTCAAATGGACATAGGGAAATAGGGACAGAAAAAGCGACTTTGTTATATACTATGTAGTGATGAATAAGAGCTTTTCTCGAATAACAACTTACCTGCATATCCCTTGATCTCATGCAAATGACATTCTAAGATTTTTTCAAAAAGCAGAGGCCTTTCGTGCTTCTCATTACTAAAGTGGTAATTTTCACAGCGAGACTGCACCAAAGATATTATATAGTAACTAGCGACCCGCCCCGGCTTTGCACGGGTTTATTATACGTATAAACCTTCCTCTTGAATCACTCTATCTATTAAAAAAACCGCATCAAAATCCGTTGCGTGGTTTTAAAGATTTCAGCATACATAGGGACAGAGAAAGCGACTTTGTTTTATATTATGTAGTGATTGTATTCTGGCAGGGAATCAACGCGAATCTTGACCGAGGTTCCTATTTGAGGCATTTGGGGTGGACCCTTGGTCCTTGGAGTCATGTGGCACACTCAATTTTTAAAGATCTTTTACCTAACTTCTAACAGAGTTCACAGGAGATCGGAAAACTGGCTTCTATTCCGGTCAACGAATTAGCATTGCCATTCAACGTGGCAATGCTGCCAGCACTCTGCCTTCTGTAAATACTAGCTGTAATTTAATCGGTCCTTTCAGTTAATAAGAAATCACTTTCTATATATATTATACTAAGTATAATATCTTCGAGCTGAACTGCACCACTTTAATGGCTCAACCATGTAGGTACGACCGGTATGTACTGAAGAGAGGTCTTTCAGTACGTATTAGTATCGCCAATGATAAAATAAATTGAAAGCCGAAATTCTAAGGAAGTTCTGCCAGAACCCTTCGTAATATTACTTTAAGGCTTCTCTTAAAGTAATATTACGAAGTTTATTAGTCTAAATATGTAAAAAAATCAACGATTTTTTGGAGACAACGCTCAGCCCAAACCGCTAAAGCTAGAATACTGAAATTTGGAGAGTAGGTACCTCTTACCACACAGACGCCCGATATAAATGGAATTTTTCGAAATTCCACCCCGAAGAGGTAGGGAGGTTGATTTTTTTTTTGATGTTTTTGTAATTCTTTATCCAGTAACCAGTAAATTTGCTTGTAATTTATATAACTTCTGAAAGTGGGGTAAAACATCATTGTTGAAATCATGTTTGAAATTCGCGGTTTGGCACCGTATTGAAATGTCTGAAATGAATTGAAATGTAATTTTTTTAATGTAATGATACTTATGACCGAAAATGTTCAATGTGTACTGAAATAAAAATAATTAAATAAACCTATTTCAAGAATTTAAAACAAAAACTCCTTAAAGAAAAATCGGTTGATTGAAGAGACGACAAATCGTATATACTAGGTACCCGGGCGAAGTCGCAAGCGGGAAGCTAGTACCCAAATTAATAAACACCCTATAATACAATACCTATGTTTAGTTGTTTACTTACTGTACCAGAAAGTACTATAAATAGATATAAACCTCCAAATGGATTGATTACTAATTTGGTATAGGTACACCCAGAGCCCAAACGGCTGAAGTTACAGACACATTTTTGGATGGAAGATTTCTTGGTGTTGGTAGGTGAGCAATAAGAAAGTGTTTTGGATAACTCAAGTTATAGTAGGTACATACAGATACTTTTGGATGAAAAGATGACCCGGGGTAAGACCGCGGGTGTAATTTGCTAGGTAGGTACACTACACATTATTTTAGATTGCTGCCCCACCCTGAGCCCATGCCTGGCTACGCCCATGGATGAGGCAACTGGTATTGTATTTTATGGACCATTATGGACTTCCCAGCCGTGGTGTCCCTTATTTATGTCGCTTTGCATAAAAGGTAGTATATATTCCTTCCAAGTATGCATCTCTTGCTTCATCCTTTCAGGTCAATTCACCCGCTCGACCGCCACCTTTTCCTGGCGGCGAGTGTGTTATCAGGGAAGGCTTCCTGCGTCTAATGCTTTCATCTATTACACATAACACTAGATCTCAGTATAATAGAAGCTAAAAGCAATGATGGGAATAATTGTGATTTATTCCAAGTCGAAATACCATCTTTTTGAATTCCCTCAGTGTGTTTCATTCAACATAGGCTCTTCCTACGTAGCTACGGTAACTTAAATAGTCATAGGTCAGCTATACCTATCTTATCTTCAAATAAGATCGGGAGGACATCACACTCATCAATTTTTAAAAGGGATTTTAAAATTAAAGTCAACGTTCCCCAGATATACATTAACGTGGAATCCTAGTATTGTTTTGGATTATTTAGAAACAATACCACATGATTCCCGCAATTTAGAAAAGGTAATATAAAAAAAAAAAAAAAACATTCTATTAGCGTTATCAACTGATCAAAGAATGCAGACTGTGTCACTAATTAAGACATCCAATATTAATTTATTGAATAATCGAATCATAATTTCCATTACTGATTTAATAAAAACTTTTGGAATAGGTAGAAATGAACCAGTAGTATCATACCATACTTTAATCAGCGACTTGGAGTTAGCCCGGCGGCATCAGTTTAGTTTTCAGAAATATCTGTTAGAAACTGCTACTATCAGACCCGATTCTGTTGATCGACTTATTCTTACTTTTAAAAAGCCTCATAAAGTTGCTACTTCTATTGGTCGCTGGTTGAAGCAGACTCTAGGGGACAGTGGTTATCTCTCTATATTCGGCGCACACAGCACGAGGCATGCCTCCACTCCGCTTGTCGCGCGACCCGGTATTAGTATCGATGAATTCGTAAGGTTGGTCTGCATAATCTGCAGTATTTGAAAATTTTTAAAACAGGCCTATTGTTGACTCCACCAATAGTTTGGTAGTCTATATAGTATAAGATTGATTATTTATGTGGACAAGATTTGTTTCGTTATTAGGTTATCATATTGATTCTGTGAACTGTTCTTTTGTTGTTATTTCATTAAATAATAAACATTAAGAAATTTTATAAAATCTCAATGTTTATTTTTATTTTACTACTCTTCGCAACATAGATCAGTCTCTAAACATCTACAAGTAAACTCTCTGAAGGTGAAGGCTGTATAATTTAATGATCAAGCGAGCTTTCCTGAAGCGAAGCTCGATCTTGATTATACAGCCTTCACCGAAGAGAGCCTGAGTCCCTCCCTACCCTTACCTACCTAGGTACCTACCTAGCTATCCCTGGTAGATCAATGTTGCTGATGTTGATTACTCTGAAGATAATGACGAGACATGCTTAGGGTAGAATGCAAGACGGTGTGTTTTTTCTGTTTTACCTCTAAAGTTATTGTGCGAATAGTCCGTGTTTGTACGTACCTACTACAAGTAAACTCTCTTCGGTGAAGGCTGTATAATCAAGATCGAGCTTCGCTTCAGGAAAGCTCGCTTGATCATTAAATTATGTTGTATACATAATGTTGGTTTTCTCAACGTTGATCGATTTATTAGTTTAAAATACTTCATCATTAAGTGCTTAGCATCTTTTGCAACATGTCCTCTAAAGCCGAAGATTATGCCTCTAAGGTGTTCACCAAAATATAATCGGATATTAGTAACTTTGACATTAAATGTATGGAAACTCTATTAATAATCTAGCTAGGGTAAAGTCTACATTGATTTCCCAAGAGGGACTAGTGCCCCACTGCCAAAAACCCAACTTCCTAACTGGCGATCGCCTTTTGATAGGGTTACTACGTGTCCTCCTGTTTCCCTCCCTTTATCTATAGACCTTTGTTTGATCACAATCCACCTGATAGAAAGTGATGGTGTGGCCGACGATGTATCAGAAAGTCCAGAAGAGACCTGAACTTTCGTCTTTAAGAGACCTAGATTTATTTGTAAAAACACTTGCACATTATAAACTTAGACTGAAAATTTACGAAGTATAAAACTTGTAACAAAATGGCTCTGCCATAGCATGAGTTGGTTGACTAGCAACCAACGCTGGTCTTCCGTCAGAAACAAATGTTGGCTTAAAGGAACAACAAATTTAAAGAGAAACAAACAAACATAAAAAACAATCAAAATATATAAAAAATCACATTCTTTGACTATTTTAACATAGTCATAGACATACATTCTATGATCCTTTAGGAGTCCTGTATTGAGAGTTTTAAAACTTCCTGCAGATATTTGACAGCTACTGTCAACTTTGCAACTTTCAACGAACGCATAAATAATTATTTCCAACTCAAGTAAACGATATTATTCATTTCGCTTTCACTTGTTTCGATTACCATAATGATTCAAAAATACGATAGAAACTACCTACCAATATCATAAACAATGAATGTATTAGAGAAGTATGGTAGTGGATTACATTTTTGTTGCACATAACTTTCGAAATATGAAGGAAATCAATGTATTTTATATTTTATAAGATCATACTAATGATGTTTGGTGGATAGGTGCCAATACCTGATGCTGTATGCCCCAGATGATGCTGTATGAATTGTTCCGCATTATTTTTTAACTAAATGTAGATGGTAAGCAAAAGATCATAAAAATTTAAAATAAATTAGCCGTTTTTTTGTACGTTGTTTTGCCTCATCAATAATCAAACTTCTCTCTCTTACCGAATTATTGTTGACAAGAGATATTTCAATTAATTTTGTAGAGATGATTATATATTAATTATAGAGTATTTATGTGGCCATCTAAAACGGCAAGTAACTACTAAAAAATATAAACATAAAATATGCAAGCTGTAGACAGGGTGCTATGGCGCTCCTTAGGGGAGGCGTATATCCAGCTTTGGACTAATACAGGTTGATTATGATATAAAATATAAATCAAGGTGCCAAAAACCGGCTGTTTGTCTCACAACAATGTTATAAATAATTGAATGATTTCTAATTAGCGTGAAGAAATCGCAGTTATTTACAACGAGGCATTTATGATCAATTTGTTCCTACAGTCACGAACGGTGATAGCTACTATGAAATTAGCGCCACAACAAAAAGTAACGATCAAAGCAAGACAACCGAGTACCTGCAACATTTACCTTACCATAGCAGTGCCAAAAAATATTCTTTGTTTTTTATTTATATATTTAAAAAAAATACAAACAAAAAATAAAAACTGACGACAAAAAATTTAGTTGAAAAGTATTTATAAGTATAGTATTATGGAACAGATAAAGATCACTGATATTATGTTACGTTTAATATTTACTACATGTACTACTGTGTGTGTGCTAGCCTCCTACATCTACTGTTGGGCAAAAGTCACCCTCCATTATCGTGACTCATCCATTTTTTAGGGAAAGTGAAATTTTAAATGTGATAAAAATACATCAAGCTGAAATATCTCTTTAGATTATAATTTAATGATGATTGATGACATTGACAGTACACAATTATTATCGACTAATATCTGCCCGAGGCTTCGCAAGCGTTGTATCTATATAAACGTCTCAATGCGTTTTCTATCCCATGGGAATTGATTAATTGGATGAAAAAAAGCCTATGTTTTATTCCAGAGCCAGAACTATGTCTGTTCAAAATTTCAGCCCGATTAGTTCTGTACTTTTTGCGTAAAAGAGTAGAGCAAACATCCATGCGTACAAAAAATACACACAAAAAAGGATTCATCGTCGCAGTTTTTATTCAATTTTTTCGGGCGTGGCGCCACCTTCACGGTAGCTGCACTGTAACAAGCATGGTAACTACCGTTCTGTATTTGATTGGATGTATCCGAATGTCCACAAATTAGTCACGCAATTTCGTACAGCAGTCTTGAAAACTTTCATTCTTTCGCAGAATTTTTACAAGGCCTCTTTTTACCTATGTTTTTATAGTAGTTATTCAATTGCCGAGACTAACTTGATATTGATTACATGTATTTTAGTGATGTTTGGGACTAGAAATAGGATTCGTGTTATAGGAAATACTCAGCTCGGAAATTCATATTTTTTTATTAAATTGAAAAGGATTGATGCACAATTTGTTTATCGGTTATCTATCTACCTTTTTATCGCGCCTTGACATGGAGACGTAGGGCAAATAGAAAAAAGACGCTACAAATACCTTGATTGATAAATCGTTGTTATTACCTATAGTTTAAAATATTGACTAATTGTCTCCTTTTAGGCCTTGTTATATGACGATTATAATATACCTATTAGAAAGAAATATAAGAAAAAACTTGATATATAAGTATCGTTAGTGTCATCATAAAATTAAGTATCATGTAACATTAACTAACTTGATATTTTCTTTTGTTACAGCAAGAAAATGACCGTCAAAAAGACGGCCCGTTCCGGGGGCTACGCGGCTCTGATCGGCCGCCAGAAACTCCACTCATCCACCCAGCAAGTAGACATGGCCACTATCGCCAAACCATCCACACAGACGTACAACATCGTCGTTGGCTTCAATGAGAAAGATCAACTACAACTTCTGACCAAAGAAGACGGATCAGACGATGAAAAACATGACAAATCGAAACTAATCAAAGAATTCAATACAACCAGCAAATGCGAAAACATTTCCGTAGACAACATAGAGAATTGCATCAACATTGAAAACTATCAGAATTGCGAGAAAATGCTCGTATTTTACGTCACGAAAAATGCAACACGAGAAGCGGTGGTACTGAAATTCGAAAACGAACAAGATTTTAAGCGGATATACTTTACGTACAAGTATTTCAAAATGCGAAACCGCCTGACGAAAAATATCTACCCGAGCAATGACACACTGTTCTCAAAGAAGAAGACCTACGACATATTCAGAAACAGAAAAGCCAGCTCAGATGACTACGAGCTCCTACAAGACGATGTGACACAAATATCAGTTCAAAAGAATTTGAACCTAAGGTTCGATCAACCGATGAGCCTTATTGGCATACGGAACGACGCACACGATAATGAAATAGACAGTGTTATTTACACAGATATAGATATTCCATCAAAACCGGATAGAAAACGGCTGTTCCACAGGAAACCAAAAGCACCTCAACCTCCTGCTTTAAAAGAAAGCCCAAAGGTTTTGAAGGGAGAGTTCGTGAGAGTAAACGTAGACAGAACACCAGATATTATCCCCAAGGATAGTAAAGCTAATAAAGTACCAGATATACTGATGTTCAGAGATACGAAACCTAAGAAGAATAGCCCGACAAATCTTTGGACGGCTAGCAATAAAGGTAAGCTATTTATATACTTTATACTAGCCTCTAACCTTAAAAGAGGTTCACTCTCAAATCTATCAATTGTAGAGTACGCTAATCTATTTGAAAGCTATCTGCTTTGACTCAATTCAATATAATTTAATTGAAAACACCAATAAGAAGCATGAAATTGATTATATATACTGCATAGGTATATAATAAATTTCATACATTTCTGCATATCTGCATGCATTGCGTTTCGACGGCAGTCATTCTGAAAATGTCCCTTGATAAAATATTGGTCATCCAATACAAACAAGGTTTGTAGTTAGCCCGCTTACATCATTTTAATATTCATCATTATCAATTCTTTAGCATACAATCCTTTATATTACGGTGTAGAAAGCTTCACTTTAATAGCTGAACGGATTTTAATGAAATTTGGCAAGGAGATATACTATATCCCGGAGACATTTGAAAGCATATGTAAAGCCGTGGGCAGAAGCTAGTTCATAACGAAAAACACTCAACTTAGACCATCTATCACAAACCACCGAGATGATATTGGATAGTTTTATAATTACATTTCATGTGACTAAAGAGTCATTAAAGGTGTGGCAAGGTGCATTAAAACTGCAAATAAACTTAGTAAATCTATACAATTGATGCAACAGCAATTTGCTATACAACTGATTGCCTACATCTGATTACTCTCGCGTAATATCCTTGGTTTCCTGTATGTCTTCATCGCTTGCGTTTATTATTTTGTAATCATTTGTGGAAAACTGTCTTGAGATTTTTCTTCAGAAACATTAACACAATCGGGTAGTGATAAAAATATTGTCTATATAATATTCAGTGAAGGACTCGCTTGTACTTTTTCCCCGCTCAATGGCCGCAAATACACAAAGAAAACGCACCAATAACTATGCGGCAAATAGGTATAACTGAGACTCCCATTGAAAGACATAACATACCAACAGATCGTGAATTTTTTGGGTACTTACGCGTTATTTTTTATTGGGATGCCAACATGACAGCATGGTATAGTAGGTACTTACAGTACCTATCTTTTGAACTAAAGTACGCCTTGATAGCGATATAACTAAATCTTTATTAACAACGAAAATTACAAGCAAGGAATAGAAAAATTACAACTAGTATTTACAATTGAAACCATTGAGCTAACTGCAGACCGTTGCAAACAGTCTAAAGGTAGCTCAGTTGATCCATGTCAATACCAGTCGGAAGCGTCCCCAAGACACTGGCTGCATTACCACGCTGTATGGCAATGAACAAAATAAATCTAACAACTAAATCTCGATTGTAACAAATCGCGATTTTTCTTAACCAGTTGATAGATACATAATATGTAAGACAACACCAACAACTATTTTTACTGTTTACCAATTCAATTTGAATTTTGTCCTACATATAGATTCTATAGGTATAGGTATATTAACTAAATTATTAGTCAATTAGTCAAAAAATAAATTAGGGTTTTTATCCCAGTGTCATCAAAGAAAAGTAATGTTTATTACTAAACAACATAACCATAGACATAACATAGAAATCGTGTTCAAATTTTGAAGCACGCGTTTATTTTATTTAGATACTAATTTGGTGACCAGGTATAGGTACCTACACAATAAACCAAAACAGCTGCATAGTATGCTTTAAAGAAACAAACTTAGTATACATACAACTGAGAACGCGACGTGTTATATAATTTTTAAAGCATTTTACTAATGCTTGTAACGTAACAGCTAAGGATCAGACCCTTTCATTATAATTATAGTCAAAGTAAAGCGGAAGCACCTGCAGATAATGAGTGGGCTTTAACTATAAGCTGTAAGTAATAGATACTTAATTATTATTTAATGATTCGTACTTAATTATAAAGCTAGGTATTACGAAACCCCTTCGGAAAATTTATAAAGGGTTTTAAAATATAACAGTTGAAAAGCTTTGAAGGTCGATTCAATTTTTATTAGTCTTGGAAAAAATTATGTCTTCCCTTATAATTAGTAAGTAAAGCTGAGATTTGTCATATATTATTTAATATAAATTTAAGTCTGTTTAAATCTTGGTTTAACAAAAAAAAAGAAACATCCTAACCCGCCGAACTTATAGTCATAAGATCTTTACTTATTCCAAAATCAATACATTAAAAACTTCTTCTTTTAAAATACATTAAAACCATAAACAATTAGATAAGCTAAGATGAAGAAGCTACCCATAGCTTTTCCTCAGAGGTCCAGGTCAGCAGCATTTCGTAACATCGACACGACCAGTCGTTAGATTGGTTTCGTGCCGTGATAATTGGAGTTACATCGTTTCCATCCAATTTGTCCATCTTCGAACCAGATAACAGTGTTGTAAGCTTTGTTAAGCTTTTGTAATGGAAGCTTGTACAATCTTTTCTCACCAGGATCGGGTCTTTTAAGGCCATTTTTGAAAATAATTGATCCCATAGGAAGAAAATTGCCTTGAAACGTTTCCATAGAAACAAATCATGTGAAGCCGCGGGCAGATACTAAAATGATATAAATTTGATCCAGATCTGACCAGAAGATATTAAGCTATCCTTATAAAGCGTGTTTTATTGACTTCGACATGATGTTATTCACATTTTCACTACATAGTATAAAACAAAGTCGCTTTCTCGTCCTTATGTCCCTATGAATGCTTAAATCTTTAAACCTACGCAATGGATTTTGATGCGGTTTTTTTTTAATAGATAGAGTGATTCAAGAGGTAGGTTTGAACGTATAATAAAACGGTGCGAAGCCGGGGCGGCGGCAGATCGCTCGTAGTTAAATAAATCGAAGTCGGTTTAAAGGTTTTTCAAATACGTTAAATTATTGAGATTTCTTATTACAATTCTACGAGCATACTCTGATGAACCACTTTCCCCACATTTGTAGCAAGGGTTTGTCAGCCAAGGTCACTCTCGTAACAGGTCGTTCACTGATTCAGAATGTGCCTGTAATGCCAATTACCAATTATACAGTCACGTACCATGTGAAGTCATGCTTGCAATCAGATGGTTTTAGTTTTACAAAATTCTATGTTTTGTAAACGAAGATTAATTAAGATGTCACGTTCAGTGTTTCACAACAGTCCTTTTTTAAATATTTTCAGTTGTGGTTCTACACACTGGTGGTTAGATAAACAGTTATCTCATCATTTACACTTATTTTGTAGCGCTTCTCGCAGAGTCACGTAAAGGGAAATACATTTGTATGATTCGGGATACGAATCCTACTAATATTATAAATGTGAAAGTTTGTAAGGATTCAAGATACTCTTTCACGCAAAAATTACTGAACGGACCTGGCTGAAATTTGGCACAGAGAAAGATTGTAGTCTGAAAGAGCACAAAGGCTATATTTTATCCCGTAATTCCCACGAGAATGAAGACGCGGGCACCAGCTAGTATAGACATATTTGTTTTATTTTGTTTGATTTGATCTGAATTTCATCATCATCATCAACCTATATTAGTCCACTGCTGGACATAGGCCTCTCCCAATGAGCGCCATAGCGCCCTGTCTTCAGCTTGACGCATCCAGCATCTGCCAGCAGTCTTTCGCAGATCGTCATCCCACCTGGCCGGAGCCTACGCAACGTTTACCGAGTCGCGGTCTCCACTCAAGAACACGTTTACCCCAACGGTTGTCGGTTCTTCTCGAGATATGGCCGGCCCATTGCCACTTCAGCTTGCTAATTCTTTGAGCTATGTCGATAACTTTGGCTCTCTGTCGGATGTATTCGTTACGAATTCTATCCTTCAGAGAGACTCCGAGCATAGCTCTTTCCATAGCTCGCTGGGCGACTTTGAACTGGTGGACCAGCCCTACCGTGAGTGTCCACGTCTCAGCTCCGTAGGTCATTACGGGTAGGACGCACAGATTGAAAACTTTCGTTTTCAAACATTGCGGTATGGATGAAGAGAAGACTTGACGTAGTTTCCCAAATGCTGCCCAGCCTAGCTGGATCCTCCTCTTGGCCTCCTTCTCTAAATTGTCTGAATTTACGCATGATTATTTCATCAAATTCATATTTTTTTACAATTTAACAACTAAATTTAACCAATGTATAGTTTTAATTTAAATTTTTTTTTAAATACCCATAGGATTAAAATTTTCATAGAAAAGATTTCAACGCGCACTGGTCTTCTTTGAATTGAGTACTTTTCAACATGCATTCGATTCAACTTCTAATAGATTTGAACAAGTTCTATCACGGCCAGGTAATATTGACTTACGAATACGTGTTTGGTAATTATTTATGTCTATTGATTACTTGTATACTTGTGTAGGACGCCCTCCGGCCAGGTGGGATGACGATCTGCGAAGGACTGCTGGCAGATGCTGGATGCGGCAAGCTGAAGACTGGGCGCTATGGCGCTCATTAGGGGAGGCCTATGTCCAGCAGTGGACTAATATAGGCTGATGATGAGATGAGATGAGATTGATTACTTGCTTGGCCTTATTAATCGATCACGTTAATTACACAATCATCAACTGCTATCTCAGCAATTACAGATACCTTACCATTAACTGCCGATCGATGTTTTTGATTAAATTTGATAAACATTCGTAAAATTTGCCGATAGAGCAACACTTTTGATGACGATTATTAAAATAAACACACATTTACAATCTCAAGCGTCATAGCTTTATTTCATCAGGCAGGTATCTTATTAGACCTAACCCATTCGCGATTCTATTTCTACAATCGTCATCACTCAAATGATAGCGAAGTTCGAATTATAGACAAGTGACTTATCGAATTCACCACTTGCCTAGGTATTTTTATACAAATAAAATCTTGTGATGTTATCGATTCGCTTGATGGCATCGAAATTTCGACCAATGATCTATTCGTTAAAGATCACGTGACGTATGAAATTTTTGGACTTTTCTGCTATCGTTATCGTTAGTCGATCGATTGTTTGTTATCGATTGTTACGTTGTCTAGGCTCTCTGGTAACAGTCTGTCACGTAAATACCTACGCAAGTCCTAAAACATGCGCGGACGCAACATAGGTAAACAACCTGAGTGCATGTTTGAGAAACGTAGATGTATTGAGCTAGCCTAGACTGTGTAAGGGTATAATCGACTAAACCTCGACGTTAAATACCGATCATAGAAGTTAAGCAACGTCGGGCGCGTTAGTATTGTATAAGATTCATGTTTTTGTCATGTTTTTATGGTGTATCAAAAACATTAGTTCTTAGGTATCTTGTGTTTTCTTTTTCTTAATAGTTTTATACAATAGTACGCAACGCAACCCTCTCGTCTGCAAGTTGACCTTTTTTAGCTGGTTTTATTTTTATCTAAATTCAATACATCCTTTACCTTATAACAGTTATTGCATATAAATGCATATAAAGCACATGAATATTAATGTATTAATTTTAAAATTAATGTAAAATGATATTTAACTTTTATTTCTATGTGCTTTGGTTGACAGAAGGCTTTTAGCTCGGTTAGCTAAATGAGCTTCAACCACTTAGAGCCAATAAACTCTCTCAACTGAACATAATGCTGCTGGTTTCTTGACGAAATCACATGTCCTGAATTGAAGTTTGCTAAACTAAACGCTTAAAGTAAACGTTAGGTTCAATAGACAATTCTCTTTAGCTAAAACTGTTTAGAATAATATGACGGCAAAATACTTAGGTATTCATGAACGTTCCTACTTAGGTAGGTAAATAGGAGAACCATTATTATCGTTCTTTGTGGCCCAGAAGGAATACCTGGTATAATTTATATTGCTTGCTTGTAAAGAAATAACAGGCGCGCAATTCAAAAATGGAAAATCTCTGTGTCTAAAAAATATTGACCCACTCCGTAACTAGTACCTTATACCTAGACATAGAAATGTAATAATAATAGACAAATTTTAGAGTAATAGACAATGAATAGACAAATATTTATTACAAGCGTCCTGCCTCAGCTTAGCACGGGTGTAGGTAGTATACATATAAACCTTCCTCTTGAATCACTCTGTCTAAAATATTATTAAAGAAACCCACGGAGTTGATTTAAATATATAGTCTCTGAAAAAACCGCATCAAAAATCCGTAGTTTTAAAGATGAGCTTAGAGATCTTGCTCAATGCTTATAATATAACATAGGGACAGACAGACAGCAGGAAGCGAATTTGTTTTTTAATATGTACTAGTGACGATGTTTTTCATTCTGTAAAAAATGTTGTTTAGTTAAGGCTGCACTGTTGAGACTTCTGAGTGCATGTTTCATGAGCTAGTCGTAGACTTGCGGTGTAGAATATAATTTTATGTCCCTTTGTGATGTAGAGTGTATGTGATGTGTGGCAATATTTTGAGGTTAGGTTTGGAAATATCCTTTTTACTACGAGGATTTATTACTTCATCTCATCTAGTTGGATTTAAAAACGTATGCTGAGAATAACACTTACTGAATACTTAAGTGGTTTTTTATTCTGGTATTTCTAGGTTAGTACCTATATAAGTACCTACGTAGTGAAGATATTTGTTTTAAATATTGAGTGTAGAGAAAATCAAAATCAAAATTAGATTTCTTAATTGACAATACCTAAAAATAATACACGAAACGGTTGTGTTCTGCTTTTCAACTTACTCAAAAAAGGAAGACTTTCTGCGTCATAATAACTTTTTTCAGTATGTTAGTAATGGCATAAGTAATGGTGAACCGATATAGATAATTCTTTTTTTATTTGAAAGCTGGTATTTATATATAAACCGTTACTGTTACTAACTTTTGAAATAAAAGTTTGTAATATGTTTGGTCCCATTCAGGTTTCATTTCAAGTACCTTGTTAGTTTAAAAAAATAAACTAATAACCTAAGTTTGTTTTATTCATGAGTATATGGTAATCTTATCGAGTTTGCCCTACACAATCACCTGTTCGCACACGAGAACAAGTAACCTAAGCTTCCAGTATCGATATCTGTTCCGCAGAGCATGAAGGGCAGGTTTGATTCCCGCGCGTGTCGCTTACATGTGCAGCTTCCGTGGTGGAACAGGTGATCAGTGTTGCATGAACTTTGAAATACTTCTATTTCTCTTCGCTATTTGTCTATTCAACTGTTTGACATAAATAAGTTCTGATTATTTGAATTTACTTCTATAAAAAATTCAAAAAGGTTTCTCTCTCATCTACTTACTTGCTATTTACCTACTGGTATACTCTCATCAGTGCTTACTTTAGTTACTGCTGGACACAGGCCTAATACTTTGATTATATACTTGTATATAATCAAAGGCCTAATAATTAAATATAATTATTAGGCCTTTGATTATATACAAGTATGCACCCGCCTTCTCATGAGTTGTTTCTATGCAAACGTTTTTAAGGTTATTTCTATCCTATGTACCCGTCTTCTCACGAATTGTTTCTATGAAAACGTTAAGGTTAAGGTTATTTTTATCTTTCCTATGGGAACTGACTTATAGAATCAAAGTAGCGTATGTTTAATGAATTTTTTCCAGACGTCGTCTATTCAAAATTTTCAATTCCTCATGCTGACTGATTATCATTCAAGAGCTAATAATAGGTGGCATTCTATAAATAGCGTCTATTTGCTAAGTTCTATCCACATTGACCCTTTAACATACTATTTATTCAATTAAGAAACTGCTGTTTACCGTGGTTTTACCAATCGCCCTATGTTAATCAACCCACTCAGTACGCCGGCTCGACAGTTGACACATAGAGAAGAGATGACATAGTTACGACATACTGGCGGATGTATGTAAACCACAAAATATCACTCATATGCAAGAAAGTTAAAAAACATGACTCAAATTCCGAGATGATATCCTGATAAAATTCTACGAAGTGTTTACATTTCCTTTCATTTTGGTGAACTAAGTACATAAAATAGTATGCTTAACTAGCTAAAATGAACGGTCAAATCTTCTCAGCCTAATCAAACCAGCATTCGATAAACAATAAGGGAGAGCTATGTACTTTTCGAAGCGTAATAGTTAATCGATTAACTCACGTAGTGTAAAACAATAATAATAATGGACCCAACATGGCCCCCCAGTGGACACCACGCTCTTATCTCTTAATATCGACAAGTAATCATTTTATTCAAGCTCGTTACTATGTTTTCACCTTGCCATTTATAAAGGTCTGCACGCTTGGATCATATTTAAATTAGGCAATTTGTCAGGCATTTGTTTGGTGCTGCCGATAGCATCAAATGCTTATGCAATGTCTTGATTATCGTTATGGTATTATGGGGAGAATGCCTGCCTACTGTTGGTCAATTGAATCTTCAGATTCAAGTTATGATCAGTTGAACTTCTTGAATTTTGTAGTTAGCTCCCTGTCACATTACATAGTATAAAACAAATTCGCATCCCGCTGTCTGTCTGTCTTTCTGTCCCTATGTATGCTAACATCTTTAAAACTAGGCAACGGATTTTTTCGCGGTTTTTTTAATAGATAGATTGATTCAAGAGGAGGGTTTATATGTGCGAAGCCGCGGCGGTCGCTAGTAGGTATGTAATAAAATAATAACATTTAAATATAATAACCAGCTGCGTCCCGCGTTTTCGCCCGCCCTCTGTAACGGCGATTTTCTGAAAGTCCCATTTTAGAACCATATTCCAAGTTTCATCGAAATCGGTTTAGTAGTAACGGAAATAACAAACATCAAATTAATTAATGCTTAATAGTACCTAGTATAAGATAGGATAGGATTATTCGTTTGCCGGTTATAATAAAGCCCAAATGTCAAAGTAGTTATTTACAAATTATGTAAGTATACTACACAGTATAAAACAAAGTCGCTTTTTCTGTCCCTATTTCCCTTTGACTGCTTAGATCTTTTAAACTACGCAACGGATTTTGATGCGTTTTTTTTTAGATAGAGTGGTTCAAGAGGAAGGTTTATATGTATAATAAAACCGTGCGAAGCCGGGGCGGGTCGCTAGTTTAATATAAGATACCCAACGTTATCATTGCATTTCTAAGCAGGTACTCATGAAACTTTGTAGCCAAGTAATTTACATTTTGCTTCGACATCCCGCTCGTTTCGAACATAGTCTGTGTGATCAGCTAGGTCATCAACCGTTTGAAGTTAATTCCTGAATCAGTATGCAAGGAGCACGTAAATCTACGCGATCAGAATATCCTCAGAATTGGAAACAAGAGACGCCTGGTGTAATTTTGCATGCAAGCTTTGTGTGGAATATTAGGCACAAAATAGTAAAACCTAGGTTTGTATGTGTTATATTGACGAAAACTGTTAATTTGTTTACAATCTCACTCTCTCACTGCCGGGCTTATCGCACTTAATGTAGAGAGATACGACTCTATATTTTAACTAACAACGAAAATTACCATCAAGAAAAAGAAAAAAATAAAACAAGCATAATATACAATTTAAACAATGGAGCTAACTGCAGACGTTTGCAAACAGTCTAAAGGTAGTTCAATTGATCCATGTCAATACCAGTCATAGCGTCCTAAGACACTGGCTGGATTACCACGCTGTATGGCAATACTCTAACTCCCAATCTAAGGGCGATGTCATGATGTACGTCTATAATGTTTTCACTAATTCAATATTTTTTTTCTACGTTCCAGCTGCCGGCTACGACTCCGACCGCGAAGAATGGAAGAGCAGCAGGTCACAGTTCTCCACAACAGCCTTTGACAGCCTCGCGAGACCGACCAAGATGGCCATGGCCCTCACACTGAGAAAACCCCAAAGAATAGAACCAGTTCCACAATATTACAGACTCCCTACCGAAACCAAACCTAAGCTTACCCCCCTACCCTTCAGGCAAAACAACTTCATCCAAAGACCACGATTACCAAGACCAAACACTGAAGTAAAGCGAAACCTTCTTACCACAGATCACAGGAAATTCACATCTTTGCAGAACTTGGATCTCCCCAAAAAGCTGAGCGAACCAAAGAAACCGATGGAGTCTAAGAAGAACAACTATTCGAATATATCGCATAGGATAACTGGACTAACCAATAAGCTCAGAGATTTGGGTACGAACAATAACACCTTGGGGAGGTTCAAGGCACAGTCCCACGGAGACGTGGCTAACCTCAAGCCAGTGTTGAAGAATCAGGAGAAGAGATCTGTTGTCAGGACTTGTAGTGCAGAACCACCAAAGAAAGTTACTTTCAGCGCATTCGCTACTGTCCAAGTAGTCTAATAATTTATAAAAGGGATGACTGACATTATAATGTATCTACGATGATTAAAAGTAAGGTAGAGTAGGCCGGGATTCTTGTGTAAATAAATAAATATAAAGCTTTATTATTGCACATTCGGTTTTTCAATATATCAAATCAAATCATTTATTTCACAGTTTCACAAGTAGTAATTTAAATGTGTCCATAGACTCCCGGACTAGTAAAAACTGTATTTCAGGAGTCAGTGGCTTCTCCCATATGTTTTGATTTTGATAATTATTCTAGGTTTGTTACTTGTTCAAAAACTATGAGGTAGGTATAAAATAGTATACATGAATTTTGAATTTAAAAATTTTCTGTTCGTTGAATTTTTGTTCAGAATAAGGTATCTATTGCCTGATATATGAGCCTGAGTGAATTTCAGTATTCTATCATGAAATGCCACCAGTCTTTTGAAGACCGATGTTGGACAGTTTCGGGCAAAAAAACCTAGTCGAAAAATTTAAATTGGAATAACTACCTATTTGTGTTTGACTTTTTTTTCTATTATTGGTTTTTGAAATTTTGATGTGTGAGCGTTCATTTGCAAATTATATCTTAAAGTTTCAACTATTTCTGACCTTCCTAATTAGGTATAATATTATGTTGTAGGAGCTGTAGATACATAAGTATATTTTATCTTTATCTATCGAAAAGTCATATAATATAATACGTTTTGTAGTGTTAAAAATTACAAAAGTAGGTAAAAAAAATAATTTAGAGAGTAAAGTGTTTATTGTGTGATTTTGACTTGTTAACTATTGTATACTTGATTTAAGATTTTGTTTCGAAAAGTTAATAAATGTTTATCAAGATTTTTGTTTATTTTATTGAATGTCCATGAATCTGTAGATAGTTCTTATATTTATTCGTGTTTTCATAATATGAAGATTATAGTTAGTTTACAAAATAATATAAATAAGCCATTCAGCCACGACGACCTATGAAGGACAGGCGGATGTATATATGATATAATATGTAGGATGTCCATATTGTCCATATCATTATGTTCAGCAGTAGACTAGGATGATGATGATTATGAAAGTAGGATTTAGAAGTCAAATGTAATGCATCTATCTGAATCCTTTAATTCACCAGAGTCTTATTGAGTTAATTTTGAGCGAGAGGTGAAAAAGTAACGCACTTCTTAACTATATAGAACGCTCTGCAATATTTTATTGCTAGTCTAAGATTATTTTTCTTAGATTTTTCCTATTCGAATGCATAAACTAAGACAAGGAACAATAGCAATTATAATTACAAAGTAACAGTTGTAAGACGCTATAGCTTTTGCAAATTGCGGTAAATTTCAATTCTGGTTTAACATTTTTAGATTATGCATTAGAACCAACATTTTGCATTTGTTGAAAAGTTATGTAGGTATCTAAAGCAAAACAATATCGAGTGATTTCTTTTCCCCCACCTTGTAGGTACTGGAGGTACCAAAGAGTTCATAAGAAAAAAATGGGTGAAGCCGCGTGAATGCGTTTGTTAGTTCTTATAAGATAACGAAACAGTGTTCGGTTCGGTCACCAAAGGCTAAAAATGTGATCAATGTCAGGGTTATCATTATTATCTTTATTTAGGTAAGTAGACACATTTTTAAAGCTTACGTTTACATCTCTTTCACATTTTATGGAGTTGAAAGAGACGAAAATATCAAATCGCTATTGTTGATTGTATTCGAGTTCTGTAAGAAAATGGGCTGTGTTTGTTCAGTGTTGTGAGAGTGACCGCAATAAACCGACCGGTAAGTTTTATCGGAATTTTTAATTATCCATCTAAGTCTGTAATTTACTCTTTGCTGTTTCTACGATGTAGGTAGGTAATTCTTTACTACACAAAAAGAAATAAAACTTATAACTAGATAGGCTACGGCACAGGCTAGCTTAACCCTAGTAAAAGTTCTCTTCCAGCAAACCTTATCGGGATAGAGAGTGAAGTTTGTATAATGGTTACGTGTAAATTAGGCAATCTTGAATCTTTAGTCTATATAACAAGATAATAAACTTCTACAATTATAGTTTTAGGTATTACTTTAATATTTTATAGTACTAGTCGTTAAATATCAGGAATTCTACTTCATTTGTACCATTGGTACCTAGGTATTCATATAAATAGGCTGGCTATAGTGGTTTTCATCGTAAGGTTCAAATTCGGTAGTAATGATTTTACTATATTTATTTGTTTGTATGTAATAATTTACTTACATACCTCTTTTGGTTTGACAGAAAGATCTTGATGCATAAGCAATTAAAAGATTTTCAACATAATTCAACTTTTGCAGTGCGTCTTTGCTTTGATCCAAAGAAGCTACATAGCTTCTTAAATCATTAACAGCTGGCGTGTGATAAAACCGAAGTTGACTCATCTTCACTAAGGGCTCATTTTGTGTGTTATTCACATTCTCAATAAGATCTTCAATTGATTGAATTTCGTACGGTGCTAAATTGTCATCAATGGAAGAATATCTTGGAAAACCCTGCAGTATCTCGGGTTCTTCTTCTTCCAACACGACGTCAACCAGCGCTCGGTTAGACCTTTTGGCTCGGGCTCGGACGGGATGACGAATCGTATTAGGCGTTAAGAAATGTATGGAAATATGTCTCAAGTTGCAGGGACTAGCGTAAAGTGGCGTATTATGCGTGATCGTCTTAAACGGGTTCTACTGTACTTATAATAAACGTTTCCTATTTTCGTATTAGCGAAATATTCTAGCTGTAAAATAGTGTGTATTAGTTGTGCGTTCATAGAATTATATTTCAAACGTAAGGGCTCAGCTAACCATGAACAGTACCTACTTATAATTGGGTAGGTATTTATCGTGTTTAAATTGATTTGGTTTGTTATACTTAGCAAGTTCCATATGAATTAGGTATTGCTTTCATGTTGTACCAATTATTGATAGATATTTGATCTGCAGATAGGTTAAAGCTAATATTGTTAACATTAGCCCGGGTTAGTCTTAATTTATTGTTTAGTTGTTTTTACTTTATTGATTATTCGTGAGTATTTAAATATGTCGGAGAATTATTACCTACCTACGATAATTATTAGCTTATTAAGTTTCAATAATAAATAAAAGACTAGGTACATATTTATCGCTAATTTTAATATTTTTCAGTCATGTCTTTGGTAGCGCAAGCGTAAATTAAATTTAAATATATAGGAATCTACGAGAATTATTAGCTTATTAATATTAATAAAGGCAATGATCACTTACCTACATGAAACATGAAACCTGGTCTGTAATAATAATATTTATTTATTTATTAAAACACACACACTTGCCGTGTGGTGCCGGCTTAGAATTTGCACTACCCCAACTCTTCCCGTGGGTGTCGTAAGAGGCGACTAAGGGATACCCACGGGGGGGCGGGCAGCAGCGCCTCCTGTAGAACAATTCTACCACCGAACTGCGATCCCCAACCCGCATGCCCAGCGTGGGGATTATGGGCATTACTCCCATATGATGAGTGCCAATGAGGCGCTTATCATGGGAAGACCTGCGTCCAGCAGTGGACCAGTAAAGGTTGTAGATGATTTATTAAAATACTTACCTCTAACATTTTCCAGTCATCATGTCTTTGGTAGCTCAAGCGTTCGAGGCCAGTAAGATCGTTCCAGATGTGATACCAACTGCACCCACCGCTAATATTGAAGTAAGTACCTATTCACTTATTCAGCATACCTACATTCATATTTTGGACACTTTGAAAACCTATGTAGGTACTTAGAAGATAAATGCAGATCTCGAGGACTCAGTATAGTCTATCCAGCCATTTCCGATAGCCTGATAGTCCGTTTGATGATAGTGTAGAAAAAAAACGTTACCGTGACGTCTCGACTTTTTATGATGACCGATATGACACTTTTTGACGAACGATACCTATGGCGCCGTGGGCGAACGTCTGCCTGCGACGCAGGAGGTGGCAGGTTCGATTCCCGCCTTGGGACAAATGTTTGTACAATCCACAAATATTTGTTATCAGTGTTTTCTTTGTATAATAAAAAATATCTATCTATATAAGAACCGACAACCGTTGGGGTAAACGTGTTCTTGAGTGGAGACCGCGACTCGGCAAACGTAGTGTAGGACGCCCTCCGGCCAGGTGGGATGACGATCTGCGAAGGACTTCTGGCAGATGCTGGATGCGTCAAGCTGAAGACAGGGCGCCATGGCGCTCATTAGGGGAGGCCTATGTCCAGCAGTGGACTAATATAGGCTGATGATGATGATGATGATGATGATGATGATGATCTATATAATGTATCGTCATCTAGTATCCTTAACAAAAGCTCTGCTGAACTAGGGGCTAGATGATGCTGTGTGGATTATCCATCATTATTAATTTATTTACCTTCTACTTTACGGACAGGGAAACACAAATCAAATACGTAAATGGAACTTCACGATCACGTCTCGATAACGTCAACCGAACTCAGGGCTCAATTTAAAGTTGCGCTCAGGCATTTTTTGGTTCTGATCTGATTCGATAAAAAGTTTTTCTTCATAAATTGAGCCCAGATTTTAGCGACCTTTAAGCTTAATAGCCTAGGTACCTACACATATTTGGGTACTAAGTACCTACATAAATTAAGGTATTAAATACCGACCTACCACGCCAATAGTGCATGATAAGTGCGAAAACTTCATGTTTTGATTTGTTAAAAGTTTTCAAAACAAACCATTATGTAGATAAAAATGTCTCGTTTTGTCGACGTAACCGATTAAATAAGTACTATCATCCTTAAATCGTTTCAATATTTAGTTATGTAATCGATTTAGAAGTGTTAAGGTACGCAAATGCGATAAAATTCCAAATACCAATGGGTTTGAATCGCGAAACACAAATTCAATGCTAATGCGATAAGAACACAAGGCCATATTGATTACTGAAGCAATGTAGAAGGTACTAGGCACCTTCTCAAACGAAATGCTTCCACTGCTAGAGTTCCAAAATACTTAATAAAAAAACTACAGCAATATCATAAAAAAGTTACATTATACGTAAAAATATAAATAAAAAATGCTGGACAGTCTACACAGCCTCATCTAGCCCCAAGCTAAGCAGAGCTTTATGTTATGGGTAGGTACTTGATGACTGATGTAGGTGACATATGGGTATTTTTTTATCATAGGTAAGGTAAATAGAAAACACTCAAAACCCTGGAACAAAATATTATTCAGAATCAATCAGATCATGATTGCTACCCTTCATTTTAGATAGGAGTCTTTTTACACCCTGTATATCAGAAAATTGGCTATGGCTATCACTATGGCGCTCATTAGGGGAGGCCTATGTCCAGCAGTGGACTAATATAGGCTGATGATGATGATTATGATATCAGATAAAATTTGTTAGAAACCCATATTTAGGTATTTTATTTTGAATCGAACCTGCAACTTTTACGCTGCAACGAGAGCAGCGAGCCTTTCTTAGTTCCAACTGCACCACTGAGGCCTACTATTAACTTCTTTTCCAGTTGAAGTACCCCAGTGGAGCGATCGCCTCTCAAGGCAATGAGCTGACTCCGACGCAGGTGAAGGAACAGCCCACTGTCTCCTACCAGGCTGATCCTAATGCGTTCTACACTCTCGTCTTCACTGGTAAGATTATTCCGCACATCTTTGTAAGTAGGGAAGTAGTGAACATTACCTAAACTTGTTATGTAGGCAGCCACCTATATGTGAGATTTTTTTGATTTATCGTCACTAGTGGTAGGTAGGTATGTCAAAATCAAACATGTGGCTTTGATATGATTATGGTAAATAGGTACTTATTTATTGTTAATAAAATTGACCCACAGCTCTGGAAAAAGTAATTTCTTTGTAAATAGAGTTATCTATTTTTTTCATTAGTGGTTATTAAGACGCTGATCCTTAAGTCTTGAGAGTGTTTATTCATATTGAAGTAGTACATTATTAAGGATAACTAAAAAAACTGTATAACTATATGGGACCACATGAGAAGCGCCAGCTTTAAAATAAAATACGAATCATAAAAATCGGTACATCCAAAAAAGTTCTGGCTTTTTGCGTGGTTTTTGTGAAAGGCCACTCCGCAAGGTCCGTGCGTCGCGTCGTAGCACATGCTACGAAATGCTACGAAAAGTGTTTACCTTGGTATTATATCCCTACTACTTATCCTCATTTATTTCATTCATTTGCTTACGAAATTAGAAAAAATATTTATGTTGAACATTTGTACAATAAATATAAATTTCAGCAACATTAATTTGAGTGTATTTTTTTATGAGAAATAAAGTTATTTAGGTAACCCTAAAGTCCTTATAACTAACCTAAACTATATTATAATGTTACGGCTTGTAATATTATCGGTTTCTTAGAGGGCCAATCACCCTTGCCTTGCCTCAAAATTATGTTGCATAAAAAAGCTCAAGCAATGGTACCTAGGTACCTACTTTTTCAAAAAGAACATTTAGTTATCTTTACCTTATAAGCTCTACCTATTTTTACCTTTAGACCCCGACAACTACGACGGCCCCGAGCCAGTGTTCCGCGAATGGCACCACTGGCTGGTCGGCAACATTCCTGGGAACAACATATCCTCGGGTGAAGTCCTATCCGGGTACATCGGGTCTGGCCCGCCCGCGGGAACTGGTATACATCGCTACGTGTATATCCTGTACAAGCAGCCCGGGAAGTTACAGTTTGATGAGCAGAAGCTGACTAACAAGTGAGGATTATACCTATGTGTTTCTAATTTCCGTGATCTCGGGTCATAATAGAGACCAGGGGCCAAATTCCACTAATTTCAAAACAAAGGTCTCAAGTGCCATTCGATCAAGATGATTAAAATGACGTTTGTGCTTTTGGTATTCTACTATTTTCTGCGCTTGAAGAGACTTTCATAAAAAGGTAGTTCTACCTAATCGTCGCAGCTATGAATGAACCTCAAGAAGTTTGTGCTAGTAGAATACCAAAAAGAGTTTAACACTGACATTTTGATACGATACTATTTAAATGGTAAAGCGATGTATTTAGTAGAATTCGGGCCCTGGTCATAAGAATAAATAATAACTACGTAGAAAGGACTCTTCTTTGATCTAGTCCCAAACGCCGCCATTTATATACCTACTTCCCCCTTCACCTCGTTACGCCCCTCTGTCGTCCAGGCGTTTTGCCAGGGTTGCTACTGCATTGTACCGCCGCGCCCCGCCGCCGCCGCGCCGCCGCGCCGTCGTCGCGAGGCGAGGCGAGTGAGAAAAGGTCAACGAACGATGTTCACGTTCCTGTGATTAGGTACCTACCTAATTAGTTAGATAGGAACCTACTAAAACACAATAATATTTAGAAAATATTACTTACATAGGGTATGTATTATCATATAATATGCATTATCTTTTATTGTTACAACCGATCACACCACAATAACTTGACCATGACGTCATATTATAGAGGTAGGTACCTAACCTACACAAATATTAAAATCCGCGTGCGGCGTCGCCGGCTGTGACAGCCCTACTGCACGTTTAACGTGCAGAATCGCGTAGGCTAATATCGTGACCTTTAGCGCGTTCGGAGCGAAGTTTCCCTTCTAGTCTGTTCTTATTCTTATGCCCTGGTGCCTTATTATGTAAGTCAACTGGTAATCGAGATCGACTTCATGTTTGATAGTTAGTGCAGTTTATTACCTAGCGTTGGCCACTGCTAATCAATTTCAAGTTAGACAATAAGGCCGCCGGTCTTTTGTGAAGTTGCTTGCGTGGAGCCGATATAGCAGCATCACATCAGTCTCATGACTTAATACTCCAACGCATCTTATAGAGACTTTTTGAGACGTCGTTATAACTCAAAAGCGTATTCGCAAACACCAATCCTAAAATTTAAGCACACATAGGTAATATATGAAATCATCCCAAACTCTGACATAACGACGACTTACAGTAAATTTGGTAGGTATTCTCAAAGTCATCTACATGCTTATTTTGTAAGCCTTAACAAATAAAGATATTGATTTACTTCTCAGCTGTTTAACGACGTCTCAGATCTATAAGCTCGCGTTTGAGTATTCGGCCGTTAGCCATTAGGCAGAGTTTTACGTTTGAGTTCTTTTTGCAGATCAATCGATGGACGCGCTGGTTTCTCCACGAAGAAGTTTGCCGAGAAGTACAACCTTGGAGCACCCGTAGCTGGTAACTTCTACCGCGCCCAGTTCGACGACTACGTACCTCTTTTGTACAAGAGTTTGGGAGTTTAATGTACTATTTGACATCTAGTTCCTTGAGGTTACTCGTACGTAAAGATTTAGAAAAACCGGACTTCCCAAAACCCCTCTCACTTTACAAGTATCTTTACAAGCGACCATACAAAAGGTGGAAGTTCTTCATTCGTCTGATTTTTGTATTTGCTATGCGAAGTTTTTTTTGGAGTGATTTTAACGATTCTTTGATAGATTTTTTATTTGATAGCTGTTGCTCTTCGAGTGATATCATTACTATTTGATCAAGATCTGAGCAGTAATTTTTGAGTAATTTCCTTAATTATGTGTGAAATATGAGGTTGGTTCATAGGTTTTGTAGAAAATTTCAAATTATGAAACATTTATAAGCATTTGCAAGCTTTTTGAGATTGATTTATCATTTTTAATGCGTGAATTGTACATAATCAATCATTATGCCTACCTAATCATTATTGCTAGACATTTTTAAGGCCAATCGAAAAAAAAACCTAAGCTACGTTTGAAAATAAAAGTTATTGAATTATTTTTTAACGGTTTTTTATTGTTACATTACAAAATTGTTAATCCTTAATCTAGTAAATATAATGTATTCACTGGTTACACCTTGTGATAGAAATTTTCTTAGTTCCCTAAGTTACATAAAGAAACCATCGCCTGGTATGTCTAAAAATATAACTAAGTTTAACTTTAATTACTGAAATAAAATGGCTTCAGTACACAGCTTGTTTCAAGACCTCATTTCTATGGAGAATTGTTGAAAAAGGCCCTAAGTTTTACAAATTGGAAGAAAACATGTGAACAATAGATATAACGTGTTTTGATGCCTCATGTTGACGCGAATAATCGGACGTTCAACAAAATCTTTCTTTTAACGACCAAAAGTGGCATGAAAATGCAATAAACAAAAAATTTTACGTCGCGGGTAATATCTTCTTTTTTTATCAATAGACCTTTTATGTGACCACAATCTCACCTGAGAGAAAAGGTAAGTGACGACGATAAGATAAGATAAGAAATAGTTTTTTGGTTTCCACAAAATATACAGTGTAAGCTACGATGAGGTCAAACAAAAGGCGAGGGTTTAGAAAAAAAACCTTCGAAAGAAGATATCTTGTCATATATAAAGCTGGTAGGCCGATTATCAGTATAGTTTAACAGAGCAAGTTTATTCGCCTAGTTGCTTGTATAGGATAGGCACGTAATCATCGTATTTCGCCTGGTAGAGATTGCCGGCGATAGGGTTGCCCAAGTTGTATTTCTTTGCGAAGGCAGAGATGGAGAATCCCCCACGGCCATCTCCAGAACTGAAATAGAAATAAAGAAAATTAATAAAACAAACTTTAATAGTAGGAATACGCATAATGGACCGATCAGAGTCTAAATGCGGATATAGGAGTACACCAACCAGTAGGAATAGTAGAAGAACCGACAACCATTGGGTGAAACAATTATCCGCATCAACCTATATTCATAATAATAGATAAAAACAGTGCTTTATTAGAAGTAATCATATGCAACCTGCAGAGTTAGATTGTACTTCTTAAATAGATAAGTAAACAAGTAAATGTAGGAACTTAGGTGAAACCCGATTCTCCATAACTCCTCAGTGACCACCTACCCGAGGGGAGTAGATTTAAAATCATCGCTGCTTGGTTCCTGCATGCAGCACATTGTTGAATCTACTTTGCCTATGATAAGGTTTATTTTTTTATTTATGTGTTTAATTTTAGTTGAAGTTCAGAAACTAATAGGCAATAAATATTTTTTACTTATTTATTTAATATTAGTCCACTGCTGGACATAGGCCTCCTCTTATAAGCGCAATAGCGCCCTGTCTTCATCTTGCCGCAGCTAGGCAGATGATACTGAATGCAGCATCACATCATCTGCCTAGCTAGATGATATGTCATAATTTAATTCTGATTATCCTATTTAATTAATGTAATTAATTGGTGATGTTGACCGAATTAATTAAATTAAAATAAATAAATAAACATGTAACTCACGTATTCGGCAGCCTCTTCTCATCAAAGCTCAGCTTCTTGTCCTGTTGGTAGACTAAGAAGACGTAGCGGTGCAGGCCCGTGTCCGGAGGGCTGATATATGATATGTAACTCACGTATTCGGCAGCCTCTTCTCATCAAAGCTCAGCTTCTTGTCCTGTTGGTAGACTAAGAAGACGTAGCGATGCAGGCCCGTGTCCGGAGGCGGGCCGGATCCGACGTACGCGGAGAGAGTCTCGCCGCCAGCCACGTTGTTGCCGGGGATGTTGCCGACCAGCCAGTGGTGCCATTCGCGGAATTTAGGTTCGGCGCGCGACGGTGCGTCGGGGTCTGGAGATAGAAAATAATTATAAAAATAACCCCGTTAAAGCTGAGAAAGATAAAATAAGTAAATATCTTGACTTGGCTAACGAGGTGGTCAGCATGTGGCATGTGGATTCAGCGACCATCGTCCCGATAGTCGTTTCGGTTAACGGGGTAATAGCGAAGAGCATCGATAAACATCTCAAGAGACTCGCTAGGAAGTTGGATCAAGGACCAAATCCAAAAAGCGGTTCTCCTGGATTAGGCGCGTATCGTCAGGAAGTTCCTCTGTCTGCAACCCTAGACACCGGCTGCTTGAGCCTAGGTTTGCGGTCGGTGATCCACCGTTTAAATATATTTTTACTGTAGATTAGTTTCATAGTATTTTTGTATATATACTATAAAATGTATTTTAACGAGAATAAAAATAAGTAGTCATTATCATTATAAATCATCGGTATTTTGTTTCAACACAGTGCCTATTACTTGTTGTGATATCAGTTTTGTTATTTTAATTTAAAAAATCGTCTCGAAAATCTATGGACCCATTAATGTCGAAATAAAGCATTTTTATTATTTAGTTAACATCATCCGCGTCTGGAGATAAATACAATAAATCATCATCATCATCCGCAACCCGACTTCACCTACTGCTGGGTATAGGTCTCGATACTTAAAATAATAATGAATGATGCTGGACAATCCACAGTATCATCTTGCCCCAAGCTAAGAAGAGCTTGTCTAGACTGACGAATCTATTAGATTAGGCAGTCTTAAACAAATTTTAATGTTTTTTACTTGGCAGTGTTTAGAAAGCAAATAAAGGAACAGATCTGTTTTTGCCGGATACTGCAAACCGTATACAATGTATAAAAATGCGAAAACGCAAGCTAGCAAGTTATTTAGCTTCCATATGCGAGGACATTTTAATGGTTAAGAGTTATTTTAATTTATTTTTAAGTATTCTGTTTGTAGGTACAACTGTTTGTTCTCCGAATAAACCAAAATAAAAATAAAATAAATAAAATACTCGTGTGACTGATAGTATTGAAACACACTACTTAGGATCCTGCAAAAGTCCGTACCAGGACAAAACAGGATGATGCCGTGCGAACGGGCCTAATAGTATGTCTGTGATTTACCTGTCATAGCCAAAGTGTAGAACTTATTCGGGTCCGCTTCCCAGACCACTTTAGGCTGATCCTTCACTAAAGTGGGAGTCAGCTCATTGCCTTGCTTCACCTCTGCGCCCGATGGGTAACTCACCTGAAATTCAAAAGTCGTATGGCTTTTAAAACTATCATGGTTTTTAAACACTGAAGTCATTTTTTTTTTTTGTTTATAATAATAATAATTCCGGACAGTCCACACAGCATCATCTAGCCCCAAGCTAAGCAGAGCTTGTGTTATGGGTACTAGATGACTGATATACTTAATACAATATACTACATAGATAGATATTTTTTATTATACATATTAAACATCCAGACCAACGAAACAAATTTCTGCAGATCGTGCACAAATTTGTTCCGCGGCGGGAATCGAACCCGCAACCTCCTGCGTCGCAGGCGGACCTTCGCCCACCGCGCCACATCGGTCGTCGCCACATTGAATCTATCTATCTATCTAAATCAAATTATGGTAAATATCCCGTATTCAATGACTTTACGTATACCTTTAGAATACTGTATACCCGCATTCTTTGATTGCGTTGTCACAGAATATTGATTATTCAGGCTTCAAAAATCCAAGTCCTTTACGGACTTGAGCATATAATGTATACTATTATCAACATCATCATCATCAGCCCATTTTAGTCCACAGCTGGAAATACTGTACCTTTATGTTAAAAAACAGAAAAATGTTCGAAAAAGGTTTCTACCAACAATTTTATCGATCATTTTTTTTGTGTTACATACGGATAATAGTGATCCTTTATTTCCTTTTGAGGAACCCTAAAATACTGTAATAAGTACTTATGCTTTTTATAGAGGGCAAGTAACATAAACTATGGTTATTATTGCTATCAAGCTTATACTTAGATATATCCACAGATGCTAACGAGACAAATTGATGGCTATCAGACAATAATTATTGTTGACTTCAACTAGGTGGAAAAATAATGTGTAGTTATGTACACATTATTATATATTTAAATGTAACACCATTAGTTTTACCAAAAATAAAAATCCAATAAATTTTTCATACAGCCTCTGTAATTCTAATCTTAAAAGGGTTCATGTATTAAGGGACCTCGGTGTCCTGCTAGATAGTGAGCTCCACTTAGATCAACACGTTGAAAATATTACAAACAAAGCATTTAAGATGTATGGCTTTATTATGAGATCGTCGGCTGACTTTAGGAAACCGTTTACGTTTTTATACCTGTACAAAGCACTAGTGCGCTCTCAGTTGGAATACGCGGTGCCAGTATGGAACCCTTTCTATAATAAGTATGTGGTAGCGATCGAGAGAGTCCAGCGAAAATATATGCGTGCCATGAACTTCAGGTGCCATCATCCCCGTACCTCATATGCCGATTCACTTGTTAATTTTAAGCTCATAACTCTGGAGTCCAGACGTAAATATTTAGAAGCTATTACCCTATATAATATTATCCATAATAAATTTGACAGTCTTTATCTTACTAGAAAGCTATGTTACACAGTCCCGAGAACATGTAACTTAAGAGCTTCTCGCTCTCGCTCATTGTTTGCCCTTAACACCTGTCGCACAAACTCGGGACTTCGCGCCCCTGTGCGTCGTATGGTCGAGTCCTTTAATAATGATTTCATAGATATAGATATATTTGTATGTAACATACATAAATTTAAAAAGTCTTTATACGGTCTTCTCTTCCAAAAAGACCTTAGTAATCACTGTACACAAAACATATAATAACTTCGTGTTATTTTTAGGTATAATAATTATGATACAAGTCATCTAGTTGCATGTTTTTAATTTTTATGTGTAAACTTAATTTGTGGATAGCGCAGTGGTCTACATTAAGAATATGTTTTAACTTTAATGTTACTTAAAGTAGTTATACGGATGTAATAATAATGTAATGTAGTCGTTTGTTATCCCCTTAATAAATAAATAAATAAATATTGTATACTGATGTTTATATCATTGAATTACTGAGGTATCATTGTATTAATATTATATTACGAGTCCTTGGCATTTAGAATATAATAGAGTAGTGGAAAATACTAGAAGGTATTCAGGAGGTGTTTAAAGTTAAGAGTTCAAGATGTAGATACGAGGCTATCTGCTTGTTATATTTAACTAGATGTGTGAGAAAAATATAAACACATAGGTTACTTTCACCCCATAAATCATTTCCCCTGGCATAGAAACGTTTAAATATAGGTACTTAAATGACGCGTGCGAAGACGAGGGCAGATACCAGTATACATATAATAAAAATATCTATCTAGTAAGTACCTAACTTCTATGGCCTTAGAAACATTCGGAAAGTACTAGGAATTTCAGGAAGAGATAGACCTACCAATCCATACCGAAGACCCTTTGGTAACATACAATACAACGCACAAACTGTAAGGATCGACGACGAGAATATAACAGAGTTGGAAGAAGAAGCCATAGACACGTTGCGTTGGGATATCATAGGGTTATCAGAAATCCGAAGAGAGGAAGAATCGAGAATCCTTAATTCCGGCAAATTTTTCCTCTACAAGTCTCTCGTCAAGAGCATTGTGCCTAAAGATAGATCATTAATTTTTTTAGATAACGTTTTATTTTTATGATAGCGATTTTATTTTTTTAGATAGATCATTTTTTAAATAGAGAGTAGGTTTTTTTTTGTATAGCGAGCGTCTCGATCACGTTGGCGTGCCTTATACTCAGAATTACCATCCGGTATCGCTGAAAGTCATACAGGTTATGCTCCGAAATCAAGACGCCCTGACTTCAAGTGTAGGTCATGTATGACATTTCAAAGGTCATGCATGCCTCGAAAACCACTTCACTGTTGAGATGGTAGACTTCAACGTGCGGCTAGGCGTGAAGATCGGTCGAAATGAGAGTGGGTTTGGATTTGGACTGCGAAACCAAAGGATGTACTCGTTTTTCGATAAAAGTAAAGACCACGAGCGGCAGTACACCATTTCTTCAACGCATGATATCTTAATGGAAATGATTGGTTGGTATGTATTTCGCTCAGGGAAGCAACTTGATATAGCGTTTCGATACCTAATAGGTAAGTACCTACTTCTATCTGTCCAAGCCAGGGGATAGATACATTATTACAATGAAATTGAATCATTAATTCAATCACAAAGCGTGCTTTAATAAGCATGAATTTCAGGTGTTGATTACAACATAGTCTTCCAATTACTCTCCACAACAATGGTAGGATGTGATGTGATATATCACACAAGACTCTCCCACTCAATTACTGTTGACCATCGCTGGCTCAATTACCTACTGTTGAACATCACTGGAACCTACCTATCCAATTACCAATGGCAGTCCGCTGGCAAAATTATATCGGTAGGTAGTTAGTTAGTCGCGAACGCGACTAACAATGGCAATTCATTGTAAGTCGAAATGAATGGTTATAGTGGATAGGTGTCGAGTCTTATCATCGTCGATACCGCAATGTTTGAAAACTAAAGTTAATAACAGTGCGTCCTATCCGTAGTGACTTAAGGATACGTGGATATTCACGGTAGGGCTGGTCCACCAGTTTAAAGTCGCTCAGCGAGCTATGGAAAGAGCTATGCTCGGATTTTCTCTGAAGGATAGGATTCCTAATGAATACATCCGACAGAGAACCAAAGTTAGCGACATAGCTCAAAGAATTAGCAGCTGAGCTGGCAGTGGGCCGGCCATATCTCGCAAAGAACCGACAACCGTTGGGGTAAAGGTATTCTTGAGTGGAGACCGCGACTTGGCAAATGTAGTGTAGGATACCCTCCGGCTAGGTGGAATGACGATCTGCAAAAGACTGCTGGCAGATTCTGGATGCGGCAAGATGAAGACAGGGCACTATGGCGCTCATTAGGGGAGGCCTATTTCCAGCAGTAGACTAATAAAGGCTGATGATTATGAGTGGATAGGTGTATGGAAAGAAGATCTCCAGTTCTACTCACTTCAAGAGGATCTTGGAATTTCTTAGCACTTACTTACATCCACTGCTGAATGTGCCTATCTCTAACGCAAATGAACGATTTAAATCAAGGACTCTGCTCAAATACGCCCAACACCACAGAATAGATACGGTCGTAATACTAATGCTACGTACCATACCAATACTAGCTCTACGTGACTTTCCCACAGCGCACCATAGCGTGTGCTTTAATGCAATTTATTTAAACACTGTATTTTCTTGGACCTACACGTAGGAATTCACGAATATAGAGTTAAAACCATGAGATGGAGCATTATGGTGAAATATAGCCACCGTTCTACCCGGTCGGGATTCGAACCTACAATCTCCTGTGTCTCAAACGGACCTTCGCGCTTCAATTTATTGAAACAGAGTATAGTTTTCTTATTTTCTCGCTTTTTATTTGAATTGGCGATTAATATGTAGTTAAAACCTTGAGTTGGAGCATTATGGTGAAATATAGTGTCTATTTCACCCGGTTTCTACCCGGTCGGGAATCGAACCTACAATCTACTACGTCTCAAGTGGCCCTTCGCCCGCTGAGCCGCAGAGGTGACAAGTTCATCAACATCATTTAAGGTCGGATGTGGTTTTTCGCTTGTATATAATTAAGCGACTTAGTTGTCCTCTGGCGAACCGATGATGTGACAAAGATGCCCAGAAGGTTAAATTGGTGGGCGGGTTGAAATGCCTTATTTTCTGTAGTCGCGTCGATTTAAATAATAATAATGCACACAGCATCAACCCAAGCAGAGCTTGTGCTACGGGTACTAGATAACTGATAAAAGCAGATAAAAAAGTGATAAATAATAGATAATAAAAGAACACGCGATTTTTTGAACACAACGCCCAACCCAAACCTCTGAAGCTAGAAAGCTGAAATTTGGAGGATAGGTAGGTACCCTTTATTACAATGACATCCGATAAGAAGGGGTTTTTGAAAAGTCAACCACTGGGGGGTTATGAGGGCGGTTGCAGTTATTTTCGAAGTTGAAGTCTCATTATTCAGGGGTCCGATTTGCTTTTATACATAAAATACTAAAATACCTATAACATTACTGAACGTGTCTGAAGGCTTAAAAAAACGGTAAAACGGAAGTTTGAGATTCGTAATTTGGCTTCGTATTGAAATTTCTGAAACTTTTTAATGTAGGATGCTTATGACAATGAAAAACAGGAATATTCAGAAAACCTATAAATAAGTTAAAATGAGGGTTAACGTTATTGAGGTTTTTCAGTCACTTTAACCAGTAGTGGCCCAACTGCTAAATGGACAAACCGTATAGTCTACGCGAGCGAAGCCACGGGAGCAAGCTAAGCTAAGCAGAGCTTGTGTTATGGGTAAGTACTAGATGACTGATATAGGTACTTAATACAATACATTACATAGATAGATATTTTTACATAGAAAACAACCAGAAGACTCTGAACAAATATCTGCAGATCGTACAAATATTTGTCACGAGGCGGGAATCGAACCCGTAACTCTTGCCGCGCTACCAGGGGCCATTATTCACTCACTGCGACTTGGTTTATGTATAGTTATGCAGGATTAGTAGGTTAGCAGTAGGATTTACACCTGATCTAAAAAAACGCCTCCATTTTCAAAGGCTTTGGATTGGAACACGAGTAAATAAATGTTTTAGACCAAAGCATTTATTAGAAAGGCCGGAAAAATGATCTTACTATGTTCATTGTTTTATGGAAAAAAATCTTTGGAATGCGGCGATGATGGTGATGGTGTCAAAAACTTGAAGAAAGTACAAAAACGTACGGGCATTTATCTGTGAGTTACAGATAAATATGCTACAGATAACCCGTACGTTTGATATTAAACTGTCAAGTAGGTAAGAATTATAGAATTCAAATGCAACAATGATAATTTAAAGATTAAAAAAAAAATTAAATCCCTTATCTTCTAAAAATTTCACGCGTTACAACTGATACTGATGTAATCTTGATTAAGTACAGTATCTTGATTAAGTCTTGATACAGAACAACATGTGAAGCAACAGATTTCAAATAAAAAATATCATCAAAATCGGTTCACCCAGAAAAAGGAAATGATGTATGTAGGTTAGTTATGATGTAACACACATAAAAAACACAGTCGAATTGATAATCGCCTTATTTTATTGATGTGGGTAGAAAAACCAAAATGGAAAGTGACGACGGGATTTGATATTTGAGTGAGTGTATCTGCGCAAAAACACGTAATATTTATGACTATACCACGATTCAAAAACCTAGATATTTTCTGTTAACAAATGAGTTACAAAGAAATATTGGTGTAAAATATTTTTCGTCTCTTCTATCATCAGAGCAAGGTGCAGAGGTTCCAAACAATTGGTGGTTTTGAAATCTATCATTCCATCGGTCTCTCATTCGTTTTCGAACTGGAATTTTCATCTTTTTCGCGGCGCATGAGCAACTATCCGATGTTGAAAATATTTTTAGTTTTTAGTTGTTAGCTTGCTGATACCCTGCTGTTGTCTGTTATCAGTTTTTGTTGTTTTCACACAAATTTACAAAAAAAATCTATTATGCTAAATCATATTGGTATACTTATGTGAAATTTGACTTATTCTGCTATGTACCTATTTTTGGATATTAAGATATCTATGTGTAGAACTTACATCATTGTAAGAAACAGGTCACATCTTCACACACGAATTAATAATATATGAAAAAAATATAAAAAAACTCACTTGAATCAAACCTGCTGGCGCCTTCGAGACGACATCAGGAACAACCTGATGATCCGTGAAAGACTGCGCTATCGAAGACATTCCTCTCGCGTACACCCTATAATAACCCAAAACACTCTCTGTGGTTATCAAAATAAGAGCTACTTTTACTATTTGCTTCATTTTAAATTTTTATGAGCCCACAGATTCTAAACAGGAGGCTAATTTTATTATAGCCAACTTGATTGGGCAAGCGGCCACTTTCGAATGACGGCTATCGCGGTCTGATGTTGAATAAAAGGCTAACTGGTTATTTCAATAACAGTTAGGTCCTACTGCGTATTCTTTAGTCGTGTAAATATTCGCTTTAGAACGTGAGTTCGAGTCGCTTCTATACTTTAGCCAAATTCGATGTAAATTTTTTGTTAACAAACTATAAGGTGCACCGAGGCGATTGCAACTATGGGGTGAATGTGACTAATTGATTTATCTTTCATTCTAACGGTTTTTGATGAGCACATCATCTATTGGTGAACAGAGAAATTAGTGTTAGTCCCAGAAAATAACAGATAGCGGTCCTACCTATGAAACTGTTTGACCGAGAGACTTTTTTCTGAAAGACACCTTTTTGGACAAGTGTTTGTTGACGACCTGCGTGCAAACTTTTATAAAAAAAAATATAAAACGTAGTTTCTGTGCAGTTTCAAAAGAAGAAAAGTAGAAATACTAACCGTAAGTAGCTTTTCCGGTAATAAATATAATCCTACGTCACATATTTCGAATAATATTACAACAGTTACTTTCGCCTCTTTTTTTTGTGTTGCGGGGCGATTGTAGCTATTTTGATAAATTATGGCTAGTTGCAATAGCCCTTATGTTTTTGTATGGAAAATGTGAATCACTAGTGATGTTTAGTGTCGATAGAATAGTATGTCGATATTTTGTAAATAAACTGTGCATTGCGATATTTGTTTTTGCTGCCTTAATCAAATAGGAAAAAGTCTATATATAGTGTATTTTTATTCATATTTTGGTCATATTCTTATTAAAAATAACATTTAAAAAATTTAACAATGTTTTATTTTCCGAATCCATCGTTGCCGGTATAGTCACATAGGAAAAAGTTATCGATGAATGTAGTCCCAACATTAATTCTATGGAGCGCAGTTGCATTCGCCCCAGAAAAAACGCAAAGCATTTTTTATGCTACATCCTGCGTTTTAGTACTGTTTGAAATCGTTTATGCGTAAATATGGATTCAAGGTTATATAGTTATACAAGGTATAACATATTACCCCTACTAAGCCGAAGGGGGGGGTTTCAGGAACCCATGGTGATCAGTTGTGGGGGGGAGATAATTAAAAATTCCTATTTTCAGTTTCCCATACAAAAAGTTTTCATTTCCTAGTGCCAAAATAAAGTGACAACCCTATTCGCGCAACCTGTACTTACCTACTAACTTTACAGGTATGTAGGTAGGTATTTATCTTCGTAGATTTCAGCTATGGCGGGAGATTACTAGACGACCTAATAAATTCGTGATAATAATAAGATGCTAGTATGTAAGTTCCTAGGTAGTGTTGAGAAAATCTTAAAATGCTGAGTTAGGAAAGTTGTAAGTGTAGGTACAAGTTACAAACCTCATATTTTCTCGCTTGTCAGCTGTCTAGATGGCTTCTTACGAAGGGATTTATGTATGTTTTGGTAGGTCACTTGTAGGTACACAGTCACAGACAATTCACACACTTCAGCACAAGGTAGGTTTCTTTTTAGGCATTAACATGTCTCACTCACTTTAGCACTAGTTAGGTTAGTTAGTTAGTAAGTTACACATGCATGACGTAGGTATCGATACCTATGCATGTAAGTAAGGTTCGATATGCCTCCCTTCTTCCAAACAACACACATTTTATGGAAGTAAGCACACGCTTCCAACACACGCTTCCAAACAACACACATTTTATGGAAGTAAGCACACGCTTCCAACACACGCCTCTTCATCTCTTCAGCTCTGACACTCCGATGCATACACCACACCCGTAAGGTATTCTTAAGTCCTAGTTACTTGTTTTTTAGGCACGAAAGATAAAAATTGTAATTATAGCAATACACGGCACCGCGACGAAGGTCACACTAAAATAGTTCATCATTCATTCTTTTGATTTCGTTCGCCGAAAAGATGGATAATTTTTAGGGTTCATTTTCAATTTTAATAAATCCCTAGTTGGCTACATGAGTAGGAGGTATTAGGATCACAGTCGTGAAATAATAGGTATGTGGTAGAAAATTGTATGAATACGTAGGTACCTACCTGCTACACACACATACACTTTGCGTGAATTCTGATAGTTGGTATACCTAATACAAAATCCCGTAGAAAACGGATTTAAGCTTTTTTTTTGATTTTATGATTTTAAACAAACGAACTTCTTTAAATTTTGGTATTAAAAAAATTACGGAACCCGTATTAAAAAATATTTCGACCCGCTTGGCAAAAACAGCACCGCCATGTGGTGTATCCAGTGTTGCCAGATGGAATTTGAAAAAAACAGTAGAAAGTTCAGTAAAAAATCAGTAGATTGGAATAAAAATCAGTAGGTAGAAATTAACGACTGAAAATTCTAGAGGTACCATATGTATTTGTGTTTCGCGAGTATTTTGACTCGCATTTTGGCTGGCGACCTTTTTTTTTTAGGTGCATTCGTAAAAAGGAAGCGATTCTTTGCATTTTTGCAGACAATTGCAGCTAAAAAAAAAAAAAAGGTCGCCAAGTGGTTATTTAGTCACGGAGCTATAGGCGCGGGAAAATCAGGTAGATTTCACGAAATTTTAGAAGGCGCTCGGGACATCAGGTAGATTTCACTAAATTTTAGAAGGCGCTCGGGAAAATCAGGTAGATTTCACTAAATTTTAGAAGGCGCTCGGGAAAATCAGGTAGGTTTCACTAAATTTTTGAAATAAATCAGTAGATCGGTAGACGCCTAAAAAAGCAGGTAGATCTACTGCTAAATCGGTAGATCTGGCATCACTGGGTGTATCGCATGTTGATAGATGCCGACAGTCAATGAATGAATGAATGGTTCTCTAACTTGTCTATGATTGGCGGTTGGCTGGTTGCCATGGTTTTGCATAGTGCTACAGCCAATAAAATTTAGTCGCGTTCCTTTGTGGAAATACAAGTGTCAAAGATTAATGTAGGTACAGAACGGACAGATAAACTACATAATGACGGAAAGAGTCATTTGGTAAAGTTTTTAATTAAGTTAACCGACCCATGCGACTCAGCTCGTCGTATGTCGGATGTCGTAAAAGTCGACCAAGGGGCTTCGCCAAATGAAAGGCAGCATTTTTATTGTGTGAATTACTTATACCGTTTCTTTGATCAGCAATCCCCAGCCAAGTGATTATGGCAATACCCGCCAGATTCACAGCTCTTTTCAGTAGTGGACATCAATGTGTATTCAGTCAGTAGGTTATTATGATTAGATCAACACACAAGAAAGAACAAACAGTTAGAAAAAGACATAACTGTGTTAGCGTAGTTTAGTTCGTATGTTTAACTACACGTAACTCAACCTTCAAATTGAAATGTGATTTTAGCCATGACTTACGACAATTTGCCTCAATGATGCTGTAGGCGTTTTTCTATTTCAAGAATATGAATCTGTCACTCTTTTCTACATCTATTCTGTGACCATACTGAGGTCATCGTCGCAAGTATAAGAAACAGCAGATTTTAGGGTTGTCACTTCGTAAAAAATCAGCTGGCCATGTGAAAACTTTGTTTTAGTTTTTTCAGAGATACCAATCGAAATTAGAAAAGTCGTTGAACAAAAGTTGTTCCCCGGGGGGGTAGAAATACCCAGCTTTTCGCTTAGCACATGTATATTGTTACACCATGTATAATTCTTAGGTTTAAAGCAATAAGCACAAACAAGTTACACTAAAAAGTCACATTCGCCCCAAAGTGGGGCCAATGTAACTTTATCTGTTTTAACAGAGACTGTATTGTAAATATATCTAAAATACACTATTATTCAACGTTATTTTAATGTAAAATATTTCATAGATATATGCTTTACCATATGGATTTACTAGAAATTCAATTTTATCTTACTGGGCGATTATGGCAAAAGATAAAGTTAAATATTCAAAGTTGATAGTCGCAATCGCCTCGGTGCACCTTACAAAAAAATTACTTGCTTGGTTGGTGTCGATTCTGTTGTTTTAGGAATCCTAACTAAAATCTTAAAATTTCTTAGTAAGATTGACTTAAAATTTATGGTATTCTGTTGCAAATCTTAAAAATACCTAATTTAAAACGTGTTTGACAATCGTAAAATCTCTCTAAGTTTAGTAGTTGGTGTTGCTGTAAGCAAAATAAATATGTTTTCCATAATGTTGCATGTTACTTTTCTGTACCTGCCCTGAATGTTTTTATTCACAAATTACATTAAATTATAGGTTTTCGCAGTATAAGCTTTGAGCATTCTGCTTGTAAATTTTAATCATGACCAAATTAGGTGCCTCCAAAATTAAGTTAGACGTCTAATCTTAGCTAAAAATGTGATGCACAGAATACGGTTTTAGCAATTTTAGCTAAGTTGAGTTGTTTTACATCTGTCATCCTAATTTTAAATCTGTCAGTCTAATTTTTAAAACACAGAATAGCATTCGTGGATTTGACGTTTCTAAATCTTAAAATTAGCTAATTTTAGCTAGGTCTAAAACAAGAGAATTGACACCAATATCGAAACTATTTCAAAAATATAATAAAATAATAATTAACCGTCTTACTTATACTTTAAGAACGTATGAGGTTGAGAAAAAGGTGGTCATGTCCAAATAAGCACGGTTTTTGCCACTTTAATTAGGCTGCCCTGTGTAAAAAAGGGTCTTCTTTTCAGTTTGTTTGAGATATTTTTTAATGCCTAATTTTAGCAATATTTATTGGAGGATTGTTAATTACGTATTATACGTCAAAAGCGTGAGGAAGTGATTTACCGATTATAAATCTATCATGATAAAAAAGTCTACTAATTGAGTAGTATTTATAAAAGTTTTTAGTATGTTTCAATGTTTAGGAGGCCTCTAACTAACTAGACCAAAAGCCAGACTTTCCATAAACTCACAAAAAACTCGAAAAACACTCGCGCAACTCAGAACCCTAGGTAATGATAAGATAGGTACTGTAAAATTCTGATGAAAGATGTGTTCTATAACAAGTTAACAATGGTAGTTACCATTGTTAACTTATAATTTGTTAAACACCTTCAGAATGGGTACATAATTAAATAATTATCGTGGCATTATGGAGTGTGGCATAGCTATCTGACTGAAGTATCATAGCATCAATCTATGAACTTAGTCCATCTATGTACCCGAGATATCCACCACCCCGCCACCAAGTTCATTGTCTATGACTATTGTTAAATGATTGGTTGTAGCCATCCTGTTGAATTAAAATAAATTAGGTGTTCCCAACAAACCAGCAATTTTTATTGTTTAGTACCCCGAAGCTAAACAACATGCTGATTCTATGATTTTTAATTGATTTAATTAAATATTTATTCAAAATACCCTCATTTCAAAAACACCTATTAATAAGAACTAATAGTAAACAACTAGAATGTTTGCAGCAAAATTGTAAGAGAGGGGTCAATAAAATATACAATAAGGGATAAATTAAAAACTACTGTTCTTCATCAAATTTATGCAACGACATGGGAAGCACCAGCAAAAAATGATCATCAAACTCTGTTCACCCACAGGTGAACTGCTGGTAAGATTTTTTTTTGTTTGTTCTGATATTTTTTTTAAATAGGAAATATTTAGTTTTTTGGATACCTACTCTTAAACATTTTAGCTTACTAACCTATTTAGGGTAAGCATGTTGATTCATGAACCTGATAAGTACATATATTGATTTGCAGATTTGTGTACCTACTTATTACTTTGCAGATTTTTCCAGCAAAAACAAAAAATCTTTACCTACCTTCTCCACAGCAAATTTATATTTATAATTAGGTACTATCTAAACGTAAACCTTCAATGTAGGCTCTACACACTTGTAATTGTGGTCACAGCTAGTGTAAGGATCAAAGTCTAGATAAGCTAGTGATAATACTGTAATGCAAACAAAACTAATTGACGATGATGGGTTTTTAAGGTGGTATCGGTTAATGTATGCAAGCAAGTGGTATGCAAATATCTATGAAAGTACGCACTCTACTCATATCAAACTATAAAGTACAGGTTGTTACTGAACTACAGTATGATTAGCTAGTAGTATAGGCTCAGTAGTTATGTAACAATAGTTGATAATGCTGGAAAGCCTAAACGTACATAAGTATCAAAGGTTATAGTGGAAATTTTATGAGTTACATACATTTATAAACCTGGTTAGCAATCTATTTTAGGTAAAATAGCGCTATAGTTTCAATGTTAGATGAGCACTTACTTATTTTGTAAAAATAATGACGACAATTGCTTATTTTTTGCCGAAATCAACACTGAACGAGCGGTTTGTTGAAGGCAGTGTTGCCGTTCAACAAAATAAGAAATCGCTAGTCAAATTTAAAAATTCCTCTAGATATGGAAAAAATCGTTCCATAAAAATCCGCTAGAAGTCGCTAACAAACCTCAGCAACGCTCAAACCGAAATATCGATATTAGTAATAGTTGAATAGTTTTAGTTTTATTCCTCTGTAGTTTGTTGTTATGTCTGTCAATGTCAACTAAATTTTTTTTTCTGGGGCAGCGGAAAAAAGTGGCCTACACTTATAAAAAATATAAATCCGGCACTGTCACACAATAAGAAATGATAACAACTTCCAAACAATGATAACTGCAAAAGAACTACAACGGAACTGACGACACAATGAATGAACTCCTACGAAACTGATCACCCAATACGTACGTCTCACTCATTTTTGATAGCAGTGAGCGAGATAGACAACAAAACTTACACAGAATGTTCATAATCGGGGAATTCCTGCATGCTCTGCTTCTATCGGAGTTGCCAGCGTAACATATTGAAAATGAGATTCAGATTACTTGACGATCAATGTGGCACGGCGGGCGATGGTCCACGGTTGCCCTTGTAGCGACATATTGACCCGCCTAAAAGTCGCTAGAAGTCGCTATAATTTTTTTTCTCGCTAAATGTGGAATTTTGTCCTCTAAACATTCATAAAATCCCCTAGTTCTAGCGACAAAGTCGCTAGAACGGCAACACTGGTTGAAGGATTTGCATTTTCTATTCTTTCAACTTTCAAGGAGGATCTTTGTGTTGTTTTTGTCTGTGATCGAATACAACTTCTTGCAGAATGACACTGCAACTCTGCACATGGTTTGTTTTTCAAAAAGCTCCTGAAAATGGGGTATGATGGGATATTTAAATTTTAAACATCACATTCAGGTATTTCAAATGACGATAAAAACAATAAAATCTCTGGTATTTTTCTTTTTTAGCAACAAATCTCCATGTGATCGTTAACATTGTGTCAAAAGCAAAGTCAAACTAAATGAATAAAGAAAACCAAGGAAAAAAAAGGCGGGAAGCTTCAAACAGCGCGGTCGCGATTTTTTTCCCTCCGAATTTTTAAATTTAAATTTTGTTGTAAATATTGATCAGTAGAGTTAGAATTCATTGTTTTCTTTAATATTTTTTGTTTATAAAGTAGAGTAGTGTAAATATTATAGCATCTGGTAAGTTTTTTAAAGTTTTTTCTGATGGACTTTGAGGAGCCGCCGGATCCTGGGGACACGGTCCCTCAGGTCGGTAGCAATGTAACTATCTGCAATAGCTTTGAGAAACTACCATCTAATGAATCCGATGTAGATACGGATACATCCGTTTCAAAAAAACGCAAGCTAAAACATAAAACGTGCAAACATTGTAATAAAAAGAAGCGGAAAAATGGATCCAATGCATCAAAAGGATGTCATTGTGATAAGAAATTACCGTTCACAAGCGATAGCGATACAACAGTAGTAAGCCGAGATTTTGTCCCTAGTCCTGTTGTGGCAAGCCCTATTGCCTCAACCCCAACACAAATTACATCATCACCAAATCCATCTTCGCAGGCTCCAGTAGTGGTTACTCGAACACAGTATGACTCCACAGACAGTGCTCCTTTTATTGTACATGTGCAACGTATTACTGAGTCACCAAATGATGGCTCCACACTCCACCCCATTATCTTTGGAAAGTTTTTGAAACATAACTCTTTCAATAATGTTGTGAATGGTAGTGTCAAAAGAATTGGTAGGAACAGAGTATCCATAGCTTTTAATAATCATATTGATGCTAATGCATTTGTTGGCCATGACAGCTTAAATAAAAATAATTTAAAGGCATTTATCCCAACTTATAATGTGTCTCGTATGGGTGTTATTCGAGGAGTGCCTACAGACATATCTCCAGAGGAGATCATTGAGTGCACTACAGTACCTAGTGGCTGTGGGAAAATCTTAAAAGTAAGGCGAATCAATTTCAAGGAAATTATTAATGGAGCTCCAGTTTGGAAGCCAACACAGACGGTTGTTGTAACATTTGATGGGCAAGTGTTACCTAACCGTATATACATGTGTTATACTGCCTTACAAGTTCAACTGTACACATACCCAACCATTCAATGTTACAACTGCTGTCGGTTTGGTCATACTAAATTGCAGTGTCGGTCCAAACCACGTTGCTTCAAGTGTGGTCAAGAACACTCAGGTGATTCATGTGACGTTAATGAAGACTACATTTCTTGCTGTTCCTGTGGTGGTGCACATAATGCCACTAGTAAATCTTGTCCAGAGTACACCAGACAAACCAAAATAAAACAGTCAATGGCAGATAAGTGTATCTCTTATGCGGAAGCATCAAGAATACACCCACCTATGACACATTCTTATGCTGCAATTTTAACAACAAATAAAGTCCAATCTTTCCCTTCTCCCACAACAACCCAAGTCCCATCCTCATCCAGAAAGACTGTGTTTTTAAAACCTCGCCTGCCACCAAAACTGCACAAGGGTTATGACCAAAGGGTCCACCGTGATCTGACTAGTCAGCCTTTGACAACACAGCCTAATGGTTGTGCTATTGCAGAGGACAACAACAAAAAACAAATGAACATTAATGATGTTATAGCCCTTCTAACCACCTTATTACAGTCTAATATAATAGAACCGTCCAACGCTGCTAAAATAATTGACACAATTAGTATTTTAAACACCCACAATGGATCACACCAGATCCGCAGTTCAGTGGAACTGCAGGAGTGTAGTCAGCAAAAAGTCTGAAATTATATATTTAATTAATAAATTTAACCCTTTTGTATTTGCACTCACAGAGACCTGGCTTAAACCAGGCTCTGTGTTCAAATTGAGCGGTTTCTCCTGTCTCAGGGAAGATAGACCTGATGGATGGGGTGGAGCCGCTCTTCTTATAAAAAATTCTTGTTCCTTTACTCAATTTATTTTACCTTCACATAACATGACTCATTTTACCGCTATAGCTTGCATTATTAATAACATCTGCTTTGTCTCTATTTATGTACCACATCCTTCCTCACAAATTTTTGACGAAATTGAAACTCTGTTCTCTTCATTACCTAAACCATGTGTTGTCATGGGAGATTTCAATGCTCATCATAGAACTTGGGGTAGCTCTTTAACCAATACTCATGGTAAAGACCTGCTTGACATAATAGATAGGCAGATTTTGTGTATTTTAAATGATGGCACTCAAACTCGGCGAACAAAACCCTCAGAAAATGTAAGTGCTGTTGACTTGTCAATTACCTCTCCTAGTTTAGCCCTAGATATTACATGGAAAACACAACCATTTACACATGGAAGTGATCATTTTCCCATTATTTTACAATTTACCAAATTTAAAGCTAATCATGTTCCTAAAGCTCCACCCAGAATGAGATACAAAATTATCCCTGATAAATGGTGTGATTTCAAGGCCTTAATGGAAGATAAGATTAATACTTTGCCTCCTATATCCCAGGGTATATCTACATGTGCCAATACTTTTGTGAATAAATTAATAGAAACAGCTAATGCAACATTTCCTCTTAAAAATAGCGCTTTAGGAAAGTTAGCATCACCACCTTGGTGGGATTCAGAGTGTAGTCTAGCTGTTACACAAAGAAAAGAGGCAGAGATAATTTATAATTGTGATATGTCAGATGACAATTTCAATAAATTGATTGATATTATTGCTAAAAACAAAAAAAACATTGAAAGATAAGAAACTGCAAGGATGGCAAAGCTTTTGCTCAACCATTTCTCCCAGAACAAAGCCATCAACAGTCTGGGCTAACATAAGACGTTATAGATCTGGGGTTAATGAATCTAGTTCTGCTACAATGCCTATTTTCCTGAGGGATAGCTTCATAGACCGTTTGGCCCCAGCAACAGTACCGCCAAAGGAACTATTTATATCCCGAACACTACCACAACATCCTGTGTGTTCGAATGGCCTTGATGCACCCTTTTCTATTCACGAGCTGAAAGGCATTTTGTCAGTGACCCGCGATACGGCTCCTGGCAACGATGGCATTCCTTATTCTTTCTTTGCTCATCTTGGTGAAGATTCTTTGCAATATTTACTAACAATTATTAATTCCGTCATGTTGACAGGTGACATTCCCTCAGATTGGAAAATTCAAATAGTATTGCCATTCTTAAAACCAACAAAAAGTTCATTAGATTCCGCATCATATCGACCCATAGCCTTATCTCCAGTTATCTTAAAAATTGTAGAACACCTAGTTAAAAATAGAATTGAGTGGTTTATTGAAAGTCAGAACCTTTTGCCTCAGGGTCAATATGGCTTTAGAAAAGGTAGAAGTTCGATGGACAGTATTAGTGTCTTTATAACAGATATTAGACTAGCGTATTCACTTAATAAGTTGGTTTTAGCTACTTTTTTAGATATAAAATCTGCCTATGATAATGTTTTAATTGAAGTGTTGATTAAAAAACTTAACTTTTTGAAAATCCCACCTATCTTGTCTAACTTTATTCAAAACATGTTAGCTGGACGAGTGATTAAATTAAATTCTTCTGATCTCACAAGAGTAGCGTGGAAGGGTCTACCACAGGGTTCTGTTTTGAGTCCGCTCCTTTATAGTATTTGTACATATGATTTAGAAGCTTCTGTTAATAATATGGTTAGTATCCTACAGTATGCAGATGACTTACTTGTATACACCTCTTGTAGATCCATTGTTAAAGGATCTTCTGATTTAACTAACTCACTTAAATTTCTTAAGATATGGTTGGATAAGCATGGTCTAGAACTTTCAGTGTCTAAAAGCAAAGTAGTTACATTTACGCGTCAGTTCAATCCGATACCTGCTAAAATATATTATGATAATGTTCTTATTCCTGTAAATAGTTATGCTAAATTCTTAGGTGTAATACTAGATTCAAAACTTACGGGCCACCCACATTGTGAATATGTTGTGACGAAATGTGAAAAATATTTGAATTTACTAAGAGGTCTATCTGGTGTTTGGTGGGGTGCTCATCCGTTTTCTTTAAAACTCTTGTACAATGCTCTCATAAGAAGTACGCTAGACTATGGCACTTTCTTATTAGAACCTGGAAGAGCAGCTGCTTTCAAATCTTTGGATGGCATTCAGTCTAGAGCAATGCGAATCATTTTGGGGGCGATGAAATCTAGTCCCATTATTGCACTTCAGGCAGAATGTGGTGAATCTCCATTACATTTAAGACGTCAGTATCTGTCTGATAGATTCTTTTTCCGTACCTCTCAGATATTAAATCATCAGCTTCATTCCAAAATACAACATCTTTCTCACCTCATAACCACTTCTTCATATTGGAAACATAAACGGCCTCCATATTTAATTCATAGTTTTAAGAAACTTAAATCGTTGACAGCCCCGACTCATCAATCTAATCTTCTTCCCTTATTCAACTGTAGCTATAAAGCTCTAACACTTTCTCCTACCGTACACTTTGACCTCAATATAGACCGTGATGATAGAAATGCTAATGTATATTTCAAAACTGCCGTTGATGATCGCTGGCGTGGCTGGCATCAGATTTATACTGATGCCTCCAAGCATTCTCAGATAGGAAAAGTTGGCGTTGGGATTTATCATAAGGAGTATAATATTGTACAAAAAGTAAAATTTCCTTCGGAAACATCAGTATTTACTGGAGAATGCTACGGGATTTTGAAAGCACTGGAGTACATTTTAATAATGAAACTTCAAAATACTGTTATTTTCAGTGATTCAATGAGTTCATTACAGTCACTCATCAAATATCCATTTAGATCCAAAACATACTACAACATTATAATGGACTCAAGAAATAAGCTTTTGCAATGCAACGACTATGGATATTCAGTGCACTTCGCATGGATCCCAAGTCATTGTGGTATAGTCGGCAATGAAAGGGCAGATATTCTTGCTAATGAAGCTGTAGAGTGTGGGGACCTTTTCCCCTACAAAAACTTTTCGCAAGATCTTCTTGCTTTACCTAGGACTTATCTCAAGAATGCTTGGGATGAGTCTTGGGCAGGCAACGTGGGTAACAAGGCAAAACACTACAGATTTATTCAAACTGGAGTTCCACTCAAACCTTGGTTTTTTAAAATGAAATTGAATAAACGTGCCACTACAGTTATAATTCGGATGCGGCTTGGCCACACGTGCACTCCAGCCCATTTGGCACGGATGAAAATAGTCAGTGACCCTTCTTGCGAATGCGGTGATGAATTTGGTGACGAAAATCATATATTTTTTTCTTGTAGCAAATATGACCACAGTGCCTTCTATGATGAGCTCATCTCCCTCCGTATTCCTCTACCTGTTAATATTGTTTCCCTCCTTTCCTCTTTAGACCCCTGTATATATCAATCTTTAGCATCATTTATTTGTACAAATAATATCAATATATAGTTTAGTTAATTGTAGTATATTTACAATCATAGTTTTTATAATATATTATATATATAGATTAGATAGTTCCCTTTATTTCCTTTTATTTCCTAACTCTCCTGATCCTGTTCATATTTCGTTACGCAGTAGGCTTTGTACATAATTAAGTTTTCCAAATTTTTTATTTCATAAAAAAAAGTTTAAAAAAAAAAAAAAAAAAAAAAAACATGAAAATGGCAAATGCTAAGATTAGCGAGTCCAAGAAGAAAGAAAAAAAAAAAAAAAAAAAAAAAAAGAAAACCAAGAAGTTGAAGTTTCAGTTTTAGATGGGGACTGGGACTGGAAGGGAAGCTTTTTATTGTACTACGTAGTATTTATATATTCTCTTTGGCTTGTGTTGTGAGGTGCTTGTGTACCTATGTTTCACTTCTCACAAGTTGTTGGAGTTCTATCTACTTCTAGCTTTTACAATACCTGTGTTTGCCGTACGTAGTTCGCCTCGTTCGAGTCGTTCGCTGTGTGTTGTGATTTTAACAACCAGCTGCCTCGCTTTCCGTTGCATACCTAGCCATTATCTTCTTTACATCATATATAGTGACATGGCTCAGTAAAAGTATGCTGAATGACATCCAACTTACAAAACACTTACTAATGATAGCTATAGTACTTGGTGTTATTTACGTTCTGAAAGAATACGTGTTTGTGGCGATATGACTCAACACAGAGTCGCATACTTCTACAATGTTGATGTTGGGAACTTCCACTATGGACCAGGGCATCCGATGAAGCCGCATAGATTGGCAGTGACCCATAGTCTTGTGCAAAACTATGGTCTCCATAAGAAGATGCAAATCTATAAGCCTTACAGGGCAAGTGCACATGATATGTGCCGGTTCCATAGTGAGGATTACATTGAGTTTCTTCAAAATGTCACCCCACAAAATATTCAAAGTGAGTATGTCTACCAATACTAAAAATCCCACACTAAGCTACTATATTGTAAGACACCAAAGACCATGATTCTACCACTTAAATCATTAGATTTAAGTATATGATCTTGTAAATTAAATGGTTTCGGCTGTAAAGAGAGTGTAATAAGGTATTTACGCTTTCTCTTTAAATAATATGCAATTTTCATTTTCATTATTGATACCAGTAATAATGTAACCATTTAATTTGTTAACTATCACAAAAAGTTTTATTCTATACCTACTTTACTACAGTTGCACTGTGTAGACACTAGACAGGTATGTCAATGTATACCTTCTAAACCAATATTCCATTTCAGGTTATTCAAAAGACTTACTCCATTACAATGTTGGTGATGACTGCCCAGTGTTCGAAGGGCTCTTTGACTTCTGCTCAATGTACACAGGAGCTTCTTTGGAAGGTGCTATGAAGCTGAACAACAATGCATGTGATATAGCCATCAACTGGTCTGGAGGACTGCATCATGCTAAGAAATTTGAACCTTCTGGTAAGACTTATTAACTAGTTATAGACAACCTATTGTAGTATTGTGTATTGTGTTCTATTAAGTACTAATTTCTGCCTGTGGGTTAAATACTAGCGGCCTTACCACAAAAAAAGTTACGACTTAGACACGTGTTTAACAGTTGCTTAACATGGTTTTGTAGGATGACTTTTGCTAAACAATTGTTAAACACGTGTCTAAGTCGTGATTTTATTTTTGTGGTAAGGCTGATTGTTTCTGTGGAAATGACTAGGCTCTTTCTATCCCATAGGAACTGATTTATGGGATGAGAAGTAGCATATTATGTGTCTTTCCAAAATTTATATGTTCAGTAGTTTTTGAATGAAAGTGTTCCTCTTTCATGCACACACTTGACACATCCATACAAACTTTGGTGTATGGATTATAATATTAGTCAGTATTTCAGCCATCTAGTACCCACAGCACAAGCTCTTCTTATTTTGGGATTAGATGATGCTGCTTAATGACTGAATAGAAATTAGATACAACATGCAATAAAATATAAAATTTAGAAATTATTAAGAAGAAAGGAAAATGTTTAAACTTACATTATTAACTTATGAAAATAACAACATAATGAGTTAACAAGAATTCTCAATGCTTTCAGGTTTCTGCTATGTAAATGACATAGTGATTGCAATCCTGGAACTGTTGAAGTACCATCCTCGGGTCCTGTACATAGACATTGATGTGCACCATGGGGACGGGGTCCAAGAGGCATTCTACCTCACAGACAGGGTCATGACTGTGAGCTTTCATAAGTATGGAAACTACTTCTTCCCAGGTAATTCCCCCTCATCAGCGCTTAATGTCAGTAGAGCTTATAATACTACAACAATTTAGTTGTTTTAGGTTGAAGTAGGACTAAATAGATAATTTAAAAAAAGGATTCAGGATTTTCTCCATACAATAAATCCCAAACTGCTCAGCTGCTAATTCCCACTTATCCCCATATCCTATATCATAACTTCTACACGTGCAGCCTATGGGTAAGATATACGCAGAAGAGCTATAGTGCCCTACGGGTCCAATATAATAATGGGTTCAGGATGCTGATGGGTTTGCCGAGGTTCTGTAGCGCATCAGGAATGTTTGCGGATGCACATGTTGATGACATGCAGTCCATTGTCCGCAAAAGGATCGCGTCCCTGAAGCGCCGCACGTGCACTAGCACCCACAGCTTACTTGCAATTGTGACTGATAGTTTTAATTTCAATTCTGGCATCATGAGTCACTGGGTTGTAAATCAACATCGGCCGCTCGCCTCACTCGTGACAAAATAAGTTGACATTTAAAATTAAAATTACTATCATGACATCACAATTGAAATTATTAATTAGTTGATTGATTTATTATAATTTGTAATTTTGTGTGCCTACTAACCATTTTCATACTGTGCTACTAACAAAATGGATGTATATCTGAATAAATAATTTTTCAAATTTCAAATATCCTCAACTCTTCCCCCCTTTCCTGTCCTGGTTTTACTTCTCACCTCGTTTCCTCTTCTCATTGGGGTGATCGCAGCCTGTAAAGGCACATTTCAATTCCTAGCGTCGTCGACTGTGCGAAAAACCACCCAACTCGCAATCATTAAGAGTCAACATGAAGCGAACTGCGCCGCGGTCATAGTACTAAAATCGTAACCTCCAACTGACCCCGTGGCTGTCATGGCGCTAAAATCGTCTCCAACTGACCCCATGGATTGGATTTTGTAAGAGTCGACTATGGGAACATGTCTGAAGAAGAACAGCAGCTTCCTTTTTTGTTTTTTTTTAATGTGATCATCACTTTGCCTGTCAAGCGTGGTGATTGTAACACGCCCTTGTTTAAGTGAGATATGTTAGTCAGTGGAAGTACGAGGTAAGGTTAATTGTTAAGGTACTAACAAGTTTGGTGGCAAATTTACAGGCACAGGCGATATGTATGAAATAGGCGCGGAGAGTGGACGGTACTATTCGGTAAATGTTCCCTTGAAGGAGGGTATCGATGACCAGAGCTATGTGCAGGTGAGTTACTTTACCTTTACAAAAATCATCTTTATATGTGACTAGGTAGGCTCAGGGCCAACTTCAAAAATGACATTTCTCTCTCCTCAATTGTTAATCTTTAATTTTAACTGTATTTATTTCTTATATTTATATTTTTTTACTTTTTTTGCCCTTTTGTTTTATGTACATTGACATTTTTTATTTTAAATGAATGAATTTCATAATTTAATTGTATTCACGTTTTTCACTTAAATGTTACTTGCTCACAACTATTTTTCACATGCTGTCTTCTTCAAATAAAATGATTTATAAATAATATGTTAACTATAAGCTAGATTTAGTGTACATTATGTTGGTGATAAATAAATAAATAAATAAAAATGTATTATTGTGAATAAAGTACCGAGATAAGAAGGGTACAATAATGAACCATGAGGCCGTAAAAGTTTGGCATCCTCATTGCCCGCCTAGGTACAAAATAATTGATAATATTTCATGAGTGTATATTCAGTTAATTTGGAAGGTACTTACTGCATTAATTAGTTATTAATATTATTAGTAAATTTATTTTCATCAACACCACATTCTACGAACAGTAGACCTCACTAGAAGTTTTTTAACTGTTAAATAAAACTGTTAAATGTGATACCGTTGTTGTGTGTACAGTTTATTTATCTTATTATAGTCTTGTTGTTGTGTAGTTTTAAGCAAATAAAAACATTTTCCGCTCTCTCTATCTCTCTCCATAATTAACGCTTTGATTAATAGAAGCGTTTTACATAAAATAAAACGCATATTAATTTACTTACCTTGGTAAACGTTTATATAACAGAGATAGGCCTAACATTTCCCGCCATATAAATAAGTATTGGCTTTGAATTTCTGTAAAAAGTACTAGCCAATCAGTAACCTCGTCCAAAGAGGAGTTGGCCAATCCGGTGTCTTCCCGCCACCGGCCGTTACGTCAGATGTGCGCTTGGAGCGCCACCATCTTGTTTCTTCATTGCGTCGAATATCACCAGGCAGAATTTAAAATGTAAACGTTTACCAAGGTAAGTAAATTAATATGCGTTTTATTTTATGTAAAACGCTTCTATTAATTTGACTGTACCTTGGTAAACGTTTATATAACTGAGACGTGTTTGTTATCGCCTGGTGGTGGTGAAGACACTCAACGCCAATGTGAACTTACTATTTTTTAAATAATGTTATAATCGTAAGCCACATCGCTTTGAATGTAAATTAGTCATTGTGACATTCAAAACTGCAATACTTATGGTCCAAAACCAATTAAAATAGCCTTATATAAACAGATGGCTTAAATAATTAAAAGACATTTATGTCTTGTTTCGACTGGTTCTGAAATCAATATCATAGAGATACCATTTTCAAACAAATTTATCGCACTCTATCATGACGATGATAGAATGTGCCATCGATCCTAGTATAATAAATAAATAATTCTGAACAAAACCCCACACAGTATCATACAATAGGGCCGCCCAGCTCAGCATGAATATGTGAGTGATTGGGTACTGATGACTGATAAACTTATAACAATAAATTGCTAAATATGTTCGTATTGTATCAGTATACCTAACTGTATAATAATACTTCAGCAGCTTAACTTCTTTTAGAAACAGTTTTTGCAACTTTTGCAATGTGTACGACCTTCGGTGACAATAAATCATTGCACAACTGAAAACTAGAATATCTGCTCCAAAGTGTGAGTAGTAGTTACTAGGTATTTAACTCATTCGTTTTCTGGACATAGTACTCGTTTTAACCAATTTAAAGCATGTGGGAAAACAGTTACATTAACATTTCAATTTATTGCAGTGCGCTGTAATACCTGAGTAGGTACTTTATGAACCTTTATAACTATAGTGAAGCTTTGTGTTCATCTAAAATGTCCAGTTATGGGAAGTTCTTATAAAACATTTGAATAACTGGTTTTTCCTCCCCACAATGTTTGGACTAGATTACAAGTTTTGCGATAAGACTAGTGTGCATTTCCACTGTAGAAGCGTAAGAAATCTTAGATCCGATACACATAGCTAAAAGTACAGGTATATCTATTTCCTTTTCCCTTATAGGTACTTGTTTTGCTCTTAAATACGCACTGGGTATCCTTCTAATGTTATTCGAATATCATACCGAATAGATTTACAAATTCTCACCCGAGAGCATATAGGTACTTAATATAGAGAAGTCTATTGAGACATCAATAAAATTAAGACCAATAATGGTAACTAGCAAACCCTAGACTACTAAGCAGCTTGTGACAGTGAAACCAAGTTTACTTCGAGAACCAACGTTATTTGTAACACTGTAGGTATTATACTTGTGCATGAATACCTCACCCATTGTCAATGTACCTCGAAAACAAGCTCTTCATTTGAGATGCAGTAGTGTCTGTTGTACTACAATGTTTATAAAATAATAAACAAGAAACATTTTCCGCTTAACTAGTAGTTATGTTGAAACATCACACGACAAATTACTGAAAATCTGACGTCATTGCTTAAGAAGCGATAATATAGATGCACTTTTATTCTTATTAAGTATCACAGAGTGCTAGAGTTTAGAAGCTGACAATGATCGCTTACTTATAAAGAATAGTGTAACACTATATAAAATATAAACAGTTCTTTACGTCAAGGACAGTGGCTGTCCTTTACTGACGTTCAAAAAGAAGACATTGACGACTTTCCAAGGTTTTTATTTACTGTAGTGCGCAAACCCTCAATTGCTCACGGTCATTTCTAAGAATGATGATGATGATGATGACAGTTTCAAATATTAATTCTAAAAATGTACTAGTATTTGCGATGTCTAATACAGTTGAGAATACATTCAACAATTTATCATACAAAGCAGTTAACAGAAATGCCACTTATGATAAAAAGTATGATGAGGGTAGTTGTAAATAAACGCGTGAACGTTCATTACCGTACACACCTTTATACAGATAACCAAGAAATGCCACCGGTTATAAAAAGTATGAAGAGGGTAGTTGTAAATAAACACGGGAGTGTTTCTTATCGTTCACACCCTTATCGTTCCCACAATCATAAATCCGGACATGGGTTGAGTACAATTCAGAGCCTATACAGGTAGCTATATGACATAGTGCCGCAACGCCAGTACTTTCACCAAATCTCCTTCTTTTTGTCTGACAAGTAAAGTCTTTTAGACAATGTACTCTTAAAACGGTCAGGCCAGTGAGCGAGCTAGACCCATACATTTGCGTGGACATATCCACTGATAGACAGTATCTTGATACTGAAGGCAACTTTGTGCAAGATATTGTGTTTTTGGTAGACGCTACCTTATTTATACTAACAACTATCTCACGCACGCAACATTCAAATTCGTGATGGAATGAGGGATTTCGTATCCCTGTTCTAATAATAGGCACTAAATTTTTAATGCGGGTGGGCAGCATTTATCTTATAATTCATTTCCATAATTTTAAAGAACTTGTCTCGTCAATGAGAAGTTTTGTAGGTAGACTGAATAACTTATATGTGTGTTAACCTTAGAGTCTTTCCTGCGATCTCATGAATCCAAAGGGTTGTTATATCTGCTACCGTTCACATATCATACAGTGTGAAAAATAGTAACTCTGGGCATAAGAATAAGAACAGACTAGAAGGGAAACTTCGCTCCGAACGCGCTCAAGGTCACGATATTAGCCTACCCGATTCTGCACGTTAAACGTGCAGTAGGGCTGTCACAGCCGGCGACGCCGCACGCGGATTTTAATATTTGTGTAGGTTAGGTTCCTATCTCTATAATATGACGTCATGGTCAAGTTATTGTGGTGTGATCGTTTGTAACAATAAAAGTTATTGCATATTATATGATAATACATACCCTATGTAAGTAATATTTTCTAAATATTATTGTGTTTTAGTAGGTTCCTATCTAACTAATTAGGTAGGTACCTAATCAAAGGAATGTGAACATCGTTCGTTGACCTTTTCTCACTCGCTTCGTCTCGCGACGACGGCGCGGCGGCGGCGGGGCGCGGCGGTACAATGCAGTAGCAACCCTGGCAAAACGCCTGGACGACAAAGGGGCGTAACGAGGTGAAGGGGGAAGTAGGTATATAAATGGCGGCGTTTGGGACTAGATCAAAGAAGAGTCCTTTCTACGTAGTTATTATTTATTCTTATGCTCTGGGTTAGACTATGTAGAATGTAATTCGGCTCGAAGGCTTCGGCTTGCCCTTAATTCACAATGACACCTCAACTAGCTGCTATACGCAATTTATAATTTGCCTATAAAAATATCAGCCAATCGATAAATTTATCAACCCATCACGCTTATCAGCCCGAGTTTCTTACGATATTCTTATATGACTTTTGTCACAAGTACGGTTTATCAGAAGATTTTATTATTCCTTCAGCTAAACAGCTCCTTCTGAATGTTAATGTCTAACAAGAACAGAAACTCCGTCTATATAGGTATCGAACCTCCCAAATCTTTTGTTGATAGGTATGCAATACACGAATCATATACATACATAGATATTGGTAAGACATTTGTCAATAGGTACGCGATACCCTGCACTTTTTATTTTGATGCTTCTATTTAATAATAGTTAACCTTCCTGGAAGTTCTAGTCAATAGGTACGCGATACCCTGGACTTCTTATTTTCATCACTGTTGGAGGTGCACCACGATGCTTTTATAGTTAGCCTTCCTGGAAGTTGTTGTGAGTAGGTACGCGATACCCTGGAATTCATCGCTGGTGGAGGTACACCACCACGATGAATTCCTTTATCCAAACAAGCAACCCTTTCTGAAGCTTATGTAAACACATATTTATGTTGAATAAGACTCTTCATTCGAGAATAATGCTCATCACGTCCAAGACAATTTTAAGTTGAAAAATATTCGGTGCGCCCGAATTTTATATGTCATCGCAGCCGTGCGAGGGAGCGTAATAAACCCTGCGAGGGTTTTATTATATACTTGCAAGGAGATGACAATGCGCCAGCCATTGTAGCCCTGCGAGGGCTTTAAAACAACCCTGCGAGGGTTTTTATTCCTCGTTCAAGATAATCTAAAGCTGAAAAATATTCGGTGCGCCCGAATTTTATTTATGTCATCGCAGCCCTGCGAGGTTGCATTATGAACCCTGCGAGGGTTTTATTATATATTTACTTGCAAGGAGATGACAATGCGCCAGCCATTGTAGCCCTGTGAGGGCGTTTAAACAACCCTGCGAGGGTTTTTATTCCTTGTCCAAGATTATCTAAAGCTGAAAAATATTCGGTGCGCCCGAATTTTATTTATGTCATCGCAGCCCTGCGAGGGTGCGTTATGAACCCTGTGAGGGTTTTATTATATATTTGCAAGATGACAATGCGCCAGCCGTTGTAGCCCTGCGAGGGCGTTAAAACAACCCTGCGAGGGTTTTATTCTTTGTCCAAGATAATCTAAAACTGAAAAATATTCGGTGCGCCCGAATTTTATTTTTGTCATCGCAGCCCTGCGAGGTTGCGTTATGAACCCTGCGAGGGTTTTATTATATACTTACAAGGAGATGACAATGCGCCAGCCATTGTAGCCCTGCGAGGGCGTTAAAACAACCCTGCGGGGGTTTTTATTCTTGCAAGAATGCACGAGGTGTTTTGCTTTAAAATCAAGGTACTTAGCTCATATCGAAAAATAAGAACATAGAACATATCAGTATTTATCCTTGAAATGTATCTTGTCAATCGTGGACTTGAGACACATGTTTATATTTGCATTTTCTACACTTCTGTTTGGTACAAAAACAATAGGCAATGAAATATGTATCTACCCGCTCCTGAAAAAAAAAGGTTACTTTCTTGCCAACCTAGATTAACACTCAGTGCCTTTGCAAAACCACCTGCTCTGTGCAATGGTTAGGCAGTGAATAGGTTAGACAACCTATTAGATTAATCCACCCAACGACATTGGGTGTAGGCCACGTGTTATTTGCACAAGTGTGCAGATACACTCAACATTTCATATTTTGTATATTCGCGTATAAATTACGGGCAGGTGACAACCAAACGTATCGTACATCGTACGCGTTGCCCACGTGGCTGCGTGGCCCAGAATAACCAAAACAACGATATTTTAAAGTACTCACGATGTTATTTCCATTACCATCCAATATTGACCTACTTCTCCAGTTGTCTTTCAAGTCTCGTTTTCACGACATCGGTCAGAATTTTGCATATTATATCGTGTTTACATCCTTGCTAGAAAAATAAGTATTTTAGCACATAGCAACATATAACCTCAAAATAAATTCGAACGAAACGAACGGAAAAACCGTTAAAATCTTACTTAGGAGTAATAGAAGAAAAATTATGTCACTGGCACATGGGATGCCAGGTAGTTGTTGTCATTAAAAACAAATATAACCACGTGCTTTCGAGCACAAATAATAAGAAAAATGTCACGGTCTTAGTGCAAGGTAGTAAAAAGGCGTATGCTTTCGTACTAACCATGCGACATGTGTGCGACTCGTGAGTCTCCAACAAAATATAACTAGAATGGACTCATTAGTCCAAAAACAAATTACGAAACTTACTTCGCAAATTACCATTTTATTGAAAAAATGTGGGTATGTAGTGGTGTAGACAAAGAAAAATGTACTTACGCAGTAATGCAATTTTACACCAAACCTTTAGAATACTATGTGCACTTTGCAATAATCCTTGTATGCACTTTGAAATATTTTCTGGAATATTTCTTTAAAAGCGTGCTGCGTATTTGGTAGCACGTCTGTACTCGGCGGGAAACTAAACGCCAATGAAGAAACAAGATGGTGGCGCTCCAAGCGCACATCTGACGTAGCGGCCGGTGGCGGGAAGACACCGGATTGGCCAACTCCTCTTTGGACGAGGTTACTGATTGGCTAGTACTTTTTACAGAAAGTCAAAGCCAATACTTATTTATATGGCGGGAAATGTTAGGCCTATCTCTGTTATATAAACGTTTACCAAGGTACAGTCAAATTAATTAAATAATAACACCTATTTTAACACAACTTACTTTTGGAAATCTTCTCCTATTCGTAGGTATTCAAACCAGTGATACAGAACGTGATGGAGTTCTACCGCCCTACGGCGATAGTGCTCCAATGTGGCGCCGACTCACTGGCGGGTGATAGACTGGGCTGCTTCTCTCTGTCCACGCGTGGGCATGGGGAGTGCGTCAAGTTTGTTAAGAACTTGAATGTGCCTACGTTAGTTGTTGGTGGCGGCGGGTATGGATTTTTTATTTATACTTACCGCAAATAATTATGAATAATTATTTATTAGAAGTAAAAGTAGACTTTTTGTAATAATAATGTTCTTTTATATGCTAAATCCTAGGTATCAAATCACTACATAGTATAAAACAAAATCGCTCTCTGTGTCCCTATGTCCATATTTCCCTATGTCCCTTTGAACGCTTAAATCTTTAAAACTACGCAACGGATTTTGAAGCGGTTTTTGAGTGATTGAAGAGGAAGGTTTATACGTATAATAAAACCGTGCGAAGCCGGGGCGGGTCACTAGTTAATTATAGCTTACTAGCAAATAGTGAGACATGAGTGCATTATTTAGGTTTACCAATTTTTTACCATGTTTGACGCAATAAATATCTTCATCTTGAATATTGTCTTACGTATCGTATCTGCCCGTGGCTTCGCACGCATTGTTTCTATGGAAACATAAGGCTATTTGTATCTCATGGGAACTAATTTAAGGGATGAAAAGTCTTATGTTTTATTCCAGGGCTAGAACTATGTCTATTAAAAATTTCAGCCCGATTCGTTCAGTTGTTTTGGCGTGAGGAGGTAACAATCATCCGTCCAAACTTTTACATATAACATCCCCGCCTTCGCACGGTTTTATTATATGTATAAACCTTCCTCTCGAATCACTCAATCTATCTATTAAAAAAACCGCATCAAAATCCGTTGCGAAGTTTTAAAGACTTAAGCATACATAGGGACAGAGAAAGCGACTTTGTTTTGTACTATGTAGTGATTAGCAATCCACCCCGGCTTAGCACGGGTGTATTATACATATAAACCTTTCTCTTCAATCACTATCTACAAAAATAATTGCATCTAAATCAATTGCTTAGTTTTAAAGATTTAAGCATACATAGGGAAAGACAGGCAGAGGGAAGCGTCTTTGTTTAAACTATGTACTGAAATGTGATTTTGGGGTTACCTAGGTTTGTAGGGGGAAATCATCGGCGCTTGAACTTACCTAACTATTTATGTAACTTATTTTACTTAGGTCTCGACAGAACCTACGCATTTGCTCCCCTTGGATTCGAGACCCTAGGTCCGTGGGGTACCGAGGCTCTCCGGGTTTTTAAAAAAATATCTGATCGTCTGGTCGATGCGACGCGTGACCCGAGAGCTGGTGAATATCTGGCTCAGCGCATCAGCATTGCCATACAGCGTGGTAATGCAGCCAGTGTCTTGGGGACGCTTCCGACTGGTATTGACATGGATCAATTGAGCTACCTTTAGACTGTTTGCAACCGTCTGCAGTTAGCTCAATGGTTTCAATTGTAAATACTAGTTGTAATTTTACTTAAGGCGTAAACAGGAGCTAAAGTAGCGCCACCACTTATTTTATCATATAATTCCGTTAAGTATACAAAGGTTTGTTAAACCTTTCATAAGCTTTTTTTAATGCATCTGTAGTAGTTTCATTTTGTTTATTTAAGAGATACGAAAACAGAGTTTGGTGGCCACCAAAGGAAACTTCGTATCTCTTCCTAAACTTTGTGGCTTTATTTCAGATACACCCTTCGCAACGTGGCTCGCTGCTGGACGTTCGAAACGTCTTTACTCGTCGACTACAACATTAGCAATGAGCTTCCCTACACTGAGTACTTGGAGTTCTTCGCGCCTGATTTCCAGTTGCATCCGGAAATAAACGGGTAGGTTTAGGGATATAAAAACGAACGAATTAATGAATGAACACTTTATTGTACTAAACGGTATCGTAAACTAAACGTTACAGTTAATAACTTATATCTATTTAAAAATAAACATGGTAGAAAAGGCCTTAAAGTCTCCACACACTGAAGCCGGAGGCGGAGCGGAGGCGAAGGCGTGCGAGTTGTATTGAATCATATGAAAGCCTACACACACACCGCAGGCGGTGGCGGCGCGGTGCCATAGGAAAAACCGGCACGCCTTCGCCTCCGCTCCGCCTCCGGCTTCAGTGTGTGGAGACTTTTATCGCTTAAAGCGATTTCTTTCAGGCAACCTTGTATATAGCTTGGGATATAGATCAGTCAGTTAAAAAAAGTAAGCATTCGGAATAATGGATTCAACTCTTTAAATACGTTTAAAATTACAATATGATTGACTTTATTATTATGTATTACCTACTAGAAAAGACATATCACATTAGTGACAAATGACAAATTCGCAGATTGCCCTCTTATTTCCACGCCAGTAGTGGTAAAACATGAGGTCATAATCTATTTTATATATATTATTATACATAATAAAATATACAGGGTGCTAGTGTGAACAGCGTTCTCCTTGAAACCAGAGGTTCAGCATCATGAGTAGAATCCAAAACCGACGAGAAAAGCTTAACACCTATTTTAGTTTCTCAAGATTTTGATATTTCATGTCTTCGCTATCGTACACAATGCCAAGTCACTCTACACACTTTAAGTACCTACCTACGTAAGTAAATACTTCTTATTCTTATCTATTCCAGGACAAACAACGCAAACAGCAAACAGTACTTAGAGGCGATATCTAAGCACGTGTACGATAATCTGAAGATGTGCCAGCATTCCCCCGCTGTCCAGATGAGTCATATACCAGGTAAGTACTTGAAAATTTACTGCTAGATTTAGAGTACTTACAGCCCTAAGCTAACTAAGAACGCCCCCTGACTTGTCTTGCCTATGCCTGCCCCGGACACGAATAAATCATTATCAACCTATCCACTGCTGGACATAGACCTCTCCCGAGCGCCAGAGCCATAGAGCCCTGTATTCAGTTTGCTGCATCCAGCATCTGCCAGCAGTCTTTCGCAGATCGTCATCCCACCTGGCTGAGGGCGTCTTACACTACATTTGCCAAGTCGCGGTCTCCACTCACGAACACGTTTATTTTCATTTCAAAAAAATGACAATAAACGGACGAACACGTTTATTACAACAGTTGTCGGTTCTTTGCGAGATATGGCCCACTGTCACCTCAGCTTGCTAATTCTTTGAGCTATGTCAATAACCGTACACGAATAAATAATATAATTGAAAAATGCTGGACAATCCACACAGCATCATCTATCCCCAAGCTAATCAGAGCTTGTGTTATAGATTATTGATATACTTTATGCATATATTACACAGATTTAACCATTCGTGCACGAGTCTGAACGGTTCGGTTTTTATACATCGGCTCAATTTACACCGAAACGGCAGCGACGCGACGAGCACTTTCAGTGTTGAACTAGTGCTAAACCATTTTAAACTTTTTCTGCATTAGTGAATACCAGAATCCCTTATAAACCTTGCGCGGCTGCCCTCGGCCACGCGCTACCTTTTCGAGCGATTGTAGTCTTAAAATATCTATACTTATAATAAAACTGTAACAGGTCCAATTCTGTACATTGAAGATATTTTGAAAACATTTTTTGGAGGGCACTCTATTATCGATAGCCAAAACTGTAATTTTTTTCATTCATGTCTGTCTGTCTGTCTGTCTGTCTGTCTGTATCGTAAACGCGCATCACGCCGAAACTACTTGATGGATTTAAATGAAACTCGGCATGATTATAGGTACTACGAGGAAGGACATAGGATACTTTTTATCCCGGAATTCAGTAAGGTCCTCATGGGAGAGGGTATGAAAGTAAAATTCCTTTACCGCGCATCACGCCGAAACTGCTGAATGAGTTGGAATGAAACTCGGGACGATTTGAATTCATACTACAAGGAAGGACATGGGATACTTTTTATCCCGGAATTCGGTAAGGTTCCCCTGGGAGAGAGGGTGAAAGAAGAATTCTTTAACCACGCATCACGACGGAAGTGAAAATTCGAATGGAACTCGGGACGATTGAACATGGGATATATTTTATCCCGAAATTCAGTTTGGTTCCCCTGGGCTATACGGGTTTTCGAAAATTTCTCACATCTGAACGACGCGTACACACGCGTCGTTCTAATGCTGTGAGAAATTTTTGAAAACCCGTATAGCCCAGGGGAACCAAACTGAATTAAACTGATAAAAGCGAAAGTTTGTAAGTATCATTGGATAGATGGATGGATGTTTGTTACTCTTTCACGCAAAAACTGCTGAACGGATCTGGATGAAATTTGGCACAGAGATAGATTATAAGCTGGAATAAGAAATAGGCTTTATTTTATCCCGAAAATCCCACGGGAAAAGGAATTACGCAAGTAAAATCGCGAGTACTCCAAATACTAATCATGCGCAGACGAAGTCGCGGGCACCAGATAGTTTATTAATAAAGGGCATCGAACATCTTTGGCATAACACCGAATCCGCCTTTTGAAAAAAAGAACGTGATTCGGCGGCCAGTGGTGAAACAAACGTCAATCGACAGAGTAAATAATTAGATACAAACAAAGTGTTCAGTGATCAAATCTCCTAATTGATACGGTTTCTGAGATATCTGGGTCCGTACTCGTTCACTGGCGGAACACGTTTTTTTTAAACGCAGACTTGTAGACTTGACATATCAGGCGCCATACAAAAATGTTCGAACCCATTTGCTTTTATTTTACGCCGCTTTAACACTTATAATTCACACCGCGTTTCTGACAGCCGCTGCTGTTTCGGTGTGAAATAAACCAAAATAAAAAAAATTCAAACAATAAAATCAACTAATTAAAATCAAAAAAATAATCTAATATTACCGAAACGAAACTATATCACAAGCATGACCGACACGCACTTGCTTAATTTATTTTGAAAATGATAATTTTTAATCATAAATGTTTTTGAAAATAAAAATTTTAATTAAGCTTACCGTCTATGATAGGTTCTACAATTAATACATTTTTTTCTAAACAAAGGAGTGACTAAATTGAAGAAAAATTAGTGAATACTGTCTTTAAAAATATTTTACATTGTTTACAAAATTGTAGTAGGTACGATTATTGCTAAACGCAAGTTCGCAAAAAAAGCATAGTTACTAACACAAAAACATGCCTTGTAGTTTTTGAGTCGTTTTTGACCTCGACTATATAAATAACTACATTTTTACTCTAAGGAATTAGAAGTTGATTTATCTATAGTTTTTTTTTGAGGTTTTTTGGAAATAAGTTAAAACAAAAAACGTTTAAAGAATCATTATACTGATTCTTTTTTTTCTTTGAAATTAGGTGCTTGTGGTGTAGTCCCATTTTAATTTAATGAAGATCTCTGTTCTTTTATTGGGTTAAATTTGATCAACTCTTAGTTTTTGTAACATAAAAAAATGATAACATGATATCTTGTTATTTATTAACAAAGAAAATTAATTGAAACTATAACAACACGACTAATTATAGCTAGCATTTAAATTTATCTAGTACCCATAACACAAGCTTTGAGTAGCTTACTTTGGGGCTATATGGTGCTGTGTGGATTATCCAGCATTATTTTTTTATTATCGATGCGTCGCGTGACCCGAGAGCTGGTGAGTATCTGGCTCAGCGCAACAGCATTGCCATAGAGCGTGGTAATGCAGCGTGGTAATGTCTTGGGGACGCTTCCGACTGGTATTGACATGGATCAATTGAGCTACCTTTAGACTGTTTGCAACCGTCTGCAGTTAGCTCAATGGTTTCAATTGTATATACTAGTTGTATGTTTTACTATTTCTTGATTGTAATTTTCGTTGTTAATAAAGTAGTTATTGATTTCCGATTTGATTTTGGGAGTTGTTTGGAATTTTGGGAGTTGAGTGCATAATTCCGAACTCCCAAAATCGAATCGGAAAGCAAAGTGCCCAGAATACTAGCATTGCTACATGATATCTTATTTTATTTTCCAGGTGACTTCTTCCCCGACGAATACCGAATAAGAGACGATCCAGATCCGGACATTCGCATCAGCCAAGAAGAAGCCGACAAAATGGTGGACGCGAGAAACGAATTCTACGAAGACGAGAAAGATAACGACAAAGACTCCATTATTAGAGTTAAGGAACCTGTAGTGTCTGAGGTGAAGGAATCATAGCAAACCGAGACCCTAGCCGATCCACTGGCTATTTGACAGGACGAAATACGACGGTACGGAAAGAAGTTTTATGTCAATGTGGAAAGGTTGAACACTGAAAAGCTTGGTCTTAGTAATGATACAGTGAATTTGAGTGATAATGATCAGTGAAAATGAACTTCAGTAGTTTTAAAGTAACTCGAACTCTGGATTGAGAAAGACCTATATCTTTGACCCTTTCACTCCTTACTGTAGTGTAATCTTAAGACTGCGATGGTTGTATCGTACAATTACCGATTCGGTCCATAGCTTGGAATCGGCAGGGTGCTTCGTTTGCAATGATTTCTCTACGTCAGTCAACACGGGTTCCACACCACAAAGATTTCTGTCCTCTTAGCATGGACACTTGTCTGGTTTTACATACGGCTGGTCTATTCGGATGTACTATTCGTGACACTATAGCAAAAACAAGCTCTGCTTAGTTTGGGGCTAAAGTCCGGTCGCGAAGTAGGAAGAATTTCGTACATTCTCCTGTTATACCTGTCACTGTTACTCCTCATACAATTATAATCTAAATATGCGTCACGCTCTCACGTTGCACAGGAATACCTATTCTACCCTACACCTAACTTTAACAATATACTGTAAGATGATCTTTTTGTGAAGAGAAAATAAATGAATTGCTAATTGCATTTGTGCGAGCGTGACGTATTATATTTACGCGGGAGTGACAGAGACAGGTATAACAGGACAATGTACGAAATTCTTCCTGCTTAGCGACCGGACTTAGATGTTTGGATTGTCTAAGTAATAAATTTATGAAAACTACTTTTAAGTAATGCTTGGAGTTTTCACTACTTTGGCGCGGTGGCGAAGGTCAGCCTGCGACGCAGGAGGTTACGGGTTCGATACCCGCCTTGGGAGAAATTTTTGTACGATCTGCAAATATTTGTTCCAAGTTGTTTTCTATGTATAATAAAAAATCCATTTATGTAACGTATTTTATTATATCAGTCGTCTAACAAGCTTGGAGCTAGATGATGCTGTGTGGATTGTCCATCATTATTTATTTGTTTATGTTACGTAGACAGATTATTTTTTCTTTCATAAGTTTCCTTCAATATTCGTATTTTGATAACGAATAAAATCCAAAAGTTAACAAGCCGCAAGTTACAAAGACAACCGAATGGACCAGCTGAATTACTGCTAGAAATACGCAGCGTATTTCTAATCATGCTTATGCTTTGGGGACCGAAATCGCTATTTATAGTAATAATAATTAAGTAATATTCTAAGTGGGACGATTTTGCTACTGCGATATCAAACGGTAACACACAGATATTTAGATTATTTATTCATTAATTCGTTAAGTAACTTAGTTAGCAGTGCCTCAGAGCCTATATTAGGTTTATCTAAGCACTGATTTTTCTTCTATTTTGCTTAAAAATGTACTATATAGTAACATTACTATACAAATCTGCATGGCATGGAGTCTAAGAGCCGAATACTCAAACACATCTCTGATTTCAATTCAATCCTTAGAGTAATGGCACTGATACAATTTTGCCAATGTCCGTAATGCTGTCATAAACTTTTTGCAGTTAGGTAAATCAATAGATTATAGAAAATAAGTATACCTCAGTGATCGGAGAGTGTCATTGAGAAACCAGATCCTATAATGGTGGGCACAGACCAAGCGAACAAAAGCGAGCGAAGGCTTCGAAACGAACGCAAACGAACCAGTGCATAGGTACGTCATGGCATAAGCAAGGGCCTTCATTCGCTTTCGTCGTATTGTTTACATGTGTTCATTAAGTGTAACAACGGCGAAAGTAATTGCGAACGAGCGGCACCGATTGTCGATTCTTACTCGTTTGCTCGCTTATGTTCGCTTAGTCTGTATCTACCATATTAAATAAAACAGGATAACAAATTTAGAAGTTAGGTTACTATAGTTATTATAGTAACTATCAGCAGTTTAATCTAACAACTTAAGCACGTCTAAACAGTTGGGACAGTTGACAGTTTTTAATGAAAATATGTCGGGAATTCGTCACTTGAGACGTGCGTAAAGGATTCGCCAAATAGAAGGTATTGCAACTTACGCTGCATCAGAGCGCTATAGCACCGAATAAGAAAATTTCAAATTATTTTATTTAGTTTTTAAATAATAATACTAAACTTACAATAAAGCCCGCTAAACTTCATCATAAATGACGAAGTTATAATATTTTTCTCGTCCGCTTTAAAACTTCTCGGCGCAAGGCCGCTCAATAACGTCATGACGTCACAACTCTCGTAAGACGCTCGACTCGAGTATAGTCGCCGATGATGCGCGGTCACCTCAGGTTTTAAGAAAATTTCAAATTAATTTATTTAGTTTTTAAATAATAATACTAAACTTACAATAAAGCCCGCTAAACTTCACCATAAATGACGAAGTTATAATATTTTTATCGTCCGCTTTAAAACTTCTCGGCGCAAGGCCGCTCAATAACGTCATGACGTCACAACTCTCGTAAGACGCTCGAGTCGAGTATAGTCGCCGATGATGCGCGGTCACCTCAGAGATCAGGTTCTCAGGTTTTTCCTTTTCATTAAATCAACACCCAACCGATATTATCGTGGTGGAATCTGTGAAGGACTACTTCATAACTTCATAGTTTTAAGTTTGATAGTATTTTTCTAAGCTTCGATTATAAGGTTATAGAGTTTAAAATCTTATTTTCAGTTATCATCATAGAATAGAGTACCTATTTATTGTCTCCGACAGCAAAAGCCATAGAATTATCTAATAGTTAATAAAGACCGATTTATGTACCTAACCTATCTACCTATGGATAGATACAAATAGCTATGTGTAAATAAGGTATAGTTTTCTACGCTTTGAACGATGATAAACCTCAGAGTCAATTGCAAAACCAGCAGGTTACATCATCGACACAGGTAAATAATTTACTTGTTGGAGATGTAGAGGGCACTACACCTGGAACAACGGAAATAGATACGGGCAAACCTGGCGAAAATCTTAACCCGTTCGTAAAAATAAAATCAAGACGAACGAAGAAAATAGTAGAGGTGGAAAATCTTAGACAAAACCCGATATTTGGACCATCACCAGAACCGCAGAAACAACAGAAAAGGCGCTCATTGAAACAGCACTCAAACCCGGATTCGCTCAAAAGCAATTCCAATTTGCATCTGCCTTTGGCCAAATCCAATAGTCTGAACGATCAGCATAAAGTAGGTACCGAGAACTAGCGAAAGCGGCGCAAAAAAGTGGTTTATCTTTTTCGCGCCCCTTTGGCTAGTTCTCGGTACGTACGGTACGTACTATGTGATACTACGGTTTCATCCGTACCCTCTTCATCCACAAAGACAACTTAATCTCTCCATCCCCAGCCGCCTAGCAAACAAAGTCTCTCATCTCGAGCCACGATGTGCAAGTAAAACTGTACTGTCTGAATTGAAAACAAAGCTGAAACCCAAGGAACCACTACCGTCGAATCCCACAACATCTTTGTTACATAGCGAAAATCAAGAACCCCAGGTTCAAAAAACAATGCTGTTTATCACATTGTAGACCTAGAGGATGAAAATGATAATACAGGTCTGGATAATGTTACAATAGTAAATGTGAAATCTGAGAATACTGGAATGGACCCAGTTAAGTCGGAGACTACAGAGTCTTCAGAGTTGATTGACCCTATATACCTTATGTGATTGGTTCAAAATTCCACCGGTGCCAGACCGTTTAAACAATCAAGTCATCGATTTAGATGATGGAGATGATACAGACGAGATGGAAAAAATAGTATACGAGGATGATACGGACTCTGATCAGGAAATGCCAGACGATTTTTTCCAGGACGAACATGTCACTCTCTAGACAATTGAATGGATGGAAACGGAATGAAAAGAATGAATACCGCCCAACACCCAGCCAAATATGACAAAACTAACACAGCCAATACCACCCAACATACACCCAAACATCACGGAACTAACACAGCCAATGCCGCCCTACACCCATCCAAATATAACGGATGACTAAGAATGATGTTAGAAAAAATAAAACCATAGTCACATATAGTGGTGATACGCTAGTTTATCGTCCCAAGCTTGAAGAGTTTAAGGACCCGATTAAAATACTGAATCTGTAAAATCATAGCTAGCGATGGTTTTCAAATGCCTTACCACTTGGATGAAAACTGCGTGTTTGGGACCTCCAATCAGCATCTCGGGACGGTTGTAACAACATCGCCACAGGTAAAAAATTTACTTGTTTTAGATGTTGAGGGAACGCCTGGAACAATGGGAATAGATACGGACAAAGTTGGCGAAAATCTTAACTCGTTAGTAAAAATAAGATCAAAACGAACGAAGGAAATGGTAGAGGTGGAAAATCTGAGACAAAACCCGATATTTGGATCATCATCAGAACTGCAGAAGCAACAGAAAAGACGCTCATTGAGACAGCAATCAAACCCGCATTCGCCCAAAAGCAATTCCAATTTGCAATCGTCTTTGGCCAAATCCAATAGTCTGAACGATCAGCATAAAGTAGGTACCGAGAACTTGCCAAAGGGGCGCAAAAAAGATTCGACCAACGTACTGTAATACTACGGTTCCATCCGTACCCTCTTCATCCACCAAGACAACTTCATCTCTCCATCCCCAGCCGCCTAGCAAACAAAAATTAATGAAGAGCCTCGGAAAAAGAAAGCAAACTGCTCAAAAAATTGATCTTAGATAAAAGTCTCATCTCTGAGCCAGAAGGAGGTGCAAGTAAAACTGCAATGTCTGAATTTAAAACAGAGCTGATACCCAAGGAACCACTACCGTCGAATCCCATAACATCTTTGTTAATTGCGAAAATCAAGAACCCCAGGTTCAAAAAAAAGCAAAAACGACTTAAGACTTATTTATCAACAGTGTTTTTCTCTGGTTTGATCGATTTCCTAAGCAATCGTTTAGTATCAACAATGCTGTTTACCAGATTGTTGACCTAGATTATAGAAGATGAAAATGATAATACAGGTCTGGATAATGTTACAATAGTAAATGTGAACTCTGAGTATACTGGAACGGACCCAGTGAAGTCAGAGACTACAGAGTCTTCAGAGCTGATTGACCCAATATACCTTATCTGATTGGTTCAAAATTCCACCGGTGCCAGACCTTTTAAACAATCAAGTCATCGATTTAGATGATGGAGATACAGACGAGATGGAAAAATTAAGAAATGGAATTAAAAGAACTAATACCGCCCAACACCCAGCCAAATATGACAAAACTAACACAGCCAATTCCGCCCAACATCCAGCCAAACATAACGGAACTAACACAGCCAATGCCGCCCTTCACCCAGCCAAATATAACGGAACTTACACAACCAATGCCGTTCGATAACGACCAGCCAATCATAATGGATAACGTGATCTCCGTGCCATCTACCTTCGTCTTGTTCGGTTGATTGATACTATATCAATTGTTATAGATGAGGAACCCTCGACATCTGAGTCACGATTACGTGAACTCTGTTTGACACCACACCCAGAAGAGCTAGTCTTTATTGATAACGATACATTCCATCAGTAGGTACCGTTCCTATCATGTCAAGACAAAAGCACCTGGCAGCCACCGCCAAAGGTACCATTCATGATAGAAAACATAAAACCTCAGCCACATAGTGGTGGGTGACGCGCTGTTTTATTGTCCTACGCTTGAAGAGTTTAAGGACCCGATCACTTAAATAAAGGAGCATAGATCAATATACGGAATTTGTAAAATCAAACCTCCCGACGGTTTTCGAGAGCCTTACCACTTGGATGGAAACTGGGCCTCCCTTCCCAGGTGCCCATGATGTGTTTCACCACCTGCCAAGTTAAAAAAAAAACCTACCCAGATTACAAGATAAATTATTACTTTGCCTGCGGCTTTAAAGCAGTTCTTCAAATAGTCAAGAACCGAGAGGAAGCTGTAGCCATTAACAAACTTTTTATGAAACGCCGACGAATAAGCGAAATTTTACGGCTTCACTACACACTGCCGACACTATGGGGCAACCACGAAAGAATTAGAGTACGGGCACAGAGAATGGGAGCATACGTGTCTCCGCAGAGCACTCCACCCTCAGGTCCTACGCAGGTTACGGTAAACGCCAGTCACAGAGCTATGAGCCCAGCTCGGGTTATGAAAAATGTGTGCAGCGTAAATGACCTACTTACTCGCATGTCCTTATCAAAAGTACATCCACATACACTAGACTGGCCTATAGTGGTCTTGGGGGACTGTGCCAACATGTTAAATATTGAACATGGCAAAAGAAAGCTCGGAGTGAAGAAAAGACATAGCCGAAGACTGCGTAATACACGTAAATCGCCGGTAATCGCATGTCAAGTGTAAGTCACACCTAGCGAAGAAGACGCGCGTTGTCAGTCGAACATTCCACAGCTTTCGGGAATGTGCAGAAAGCTCTGGAAAGTGCTAGAATATACGAGATCATTCGAGAACATTATTAAAATAAAACATCGGGGAGCCTATAGAACAATTTTTAAGTCTGTGGAACATTCTTGAAATCCATACAATAATTCAGTAGGTACCTCTTTTATGAACAGTGGTCGGAATTAACTTGAGCATTTTGAACTAAAGCTCGTGTGTGAAAGTAACACAGAGTTAGGTAATAATCATCATCATCATCATCAACCTATATTAGTCCACTGCTGGACATAGGCCTCCCCCAATGAGCGCCATAGCGCCCTGTCTTCAGCTTCAGGTAATAATACCTCCGCTTAAATCCCGAAATGATGTTTTAATCCCAGGATTTCAAAATCATGTTAGCTTTTATTACGTATATTAAGTTAGAAACTGTTTATTTGAAGTATAATCATCATCCATTTTTTGGGTTCTGACGATAATCCCATCCATCCCATTAATGTTCGGTATTTTTTTATTTAACTCTGTGTTACTTTCACTCCACACTCGAACTTTAGGTACCTAAATATGCTCAGGTAATTCCGATTACCTATTGCTTATGGATGTTCTAGACTAGACTTTCAAGTAGATCATATTATCAAGGTTCAAACGAATCGAAAGTAACGAAAGGGGCAGTGGAAATATAAGACAACCGCCCTTTTTTGAAGAACAAAGTCTGAATATCAGCTGCCTGTCCCCACAGCAAAATACCTTATGACATAATACTATGGAAGTAACTATAATAAACTAACCTAGCTGTGTCCTGATCAGCGAGATGTCTAATTGTTCTGAAATCAGAAATCAAAAGAAACAAAAATCGAAAGAGATGAAATCAGAGTGGCATTTTGAGTATTCGAGTGTTAGATAATTATTTTGTAGTTATGTTATTGTTTAAGATCTCTGGTAAGGAACTATTAATATGAACTGTACCTATTATATAAACTGAATAACTTTTACTATTTATTTAACGGGTTCCGTGTCCCCATACATACGATTTTGGAGCATTGCCCATGTCCCGCATTTTTTTTCGGTTTTTGACCTCATTTTTAAGGCTCATAAAATAAGCACAAATCATATAAAATTTTGAACTCAAATTTTAAGCAACAAGACGACAAATTCCCAGTCTGAATCGAAGTTTAGAGTTATTAGATACTACATGGGATCAAAGAAAAAAGATATCTAGTTGAAATGTGCCTATTGCTTCTTTTAGAATGCAAAAAGGAAATTTATTTATTTGAACTTTTCGCTGGTATGCGTACAACCAAATGAATAATTTTCATTTGCTGCGAACTCAGACTATAGAACTATCGCTGCGAATTAGTTAAGCTCTCACCGACTTTGTCTTGTGAGTAATTGTGTATTCAAATGTTTTAGTGTAGGTTCATCATCATCCATCAGCCTATATCAGTCCACTGCTGGACATTGGCCTCCCTTAATTAGCTGAAGACAGGGAGCTCCTTAATGAGCGACATAGCTCCCTGTCTTCAGCTAATTAAGTGAGGCCAATGTCCAGCGTAAATTATTTATTTGTAGGTAGTTAAGGTATAAATAGGCTGTGCAAAACAAGTTAAGTAGATACCTGTTTTACTAACTAGATTCCAGGAAAATTATTTCATGATTAAGCATTTAAAGTCGATGCTTAAAATCATAAAATAATTATCCTTAATATTCAAAATTAATCTGGAAATTGAAATAAAGCAACCTGTTAAGTGGTAGATATCGACTTGTTTTACTCACTAGATTCCAGGAAAACTATTTCATGACTAAGCATTTTAAAGTCGATCCTTAAAATCATGAAATAATTATCCTTAATATTCAAAATTAATCAGGAAATTGAAATAAAGCAAATGTTTAAGTAAAAATCTTTATTACTGAATTCACCTAAACGAAATTGAGTTGAGGTGCGTCGTGTCATCAATTTTAATTGCAGTTTCTAATATTTTCTGCTTTTAAAACTCATTTGCCACAAATCGTAAACTCCATCCATGGTAAAACTAAGTATTGATTTGCGGCGCGTTATTTTCCCTTACCTCCTTAGTTTTATTCACTATAGAGAGCAGAAAATAATTAAAATTTAAAAAATAAAGCGTTTGCTTAGTTGTCACACATACACATAAGATATTTAAAAGCATAATATGTATGAAACACGGATCATAGATATCAGCATCCCGTGGCTAACATGAAACATTCACCAAACTACCAAGTACCTACTACCGCTATATTTCGCTGACCATTCACAAACTCCCAAAACCCTGGTATTTTTTTATGATTTTCTGATTAGAATGTTTAATGTCATTGATATAAAAAAAATTAAAAATAAATCAGAAATTAGATACATATTTTAATTTTATAAAACAAACAATGTACTTATAGTGAAAATGTTTTGCAATGGGTGAACTGACACTATTTTTATAGTAGGTAATCTTCGATTAAGCTTGATCGAAGGTATTAATAGTATTAAAGTATCCACAGAAGGCTATCAATGCATGGATACTACACCAATTAAATAAATAAATAAGATATAAATAATGCTGGACAAACTACACAGCATCATCTAGCCCCAAGCGAAGCAAAACTTGTGTTATGGGTACTAGATGTCTGATATAATTAATACAATGATATATTTTTATTACATATACATAAAAAAACCCCAGAACCCTGGAACAAATATTTGCAGATCGTACAAGAATTTGTCCCAAGGCGGGAATCGAACCCGCAACCTCCTGTTTCGTAGGCGAACCTTCGCCCGCCGCGCTACATTGGTTGTTTAAAATATAGGGAGTTTTGAAAATTTATCATAATCAGCAGTTTTTGGCTGACTAATCCTTACTTCAGTTTCATGCTAACCAGACAGGATCATGTAACATTTTTAAGTAAAACTTTAAAATATAACTGCTATTCGATGTAGTTATTAATACATTAAAACAATTCTAAGCTAATTTACAGCTTAACATTAAAAAAACTTCATGGCATATACCCAATAAATATATTAAATTGTCCTTGGCTTAACTAACCTTGGATTAGATTATGGTGTAAGTGTATACATGTACTTCAAAAAATATTGGAAATAACTGTCTTTATTTGTCCCTTCTGTAAAATAATCTAAAACAAAACTAATAGCTACCCAGCCTCAAGTCTAAGTTGTGTTCAATAATGAACTCGTAAATATCACTTGCACACCCATTTAAATCCACTGTCAACTTTCTCAAATTGTCACACAACTTTATCATTTGTTTAACTGCATCAATAGACACCACAAAAGTACAGTCCAACCACAAATTCTGTAAACTTCTAAAAAGACCTTTCTGACACATTTGGAGCAAAATACTATCAAAATTTCTTCTTGTTTGAGATTTCACAATTAGTTTTTGCATGTTATTTTTGCCGTCAAGAAATAAACCTAATAATTTCTCGACATTGAAGAACCCATTTCCTATTGTCAGCGATTGAAGCTCGGAGAACATGTTAAGTGGTTTTTGGAAGTATTTTGGTACTATAAGGTTAGGTGACTGAGTGATGAGAAACAGGGTGTTGAGGTTTGGACAATATTTTCCAATGCATATAAGAGCATCAAAATTCAATGATTGTTCGCTGTCCCAAAGGCAAAAATCGGTTAGATAGCAACCTTTGACACTGAGCATCTGTTGTAATGAACCAGTAAAGGTGAAGAAAGACAAGTCCAACCTGCTAAGCTTCAAATCACTGATTGAGATTTCATTGATGATTTCATCTTTGTTATTCTCTGACAGATGAGTAACTGACAAATCTGTTAAGTTGGGACAGAGGTTGACCAACTTCCTCATGCCATGAGCTGCCGCAAAATGGTAGTTGATTTTTTGAAGACTCAAAGGACCTAATGGGATTTCTGTGTTAATAAGTGTAGAGCCTATATCACATGTGTCTATTCGAAGCTCCTGCAAGCAAGGTAGACTTCTGATTAGCATGATGATTCCAGTTTGGGAGACATACCTTCCTATTTTGTTGTGTCGCTCATTTCTAGGGGGATCCATGGCAAGTACTATGAGCTTTTTTAAATTAGCTACAGATTTGAGACCTACATCGGAGACGCTTCTTACGAGTACGGAAGCATTGAAAACAGACTTACAGATGTCTACTCTAGAGACAATATTGATTTCTTGGAGTTGAAGGCAGTGCAAGCCTATCTCTTCAAGTATTTCATCACAGCAAACAAATTTGAGATCGAGTATGATAAGGTTTCTAAAGTTGGGTAGTATTTTTAGCCAAAAATACATAGGGACGTTGGTATCAGAATCTGATTTACGGAAGACAGTCATGTTTGGATGAGTAAGAACCAAAAGCTGATTTCTGGGGTCAGTGTACAAGTACCGTTGTTTTCTTTCTAAACAGAGGACATCAAATAACCTGAAAAAGAAAAACAAAGCGTTATTTGAGTTCTATACTTAAAATAGTAACTAAATTATAGGTAGAGATTAGGACAAGACATACCTGGCTGGTAACAACGAGGTCAAGTAGGACCTCCACAACAATGCTTCTCTTTCCCACTCATCGAATTCATTTTCCGGATATTTTTTTTCTATTAAGTTTATCGCGCAGTTAATGAGACTAATACTATTTCTAACACAAATTTTGAATAGACTTTGGGGTTGTTTTTTTGGCGACATTTTATTTCAGCACATCTCTAAGCAAATGAACAAACGGATATGCACACAACGCAGTTTCTTCACTTTCCTAAAATCTTCTTCGGTACGGGAATCTTTTAGTCGTAAGGTTACATCAAATAAATGGGAAAATTGTTGGTTTTCGTACTCTTTCTCTTTGTACAATTTTGTTTTGATTGAATTTGATATATTTGACAGATCGGAACAGTTGCTTGATCTGACATTGATTTGACATCTGACGTTTTTTGAAGATCAAGTCAAGTCTAAAATTCATTCTACCAAGATATCTCAGGGTCAAAAAGTTTGTTCGTGCCGTGTAGTTGGTAGTGTTACATTTTTGTATTTTTAATTTTATTTAGATTATTGAGTAGGTCCTTAGGTAGTACCTATAAATTGGCCGTGCAATTCCGGCTTAGAATTGCACACACAACCAACCCCAACTCTTCTGGTGTGGTGTGGGTACGTAAGATGCGATGCGACATGTTCTCGGAGAGGACTACTACAGTAGAACTCCAATTATTCGAACTCCGACTATCCGAATCGCCGATTATCCGAATCATAAACAAGTCTTGCCGAGTCTTGCGTCAGCCCGAGTGTGACCACTTGCAACTGCTCACCGTCAAGCGAATGCGTGACCTGGCTGCCCGAAAACGGTTGAAGACCGCAAAACAGCTTACATTGACGGAGATGTTTAAAAAACAATGATTTTTATTTCTAAACTTGTACATAAGTACATTTTATTTATATTTAAAACATGTGAAAATTTCATGTTTCTTTCATTTAATTCAATAAAAAAAACGTGCAATATCAAAACGTAGCTTTTATTCTCTCCAAAGGCAATTTAAAAAAAAAAATCCGATTATCCGAATATTTGATTATCCGAATGGGTCCCGGTCCCCATTAATTCGGATAATTGGAGTTCTACTGTATGTAGGCACCTTGACTTAAAGAAAGTTAGACCTTCCAAACCTTTTGTGATGAAACATCCCAGGGTGGCGTAGGTTTCCTCGTCATCTCTAAAAAGGTTCAAGAAATCTCAAAAGTCGACCAGGGTAGATTACCTATCCTTTTTTTGGCAAAGATGAAGGTAAGTAAGTACCTATAGGTAATTCAGTTTTACGCACCGCATCAACCTCCACCGACCAGGAAAACAAATGACTGAATTTAAATGAGCATTGTATAATACATACTAGTTAAAGACGTTGAACTGGAAAGTAAGGGCACAACTGGCATTATCTACATCTCACACCACACCTAGGATTCGCTGGTGACATACCTAGTCTTAATGGCGGAGTCGCTAGAGGAGCTGACCCACATGCTGGACGGCCTAGCCTCAGCCTCGCGACGCACCGGTCTTGGCATGTATTTGGAAAAAATCAAAGTCTTAATGACCAATTATTATTGATCCGGGAACGGTCGTCGTAGAAGGCCACCTTCTCGAAATTATTTTGGGCAGATTATGTATACCTACCTACCCACTAGTTAGGTAAAAAATATTTTAAGAAGGAGGCCAAGAGGAGTATCCGGCTGGGCTAGGCATCGTTTGGAAATCATCTTCTTACGTTAAAATTTTTGATTTACGTAATACTTTATTTGAAAAATACAGATTATTTTTCTATTCAAATATCCTGGATGGATAGGTATTCTAACAGAAAAAAACAAAAGAATTAAATTCTCGATCTCTCGCTAGAGAGTACCTAATATTTTCCTTAGAGGAGATTTTGAGCTATAAAACAACCAAAACAATGTGTTTTTTTCAGAAAGCTATAGTCTGAGCCAACAACAAACGGACCTCGATCAAATAGATACTAATAAATAATATGGGTAATGAACTAGGTAGTCAAATCTTGATTAGATTTATCTAGACCACACGGGAATCACCTACTAGCAAATAATAGTTAGGTAGGTATAGGTAGAAAGCAAAAAGCAAAGAAATAATATTCCTATGTCCAAGCAAGACAGCATGCATGCTGTCCGCATTCATCTTCAATCCCATTCTTTATCTACACGACTTATCTATAAATGTACCTACTACCCAGGGTTGGCATGATGAAAACAAGTTATTTTAAAAACGTGTTTAAAACAGTTTGTTGTAAAACTATGTTTATTACTACAGATTAAAACAATGTTTAAAACATGAAGAAAAAAACATGGTTTAAAACTATCTTTAATTGCAAATGAATGGAAATAAATCCAAACGAACAAATATTTAGGACTCAAAATAGCTTAAAATTAATTTACAAGTTGAGACTTTTTTATTTACATTTTTAATTTTAATATTGTATGTATAATAAGTTGTAGGTAGAATAAGAGAAAACTTCATTAGGAATAGAAAATAAAACATGTTCTTTTGAAGTAACTTGAAGGAACACTTTGGAAACAAAATTAAACAAATTATTTACAAAGAATAGATAGGTTACATCCATAGACTTAAAATTTTTCACTACGTGTTACATCTATTATTTGTAAAAAAAAAATATTAATACATTTAACCTACGTTTTTGTTATCTTAGGTACTTAGATACATATTAGGGAGTCGTTTTAAAGTAAATGAAAGAGTTCATTCGATTTCAGATTCTTTATTTTTCTTTTCGTATAAGTTTACACCTAGAACTAAAATATGTCATTATCAGTTTTAATATTCTTGTAGGTACACGTATTAGTAACTTCTACCTCACTAAGATTTATTTCCAATTATAGTCTAGTTTAACCGATCTAAAGTGTGGTTTTTACGATCTCAATCTTGGTAGTTTACTTGAGAAGGCTAGCTAGATAATAATTATTTGGTAGGTACCTACTTAGTTATTTAGATAGGTACTTACGTTATATGCTTAGAATTTTCTGTCCCATAACATACCTAGGTACGATAAAATTTGGCTTTTAATATTTACATAAATATTTACGTACCCGGTAGGTATTCGTATTTTTTTCCTAATTTCTAATCTACCTATCTATGTTGTGCATTCATCTTTTATACGTCTGCTTATGTAGGTAGTGATAATACGTTATTCCGAATTATTTTATTTAAAACTCTCTTTACTTAGGTAGGTATAGTGTTTTTAGTTTCAGGAACATAATATAAAAGTTATGTACATACTTATGCATTTTTATGGTAAGGACAATCCGGAATAGGCGATTTTTATACTCCTGTTAAACCTTACGACGATAAAGAGTTTCACATCAGTATTATCTTTTGGCACATCTATATAATATTTAAACATCAACAATTTGGTATTAGGCACACAATACTCAGTTTCCAAAACATTAAAACAACATTTACCTATGTAATTTACATTGCACATCCGAGTAGAAGATTCAAGTTCAAGATTCAAGTTGCAACCAATAGTAACATTTTACTTCTAACAAGCAATTAGAATGAAGTTTGACTTCTAAAATTATATCAACAACTAAAACTAAGTTCAATAGATAGAGATTAGACTAGAAACTAGTAAGAATTAGGAGAGAAAGATTTGTAGATATACTTTTATCTCTAATCTAATATACCCCATTCATAGCCCGCATTTACTTATAGATAAACAAAAAATACTACAAACTCATCATCGTAGAATAAGATTATGACCAATAATTGACCACCATTCATACTTTGGTCATGCGCTTCATTAACATTCTCTCCTTCGTTACACACAACGTTCTTTCTTTCTCCTTCATTAGAAGTAGCAGCTAACATATCACTGGTGTTCCCACTAGCACTATCACTCCTTACATTTCTTTGAAATTTATTATTATCATGGGCTTTATGCCTACTATTGGTATTTTTATTAAAAAACATACCTAAATTATTTGTTCGCTCATTCATCTCATTGCTTTGGCTTGACGTATTACCGCAAACGTTTTTACTACTCCTAACTAGATCAATATTTCTCTCTAGTCTTCGACTTTTGTTTTCGTCTCCTATCTTTGAATCTTTATAACTTTCGAGATTCATTTGAGATTTCGAGAAATAGTCGATTTCAATTTCACTGGGATTTCTTATGCTGTTCGACTCGTAACTTATTTGGCTTCTTTCACCCTCTGACCTGGATCCGAATTTTTGGAAAGATTCGCTGTGCATTACGCTTTCTTTGTCGTTTTGTCGGCGTCTTTTACATTCGGATCTTTCCAAATATTCGATTTGCAAAACGGATCAGAGTCTCTTATGAGAATCCGTGCTCGCACTCTTCAGAGAACCGAAGCGTCGTGCTTGAGTGGCCGTTGACGTTGCTCGGTCGAGACTTGCTGCTCGAAGAATAAGGCCTCTTGATTGCCGTAGTGAAGATTCTGGTCTTACCTGTAACAAATCATCCAATATTAAAATCTTGGCCTATCACACTGTACTCTAGCTCATTCCCAATTATCTTTATCACTAGTCGTTTTTGCCGTGAACCTCATTTTACGTTTGTTCAACTTTATCAAGTTCTTATTTGTTTTGTATGCGTTGAAATTTCACTTACCGATTCTCCAACAGATCCCACACGGTGCTGCCTCACCTCTCGCCCTACCAATCCTTCAGTAAAAGACGTTTCCAACGACCTCTGTGAAGGATCGCTGATCGATTGCGAGAGTAGGTGCGTGGTGGATGATGAGTTGGAATCTTCGATATTGGAATACTCGTCGGGGCTGTCTTCTCTTTGCGGGTCGGATTCCTGTAAATTATAATTATTATTATGAACATTTCATTAGGTAGTATTTTGAACTCTGAAGTCTTCATTGAAAAGTTGCTTACCTCTTCTAATTCCCTCAAAGTTCTCGGATAGTGCATTCTTCTGACGTCATCTTGCTCTTTCTCTCGCTTCTCCAGCTCGTGAGCCAACATCATCACTTCCCAGTCACCTCCACTGCTTGGCAATTCTGGGAATAATTAGATTATATTACTTCTGTAATAAAAAATAATCGTAAAATTAGGTATCTAAATGAACATGGTGATTTAAATCATACCTCGGATTGGCGAAGAAAGAGCGTGGCTTGAGCTGCTCGGCCGACCACGGCGGTTATGGTCTATAAACTCTTCGAACATAGGGGTGCGAGGGTAAGACTCATCGCTACTTGATGATGTTGACCTGAAGAATGATCAAAATTAATAAATAAAGCAAATTAACAGTCCAAAGTAGACAACTGAATGTAAAAAAAAAAAATTAACATTATGTCCGTAAATTTTTCATCAAATCCAGTTAGATTTGAGGAAGAACTCAAAATCATCATTTAAACAAGAATGCACGTACCTATCGCTCCAGCTAATATCACTGCCCATGTCGAGGACAACTTCCTTGCAGCTGCTGTTAGTCGCCTTTTGGTGCGTGCCTTGCTTGTAGCCAAAGAAAGACCCCAGACTGAACTTTCGGTGTTGTCTTGTTTGAGTTGGTTCTGAAATATGATGAGCTTATAGTAAAGGATTTTCCTTGAATATACCTAGGTTTTGAATTCTATACAGATAAATTTATCTGCATAGAATTCAAACAAACAAGGTGATCGGATCCGTTGAGAATTATTATAGAAAAGTTTAGCTTTACTAAGCTTGGCACTCACTTCTTTCACTACGCCCAGTATGATGCATCCCTGTGTCAACAGATAAAGTCTTCTTGATTTTTGACTTCGAGTCGAGGTGGCTTCCGAAGAAATGGAATGGCATGGACCGTCGGCTCGTTCGGAGACTTGACTGCTCTGGACTGAGAAGTGAACGGTCTTCAGATGTAGTGTGCGGAGATAGGGGCCTGTTAAAAATACATTGTTACAGCGGTTTTTTCTATTTCTATATCCTTAAAGTTTGGATAGATGATTGGGAATTGTAAACTTTCTTTTATAGCCTGAATCAAGTCTTACCTATTTAAGTCATGCATCTCTATGCTCTCCTGGTCGCTTTGATCCTCCCATGACTTCCTTTGACTAAGCTTTGCTGCCCGTTTTCTCGAATAAGTCCCAGCTTTCCCATCAAGGTTCAGATCTAACCTCTTAGACTTGCTCACAGTCCAGTCTTCTCTGCTGGAAGATGTTTTATCCGTCCTGCTTGATAAAGACTCAGCTAGACTTTGGAGCTCTGCGTAAGATAACTTTCCTAGTTCTATACCACCTGTCAGTTCTGATAATTTCTCGTCTGTAAGATCGTCGGCATATAGCGTGTCTCTACTGTCTGCTGTGAGCGTTTCATCTTGATGTTCCTCTTTATCATCGTCATCAACACTTGCTGTTGTGGGGGATGTTGCAAATACTGTGTCTAATGAATCACCGCGCTGTAAATATAATATTGATGTTAATTTTTTGAGGTTAATATCAGCAATTAGGGTTCTAAGATTGTATCAAAGAATCTTAAAATTCAGAAAAAAAAATTGTCTCGTTATATTTCATTTCGATACTAACCATAAAACCTTCGATACAAGAACCCTCTTCACTTCCAGAACTTCCATTCTTGTTTTGTTTTCGTTCGTTCTGTGGCTCGTTATCAAGATCTTCATCAGTTGATGCTTGGGCAGATGAACACATCCCCGATAGTCCTAGCCTTTCTAATTCTTGTATTCGTTTTTGAAGTTGACTAATTATCTCGTCTCGTTTTCGAACTTCGTTTTCCAAACTGTTAAATCTGGAAAAAATACTTTTTACATCATTATAATTAAAGTATTTACCTAGTTTGATTTAACATTTCAGATGAAAAGCAAAAGTTTGAGACATTTAATAACTTCTTACCTTTCCTGAAACTTTCCTTGTACATCATGAAGGTGCCCTTGAATAACTTGTTTTATGCCAAGCAAAACTTCGCCAAAATACTCCTGCTCCTCAAGAGATCCTGCCAAAGAAAACAATATTATCTTATGAACAATAATACAGTTGAGCTCAACCAGATTCACGATAATCAGCGACATAAATGTGTGTGTACCTCGTAGTAGTTTCCTCTGATTTGCGACTGCCGATATTAATGAAAGCTTAGGTTTTTCAGGAGGCACCTTTATTTCTTCAGGTCGTAATGATTTCAAGTCAAACATTGGATCTACACTTGGCTGCAAAGCTGGTTCAATTATGTTATCGTGGACACAAACTTCAGAAATATTTTCCATAGATCTGGTGGTATGCGTGCCATCTACTTGTGGTACTACAGAGTCGTTTTGTTGACAGACCTGCGGTTCTATTTCAGCACTGACGTCAGGAATTACGAAAACACAGCTTTTAGAGTCTGCTGGTGCGCTTGCTGGCGGAGAAGGTAGAGTGTGACGATGGAATGTAACGCTTTTTGTGAATTTTGAATGTCGTGCTGCAAACCCTTCAAGTGTTGGAGCTCGGCACAGTCTCTTTAGCTCATTGCTTTTTTGAGGACTAGCAGAAGGCGTAACATCTTCAGATAGTTTTTTTAGAATAGATTTTAGAGTTCGTCTTTCAAGAGTTTCGTTAGATTCATAACTGCATTCAGAATCTGTTGATTTCCTTTTGAATTTCCTTTTGTCCATTGTGCTGCCTTCTGAAAGACTTCTAGTTAACTTGTCGCCCAGCAAATCTTCAGACGAACTAGTGTAGTCAAGGCTCGAACTTCGAGTCTTTACTACCTTTTCTAGTTCCGCTAATTTTTGCCTTTCATTCAAAATTTTTAACTTTTTAACGAAAGGCAAACCTCCATATTCTGGAGAGAGATCGTCTATGGATCTATATTTCTTCACTTTTGGCATCAACATTGATGGTGTCGAAGGGTATTTAGTCGATATACTATCAGGTTTAATGATGATTCTCTTAGGAGTCTTAGGAGATAAAGTAAGTAAATCTAGTGATTTTTCTTGGACGGCTTCTAAAGGGCCTGTTAAAAAGATCTTAGGTTTCTCTTGTTTACCAACATCACTATCACCCTCCACGTTATTATTGTCTATCCTTACGAGCTCAGCCGTAGTAACATCAGGCGTTATATTTACAGCTGCCGCAGGTTCCGGATCATCCTTACTAGCAGTCTCAGATTCTTTTTTCTCGTCTAAGCTAGATTTACTTGGAATTTTGGTATCCCCTAATATAGCCGCTTTTTTAAGTTTTGTCCAAGGTTTTTTGCTAATTGTTGGTTCCTCTTTTGTAGCACTTGTTGGAAGTGGGATTATTTCTACAGAAGTTTTTTCAAGTGCTGTTTTACTTTTTTCAGTTATCGGTTTGCTTTTATCGGTGACAGAAGTGCTTACATCCTTTGGTCCGCTTTGAAGTAGTTTAAGTTTATCTCTAAAAGTGGAACCAACAGCTTTTGCTGGTGATTTTATTTTGCTTACTACAGAATGTGGAATCGATATCAAATTACTTTCTGTTTTTGGTGTGGGCTCAACTACAGCTGCGGGTTTTTCACTAGTATCTTTATTCAACGGCTGAGACACAGACGTTCCATCACTTTGAACTTGTAAGATTTTGTCTCTAAAACTAACTTTGGGTCGTGAGGTACCGTCGCTTGAACCGGAGGAGTTTTTTCTTGATGTTTTCGTAGTAGGACTCTGAAGTCTGCCAGGGGAGCTGGATTCTGAACCTTTTCTGATTGGACTTAGAGTCTTTATAGTGGGGCTCAGCGGACTTTTAATGGAACTCGGGCTAATAGTTTCTGAACTAGAGGGAAGGTTGCTGGTAGGGGTTAATTGATTCTTGTCTCTCTCTTCCTTAGCTTTGAGTAAGAGTAACCTTTGGAGAAGTGGAAGTCCAGCTCCTATAACTTCGGGTTCATGGTCTGGAGCGGAACTAGTTGATGGGATGGGTTGTGTCATTGATACTACTGACGATGTTGAATTCCTTTGTTTTGCTACTTTTTCTTCGCGATCCTAAAAAATAATATAAATTATTAGCACCTACAATGTTATAGAACGCCTAGTTAATGTATTAATTTATGTATGTAACCTGTTTTTCTTTAAGAAGTTTTAACCGCGATAGCAGTGGAAGTCCAGCTCCGATCGGTGAAATGCATTTCTCGCCGTCTTTGCTACCAGAAGTCGTTTCACCGTTGTAATCCTAGATAAATTAAGTGAATGTTTACTTTATTTAAATACATAAGTACATATAAATAAAATTACGTTTACATAAAATGTCGAAATTTCACTTCCACGTCACTTCTAATGATGTGAATGTGTTCTACGATGTGAAATATGTTCTACGATTTTTCAAACTATGTAGGTATATTATTTTTTATTCAAATAATTTGATCTTATAATTTTTTTCTTTCTGTCCGTCTTCTTTAACACTCATTCATTATTAAGAAAAATTTAATAAAATGGGCACAGTAAAAATTATAAAGTTGCTTCGAAAAAAACCTTTTATGTAAAAAGTAATCGAAAAAAAAACATACATAAAAGTTCATCCCTTCGTATGCATGTTACATGGGTATTATGTTATGAAATGACGCACCTTTACCTACATAATTTGAAAAATCGTAGAACAATTATGTCACATCGTTTGTGTAACGCGTTTTCTCACGTAGCTTTACAGCCTGTCCAGATAGGGCGCTTTACGCGCGAGTGCCCTCGCGCGTTTCAATTTATATTGCGTCCAGATGCGGCGTTTGACGCGCGCTCCTACGCGCGATTTGTATGGGAGGGACCCAGGGACAGTTATAAACATGGAGCGAGACAAAGCAGTCGTGTTGTGGCTTGCATACCAAAATAGTCAAAATATGTCAAAATTATCAGTCTTCATTTTTGTTCCAAATACGTCCACTCGCGTTGGAATCGCGCGCACCTCTGGACGCAGCAATGGCGCCCGAGTATCTCGACTCGCGCGCAACACGCGCGAGTCGAGAGTCCAGCGCGTTGCTCGCGTTTTACGCGCGAGCAAGGAATCGCGCAGCAGCATCTGGACGGAATGTATAGCGCTCTAGTATCTGGAGAACGCGCGAGAGGTTACGCGCGAGGGCACTCGCGCGTAAAGCGCCCTATCTGGACAGGCTGTTAGGGTATACGAGCTGAATTTCTACTTCTATATATTTTTAGCCTACAGCTGTGTATAATTATTAATGCCAAGGTCGATAATAATTACAGAAGTGTCTATGGCTATGCGACCCGATGTGTGTCTTGACCACGGAGCAGATATAGAGCAATAACTCCTCTCTATATATGCTCTGTGGTCTTGACGTACATCCGATGGCTTAGCCATTGGAGTTGGTACCAGTATTAAGTAAAGTACCTCTGGATGATGAGGTTGTGAGTCATCGCTTTCCACCCTGGGCATCCTACGCAGCACATTGCCATCTTTAGAAGTTCTCTCTGCACCAGTAAGAGCACTTAGTTCCAAGGATTCTCCAGATCTTCGCCCGCCTCTTGATCTACTTCGGATTGCATTGCGAATTCCCTGTAAAACAAAAGCATTTTCGTTTTAGGAGCTGGTGCCTCTAACTACGTAGTATTGTTATTGGAATGAAGTTCTACCTTGACATCGCTGCGCAGTTTGTGAACTATCTTCTTTGGTCCGCTATCTTCTTTGTCTGGACTTTGTCTCAGTAAGGCATCCTCTGAAAAAGGAATTCTAATCAAGTCACGGTCTATTGTTAAATACAATTTCTTTGGCAAAATTGTCAGTAATAGTGAGTTGGTTGTAGATTATAGCCATTCTCTGCTAATTTTAAAGATGGATTTTAACCTATGCACCTTCTAGCCCTTGTAAGACTTAGGTATCTACAAATAACATAAGTTGGCTAATTAAGATGCAGTCGTGCTTTAAATAAGTGTTCTCTCCTTCTTAATCACATTATATTTCCTGGACAAATTGTATTTCGTCCTTAGACGAAAGATACCTTCTCAAGATAGTGCGTGCAGTATTATTTACAAGGAGAAATAGATTAGTTTTAAACATGATGCTTAAGACGCGCTTCCCACCTTGTGTTGTTACTTACTAGAATGCCGAACAATTATGTAAAGATACCACTGCCACAGTGAAGTTTAAGTTTAGCAGAATAGGGTTCACCTTTAGCATATTTCCTTGACATGTTCTTAGCTTCTTGCAGACGCTTCCGTCCCAATGTCTGCAGGATGTCCTGAGCCTCAGGGTAGTCTTTCATAGCGGCCAGGACATCTTCACGAGATAGCGAGAACAGTTCTGAGTAGCCAACTGAGCGGACGTCGGCAGTTCGTCTGAAGATAAATAAAATAACATCATAGAATGCAGATGCTCGGTGCGGCAACCTGAAGACAGGGTGCTATGGTGCTCATTAGGGGAGGTCTATGTCCAGCAGTGGACTGATGTGGGCTGATGATGATGATGACGATGAATGATAGAGAATCATAGATGATTTGGGCTAGAGACACAACCTAAACAGCTTATGTACTAGATAACTGACTAACAATTTACTTAATAAGTACACACAATAAATAACAAACGACACTAAGGTTATGAAGACGCTGTTGAGATTTTGTTTTAATAAAAAAATTGCTAATTGCATCCGGTACAAATATCTGAAGTTGTTCCGAGGCGACAACGAACGCTCAATTGCCTACGTTGCAGGTGGATCTTCGGCCACTGCGCAACAGAGGTCGTACAAAAATAATTACAAAAGAGGAAGAAATCCTAAATTATTAAGAACCTAATTGTAATCGTTGTAAGAATAATAAAAAAAATATTGTAACAAAACATTAAACTAATTACTGTCGTGTTTTGTTTTGATGCAGAAATAAATGCCAAACTCTTTGAATGTCAACGAATGTCAACTTTTGTCATACTATTCCATCAAAAATGTGATGAATTTAAAAGTTTTCTTTTTTACTTTTGTTTAATATATTCTTTATAAACTTACTTATTTAACCCATCCAAGTTCAATATGCCTATTTCGCCGAAGAAATCACCAGCTTTCATAGTCGTTAGCACCCTGCCAGTTTCCGATATCACTTCTAATATTCCATCAGCTATTATAAACATTTCTCTCGCCACCTCACCTGTAGAAAAAAAAATATTTTTATTAAGCTTTTTTAGCATGTGCATAATTTTTACAATCGACTCAGTATATTCGAAACCCACCCAGTAAGATTTTCTCTTTTAGGAACGTACCATAATTTGTTGATTTACGTATAATTTATGCATTTATGTGTACCCATATAGACCTATAATTTTTTCAATACGTAAGCCCATTACATATCTTAATCAAATTTCAAGGGACGGGAAAAGGTAGGTACATAATTGAATACGAACTAGGTACCTATAACTTTCTAAGTACCTACTTTTTACCTTTTTACTTAGTACCTAATTTTGTATTTTGTATATTACTTATTATTAAGAAAAATCTGACATGTAAATTGATTTTACCAATATATTGTATTTCTGTATTTCTTTGCATGACTAATTGACTATGTCTAAGCACTTCAATGTTAAGTTAGAGGAAAATATAATTATAAAATATGAGTTATTAATTGTCTTAAACGCGACTTGATTGATTTTTATAACTCAACCGTTTACTTTGACAAATAGCTAATTGATTAAATAGCTATTAATAGATTCTAGCTTTCGCTGTACAATTTTATAATTACTTACCGCTAATGTTTTGCCCTTGGAATTTATATTAACCCTTCTCAAAAATTACTTGACGGCTCTACTCACATATCGCTCAATGCAGTAATATTTCATAGTGCGCATAAAAAAGAAGCAATAAAACAAATTGATAGGTACCTCCTACCTCGTAATTTCTGGACATGGCTACAATTTACGAGCGTACCTTTTCGACATATTGAGTCGCCTGGCGTGAAGATATAAGCCTTCATCTTCAGAACGAGGTCGTGGAGGAATTCCGGCTGGCATTCTTGGAATATTGTCACCTGAAATTCACGTTAGCACGTATGAGACTGAAATAAAGGCACTCAACTTTTCTACAGGTTTTAAAACTATCTTATACCAACACATCATTATAAATGAGAAACTACTACAAAAGTACTGAAAGAATCGGGCCGAAATTTGCATACATTCAGATTAGAAATAAAATATATGGTTTTAAATCCCACAAATCAGTTACTATGGGTACGGTTTGTATTGTAAAATCAGTGCTATGGGATAGAAAAAGCTTTTGACCGTTTCCCTAGAAACAATGCTCGTGAAATCTCTTGCAGATCAAGTAATTAAATAAGGTATCCTATTTAGAAATGCAACGTAATAGGATAAATATCAGGTAATGGCCATTTGAGAACAAGTATGCAAGTATCTCACTCACTCAAGCTTAAAGCTATACTACTTTACCTTAGCTTTAAGATTTGTAACTTAGTATTTCTGTCTTTTTTCTATTTATCTTACTCTTTATAATACTCCTTAGAACTGGAGTACCTACTCACTCATGGGCCCTCAGGATAAAAAACTTAAATTGTATAAAATCCAACATTATCTCTTTGGTTTTTCTAATGTCAAAACAAGTTGGAGAAAAAAAGTACACAAAAAAAGTCATGAAAGATCACTGTTTTACTCGTATTTCGGTCTCTTTTTACCCTTTGGTACAGAACCCTAAAAATGGTAATCGGCTGCAGAAATATTTGTCGTACCTTTTTGAGCACACTGAGGTTGACATGCAGAGCTAGTTCAGTCTTCAGCTTGTCGGGCAGTAGACCCAGGGCCGTATTAATATCCCCGCCGCCTTGTATCCTCCCGCGAGACCATGAGTAGTCGTACCAGCGCAGCACTCTCGTCTTCATACCCCCTGGTACCTGAACACAAATTCAAACGTCACCTTAGAAAAAAACATTTAAAGTCAGTAAAGTAGGGTTGAAGTTCAAGTAGGGATACAATTAATCTAAGTGGGCATAAATAGATAGATAGATAGATAGATAGATAATAACTTTATTGCACCATCAAAGTTACAAACAACAGAGCATCTTAATACTAATTAAAACTAAAGTGGCACAATCGGCGGCCTTATCGCTAACAGCGATCTCTTCCAGATAAATAATCACTATGCAACAACCCCATAACACAATACAAATAAGAGAACAAATTCAGATATTATTATAGGGATCTTATGAAAACAGTGAGCAGATGCTGGATGCGGCAAGTTGAAGACAAGATGCTATGGCGCTCATTAGGGGAGGCCTATGTCCAGCAGTGATTAAATATAGGCTGATGATGATGAAAACAGTTTATCAGACTTAGTAAGGAGGTGGGAGAAACGCATCTGTATGTGCTTAAACAGTGTGGAACACTAACGCGAAAACGAAGGATTCATCTGGGCAAGCACCTACTGAGCCCAAAATAGTTAAGAGAATTCCCCCGAAGAAAATCATACAGTTACTAGCAGCTATATGGGTAAGTGGCCAATCTCATCCACCAACTTCGCATCTTCAAGGAGGCAACCAAAATAAATCAATCAAAGCCGCAGGGAAACGAAAGCCACCTCGCACAAAAAATACAAAAGAAAACATTCACAATTAAATCTCGATGTACTTATAAAGTAATCAGATGTTGTACTTGTATCGAGTGAAATATGTATGAAATATTCCATAAATCAACGAAATCTCGAAAATCCTTGGCCTTAGCTAGAATGGTTCAGTATAATATTTTGAAGGAAAAAATCTCTCTTGGGAGGAAAATGTTTCAGGAGACCCTTCCGGGCTTTGGAGGCGTGTCCCAATGAGCCTTACGGTGATTTATGTTTCCTTTGAGGAAACATATGGAACAGAGCTTATGGATCATGTCAAAGTTTAATATAAGTCCAGCGATCTTTGAAAATTAAAGTTATACTTTATGTTTTAGACGCTAATCCTTTATTTTTATTAACTCGTAGAAGGTCTACAGCGTAGAGGCTCTACGAGATAGAATGTCTACGGCGTAGAGGGTCTACGCAAGCATGAGATTTCAAACCTTGAAATCTACACATTTTTATTAATCCTATAGGTACACTATAATTTCAAATTTGAATTCAAATCGTTTCTTTCATCAACCTGCTATTTGCATTTGTCATATGGCTTACATGATCTACTTATCTGCTACATTTTCAGTTTTTGTTTGCTTTTCTCTAGTTACAAAATAAAAACTAAAAAATTACAATTAAGGAATAGATTTTTTTACTAGTGTATAAACTAAAACCATTGAGCTTATTGCATACGGTTGCAAACTGTCTAAAGGTAGCTCAATTGATCCAAGTCAATACGAAAGAAGCGTCCCCAAGACACTAGCTGCATTACCACACTGAATGGCAATGCTGATGCGCTGAGCCAGATACTCACCAGCTTTCAGGTCACGCAATTGCATCGACCAGACGCTCAGATATAAAAAAAAACTACAACTCATAACTAAATTATACCTTATGATGTCTCATGTAGGTCTTCGCACCGTCAAGCAAGCGTTCAAACTCCAGTCTGTTCGCGTTTCTATTGGTGATAACATTGCCCACTTGTCCCACTATTGTAGCAAATATGAACACTCCTATCAGGTAGCTTACTATAGTGAACACGTATCTGTGAACAGAAGTTAGAGGACATAATTAGAAACAAAAATTTCTAAGGTGTGTCTATTGGTGCGTGGCCACCCAACTGATGTATGTTATGAAAATAAAAATGATCCTAAGCAATATGAAATTGACACGAATTTTCTCTAAGCATGCTAGTGAATAAATAGTATGTAAAAGCACTAACAATGGAAAGCTATATGCGGGTGAATATATTTTATATGTTAGATAACTGTGCTGATATTTATGTTGACGGAAACATAAAATATTACAGTACCTAATTACTCCGTCAAAATCAAAGCGTTTAGCATTATATCAAGTCAACTTACAACGTAAAAACGAAATTATTATAAACATAAGTCAGATCCAAAGAAGTATTTCATATGCAAGACTTTAAGTCTACTTAGGCTCACTTTCAATGTGCCCCCTGTAGTTTGTATAAAAATTTCCTGTCTTATGAAGGTTTGCAGGCGATTTGTTCCCGGAAAGGGGAAAGTAAAAATGCCTCTACAAATACCTACAGTAGTAGAGACGTGTTATCACACATCCTTTCTGCGGAAAGCACGTTCATATTGCGATTCTCTGTTAACTGAGATCTCTAAATCAGACATTTACCTGTCCAACTGATTTTCAATTAATAGAAAAATATTGTCCGATTCAGACTGACTAGATCTCATAGGTAGAAAAAGGTCAAAAAAGTTCCTAAAACTGACAATTCTTTGTGTACTTAATTAATAAAGATTTGATGATATTTTATACTAAGTATATCTGTAGTGGTAGATGATCGTATATTTTCAATAGAATTAAATATTCAAAAAAAACTAAATTGAAAATTGTGATCTCACTCCGCTCGATGAACAAGATATATGGAGGGGCGAGAACGGGAACACTTTGCTCTACTTTGTGAGAACTTAAACGACTTGTTTTTGTGAGAAATGCCTACTTCTATCGTACTTACAGAGTTCCAGAGAGGTTTTAATCTAATTTTCTAAGAATAGGTGGTAAAAACTTTCTTTATGGTTTTTTGGTAAGGACCGATAAATAATTTAGCGTGAAAATAATAATTAAATTAAATTCATTTATTTAATCAGACAACATTAAAGATCCATTTTTTGTGACCTGTCTTAGAATCTTTCTTAAAATAAAACGATTGCGTGGTAATGAAATGTTTGAACTTAATATATAATTTAATATAATTCGAGAGAAATATAGTGAGGATGATAAATTTTCATGGAGGACATTTTAATGGTTAAGAGTTATTTTTCAAGATTACTATTTTTGTGTGTACAACTGTTTGTTCTGCCAAAAAATCTAATTTATATAAATAAATAGATGTGTGGTTGATTCAAGCATGCAATAAATAAATTACAGTGAAACTAAAATCAAAAATAGTGCAAAGTTTTCGAACAGTTGCAAAGACAAAACACTTCAAAACTACAATACGGACTAAAAGCGAAATTCATGCTCATCAAAATGGCGGGTTGTAATTGAAGGCTGTTCGAAAACTTTTTGGAAACTTCGTATAGACACCGATGAGTGACAAAATAAAATAAATAAAACACAAATCCATGGTAAAACTATTCCACAATTATTTACTACCCGAAGCTAGCTGGGTTGCGAACAGCCTCCAAATTTCTGCCGCCGCCATTTTTATTTTTATCGCTTACACACGGCTGTTTTCCTCTTACAAACTGTTTTGGACAGTGTTTATGTATTATCAATATCAGACACGACTATCAAACTACGTTACCAAGTTCAGAAAAGTTTGGATCAAGGAAAAATACGAACCAAGTTCAAGTTATGTAGGAAATCGTATTTTTCTTTGATGGAAATATTGGATTTCGTTTAAGAACCACCTTTTTCCAGAATCAAATCAAATATTATGAACTGGTAAAACTAAACTCTGCCAGAACCGCAAATAAATAATCAATAACTTCTCGGTTCGATAATAATGTTTAAAATCCTACCTTTGGTCCTGAAAGGTCACGCAGATTCTCCACACAAAACATATAACCTCATGTGTATTTAAATGCTTTAGTCATCAGCGTCGGTCTACACTGGGTCAAGCCTTGCCAGAGGAAAACAGTTGAAGGTGTTTTGTTCTGTGCACGTGTTCGTAAGTGTCTTAGCAGAGTTTTCTTAAGCTAGCAATCAGTCAGATCGTAAAGAGGTTTCCAGAATGGAACAGGATTATCATAATCGTTCTGTTTTGTTTTCTTGTTTTCCTTCTAGGGGTAATATTTACGTAATAAGCGTGCATTTCCAAGTGTTTTTGTAGGTTAATGGCTGAATGTGAAAATAATTGGAGAATTATTATATAGGTATCTACTCGACACGTTCTAGACACCCAACGTTATATTAAATTTCATACTTATAGTGCGTTCGATATGATTACTGATTTCTTACCTTAACTTTTGTAGTCTTTAGTATTAGTTTCCTGAATGAATCTGCATAGTAAGTAATAAACTTAAAAATATGTCACGTAGGTCGGCACATCTCGTTTGATCAAGGATCAAAAATACATTTTGTATACGTGAAAACAAAAAACTGATAATTTGAAAGACCAGACAAAACAGTGAGCCACTTCGCTTAAAGTTGGTTCGTCGCGCTTGCCTACTTAGCCAGTGGATCTTCGGTGAATAAATAGCTTTCAAACACTTCCATTTTCGGAAATGTCAGACTGATTACATCCAGCTTGTATCTCATCTTGTCAACCACGAGATTACTAAGCGGGAAGCCGATGTTTTCCAAAGTCTATATTAATGGGAATTTCTACCTGGCGGTGCAAAAAACAGAATGTTTGAATAGAAAATATGGATCCTTTATACCTCCAGATGAAACAACGTTTTGAGTCTTTTGACAAAGAGGATACAATACTTCCGGATTGGAAGTAAAACAATTACAAAGGATTTTTTGAAACGTTAACAATGAAACAGATGGGCGTAATTGTGCGACCGAAAATTAAAGCATCCAGAGCAAAAATTGGAAGAAAACTTCTAAGGAAAGATTTATTACGATTACGTGACATATAATGATATAACATAGGAAAGTATAGCTCCAACAAACGGGTTCTCGCTTACACACGAGTGCAAGAATTCAGTTTCCTTTGTAGTAAAAATTCATAAAACTCGAAGTCAAACTTTTAATCTCAGATGGCAATGTGTGAGAATGAAATAAACGCCGAGAGAAGAAAAATCCATTAGAATTTGAACCTCGGAGGCTGTAATTGAAAACCAGAAGTACCTGCATGCCAACCTAACCTTGACACGAGGGGCGGAACAATTTGCCCAATTAAGGAAGTTTTCGTTTTTCCGCCCTTCGGTTAATGGAACACATGATGGGATCGAGTAATATAATCTAGCGAACCGTTTTCAGGACTAATAGTTTGGTATATTTAGCCCCGCTTATGGATTCTCACGTTCACTATTACAGGGTACGGATAGGGACAATTGTAGTTTTTGAATACGAATCTGAGCCTTAATCCTGCAATTTTTAAGAATTTCGTATACAAAGGGTGCTAACGGGATAAAATGATATAAAAATGCCTGTTCTTAAATAGCTTCAAGTGTCATGCTTTTATAAAACTGATTACTATTAGAAACCTCGATGTAATTTTTTAGTTCAGAATCTTTCCTGTTGTACGCTTTTAATTATACCTATATTAGATCTTTTTTGTTAGTAAACAAATTTTGATGAGTCTTTTTTATTTGAAAGCTAGTGCTTTTCGTGTAGTCTCATAATAAATCAAGATCTGTCTTTTTTGAGTTAAACTTAATAATACGTATTAAATTAACTTCGACTACATTAAAGATGATTTCATTTTAATATTCGAAGACGGGAAATAAAATTTTATAAAACACGCCAAGTTGTTTATTAGATATGTAGAATTTCTCTCACCTATCAAAAATTTCTTGATGGCATCTATCAATAAAAGTCTCCACACACAGAAGCCGGAGGCGGAGCGGAGGCGAAGGCGTGCCGGTTGTTCCTATGGCACCGCGCCGCCACTGCCTGCGGTGTGTGTATAGGCTATTATATGATTCAATAGGATACAACTCGCACACCTTCGCCTCCGCTCCGCCTCCGGCTTCAGTGTGTGGAAACCTTTAAGGTAACCTATCTCCACTTTATAATAGTTATCCCAGATTATATTGGTTCGACCATGCATCACTGTAATTGAAAGTGGCTACTAGGTGTTATTTATCAGGTAAAGTTCACTGACTAACGGCTTATTAAGGTCACAGGTGTTCTTTATTAGTGTGTAGTCTTTATTTGGCTAAACGTAAAATTTGGTTAAATATTTTATTCATAAAGGCTTTTTTAGAACACGCCGTTGAGCAAATTAGATTTTTAAATGAGATAAAAACCGTTTTCTGCTTGTAGAAGCAAATTATAGGTAAAATTAAATGTGCCCGGTATAAAAAATGCCGTTTGTTACTAATTTTCCATTTCAACCGACAATTCCCAGAAAATTGCCTTTTCCGGTTTTGAAATTCGAAAACCTTTTTGCTTAACCTGATGTGAATAAATTTACTTCAGCCTTTATAAATAAGCAAAGGTATCTAAGTTGAGGTATTCATAGAATTAAAATAAACGATGTAAGCTTGCAACATCCAACGTCTATTCAAAGTTAAACTACATAAATCTCTTTCGAATTCAGTGTTTAGGGCAAAGCTTGAATAGAATCGTGCCTCTTCACAAGCTAAGTGCTTTTTCACGAACTCGTTCTGCATGTAAGCTAAAGGATTTTCACACTGCATCACCTGAATGTGTTTTATTTTCAAGTAGACTTTTGCAAAAGTGCTGTTCGAGTGTAAAATATGAGCTTCAGAATGGAATTTTATCAAAGTAAAATGATCAATAAGTGCAAAAAAAGTGTTCTAGCGAAGTGGCGTTGATTATTTGTTTCGTGCAATTCTTGTATTTATATACATACGGTAGTATCACGAGATAAGTTATTACTACATATTACAAATCTTTATGCTGATGCTGATGCTTTTCCACAAGAGCTAAACAACACCAGTTATTTTATCATATAATTGAAAATAAAAGAATTTCCAAAATTCACACATTCAGTTTATTAAACCTATCGTAAGCCTTTTTTAATGCATCTGCAGTATTTTTATGTTGTTAAATAAAATTAAGTTTAGTGGCCACCAAGAGAAAATTCGTCTCTTCCTAAACTAAACATGGTTTTGGAAATTCCTTTGTTTAACGGAATTATATGAAGAAGTGGTGCCGATACTTTAGCTCCTGATTGCGCCATAAATTCACTATCCATCCTCTCAAGCACGACCCGCTGTGCTATTACGCTAAAACCGCCCATCCAAATTGATATTCTTGCGCCATTTCAATGGCCATCGCGCGCGTCCTTTCCATACGATTTCAAATTACGAAGGCCATTAAAAGGGCTTTCTTATGTCAGTTTTGTTTCATAAGTCATTTTTTTTTCAAAACTGACCGAACTGAAGAAAGCCCTTTTTATGGCTTTTGTAATTTGAAATTGTATGGAAAGGATGCGCGTGATAGATTATTGAAAAATAAATACATCTGTGTATATGCTCCTGAATAGAATATAGTAACATTTCTGTAAAACATTAACTTACTTTGAATGTATTGTTTAGTTTTATAATTTAACCTTGTTATGCGGATGAAACATATATTTTATATACTGTTTTATCTGCTAAACAATGGTTTAAAACTTGTCAATATTTTAATACTATTTTAAGTAGTAATACAAGCAGAAAACAACTCTTTACCTGCGGACTTACCGGTCCGCGGCCGTACCTGCGGACAGGTAGTTGTTTACTCATTGTTATAAAAGGTCGCCGCACGGCCGATAGGCTCACTTCTAGAGCAGCCATTGGACAGAGCGGAGCTCTGCCTCTTTGCAAGTTATTAAAGCTAAGTACTTTAATTATTGTATTGTCTTACTAATTGTTAAATTATCTGTCTGAAATATTTTATCAGGATCGTTGTGTTGATTTAAAATCCAAACTGTAAGCTATTGTAAAACTTACGGAGTATTTAATGATGATTAGAATTTTATGATTGAATAAAGATTTTGTGAAATATAAATTATATGATACTTAATTTGAGTATTTAATGATAATTATAATTTTATGATCAATAAATAAAGATTTTGTAATATATTTACTTTTATCTTATTTATTAATCTCTTATCAGAAGTGGGATCGATGAAACTTTTCATCATTCTAATACATGTTGTACAAGTTTCAGAATGGATCCTGCCGTCCTCGAATCTCTGCTCAAGGCAATCCATGACGGTTTTCCAATCGGCGGCAAGACAGCGACGTGCCGCTTCTCGTGTTCGATCCCGCGACAAACGATGGCGGTGCTGCTAGCTGGTGCGACCACATTGACATGCTCATCGGAGAATTCGGATGGAGCAGCGTGGCAGCAGTCGCAAAAACCGGTAAGGCCCTATAGGGGTCTGGTCTTCTTTGTTTTGACACGTAGAACCCCGACGCTGGGCGATCCTGGGAAAATTTCCGCAACGAACTGTCTGATCTTTACCCTCAAAAAAAAAACCTGTGCGATGAACTGTCCAAGGCGGTATCATACACTTCAGGTTCAGCCGACACAGGTCAAATGATAAACTAAAACCTAAATTTAAGGGCCCTTACGAAGTAACTTATAGGAGAAATCATTATGTTCTCATAAAAGAATAATGTTTGTTTTGTTTTAAGTACATTTGTGTGTAAGTATCTATGTGTTAAAATGAGGTTTTGTTTATGTAGGTACCTACATTATATTGAAATGGAAATTAATATTTGAGATAAGAATAAAACAGACTTGACTTTACTTACTTTGACTAACTGTGACTTAGAGAATTAGGTCCTTCCGCTGGCGACCCACGGACTTATGTATACTAATGATATTTGCAGCGGGTATGGCGAGTATACATGTCGAGGTCCCTCGGTCAGAGGAAAACAGACTTGACTTTACTTACTTTGACTAACTGTGACTTAGAGAATTAGGTCCTTCCGCTGGCGACCCACGGACTTATGTATACTTATGATATTTGCAGCGGGTATAGCGAGTATACATGTCGAGGTCCGTCGGTCAGAGGAAAACAGACTTGACTTTACTTACTTTGACTAACTGTGTAGATAAATAATATGGGCCCAGGTGAGGCTTTAAAAAAAAAAAAAAAAACTTTATTGAATCAACTTTTAAAAAAAAGATGAAGGTACCTACATACACATTAATTATGCTTCAAAAATAAGAAGCTTCGGGAACGAAGCATTGTCAATAAATATAACATAATATAGTATAATGCTGTAGTAATCACTAAGATTTCAAAAGAAAAATGTAATGGGTTTGACTTCCTACCTGTTTACCGCTCAAATTCAAATACTAAGTCAAAGTAGATTTACTAGTAGTAAATAGTAGTAGTAGTGTAGAGATAATTAGAATAGGGATTAGATTGGATGAGAAATTACACGTAATCGGCAAATCTGGTAAATTTTGTTGGAATTTGAGTTCTATGGAACCAAAGATTTTTGTACGAGTGTTTTAGTTAGCTTTAACAGACTTAATGAGTAGGTATGTGACTGAATTTCCACAAAAAAAAGACTGAAAATACGAGTAGGTAACAAAGTTGTAGGACGACTATGGACTATTGAAATTTTATTTAAAGTTTGCCAAGAAAATGCTCTAAAAATCAACCACTAGCTATTCTTTTCAGTTGGTTCAGTTAGAAGTATAATATTTTAATTTAACTGTATTTATCGACGACTATTTAGGGTGCAAAATAAATAATGAGATTAGAACTGCCTATCAATAGAATAAATAAAAATTAGTCCACCACGAATAGTTTCGGATAATTCAATTGTATGAAGTAGGTAATAAAACGTTTAGATACAGAGATATTAGATTTAAACATTTCTTGACTGGAAATAAAATAAATGTACAGTAAAAATTACTTTGGGTAAAAAAAAAAAGAAAACAAGGAATTTGTAGACCATAACTAGATTTTTAGGAGTTTGTTATAATTTTAAATACTAGCTGCAATTAGTAGTTTTGTTTCAATTAAACTTACTAACATAATAAATGTGACAGTCTATAAATATTATAAACGAATTTTATACTAGATTTAACAACAAAATTACACACTGATGCTACTGTAGTTCGTTAGACTATGGAGATTTACTTTTGCAAAAGGTTAATAATTAGAATAAAGTTTATTTTAAAAGCACCCTGCAGAACCTAGACGGGTATTGTTCACATGGTTTTGTAACACTGGCAATATTTTAAAGGGCACTATAACATTTTGCGTGTAGACTTTTTGGGCATAAACTTTACTATACCTAGTCAAATATTTAACAATATCAATTCAAATAGTCGTAACCCAGTAAAACTGCTTCGTATAAACGTAAATCAAAACAAAGAAATTATAATGATCCCCATCTTGGTAAAAACTCGTAAAAGAAAATGACGAGGAAACAGAATAATGAATCATATACAGTCCGTTGTTGAAAATGAAAAAAAAATATGTACATTATAAAAAATAAGCCCAATATGATATAGATATAATTTTTTTCTAAAGGTTACAGAATAAGTCTGCCATGAAGGGTGGGTATGATAAGACTTACATGTACACAGAAAAAATAAACACACACAAATAAACACTCTGGGCCCAAACAAGGCTTCCTCCATTTATTCATTTTATTTACCTATATTGAAAAATGTCTTCCATTTCATACAAACCAAAGGTTCAAATACGTAGATACTGTTAATTATAGATGGCTTTATAAAATTCTATATACTAAACTCTTAAAAGCTTATATATTCCAGAACTATTTTACGTTATTGTTCGGCACGCCGAGTAGTGTGTGTCAGTACTCTTGAGTAGTAGTACGGATAGAGGTTCTTCTTTAGGGAAATGCAAATTCTTGATTTCTACTGGCGTAGTAATAATTGCCAAGTTGAATGATAATATGTTACTAAAGAGGCAAATATGCTGATAACGTCAATAAATGATGTATCAGAATGGCCAAACGTTTTATGGAAAGTACGTACAACAAACACTTATCATGACTGTTCAAAAGGCTACTAGATTTTCCCTTACTAGATTATTGATAGGTAAAAAAAAAAGGAAATATACCCACCATCCAAGCTCTACTATCAATTTAGAATTTGTTATAGAATTGTGCGATCTGGAAACATTTTCTCCTAATGTATTGTATTAAGTATATCAGTTTATTTAGTACTCATAGCATAAGCTCTGCTTAGCTTTTTTATATAATTCAGAAGATATTGTTTGTGTATGACATGTCATGAAAATCCTAGTCATAAATTTATAGAGTCCTTTGAAACAATAAAACAACTAAATGGAAAAATATAATATAAAATAAGTAATACAAGTACTTAACATCAAATAAGTAATATAGTAATATAAAAACAATAACAAATGAAAAATTGAGAAAACAGGTGTGGAATGGCTTGAACAGAATAATGACTATGAAGAATCACTTTGATTGGTACCGTGATAAGTTGAATATATTTTGACTGTATAAAGTTATTAAGTTTGACTTTTTTTGATGGATCTGTGATTAAATACCCCTTGTTTTTAAATAATTAAGTTTTAGCTTATTTTATTTAGTATGGATATTATTGTAATGAGCATACACATACATGGAACACTGGTCGATTCTTTGCCTGATGTTGATCTGAATGTCATTTGCAGTGGTGACAGGGTCTTCATGTCGAGGTACTGAATATTATTTGAACTGCTGGTCGATCCCTGCCCTGATACTTCACTGAAATTCACGTTGCAGCAGGTGATAGGTGCTTGTATGTCAAGGCCAGGGATCTCAAACTGTTGTTGTCTCGGTATGGGACGGACACAGGTTAATTTGTTGGTACTTCGAGAGCGAAGTACTGGTCAGTATGGCCGTGATAGATTATTGAAAAATAAATACATCTGTGTATATGCTCCTGAATAGAATATAGTAACATTTCTGTAAAACATTAACTTACTTTGAATGTATTGTTTAGTTTTATAATTTAACCTTGTTATGCGGATGAAACATATATTTTATATACTGTTTTATCTGCTAAACAATGGTTTAAAACTTGTCAATATTTTAATACTATTTTAAGTAGTAATACAAGCAGAAAACAACTCTTTACCTGCGGACTTACCGGTCCGCGGCCGTACCTGCGGACAGGTAGTTGTTTACTCATTGTTATAAAAGGTCGCCGCACGGCCGATAGGCTCACTTCTAGAGCAGCCATTGGACAGAGCGGAGCTCTGCCTCTTTGCAAGTTATTAAAGCTAAGTACTTTAATTATTGTATTGTCTTACTAATTGTTAAATTATCTGTCTGAAATATTTTATCAGGATCGTTGTGTTGATTTAAAATCCAAACTGTAAGCTATTGTAAAACTTACGGAGTATTTAATGATGATTAGAATTTTATGATTGAATAAAGATTTTGTGAAATATAAATTATATGATACTTAATTTGAGTATTTAATGATAATTATAATTTTATGATCAATAAATAAAGATTTTGTAATATATTTACGTTTATCTTATTTATTAATCTCTTACGCGCGATGGCCATTGAAATGGCGCAAGAATATCAATTTGGATGGGCGGTTTTAGCGTAATAGCACAGCGGCACGGGCGGGCCACAGCTAGATTCAAGATTCTTTATTGCTTCATACTGTAGTACATTTGAATAGATCTTAAATTAGCATATGGGTATTAAGCACGTATGTATCACATGTGTCATTGACAATAAAATAAATGATAAAATAAAATAAATGATGAAATAAACCTTTATTATTCAAAATGTTATTAAAGTAATACGCACAATCGACAATGACTATCAATGACAGTGTTAACGTCTTTTCCGCCCATATCTTGCATGGGAAACCAAATTATGCTTAGATAAATATTAAGTTCTTTACGATCTGACTGATAACTTACTGTTATGTTGGTAGTTATAGTTACCCTTTATTGGATTTGAACTGCAAAAGGCGGGACTTGAGCCCTCGGCGTGGCAGAAATTTGGGGCCTCCGTGAGTGCTACACACAACTTCCGGTTAGTACCTATTATTACTACTTAGCAAACATTACAGTATTAGTACAATGATGTTAATTGTCGTGAAATTATAAGAGTAGAGTCAGTGCTATAAGAGTATTCTAATTCGCTTGTTTTTAACACAATGTCACAAATATAACTTTCAGTGGAAAGATTTTGTGTAGCAATATTACTGTCGATTTCTGTAATGACTGGTTTTTTGGCCGCGATAATAATGGTCGAAAGCACAACATAACGGAAGTATGGGCCTTCACAGTATCAGCATTGTAGCCCTTACAGGGACAAGCTAAATAAAGGCAGAGACCAAAGATTCAAGTCTTTGGTTTCTTTCGCAGTCGTCGAGGGCTGTAATGAAGGGGACCGTAGTAAGCTTAGCTTGAGACCATTGTAGCGTGGCCAGCGGTTCTCAAATAAGGCGAGTAGTTAATAAAAAAATAAATTTTACTCGTTTATTTCAAACTAGTACAGTTATATTAAATATTCACAAAAAATCGTAAAACTAGCTTAGTATACAAAACAATAATTTGCACTTTAAAAACCCAACAATAATGTAATGCACAATACAAAAATATTGCTGGTGGCAACACAACTAATATAAATTAATGGCGCCTTTTTGTTAAGCCGGAAAGGCTGATTTAGCTCTAAAAAGTTTCCATAGTAATTAATTAAAAATAAATAATTACAAGAATATAAGAGATCGTAAGAAACTGTAAGATGATCAAAAATGATTTATTTACTAATTTATTTATTTTTAAATATAGTTTTTTCCGTAGGAACAAAATTTTTTCAAATAGGCTTCTTAAAACCTATATAGAATATGATGATAGGTTGTAATGTCTTAGTAAAAATTAGGGAAATCAGTGCGAATTTAAATTGAAGAATGTCTGGTAGATAAATTTGTAAAAATAAGGAAAAACGTCAGTTTCATAACGTAAACTAGGTTTGTTTACCAACACGAAGGTAGTGTATGTAAATAAAACTTCCCAAAAACAATCCCAGTACAATTTCCGTCGCTTTTATCAAATATTTATTTAACCTCTCTATTCCTTACAAACACCACAAGACTTTAGCAAAAGAATGACTGCACTACTATAAACCTTCTCTTCAACTGTCTAGAGTTGTTTTTTGAATGCTCTAGAATGTCTAGTAAATAACACTACAGTATGAATAACCGATCGTGTTTTTTTTTCCCTCGCAGTAAGCAAACTTTTCACTAAATTGAAGTATTGCTCCGCTTATTCAATATTCAAGTCGAGATTCTAAATTCAACAAGAAAACGCTTTCAACTCTAAAACTGGCGAACGTGGTTTGTATCACTACAAAGTCCGTTTCACACATAAAATAGTTTGATTTTAAAGTGTTGTAAATTTTTCGCTGTTGTAGCAAGCAATGCATAATGTAAAATACGCAGAAACAATGTTTTACGACATGGGCGGGCATGTTCTACATCGTAGCGGTGTTCTACGTCGTAGCTGGGCTCTACATCGTATCTGTATTGTACGTCGTAGCTGGGTTCTACATCGTACCTGTATTCTAAGTCGTAGCTGGGTTCTACATCATAGCTGTATTCTACGTCGTAGCTGTGTTCAATACAGCTACGACGTAGAATACAGCTACGACGTAGAATACAGCTACGACGTAGAATACAGCTACGACGTAGAATACAGCTACGCCGTATAACCCAGCTACGACGTAGAATACAGCTACGATGTAGAATACAGCTACGACGTAGAATTCAGCTATGACGTAGAATGCAGTTATGACGTATAATACGACGTAGAATACAGCTACGACGTAGAATACGACGAAGAAAACAGTTACGACGTAGAATACAGCTATGACGTAGAATACAGCTACGACGTAGAATACAGCGACGAAGTAGAATACAGCTACGACGTAGAATGCAGTTACGACGTAGAATACAGCTACGACGTAGAATGCAGTTACGACGTGGAATACAGCGACGAAGTAGAATACAGCTACGATGAAGAATGCAGTTACGACGTATAATACGACGTAGAATACAGCTACGACGTAGAAAACAGCTACGACGTAGAATACGGCTACGATGTAGAATGCAGTTACGACGTAGAATGCAGTTACGACGTAGAATACAGCTACGACGTAGAATGCAGTTACGACGTAGAATACAGTTACGACGTAGAATGCAGTTACGACGTAGAATGCAGTTACGACGTATAATACAGCTACGACGTAGAAAGCAGTTACGATGTAGAATACAGTTACGACGTAGAATACAGCTACGACGTAGAATGCAGTTACGACGTATAATACGACGTAGAATACAGCAACGACGTAGAAAACGACGTAGAATACAGCTATGATGTAGAATACAGCTACGACGTAGAATGCAGTTACGACGTAGTATACAGCTACGACGTAGAATGCAGCTACGACGTAGAATGCAGCTACGACGTAGAATGCAGTTACAACGTATAATACAGCTACGACGTAGAATGCAGTTACGACGTTGAATACAGCTACGACGTAGAATGCAGTAACGAAGTATAATACGACGTAGAATACAGCTACGACGTAGAATACAGCTACGACGTAGAATACAGCTACGACGTAGAAAACAGCTACGACGTAGAATACAGCTACGATGTAGAATGCAGTTACGACGTAGAATGCAGTTACGACGTAGAATACAGCTACGACGTAGAATGCAGTTACGAAGTATAATACGACGTAGAATACAGCTACGACGTAGAATGCAGTTACGAAGTATAATACGACGTAGAATACAGCTACGACGTAGAATGCTGTTACGACGTAGAATGCAGTTACGTCGTAGAATGCAGTTACGACGTATAATACAGCTACGACGTAGAATGCAGTTACGATGTAGAATACAGTTACGACGTAGAATACAGCTATGACGTAGAATGCAGTTACGACGTAGAATGCAGTTACGACGTATAATACAGCTACGACGTAGAATGCAGTTACGATGTAGAATACAGTTACGACGTAGAATACAGCTACGACGTAGAATGCAGTTACGACGTATAATACGACGTAGAATACAGCAACGACGTAGAAAACGACGTAGAATACAGCTATGATGTAGAATACAGCTACGACGTAGAATGCAGTTACGACGTAGTATACAGATGCAGTTACAACGTATAATACAGCTACGACGTAGAATGCAGTTACGACGTTGAATACAGCTACGACGTAGAATGCAGTAACGAAGTATAATACGACGTAGAATACAGCTACGACGTAGAATACAGCTACGACGTAGAATACAGCTACGACGTAGAAAACAGCTACGACGTAGAATACAGCTACGATGTAGAATGCAGTTACGACGTAGAATGCAGTTACGACGTAGAATACAGCTACGACGTAGAATGCAGTTACGAAGTATAATACGACGTAGAATACAGCTACGACGTAGAATGCAGTTACGACGTAGTATACAGCTACGACGTAGAATGCAGCTACGACGTAGAATGCAGCTACGACGTAGAATGCAGTTACGACGTTGAATACAGCTACGACGTAGAATGCAGTAACGAAGTATAATACGACGTAGAATACAGCTACGACGTAGAATACAGCTACGACGTAGAATACAGCTACGACGTAGAAAACAGCTACGACGTAGAATACAGCTACGATGTAGAATGCAGTTACGACGTAGAATGCAGTTACGACGTAGAATACAGCTACGACGTAGAATGCAGTTACGAAGTATAATACGACGTAGAATACAGCTACGACGTAGAATGCAGTTACGACGTAGTATACAGCTACGACGTAGAATGCAGCTACGACGTAGAATGCAGCTACGACGTAGAATGCAGTTACAACGTATAATACAGCTACGACGTAGAATGCAGTTACAACGTATAATACAGCTACGACGTAGAATGCAGTTACGACGTTGAATACAGCTACGACGTAGAATGCAGTAACGAAGTATAATACGACGTAGAATACAGCTACGACGTAGAATACAGCTACGACGTAGAATACAGCTACGACGTAGAAAACAGCTACGACGTAGAATACAGCTACGATGTAGAATGCAGTTACGACGTAGAATGCAGTTACGACGTAGAATACAGCTACGACGTAGAATGCAGTTACGAAGTATAATACGACGTAGAATACAGCTACGACGTAGAATGCAGTTACGAAGTATAATACGACGTAGAATACAGCTACGACGTAGAATGCTGTTACGACGTAGAATGCAGTTACGTCGTAGAATGCAGTTACGACGTATAATACAGCTACGACGTAGAATGCAGTTACGATGTAGAATACAGTTACGACGTATAATACGACGTAGAATACAGCAACGACGTAGAAAACGACGTAGAATACAGCTATGATGTAGAATACAGCTACGACGTAGAATACGACGTAGAATGCAGTTACGACGTAGAATGCAGCTACGACGTAGAATGCAGCTACGACGTAGAATGCAGTTACAACGTATAATACAGCTACGACGTAGAATGCAGTTACGAAGTATAATACGACGTAGAATACAGCGACGACGTAGAATACAGCTACGACGTAGAATACAGCTACGACGTAGAAAACAGCTACGACGTAGAATACAGCTACGACATAGAATACGACGTAGAATACAGCTACGACGTAGAATACAGCGACGAAGTAGAATACAGCTACGACGTAGAATACAGCGACGACGTAGAATGCAGTTACGACGTAGAATATGAGGAAGAATACAGCTACGACGTAGAATGCAGTTACGACGTATAATACAGCTACGACGTAGAATGCAGTTACGATGTAGAATACAGTTACGACGTAGAATACAGCTACGACGTAGAATGCAGTTACGACGTATAATACTACGTAGAATGCAGTTACGATGTAGAATACAGTTACGACGTAGAATGCAGTTACGACGTATAATACGACGTAGAATACAGCTACGACGTAGAAAACAGCTACGACGTAGAATACGACGTAGAGTGCAGTTACGACGTAGAATACAATTACGACGTAGAATACAGCTACGACGTAGAAAACGACGTAGAATACAGCTACGATGTAGAATACAGCTACGACTTTGAATACAGCTACGACGTAGAATACAGCTACGATGTAGAATACAGCTACGACGTATAATACAACGTAGAAAACAGCTACGCCGTATAACCCAGCTACGACGTAGAATACAGCTACGACGTAGAATGCAGTTACTACGTGGAATACAGCGACGACGTAGAACACAGTTACGACGTAGAATACAGCTACGACGTAGAATATAGCAACGACGTAGAAAACGACGTAGAATGCAGCTACGACTTAGAATACGACGTAGAATACAGCTACGATGTAGAATATAGCGACGAAGTAGAATACAGCTACGACGTAGAATACAGCGACGACGTAGAATGCAGTTACGACGTAGAATACGACGTAGAATACAGCTACGACGTAGAATGCAGTTACGACGTAGAATACAGCTACGACGTAGAATGCAGTTACGACGTGGAATACAGCGACGAAGTAGAATACAGCTACGATGTATGTATGTATCAGTAACGACGTAGAATGCAGTTACGACGTAGAATACAGCTACGACGTAGAATGCAGTTACGACGTAGAATTCAGCTACGACGTAGAATACAGGTACGACGTAGAATACAGCTACGACGTAGAATACAGATACGACGAAGAATACAACTACGATGTAGAACCCAGCTCATCCATCGTAGTTGTATTCTACGTCGTAACTTTTGATTAAAGTGTAAGTAACAGAGCAAATAAGCTGATTTTGGTTTTATAAATTGTGTGGGTGCTCTATTGCATTGGGTCTGCCTGTCAAGATGGAGTACTGAGTTTTGTGAAATAAATAAACTGTATTCGCCGCAGCAATGCTCTCCGTCAAAGTAATTCTGTACGCATTTATTACGTTTTAACAATAGTTAATAAATTATCTCATAAAAAAATAACTAACCGATGAATTAAAAAAAAATTACATTGTGTTGAAAATTATTTTATTAAAACTTTTATTCATTAACGGTCACATCAATTACTTTACATTTAATTGTAAATGATATTTAATTTATCTGAAGCTAATACAATAAATATTAAAAGCTATCTGTAAGTTAAACAATAAATTATATGTATTCTCAAAGATTTATTAAGTAAATAAATAATAATAAAGCAAAAAAACTACCCTAGAAATTCAACTTGATTATTTGTTAAGTTGTCCCTTCCGTCCATCTTTTAACTAAACTTTCAAAATGGCTATTGAAATTTGTAAACAAAATTTTGGTTTCATTCGTTTTATTGATAATATTGCTAAATAAACCAATGAAAGTCGACAAGAACCACGATAAAAGACTAAAAAGTTAATGCTCCGAAAATAAATTGAAACGCCACAAAGGCGTTCCACGGAAATATCTCTGTTTATCTAAAATTAAACCTCATTTTATCAACGCAAACAATCACACTGAAAGTAACACCATAAAAAACATTTACAATTTGTCGGCCACCGGGGCAGGCTTCGCAAAATGACTTTGCAAAGTCGACTAACTAGTTTTGCAATTCATGGTTGAGTCACAGAAACTCGCCACTTGGTTTCTGTGGTAAGGAGGTGCTTGATCTTTTAAGCCTCCGACCACAATAGACGAAAAGTTCAAGCATTGCGAGCGTAGACAGACTCAAATTGTACATACGAGTATGTACCTTTTTACCAGACTTAAAACAAGGATCAAGTTCTCAAATCGACTCTATTTGATGTGTGTTAGAACTCAAACTTTTTTATGGTTGTGCCGATTCTCATGATTCTTTTTTTTAAGCTAGTGATTATCATACAGTTCTGTTTGAATAAATTTGAGGAAAAAACATAATTTTTTGAGTTTTCCTTTAAAATGCGTAAATATACGTAATCTATCGTCAATTTATCGACTTCGACTATAATGCTCATGTTCTCATTTCTTTATAATAGGTTTATAGTATCTGTTTAGTTCTAAATTATTAAGAAGATACATGAAACTTGGAATGGAAAATATGAATGATTTCATATTGTAAGCTACAGACCCTAGAATCTTTGTACAGACCTTACTCATGACGTTTTGATTTTCCCTCAAGTCAATCAAATCAATAAATTGTTTATTACGATTATTACATGTATTTTCTGTAAAATCAATGAGAAAGCAACACGCATTTTATAATATATATTTAAATGTGCATTTTGACTCTTTCAATCAGTCTGGCTAGAATTTTTCAACAAAATCGCACGGCAGTGCAATTTAATTAGCGTTGTCACTTTATGCTGGCGTTAAAAGACTTTTAAAATGGTTAAAGTTCTGTACATACAGGTGTATAATAACGGAAGTGAAATGGAAATGTATAAAAGTACTATCTTATTTATTTATTTTACTATCGAAATAACAATCAAGGTATAGAAACATATTCAAACTAGTTTCTACAATTGCAACAATTGAGCTAACTGATTCAAACATTCTAGCTAGAGATAGCTCAACTGGTCCATATCAACACCAGTTGGAAGCGTCCCCAAGACACGGGCTGCATTACTACGCATGCCTCAGATGTTTGATATGTATAATTATCAGGAATCATGAACATAATTTAACAATTCACTGCCAAAGTCACTCGCCCATGCATCAGAGCATATTCGTATGTATCAATTAAAGTGATACAAAGTCTATTGCATCCCCGAAAATATTGCCTACATTACAATAAAATAAGATTGCTGTGCCCTTGAAGGGTTCATGTTGGACGTGTATTATTTAAAGACCTTTTTAATACACGTATGCAATTATTTAATTAAATTTGAGTATTGAGTATAAATCACGCTTTTTAAATCACTACAACCATCTGCTCACGGCTTCGCACGCTTTATTGCTATGGAAACATCGCAAGATTATTTCTATCCCATGGGAACTGATTTAGGGGATGAAGTAGCCTATATGTGATTTTTCAGGGCTAGAACTAAGTCTATTTCAAATTTCAGTTCGATCCGTTCATTATCTTTGCGTGAAAGATGAACAAACATCCATACATTTGTACATCTATCCAAACTTTCACGTTCATAATATTAGTCAATATCTTTCTGAAAGTTCTAAATCACGTGTGTTTCAAGCGTATCCTAAACCATTTAATATTCCTTATTCAGGCTTGATCGAGTTTCATATCGATGATATTGTACTAATCGAGTTATCTGTTGACGTAATAGTTGTATGTGGTCGCAAATTGATCAATTTAGGTCGAATGTTACTACTTGATTCAGCCAATTGTTCACACCCAGAGTCCTTAGTTAGAGGGTATAAAACTAAAGTTAAAAAGGCTTGGTAACGAAACGAAATGCCTATTAATATGCTTTTGAAATGCCTCTCTCTCTTTGCGTTCAGAACCGCGTTCTTTGCGTTTTTTAAAAGTCCCTCGCACGCTTGACAAACCTTTCACTGAACAAGATACCGCTAGATAATTTAATTTAATATTATTTAGACATAAGGCACATCACTGCAATTCTTCTTGTCATAAATAAGGTGCTGCCCTATGTGTTTTAGTAGAAATGAATGATATATGAATACTTAATATCTTTTTTACATGCCACCGTCTACTCTTTATAGATCACTTCTTGTCCATCCTAAGGTTGCCTGGGAGAGATCGCTTTTAGCGATAAGGCCGCCCATTGTACATTAGCTGTATCTGTTTTTGTTTTGTACTTTTTTCTGTTTATTTGGTGTGCAATAAAGTTTTATTGTATTGTATTGTATTGTATTGTACTGGCTATGTATAAGGCTATATAGGGACTGATTTTGCATGCCTTTTGAAATTCTAAAAGGCATGGAAAATCACTCCTTGTCATCCAAAACTGCTTCATCAGCATTTTATTTTAAATAGCATACAAATTTCTTTAGAAATTTTATGACTAGAAATAACATGGAGTATTGAAAATTATGACTGGAAAACTTTTAATTTGAAAGTACTTACTGACTTCCGGAATGCGAAGTTTTAACGATCATAATGATTGGGGAACCAGTTTGGCATTCTGGGGATTTTAATGAGATTTTTATGAATCATTCAATAATTAAGGCATGGTTTCTAGCGTATTAATTGTGGGACTCAGTAAGGGGTATAAACATTTAATGGTAGTAGCATTAAATTAAATTCCTGAAGTCAATTCTAAAACGCTTAATGTCCTAGTAAAACCTATATATTTCGCTTATATTTCGAGCTGTTGTGTGTTTCGTCTAATTATTATTTTCATATTATAATTATTGTTTGATGATCTTCCAAAGACTGCTGCAGATGCGTCAAGCTGAAGACAGGGGAGCTCGTTAGGGGAGGCCTATGACCAGCTGTGGAATAATATCTCTTGATGGTGATGATTTGTGTTTTGTCAGATGTAATTTAACGCAGAGACCGTTTTGTTACTCGAACAAATGGTTTCTTTACTTGTTCTGTTGTTTACTACTGTGTTTTTGCTTATTAGAACAAATCATTAATAAGTAGTTGTACCTACAGCTTCGCTCGCTTAGTTTTTTTTACGCTGCTCAGTTTTTTGGCTCTTCGGGACGGATACAAAACAAATAAATCAATCATAATGCTTCCATTCTGAAGTTATAAATGTTGGAACTAAGCAGACTTTGTTCTCTGCTGCGGTTTAAAATACAACTCTTATAGGAATTTGATGTTTTACCGGGAAAAAAGTTAGCATGAAACTCCAATTTTCAACTAAATCGGCAAATTGGCTCTATCAAGTGATTGATTACTTTTTAGGGCGTGAAGGAAGGACAAGTCTACAAAAACACTTCCGCATTTATAATGTTAGTTAGGATAAATACAATCCAACGTGGCAATGCTGCTGGCATTCTGGGCACTCTTTCTGGTGACGGCTTAGAATTTTAGGAGTTTGTTATAATTGCAAATACTAGTAATTTATCTTTTTGTTATAGTTTCAATTAATAAATATTTAATATCCCTATTTTAATTTTTTAATTTATTTTTTTTAATAATTGTATTATTTCTATATTCCTAGTAAGTTGTTATTTATTCCTTCGTAGTTCGTTTTGTGTTATCGTAAATAAAGAGCAGCGTCGTATAAACAAATGGATTTGTCTTGTCAGCCAGACGATGCGACTTGTTTTATTTTGAACTCTTAAAGAACGTGATTCTTGAATTTCACTGTGAAGATGAGATTTTTTTGAAGATTTTGCAGTGCAGTCTTACTTTTGGTTATTTCAAACATAACGAAAGCTAGGAATACGTACTGAAGTCATTTTCTGATGGATAAAGTATTTTGATCTTGTATTCTTTACGTTCAAAAGCGTCCTATGGAGGTCCTACTTACTTTTTAAATAATTTATATATATATTATAATTTTTTTTTTAAATAATTTTTAATGTTGAAATTGTTATAGGTAAAATTGATTTTTTAACCTAAGAAACAAGATTAATTCGATACACTCCAATGAGACATGTCAGTGCAGATCACACTTAGAACTATATAAATTAATCTAATACTAAAGTTTGAATAAAACCTGCTTCTTTTTCGAAGAATTCCTAAAGGTTACTTGGCCTCAGTAATATATGAATAATAAACAACTTACTCAGCATTTGTTTCGGGCGTGGGCAGATCTCCAATAGTCGTGAGGGTGAGCGTAGACCAGTACAATGATCCAAGGTACTTCCTTGTGAGTGTTGCGTAGTCACCAGGCCGATGGGGATACACCCAGTCTCCCTGTAACGTTGGTTAATTAAAACAATCGTAAATTTAAGCCAAATGACGATGTATGCCGGGGGATTCACTATGACCAATCCAAGCGTGTTACACATCTAAGACAATATACATAGAGGCGTGGAATCGGACAAAATCGTATTATGTGACGTCACACGATTTGAGCGTGGAATGTCCTATGTCATAGTGAATCACGCCCCTGGTTTACACAGCGAGTGACAAGTGCACAACACACTATCATTTTGACACTAAACTATTGTAATGGAGAAGAGATTTATTTTGTGGAATATATGTACGATCTGCAGGAATTTGTTCAGGGTGATCTGGGTGTTTTCTATAAATAATAAAAATATATTTACTATCTTGTAGATATTCCATTCTTGAGCGTAATGAAAAAATGTGCTAGAGGTCAGGCGATGGTCATTATGACTTTGAAGACGTCGTTCCTTCCTAATGCGTTACAGGCGACATAGCGACATCAAAAGGACGTAATAAACTGAAACTCGCTATCAAACGTTGCAATATAGACGCAACTCATAAACCTTGATTACTGATTACATACGTGTAATGACGTGGTTACATCCAGCTAAAAACTTATTTTAACTTATTAGTTCGCTATAGTAAATGTTTTTCGATTTACAATAAAAATATGTAATTTATTGCATTAATTATATCAGTCATCTAGTACCCATAACAGAAGCTCAGCTTAGCTAGGGGGGGCTGGATGATGCTGTATGGGCTGTCCACAAAATGTTTTTATTAATTATTTCTAAGAATGCCATCGTACCTTTTTAATTTTATTTTACAAAATGTATTTTTGAATATTTATGATAATTTTATCTTATATAACATCCACGTATTAATCTATATAGGCTTTCAAATAAGTTATAAAATCAAAAACGACGTTTGTGTTGACTCTATCAATAAATATGGAATAGAAGTCATATTGGTGAAATAATCTAGAGCGTAATAAATAAAGCTCCCTCAATATATTTTAAAACACGCCTCATGTCTTCCAATACACATTTATCGCCTGGAAAATGAGGTTTACCCAACAAAACCTGTGCGTATAGTATGAGTTTATTGATTACAAAAACGGGAATGTTTTTGAGAACGTGAAAGCTTACGACTGCTTGTCAAACTTGTATTCATACTATCGAAATGCAACAAATCACTAAAATGCACGTTTATGTGTATATTTTTAAAAGGTTTTCAAACAAAGCATCTAAATCAAAACTAAGTGAGTTAAAAAAATTGCCAGTTCGAATGTTCAAACATTTTGTCTAACTTATTCTTTGTAGAAAGGTTTAATACAGTATTATCAGATTATTTCGCGGGTAAAAACATTAGACAGATTTAATTCTTACTGGAAAACCAGCAACTTAACAAGGTAACGGTTTATTTTTCACTTCTTAACTCCAGTACTTTATTTTATAGTTTAAATGCCTACCTAAGTATTTAATTAAATTTACTGACGTGTCCAAAACTTTGACTTCTATAGTTATCGTAAATTTTGCAAACACCATACGAAGGCGATTCTCATACTAAGGTTCTGCCAACATAAATCTAGCACCAAAACCTACATTAAAGCACCGCCCACGTTTTGTGCCGGCGGCAATGCCATGCCAGCATCTCAAATTTCCTTTCAATCCTATATTATGGTAGTTTTATTAAAACCATTGTGAATATCACCTTGGTTTGTTCATTTTGACGACCGATGTGGCGCGGTGGGCGAAGGTCCGCCTGCGACGCAGGAGGTTGCGGGTTCGATTCCCGCCTCGGAACAAATTTGTGTACGATCTGCAGAAATTTGTTCCGTTGGTCTGGGTGTTTAATATGTATAATAAAAAAATATCTATCTATGTATATAATGTATTAAATATATCACTTATCTAGTACCCATAGCACAAGCTTTGAGTAGCTTACTTTGGGGCTAGATGATGCTGTGTGAATTGTCCAGCATTATTTATTATTATATTATATTATTATTTATTTTGACGAGGGTTACCGAAAACTATCAAATCAGAAGCTATATATCTTTACGTGTTTCGAGCTAGAGATGTTTCTTCGTCAGAAGTTTATTTACACATGAAAATAGCATTGCAGTAGATATAATTTATACCCATGGTTTCTTGGTCTAGATTCAAGGTCAACTATGAAAGTGATGGTTGCTCCTATACTCAAAATGTACATTTTGAATTTTAAGTGATTTTTTCTATCAAGTTAAATTTTGATTTTTGCTATTTTTATATTCTTTGAAACTTTACTTAGATCTGAATGAATCCCAAAAATGACAAAATGTTACTTCCAAAAATGAATATTTTCCGGCTTGTTTCCGATTTTTCTGGTACTATAGTTTTTACAACTCTACCTCTACTTTCGTTTGAAGTTGGTTGACACTACCTAAATCAAAGTTTGTATGGCCAAAGAAACTGTTTAATCTGTCCTTGCCTTATTAGCTTTGGTAAGGAATAAGGATACCCATTATGACCCATCTATACTATATTTCTATTACTTTTTTCTGACCGAGTTTGTTTGTCCTCCACAAACATAATATTGCCAAGTATATTGGGCCGTTGGAAAATAAACAAAATGAAAATTTGGATACAGTCAACATTTCGATTTCTTTTCATGTTGATTGTGTAAAAATGTGTATTTTAACCGAAAAATAATGAGATCAAATCCAAATCAACAACAAATATTGCATAAAATGGTAAAAAAAATCCAATCCCTCGTGTCAATTAGCTTCTTCGTAGAAATTACTCATAATAATCGTCGATCATTTGCCGTCTTTGGCGAATACTTTGATCGAAAGCCTATAAATTATTTATATAAAAAACTAAAATTCGAAGCTAAGTGGTAGTTAAGATTTGTGGAACGAATACTAATAAAGTAGGCTTGAGTAATAAAACTATTTATGAGACCATCTCAAGATTCTCTTTAATATCTCTTATAATAATCTCTTTAAGAAACCAAAATAATCATTGAAATTGATCCATTATAGACGAAGAAAATCGGCAAACTACATTAAAAAATACAGTCAAATACAAAATTTAAATCTATACTAATAATAAAACTGTAAAAGGTCAGGAAAGGAAGATATTTTGAAATTTTTTTTGGAGGGCACTCTATTATCGATACTCAAGCCAAAACTGTAATTTTTCTTGTTACGTTAATTTGTCTGTCTGTCTGTCTGTCTGTCTGTCTGTATCGTAAACGCGCATCACGCCGAAACTACTTGATGGATTGAAATGAAACTCGGCATGATTGTAGGTCATACTACGAGGAAGGACATAGGATACTTTTTATCTCGGAATTCAGTAAGGTTCTCATGGGAGAGGGTATGAAAGTAAAAATCCTTTACCGCGCATCACGCCGAAACTGCTGAATGAGTTGGAATGAAACTCGGGACGATTTGAGTTCATAGTACAAGGAAGGACATGGGATACTTTTTATCCCGGAATTCGGTAAGGTTCCCCTGGGAGAGAGGGTGAAAGAAAAATTCTTTAACCACGCATCACGACGGAATTGAATGAATTCGAATGGAACTCGGGACGATTGGACATGGGATACATTTTATCCCGGAATTCAGTTTGGTTCCCCTGGGCTATACGGGTTTCCAAAAATTACTCACAGCATATGTTTTGTTATGGGTACTAGATAACTGATATATTTAATACATGATATATACAGGGTTATAGTTGTTTAATGATTAACCTCGTAAAGGTGACTTGGGTTAATCAAGACTAACAACTTTTGTTCTATTACCAAAACGTAATACATCTCCAGTCTCAATTTTTTTAGTTTTGGCAGGTATTTCTATCAACCCTCGCTCGCCTTACCGTAACCCCTTTCTTTCTTTTTAGATATATGTATACAACATATAGGTCATGTACCAAACCGACATGTCTCAATCTGTGACGCCTAGATAGAACTAAGAAGATCGGAACCGGAAATTCGCTAATAATATTTTTATTTTTTTGACTAAAAAAATCATTGAATTAGAAAAAATCGTAGAACAAAAGTTGTTAGTCTTGATCTACCCAAGTCGTCTTTTCGAGGTTAATCATTAAACACCTATAACCCGGTAGATAGACATTTCTTTTTTTTAAGTCGATTTAAAACAGTTGACCTTACCTGAAACCCTTCAGCCTCAGATAGAAGGAAGTAGAAGCAGCCGAACCAATGCGCCAAGATCAGCAGAATGTGGATCAGGTTAATGACCCGCCAAAAGTTCGGATACACTGTTCTGGACTCCACGATGTAGTAGCAATCGACTGCTCTGTAAGCCTGGAATCAGACATGCTAGTTAATGGTCTTTTACGATATAAAATAATAAATAAATAATAAATAATTCCGGACAGTCCACACAGCATCATCTAGCCCCAAGCTAAGCAGAGCTTGTGTTATGACACGGCACAGCAGCAGGAAAGAATTCTCTAAAGACATAGGAAGTGGTGGGATCGATTTCCTCAGCGAAGTGTATATACTTTCTGCGGATATTGAATAATAATTATATCTATGTTAATATAGTTCTGGACTCCATGATATAGTAGCAATCGACTGCTCTGTAAGCCTGGAATCGATGATGGTCTTTTACGAATTCAGTGGCCCAGCGGGCGAAAGCAACCTTGAAGAAATTCGATTTATCGCTGCAGTGAATAAGTTTATACTCGATATTTATCAATGATTATCTATGTATGTTAATATAACGTTTAAAGAATATCGGTTTTCTAGTAGCCATAAAACAAGCTCTTAGTTTGGGGCTTTATGAAGTTATGTGATTGAACAGAATTTTTTGTTATTTCATCGCATTTGGTCATGTTGATTCCTCCCTCATTTGAGAACGCAAAAGTCGCAACGGTTTTTGTTTCAAAGATGAAACCAAAGTGTTACTCATTCTATAAATCAAGCCTTTTCATCATCGTACAGAAATCACTCTAATATTAAAAGACGAAGTTCGGATGTTTGTTACCTGTTCACGCTAGAACTATTAAAATTGGGCGGAAATTTGGATAGACGTAGGTTTATAATATAAACCTACGGGGCCTATGGGGCCTGGAATGAAACAAAGACTACTTTTCATCAATTATCACTAATTCTCAAGCGCGTGAAGCCGCGGAGCGCTGCTGGTATCAAAATACCTATTATTTTTGTAGACCCTGAGCTATTATAAAAACATCAGTCTTAAACTATGTTTTTAAAACAACTTAAAACTTTTATTTTAAACGATGTTTTTAAAATAAATATGTCGTTGTAAAAACTTCGTTCATGTTTTTGTAGCGCACTTTGATTTGTTTTAATTTTATTGACTTATTGTAATTGTAAATTAGCTTGCGGCCTGTGGCACTTAACAATAAAAACTTTCGTTTAAGTATGCGAAATTAATGAAAATTAGGTTAATTGCAAGGCTTTATCCAATGCGTTGTAAAGCTTCCTTAATTCGCGTGAACTAAGGCTGTGCAGATGTGATCAAATTAACCAAATGGTAACTTTCACATTTTTTTATTCTATACTAGCGACCCGCCGCGGCTTCGCACGGTTTATTATCGTATAAACCTTCCTCTTGAATCATCTATTAAAAAAAAACACATCAAAATCCGTTGCGTAGTTTTAAAGATTTAAGCATACAAAAGGACATAGGGATAGAGAAAGTAACTTTGTTTTATACTATGTACTGATGAAGAAGAAAAATGTAAGTACACAAAACATTTATGACCAGATGTTACTGTGACGATTATCCAGGCTCGTTTAAAAACCTAACTTTACAGCGTGGACAGTAAGTAAAGACGGCAAACCGTTCTGGTATCCAATATTGTTAAATAGAAAAATAAACATGGCTTATCAGTTTCTAAACGTGCAGGGTTAACTGGCTAAGCGGTATAGATAGAATACTAGCATACTACTACTGATACTATACTGTTATTGATATTATACTAGCGGCGACCTTATCGTTATGAGCAATCTTTACCTGACACTCTTAGAGTGGACTGGACATGAGAGAACAATATAAATAAGAATAATATATTTGTATTTTATTATGTACTAGCGACCCGCCCTGGCTTCACACTGTTTTATTATACGTATAAACCTTCTTCTTGAATCACTCTATCTATTAAAAAAATCCGCATCAAAATCCATTGCGTTGTTTTAAAGATTTAAGCATACATAGGGACAGAAAAAGCGACTTTGTTTTATACTATGTAGTGATAAAAATAAACATATCACTAAATTCTATGCTTATCACATATAGGTACTACTTAATAACTTAGATATTTGTTAAGTAACAACAAGACAAACAGTACTCGTTTATCATAGTTTTAAAGATTCGTGGCGATTGGATGCTTAATCGAGACTGTCAATACGTTTTAAAGTTGTACAGCACAACTTAACAAAGTGTAGACTACGCATTAGCTACAGGCCCTTTTACTACCCAGTCCAATCCAATCCAATCTACCCTGTTATCGCTATTATCTACCTTATTTTTATAAGCGACCTTTATTCGAGAACCTGTTTATAGCAATCTGTATTATATTAAATACGAAACCCCATTTACTCACTTTCTTACATACTCCGGATTTCCTTACCGTTTATCGGAAAGCAATTTGATCCCCCTTTTGACAACCCCTTTGATTTCTATCTAAAATAGAGTATGTAAAGCGGCTGAAACAGAATGGAATGAAAAAAGTACGAGAGAGTCAAAAGCTAAGTGTCGTTTACTGAAAGAGGCTTCAGTAAAAGCGTACCGACTGGGATTCACGTGTTTCAAGTTATTTTTAGACTAAGGCTGTGTCCCCAGTAGGCAAACAGTGAGAGGCCGACTGAGTTTGCGGCATATCAGTTCAGTACGCCCTTCCGTATATTTAAATTGAGTGTCCACAGTTTGCTAGTTTGCGCTCACTGTACGCAGCTTGCACGCAGTTTGCAGCGATACGTGCGCCGACTGTCTCAGTTAGCGGCCGACTCGCAGGTTCCAGTGCTTGCTATACGCACGCAAGAAAGTTGAAATTGGGAAAGTAACCATTTAAAAAAAAACATCGGTCGGTACTAGTTTCAGACTGATCGCTATCTAATGAATATGTAAACTAATTTCAGATGGATCGCTCTGCTAACTTCGGAGATAAGGTGGCTTATTTTTCAACTGTAAAAAAGTTTGAAATAACTGTAAAAACTGTTTAAAAATGTACAAACGAATACTTTTAATTTTTTAAACAGTTTGTCCTAGCAGGTCACTTCTTAAATTTCAGCGCAATAAGGACCAAAAGTTAATCTTAATTATTTTCTTTTAATATTACCCACAATGTTGTTATTGTAAATTTCAAGTGAATGCTTCAATAGATGCTGAGATATTATTTAAGATCGAAAATAAACAAACAAAGCGATACCATAAGGATTTCGATACAAATCGAAACCCACAAACATCTACCGAATATAGAACCACTTCACCTCTTTGAAGTCTGTTAAAACCACCGAATTTAACCCCCCCCCCCATAGCCCAGCAAAAACACACCTTTGTGAAAAATAAAACATCCATTGAGATTTCAACACGTGGGCTAAAGTTATTTTTAACTTTGTTTAACCTTTTTAAATAAACCCTCAAATTACTGTATCGAGGCTTACGGTCCAGCTGATTTGATTCCCGTTTTATCAAATGAGATAATATGCTTGTTTGGTCAGCTTAATATGATTGCAAATTCCGTTCTGAGTGCATAATCGGATTTATTTCAATTAGAGCTATTGGTGGGTAGCATGGATAGGTATGTATTAGGTATGGCAGACTGAATTTTTTATTGAAATCTTTCCAATACAGCCCGATAAAGATCAATATTTTCATTTATTTGTTCCCCAATGTTATAAAACTATGAATCAATTGGTTGGTTTATTCTTATTATTAATGAATCTCTTTAATGGTCTAGAAAGTAAAAAATATATCTTAAATCGAAAAAAAGACCTCATCGCTGAGATTTAAAAAAATGAGGATTACTTATCCAAATTCTATAAGTTTCGATTCGTGAAAACTTTTTTCTGATTTGGAAAATACTATTTCTATATCAAATAACTTCCCAGGTTAAGATTTTAACGATAGAGCGGTTTAAAAATTTAATGAAAATAAAATTGTAATACATAACGATTTTTTCACATTCTCCGAAATCTCGATGTCTCATTTGCTTAATTTACTCTTTTTTTTCCTCACTATTATTTGTAAAGACGGCTTTATAAATCACGTCTGTTGTATACTTATTTTGTTATATTTTTTAGTATTTTTTGTTATAGCGGCAACAGATATACAGGGTGTTAGTGTGAACAGCGTTATCCTTGAAACCAGAGGTCATCATGAGTAGAGTCCAAAACTGATAAAAAATAATTATTCTATTTTGACTTTATTTTTGAAACAAAAATATTCAATACACCTTCTAAGTGGTAAAACTACAACACGAGTACATTGACGGGGCCGCGCAGGTGTCGACCTATTGTTGATCAAACGCCGCCATGCAAGTGTTGTACTTTAGTCTATTTAATTTTTTGATTATTCTGTGAATTTAGACTTGTTTTAAACAGTTTATCTTCCCTATAAACAAACCTGGAAACTTGCCTGGTTTTCTAGGGTGACCATAATATCGCGTACAATATCGAAGACATAAAATATCAAAATACTGCGAAACTAAAACAGGCATTAACCTCATCTCATAGGTTTTGGACTCTACTCATGATACTGAACCTCTGGTTTCAAGGATAACGCTGTTCACGCTAACACCCTGTATAAAGAAAAAAAAACAGATATACACAGAGACAGATATACTGGCTGGACACAAATTATCCAAACAAATGGATAGGACGAGGTGGGCCGTTGCCATGGCCAGCAAGAAGTCCGGACCTAACCCCCATGGATTTTCATGTGTGGGGGTGCATGAAAAGTCTTGTGTACAGCGAGCCGAATCCAGTTTCGTCTGTGGAAGACCTAAGAGAAAGGATTGTGGATGCAGCAAATAAAATGAGGACCACGTTGACCACTGGAGTAGTGAAGACTGGTCTCCGTAGAAGGATGCGACAATGTATCAGAAATAGAGGCGGCCATGTTGAACATGAACTGTAGAATAAGAAAAAGTTGTGTGAAAACCTTTAATAAATGACATTTCATGCTTACCTATTGTTTTACTTTTACTTTTTAGGGCTAAGTATAAATTTTCTTCTCCACTGTCGCCTATAAAACTAATTTTTTTTCAATGCAATTGAATAAAACCCTAGATTATTATACCTCGTTAGATAGCTGATGAAACGTAGATATTTTTAAAAACATCTGCCGAAGAATTGCCATAATATTTTTTTTAGATATCCCTTAGAGAAAAATAAACTTTCTAATTTTTTTTTTATTTCTTAACTTTCACTTTTCTACTACGGTCTATTCAATTAATTTATGCATTATTTTAATGATTGACGTCCTAAAGCATCTTATTACACATGTAAAAATGCAATAAAAATAATAATAAGATACACAAAGTAAACAAAAATAAATTTAGTAGCCTAAAAATCGGCAATTTTTAATAAAAAAATTAAAAGTCGAATATCTCGAAAAGGGTTAAGTTTAGGGTAGGGTGTTTCATAGTGAAATAAGTCAGAAATGATGGGTACTCCACGCCCTTAACGGATCTAGCACGATTTTTCCTGTAACCCTGTATATATCTTCTGTGAAACACGGACAAACAGAAGGACGGAAAACTGAGTCTTAGTACTAGGGTCCTGTTTTACCCTTTGGTTTTGGAACCCTAAAAAATAACATGAATGTGGTAAGAATACTTAAGCCGCTGGCAAAAAGCTAAACACTCCTGAAATCAAATGTGAAACAAGCAAACAAAATAATTGCTACAACCTCAAACACTTATTTATTACGCAACTCTGGTCGGGGAGTAATCTGATTTATTTACATGTACCTATGTCTTATATCTTTATCCTACGCGTAAGTTTGTATGTTTGTATGGATGTTTGTTACTATTTCACACAAAAGCTTCTGGCTTTATATTTTGATTAGACATAGTTCTAGCTTTGGAATAATACCTAGGCTAAATTTCGTACATAAAACATTCAACATCAGTTCCCATGAAACATTCCATTGGAATGTTTCCTTGCCCTCCTTGTCCTCCGTCTCGTATCCCAGGAATTTTGGCAGTGAACGATTAAAAACAAAGAACGCGAGCAAAACCGCCGGCAAGCTTAGGTACTCCTAAAGAAGAAGTGTCTGATCTCTAAAGGTGCGTACGTATAGCGCGTACACTGGTTACGCGTAGCCGCCGCGAGCCTGTACGCGAGGTCAATAGACAGTCAACAGAGCGCTCCGCGAGTCCCATCGTTCCGGATACGCGTATACTGACTACGCGTATAAATGTACGCGCAATGCGTACGCACCTTAACAGAAGAATTGGAGTTTTGCTACAGTCCAATACTGTTTTGATGCGTGAAACGCGAATGAAACCGCAGGAATAACTAGTCGTGCCCCTACCCTAATAACAACTGTAGGTAGTAACTGGTAACTTGATTTACGCTCCATTAGGGGCTATTCACAGAACAATTAGAGGCATTCATTCGGTATTTATATTTGTCTGTTGTTAAGGGCTCAGTTTAAAACTCAGACGAGGGTAGGTAACTCGACTATTATTATAAAGAAAGACAGAAATATTAGAAGTAAATCTTTAACTTCTATTAAGTTTTCATACAATAGAAGTTAAAAATTTGCTAATTTATTTCTATTTACTATTTTCTAAGTAAATAGAATAGAAAATATAAATAGGAAAGCTTATTACTTTTAAAATTGTATGTTCGATTAACTAAATAAATTATTTTAGGTGGTTCTAGATGACTGATATACTTAATACAATACATTATATAAATAGATATTTTTTACTATACATAGAAAACACCCAGACCAACGGAACAAATTTCTGCAGATCGTACACAAATTTGTTCTGAGGCGGGTATCGAACCCGCAACCTCCTTGCGATGCAAGAGGTTACGGTCCTTAGCCCACCACGCCACATCGGTCGTCAAATGTAGTGTATTTTTATTTTTTAATTCTGTCTATGTAAATTGCATGTGCGTATGTGGAAACAAATATAATTTTTATCTATCTATCTATCAAAGCTTTATTATAAGTGATCTTGTTTGTTCCTTTTTCAGTAAATAAAGATATTTAAACCGATAGAAAGGAATCGAGCCTGTGAGAACTAGCTGTGATTTTTTTGGGAATGCTTTATTTAAAGTTAAAAAGTTCTATGTTTTACTACAAATTAAAAAAGGGTACAAACGTTGGTACGGAGTTTCAACGTAGCATTACTCCTTATGGCATTCGTTTAAAACTGTTTCAAGTTTCGTTCAAACAGTTTCGATGAAGCACTTCGTCAGCGCTGTCATAAAATAAAATTTTTACAACTTCACGGAATAGTCAAGCTTAGAAGATGCACTCTCGTCATAAACTAGACTTTAGTATGCGTCGGAGAAACTTACAATAAACAGAAAACTGTAAAAACAATTTAGATTCGTTACACAATAAATGTTGGTAATAAGTCATTAATACATTTTGTAGTAGGTAGGTACTTAGTATATAGCAGTAGTTAGTATATAGTAGTACTTAATATATTTATAACGGGCTACCTTTATCAACGACGAAAAAATTGCAGTCAATTGTTCTCAATTGTTTCAGTTGTAAATTATATTTTTCATTTGTTTTTATGTGGCGTTGGTGGCTGGTTCTGATGCTTTGTAGATTTTCCAGCATTATTAATATTTATGTTGTAGGTATTATTAATGAAAGCCCAGAAAAGGTTCAAACCACAAAACTACTAAAATACTTATGGCGCAAGTGTTTTTCTATTTGTTATAGCGACTCGCCCCGGCTTCGCACGGTTTTATTATACGTATAAACCTTCCTCTTGAATCACTCTATCTATTAAAAATCCATTGCGTAGTTTTAAAGATTTAAGCATTCAAAGGAACATAGGGAAATAGGGACAGAGAAAGTGACTTTGTTTTATACATACTATGTAGTGATTATAATGTATATTGAATTCTTCAATTTGTTTGACTGACTTTAGTAGGTATTATAAACAGTATCATTTAGCTTCTCCTTAAAGATTTTGGGATAATCTGAATTCTATTTTGTTCTATTGAAACACAGGTGAATAGTTATCTAGTTCTATTTTTTATTATTCTCTCGAGAATTGGAACAGTGTAATGACAAGGCCCTATTACGTGTGTTTGTACGGACGTCTTAATTAACTAATGTCGATTGAAGCCATTTATTTTCGTTATATCGTACAGTGAACTGTCTACACACAGGAGAATTGTCGGTCGCACAAGATAGTTGCTATAAAATAAAGCCCACTAAAAACCAACATTTACAAAATAGGGTTTGTTTGAGTTGAAAAAGATCATTTTGGATTCACTATATTATAAGACATATTTAATCTCTATTTCAATTATTCTGTGTTACTTCCACATTTGAACTTAAGGTTAATATAATCATGTGATTCCGATCACTGGTTAAAAATGACCTGAAATGAATGAATGTATTATGTAAGACAGCAGCGCCTCGCGGTTTCACCCGCGGTAATTCCCGTTCCCGTGGGAATACTGGGATAAAATATAGACTATGTGTTATTCCAGACTATAATCTATCAATGTGCCTAATTTTATCCTTATCCTTTCAGTAGTTTTTCCGTGAAAGAGTAACAAACATCCATCCATACTTACCATCATAACTTTCGCGTTTATAATTATGTGTAAGATAGCAAAAGTCTTACCTTCAAAAACCTCGGGAAGCGTATGATAGGGTTTGTGCCTAACTTTAGCTGCAGTAGATCGAGTGGTGTCAACGAGGCGATGTCCAGGAGAAACGAATGCGAAGACAGGTAGTGTTTGGCAAGCTTCTTTGAGTCGTATACCTAGAACAAAAATAAATAAAACAAATAATGCTGATCAATAGCAATACATAGCATCAACTAGCCCCAAGCTAAGCAGAGCTTGTGTTATGTTATGGGTACGGATGACTGATATACTTAAAACTAAATAGACAGATATTTACCCGGAACATTATATTTGCGTATCAAAACTTTTCCCAAGGTGGGAATCGTACACGCAACCTCCTGCGTTGCTGGCGAACCTTCGCTCGCCGCGCCTCATCGATCGTCAATATTTAAAGTTCTTCAAATTCACAGATTAGAAGGTCTGACCTGTTATTTATTACATGTGGTTGGTAATTTCATCTCACGCACTATACTGTCAATTTTCTTAATTAAGTGAAAATTTCACTCATCATGTTCAGGTTCATTTCAAATGAGCCTGTAATTTAGTATCTGGTAGCTATCATGAAATGTGTGATTAGAATTCGAATGGTTCTATTTCCGCCTAGGGACTAATAGTTGCACGATCTGCGAATATTTCTTCCAGGGTTATTTTTGGGTTCTTCCTATGTATAAAAAAATATCTCGTAAGAGTTGACGAAGCAAACCGAATAATTTCTACAATGCCTTTAGTGTCAGCTGTGGGCCCATGTGGGCTGACGTAACTTAATTTGTTGTAAATTAAGTAACGATTGCCACAATTACAAATTTTATTAAGAAATTCATTTCAAAAGATTGTTGTTTATTTTAGAAGATTTTAAGTTGTTATGAATTTTTATTTTATTTTAATAGTTGTGATATTACTGCATTACATAAAGGCTGTATAATTAATAAATATGTTGATCAAAAAAGTTCTTCTGCGTTTTTTTACGGTGTTATCAACATCCCCATACAATGTTACAATCATCCCTAACCCTAGGGATAGTTGAATGTGTTTCTCCAAATCAATATTAAAAACGAAATTTAATTTCATGTCTAAAGATAGCCTTAAGACTGGTCTATCATGTGAAATATATTTTAATATTTTTGTATTCACAAAGGTGTGTGAGATAGAAAGAAAAAATAAAAAAAAATACTTTTAACTCTGGTCTCCCCTACTCAATAGCTTTTAGATCACAATCACACGTAATACATTATTAAAAACCCGAAAACCCCCGGTACCTTACAGTCTCGAATGCAAAGAGAGTAAATGATTAGGCTCTAACGCCCTGCATGTATATTGTAGTGATAGGTGTTTTCGGGTGGTCTCGGTTTTATGAGTACTAATTACCATTAGACCCTGCTCCAGATATCCAGTTCTGACTTGGACCACGAGATCGAGTGCGAACACGACGTCACTCAGACCGTCGCATGTTAACCAGAAGTAGTGGGCCATTATCTGAAATAAAAGAAAACAATTCAAGGAAACACCAAACTATAGGTTGAAAATGATAGAAGTAGTAATTTTTAATTTTCAGTTTTCCTGTTGTCTCACATTAAACAAAGCCTGTATCGCGGAGACTAATAAATTTCGGAAGGTTGACTAAATCGTACATCATCCAAAAGTGCCAGAACACTTTCTAGAATACTAGGTGCATAATTTGTAAGCCTAAAGAAATAAAGATATTGATTTACTTATATTCTATTCTTTGTGTTACTTTACCTTAAAAATATCTATCTATGTAATTGTATTGTATTAAGTATATTAGTCATCTAGTACCCATAGCACAAGCTCTGCTTAGCTTGGGGCTAGATGATGCTGTGTGGACTGTCCGGAATAATTTATTTATTTATCGATTTTATTATACCTTTATACAAATTATAGGTAATTATTGATATTATTCTCGCAATCTTGGATGAAAGTAAAGGGGTACAATACGATAATAGCCAACATTCCCTATAAGAGCACATAGTGAAAAATTAAATTCATTAGGTACTTGAAAATTAAATAAGTACCTCCTTATTAATTGCTATTGTGCATGCACGAAAAAGAAACATTCGTTAAAATGCGGGTGCTTTCTTAGTAAATCATTGTGATTAACTAAGAAAGCAACCTTTAAAAAAAACTATTCTATTTGCTAAGAATTCTGTTTATCACTGTCTATACAGTCGATAATATAATTTCAAATTTGCTAGTGAGATTTTTACAAAAAAAATAAGATTATCAAAGTAAAACGCCATTTCACAATGTTCAAAATTTCATCTTCATAATTTTATTTCAACAATTCGCAACTTCGTTTACGCCCACAAGTTAATAAAGAATTTGATTGAAAAACGATAGATAAATGCTATAAAACTGGCCTTCGATCAATGCGACCTCTACCGCTATAAAAATATTACACTAATACTTTCTGCCCGCGATTTCACCCGCGTTAAATTCGTATTTTATATTTTGAACTTCCATGGGAGTTTTGGTAGGACAAATAGTAGCCTACTCGTATCATTTATGTTACTCTCCATCTTTTCAACTACCTCTGTGCTTAAAATTAAGTTGATTGGTTGCTAAGTTACGGCATGTAGGAAGACAAACAAACAAACACCCAGCATTTATAATGGTATTTCGTATAGTAAAGGCGAAAGTTGTGTAGCTGTGATCCGTAGATTTGAAAATGACGCCGATTGTGCCGCGTTATTTAAATTCACAAATATACTGTTTGTTAAATTATTTTATAAGTTTTGATAAGACAATAAAGTTACCTTTTAATATATCTAAGATGTGTGATGTTTGACTGACTGAAGACAACTCCAAAAGAACTGATTGAAACTGCATGAAATTTTGCGAAGCAGTACTTGACTAGATCGCTTCTATTTAAAATGAAAATAATAGCAAACAAAACCGCGGGTAGAAGCTATTCGGTAGTAAGTTAAGTACTTTACTGACTTATCTTATTAAATTTAGTTAGTAACGAAAATAAGTTTTCCTATAATAACAGTTGGTCCACTACTGAAAGTTTGTTTTATGATAAACTTCCAATGCTATTAAATATTTAAGATACCTAAGTGATATGAAAACAAGTAACCGTAGCTACAAATAGAATTTCTGGAGCAATCACGCTCTGAAAATTAACTTATTCGATGACTCGAATATAAACCAAGAAGTATATATTTTTCACTTCGAGTCTTCCGACTTCTTACATAAGCATTTAAATTTTTTTTCTTGAACATAAGATGTAAATCGACAAGGAATGTAATTTGCAAATACACGACAATAAAGAGAATCTTATGTTACGTGTGACCATTTCATTTACTTATGTTCACATCGTGTTTTAACTTATCTTGCAAGGAAAGTCTAAAGACATTCTGATGTTAACTGTCACAAAACCGAAAAAATAAAAACCGGGAAAAGGATACAGAGTGGTTCGTCTTATGTTTATTTAACACTGCGAAATTAGATCCTAAACTTAGGGAATAAAATACAAAGTAGAGTTTCCATTTGTGCTGAAAACACGCGTAGTGTAGGTACAAACGTACACGTGCACTCTGCACGAGTGAACAATCGCAAGGATCATTGAGGCTAGCATAAACGAGACGGATGAAGTGAAGTATTCCACTGTAACAGATTGTAGGAGCTCTTCGTTTGGAAAGTTCTATCACAATTACACGAAGCATCTCGATCGAATAAATAAGTATCCATTTCGAATTATCAATTGAGTATCTGGCTCAACGCATCCGCAATAATCCGCATTGCCATACAGCGTGGTAATGCAGCCAGTGTCTTGGGGACGCAACGACTGGTATTGACATAGATCAATTGAGCTACCTTTAGATTGTTTGCAACTGTCTGCAGTTAGCTCAATGCTAAAAAAATGAAAAGCAGAAAAGATGTCAATACTTACCTAATGTGCTAACACTTAATGCTACAAAGAGTGGTAGGGGGGGTATATATGTATATTCACCATACCCCCCCCCCCTATCACTCTTTGTTGCATTTGATAATTAAAAACATGTCGACATGTTCTTTATCCGCAATCGTTTATCTCTGCCCAATAGTAGGTACATTTAATTATTCCCCAGGTATCTTGGGTCTTCTATCTTACCTATCCTGTTTTATTTACCAAGACAAGGACCACTCAGGAAGAATGTATTTTAACCTCTAGGGATGTTGAAACCCTAACTCGAAGGTTGAAACTGAATTGGTTCGAGGTTTTTACTATCCCGGAAAGAAGTATTCCGGAAGTTCTTTTTATGGTTTTTAGTTAAAATCCTTTTTGTTTACTTTGTGATTATTTCTCCGATGTTTCTACGCTGTTTACTAAAATTATTAACTTTTAAAAAGTTATAAAATACATACACTAAATGTATTTTATAGAAAAGAATATATGTATTTTAGTTAAAAGAATACAAACAACAAAACAACCAACATTTGCCGCAGATGACTAAAACATATCGAAAAACAATCTTAGAGACCAGACCAGTATTTTGATACCTCATTTATCGAAATAGCTTCAGCCGTTTAGGTAAATAGTTCCGCCAATTACAAAAAAAACAATAACAGAACCGCTTCGCCCCGTGATTTAAAAGGTTTCCTATAGTTTGTCTTTGCAATGCCTTGAGTTTGAAATCCATTTTCAAAGAACTTGAAGTTTATCATAAATTGGATCCGAAAGTTCTTCTCAGCATTGTCGTAATAATATCGTTCAAAAGATCTTATTGGACATTTGATTGACCCTTGCGAAAGCACTGAGATAACACATTTATTTGTGATATTCCATAGTGGTTTTATGATTGTAATAACTTAAGTTCTTTGAATCTTATCTATTGTAACTTTCTTCAGACATTTCTATAAAATAAAATTATTTGAACTAATTTTGGAACCGTATAAACTTTGACTATAATATAAACTGTAATGATGTTGGATGAAATTAATAAGTTGGGTTGATTTAATATCTTCCTGTAACCCTGGCAGAATATCTTACCTACATATTATTTTAACATACCTGTATAAAATTTTAACTAAAGAAGCTTTAACAATTTATTCACATAGTAAAGGTTTGGTCGGTAAAAGGATGCATATTAGCAATGTTGTGAAAAAAGAATACAATCCTCCGCAATACATATTCGATATACGTATCCTTTTTCAGACACATCAACCAGAATTGAGAACGAAAATTCACTCTCGTGGGGATTAAAACTGGTTTCCATTCACAAAATAGCACTGCGGGGCTATAAAGGGTTAACTTGTCAGTATTGTGTGGCACTGCTGATGTTTTTACTTATTTGCGTTGGTGAAAGAGAAAATGGTTTATTTTGCTTTGAATTCTGTTGTTTGTCTGTTTAATTTTTCAATCAATAATCCAGTCTGATTTTATCTGTACTGTCAGTTCTTAAAGCGTTGAGTACAGTAAGTAAATTTTTGATCTTTGTATCTTTTATGTTCTTGTACTTATTTTATTTTAACAAAAGTTTGCCCCGGGGTTCTGGGTGTTTTCGATATTAAAATAAAAATATATAAATAATTGTGTGATGTATTAAGTAGGTGTACTAGTTATCCAGTACCCATAACACAAGCTCAGCTTAGCTTGGGGCTAGATGATGCTGGTTCGTCCAGGGTTTGTATATATTACGAATTTTAAGTTTTAGGTACTACTACTACTATATACTATTATAAGTACTACATAATTGTCAAATAATCACTCAAATGTCAGTGTTTTTTGTAAGTACGCCATAGTACATGTTTTTTGCTGTAGTTTTGTTTCTCTATCTTGTTGTGTAAGAGAAAATGAAAACTTTAACAACAATGTTGTTAGAAATGTAAAAGTTTTAAAAGTGATTAAACATCCAACCAAGTTTAAAATTATAGTGCAGTTACTTAGATGGACCAAAACAAAGTTAATACCTACACTAATTTGAAACTTTATACTAAGGAAACATATAAAAACTTTACAACCCAATTTTGACGTAGCAAATGTTTTTACTACAACACTAGCTGGATAGGTACACTGTTATTCAGCATAGGTAACCTACAAAAGCTTTGATGGAGATAACTATGGAATAAATTCTGATAACCACAGTAATGTAGACTATTGCAGACGATAGTTATTGTTAAAGATTACAATTTATGAAGAAGCAGTAACATACAGCGTGTTAATGCAGCCAGTGTCTTGGGGTCGCTTCCGTCTGGTATTGACATGAATCAATTGAGCTTCCTTTAGACTGTTTGCAACCGTCTGCAGTTAGCTCAATGGTTTCAATTGTAAATACTAGTTGTAATTTTTCTATTCCTTGCTTGTAATTTTCGTCGTTAATAAAGAATGTAATATATAGCAGTAACATTAAAATATTGAATTCAATTGTCACACTAGTATTATAAATGCAAAAGTTTGAATGTATGGATGTTTGTAACCTCTACTTGCCAAAAATACTGCACGGGTTTGGCGGAAATTTTGAATAGACATAGTTCTAGGCCTGGAATGAAACACAAGCAACTTTTCAACAAAAGCGGGTGAAGCCACGGGGCGCACCTAGTTTACTATAAATCTAAAGCTTTTATAGCGTTATTTATAGCAAAAATTACATGTATGCAGTCTTATACAGTTTCCTTTTTACTTCTCACTTTAGCATTAAGTATTCTGCGAGTCATAAAATATTAAGCGAAGAACATGCAATTGTTTTATGACTTCATACTAAGCTGAGTTTCGTATTATATTTTTTAATGCTTTAAATAAATAAAATGCTGGGAAGTACACATAGGACATAGAAGTAAGGTTTAACCTTACTTCTATGTCCGATAGTTTCTTTGCTTGTAGGTAGTGTAGGTTACGTAGATGTGAATAATATTTTTAGTTTTAATTTTGTTCTGGTAAGATGCTGATCTTACAAAATTAAAACTAATCAACTTGTTACAATTAGTCGAAACTTATATTTATATCGAACTTAATATTCTTATTTAAACAAACAACTAATAACTGTAGGAGCAACGGTAAAAGATGGTGATATCAGAATGTATCAAAATGTATCTGTCATGAAATCTTTAATATTAAATAAAATATAATACACCTATATATTTTTTAGTATTTCAATTTTGTTTTAATATTGTCTTATATGGACGTCAAGATCTTCGAATGATTCAGGGGGTCTACTTTTTTCAACGAAAAACGAACCTTCGATCGAAAGTTCGCGTAATTCCTACTCCGGTTTCATTTTTTTACGAAACTTCGTTCGAACGAAAATTGTTTAACATTTAAATTTTCTAAACCTACTCTCTTTCACGAAAGTTCGAAACGAACATTTGATTTTGACGGATCTTTGTTCGGAGTTTTAACCTCAAATCGACGAAACCAAAAGTGTTACCTTTTGATTTTCGTTTTTCTGATTTGATAAAGAAAATTGACTGAACTGAATGAAAGATTACTTTTAATTGTGCCTGCTCTTCGTGATGAACGTTTGGAGCGTAAAAGAAACCATCGCAGGCTGCGCTATCAATTCAATATCAGTCTTATTACAGACTTAGAGTTTGTAGGGAAGTCTGATTTAGGGAATTAAAGACTGAGTAAGAAATTATTTGAAGAGTTGTGGCAGGAGATGGTACCTCGACTACCTCCAAAGGAGAGACGTATTTATTAATACTATTTATTAAGACTTACAAAGTTTTATAATCCAATACAAACAACTTGTCGAGAAGCAAAAACACTGCAACTTGAAACATTCCTATGGAATGTGTATCACGTTTACGATAAAAAAAAGCACTTTTGATATCACTACACTTGAGAAACATTATTTATACTAACAAACTTTGTTTTTATCGAAACAGAGAATGCAAACATAATGTTGCAATGGACCATAACAAATAAGTACCTAAATTTATTATACGGATATGTTTGGTTGCCATAAGTTACTGCCCAATTGTGTATGAATTGTACTCTTAAAATTTGTCGCATTATAACGAGTTCTTTATAGTGTCTTGGGTAAATTACGTCAAAAGTAGTAATTGCTCAAATTCTAGTTGTTTAATTATATGTTTTGCTTAGATACAACAGAAAATAGTTATAAAACTACAGAATAGATGTAAAATTTAAAAACAAAGCGAAACATTTTGTTAAAATCCGTAATTGGCATGTTAAAAGACCTAGGGGAAGCAGGGGGAATGGCGATCACTTAAGGAAAATTTGCAATAACTTTTTTTACAAAGGTTTTGTTTTAGAGAAGAATCAAAGGAACATTGGTTAAACTATCCAGTAATCAACATGCATTAAAACCACTTATCTATTTATCACACAAAATTGGTAGGGACTCGTACAAAAAAATATAGGTTTGACCGTCATTCCCCCTGAGCATGGGTAATGCCGGTCATGCAAAGGAGTAATGGCGATCAAAATTATTTGCTTATATATGACAATGGAGAACCATTTTGATTAATTATAATGATGAGATCAACCTTACTTTTACTTATTAAAAGACTACAATGATATTTGAGCATAAATGACTAATCTGAATTAAATGTTTCTATGAAAATATGTGATATCTAATCTTAGGTACATAAATCACAGATGTATCCTTTAGCAGAATCCGGAACACACTACATGAGACCATTGGCCGTATGTGGTGCATCGATACCACATCTCATCGTTTTGTCCGAATTCTTTGCAAATATTGCATTTTTTATTACTTTCATCGTCATTACCTACATCCATATCATCATAACTATCGTCGTTGCAAAGGATAGGATGATTTTCTTGCAAAACTTTGCGTTTGTAAGACTTTCTTGTCATATTTCTTACAGCTTTTTCTTGAGGCTTAGTTTTCTCAGCTCCTTTGGTTTTACCAATTTTCTTTGCCTTGACTTGACCGGTATAACCCCAAAAGACGGTTTTGCAATCAAGCTGAATTTTAACAAAACAGAGATACAATTATTAAGAAATGTTTACTATATTGTTTAATTTAATGTTTGAGCGCAAAGATAATGAATAGCAACATTAAATGAGTAAAATAAATCTGTACTTGCCGACAAACGCACTCAGCCGAAAATTAGATCCGGGCGGCCAGAAACAAACATACGCACCTCTCTCTCACGGGCAGCGAGCGGGCTGACCAAACTTATCGCTGCCTGCTTTTACGTCTCGCCCCCCTCCCTTCAGCCCGCGCACCGTATTTCTATGAACTGTATTTTGTTAGTTTTTTGAGTGACCGCCATAACCCCATGACCGGCATAGCCCCTGCTTACCCTACACATATCATTCGTTCAATTTCATTCACGAAAATTGTCTATGAATCCGAACTTTGTGTGCGTATCCGAAAATGAAAGAGAGTAGGTTCATCACCGAAACTTCGTTTAAAATTAGTTCGTTTGCGAACCTTCGTTTCAAAGAAAGCGGGTCGACGCCCAGGTATTTTATTTTACGTGACAGACTAAACTTTTTGCCTACCTGTGATGTGATAAAATAATGATAAAGGGATTTATTTTAACTTAATTGTAAATGTAACTCTTTACCTACTATAGAGTTTAACTTATCATTAATCTACATTACATAACAACATTAAAATTAAACTTTATTAACAGCGAAAATTACAAGCAAAGGAATAGAAAAATTACAACTAGTATTTACAATTGAAACCATTGAGCTAACTGCAGACGGTTGCAAACAGTCTAAAGGTAGCTCAATTGATCCATGTCAATACCAGTCGGAAGCGTCCCCAAGATACTGGCTGTATTACCACGCTGTTTTGAAAGGATAAAAAAAAAACAACATTATATAACAAATCCAAACTAAAACTATGATCTATTATCTGACGCGCTCGCGATCCCATTCGCATAGACTACGCTTTAGTACTACCCCATTGACCTCATTTTAATAACCTTAGAATACGAATTTCCAAAAAACAGTTCTTAGCGGTTGCCCACGTCCTAAAAGAAACTTCCATGCAAAATTTCAGCTTCGTAGCTCTTGTTGTCACAGTGATTTTTGATGAGTCACCGATTTTTTCTTTTATAATTATAACTAGCGACCCGCCCCGGCTTTGCACGTGTGTATAATACGTGTAAACTTTCCTCTAGAATCTCTCTATCTATAAAATAAAACCGTATCAAAATCCTTTGCGTAGTTTTAAAGATCTAAGCATACATAGGGACAGATATACAGACAGCGGGAAGCAACTTTGCCTATGTATGATCTAAATCTTCTTTATCTTCGACTTGATAAAAAAGCGCATTAACCTTTGATTTTGCTACGGTTCTCACTCGTACATTATAGAAATCACCCCCGTGGGTCCACCCACTGAAATCTAAATTAGATTTCTGTGGGTCCACCAATAAACATTAAGAATTTTCCTTACCTGTAACTCAGGAAAGCTCTGTCTCACGATGAGTGTCCACATGTTATAGAGCACACACAGCGTGATCACCCACAGCCAGTAGAAGTAGAAGTTCTCATCAGGGTTCACAACGGTTCTTGGAACCCTGATTCGTTTTCGTCGGGTTCTGTGCGAAGTTCTCTGTTCGCCAGTCGCGCCTTCCGAACCCGTGTCTTCTACCTGCGAAGTCGGGTAATTTATTAGCAAATTTCATCTGCATTCTTTGTATCTTGTATTCGTATTTATTCCATCTGAACAATACTTTGAAAATTAAAATTAATTAACTTATTATAAGAAATATCTTTCATTTTACATAACTATAGTTGCAAAACTATTATCATATAAATTACAAATTAAATTCAGCTAAGAGTTAGAATGTCTAATTAATTACAAATAACAAAAACAACGTAAAAAACACTCTGTGAGTACCAAATAAGCTGATTCATATATGGTACAAGTGTTTTTCAAAGTACGCGTGTGTTATAAAGGTTACCTAACTTTTTATAGCTTATATTTTTAGCTTAGGGATATCTTTTATTTGTATTTGTATTTATTTCAAAACATTACATCTATTCTTACAGGTATTACCTAATTCAATAGAGTAGTCAAAAACATTACACATTATGCAAATAATTAAATAGGTATCAAAAGAAATTATCAAATTACAATTATTAAATTTATATAAACAATACAAAATTAAATGTCAAAAAGCAAAATAAAATAGAAATAATTCGGTCATATCCTTAAGTAAAAATAATTCTAGTCAATATTTAAAATAGGTACATAACTTAAAAATCAATAAATTTATATCACAAGCAATAAAAAATAAATATTAACAATAGCACAAATTGTAAAGTAAAGCCCTTGCGAACTCGCTCTGTGAACAGTGGAAAACGTCAATGGTCGCCGCCGCTACTAGATTAAGTGCTTTTATGGGATATCTTCATGAGATTATAATTGAATATTATCTACCCGAGGGTTTGCACGCGTTGTTCCTATGGAAATATCTCAAGGCTATTTCTATCCTATGGGAACTGATATACTGGATGAATAGAGGTCAAATTTTGCATAAGATGAGATTGATTAATCTAAGGTCAGTTGTAACAGACCAAAGTTTCGATTGATTAATTCGGGGTAGGGTCGCCATTATCCTCTTTCAAAATTCCCACAGTCACAGATAATTTACATCTACTTTCCAACAGGTCTTTTTCTCTTGCTAGACAACAAAGAACTGTTTTTCATAGTAACGTAAAAACGGTGAAGTTAGTTTAGAAGAAATTTGAACGGATATTTTCCCTCACCTACATCACTATCGTTTGTCTCCATGTTTCCCGCAACTTCGTGAAGGCTGTCAAATCAATCTATTAAATGATACAAAGACTAAATCAGAAATTAATGAAATTTCAATTTCAATCCAAATAAACATTCACATTTGAATGCCTCGTGGAATCAGACTGCATAATTCACCTCATAACCTTGCCAATTTAACCTAACCCTTTGTCAGCGTCATGCAACCCATTTCTAGCGTAGGTACTATACTTGGAATAGGCATAGGCAGGCATACGTAATCAGAGATTTTATACTAAAACAATGTATAGTGTCTCCATCTAAAATTAGATAAACAACTTACGTAAGTTCTAGGCAGCCTTCACCCGGTTATTTAGGCCATAACTAGAATGAGCAGACCTATCTCTCACGATCGATGGAGAACTATTTTCAACTGAGCTCAATTCACCAGAACGATTGCCTGATGTATATTTTATGCAACAAAAGTTACGAATAAATGCACCATTAGAGATTTACGACTCGCTTTCCTTTGAAAGGGAGAATCTTCGATATATTGTCACATAATGTTACCAACTAATTCTCATTTTCTACAAAATCGACATGTGACACACCAGCTAGCTAATCCTTTAAGGGTATTTGAACCTCGATTTGAATTTAATCGTGATCGAAATTTAAATACAAATGTTCTACAAGCCTAACATAGAATAAGGGACGTGCTTGATCAACAGTATCCTAATTATAAAAAGATTAAATAATAACTCAGTTGTAATTAAGGCGCTACCTAGAGCTACACTAGCATCGCCTGTTTTATTATTTTATTACGTTAAACAAAGTGATTTTTAAAAATCAAATGGTCGGTTTATTACTAACCTCTATCTATCTTATGCTATTTTTAAAACATATGTAGTACTCTTAATTTGTCTATTTTAGAAAGAGATACGACTACACAGTTTGGTGACCACAAAGAGCAACTTTGCTTCTCTTTCTAAAATAGACAAAATAAAACTATTATAGATGCGTTAAAAAAGCTTATGATAGGTATAACAAACTGAAGGTTTGATTTTTTTAGTCCCTTTTCAAGGACCAAACCTTAAATTAAATCGTTTCACTGAATTAGGAACTGCTTCAGCTTTTGAGTGTCGAACATTGCCTTATATTTTACCGGCCAGTTGGTAGGTTATAGGCAGATAAAATAAAGGTAGGTTAACTTAATTTGGCTGCCTAGAACAATCATACAATTATACTTTATACCATCATAAATGTACATATTATTTTAAATTGAGGTTAATACGCTATAAACCATTGAAGATCGTTTTACACAATTCCCAAAATAGATCCAAAATAGATTTTCGATCGCTAGCGACTCTAACATACCTACTGAACATTCAATACGCACTACCTTATATAGAGATAGATTTGGAAACTCGAATGTTTGAACGTGCAAAATTAACTTAGAATCCAATGGGAAATCGGAAATGAAACTATAAGGCATTCTCTACTCGCGTTTATGAATACGAATTCAATAGAAATTGAACTACAACCGAGCTAACCAGATTTTCCTCAATTCGTATTTTAGCATTGAAATTGCCTTCCGTAGGCATTTGGGACAAAGTTTTGTGTAGTTTAGTAGAATCTTTACATTTGTAATAGCTGATACAATGTTGCAATAGGTTCATGGTTTTATATAATGTTGTTGGTAAGCATTCTGTGAAATCTATTGGTATCTTATTTATCCTGAGGAAAAAGTTGGTGATCGATCACTTAAGTATGTCAATTATAGGTAAAATGATGGAATTGGTGTTAAATACGCTAATAAAACTTTCAAAATAAGCTTCAGGCATTATTATGCGAATCGATCGCGCTGATGAAGTCAAATAAAATCATAATTTTCTATTGAGTTGAATTCTTATAATTTTTTCGAGTTTTTAAATGATTTTATGCAACGTATTCTGATTCGATCGGCTCCCTCGGCGGGCTCGGCTTAGAATCGATTTAGTTATAAAATAGATAAGATTAATGGAAATTAGCATTGAATAAGGGAACATAATAAAGTTTCAATTACGCCAAGTAATGTCGTTGAAAGGAGTTATTTCTAAATACGAGTATAACAGAATATAAAACCAGTTACGTCGCGTCGAGGGTATTACGCGTGTTTTCAATGCATCGACCGTACTTATACGGATTCGATATTCAGTAACGAAGTTATACGAGGCTTATGAAGCACAGGTATTATGAATAGGTTTTAATTCTACGATTCCATTTATAAACTAACGTGAAAAATTTAATTAAATTTCGATAAAGCAAATGTAGTACCTGGGAGCAATATAAATAAAAACGTCTCTATGAGGACTTGCCGGTTTGTTTGTACCTTAGAAAACTGGTTCTATCAATGGATTATAGACTTAAAATACTTTAAGTATTCCTGTAATTACCTGTATACTTTAAGTATACAGATAATTAATTAAATACCAAAAATCTTGCCAAAGTCTATAAACTGTTGTAGAGAGAAATAAGGAAAGAAATCGAGCTACGTAGGATTACTAAATTATCGAGAAACTTGTTTAAAATTTTCCACAAGTCCAGATAGCTTACAAACCAATAAACTAAATAATGTTTATGGCATAGATGATGATGAAAAACAACGAAAGCATTGGCAATATTGACACACACTCACAGTTTCCTGCGTCGTCGGTGACTGTCGAGTAGAAAACCTCTTGAGGAACGAGTCTTCTCTTTTCAGAGGTGGCTTCTTCTGTATCGCTGAACTCAACTGCACTGTGGTTCTAAGTTTCATCCATCTTTGGTTCGACTTTGTTCTGTTGTGGGAGAAAACCATTAAATTTCAAAGTAACACAAACATAACTATTTCTACAAAGTCTTCCAAGATGAACGGGAAAGTTAAACAAAAGTTTTGAGAGCGATTCATCCTCTTAATTCAAAAGTTTTCTCGACGTTAAGATATCCAAGTAATCAGTCTTTAGAAGGAAATTTCGTTATATAGATAGTTTTATAAAGAGATACCTGTGCATTGCACATTTAAAAAATCGAAAATTCGTGCAAACAAACTATCCACATGCAGCATGGCATACTAGAGATACTAGGAAAAACTGTAGGTATAATAGTTAGTAGAGTAAAATTTAGTCGAATCTATTCTCATCTAAATCTAAAATCTCTATTCTAATTTAGAAGTTTCAACTATAAATCTAACAGTGATGCATTTTACTGCTTCTTCTCCAGTGACAGGAAAGTCCAAGGTGATGAAACATAATACCGAAAACACACAAAACCGAGTGATATTAATCAAAGTACCATTCCCTTAGTCCTATACACAGAAGGTTACAGAGGGAGATCAAACAAATAAGTATAAAAGACATCGGTGCGGCGCGGCGTTACCGTCGGCCGTTTGTCGAACCTCTTTATTTTCCTGAGTGCTTGGTAGTATGCCATGACTGCTTGGACATGCCTCCATTTATGTCCTCGTTTGTCAGAGTCTGAGCCGAGCTTCTCGTCCCCATCCGATCTGTGAGGTGAGGACGAGCACGAGGTAATGATCGCTCGCCTATAAAGGACGCTTGTGTTACACGGATAGTGTTCTGTGTTGCCTGCCAAAGCATCTAGGAGTTCTTGCGACGATACGGTGACTAACTTTAAGAAGAAAGAAGAAACCAGGCACCTACTTGAATGCTCTAGGCGGGTTTTCTATTCCTAGTGGCTATGGGGTTTCTAGATAAAGGCTGCAAGCTGCATACAACCTCACCGGAGCGTCACAGTAACTCGTAGATACAGAATCGTGACTCCACATGCTTAACAAATCAGCTCCACTATTGCAGTGTTTGTACACTTTGCATTACAGTGACACTGTGCGGGTCGTGAACGTGATCTAACTTTACTATTGCATCTGTGAGGCGTAGTCGCCGATTATTCGATTGAAAGTGACCGTTACTGTTATGACTTTACTGTTGTTTTGTATTTTATAATTGCTGATGGTGACAAACATGATAATCAGTGCTTAGAACAAGAAAAGAACTTTCGTCAGTATTATATCTGAATACACAGCATGACAAATATTAACCTTTTACAAACCAAACGTTTAATGTATCATAACAACAACGTCAATTAATATTCCTTAGAGTTAAGACAGAACCAATGAAAAAAGCACGTCCAAATTATGAAAACGACGGAAAATTAAACTCTATTAAATAACAAAGTTCTTTCGGAGGTTTTAAAATTGGGCGATAATTTTTCTATTTATTCTGTGTATATCATAAAGCTGCATGCAAATAATCATAGAACAGCGATAACTATATTAACTGTACATAATGCGAGTTCAATATCGGATAAATAATTAGTTCGTACGTCTCAACCTGTACATATTAGGCATCAAGAAACGCGCGATTTGAAAACCCACCTGCAACAACCGGTTTTATAGGCCCCAAACCCGAAACGCGCGTAATTTTTTATCATTTCAGGAAGCTTGTAAACAGCGCCTGCAAAGCGCCCTATGTGTACTTGCTCTTATGCGAGCTTAGTAAAACTTGAGCTAACCTCTCGTGCTTCGTTTGCTTAGCTATTTGAATGCAGCTTTAGGTTTATATAGGTATCTTAGTTCGGATCGTGCTCTAGGGTCTAAGCATAAGCCTGTGGGCTACCAAAGCCTGGCTACTGCTTACATGTCGTCGGGCCGCACATTCGGAGCAAAAGGCGACAACTTGTTCAACAATCTAGAGTATGAGAAAAGTTATGTCATTCTTTTGATAAATTGAATCACTTTTAACAAAATACCAAGATAATATTGGTATAGTTTTATTATTGGGGCTAGAACTGATGGAAAGAAATATCTGAGTGACAAAATGATAGTCAAATAGATGTGGGTGGGTATTTAGGGTTATTGGTGAGACTATGTGAACTGTAGGCTCAGGTCAAGAATCGTTGTCTAGGGTAGAATAGAAAAAAATACATCTCATCGTCATCGAATGCGTTCAATTATTGAAATGCATTGCATAAACTTTAATAATTAAAGCATGATGTTCACGGTTCTTTCGATCATCGCAAATAATAAAAGATAATTATAGGCCGTTGACATATTAAAATAAGCAAAACAACAATCAATAAATACATTTTGTTTGGTTTTTATATTCGGCTTCAAATTCACGTATTCATTATTTATGAATAACTCAAAATTTGTCAGATTTATAACCACCTCGGGATCATTGTCTTTGCAAAATATGACGTATTATCAAAAAAAATCAAAAATAGGTCAAAAGTTATCAAATTTAAATGGGACCAATGCCTCAAGGGAATAAGGCTCCAGCTCTCAAATAAATTAAAACATATTAAACGATATACACAGAAAACAAAAATGCCATAGCCCATATAAAAGAAGACACACATAAATAAAAGTGGAATTGAGTAACCTTTTTTTAAATCGGTTGAATTATGGAAGTTCCTTCTGGGAAAGCGTGCTCCATCTTAGGCCACATCTTCACTTACCTGAGATAATGGCCAAACGCTCGACCATTTTCAATAAAAAAAGAAAAAAAAAAAATTAAATGTGAAATAATTAAATCATACCTGAAAAAATTTACCAAGCATGAAAACGTTAAATTTCAAAACACAATTCGTATTAAGAAAATAAATTCATAAAAATGTCTCTCCCGAAAAGAAATCGCAAAGTAATAACGATTGAACAATTAAAACGCCACTTGTTATACTTTTCAACTAAGTTTGTTACAATATTGATTCAATTTTCCACTTTGAATAATTGGATTATGGTCGTTAAATTTAATTATTAGTATCGAATCTTTTGATTGGATGGCTTATTTATCATTCAGACAAAATAAACAACCGTTGATTAGGGAAATAAAAAATTTTTGAGTCTTTCGTTTTTTCGGCCAAATGAGTTTCGGTCTTAATGCCTAGGTATTTCAAAGACAGGATTATTACCTGTCTTATTAGATTCGATTATCAGAATTTCAGATGTGTCTTGGAGTAATGTTTTATTATTTAGTTATTAGGACTTCGATCTAGAAAAATCTTTTTTATATCAAACATTGAAAGAAAATTTTGAAATTAAATTAAAATAATTAATTTTAAATTTTGACTTTAAATACAGAAAAACGGGTAGTAAAGGCGTTGTATAAAAGAGCTACTTTTTATACAACGCCTTTTAGGGCGGCCTTATCGCTATGAGCAAGCTGATCATGATCATACTAATGCGTGCTCGATCACTCTAGAATAGACGATAATTATACCAAATGTGAATAATATTAGAATTTCACCCCTTAAGCTCAAATAATTCACGTACCATTTCTCTCCAATTGCCTTGGGAAAATCTCATCTAACATTGCTTATCAGTAAAAGCTATGCTGTGCAATCTTGAATGTATTTGAACAGCTGGCGTAACCTTATTGCTGTAATAAAGTGCCAATTGAAGCTTTCTCTTGCTCTAATTAATAGTTTTTTTAATTCAAATTAGAACTATTTCATTGGGTTCCATTTTCAAAATGAGTTGTCACTTATTTTTAAACATCTGCATAAATAGCAATGTTTTTTTGCTATATGGAATTATGTTTATTAACGTATTAATGTTTTTAATATATATTTATGGACATGCCTTCAATAGCAATAGATAATTTGAGCTACTTCTAGATTGCTAGTTGAAAGTATGGAGGATAACATAGGTTACTTTTTGTCCTGGTAAATTAAGATCAAATTATGTAATTTGAATTTAACGTGAGTGAAACCGCAGGGAATAGATAGTGTATTCCTCAGTGCCGAAAGAGCTTAGAAATCTAAGCCTCTAATGTTTAAATAATTTGTTTCCTTAGCCCTATAAGTCCGTTAATCCAAGGTCCTCAGTCCCATCAATTTTACAGATTGCTATTTTAATCCTTAATTAATTTTCAGCCCATCAATGTATTGAACGATGCTGTTCGCAGAAAATAGGGTTAATTGTAACCCAAAATGGGATCTATTTCGTCCAGTTTCAAGTAAAATACATCTAACTTAATACCAGTAATAAGTTTAACATATGGCGTAACAACTATTTCATTGATATTAAATGGTAATGTTATTGCCATTTGTTGTGTTGTTTTCGTCGTTTTGCTATATTTGAGCTTTATGTAGGTACTCTTTCATTCTTTTATATGTACATTATAAATATATAAAGATTTCAGAGCGGAAAGTTCAATGTCATATTTTTTTCAATTATGTAATTTAAAATATTAACGATATGTTTGCGTGATTATCTTGACATTTGGAATTAATTAACTGAAATATTTATTGCTAGTTAATTTTAGTCCGCTCAATTGTATTTCTGATTTGTTAGTACCTACCCGCAGCTTTGTACGCTTTATTTTAACTAACATACGTTGTTGATAGACAGACAGACGTGACTTTGTTTTATACTATGTGATGATGATGGATAGATATTTTATAAAACACCCAGAACACCGGGATCTATCTGTAGGTAAAACAAACATTTTTTCCAAGGCGGTAATTGAACGCGCAATCCCCCGCTGCGAATAATTTATTTAGTAGTTTCTGCTGAGTGATAGTTACCGTAGCCTTTTTACGGGGTTATAAAACTATAGACGCGTAACTACTGTTTTTTTTTATCACAAGGTAGTTTTCGCTCTTGGTTTTGCTCTCTGATCACTTGTGAACTCTTTGAGAAGTTTGGTGAGATCTTTTAAATTTAGTGTGCCCCAGGACCCCAGGGGACCTCTAAGTGATCATCGTTAATCCCGACAGTTTGATATGTCCCTTTTAATACTATAAGATGCGCCCCGCGGCTTCGCCCGTGAACCAGAGTTTTTTTTCGTACAAATTTCAGAAATTTATTGCACCTAAAACTTTACCACCCTATTTAACCCCCTCAGCGGTTAAAATTTCCAAATTTTAATAGCCTATGTCCTATTCTAGGTCCTAAACTATCTACATACCAAAATTCATTTAAATAACTTAAGTAGTTACAAAGATTACAACAAACATTCACACAGACTTTTCCATTTATTATAATAGTAAGATGTTTATATTTTAATTAGATAAAAGCTTTTTTAAATTGATGATACTTTCTATTTTACTACAATAGTGTTCATTCATTAGGTATATAAATCTCCATCGTGAATAAGCGATTTTAAAATATTAAGTTTTACATAACTTTTTACTGCATGTGCTGATTTAATTTCTATGTTTTATTTATATTATTTACCACTTTTTAAGTGTCGAGAGTGCAGTCTAAATGCACTTCTTGAGGTTGTAAAACGTGTGTAGTCTATTTGATAGACTAGCATTGCCCAGCATATAGTGCTTTTATTCCGTACTATTTATCAATGCGACACTAACTCTGTCTGTATGGTACGCTTTCACAGTACTGAACCGATTTAGATGAAATTGTAAGGAGTGGTATAAGATAGTCTAGAGCCTGAGAAAGGACAAAGGTAGGCAACATTTTATTGCGAAAAATCCCTTTTTTCGTGTAAGGGGTAAATAGGACATGAAATATTGTTTCGCCATTTCTGAAGGTAGAAGCTTGAAACCTATTTTTAAGCTTTTGACAATACTTCGGCCACTTTGAAATCTAATTTTGACTTTTCAGACAACTTTCGGAATTATCACTTTTATTTGATAATCTTAAAAAGCAGGATTTAATTCTATAGAACCGGATGGAATTCGCGCTCTTATTGCTTTAAACAATTTCTACTTAAATATGGATCATCATTTTCATAAAAATGAATCATTATTTTGTCTCGTTCATGAAGGATAGTTTATATAAAAAGGCTTCGTTAGGCGTTATTTACGTAGATTACGAAGGCCTATACGGGAGTTATGGCTGCTAACAACATACTTTCTTGCCAAAAATAAATTAGACATAATAAAAATTTGGTTACGTTTAAAAATGTTCTTGGAGATACTGGGTAAGTTAGATAATCCAATAAAATCACTGGCGTCTGTCAAAGAAAGAGAGCAACGTCCCATTTGCGATAATCGAAACTCATCTGTCCTAAGGAAATGTAATGTTTTCCTCAGTAGAAACAAATCAGATAAAGTAGGAAAACAAATCATTGTGAAAATACGTTGTGAACATAAACAAATGATCGAGGAATGTTCGAAAAAATCTTGAATAAAGTAAATTCTTTTGTTGAAGCTTAAAACTGTAATTTTATAGCAAAGAAATAGTATTGGTTGTACTTATAATTAAATGAATCAAAGTTTACCATTCCTTGGGAGATAAACAGGGAACAATAATGGTTATTTACAAGTTTCAATATCAAAAAGGTATCAGATGAAACAGGCTTACGAATTTATAACGAAAGTAACTGAGCATTGTGAAACACGAAACCAAATTACCATAAAGTGGACCAAAATATATAATATATAGTATAACAGTAATGATCTTGAAATGATGATATTTCACCAAAAAAGTGACAGGATTCATTACACGACTGTAAGGGGGTTTACCTACGAACCTAGTTTGTGTTGGAAGAACACCGACAAACCCTAAAAAACTCCTTTGTAAAAAGATGAAACGTTAGTGTTTTTCCAACACAGCTAGGTAACCCACTTACAGTATAACGAGTTTGTCAAACTACGAAAGTTTTTACAGTAAAAGGAGTCAACATTTGAGATAGACAGCGGAAATGAGAAAGATAAAGATTTTTATCAGGAAGTGTGGCTTATGGCGGGTAATCACTAAAAACTGTGAAAAACCAGATTCCACATCCGCTCCTGCTGCCCTTTGAATACACAGCCATATACTTAATATCGGCGCAAGAACTCTGTGTTTTTTATTTATATGCCATTAGTCGGACTAGAGCCGATATGCTAAGTCATTCATCAACTCACGCCATGAATCTTGTCCCCATCTGGTATGAGATGACGAATCGTAAAAAAAAAATACTTCTTTCTGCAACTCATACCACCCTTTGTTTCCATTGAAATTATGCGCAAGGTTTAGTTACCAAAAACGACGGATTCTAGGATCGAATAATTATTTATTGTTCTATTACTACCATTGTTTATAAGCTTCGTTGTTTAGATAGTTTACAATAGATGTAGCTTTAAAATGGTAGGTTACAACATATTTCAACTCTGTCAATCAGTCCGAGTTATCTGTGACTCATTACTTTTTATATATTTTGGTCCAATCGAATAACTAACGTAAATTAATAACCAAAAAATCGTAGGAGTAAGTTCCCTCACCTCTGACCAGGGCTCTTGCTCTCACTACTCGCATTGTTACTGGAGTCATCATCCTCTTCCCTCGATGTGGCTGCTGAAAGGGCTCTGGAGGATCCAGCATTGACTTCGCTGCCGTCATTGTCTTCTCCTTCCGATGTCCGACTCGTACCTTCTTCTGCCTGTGGCAAAACATTGGTTATATTAGTTGAGTTAGTTATTTGAATGTGGAGGGATATAAGGGGAGGAAGACCGAAGATGAGATGGATGGATTGTGTGAAAGAGGGTATGGTTAAGAAAGGTGACGACGGAGAAGAATGGAAGAACAAACATGTTGTGCCGATCCCAATTAGCATGGGATAAGGGCCGGAAGAATAAGAAGTGCTCAGAAAGAAGCAAAAATTAAGGTTTAAATGACAGGGTAGATGAGCTTCTTTTTACTCTAGACTTAGTCAAATAAAGTTCGTGAAAATTTGTCGTTGACTCTACAATCATGCGTTTGTGTCCCTCTTGGTGTTCTAGGCGGTACTTTTTATCGCAGTGGATAAAATTACTCATAAGAATATGTCTATACCTATTTTATAATTATATAATATAGGCAATAATCAAACAAACATTTTACAAAAACCAATCAAACATTTTACATGTTCGTACCATTGTTGGTGCATGCATTAATGTGGATGTCCCTATCCCCACTTATTTAAAAAAAAACAATACCGAATAGATTTGTACTGCTTTTACAGGCGTAGACTGTCCTGTTCATTTAATTAAACTGTGCAGTGTGTAATTACGCTTTACAGTAGATAGTTACGGCCAGCATCCAGAATCTTACCCAATTACAATTTCAAATTGCAGTGCCCAAATGCGAGGTGATTGCTGGTCTTTGAATTACAGTACAATTTGCTAGCAGTTACAGTATTAAATAGGTTCCAATTTTTATGAGCCTTTACTACTACATAAGGTTGGGTTTTCCAAAACTAATTTATAAATTAATTAAATTGTTATTTTTAGATATATAATAGCATTCGCTATCAGAGTAAGTTCATACCATTCATACGTATTTTTAGACCAATTAAGTACGTTTTTGAATTACTATCCCTCAAATGTTATATTTCAACGCTACGCAAGGGCATGTCGGGGCATATCGACTATATGATAAAAATGGCAATTCTGCGAGTCATTACGTAGAACAATGTTACAAAAGAAAACATAGCCCAGACAGGTCTGAAACACAACACAAGATAATGTAGCATATTGTCAGCTATCAGATTTGTCTTGTGTTCACTAGCCTGGGTATGAAGGTTTACATTAAGCTCCAGACACTTCGTATGAATGAATGCCCTTGGATAGACAGGCTTAAACCTACGCAAGGTCTGCTTTATAAATCTTATACCAGAAACATTAGCATTTTAAGTAAACAAGTCTTAGATATTTACCTATTTCTCTAGGAATCTCTGGTTGAAAATATTGATGTTTGAATTTAGTAGTTTTAAAGTCGGTTATATTTATTTAATTTATTATCATTCCGAGGGAAAAAAGGGTAATTTATGGTTGAATATATAATATATAAACAAAAATATCATAATTTAGCACATGAATCAATAATTTTTAAAATCAATGAAAGACAAGTGATTATAATGTTATCTATTTCAGCACTATTTTGATACCTAATGTATGATTTTAAGAGTGATTGCAACCTCTATCTGCCGCGACCAGGCAACCAATATTTACTAAAGGTTAGTTTTGCCATGGCTTCAAAGCAAATAGCTTGTGAAATGAGTAAAACACTAAATATTTTTTAAGCCAGAATAAAGTAAATCCTAGATTTTATATTTTTTCGTACCATCTTATAAATAAAACTTGATCCTCGAATCACTTCAGCGTGTTATCATCATTCATTGTCTTCCGTAGGTTGTAGTATTCCTTGGATGACGTGTTATGACAGCCGTAAACGCTTTCAGTTTCACGAGGAATTATGCCACTGAGAACACTGTTTTATTCTCTTTTTTGGGCCTACTGAGTAACAAATTGTACCTTAGAGTGAATACACATTGGGCATTGGCATTGCGTTCTGTATTGGTAACAATAAATCTGTACTAGTCCAAACGCGGTTGTGTTTACCTAACCAATAGCATTTTAAGTATCAGATGGTACTTAAAAGCGCGTTACTAGTGCGTTTTAAGACGCAGTCTAATACCTAAGATGGTCCTTAAAACGCGCGTTACGTGTACGCAGTCAATGGGATGCTTGGTAAGTTCTAACCCACTTCTGTCGGTAATTACATTGGGTGACTTGTTAGGTTAAGGATTTTAGAAGGCTTGCTTCAAACACTCAGTAAAACAGCCTGTTGTGTTACCTAGGTGGATAAGTTACGAGATTAAGGACGAACAATCTAGGCGTATTTTTATTCGGTTATTTTCATCATGAACCTATATTATAACTATAGCGGTAACTTAAATAAAAGCATTTACATGCTTTGATTGTATTTCTTTATATTTTTATGAAGAAAAACTATCGTTTAAATTCCGAAACTAGGTTATGTGGAGCAGGAGGTATATAATTTCATGTTGTTTTCTAAAACCAACCTTCAAATTTCATTAATTATTAAGCATAACTCAAAAACATCAGATCATGATCAAATTTATATGGAACCATGCGAGAAGAACTAGCATTGAAATAAAAACGGAATCAAAATCAGTAACCTTTAAAAAGTTGTGTTTAGATGTAACATAATTAACTCCTAAACTCTACAGCTCTATTAATCATAACTAAAGTAACCTAACTTTAAAATACAGTCGAATTGAGAACCTACAATTTGTTTTAAAATCCGTTGACGCAGCAATAAATAAATAAATAATTAAAATAATCATTTATAATGGAACAATAACAATAGCTAGTGGAAGATAAGTGTGGAAAATGTATTTATTGTAGTGATATGTCACACAGCTTACCTGTATTCGTATCAGTGGTATTGTCTCCTCTCTGAACATAATATTGTGATTTCAATTTGTTGTGGTCTTTGTGTAAATCTGTGCAGTGTTTTACAGGCATTTACATACTCTATTTTGGTAACTGTGGCTTAAAAAACGAATCCATGAATGTTTAATAGCTCAAAATAACATTGGTTTGTGTATGGAAATCAAAGCAAAATAAATAATACTAGTAGAAACTGGAATATAATTATGTCAGTCTCGATAATAAATATGTATATGTATTTATATATTTCGAAATAACCCCATTTTAAACAGGTAACGTAATAATATGGTAAATTCATTAAACACGGGATATCCCGTGTTAAATGATTTAATTGTTAGGAACCGTGATAGTATTTATAGTAAAAGAATGTGGTGTTTTCATTGTTATAAACTGGGATAGCAAATGTGCCAATCTACTTTTAATAGCATAAGTGAACCCAAAGAAAAAAAGGACAGTTCGGATGCCTACATAAATAAACAGACATGACCTTTATGTACCAATGTATCTAACGCCATCTTGTTCGTTTCTGCATTTTGTATGTAGTTAGGTATTTGGTATCGTATTATTACTTTATACGTTAGTGAGTATCGCTTCTTAGACTCTTAATATATTTTTATAATGTATTGCGTTCGGGTTTTTTTTCATTATGTGAATTCTTTCTAAACACAGTACGAATACGATATAATGTGGAAGGTCATAACATTATTTTAGACAGAAAAAAAGTTCATAAGTATCCATCTACCATGCGTTACTATGATATGAAGTATGAAAAAATAAGTACTTACTACAAGTTACTACTATCATTAAATACTTATCAATTTCTACATGCATAAAACAGAGGTCTACGAAAAAGCTGGGGCAAATTCAGACAGGGTCATTCTAGGGTGTCAGTTGTTCGACATTGTTTTACATGCAGCTTCATGATAGCTAGATAACATACCTAGCGGTGACTAAGGGGCCTTAGGGCGTTATCTAATATTGCAGACTTGTAGGTCAATATAACAAAAGGCGATTGACTTCCAATAATAATTTGGCCGTGCGTATTCCATTGTTTATAAACGTTTTGAAAACTCTTTCTTTTTTTCAACGCGACTCATACAATTTATAAGATTTTTAGTGTATTGATATTTGAATATTCATTTATATTTTGTGAAAAAGCAGTGCAGAATTTTAATGTGAACTCTTTTATTTGCAGCAAGCATAGACATAAAGTTATAAATGAGCTCAAAAGCGAATTTATTAGTGAATAAAAACCAAGACATGGCGACAGCTTTTTATTTTGTGATCGTATTCTTGAAAGTAATGTATTTCTCTCCATTTCAGGCAGTAAATTATCCGTCAGACTATTGTTACAAAACATACGCATCCTCCATCTTAAGTAGGGATACCTTTTCTCCGTCCATAGTTTATCTTGCAGATTTATTTACAAATCCTTGCAAGGGTTACTTACCGGATGACGTATTATTGTGACATTTCCTTAGAAATGTTTTATACTGTAATTAGTGACCCGCCCCGGCTTCGCACGGTTTTATTATACGTATAAACCTGCCTCTTGAGTCACTGTATTTATTAAAAAAACCGCATCAAAATCCGTAGTTTTAAAGATTTAAGCATACAAAGGGACATAGGGACAGAGAAAGCGGCTTTGTTTTATAGTATGTAGTGATAGTGATAAATTAATCTGACGTAAAGCTTTCATTTTGAAAGTAGGTACGTATGTTTGGTTGACGACCTTTGTGGTGCAGCGAGTGAAAGTCTGTGACGCAAGAAGTTGCGGGTGCGGTTCTCGCCTCGGGACAAATGTTAGTACGATCTGCAGATATTTGTTTAGGGTGTTTTGGTGTTTACTATTTAAAATAATTATCAATCTGTGTAGTTCATATACTCTATAAGGTATATCAACTGATACAATATATGTAGATAGATAACTATCTAGTACATATAAGCCTTTTTTTGCTATTCCTATACGCGCACTTGTGTGCGTGAAAGTACCTACTGAACTACTGTAGTTAAATGTTTGTCAACTTCGGACAATTCTTCAGTCAACTCATCAACTCACGTTGGCTTTAACTTTTGATTTATGGCACCTTTAACTTTTCGTTACGACTCTACTAGTGTATGAGTCATAACTTTAAAACCAAGAAAATGGTGGAATGTAGAGGGAACGGAACGTAATCCTAGGATCTTTGCGAGGGAATGACACTATTCCTCTGCTGTGACTCGCGGTGATAGAAGCGTGTTTTTTATCATCAACCTATATAAGTCCACTGGACATAGGCTTCCCCCAATGAGCGCCAACTGACTATCATTTAGGGGTAATGCCCATAATCCCCACGCTGAGCATGCGGGTTGGGATCGCAGCTTGATGCTGGGGTTGTTCTGGAGGGGTGTTGCTGCCCCCCCGGTATATCCCTAAGTCGCCTCTTACGACACCCACGGGAAGAGTCCTCGTGTTTTTCCTCTGTATGAATTTCCTTTTAGAGTCGACGTGGTAAGCCTGGAGCAGACAGATGAAATTCAAGCTTGGGCGTAAAATCTCTCACCACGCAAAATAACTATTAGAATGTTGCTTTCTTTTCTACGTTTCATCTTGTTTATTTTACTGTTTTATACCCTGGAATGATAGATTTACCAATGTATTTAAATTTTTCATGCAATTATTAGGTTTAAAGAATTTTATGAGTTTTCTTTTTTATTATTATGAGTTTACATTACGAGATTAAATACGTAATTGTTATAATTTATTTTTTTCATTATATTATATTAGAAAACTCTTTATTATACTTAAACCTACCACACAAACAAAGAAAATAATACATTAAAATACTGCATACTAAGACTAAGTATAAAAGCCACCCATTAAACGTAATTTAATATCGCTAAAAGCGATCTCTTCCAGACAGCCTTGGGATGGATCATTCATTAATGAATAAGTTTATTTCTTCAGCCTTACAAAATTTATTCGTAATGAAACTGGTACTAAGCGCACTGGTTACAGAACTGCAATATAAATCAACAGCTCGGCTTATCGTCAAGTGCTGACTGCAGAAGTATCGGAGTAACCCAGATCCGCGCTTTTGACTCGCTTGTTTAGCCCTCAACTGTTTTCAGTCATTCGCGAAACAAAAGCTTGGAGAGGTCTAACTATGCAGGCAACTTCATCATTATTAGGTTTTACATCCACGAATTACGGTTTATGTAGTTTGTTTGACATTCAATTTTAAATCATTTTTACTTTAGTCGTTTTGTTAAGTTTAAGTAAGAAATGTTTATAAATTTAAAAACAAATTTATATCTATGTATGTAATGTAGGTATTGTTTTAAGTAGCTACATCAGACATCTTGTACCCATAACACAAGCTCTGCTTAGCTTGGGGCTAGATGATGCTTTGTGGATTGTTAACATTTAGTTTAAAGATACACTTTACAGAACCAATAAACGAGGTGAAGTAAAAGAAAACAGCATAAACTAAAACGGTTAAACCGTTTTAGTATCAATTTTGTATTCTATTCACCTCAGTCAAAACTTTGCCTTTACGTTAAAAGAAAAACCAAGTTCAATCAGACATTTTTAATCAAATCATACCAATATGTTTTTTATCTCGATATTGGCCAAATATCTGATCCAAACGCACGTCTGAATACTTCTCATGGGACCAATATCATTTACGGTAGAAAATAGGAAGCCATGATTGGAAGACCTTTTCGACCGATATTTTATTTTGGAAAGACTGATTGATATTATTTTGATATGTATTGATTTGATACTGACCCATATAATATTCTCATTGTTACTTTCAGTGGTTCTGAATAGAATATTATCCTTTGTATTATGTTCCTACACAATGCTCTGTTAGTTTATTTGAGATCAGTGAATAGTTTCGTATGTAACGTACTTATTATTTTTTAGATCTGGGGATAAATAGAGTGAAAAAAAGTGAGAGGGATGGAATTTTTCAAATAAAGTTTCTGATATCAGGCAATGAAAGTATACTAAGATGAAAGCAATTGACAATCCAAATATTTTTCCAAGAACAAATTAAGCAAACTATGTTGATGAGATGTTTTCACATAATTGATGAGTTTATCACTCGAAGAAAGTACTTATGCTAGCATGAAAAGTTATTATAATCGTTGGTATAGGTACTTTTAATTTCATTTACTAGGTATTTAATAAATTTTATTTGCCTAAATATATGCTAAAAATCTCTCATGTCAAAAATCTTAAATTAGACTACGCGCAATTTTTTTGCTATATATTAAAGTTAATAAATAATAATTACCTTAGGTAAATATGTTGTTAAATTATTCTCTTATTAACGAACTCACTGAAATAAAACATTAGGTATCTACTTCCTGGTAATGGAACGAAATGGTTTTTGATTATCTTTACAAACATCAAATAGTATGGTTTGTTTGATAAAAAACGATGGCGGCCAATCCATTAAGTATTTGGGAACCAGAAAAACCTAACAACTTTGCTAAAACAATTGTAAACAAAAATTAACTCTAAGAACTTATATTATATAGATAGGCGGTTTTAATTCCCTGAGCTCGCAGAGGCTGTGGTCTCTTTTCACGTCAGAGGCTGTCAAATGTGGAAGTCATTAATTTAGCGTTTATTCGAGGAACTTGAGAAATTGTTTGTCTTACAGCTTCCGGGCTAATCGCTTTTCTTATTAACGTTCCATTAACGCAAAACTGCTGCTTATGCGATAAGGTAGACAGGCTTATGTTTATACTGTTATTGATCATCAATATCATCTTAGTGGCTTTTCATAAACTCTTCTGTCGTTGTATTTGAACAAATAAAACAGTCCTATACACCTTATGTAACATAAATGTATATTTTTAATACAATAAATTTATAAATTATTTATGTAACGGTAAAATGGGGTGAATACAGATTGAAAAGTGAAAAGAATTGGACGAAATACAGAGCAAAATATCCACTTGCAAAACTCAGACCCACTGACATAGGAGGTGAACAGTCATGGACTAAGGATACTTCCTCTGCTATTAGCCAGATAGCGTCTCGCTCCAGCATTTCGTCTATTTCTACTCATCCCTTTTCACCGCCGATAGTTTGTGAGACGTTCTGCTTTCTCAATGTCTTATTCTCTGTACTACTACTACTATTTATTATTGATTTCTTGAAATCAAAAAATTGTATTTGTTATTTAGCAAAGTAGATTCTGTTCTTGTGTAAGTGTGTATGTTTGATGTTTTAGGGAAACGTTCTATATCACGTCATGAAATGGCTCTACCGGAAGACCAGCGTTGGATTGTAACGAGTGTACTACTAGTTTATGCTAGATAGAGACCATTATGTAACTGAATGCAGAAGTCTGTTTAAATGTACAAGCTTTTTAGAAGTACTATGTGTTTTGTGTTGCAAATAAAACATAATATACTGTTGTATTCCTTTTCTAGAAATAGACCTTCTCCAATCGCCTCAACTCTAGCCCTCGACATCCGACTAATTTGAAAGTTCTTTATTTGTCTTTTCCCGTTTGAAAATAGAAAATTTATAAAAGTGGCGCTTCATTGATCCTTTTATCTGTCTCTCAATATCCATGTTTTTCTTTAGTAGACACTTATTAAATTCTTACGTCCGGATATTTGTACTTATTTGGCGCAGGAGTCACTCTCTGCTTCTGCTCTTGTTTATAAGTCAAAGGTTGGGATTGCCTTCTTTGTTGACGGCAAGATGTGTATGGCTTGCTTTAATGTTAGTGAACGGTTAGGTTTTATATCGATTGTAGCATGATATGATAACACACTGAAATACAATTGTTACTAAAAGTGTCCGTATATTATTATTAATTTTGGTATATTAATTTAGCCATATTAATTTAGGTTCACTTATGATCAGTAAATATCAAATATACTTACAAATTTTACATCAAAATATAGATTGATACTACAAAAAAATAAAGAAGTAAGTATAATAATAAAATATTTAATCAGCTTTAAAAAAATATAAAAACAAATTATAAAGAAAGAAAACTCAAACAAACGAAATCTATTTCCTAGTTATTTTGTCAACCTTTTATGTTAAAATTTCATAGAAGATAACAAATAGTATCCCCATTTGGTTTCGAGACTTTTTGGTTCGATACCAAAGTCCATAATTATTAAACTAGTCTCGTCAAACAGTCAGCTTATTTAAAGGCATTGTAAAATGTCGGTCAGTGTATAGATCGATGCTTTTGCTATTGAATCAACTCGTGTGAATATGTCAGGTGAAGCTTACCTTTACCTACTAGCTTAGCTTTATTTATAATGGTAATTTTGAAGTCAACTTTCTACTGATAAATTTTGTCAAAGGAAATAAGTGCTAATTGAACGGGAAACTATCATCTACACTAGGAGAAGTCACAGCGTGTTTTTTTAATTTCGTTTTTGACCCAATGGCCAATAAAGTTATTTTATCAACACAAATAGTAATTAAACTGACAAACAACATTTTTATATCGATGTATGTAACTTATACGTCGGGACCTTGTTCTATTTAAAAATCGGATCACAAATCAGGGGATGATTCTGCTATTATAAAAACATACCTACGGCCAAAGTAAAAACCAAAAAATAAATATATTAGATGATTTTATAAAAACTTATATTAGATGATTTTATAAAAACTTTGATTTAAATTTCATTTATCCATTATTAAGAATAACTCTACCATCGTCATTTTCTATGTAATAATGTACATTATTAAATATGTCCAGCATAAAAACCACCCACTGTAAATAATTTAAGAATTGTCCACGAGGCAAGGCAAGGTTTATTTTTATGCAACGAAATCTCAAGCTCTTTTATCATAAGACTTCAAGATTCAAAGCAATTTGTCCAGCGACTCTTGCCCAGAATAAAAGTAACAAGGTAGAGCAGAATTTCAGGTAGTAGAAGAAAGCTAGATCACTGTATTTATTAAGAGCCTTCCAACCATTTCTGAAATTTAATTGAGGTTAGTCAATGAAACTACCGTCAATACTTGGAAAAAGCTTCGGAACATCTAGTCGTTCTGTGACCAAAATTAATTTAAACCCAAGGAATGCGATAAATATCTTCAGAAACTTCAGTGATAATATCAGTAATAGCCTAAATTGTCCGTTATTCTGTATTACATAAAGCTATTATTGTGGCATTGCAAACAAATATTTGATATTTATTTTTCCGTTGAAGGTAAAATCTAACAACGGCTGACGTAATACCGAGTTTATTCTACCATGTTCCAACATTTCAGTACACTGTCGTGCACATTCGGGACTCACGTTTCGTATACTATCATGTCGTTTACGATACCATAAATAACATGGCGCCTTTATAATTGACGTCTTGAGCCAAAGAAGAGAAACTGCCTTCAGAATTGGGCTTTGTTAGGTATTTTCAGATCACAATTCTATTAGAAATGTGAGAGTTTGGATGGATAAAGGTTTGTTACCTCTTCACGCCAAAACGACTGCACGGATCATGCTGAAATTTCAAACGTAGTAAGACGTAGACGAAGTTAAAACGTAGTTCTAGGCCTGAAATAAAACAAAGGCTATTCTTCTACAATTTTCAGGTGGGTGAAGCCGAGGGGCGAAGCTAGTATTATATATATCGGAGCCTACGCGTTCCTCTTGTAGCTGAGACTCTCCAGGTTTTTTAAAAATATCGAAGGGTCTGGTCGATACGAACCGAGACCCGAGAACTGGTGATTATCCGGCGCATTAGCATTGCTACACAGAATGATGGTCTAAGGGTTGCTTCCGACTAGTATTAATATGGATCAGTTGAGCTACCTCTTGATTGCTTGCAACCGCCTGCTGCATTTCGCTCTCTGAATTGTATAATATAATTTGTTATATTATAATTTCTTTCACACACTTGCACCTTCCCATCTTTCAAGGACATCCACTAGGGCTGGTGCGGCGGCAGATCTGGCCGAGGATCTCAAGAGGCGCAAATATGCAGGTCTCGACAGAACCTACGCATTTGCTCCCCTTGGATTCGAGACCCTAGGTCCGTGGGGTACCGAGGCTCTCCGGGTTTTTAAAAAATTATCTGAGCGTCTGGTCGATGCGACGCGTGACCCGAGAGCTGGTGAATATCTGGCTCAGCGCATCAGCATTGCCATACAGCGTGGTAATGCATCCAGTGTCTTGGGGACGCTTCCGACTGGTATTGACATGGATCAATTGAGCTACCTTTAGACTGTTTGCAACCGTCTGCAGTTAGCTCAATGGTTTCAATTGTAAATACTAGTTGTAATTTTTCTATTCCTTGCTTGTAATTTTCGTTGTTAATAAAGTATATACTTAGTCAAAAAAAAATTTCTTTGGTAGTAATTTTCATAGTTTATTATTATTATGTCACTTTTATATTTTATGATTTTACATTATTTAGCTAGCGTCAGTGTGAAAATGACTTGATATACATAAAATATGTATATCCAAAACAAGTTTTTGCGCCACTTTGCGCATTTTAGTCCGAATTAAAAAGTGCAATATTATTTAAGTCAACAAAAAATTTAATTAAAATATTATAACCACCATATTATGACACTGAAATTACTTCTTGGCAAAAAAATATGTTTAGCAAATCACATATATTTAAGTATGTCATTTTACACTAAATTAAATCTTGATCTGGAGTTTAGAAATCAAACTTTTTTAACGTTTAGAAATTTAACATTAGAAAAGTATTTTTTTTTTTGTTTGAGAAAAAAAGAAGCATTCATGAGAATGTTGTTAAATTATACTATATCTTACTTCTTACTATTATAATAAATAGGAAAGTCTGTGTTTGTTATAAGTAATTTTTGTAACTACTTAAGTTATTTAAATGAAATTTGGTATGTAGATAGTTTAGGACCTAGAATGCAACATAAGAAAAGAATGGACATAGGCTATTAAAATTTGGAAATTTTAACCTCTGAAGGGGTTAAATAAGGTGGTAAAGTTTGTATGGAAAATATTTTTCCTTGGTTCGATTCACTCAAAACTTGGTATAAATCAACTGTAGACTGAATAATTAAACACTTATTTTTTATTTTTACACTATAACCCCTAGGGGGTATGCAATAAATTCCTGACATTTGTACGAAAAAAAAAACTCTGGTACGCGGGCGTAGCCTCGGGGCGTATCTAGTTTTAACTAAATTGGACCACAATTAGCTAGTTTATATAGAAATACCATTTGGATGTTTATTTTAGTGGTTTAAACCCGCATGGATCAGCCACTACTTGGGCTGTTTAATATTAATTACAGTTTAGGCGTTTATCCGAACTAAAGCAAAACAGTACAGGCAAAGTTAAACAATTATCCCTTGCATGTTCCTAACCCCAAAGTATCTGTTTGTAATAAATCTTTATTAAATACACAACGTTAGTTTTAGTTGGCTGTAATGAACTCATATGGCTTATTACATGTAGGTTAAATAAATTAATATCACCCTTTTTTTGATTACTAATGCTGTAGGATTTATTGACACGACTAAACATGCAGTATCACTTTCGATACAATTGAAACGCCGAAGAAAATATTTTTTTTTTGAAAAATCCACAATAACTGATATACCTTCTTCATACAATGCATTACATACATAGATATAAACTTATGTTTTAATAGTCATAATGTTTTACAATGTTTCGTTAGATTTTCATTAAAAAATAGCTTGACGACCGATGTGGCACGGCGGGCGAAGGTCTGCCTGAGCATCAAGAGGTTGCGAGTTCAATTCCCGCCTTGTGTAAAATTATTGTACAATCTTCAAATATTTATTCCGATTCAAATTTCTGGGTGTTTTCAATATCAAATAAAAAAAAAAACCATCTATATAATGCATATACAGTTATCTATTACCTACTTATAACACAAGCTCGCTTAGTTTGGGGCTAGATGATGCTCTGTGGATTGTCTTGCACTATTTATTATGATAATTTATTTTATTATATTTATTATTCAGACAGACTTCTCAAAATTAACAGCCATATGGCTTTTACTATTATTCGGTTTTGCCTGTTTGTACCTAAATTTACGTATTCTTTAAGATGTAGTCACCTGTGGAAACACAGAGAGCTATTGGATAGCTTAGACAACATAATAAAGAATACTTTATCATCGGTTTTGAATATTGATTTGGATGACAAGGCATGGTCGCAGGCCTCCCTACCTGCCAAATTGGGAGGCTTAGGTATTCGCAAAATTTCCAGTGTAGCCCTACCAGCGTTCCTATCTTCCGTCTACAGCACTAGTTCTTTAGTTGAAAAAATTTTAAACACGTCTGATTTGGTCCGATCACAAATTTCTTTCAAAATTTCATATTTAGACGAAGCTAGAACGGCTTGGCATAGTGCTTGCCCCGATGCTACTCCTCCAAAATCTCTTTCGTCCCAACGGCAATGGGACGGGCCTTTGTGTGAGTTGACACGGAAATGTTTGTTACAAACGTGCTCCAGCTCGGCAGATCGTGCCCGTCTCCTAGCCGTTTCTAAATGGGAGTCAGGACATTGGCTGCAAGCACTTCCTTCCTATAACACTGGCACTTTATTGGATCCCGCTACTTTCCGTATCGCAACATGTATTCGGTTGGGTGCAAGGTGTTGTGCGCCTCATCAATGCCAGTGCGGTACTGCAGTCGAACAGCTTGGTCATCACGGATTATCGTGTACTAGGGCCGCTGGTCGGATATCTCGTCACGCCAGCCTTAATGACATCATCCGGCGGGCCTTTGTCAGCGCTAACGTACCAGCTATTCTCGAACCAAATGGTCTGTTCCGTGACGATGGCAAGAGGCCCGACGGTATGACACTAGTCCCATGGGAGTTGGGGAGGCCCATTGTGTGGGACGCTACATGCGTCGACACACTTGCACCTTCCCATCTTTCAAGGACATCCACTAGGGCTGGTGCGGCGGCAGATCTGGCCGAGGATCTCAAGAGGCGCAAATATGCAGGTCTCGACAGAACCTACGCATTTGCTCCCCTTGGATTCGAGACCCTAGGTCCGTGGGGTACCGAGGCTCTCCGGGTTTTTAAAAAATTATCTGAGCGTCTGGTCGATGCGACGCGTGACCCGAGAGCTGGTGAATATCTGGCTCAACGCATCAGCATTGCCATACAGCGTGGTAATGCAGCCAGTGTCTTGGGGACGCTTCCGACTGGTATTGACATGGATCAATTGAGCTACCTTTAGACTGTTTGCAACCGTCTGCAGTTAGCTCAATGGTTTCAATTGTAAATACTAGTTGTAATTTTTCTATTTCTTTGCTTGTAATTTTGTTGTTAATAAAGTTTATAATTGAATCTCAGACGAGATTTCCAAATCAAAGTCTGAAATTATTCCGTTAAATTTCAGAACAGCGTTTAGGTTTAACTTTGAATATCAATAGGCAGACTAGAAAGCTTTGATCTTATACCTGTCGAAATATGAGAGGTTTAAAATGTATATGTAAATACTAGGTTAGAACATTCAGTGACTCTAAATATTATTTAGACCGCATTTAGTTTCTCTTATATAACTCTTATTTGTTCACCAAAACTCATTTCTGAAGCAGTGAAATTTCACCATAGTTTTCTTTGTTTCTGACAAAACTTATGAGGTAACTCTGATAGTTATTCAAAAGTAAATACCTAATTTAAAATTATTGTCCTCTATTCTGTGTTTTATTGTTGATGGTTGGATTGGATTGTGATTGTGATTGGATGAATTCAGACAAAAAATGTTTTTTGAAAAATACTTGTGTTTGTGAAAATACTGCTTTTTGAGGCAGAACGTGATAAAATTTTCAAAATTAAGACCCACTACACTATAAATAAGGTGTTATGATATATTTTAAAAAGAGTTTTTATATTCGATTTAGATCTCGGTATATTATTATTTCATCTATCTAGATTCGCGTAGGATAGTTGTAAAATTATAGATAGACCTACATGATAAATTCGTGAACTAATGACACAAGGCAATGGCTTTAAACGAAGACCCTCGACTGAGAATAGACCCCGTGACCTTCTGACCTAAATCTGACCATCACATGTCATTGCATTGATTTGATCGGCGTTAGCCTGCACGTTATAAAGCTGGATATAATTAACTGTAGCTGTATCTATAAATAAGTTTAATAACTAGAATTAACTTGATGGGTTTGATTTTAAGAAATTACCTTCATACTACAAGTTACTTAAGTTAAGTATGAATTTTCATGCTAGTCGTAGAAGGAGATTGCTTGTTCCAGTTTGCAGTTTTTAATTTATCTTTCAAACGATTGATTTCGAACACTGAGATTTAATAGAAATTATCACTTCCTAAATAATATTTAATGTAAACTTATGTACATATTGTCGATTCTTATTAATAATCAATACAAAACAAATCTCGACATTAGAACCATTTGGTCGGATATCCGTTTTTGCGACTTTTCAGGAGAACGAAATTAAACTTTCAAAACACTATTTTGTTCAATGTTTTTTCTCATTTCCGAGTACAAAGCTACAAATATATAAACTCATATATTTAGAATTCTAGTACATAACTTTTTTAGCCCGTTTCTCTTATAGATCCAGAGAAATTGTAGATTTTCTGTCTGAGGGTAGTCACATCAGACCCATTTTTTACGGTCATGTGCAATCAAATGTTCACATATTAACAACATACCATGTGCCTCTAAAAAATCTTTCACCTATCATTTTCTTATGTTGTAATCAGACCGTTTGGTTCAGGAAATCTGCAATTGGCCATAAAAAAATAGCGGTCTGACGTGCACATCTGACTGAATGGCTCTAAAATATATGTGTGATGTTTAAAAAAATGCACGGCGTATATCATTAACCGATCCTATGGTACGGGAAAAAATTCATTCAGATGCCAAATTCCTATGCGGGTGTGCATTTCTGACATTATTTCCTCTAAATAAATTTTGCCTTATATTAATATGTATATTACTATTTTACTCGGGAAAAATAAGTAATAGATCGTGACGTTGAACATAAACCCTAAAAAACGCCTGACTTCAGACACTCTGGCTCTAACAATTTCTTTTATTAAAAAACTTGAATCAGTCTCATAATCAGCATAGCATTTCATTTACCTTTATATATTATCACTATATACGCTGATGACATGAAATTTATTAATAATATCCGCTCTCACTTATACACAATAGCTTTACAAGAAGACTTACATAGACTGTCTGTTTGGTCCGAAGAAAATCGTTTGCCGCTAAACAGCAATAAGTGCTTTCATATTCACTTTAGCCATAATAAAATTCAGAACACCACAAAATACAATATTAACGATATAACACTCTCCACTGTTGACGAAATTCATGACCTGGGAGTTATTTTTGACACATCATTAAAATTTTACTCTCAAATTTTAAAAACCACAGCAAAAGGCTTTAAGACATTAGGATTTATTATAAGAAACACTAAAGTTTTAAGAATTCATCCACAAAAATTAAATTATTTAACGCCATTGTAAGACCAATCCTGGAATACGGCTGCTTAATCTGGAACCCTAACTATGAAACGCACTACTAAACGCATCGAAAGCATGCAGAGGCGCTTTCTTTACCACGTCATAGTGACTATCAAAACTGTCAAGCTATGAAAGTAGATTAAAAAATTACCATATGCACCCACTATCCCCTCGATGATCTATGTTAGATCTTATTTTCTTGCATAAGCTTTTAAACGGACACATTAATTGTTCAGAATTAATCAATACTCTCCTTATAAACGCTCCATTTCGTCTACCCAGGAAAAGTTCTTATAATCTTTTCGAAGATTTTTTTTATTTATTTAATAGGACATCCAAAATGAGATCACAAGGCGTGGTAAAAGTCAAGTTATATCAATGATTCTTAAATGTATGTGTCTGTATAATATAGGACGTCTCAGCGTGCAATCAAGATTATTGGCAAAAAATTATTTAAAGTGGACGGTACAAAGTAGTAACTTAATTAAAAGAGAAATATAATACAGAAGTAAAGCAGTATTCATCAATGCTTCAGACAAAAATATACAGAAATTATAAAGTATTTATAATGTGATCTTTCAATTAGAACCAATATAATAATTTTTAATAATTATCAGTGAGATCTTCAATAATTAATAGTGAGATCTTTGATATAACATTTACTATAATAGTTACAGCACTTTTGCCTCAAATATATAATTATATTTACTTATTTATTCATTTAATTCGAACTAATGAAATCTATATTTTTACAGCACACTACAAACATTATGTCAGCTCATTATTTGGAGATTATCTCAAGTGGGAGGTATAAAAATACTATTTTTTTCTTAAATTTAAGAAAAAAATCAGAAGTATTGGTAGTGAATCTGTGATGTCTAGATCCTCGGATTTAGAAATCGAATTATAGATCCTGCAGAGTCTTGGCAAATATGCATGTTTTCCTAAGTTTGTTCTTGAAAAAGATAAAAAAATTTAAGAAAAGAAGAAAAGGAAGAGAACAATTTTTTTTCTTTAATTTGAAATACTTAGGTACTGTTTTTGACAGTACAAAATTTTTTGAACCAATTTTGATTTGAATGTTCAAACAATGAATTTCACCGCAGTCATCATTCGTAAATTAAATTTTGGCTTTCTATACCTTTCTTCCAAAAATTATTAAATGTTAATTAATGTTTTTTTATGTAATTTTTATTTATTCTAATCTTATTTGTATTATATTAGTATTTTTAATGAACCCCTTACGAAATTCAAAATCTCATAAGTTGTAAATAACAAAGCAAAGTCTAGACCATCCATACGAAGTCTAACGAATGAATACTTAAAATTCGGACATGAAGGTCAACGCAGATAAGATACCTAACCTCGACCTTTAGTCTTTCTTTTTATTGAATATATTTAAAGAAACTCGCGCGCTCTCCAATATTAATATAATAGGGTGCCTTTGATGGTCATTTCGAAGAAGTTGAAAGAAATTTTGTCAAAAAATTATTGAATTCTATAGTGGACACAATATATGATAATTTATATACTTATTTCTGTATTTTCAGGGTTGAATACTTATATATTCAACCCTGAAAATGAGTTTTTCCCAGCAAACCTTACAGTTGTAAGATTTTGTACACTTCCACTACCAGTTACATCCGATCGTAATAAATATACATAAATTAAGGTAACAATTACTAAGTAAACATAGTAATATTTTCTTTCAATAAATCCTACAAAATTCAAAGCTTAAATGGAGCTGGGCTGGTCATGTCTGTCGCATGTCTGAAGACTTGTGGGCCAAGATAAAAACCCAGTGGAGCCCCAACAGCGTAAGGCGCCGCGGCAGACCGAGGAAGCGATGGCGTGACGAACTGGACGCCTACGACAAAGCTTGGGTCCAGCTGGCTCATGATCGAGATGCGTGGAGGGACCAGGGGCAGGCCTTTGCCCAGCAGTGGGACACAACAGGCTAGTTGTAATTGTAATTGTAAATCCTACAAAAAATCTGACAGTATTTTTTTTTATCCGATCTTTTCTTAGGAAGTTATAAATAATACCAGTTATACAATTCAATTTATTTTTAATTCGACAAGTGGCTCGTCTGACAACCTTAGCAGTATTTAATTTATTTAGGACTGAGATAAATGTTGCCTAGGACATCGAGATTGGAAACAGTCTCTTTATGGAATAGGCTTTTTTTATAATTAAAACATGCCTAAAATGTACCAAAAACATCATGACCAAAACTAAGGCTTTGAGTTTTTTTTAACACATTCACACAATAAATATTCCTAGCTTGAAATACACAGGTACTTATACCTATTGTATAAGGGTGTCTTCTATGTATACCATAAGTTCAGAAAGTGAAGATCACGTTACCAATTTCAGCCTAGAAAATCAAAGCACGTTGAAAGGTTAAGTCTACCTATAACAACACACACATATATTTCTGATAGGTACGTATGTATATGTGTTCTCTGAAAGTAACTCGGTTCAGTTGGAAACTACCTGACCTCAAGATAAAGTGGATAATTCCTGTCAGCTAACACGAGCTCGGAAGTTGTGAAGTTTTCAAAACAATCCCAATCAGGGACCGCTGAGTTTACTTCAATAGCTTATACAACTTAAACATTCTTATAAAAGTATTGTGTAGTTTAGGAGTAAAGGAAAGACAAATTTTCTCTATCGAACTCACAAATTAATATTGAATTGTGACAATAAATATTGTAATTATTAACGACCACGTGGGATGACGTGGAGAAAGACTTCAAGGAGATGCTGGATCCGGCAAGCTGAAGACAGGGTGCTATGACGCTTATTACGGGAGTCCTTTGTCCAGCAGTGGACTAATATAGGTTGATCATGAAACGACCACGGTATCTATGTATTGTGAAAGCCTTTTTGTTTATATTTTGATCTTCGCCATTATTGTAACTTAACTGAGCTCTGTTCTGATATCTATACAATTCGAGATTTTAATTTATTTTATATGAAAATAGAATTTTCTAATTGAAATAAACCATAAGTCGAACGAAAGCAATACTAAACCAAACTAGAGCATCAGACTTCTCGTAATAATTTCGATTACGTCGGAAGCCTGAAAACTACCCGGCTCCGCACGTACGGTAGTTCAAACTAGGCTTGCTTCAACAAATACGCAGGCAATTATAGCAGTACTAAATTTTGCCTGCGATACGGCAGTTTTATTTGTAACTAGCGACCCACCCCAGCTTCGTACGGTTTTATTATACGTATAAGAGTGATTCAAGAGGAAGCTCTTGAATCACTCAATCTATAAAAAAACGCATAAAATCCATTGCGTAGTTTAAAAGATTTAAGCATACAAAGGGACATAGGAACAGGGAAAGCGACTTTGTTTTATACTATGTAGTGAAGTAGGCAGTTTCAAAAAGTTGTAATGAAAAGTAGAAAAAAAAAATTACAGCGGTCTTTCCTTAGGAAGAACACGTTCACAAACTTTCATAAATCGAAAAGCAAATTCCTGTTCATTTACTTGATAGATAATTAGATTTTATGTATTATTTTTATTTTACTTATTATTATAAGTACATATATATTATATTATAAATTAGATAATTAGTATTGACGTCGCGTACTGTCAACTTTAATACGAAAGAGTCAGTAACATCACAAAGATAAAGATATCTGTCAGTTAATGTAACGGAAGTAGGTGCTTGATTATTGTGAAACAGGCCTTAAGGCGCGGTATGAAGACAATATTTACATATTTCAGGGAGTTCGTCGCATTAGACAAATATGGTTGAAAATTGCAATGCGTTTGATTTTAAGTTGATACACTTGAAAATTATTTTGCAGTTTTAATTTAATTTAAAAATAAATACACCAGTTTGTTTAGACTTTTTTACATATTTCTTTAGTTGATAAAATTTCCTTTTATGTGGTATTAAAATTATTAATGGTTGTCACTCAAAATATTGAGTATTTCGAGACGAAAAAGTTTTTTCTTGTTCTTTTTTGTGATTTTTTTATACCTTCTCTCATCTTTTTTCTATACATTTGACTATACTCTGAATTTTTTTGGGCTTGTAATATGCCGCAGTAGGTACGGCTAACGGTGCGACGAAAAATTGTACTTTTTACGGTGTCGCTGTTTGGGTAGCGCCTTAATTCTCCTGTGGCTGCGGTTATACGAACTCATAGTGATTAATCAACAAAGTAAGTTGTAACGGTATGACATGCAATAAAACGGGATTATTCCTAAGTAATGATGTAGTTTGTTTTATAGCCTAACGTGGATGTTGACACTGCCACGCACAACGCCAAGTAAATTTACTTTTGGTGTGTTTCGCCGAAGTTTTAAAAAAAGTAAAGAATTTGAAGAACATCGCAGTTTGCCTATTTGTCGAATAAAATGTTATCTTATTACGATTAAGTTATTTGTTTTCGGAGTTTTTCTGCATTGTTTTTGCCAGATTTCAATTTTATTTTTAATGCTTTATGTTTTTTTCCTTTGAAGTTTTATACGCTTGTATTTTGGGCTGTACAACCGCCGGTTAAAGCTCTTTAATAGTGTTTCCGTGTCTGAAAAAAAATAGTGGATTTAAAAACTTTGTTTTTTTTACTTATTTATTTCAATGTTTTTGTTCGAAAAGCAAGCAATTTTGCCCTAAAAATTTATCATAAGCCCACATCAATGGAATTCTAAGAACAGGATAAAATTTGCTCGTTATTTCCAATAAATCGAAAAGCCTTGAGTATTGGCAAAAGGTAATTTTTATTTTTTCGATAGAGCTAGGTAGATCTGATCAAGCTGCGAGAAAAATTACATAAATTTTTCCAATATTCCAATATTATTTTAGCAAATGTATAGAATAAGATTTTGTTGATACCTATTACAAAACCAAGCTACTTCTTGGTAGAAAATGCGTGCTTTTGACGTTTTAATTTTACTTAAATGTAAAATTGAAATATCGAGCTTAAAATCCGAAGAATTGTGAAGCAGTGCAGAAACTTTAATGAATTTCGAACAATTTGAATGTCTCAAGCGCCATGATCTCGAAGTTCCTTCGTAATCATGGCATGGCGTTTGAAACAGTGGTGCCGAAATATCAGAAAACTCAAAAGAAATCAAATATAATGGTAAATATCCCGTTTTCAATAACTTTGTTGTTAAAAAACATGATAGTTTTAAAAGTTATAATTCGAATGTCGATTATTAGAATTCGAATAAATAGATAACATAAACAACAGCCATAGGTGATTCAATCGTAATGGCTTGCCATCAATTTCGAAGTCGTCTCTTTGTCACGTCGTGTACTTAAAGAGTGCAAACAAACACGCAAGCCTGCAAAATGTTTACTCAGAACAGAGTTTTATTTTTTTAGACACGGCCCGAATTCTGATAATCAATCGCATTAGTTTGACAGAGATGTCGTTACTGAATCCATAGATGGAAGAAACTCTAGATAGTACGTGCAGTGGTTTTAACCTTTTCAATTTTGACACGCGTCATTCCAAAAATCATGATTTATATCATGTAGTGTATGATGTACACTGACCTCTATCTATACAAGTACGCTGGACCTCTGATACCCTTTGAAATGACAGCTCTTGAATGTGCCTATTTGAAGCGCCCCGATGCGTGGGAAGAGAACTAAATCTGACGTAACTGACAAATGGCCGTTGTCTCCCGTGTTTTTAAAGTGTTTTTGGAGGTTTAACACGATTAAACTTGTTTGTTGTGTCTTATTTATTTAGTTGATACATAAATAAGTGGTGGGCATTCATAGGTAAACTATGAAAGAGTGTGTGTTATGCAAAACTCGTTACCAGAAGGGAAGTGGAGTTACAGTCCACAAGTAAGTGAATTTACGGCTAATCTTCGGCTAGTATTCAACAAATTCATCCTATCTTCATTATTATACGTAATAATAACATATTTATCTTCATATTACCGGTTTTTTATAAACAATAAAGTTTAATAGTGCTGTCAAAGTTACCTGTCGATAAAACTTATCGATATTTTTCCTATAGATATATTTTTACTTTCAAGAATGTAAATTGCCGATAACCGATTTTTATTATCAAATACATATCATTTTTAAATAATTCGCAGGTTTCCATTCCGACAGACATAAGACACCCCCTGTACCTAAGACAATACCTGTTGATGTAAAAAGAACGTTAATTATGGATCAGAAAAATACCAACTTGTGGTGGTAAGTACTGAATCAATAAAATTAGGAAATTAGGACCACGTCATGTCACCTTGTATGTAAATTATTTCAAGAATGCGCTATAACACAGTATACTTATATATTTTTGTTTTTATTTGTGGTTTAGATGTTGATAAACAAAAATTTTGTTTCTAGGTCGAAAGCGTCGAAGCAGAAGTTGCGAGCTACAATCTAGTTCTCCTTTAACACATGAAAAGGTGGTTGCAAAAGGTCATCCAAAAAAGCATTGCAGAGAGTTAAAAATTCTTTGATAAAGCAAGAGTACGGCGGAGGTTTCTACGTTTGTATGGAGGAAAAATGAATTGTATTACCTTAAGTAATAAAGTCTATTCGGAGATTATGTTATTTAGTCACACGGTCTGACAAAAAATATTCTTCTATTCAATGATATGTTTAGTGTAATTTTGTAGTGATGTATAAAATTTACAAAAATAATTCAAATTTCCCTGTTAAACGCGAAGTACGAAATTTTTTTGATGTTAGGTAGGTACCTGCCTATGTAATATGAAAATGATGACGGAAACTAATAAAAAATGTTGAAGGATTGTACATATATTTTTATTTTCTACCTCTATAAATACCTTACCGATTCCACTCCATCCTGAAAAAAACACATTTCTATTTAAAAAAAGGTCCATTTTAATATTTGGATCTAGCTAGCCACATACTAAGTACCCGTTAGTCCGGCTTCGGCTTATCCTAAGACTAGCAGTTTCTGAGATTTGCGCGTTCAACCTAACAACAAACTAGTCAGCTTTATAATATTATATAGTATAATTAATTATACAACTCGTCGGAAACGTCTTTTATCGATGTATTTTATCTCATTGTCCCATCTCTATTATTAGTTCCTTTCCCACCCACTTCTACGATCAGCGCCAAAATGGCGAAAATCAAATCGCCTCACTAAAGCCCGGCTTATCATAGGTCCAGCGTACCTGTATAGATAGAGGTCAGTGATGATGTACGTATATAAAATCATGAAATGTGTCATTCTGAATCGATGCTATTGTTATCTAAATTAATCGATTAATTGTGTGTCTATTATTTTAATTTAGTGGAATAAGGGCTCTGTATTACCACTTCTACGACCAAGCTACGAACCTTTTATTTCTCAAACGATACAAAAGTGAGTTAGGTTATATAAACGGTATTTATATTTAGTTATATTATATATTAACCATGATCGTTGCGGCAATGAAAATTTAAAATGTAAATTTAGTCTGTTATTTATATATTATATGATGGTTTATAAGTTTATATTAAAATGGGCCTTAGAATTAGTTTTTACCGCCTGTAGTCTCTTATGTTGCCTGAAATAAATGATGTTTATTGATGATTTTATTTTATTTATTTATTCATACATCATTCAAAAAGAATATTATAAGCCTAAATATATAAAACTTCGATTCTTATAAGCAATAGTACTTGAATGAAATAATTCCTAGTCACTGGGTTTAAACGCATAGATATCATTTGAAATATCCACCCTTGCGTAACAAACTTGGTTGATCCAATTGTGTCGTTCTTAAGGTTTCCAAGACAATGTTATTTACGGCCTAATTGGTATATTTAGTTACTAGCACTCAAATTTCATGCTACATTTGCAAAATGGAAATGTTGTGTCACATTGCTTCAATGATATATACATGTATCTAACTTCACGTATCCAATATTCATGTGGAAGTCGTCGATGCCAAACATTGGTTTCTGTCAGTTTACATGGATATGAAAGGTTTATTGGAACTCTATGGTGTCTACATTACTTTTCTATAAGTATATGAGAAGGTTAACATCTTATTTTCAAATCTTCATTTTTTAAGAAAAATCAAAAAATCACTCTAAATAAACTATTATATTTATAAGAAAACAAAAACACAACAACAATAAAGAAAAAAAAAAACACATGACGTTACTGTAAATGCAAAAGTTTGTATGTATGAATTGATGTAGATATATTTGTTACTTTTTCAAGTCAAAATTTACTGAATGATCTTTTTATATATGTAAATGTGTCATTGGTAAGATGTAGATCCTGGAATAATAAAGGCTAACTCGCCCCATCACGTCCCACTTTTTAGAATGTACCTAACCTTTAAACTTTCCTTAGAAACAACGAAAGCAAAGTCGAGGGCGGAAACTACTTCTAAATTAAATGTGTGTGAAATATCGTAGGTACTTATAAAAGTCAGCGAACTTTTTTTATGGTTCAATCAGAATTGTTTCCTTCAAATTAAAGCAAGTTAATAAGAATAAAACCTAGCTATTTCACGAAGAAAACCTGCAAAACTATTTTTAATATTAGAATAGAGGAAGAAATTTCTTAAACGTAACCTTAGGATGGATTGAACATGAAAGAACAATAAAGACGGTTGCGCCTATAATTATTTGGACAGACAAAAACGAAAAAAAAAACTTTCATTTCATACCGTAATACCTACAAACATTTAGAGTGAAAGCAATAGACACTATGTTTACAGTCCGTTGACAAACGGACAGACAGCAGATGGTTAGTAATTTTAGTTTTTTAGGTTAGTAATTAGAACCCTAAAAGGTTTACCCTTTCTAGGGTAAACCTTTTTCTCATTAAAATCAGACAACATCAACCTCAATTCTAAAATATCAAAGACTGACGATAGAGACATAATATAGACCCCGGTCCACGAATAACAAGCTAAAATGAGGTCGTTATGGACAATGAAGACACTCTCATGACAAAACGATGGTGTTCTCTTACAACGCCTACGCCATAAATATTGTTGAAATCTGAGCCACAATCGCGATTGTAGGGGACTATCTGTCATCTCGTATTCATAATATAAGCAAAAAATATTCTTCAAGATGAATCGAGGAAAGAGGGTTATCATTTAGACCTAGATATTTATATTATATTATTTACTATAATGTGCGTAAAATTCTGCTTCTCTGCTGCTTCATTGAGAAGACTTCGTAAATTCTTACCGACTGCCACTAAAATTGTGCTCGCTCAATCTCTCATGCTTCCCATCCTTGATTATGCTGATGTCTGCTACCTTGACTTAACTGAGGAGCAGCTTAATAAGGTAGAACGGCTCCAAAACGTATGTATATTTGGTCTACGTAAATATGATCATGTTTCGGAGTTTCATACATAATTTAAATGGCTTCCTGTCCGTCTTCGCCGAAATTCCCATATCCTTTCTCTTCTTTATAACATTCTTTTTAACCCTGTTACTCCCTTCTATTTAAAGGAGCGATTTGAATTCCTCCATGATTCCCATCCTCATCCCTCCCGTGTCCTCCGGTCGTCAGAAAACCTGGTTTTGAGTATGCCACCTCACAGAACCAGTTTCTACGACAAATCCTTTTCCATCCAGGCCATAAGGTTGTGGAATGCACTACCAGAGTCCACTAGGAAATCAACATCACTACCTGTTTTCAAAGCTCGTGATACTTCACTGTAATACTAAATAAAATAAATCCTGAGTTATGTAACTTGATTTTTCTGTTAACTGTACATTAAAGAAAATTAGGTATATGGTCCCAGTCGACCGATTCAAAAATGTGATCAGGTAACTGGGACCGCGGTCCTAGTTATGTATGGGCCCAGTCGCCTGTATCCTCGTGTGAAGGAGTTTTTCCTGTCATAAATTGATTATTGGTACTAACTTGTTATTTATCTATGTAGGTATCTTAGTACATAATTATAGTATTTATTTTAATTTAGTATTATTTATTTATTTATTTTACTTGGTTATTATATTATTATCGTATTCTATATATTTACAAGGTAAGTATTTATTCGTAAGTTAAATAATATTTATTTTAATATTACACTGTACACCCCTGCCTTTCTTAAATTTAATATAAATCTTTTCATCCAAAGGTTGCCTGGAAGAGATCGCTTCTAAGCGATAAGGCCGCCCATTGTACTTGTCTTATGTAATGTCTTTATGTAATGTTCTTATTCTGGTGTACAATAAAGGATTTTTGTATTGTATTGTATTGTATTGTAAGATTTAGAAATCAATACAAATATTTTAATCGCACAAGTTTATCTAGATAGACGTAGTTCTAGCCCTGGAATAAAACTGAGACTAATTTTCATCCCATAAATCAGTTCCCATGTAAAAAAGTAGCCTTGAAAAGTGTCCATTGAAACAACGCGTGTGAAGACGCGTGTATATACTAGTAATATATATATTCCAAAAAAAGCGATTTCGATGTGATATGAACCTGAAACCTTAGTACGGTAATACGTGATCAATGCGCTTCGAGGATAAGTGACTGACGAGTTTAAAATCTTTAGTACTCTAATCGACTCTATCTGGACACCGTTAGATCCACCTAAATTTAAATTTATCCAATCTCGTTCAAAGACACTACTCTACTACAGCTACTTACTCTCGTCAAACAAACTTTATGAGGTTGCAAACATATATAGGGACATAATTTAGTTTGTTAGAACTAGGTCATTTGATAAAAAAACCCCACGACTCAATTAGGGTTAGCGACTAAAAGTACAGATCGGTAAAAGAACTCCGAACCCTACTCAAGATTTCAATGCCAAGACGTTCGATTCGACATGTTGAATCCAAAGATAAATGAGTCGGTACCTACTACTGAGCAGCTAGGTAGATACTAAATGTTTCCTGTACCCATGATAAATGCCACGATTTTTAAAACCCTTCACAAAAAATAACCTGCTTTAAATTCCAAAAAGGTTCTCAACTCATTTGATAATACAATCAGAATCAAACAAATTCGCTTTCCACTCATTTTTCAGCAAACAAAAACGTAGAAACGACGAGCTCATAAAAAATTGAGCTCCCCAACAAAAGGAGTTGGAATAACCCGAAATTATGCGAGAACGGTACTGAAATGTCACAATGTGATTACGTCACAGCAATTCCCTACAACTGCGGTGCCCGACAATGGGGCCCCTTATTTGTGAAGCGAGATTTGTCAGAATGACAGTTGTGCATAAACTTGTGAGCTTACAAGTTGTCGTGCTGGTAGCTGCTCGTTACCTTTAACTTCTGTACGTAGAAACAGTAGATAGGCTGGCTTATGGCCGGCTTTGAATAAACTAAAGGCTAGATTATATGCTTGAAACTCGCGACAAACACGGCAGCGATGTCTATTCCTGCTTTAAAATTACCTTCTGTGTATGAACAGAGTAAGAGAGTTCTTGACTTTTAAATCAACGTTTTGTTTTACTTACAAAGTACCCGAGTAGAAAGTTCAGTTACGTACAGTAAGTAGGTAGGTATCAACAAGAGTTTCAAGAATTCGTTTAAAATACACCGGCTTTTAATCATATTTATCTTTTATGTTTGCTTTAGGCTAGTTTTTAGTTATTTCATTTAATTCAAAGACCGCAGAATATTCAGAATAAGGAAATAGTAGCAAGTCCTAGACGAAAACGATTTTGTTTACGTGTATCTATCTCACAAGGAATGTTGTTACCGCAAAATAATGGTCCGTACCAAACAGAGTAGTAAAACAAGATTCAGTTGGCGTATGAACAAAGTAGGAAGCAATCGTACCTATACAATATCCTAGTAATACTTTCGTTAAAAAATAATAAAGTAAAATCCTATTTTTCTTTTCGTGTTCACACGAACACAATCATTATTACCAACATTACCAGTATTAAGTTTCGCATATTATGTTCTTTTTTCTTGTTTCTTTCGCAAAACGCTGTTTTGGCATGTAATTATTACAAAAAAATATTTAGATGTTTTGAAATTTTATTTGAAACTATTCTTATATAAAATAGTGTTAGACATGAAATTTTAATTTTTTTTATAGATTTAGCAATTCAAAAAATGGATCTGTTGCCCATCTACCAAACACACTATATAAGATCTGAATCGCACACATATGTGTATGTTATACCTATATTACGCCTTCATCAAAAGAGCTTTTAAAGGAGGTGGCTTTTTATTATTCACATCTCACACACTAAAATTGATCAAAAAACCACCATAAAAACATAATCGGCTCATATAAGACATATCATCCGAGATATGCTAATAGGCTACGCTTAGTTGATATAGTTTTATATTTTCATAGTTATTGTTAAACATATTTGTTTACTATTTAAAAACCAAGATCACTCGTCAAACATTGACTCCCTCTTTTTCGTCAAGATTAGTAAAAAAGTGTTGACTTTTAAACAAAAATAAAGAAGAGAATCTGTCACTCTATTTCTAATTAAATAATAAACCTAAAAGCCTTAAGAAATAAGAAAATATAATTTATCACAGGGCTAAATTTATTTGGCTTTTCATCTAAAGGCCGTGCATTGAATCTTGAATCTTAAAAAAAAAGATTTTATTAAAGATTAAAAGATTGATTGATAGATTGATCTAGAAGCAGATATTTGAAACAAAAAACTCTACGCTCTACTAATTTTTATTACTCTAAAGTTGGATGTTTTCAAGTTTACTTTATATTATGTAGTGTTTATTTTCTTTGTTGTTTTGACATGTTTTGTTTGAACCACTTTACCTTAAATCAGGCCCGTAGATAAAAGTGAGATAATTCAATTTTGCGGAAAACAAGGTCACTGAAGTATCGAATCGCTTATCTTTTTTTACGCAAACTGAAGATTATGAAAAAAAGGGAAAATTGAGGACCGAGACGGCTTTTTTATAGTTGTCAATTAATTGCTTGAGATGCTTCGGACAGTTATTGATATGGGTCATTTGAGCTACCTCTAGACTATTTGCAACCGTCTACAATTAGCTCAATTGCTGCTTAATTTATAATTTGTTTCATTTACTTGATTGAAATTTTCTTAGTTAATAATATCTTATCACTTGTGAACGTAAAATAAACAAATATTGCAGGACAATCTACACACTACAATGCAAGCAAAGTAGAGTTTGTGTATTACGTGCTTTACATTGAGGTAATTGTTCATACTTGATTTAGTGTCTTTCTAAGGTTGGAGCGATCGAGGTTCTATAATAAATAATATCTGGGTAATTCGTCTACACTGTTTTTACTTATTCTTATGGTTCCATGTTCTTCTGTATACCTAAGTGTGTTTATTTTTCTTCGCACGCGTTGTTTCATGGAAACGTTTAAACATTATATCCCATTCGAACCTATTTTTGGGATACAAGTAGTATATTATTCTTTATTTTAGTACCTTTATTTAGTCTCTATTTAATGTTTTTTTTGTTTAAAACTACATGTATGCCAATTTCAACCTATTCCGTTCTGTAGTATTGTCGTGAAAAAGGAAACAAACATCTATTTATCATCAATTTAAATATTCACAGATATTTATCGCCTTTAATTACCTATTTTTACCAACTTTTCAACAGGTTTACACTCTCGTGGTCACATTAATGATGAGTACACGTGAATATTTCTATAATGTGTTCTGAAAATGTTGGTTTTAAAAAGTTTAGCCTATTATTAATCTAAACCATCGCATTACATTTAATGTTTTAATTAATCCCTTTTGGTCTCAGATATTTCTATAATACAGATAATCCTTTCTTACAAAGCCTTATTAAATATTTCGTACTTTATTTAACTTATTCTATAGAAAGGCAATGGAATTAGTGGAATTATCGCTTAAAGCGATTAGGATCTACTCGTTAAGACATTTTCTTATATCATATTTCTTTTATGCGAGAGCAAGAAATTATCTGTCTTAATCGAAATCAATAAAATTTAATTATTATACCCAAACACTTTCATAGCCAATCATAAGTTTATCGATAACTGAGTCAGCTTACTACGCGAGTAAAAATATCGAATCGAGGTCACCTCAAACAAAACTGAATAGTACTTTGGCCTTTGTAAACAATTTCTTTCATTAATATTTTTGAATCAACTTCAAAATTGGAGGAGGTGGACAATTTGGCTGTATTTGCAACTGACTTAAAATTGAGGAGGAGGTTCGACTGTATTTTATTTAATACTAGCGACCCGCCCCGGCTTCGCACGGTTGTATTATAAGGATATAAGCCTTCCTCTTGAATCACTATCTATTAAAAAAAACCGCATCAAAATCCGTTGCGCAGTTTTAAAGACTTAAGCATTCAAAGGGACATAAGGACATAGGGACAGAAAAAGCGACTTTGTTTTATACTATGTAGTGAAGTGTGTGATAACCTTAGAATTTAGTTTTAGATGAACCTTTTTAAGATTTTTTTAATTGAAACCTGATGCTTCTCTGATGTGGCTTCATATTATAAATGTTATCATAATCTGACTATGACTAGAGTCGTTTTTGATTTATCCGGAGCGTTTTCGCCTTCCGTGCGCAATTTGACCTCGAATAGGTATATCGATGTTCTAATTTGCTCTTTAAAGAATTTTATGTTGATTTTAAGTTATTACGAATAAATTAAAATCGTAAGTACTGCAAATTATTTCTTTTACGTAAGTATATTACTCGGTATCGTCCATTGTTAAAAATTAAATGTTGAATTGTCAGCCGATTTTAATGATTACTTCGCATTTGTTCTGAATATGTATATGCATATTTTATATATGTAAATTATATTTAAAAAATTATCTGAGCGTCTGGTCGATGCGACGCGTGACCCGAGAGCTGGTGAATATCTGGCTCAGCGCATCAGCATTGCCATACAGCGTGGTAATGCAGCCAGTGTCTTGCGGGGACGCTTCCGACTGGTATTGACATGGATCAATTGAGCTACCTTTAGACTGTTTGCAACCGTCTGCAGTTAGCTCAATGGTTTCAATTGTAAATACTAGTTGTAATTTTTCTATTCCTTGCTTGTCATTTTCGTTGTTAATAAGATGCTGTAATTATACGTAAATTCATATTTATACTCACTATATTTCACTTACAGCTATTTTTTTCACACGCAACCGTCTACACTTTTCGATTACTTCTTGTCTATCTTAAGATTGCCTGGAAGAGATCGCACTTAGCGATAAGTCCACCTATTGTACATTATCTGTAGGTATTTGTTTTTTTCTGTTCTCTTGGTTTGCAATATATTAATGTATTGTATTTCTTTGTTAATAAAATTACCTACACTTTGAAAAGTTTCAATTTCCACAGTAAATTATAGTTTGGAATGAGTTTTGTAACCATTTTAAAGTATAATTTAATTTCTTAAGAAAAGCAAAGTACTTAAACCTACTTAAAACAAGTGATTTTACGGTCTTTAACTTTTTATTCAGCTTAACGCCAGGGGTGGCTCGATAAAGACTCCTATAACTAACCATAGATACTCATCAGGGCATAAATAGCTAGATAGATAGTGCACGTGCGTTTCATACACTTGTGCACTTTAATGCGTAAACAGCAGGTACATATTATAAATACATGCATAGTATAAAACAAAGTCGCTTTCTCTGTCCCTATGTATGCTTAAATCTTTAAAACTACGCAACGGATATGGATTTTGAAGCAGTTTTTTTTAATAGATAGAGTGATTCAAGAGTATAGTTTATATGTATGTATAATAAAACTGAGAAGCCGGGGCGGGTCGCTAGAAAATTACATGATAAATAAGTGGAGGCGCTAGTGTATGCTGTTTGCGCCTTAATATTTCCTGTGTCTAGAATAATCTGTAAATGTGGAGATGCTATACAAAAGAACATAGTATAATCCTTGCTAACGTTATGAACGTGAAAGTTTGGAAGTATTTATATGTATGTTTATTACTCTTTCACCCATAAACTACTGAATCGATCGGGCTAATATTTTAGTTAGACGTAGTTCTAGCTCTGGAATGAAACGTAGACTCTTTTTCATCCCATAAATTAATTGTTCCCATGGGATATAAATAGCATTGAAACGATTCCATAGAAAAAATGCGTGCGAAGCCACGGGCAGATACTAGTATGATATATTAGTATCTGCCTGTTTTTTATTTTAGGTAGTATGATATATACTCAGGAAATAGGTAATTTAATTATATTTTTATTCTTAGAAAACGATGGTGGTTGCTTTTAATCCCTTCTTCGGACTTTTATATTTGAATATTTTTATTACCAATGTAACTATTCTAATTTGTTTATTTTTCTAAATCAACGCAATAACTCTTAAAAAGTATTAATATAATATTTTTTATAGCATCTTGATTGGTGTATCACTTTATCCATTGTTTATGATAAGAATTTTGTAAACTGTTTGTGCCTTAAAAAAGAGTAAAAGAAAAATTAAAAGTCCCTCTCTCTATTCACCTACTTTCCAACCTTTTTGGTTAAAGTCCGATTCTGGTTACGTCAGATTCGTTGTCTGACAGATTCGATTTAGGACAGAATTACAGTGGAAGGCAATTCTTGGGACCTGTTAACAAGTCCTCCCTAGTTAGAAGAAAAAGCAATGCGTGCAAAGTACCTTAATCAACTCAAGACGTATTGACCAAGTTTCATACAAACACGATAATAAAATCTAATAATACACGACAGGAATAAGTACGGAATTTATGAGCAATTGAAATAGCTTCATGTAAAGGGTGTTTTACGAGCGCCTAATTTGGGAAACAGCATATACATAGCATACAATCGCCACCTACCCGTAATGGATCGATTTAATGACTTGTTAATTTAATTGAACTACTTGAGAAATAACAACATATGAAGGCTGAATAGAATTATTTAAAAAGATACCTGTTAAATGTAGGAATAAAAAAAAAACAAGTCTTAAGTGTATTTTTAATAATTCTGGCTTGCAAAACTAATTCCCACGCTTTTAAAATAATAGTTTTTTTCTAAATTATACATGTTAGAGATTTAAAATAAAATATAATGTTATAAACAATGTGTATATATAATATACAATATACCATTTTTGAAAAAAAATATGGCCAGTTTTAGTATGTCCAAAAAACAATTAACATTTTAGATGTATGTATGTTTTACACTTTATTTCATTTTTAATATCTGGGTGTAGTTTTTATTTGGTTCTATTCCTCGGTTTAATTGTGTTGTTATTATTTGCTTTCATGAAATTTTTACTAACCAGATAACTGGTTTTATATAAATATATCAGCAGAGCATTGGTCCTAGCCAAATGCTACGCTGATACACAGTCATGCTGAGGTAGATACCCTTTTTTACCCGTTTTTATGACAGGATTTTCCTTTTATTGTTTTTTTGTTAATTTTATATTTTGTACTGAGCCTATAAGTCGGTATTGAAGTATCTGCCAAGGTAAAAATATATTTCAATCTTATTCCTTACACCATAACCATAGCGTTTACTACAAATTCTCATTTAATATTCATGTCAAGTTTATATTATGTACCTACTGTAAAATTTTCACTTACTTGTCGTACGTGGTTTGCTTACTAAATATATACGCATAAATTAATATAAACTCATGCTGTATAATACATCAACCTGGGCAGCTTTTATGTCCTGCCCAAAAGTTACAAATAAGAAGTTAGTAACCGGTTAATAATAAATAATGTAAAATTAAATGCTTTCACTTTGAAATTGATGACAGCAATTGCGTCAAGCTAACAAGACGGCATTCGTTACGGAATTGACACACTGTTGAACTGCCCTTATAGTGCATGTAGAACTGCCACATAAAATCTACCATACTAAAAGCCATGCGACTACTCCTGTCATGTAAAAACCTGTAAACATGCCACTACACCATTGTCATTTCATTTTTGGTGCGTTACATTCATTATTATCTTACCACTGATGGCAAACGCACTATTTTATTTTTTTTATTTGCCATTTAACCAGCCAACTTATAAATACACTTGCACATTGTCCAACTCAGCTTTCCACTGGATAGATGTATTAAACACTTTTTTTTTCTTATTTTAGGGTTGGCACAAAACTTGGCGTATTTTGTTTTATTTAGAGTGATAACGCCGCCGCCGAGAGCGGGTAGGGGTGTCTCGGTTCGCGATCGCCGTTGGACTGAGTTGTGCCCTCGAGTAGGTACAGACGAGAACTGAAGTGATTTGTCTTCGAGGTTTTAATTAGCTGTTCTGTCTAGCTAGAGTTTCGAGTGTGTATAATGACGCTCAAAAGTTTTTGCAATAGAGAATTTGGTTAGAGAAGTGAGAGTGATAGAAGTTTGTAAGGTTTTATTATAGCTTTGTACTAATTAAAACTTTTGAATTAAGAGTACGCCGGGAAGGCAATTTTACTTATGGTTTAGGTTTTGAGGTCGACGTTTGGATACGTGCGATTTGTTTTGTTGTTGTGATTGTTGTGAACCTGTACTTACATGTACCAAAAGCTTAATCCCAAAAATGTACCAAGGTATAAATAATTTTAAACCGACTAAAATAACTTTTTTGTGTATTATGCGATATATTCTACTGAAAGGACCGATTTTGTTAATTATTATAAACAAGCTTACCGATCGCGGTTTCGCTAGCGTAGACTATACTATTTTTTTGCTCTTCAATCTAGTAGACCTACAAACTCTTGTGTAGACATGAACTTAATACGGAGCCAAACTACGAACAGCAAACTATAATAACCCGTCATTGTTTTCAGGAGTTTTTTGAATAGACGTGAAATACGTGTTACTCAGCAATTTTATATTTGAGAATATTCTGTAAGTTTCAAGCAAATCGGACCACTACTGGTTAAAAAGTCACAAAAAACGAGAAAAAAATGCATTTCTCCTTTTCTCCCTTAAGGGGTGCAAGTTTTATAAAACCCTTTTTTATCCGATGTCTGTGTTGAAAGGTTATCTTCAGCTTTCTAGCTTCAGTAATTTGGGCTGGGCGTTGTCTTAAAAAATATGTATTCCTGTATTTCGATGTTATTTCAAACTTAGACTAGTTTTTTATTTGTTTCTATCAAAGCCGGAAATTTGAAGTCAGTTTCTAGTTTTTTCAACATATTATAGGCACTTATCTTCATGCGTGTACATCATGTGACATTGACATGCACGACGGCTTATTGGAAATCATACCTACCTATTTCTACATGATATAATATTCCTTTGATTTTCTTATTTAGTATTGGAAATAACTGAAACCAATCATAAATTACTTTAATTATAAAACTTTGTAAGGTTATGGAAATTCAGAAATGTTTTTATTAAATATATCTACATTATTTTGAAGGGACGTCACGAACCTTTTATTTGGTAGGACTTAGGTATGTAAAGGTACACAGTAGTTTGTAATCCTTTTGGTGTTATTGACCTAGAATAAGATAACCTGAATTCGTCATGCGATTGGGTGCTTGATTTTTGCCTCTCCAAAAAAGGGAGCATATCATCTTTTTTTCCACTCTAATAAACGTAGAATCATATTCCTTTCCTATTCACACACTTGGTTGCAATACGCCACTTAGGTTGACGTTTTAATACTTTACTATTTTGAGCACAGCTTCTAGTTTTTCGAGTGTAATGCATAAAATTAATTCAGCGCTCGCGAGCTTCTGTAGAGCTCATTATGTAATTAACCCGAGGGTTGATTAAGTACAGAGTGAGTTAAATACTTTTGGATGACACTTAATAGTAAGTTTTAACACTTGTTATTTAAGCTTAGTATCACTTTTAAGTGGTAAGTTTCAGACATTTATAACCTAGCTTCTAACTTTTTTTAACTTCATGCAGAACAAAATAACCTGTTTTATATTATGTACCTAAGTAAATAAAAATAAATAAATAAAATATTTTTTCGAAGCTTCTAGGTTATTTTTATGACAGGTTTTGCAACCAGTCTTCTATTTTTGGATTAAATCTGTTTAAAATAAATACAAATTTGATCAAAAATATCAAACTGTCGGATTAAATCGTATGTAAAAAAACAACACGACAATTCATACAGCATTATCTAGCCCCAAGCTATGCAAAGCTTAAAATATAAATCCGTAGTATTTTTTCCGTGACTGTCTGTGACCTTTTTACGCCTAAACGGCTGAACAAATCTAAATGAAATTTGTAAGGAGGTAAATAATATTCCGGAGAATTATAAAGGTTACTTTTTAGCCCAGTAAAGTGCGTCTGAAGTCGTGGGCAGAACTTTATTTTATAAAAATAAAATAATATTACATTTAAATATAAAACTTTTAGAAGTACAGTTACTAATTATTTTCAAAATTATTTGGTACCTACTTATCGCATAACCTTAAAAAAAGTTTGAACAGATGGACTTGTATATTTTGTGAAGTTCCAATAAAATAACAGGCCTTTTTAGAATATTATGCGAGAAACCTGATAACAATATGCTAAGATCACGTTTTGGCACATTACTACGCATCTCAGGTAGCGTTTCAATTTACCCCGAAATCCTTGGCCTGCCATATTCTACATGTTATTTGCAAGACTACTTTGAATTCTATTCTTTTACATATAGAATTTATTAATGAGATTTGTATCTATCTATTATTTATGTGTCATTTTTGTTGTCGATAAACTTTATCTTGATATAAATCAAGATATAGTTTTATCAGATTCAGTATTATCAAAATGTCATCATCATCATCAGGTATGTATAATGCAGTCAATCAGTATGGGGCGTAATCACATCAAAGTACATAAATCACAACACTTAACATCAAACAAAAACATATAATGACCTACGAAGAAATAATATTTATCCGTAGGACGATCCTGCATACAATTCGTTGTCAAAATGTGAAGAAACTTTGTCAAAGTAAATATCGCCCATTTTTGTTTCAATTTCAAAATGGTTCAATTCCATTTTGATTTTCGGTAGACCTTTTTTATCATGGCTCCTTTATGCCGTAGCACGTCTACGCCGTAGAACCTCTACGCCGTAGCACCTCTACGTGTAGACATTGGTGTATTTGTCGTAGCACTTTTCAAACAACTTCAAAAAAGAAGGAAGTTCTCAGTGTCCATTGTATATATTATTATGTTGTATGTGACAACTTTTTTTGATTGGACCGTTTGTATTTATGTAGTTTTGGATAGTGCTATTCGTGTAGCCCCGTTCATCTTTAAATTTATATAAAAGAATTGGATTATAAAATTTAATATTATCTTATCTATCTATCTATACTTATAATAAAACTGTAACATGTCCAATTCTGTACATTGAAGATATATTTTTTTTTCTATTATCGATACTCAAGCCAAAACTGTATTGAATCGGATCGAATCAATACATAAAACTCGGCATGATTATAGGTCATACTACAAGGAAGGACATAGAATACTTTTTATCCCGGAATTCAGTAAGGTTCTCATGGAAGAGGGTATGAAAGTAAAATTCCTTTACCGCGCATCACGCCGAAACTGCTTAATGAGTTGGAATGAAACTCGGGACGTTTTGAGTTTATAGTACAAGAAAGGACATGGGATACATTTTATCCCGGAATTCAGTAAGGTTCCCCTGGGAGAGAGGGTGAAAGAAAAATTCTTTAACCACGCATCACGACGGAATTGAATGAATTCGAATGGAACTCGGGACGATTTGACATGGGATACATTTTATCCCGGAATTCAGTTAGGTTCCCCTGGGGTATACGGGTTTTCAAAAATTTCATCACTGAACGACGCGTGTGTACGCGTCGTTCAGATGCTGTGAGAAATTTTTGAACTGAATTGAACTGATAAACGCGAAAGTTTGTAAGTATGAATGGATAGATGGATGGATAGATTGATAGATGGATGGATGTTTGTTACTCTTTCACGCAAAAACTGCTGAACAGATCTGGATGAAATTTGGCACAGAGATAGATTATAAGCTGGAATAAGAAATAGGTTATTTTATCCCGAAAATCAAACGGAAAAGGGAATTACGCAAGTAAAATCGCGAGTACTCCAAATACTAATCATGCGCAGACGAAGTCGCGGGCACCAGCTAGTCTATATAGAGGTATATAAAAGGAAGTAGTGTTTGTTACAACACTTATAACTCGAGAACGGCTGGACCGATTTTTATGATTTTTGTGTTTTTGGATTTGTCTTCGTCGGGAATAGCTTAATATGTATGTCGCAGATTATTTGACAAATAAATAAATTTCCCCGCGGGCGACGCTGCGGGGCGGGGCAGCTAGTTAGAGATAAAAGATAAACACACACACACACACACACACACATAATTTTATCAAGATCTGACAACTTTTTTTTGTGTTGTGTTTTGGCGGGGATAATGATGTCAAGGCGATCGAGGTAACCGGATTTTGAGTTATCACTACGTAGTATAAAACAAAGTAGCTTTATCCGTCCCTATGTATGCTTAAATCTTTACGCAACGGATTTTGATGCGATTTTTTTTAATAGATAGAGTGATTCAAGAGGAAGTTTTATACGTTTAATAAAACCGTGCGAAGCCGGGGCGGGTCGCTAGTGCTTAATAATACAATTTTAAGTTGGTTGATAGTATTATTGAAACAAAACTAATTATGTTTATCAGGTTTTTCCCAGTTGATTCTAGGACTCCTCAGGACTTCCCCATATAGCCTAACTACACTCCTGGTACTTAGAACTATGAAGCCTGATTCACAGAAAATACAAACTAACACTTAAAGTTACGTCATCCACTACATTAATAATTCATCAATCATACGTGTAAACAATTGAAGTGAGCGTGGAACATTCAAGCGTACTCTGGAATAATTACTTCTCGTATGGAATCGTACATTCAATTAATATTGTAGTGTTTTAAATGAAAACGAGGTTTGCCTCCTGATTTATAATGTATATAAATAACATGCCTGGTAGAGGCCTAAATTAAGTGCGAAGTGGGCGAAGGTCCGCCTGCGACGCATTAGGTATCAGGTTCGATTCCCACCTTAAGACAAATTTGTGTAGGATTTGCAGTAATTTGTTCCGTTGGTCTGAATGTTTTCTATGTATAATAAAAATATCTATCTATGTGTATAATGTATTAAATATATCATTTATCTAGTACCCATAACATAAGCTCTGAATAGCTTACTTTGGGGGTAGATGGTGCTGTGTGGATTGTCCAGCATTATTTATTTATTTCTTCTAGTTTTCTGGGTAATTTCTTTTGGGGCAAAGGGGCAGAGTGAAAGTCGTCGTAGAAGATATAACGTGTATTAAATAAACTTAGGAAAATAGAAGGGATACAACAACACATCAGACAGTTGTAAAAACGGTAACAAAGATCAACAACATGTCACATATTCAAATCTAGACAGATATAAAAGGAATCAGAATCAATACCTACAAAGGTGTAGAGCATGTTTCTCCAACAATTTCTTCTGACTTTAATAAAAAATATTATTTGTGTCATCTATTGTATTAAATTATTAGGAGTCAATACCTCGTTACACTGCCCTGTCATTTATCTTGCCGGTTGTATTTCATTTGCTTTTGTGGATTTTGGAAGTAAATGTTTTTCTGGGTGTAACTGTAATATTATATTTTAAATCTGATCGATTTTTCAATAATATGTACTATATGTATCTACCTACATTAATGCTAAGACAAGACAACCCGTTGACTGTCGGGTACCTATTGAAGAAAATGTTATATTTGACAATACTTTATAAAGGTAGAAAATTATTAAATTACAAAATTTATGAAAAGTAGCCTTTGTTTTATTCCAGGCCTAGAATTATGTCCATTCAACATTTAAGCTTTATCCGTTTAGTTGTTTTGGCGAGAAAAGGTTACAAACCTGCATCCACATTTTCGCAATTATAACATTGGTATGATTCTTGTTGTATAGAAACATTTGAAGAATATTTCTATGATGGGAACTGAGTTGTAAATTATGTTTATTACAGGTGGTGAAACAATATTACAAACACTGAAATTCTGTACCGAATATCGATTCAAAGCTAGCCAACACTTAAAGCCAATAACTTGTCTGAATAATTTGTATTACAAAGTCACCCAATCTAACAGGGCAAAGTACTGAAAGCATAAAGGAACACGCTGCGTCGACACATTAAAGGCTCAAGAAGTCACATATGTGTTAACAAAAGAAAGACATCAACATAAACAATGTGTTTTACTGTGAACAGATGCGGAGGGGATGAACTCAGGGTAATTAGCGACAGACGAGTGTATATCGAGTCTACGAGCGCAGCGGGGTCTATGTTCATTAAGCATGACGTATCTTCCATATACATAAACATTCAAGATAATGCTGGACAATTCAAACAGCATTATCACGACACGATGCGAGTGCTCTCGAGAAATGTGTCGTTGCAACTTTTTAAACATTAAGTAATTTTAATTTTGCTGTTTTTCGTTTCGCTTTAGTTATTTAAAGTTTTTGTTAAAATATTAAATAACCGGCATGACCCTCACTTGTTTTAAATTTGTAGTCATATTTATTATTTAACTAGCTGGTGCCCGCGATTTCGTCTGCTACTCGCGATTTTACTTGCGTAATTCCCTTTCCTGTGGGATTTTCGGGATAAAATAAAGCCTATTTATTTTTCCAGCTTATAATCTATCTCTGTGCCAAATTTCGTCCACATCCGTTCAGCAGTTTTTGCGTGAAAGAGTAACAAACATCCATCCAACTATCAATCTATCCATCCATCTATCCATTCATACTTACAAACATTCGCGTTTATCAATTCAATTCAGTTTAGTTCCCCTGTGCAATACGGGTTTTCAAAAATTTCTCACAGCATCTGACATCTGAACCAAACTGAATTCCGGGATAAAATGTATCCCATGTCCAATCGTCCCGAGTTACATTCGAATTCATTCAATTCCGTCGTGATGCGTGGTGAAAGAATTTTTCTTTCACCCTCTCTCCCAGGGGAACCTTACCGAATTCCGGGATAAAAAGTATCCCATGTCCTTTCTTGTACTATGAACTCAAATGGTCCCGAGTTTCATTCCAACTCATTCAGCAGTTTCGGCGTGATGCGCGGTAAAGGAATTTTACTTTCATACCCTCTCCCATGAGAACCTTACTGAATTCCGGGATAAAAGTATCCTATGTCCTTCCTCGTAGTATGACCTTCAATCATGCCGTTTTCATTTAAATCCATCAAGTAGTTTCAGCGTGATGCGCGTTTACGATACAGAGAGACAGACAGACAGACAGACAGACATGAATGAAAAAAATTACAGTTTTGGCTTGAGTATGGATAATAGAGTGCCCTCCAAAAAAAATTTTCAAAATATCTTCAATGTACAGATTTGGACCTGTTACAGTTTTATTATAAGTATAGATATAGATTTGACCAGAGCGAGGTGGCTACCTAATAGGATAGGTTCACTTTTTTTCTGGTTCATACATGTTTTGCGGGGACAAAAATAGCATTTCAATATTTACAGGTCTTTCAAGTCCTCATGCTATAAATTTAAAGATTACAAGAAGTTTCTTTGGAAGAACAGAAAGTTGCTTTTATACTTTCAGATGATTTGATAAAACCTATCATAAGGTGTTTTTATATACCTGAGAGCAGGTGAGTGTCTGATTTAGCGCATTAGCATTGCCATATAGCATGGTAATGCAGCCATTGTCTTGGGGACGCCTCCGACTGGTATTGACATGGATTCATTGAGCTACCTTTAGACAGTTTGTAACCGTTTGCAGTTAACTCAATGGTTTCAATTGCTTAGACTAGTTTGAATTTTTTATATTCCTTGATTGTAATTTTCGTTTTTAATAAAAAATGTAGAAATTGTATAATATTATATTTATAACTCTGATAATAGTTTCCATGCAGAAACTTACAATTCTCGACCATATTTCTACGAATTGTGTTTTGTGCTAGCTCCCCTGAGTACATCGTTAGCTGCCAGCTGAGAGGAATGGAAACAGTTGAGAATAATAGCTTTCGTTCTGTTTGTGAAGCGAACCAAGTGTCTGTTTCCAAGTAACGGATACAAGTCAATTTGGGTATCTATAAGGTATTGTCTCTTTAACAAAGCATGGTCTACTGCAAATGCTTTGTCGGAAAATTGTTAGATATCTTTTAATTTATATTTATATCCTTTATTTTGAGATCATTGAACCTTTTTACGAGCGCATTCGTTGAAATATAGGGTTTATCGTTTCCATCCAATTATAAAGGAGGTATTTATTCATTGACAGATATCTGTATTTGAAGGTCTACTAGGTCTAGGTTAGTTTAATAATAATAAGATTGTTTATTTAGTCAACAAACAAAACTTTTAACTTATCTTAAAAAAAAACGTATGTTGGGTATAAAAAACTAAACGTGTGAATTTCGGACATTCCTTTGTTTTCGTAATACTAAAATTATAAAGGTGAAAGTTTGTACTTATGGATGGATGGATGTTTGTTACTCTTTCACGCAAAAACTACTGAACGGATATGGATGAAATTTGGTACAGAGATAAATTATAGTCTGGAATAACATATAGGCTATATTAAATCCCAGAATTCCCACGGAAAGGGCAATTACGCGGATGAAACCGCAAGGCACTGCTAGTTACATGATAAAATAGGTGGTGGCGCTAGTTTAGCTCCAGTTTGCACCTTAAGTAACTAATCGACTTGATTATAGGCATAGAGTTTGTTTGAAAGGATGGAGAGTCACATAGACTTTTTGTCCTGGTAAAACATCAAATTTCCATAATATCAAATTATGTAATTCGAACTTAACGCGGGTGAAACCGCGGGGAAAAGCTAGTTATAAATGCTGGACAATACACACGGCATATCCAACCCCAAGCTAAGCTAATAGCTTGTGTTATGGGTACTTGATGACTGATATACTTAATTTATACATTACATAGATTTATAATTAAATTATGTGTGTACCTACATAAAAACATCCAGAATCCTGGAACAAATATTGGTAAACCTGTTTCGTGGGAATCCGAGGGTACAAGTGGATTTTGTAACCGTCATGTTCTAATGGTGGCTGTTGAATCATTTTTGCAAATTTCTCAAATTTTATTATTATGCAAAACCATATGTATATTTCGGTTTTACGGTTGCACAGTCGATCTATTTTTATTACACTTCAAAGGATTATTTTGTAGAAATTGCGCGTGTGAACATCTTAATGGCACTAGCTCTCTCTAGTTTAATGTTATTGTTTTGTTCTTATTAGGTATGTCGAATTAGGCTAGGCCTGGTGGACGAATTAGTATGGACATAGCATCTCAGGACATTCAGTTGTAAATAGGGTTTTTGGTTTTTTTGGCATTTTTATGTTTAGTAGTTTTATTGTATCGATTAAAATCAATAGCGACGAAGCAGGCTAGGCATTGTTTAAAATGAAACAATGCCTAGCCTGTGGTAGGCATTCAGTTAAAAAATAGGGTTATTTTGTTTTTTATGCTTTTTTTATGTTTGGTGATTTTATTTTATCGATCATAATTTAATCATCATCATCATCATCATCAACCTATATTAGTGCACTGCTGGACATAGGCCTCCCCCCATAATTTAATAAAACGAGATAATTGCTCTCATTGGCTATTTTTAATTTATCTACTAATGCCTACCTACCTTTAATGTAACGTTATAACAAAGACTAAAACCGACTTAAAATTCTTAATGATCTTCAACTTCCGACCTTTTTGAAGAAGGTTGAAACTGCTGTATTTCCGTATTTCACTGAAAGAACGAAAGAAAGCTTTGATTAGGAGAATAAACACAAAAAAGTGTTCCAAGCAATGAGTTGTTAGGATGTAAACTCCTTGAGTCAATTAAGTTATTCTTAAAAGAAAAACAGTTTTAAAAAACGAATTAGCTGGCTGGCAGCTTCAAGTAAATGAACATAATAAGAATGAAGAATATTCATTTCTTTAGGCTTAAGAGATGAATATTACAAAGGCTACCTGCCTTTGCCTTGAAGGATCTGGGGATACCTTCCTCTGCTTAAATTTCAATACTTACCTAGCCATGGGCGTAGCCAGGCATGGGCTCAGGGTGGGGCAGGAGTCTTAAATAATGTATGAATAGCAAACTATACCCACGGTCTTACCCCGGTAAATTTTTTCAAACAAAAGTATCTGTATGTAATGTATGTATAATTCGAATTATCCAAAACACTTTGTGATGTCGGAATATCAGAAAACCTTATAAACGACGAAAATAACAATCAATGAATAGAAAAAATTAAAACTACCTAGTATAAACAATTGAAACCATTGAGCTAACTGCAGACGGTTGCAAACAGTCTAAAGGTAGCTCAATCAATCCAGTCAATACCAGTCCGAAGCGTCCACAAGACACTGGCTGCATTAAGACGCTGTATGGCAATGATGCGCTGAGCTAGATACTCACTAGCTCTCGGGTCACGCGTCGCATCGACCAGACGCTCAGATATTTTTTTAAAAATTCGGAGTGTTAACTGTCTTAAGGCCGATTTACATTTCAATAAGTACAGTTGCGAGTTAACTTGCGTCATGTGCGAGTTAAACTGATAATGTCGTTTGAACGGCATACGCGAGTTAAGTAGCAAGTTGTTGATTAAGTTGAGTTGAACAGATAGCGATCCTATTTTCCGGCGAGTGCAAGTGCGACGAAGAAGGCTCCCTCGCCTCTCCCGCATACCATCAACTTAACTGGCCGGCATGTAAACGGGCGAGTTTAGTACAGTCCATAAGTTTGCAGCATACATACGCTTTTGAGTCTAATTATTTCTATTAATATTTCATTTCAATATTTTGTACAAGAATAGAAACTATTTCCCTTATTATTGCATGTAAATTGGTAGTAAGCATTTCAACGTCTATTTTCTAAATTAAAACAACAGACGATCCTTTATAGATCGAGTAAAACCGATACCATCAGTTTTCTCGGAATGGCAACATATGACTACTGGACTAAGCCCCGTTTGGACGCTACTTACTACTTCTTACTGACTGATTTTTTCACTCGCTACTGTACTTATTGAAATGTAAATCGGCCTTTACGGATATAACGTATGGTAGTTAGTACCTAGATAATTTTGTTTTTTAGGTTTCGTTAGGTAGGTACCTTACCGGTCCGAGACAGGGTGGGGCAAGCGCCCCACCCTGCCCCACCGTGGCTACGCCCATGTACCTAGCTTATAATTTAATAATTATATCGCATCGGTAATTTAATAATTATATCGCATCGGTTACCTTTCCCAATATACAATTGGTTAAATCATGTAATTTTATTAGGTTCCTTCAATACCCTATATTGGTTATCCAATATTCGCTTATTTAGTTCTATATCGCATTAGAACTTAATATTCAATCGGTTAAATCATGTACATTATCAGTATTTTCACCTTTGTTAGGTTCCTTCAATACCCTATATTGGTCATTAAATATTCACATAGTCCTAAATCGCATCGGTACCCTCTCCCAATATACAATCGGTTAAATCACGTACATTGTCAGTATTTTCACCTTTATTAGGTTTCTTTAATACCCGATATGGGCCAGAGAATTTTCACTTATACAGTCCTTAAACCTCAATGTGGCATGATACAAGCATGACCGCACACATCAGGTACCTGATTTGGTTCACCAGTTCCATTCCACACACTGATCTGGTACATTGAAATGCGACCGAGCGTCCTATCCTACCCAATGATGTTATTGTGTGCGCTATTTTGTGACAATTTATTCTGTAGAAATAATAATAAATCCTAGGCAAGCCAAAGACAGGGTGCTATGGCGTTCATTAGGGTAATTAATTAATAAATCCTACATTATGCAATACATAGTATAAAACAAAGTCGCTTTCTCTGTCCCTATGTCCATATGTCCCTTTGTGTGCTGAAATCTTTAAAACTACGCAACGGATTTTGGTGCGTTTTTTAATAGATAGAGTGAGTCAAGAGGAAGGTTGATATGTATAATAAAACCGTGTGAAGCCGGGGCGGGTCGCTAGTTAAGGTATAAATTGATCTATTCCGTAGCGTAGGTTACAGGGCTTCTTGAAAGCAGGGAATGTTTAAAATTAATGGTAAAATTAAAGAAAAAAGTGAAAAAATTAAATTCAGGACAAGCCATGTAATATCATATAGCCCCAAAGTTAGTATTTATTCAGTATTGTATAAGTTACGACTAAACAATGAAATAGAAAATTATAAATTTATGGAAGATTTACAAGATTTCACAGATAATAAAAGAAAGTAGTGTAGTGGTGGATATACAAAGCACACACTTTTTTAAGTTATGAAAGCTAAAATAAATAAAGTTAAATTAGGTATAGCTTGTTTATAGGTTTTTAATAACAGATATACTACAAATAAACACATAATTAGATATTCTTATAATACATAGGAAGAACCAAAAAATATCTAAGCATTTGCACCGTGGCGGGCATCAAACCCTCAGCTTCTTGCGTCACAGGCCTTTGCCCGCTGCGCCACTAAAGTGGTTTTATGATATCTATCATTAATTAATTGTTATAATTAAAAACATTTTTGGGGTTATCAAATTAAACATTTTTAAAGTTTTTACACGAACTATAATGAGATGAGATTGCGAGAACAAACTTTAATTAAATATTTGTAAGTATCTAAAAACTATGTTGGTTTTCATTATCATTTCTAATTATAATTATACCTTAGTGAAATATTTAAAGAAGTTGAATAAATAAACTTCATGGATTTTTCAGAATATTTTTTTTAGGTATCATCACATTTTTATTATCGGTTTACGAGTATTTTTCGTGTTTACATTAATTACATTTCTACAAAATTTGTTTTTGTTTCAGTTGTTTTACATAAATGGTGACTTAGGTACCTTTGTACTTTAGTTCTGACTTATAGCTGAGGCGACGGCTTCGCCCTTGTAGTGTTTTCTTTATGTGTTTTTCTGTCATTCGAAACGGAGACGAATAAGAAATCCAAACGAGGTCTCTCGTTAACAAAACAAACTAGTTTCTTAGGTAAGCCTCTTAGCCCCTTAGACATAATTCATAATGAATTCGTCAAATCACGAGGAAGTTTGAGGAATTCATTATCATAAAAAATATGCTTAAATAAGTTTCAGTAATAATTGGAAATATTAGTTTAAATAATTAAAAAATAAGTTTAAATAGTAAAATCAAAGTTCGGTCATCAAAGTCGCAAAAAAATCGGTCCAGCATTTCTTGAGTTGTAACTTTTAAGTAATAAAGTATAATATACCCGAGTTTATTTTAAATATCGTTTATCAAACAAGCTTTTTTTTTGTACTCCCACCTACTTTTAACAGTTAACTATAGGAATAGAATATGAAATTATGAACATAAATTGAAAAAGCATTTTCGATATTCTTTAAAAGTTTAATCACAAAGCGCAAAGAATACCTACCCACGTACGTACGTGTAGCTAAAACAAAGCAAACACTCTAGAAAAAATATCATTGCGAATCCACGCTCGTTTAGAAATCCCTGTCAAAAGTAAATAGCAAAGTTCTAACATGTAAGTTCAAAAGCTTATTCTTTGGGCCTTTTACCCACTTAGGATGAATGGTTCAAACACGGGTTGAAAGTTAAAATAAACAGGTGGGTGGAACACCTTGCTGTTATTTTCTGAATTGAGATTTCGATTTCAAACCACCCCTAGCGTTTTAAAGGAGAAACCAAAGTGCGAACCTCTTTGGTGTTTTCCTTTTCAAGCTTTTAATGTAGTTTATTCGCCACCCATAAGATGGCGCTGTTGTTAGATAAGTTTCTTATCTCCTACTAGGAGCTTTATACAGGGCTAAGTACATGGTTAATATATATAAATAACTAAATAATGCTGGACAATCCACTCAAGCTATAGCTTGTATTATGCGTACTAGATGACTGATAAACTTAATTATAACATACATACCTAGTTAGGTGTTTTAAGTTTAGGAAAGTTTTTCTTATAACCTTGATTTTCAATTATGTAGCATAAAATTAATTTTTCAATAAATAGATACAACAAAAAATTACGTTTCGTTTTCATGTTTTTCTGTTTATTTTTCTTTTAATTTGGTAATTATTATTGTTATCCAAGAAGTTAGATATTTGTGTTATGTGTATGTATATTTGTGTATGATTTCAGTTTAAGGTTTTTTTATGCTATTTTAAGTAGATAGATCCATACCTATTCGCTTAGTTTTTACTCTTGCCTTGCCTTGCCTCTTTGAAAAAAAAAAGAACGGCGATATGAAAATATTAGGAAACTGTGTTAGCAATAATATTAAAAAAATATATAGATCTGCCTATTTTAAGAAATGCAAAAAACAAACTGTTTTTATATTCGAAAGTGATCAGGTTTCTTTGTCTAGGTTTTGTGTTTTTTGTTCGTTATTAAAATGCAGCCAATGAGCGGACATATATGTGACCTACTAGTATAAATCGACCCACAGATAGAAATGTATTGTAAAATTTAATTTAACAGAGTTCTTTCCCATTCTGATCGCGGATTTCTTCCAACATCCATCTTAACTAGGCCAAGGGCAATAAGACACAAACAGCTCATTATGTAGAATATTCAGTAACCGTTAATGTCAACGTTTATTGGGTTCCATTACCCCAATTGGGTATTAATGGAATACAATAAATAGGAAGGTAGAGAGAAATTGCATTTACCACTCAATGAATCGTGGTCCGACCTTCGAATAGATTTTGCATTTTGTTTATAAATCACTAGAAATTCCCTATGACTTTGTCCGCGTAGTATTAGATTTATGAAGCATTTAATTTTATTTTCTTTTTGTTTTCTTTAGACTCCCCTTGATCCCTTATTTTGAATTTGGAGGGCCTCCCTCCAAATTCAAAATCAGTGAGTGACAGAGAAAACACTCGATACAATTAAAAAAAAATCTGTAGATCGTATATTTTTTTCCCCGCCTCGGCAAAAAACATATTACGATCTACAGATTTTTTTCGAATGAATTTTTATGAATCGAACTCGCAACGTGATCGCGTACATCGCGACCGTCACCCACTGCATTTGTGAAAGCCGTTGCTTATCCGCCTTTTCAAACGACTCTAAAAAGGAGGAGGATTCGACTCTTTTTATTCTGGGTGATGATGTTCTCAATTCAACTGTTTTTATTCTGGGTGGATCTTTGATATTCAAAACTTCTGAAAATGGAGTAATACGGGATAATAGAGTTTGAGAATCTTTGTTTGGCTCCGTATTAAAATGTCTGAACTTTTAATTTTATTAATATTATTTTTATAATTTTATTTTTATTTTAATGTCAGAAGCTTATGACCTGAAATATTTAGATCAGTACACCCAATATACCACCTACAATATACATAAAATAAACAAAAATTATAAGACATCTTTGAAGGAATTTTCCAAAAGTCCATTAAAAGGGGTACAATGGGGTTGACGTTATTCAGGTTTTCTGGTAACTTTAACCAGTAGCTCATTTTTTTTGAAACTAGCACAGATTTTTAGTTCTATCAGATTAAAGACCAGGACAGATCGTATTGGAAAGTTAGTTCTTAATATTGCATATTTTGTATAGAGAACGATTCTGAATAGGTCGAGGAGAACTCAAATTTTTCAGTTATCACTAACATAGTATAAAATTAAGTCGCTACCCGCTGTGTCAATCTGTCAGTCTCTATGTATGCTTAGATCTTTAAAACTACTCGACGGATTTTGATACGGTTTTTACTAATAGATAGTGTGATTAAAGGCGACATTATGTAGAGGTATAACACACCCGTGCGAAGCCGGGATGGGTTGCTATTCCATAATAATATATACAATTGGAAGACGGTTGTTAATTTTTGTAAATGAAGTAAACTTTGAAAATGTACCTATCATTGATTCTCACATCAAAGACTTCAGAATTTAAAAAGACATTTATCTTGTAGATTAAGGCAGTATAGACTGCGTCTGAACAAACAGGATTTAGTGAGGCTAAAGATCGGATGCTTTCTGCTTCTCCAAATACGGTAGGATAAAAATATTCTTTGAGTGGTGATAATATTCGGACACATAAAAGCGTGTTTGAAGTGTGATGGAATTTATTTCAACTATTTTTATCTTTTATTTTAACTTTATTATTAACGAAAATTACAATCAATTGAAACAAATTTAAACTGTATAATACAACTAGCAGCGCCTCGCGGTTTCACCCGCGGTAATTCCCGTTCAAGTGGGAATTCCGGGATAAAATATATGTGTATAAATTATAAAGCCTATGTGTTATTTCAGTCTATAATCTATCTCTGTAGCAAATTTCATCCATATCCGTTCAGTAGTTTTTGAGTAACAAACATCCATCTATCCATCCATACTCACAAACTTTCGTGTTTATAATATTAGTACAATTGAAACAATTGAGTTAACTACAGACTGTTGCAAACATTTTAGAGGTAGCTCAACTGATCTCTATCGATACCAGTCGGATAAATCAAAAAATACTGACGGAAAATTGGTGATGGTGAATTGTACCTACAGATTCATACCTAGACATTACTTTATTTTCAAAGAATAAGTTTTTCACCAGCTTCACTGGGAATCCAACAGGTGAAATATGAATATAAAAACAACCCGTATTTTTTTTGAGGAAATAAAACAACACGTCTATTTTTTTGGGGAATAAAACAACATTCAGTCTTTTTATTCACACACCAACCAAGAGGGTGACTCATATGGATCAATTTCTCATAAACAACATAGTATCTTATGGCGCAAACAGCACCTAAAGTGCCCCCATCCCCACTTATTTTATCAATAATTCCGTTAAACAAAGGAATTTCCAAAATTCACACGTACAGTTTGTTTAACCTATCATAAGCTTTTTTTTAATGCATCTGTAGTAGTTTTATTTTGTCTGGTTTAGGAAGAGATACGAACTTGCCTATAGTGGCCACCAAACTCTGCCAAAGAGGTCGTTTCTACCAAAGTAGATAAATTATGTTTTGGCTTGCCTGTTTTGGTAATTCTCCTTTTATTTTGCTTTGATCACAACTTCCAAGATACTTTAAAAGTTAACATGTATTAAGACAAGAGTTTAGACACGTGAGTGTTCTAAACTAAATTTAGAGTCATTAAAACTATTGTGAAGAACCGAAACTCGCGGATGAAATCACGCGTACCAGAACATCTTCTTGCGTACAAAACCTTTTCTCTATGAATGTGCTAAGTTCAACGTACACTCTCATGGCATAATAAACCCAAATGGGTTAGAAATTTACCATAAAATGTTTATGAAACATTGTTACAGGCGCCGCGCGCCGTAACCACAAAGCCCAAATGATGATGCTTAAATACCCAAGACACTAAAATAATTTAAAGACTTAAAGAGGTAAAAAGCTTTTCAAGTTTTCTCCATTCAACCTTGAAAATCATCTTCAACGCATTCGAATGACACACGACGCTACACAGAACAGCAAAATCAATTATTTTTAGCACTAAGCAAACTGATTTATATTTTTGTTTCTAATTTACTGCTTTTGTATCACATCACATCATATTCACAGGCTTTACTAGTCAACTGGCTCGTCACCGCGTTAATTTCCATTTAGAAATGAATTTCGCATCTATTTTCTAAATATAGGCACTTTCTATTCTACTTTATGAACCCTTGTAAAGTTGTGTTGTAACATATTGGGGTCGTTATAACAGTGACGTCAGAAATTCGCAAGTAACGATACAATACTCCAGCGTAATTTATTACCTAACTGGGGTACGAGGGATGAATATGTCACCTGTATTTTGAACATGTATTTTACGTGTCTGTACTTTGTAAATGATAGGTTTTTATCAGGCAACTAGCGGCCCGCCACGGTTTCGTATAATTGGACAATTACATACCTATTATTTAAAAAAAAATCGGGAATACCAAAGCGGTTTCATATGAGTGAACATTACATAAACTACTATTTTTAAAAATTTCGGGATAAACAAAGTAAATGCTTGATTTTATGACTAGGTTTTATTACACCCCGAGAAACCTAAATTGGGTAAAACAAGATTTAAAATATCGTCGAACCTGAATATTTGTATAATAATTTGGCAAGTATCAAAAACTATAGAGTTACTTAATGGCAAAAAAAAGGAATTCACCAGCCAAAGAAAATAAAATATGCATTACTAAGGATAACTTAAAAACGACTGGTCAGACCTAGGGCAAGTTAATATGGGACCTCATGGATGGCTAAAAAACCCTGCCCTGGAATACGACCAAATTTTTTCAAAGTAAATGTCCGATTGATTTTACCTTAGCTTGAAACGTATCCATCTAATTTTGAAAGCGCTCATACGCGATATTAGTTGCAATACAGATATTAGGAATAATCCAATTACTAATATTTTTAATCTTATAGTCCCCTAATGGGGGCTATGGTTAACTATGGTATGTTTGAAATCAGTGGTACCTAGACAAGGGGAATGATCCGCATAATAGCTAAGACTGATAAATATATTTTCGTAATTCGCTCTAAGTAGGTAATTAGGCCTTCAGCTACACAAATTACTCAGTTAGGCTTTGTTTACACTACAGCTAATTTACTTCACTGCATAATGTGGCGATAGGAAGACGATGGTTTTATTATGGTGATTCGCTAATGTTGGCTGAGAATCATCATTTGTTATATATCATATACTTAGCGTTCATTAGCACAGTTTTGTGTGTTTTTATTTTGTGTGTTTGTAACAAAACACTCAAAAATGGTGAGACCTATTTCAAAAATTGTTTCAGAATGCTACATAATTCCTGATAAACGTAGGTTTATTTATTACTACATTACATATTACAGTTTAAGTGAAAATGAAAATAGTCCGTGTACAAACAATTAGGTGTTCCAAAAGTAATTCACTTCATAATGACCTGGGATTCGTTCAAACTATGTACCTAACCTAGGTCTTTACAATTTGAATGAAACTTCATTTAAATGATTTTAATTATTCAACAGTTACAATGAAAATTATTCGGTAACAGTTTCTGTAGCATGGAGTTGAAATATTATGGATGGTGTAATTGCAAGCTATTATAAAAACATGCGACGCTCCTGCGTCGCAGGCGGGCCTGTGGTTTGCGGGTTCGATTCCGCACGATCTGCAAATATTTGTTGTGGGGTTTTGGGTATATTAAATTTATCAGTCATCTTGTACCTACCCATAACACAAGCTCTGCTTAGTTTGGGACTAAATGATGCTGTGTGGATATCCCAGAACTATTATTTATTATGATTCGAATGAATACGTATAAATGCTTACAAAACTGAACCGACTCGCCGAAAAGCAAAATGAGAGTAAACATCTACTTGCCAATACTACTGTCGTTACACTCGGTTCGTGTGATCAAGGCATTACAAGTGGCTTATTTACATAAGCATAAGGTTTAATTCTAACTTACTGACGAAACTTTGTGTCTGTTATGTCTTCATTCTAAATGTTTCACGCCTTGGCAGCCAAGCACCGGAATTAAGCTAACCCGTAAAGGACATATTTAACTTCGAATTACTTTAATATCCTCTGTAAGTTTAGTAGTTGTACCAAAGTTTTGAATGCTCTGTGTTTGTATTGTTCTTGGGTTAGGAATGTTTAAATTTTTGAATTATGTAAGTGCCGAACTAAATATTAAGGCATTTTATTTGTTTAGTAAATAATAGCAATAATGCTGGACAATGCACACAGCATAATCTAGCCCTAATATTAGCAATAAGTACTTTGTGTTATGGATACTAAATAACAGGTGGTATTACAAAGCCTTACATACCTACCAAAATATATTATATTTTATATAGAAGACACCAGAATACCTGGATCAAACTACCTAGTCCTAACTAGTCCCGAGAATGAAACCCGCAACCTATTTTCATTTTCCTGCGTCGCATGCAAAAATACTGCAAATAATATCCTGGAGAGTCACTGTTTGGTTTGTATATTTTCCTCTAGTTTACTTCAATCAGGAAAACTATCCTGTAAAATCAGGTCAAACAATGAATAAACTGGGACATAAACAACGTTTGTATCTTTCGCATGTAATATTTCAACTTTGATATGAAGCTTTGTAAATAACATTTCTTTCGCAAGAATAAACGAGATTGTAAATGTATAAGGGATCACATGAGAATCACCAGCTTTCAACTAAAAATGATCATAAACTCACCTAGAAAAAAGTTCCACACAAAAACAAAACTAATTGAGAACCTCCTGCTTTTTTTAATTGATTTAATATTCTTGTGATTCCGATCAATGATTTTAAAACAATATTTATTTTAATTTTAATGGCACATAGAGTTCTGCATTCAATAGCAATCCAATGCTGGATGGAGAGGATATAAAATTATGTTATCTAGCTGCGCCCCGCGGGTTCTATAGCATGAAATGAAAAGAATATGAAAAGTAGCCTTCGTTTTATTCCAGGCCTAGAACTAAGTCTATGAAAAATTTCAGCCTGATCTATTCAGGGGTTTTGGCGCTAAGAGGTAACAAACATCCATCCCTCCATCTAATCTTTCGGATTCTAATAGGTATATATTGGTGTGATTCCTTGTATATAACTACCTAAGAAGAAAAGTTTTTACTGAAAGTTTGACCAACTTTGCTTTGTACGATAAATCAAAAGTCGAATTTGCAAAGAACGTAAACTTATACAGCCGTCAGGTCCGTCATTTCAGGGTACAAGTAAAACAAAAAGTTTATCATGGAAGAAATGTGTTTGGTGATATCAGGCTTTAACATAATATCTGCTATTGCCACGGAATCAAATGTGTGTGTAAATAAGAGTCAACTGATAAAGATATAAAAAACCATGTATATACAATTAATCGAGAAATAAAATGTTTTTAAACCTTTTTCAAAAAAGGGGTGCAATTCGTCTGAATTGTTTATGTGTTGCCTATCATTTTCTACGGATTACAGTGACTTTCCCCAGAAATTAGCCCTAAAATCTTTATACAAATATATCTTTGTTAGAGTTAGGTATCATAATTATCTGATGTCAAAGTTAAATAAACTACGTACACACTGATTTACTATCTTACCACCTTAGGAATACCTCATGACAATTTTGTTATAAAAAATCAAATTTATGTTAAGTTTGTATCCATTTTGCAGCGTTTTTATAAAAAACTCCTTTATAAAAATCTACGTTTTTATGTGGTATAATATAACTAATGACCTGCCCCGGCTTCGCACGGTTTTATTTTATACAAATAAACCTTCCGCTTGAATCACTCTATCTATTAAAAAAAAACGTATTAAAATCCGTTGCATAATCAAATAAATAATCAAATAATCAATATATTTATTTCTTTAGGCTTACAAAATAAGCACTTAGACAAGTCAAATTTAATACTATAGGTACATAATTATCAAAATAATGTAAGAAATAAAGTGATACTTGATTTTCGCCTCACTTTTTTGTCCACTAGTGGAAGAGGCGAAATAGAAACCACTAGCATGTGTATAACTTATGTGTCTAATACATGTTTGCCTATATAATAATTACATACTATTTTCGATGTGGAATTGGGCGACATCTGGCCAAGCACTAACGTCATTGATGTAATCATTTATGGAGTAATATGCCTTCTTGATAAGATTTAGTTTTATGTACTGTTTAAATCTACGAATAGAAAGTTCAGTTGCTTCAGATGGAAGCTTATAATAGAAGCGCACACAATTACCCATAAATGATTTCCCCAGTTTTCGTAATCTAAATGAAGGAATGTGTAATTTGTTCTTGTTTCGTGCATTTCTATTGTGAACATCACAATTTTTCAAAAAGTTACTCTTCTTACACACATAAGTTACATAGTTTTAAAGATTTAAGCATACAAAGGGACATAGGGACAGAGAAAGCGGCTTTGTTTTATACTATGTAATGATATAATGATAATGATAGTGAATACTAAGCTTAAACTTTGAAGGCTGTCAGATCCTAGGTCAGCTCACCCTTGAGACCTAAAGTCGTAGTCAAAGTTTATTAACTAAGACAATGGTTTATCCTTCATTAATATGCATGGTCATGTGCCCTGACACAGTCTGAGTTATTTTTTGTGAAATACTATTTCAGATAATTTTTATTTACAACGAAAATTACAAGCAAGGAATAGAAAAATTACAACTAATATTTACAATTGAAACCATTGAGCTAACTGCAGACGGTTCAATAATTTAATAATAGTTTCAGATAATACGTAGTCACACTAATGTATTAACGCTAATATATTACTAATATATTATTGATATTGTATAATATTATTAAAATTGTTATTATGTACCTATTGTATTTTAATATTAGATGTATTTTGATGAACAGTAACCAATAGTACTAAGCTATAATTTATTTAAGGTACCAGAGGTACAGAGAAATCATTATAAAACCTAGATTATTTTTTTAGTTATGTATCCCATTATTAGACTATAACTATATGACTATAAGACTTGTAAATTTCTAAGAGAATGAAGTTCTTTAAACCTGTATTATAAATGTAAAAGATTGGATGTTCGTTTCTTCTTCACACAAAAAGTACTGAAAGAATCGCGTTGACTAGCTGAGATGTATCTGGAATGACACATGGGCTTATTATACCGTAGAAATCCTAAACAGTAATTAAATAAACTCTCTTAAATTGTGTCTAAAAACAAGTGTAAAAATTTGAAGTGTAAAAAGATTAGATAGTAATAATGAAATAAACTATCAAATGACTGTAGGTTTTTTTTAAAAGTGGCAATAAAAGTTAGCACATATGTATCAAAAAGAGTGAAAATTTATTGAAATAAGCCCAGCATTCTGAGAAAATTGGCATACTTCGGCCTATCCTCTAAATGCAAATACAGGTATAATAACCCCGAAGTGGAATTACTCGACTGAAATATGAGTTTTTTGCGTAAATTTGCATGGGATAAGACGTTAATGGATATCTTGTTTTGACTCTGCATAATTTGTTGACGATTTTGAACAGAATCGTATTTTTTAACAATATTGCTGGACGGAATTGGAGTAATCACGTAGCATTATACTTAATACAATAGATTTCAGAGATATATTTTTTACTATACTTACATAGAAAATACACAGAACTAAAATATTACCGGTTAAAATATTTACAAATCGTACAAACGTTTGTACCAAGGTAGGAATCGAACCCCGCAAGAGATAATACTCTTAAATCGCAAGTGGACTTTCGCCCGCAGTGCCACATCGTTCGTTAATATCGTGTTTGTCTTTATTCATTGAATAATCTCATATTTTTTATGACTTGTAAATGTCATTTACTAGTTATTGTGTAGCAAGCTGTCATGCATTATCATCACTACATAGTATAAAACAAAGTTGATTTCTCTGTCCCTATGTCCCTAGGTATGCCTAAATCTTTAAAAAAACGCAACGGATTTTGATGCGGTTTCTTTAATAGATAGAGTGATTCAAGAGGAAGGTTTATACGTATAATAAAAATGTGCGAAGCCGGGGCGAGTCGCTAGTATATTTATAATGCATAGGACTATGCATACACACATACATGCATACCTTAGTTAGACTATTAGAATTCAATACTATCTTCGACAAAATGGGATTCCAAAAAGGAGATACGAAAGAAACAATGAAGCCGTGTCAGGATTTATAATAAAATGGCACCGGCTGGCAAGACGTAGTGCAAGTCAGAGTTATAGAGCGATCATTATTTTCCTAAAAACACTTGTGTTTTAATCAGCCGCTGGGCGGTTTCCAGATAATAGTTTCTTCTGCGCTTATGCGGTTGTTTTAGTATATACGCTATAGTGAGTTGAACGAGTAGCAAAAAGCACGTATACGCGTTTACATGTACTTCCGAAATCGAGCGTATACGCGCGTATAAATCGCTTGTCTGAAACAACTGCTCTCAGGATCTCAGGACAGCTAGCTAGGATAAATAAAAAAATATATAGTAAAATAGTATATCTCTAAAAGAGTTTACAAAAATCAAACTGGCAAGACATTATTATATCACTTATAAATTTGGCATTGACTTTCAAATCATAAATACGAGTAGTCGTAGTATAGATTCTTGGTACTTTTAAAATTACTACATTTGTCACAGTTATTTTCTCTTGATTCGACATTCTTTAACCCGTATAAATATTCATAAGTTTGAAAGAATACGCGTCGTGATGCTGTTCTCTCCCATAAAAAATTGGTGTGTGATACATTCTTGTTGATAAATTGTGAATGGCCAAGTGGATTTTTTATAAGGTTATGAATTTGTTGAACATCCGGCACACTGGCCAAGCAGTCATCGTTGGAGCTTATCAAAGCCAAAGGGACGTCTATAAGTTCCAAATGGTATTTTTGGGATTCTCTATTAAATCTGTGTAATGTTCCAGTTTGAACCAGCTGCATGTAATGTAGTATGGTTTTTGTTGATCCACCAGCTGGTACAAAATCTTGAAAAAGTGCCAAAAAGCTAGCATCGAAATTATTAAAACTTTGACCGCTAAGAAAAAATAATGGGTTATTGCAAAATAACCTTGGACCTTCACAGTAGGTTTTAGCGAGCCATTCTGGGACCTTCCGTTTAGGTAAGAACTCGCCTTTATCCATGGTCTTGATTATTTTCTCTGAAACTCTTGCCATTTTTCCCAGAGGACCTCTTACATTATCCATAAAAGCTAGTGGTGCGATCAGAACACTAACTCCTAAATATCTTCTGTAAGATGGCAAAGAAGATAAAAAAATTAGAAATACAGTTGAACCCATAGAGTGACCAACTAAGTCGATAGGCACTGCAACACTTTCGTTTTTCATCATGTAATCAATAACAGCGGGTACATCGATCAGTCCCATTTCATCAAAGCTGAAGTTCCAAAATGTGGACATTTTTGCCGTCGGTCTTTTGTAATACCGAGAGTAACGATTTCCTCTCGCATTTATGAGCCAAACGTCAATGCCTGCATCAGCTAGCATGTACGGCAACACGTTGCCAGGACCAGGTCCTAGCAGAAACCAGTCCATGGAGCTTCCAAGTAGACCATGGTGAAGAAGGACAGTTTTATTACAGAAACTCGGTTTGACTGCCATCCTGTGGACGGTCAAGATAAATCCATCCTTTGTCTCAATGAAATGAGTCTCCATTTTGCGACCGTGGGTCCGAACCAGCCGCGGTGTCATATTACGGCCGTTTTTCTGTGTTTTCTTTAATCGAACTTTTTTTTCTTCACTCTTAGATCCACTTATTAAACCGGTGACTTTATTTTTCAAAAATAAAAATGAATCTTTTATCTTGTTAAGTACTACGTTAGCACTGTCACATTTAACATGACAAAAATATGTTACAACAATAAACGACAGTAAAAGTTTCATGCTTGATGTCAATGGTCTGGTCAATGGATGTTCGCGGTAAACTGTCATGTCTTATAGGCAAGAATGCCATGAACCTAACGATGTAGGTACTACAATAATACAATTGATGTTTTGCAGGGGAGGATCTGGGTTAGGGGGCAAAGGGGGGAATAGTATCAGGGATCTTCTCACTCTCCTCTGATTGGACGCTGAGATAAACTCCCTGAGTCACGTTCATTTTAAAATTTCTATCGAATTTCACAGTAGCAGTCTAGTGTCAGGAAGATAGCGATGCAAAACATCAAACCCTTGGTCCTGCGGCTGGCCCCTCTCAGTTTGTGTCGGTTTGCCCTCCAATCCGATAATGATAGCGGGCCAATAACGAATGCACCGTATTTGAACACACATTTGTGCACTATAATCATGTCTTGCGCAAGTGACTAGTATCCGTTTAGATAAGCCACTGTGGCCAAAAAGCGGCTGAAATGACATCATCAGTTCTTTCCCTTCCGGCATGACCAGAAAAATTGTTCTATTATTCTCTGTGTCGCTGCGCGCAAACGTCCACTTGCTATGCAGGAAGTTGCAGGTTCGATTCGCGCCTCGGGACAAATGTTCTGCAGATTGTACAAAACATTTGATCGTACAAGGTGTTGCAGTTGTTTTCTATGTATTTTGAAAAAATAGTTGTACTACTATAATGTAGTAAGCAGGTTTAGTGGATATAAGCTCTGTGTAGCCTGAGGGTAGATCAAAATGTCCAGCTTGTCATAAAAAAATGGTGGCATTTCTTTCAGTCAAGGAATTATCATTGCCATTGCTATTGCCCATGCTGTCAGTTGGGCCCTCTGCTTTCTCGTAACGACTTAGGAGTTTAACTAAATTATGTTGATACTATTCGTAGTTTTATTGTTTTTGCTTTTATAAATTCAACCCATACTAAAACACGCATTACTTATTTATTTCACCTTGATCCATCCCTGCCTCTGCTCTATTATGAGTATCTACTGACATGACATGGATGACATTACTAGATAGTTATGTCAACAATGCAAATTATTCCATTAAAAACATTATCTCATCACCCAAGAAATGTTTTTACTTAAGTTGGTAATGTTATTAATGTTATTAATTACTCAAAAATTCCTTTAACCTGTTGAATTATTCCATTGTTTCCGTAAATATTTACCTACTAACTTGAAACGGCTGCTCTATTGTTCTCTATCTTAGTGAATTGTATTATTAATAGTTTTTTTTGCTTTGTTAAATACACTTGCGAGCAAACTGGAATCACTTCATCGCTGGTTTCTGCAGACCATATTTTACAGTTTTCATGGAATAAACTGCAGATTGGTGTATACCATTTGAAAAGAAATTTTGTTAGCTTTCGAATGGTATAAAATTATTTAAATTTAATTAAGCTTCCTATCTTCATTTAGTGAATTATTACAATAGGTCGAAGTTGTGGATGTTTAAATTAATAAGAAGTAATATGAAAATATCAAATTTTTATTTAAAATCTTTGTTATTTCCCGCTTAATATTTTGTATTGGCCTGCCCTGGCCCTAATGACTGCTTGTATAGGTTTTTCATTGACCTAATGAGTTTCCTGATGGAATTCTGTGGAATTTCCTGCCACTATTCGATAAGAGCAGTTTTTAGGTCTTCTATTGACGCCGGAGCTGGAGATCTTCCTCGTACCTGCCCTTTCAGCTCGTCCCACAGGTGTTCGATAGAGTTCATGTCAGGGCTGACGGCTGGCCAGTCTATTGTGGGAATCCCGACTTCTTCCAGGTACTGTCTAGTCGCACGAGCGGTGTGGCAGCGGGCATTGTCGTGCATTAGCAGGAAATTATCGCCAATAAACCCGGCGTAAGGGAGTACATGGCCCAGCAGAATGTCGTTGATATACCTTTCTGCGGTTAGTCCTCCTCCCCGACCTCCACCGGGTACGAATACCAGCTTCGTTTTAGCTTCAATTCAAATCCCTGCCCACATCATACAAGACCCACCCCCATATGCCACTGTTTCCGCTATACAGCATTATGCGTATCGTTCTCCCGGTCTCCTGTAGACTCTCCGTTGACGGTCGCTGCCATGCAGGCACATCCTAGTCTCGTCCGCGAACAAAACTCGGCTCTATTGCTGTATATCCCAATCACTAAGTGATCACGAGCAAACTGAAGTCGGGCTTGTCGGTGGGCTGTAGACAATTTGGGTCCCGTTGCTGGGCTTTTTGGGGTCAAGTCAGCTGCTTTGAGTCTTCGCCTCACTGTCCACTCGCTGACAGTTCTCCCTCGAACTTCTCCGAGCTCCCGCTGGACGTCAACGCCGGTTAGATGTCGATTTCGGAGAGAAGTGCTGACAATAAATCGGTCATCTCTCGCCGAAGTGCATCGCTGTCGTCCTGATCCTGGTCTTCGGACTAAGTTTCCAGTCTCTCTAAGCCTCTTGTATCCTTTGGAGACCCAGTACTGGCTCAGATGAAGCTGTCGAGCGATAGTACGCTGAGAGAACCCTTGCTGGATTAGGGTGACGATTTGAGCGGTTTCTATTGGTGTGGTTTCCATTTTCTTGTAATTCCAGTATTTTGAGTGACGTGACTGATTGGACTGATGACAAAATTGCATAAATTCCCAGTTTTCCTGCCCCGGCTTCGTACGGGTTTACTAAACGAATAAAACTTCCTCTTGAATCCTATCTTTTATAATAACCGCATCAAAATTCGTTGCGTAGTGTTAAAGATTTAAGCATACATAGGGATAAAAGGACAGAGAAAGCGACTTTGTTTTATAGGTACTATGTAGTGAAACACTAATTACAATCAGAAAGAAAGAGAATTAACAAAACAGAAAATAATAATATGGCGCCTTAGGACCTAAGCTGTGCTTTGTCGTCAGTCAGTGCGTCACAATAAAAAAATCAATTTCGAAGTGCTTCATATCCTTTAGATTTTAAACAGTATACATCAGAAAGTTCATAATTAACTTCTCATACATTACATTAAAACTAGAAATAAAGTGATTAACAAGACCCGCAACAGCGTATGTCTTAGCACCAGTCCCCAAGGAGCTTTCTTTACGACGTCTTCTCATACAAGCAAACTATTTCAAGAGATAATCTTTATGATGCCCGGAAGATGAAAGTTTACGGATTATAAACTATGAGTTAGCTAAATTGAATTAAAATTGCTCGAGGCATAGAGGAAAAACATACTAGGGCTCGAGGTATATTAACTAATTTGTAAGGAATTTTTATATTACGATAGGAGGGTTGTATTGCATATTTTACAAATTATTGTTCTTCGGATCGGAAAGGTGTTAAAGGGACCCTACGTCTGATGTCAATAACACGAGGTAGACAGGTAGACTAACAGATGTTCGTTTTCAAACTCAATTCATCAAAAGAAAGAAACTAGAAAGATTAGAAAGTGTGATTTCTATTGCCATGGGTTATTAGTAATACCCCATGGTAATAAAATATTCAAGCGCTTTCTCACCGTTATGTTTCACCCAACCAACTAACAATTATGGTTAGTAGAGCCTATAGTTAAAAGTATTTAAGACAAGGGAATAAACTAGAATAGAAAATTCTAAATATACTTATACCTACGACACAAAGAAAGAAAATAATCATAAAATTCTGCTAAATTATAAAATAATACTGAGAATATGTATAAAGGGCGACCTTATCGGAGGGAACTACTGGAGGCCTATGTCCAGCAGTGGATTGATATGGGCTGATAATGATGATGATTCAGCTCCTAAATCTTTGGACTTCGACGGGCAGCAGCACGTTAACAGAGAAGGAACTTGTGTTTACCAATAATTTACACCGTAGGCATAGGTCAAATGTCAGTAACGCGCGATAACGCGTTTCGATTCTGAATTATCATTTCACCCTTCTGTATTTCGATGTTAATAAATTGATAACCCTTGTGGTTTTTCTCCATATTTGTATCCGGGTAAAACCAAAATGTCATAGGTAAAACTACGTTTTGTAACCTCGAAACATATCGTTATCATAATTATTTATTCGTACATAATAAGTAAGTTGTACAATTTCAGGACTTCTCGAGAAGGTACCTATATTCGAACCACTGGGTCTTACCTCTGGGATGTAGGAATCTTGGTTTATTTTCGAGGAAGTGCAATTGTTTAATGGCTTACCTAACAAAATAAAAAGGAATGTGTGAATTTAAGCATGTTTAAAACAATATTAAAAATACATTTGTAGCAAACCATAAGTTTAATTATTTTTTATCTATAATATAAAAATGAATCGCAAAATGTGTTGGTAAGCGCATAACTCAACAACGCCTGGACCAATTTGGCCAAATCTTTTTTTAAAATGTTCGTTGAAGTTCAAGGATGGTTTTTACGGCGAGAAAAATATGATATTTGACAAATAAATAAATTTCCCCGCGGGCGACGCTGCGGGGCGCAGCTAGTTTCTATATAAAAATAGCAACAATGCTCAATTAGTTTTTACCTTCTGAGATGTAAACCTTTCTAATCTAACATTAGTACCTATCTACGATAGTTACTTTACCTTAACTTAAGGAGTCTTTCCTATTGTTTTGTGAAAAGCTTTATTTGACGAAAATGCTTACCTACTTATGTAAATCTAATCTAACGTAATAAACGTAATCAAACGTACATGTATACCTATGTCACCATTTATTTGTCCGGCCTGGAGGCATAAAACATTAATTTTAGGAATTAATTTATAAGTAGGTAGTGTGTGTATGGTGTGTATCTCATTATACAAGAGCTTTTTTGTTTTTATAAGAATAAACATCTTAAAACCTATAGAAATGTAGTATCAAGTTTTGACTACTGCTTCTTTTGCCAGCTTAATAAATATACATAGTTGTTTAGTTAAGTCTGAAATGCTGAACACTAATTAGGTTCTTAATGGTGGTGGTATGTATTCCAACACCTCGAAGCAGCATAGCGGAAACTTCTTTAAAATCTACAGTTTTATGTTGCTGAGTAGAAAGCTGCACCGAGCATTGTCGTCGATCACGTGAATTTGAGCTGGGGAAGTCTTGCTATATACAGGTAAGCAGGAGCCCTGTGCTTCAATACACCGAAGATGCTACATGAAGTTTACACCTATGTCTCATCTTCAGTAAGGAATGTTCATTCAAAAATGGAGTAAAAATTATACTAATTAACATAAAACAGTATATAGTAAACATATAAACATAGTATATAAAAATAAATTCATAAATATTCATTGTGTAGGTATTTTAAATAACAGTAAGTTGTTATACGATTTCACTTCAAATCTAGCAAGGCAATTTTTAGAAGAGCACTCGCCCTAGCTGATTGTTTTATGCTAGTTTTATTTAAGTGATTATGAATTTAAGCATAGGCGTCAAAAAAAATTCACTAGGAAAACAATTTTTGTATGCTTCATAGTATTTATTATAATAGTACAACAATGGCATAGTAATCTTATTTAACTAAAAACACAACGGCTGTATTTTCGGGTGAGGGTAAATCTCATCCGAATGAAAACGCGACCGTGGACGAGTTGTCTTCTGCACATTTAGATTTGGTATCCCTCTTCAGACACCAAATCTCTTGATTCTAGATTCGGACTAGTTGTAACCTATTCCAAAACTGAAGTGGACAACTCGTCCGCGAGAAGATCGTCGTTACTTTTCAGTGTTGTTTGCGGTCACCCCAACGCGGCTTGTTCTTCTCAACAGCACGCTGTACGAGACTCGGCGTGACTGGTGGTGGTTTAGTTGACGCGTTTTTAAGCGCCCGTGCTGCATCACGACGACTCGTGTCAGCACTCAGCTGCCCCTCTTTGTAACCGTCGTAGGCACTCTTAATTATTTTAGAAGCGGCACGGCTATCGCGAAACACTTTGGACCGTATCGAGCGTTTCCACTTCCATGTGGTTGGGTTCATAATCGAAACACTCCCTGACGCATCGGGTATGTCGTTGATGCGACGAAAGTTTGCCTCCGCGTCACCTTCTATACATCCACCATCGCAATTGCAGCCAAAAAAGTTGCACGGTCCTTTCCCACAGTACCATCCATCGTGCTTACGACCATCGTTGCACACTTTGGTTTCGCATCTCGTAGGGAGTAACATGCTGGATAAGAGATCACCTTCATCACCTCCGTCCATGTAGTATTGTTGGTCGAAGGGCCAGCAACTATCCGCTGCCCATTCCACGTAGGTTCGGGGACAGCAATCGCTCCGAGCACGACTGGTAAAAGCCATCAACCACAATGTCACAACAACCAACGACGACAGTGAGCTCATCGTGAACACCATTTAATGAAAGCGTCTACGAGTCTTCCGAAGCTCAATTGGAATAATCAAGTAAAGACCGAACTTGTATTTATAATATTATATATACTTATGAGGTCAAATTCCAACATGATACCTACCGCGTTTCGATTTTGAATCATTATTCGTTAATCGTCATTTCGACGGATGTTTATAATTTGATAACCTCTATGTCTGGTTTTTTCTCATTTTTGTAGTTGGGTAAAAACCAAATTTAGTACCTACTGTTTCTACCGCGATATGTATCGTACTCATAATTGTTTTTAGTATAACAAAGCCAATAGGTAATAAATAAATATTATCTTAACTTTTATCATAAATTGTACATCCTTTAGGTTTAAAGACTACAGTGTTTCCTTTCCTACTTAGTTCACTCACTGGTAATAAGTTAGTGGATAGTTTAGGTATTAAATGTACATTACTGATAGTTTTGACACCATTGTTCAGATTGACTAACACTTTACCGTGTCCTCCAGACATCACAGTTTCCTCGTTGGCAACGTTCACTGCTAATGGTTTTGAATATTGAAAGTCTGACATCACATTCCTGTTATTGCACATTTGATTTGTGGCACCAGAGTCTATATACCACACATCATTCCGCACATTCACCGACAGCGTAGTCAACAACGACTTGTCCTTGATAGAAGTAGTTGTATCCTTCTTGTTATCAGTCTTCTGATTCCTCGGACAATCCTTCTTCATGTGACCTGCCTTCTTACATCTGAAGCATTTTAATACTTTCTTTATAGTCATCACATTCAACTCCGCATGCTCAGACTTTTCATCAAAAAATATGATGAATAAATATTAATTTATTACCTATTGGCTTTGTTATACTAAAAACAATTATGAGTATGATACATATCGCGGTAGAAACAGTAGGTACTAAATTTGGTTTTTACCCAACTACAAAAATGAGAAAAAACCAGACATAGGGGTTATCAAATTATAAACATCCGTCAAAATGACGATTAACAAATAATGATTCAAAATCGAAACGCGGTAGGTATCATGTTGGCATTTGACCTCATAAGTATATATAATATTATAAATACAAGTTCGTTCTTTAATTGATTATTCCAATTGAGCTTCGGAAGACTCGTAGACGCTTTCATTAAATAGTGTTCACGATGAGCTCACTGTCGTCGTTGGTTGTTGTGACATTGTGGTTGATGGCTTTTACCAGTCGTGCTCGGAGCGATTGCTGTCCCCGAACCTACGTGGAATGGGCAGCGGATAGTTGCTGGCCCTTCGACCAACAATACTACATGGACGGAGGTGATGAAGGTGATCTCTTATCCAGCATGTTACTCCCTACGAGATGCGAAACCAAAGTGTGCAACGATGGTCGTAAGCACGATGGATGGTACTGTGGGAAAGGACCGTGCAACTTTTTTGGCTGCAATTGCGATGGTGGATGTATAGAAGGTGACGCGGAGGCAAACTTTCGTCGCATCAACGACATACCCGATGCGTCAGGGAGTGTTTCGATTATGAACCCAACCACATGGAAGTGGAAACGCTCGATACGGTCCAAAGTGTTTCGCGATAGCCGTGCCGCTTCTAAAATAATTAAGAGTGCCTACGACGGTTACAAAGAGGGGCAACTGAGTTCTGACACGAGTCGTCGTGATGCAGAACGAGCGCTCAAAACCGCGTCAACTAAACCACCACCAGTCACTCCGAGTCTCGTACAGCGTGCTGTTGAGAAGAACAAGCCGCGTTGGGGTGAAGGCAAACAACACTGAAAAGTAACGACGATCTTCTCGCGGATAAGTTGTACACTTCATTTTCGGATGATGGTACAACTGGTCCGAATCTAAAACAAGAGATTTAGACTTCGACGAGTTGTACCCTAATTTAAAAGTGAAGAAAACAACTCGTCCACGGTCGCGTTTTCATTCGGATGAGATGTACCCTAACCCAACAATATAGCCGCGGTAGTGTGTTTAGTTAAATAAGCTGAGGTACTATTCAATTGTTAGACTATGATAATAAATACTGTCAAGCATACAAAAATTGTTTTCTTTTTTTTATGCTTAAATTCATAATCACTAAAATAAAACTAGCTTATAACAAACTGCTAGGGCGAGTGCTCCCTTAATAACAGTATAATAATTGCCTTGCTATATTTGACTTGAAATCGTATACCCACTTACTGTTTTCTGTATTATAGTTTTTATTAATTATTTATTTATTTTTATAAACTAGTGTGTTAATTATATACCTACTGTTTTTTAAATATAATAATAAATGTAATTTTTTACTCCATTCTTTAAATGTTGTTGTTCATGTTAGTAAAACTGAGTACATGGTCTCTAAGGCCGCCGGTAAATGTCCCGAAAATGAACTTGATTACCCTGAATGGCCTGAACATTAATCGCGTTAGCAAGTTTAAATATCTGGGACATATAGTTACCGACGACCTTAAAGATGATGAAGATATTGAGAGGTAGCGTAGGGCTCTATCGGTCCGAAGTAACATGCTGGCTCGCAGATTTTCCCGTTGTACTGAACAAGTTAAAGTGATACTTTTTAAAGCTTACTGTCAGAGTTTTTACACGGGAAATCTGTGGATCCGGCATACTAAAAGATCGATGGACGCCCTACGAATCCAATACAATAATATATTTAGGATGATGCTGCGACTGCCCCGTTTCTGCAGTGCGTTGGGAATGTTTGCGCAGTACCACACTGATGGCTTTCATGCCATAGTGCGCAAGAAAACTGCATCCCTGATGCGCAGAATACGGGATAGTCGCAACAGCATCCTGGGGACTGTGGCAGAGGGGCTATCATCTCCGCTGTGGAGGTACTTTGTGATGAGGGTGACCAAAGAAGGAAAATACTTCCTGCATTGATTATCCTCAGCCCAGCTGGCTCCTGCCACAGTGTCTTAATATATCTATTTCAATTTTTTTTGTGTGCATTTACTTTAATTTTATTTTATTTTTGTTCGTAAGCATATGGACACTTTTGGTATAAAATAAAAACTTTTTTTTTTTTTAAAGAATATTCCTTGCTGAAGATGAGTCAGCTGTAAATATCATCTAGCATGCCTTCCTCTTTGGTATAGTGAAGCACAGGGCACCTGCTTACCTGTATAGCAAGTTAAGGCGCAAACAGGAGCTAATCCAGCGCCGCCACTTATTTTATCATATACATTACGTTAAACAAAGGAATTTCCAAAATTAATATGTTTAGTTTGTCAAACCTCATCATCATCATCATCGATCGCGATTTTCATTAAGTATATACATATGCTTCGAGGTGTTGGAATAACATACCACCACCGATAAGAACCTACTCGTAATAACTGCTTAAATAATAATTGCCCGTTAAATTTGACGTGAAATCGTATAACCACTTACTGTTTTCTTTTATAGATAGTGAGATAGGTATACATGTATAGTTTTTATTAACTATTAATTTATGTTATTTGTATATTTATTTATTTGAAAATGACAGTGGGCCGGGCATATCTTGCGAAGAACTGATAACCGCTGGGGTAAACGTACTCTTGAGTGAAGACCACGTCTCGGTAAACGTAGTGTATGATGTCCTCTAGTCAAGTGGGTATTCATATGGGAAAGCATGTGTCCAGCTGTGGACTATTAATGGTTGGCGACGATGATCATGATTATGATGAGACCCGCAAGATAGTTTACTAAACCATTTAGTGATGTCGAAATACCTACCAACGATACGTTTAGGGTAATTAGCAAATCTTACTTTTATAATAAATGGGTAAGTCTGTTTGAATGTTTTTTATTAAGTAATCTCCGTAACTACTTAAGTTATTTTAATGAAATTTGATATGTATATAGTTTAGGACTACATGCGCCCCGCGGCTTCGCCCGCGAACCAGAGTTTTTTAAACAAATTTCAGAAATTTATTACACAACCCCTGGGGGTTATTTTGGTAAAATAAAAATACGTGTTAAATTATTTATTTCATACTTTATTTATACCGAGTTTTGAGTAAATCATAATATAATAATAATTTTCCAGACAAACTTTGCCACCCAATTTAACGCCCTCAGAGGTTAATTTTTGATAATTTTATTAGCCTATGTCTTATTCTAGGTCCTACTATCTACGTACCAAATGTCATCTGAATAACTTAAGTTAATACGGAGATTACTTATAACAAACATTTACACAGACTTTCCCATTTATTATAATAGTAAGATAGATAAGATTTGAGTCTGATGAACTCTGAAGAACACTGACCCTAGTCTCTATTTAATATGAAAGGAACCTGTTTACCTATGGGGGGTAGCTAGGTACTTTACAGAATTATTTGTGAAGATCCTTGCTAGCAATTCGCACATTGGGTAATTTAAAACAATAATCATATTAACATTAACTAAGGTAGGTATTCATCAACGGTAGGCTGAACCAGCTGCTAGTGACTTAAAAATCGGTACAAATAAACTGCAACACGTATTTTTTATTTTTGCAAAACTACCCCTATGAGGCGTGCAGTAAATTTCTGAAATTTGACAAATAAATTTTCATGCGGGCGGAGCCGCGGGGTGTAACTAGTCTAAAATAATTGACGTTTAGTTAAACATCAATAAATAGATCTAGGCATTGACTTTAGGTATATTTATATTTATGTTATATTTTTATAGTATATTTTTAGTTATGTGATATATATAATATTATACTATTTTCATATTGAGATGTGCGGAGGGCTTGACTTACCCGCTGACTGTACTTTTCAAGCGCTCTATTCAACAATGCCATGTAGCTATGTACCTAGGGTCTGAAGAAGGCATTCATTTCTCCGATACATAAAAGTGGAAGCAAGAACGATGTTAAAATTATAGGCCCGTCTCTAAATTTTGCATCTTTGCGAAGGTGTTTGAGAGGCTTTTTTATACTGCGGGATATTCAACTCTCTCATCATCATTTATTCCGCAGCAGCATGGGTTAATGTGAAAACGTTCAACTATTTCGAATTTGCTATCTTTTAATAACTATACCACCTCAAACATGGATGCTGGTGGCCAAGTTGATGTTATTTTCACTGATTATAGTACAGCTTTTGATAGAATTGACCACCAGCTACTCTTACAGAAGCTTTTAAAGGCAGAAATCCATGGCAATCTTTAGTTATGGTTTATTTCCTACATAGAAAATAGATCCCAGGCTGTTGTTCTTAACGGATTCTCTTCCGCCTCTACTTGGGTGAATATACTGACAGGCGTGCCCCAAGTTACCTTGCTAGAACCACTCCTTTTTTCCATATTTATTAATGATATTTGTTTTTGCTTTAAGTCTGCACAATTTTTGTTATATGCAGATGACATGAAAGTTTTTATGCCTATTAATGACGTTACTGACTGCATCCTCTTGCAGGCTGACTTATGTAGGTTTCAACTTTATTGTCAGTAAAATAAGCTCGACTTGAATGTTTCAAAATGTATGGCTATTCATTTCACTCGCAGCCCTATCCTTACTCAGTATTCATACACATTGAAAGGAACACCGTTAAAAGTGGTAGATGAGGTTAAAGACCTGGGAGTTTTTCAGGACAGTAAGCTTGCTTATGACAAGCATATTGATAGCATTATAAAAAAGCCAACAAAGCTTTAGGTTTTGTTATAAGAACCTGCTCTCAGTTTACTAGTGTTAAGGTTATTAAAATTCCGTATTGTGCCTTATGTGCATAGCATTCTCGAGTATTGTTAACAGGTTTGGAACCCTCGTTATGCAATTTATATAGGTAGAATTGAATCAATTCAGCGTAGGTTCCTGCGGTACCTGCAATTTAAAACTAATTGTTTTGATAATGACTATTCGCCTAAATGTAAAAGACATTATTTACTCCCCTTACAAGAGAGACGACAAATTAGAGATGTTGTGCTCCTTTGTAAAATTGCGCAGGGTCAAATTGACGCCCCAAAACTATCAGAAAACATTAAAACTAAAGTCCCCTCTAGATCAATTAGGCATCCTATTAATCTAGATATTCCTTTCAGTTTCACGAACTATCGTCAAAACTCCTTTTTCAGTAGAGTAGTATCTACCTTTAACGGGTTGGTCGATATCCCCGACCTCGACTTATTTGACTTAAAAGCACAAAGAGTAAACAGACTCCTGACAAAGCGCTGGTTTGATGCGTCAGCATCATAACAAATTATATTTATTTTAAGATGTTAGGTAGGTATATAAACTTTATAGATAAATTGTAGATTAGATTTAGTTTTTTTTGTGTGTAATATGGTTATTTTCCTTTTGTTTTTTTTTTTTCTGGTAATGCATCTGCAAGCATGTTGTTTAGTTTTTATATGCGAGGACATCGATCCAAAATGGTTAAGAGTTATTTTTTAAGATTAATTATTACTGTTTGTACAACTGTTTGTTCCCCGAATAAAGCAAAATAAAATACAATGTCTGGTTTTTCTCATTTTCATAGTTGGGTAAAAACCAAATCTACTACATACTGTTTCTATCGCAATATGTATCGTACTCATAATTGTTTTTAATATAACGCAGCTAATAGGTATGGTATTTAGGACAAGGGAATAGAAAAGACTAACAAACTGTTAAACCTACTCATACCTACATTGTTTATTCGTATATAATAAGTTGTACAATTTCAGGTCGTTTCGAGTAGTATAGGGTATATTAGAACCACTGCATCTTACCTCAGAGATGTACGAATCTATAATTAAAAAAAAAATATAGGTCAAATAAAAATTATAGGTCGTGTTAAGTTACTTAAAAACCGCATAAATTTTAGAATATGTGAAATAAATTTAAACAAGAACTAGCTAACACATCCACTATCTACGGCAGGAAAACAATTTTCGAGGGAGTTCAAAATTTAAAAACAACTTTTAAAAATACATTTGTAGCTAACGTTAGTAACTTATAGTAAAAAAACAGTATATAACATAACAAATAGTATTTAAAAATTAATTAATACATCAATAACATAAATAAATAAAAAGTTAATAAAAACTATATAATAGAAAACAGTATGTGGGTATACGATTTCACGTCAAATCTAACGGGCAATTATTATTTAAGCAGATATTAGGAGAGCCCTTGCCCTAGCAGTTTGTTCTATAACACCTAGCTGACCTATGCTAGTTTTATTTTTGTGATTATGAAAGTAAGCATGCGCGTCAAAAAAAAACACTAAGAAAACAATTTTTGTATCTTCATAGTATTTATTATATAAGTAAAATAATTGCATAGTAAGCTTATTTGACTAAATACACTACAGCGGCTGTATTTTTGGGGAAGGGTACATCTCATTCGAATGAAAACGCGACCGTGGACGAGTTGTCTTCTTCACTTTTAGATTAGGGTACAACTCGTCAGAGTTCAAATCTCTTGATTTCAGATTCGGACTAGTTGTATCCAAAACTGAACTCATCCGCGAGAAGATCATCGTTATTTTTCAGTGTCCTTTGTGGTCACCCCAACGCGGCTTGTTCTTTTCAACAGCACGCTGTACGAGACTCGGAGTGACTGGTGGTGGTTTAGTCGGCGCGGTTTTCAGCGCCCGTTCTGCATCACGACGACTCGTGTCAGCACTCAGCTGCCCCTCTTTGTAACCGTCGTAGGCACTCTTAATTATTTTAGAACCGGCACGGCTATCGCGAAACACTTTGGACCGTATCGAGCGTTTCCACTTCCATGTGGTTGGGTTCATAATCGAAACACTCCCTGACGCATCGGGTATGTCGTTGATGCGACGGAAGTTTGCCTCCGCGTCACCTTCTATACACCCACCATCGCAATTGCAGCCAAAAAAGTTGCACGGTCCTTTCCCACAGTACCATCCTTCGTGCTTACGACCATCGTTGCACACTTTGGCTTCACATCTCGTAGGGAGTAACATGCTGGATAAGAGATCACCTTCATTACCTCCGTCCATGTAGTATTGTTGGTCGAAGGGCCAGCAACTATCCGCTGCCCATTCCACGTAGGTTCGGGGACAGCAATCGCTCCGAGCACGACTGGTAAAAGCCATCAACCACAATGTCACAACAACCAACGACGACAGTGTGCTCATCGTGAACACCATTTAATGAAAGCGTCTACGAGTCTTCCGAAGCTTAATTGGAATAATCAAGTAATGAACGAACTTGTATTTATAATATTATATGTAGGTAGGTACTTATGAGGTCAAATGTCAACATGATACCTACCGCGTTTCGATTTTGAATCATTATTTGTTAATCGTCATTTCGACGGATGTTTATAATTTGATAACCCCTATGTCTGGTTTTTTCTCATTTTTGTAGTTGGGTAAAAACCAAATTAAGTACTGTTTCTACCGCGATATGTATCGTACTCATAATTGTTTTTTGTTTAACAAAGCCTATAGGTAATAAATAAATATTTATTCATCATATTTTTTGATGAAAAGTCTGAGCATACGGAGTTGAATGCGATGACTATAAAGAAAGTATGAAAATGCTTCAGATGTAAGAAGGCAGGTCACATGAAGAAGGATTGTCCGAGGAATCAGAAGACTGATAACAAGAAGGATACAACTACTTCTATCAAGGACAAGTCGTTGTTGACTGCGCTGTCGGTGAATGTGCAGAATGATGTGTGGTATAATATGTGGTATATACTCTGGTGCCACAAATCAACAACCACACCATCAACCACAAATCGACACGGTAAAGTGTTAGTCAATCTGAACAATGGTGTCAAAACTATCAGTAATGTACATTTAATACCTAAACTATCCACTAACTTAGTACTAGTTAGTGAACTAAGTAGGAAAGGAAACACTGTAGTTTTTAAACCTAAAGGATGTACAATCTATAATATAAAAATGAATCGCAAAATGTGTTGGTAAGCGCATAACTCAACAACGCCTGGACCAATTTGGCCAAATCTTTTTTTAAAATGTTCGTTGAAGTTCAAGGATGGTTTTTATAGCGAGAAAAATTAGAATTATTGCTGGAAAAACCCTAAAAATAGCCATTTTCTTTTTCCCATACAAATGATTTGTGACTAAAACGTAGTCAATTTGAGCTTTATTGCTATGGTATAAAGTTCATATTAAATTACAAATTACATTACAAATCTTTTTGACAGGACGAAGTCTGTCGGGTCAGCTAGTTTATGATAAAAGTAAAATCATAGCGACTGGTACTTGTCATTATAGTATATATCAAATAAATATAGCTATAGATGATATAAAAAATGAAGTTAGGATAGAGGTTGCAATGTGTTCAGGATATGAGGTTTCCAGAGCTGCTGTGTCTTTGCAAGAAGGTATAGGTAATTTATAATATATATATATATATATATATAATTGCTAATATTATATTATATATATATAATGAACCGTTCATGGTAATGGTTGATCCAGTACAATTTCTTAAGAAATGTTGATCCACCTTTTTCATGTGTACATTCGACTCTAGATCTAGTAAACAGATATACTTTGATCCGGATTTCAAAAGCACATGACAACGCTGGATCTGCATTAACTCGTTTTCAATATACTCGCAATGTAAAAAGCTCAAAATACATAGATTTTGTTGATCTTCTAACTGTCAAAAAATTACACTGAAACGTCTTTTTCACATCCGGTGCATAAATACTACGCGCTACTTTAGCTTAGACAATGTTGATCTGCAGACTCTGGAGCCACAAATTACTAATTCGTCTGTTTTCAAAGCGGCAACGAGATTTACTAACACTTTACCGTGTCCTCCAGACATCACAGTGTCCTCGTTGGCAACGTTCACTGCTAATGGTTTTGAATATTGAAAGTCTGACATCACATTCCTGTTATTGCACATTTGATTTGTGGCACCAGAGTCTATATACCACACATCATTCCGCACATTCACCGACAGCGTAGTCAACAACGACTTGTCCTTGATAGAAGTAGTTGTATCCTTCTTGTTATCAGTCTTCTGATTCCTCGGACAATCCTTCTTCATGTGACCTGCCTTCTTACATCTGAAGCATTTTAATACTTTCTTTATAGTCATCACATTCAACTCCGCATGCTCAGACTTTTCATCAAAAAATATGATGAATAAAAATTTATTTATTACCTATTGGCTTAGTTATACTAAAAACAATTATGAGTACAATACATATCGCGGTAGAAACAGTAGGTACTAAATTTGGTTTTTACCCAACTACAAAAATGAGAAAAAACCAGACATAGGGGTTATCAAATTATAAACATCCGTCGAAATGACGATTAACAAATAATGATTCAAAATCGAAACGCGGTAGGTATCATGTTGGCATTTGACCTCATAAGTATATATAATATTATAAATACAAGTTCGTTCTTTACTTGATTATTCCAATTAAGCTTCGGAAGACTCGTAGACGCTTTCATTAAATGGTGTTCACGATGAGCTCACTGTCGTCGTTGGTTGTTGTGACATTGTGGTTGATGGCTTTTACCAGTCGTGCTCGGAGCGATTGCTGTCCCCGAACCTACGTGGAATGGGCAGCGGATAGTTGCTGGCCCTTTGACCAACAATACTACATGGACGGAGGTGATGAAGGTGATCTCTTATCCAGCATGTTACTCCCTACGAGATGCGAAACCAAAGTGTGCAACGATGGTCGTAAGCACGATGGATGGTACTGTGGGAAAGGACCGTGCAACTTTTTTGGCTGCAATTGCGATGGTGGATGTATAGAAGGTGACGCTGAGGCAAACTTTCGTCGCATCAACGACATACCCGATGCGTCAGGGAGTGTTTCGATTATGAACCCAACCACATGGAAGTGGAAACGCTCGATACGGTCCAAAGTGTTTCGCGATAGCCGTGCCGCTTCTAAAATAATTAAGAGTGCCTACGACGGTTACAAAGAGGGGCAACTGAGTTCTGACACGAGTCGTCGTGATGCAGAACGAGCGCTCAAAACCGCGTCAACTAAACCACCACCAGTCACTCCGAGTCTCGTACAGCGTGCTGTTGAGAAGAACAAGCCGCGTTGGGGTGAAGGCAAACAACACTGAAAAGTAACGACGATCTTCTCGCGGATAAGTTGTACACTTCATTTTCGGATGATGGTACAACTGGTCCGAATCTAAAACAAGAGATTTAGACTCCGACGAGTTGTACCCTAATCTAAAAGTGAAGAAAACAACTCGTCCACGGTCGCGTTTTCATTCGGATGAGATGTACCCTAACCCAACAATATAGCCGCCGTAGTGTGTTTAGTTAAATAAGCTGAGGTACTATTCAATTGTTAGACTATGATAATAAATACTGTCAAGCATACAAAAATTGTTTTCTTTTTTTTATGCTTAAATTCATAATCACTAAAATAAAACTAGCTTATAACAAACTGCTAGGGCGAGTGCTCCCCTAATAACAGTATAATAATTGCCTTGCTATATTTGACTTGAAATCGTATACCCACTTACTGTTTTCTGTAATATAGTTTTTATTAATTATTTATTTATTTTTATAAACTAGTGTGTTAATTATATACCTACTGTTTTATAAATATAATAATAAATGTAATTTTTTACTCCATTCTTTAAATGTTGTTGTTCATGTTAATAAAACTGAGTACATGGTCTCTAAGGCCGCCGGTAAATGTCCCGAAAATGAACTTGATTACCCCGAATGGCCTGAACATTAATCGCGTTAGCAAGTTTAAATATCTGGGACATATAGTTACCGAAGACCTTAAAGATGATGAAGATAGTGAGAGGGAGCGTAGGGCTCTATCGGTCCGAGGTAACATGCTGGCTCGCAGATTTTCCCGTTGTACTGAACAAGTTAAAGTGACACTTTTTAAAGCTTACTGTCAGAGTTTTTACACGGGAAATCTGTGGATCCGGCATACTAAAAGATCGATGGACGCCCTACGAATCCAATACAATAATATATTTAGGATGATGCTGCGACTGTCCCGTTTCTGCAGTGCGTTGGGAATGTTTGCGCAGTACCACACTGATGGCTTTCATGCCATAGTGCGCAAGAAAACTGCATCCCTGATGCGCAGAAAACGGGATAGTCGCAACAGCATCCTGGGGACTGTGGCAGAGGGGCTATCATCTCCGCTCTGGAGGTACTTTGTGATGAGGGTGACCAAAGAAGGAAAATACTTCCTGCATTGATTATCCTCAGCCCAGCTGGCTCCTGCCACAGTGTCTTAATATATCAATTTCAATTTTTTTGTGTGCATTTACTTTAATTTTATTTTATTTTTGTTCGTAAGCATATGGACACTTTTGGTATAAAATAAAAACTTTTTTTTGTTTTAAAGAATATTCCTTGCTGAAGATGAGGCAGCCGTAAATATCATCTAGCATGCCTTCCTCTTTGGTATATTGAAGCACAGGGCATCTGCTTACCTGTATAGCAAGTAAAGGCGCAAACAGGAGCTAATCCAGCCCCGCCACTTATTTTATCATATAGATTACGTTAAACAAAGGAATTTCCAAAATTAATATGTTCAGTTTGCTAAACCTCATCATCATCATCATCGATCGCGATTTTCATTATATCCATATGCTTCGAGATGTTGGAATAACATACCACCACCTATAAGAACCTACTCGTAATAACTGCTTATATAATAATTGCCCGTTAAATTTGACGTGAAATCGTATAACCACTTACTGTTTTCTTTTATAGATAGTGAGATAGGTATACATGTATAGTTTTTATTAACTATTTATTTATGTTATTTATATATTTATTTATTTGAAAATGACAGTGGGCCGGGCATATCTTGCGAAGAACTGTTAACCGCTGGGGTAAACGCACTCTTGATTAAAGACCACGTCTCGGTAAAAGTAGTGTATGGTGTCCTCTAGTCAAGTGGGTATTCATATGGGAAAGCATGTGTCCAGCAGTGGACTATTAATGGTTGGCGACGATGATGATGATTGTGATCAGACCCGCTAGGTAGTTTACTAAAACATTTTTATGATCAGTAAGTGAGTGATGTCGAAATACCTACCAACGATACGTTTAGGGTAATTTGCAAATCTTACTTTTATAATAAATGGGAAAGTCTGTGTGAATGTTTTTTATAAGTAATCTCCGTAACTACTTAAGTTATTTTAATGAAATTTGATATGTATATAGTTTAGGACTACATGCGCCCCGCGGCTTCGCCCGCGAACCAGAGTTTTTTAAACAAATTTCAGAAATTTAAAACCCCTGGGGGTTATTTTGGTAAAATAAAAATACGTGTTAAATTATTTATTTTATACTTTATTTATACCGAGTTTTGAGTAAATCAAATCAAGGAAAAATAATTTTCCAGACAAACTTTACCACCCTATTTAACGCCCTCAGAGGTTAATTTTTGATAATTTTATTAGCCTACTTATGTCTTATTCTAGATCCTACTATCTACGTACCAAATGTCATCTGAATAACTTAAGTTAATACGGAGATTACTTATAACAAACATTCACACAGACTTTCCCATTTATTATAATAGTAAGATAGATAAGATTTGAGTCTGAATGAACTCTGAAGAACACTGACCCTAGTCTCTATTTAATATGAAAGGAACCTGTTTACCTATGGGGGGTAGCTAGGTACTTTACAGAATTATTTGTGAAGATCCTTGCTAGCAATTCGCATATTGGGTAATTTAAAACTATAATCTTATTAACTTTAACTAAGGTAGGTATTCATCAACGGTAGGCTGAACCAGCTGCTAGTGACTTAAAAATCGGTACAAATAAACTGCAACACGTATTTTTTATTTTTACAAAACTACCCCTAGGAGGCGTGCAGTAAATTTCTGAAATTTGACAAATAAATTTTCATGCGGGCGGAGCCGCGGGGTGTCACTAGTCTAAAATAATTGACGTTTAGTTAAACATCAATAAATAGATCTAGGCATTGACTTTAGTTATATTTATAATTATGTTATATTTTATAGTATATTTTTAGTTATGTTATAATATAATATTATATTATTATCATATTGAGATGTGCGGAGGGCTTGACTCACCCGCTGACTGTACTTTTCAAGCGCTCTATTGAACAAGGCTATGTACCTAGGGTCTGGAAGAAGGCATTCATTTCTCCGATACATAAAAGTGGAAGCAAGAACGATGTTAAAATTATAGGCCCGTCTCTAAATTTTGCATCTTTGCGAAGGTGTTTGAGAGGCTTGTTTATACTGCGGTATATTCAACTCTCTCATCATCATTTATTCCGCAGCAGCATGGGTTTATTCGAAAACGTTCAACTATTTCAAATTTGCTATCTTTTAATGACTATACCACCTCAAACATGGATGCTGGCGGCCAAGTTGATGTTATTTTCACTGATTATAGTACAGCTTTTGATAGAATTGACCACCAGCTACTCTTACAGAAGCTTTTAAAGGCAGAAATCCATGGTAATCTTTAGTTATGGTTTATTTCCTACATAGAAAATAGATCCCAGGCTGTTGTTCTTAACGGATTCTCTTCCGCCTCTACTTGGGTGAATATACTGACAGGCGTGCCCCAAGTTACCTTGCTAGAACCACTCCTTTTTTCCATATTTATTAATGATATTTGTTTTTGCTTTAAGTCTGCACAATTTTTGTTATATGCAGATGACATGAAAGTTTTTATGCCTATTAATGACGTTACTGACTGCATCCTCTTGCAGGCTGACTTATGTAGGTTTCAACTTTATTGTCAGTAAAATAAGCTCGACTTGAATGTTTCAAAATGTATGGCTATTCATTTCACTCGCAGCCCTATCCCTACTCAGTATTCATACACATTGAAAGGAACACCGTTAAAAGTGGTACATGAGGTTAAAGACCTGGGAGTTTTTCAGGACAGTAAGCTTGCTTATGACAAGCATATTGATAGCATTATAAAAAAAGCCAACAAAGCTTTAGGTTTTGTTATAAGAACCTGCTCTCAGTTTACTAGTGTCAAGGTTATTAAAATTCCGTATTGTGCCTTATGTGCATAGCATTCTCGAGTATTGTTCACAGGTTTGGAACCCTCGTTATGCAATTTATATAGGTAGAATTGAATCAATTCAGCGTAGGTTCCTGCGGTACCTGCAATTTAAAACTAATTGTTTTGATAATGACTATTCGCCTAAATGTAAAAGACATTATTTACTCCCCTTACAAGAGAGACGACAAATTAGAGATGTTGTGCTCCTTTGTAAAATTGCGCAGGGTCAAATTGACGCCCCAAAACTATCAGAAAACATTAAAACTAAAGTCCCCTCTAGATCAATTAGGCATCCTATTAATCTAGATATTCCTTTCAGTTTCACGAACTATCGTCAAAACTCCTTTTTCAGTAGAGTAGTATCTACCTTTAACGGGTTGGTCGATATCCCCGACCTCGACTTATTTGACTTAAAAGCACATAGAGTAAACAGACTCCTGACAAAGCGCTGGTTTGATGCGTCAGCATCATAACAAATTATATTTATTTTAAGATGTTAGGTTAGGTTAGACACTTTATAGATAAATTGTAGATTAGATTTAGTTTTTTTTGTGTGTATTATGGTTATTTTCCTTTTGTTTTTTTTTTCTGGTAATGCATCTGCAATCATGTTGTTTAGTTTTTATATGCGAGGACATTAAAATGGTTAAGAGTTATTTTTTAAGGTTAATTATTACTGTTTGTACAACTGTTTGTTTTCCGAATAAACCAAAATAAAATACAATGTCTGGTTTTTCTCATTTTCATAGTTGGGTAAAAACCAAATCTACTACATACTGTTTCTATCGCAATATGTATCGTACTCATAATTGTTTTTAATATAACGCAGCTAATAGGTATGGTATTTAGGACAAGGGAATAGAAAAGACTAACAAACTGTTAAACCTACTCATACCTACATTGTTTATTCGTAGATAATAAGTTGTACAATTTCAGGTCGTTTCGAGTAGTATAGGGTATATTAGAACCACTGCATCTTACGGTAAGATGCAGTGGTTCCTTACCTCAGAGATGTACGAATCTATAATTCAAAAAAAATATATAGGTCAAATAAAAATTATAGGTCGTGTTAAGTTACTTAAAAACCGCATAAATTTAAGAATATGTGAAATAAATTTAAACAAGAACTAGCTAACACATCCACTATCTACGGCAGGAAAACAATAATTTTCGAGGGAGTTCAAAATTTAAAAACAACTTTTTAAAAATACATTTGTAGCAAACGTTAGTAACTTATAGTAAAAAACAGTATATAACATATAAAATAGTATTTAAAAATTTATTAATACATCAATAACATAAATAAATAAAAAGTTAATAAAAACTATAAAATAGAAAACAGTAAGTGGGTATACGATTTCACGTCAAATCTAACGGGCAATTATTATTTAAGCAGATATTAGGGGAGCCCTTGCCCTAGCAGTTTGTTCTATAACACCACAGCTGACCTATGCTAGTTTTATTTTTGTGATTATGAAAGTAAGCATGCGCGTCAAAAAAAAACACTAAGAAAACAATTTTTGTATCTTCATAGTATTTATTATATAAGTAAAATAATTGCTTAGTAAGCTTATTTGACTAAATACACTACAGCGGCTGTATTTTTGGGGAAGGGTACATCTCATTCGAATGAAAACGCGACCGTGGACGAGTTGTCTTCTTCACTTTTAGATTAGGGTACAACTCGTCAGAGTTCAAATCTCTTGATTTCAGATTCGGACTAGTTGTATCCAAAACTGAAGTGTACAACTCATCCGCGAGAAGATCATCGTTATTTTTCAGTGTCGTTTGTGGTCACCCCAACGCGGCTTGTTCTTTTCAACAGCACGCTGTACGAGACTCGGAGTGACTGGTGGTGGTTTAGTTGGCGCGGTTTTCAGCGCCCGTTCTGCATCATGACGACTGGGGTCAGCACTCAGCTGCCCCTCTTTGTAACCGTCGTAGGCACTCTTAATTATTTTAGAACCGGCACGGCTATCGCGAAACACTTTGGACCGTATCGAGCGTTTCCACTTCCATGTGGTTGGGTTCATAATCGAAACACTCCCTGACGCATCGGGTATGTCGTTGATGCGACGGAAGTTTGCCTCCGCGTCACCTTCTATACACCCACCATCGCAATTGCAGCCAAAAAAGTTGCACGGTCCTTTCCCACAGTACCATCCTTCGTGCTTACGACCATCGTTGCACACTTTGGCTTCACATCTCGTAGGGAGTAACATGCTGGATAAGAGATCACCTTCATTACCTCCGTCCATGTAGTATTGTTGGTCGAAGGGCCAGCAACTATCCGCTGCCCATTCCACGTAGGTTCGGGGACAGCAATCGCTCCGAGCACGACTGGTAAAAGCCATTAACCACAATGTCACAACAACCAACGACGACAGTGTGCTCATCGTGAACACCATTTAATGAAAGCGTCTACGAGTCTTCCGAAGCTTAATTGGAATAATCAAGTAATGAACGAACTTGTATTTATAATATTATATGTAGGTAGGTACTTATGAGGTCAAATGTCAACATGATACCTACCGCGTTTCGATTTTGAATAATTATTTGTTAATCGTCATTTCGACGGATGTTTATAATTTGATAACCCCTATGTCTGGTTTTTTCTCATTTTTGTAGTTGGGTAAAAACCAAATTAAGTACTGTTTCTACCGCGATATGTATCGTACTCATAATTGTTTTTTGTTTAACAAAGCCAATAGGTAATAAATAAATATTTATTCATAATATTTTTTGATGAAAAGTCTGAGCAAACGGAGTTGAATGCGATGACTATAAAGAAAGTATGAAAATGCTTCAGATGTAAGAAGGCAGGTCACATGAAGAAGGATTGTCCGAGGAATCAGAAGACTGATAACAAGAAGGATACAACTATTTCTATCAAGGACAAGTCGTTGTTGACTGCGCTGTCGGTGAATGTGCAGAATGATGTGTGGTATATACTCTGGTGCCACAAATCAAATGTGCAATAACAGGAATGTGATGTCAGACTTTCAATATTCAAAACCATTAGCAGAGAACGTTGGCAACGAGGACACTGTGATGTCTGAAGGACACGGTATGATTTGTGGCACCAGAGTCTATATACCACACATCATTCCGCACATTCACCGACAGCGTAGTCAACAACGACTTGTCCTTGATAGAAGTAGTTGTATCCTTCTTGTTATCAGTCTTCTGATTCCTCGGACAATCCTTCTTCATGTGACCTGCCTTCTTAAATCTGAAGCATTTTAATACTTTCTTTATAGTCATCACATTCAACTCCGCATGCTCAGACTTTTCATCAAAAAATATGATGAATAAATATTTATTTATTACCTATTGGCTTTGTTATACTAAAAACAATTATGAGTACGATACATATCGCGGTAGAAACAGTAGGTACTAAATTTGGTTTTTACCCAACTACAAAAATGAGAAAAAACCAGACATAGGGGTTATCAAATTATAAACATCCGTCGAAATGACGATTAACAAATAATGATTCAAAATCGAAACGCGGTAGGTATCATGTTGGCATTTGACCTCATAAGTATATATAAAATTAAAAATACAAGTTCGTTCTTTAATTGATTATTCCAATTAAGCTTCGGAAGACTCGTAGACGCTTTCATTAAATGGTGTTCACGATGAGCTCACTGTCGTCGTTGGTTGTTGTGACATTGTGGTTGATGGCTTTTACCAGTCGTGCTCGGAGCGATTGCTGTCCCCGAACCTACGTGGAATGGGCAGCGGATAGTTGCTGGCCCTTCGACCAACAATACTACATGGACGGAGGTGATGAAGGTGATCTCTTATCCAGCATGTTACTCCCTACGAGATGCGAAACCAAAGTGTGCAACGATGGTCGTAAGCACTGTGGGAAAGGACCGTGCAACTTTTTTGGCTGCAATTGCGATGGTGGATGTATAGAAGGTGACGCGGAGGCAAACTTTCGTCGCATCAACGACATACCCGATGCGTCAGGGAGTGTTTCGATTATGAACCCAACCACATGGAAGTGGAAACGCTCGATACGGTCCAAAGTGTTTCGCGATAGCCGTGCCGCTTCTAAAATAATTAAGAGTGCCTACGACGGTTACAAAGAGGGGCAACTGAGTTCTGACACGAGTCGTCGTGATGCAGAACGAGCGCTCAAAACCGCGTCAACTAAACCACCACCAGTCACTCCGAGTCTCGTACAGCGTGCTGTTGAGAAGAACAAGCCGCGTTGGGGTGAAGGCAAACAACACTGAAAAGTAACGACGATCTTCTCGCGGATAAGTTGTCCACTTCATTTTTGGATGAGGATACAACTGGTCCGAAGCTAAAACAAGAGATTTAGACTCCGACGAGTTGTACCCTAATCTAAAAGTGAAGAAAACAACTCGTCCACGGTCGCGTTTTCATTCGGATGAGATGTACCCTAACCCAACAATATAGCCGCCGTAGTGTGTTTAGTTAAATAAGCTGAGGTACTATTCAATTGTTAGACTATGATAATAAATACTGTCAAGCATACAAAAATTGTTTTCTTTTTTTCATGCTTAAATTCATAATCACTAAAATAAAACTAGCTTATAACAAACTGCTAGGGTGAGTGCTCCCCTAATAACAGTATAATAATTGCCTTGCTATATTTGACTTGAAATCGTATACCTACTTACTGTTTTCTGTAATATAGTTTTTATTAATTATTTATTTATTTTTATAAACTAGTGTGTTAATTATATACCTACTGTTTTTTAAATATAATAATTAATGTAATTTTTTACTCCATTCTTTAAATGTTGTTGTTCATGTTAATAAAACTGAGTACATGGTCTCTAAGGCCGCCGGTAAATGTCCCGAAAATGAACTTGATTACCCTGAATAATGGCCTGAACATTCATCGCGTTATCAAGTTTAAATATCTGGGACATATAGTTACCGACGACCTTAAAGATGATGAAGATATTGAGAGGGAGCGTAGGGCTCTATCGGTCCGAGGTAACATGCTGGCTCGCAGATTTTCCCGTTGTATTGAACAAGTTAAAGTGACACTTTTTAAAGCTTTCTGTCAGAGTTTTTACACGGGAAATCTGTGGATCCGGCATACTAAAAGATCGATGGACGCCCTACGAATCCAATACAATAATATATTTAGGATGATGCTGCGACTGCCCCGTTTCTGCAGTGCGTTGGGAATGTTTGCACAGTACCACACTGATGGCTTTCATGCCATAGTGCGCAAGAAAACTGCATCCCTGATGCGCAGAAAACGGGATAGTCGCAACAGCATCCTGGGGACTGTGGCAGAGGGGCTATCATCTCCGCTCTGGAGGTACTTTGTGATGAGGGTGACCAAAGAAGGAAAATACTTCCTGCATTGATTATCCTCAGCCCAGCTGGCTCCTGCCACAGTGTCTTAATATATCTATTTCAATTTTTTTTGTGTGCATTTACTTTAATTTTATTTTATTTTTGTTCGTAAGCATATGGACACTTTTGGTATAAAATAAAAACTTTTTTTTTTAAAGAATATTCCTTGCTGAAGATGAGGCAGCCGTAAATATCATCTAGCATGCCTTCCTCTTTGGTATATTGAAGCACAGGGCACCTGCTTACCTGTATAGCAAGTAAAGGCGCAAACAGGAGCTAATCCAGCCCCGCCACTTATTGTATCATATAGATTACGTTAAACAAAGGACTTTCCAAAATTAATATGTTCAGTTGCAACCGTCTGCAGTTAGCTCAATGGTTTCAATTGTAAATACTAGTTGTAATTTTTCTATTCCTTTGCTTGTAATTTTCGTTGTTAATAAAGATGTTCAGTTTGTTAAACCTCATCATCAACACGAACACGATTTTCATGAACTATATCCATATGCTTCGAAATGTTGGAATAACATACCACCACCAATAAGAACCTACTCGTAATAACTGCTTAAACAATAATTGCCCGTTAAATTTGACGTGAAATCGTATAACCACTTACTGTTTTCTTTTATAGATAGTGAGATAGGTATACATGTATAGTTTTTATTAACTATTTATTTATGTTATTTATATATTTATTTATTTGAAAATGACAGTGGGCCGGGCATACACGTACTCTTGATTAAAGACCACGTCTCGGTAAACGTAGTGTATGGTGTCCTCTAGTCAAGTGGGTATTCATATGGGAAAGCATGTGTCCAGCAGTGGACTATTAATGGTTGGCGACGATGATGATGATTATGATGAGACCCGCTAGGTAGTTTACTAAAACATTTTTATGATCAGTAAGTGAGTGATGTCGAAATACCTACCAACGATACGTTTAGGGTAATTTGCAAATCTTACTTTTATAATAAATGGGAAAGTCTGTGTGAATGTTTTTTTTTAAGTAATCACCGTAACTACTTAAGTTATTTTAATGAAATTTAATATGTATATAGTTTAGGACTACATGCGCCCCGCGGCTTCGCCCGCGAACCAGAGTTTTTTAAACAAATTTCAGAAATTTAAAACCCCTGGGGGTTATTTTGGTAAAATAAAAATACGTGTTAAATTATTTATTTCATACTTTATTTATACCGAGTTTTGAGTAAATCAAATCAAGGAAAAATAATTTTCCCGACAAACTTTACCACCCTATTTAACGCCCTCAGAGGTTAATTTTTGATAATTTTATTAGCCTATGTCTTATTCTAGGTCTTACTATCTACGTACCAAATGTCATCTGAATAACTTAAGTTAATACGGAGATTACTTATAACAAACATTCACACAGACTTTCCCATTTATTATAATAGTAAGATAGATAAGATTTGAGTCTGAATGAACTCTGAAGAACACTGACCATAGTCTCTATTTAATATGAAAGGAACCTGTTTACCTATGGGGGGTAGCTAGGTACTTTACAGAATTATTTGTGAAGATCTTGATACTTTTCAAGCGCTCTATTCAACAATGCTATGTAGCTATGTACCTAGGGTCTGAAGAAGGCATTCATTTCTCCGATACATAAGTGGAAGCAAGAACGATGTTAAAATTATAGGCCCGTCTCTAAATTTTGCATCTTTGCGAAGGTGTTTGAGAGGCTTGTTTATACTGCGGTATATTCAACTCTCTCATCATCATTTATTCCGCAGCAGCATGGGTTTATTCGAAAACGTTCAACTATTTCAAATTTGCTATCTTTTAATGACTATACCACCTCAAACATGGATGCTGGCGGCCAAGTTGATGTTATTTTCACTGATTATAGTACAGCTTTTGATAGAATTGACCACCAGCTACTCTTACAGAAGCTTTTAAAGGCAGAAATCCATGGTAATCTTTAGTTATGGTTTATTTCCTACATAGAAAATAGATCCCAGGCTGTTGTTCTTAACGGATTCTCTTCCGCCTCTACTTGGGTGAATATACTGACAGGCGTGCCCCAAGTTACCTTGCTAGAACCACTCCTTTTTTCCATATTTATTAATGATATTTGTTTTTGCTTTAAGTCTGCACAATTTTTGTTATATGCAGATGACATGAAAGTTTTTATGCCTATTAATGACGTTACTGACTGCATCCTCTTGCAGGCTGACTTATGTAGGTTTCAACTTTATTGTCAGTAAAATAAGCTCGACTTGAATGTTTCAAAATGTATGGCTATTCATTTCACTCGCAGCCCTATCCCTACTCAGTATTCATACACATTGAAAGGAACACCGTTAAAAGTGGTAGATGAGGTTAAAGACCTGGGAGTTTTTCAGGACAGTAAGCTTGCTTATGACAAGCATATTGATAGCATTATAAAAAAAGCCAACAAAGCTTTAGGTTTTGTTATAAGAACCTGCTCTCAGTTTACTAGTGTCAAGGTTATTAAAATTCCGTATTGTGCCTTATGTGCATAGCATTCTCGAGTATTGTTCACAGGTTTGGAACCCTCGTTATGCAATTTATATAGGTAGAATTGAATCAATTCAGCGTAGGTTCCTGCGGTACCTGCAATTTAAAACTAATTGTTTTGATAATGACTATTCGCCTAAATGTAAAAGACATTATTTACTCCCCTTACAAGAGAGACGACAAATTAGAGATGTTGTGCTCCTTTGTAAAATTGTGCAGGGTCAAATTGACGCCCCAAAACTATCAGAAAACATTAAAACTAAAGTCCCCTCTAGATCAATTAGGCATCCTATTAATCTAGATATTCCTTTCAGTTTCACGAACTATCGTCAAAACTCCTTTTTCAGTAGAGTAGTATCTACCTTTAACGGGTTGGTCGATATCCCCGACCTCGACTTATTTGACTTAAAAGCACAAAGAGTAAACAGACTCCTGACAAAGCGCTGGTTTGATGCGTCAGCATCATAACAAATTATATTTATTTTAAGATGTTAGGTTAGGTTAGACACTTTATAGATAAATTGTAGATTAGATTTAGTTTTTTTTGTGTGTATTATGGTTATTTTCCTTTTGTTTTTTTTTTCTGGTAATGCATCTGCAATCATGTTGTTTAGTTTTTATATGCGAGGACATTAAAATGGTTAAGAGTTATTTTTTAAGGTTAATTATTACTGTTTGTACAACTGTTTGTTTTCCGAATAAACCAAAATAAAATACAATGTCTGGTTTTTCTCATTTTCATAGTTGGGTAAAAACCAAATCTACTACATACTGTTTCTATCGCAATATGTATCGTACTCATAATTGTTTTTAATATAACGCAGCTAATAGGTATGGTATTTAGGACAAGGGAATAGAAAAGACTAACAAACTGTTAAACCTACTCATACCTACATTGTTTATTCGTAGATAATAAGTTGTACAATTTCAGGTCGTTTCGAGTAGTATAGGGTATATTAGAACCACTGCATCTTCGGTAAGATGCAGTGGTTCCTTACCTCAGAGATGTACGAATCTATAATTCAAAAAAAATATATAGGTCAAATAAAAATTATAGGTCGTGTTAAGTTACTTAAAAACCGCATAAATTTTAGAATATGTGAAATAAATTTAAACAAGAACTAGCTAACACATCCACTATCTACGGCAGGAAAACAATAATTTTCGAGGGAGTTCAAAATTTAAAAACAACTTTTTAAAAATACATTTGTAGCAAACGTTAGTAACTTATAGTAAAAAACAGTATATAACATATAAAACAGTATTTAAACATTTATTAATACATCAATAACATAAATAAATAAAAAGTTAATAAAAACTATATAATAGCAAACAGTAAGTGGGTATACGATTTCACGTCAAATCTAACGGGCAATTATTATTTAAGCAGATATTAGGGGAGCCCTTGCCCTAGCTGTTTGTTCTATAACACCTAGCTGACCTATGCTAGTTTTATTTTTGTGATTATGAAAGTAAGCATGCGCGTCAAAAAAAAAACACTAAGAAAACAATTTTTGTATCTTCATAGTATTTATTATATAAGTAAAATAATTGCATAGTAAGCTTATTTGACTAAATACACTACAGCGGCTGTATTTTTGGGGAAGGGTACATCTCATTCGAATGAAAACGCGACCGTGGACGAGTTGTCTTCTTCACTTTTAGATTAGGGTACAACTCGTCAGAGTTCAAATCTCTTGATTTCAGATTCGGACTAGTTGTATCCAAAACTGAAGTGTACAACTCATCCGCGAGAAGATCATCGTTATTTTTCAGTGTCTTTTGTGGTCACCCCAACGCGGCTTGTTCTTTTCAACAGCACGCTGTACGAGACTCGGAGTGACTGGTGGTGGTTTAGTTGGCGCGGTTTTCAGCGCCCGTTCTGCATCACGACGACTCGTGTCAGCACTCAGCTGCCCCTCTTTGTAACCGTCGTAGGCACTCTTAATTATTTTAGAACCGGCACGGCTATCGCGAAACACTTTGGACCGTATCGAGCGTTTCCACTTCCATGTGGTTGGGTTCATAATCGAAACACTCCCTGACGCATCGGGTATGTCGTTGATGCGACGGAAGTTTGCCTCCGCGTCACCTTCTATACACCCACCATCGCAATTGCAGCCAAAAAAGTTGCACGGTCCTTTCCCACAGTACCATCCTTCGTGCTTACGACCATCGTTGCACACTTTGGCTTCACATCTCGTAGGGAGTAACATGCTGGATAAGAGATCACCTTCATTACCTCCGTCCATGTAGTATTGTTGGTCGAAGGGCCAGCAACTATCCGCTGCCCATTCCACGTAGGTTCGGGGACAGCAATCGCTCCGAGCACGACTGGTAAAAGCCATCAACCACAATGTCACAACAACCAACGACGACAGTGTGCTCATCGTGAACACCATTTAATGAAAGCGTCTACGAGTCTTCCGAAGCTTAATTGGAATAATCAAGTAATGAACGAACTTGTATTTATAATATTATATGTAGGTAGGTACTTATAAGGTCAAATGTCAACATGATACCTACCGCGTTTCGATTTTGAATCATTATTTGTTAATCGTCATTTCGACGGATGTTTATAATTTGATAACCCCTATGTCTGGTTTTTTCTCATTTTTGTAGTTGGGTAAAAACCAAATGAAGTACTGTTTCTACCGCGATATGTATCGTACTCATAATTGTTTTTAGTATAACAAAGCCAATAGGTAATAAATAAATATTTATTCATAATATTTTTTGATGAAAAGTCTGAGCAAACGGAGTTGAATGCGATGACTATAAAGAAAGTATGAAAATGCTTCAGATGTAAGAAGGCAGGTCACATGAAGAAGGATTGTCCAAGGAATCAGAAGACTGATAACAAGAAGGATACAACTACTTCTATCAAGGACAAGTCGTTGTTGACTGCGCTGTCGGTGAATGTGCAGAATGATGTGTGGTATATACTCTGGTGCCACAAATCAAATGTGCAATAACAGGAATGTGATGTCAGACTTTCAATATTCAAAACCATTAGCAGAGAACGTTGGCAACGAGGACACTGTGATGTCTGAAGGACACGGTATGATTTGTGGCACCAGAGTCTATATACCACACATCATTCCGCACATTCACCGACAGCGTAGTCAACAACGACTTGTCCTTGATAGAAGTAGTTGTATCCTTCTTGTTATCAGTCTTCTGATTCCTCGGACAATCCTTCTTCATGTGACCTGCCTTCTTAAATCTGAAGCATTTTAATACTTTCTTTATAGTCATCACATTCAACTCCGCATGCTCAGACTTTTCATCAAAAAATATGATGAATAAATATTTATTTATTACCTATTGGCTTTGTTATACTAAAAACAATTATGAGTACGATACATATCGCGGTAGAAACAGTAGGTACTAAATTTGGTTTTTACCCAACTACAAAAATGAGAAAAAACCAGACATAGGGGTTATCAAATTATAAACATCCGTCGAAATGACGATTAACAAATAATGATTCAAAATCGAAACGCGGTAGGTATCATGTTGGCATTTGACCTCATAAGTATATATAATATTATAAATACAAGTTCGTTCTTTAATTGATTATTCCAATTAAGCTTCGGAAGACTCGTAGACGCTTTCATTAAATGGTGTTCACGATGAGCTCACTGTCGTCGTTGGTTGTTGTGACATTGTGGTTGATGGCTTTTACCAGTCGTGCTCGGAGCGATTGCTGTCCCCGAACCTACGTGGAATGGGCAGCGGATAGTTGCTGGCCCTTCGACCAACAATACTACATGGACGGAGGTGATGAAGGTGATCTCTTATCCAGCATGTTACTCCCTACGAGATGCGAAACCAAAGTGTGCAACGATGGTCGTAAGCACGATGGATGGTACTGTGGGAAAGGACCGTCCAACTTTTTTGGCTGCAATTGCGATGGTGGATGCATAGAAGGTGACGCGGAGGCAAACTTTCGTCGCATCAACGACATACCCGATGCGTCAGGGAGTGTTTCGATTATGAACCCAACCACATGGAAGTGGAAACGCTCGATACGGTCCAAAGTGTTTCGCGATAGCCGTGCCGCTTCTAAAATAATTAAGAGTGCCTACGACGGTTACAAAGAGGGGCAACTGAGTGCTGACACGAGTCGTCGTGATGCAGAACGAGCGCTCAAAACCGCGTCAACTATACCACCACCAGTCACTCCGAGTCTCGTACAGCGTGCTGTTGAGAAGAACAAGCCGCGTTGGGGTGACCGCAAACAACACTGAAAAGTAACGACGATCTTCTCGCGGATAAGTTGTCCACTTCATTTTTGGATGAGGATACAACTGGTCCGAAGCTAAAACAAGAGATTTAGACTCCGACGAGTTGTACCCTAATCTAAAAGTGAAGAAAACAACTCGTCCACGGTCGCGTTTTCATTCGGATGAGATGTACCCTAACCCAACAATATAGCCGCCGTAGTGTGTTTAGTTAAATAAGCTGAGGTACTATTCAATTGTTAGACTATGATAATAAATACTGTCAAGCATACAAAAATTGTTTTCTTTTTTTTATGCTTAAATTCATAATCACTAAAATAAAACTAGCTTATAACAAACTGCTAGGGTGAGTGCTCCCCTAATAACAGTATAATAATTGCCTTGCTATATTTGACTTGAAATCGTATACCCACTTACTGTTTTATGTAATATAGTTTTTATTAATTATTTATTTATTTTTATAAACTAGTGTGTTAATTATATACCTACTGTTTTTTAAATATAATAATAAATGTAATTTTTTACTCCATTCTTTAAATGTTGTTGTTCATGTTAATAATACTGAGTACATGGTCTCTAAGGCCGCCGGTAAATGTCCCGAAAATGAACTTGATTACCCTGAATGGCCTGAACATTAATCGCGTTAGCAAGTTTAAATATCTGGGACATATAGTTACCGACGACCTTAAAGATGATGAAGATATTGAGAGGGAGCGTAGGGTTCTATCGGTCCGAGGTAACATGCTGGCTCGCAGATTTTCCCGTTGTACTGAACAAGTTAAAGTGACACTTTTTAAAGCTTACTGTCAGAGTTTTTACACGGGAAATCTGTGGATCCGGCATACTAAAAGATCGATGGACGCCCTACGAATCCAATACAATAATATATTTAGGATGATGCTGCGACTGCCCCGTTTCTGCAGTGCGTTGGGAATGTTTGCACAGTACCACACTGATGGCTTTCATGCCATAGTGCGCAAGAAATCGGAAGAATACGGGATAGTCGCAACAGCATCCTGGGGACTGTGGCAGAGGGGCTATCATCTCCGCTCTGGAGGTACTTTGTGATGAGGGTGACCAAAGAAGGAAAATACTTCCTGCATTGATTATCCTCAGCCCAGCTGGCTCCTGCCACAGTGTCTTAATATATCTATTTCAATTTTTTTTGTGTGCATTTACTTTAATTTTATTTTATTTTTGTTCGTAAGCATATGGACACTTTTGGTATAAAATAAAAACTTTTTTTTTTTAAGGAATATTCCTTGCTGATGATGAGGCAGCCGTAAATATCATCTAGCATGCCTTCCTCTTTGGTATAGTGAAGCACAGGGCACCTGCTTACCTGTATAGCAAGTTAAGGCGCAAACAGGAGCTAATCCAGCGCCGCCACTTATTGTATCATATAGATTACGTTAAACAAAGGAATTTCCAAAATTAATATGTTCAGTTTGTTAAACCTCATCATCATCATCATCGATCGCGATTTTCATTATATCCATATGCTTCGAGATGTTGGAATAACATACCACCACCTATAAGAACCTACTTGTAATAACTGCTTAAATAATAATTGCCCGTTAAATTTGACGTGAAATCGTATAACCACTTACTGTTTTCTTTTATAGATAGTGAGATAGGTATACATGTATAGTTTTTATTAACTATTTATTTATGTTATTTATATATTTATTTATTTGAAAATGACAGTGGGCCGGGCATATCTTGCAAAGAACTGTTAACCGCTGGGGTAAACGTACTCTTGATTGAAGACCACGTCTCGGTAAACGTAGTGTATGGTGTCCTCTAGTCAAGTGGGTATTCATATGGGAAAGCATGTGTCCAGCAGTGGACTATTAATGGTTGGCGACGATGATGATGATTATGATGAGACCCGCTAGGTAGTTTACTAAAACATTTTTATGATCAGTGAGTGATGTCGAAATACCTACCAACACGATACGTTTAGGGTAATTTGCAAATCTTACTTTTATAATAAATGGGAAAGTCTGTGTGAATGTTTTTTATAAGTAATCTCCGTAACTACTTAAGTTATTTTAATGAAATTTGATATGTATATAGTTTAGGACTACATGCGCCCCGCGGCTTCGCCCGCGAACCAGAGTTTTTTAAACAAATTTCAGAAATTTAAAACCCCTGGGGGTTATTTTGGTAAAATAAAAATACGTGTTAAATTATTTATTTCATACTTTATTTATACCGAGTTTTGAGTAAATCAAATCAAGGAAAAATAATTTTCCAGACAAACTTTACCACCCTATTTAACGCCCTCAGAGGTTAATTTTTGATAATTTTATTAGCCTACTTATGTCTTATTCTAGATCCTACTATCTACGTACCAAATGTCATCTGAATAACTTAAGTTAATACGGAGATTACTTATAACAAACATTCACACAGACTTTCCCATTTATTATAATAGTAAGATTTGAGATATAGATATATAGATATATATATAGATATATATAATATAGATTTGATTTCAATAGATTTGAGTCTGAATGAACTCTGAAGAACACTGACCCTAGTCTCTATTTAATATGAAAGGAACCTGTTTACCTATGGGGGGTAGCTAGGTACTTTACAGAATTATTTGTGAAGATCCTTGCTAGCAATTCGCATATTGGGTAATTTAAAACTATAATCTTATTAACTTTAACTAAGGTAGGTATTCATCAACGGTAGGCTGAACCAGCTGCTAGTGACTTGAAAATCGGTACAAATAAACTGCAACACGTATTTTTTATTTTTACAAAACTACCCCTAGGAGGCGTGCAGTAAATTTCTGAAATTTGACAAATAAATTTTCATGCGGGCGGAGCCGCGGGGTGTCACTAGTCTAAAATAATTGACGTTTAGTTAAACATCAATAAATAGATCTAGGCATTGACTTTAGTTATATTTATAATTATGTTATATTTATAAAGTATATTTTTAGTTATGTGATATATATAATATTATACTATTTTCATATTGAGATGTGCGGAGGGCTTGACTTACCCGCTGACTGTACTTTTCAAGCGCTCTATTCAACAATGCTATGTAGCTATGTACCTAGGGTCTGAAGAAGGCATTCATTTCTCCGATACATAAAAGTGGAAGCAAGAACGATGTTAAAATTATAGGCCCGTCTCTAAATTTTCCATCTTTGCGAAGGTGTTTGAGAGGCTTGTTTATACTGCGGGATATTCAACTCTCTCATCATCATTTATTCCGCAGCAGCATGGGTTTATTCGAAAACGTTCAACTATTTCGAATTTACTATCTTTTAATGACTATACCACCTCAAACATGGATGCTGGTGGCCAAGTTGATGTTATTTTCACTGATTATAGTAAAGTTAATAGAATTGAACACCAGCTACTCTTACAGAAGCTTTTAAAGGCAGAAATCCATGGCAATCTTTATCGATGGTTTATTTCCTACATAGAAAATAGATCCCAGGCTGTTGTTCTTAACGGATTCTCTTCCGCCTCTACTTGGGTGAATATACTGACAGGCGTGCCCCAAGTTACCTTGCTAGAACCACTCCTTTTTTCCATATTTATTAATGATATTTGTTTTTGCTTTAAGTCTGCACAATTTTTGTTATATGCAGATGACATGAAAGTTTTTATGCCTATTAATGACGTTACTGACTGCATCCTCTTGCAGGCTGACTTATGTAGGTTTCAACTTTATTGGCAGTAAAATAAGCTCGACTTGAATGTTTCAAAATGTATGGCTATTCATTTCACTCGCAGCCCTATCCCTACTCAGTATTCATACACATTGAAAGGAACACCGTTAAAAGTGGTACATGAGGTTAAAGACCTGGGAGTTTTTCAGGACAGTAAGCTTGCTTATGACAAGCATATTGATAGCATTATAAAAAAAGCCAACAAAGCTTTAGGTTTTGTTATAAGAACCTGCTCTCAGTTTACTAGTGTCAAGGTTATTAAAATTCCGTATTGTGCCTTATGTGCATAGCATTCTCGAGTATTGTTCACAGGTTTGGAACCCTCGTTATGCAATTTATATAGGTAGAATTGAATCAATTCAGCGTAGGTTCCTGCGGTACCTGCAATTTAAAACTAATTGTTTTGATAATGACTATTCGCCTAAATGTAAAAGACATTATTTACTCCCCTTACAAGAGAGACGACAAATTAGAGATGTTGTGCTCCTTTGTAAAATTGCGCAGGGTCAAATTGACGCCCCAAAACTATCAGAAAACATTAAAACTAAAGTCCCCTCTAGATCAATTAGGCATCCTATTAATCTAGATATTCCTTTCAGTTTCACGAACTATCGTCAAAACTCCTTTTTCAGTAGAGTAGTATCTACCTTTAACGGGTTGGTCGATATCCCCGACCTCGACTTATTTGACTTAAAAGCACATAGAGTAAACAGACTCCTGACAAAGCGCTGGTTTGATGCGTCAGCATCATAACTTAACATAAATTAATATGTTCAGTATAATATAAATAAACATAAACAATAAACATAAATTAATATGTTCAGTTTGTTAAACCTCATCATCATCATCATCGATCGCGATTTTCATTATATCCATATGCTTCGAGATGTTTGAATAACATACCACCACCTATAAGAACCTACTTGTAATAACTGCTTAAATAATAATTGCCCGTTAAATTTGACGTGAAATCGTATAACCACTTACTGTTTTCTTTTATAGATAGTGAGATAGGTATACATGTATAGTTTTTATTAACTATTTATTTATGTTATTTATATATTTATTTATTTGAAAATGACAGTGGGCCGGGCATATCTTGCAAAGAACTGTTAACCGCTGGGGTAAACGTACTCTTGATTGAAGACCACGTCTCGGTAAACGTAGTGTATGGTGTCCTCTAGTCAAGTGGGTATTCATATGGGAAAGCATGTGTCCAGCAGTGGACTATTAATGGTTGGCGACGATGATGATGATTATGATGAGACCCGCAAGATAGTTTACTAAAACATTTAGTGATGTCGAAATACCTACCAACGATACGTTTAGGGTAATTTGCAAATCTTACTTTTATAATAAATGGGTAAGTCTGTTTGAATGTTTTTTATTAAGTAATCTCCGTAACTACTTAAGTTATTTTAATGAAATTTGATATGTATATAGTTTAGGACTACATGCGCCCCGCGGCTTCGCCCGCGAACCAGAGTTTTTTAAACAAATTTCAGAAATTTATTACACAACCCCTGGGGGTTATTTTGGTAAAATAAAAATACGTGTTAAATTATTTATTTCATACTTTATTTATACCGAGTTTTGAGTAAATCATAATATAATAATAATTTTCCAGACAAACTTTGCCACCCAATTTAACGCCCTCAGAGGTTAATTTTTGATAATTTTATTAGCCTATGTCTTATTCTAGGTCCTACTATCTACGTACCAAATGTCATCTGAATAACTCAAGTTAATACGGAGATTACTTATAACAAACATTTACACAGACTTTCCCATTTATTATAATAGTAAGATAGATAAGATTTGAGTCTGAATGAACTCTGAAGAACACTGACCCTAGTCTCTATTTAATATGAAAGGAACCTGTTTACCTATGGGGGGTAGCTAGGTACTTTACAGAATTATTTGTGAAGATCCTTGCTAGCAATTCGCACATTGGGTAATTTAAAACAATAATCATATTAACATTAACTAAGGTAGGTATTCATCAACGGTAGGCTGAACCAGCTGCTAGTGACTTAAAAATCGGTACAAATAAACTGCAACACGTATTTTTTATTTTTGCAAAACTACCCCTATGAGGTGTGCAGCAAATTTCTGAAATTTGACATATAAATTTTCATGCGGGCGGAGCCGCGGGGTGTTACTAGTCTAAAATAATTGACGTTTAGTTAAACATCAATAAATAGATCTAGGCATTGACTTTAGGTATATTTATAATTATGTTATATTTTTATAGTATATTTTTAGTTATGTGATATATATAATATTATACTATTTTCATATTGAGATGTGCGGAGGGCTTGACTTACCCGCTGACTGTACTTTTCAAGCGCTCTATTCAACAATGCCATGTAGCTATGTACCTAGGGTCTGAAGAAGGCATTCATTTCTCCGATACATAAAAGTGGAAGCAAGAACGATGTTAAAATTATAGGCCCGTCTCTAAATTTTGCATCTTTGCGAAGGTGTTTGAGAGGCTTTTTTATACTGCGGGATATTCAACTCTCTCATCATCATTTATTCCGCAGCAGCATGGGTTAATGTGAAAACGTTCAACTATTTCGAATTTGCTATCTTTTAATGACTATACCACCTCAAACATGGATGCTGGTGGCCAAGTTGATGTTATTTTCACTGATTATAGTACAGCTTTTGATAGAATTGACCACCAGCTACTCTTACAGAAGCAGAAATCCATGGCAATCTTTAGTTATGGTTTATTTCCTACATAGAAAATAGATCCCAGGCTGTTGTTCTTAACGGATTCTCTTCCGCCTCTACTTGGGTGAATATACTGACAGGCGTGCCCCAAGTTACCTTGCTAGAACCACTCCTTTTTTCCATATTTATTAATGATATTTGTTTTTGCTTTAAGTCTGCACAATTTTTGTTATATGCAGATGACATGAAAGTTTTTATGCCTATTAATGACGTTACTGACTGCATCCTCTTGCAGGCTGACTTATGTAGGTTTCAACTTTATTGTCAGTAAAATAAGCTCGACTTGAATGTTTCAAAATGTATGGCTATTCATTTCACTCGCAGCCCTATCCTTACTCAGTATTCATACACATTGAAAGGAACACCGTTAAAAGTGGTAGATGAGGTTAAAGACCTGGGAGTTTTTCAGGACAGTAAGCTTGCTTATGACAAGCATAATTGATAGCATTATAAAAAAAGCCAACAAAGCTTTAGGTTTTGTTATAAGAACCTGCTCTCAGTTTACTAGTGTTAAGGTTATTAAAATTCCGTATTGTGCCTTATGTGCATAGCATTCTCGAGTATTGTTAACAGGTTTGGAACCCTCGTTATGCAATTTATATAGGTAGAATTGAATCAATTCAGCGTAGGTTCCTGCGGTACCTGCAATTTAAAACTAATTGTTTTGATAATGACTATTCGCCTAAATGTAAAAGACATTATTTACTCCCCTTACAAGAGAGACGACAAATTAGAGATGTTGTGCTCCTTTGTAAAATTGCGCAGGGTCAAATTGACGCCCCAAAACTATCAGAAAACATTAAAACTAAAGTCCCCTCTAGATCAATTAGGCATCCTATTAATCTAGATATTCCTTTCAGTTTCACGAACTATCGTCAAAACTCCTTTTTCAGTAGAGTAGTATCTACCTTTAACGGGTTGGTCGATATCCCCGACCTCGACTTATTTGACTTAAAAGCACAAAGAGTAAACAGACTCCTGACAAAGCGCTGGTTTGATGCGTCAGCATCATAACAAATTATATTTATTTTAAGATGTTAGGTTAGGTTAGACACTTTATAGATAAATTGTAGATTAGATTTAGTTTTTTTTGTGTGTATTATGCTTATTTTCCTTTTGTTTTTTTTTCTGGTAATGCATCTGCAATCATGTTGTTTAGTTTTTATATGCGAGGACATTAAAATGGTTAAGAGTTTTTTTTAAGGTTAATTATTACTGTTTGTACAACTGTTTGTTTTCCGAATAAACCAAAATAAAATACAATGTCTGGTTTTTCTCATTTTCATAGTTGGGTAAAAACCAAATCTACTATATACTGTTTCTATCGCAATATGTATCGTACTCATAATTGTTTTTAATATAACGCAGCTAATAGGTATGGTATTTAGGACAAGGGAATAGAAAAGACTAACAAACTGTTAAACCTACTCATACCTACATTGTTTATTCGTAGATAATAAATTGTACAATTTCAGGTCGTTTCGAGTAGTATAGGGTATATTAGAACCACTGCATCTTACCTCAGAGATGTACGAATCTATAATTCAAAAAAAAATATAGGTCAAATAAAAATTTTAGGTCGTGTTAAGTTACTTAAAAACCGCATAAATTTTAGAATATGTGAAATAAATTTAAACAAGAACTAGCTAACACATCCACTATCTACGGCAGGAAAACAATAATTTTCGAGGGAGTTCAAAATTTAAAAACAACTTTTTAAAAATACATTTGTAGCAAACGTTAGTAACTTATAGTAAAAAACAGTATATAACATATAAAATAGTATTTAAAAATTTATTAATACATCAATAACATAAATAAATAAAAAGTTAATAAAAACTATATAATAGAAAACAGTAAGTGGGTATACGATTTCACGTCAAATCTAACGGGCAATTATTATTTAAGCAGATATTAGGGGAGCCCTTGCCCTAGCTGTTTGTTCTATAACACCTAGCTGACCTATGCTAGTTTTATTTTTGTGATTATGAAAGTAAGCATGCGCGTCAAAAAAAAACACTAAGAAAACAATTTTTGTATCTTCATAGTATTTATTATATAAGTAAAATAATTGCATAGTAAGCTTATTTGACTAAATACACTACAGCGGCTGTATTTTTGGGGAAGGGTACATCTCATTCGAATGAAAACGCGACCGTGGACGAGTTGTCTTCTTCACTTTTAGATTAGGGTACAACTCGTCAGAGTTCAAATCTCTTGATTTCAGATTCGGACTAGTTGTATCCAAAACTGAAGTGTACAACTCATCCGCGAGAAGATCATCGTTATTTTTCAGTGTCCTTTGTGGTCACCCCAACGCGGCTTGTTCTTTTCAACAGCACGCTGTACGAGACTCGGAGTGACTGGTGGTGGTTTAGTTGGCGCGGTTTTCAGCGCCCGTTCTGCATCACGACGACTCGGGTCAGCACTCAGCTGCCCCTCTTTGTAACCGTCGTAGGCACTCTTAATTATTTTAGAACCGGCACGGCTATCGCGAAACACTTTGGACCGTATCGAGCGTTTCCACTTCCATGTGGTTGGGTTCATAATCGAAACACTCCCTGACGCATCGGGTATGTCGTTGATGCGACGAAAGTTTGCCTCCGCGTCACCTTCTATACATCCACCATCGCAATTGCAGCCAAAAAAGTTGCACGGTCCTTTCCCACAGTACCATCCTTCGTGCTTACGACCATCGTTGCACACTTTGGCTTCACATCTCGTAGGGAGTAACATGCTGGATAAGAGATCACCTTCATTACCTCCGTCCATGTAGTATTATTGTTGGTCGAAGGGCCAGCAACTATCCGCTGCCCATTCCACGTAGGTTCGGGGACAGCAATCGCTCCGAGCACGACTGGTAAAAGCCATCAACCACAATGTCACAACAACCAACGACGACAGTGTGCTCATCGTGAACACCATTTAATGAAAGCGTCTACGAGTCTTCCGAAGCTTAATTGGAATAATCAAGTAATGAACGAACTTGTATTTATAATATTATATGTAGGTAAGTACTTATGAGGTCAAATGTCAACATGATACCTACCGCGTTTCGATTTTGAATAATTATTTGTTAATCGTCATTTCGACGGATGTTTATAATTTGATAACCCCTATGTCTGGTTTTTTCTCATTTTTGTAGTTGGGTAAAAACCAAATTAAGTACTGTTTCTACCGCGATATGTATCGTACTCATAATTGTTTTTTGTTTAACAAGTGACCTTGGAATAAAAAAGTTCTAACTCGCAATTTCCTTGAAACACACCTTTTGCAATAAAATGGTTCCAACTGATCATATCTACAACATATATTGAATTTAGCGCCATCTGTTATCGATTTTCCTAGTTTTTGTATGCAATTAAGTTCTATTTGTGATGATTTTCAAATGTTGTTAGTTAAAAACAGTTCCATTTACCAAATAGAACCTTTTTTTACTACATTGTATACATACTAATAAATTGTAGTTTAAAATGGTTCTATCAGGCAGTTGGATTTTTTTTTTATCAAATTTGTGGGCCTGGTGGTAGGCAAAGATTATATTATAGTAACTAGATGTAACATTATAAAAACGAACATTTGACACTGTTTTGACTTCTTGCTCTTTGGGAGTATGCCATATGAAAAAAAAAGATAGATATAATTTTTCAGTTCAGTTTCAGTTACATTCAAATACGTATGTGGTCAATCTGATTCTTGTCTGACATTCTACTGAAATGTGAGAATAGTGATGTGAAATTCTGTACTTATCGATTAAATTATGATTTCAGTAAGCAGGTTTGTTGTAACCGCTGCATTGTATGTTGATCATGACGACCGATGTAGCGCGGTGGGCAAAGGTGCGCCTGCAACGCAGGAGGTTACGGGTTCGGGAATCAAACCCCTCAGAACAAATTTGTGAACGATCTGCAGATATACCTATGTTCCGTTGGTCTGGGTATAAATGTACTATAAAAAATGTATATCTATGCATAATAATGTATTTAATAAATCAGTTATCTAGTACCCATACCACGAGCTTTGAGTAGCTTACTTTGGGGCTAGATGGTGCTTTGTGGATTGTCCAGCATTATTATATATTATTATAAAAGAGTATAATAAATTCAGTTATGTTTAAAATCCGCAAGCTGTAATTTTACTTGAAAAGATATACCAATAACTATTCATTAATCACCTATATTTTTTGGGTGTTTTATATTAAGTTTGGAGTATGTGAGTCAATAATGATTAAATCAATCAGCTGGTAATGATTGAAACTACAATCCCCTCAAGGATCTAGATCGACTTAACTAACCGGTACCTGACCCTGTAGGTATATAAATAAAGACCTACTAAGGTTATTTTGTTAAAACTTACATAAACTTGATAAATCTTCTTGATAATAATTATGTTTTTATTTAAAATGGGGTTAAGCGGTGATGGTTGTTTGCCGTCGTTATTTAGGATATGAGCAGTGAGAAAACTTAGGTAGGTACTTAGTTACATTAACATAAACGAAATTATTTCTAAAGTATTTTCACGTCGTATACTACTATACTTAACTGAAATATTTTGTGCTTAGATACCACTTGGATGCTATCATTTAACCTTTATTTTCAAAGTTTTTTTGTAAGTCCTTTGATATCCAATTCTGTGGCACGAAACATGGAAATATAAAAAACACCAACGAGAATTCTATGATGGCTCCCAGACATGTCTTCTCAAGTTTTGTTTCCATTTTTCTTTTGTTATTGGATATTTTGTATATCTAGAAGTGAAAGATAAGAATAAGTTGTGAACATTGCAATCTTTAGTCTCCTAGATCTTACTAGCGACACCATAATCAAGTTTTGATTTCTAACTCCAACTTAGTCGGTCCATGTAGGTACCGTAGCACTATCTCGGTAGGTAGGTATAATTCTCAAACTACGACAATTTACTTTTGAATCATCATTTTGTCAACCAGTATTAGACATTCATCGACAATAAATTATCGACAACTACCAGTACTTCACTAGGTGGCATCAAAATGGTACATCAGATGTCAGTTTTTCGTATTGTACTTTAATATTAGTGAATTATAGAATTATACTGCTAATGAGCTGTAAATAACGTAGTAAAACAGTTATTATATTCTATGTACAAAAAACTATTCAACATATTGCAAAGAAAATACATGTAATATCCGCGTAATATCCGCGTCTATCACGATTATAGACTTACCGATGAAAAGATATCTTGCGTTTATCTTCACATAAAGATCCCAAACGGCTTTTACAACCCACAGCTACACAAGTCATTATATACTAAGTTCTCGATTAAATATTATATATAAAACACAAAATTACAAATAAAACATAAACACAAATTTTCATTTTCTCAATCTGACATTCACGTGTCACCGTACGGTATCAAACAAAACCAAAACAATATCAAATCGGCTACATCGCCTTATAGGATGACAGTGACCATATGCTCCGTCTACCTTACGGAACGTAAGGTACCTACTTGGTCTTAGGTGGTAGGTAGTGCAAAGATTGATGAAATTCAAGGGTATGGCCTGGAAGCGTAGAGGCATAAAGAAAGAAGTTGATAACTATAGATGGATTTTGTGTGTCGTGTCATGTCAATGTCATGTTGTCAAAAATAAAACTGTTTTTCTTTTCGCTTTATAGAAAGAAATGTTTGTATTGTACATAACGGTTTGAATTTATTTCCCTCGGTTTTCTACAATTTTAGTTCGAAATAAAAATACACCTTGAAGCCATATTATTGAAATTACTGAATGTGTAAATGAGCTTTGTACATAATGGAAAATTCCGACGACCAACAAGACCCTTTCGAAGGTGGAAATTCAGACTCATCATTCAGGCCCGATTGTGATAGTGATTCTACATGTTGTAGCAGGTACCTATGAATAAATTATACCTTTTCTAGCCCAAGACCTCTACGTTAATGTTCGAATTGTTATTTGCTTTACACATTATTATTATTTTCCTCAGTGACTTAGAATCACAAGGTCGACCATTATTCATGAATGCTGAAATAGATGCAGCAGAAGAAAGGAATGATGAACAACTCCCACAGCAACAACAACTTTAAATAACAATAATGCGAGTGAAAGGTTAGTACTTACTCCCTTTTTATCTTACCCATGGTTTTCTGTTTTATAGACATGTAAGCAAACAATGTATCTGAGTTTTAAAAAGAAATTTAATTGTATGTGAGAGCCATACCTCTGTGAATTTTACTTACCTAGAATTTAATTTAATTTACAGCAATACAGAAGATTGTTTATTGGAAATTCACAATCCAAATGAATTTCAGACACCAAATGTCACAAAAAATGTGAGAAAAAAATTAAGAGACCCTAAGACTTGGAAAGTCAATATAATTAAAGGGAAACACCAAGCTGGACAAGAATATATAAATAGCAAGGGCAAATATATTCCAGCGAAACATGTAAAGAATATGAAAGATTGCTTTAGTTCGTGCAAGTTTAAATGTGGTCGAAAAATTACAGAATCTGAAAGATTCAGTATATTCACTGCATTTTATAAGCTGCAGCAAAATGAAAAACACTTATTTCTTCTAAATAGCACAGAACGGACTGTAACTATAAGACCGAATAAGAAGATAGATAATTCACACAAAAAATTTTCATTTAAATACTTTTGCTGTGTGAATAATGACCGCATTCAAGTATGTAAAAAGTACTTTCTGGGAACACTCTCAATATCACAAAAGCCCATTTACAATGCGCACAATAATAAAGGAAATGGTAATATTCCCAAGCCGGATTCAAGAGGAAAAAAATTTAATCGTAAAATAAGTGCTGTGAGAATCCAAAAAGTAAAGGATCATATAAACTCTTTCCCTAGAGTAGAGTCACATTATTGCAGGAGCAGTACAAACCGAGAGTACTTAGAGGAAACTCTATCTCTACAAAAAATGTATGAACTGTACTGTGAATTTTGCTCCAGTACAACAGAACCTACTCCAGTGAAATTTTCAATGTATAGATACATTTTTAATACAGAATTCAATATGTCTTTCCATAAAAGAAAAACTGATCGCTGTGACCTCTGTGAGGAATATAATGTGGCAAAAAAGCAGAACTGCTTAAGTGAACAGCTGATACATAAATATGAAGACCATATTTTGAGTAAAAATAATATGCGACAAGAAAGAACAAAAGACAGAGTTATCAAAGATATCCCAGTACTATGTTTTGACTTACAAAATGTTATTGCTTTGCCTAGAGCAGATGTGAGTTCCTTCTTTTATAAAAGGAAATTGAATGTGTATAACCTAACTGCTCACTTATCTACATCCAAAGCAATATATTGTGCACTTTGGTCTGAATGTTCTAATGGCCGAGGAGGAAATGAGCTAGCCAGTGCCTTTAAAAAGATTTTGGAAAAAGTTGCTGAGGAACATGACATTAAAAAACTAATAACATGGAGTGATTCATGTGTACCTCAAAATAGAAACTCTTTTATTAGTACTGCTGTGTTGAATTTTTTTTTTTTTTTTTTTTTTTCTATTTTATATCTGCGATCAATTCTTTTAATTATAAGCAGGTGTGTTGTGAGCGCTGGGATTTGCAGGGTGAGAGATCCATTGACCTCTTCTTCCTTCTTTTCATAATCTCAGATTATGTGGTGTCTTTTCAGCCTCTTAGGATAGTTGACGGTTGTCAATTCGGCTGCAAGGCGGTTTGGATGCCGATCAAGCCTGTCCTTGTATGTAGTAGAGAATTGCCTGATTGCTTCTGGTATTGTATCGATTTCGAAATGATCGTGAAGTTCAATGTTTCTCAGAAACCATGGAGCGTTTGTTATGTTTCTTAGTATGCCGTTTTGAACTCGTTGTATGATGGCAATGTTGGAATTACATGCTGATCCCCATAATTGGATGCCATATGTCCATATAGGTTTAAGAACTACCTTGTATATAAGGAGTTTGTTGTCTATGGTGAGTACCGAATTCCTTCCGAGAAGCCAATGTAAGTTACGATATTTCAGGTTCAGTTCATCTCTTTTTTTTTGAATGTGTTTTTTCCAGGTCAGTCTCCTGTCCAGGTGCAGACCCAGGTACTTAACAGTATCGTTGTGTGGTAGTATAGTGGAGCCTAGGTGCACAGGGGGACAGTCTCCAGCGCGGAGGGCAAATGTGATGTGGTTAGATTTTGAAGCACTAGCCTTAATTCGCCACTTGCTCAGCCATTTTGCAATTTCATCTAGCCCGTCTTGGAGATCCTTTGAAGCTTTGTTCCGGTCTCTGCTACTTGCTAGAATCGCAGTATCGTCTGCGAACGTTGCTGTGACTACGTTTGGTGTTTCGGGTAGGTCGCATGTAAAGATCGTGTACAGGACAGGTCCCAGTACAGATCCCTGCGCTACGCCCGCCTGGATGTCATAGAAGCCAGATGTAAATTCGCCGTCTTTGACTTGGAATATTCTCTGTGAGATGTAGGATTCTAGCAGTGTATAGAAGGGGTGAGGTAGCAGTGTTTTGATTTTACAAAGCATGCCTTTGTGCCAAACTTTATCGAAGGCCTGTTGTATGTCTAGAAAGGCTGCCGAACAGTATTCTTTTTTTTCTAAAGACTTTCTTATTTGGTTAACAACTCTGTGTACTTGTTCTGTAGTGCCGTGTTTCTGTCGGAACCCGAATTGGTGGTTAGGTATTATTGACCGTTCATGTAGGACCTTAAGTATTCGAGACAGCAGCATTTTCTCAAATATCTTGGAGATGATAGGGAGTAGACTTATCGGTCTGTAAGAACTAACTTCGTTGATAGGCTTTGATTCTTTGTGGATCATAATGATTTGAGAGATTTTCCATCTGCTGGGGTAGTGTCCTACTCTCATAATGCTATTGAAGAGTGTTGCTAAGAAGACAATTCCTTTTTTTGGTAGGTGACGGAGAATTTCTTTAGTAATTTGGTCGAATCCCGGAGCTTTATTGTTCTCGAGTTTTTGTATTAGTTTAGAGATCTCTCTGGGTGTAGTCGGTTTCAAGGGTAGATCAAGCTGGAAATCTTGGTTTAATATAGTGTCAACGTCTGGGTCTTCGTCGTACGTTTCTTCGTTGGGTTCGAAGACGTTGGATAAGTGAGTTGCGAAAGCGTCAACTCTTTGCTGAGGCGTTCTGGCCCATTTATCGTCTTGTTTGAGTGGTGGTCTAGTTTTTTGCGGTTGATTTAGCTCCGAAGTCGCCTTCCACAATGAATAATTAGTTGACCTCGTTGCTGTTAGGGATTGTAGCCGTTGTGTCATAGTTTCGTTCCTGGCATTACTAATCAGGTTTTTGAGTTCCATCGTGGCTCTGTTAAACGCTTTTCTATCATCTATATGTCTATTGCTTTGCCACACCCTGCGAAGCCTTCTTTTTTCTTGTATTTTGTTTCTTATGTCCTCTGGTACAGTGTTGTGCCTATGTTTTTTAGTAGATATTTCTGGCGTAGTGGACCAGCATGCAACTTGTACTGTGTTGGTGAATTCAGTGGCAGCATCTTCGATGTCTTCCGGTGTCTTCAGTGCTATTTTAAGGTTAAGTCTTCGGTCTATAACGTCTCCAAAGGAGTCCCAGTCTGTGTTGAATTTTATGAAAGAAAATCTCCAAGTGGAGGAAATTATAATGAAATACTCAACCCCTGGCCATTCTTGTATACAGGAAGTGGATAATGCGCACAGCATAATTGAGAAAAAAATGAGTAAACATGAATTGTACTCCCCTATAGGAGTAATTAGACTGCTTAAGTCTATGAATGGCAGAAAACAAGTAAGAGTAATACAAATGACCTCTGATGACTTTAGAGACTATGGTAGTGTGGCGAAAAACTTGAATTTTAAGAAAATACCATTTTCAAGTGTATGCTGTTTAAAATTTACTCAAAATGTAAACCAGGTTTTTTTTAAGGAGTCTTTTAGCAATACTCTTTATAGAATGGCTAACCTAAGAAGTGCAGATCGTCCTAGAAGAAAAATCATAGGAACAGAAAATGTAAATTTAGTAGCTGCTGTTTATAAGAAACAGGGATGCATCTCAGATGAAAAGAAAAATGACATCATATCCATGCTAAAATACATGCCTCTTCAAGACCAAATGTATTTTAAAACATTATTGAAGTAAAGGTAACATGGAATACCACCTAAGTTAAAGTTTTTAATACTCAATAAATTTTATGACACTTCGAAAATTTGACTTTTGACTTTTCCCGAATTAAAATAGGTACCTACTTCATGTAATAAGGATTATAACAATTCCTTTATTTCTATTATAAAGTTCTAACTTCCCATAACTTTCAATTAGTTTCAAGTTAAAAAAGTTCTATGAACAAATGGAACCATTTTAGATCAATGTTGCAACTTAGGGTAAATAAAAAAGTTCTATCTGAAAATTTGTATATACTTTTCTCAGAAACAGCTTTAGTATTTTCAGGCAATTTAACGAATTATTGTAAAGAAGTAGGTTTTATCTTAAATTACAATGAAATATTTCGCCTAAAAATAAAAACATAAAAGTTACGTGATGTTGAACTTTTGATCTTTGATTTCTCAGGATGTATGTTTTCATACATAGAACTTTTTTATTCCAAGGTCACTATAGGTAATAAATAAATATTTATTCATAATATTTTTTGATGAAAAGTCTGAGCAAACGGAGTTGAATGCGATGACTATAAAGAAAGTATGAAAATGCTTCAGATGTAAGAAGGCAGGTCACATGAAGAAGGATTGTCCGAGGAATCAGAAGACTGATAACAAGAAGGATACAACTACTTCTATCAAGGACAAGTCGTTGTTGACTGCGCTGTCGGTGAATGTGCAGAATGATGTGTGGTATATACTCTGGTGCCACAAATCAAATGTGCAATAACAGGAATGTGATGTCAGACTTTCAATATTCAAAACCATTAGCAGAGAACGTTGGCAACGAGGACACTGTGATGTCTGAAGGACACGGTATGATTTGTGGCACCAGAGTCTATATACCACACATCATTCCGCACATTCACCGACAGCGTAGTCAACAACGACTTGTCCTTGATAGAAGTAGTTGTATCCTTCTTGTTATCAGTCTTCTGATTCCTCGGACAATCCTTCTTCATGTGACCTGCCTTCTTAAATCTGAAGCATTTTAATACTTTCTTTATAGTCATCACATTCAACTCCGCATGCTCAGACTTTTCATCAAAAAATATGATGAATAAATATTTATTTATTACCTATTGGCTTTGTTATACTAAAAACAATTATGAGTACGATACATATCGCGGTAGAAACAGTAGGTACTAAATTTGGTTTTTACCCAACTACAAAAATGAGAAAAAACCAGACATAGGGGTTATCAAATTATAAACATCCGTCGAAATGACGATTAACAAATAATGATTCAAAATCGAAACGCGGTAGGTATCATGTTGGCATTTGACCTCATAAGTATATATAATATTATAAATACAAGTTCGTTCTTTAATTGATTATTCCAATTAAGCTTCGGAAGACTCGTAGACGCTTTCATTAAATGGTGTTCACGATGAGCTCACTGTCGTCGTTGGTTGTTGTGACATTGTGGTTGATGGCTTTTACCAGTCGTGCTCGGAGCGATTGCTGTCCCCGAACCTACGTGGAATGGGCAGCGGATAGTTGCTGGCCCTTCGACCAACAATACTACATGGACGGAGGTGATGAAGGTGATCTCTTATCCAGCATGTTACTCCCTACGAGATGCGAAACCAAAGTGTGCAACGATGGTCGTAAGCACGATGGATGGTACTGTGGGAAAGGACCGTGCAACTTTTTTGGCTGCAATTGCGATGGTGGATGTATAGAAGGTGACGCGGAGGCAAACTTTCGTCGCATCAACGACATACCCGATGCGTCAGGGAGTGTTTCGATTATGAACCCAACCACATGGAAGTGGAAACGCTCGATACGGTCCAAAGTGTTTCGCGATAGCCGTGCCGCTTCTAAAATAATTAAGAGTGCCTACGACGGTTACAAAGAGGGGCAACTGAGTGCTGACACGAGTCGTCGTGATGCAGAACGAGCGCTCAAAACCGCGTCAACTATACCACCACCAGTCACTCCGAGTCTCGTACAGCGTGCTGTTGAGAAGAACAAGCCGCGTTGGGGTGACCGCAAACAACACTGAAAAGTAACGACGATCTTCTCGCGGATAAGTTGTCCACTTCATTTTTGGATGAGGATACAACTGGTCCGAAGCTAAAACAAGAGATTTAGACTCCGACGAGTTGTACCCTAATCTAAAAGTGAAGAAAACAACTCGTCCACGGTCGCGTTTTCATTCGGATGAGATGTACCCTAACCCAACAATATAGCCGCCGTAGTGTGTTTAGTTAAATAAGCTGAGGTACTATTCAATTGTTAGACTATGATAATAAATACTGTCAAGCATACAAAAATTGTTTTCTTTTTTTTATGCTTAAATTCATAATCACTAAAATAAAACTAGCTTATAACAAACTGCTAGGGCGAGTGCTCCCCTAATAACAGTATAATAATTGCCTTGCTATATTTGACTTGAAATCGTATACCCACTTACTGTTTTCTGTAATATAGTTTTTATTAATTGTTTATTTATTTTTATAAACTAGTGTGTTAATTATATACCTACTGTTTTTTAAATATAATAATAAATGTAATTTTTTACTCCATTCTTTAAATGTTGTTGTTCATGTTAATAATACTGAGTACATGGTCTCTAAGGCCGCCGGTAAATGTCCCGAAAATGAACTTGATTACCCTGAATGGCCTGAACATTAATCGCGTTAGCAAGTTTAAATATCTGGGACATATAGTTACCGACGACCTTAAAGATGATGAAGATATTGAGAGGGAGCGTAGGGCTCTATCGGTCCGAGGTAACATGCTGGCTCGCAGATTTTCCCGTTGTACTGAACAAGTTAAAGTGACACTTTTTAAAGCTTACTGTCAGAGTTTTTACACGGGAAATCTGTGGATCCGGCATACTAAAAGATCGATGGACGCCCTACGAATCCAATACAATAATATATTTAGGATGATGCTGCGACTGCCCCGTTTCTGCAGTGCGTTGGGAATGTTTGCACAGTACCACACTGATGGCTTTCATGCCATAGTGCGCAAGAAATCGGAAGAATACGGGATAGTCGCAACAGCATCCTGGGGACTGTGGCAGAGGGGCTATCATCTCCGCTCTGGAGGTACTTTGTGATGAGGGTGACCAAAGAAGGAAAATACTTCCTGCATTGATTATCCTCAGCCCAGCTGGCTCCTGCCACAGTGTCTTAATATATCTATTTCAATTTTTTTTGTGTGCATTTACTTTAATTTTATTTTATTTTTGTTCGTAAGCATATGGACACTTTTGGTATAAAATAAAAACTTTTTTTTTAAAGAATATTCCTTGCTGATGATGAGGCAGCCGTAAATATCATCTAGCATGCCTTTCTCTTTGGTATATTGAAGCACAGGGCACCTGCTTACCTGTATAGCAAGTTAAGGCGCAAACAGGAGCTAATCCAGCGCCGCCACTTATTGTATCATATAGATTACGTTGAACAAAGGAATTTCCAAAATTAATATGTTCAGTTTGTTAAACCTCATCATCATCATCATCGATCGCGATTTTCATTATATCCATATGCTTCGAGATGTTGGAATAACATACCACCATCTATAAGAACCTACTCGTAATAACTGCTTAAATAATAATTGCCCGTTAAATTTGACGTGAAATCGTATAACCACTTACTGTTTTCTTTTATAGATAGTGAGATAGGTATACATGTATAGTTTTTATTAACTATTTATTTATGTTATTTATATATTTATTTATTTGAAAATGACAGTGGGCCGGGCATATCTTGCGAAGAACTGTTAACCGCTGGGGTAAACGTACTCTTGATTAAAGACCACGTCTCGGTAAACGTAGTGTATGGTGTCCTCTAGTCAAGTGGGTATTCATATGGGAAAGCATGTGTCCAGCAGTGGACTATTAATGGTTGGCGACGATGATGATGATTATGATGAGACCCGCTAGGTAGTTTACTAAAACATTTTTATGATCAGTAAGTGAGTGATGTCGAAATACCTACCAACACGATACGTTTAGGGTAATTTGCAAATCTTACTTTTATAATAAATGGGAAAGTCTGTGTGAATGTTTTTTATAAGTAATCTCCGTAACTACTTAAGTTATTTTAATGAAATTTGATATGTATATAGTTTAGGACTACATGCGCCCCGCGGCTTCGCCCGCGAACCAGAGTTTTTTAAACAAATTTCAGAAATTTAAAACCCCTGGGGGTTATTTTGGTAAAATAAAAATACGTGTTAAATTATTTATTTCATACTTTATTTATACCGAGTTTTGAGTAAATCAAATCAAGGAAAAATAATTTTCCAGACAAACTTTACCACCCTATTTAACGCCCTCAGAGGTTAATTTTTGATAATTTTATTAGCCTACCTAGGTCTTATTCTAGATCCTACTATCTACGTACCAAATGTCATCTGAATAACTTAAGTTAATACGGAGATTACTTATAACAAACATTCACACAGACTTTCCCATTTATTATAATAGTAAGATAGATAAGATTTGAGTCTGAATGAACTCTGAAGAACACTGACCCTAGTCTCTATTTAGTATGAAAGGAACCTGTTTACCTATGGGGGGTAGCTAGGTACTTTACAGAATTATTTGTGAAGATCCTTGCTAGCAATTCGCATATTGGGTAATTTAAAACTATAATCTTATTAACTTTAACTAAGGTAGGTATTCATCAACGGTAGGCTAAACCAGCTGCTAGTGACTTAAAAATCGGTACAAATAAACTGCAACACGTATTTTTTATTTTTACAAAACTACCCCTAGGAGGCGTGCAGTAAATTTCTGAAATTTGACAAATAAATTTTCATGCGGGCGGAGCCGCGGGGTGTCACTAGTCTAAAATAATTGACGTTTAGTTAAACATCAATAAATAGATCTAGGCATTGACTTTAGTTATATTTATAATTATGTTATATTTTATAGTATATTTTTAGTTATGTTATAATATAATATTATATTATTATCATATTGAGATGTGCGGAGGGCTTGACTTACCCGCTGACTGTACTTTTCAAGCGCTCTATTGAACAAGGCTATGTACCTAGGGTCTGGAAGAAGGCATTCATTTCTCCGATACATAAAAGTGGAAGCAAGAACGATGTTAAAATTATAGGCCCGTCTCTAAATTTTGCATCTTTGCGAAGGTGTTTGAGAGGCTTGTTTATACTGCGGTATATTCAACTCTCTCATCATCATTTATTCCGCAGCAGCATGGGTTTATTCGAAAACGTTCAACTATTTCAAATTTGCTATCTTTTAATGACTATACCACCTCAAACATGGATGCTGGCGGCCAAGTTGATGTTATTTTCACTGATTATAGTACAGCTTTTGATAGAATTGACCACCAGCTACTCTTACAGAAGCTTTTAAAGGCAGAAATCCATGGTAATCTTTAGTTATGGTTTATTTCCTACATAGAAAATAGATCCCAGGCTGTTGTTCTTAACGGATTCTCTTCCGCCTCTACTTGGGTGAATATACTGACAGGCGTGCACCAAGTTACCTTGCTAGAACCACTCCTTTTTTCCATTTTTATTAATGATATTTGTTTTTGCTTTAAGTCTGCACAATTTTTGTTATATGCAGATGACATGAAAGTTTTTATGCCTATTAATGACGTTACTGACTGCATCCTCTTGCAGGCTGACTTATGTAGGTTTCAACTTTATTGGCAGTAAAATAAGCTCGACTTGAATGTTTCAAAATGTATGGCTATTCATTTCACTCGCAGCCCTATCCTTACTCAGTATTCATACACATTGAAAGGAACACCGTTAAAAGTGGTAGATGAGGTTAAAGACCTGGGAGTTTTTCAGGACAGTAAGCTTGCTTATGACAAGCATATTGATAGCATTATAAAAAAAGCCAACAAAGCTTTAGGTTTTGTTATAAGAACCTGCTCTCAGTTTACTAGTGTCAAGGTTATTAAAATTCCGTATTGTGCCTTATGTGCATAGCATTCTCGAGTATTGTTCACAGGTTTGGAACCCTCGTTATGCAATTTATATAGGTAGAATTGAATCAATTCAGCGTAGGTTCCTGCGGTACCTGCAATTTAAAACTAATTGTTTTGATAATGACTATTCGCCTAAATGTAAAAGACATTATTTACTCCCCTTACAAGAGAGACGACAAATTAGAGATGTTGTGCTCCTTTGTAAAATTGCGCAGGGTCAAATTGACGCCCCAAAACTATCAGAAAACATTAAAACTAAAGTCCCCTCTAGATCAATTAGGCATCCTATTAATCTAGATATTCCTTTCAGTTTCACGAACTATCGTCAAAACTCCTTTTTCAGTAGAGTAGTATCTACCTTTAACGGGTTGGTCGATATCCCCGACCTCGACTTATTTGACTTAAAAGCACAAAGAGTAAACAGACTCCTGACAAAGCGCTGGTTTGATGCGTCAGCATCATAACAAATTATATTTATTTTAAGATGTTAGGTTAGGTTAGACACTTTATAGATAAATTGTAGATTAGATTTAGTTTTTTTTGTGTGTATTATGCTTATTTTCCTTTTGTTTTTTTTTCTGGTAATGCATCTGCAATCATGTTGTTTAGTTTTTATATGCGAGGACATTAAAATGGTTAAGAGTTTTTTTTTAAGGTTAATTATTACTGTTTGTACAACTGTTTGTTTTCCGAATAAACCAAAATAAAATACAATGTCTGGTTTTTCTCATTTTCATAGTTGGGTAAAAACCAAATCTACTACATACTGTTTCTATCGCAATATGTATCGTACTCATAATTGTTTTTAATATAACGCAGCTAATAGGTATGGTATTTAGGACAAGGGAATAGAAAAGACTAACAAACTGTTAAACCTACTCATACCTACATTGTTTATTCGTAGATAATAAGTTGTACAATTTCAGGTCGTTTCGAATAGTATAGGGTATATTAGAACCACTGCATCTTACGGTAAGATGCAGTGGTTCCTTACCTCAGAGATGTACGAATCTATAATTCAAAAAAAATATATAGGTCAAATAAAAATTATAGGTCGTGTTAAGTTACTTAAAAACCGCATAAATTTTAGAATATGTGAAATAAATTTAAACAAGAACTAGCTAACACATCCACTATCTACGGCAGGAAAACAATAATTTTCGAGGGAGTTCAAAATTTAAAAACAACTTTTTAAAAATACATTTGTAGCAAACGTTAGTAACTTATAGTAAAAAACAGTATATAACATATAAAATAGTATTTAAAAATTTATTAATACATCAATAACATAAATAAATAAAAAGTTAATAAAAACTATATAATAGAAAACAGTAAGTGGGTATACGATTTCACGTCAAATCTAACGGGCAATTATTATTTAAGCAGATATTAGGGGAGCCCTTGCCCTAGCTGTTTGTTCTATAACACCTAGCTGACCTATGCTAGTTTTATTTTTGTGATTATGAAAGTAAGCATGCGCGTCAAAAAAAAACACTAAGAAAACAATTTTTGTATCTTCATAGTATTTATTATATAAGTAAAATAATTGCATAGTAAGCTTATTTGACTAAATACACTACAGCGGCTGTATTTTTGGGGAAGGGTACATCTCATTCGAATGAAAACGCGACCGTGGACGAGTTGTCTTCTTCACTTTTAGATTAGGGTACAACTCGTCAGAGTTCAAATCTCTTGATTTCAGATTCGGACTAGTTGTATCCAAAACTGAAGTGTACAACTCATCCGCGAGAAGATCATCGTTATTTTTCAGTGTCCTTTGTGGTCACCCCAACGCGGCTTGTTCTTTTCAACAGCACGCTGTACGAGACTCGGAGTGACTGGTGGTGGTTTAGTTGGCGCGGTTTTCAGCGCCCGTTCTGCATCACGACGACTCGGGTCAGCACTCAGCTGCCCCTCTTTGTAACCGTCGTAGGCACTCTTAATTATTTTAGAACCGGCACGGCTATCGCGAAACACTTTGGACCGTATCGAGCGTTTCCACTTCCATGTGGTTGGGTTCATAATCGAAACACTCCCTGACGCATCGGGTATGTCGTTGATGCGACGGAAGTTTGCCTCCGCGTCACCTTCTATACACCCACCATCGCAATTGCAGCCAAAAAAGTTGCACGGTCCTTTCCCACAGTACCATCCTTCGTGCTTACGACCATCGTTGCACACTTTGGCTTCACATCTCGTAGGGAGTAACATGCTGGATAAGAGATCACCTTCATTACCTCCGTCCATGTAGTATTGTTGGTCGAAGGGCCAGCAACTATCCGCTGCCCATTCCACGTAGGTTCGGGGACAGCAATCGCTCCGAGCACGACTGGTAAAAGCCATCAACCACAATGTCACAACAACCAACGACGACAGTGTGCTCATCGTGAACACCATTTAATGAAAGCGTCTACGAGTCTTCCGAAGCTTAATTGGAATAATCAAGTAATGAACGAACTTGTATTTATAATATTATATGTAGGTAGGTACTTATGAGGTCAAATGTCAACATGATACCTACCGCGTTTCGATTTTGAATAATTATTTGTTAATCGTCATTTCGACGGATGTTTATAATTTGATAACCCCTATGTCTGGTTTTTTCTCATTTTTGTAGTTGGGTAAAAACCAAATTAAGTACTGTTTCTACCGCGATATGTATCGTACTCATAATTGTTTTTTGTTTAACAAAGCCAATAGGTAATAAATAAATATTTATTCATAATATTTTTTGATGAAAAGTCTGAGCAAACGGAGTTGAATGCGATGACTATAAAGAAAGTATGAAAATGCTTCAGATGTAAAAAGGCAGGTCACATGAAGAAGGATTGTCCGAGGAATCAGAAGACTGATAACAAGAAGGATACAACTACTTCTATCAAGGACAAGTCGTTGTTGACTGCGCTGTCGGTGAATGTGCAGGCAGAATGATGTGTGGTATATACTCTGGTGCCACAAATCAAATGTGCAATAACAGGAATGTGATGTCAGACTTTCAATATTCAAAACCATTAGCAGAGAACGTTGGCAACGAGGACACTGTGATGTCTGAAGGACACGGTATGATTTGTGGCACCAGAGTCTATATACCACACATCATTCCGCACATTCACCGACAGCGTAGTCAACAACGACTTGTCCTTGATAGAAGTAGTTGTATCCTTCTTGTTATCAGTCTTCTGATTCCTCGGACAATCCTTCTTCATGTGACCTGCCTTCTTAAATCTGAAGCATTTTAATACTTTCTTTATAGTCATCACATTCAACTCCGCATGCTCAGACTTTTCATCAAAAAATATGATGAATAAATATTTATTTATTACCTATTGGCTTTGTTATACTAAAAACAATTATGAGTACGATACATATCGCGGTAGAAACAGTAGGTACTAAATTTGGTTTTTACCCAATTACAAAAATGAGAAAAAACCAGACATAGGGGTTATCAAATTATAAACATCCGTCGAAATGACGATTAACAAATAATGATTCAAAATCGAAACGCGGTAGGTATCATGTTGGCATTTGACCTCATAAGTATATATAATATTATAAATACAAGTTCGTTCTTTAATTGATTATTCCAATTAAGCTTCGGAAGACTCGTAGACGCTTTCATTAAATGGTGTTCACGATGAGCTCACTGTCGTCGTTGGTTGTTGTGACATTGTGGTTGATGGCTTTTACCAGTCGTGCTCGGAGCGATTGCTGTCCTCGAACCTACGTGGAATGGGCAGCGGATAGTTGCTGGCCCTTCGACCAACAATACTACATGGACGGAGGTGATGAAGGTGATCTCTTATCCAGCATGTTACTCCCTACGAGATGCGAAACCAAAGTGTGCAACGATGGTCGTAAGCACGATGGATGGTACTGTGGGAAAGGACCGTGCAACTTTTTTGGCTGCAATTGCGATGGTGGATGTATAGAAGGTGACGCGGAGGCAAACTTTCGTCGCATCAACGACATACCCGATGCGTCAGGGAGTGTTTCGATTATGAACCCAACCACATGGAAGTGGAAACGCTCGATACGGTCCAAAGTGTTTCGCGATAGCCGTGCCGCTTCTAAAATAATTAAGAGTGCCTACGACGGTTACAAAGAGGGGCAACTGAGTGCTGACACGAGTCGTCGTGATGCAGAACGAGCGCTCAAAACCGCGTCAACTATACCACCACCAGTCACTCCGAGTCTCGTACAGCGTGCTGTTGAGAAGAACAAGCCGCGTTGGGGTGACCGCAAACAACACTGAAAAGTAACGACGATCTTCTCGCGGATAAGTTGTCCACTTCATTTTTGGATGAGGATACAACTGGTCCGAAGCTAAAACAAGAGATTTAGACTCCGACGAGTTGTACCCTAATCTAAAAGTGAAGAAAACAACTCGTCCACGGTCGCGTTTTCATTCGGATGAGATGTACCCTAACCCAACAATATAGCCGCCGTAGTGTGTTTAGTTAAATAAGCTGAGGTACTATTCAATTGTTAGACTATGATAATAAATACTGTCAAGCATACAAAAATTGTTTTCTTTTTTTTATGCTTAAATTCATAATCACTAAAATAAAACTAGCTTATAACAAACTGCTAGGGCGAGTGCTCCCCTAATAACAGTATAATAATTGCCTTGCTATATTTGACTTGAAATCGTATACCCACTTACTGTTTTCTGTAATATAGTTTTTATTAATTGTTTATTTATTTTTATAAACTAGTGTGTTAATTATATACCTACTGTTTTTTAAATATAATAATAAATGTAATTTTTTACTCCATTCTTTAAATGTTGTTGTTCATGTTAATAATACTGAGTACATGGTCTCTAAGGCCGCCGGTAAATGTCCCGAAAATGAACTTGATTACCCTGAATGGCCTGAACATTAATCGCGTTAGCAAGTTTAAATATCTGGGACATATAGTTACCGACGACCTTAAAGATGATGAAGATATTGAGAGGGAGCGTAGGGCTCTATCGGTCCGAGGTAACATGTTGGCTCGCAGATTTTCCCGTTGTACTGAACAAGTTAAAGTGACACTTTTTAAAGCTTACTGTCAGAGTTTTTACACGGGAAATCTGTGGATCCGGCATACTAAAAGATCGATGGACGCCCTACGAATCCAATACAATAATATATTTAGGATGATGCTGCGACTGCCCCGTTTCTGCAGTGCGTTGGGAATGTTTGCGCAGTACCACACTGATGGCTTTCATGCCATAGTGCGCAAGAAAACTGCATCCCTGATGCGCAGAATACGGGATAGTCGCAACAGCATCCTGGGGACTGTGGCAGAGGGGCTATCATCTCCGCTCTGGAGGTACTTTGTGATGAGGGTGACCAAAGAAGGAAAATACTTCCTGCATTGATTATCCTCAGCCCAGCTGGCTCCTGCCACAGTGTCTTAATATATCTATTTCAATTTTTTTTGTGTGCATTTACTTTAATTTTATTTTATTTTTGTTCGTAAGCATATGGACACTTTTGGTATAAAATAAAAACTTTTTTTTTTTTAAAGAATATTCCTTGCTGAAGATGAGTCAGCCGTAAATATCATCTAGCATGCCTTCCTCTTTGGTATAGTGAAGCACAGGGCACCTGCTTACCTGTATAGCAAGTTAAGGCGCAAACAGGAGCTAATCCAGCCCCGCCACTTTTTTTATCATATAGATTACGTTAAACAAAGGAATTTCCAAAATTAATATTTTCAGTTTGTTAAACCTCATCATCATCATCATCGATCGCGATGTTCATTATATCCATATGCTTCGAGATGTTGGAATAACATACCACCACCGATAAGAACCTACTCGTAATAACTGCTTAAATAATAATTGCCCGTTAAATTTGACGTGAAATCGTATAACCACTTACTGTTTTCTTTTATAGATAGTGAGATAGGTATACATGTATAGTTTTTATTAACTATTTATTTATGTTATTTATATATTTATTTATTTGAAAATGACAGTGGGCCGGGCATATCTTGCGAAGAACTGTTAACAGCTGGGGTAAACGTACTCTTGATTAAAGACCACGTCTCGGTAAACGTAGTGTATGGTGTCCTCTAGTCAAGTGGGTATTCATATGGGAAAGCATGTGTCCAGCTTTGATAATATACTTGTCCAGCTTTGATTATATACTTGTCTTGACAAGTATATAATCAAAGGTGTCCAGCAGTGGACTATTAATGGTTGGCGACGATGATGATGATTATGATGAGACCCGCTAGGTAGTTTACTAAAACATTTTTATGATCAGTAAGTGAGTGACGTCGAAATACCTACCAACGATACGTTTAGGGTAATTTGCAAATCTTACTTTTATAATAAATGGGAAAGTCTGTGTGAATGTTTTTTATTAAGTAATCACCGTAACTACTTAAGTTATTTTAATGAAATTTGATATGTATATAGTTTAGGACTACATGCGCCCCGCGGCTTCGCCCGCGAACCAGAGTTTTTTAAACAAATTTCAGAAATTTAAAACCCCTGGGGGTTATTTTGGTAAAATAAAAATACGTGTTAAATTATTTATTTCATACTTTATTTATACCGAGTTTTGAGTAAATCAAATCAAGGAAAAATAATTTTCCCGACAAACTTTACCACCCTATTTAACGCCCTCAGAGGTTAATTGTTGATAATTTTATTAGCCTATGTCTTATTCTAGGTCTTACTATCTACGTACCAAATGTCATCTGAATAACTTAAGTTAATACGGAGATTACTTATAACAAACATTCACACAGACTTTCCCATTTATTATAATAGTAAGATAGATAAGATTTGAGTCTGAATGAACTCTGAAGAACACTGACCCTAGTCTCTATTTAATATGAAAGGAACCTGTTTAACTATGGGGGGTAGCTAGGTACTTTACAGAATTATTTGTGAAGATCCTTGCTAGCAATTCGCACATTGGGTAATTTAAAACTATAATCTTATCAACTTTAACTAAGGTAGGTATTCATCAACGGTAGGCTGAACCAGCTGCTAGTGACTTAAAAATCGGTACAAATAAACTGCAACACGTATTTTTTATTTTTACAAAACTACCCCTAGGAGGCGTGAGTAAATTTCTGACATTTGACAAATAAATTTTCATGCGGGCGGAGCCGCGGGGTGTCAGTAGTCTAAAATAATTGACGTTTAGTTAAACATCAATAAATAGATCTAGGCATTGACTTTAGTTATATTTATAACTAGCTGCGCCCCGCAGCGTCGCCCGCGGGGAAATTTATTTATTTGTCAAATATCATATTTTTCTCGCCGTAAAAACCATCCTTGAACTTCAACAAACATTTTAAAAAAAGATTTGGCCAAATTGGTCCAGGCGTTGTTGAGTTATGCGCTTACCAACACATTTTGCGATTCATTTTTATATTATAGATTATGTTATATTTTTATAGTATATTTTTAGTTATGTGATATATATAATATTATACTATTTTCATATTGAGATGTGCGGAGGGCTTGACTTACCCGCTGACTGTACTTTTTAAGCGCTCTATTCAACAATGCTATGTAGCTATGTACCTAGGGTCTGAAGAAGGCATTCATTTCTCCGATACATAAAAGTGGAAGCAAGAACGATGTTAAAATTATAGGCCCGTCTCTAAATTTGGCATCTTTGCGAAGGTGTTTGAGAGGCTTGTTTATACTGCGGTATATTCAACTCTCTCATCATCATTTATTCCGCAGCAGCATGGGTTTATTCGAAAACGTTCAACTATTTCGAATTTGCTATCTTTTAATGACTATACCACCTCAAACATGGATGCTGGTGGCCAAGTTGATGTTATTTTCACTGATTATAGTAAAGCTTTTGATAGAATTGACCACCAGCTACTCTTACAGAAGCTTTTAAAGGCAGAAATCCATGGCAATCTTTATCGATGGTTTATTTCCTACATAGAAAATAGATCCCAGGCTGTTGTTCTTAACGGATTCTCTTCCGCCTCTACTTGGGTGAATATACCGAAAGGAATATCCTTGCTAGGACTACTCCTTTTTTCCATAATATTTATTAATGATATTTGTTATTGCTTTCAGTCTGCACAAGATGACATGAAAGTTTTTATGCCTATTAATGACGTCACTGACTGCATCCTCTTGCAGGCTGACTTAAGTAGGTTTCAACTTTATTGTCAGCGAAATAAGCTCGACTTGAATGTTTCAAAATGTATGGCTTTTCATTTCACTCGCAGCCCTATCCCTACTCAGTATTCATACACATTGAAAGGAACACCGTTAAAAGTGGTAGATGAGGTTAAAGACCTGGGAGTTTTTCAGGACAGTAAGCTTGCTTAGGACAAGCATATTGATAGCATTATTAAAAAAGCCAACAAAGCTTTAGGTTTTGTTATAAGAACCTGCTCTCAGTTTACTAGTGTTAAGGTTATTAAAATTCCGTATTGTGCCTATGTGCGTAGCATTCTTGAGTATTGTTCACAGGTTTGAAACCCTCGTTATGCAATTTATTTAAGTAGAGTTGAATCAATTCAGCCTAGGTTCGATGCGTCGGTATCATAACAAATTATATTTATTTTTAGATGTTAGCCCCTAGGCTGGCGACCGCCATTTTCCTATATTTAAAGTGTGAGGCATGCGCCGCTGGCGCCTGCGCGCTAATCTGCGCGATCTTCTGCGCGATGGTACTAAAATCAATTTTTCTATATGGTTTAGTATGAAACTACTACTTGAATTTTATATCATTGGAATGGTCTTGAATGCAGCTATCAGATTTTAAAACATTATTCTATTTCGTTGCCATTTGTATTGTCAGTCTAAGCTAGAATGTAGGGAGAGCAAATTTTCCCGCTTCCCGCAAGTATAAGTGTAAAAATAAAATAAATCTAACGATTTTTAAGAACATTACTACTTTAATTACATAATTATACACCTATAAACATTATGTAGGTTTATAAACTTTATAGATAAATTGTAGATTAGATTTAGTTTTTTTGTGTGTAATATGGTTATTTTTCTTTTGTTTTTTTTTGTAATTCATCTGCAATTTCAGTATTTCGTGAAAATTACTTACACAAAAACAAAAACATTTTCATACACATACGTACAATCACTCAAACACACAATTACTAGCACACACACAATCACTCACACACACACACACACAATCACTCACACATATGTACAAACAAACACACTTTCACATATTACTTTCTTGTCTTTACTGGCTAGAGTAACTTACTTTTAATTTTATTTTTTTATTGTTTAAAACGTCAAAACTAATCTGTGTGTTAGATTAGTTTTCGTAGAGTCGATATTAGTTTGTTTTCAGAGTATTATATAGTTAATTTTCTTTAAGATAGCCGCGCTGCAGAGCGAGACCCTATATATATATTAGCACAGGTATAATATTACTTAAAAGAGGGTCCCAAAATTTTATTAGATTAAGTTAAAGAAATAAATATTTTGTTTTTTGTATTTGTATTTTGTATCTGCAAGCAAGTTGTTTAGTTTCTATATGCGAGGACATTTAAATGGTTAAGAGTTATTTTTTAAGGTTAATTATTACTGTTTGAACAACTATTTGTTCTCCGAATAAACCAAAATAAAATACAATGTCTGGTTTTTCTCATTTTCATAGTTGGGTAAAAACCAAATCTACTACATACTGTTTCTATCGCAATATGTATCGTACTCATAATTGTTTTTAGTATAACGCAGCCAAGGTAAAGGTATTTAGGACAAGGGAATAGAATAGACTAACAAACTGTTAAACCTACTCATACCTACATTGTTTATTCGTAGATAATAAGTTGTACAATTTCAGGTCGTTTCGAGTAGTATAAGGTATATTAGAACCACTGCATCTTACCTCAGAGATGTACGAATCTAGGTCTAGATAAGTAACATATAAACCACATAAAGAATGATGGCAAGAATTTTGGGCTATCGTGTACATCGATCGCAAGGGTATCAATCGAAAGCTTATGAAATTCTAATTAAAACTGCATATTTGGTTTTCCAAGAATTTTTGCAGGAAAAATTTAATTATTTTTTGAAAATCTGAATAAATAGCAAAAATTGACCCTAAAGCTAGGGCTAAGAGCACTCCGAGATCCGCCATTTTGTTTTTGACGTTGACGTTCAATTGATTGTCAAACCATCAACTACTTATGTTGTTTGAGTTTATTATTACACAAAGCAAGCTTGGGAGCATCTTTTAATTTTTCCTTACAAAATATTACATGTAAAGAAAGATATTTCCAACAAAAGTTCAATCACTGTTAGGATAAAAGAAAATTGTGTTAGGTACACTGCACGTGCAGGGCATCCTATTGATTTTGATGATCAGGACTCACACAAAAATTCAAAATCATATACATCACTGGCAGAGTCTACTATCTACAGACTTGTAGAAAGTAAACTCAATGATGGTGATATTAAAGGAGCCTCACGTTTAATGTTTTCAAATGACACGATGGCGCCAAATAATGATGAGACTCTCATTTCTCTTGAGAGTAAGCATCCACCCGCAGGGCCCGATATCCAACTCCCCGATCCACCACAAGAGAGTGATGACGCTGTAGGCACGACCAGCCAGGATGTGCTCAAAGCCGTCTTCTCTTTCCAGAGTGGCTCTGCCGGCGGCCTAGATGCTGTGTCTCCACAGCATCTAAAAGATCTACTATCTGGTGGGTCTGGCCATGCAGGTGAAGTCCTTCTGGAAGACTTGACGTCTTTGATCAACCTGATGTTGTCAGGCCGAGTCAACAGCGAGATCACGGAACTCTTGTATGGTGCAAACCTTTGTGCACTCAAAAAGAAGGATGGCGGTATAAGACCCATAGCCGTGGGCACTACCTACCGCCGCCTTGCGGCTAAAGTCTGCTGTCGGAAAAAAGCCGACTATTTAGGCGACTATTTCCGACCAATTCAGCTAGGCTTTGGTTCGCGAGGCGGCTGTGAGGCCGCAGTACATTCCCTTCGTACATTTTTGGATCAAAATTATGGGGAGGTAGTTCTGAAGGTAGACGTCAAAAATGCCTTCAATTCCGTAGATAGGGGCGCCCTGCTAAACGAAATTAAAAATAAAATTCCTGAAATTTACCCTTTTCTCTGGCAGTGCTATGGTTCACCCTCAAAATTAATTTACCGGAATAACATTATTTCGTCTGCCGTTGGCTGTCAGCAGGGCGACCCTCTTGGTCCGGCCATATTTAGCCTTGCCATTCATCCAATAATTCAACGTCTTCAATCCAAGCTCAATGTTTGGTATTTGGATGACGGAACTTTAGGTGGAGAAGTGGACACCGTTTTTAGTGATTTAAAAATCATCACAGATGAATTTCGACAAATAGGTTTGGAATTGAATTTTTCAAAGTGCGAGCTTTTTATTTCGGACTCTTGTGTAGACAAAAACAATATCATTGCAAAATTTAACAGTTTGGCCCCTAACATTACAGTTATAGATAAATGTTCACTTCGACTCCTAGGTTCACCAATTCTTGATGAGTCTTTTCGGCCATTTGTAGATGAGAAAATTCAAAATTTCAACAAAAATTCAGACAGACTTCTCAAAATTAACAGCCATATGGCTTTTACTATTATTCGGTTTTGCCTGTTTGTACCTAAATTTACATATTCTTTAAGATGTAGTCACCTGTGGAAACACAGCGAGCTATTGGATAGCTTAGACAACATAATAAAGAATACTTTATCATCGGTTTTGAATATTGATTTGGATGACAAGGCGTGGTCGCAGGCCTCCCTACCTGTCAAATTGGGAGGCTTAGGTATTCGCAAAATTTCCAGTGTAGCCCTACCAGCGTTCCTATCTTCCGTCTACAGCACTAGTTCTTTAGTTGAAAAAATTTTAAACACGTCTGATTTGGTCCGATCACAAATTTCTTTCAAAATTTCATATTTAGACGAAGCTAGAACGGCTTGGCATAGTGCTTGCCCCGATGCTGCTCCTCCAAAATCTCTTTCGTCCCAACGGCAATGGGACGGGCCTTTGTGTGAGTTGACACGGAATTGTTTGTTACAAACGTGCTCCAGCTCGGCAGATCGTGCCCGTCTCCTAGCCGTTTCTAAATGGGAGTCAGGACATTGGCTGCAAGCACTTCCTTCTTATAACACTGGCACTTTATTGGATCCCGCTACTTTCCGTATCGCAACATGTATTCGGTTGGGTGCAAGGTGTTGTGCGCCTCATCAATGCCAGTGCGGTACTGCAGTCGAACAGCTTGGTCATCACGGATTATCGTGTACTAGGGCCGCTGGTCGGATATCTCGTCATGCCAGCCTTAATGACATCATCCGGCGGGCCTTTGTCAGCGCTAACGTACCAGCTATTCTCGAACCGAATGGTCTGTTCCGTGACGATGGCAAGAGGCCCGACGGTATGACACTAGTCCCATGGGAGTTGGGGAGGCCCATTGTGTGGGACGCTACATGCGTCGACACACTTGCACCTTCCCATCTTTCAAGGACATCCACTAGGGCTGGTGCGGCGGCAGATCTGGCCGAGGATCTCAAGAGGCGTAAATATGCAGGTCTCGACAGAACCTACGCATTTGCTCCCCTTGGATTCGAGACCCTAGGTCCGTGGGGTACCGAGGCTCTCCGGGTTTTTAAAAAATTATCTGAGCGTCTGGTCGATGCGACGCGTGACCCGAGAGCTGGTGAATATCTGGCTCAGCGCATCAGCATTGCCATACAGCGTGGTAATGCAGCCAGTGTCTTGGGGACGCTTCCGACTGGTATTGACATGGATCAATTGAGCTACCTTTAGACTGTTTGCAACCGTCTGCGGTTAGCTCAATGGTTTCAATTGTAAATACTAGTTGTAATTTTTCTATTCCTTTGCTTGTAATTTTCGTTGTTAATAAAGATGTTTTTCACTACTTATGTCATGTCAAACATCATCATCATCATCATCATCAACCTATATTAGTCCACTGCTGGACATAGGCCTCCCCCAATGAGCGCCATTGCGCCCTGTCTTCAGCTTGACGCATCCAGCATCTGCCAGCAGTCTTTCGCAGATCGTCATCCCACCTGGCCGGAGGGCGTCCTACGCTACGTTTACCAAGTCGCGGTCTCCACTCAAGAACACGTTTACCCCAACGGTTGTCGGTTCTTCGCGAGATATGGCCGGCCCATTGCCACTTCAGCTTGCTAATTCTTTGAGCTATGTCGATAACTTTGGTTCTCTGTCGGATGTATTCGTTACGAATTCTATCCTTCAGAGAGACTCCGAGCATAGCTCTTTCCATAGCTCGCTGGGCGACTTTGAACTGGTGGACCAGCCCTACCGTGAGTGTCCACGTCTCTGCTCCGTAGGTCATTACGGGTAGGACGCACTGATTGAAAACTTTCGTTTTCAAACATTGCGGTATGGATGAAGAGAAGACTTGACGTAGTTTCCCAAATGCTGCCCAGCCTAGCTGGATCCTCCTCTTGGCCTCCTTCTCAAAATTGTTTTTACCTAGCTGTACAATCTGCCCAAGGTAAGTATACTCGGAAACAATTTCAAGAAGGTGACCATCAACGACTATCGGTCCCGGAACAATGTGGCCATTGATCATGACTTTGGTTTTATCCAAATTCATGCCAAGACCGATACATCGCGAGGCTGAAGCTAGGCCGTCCAGCATGTGGGTCAGCTCCTCTAGCGACTCCGCCATTACGACTATGTCATCAGCGAATCGAAGGTGTGAGATGTAATCGCCGTTTATGTTAATGCCCTTACCTTTCCAGTCCAGCGTCTTAAACATATCTTCCAATGCGCTCGTGAACAGTTTCGGGGATATGACATCCCCCTGTCTCACTCCTCTGCGCAATTGGATAGGTTTAGACTGCTGGTCCTGTACTTGGACACTCATAGTGGCAGCTTCATAGAGACACCTCAGCACTTCGATGTAACGATAGTCTACTTGGCATCGCTGTAAGGATTCCAGAACAGCCCAGGTTTCAACGGAGTCAAAGGCTTTCTCATAGTCCACAAAAGCGAGACACAGGGGCTGATTATACTCTTCGGACTTCTGTATAATCTGCCTCACTGTGTGTATGTGGTCTATGGTGCCATATCCTCCGCGGAACCCGGCCTGTTCCGGTGGCTGGAACTCGTCAAGTCTCCTGGCGAGACGATTCGTGATCACTCGTGAGAACAGCTTATAGATGTGGCTCAGGAGTGTGATGGGTCTGTAATTTTTAAGGAGAGTTTTATCACCCTTCTTAAAAAAGAGCACCACCAAACTCCTGCTCCACATCTTAGGAGTTCTCCCACTGTGGAGGACGGTATTGAAGAGGTGTTGTAGCTCCTGTATAACGGAGGCTCCTCCTGCCTTCAGAAGCTCTGAAGTTATACCGTCCTCACCGGGGGCTTTTCCATTTTTAAGCTGCCTCAAAGCTAACACGATTTCGTCTTGACTGATGTCTGGCAGTTCGTCGGTGTAGTGGCGTGTCAGGGTGGCTCTAGAATCAAGGTCGTCTCGTCGGGAACGAGGGGCATATGCAGTGTACAGACGGCCATAAAAATCCTCTATCTCGGCTGAAATCTCCGGTTTCGACAGTACGGTCCTCCCATCGTGCGTTTTAAGCTTCGTCAGGTGGCTCCTGCCAAGCTGCTGAGTGAATACTTTGGACCCTCGGTTTCGCTCTATCGCCTCTTCAATGAGGCGTGTGTTGGAGCTCCGAAGGTCGCGCCGTACCATCTTCGCAATTCGCTTGTTCAGGTCTGACCTCTCTGCCGAAGACACTTGGGTGGTTTCCCGTCTTCTTGTCATCAGATCCAGAGTCTCATCCGAGAGTTTGGACTTCTTGCCAGTTCGCTGTTTTTTGCAGAACTTGATGCCCTCATCCCTCAACGTTTCGACCAGATTGTGTAGGCTCTCGTCAGCGTCATCAGTGGGTTCCAAGGCAGCAAATCTGTTTCCGAGTAGCTGCTCGAACTTCTCGGTGCCCGCCATGATTTGGATTGGATTTGGTCGGAGCGTGGACTTCATCAGACGGTGTCTTTCAAGCTTCAAGTTGATATTCAGAGTGCCTCGGAGCATTCGGTGATCAGATCCGGTATTGAACCTGTTGATCACTGAGACATCTCTGAATATGTGCTTGCTATCCGTCATGATGAAGTCGATCTCATTTTTAGTCACAGTGTCGGGGCTTTGCCACGTCCACTTCCTTTGAGGCTGTTTCTTAAAGAAGGAGTTCATTAAGAACAGTCCCTCTTTCTCAAGGAAGTTGACAAGCATTTGCCCCCTGTGATTCCTGATTCCATAACCATGCGGGCCTATTCGGGATTCATTGCCAGTCTGGATTCCCACCTTGCCGTTAAAGTCCCCCATAACAACGTTGAAGTGAGCCTTGGTGGTGTTGTGTAAGGCTTTGGATATGTCTTCGTACATATCCTCCACTTCATCATCCGAGTGTGCCGAGGTCGGTGCGTAGACCTGAATTACCTTCATGCTATACCGCTTGGAAAGCCGAAGGATCAGGTACGCTACCCTGGTCGACACACTGGAGATTTCTTGAACGTTGCTAGAGAGGGCCTTATTGACGAGGAAACCTACTCCACCCTGGGATGTTTTATCACCCTCACGAAAGTAGAGAAGATGGCCTGAGTCTAGGGTTACGGTGTCCTCCCCCTCTCTACGGACTTCACATAACCCGAGAACATGCCATTTAATGTTCTCTAACTCCACTTCCAACTGCGCTAGATGATGGTCAAGCCTCAGAGTGCGTCCGTTAAACGTTGCCAGGGTCATTTTAGTAAGCGTGTGGTAGCCTGAATACCGGTGATTCTTAGCACCCCCTGCCCCGCCGTTACCATGACCGCTACCATGGCCAGGAATAGCGAGGCGGCCGGGAACTAGGGGCCGTGTTTTGGCTGTACTTATCATTAAGGGGTAATGCCCATAATCCCCACGCTGGGCATGCGGGTTGGGGATCGCAGTTTGATGGTGGGGTTGTTCTAGAGGGGTGCTGCTGCCCACCCCCCGTATATCCCTTAGTCGCCTCTTACGACACCCACGGGAAGAGTTGGGGTAGTGCTATTCTAAGCCGGCACCACACGGCGTTCATGTCAAACGTTAAAGCCAAAACAAAACAAACACTGCTTGGCAATTTGTTAAATGGTTCAGTTTATTTTTAGTTTGTTTTTAGTGTTTCTGATGTATAGGTACTTAGATTCTGGCCTGATTTCGATATAATTAATTGATAGGAAGAGTTTCTTTTCGTTTGGCTAATACATAATAATAATGCAAATCGACAAAACTTACCTACCTACGCATCATATGAAAATGAACTATTAGTGCTACTATTGTCCTTTTGTTTTAAATTGTATCTATATGTTAATTGTATCTGATGTGTGTGTCTGTGGAAGTAAATAAATGTTTAACCTATCTGTCTACTGTTATAGTTTGTAAATAATGCCAAACTTATGTTGGTAGGTGTAATAGTATTAGGAGGTAACTACATAAGTAAAAAATAATAACTCAATCTAATCGGAAACAAATATTTTAATACCTAGGTAGATACTAAGTAAGTAAGTAATTCAAATGTTCCCGATACAGAGGTACTTACTGTAAGTACCTAGGTACTTAGCTACCTACTAAATCCAACATCCTTCAAGGTACGAGAAGTTCAGTTGAAGTCCTGCTAAATATGAGATAAAGGCACCATTATATTATGTAATTATTATAAATAAACCTGGTTATTGCCAACAAAAGTTATTTGCCGATAATGTAACTGAAATGCCCTGCAAATAGTTGAATTACAACTTAAATTAATAGTGTAGCCGTTCTGTCAACTAGTGTTTATTTCAATGGGGTAGTTAAACAAAAAAGAAGTTAACTGCACAATACATCTTACATCAGACTTTAAAAGTAATATCTATGTCGGTTAAGTAATTCCCGGAGTGTAATTTTGAGAAAACTTCTAGGTAGGTATTTGTTGTACCTACAAAGAATACTATTCTGAAATCTTTATACAATTTGTTTATATAGGTACTGCAACAATTTAAAGCACTAGGTAGGCAATCAACACTAAAGTATTTTTATCTCAGTCAGAAATCAGTTTTATGAAAAGTAATAGTAGGTATATTATGAGTAGGTATTAAATATATGGTAGGTACTAAGGTAAGGTTACTGTATTCTGTTATTGTACCTATACAACACTTAGTTACTTAAATTGCATATTATTATACCTATGTTTGGATTATTGATGTGTTTAATAAATGAAAATTCTTTATTATTTTACCTAGGATGGATCCTGGTGGACCATGGATCCCTGGATGGATACTTATGGAATGTTATACACATTTTAGTAACTATAGTACCTAAACACAAGAGATCCAATGTAATTTTGTTTATAAAATAAGAACTTACCTAGATCTAAATTGATATGTCTACCCGTATGTTTTGGTTAAGCTTTTTGTATGTATTTTGTTTATATGCTAAATAAGTAAAAAAAAAGTACAGCTCTAAAATCTTTATGAACATTCAGATTCATATTAATTCAGCAGAAAATAATTGTAAGCGATTTGTGTTTTCTATTAAAAAATAAAAAATATCTATCTATGTAGTATATTGTATTAAGTATATCAGTCATCTAGTACCCATAACACAAGCTCTGCTTAGCTTGGGGCTAGATGATGCTGTGTGGACTGTCCGGAATTATTATTATTATATTATTATATTATATTCTGGAATGAACTACATAGAGTAAACGACGCCCTTCGGCATGGTAGGATGGCGATCTGCGAAAGTCCATACTAAAATGTGGCAAAATGAAGACAGGGCGTTATAACACCTAGACCTAGAGGACTCATTATGTAGGGTAGGTATAATTATTTCCAGCAGAGCAGTGGACCCATACCTATAGGTTAATGACGATGATTCTTGGAATCGAAGAGTTCGTAATTCGTATGAAAATTAAAAACTTGTTGCAATGCAAACCCCTTCTGACCCATAAAAAAGTGTATGCATTTAATTTACCGCTAAAATAAACTTTTCCTAAGACCATGTTCCCTTTGCATGTTCCATACAATAGGTACCTACCTAAATCTCTATTCTGCTTACCTTCTGACAAAGGAGGTTGGTTACCAACCAAACAAAGGAGGTTGGTTACCAACCAAACAAAGGAGGTTGGTTTCAATCTTGACCCTAACCTGAAACCAACCCCTAGAATTGAAACCTATTTTGTTATGTGCCGCCATTTGCCATGAAGAGATAATGTAAGGAAATTATATTATTCTGCCAATTTTCGAAAAATAATTTAATTTTTTCTGTAAATATTATTGAAAAACTGAAAATGCAAAGTTCTTTAAGATTTTAAGACGAATCGAACGATATATTCAGTATCGTTCTTCAAATTTTTGGGACAGGCCATAAGGGATTCTTGCCATTGTTCTTTTAGAATGTGTGAAATAAATTTAAACAAGAACTAGCTAACACATCCACTATCTACGGCAGAAATTTTACACTCCCTCGAAAATTATTGTTTAATTTTCGAGGGAGTGTAAAATTTAAAAACAAAATTTAAAAAATACATTTGTAGCAAACGTTAGTAACTTATAGTAAAAAAACAGTATATAACATAAAAAATAGTATTTAAAAATTAATAAAAACAAAAATAACATAAATAAATAAAAAGTTTATAAGAACTATAATATAGAAAACAGTAAGTGGGTATACGATTTCACGTCAAATCTAACGGGCAATTATTATTTAAGCAGAATATATTAGGGGATGGGCAGATATTTAAGCAGATATTACCCTTGCCCTAGCAGTTTGTTATAGGCTAGTTTTACTTTTGAGATTATGAAAGTAAGCATGCGCGTCAAAAAAAAATTACTAAGAAAACAATTTTTGTATCTTCATAGTATTTATTATAAAAGTACAGTAATTGCATAGTAAGTTTATTTGACTAAATACACTACAGCGGCTGTATTTTTGGGGTAGTAGGGTACATCTCATTCGAATGAAAACGCGACCGTGGACGAGTTGTCTTCTGCACATTTAGATTTGGTATACCTCTTCAGACACCAAATCTCTTGATTCTAGATTCGGACCAGTTGTAACCTAATCCAAAACTGAAGTGGACAACTCGTCCGCGAGAAGATCGTCGTTACTTTTCAGTGTTGTTTGCGGTCACCCCAACGCGGCTTGTTCTTCTCAACAGCACGCTGTACGAGACTCGGCGTGACTGGTGGTGGTTTAGTTGACGCGTTTTTAAGCGCCCGTGCTGCATCACGACGACTCGTGTCAGCACTCAGCTGCCCCTCTTTGTAACCGTCGTAGGCACTCTTAATTATTTTAGAACCGGCACGGCTATCGCGTAACACTTTGGACCGTTTCGAGCGTTTCCACTTCCATGTAGTTGGGTTCTTAATCGAAACACTCCCTGACGCATCGGGTATGTTGTTGATGCGTCGAAAGTTTGCCTCCGCGTCACCTTCTATACACCCACCGTCGCAATTGCAGCCAAAAATGTTGCAGGGTCCTTTCCCACAGTACATTCCATCGTGCTTACGACCATCGTTGCACACTTTGGCTTCGCATCTTGTAGGTAGCATCATGCTGGATAGGAGATCACCTTCATTACCTCCGTCCATGTAGTATTGTTGGTCGAAGGGCCAGCAACTTTCCGCTGCCCATTCCATGTAGGTTCGGGGGCAGCAATCGCTCCGAACACGACCGGCCAAAGCCATCAACCACAATGTCACAACAACCAACGATGACATCAGTGATCTCATCGTGAACACCATTCAATGAAAGCGTCTACGAGTCTTCCGAAGCTTAATTGGAATAATCAAGTATTGAACGAACTTGTATTTATAATATTTATATGTAGGTACTTACAGGTCAAATGTCAATGTGATACCTACCGCGTTTCGATTTTGAATCATGCCTTTGTTATTCGTCATTTCGACGGATGTTTATAAATTGATAACCCTTATGTCTGGTTTTTCCTTTATTTTGTAGTTGGGTAAAAACCAAATTTATTAGGTACTGTTTCTGACCGCGATATTTATCGTAGGTACTCATATTTCATCATAATTGTTTTCAACATAGATGTGAGTTGTGTAATGTCAGGTCTTATCGTGGAATATTTTTAGAACCACCTACAACCCTTAGGGACGTATGAATTAGGTATAGTTAAGTTACATACGCAGGTACTTAATCAATACCAGTTGGAAACGTCCCCAAGACACTGGCTGCATTACCACGCTACATGGCAATGCTGATGCGCTGTGCCGATACTCACCAGCTCTCGGTTAAAAAAATAACAATTTGTTTAGTCATTTTGACGACCAGTGCGGCACGGCGGGTGGAGGTCCGCCTGCGATGCAGGAGGATGCGGGTTCGATTCCCGTCTTGGGACATATGTTTGTATGATCTGCAAATATTTCTTCCGGTTCTTCGCGAGTTTTATGTATAGTAAAAAAAAATATCTTTAAAATGTATTTATTTATTTATTTTTCACAAAACATTGTACTCCATCTTGACAGGCACACCCAATGCAATAGAGCACCCACACAATTCATAAAACCAAAATCAGCTTATTTGCTTCGTTACATACAACTACTTACTAAATATTATACTTTTCTTTCTATTTACTTACTAAGTATTGTATTAAGTATATCAGTCATCCATCCAGTACCCATAACACAAGCTTGGCGCTAAATTATGTTGTGTGGATTGTCCAGTTATATTTATTTAATCTTATAACACGTTAACGTTATGAAATATTAATCTTCTAATAAAAATGAAGTAAATGCTATCAAAAGATACTGCTTCTGCCGTTAATTTTGAGATCAAGCTTATCTCGAGACTTTGAAATCATGAAATTTTAAGTACAAGCATAGCAAGTCCAAAATCGCACATAAGTATCTCATTTAATTACAAAAAGTATTTATTCCCAGAAGGGGAAAAAATCTTAAGGGAAGTCTTGATCCAGAACCATGAAATTTGGTAAAACTACTATAAGGCTGTGTCCCCAGTAGGCAAACTGTGAGCGGCCGACTGAGTGAGCCGCAAATTTGTGGCGAACAGCTTCAAACTCAGATCAGTTTGCGTGCGTATTGCAAGCACTGGAACCTGCGAGTCGATAGCTGACTCAGACAGTCGGCGCACGTAACGCTGCAAACTGCGTACAGTGAGCGCAAACTAGCAAACTGTGGACACACAACTTAAAATATATGGAAGGGCGTACTGAACTGATACGCCGCAAACACAGTCGGCTGCTCACTGTTTGCCTACTGGGGACACAGCCTAAGGAACCCTCGGTATGACAGTTCAACTCGCATTTGACCTGTTATATTTTGTCAAAATAGGTTACCTATTGATTATTAAAGGTAAGCTTCAAACTAGAAAAAGACTGAGCCCACGTCACGTAACGTATGTACGGAACGCGACAGAGAACTCGACGTTTAAATTCTGTACCTAGAATTTGACTTATCGAGAAATTCGACTTATCGTTCTCACGATATCTGATATTTCCTACATTTAGTTGCGTTTGTTAAGTACCTAATGTAAGCTTAGAATAACAACCTCTATAAAACAGACATCATAGGTACTATTAAGGTGGAAACGCACTATTGAAACGCTACGCCGTACGTAGTTTTATGTGTAGAGTTAAATGAATAATTAAATTTCAATTACCTGAATGCCTTCATAAAAACCCGATGCAACAAAATGTTCGAATGTGAGATGTCGACACACGTGTCGCGTTTTAATAATGTGTTTACGCCTTATTTTAGGACACACATTTGTGACACTTACCACTTTATTTAGTCTTCATTGCTGAGTAGAATCTTGAGAAGAATTAGCTTAGTTCCTCAGGTCATGGAGGCGAGAGAGTACAAAGTGGAATGCACATATTCCTTCGCCTGCATGGCCTCAGGAGCGAAGCATCGCCGAGCTTCTTTCTTCAATAAACTACTCAATAAATAATAAATAATACTCATTCTTCATACATACAATCGAAAAATTTCTAAGTACCTATAAGAAAAATACCTTAGTGACCAAAGCCATGATTACCTAAAGCATATAAAAAAATACAATTTTTGATGAAAATTACCCAGAAAAACAACAATAAGCATTTATACCTGGACGGATAGCCCAGCTTTTTTAATCGATACACTACTAATTATAATAATACTTCATAAACATATAAGAAAAATACCTAAGTAACTCCCTAATGTGTATAAAAATATCAACATTTTTGATTAAAATTATCCAGACAAACAACATTGAACAGTTGAACCTGGACGAGCTTCTTTTGTCAATCCACTACTAATATAATAGGTATTAGAAAAATACCAAATGAGACAGTTATTGTATATAAAAAAGCTTGAAAAGAAGAGAAAATCAATTATAACTTTATTTCTTATATTATTTTGATAATGATGTAGGTATGGCTTACAATTTGAGTTGTATACCTGCCTGTGTTTTCTGTGACTCTAAAGAAAATAAGTTATTGATTTACTAATATAAAAATACCACTATTTATGGTTAACATTATCCAGTCCACATGAAATATTTTGACCTGGAAACTTAAAAATATTCTATGTATTGTTTTGTATTTTTTGTCCAATATATACAATGGCACGTTTATAGTTACAAAGTTCTGTGTCCTTCAGGGATATTTTGGTGGTGGACAACGGAAATCATCACCTGGATTACTGTCTTAAATCTCTTTTCTCTCTCTTAAACATAACAGTTTTTTGGTGTCTTTTTTTGTGGAAAATTTTATTCTCTTATCTCTCAAAATAAAATACGGCCAAGTGCGAGTTGGACTTGCGCACGAAGGGTTCCATAGCATTATTTAGATAGCATCTTACTATTATAATAAATAGGAAAGTCTGTGTGAATGTTAGTTAGTTATTAGTAATCTCCGTAACTACTTAAGTTATTCATATGAAATTTGGTATGTTGATAGTTTAGGACCTAGAATAAGACATAGGCTAATACAATTTATAAAATTAACCTCTGAAGGGGTTAAATACGGTGGTAAAGTTTGTTTGGAAAATAATTTTCCCTTGGTTCGATTCAATCAATACTCGGTATGAATAAAGTATGATATAAATTATTAAACACTTATTTTTAATTTTTACAAAATAACCTATAGGGGTTGCGTAATAAATTTATGAAATTTGTTTAAAAAATCTGGATCGCGGGCGAAGCCGCGGGGCACATCTAGCTAGTTATAACTAAATTATTAAGAACATCAATGAATATAAAGATACAATAATATTAAATGAACTACATTCTTTAGGTAGTTACTTATCAATGTCTTTGTATTTGTTTATTTGATATTATGAATACTTATTATAATATTTCTGAGAGATCATTAGTATTGAATAATATTTCTGAGAAAAAACTTTAAGGCTGAACTACTTATGCACAACAACTAAGTTATTATTTTTAAAACGTACTTGCCATACAGGTAAAATAAAGGTACGTAGGAAAATATTATTAAAAAGGTTTTCAGTATGTGGCGCAGTTCGTCAGCTTTACCATAATTCTAGCATCTTAGGTATGCTTCCGACTGGTATTGATTTGGATCAGTTGAGCTATCTCTAGACTGCAACCGTCTGCATTTACCTGAATTGTTTCAATTTATAGTTAGTTAGGTATTATTTTTTTCTATTCCTTGATTTTCATGTAATAAAATAATTAACTGAAATATGTTTGACCACATTCTTATCGGGTGGAAAGTGATAATATAAAGGATATTCCCCACGTAATGACTCTGCTATCTTCGTAGTATCATATTTAAATACCTATTCTTATTTATATTGTTTGAACTGTCGCACAGTTCAAAGTCAACTAATTTTACGCTTAACTTTACTTTTACTAGAATTTTAGACGTGGAGAATACTGCACTATTAATATATTAAGGGCAGACTTTGCTTAGTTACTTAGCTGAGCTTAGTTTTCACTGAGGTAAGCTTTGCCTATGTCATTGCAGAGATAAACCTCAGATTATCACTTTAAAACTGGCATACATTATGAGGATCTCAGGCATTATGATAATAATGAAGAAGCCAAGAATAGCTTCAATATTCAAAGAATGAATGAATGAATAAGCGATTGCATTCATTCATTCAATCTTTAAATAATTTAGACCGTAGAAGGTAGGGAGGTATTGGTGAGCTATTTGGCGCAACGCATCAACATTGCCATAAAGCGGGGAAATGCGTCTTGGAGTCGCTTCCGTAAGGCATTGATAAAAATGAAATGTATTAGTTATACTGTCTCTAGATTGTTGATAACAGTCTTCACTTAATTAAACTGATCCAATTGTATATGTATAGTATTTTTATTTCTTTATTACTTAAAAATCTTACACTGTTCTTAATTCTAAAAAAATAACCAAAGAAGGTTTGTCCAATATCGGATCGTAAATACCAGTTCTGATTTCTATTTTGAATAAGTTGTGTTTTTTTTTGGTTCGTAAATAACTTTCTAAAACATTTGATATCTAATCCAATAATAACGACACTATCTCGAAATATAATCACTACATACCTAGTATAAAACAAAGTCGCTTTTTCTGTCCCTATGTCCATTTGTATGCTAAAACTACGTAACGGATTTTGATGCCGTTTTTAATAGATAGAGTGATTCAAGAGGAAGGTTTATACGTAGGTATAATAAAACCGTGCGAAGCCGGGGCGGGTCGCTAGTAACATAAGACAGAATTCAGGGGATGCCAAAGTCTAGCTGACTAGTTAGGATATTGATGAGTGTGATAATCCCCAACGTGATCACTATTGAGAACGTTTGTCTCACGATTTGCTAAAAAAACTACTAAAGGTGTTAGAAACACTTTCTCAAGTTTCGGTTTAGTGACAGATAACCTGTGCCACGGTATATATCTATTTATTAATATGCATTTCTGGTGACTTTGCTGGAGGCCATACACGCTACGGTCTACCGGAGAGGTAATCTGTGCAGGTATGCCTGCGCAGGTGAACCGAACAATGGTAGCGTGTGTGGGGACGTTCCGGTATATCGGAGCGGTCTTCAGTTATCTTTGCGATGGCACAGGTACACCGTACGGTGTCACTCGAAAGAATCGATTTTCGATCTTGCAACGGTCGCCTGCGCAAAAACCTGCACGCAAAGGTCTATTCCCACTCACATTCCGGTCTACCTGCGCAGGCATACCTGCACAGATTCCCTCTCCGCTAGACCGTAGCGTGTATGGCCAGCAGTGGGCTGGCTCTCGTCTCTCAACGTCGTTCAGAATTTTTATAACCCTTACCAGAAACAGTGAGAAACCCAACGATTTACATAAACGCTTTATTCATGCCATAAATTTAAAATATGACGCGATTCGCTGAGAAATAAAACATTTCACAAAACACCGGATGCCCATAGCTCACTGTCTCGCCGAAAGTGGGAATCTCAACTTTTCTCACCTCGCATTACTTGCTTTAATGCTTAGTTAGGGCTTGCATTTTATTAATTAACTAGCGACCCGCCCCGGCTTCGCACGGTTTTATTATACGTTTAAAACTGCCTCTTGAATCACTCTATCTATTAAAAAAACGCATCAAAATCCGTTGCGTTAGCATACACAGGGACATAGGGACAGAGAAAGCGACTTTGTTTCCAGTTTGGAAACAACTGGAAACAAAGACCCAACAGAAGTTGGGTCAGGTTACCCAACGTTAGCTGACAACCTGACCCAACGTTAGCTGGTATGATGCAAATATAAGTTAGTCTATTATTTAATTAGGATAATTAACTTCGTTACGCTGGAGTAGACTCTTCCATTGAACATTGCACTTTGCGGTTTTTGACGTTGTCTTTGGTTGTTGTCATAATAACAAATAATCCTGGATAATCCACATAGATGATATTGTGGTTGATGGCTATGACCGATCGAACTGGCCCCCAGTTCTAGAAACATTTTTTTTTAAGATTGGTTAGTGCAATCGTATTTTTATAATGTAGGGATGACCATGACAAATTCTAAGAATTTTTTTATCAAATTGAAAAAATAATAATATTACATGTACAAAATACATAAAAACCAGACAGGAAAAACATTATATAAATTTGTAGTACAATGGGCGGCCTTATCGCTATGAGACCTACATTTTATACAGAATGGCTTGATTTTATATTAGTAAAGAACTCCGTACGTAAGTATAATCGAAATACTCGCTCATGAAGGCGATCTTCTGTTAAAAGTCTCATAAACACATCAAAGGTCAATCAACCTCTTTATCAAAATTTAAATCCCCCAGAAAAACGTCCTCATTTTCATTCGCCGACTTAGTTATTCTTCACCAATCACGGCGCGATCTACCGTTCGGAATTTAATTTAAATTCTGCCAATTAAAGGCTGAGCGGGGCCGGAAGTGACAAATTGCAGAGTGGAAGACTCCCTGCTCCAGTTTTACGTGGTGAAAAGCTTTCGGGGGCTTTAATGCATCAGTTCGAAGGGAGAAAGTGAACCATATTCACATTTGGTTATAGGTATTTGAAGTGCCGTCGACGCAATCCAACTACAAGTTAAAACCTTATAGAACCCTATAGTTAGTGCCCTATAGATTAATCCTTTAATGACTTCCGTGAATTCATGGAAATCACATGCTAATTTTAATAAATATTTACTTGAAATGTAATTGATATACGAATAATAATGCAGTCGACGGTCCAAGAACATGATAAGACAGTGGCTTAGAAAATAATCAATTACTGACTTTGGTGAATTCATGGATATGAAATGCAATTTTTAATAACATTTTTTTTATATTATACCTAAAAGTAGAAACATATTATTGCTCATTTGCTCATTATTACATACCTCTTATTGCCTATCTGAATTGTAACATATATCTTATTTTGAACTATTTACACTTAAAAAAAACAGTCTATCTACATTAAACCTCTGTTGTCTTTTTATTTGAGTATTCTAAGAAATCACACTATTAAGAAAAGAAACAGCAGAAATTTGGATGGTTGGATGTTTAAACTTTGTAACTTCTTCACGCCATAATGTATAGTTATTAGTACTATTGCCCCACGAGTTCAGGACCGACGAGTCGCAAATCTGAGTTTAGTTTCTTCAGTCTACACAAATGAGAAAGAAACACTCCTAACCATTGCTTAAAGTTCGCAGTTTTTTATTATTAAATGCTGTGAAAAGTTACATTAGGTAAGAGTAAATACTATATTGCTATTTATAGACACAATCGTCCCGATGTGCATTTCCGCTCGACGCCATTTCCTTTTTAACAGCGCATAGATTTGCAGTAGGAGAAACTGCAATTTACAACAAAGATTCAGTTCTATTTTCGTTGCACCTACATTGTGATTACGAATAAAAACAAATAAATAGAACCATTGAGTGGCAAAAAGAAAATAGGTCCAATGTGTAAAAGGCTCTTTCCTCTCTGACAACCTTTCCATTTCGTCATCAATAGTTTTTGTTTATTTTTTATTTTTGGAAAACAGATTATACATAAGTTGTCGATACAATAGAAATTGATTGGCTGTTGACAAGAATCCACTGATAGATTCATAATAATTTTACTTGAAGGTACCTAAATATACTGTAAATTTACTTAATGAAACTAGTTATCACTACTTACATATTTGGATATTAAGATATTTACTAACACTGATAATGACTGGCTTCAGTAATATCATAGATAGAATAGGACTTTATTTGCAACTTCAGATACACAAATTCAAAATATAATGTGCGAATCGGTCTTCAAATCTAGTAGGTACGCATTTGATGTGCCGAATTGATCTGAAACGGACAAAAACTTTAAATTTAAGTATTAATCCCTGATTATGATTCCTCTAGAAAAAAAAAATTTAAGCTAATTTCAAAAAGTTAAAAACGACTTCTTTCTTCTTGATATCTTATTTTATCTCTTCTCTGTTTCTTGGTCAAATTTATTTGGGAACATTTACGATGTTTACAAGCATACGCTGGTTTATTCTCTTTCTGAATTTTATAAAACTTGTCCAACTTAATTCTTATTGTCATGCTAGACTGTGTCACGAGAAGCGAGCGCCTGCACCGGAAGGATCCCACTAGCCACTAGATTAGGTGCTCTATTGAGATTTCAAGTTGGAAATTAGCTTGGCTGCTCTGGGTTTTCCAGGGACGAGCGAAAAAGCCGGAAAATACCGGCGAAACGAATGAACCACACTACTAGTTAAATGTGAAAGTTTGGATGGATGGAAGATTGAATGTTTGTTACCTCTCCACGCCAAAACTACAGAACGGCTCGGGCTGAAATTTGGAATAGAGGTAATTAGAATAAGTAGAAATAAAAGAAGATAAAAAGCCGGACAGTTAAACCGGACAGTCATCCGCCCTAGTAGCGGTAAATATTCAAATAAAGTGGTAGGGATGCCTTTAATTTCAGTGACTTGTGTGCATGATTGCAAAAAGTACGACTAACATAAAATGAACCTGCAGAAACTTTGTGGGTACAGTTCTATGAGTTGGAATTTATGAATGAACATCCTTCTTAAGCAAAAATAAACAAAAATGTAAATTATTCTTCGAAATATTTATGTGGATCATTTAGGTTTGGACAACGTTAAAATTGGATAGGACATTATCTAGTTCTAAATTTGGAATTACATAATAGACTTTATCGTGAGTGAAAACGTGGGAGAGCTAGTTTAACAATATATTTAAAGTTCAACAATGTCAAACTAAAAAAGGTTTGTCTGTATTTAGTTGAAACTTTTTAAATCGCTACATCTAATCTAATCTCCTGTCCCTGGAGTTTGTTTCGTTTCCTCAATTCTTCTCTGCAAATTCAATTCTTTTCTCCAATCAGGAGAAGATAAGGTGTACTAAAAAGAAACAACACTTATCATTCCATTAATAATCCAAAAAACACGTTTTTACCGATAAGAAAGAGTTTGATCTATTGAACTAACATAATATAATATTTAATTTTGTCTGGTCGACACGAAACATGACCCGTTTCATAATTAACAGTTGTCATGCGTCTGATACTCACCAGATCTTGAACTAGTGAGTATCTGACTAGTACATAGCATAATCATTGCCATACAGCATTTACGATTATGTTACTTCGAACTCAAATTGGTTTATTAGTAACATACAATATTGAATACTATAATAATGCAACAATACTAAATAAAAGTATAACGCTGTGTCGCGTTTAACGAAAAACGCCAAAAAGAGTAAAAATAAAACAATTTACATGAAATTATCCAAGGTGCCATTGCCGAGGTTATCCTTAATTAATCACTACATAGTAATCACTACGTATAAACAAAGTCGCTTTTTCTGTCCCTATATCCCTATGTCCCTTTGAATCCTTAAATCATTAAAACTACGCAACGGATTTTGATGCGGTTTTTTTTAATAGATAGAGTAATTCAAGAGAAAGGTTTACACGTATAATAAAACCGTGCGAAGCCGGGGCGGGTCGCTAGTATTATTATAATAGAAAGTTAATTAATGAGGCTAATTTAATGATATTCTGCACAGAAATCCGAAAATCTTTCTTACTGTTATATATCCTGGTTATTATTTAACTTTGATTATTATTTAAATAATTAAAACAATAAAATAAAATATAAATTGCATATCAAATAGAAGAATGAACAAATCTACTATTTTTAAACTATGTTATGAATGTACCTACTTAACAAATCAAAAAGTGAATATGTTTGGTGTGTGTAAAAATAAATAAATAAAAACTGTCATAAAAGACAGAGATATTTTTTACTTTTTAAAAACGTCGTCAATTACGCCTCAATCAGTTTTAATTAGTACCGTAGAAAAGTTGCCTACCGATAAAGCCACCAATTGTGCCACACACTAGGTATATTATAATCACCGCCCTCAACTCTCTCCTGAATATCATCCTACACTGTGACCTATTAGTAAATAGTTTCAGGGAAATCATGTCAGAATGTTTGCGGTTTTGCAAGCACGATGCATGAATGTGTCTATCAAATTAATTTAATTAGTTTGAACTATTTATTTGCTAATAATGTATAATTGGTCAATCAATCATGAATGTGTACCTATCTACGTTCATTAGTTAATTCAATTGCATTAGACTACCGTTAAAGTAAAAGAAAATAGAATATACTTTGTAGGCTTTCCGTGTGGTATATCTGTTTATATTGTCCTAGCGACCCGCCCCGGCTTCGCACGTTTTTATTATACTATTTTTATTATTTTTATATATTTTATATATTATATTTTTATTACGTATAAACCTTCCTCTTGAATCACTCTATCTATTACCGCATCTAAAACCGCATCACAATCCGTTGCGTAGTTTTAAAGATTTAAGCATACATAGGGACATAGGGATAGAGAAACAACTCTGTTTTATATTATGTAGTGATGTTTTATTATACATAAGTTTTAGTTAGTAATCTTCATTTTATATGTTTGTCATTTCATTTACCTTTATGAATAAAGAAAATTACAATCTATCCCTTGATAAATTAAAAACCATTTTTTACCATTGAAACAATTGAGCTAAGAAAATAATAATAAAACTTGATAATTTATTTAAAAACATGAAACATGAACACATGATATATGTAAGGTAAGATTTCACAAAATATGAATTTTAAACCACGCTGTGTCTTCGTTAGAGCGTTTCGCAAATAAAAAGGTACGTACCCAATGTAATTCTTGAGTATGGCTTCAACGAGTACGCTTAATTTTTCGTTTACAGTATCCTCATATCTATTATGTCTTCAGGTAACTCTCCAACAGGCCACGGCCGGTGTACCGTTATTATCTAATTACGCGTTTCATTACCCGAGGGGTTGTTAGCAATAACTTTAAGCTGAGTCGTTTGTCTAAGGGGATTGATTTAGGGTCATCATTGTAATAAGGTGGAGGTGAAGGAGTTTGTATTAATTTTAAAGCATCTCGCTTTAAGCGCTTACGATAAACTAGCTGTGACCCTGGCTTCGCTTGCTTAGTTTTTTTGTTTGGCGTGGATCTAATTGCTGTCTTTTTTATTCTGCTATTCGGGACTTTGTTTTATGTAAACAGTAGATACAATAATCCAAAGATTTAATAAGGTGCTTCACAAAATTTAAGTGGTAAATTTGGCAGATATGTCTAAAAAGCAACAACACACAAACAATAAAATACAAATACTCTTTATTGTACACCACTGTAAAAATAAATAGGAACGATAAAAAGACTAATACAAAACAGTTGTACAATGGGTGGCCTTATCGCTAAGAGCGATTTCATCCAGACAACCTTTGGATGGACACTTAGGCACTGAACAGGTATACACTAATACTAATTAAACTAAATTAACAAATATACATAAACAGATACAATAAATATAAATGATTCTTAGCATAGAAAATATATGTCTATAATATACATAACATACATTTATTTAACAATTTGATATAGATTTTAGAAAATGTTCAAAAACCATGTGTTTGAATATAAGGAGAGACTTTGCTACATACACGTGGAAAAATTCTAATAGTCAATCACACTATTTGTAAGACAGTTTCGGTGTCTTCATGCCATAACTATGGAACGGTTGGTCCCAAAATTTTGTCTAGATCTGAGAACTACCTGAATTATTTCACTATCATACTCTATATTTTTATCATATACTAACATACTAAAGAATGCTGGCCTTGAATTAAAAACGAATAATTATATTTAATTCAAATCAAATCATTTATTCATATCAGATATGGTAAAGGACACAGGTACATATTATAAATAAGTTGATTCTCATGCTCGCTACATTACTGGCATGTAAATATCATAGCACCTCCTTACATAAAATTGTGCTCAACACAAGTAGGTTCATAAACTGTTAAAAATTGCAACTAATTAAAGAAATAGTAATAAACGTAAAAGTAATGTCAAATGTTATCGACAACATTAAAATAAAACAAATAATAATTATTATCCAAGACTACATTCTCTTTTTAAAGAGTTTTCGTGTGTAATCTTCTCAAATTAGTCGACTCAAAAATATGGGAAAAGATAAATTGGTACGTAATAAGAAAAAAATATATGAAAAGAACCACTTTTAATTTTTTTTCAATATTGAATTCACACAAGAGGAAACAAAAGTTCAATACATCGCTGAATCACTTCAGTTCGAATGGGCAATTTTCAGTGAACATCGTAGCTCACAATTCAATAACCAACCCAATGACAAGGAACATTGGCGTTAGTTTTCTATGGAAGAATGCTACTATTGTATCGGGTTCACCTTTCTTCGTCTTTTTTATCAAAGATAGTCGTTAAACTACTTTGTTTGACTAAATTTAGTAAATTCATTTTATAGACTAGAAAGTAAATGACTCTTTGGCATGTCTTATACTAAAATACGTTTGGTAAATCTCATATTTAGGTTCATAACATATAGGTACAAAATTATAAGACCATCAATAGTAAATAATATTGAAAATAAGAATACTACAAATACAATGTAATTATACAATACAATACAATTACAATGTAATTATAAAATAAAATAGTAATACGAGTACTTACCTGTAATATGCGTGCGTTCATTATGTTGGTATGTTCAGTATTGATTAAAACTATAAAATGGGTTAAAGGAAACGGTATCACTGAATCTAGGAAATACAAACAAATCTATTTGACGTGACCTTAAGCTTCACTCCACGATCCGAGTGTTCACATAAACTCGCCGCGGCACGCTCAATCCGTGAAAATGATCCCATAAACAAATTACAAAATCCTTTATTTTCTCTAGACTCACATTTCACAGTAGGTACTTATGAACACGTCATAAACTCTACATTTTGAAATTAAACTAGGAAATAAAGAGATCGCTTTGATTTTATTGTTCATCATCTTTTAAAGTAAAGAAGCAAACAAGAAACCTTTCCTATATTACGTTGTTAGTTTTTGAGACAGAGCCAAATCCTTCCCAGATTATCCTCTATATAATCTGATATTGGTAGCAAGTCATTTTACAAAAAAATAAATAAATTTATAATCAAGAAATATAAATAATTAAAACTAGTTTTGTACAAAAATAGTTTTGACAGTCTGTTTAGTCTGTTTGTCAGGGCCCGGTAGTTGGTGCGATTAGTGAGCAAGGCTTGCCGGGTCCGTCCGGACGCCCTAATTAGGGACCCTTACTCTCTAAATCTTATTACACCACTCTTAGTTAGGGTAAGGGTCCCTTAAAATCTTAGTAGTAGTATGTGTAGTGGAATAGGCCTTTTAACAGGACTGCTTTTCTTTTTTTAAGTTTAATTTGTCCATCTTTTATAAACAGGTGAAAGCGGTCATTACGGCCTTATTGCCTTGTCTGATGTTTATTTTAAATTCTTAATTTTTGTTTTAAATTACACGTCTTTACTGATCAGCCATCTTTCCGGAAGGTTCAAATCCTGCTTATTATGTAAGCAAAGAGATGTCACTGTCAAAGTGATCAGATAGTAGAGCAAATACTTTTTTTTAAGGCACGTGGCGAGTTCGAAATCCAAATATTCATTACCTCGCTATATCCTGCCGACGTCTGTAGTGTATGTTTTCAGTTTTTGAACTCTAAGCTAGAAGCATAGCTATCAAATTCATAATCACAGCAACTAACATACCAGCTTTGCTAGTCGCTCGCAGTGCGGACTTTTTTTTATTCAGTGTCCCCAGTAGGCAAACTGTTAGCGGCCGACTGAGATGGGGCGTATCGATTTAGTACGCCCTTCCAAATATATCAAAAAGGAGTGTCCACAGTTTGCTAGTTTTGCGCTCACTGTACGCAGTTTGCAGCGTTACGCGCGCCGACTATCTCAGTGAGAGGCCGACTCCCACCAAATCCTTCAAAAAACTCATAAAAGTTTGCTTACGACGCACGAAATTTGATCTTAGTTTGCAGCTAACTGAAATTTCAGTTCGCCACAAATTTACAGCTCACTCAGTCGGCCGCTAACAGTTTGCCTACTGGGGACACAGCCTCAAAGGCACATTGTCGCTCAGCGACTACATTACCCTTGCGGCCTTTGCCTCAAAATCCTATTTTTCTTACCTGTGTTGTTCTTCAATATCATCGTTGCAAACAGTGAAGTCCTCGTACCTCCCTTCGGGGCCTTAAACAGAGCTATCGTAACTGGCTAGTCAACTGAGCGCTCCTATATTCTCGTTATAAAGAAAATATGGCTTACAAGATTTTAAAAAGAGAAATGTTTTAACGCTTTATATAACTTTTCATCTCTAGAGGAAAGTGTCATGTAATAGAAACTTACTAGAATCAAGAATGCTTTAGATAGGTCGATGCGGTGGTTTGTTGGAGTATGTCATAACAGTACTAATTTTGCCAAACCATTGTCGTTTAGATGATTATTCGTAAAAAAAATGATAGAAATAATAAGTACTTAAAATTTAATAGAGCTTCTTTGATAAAATTACGTCCGTATGAAGACATCCTACACAACGTTTGCAGAGTCATGATCTCCACTCATGACCACATGCACAATGTGCATATGGTCATGAGTGGAGATCATGACTCAAGAACCGACAGCCACGGGAATGAGTGGCTGTCGGTTCTTTGCGTGATATGCAAGGCCCATTGCCTCTCAGATTGATACATATTTGAGCTATGTCAATTCTAAGGAGTCCATTTTAATTTCCTATTGCTTTTACCTACGCACCACTCCAGGGAGTCATGATGTACCAAGCCTATGGCCTATTCACTGAAAATCAGCGCTGGGTGAATACTTTAGTGTTCGTCCAGCACAATGCGGAGAAAAAACCCCAGAACTCTGCTACACATTAAAGATAAGTATCTAATCTACACGTAGGTTTCATTAATTTGAAGTTATGGTGTTATAAATAAGGTGTTCGTAAATTTAAATGTAAATAAATAAATTTCATACATTCGTTGTTTTTGTAGATGTTATTAACGTTTCCCTTTATGGCATTATTTTGCTAAAATTATTTATTTACTGACCATTACTTCGTAATCCCGGCTTTTACTATTGTTTAAGGTTTTCCTTTTATAGCATTATTGGACTGAAATTATTTATTTACAAACGTATAGCTTTGTAACCGAACTTTTGGTCCGAAATCACAACAATATCCTACAAAAGTAGGCTTATACGCACTCTCACTAAGCTCCGCTTTGTCTTTCACTCACTGCTGTGATCCCTTTGTATTTTGAAATGCTGGGGTGAAACATACAACCTATTTACAATGTTTGTCTTATTATAAACTACCACATTATAAAAAAAATTATATTCAAACCTCAGTTTGAAGCTTTTTGTGTAACTTTTGCACTGTTTGGTTCCGGTTCTTTGTGTAAAATGACAACCTCATCATGTGTTTTTTCCAAGTGCAATAAATATCTCGCTTACAGCGCGGCCTTGACAACGTGGCTGCAAATTTATCACTGTCCATTGCACGACAAAAAACAATGCACAAGGAACAAGGGAATTTTAAATTATAATCTCTTTATAAATTCAGTCAGCAACTTTTGGTTCTTTTTATCTGGCGTCTTATTACTTATATTTTCCGCAAGATTTCATTTTTCTGGGAACGAAGAATCCGTAACGGAGACGTATCAATTTCCAATTACAGGATAATAAGATTGAGATTCGGTGCCAATAGACTACTTTGGTGGAATAGCCTTCGCTAGCTGACAATATTATCATCATTTATGATAGTACATACTTGTTACTCTTATTTCTGTTACAATATTTTTGACAGCTGTCACGGTAAAAGATTTATAACCTAGATTTACTTTTATTAGTCTATTTATTGATTTATCGATGTCATAATTGAAGATAATTATTATCGTGAGACGTTGAGACAGTCTCATGTGAGACATAGGGAATAACTACGCGTTAGGCATTGGCAGTACTCGTGTCTCACATGAGACATTGGGAATAGTAAGACATATTCAGTGAACAACGTTTTTTGACAAATATAATTATTTTGTTTTTGTGTTGTGATTTTTATAAAAAACAAACAAACAAGTTAATTTTAACGTTATTTTAAATTACTTTTTAGGTCTTGATTAAACTAAATGGAATAACACCAAAAGCACCAGTTGTCAAATAAAAAAATCTTAAAATCGGTCTACCCAGAAAAAAGTAATCACACATAAAAAATACAATCGAATTAAGAAATTTCTTCTGTTTTAAGTCAAATAAATAATCAAATTCAATAAGTTCAAAAAAAAGAAATAATCTATTGAAAGCTGTCAATAAACCGCTTTTGCTCTAACTTCAGGTAGGAATGAATGAATGAATTAATGAACACCTTACTGTACTCGAAATACATTTAAAAGAGCTTATATCCAATTAAAAATAAACATAGTACAAAAGGCGGCCATATCGCTAAGATCGATTTCTCCCAGGCAACCTTATCGTATGGTAGGGTATCAACTGAAAGCGCCACAACACTGTTTCGAATTTTAGTTTCTACGGGCTTTGCTACGATGTGGCTACGATAGTGCTACGAGAGGTTTACGAGCTACGAAACTGCTATGACACCGCTACGAGCTACGTTAAACCACGATTCTACGTAACGCTGGAACCGTAGCTTGGTTATGTTGAGTGTATTACGTGGTTTATCTTTTACGTTAAAATTTATATCTATTTCACGCTTTATATCTATTTCAACGGGAAATATCAGTTAGAATTTTTGAGTACATACAGACAGAAATACTGCATCCTTGGTAAGACGAATCCCTCCCTAGCATAAGAGTAATTAAAATAATTTATTGATAATGGTTTGCATTTTTACGTGTGTTATAGTTGCATAATGGTGTCGTTCTTTGATGGTAAATTCTGTTTTTAAATTTATTAATTAAATTATTTGTCATTCATTGCTTACATAGGGGGCGTAAACCAACATTCAGTGCTTTTGCACCAAAAAGGAGTAGAAGTAAGACCGGACACCAAATGCTGCTAACAAATCGCTTTACTAATAGTAATGGTATCGTCGCAGAATCATCCATTAATGTAAAAACTGTAGACTATGCGTGCGATAGGGTTTGAACGGAGATATTGATAGAATATTTTCAGCAAATGGTTGATGATAAGTGTCATGGCCATGCGACATGTTATAGCATGGCGTGACGTCATGAGCTTCCAGTTTGCAACATTAATTGCTTTATCTTGGCAATATCTGTTTAACAGACAAAAGATAAAATACATATCCAATACTCCTTTAAAATCTAACTCACGGACTAAATAGAATAATATTTTTTTACCCCGGAAACTATAAACTTATTAAAAGAATGCACTAGTAAATATTACACTAACCTGAGGAGTGAAAGCTGTTGGGTTGCAGGGAGGTGGAGCCGCGGTGCTTCCATAGTGTTGCTGGTAAGATGACGTCAGGATCTTCTTGTGCGCAGACGCATGCGCTCGGTACGCACTGACACTTAGTTTCATTATTTAAAAACAATCAAAAATATCACTTATGCTTAACAAATTGTGGTACGTTTTGGTTTATTTATTTTTGCTGCAATCACAACTAAATGAATAGAATAAGTTTTAGAGATTGCAAATTGATATACTTATATTTTTAGTAATGCATTTGCGCGTAGATCACTTCGCTTCCATCTTGATAGTTTTATATCTGAAACAAATGAAACACATGTGTAAAACGCGTGTAAATGCAAAAATAAGTTATTTCTATGGAAACTTATAGCGTAGTAGTAGAAAATCTGTCATTCTGTAAATCAATCTATATTTCATTTGAATTTTAATTTATTCAGTATATTTGTATTTTTACACACTTATAATTATATCCAATTTCCCTAAAATCTAAAAGAAGAAGAATGAATCAAAGGTAAGCTGTAGATTAGGTATAAATTATAATCACCAGCTTACCTTTGATAATCTAAGCCTTAGATTCTAAGGAGTCAATAACAGCTAGGGACACAACGATTTTGGTCCATTTATTACTTTGGTGACTTCTTTTGTACTTGCAATTTGGTTAAAATGCCAGTATTATAATTCAAAACCGAATAGTACTTAAACATAATAACTGTAAAAATTTAATTAGCTTTAATTCAATTTTTATAGTTATTACGTTTTCGCTAAAAGATTTTTTTTCTAATACCCTAAATTCCCTTTGTACGAGTACCTTAAATAAATAATGAATATTGATAAAAAACGTTCCAAGTTTCGCCCTAGATAGCTAGTGATGTGAAATTGTCATACTGATTTGCTATCGATTTCCATAATCGTGCAATAGGTGAACGCGATAGTGATTCCAATTATATGCGTTTATTATAATATCATTTTGTTGTTGAAATATGAATCTACATTATGTTTACATAGTAATAAATAAATAATATTATTATTTAACTTTTAGATGTTTCTAGATTTATAATCAAATAACAATGAAAATTTCAATCAAGGAATAGAAAAAATTACAACTAGTATTTACAATTGAAACCATTGAGCTAACGGCCTTATATTCATGTGAATAATATTATTTTATTTAAAACATTTTCTGAGATCTAGTGGTACATATTTATGTGCCTGACTGTATATTTACCTATCTACATATATCTGTAATATTGGCGGTCCATACCTATTTGGAACTTTTACAGGAAGTAGGAGGAAAGAAGTACCTAGTAGTTTATGTCTGGAATAAAGTTAGCTTAAGATAACTTTACAATATTACAAAGCAAGTGATACTAATCACATTGTATTTAACGATAAAATTCTACAGATATCATAACGTTCAAACGTAAAACTTGCGGACTTGCGTCATAAAATTTTAAACTTCCGGGGCATAACTTTTATGACATCGATATTATTAAACTAACGTTATTGGAAGAAGAGCAACTTAGAGTCGATGTCATGTTTTTAAAACTCAATGCCTTTTGTAACTTCATCATCAACCTATATTAGTCCACTGCTGGACATAGGCCTCCCCCAATGAGCGCCATAGCGCCCTGTCTTCAGCTTGACGCATCCAGCATCTGCCAGCAATCTTTCGCAGATCGTCATCCCACCTGGCCGGAGGGCGTCCTACGCTACGTTTACCGAGTCGCGGTCTCCACTCAAGAACACGTTTACCCCAACGGTTGTCGGTTCTTCGCGAGATATGGCCGGCCCATTGCCACTTCAGCTTGCTAATTCTTTGAGCTATGTCGATAACTTTGGTTCTCTGTCGGATGTATTCGTTACGAATTCTATCCTTCAGAGAGACTCCGAGCATAGCTCTTTCCATAGCTCGCTGGGCGACTTTGAACTGATGGACCAGCCCTACCGTGAGTGTCCACGTCTCAGCTCCGTAGGTCATTACGGGTAGGACGCACTGATTGAACATTGCGGTATGGATGAAGAGAAGACTTGACGTAGTTTCCCAAATGCTGCCCAGCCTAGCTGGATCCTCCTCTTGGCCTCCTTCTCAAAATTGTTTTTACCTAGCTGTACAATCTGCCCAAGGTAAGTATACTCGGAAACAATTTCAAGAAGGTGACCATCTACGACGATCGGTCCCGGAACAATGTGGCCATTGATCATGACTTTGGTTTTATCCAAATTCATGCCAAGACCGATACATCGCGAGGCTGAAGCTAGGCCGTCCAGCATGTGGGTCAGCTCCTCTAGCGACTCCGCCATTACGACTATGTCATCAGCGAATCGCAGGTGTGAGATGTAATCGCCGTTTATGTTAATGCCCTTACCTTTCCAGTCCAGCGTCTTAAACATATCTTCCAATGCGCTCGTGAACAGTTTCGGGGATATGACATCCCCCTGTCTCACTCCTCTGCGCAATTGGATAGGTTTAGACTGCTGGTCCTGTACTTGGACACTCATAGTGGCAGCTTCATAGAGACACCTCAGCACTTCGATGTAACGATAGTCTACTTGGCATCGCTGTAAGGATTCCAGAACAGCCCAGGTTTCGACGGAGTCAAAGGCTTTCTCATAGTCCACAAAAGCGAGACACAGGGGCTGATTATACTCTTCGGACTTCTGTATAATCTGCCTCACTGTGTGTATGTGGTCTATGGTGCCATATCCTCCGCGGAACCCGGCCTGTTCCGGTGGCTGGAACTCGTCAAGTCTCCTGGCGAGACGATTCGTGATCACTCGTGAGAACAGCTTATAGATGTGGCTCAGGAGTGTGATGGGTCTGTAATTTTTAAGGAGAGTTTTATCACCCTTCTTAAAAAAGAGCACCACCAAACTCCCGCTCCACGCCTTAGGAGTTCTCCCACTGTGGAGGACGGTATTGAAGAGGTGTTGTAGCTCCTGTATAACGGAGGCTCCTCCTGCCTTCAGAAGCTCTGAAGTTATACCGTCCTCACCGGGGGCTTTTCCATTTTTAAGCTGCCTCAAAGCTAACACGATTTCGTCTTGACTGATGTCTGGCAGTTCGTCGGTGTAGTGGCGTGTCAGGGTGGCTCTAGAATCAAGGTCATCTCGTCGGGAACGAGGGGCATGTGCAGTGTACAGACGGCCATAAAAATCCTCTATCTCGGCTGAAATCTCCGGTTTCGACAGTACGGTCCTCCCATCGCGCGTTTTAATCTTCGTTAGGTGGCTCCTGCCAAGCTGCTGAGTGAATACTTTGGACCCTCGGTTTCGCTCTATCGCCTCTTCAATGAGGCGTGTGTTGGAGCTCCGAAGGTCGCGCCGTACCATCTTCGCAATTCGCTTGTTCAGGTCTGACCTCTCTGCCGAAGACACTTGGGTGGTTTCCCGTCTTCTTGTCATCAGATCCAGAGTCTCATCCGAGAGTTTGGACTTCTTGCCAGTTCGCTGTTTTTTGCAGAACTTAATGCCCTCATCCCTCAACGTTTCGACCAGATTGTGTAGGCTCTCGTCAGCGTCATCAGTGGGTTCCAAGGCAACAAATCTGTCTCCGAGTAGCTGCTCGAACTTCTCGGTGCCCGCCATGATTTGGATTGGATTTGGTCGGAGCGTGGACTTCATCAGACGGTGTCTTTCAAGCTTCAAGTTGATATTCAGAGTGCCTCGGAGCATTCGGTGATCAGATCCGGTATTGAACCTGTTGATCACTGAGACATCTCTGAATATGTGCTTGCTATCCGTCATGATGAAGTCGATCTCATTTTTAGTCACAGTGTCGGGGCTTTGCCACGTCCACTTCCTTTGAGGCTGTTTCTTAAAGAAGGAGTTCATTAAGAACAGTCCCTCTTTCTCAAGGAAGTTGACAAGCATTTGCCCCCTGTGATTCCTGATTCCATAACCATGCGGGCCTATTCGGGATTCATTGCCAGTCTGGATTCCCACCTTGCCGTTAAAGTCCCCCATAACAACGTTGAAGTGAGCCTTAGTGGTGTTGTGTAAGGCTTTGGATATGTCTTCGTACATATCCTCCACTTCATCATCCGAGTGTGCCGAGGTCGGTGCGTAGACCTGAATTACCTTCATGCTATACCGCTTGGAAAGCCGAAGGATCAGGTACGCTACCCTGGTCGACACACTGGAGATTTCTTGAACGTTGCTAGAGAGGGCCTTATTGACGAGGAAACCTACTCCACCCTGGGATGTTTTATCACCCTCACGAAAGTAGAGAAGATGGCCTGAGTCTAGGGTTACGGTGTCCTCCCCCTCTCTACGGACTTCACATAACCCGAGAACATGCCATTTAATGTTCTCTAACTCCACTTCCAACTGCGCTAGATGATGGTCAAGCCTCAGAGTGCGTCCGTTAAACGTTGCCAGGGTCATTTTAGAAAGCGTGTGGTAGCCTGAATACCGGTGATTCTTAGCACCCCCTGCCCCGCCGTTACCATGACCGCTACCATGGCCAGGAATAGCGAGGCGGCCGGGAACTAGGGGCCGATTTTTGGCTGTGTTTTTCATTAAGGGGGTAATGCCCATAATCCCCACGCTGGGCATGCGGGTTGGGGATCGCAGTTTGATGGTGGGGTTGTTCTAGAGGGGTGCTGCTGCCCACCCCCCGGTATATCCCTTAGTCGCCTCTTACGACACCCACGGGAAGAGTTGGGGTAGTGCTATTCTAAGCCGGCACCACACGGCATAAATTTTGTAACTTAGTAGGTAAATATTTATCCCTATTAAACAAAAACACTACAATCTAGTATATTAGTGATGTCCACAATAAAATATTATTGTTCACTGCATAGGTCTCTAGCCCGTTTTTAATTTAAATGACTTCGACATTTAAATTAATTTAGCCAAAAATGTAATTAATGGTTCAACTTTCTGCCATGAATACTATCTCAGGGCGGGCGTCTTGATATTAGGTGTGTACCTTACTGATTCAAAAGAACATCCTCCAAATTTTATAGATAGTTGATAAAACGATGTTTTAATATGTGATAGAAATCGATACAATTTCATCGACATAGTCCATCACTGATCGGCGCCAAGTTGTCGAGAGCGGCCGGAGTGACGAGGGCTTGAATATTGCGAGTGGCAGAGCTTTATTGATCTTACTAATGTCCCTATTGCTACCAGGATCGCGGTAAAAAATACTTTTTTGTTTTAAGACCCTTTTGGGAGGTAATAACTTATTTTTGTGGGAGGTTTTCGGCTACGGACAAGCTTAGTATTAGGTGCAAATTACGTAAAGAAATCCGAAAGGATCTCAAACCGACCAGGACTATACAATTGTGTTTTAGAATCATAAGCACGAAATATAATTAAACGGGTTATATATTTAAAGCAGATAATTAATAAATCAAGTTTATATCCTATTTGTTCTATTTTCAAACAATAAACCACTATTTAAAAAAATAAGATGACATTAATGAACAAATTCAAATTGGCTTAAGTATTGTATATAATATTATGAACCTATCTAGAAAGGATTTAAGTTTTCTCCCTAAAAAATTTACTATTAAGTGAAAAAAGAGTATTAGAATTCGCCTTTACCTGGTATTGAGATGACCGGGGCTAGTAATTATTATATTTACTTTGGTCCCTACGTAAGCCTAGAAAAATATAAATGGTTTCTTTTTAAATCCAATAATATCAAATTTGCAGCTCAAGTAGGCCGAATAGGTTAAATACATGTGTCGTGTTACGAGCTCCAATATGTATAAAATAACCTTGTTTCTATGGAAATATTTTATTCTGTCCTGTGGAATACAAGCTATGGCTGTCATGCACAGAAAATAAATACAATAGAAAAACCAACCACAAAGTCAAACTAATTATTTATGAACCTTGAATAACATTTGTTCTGAAAACAAATAATTCGTTATACAAAGGAAGCTTAAGCTAGTGAAGTAACTTTACGAAATGTAAAGTTAACATCAAACTCTTGCTCTGATGTTTGCATAAGTTAGGAATTTCATTTGAATTAGTAGAAATTTAAGCAAAGTTTAAAAGACAAGATACATCTATGTTTGCTTGGATAAATCTCATTTAGCTTTGAGGATCAATTAAACTAAATTTTCAGCATGCAGCATAATTTATTTTTAAACAACGAAAGATTCTAGGAAACTTTGTTCCAACCTTTTTATATTAGTGTGTACGTAGATATTACAGAATCAAATCTGTCGTCCTAAGGTTTTAGTACCTCTGTTTACTTTGATAAAAGTTTCTTTCTATTATGTTATCCTAAACACACACAAGCTTTTTATGACCTAAATTTTCTCTCTTGGTTTTAGGTTATGTGAAATAACATTTTTTATTGTTAGGTATATTAAAGTTAGGTCAATAGAATACTAGATTTACTAGTTTCACTCTCTAGTTACATAGTTTTATACAGTGTACTCAGAAAAAACAATCCTTGACACATGAAGCACTAACTTTTTAACAATATGAAAAATTCATTTATTTTGGACAACATTAGAACAGTAGACAGATCTTACATAACTTATTCTGTTTTCCATAATATAAATATATACCTTAAAAATTAAAAACGTAGATTACGAGGTATATTACTACCTCTGTGAATATTTTTATGTTTTGTTTATGAACATATGCGAAACCAGAGTTTGGTGGCAACCATGAGCAACTTCGTGTTATCAATACAATCCACGCTCTATCAAAAAGATGCTAGAACCTTTTCAAAGTCAATGACCGACTGAATTTGTGTTCTGAATGGATCCATCTTATTTTGATGGCGCGTGATTTACTATAAAAATAATTTATTCGCTTTTCAGTGGGTTGAATCTCATTATGATTCGATTTTATTATTTATTATTATTGAAATACCTGTAAACTATGCCGAGGTAGAGATCCCTCGCGACCACATCACAAGTCTAGAACTTAGTTGGAGCGAGGAGTTGAAACTTTAATTAGTGAACTAGGTCTAAAACACATTATTTATTTATTTATTTAAGAAACATACAGCTTACATATTACATAAATGTTTAGGTTACTTATTGAATATTACTTATAGCCAAAATTTGTTTCCAATTATGAATAGTTAGGTACTAAGTGAAGGCCGAAAGTTACAGATTTTACAGACGTTTAGTTTAGTTACAGACGTTAAGTTCTAAATAAATGACAATGCTCTAAATGAATGACAAAGTAAAGGCTGAATCTACTTCATTTAAATGACAATTAATGTACGAGTATGGTGGACGTTATATCATTTATAAATTTAATTATCTATGTATCTACTTTTTTTTTAACATTTGACAAAAACAGTTTTTAAACAGTTTTTATTATGTAAACTAATATGTAAAACCTTCAGAAATAAACGTTTATCTTATCTTATCTTATTTAAGTATGTTGCTTGATAGATAATTTCAGAGTCCTTAGTACAGGCTGTGCATTGTGCATTTTCTTTACGATGACGAAAAAGTTTTCGTTTCTTATATTTGACGCCTTGCAGCTCTTCTAACGGATAGAGAGGAACTAATATTCGTAGTTCGATAAAGGTAGATTACTTTCATGCTTGTAGGCTACTTGAAGTTCCTTACCTTAGAACTCGATATCAATCTTCGAGTAGTTTTGAGAGATTTGAAGGAGCCTATTTCACGGAATATTTTATTTATCTCAATCTTTTTTGTACGTTTATGCGATATTATATAAAATTATAATATAATTTTTAATAACTTTATAAATATTATAAGTCTATCAAGCTTTAGAAAACTTTTTCCTTGCTACTAAATGAACTGGGCAGATAAAAAGCTCTAGGCTTTAGGCACTTTAGGTATAATTAATAGTCATTAGGTTATTTTTCATTAATTTGAAAACTGTTATTCTTTTCGTTTTGCTAACAAGAATAAAAAAGTTTTGCAGCCTAGTTCTTTCATAACCAAAGAGGTAGATAACCTGTACTTCTCGGGTCTCTACGGGTAACGTTCCACCTTTGTTCTTCACAGCAATACCTCTTTGGTCCCTGAAAAGGTTTTATTGAAGTGTCAAACGTAAAAAGGGTTAAATGCTGATGACTGATACCTTCGCTCGTAAAACTGGATGGCACGTAAGGAATAGATGAATTACGTGTCCATATATCTAACCTAAAATAAAACATTTTGTTCCGATAAATTGATTCCTTAGATGTTTCTCTTGTAAGTATGTAACCATTTTTGACTGTTTTTTTTATGTTTGCGTGTGGATCAGCTGATTCTGGTTTCAGCTACCTATGAACTAACAGTTGTTCTCTTTAAGATTGCTGTATTTCCATTATGTAAAGTAAATCAAGTAAATCAATATCTTTATTTCCTTAGGCTTACAAAATAAGCACTTAGACAAGCCAAATTTTCACTAAAGGTAGGTCTATAGGTAATTATCAAAATAATATAAGTAAAAGAGGATTTTCATCAAGGATGGGAATGTTTTTTTGGATTATCATCTATTTTTTCGTTACTGAGGGGTTTCAAAAATCATCATCATATCAAACTATGTATATTATTATAATACGCTGTAGTGTATTATACAGCCGGACATAGACCTCTCCAAATGAGCGCCATGGCACCCTAACTTCAGCGTTCCGCATCCAACACCTTCCTAAAGTATTTAGCAGTTCGTCATCTCACTTGGCTGAAGGGCATCCGACACTAACTTTGCCTTATATTTACAAAGTTTGAGTCGCGCTCTCCAAAAAATAAAAGCTTGAGCTTAGAGCTCTTAAGAAAATTAAGATCTTTTGGGGAATAATAAAGTTATTATTGGGTTGCCATGTCAAATATTTCTTGGTCATTTACATAATGTCTGGTTTTTGCCATGTTAATTTTCCGAACCTGAAGTCATAATCCCATATTTTGACTCATCTATAAAGAATTTTTTATAAAATATCTTTCACCATTAGGATTCTACATTATCCCTGATGAACATAAGTGATACATACTCATGCGAAACCGGGGCGGACTACTAGTTAAAAAATAAAGAAAAAAGGAAGTTAGTAGTTTGCCTAGTAAAATAAACAACTTAAATACAAGTACAGTATGAAAGTATAGTTACAACTACGACAACTGGCAACGAAATTGAAAATGGGAAACCATCCGATTAAATCTCTAGTGGACGGGCTATAGATAGTATGATGTTTTCAAGCTAATTTAGGAGTAAGCAACCAAAGACACATTCGGTCCCTTCCCAAGATTGCAGTTAAAGTAGTTTCGGGCCACATCAAAGTGTAGAGCGCTTTTTGCCTCTATCCGTAACTGGGTGGCTACTACATCAATTTTCTTATGTGACAGAAGGGCCGGATTAGTATCATTTCGTACGTAGTCATTTTGGAGTACACAACCAAGTAACTAGCTGTTCGTGCATTCTGCTACGCGGCAAAAAAAACAAAAGACAAAAACATTTGGTCGCGTTTTCTGCATTTTGTGCATCGATTATGTAATCAGTAATTAAAATACAAAACATTGAAATCATAAAAATAAGTATATAAGCAGATCTTACAGATACATTTGTTTCAAGACGAAAATCCAACTAGCAGCCTTCTGAGTCGCAGGCAGACCTTCGCCCGCTTGGCCACATAGGTCGTCGAATATGCTCATTAGTTTTGTGAGCTTAATTTGTATTTCACGAATGCCAAGCCGCTGTAAAATGAGTTATAGTACCCTTATAACCCTTGTTTTGGGCGTCCTATTACAGTTAAACCCTTGTAATTTCACGTGTTTAGGCAAAGTTAGTACCAACGGACGAATTGTCGTGTGCTTGGTAAATAAATTACCAGCTAATGTATTTTCGTCTGTGAACGCAGGATGTGCCCTCTTTGTTTTACAATATTTATAATTTTACTACTTACTCTGCCGTCTTGATTCGCAGAATACATGATAATGGTATTCTGTATTCTGAGGACTTTATCTGATAGATGTTCCTTATGATTCCGTGTAAGTCTTATCCGGAATTCAATCTAGAGATGATAAACTTATATTTTAATACTTAATAATAACAACTTGATAATTCTGCTGGTTTTTATGTGCTACTTACACTCTATGGTTTCCTAATTATCCGATAAACGATTTTATTTCATAATGTCGGAAAAATGTACCAAAATATTATTGAGTAATATAAACATTGTTTTCATTCAATCAATCAATAATACCGAACAGTCCACACAGCATCATCTAGCCCCAAGCTAAGCAGAGCTTGTGTTATGGGTACTATATGACTGATATACTTAATACAATACATTACAATTGAACTGAATATTAATCAGAAACACTAGTATTTATAAAACTTTGTATTATTTGATTTAGGAGTTCCGAAGTAAGTATGAAGCAACTAATCGTGAACTAAGGTTAAAGATGCTTTGTTTCTTATAAAAACTATAAAAGTGCACTTACAATGAGAAAATATGTAATTAAAACACAATCTTAAACGAATAACTGTACATAAAATTATGTTTAAATTACATACTTCCTCTAGGACTTATTTATAGGCACGTAATGGTAGATAACATAGGTACAGGAGAAGAAAGTTTTCTCTCGCAAAGCCTTTTGACCACATATACTACAACTTCAAAATAGCGATGTGTTTATGATAAATACAAAGACTTTTGTTTCAAGCTTATGTACACACAAGCAAAGCTTTGGAGCCCAATTCTGCTAATCTACTTGTTTTACCTAAAAACCTACTATGACAGTGGATATTGTTATAGAATCGCTACCATAGACACATTTTGTTAACTTAGATAAAAAAGTAAACACACGTTACACATGTACACACGTTAAAAGTGTCAAGAACTAAATCAGTTTAAAAGCATTCTATCAAATTATCCGTGCAATGCATGCACAATCCGGAGTTTTTTTTTCATCAAAGGATTCTACGATACAATTTTCATGGTAAAGCGATTGGTTAGCAGAAATGGGCCCGTAAACGGAAGTTCCTCGTAATACAAGCAAATGTTGTTGTTGGCATATTTCCTTTAGCTATGCCTTTAGCTGCAGCGTTATTTTCAATTCGATACGAGACCAAATTGTCTGGAAAATTGTGATTTAAATCCAGTTTTGCATTGGGTTGTTACGTATTGCTACAAACTTGGACCGAGAAACCTTGAAATAAAATAGACTTAGTGAAAAATCTTTGAAACTGATCTCTCTGATTTGCACACCTTCATTTTTAGAACACACGCATCTAATTTAAAATAGCTTAGACCATTTCTACAATAATATCCATAGACTGAATTTTAATTAAATTTACAACTACACCACACTAAAAATTAAGAACGTCGTATTTTGACCACGAGTTCCTGAATATAGTTAAAACTTAAGATCTACTAACTGCCTGTTTGTACCTAAATTTACGTATTCTTTAAGATGTAGTCACCTGTGGAAACACAGCAAGCTATTAGATAGCTTAGACAACATAATAAAGAATACTTTATCATCGGTTTTGAATATTGATTTGGATGACAAGGCATGGTCGCAGGCCTCCCTTCCTGTCAAATTGGGAGGCTTAGGTATTCGCAAAATTTCCAGTGTAGCCCTACCAGCGTTCCTATCTTCCGTCTACAGCACTAGTTCTTTAGTTGAAAAAATTTTAAACACGTCTGATTTGGTCCGATCACAAATTTCTTTTCAAATTTCATATGTAGACGAAGCTAGAACGGCTTGGCATAGTGCTTGCCCCGATGCTGCTCCTCCAAAATCTCTTTCGTCCCAACGGCAATGGGACGGGCCTTTGTGTGAGTTGACACGGAAATGTTTGTTACAAACGTGCTCCAGCTCGGCAGATCGTGCCCGTCTCCTAGCCATTTCTAAATGGGAGTCAGGACATTGGCTGCAAGCACTTCCTTCTTATAACACTGGCACTTTATTGGATCCCGCTACTTTCCGTATCGCAACATGTATTCGGTTGGGTGCAAGGTGTTGTGCGCCTCATCAATGCCAGTGCGGTACTGCAGTCGAACAGCTTGGTCATCACGGATTATCGTGTACTAGGGCCGCTGGTCGGATATCTCGTCATGCCAGCCTTAATGACATCATCCGGCGGGCCTTTGTCAGCGCTAACGTACCAGCTATTCTCGAACCGAATGGTCTGTTCCGTGACGATGGCAAGAGGCCCGACGGTATGACACTAGTCCCATGGGAGTTGGGGAGGCCCATTGTGTGGGACGCTACATGCGTCGACACACTTGCACCTTCCCATCTTTCAAGGACATCCACTAGGGCTGGTGCGGCGGCAGATCTGGCCGAGGATCTCAAGAGGCGCAAATATGCAGGTCTCGACAGAACCTACGCATTTGCTCCCCTTGGATTCGAGACCCTAGGTCCGTGGGGTACCGAGGCTCTCCGGGTTTTTAAAAAATTATCTGAGCGTCTGGTCGATGCGACGCGTGACCCGAGAGCTGGTGAATATCTGGCTCAGCGCATCAGCATTGCCATACAGCGTGGTAATGCAGCCAGTGTCTTGGGGATGCTTCCGACTGGTATTGACATGGATCAATTGAGCTACCTTTAGACTGTTTGCAACCGTCTGCAGTTAGCTCAATGGTTTCAATTGTAAATACTAGTTGTAATTTTTCTATTCCTTGCTTGTAATTTTCGTTGTTAATAAAGATTTTTAGATCTACTCTTTCAAACTAACATTTACTGAGTAATACAATCTGAGCTTAACTGGGCTATTAATAAATAAATTGTATTATTAATACTTTTTTTTCTTGCTTAAAATTAGATTGAAAGGTTTATCAGCTTGTGATATTTTACGTCACCATTGGTCCTGAACTACCGTCGAATTTAGGCTGCTTTTCCTGTGGTGGAATTGTCATTTTTCTGGCTGTCTAATAGGATAGCGTTTATCGAGTCCTTTTATCAACCAAAATAAGACGCCATAATGGACCGATTATATTGGTCGGCTGGAAACACAGCACATCTGTTTTCCACAAAGTCTTGTGGAAAAGCACCCTTAAGTTTCTTTAGTGACAGCTCTTCTTCATATGCTAGAACATGCTACACAGAGTCTATTTAATTGACTGGTTTGATTTGCTCATTAAATAATTGTATGAGGTAGCAAATGAAGACCGTAGCGCACTCCCTTAAAATGAACGCCCTCTCCAAAACTTAGTAAAAGTGAATAAAATAAATAAAGGCAAATATTACCTACAGAATAATGAAAATATCCTTTTGTTCCGTGGTTTCATAATTACGTTTAGTCACCGCTTTCAACCTGAAAGCCTTTTGACCAATCTAAGGTAAAAGGATTGTATAAAAGTTTGGAAACAAAATTAAACATTTAAATGTCTATTTTTAAAGAATTGATGAAACGACATTTGCTTTGTACCTATTCTTTTCAACCGATTTCAAACTTTTGTTTGTTTCTCAGAACTTTCAAAATTTCAAGGTAGGTGAATACAACAAAGCATAATATATAGGTGAATAGGTACCTCGAACTTTTCAATTCACTTGGTGACTTACAGATTTTTTTTAAAACCGGGTCATCTCATTTTGTCCCATATGAATATGAATATATCTGACTTCTGGTTTTGAGTAGGTACCTAATCAAAAAGTAAAAAAAAAAAGTCAATAGCTTCGGTAGGTGTTTCTTGCATATTCAAAAGAGAAAAAAGCCGGACAGAGCGAGTCTATACCTAATAAAAGTTTCATCCTGTACCGAAACCCTTCTGTACCTTTGTCGTACAACAAACAATACAGAAAGACAGAAAAACAGTCGCCTCTGCGCGTTTACAAGATACCGCTCATGAATCATAACAAATTAAAAAGTTTATCGCGAAACCGATTAACTCAAACTTTCAATTTTTCGAGAGAACAGTTTAAAGTTAAGGGCTCCCACACAAAACTGCGATTTGGTGCGATGCGATGCGATTTGATGCGATTTGATGCGATGTCACACGAACTTGATTTGCGAATTTCTGCGATGCGAATTTGTGCGGCGAACCGTTTTGTAGGGTAACCATATCTTCAAGTTTAGTCCGCCGTATTGGACGTGTTTTTAGGAAGCGTAAGATGGATCCCAAAAAGGTAATTGAACCGATTTAAGCAAAAATGATCCAACCCACACAAACCTCATTTCGAGATAATCGATATTTAAGTTTGTGGCGGTATTTCTCTAGCTTTGTAATACAAAATGTTGTTATTTTAATTTAATTTAATGCTATGTAAACTCAACTTTTTTGCTATAAATAATATAAAGAATAAATTGTAATAGTTTAGTTGATAATTGGGAAAACTTGCGCCTGGATCATTATTACAAAATTAATTTTGTATGGAAAGAGCTATGTAGGGTGCAAAAATTAAAATGCAAAAATGATTCAAAGTGTGTTAAAAATTAGTAATCATTTTTGTGTTTTAAAAGACAAAACAAACAAAATTGGCCCTACTCCTCGTCCAAATCAGAATAAGGTTCATCACATAAACCATCTACATCGTCTATTATTGCAGCTTCCCTTCGGTTTCATAAATTAATCAATGCAATCATCTGGTATCTAATATTAGATCTGCTGGCCCTGTACTTATTTTATTTTATTTATTTATTTTTCGTTAAAGTACGAAACACACAGAAGCCGGAGGCGTGGCGGAGGCAAAGGCGTGCGAGTTGTATTCTATGGAATCCTATGAAAGCCTACACACACACCGCAGGCCGTGGCGAACGCGGTGCCATAGGAAAAACCGGCACGCCTTCGCCTTCGCCACTCCTCCGGCTTCTGTGTGTTTTGAACTTTATATACTTTATTTCGTTTACGTACTTAGATGAAATAGCAATTTTAAATATTAACTTGTCAAATCTTAACTTGTTTTATATCATCATCATCATAATCAACCTATATTAGTCCACTGCTGGACATAGGCCTCCCTTAATGAGCGCCATAGCTCCCTGTCTTCAGCTTGGCATCCAGCATCTGCCAGCAGTCTTTCGCAGATCGTCATCCCACCTGGCCGGAGGGCGTCCTATACTACGTTTGCCAAGTCTCGGTCTCCACTCAAGAACACGTTTACCCCAACGGTTGTCGGTTCTTCGCGAGATATAGCCGGCCCACTGCCACCACTTCAGCTTGCTAATTATTTGAGCTATGTCGATAACTTTGGTTCTCTTTCGGATGTATTCTTTGTTTAATAGATTGTTAAATAGATATAAAAGAAAAAGAAGATTCTGGATTCATCCATTTAATACGATTATGAACTCTGAAGGGAACTATTTTACTCGAAGTTACTATGAGTTGAGAACTGAAGCAGTTTCTTTTTACAACACAAAGAAGGCGGCTCAGGCGCCGCGCTCTTTCGCTAAAGTTGTCTCAGAGCGGACTAAAAGGGGGGTCACCAAGTATGACGTAATATGACAGGAATACGCGATGCAAATGAGATCTGACGTTATCGTGCGAGCTCGCAGATATTTACGATGCGATGCGAGCTCGCAGTTTTGTGTTTGAGCCCTAAATCCACTCCATTGTGCTTTAATCTCTATAATGAAACAGCGGATAGAGTTTTCACAAGACTGACGTTTATTGACAGATAGACAAAAGCATAGGTAACATAAGTAGGTTTACTACCAATAGATGGCGCAAGCAGTTATAAAAACATATTATTTTGTTATCTAGAACACCTCCACTTAACAAAATAATTAAGCACTAATTATTAAAAATAATCCTTAATTAACACCAAAAAGTTTAACTAACTTATAATGCTTCGCTGAAGGCAATCCTTTTGTAAGTAAATCAGCTGGCATTTCATTTGTGGGCATATATTCAACATTTACAATTTTTTCTGCAATTTTCTCACGACAAAAATGATAGCGCACATCAATATGCTTTGACCTTTTGTGAAAGACAGGATTAGCTGACAATTTTAAAGCTGACTGATTATCATTAAAAATAGTTATACTATACAATTCATTTGTAATTTCCTTCTGCAAATATCTTAAATAAACTGCTTCTTTACAACAATCTGAAATACTCATGTATTCAGCTTCTGTGCTTGATAAAGCCACTGTACATTGCTTTTTAGTTTCCCAAGAAATTGCACCATCAGACAGTTTAAAGAAATAGCCAGTGTATGACCTCCTATCTATTGGATTACTTGCCCAGTCTGCATCTACATATGCCATCAACTTAGAATTACCCTTGGCTGTAAATGCCAAACAAAAACTTTTGGTTTTCTTTAAATATCTTAAAACTCTCTTGGCATAGGCCCAATGTTCTTCACTAAAACAATTATTAAATTGACTTAAATAGTTAACAGAAAATACAATATCTGGCCTGGTCAATACTGCAAGATACATCATGCTACCAATCAGTTCTTGATATGGTAAATTTTTATCACATACACTATTTTTAGATAAATTTAATTTTGGTTCAATGGGCGTGTCTGCCAATTTACTCTCAACAAGATTAAATTTTACCAATAATTGATCAATATAATTTTCCTGATCCAAAGTTATTACACCTTTGTTCTTGTCTATGTTGACCCTCATGCCTAAACATTGTTTTACATGACCAAGATCTTTAATCTTAAATGTTAATGACAAATCACTTTTAAGTTTATCTGTTTCTAATTCACAATTTGAAAACACAAAAAAATCATCAACATACAGTGCAATAATAGTTTTCTGATCACCTTTGATTTTTGTAAACAAACATGGTTCCAACTGTGACCTTTTGTAACCTATTGTTTGCAAAAAATCATCTACTCTTTTATACCAAGCTCTGGATGATTGCTTAAGGCCATAAATAGCTCTTTTCAATTTAAGAACTTTATTATTCATGTCTTTACATTTTAAACCAACTGGAATTTTCATATATACAGTTTCATCAAGAAAACCATTTAGAAATGCTGTTTTCACATCGAGATGGCTTACATCTAGATTAAATTTAACTGCTAAAGCAAACAATAACCTCAAAGTTGAATGTCTTAAAACAGGAGAGAATGTTTCATCAAAATCAATACCTGGTCTTTGAGAAAAGCCTTTAGCTACTAGCCTAGCTCTGTAACGAACATTTTTCTCGCTATCTAGTTTCTTTTTAAATACCCATTTACACTGAACTACAGTTCCTTTTTCAGGTATGTCCACAATTTCTCAAGCACTATTGTCATTGAATGATTGAAGCTCATCGTCCATAGCATGCTTCCACTGCAAACTCTCAGGTCCATTTAACACTTCATTCATTGAAATTTCACCGTCATTATCTAGTTCACCTGAAACACAAACACCGCTTAAACCGAAGAAATCTGGTTTCTTTCTGATTCGTTTCTGCACCTCTGGTTTTATTGACTCTTGTTCAGGTATTGGTTCCACCTCCGGTAAATTATTTGCATTTTCATGAATTTCATCTGTTGCATTTAAAAATAAATCTTCTTCTTTTTCTGATTTTTGTTTATTTTGCTTCCAATATTCTGTATCCTCCACTGTTTCTGGCATTACTTCCAGCTTGGCCTCTTTTTTCTCTGTAAAATCAATCTCACTTTCACTGATGCTGATTGCCACGTCACCTTTATTGGTCCCTTCCTGGATCACAATAATGTCTCTGCTCGTGGTAATCGAGTTAGTTATGGGATTGTATACCCTATAGCCCTTTATATTTTCTGGATAGCCAACTAGAATACATTGGACAGCTTTCTTATCCCATTTTAACCTTTTTTGTTTCGGTACATGGACCATAACCTTGCTTCCGAAAATTCGGATGTTACTTACATCTGGTTTTCTCTCAGTCCATACCTCATAAGGGGTTCTGTTATTTAATCCTGATGCCACTGATCTATTCCTCAAATAGACTGCAGTGTTCACTGCTTCTGCCCAAAACTTCTTAGAAAGATCTGCATCGAATAACATGCATTTTGCTTTTTCCACAACAGTCCTGTTAAGTCGTTCACATAATCCATTTTGCTCGGGCGTGTATGGATTTGTTTTTTGATGTATTATTCCTGCCTCTTGTAAGAATTTTTCAAATTCTTTACTGCAAAACTCCAATCCATTGTCTGTCCTGAAGATCTTAATGGTTTTTTCTGTTTGATTCTCTACTAATGACTTATAAGTTTTAAATTTCAAAAATACTTCGTCTTTTGATTTTAAAAAATAAACGTGAGCCATTCTGCTGTAGTCGTCTACAAAAAGTAGGAAATACCTGGAACCTCCCATAGACTTTGTTTCCATAGGACCACAGATATCTGCGTGTACTGTCTCGAGCAAATTCTGGCTTCTGTTACCGTTATTAGGAAAAGGTAACCGCTCTTGCTTCCCTTCACAACACACTATGCAATCTGTTTTACTGGCCTGGGGTCTGTCTGTGAATGATAGTCCAATAACTGCACCATTCTTCATTTTTTCAAGATCACTGCTGTTAATGTGAGCAAATCTTCTATGCCACACATTTCCTGATGTCAACAAACAACCAACTTCCTTGATATTCAGTTTGTATACACCTTCTACAGAGTCTGCGGTTGCTACAATTTCATTCTGTTTGTTACGAATAAAACAGTGATTTTTATCAAAGTTCACTTTGTTGCCTTTTTTTATCAATTCACTAACTGACAACAAGTTTGTGGCTAGACTCGGCACATGCAAAACTCCCGTAACTGGAATCTCGTACTCAGTTTTCTTTACCACTGTTGTAATCTGGATGTCACCACAACATTCCACGGGAATTTTCCTCCTATCGGCAATAACAATCTCGTCTACTTCATTTTGTTTCGACACATTTGTTAACCAATGTTTGTTAGATGTCATGTGCTTGCTGGCTCCTGAGTCAATGTACCAATCTGTATTGTTGAACTTTGTGCTGAGAAATACCGCGCTGAAAGCATTTGATTCCTTTTTCTTTGTTAAATTTTCAGACTTTCCTTTCAATTTTTCACATTGATTTTTGTAATGACCGTATTCTTTACATCTGTGACACTTGACATTTGATTTAGACTTTGACAGTTCAGAAGTTTGATGTTGCTGAGTGTTTTTATTTCTCGAGTGTTGCCATTTCTTTGAAACAAATGCACTTTGCACATTAGTGACGTCACTTCCGTCCTCCATGTCAATGAGTTTTGATTTTATGGAATCCGCTGTTATTTCAATACCTGAATGCTCAATCGCCATTATCATTGGCGAAAATTTCTCTGGTAATCCTGCTAATAATAGCGATCCAACCCACTCGTCATCGATCTTGAATCCCGTATTATTTAGCCTCTGACTTGTTTCAACAATTAAAGTCATATACTGAGACATCGATTCACAATTATCACGGCGAATCGAAATAAGGGATCGAAGAAGTCCAATCTTTCTTGAAAAGCCGGTGTCGTCAAACATTCTTTTTAATTTATTCCATAAACCTTTTGAAGTGGTTTCTGTTTTGATAAGAACATATAGAATCGGATCAATTGTAAGGACAATTTTTGCTCTCGCCTTGGCGTCGTTTGCTTCGCCCTCCATCTTGATGCAATCTTCCATGCCTTCGAGAACAAGGAAGTTCTCGACCGCAAACGCCCAATCTTCATAGTTTTCTCGGCCTTTTAGCTTTTGCACACTCGAAATAATGTTCGCAGACATATTTTGCGTTAATCAATCACTTTATTCGACAAAAACTGAAATTACTACGCGTAAGGCACATAACCTATAATGAAACAGCGGATAGAGTTTTCACAAGACTGACGTTTATTGACAGATAGACAAAAGCATAGGTAACATAGGTAGGTTTACTACCAATAGATGGCGCAAGCAGTTATAAAAACATATTATTTTGTTATCTAGAACAATCTCGTTATAATTAGTGATGGGACAGTCAGAGTTGGAACGGAGGCTTCAGTTTCATTATCAAGCGGAACTGAGGCTGAACTAAGTGAACAATAAAGGTGGAAGCATACATAGGCAACACTCATATCACATTGTGCTCACACGGTGCTCACGCGTTGTACACATGGTAACAAATAGCAAAAAACTTGCTAGTTTAACTGATAGCTAGCAAGCTTGTTGCAAAGCTGCAAGAGCAGTATAATCGTGATAATTGATTCAAACACCCACACACGGGCCAAGCAGATACAACGACGGGCTTACGATTTTTGTAAACAAGGCGGTAGCTAGCGGCTAGGTTACAGCAAGTTCACTTACCGCTGTCTGCTATATATTTCTGTTATTGCAAAATCTATCTAAAAGATACAAGTTTCAGCCCTTATTTGAATTCACATTTATTAATATACTGTGGCGGTGCGAGATGTGTGTGCTTCGCCCTTAAAGTTGGCACGCAGTGGGCGTTTCTCATTTGCACTCACCGGTAGACGTGCGAATGAAGAATTCGCTATTCCAATTACAAATTCTTCATTTTCCAGGAAAAAATCTGAAGTATTTTTCATGCAGGTATTATAATTTTGTTATGCAGCGCGAAATGAAAATAGTCAGATAAAAAATTTATAATGCAAAATATTCTTTATAAAAATAGAAACAGAAGCTTTTTGTAACTTTCAGATTTTTTTAACTGGTATAATAATATCACATCTTATATCATACCTTGTTTAATTATACTTTTCTCGAAACGTAAGGTTGAAAAATTTCACTCTTTATTTACATCAAAGTTAAATGTAGCAAAAGCGAAGCCCAAAATAATTGTTACACCCTGACAGGGATTTTGCATTGTATACTCACTAAGATTACCTTCACATAACAGGTATTGGTCACCTTAATTCACCATACATTTTCTGAATCATGAAAAAAGTTTGTGAGGACATTTGACAACAAATTTCACCAAAAAATGGAACAAGCAGAAAGAAACAGAAAGAGAGTTGTCACAAGTTTTGTAACTTTTATTTTGGCTACCTCTGGCAACGATTCGACACAATCCCAACTTGTCCCCTCACTATGAAACTACAGACGTGAGCGCCCCCGCCGGCAGAAGCTGCGCCCTCGTTTCATTTATTTCCTCCGATAAAACTACGGAACAGCTGATTGTTGCGTAATATCATTTACACTATGAGAATTTTATTACAGTTACATTTAATTTTGAATTGAATATTTGCTCAAGGCATAGGATTCTTTTTACAAACAGATGCTATGGATTTTAGTAGGTATATACCTACAACTTAAGGAATCATAATAATAGTTGACTGATACCTACACACTTCTTCGCTTAGCGACGTAACATATAACATCTCTAGTAAAAAAATCACTCTGAAATAGTTTCGAATTTGAACAAACTTTGAGGAGGAAAACTTGTTTGAAAAATGCCGTACAAGACTAGGAAGAGGAAAAACCGATAAATTACATCTGTCATAAAACTCTGAGACTATTTTTTCAGAGTTTTATCACACAGAAAAGATCTTCCCCAGTGCCTCTACATGTATATTTATAGACATTTTTTCATATTCTTATACATTTTCTTAGATTTTCACATTCAACACCATCAGCCTAGATAAGTCCACTGCTGGACATAGGCCTTCCCTATCTTAACATTTCATCACAAGAAATTCACTACTTACCACTAAATACACAATAATATCTAAATTCTAGAGAGATTCTAAATTCGAGACTACGTAAATCAAAAATTACCATGTTTATAAAACACTCTAACCTAATGTTTATTTGTTGTATTCAAAAAGCAACTCTCGAATGAATGTTATAGAAGCGGAAAATGACTGTGACGAGACGTGATGTCATTTTCATACGGGATGTAGCGACGTGTGAAATGGGCATCAAAACTAAACAAAACTACTTTTCATCCCATAAATCAGTTCAAACGGGATAATATAGTAGAAATAGCCTTGAATCGTTTCTATAGAAACAACTCATGCCTAAGTGAACATAGTAGTTTGTAATATTCCTTCGATTTAGGCAAAGTAAATACCTACTCTATTGCCAAGCACTGAAATTTCTCTACTTCCTCCATTATTCAGGGGGTTAATGACCTGCCATACTCGTCTGGTATCTATCGCGGTCGACTGCCCTCTGCCGACGCCTCATTCGAGATAGGCATCTCGGAAAGACACGCATTTCCATCATATATGATATTTGTTAGTGGAATTGCCTTGGTTTGAGAGACTTTAGCACAAGTTCTTTAATACATCTTCGGCCACTTCGTCACTTACCATCAGGTGAGATTGTGGTCAAACGAAGGTTGATAAAAAAAAAGTTGTGTGTGCATTATGATGACGAAAAAAGTTTTCGTCTCTTATAAAACATTGGAAGCCTTGCAGTGCCTTAACGGGTTATAGAGCAACTATTTTTCGTAATTTTTCAGCGGTTGAATAGTTGCATATTCGTAGGCTAATATAATTTTTGTGTCTAAATATTAGACTATTTCAACCGAATACTGTATTTGTCTCATTCTTTTCGTACGTGTTAGAGAGTGAGGAGATAGTGGTTCTTCGAGCTTGTGAAAACTTTCGCAGAAGAACTATTCATTGGTATTACTATAACCCAAGCTCTGTTTAGCCTAGGGCTAGATGATGTTGTGGGTTTAGCATAACTTATTTATTGTTTTTTTATTTATTAACCAAATATACTTATAAGCACACGTACATCAGTATTACGTACAGTATTAGTACATTACTACATTAGTATTATAAATCTTGATCTTCATAACTCAACGGTATTCTGTCTTGTTTTCTAATTATGTTTATTGATACCATTTAATATCTATTTTAATTCTCCTTGTAAATACCTAAAAATTCATCTAGTTATTAGCAACTACAACACTCTGCTGGATTCCATCCAGTTGGTTATTTTCAAACACAAACCAGGTTCGTAGGTTCAATCTCATTTATTTTTACTGCTGTTGTTTAGTTAGTATTTGTTTTCACTTTAGATACATATTGTATTATTATATCAAAACCAGTTGGAATAAGAATAACTGAGCTTTCATTTACTTTTGATATTTATCAAAGGAATTTCAAATGAATGCGAATAAGTTTAAAGTTCCATTCAATCATCGAACAAACATTTCAAACAACGAACCTACGCGTATGCAATCTTTTAAAAAGCTATCTTCACGGTACACTGAGCTTTATTCCACAGGAACATGGTTTAAACTGAAACTTTTAAGACCGACTATAGAGCCCGTGTCAGATCATTTGATTTCCGCCAATCCTCTCAAATAAAATGGATGAAACGTGAAAGGGGTGTCAAACACAATGCTCTTTACTGTTGAACGATTTACCTTCGAAATCTGTAAAATAGGAAAATCTGTTTAACAATATCGCTGGAATCACTTGTCGGCTTTTTGAATTTCCCTTTTGAAATAAATTGCTCGGAGTTAATTGAAAGGAATCTAAGGAAGAAGTACCTCGATATTTGTTTGGCAAATATTGTATGTTATAATTGGTTTACCCGATCCCTATGATGTTTTACAGTATTTGTTAAGTTGCGGGTCCTAATTGAGTTTACTTTCACTCGCAAATCTAAGAGCGAAAAATTCCATGATTGCCCGAAAATATATCGCAAAAACTAGTAAAGGTCTTGCTCTATAGCAAGTTTTGAAAACTTGCTCTATAGCAAGTTTTCAAATTGAATTATTAATGTTTAATAAAAAATCTATTGAACATGAATAGACAATGCTGGACAATTCACACTTCTTCTTCATCTACCTACCTTTCACCGAGCTAAGCACATAAAACAATCTTAAGTCCCATCTTAACATCACCAGCGAGGCAAATCTATTAGCATAATATATCGATAAGCATTCATAGTCAAGCCCACCTAATCGCGCAAGCTAACACTTTCAGCATTCAATTTTATGTACTGAGATGCCAAACCTGGATCAGCCAAATAATATACCTATACTTTTGACTGCATTTTAACTGATTTCTGAAAAAATTATGCTATTTAAATTGTCTAAACCAGCTAGAATAACTCAATGGTTAAAAACAATTGCAAGCAACATTTTGAATGTAATTCAGTGTTATGTTGTCTCTATCTATGTTAAAAACAAAGCTATCAACACATTGAATAATAATAATAAAAAATTATATTAATTTTTGTACAATCCACACAGCACCATCTAGCCCCAAAGAAAGCTACTCAAAGTTTGTGTTAAGGGTACATAGGTAGATATTTTTTATTATACATATAGAACACCCTGACCAACGGAATGCTTACATTACAAGCTTACACTGTAAGCATTTGTACTGATAGGACAGTGGACTAAGATAGGTACCTACTTTTTGAATAAATTGTTTATTTATTTAATTTATGATGTGTCTACTAGCTGGATACATAACTCACTGATTAAAAACAATTGGAATTGCAACATTTTTTTCAGAAATCATTTAAAAAGCAGTTGAAAGTTTATTTCATTTGGATGATCCAGGCTTGGCATCGCGCCAGGTTGCATGTAGTTGAGAAGCTGTCTACTCAAATAGGTGCATATCTACTATCAGAATATGGGTAAGGTCGCAAATCCTACTGTCAGAACTCACAGCTTTGTTACTTTTATACAAAAATGGATGGATGGATTTTAGGTGTACTCATGCTATAAACGTTTTGGCGGCGAATAGCTTAGTAAAAGTACCGACCTATTTTTCTAGTTATCTACGCACGTTACTTCTTGGTATATAAATAATTTCAACTAAAAGGAGAGGTTTGCTAAGAGTGTAAAGTATCTTAGAACTTTTAAGGTAAACTGATTTTCAGTTTTTTTTAATAAATCTGATATTTCTTCCTTTGATGGAATTAAATAATTTTAGGCTTTTGCTTAAAAGGAGGATTTCAATTTGACTGCTTTTTTTAGGTGTAACATAATAATAATAATAATAATTTGACAGGTTTTGGCAGAATCGCAACTTACAAAGTGACCAAAGGAAAGTTTACCGTGACTGGGAGAAACCCGATCTACGTGAATCCGATGGTCAAGTACCGGATGCCGAAACTGGAAATAATTTTTGGCGAGGCATCTGGTCTTTACCGGTCGAACACACGGAGGCGGACTGGATGAATGTGGTAAGGACTGAATGTGAAGACATCGAAACCATGAACGCGATCACTGTCAGTGCGTTAGATGTAAGTAATGCAATCCGCTCGGCCCAAAACTGGAAAAGCCCTGGCCCGGACGGATTGCATAACTTTTGGCTAAAATGGTTTCGATGCTCACATTCAGTTCTGGCCACACAATTCCAAAAAGCAATTGAGATCGGGTCGCTCCCACTTTTTATGACGACGGGTGTAACTTTCCTGCTCCATAAGTCTGGTAGTACTGCGGAGCCAAAGAATTATAGACCCATAACGTGCTTGCCCACGATCTATAAGCTACTTACATCCATTTTGACCACAAAAATTAACACACATATTGTTACGAACAATATTTTGGCACCTGCTCAAAATGGATGTAGGGTTGGGTCCCGTGGTACTAAGGAGCTCCTCCTCATTGACATGGCCATTAGCCAAAAGGTCAAACGTGGCAGAGGGAATTTATCGGCTGCATGGATCGATTATAAGAAGGCTTATGATTCGGTGCCTCATACTTGGCTTGAGAGGGTCTTAGAGTTGTATAAAGTAGATACTACTCTAAGATCATTCTTGGGATCATGTATGAGACAGTGGACTACGGTTCTTCGTCATCCAGGCAGCCGATTAATTCCAGCTGCGACCATTGATCTGATAAGGATAGAGAGAGGTATATTCCAGGGCGACAGTCTGAGTCCCTTGTGGTTTTGTCTAGCCCTGAATCCACTCAGTACTCTACTGAAAGATTCAGGAATAGGTTATCGCCTTCGGAGAGAGGGTGAGGTTATTTCTCACTTGTTGTATATGGATGACCTCAAACTATTTGCGCCGAATGAAACACAGTTAATGGCCCTCTTGAATATCACACAGATATTCAGTAGTGCCATTAACATGGAGTTTGGCGTTGATAAGTGTGCGGTCATACAAATACAACGAGGGAAAGTTGTAAATTCAAATAATTTACAACTTTCAGAGCTTGTATCCCTCAAATCTCTCTCAGAGGGTGAAACGTATAAGTACCTTGGTATGCCAGAAGCCTTAGGTATAGTGGACGGGGAAATAAAACAGTCGGTGAAGGAACGCTTCTTCTGCCGCCTTACAAAAGTGCTAAATAGCCTATTGTCGGGTGGCAACAAGGTGCGTGCCTTCAATGGCTGGGTTATGCCCTTGCTTACTTATACTTTTGGCATACTAAGATGGACTCAGACAGAACTAGACGCCTTGGACTGTAGGGTTCGTCAACTTTTAACTACTCATCGCATGCGACACCCCCGATCTTCGGTAATGAGATTGTACATCCCACGGAAATGTGGCGGTCGAGGCTTTTTAAATGCTAAGACCCTACACAACCGTGAGGTATGCAATCTCAGAAATTATTTCCATCAAGCCGAATACCAAATGCATCGCGACGTAGTTGCAGTTGATAAGAACCTTACTCCTCTCTCCTTAGCTAACGAGAAGTGGCGTAAACCTATAGTGATGAGTATAGAGGACAGGAAGGCCATATGGGAAAGCAAAGAGCTGCATGGGAGATTCTACAAGGTCCTCACAGGTCCTGATGTAGATCTCCTAAGCTCAGTAAACTGGCTACGTTTCGGTGACCTCTTTGGGGAAACCGAAGGCTTTGTCTGTGCAATTATGGATGAGGTAGTTAAGACGAACAATTACCGAAAGTATATCCTGAAAGATGGCACGATCGATATATGTCGAGCGTGTCATCTTCCAGGGGAGACCCTTCGTCATATACTTTCGGGTTGTTCGCACTTAGCTAACTCTCAGTACTTGCACAGACACAACCAAGTAGCCAAAATTATACATCAACAACTTGCTCTCCGATATGGCCTTACTGGTCCTGAAGTTCCATACTATAAGTACACATCGGCGCCAGTTCTCGAAAACAGCCGTGCCACGCTCTATTGGGACCGCTCTATCATTACAGACAGGACTATTCTTGCAAACAAGCCTGATATTGTTCTGATAGATCGCTTAGAAAGATGGGCGGTGCTAGCTGATGTCACCATACCACATGATGTTAACCTCGTTAAAGCTGAGAAAGATAAGCTCAGTAAATATCTTGACTTGGCTAACGAGGTTGTCAGCATGTGGGATATTGATTCAGCGACCATCGTCCCGATAGTCGTTTCGGTTAACGGGGTAATAGCGAAGAGCCTCGATAAACATCTCAAGAGACTCTCGCTAGGAAGTTGGATCAAGGGTCAGATCCAAAAAGCGGTTCTCCTGGATTCGGCGCGTATCGTCAGGAAGTTCCTCTGTCTGCAACCCTAGTCACCGGCTGCTTGAGCCTAGCTTCGCGACCGGTGATCCACCGTTTTGATATATTTTTTACTGTAGATTAGTTTTATAATATTTTTGTATTTTCTATAGTAAAAAATGTATTTTATAACGAGTTTTAAAATAAATAAAGTGAAATAATAATAATAATAAAGCCATTTATTATCAAAGAATAAATTACAAGCATTTTACAAATTATGGAATACATTTAAATTAAATTATTGAACATTTATTACATTGTATTTAATTAGATTAGGTACCGTTACATTAATTATTTATTATTCTGTGATCTCTATTCGAGTAAAGGCCTCCTCCAGACTGTGCCATTCCTTTCTGTTGGTCGCTATAGTTTGCCACTCTTTTCCAGCCGCTTCCTGAATTTCATCTAACCACCTTTCAAGTGGTCTTCCTCTCTTTCTCTTACCGGGTGGTCCTTGCCAAGTAGTTACTATTTTGGTCCATTTTTTACTATTCATTCTTGCCACATGACCTGCCCATTTCCACTTCAATCTTCGGCAGTGGTGAAGAGCATCAATAACTTTTGTCTTCTTTCGAATGTTGGCATTTCTGTGTCTGTCCTTTCTTTTGATTTTTAAAATGCTTCTTTCCATAGCTCTTTGTGTTGTTTGGATCTTGTCTGATGTGAATCTATTAAAGATCCATGTTTGGCTAGCGTAAGATAGGCATGGTAGTAAGCAAGAGTCCAAAATCTTTTTCTTATAAATGATGGGCATGTCTGATTTGAGAATTTCTTTATAAGCCCAGAACTTGTTCCATTTAATTTTGACTGTTCTTTCAATCTCTTTACGGTGTCGCATTTTTCCAAAAGATATTTGTTTACCGAGATAAACATATTTTGAGACATATTCTAGTAGGGTGTTTTGGACAGTAATAGGTCTTTCAATGCTGTTGGTCATTAATTTAGTTTTTGTAGAGTTCAGTTCTAGGCCTATTTTGAGACTGACCGAATTTAAGTCATTAATCATAGATTCCAGTTGGTGGGCGGTTTCTGAGAACAGTACTATGTCGTCTGCAAACCTTAAATTACGAAGGTACTTTCCGTTGATAAATATTCCCTTCTTAGACCAGTCTAGGTGTTTCATAATGTTCTGAAGCACTATTATAAAAATTCTTGGGGAAATCGGATCTCCTTGTCTCGTCCCTCGGCGTATCTTTATTTCAGGTCCTTTTCGGTCTAGTTTAACTCTACTCACGCTTTTACGATAAATGTCCTGTATGAGTTCTATCAGTTCCAAAGGTACTTCATTTTGTTCTAATGCCTGCCACATGCTGTCGTGCGAGATTGAGTCAAATGCTTTGGCGTAGTCGATAAACGCAAGGTACAAAGGGCGGTTCATTTCTTCGTATTTTTCAACTATTTGGTCCAGTACTTGTATGTGGTCAATGGTTGAGAATCCTTTTCTGAATCCTGCTTGCTCAACTGGTTGGTGTGGTTCAGTTATTTTGGAAAGTCGTTTTTCTAAGCCTGTAGCCAGTAGTTTGTAGACACAGGGTTGAAGACTAATGGGTCTGTAATTGCTGATATCGCATGGGTCGCCTTTTTTGTAGAGCAGGATAATGTCAGATTCAGCCCATTCTTTCGGTATTTTTCTTTCTTCTAGAATTTTATTGAATAGTAGAGTGAGTGGGGTTGCTAAAATATTTTTACCAGTTTTCAGTACTTCGTTAGAGATGTTATCTGGTCCACTGCTCTTGCCTAGTTTGAGTTTTTCCAAGTTTTTAAGAATTTTAGTTTCAGTGAATTTTTCAACATTATTCTGGTGAGGTACTCCAACATGCTGTACCATAGGTAGGTAGTCAAATGTGTTTGGATTTTCATATAGTTTCTTGTAAAATTCAGTTGCTGTTTGTATGATTTTGGGTCTAGAGAAAGTTTTTTCTGTTTTGTTATTTAGGCATGGTATCCAATTCTTATAAGTATTTAGCTCCTTGTACGCTTTTTTCAGGCTCCCTGATATACTTAAATGTTTTTCAAAAGTTTTCTTTCTATGTTGATTATATTCTTTTTTAATTTGTCGGTTTGTAGTTTTATATAGTAATTTAAGTTCATATTTTTCATCTTGACATAGAAAACATTTGTTTTTCAACTCGGTTCTTTTCTTTATCATGTTCATCGTTTGTTCTGAGATTATTTTGTGATTCTTATTTATATTGGGTGTTAGTTTCTCTTTGAGACTTGACAAAATTCCTGTTTTTATTTTTTTGAAGTATGATTCAACATCATCATCATCACTGAAGATGATGCTGCTTACATTTTCTTGTAGTTTTTCGAGGAAACTTGTTTCATCTTGGGGTGTCTTAAATCTGATTTCTTTTCTTGCATATTTTGCTCTACTACTTTTTCCTTTTTCGATTTTCATGGTGCTTCTTATGAATCTATGGTCGCTAGCAAAAGTGAATTTGCTTAATACTTCAATGTTAGTGAATTGTTTCTTCATGTTTGTAAGGATATAGTCTATTTGGCTTCTATTGCCCTTTGGTGAGAGCCAAGTCCATAAGTTTTGGTTTTTCTTTTTGAACACTGTGTTTAGGATGGTAAGGTTATTTTCAATAGTGAATTGTATGAGTCTTTCTCCTCTTTTATCTCTCTTTCCGAAACAAGTTGAGCCCATGATTGCATGTTCACCTGAAGCTTGTTGTCCAATTCGGGCATTGAAGTCACCCATTATGATTAAATGTTTTTTGCATGGCACAGTTTCTATAACATCTTGAAGTTTTTGATAAAAGTCATCTATTATGATATCTGCACTGTCACAAGTTGGTGAGTGTACTTGGATTATGGAAAATTTAAAAGATTTAATTTCAAGATTCAAGATGCATATTCTCTCCGTTATTCCTATGAAGCTTTCTATGTTGTTTTTGTATTTCCTTTTCACCATAAATCCGACACCGTAGTGGCCTTGAGTTTCACCATAGTAGCATAATATATATTCATTATCTTCCATAATATTATAACCCTTACGCCTTATTTCAGAAAGGCCGATAATATCAAATTTTATTTTGGATACTGCCTCTTTAAACTCTATCAATTTTTCTTCCGACAGAAGGGATCTTGCATTGTATGTGCAGATGAAGAGTGGTTTATGATTGTCTGGAGGGTTTTGGTCATTGACCCCCACGGTGACCGGCCGGGTTGGGGGACGTGGAGAGGTAGTTGGAGTTGTGAGTCATTTAGTGCTGGTTGAAGAATTTTCTGGAGTCGCAGGACTTGAGGGTTGATAGCGCTGCCCGAAGAATCTGGTGATGTCAGTTTTATTATTCTTTGGTTTTACATGTGGTTTTTTTGGTTGCCTTTCCTGTTTATTTTCTTCGCTTGAAGAGTCTCCTGTGTCTGGTTTATTTCTCTTGTTGGTATCTTTAAGTATGATGATTTTGTCATATTTCAGCACAGCTTTATGGCCCTGTTCTCTCAGCCTCAGGAGCTCTACTTGGAGTTCTTTTCGTTTTTTCATTACTTCTGGTGAGAAATCTTCCTTGATATAGTAAGCGGTTTGTTCTAGTAATTTTCGATTTTTTAGGATTTGTATTTTCTTACCCAGGGTAGTAAAAGTAACCACAACGGGCCTTAGTTTATCATTTGCTTTTCCAAGTCTTCCCACTGATTCAATATTAGATAAATCACAGTTTATTTTCATAGTGTTTGTTATAATTTTCATTATTTTTTGTTCCAAATCGTGATAACCTTTGTCTTGTTCTTCAATTCCAAAAAACAGTAGGTTCTTTTTTCTCATATATCTTTCAAAATAATCAATTGTTTTTTTCTGTTCCATAAGTTTTTCTTCCAATATGTTATTTTTATTTTCTAAGCTTTTAAACTTTTCATTAATATTGTTATGTATGGACAAAGTTATTTCCTTCATCTCCTTCATTTATTTTCTTTGCTTATCCATGTCTTCTTGGAGTTTTTTCAAAATTTTAGTTACTTCCTCCATTTCAAAAATATGTAGCGTCTTTCGACAGCAACGGTTATTTTGAGGGCCCGTTTGTGAAGAAAGGATTGCTTTGATTTGAATAGTTTACTTTTTGCGTCCACCTTCACGCAAAATAAAACAATCGCAACATATATTTGTGATCACTTTGTCCTTGATTTGGGGTTTAATTGCACTGTCTGTCGATCAATAAGATCAATAATGTTCGTTTCCCAGCAAGATATACACAATTAAGTCTATTTCACTTCAATTTTTGATTTTGTTTACAGTTTTTTGGTTATGAACGCCGCTGCTAGTTTTATGATGTTTTTGAAGTTATTTGGCGAGATTAGTCCATGATATCACTTGCACTTTGTTTATCAGTCTTTTGGGACGTTATTATATGGTTTTTATACTAATTATTGCACTATTTATATTTTTTAGACACTATTTACGATAGAACTTTTGTTGCTTGCGCCAGTGTTGCCACCTCTCTCAGGTGTAACATACGTAACTTTAATTATCTTAACTTTTTTCTTCGTCAAGCGATTTTTCTCGTGTGGAAAGTCAATTAAACGCATTATTAAGGATAACTGGTTATGTTCATTATATTTTTGTGTGACCAGACGCAAAAAATGGATTCACGAAGAAAAAAGTAATGACCCTAGAAGTTCAATAATTATTACTTCACTTCGCTTAACCCACCCAGAAGAGTCGTATACATTAGCGAATACCGTTTATTTACCTAATTCGTGATTTGTAAGTTTCATTCAATTATACCACCACAAATCACAGAAATCTGTCTGTGTTGCTGACAAATTGGAACAAAAACCATTTTATTCCAGTTTTACCAATTTTTTTGTGTTAACACAAATATTGAAACAAAAACCATTTTGTATAAAATGGTTTTTGTTTCAATTTTTTATTGTTTTGACAAATTGGAACAAAAACCATTGTATTCCAATTACTTGCTACTACAAAAAATCTCTAGGCATGTTAACAAAAAATGCCAAGCATATTCAACCAAGACACGATTCAAATTCAAGGAATGTTCAGTGATATGTAATAACACGATCTCTATGTAAAATCCAGTGCGAAACCATTGGTAGGGTTCCATCGCAGGCTCAGAAAGGTCCTATGATCTTACGAATAATGCAAAAGCAAGGATCACTGGGGATTTTCCCAAAAATGATCGAGCTAAAGTGACGCAACGATTTGGGAACATTTTCACCCGTCTTACCTGAATTTAGCGAGGAAACGTTACGTGTTTTCAGGTTCAAACAAACGTGAAGATTTTTATTTATAGTATTGTATATCTATTGTGGACTGGAGTATTTTGTTTTAGTCGCATGGAATTTCTATTGTTTGGGATTTAAATTATTCAATTCACAGAATCCAGATTTTGTATATTACAATTCTAGTGAACTTATTTAAGTCTCAGTGGGGAAGCCAATGAGTTTTGTGGTATTTTAAGTATTCAAAGTTTGTGAGATTTAATTTTATTTCGAATTAGGTATGAGTTAAATATTTATTTCTTCGTTTTTTAAAGACTCAAAGTCTACTACATATTATAAAGTATAAACATTTAGAAAAACATCGCTTAGATTGCTAATTAAAAGCTTGTGTGAAGTTGTTTTGTTCACTTATCAATAATTAGAAATTTAGCCGAGGCATTTCAAATATTTTTCATTCTATTTTTACTTATTTTGTTGTTAACAACAGCTAATTATTTTTTGTTTGAATCATTGTTTTTGAGTATAGTCGAAATGAAAGGTAATTAATAACTATAATTTATTGGGTATTTAATTTATTAACAAATTACAAATCTTTAAAAAGTTTTTAATTTAAGTTTAGTTTACTTTCTATAACTAGTACAGAACCGTAAGTTCAGTTACTCGGTAGAATCGTCTCGATGACGAGACGAAGCTATCCGAGCCTCAGTACAATAAATAGTATATTTATCCTTGTCTGTGAAGCGTGACTGCGTAAAATATCCACAACCACGCGGCTTGATGGATAGGCCCACTAAGGTCCGGGAATCCCATAGGCCTGTTTGGGTTTAAATCAGTACAATTTCACTGGGTTTTCGGACGTTGAAAGGATTTTAAAAATGTATTTCATAATTATTCTCAATTGAGTTACAAACACATGGACACGCAGTATGGAGTGGAGACCGCGACTTGTCAAACGTAGTGTAGGATGCCCTCCGGCCAGGTGGGATGACGATCTGCGAAAGACTGCTGGCAGATGCTGGAATCGGCAAGCTGAAGACAGAGGCCTATGTCCAGCAGTGGACAAATATAGGCTGATGATGGTGAAGCGCAGAACCAACCGCTAACCGTCCTTTCGGAGACACCACACTGAAATTCTGATAACACCAATCTGGGCCCAACCCGGGTTTTGAACCCGGGACTCTGTCATCAGCGGTTAAAGATGCAATCGCAAAATCATTGGTTGTGAGTAAAAAGATGATAAAATATTATTGAAATTCACAAAACTTTATTTCTAAGTCGTTTCTACGTAATTAGAGGTTATTAACAACTGTCATGGCGAGATGGATAAATCGAGTTAGGAATTGGATTAGAGTAACACGTGTCGAGTTTCCAAATGAATGTGCTCAGTCGTGTTCACGACTCGCATTTCAATTTTATGATCTGTCTTCATCTGATAAACCTGTGGTGTCGTTACGGACTCATCATAATGGAATTAACGTTTGGCTTAAAAGCTTTTTCCTGATTTTACTGCGATTTTGGATGACGATTGGTCTTGGTGTCAAAAAAAAAGAAAGGGAATACTTTATTTGATATTTATACATTAGATACAAGAAAGATTTTTCGATTAGGATAATTACTCATAATAAACCGCAATTTCGAAGGTAAAGATCTAGATTTTAATAATGAATAAAAATAAAACATCATCTCATTTGTGTTCTTTTACAGTTGCATTATTTAACATAAAACATTTTCAACTCTTTTGCTTGTTCTTTTAGCCAAAGCAGGGTTTTGGCCTGAAATTGATACGAATATCTAATTTATATCTCTTAAAATTTAAAAACACAAATAATAATTTGACAATTCGCATGAAGGAATTATGTGTAAAGAAAAAGTGTTGCAGATTAAATAAAAAAATTTAGAACTCCTAAAAAAAAGTTTCATTTTAGTGATCCAAAATCGTTCCTTTCGGCTAAGTACACGTGTAATGTGGTACCCTGTTAAAAAAAATTAATATTCAATTCATATTGCCTTTAATTCATATTGTTTTGTTTTAAATTATTGCTGTCCTCACTACACTTCCTAATAGTATTAAATGAGCTGAGTCAGCTGCTGTTTTGTATTATTGTCATTAGCAAATATTATTTTTAAAACACAAATAATATGTATTTAATTTAAAAATACAAACGAAACTACAAATATCACATGTTAAACTTGTTGTTTTATAAAAATCACACTTGAATTCGCAGTCACGAACCGAAATGTTCACACCGAATACAATTTACATCCGGTGAAAAATAATTAAAGCGTTATATTAAATCAATTTTCATATTTGCAAACAGTGCTTTTTGGTTTCAGTTAATAAATTACATTTAAGTTGGTATCAATTAAGTTGAAGTTCGTTTTTCCTCATTTGTTAACTCTATTTTAATTATAAAATTGAAAATGAGTTAACAAACTTTTTTGGGGTCAGCCATGATGTATTTTTAACCAGTATCACTGAAAACATATTTGCTAAAATAAATATTAAACACATATAATTATCTTCATATTTATTTATATGTACAAAATGCATATCCGTGTAATATAGTACCTATTCAGTTATCTCGTACCCATAACACAAGATCTGCTTAGAAGATTAGAACATGAAGCGGGTATCCATACATGTCATACGTATACAGTTTTTCGGGCTTTTTTTTTATTAGAAGTATATTATATATAGTATAGTATATATTACATTATTACAATTACCCATTTTACATCAATCTATCTAACTTCAACTGAAACTTTCAACTTTAGTGACATAATATTTAAAACACCTCAGAATCACGAATGGTAAATAGTACACTGTCGGCGAATCTGCTGAATAATACATACACTCACAGCAATGAGGACGCTCTACCAACACAATGACGTAGATATTCTATAAATGGAAGTGATATGATATTCGTAGCAAAATGTAAAGAAGTACTTTTAATACCTGCAAATGCTGAGTTGGGACCTTTTTGTAACTATATTGCTAAGGTTAAAACCGAAATTACCTCTACTGTAAGTATTCCAACACATTTGTCTTTAATTTCCTTGTAACTAATAATTCGTATGTTTGTCTAAGTAAGTTACAAATAAACTTCTACAATAAAATTATGACTGTTGTTATTAAATAAAGTAAGACCCTCTAGTCCCACTTATATTTTAAACTAGCGACCCGCCCCGGCTTCGTACGGTTTTATTATACTTATAAAACTTCCTCTTGAATATAGAGTGATTCAATTTCTATTAAAATTTCTATTAAAAATACCGCATCAGAATCCGTTGCGTAGTTTTAAAGTTTTAAGCACACAAAAGGACAAAGGTAGAAAGTTTTATACTATGTACTGATTATAATACATGTGTACTCTATTTGCAATTAACTTTCACTCTATTTTTAGTTTGGGACTAGAGGGTCTTACTTTATTTAATAACAATATTCATAATTTTATAGTAGAAGTTTATTTGCACTCAATTTGCACTCAATGTGCACTCGATGTGCACTCTTTGCACCCAAAACTACCCAGAATGCGTGGGCTTACGCGCTCTAGTTACATAAACCTTAGACTTTAGCAAAGCAACACGTCTTGTCATCTTGTCACTACACAGTATAAAGCAAAATCGCTTTCTCTGTATATCATTAAAACGACGCAACGGATTTTGATGCGGTTTTTTTAATAGATAGAATGATTCAAGAGTAAGGTGTATACGTATAATAAAACCTTGCAAAGCCGGGGCGGGTCGCTAGTATGAACTAAATTAAACTTTAATCTAGACAAGATTGCATGAATGCTTCCCCTGTAAACAATAACATTACGTGTTTATAATAATTGGTTACTATCGTGCTCCTATAAAAAAAATTGCAATCGCATATAAGCGCAATTTTTTTTTCTTGGTTTCAATTATCTATTTATTCCGTTTGGTTATATGATATTGTACAATTGTAAAATAATAATAATTTGTTATAATAATTACGGACAGCCCACACAGTATCATCTAGCCCTAAGCTAAGCAGAGCTTGTGTTATAAGATTAAATTTCATTAAAAATTTAATTAAATTAAAATTCATAACAGGTACACATAGTATAACAATACTTTATATAAATAATTTTTTTCAAGCTCATCAAAAGTCATATCTTTAAATGGAGATAGGTCCTAAATTTTAATGTCAATGATTTAAGCTTAAGCTTCAAAAATAGGTACTTAATTGAAAACGTTTAACGCGGTAAATAAATTCTAAGAACTTTTATCGTGCGTTTTATTTTATTGCCCATCATGTCTTAATTGAGATGAAATTTATATCTTCTTCTGTCGAATCGTCCAAAATATCAACCTAATAATTATTATATGCGAAAGTTTGGTTGGATTGATGTTTTTTACCACTTCACGCTAAAACTACTGAAGGGATAGGGCTGAAATTTTGTATAGACGTAAGTTGGCGTCTAGGCTTGGAATAAAACTTTTTCTAATTTTTCACGCGGGCAAAGCCGCGGGCCGCAGCTGGGTGTACAATTTTCTTCCCACGACCTTTGAATTTGTATCCCCTTCATTCTAACTAGCTACATGGAAATAATAAGACTGTCGACTGTTTATCACCAATTTCCCCAAACCACTTCCATAATCGTTATATCCCGCTAAAGTGGAAATAACTGCCTCAGTACAAACCGGGAGCCGCGAAAAAATTCGCCTCTAAAGCCGCCTCGCTTCACGCCTTCTTTAAATAAAATACATTATTTTTATCTCGCTTTATATGAATACGATTTAGAATGGTGCCTTGCTGTAGAATTCGATGGTTTTGAATAAGATCTTGAAACTATACACTTAGTACTAGATGGTATACGAAAACTATCAAAAGTAGGTAGACTTCGCTTGTTTTTACGTCTTTAAACGTACAAAAAAAATAGCTCAATAGCACTTAAAACAATTCCAAAACTAATATTGAGTTCTAGTAACCTACAAGCATGAAACTATTCATATGCTACTAAAAGGTAGAGGCGGTACAAGGTGCCAATTGTATGGAACGAGATGAAAACTTCTTTCGACAACGTAATTAATGCACAACTGGTACTGGGACTCTGTATTGAACTTTCTTTTTATATATCGAAATTGTAAAAGCATACTCTATTACATTACAAAATTTATTCGTATTTTAATGTGTTTATATATTTAAAAAGTGCTTTCGAAATCGATCTATCGATCGAGATCTGGAGTAACTCAAACGATACTGAACTTTCAAGATATGTGCCATGAAATGTGTAATTTTCAGTCAAATAACAATAAATATTATATTAAAAATACTTTAATAAATAATACAATAATAGAACAATCCACACAGCATCATAGAGCCCGAAGCTACGAAGAGCTTTTATTATGTACTAGGTGATTGATATACTTAATACAATAGATTACGTAGATAAAGATATTTCTTTTTTGATAAGATTCTTGTCTATGTTTTTTTTAAGTCAACCTTCAACTGCACATTACCCGAGTGCAATGCATTAGTGCGTATGTAGTTTTTGTGCGTTGTTCTTTTTGTAATGTCAGATTCCTTTTGCACGTGTCTGTACAAATCATAAAAGTAACAATGGGATTAGTTGGCGAATTCAAGATATTCATTAGATCAGCTCATCCCGCGCGATAATCATACTTCATCATATTTTTTATTAAACATATAAAATCCAGAACTCAATTGTTTAACATTTGGATAGATAGCGAAGAGAGTTTTGAATCGTTACAGAAAACAACTTTCACTTATTCCATGGCATTTCTTTTTATAACCGCATACAAAAAAGGGTGAGAATAGGTAAAACCTACTGTTATTACGTAACTTTTTATGAATCGAAGGCGTTAAGCTGTTTACGACGGTTCACTGAAATATTCTGCTTATTTTATTGATTTTTTACTGCTAAGACTTGGTGCAAACGAACCATCTGTCGCCGCTTCGTCTTTGCTAATAGAGTGGTAACACTGCAAAGAGTCACTGTGGAGAGAAGTTACGGTTACTATACATACTTTTAGAGGTTAACGTAAAGTAAAATCTTTATATTCGTAGAAAAACCGTAGCAAAATGTGCTGCACGATATTAGCTGTAGATACAAAATTAAATGAATTTCATCCTAAGTTGTATAATATATGTCGCAGATCGCTGCATTTATAGGCCTCAATTCTATTTCATACTAGCGAGCCTTCCTTGTGATACCATGCATTTCATAGTCAACAGTAATGATAACTTCTTGATCATGTATCCGCTCTCTTTGCTCCATCGGCGGCCCGTCCATAGAAGCTTGGATTCAAGGACAACAGACTGATGATGGTAAAATGTCATAAAAAGAAAGGAATTACTTTGGTTGCAATATGACAGCGAACATCTCTTGGATTTTCCAAATTATTATTCTGAGTTAAATTATTATGGAGATGATCATGAAGATGATCCTGTTTTCCCTTCCTTTTAATAATAATCCATTTATATTTATTAAATATTACTTTTTATTGGACTAATTAATTTTAATTATATTTGAATATCAAGTTTATTAATTATAACAATAACAAAACGACTAATTATAGCTAGTGCTTACAGTATAATAAAAAATTATAATTTATTTAATTTGTGTTTGTGTAACATGGATTATTTAATAATCAGAAATAAATGAATTCAAAAATAGGCAAAAAAATAATTGTAAGTCTCTTATGGAACTGTCTCATGTTAGGATATTTGTACATTTGAATGTGTTAATGTCTTTTATTGCAGACTTTACAAAGCATAGGGTTAATCCCAAAGCAAGCTAAGCAGAGCCTGTGCTATGGGCACTCCTATCAGTGTGTATAAATTATTCTTCAACTCTATAAGCCGAGCCTAGCTTAAATTGCATAATAAAATACAATTTTTGCTAGTATAAAAATATATAGTTTTCCTATTCTTATTCTAGTGAGGAAGCAGACTTAAATTACATTATGTTATTATCATAAAGCTCAAAAACTTACACTGTGTGCACTCGATTTTTTTTCTTTTCGTTTATTGGTGACTATCACAAGTAAAACCAGTAAAGATTTAAACGTCATTACTAATTCGTTTAGGAAAGATAAAGTGCAGATATAGTTATTATAAATATACGATTTACAAATTTAATCTAGTTAAACTGAATAAAAACTTCTGCAGCTTTGCTAACTAGGCAATCGGGTTCATATCGTATTCTCCTTCATTTCGTGCTTAGTGCGTAGTTTGTATTGTTGTGAGAATGTGTGATTGCTCTCCTTATCTTCTGCTCCGGGTCTTTTCTCTTTTATGCATATAAATAATAGGTTATTTAATTAAATATTATTTTTTCATACTTACCTTGTATTTAGGCCTTTACGGTATAATTAAAGATATCTAATAATTACTGGGTATAGGGTAAACAAAGTCACAGAAGAAAGTGTGTTTAAGAATAGCATATTTTTACGTGATTTCCTCTAATTTACCGGCCATCTCGAAACTCTGCTGTTGAAGGCACTTAATTGCTATAAAAACGTAATAAAATACGAACACTATCTCTTCAGTCATCGTTACTACATTGTAAAGATCCTTTTAACGACGTTCTCACCATTCGTAGGACGTGGCTGGCAACTGGGAATTCATTAAATGCAGCATTCTGGGATATAAGTCAATTTGTAATTGAATCAATAAATTTATGTAACAACAGAAGGTATACATAGCTGTAAGGAATTGCAATCTAAAGTGGCAGTGGGCCACCCATATCCTGAGCAAGAACTAAGAATCAGAGTGGTAACCTTGTAGTGGACACCGCGACTAAAAATAATTTATAACCATCATCAACCTATATTAGTCCATAGCTGGACATAGGCCTCCCCTAATGAGCGCCATAGCGCCCATGCAGCCGCATCCAGCATCTGCCAGCAGCCTTTTGCAGACCGTCATCTCACCCAGCCGGAGGGCTTCCTAGACTACGTTTTCCGAGTCGTGGTTTGTTTGAAATTGCTTAATATAAATCAACTACGCGAACCAGATCTAAAATGACGTACTTGATAATCAAATTCATGTAAGAGCGTGTCTGTCATCCCAATTACATAGCATGCATAGTTAGTTTCCATCGTAAAGTTTACAGGTGCCATCAATATGTTAATCCTGCCTCTCAAATCCCGATCTCGTTGATTAATGTGGGCAATAGAGTTGGTTGTTTTCTCCACATAATGGTAGTTTTCGATACCACCGTTATTGACCGACGATAGTTGTTGGCTACGGATGGTGAATCTTATTACATTTGCTATGAAGATTTTACGAATATACCTAACTAGAATTTCCCCGTGCTTTTTTCCACCTTTATTAGAATTTCAAGATAAACATTGAAATATGTTTTACCAAGAACTTGTATTACAAAAAGTAGCCAATGTAACTCCTCATCCTTTTAACTAATTTTGCTAAAATTAAGTCGATTGGTTGCTTAGTTAGGGCATGAAAAAATAAGAAACAAATAAACATACACACTTTCATATTTTTAATATTAGTTACAATAGTTAGGATGTACCTAACCAACTGTTGTAGGAAACAAGATACCGTTGTTCAAACATCCGTTATTCATAACGGTTTTTAACAACGATACGCAATAGCTGTTGGAAATCAACGTCCAAGCCTAGCGGACAGTAGGGACGTCGCCCGCTGATTGCCGCCGAGCACCTTCGGAGTACCGATTAGGGATGAAGCATGACGCGACTGAGAATTATTCAGACACTTCAAACATAGAATGGCTTCGAATGAAATCATGTTCCCCTAATAGGCCTTTCATTTACTGAGTTAAACCAGGACCGCATTGCAGGACTTTAGTTATGAGACTCGGTAGGTTATTTTAATAAAATTCGATAGCTATGGGCACGTGTCTTAGAGTCTAAATTCCGAAAACATCCTCGTTTGCTAAATCCAGGCGACTTGCCTGTCTAGAATCTGTATGATATCTATTTTCGGATTAGGACGAGGGGGTTTTGTTATACATCACTTGGCCGGCGGCGTATAGATAATCGCAGCTGAGGCGTAATAATTTAATGTTCTTTACAACTAACGAGTGACTTCAAATTTCACGTATTATTAAGGAATCAAAAAAGAGTAGTCAGATCTTAACTAAATTTACGTGGGACCATACAAAAAGCTTTCATATCAAAATATCATGAAACATCGGTTCATATAAAAAATGTGATATGATATAAGACAACTGAAATAAAAACACAGTCGAATAGAGAACGAGAGGGCTGCTCAATTAGACTTTTTTTTTCCAGGTTGCAGATATACAGAAAGAAGAAGTTGTCCTCACTGTGGTTGGAATTGGAACGGTCGATTCATATGCTCCGACCATTACAGCTACCATCCTGCAGTGCATCCCTGGTCTAACGATAGCCGCGGCTATTACTCTGAAGTAGCACAAGTGTGAAGGTTTAAACGTTATGCAGTTTCGTTTATAATTAAGTTTTTCAACCTACGCCGCAGTTAGATTGGAAAACGTATATTTCGTAAAAACGGTAACTACATATAAAGTCGCTTCCTGTTGGCTGTGTGTTTGTCTGTCCCTATGTATGTATCTTTAAAACTACGCATCGGAAAATGATTCAAGCCAGCGACGCAGGAGGCTGCAGGAGGGTTAGATTCTCTTGGGACTAATATGTTTGTAAGATTTACAAATATTTTTTGCGTGGTTCTGGGTGTTTTCTATGTATAATAAAAAAATCTATTATTGTTATTGTATAGTGATAAAAATCTATTGTAGTTATTGTATTAAAATAAATATATCTGTCGCCAGTACCTATAACATAAGCTCTGTTTAGCTTGGGGCTAGATGATGTGGATCGTCCAGCATTATTTATCTATTTAGGTATTAATAACCCGTTTTTTAAATGTATATCTTAACCACACAATATACTTTAAGATTTGGATTTATTTTCTTTCTCCTTTCGGCCCTGAAGAATTTCGATACTGAAGAAAATAAATCAACGTGTTCTGAAATATCTTATCCCTAATTTATGGCATAATCTCAGAAACATTTACGTTACAAGTGACTTGCAAGAAACTGCAAATAAATATAAAAAGAACAAATTGCTACCCAAGTCATAAATATAAATAGTAGTTGAAACAGTATTCGTAATAAAACTTAGATTGCAAGCCATACTTTTATCGGAAAACCTTTATTTCTATCATGTTTATGTGCAATGTATTTATCTACAGCTAAGGATATTCCACTTGACATTTTCTGTCCTTCCACTCCGACCAACTAAACCGATCAACTATCAAAAAGGAAATTGACGAAAACGAAACAACATGATGGAATGAAAAAACATATAGGGGCTTAATTTTAGTTACTACCTTAATATTCATATTTATGTCTGAAAATTCTCAATTATTTTTTTAATACAAAATTCCGATTCGTTCAATATTTTTTTCTATAAGAAGTAACATCCATTCATCCATCAAAATATAACTATCCTGACTGAAAAATGATACTCTTTCAAGCAAAATATACTAAACGGAACGAGCTGAAATTTGAATTTGAATAGACGTAGTTTCAGGGCTAGACCAACACATGGGCTCATTTCATCACATAAGTCAATTTCCATAGGATAGAAATAGCTTTCAAGCATAAAAATGAGGCGTGCAAAGCCGCATGCAGATATTAGTTTATAATATTAATGGATGCAGATGAATTCGAAGAAATTGCTAGCACAAAACCCAAGACGAGAAATGCAATCCGACTGGTTCAAATAGTTTTTCCCGTGTTTTATATGGTTCCAATAAATCATATCTGTAGGAGATTTTTATCGGCGTTTTGGCACAGAAATGTAGCCTTCTGAAATATCTCGAATTTCCGACGAAAGTAGTGATTGCTAGATTGCTGATGAATTTGAAAAGCCCACCGGCCAATATCAGTGAAATCAGGGGTTTTTGTGTGAAAATTTTATTTAAATCTATTTTGAGAGCAATGTAAGACGAATTCCAGTGAAATCAGATACAGAGAATTTAGAATTGAGATATTGATTTTGGATCAATACAAGTATTTTATTTTTTTACAAAGAAAGGTATACATAGTTATATTGGGTAGATGTGCTGCGGTGTTTAACTAACTCAAACTAGTGACAGAGAATAATACCCAGAATTTTAAACAATTTGCGTACTAATCAGACTAAAATTATAAGATATAGATTAGATGTCTTCCTACCTTACCAATAGTAGTGGAAAACCACTTTTCATTTTAGCGTGGAAAAGATCTGGGCACTTTGTAATTACAAAGGTAGCTATTCATCGAGAATTTTTGTTTCACTTATTTTTGTATCACTTTCAATTGTTCTTTTTCTCTCTTTTATATGAGTTTAAATTTAAAAACCTTTTTCGTTGTCGTTACGAAGCCTGGCCAAGCTTGAACCGCAATCGATAAAATACCTACATAGATGTGAAACCACATCGAGGCGGGCACCGTTTTCTATTAGTCTTGGGAAGATCACCAGTCGTCTGGAAAATCGACTCGTGGCAAACAATTAGCGATTGTGTTTTGTTGTAGTTAAATAAGGACAGATGGTTTACTATGTTTATTAGGCAGCCAATGACTTTCTGTGTTTAGAGAGAATACTTTAAGCAGTATAATATGTTGTCTTAAACAAGTATGTTTTACTAAATATTCCACTTTTAGGAGGCGTTTAAAAATAAATTTAACCTTTTAAAAGTAAAAATCAATTTAGGGCGCTATAGCATAAATCGACAGAAGTTAATCGTTTCGATAAATGAAAGTCGGAATTTTAACTGGAATCAACATCATCAAAAAACATATCGTGTATAATATCACTTTAAAACACTATGTTACTATCTGAATGAGGCAACTGTTTTATCTAAGCTGTGGCTGTAATGTAATGTCGTTTGCGGTGGCGATTTGACGCAAGATAGATGAGTCTCCATTATTTGGGTTGCCATGCCAAAAGAGCAGGCCGGTGTCGTTGAAAGATGAACCAAGTCATTTAGCACTCGATTCATCGTTCTCGTGTTCCGAATACCTATTTGTATTCTTTTGGGTGAAATTAGCCGGTCAGGTTACGTTCCATCATCCACGTACTAAGACTATCAAATATGGCATCACTACATAGAATAAAACGATAGTACATTGTTACCCAAGGGTTGAAAGTAACTTATTTAGTCCCGAGACGGGGTTTGGCGCTCGACGTAAAAACTGTGCTTTTCAGTACGAATACAAGGAAATATAAATAAAAAACATGAGAAAACAAATTAATGAAATTGCCGCAATTTTTTTTTTAATATTATTCCATCTAGGACGAAAGCCATAAAGCCATACTACCTACCTTGTCTTTCGTATTTTTTGAATTCAGTGAATTGTTCGCTAAGGCGATTTTTTTTTTAGTTTCAGCATTTATTCTGCCATTATCATGGTTCAATAGTGACGTTATAGCTGTCAGTTGAAAACGATTCTCCCCAGGGCGGAAAAGTATCACTTTCAACCCGCTCTTCAGACATGTTCATTCAGATCTACTTTCCGAGTATGAGTAATGAAAAGTCGTCTTTAAAACTACGCAACGGATTTTGATGCGGTTTTTTTTAATAGATAGCGTGATTCAAGAGAAAGGTTTATACGTATAACTAGCGACTCGCCCGGCTTCGCACGGTTGTATTATATGTACCTTCCTCTTGAATCTCTATATCTATAAAAAAAAACCGCATCAAAATCCATTGCGTGGTTTTAAAGATTTAAGCGTTCAAAGGGATATAATGACATAAGGATAGAGAAAGCGACTTTATTTTATACTATGTAGTGATAGTGATAAAACCGTGCGAAGCCGGGGCGGGTCGCTAGTAATGTATAAACAGCAATAAAGTCTTACATTGAATCGTGTAACATATGTTGTGATTTCAACTGAACAAGAATTGCATATGCTTATTTCAATCTAGCTATCTGTCCTTCTTTAAGCTCGTTTATCTAACAGAGATAGAAAGAGCTGGCATTTTATTCAGCGGATTTTCTCCTTTCCTTGATATATTTTATTTCAAAACAATCTTATTGGATGGGATATTGCTATTTCTATTTTAAGAATATAGGTTTGTGTTAGCGGATGCTTTGTGAGCAAATTTAGGTGAATTCTACGGACGCTTAATAAATCTAGAAGGATTTAATGGTATTTCATAGTGATTATTTATTATAAAGTTATTTAAAAGTCTGCAATAACATTTAGTTTATGTACCGACCTAATGTCATTATTGGTTAAAAGTTATGTTGTAAGCACTATTTTAGCCTAAGATACAGGTTTTACCTAGTTCAGGCACAAGTAAACCCTATGAATATAAGTTATTATAAGATACTATTTTGTTAACGTTTTGTTCTAAGATACTTTTTGAATAAATTATTTATTTATTTAATACATAGTAACCTACTTAAACATACTTCACTGGAAAATTCACCACTATCATCTAGCCTAAGCGTACCAGAGTTTGTGTCATGGGTACTAGAGAACCTATCACAACATCACATCACTACATAGTATAAAACAAAGTGGCTTTCTCTTTCCCTATGTCCCTATATATGCTAAAATCTTTAAAACTGCGCAACGGATTTTTTTAAATAGATAAAGTGATTCAACAGAAAGGTTTATACGTATAATAAAACCGTGCGAATCCGGGGCGGGTCGCTATTAATTATAATAAATGCGAATGTTTAGTTTTTTTTTTTTTATTATACATAATCTTTATTAACAACGTAAATTACAAGGAAGGAATAGAAAAATTACAACTAGTATTTACAATTGACACCATTGAGCTAACTGCAGACGGTAGCAAACAGTCTAAAGGTAGCTCAATTGATCCATGTCAATACCAGTCGGAAGCGTCCCCAAGACACTGGCTGCATTACCACGCTGTATGGCAATGCTGATGCGCTGAGCCAGATATTCACCAGCTCTCGGGTCACGCGTCGCATCGACCAGACGCTCAGATAATTTTTTAAAAACCCGGAGAGCCTCGGTACCCCACGGACCTAGGGTCTCGAATCCAAGGGGAGCAAATGCGTAGGTTCTGTCGAGACCTGCATATTTGCGCCTCTTGAGATCCTCGGCCAGACCTGCCGCCGCACCAGCCCTAGTGGATGTCCTTGAAAGATGGGAAGGTGCAAGTGTGTCGACGCATGTAGCGTCCCACACAATGGGCCTCCCCAACTCCCATGGGACTAGTCATACCGTCGGGCCTCTTGCCATCGTCACGGATCAGACCATTCGGTTCGAGAATAGCTGGTACGTTAGCGCTGACAAAGGCCCGCCGGATGATGTCATTAAGGCTGGCATGACGAGATATCCGACCAGCGGCCCTAGTACACGATAATCCGTGATGACCAAGCTGTTCGACTGCAGTACCGCACTGGCATTGATGAGGCGCACAACACCTTGCACCCAACCGAATACATGTTGCGATACGAAAAGTAGCGGGATCCAAAAAAGTTGTTTATTAACTTCCCAAGCAAAAAGTACTGAACGGACTGGATTAAAATTTTGCATGGATGTTGTTCTAGACTTGGATTTAAATTTAAAGTTTTGTATTCTTAGTATTTTGTGTAATCAGTTCCAAGGTAATTGGGTCACTGGCTACAGTTTCGAATAACCTCAATAACGTCTCTATTTTACCAGTTTTAAGGGATATTTGAAAATTCCTTTTACAAAAACTTGTGTTTTAATATTTGTTTATATCATTGCATACTGAAAATTTCAGATGATAAGCATCCTCATTAAAAAGTTCAGACATTTCAATGCGAAGCCAAACTATGAATATGAAACTTTGGTAACCCGTTTTATGCAATTTCCAGGAATTTTTATTAAATCCTGAAACACATGTTTAGGAATTTTATACTCATGGTTTTTGGTGTCAGTATCAAGCAAATTGGGCTGCTGGTAAAACAGTTAGAAAGATAAAAGACTTCAAACCCCTCTTCACCGTTTTAGGGGTTGAATTTCCAAAAACCCCTTAGTCTCGAGTGTCTGTAGGTATAGTAAAAGTAACCCTCAGAATTTCAGGCCAAATACAGCCACTACTGGTTAAACAGTAACAAAAAATAACATAAAACTTAAAAACTAACCCTTCACACCTTTAGGGATTCAATTTCCAAAAACCTCTTACTATCGAGTGTCTGTGTAGTAAAACGTACCTTTTAAATTCAGCTTTTTAACTTCAGCGGCTTACACTGGGCATTGTCTCTAAATAATCGCATTTTCCTATGTATATTAAGAAGATAAAACCCGCAGACGGATCCGTCAAAGCAAACCCTTAAGGGCAGACATGACACTAGCACCCTCGGCCCACGCCTCTAGTCACCTTAACACTAATGAACTGTGTCATAGAGCACGCCTCAACTATTCTGTAGTGTTTACAGCTTTTTATTCTGAAAGAATGCTTCTATTGACAGCGTTATTTTGCCAAAGTAAAATACAGCTGAATTATTTACAATAAATATTATCTCAAATAGGAATCCACAGCAAAATCGATACAGAATCGTGACAAGGACAGTGAATAAGAAGCTTCTGGAATTCAGACGGAGTTCTCGATAACGCCTTCATCATAATCACGTTGGGCCAAGCTTGGTGCTTGATGACGTGTGGATTGTCCAAATTATTTATTTATTTATTTATGTGCCTTGAATCCTACTTAAACTTCATTTTACTATAATCATATTTCGAAACTGCAAGTGAATAATTCGTACTAGAAACAATAGGATACTAAAAAGTTTTACAAAAATTGGTCATAATTTTTGTGTTTATGAAAAGCTTTTTATTTTTATACCAATCAACTGTAGTTTGTGCAATAAATGGTATTAATTTATCTGAGACAACTTAAAACTTTTACCACAATAAGAAAGAACACTAGAACATGCCCAAATTGAAACATTTTCTTTGATAAAAAAAAGAAAAAAAAATCTCTTGAATATAATAGAACTACACTATTATAGAGGTATAGAATAGCTGCCCCCGCGTGATAATGGATGAAAAGTAGCCTATGTTTGATTCAAGGCCTAAAACTATGTCTGTTCAAAATTTCTATCCGATCCATTCAGTAGTTTTGGCGTAAAGAGGTACAAAGATCCATCAATCCATCCAAACTTTCGCATTTATTATAATGTGATATACCCCGCCGCATCTGTCAGTCGGGACGCGATAAACTAGAGTATAAAATTTCAGTGGATCAAAATAAGGTTGAAAAAAGAATGCTTTTAAAAATAAAACTATAAATAATTTCACTTAGATTCATGTAAAAAACTCAATGAGCAGAAAACTAACTTCTGATATCATGTACGTGATTCTGCCTCGGGAAATACTTTGCGATTTCCCACCGTTACAGCGTAGTTATATTTCCCTCGTTAACATTGTTAACTGTAATCGATTTATGAGTGAACCTTTTTGTAGAAAAACACGCAAGCAAACTGTTAACTAACTTAATATCTCGACCAACCGTTCTATGTTATTCACGTTTGTCATTTATTTCCTGTAAATATATTGAGGTGGTTAAACTGATAGTAACGATAATATCTTTGAGTACCTTACTTTTGGGCCAGATGATGCTTTGTGGATTGTCCAGAATTATTACTATTATTATCTTGAAATAAAAGTGAAAAATATACAATGAACAAATCGAATCAATACTGAAAGAAACTAGAAGCAAAATCAGAATAACTTGGGGTTTGGTTGTCTTTTGGGTAGAGTAACTGGTAAATTCTGTAATTTTTATAGTAAAAATGAAAACATCATTAATAAAGTTGAACTCATAATACGCATTTTTAAAGATTAAACTCGAATACTTAGATCATGATATGATTTATAGGGGACAAAATGTGAATCACTTTCCTCTTTTAAAAAATAATCATCAAAAACGGTTGACCGAAAAAAAGTTTTACGTTTAAAACAACAGTTGAATTGAGAACATCGTCCTTTTTTGAGGTAGTTTTATCGATAAATATATATTCCGCAATGACCCATAGAACCCCTGCAAATCGGCAAAAATCGGACAGAGCGTCCCATAAATAAGAGTCAAACCGAGATGGGTGAAACCGGATGGCATCAATTTATAGGCATGCTCATTGAAATGGAATAAATGGGATCGAGACAATAGAAGAGCATTGGAATCGGAGCATTGAGTTCCTTTCTAACCACACGTATCCCTAGTATGCGTTGACTAAATATGAATAGCTATTCTCACCATCGTCCCATTGTTTTCTAGAAATTCTAACTACACTCTGGTTACCTATCGAGAATAACTCTATCGTATCTTGATCAAAGAGATGAATTAGGATTAGATTAACAAAACAAAAATATACAAAATAACTATGATTCCTGATCAAAAATATAATGTACTTATAAACCGCGATAATAGTGGAAAAGCATTGAATGGAAACAAATGAACAATTATCAATGTTTGAATTTAGACCCTTAATATATAGATATACAGACGTTGTAGGCATACATACTGACAGCTTGTTCACCCAGCATTATATTACCTGAAACAAAGAATATACAATAAATAAACTACTAGGTCTTTGCATATTTCGTGAGATCCTGCGACATTTCCTAAAAAATACTACCTGTACAGTGTACACGGGTTACCTATTTTGGCCCGATCCGTTCGGTTATTTTGGCGTGAAGAGGTCGCATTTAAATATTAGGGTGTTTCACAGGGTTTCGAAACTAATCCATAAACAGCCTTACTTATATGAAAATATCCCACAAAGTAGTTATATGATATTTGGCTCCGCTCCAATGTTCGATAGAGATGTGGGTGATTCTATTGTTAGCATGAACTTTGACTGATGATCCGGAATGTGTTTTGGGAAAAAACTGTCTGTGTGTAATTACAGACAGTTTAATAATTGTCTGTAACGTACAGATGATATTGTTCCCACACATGGATTCAACACATAATCAACTTTATCCACTATTGTTTTTACTAGTTTAAATTTGTTTCTATTCGTTGATTATAAAGGTACCGACTTACCTCTAGTTGTAGCGACTTATACCCATGATATTTGTTTTATATAACTTGAAATATATTCGTAGTTATAGTAAAATCATACTATAACAACGAATATAACCTGAAAACAGTGTTACGTAATTCCGTCTCCATTTAGTTAGTGCAATTCAAAACGAAATTGAAGATATTATAACTTGAAGAAAAAATATTGGCTCTCTCTTTATTTCAAAATAAAGACACAGACGGCAAATGTTTAGTGCCTTTAAATTTGTTATCATTTATGTTAACAAACCCTGTGGCACGGCTGGCGAGAGGGTCCGACTGCGACACAGGAGGTTGCGATTCAATTCTCGCCTAAGGACTAAAAATTGAACTACAGTTAAGGGTGTTCTCGTTGTTTTCCATGCATAATAAAAATATCTATCTATGTATTTAATATTTTTAACGAATCAATGTAGCAGCTCGTAGCACTTTGAAGCATCTCGTAGCAGTTTGTAGCATCTCGTAGTACTTTGTAGCATCTCTTAGCACTTTGTAGCGTCTCGTAGCAGTTTGTAGCATCTCGTAGTACTTTAGCACTTGGTACCATCTCGTAGCAAAAATCACACCGTAGTATATCAAGTGTTTTATGAACAGTTAGGTAGGTACTTTTGCAAATACAAGAGTTCTATAGCCGGTTTCTAGAAGGCTATTCAAATGTCAAATCAGTTGACAAAGCGATTAATTTAACACACTGGTCAATTCAAATCGGGGTGCACGAACGCTAATTAGATAATAATTTACTAATCATTGATCATCTTACGATTGTCATTCTTTCAGTTCAGTCATTCACTCCTAAACTTCAATAAAACCATCCAAGGGCGAGTCAGACTCGCACTAAGGGTTCCGTACCATATTTTTTTTAATTTTATTTTTTATTACTTTAGTAAAAATATACTTACAATTAAGTATTTTGTGAATATTTCAAGTGGTAACAGGTAGGCTGTTACGATTGTTACCATGTTACCATTTTTTAATATCGACCAAAAATAGTAAAAATGGCGTTTTAATGGGAGCCCGCCTTAAATATTTATTTTCGACAAACAGAAAGCGAAGTATTAGTAATAGGGTCCCGTTTTTACCCTTTGGGTACGGAACCCTAAAAATGACGGTTGTGGCATAAGAATAAGTAAATAGTAGTAAGTAAGAGTAGAAGGGAAACGCGCTCAAGGTCAAGATATTAGCCTACACTATTTTCCACGTTAAACGGGCATATCGGTCGGGCTGCCACAGCCGGCGACACTGCACGCGGTTTTTAGTGATCATTCATTATGTTTACCGATCGCGGCGCGCGGTGGCGGCCGCAAGTATTAGTTGAAATTATAGTTATGTTGTCCGAGAGCCCGGTGCGATTTTGAGTCGAGTTGAGTATCATGAATTACCTCGAGGTTTTATTTTATGATGCATTCTTTATGTGCTCTCGTTTAATAAATAATTCAAACTGACGTGTACCTTTGTGAAATAATAGGTACCAACCCAATACGTAGGTAACTAATCCAATTTTCTTTTTTTCAGAAGAAAAAAGTGTATTGAACTGATGGGTCGTAAGTGTCGTAACCTATATTGAATATACTTATATCCGAAATAGTTGGTGTGTTCTGAACATTATTTCAAAATATAAATAGTGCATTCTAGTGCCCTAAGTAAAAAAAAATATGTCTGGACTCGATTAAAGAAGAGTCCCTTCTACCCAGTTATTATTTATACTTATGCTTGTGGCGCGAATACTTGTTTGTTAACGTTTGAAAAAGTTCAAAATTGTAAATTAGATAGGTAATAATAGATTGTTTATTATGAAGAAAAAAACTATACCGAAATAGAAAAAATAACATTAACTACTTTAGTAGGCAAGTAGGAACCCTTTTACATTGCTTTATTACCAATATTTTTTAATTCCTGTATTTCACCAAGTTTTTTTATATTATTTATATGTTTCTAATATGCGGAAGCAAAACGAGTATCCTAGAATATAAGAGGTAATTTAATTTATTTTTATTTAATGGTAAAACGATCCTTATGTTTAGTAACACATAACAAAACCGCTTTAGGAGTACCAACCTGTTGATTTTTTATATAAATTCGATTTAGAACTTGGCAAAATACAGCACATTGTTGTAAAAATTTCAACTAATTAGAGCTAAATCACCGATTAGCTAATTATTGATTTGACAAGAGCTTGACCAAAGAATCATGCTTAATTATCGTTCCAGAAACCCATTTTGATACTTGACAAGAGTTTTGCTTCAATGAGTTGACAAGCTTGTTAAGTAATCACTGTTCAAAATCTAAGTACAACGTTCAACGTACAACGTACAATGTACAACGGTCAACGTTCGAGAAACCCAAATGACACTTGAATAGAGATTTGAACATTGATTAGTAAATTATGAAGTTGACATGCATTCCAGAAATCGGCCGCTAGTGTTAGGTAAATCTAATTGTCAAATAAGTATTACTCGGCAGAGTTGTCATATCAATCGGGCAACACGGGCGCCCCTCCACCGCGTGACGTATTGCGAGGTGGAGAGGCTAAAACTATCTGCTGCTCAGGCCATTCCATCGACGGCAGTTCTCCGAAGTAGACCTCAATTAAGAGCTAAGGCTATCTGGATTACATTTCCATGGCATAATTATCTCAGAGCTGACCAAACAAGGTTATGTCGGTTCAAGTGCAAGTTTTTCTGATCGACCTAACACTAGATCCCCCTGTTTCCCCCCGTTTCTGAGGTCCTTTCCCTAAATACATAGCAGCATCGATTGTGATTATGAGTATATAGATTGCCAATGTTTGAAATTGTAGGGAAAATAGCGTCCAACTGTTGGCCTCTCTTAGTCTACCCTGGCTCGCTTTTTTGTCTTTGTGTATATTTTTCTAAGCACTCGACTGTGTATCAATTGGAGTTTCCTGATAATAAATCTTTATTAACACAGAAAATGACAAATAAGAAAGAGAAACAAATTAAAACTAGAACGCCCACCAAATTTGACCTAGTTGTTTTAGATGCAAACCACCTCACATAAATAATCAACTTTAAAAGATGTTGAATATTACTTATATTCAATTATAAAAAACAAGTGGAAAAGCAAATCGCAGTTTGCAACCATCCATTATAACCGAACCATTTTGACTGATGTCAAAGCGTTTTTATGAACAAACAGACTTTACAATTGAAATTCGTCATTAATCTTGTTACAAACGTGAGGAGGTCGTGATTAATTGCTTTGTGAATTAATTGAGGGTAGATCGATATTTAAAGGATGACAGTTGAAAAATATATATGCCTTGGTGTAAAGAGGCCAAACGGTTTTTTAACCTTTTTTGTACATGTTGTACTTTGTTAATACCTAAAATGCTTAATTCCTGTTTTATGTAATCTGGCGAATGATGAAAGCGTTTGTAATTTAGATCATTACAGTACAGTGCTTGAACCTATGTAAAATTTTGTACATGGTTGCTATTTGCAACTGAAATTATGAAAAAAATGTAAGTTTTATGTTACGCTAGGTTAAATATACATATACTTATGCAAAAATTAGTCCGATTTGTTCAGCTATTTTGACGTGAAGAATTAACAAAAGTCTAAACAAGAAACATTTGCATTTTTGATTTTCTTTGTTACTAGCGACCCGCCCCGGCTTCTTACGGTTTTATTATACGTATAAACCTTCCTATTGAATCTCTATCTATTAAAAAAACCGCGTCAAAATCCCTTGATTAGTTTTAAAGATTTAAGCAAACAAAGGGACATAGGGATATAGGGACACAGGGACAGAGAAAGCGACTTATTTATACCATGTAGTGATTAATAATATTGAATAATAATAAAAATGTTTTTTTGTGAATAGACATGTTTATTAGTTCAGCAAGTAAAATAACCCTAGAAAGCTAAAAAAAAAGACAAAAATTACTTTATTTATACTTTGCTTTATTTTCTCACGTAAGTAAAAAAAAAGGTAAATTGATAAAATTAAGGTCTTTGTAATACATTATTTTATTATTTAATACAAAGAATAGAACAAACAAAGTCAGAGACAGCCCTATTAGAATAGATCTAAAAGCTATTGTAGCCGTGTCGTGAACAGATGCTTCTTCAAAATGATGAGCTGCTTGGGATTTTCAAATGGCTTTAAATATTCTTCTAATGTAACTATTTTGTATGTTATCTCACAAAAGTAATCTTCGACCGATTTATATAAGGTTCTTTGTATTTGTGTACCTATTTCTCCGTCAATTTTAAAGCGATGTCATGATTTTTTTTAAGTAAAGTAAAAAATCATTTATTGTCTAAAATTTTGAAGTAACCTGCAAACCTATGCATGCCTTTTAATATTTTTACGCGGGTTACGATTTATGGGATGAAAAGTTTATTTGTTATTCAAGGGCTAGAACTACGTGTATTCAAAATTTCATCGGTTGAGTAGTTTTTGTGTCAAAGTCAAGATGGATGGATGTTAGATACCTCTGTATCTAACATCCATCCATCTTGAATTTGACATTTATAATATTACTAGCTACCCGCCCCGGCTTTGCACGGTTATTATACGTTAAAACATTTCTCTTGAATCACTCTGTCTATTAAAAAAAACCGCGTCAAAATCCGTTGCGTAGTTTTAAAGATTTAAGCATTCAAAGGGACATAGGGACAGAAAAAGCGACTTTATTTTATACTATGCAGTGAAAAATAGTGATAGTGATAGTGATTATGATGATAAAATGTAAACGAATCGGTTTTGCCAGTTTTAAAGTTATGAAATCTGTTATAAATATTTAAAATCCCCGTCCCAAAAATACCAGAAGGTTATCTAGTTCCATAAATTGCCATGCGATCCGCAAAGGTCTAAGTTAAGGCACCATTAAAGTTTACTGCACATTCAAACTAGGATAGAGCCAGAGACGCCTCTGAAATTGCACGGTTAAAATTGATCGCCAAAATTATATTCTGTTTTGCTCTAATCGGGTATCGGTTTTTCCTGTTGATGGTCACGTATAAAATAAATAACTTCTTGTTGTGGAGTTCTTGTTACCTAGATACAACAAGAAATAATTTGATGCGATTACAAAAATTAAAAACTACTTCAAGTTCCTTAATACTCTGGTATTAGGGTTTGTGGGAGAAATAATTCTTACTTCACTACATAGTATAAAACAAAGTCGCTTTTTCTGTCCCTATATCCTTATGTCCCTTTGAATGCTTAAATCTTTAAAACTACGCAACGGACTTTGATGCGGTTTTTTTTAATAGATAGAGTGATTCAAGAGGAAGGTTTATATGTATAATAAAACCGTGCAAATCCGGGGCGGGTCGCTCGTATATTATAAACGAGAAAGTTGGTTTGAATGGATCTCAAACCAACTTTCTCGTTTATAATATTAGTAACTTCGAATTCCTTAATACTCTGGTTTTTAAGTTTTGTGGGAGAAAGAACACTTACTAATATTATAAACGAGAAAGTTGGTTTGAATGGATCTTTATTACTTTTTCATGAAAAACCTAGTTGAACGGACCGGGTTGAAATTGAAGACTTATTTCTAGCCTTCTATATTGTCATTGTTAAAAAAGAACCTACTAGAATACAGTAAAATATTTGAATTTATATTTAAATCATTAAACGTAGGTAAGTATCACATTGTTGTCCAATCAATTAATTAAATTCAATCAAGTCGTTGATTTCGCAATTAATGGTTTAGCAAAAGGAATTTAACGATTGAAAGGCAATACGATTACGTACGTTGTACAACATTATATGAGTCAATTGCTGGACCTAAGCGTCCCCTAATCAGCGCCATAGCGTCTTATCTTCAACTTGCAGCATCCAGCATTTGCCTGCAGTGTACCGCAGATCATCACGATCTTCACTCATGAACACGTTTATTCCAATAATTGTCGGTTCTTCGAGAGATATAGGCGGGCACATACAGCTTACTAGTTCTTACTAATTATTGGGCTACCCTAAGTACATACCCTAAGTAAGGAACCGACCTTTAGTTTTTGCTCAACTTTATCCCAACGACACTATTTGCTCGGCTGATATCAAGCCATTTGACGTGTGTCGCTTTGATATGGGTCGCTCGAGAAACTGGTTTCATAACACTGACATAAATAGCTCCCTAATAAATTTATGTACTTCTTTGGCTACTTCTTTTTTCTGTCTTGAGAGGATATTTTATAGTGGAGATAAACGTTATTGTTTTTGTGTAATACCCACCACGCGTCCGATTGATACATAAATATTAATAAATAAGTATGTTTATTTATTTGAAAAAAAACAGTATAACAAAAAAACAGTTTAATTAATACAGGTTTTTTTGTTAAGTTAGTTGAATTGAAAGAAAGAGAGAAAAAGTATTTATTGTCTTAGATTCAATTAATTAACTAACTACACGGTTAAAAACAAACAAAAGAGACTTACCATACTAAATATTGCAAACACTTTCAACCATGTTTTCTATAGACAATTTTCAACGACGAAAAGCAATGATGAATTGCTGAAAATGAATCCTTCGGGGCGAGATGGGATGACGATCAGCGAAAGAATGCAGACAAATGCTAGATAAGCCAAGCTCAAAATTGGGTGCTATGGTGCTCATTAGGGAAGCCTATGTCCACCAGTGGACTAATAGAGGTATAGGTTGACGATGGTAGGAAAATTTATCTGGAAGTACACCAAAATCTCAAAGCAAACATAAAACTATAATAGAATATAGAATATATAGAATAGAATATATTTTTATTTGTTTACAGAATTACACAATACACAGTATACTTAGACTAAACATTGACTAAACTGAGACTAAAATGGAAAGAGTAAATCTGCAACAAAATGGCTCTGCCTCAGCATGAGTTGATTGCTAGCAAGCTAGCAACCAACGCTGGTCTTCCGTCAGAATAGAGATATAAAGCTGCTTCTATATAAACGCTGATGTCTTCAGAATTCTTTACAAACATTTTCGTAGTGATTGATGTTGCTCTCGATAGCTCAAGAAAAAATAAAATCGCCAAGTTTGAGTCTGTCATTAGTGTTCCGAACAAATAGAAATGACTAGTTAGCAAGACTTAGATAAAGTTTAAGTGATTTTTTCTTGCTCATTCTTTCATATTTACTAGTAAATATAATATTTTATAAGTTTTTCACCCCTAAATCCAAACTGTGTATCTTCTATATAAATAAAAAATATAAGTATTTGTTTAAAATGAAATAATAGTTTTTTTTACAAAAGAACTTTTTTTACTTTCATAAGATGATGATTTAAGGTACGTGACGGCTGAACCGAATTTAACGGGATTTCCACTGGCAGATAGCTAATGTTTACTGTTATTATTTACCTGCCTACTAATGTTTAAGATTTTTTTAAGAAAAATTTTAAATGTAGGTACATATAATGCCCATGTCTGTTTTACTTCCATTGCCATTAATCTTTCTAAGATTAACATGAATCAAAATTAAAAAAAAACCTGGTATGTTAACAATTAGTATTGATATGGATCTATTGAGCGACCTCTAGACTATTTTCAACACTGCAGTTAACTCAATTCTGTATCTCAGTTGAATCAACTCTGATCTGTAACTACTTAAGTAGTACTACTTGTACCAATATAATCTTGTTTCTATTCATTACGTATATATAATATTGTTTCTATTTATACAAATTGTCAAAACTATTCTTTGTAAAAAGGCTTACTATAAAGTATCTGATTATTTTGATGATTAAAAACCTTGGGACGGGTTTGCTCCAACTCGGAATTTAACAACCTAACCAGGTAAAGGTTTCTGTTCGCTTCTTTACCGGTTTACGTTTTAAAGATTGAAGTGACCAAAAATCAAAGTGAGCACTTTATTTCCTAGTTTTAATTATTAATAACATGTAATTTTATGACGTGTCCAAGTGTCCTGTAAGGTCTTAAGGAAATAAAGTATTTGACTTTGACTTTATGTAAATAAAAGAACACATAACCTTGATTTGTAATAATCACAAAATCATCTTCACAAAGTGATTTGATTATGTTATAACCCTCAAGTCTACAAGAGATGAAGAGTTGGAATACATGTGTTCCGACTTCCATCCATCCCTGATTCCAAACACCAAAAACGCTGAGAAATTGTAAAGCGATATCCGACCGATGTGAGTTTTGACAGATGCTCTTAATGAGAGCTCCGTAATAGCCTGGGAAAGGAGGTCACAGTTCTTCGTTCGATCCTTCAAGTTTGAAATAAAGGGTGCCTTTGTACGTTAAAAGGTTTGTCCTAAAAACATGTTGATACAACCTTTTTTCTGTTAGGGAAATATGAGCTAATATTTTTATTTGTTCAATTATATAAGCGGATCTTTTGCAAGACGGGAAACTGGAGATGGGAAATCTGTAATCCAGTTACTTTATAATGTGATGTTAACTACTCGATATGACGACTTCTGTGGCTCAGCGAGCGAATATCACCAGGAGACCGCGGGTTCGAGGGAAATGTTTAAAGTAAAAGTAAAAAGTCTTTATTTTGGAATATAAACAAAGGACAATAAACAAAAATAGGAAGCGATGCGACCTGCAGAAGTAAAAAATACTGTGTCGCAGATCGCAACGCCCGCCTCCGGGATTTCAGTTATTTCCAAACATAATCTTGGTACGGTATTAATTACAAATTTAGGTTTTACACAAAAAAGAAAAGGGATTTCTAAATTACAAAACCATGTGCCTTTGTAGAAAAAAAAAAAAAAAAAAAGGTTATACCTAACTAGCGACCTGCCTCGGCTTCTCACGGTTTTATTATACATAACTTTGCTCTTGAATCACTCTATCTATTAAAAAATCCGTTGCGTAGTTTTAAAGATTTAAGCATTCAAAGGGACATAAAGACATAGGGACAGCGAAAGCGACTTTGTTTTATACTATATGTAGTGATGATCGGTAGATATTTGTTCTGGGAGTTCTGGGTTGTTTTATACATATTGAAATATCGATTTGTTATGTTTTGGAATATGAAAGTTATGTAATACTCATCAAAACACAAGATTTGTTGATCTTGGGATAAGATGATGCTGTGTGAATTGTCCAGCATTATTAATGTACTCATTTAGTTAGTAAGGCCGGCCAATATACTTATTTTTATTTAGCAATATATTTTTGTAGGTTTACTCTATATAACTTTGTATAATGTATGTTGTAAACGTATAGGTACATCATCGCTTAAACAAAGAGTTTCGTTTAAAACTAAATTGTTTGCAAACATTTTGTTATTTTAAGAGATGAGCTTGAAAAACCTTTGTTTTTCTTCTATTTTTAGACAGAACTGCAATAAAACGACCACTGCAGCCTATAACATTTTATTATAAGAGGAACTTACGCTAGTGCTCAGCTGTTCGAATTAAACTTCAATTTATTAACACTTAAATATCTTAAGGTAGCGACCCGCCCCGGTTTCCTACGGTTCTATTGTACGTATAAACCTTCCTCTTGAATTACTCTATCTATTTAAAAAAACGGCATCAAAATCCGTTGCGTAGTTTTAAAGATTTAAGCATACATATGGACATAGGGACAGAGAAAGTGACTTTGTTTTATACTATGTAGTGAAGCTGTAATAAAACGACAACTGTAGCCTATAACATTTTATTATAAGGTACTTACATAGTAAGTATTGTATTTATAATAATGTAGGGAACTTACATATGCACACAGATCCCCTTATACTATCCAATGATTCTATCCATCCAAGGTTGTCTGGTAGAGATCGCTCTTCAGCGATAAGACCGCCAATTGTCACTTAGTCTATATAAGTAGTTTTATTGTATATTGTTATTTTCTATTTAAGGCCCTGTCTGTCGACAATTGGTCCTTTTTAAGTAGAAATAGGTAATGTTTCTAAGCAAGCTACATTTCAAATTTATAAATATATATTACTTCACGTTCGTACAGCTAAGCTGAAAAAATAACAGCAGAAACTTTTCTCAATAAATATATGTTTTCAAAATGGCACGTTTCAGAATTTAATATAAAAATATATTGATAGGTACGATAAACATCAACTAGGGAGTTATTGTTAAAGTTAGGTAACATTTTTATCTAGAATCCGGTTAGCTTAGTCTTTTGATGAAGATTCTCAATAAATTTAAATATTAATTTATTCGATTAACAGCAGGCGCTGAGCCCGCCGCCCATGCATCAGTACCACCGTGACCGCTGTCAAGGCTGGACGTGTGCTTGATGTCGTCTCAGATATCAATGACAATCCATACGTAATATTTATCGTGAATATTCGGTTAGAGCCTGTCCAGATGGCGCGTTTTACGTGCGCTCCTATGCGCGTTACGTTAGGGGGACTCGGGGACAGTTATAAACATGAAACCAAATAAAATAGTTCTGGAAACGTCGGAAGCAAAAAAGAACTTCAAATATCATATTTGAAGTTCTTTTTTGCTTCCGACGTTTCCAGAACTATTTTATACATCCAACATACATCCAATTCTACTAATTCTTCTTAACGTTTCATGGTTCTATTGAATTATCTCTGATTGATTCAATTTTCCCATATTGCTACTCTTTTTTCGATTTTGTCTAAGTATAAAAAGTACGGTAACGAAGATATCTTTCTCCAATTTCGATCGAAATACGTCCACTCGCGTTGCGCGTTCCACTATCTGGACGAGAAATCGCGCACCAGCATCTGGACGGGATGTAGGTAAAGTGCTCTAGTATCTGGAGAACGCGCGAATGTTTAAACGCGAGAGCACTCGCGTAGGAACGCTCCATCTGGACAAGCTCTTAGCTAACGTTCCCTGACAGATTGACTATGTTTCATTTCGATTGACAACTAGGATTTAGGCAAATCAAATTTTTGAATATAGAATACCAGTACGCTACACAAATTATCAAAACTAAATTTCATTTAGCATCCAGAGATATTATATCGTTTTGCGTAGAGTGGAACTGGAACATAATAGAGATGGCACAAACAAATAGGTATTTTGATGGAAATCTATAAATTAGGATTTGGTCCCGTGGATTCCAGGTTCTAAATTTCCCGGGATTTCCTGAAATTTCTGGATGATTTCAAAACCTGGTTATTGTAAATAATTTCTCGGAAAATTTCGGGTCTTTCGGGAAAAACATTTTAGCATTTAGAACAGTACCGAAATAACAAAACTTTATCCATTCCATCATCTTGTAGCATTTCGGATATATTCATACCTTCGCGGTATAAGGTATGTTAGTTGGAGCTTTATCTCTTACTAGCGACCCGCCCCGGCTTGGCACGGTTTTATTATACGTATAAACTTTCCTTTTGAATCACTCTATCTCTTAAATAATAAATAAAATAAAAAAACTCTTCTTAAAAATAACCGCATCAAAATCGGTTGCGTAGTTTTAAATATTTAAGCAGTCAAAGGGAAATTGGGACAGAAAAAGCGACTTTGTTTTATACTATGTAGTGATAATTTGTAAAAATTAATAGGTATGAAATTCTTAGGATTATATCAGTGTTTTGTGTTTGTGTAACTTCCTTATGGTTTTTATTGTTTTATTGAGCGATGCCAGTTTCGCACACTCAAAACAAAGTATCCGCATTATTCTGAGCAACAACATAATAAGTATAATATAACTATTGTTGCCTTTAGTTGAAACTGACTTTAGTTCATAAAATTATCAGTACCCAAATACAAATACAATCATTTATTAGCAAACAAGGGTCACAAAGGTAGTGGTTAGAAAATAGTTAGTAGATGTTTTGCCTTAGTCATAGGGCATGCAAATTTAGGTTTTTTAGGACTAAAACACAAAATTTAATAACAAATAAAAGGTGGGAAATAAAAAGATATAAAAATTAAAAATATAAACATCAAGTCAACATGAACTTAAAATAAAATTAAAATTTAGAATAAAAAGGTTTCTATTAGTTATTCAGTTAGTTTATGGCCTTATCTATCAAAAATTCATTTATATTATAATAGCATTTAGATGTCAAAATTTTATTTAGTTTATGCTTAAACATTGTCAAAGGTAGCATCTTGTAAATTATTCGGCAACTAGTTACCCACTGCAGAATATAAGAGCATTTTTGTTAAAACATGGGTAAAGAATTTAGAATAATGCTCTAATCACGAGATATTATTTTTTTATAAATTAAATGAATAATATAATATTTCACTCCGGCAGATATACCTACCAAAACTGACAGTGTTCAAACTACGGAACCAATTAATGGAACTTAACATTCATATTTCGCATTCGCATTTTTATTTTGCAGCAGACAGTTAGCTTTGATCGAATCTGAAAATAAGGAATAAACGAATTTGAAATTTGAGTAATTTTTTCTCATTATTAAAAATAGAGAATCCCGGGATCACGGGATTATACCTCCTATTTCTTATATTTCGCAATATGTTTTTTTTTACCTGAATTTACCTAAATGGCAAATGAGGTTTCCTTTAGACTGTTTGCAATCGTCTGCAGTTAGCTCAATGGTTACATTGTATATTATCATACTAGTTGTAATTTTTTCTATTCCTTGATTGTAATTTTTGTTGTGAATAAAGTTGTTTATTTCCTTATTTTATTTCTTTATCTATATCTGCAGGCAGACTCATTCTGTAAAATCTTGAATTTGAACTCGAATCCACTCTAGTGACCGAGCTACGTCATTCTTTAGCATAGGCTCTATGCTAAAGAATGACGGGCATAGGGGAACGAAGGCTAATGAAAGCGGTCGGGCAATGAGTGATAAGGTAAAATTGAATTGATGGTAGCCTAGCTAATATTTTGAAGAAGATAAATTTATGTGCAATTTTTTTATATACTGAAACAAGTAGAGATAAGTGGTACCTGATGATGAAAAGTGTTCTGGCAGTAATAGTCCAGATTCGAGAGATATTTTGTACATTTTGTTTGGATCCATAAAGTCTGGATCTTTTGTTTTCCATCAATAATTTTATATTTATTTTCTCCATTTTGTTTGCAAAATTAATTGATTAATTTTGATTGTAAAAATGTTATGTTTTGTGTTACTATTAGAGTTTTAAATTTTTTTTGATCTAAAATTAATTATATTTTCTCTAGCATTAAAAGGGCACTCATTCATTGCAATTGACAGGCAAAAAGAGCGACTGACTTATTAAACTGTAAATTGTACCTTAATATATCTATAGTTAAGTACTATTTTATAATACAGATTTTTTTTTTAATTCTTCATATTTCGAGACTCTTGTATGCCAGTCCCGTATTTTAACTATAGGTATACTATACAAATATATGAAATTGATAATAATAATAGGAAGAATTTTGAAAAGTTTGTAAAATTTTTATTAAAACTTTCCTGGAGTAGGCTCCTGTTGCCCTGTTCTCCCCTAATTGTCAAAATCTCAGCATTTTAAACTGACAGCGGATTTCTAAGGTTCATACCACACGGGAAGTTTTCCCGCTGCGGGAATACGCTTCTGGACCGCACTAATCACATTTTAATATGAAAGATATGATTTTCCTTCGCGGTTCACAGCGAGGCGGGAGCAATACCAGCGCCGCAAGTAGCTTCAAACCACCGCTGATAACCGGTTCCTACTACATGGACGCTTTCGCGCTATACGTCATTCTGCGCGGGTTTATCATCCCCGCGTATCCCTTGTAGTTTGATGGTCTACGGCAGCTTTGTCGAGCGGATACCCACGACGGGAGAACCGTCCGTGTAGTATGACCCTAAGTGATATTCGAAATGAATTTATAAAATGCATAGGCTGATATATGAAACACTGCTGATAGATGCTGAATGTGGCTAGCTGAAGACAGGGCGCTATGGCGCTCATTAGGAAGCCTATGTCCAGCAGTGGACTAATACATCATCATCAGCGTATATTAGTCCACTGCTGGACATAGGCCTCCCCTAATGAGCGCCATAGCGCCCTGTCTTCAGCTGGACGCATCCAGCATCTGCCAGCAGTCTTTCGCAGATCGTCATCCCATTTTGCCGGAGGGCGTACTACACTACGTTTGCTACGTCGCGGTCTCCACTCAAGAACACGTTTACCCCAACGGTTGTCGTTTCTTCGCGATTATATTATAGTTTATAATGATAATGATGAAATATAGTATAAGTACCTAGGCATAACCATACATATTATTCATTTACTTATGCATTACCTAGGAACTTGGGGAGGTCGTTACATCAGGTACAAAACAGGGTAAAGTTACCCATAGTAAAGCATTATTACCTACCTACGCAGGTACCAGCAACGCGATCTTATAAAAACTAATATACTAATTAGCGGTAGGCATGCGCCATCTTTGAGGTAGCCCTTGTCAACTCTCCTGGTTTTTCTGCCGCATTTTTGGCTACTTAGCGCGCCTTAAGTGTGCAATAAAGTATTTTCTATCTATCTATCTATCTTACGCTAGTGCTCAGCTGTTCGAATTAAACTTCTATTTATTAAGGCGCAAATAGTAGCTGAATGGTCATTTTTGGAGGCTATCTACTCATAGAGGAGTCAACTTTATGAGCTGAAAAAAATATATGACTTTAATTGACATTTTATCTATAAATGGTACGTACAAAAATGTTCTACGTGTTCATTTTCCCTGTGAAAAAAATTCACAAAGTTCAGCTGTTTCGGACTTTAAATTTGTATCTACTTCTAAACGACTTAGAATTTTGTACATTTTTTTTCACCTAAATGTCGGCAAGAACTTTGTCTTCAATTGGTACGTACGATTTTGCGATGCGACGGTTTTTCACCTTGTAAATATTATTTTTCTAGTTTTCCGTAGGATTAGTGGGCGTAAGTGGTCGCGCGGGCGACGGGCGGCAGTGCCTCGCTGGCTGTTGTACGGGGAGGTTGTGCTTGTCTGCCTAGTGCTCGCACACCTTACTCGTCGAATTTATGTTTTTAATAATTGATTTTATTTGTTCTAAGTTGTGCGCGCATGGACGCTTTAGACGACCCATGTGGCGCGGTGGGCGAAGGTCCGCCTGCGACGCAGGAGGTTGCGGGTTCGATTCCCGCCTCGGAACAAATTTGTGCACGATCTGTAGGAATTTGTTTCGTTGGTCTGGGTGTTTAATATGTAGACTAAAAAAATATATCTATCTATGTATATATTGTATTAAAAATATATTAGTTATCTAGTACCCATAACACAAGCTTTGAGTAGCTTACTTTGGGGCTAGATGGTGCTGTGTGGATTGTCCAGCATTATATTTATTTATTTATTTAGTTTAAATAGTTTGTAAAAATATAAGAAAACCGACTGTACATAAGCTGTACATCACCTGTACATAAATATTTATTTTTATCGCGCAAGGACGCTTTTAGTGCTAAGTTACTTTTATAATACCCTCGCCCTAAATATACTTTGACTGCTCAGTGTTGTTGTGTGTACGTGTAGGTGAATTATAAAGAAAATCAGTAAGCTCAAGAAGACCAGAGCTCTGAAAGCCCAAAAGTTGGTGGAAATAATGTAAGTATACCTAACTACTTCCTTCCTACCTACGTTTATTTTATTTCCCTAATTTTGTGCAATTGCTACTATTAGCAATATTAGATTTATCATGTATTTTTATAGGAGATCGAAGAAAAGGCTAATCCATCAGAAAGAAAATATTCAGACAATGGACGGTGAAAATGATGTCAAGTAAGGAACTACAAAGTTTATAATAGTATATTGGAAGTCTATGGTGTCCGCTTTCCATCGTCCAGCGTAGTACCAGGTAAAAATAAATGAACGAAGATGTAAGTAGGTATCTACCTAAATACCTACTTCTTATTTATCTACTACCTACTCATTTATTACATATCTTATACTATTATTCATTTACAGATGTACAGTGACTGAGCAACTTGAAACTGAAGAGGAAATGCCAAGTATGCTAGAGGTAAAATATCCAGTACTTAGGACCTAGCTAATATTAGTAGTATGCTGTGATGTAATAAAATATGTAAGTATGACAATTATGTTCATGAATTTCATCAGAATTCTAGTATGGTACCTACACTTCGTGAAAAGGCAGCCGAGCAGACTGAAAGCTAATAAGTAAATACCTGTAGATACTTAGTCACAACGATTTATGTCTCTCCGAAGTGAGACACTAGTAGAGGATTCGATCCCGGTCTTTATTTTCAATCCCGGGATTTTGGGATTTGTGAAAGGCGATCCCGGGATCCGTAGACAGGTAAATAAAATCGAAGTAATAAAAAATCAACTTTTATTTACTTTCAAAAACAAAGTAAAAATCAATTAAAACCACAATTACTTCTTTTTTCAAATAATTAATAATATAATATAATTTTTTTTTATTCTACTTTTTTACGGTAGATGATATAAAATACTAATTTAAATAACCACATAATGGTAACGTCATCAGCAGTGATCGGATATTCAGGCGTTTATTTACCTAAACTTTGAGTGACGACAGAAATCAGAAATCAATATCTTTATTTCTTTAGGCTTACAAAATAAGCTCTTAGACAAGTCAAATTTAATACTATAGGTACATAATTATCAAAATAATATAAAAAATAATGTGATAATTGATTTTCAGTTCGCCTCACTTTTTTGTCCACTAGTGGAGGCGAAATAGAAACCACTAGCATGTGTATAACTTATGTGTCTAATACATGTTTGCCTTATAAATAATTCAATACTATTGTCGATGTGGAACTGAGCGACATCTGGCCAAGCACTAACGTCATTGATGTAATCATTTATGGAGTAAAGCCTTCTTGATAAGATTTAGTTTTATGTACTGTTTAAACCTACGAATAGAAAGTTCAGTTGCTTCAGATGGATGATTTGAGTTGGGATTTCTCTAACATTTGGGGTAACATGAATTTTATACATTTTGTTTTTTTAGCATTAAGTAAGAGGTTATTGGCGGTAAACCAATTTAGTATTTGTGAAAGCGAATTATTTACATCGTCATAATTATATTTATTTCTGTCTACTCTAAAAATTAGTGATGTATCATCAGCAAATAAGACTATATCACAAAGATCTTTTGCTAGAAAGGGGAGATCATATACGTTTACTAAAAATAAAAAGGGACCTAATATTGAACCTTGGGGTACGCCTAATTCAATATTTGAGCCCGTAGATCTTTCTTTACCAACATCTACTTTATGAACTCTATCAGATAAATATGATTTCATAAGATCCAGAGCCTTTTTCTTAATTTCTTTATGTTTTAATTTCTCAATTAATGTACTTTGATCAACACAGTCAAAAGCCTTAGAAAGGTCACAGAATACACCAATAGCGTTTTTGGCTTTATCCCAGGCCTTCAATATATGCCTTAATAGAACTGTACCAGCATCCGTTGCCGATCTACCCTTGGAGAAGCCAAATTGGTTTTCATGAAATAACCTATTAAGATTGAAGTGAGAGGTTAACTGGGTAAGAATATTTTTTTCAAAAACTTTACTCATTGCTGGAAGTATTGAAATCGGTCTGTAATTGGCCGGATCGGTGTGGCTACCAGATTTATAAAGAGGAACTAACTTACTATATTTCATGAGATCAGGAAAAATTCCTGCGTCGACACAGTTATTGAAAATATAGGCCAAACAAGGAGCCATTTCCTTAATAATTGAACTTAATACTTAGGTGGATAAACCCCAGAGATCCTCAGTATTTTTAATGTTAATTGATTTAAAGGTTTTCACTACATAATCAGCATTTACATAACTAAAGTTAAAGCTCTCATTACATTTAGCAACTGAAGGTTCTAAAAATTTAACAGCCATTGATGCTGATGATTTTAGAGACTGGGTAACAACTTTAGGAATAGTAGAAAAGAATGCATCAAAAGCATTGGCAATATCTTTATCATGTATAAGAATTGAATTATTAATTTTTAACCTTATTTCCTTATAACGTGGCTTTGATTTACCTGTTTCGTTATTTATTAGTCTCCATGTTGCTTTTACTTTATTAGATGATTTTATTATAATATTCTTTAAAAACAGGCATTTTGCTGTGTTGCAGACTTTCTTAAATGTTTTAGAATAGTTGGTTACATACAATACAATAGAAACGCAGGATCAAGTAACATAGTTTCTCGAGAAGCATAAAGGTCATATAGTATATTCCTACTTCTATAAATACCCGGACTGGCCCAATCAATAAACTCGACCCTTTCTCTCACTGTGCATGTTTTAAGTTTGAATACTTCACTGTGTTCCTTGTGTATTACATTCAAAAGTTTGGAAAATAATTCATTGGGGTCATCAGAACAAGGTATATTTGATACTGTTAGTTCCACTCTACTTTGAAAATTCTTGATACGGTTCTCTGTTATTGGCCTGCAGGTATATTTTTCTACAATATTTTTATCATCATAGCTAAAATTAACACTTTGACCATAAGGGTCTGATTGGAAATGCCTAATTACTGCTTTGCTGGTTGGAGTTTGACTGCAGTAAATATTATCTAAACAGGTGGCAGATGTTTGGGTTACCCTAGTGGGATCATTAAAAAGATTTTGTAAACTAAAGCACTTGAATAAGTTAAGCAATCTGTCGGCGAGGGGATTTGCTAAAATATCTATATTAAAGTCGCCACAAACAATAAGATCCTTCCTACAAGTAAATACTTCAGCAAAACTTCTTCCATAGTACATTCAAAAGCAACCTGATCTGCGTCAGGAGGGCGGTATACACACACAATGATATGTCGCTCCAGTTCCTCACAAGAAAGTTCAATAGTCCTCTCAATAGTGAGTTTTACAATATCTTTTCTTTCTTTACATTTAAGACTATTTTTTACTAAAATCAAAGAGCCACCACGTATTGCAGCTTTTCTTTTATATGAACTTACAACGACACGTTCTTTTATACGACACAACATGAATATTCGGGAATTCATATAAATTCCGAAGAATTCCAAAATGTTCTAGAATGTTATTTATTTCGTTGTAATCTTATTTATACATCAAATATAAAACACATTTATTCCGACTCGTTTTTCACTAAAATCGATATTTCCACAAAAAAAAAATTACCAACAAAATACACAACAGATTAAAGTGACATATATTTTTTTTTATAGAAATTGCTTGAATTTTATAATTCGTGCTCCTTCGGATTCCTGTAAAAGTTGGTTTTAAAAGCTCCTACATGTACAATTTTACGTAAATTTTACCACGACGTGACAGTAGAGGCGGTTGAGTACCTATTAAAAGAGTGCTTTTTTGTATACTGGTACATGGTTTTATAAATTGTATTATTTGGTAATAAAAAGAGCTTTTACTGATAAAAAAAATCTAGGAATAATCATTACAGTTACAATCATTACAATCATAATTTAAAAAGAAAACTAAACCGATGTTTACCAAAATGATCAGATGTTCCTTTTTGTTATTTTTAAAGAACTTGGTATAATTTTAATTTTATAATTTATGATCATTACATTTACACGCCTAATTTTTTGTTATTTTTAAAAAAAATTCTCAATCCCGAAAATCCCGGGATTTGTAAAAAATAATCCAAACAATCCCGGGATTTGAAAATTAATCCCGAAATTTTTGGGATCGAAAATCGACCAGGATCCCGGGATCTCGTGATTCAGGATCGAATCCTTTAGACAGTAGGTACACCACTCATTTTACTCCGATCCGATCCAAGAATATTTAGGAACTGCGCTGCCTGCAGCTAAGTTCAAAAAAAGTTCACACTCAATCTCACATCGATAGAGTATGGATATGTGAATTCTGTAATAGTTTCTTACGTGAACGTGTACTTTCTGAAATGAAATGGGAATGGGGTTCGAAATGTAAAGGAAACTGGGTAACGGTACATCGCCTTTTTTGTCATCTTGTAGATATCGAGTTAGGTACTTGGTAAAAACAGATAGGATTACGATCCAAATTTACAATGCGATGCAAAATGTGCATGTCAAAATTTTATGTCGATAACGATCCTCCATATATTGACTTGTAAATTTGTAATGTAATGTAAATAAATGAAATGTAGTAGGTAAATAGAGAATATAAAGACTTGTCTTAGTGCTTATTTTGTAAACCTAAACAAATAAAGATATTATTTACTAATTTTCGTAATTTTTTTGTCTTGTTCCATTATGCCCTTTCTCCTGTAGATCAGAAATTTATTGGATCAAATCATTCTACCCGAATTATGAGTACCTACCTATTCGTTGATATCCTACTAACATTCACTTTAGATAAGAGAAGTTTGTGTGAATGTTTGTTACCTTTACCCTGGCTTTACCACGTAGGTAGGTAATCTATCTATCATTATCTTCGTAACTACTAAATAGATTTGAACAAACTATTGAATGATTGGAATATTCCACTTATTATATATTATCCACATCAACTAATTTTAGTGGTGAATGAAAATTTCAAGTAGTTAGGTAGTCTATAGACTACTTTTGATGGAGGTATATCTAGCTACAACGCGGATAGCAGCTACTAACACCATCAACCCAAGAGTCACATTACATAACTATACCTAAGTATAGCGAGTTCTGTTCCCAGATTAGGTTACTTACCATCGTGGTTCGTGATACCAATAAACCCGAAGACTAGGACAAGACAAGACTAGACTAGAAGACTAGAAACAAATATTTGCAGATATTGTAAAAAAATATCTAGGAGTGGGAATCGAATACGCATTTCTTGCGTCCTGCCATTCGTTTACCACGCCGCCCGCCGCACCCGCGCTGTCACGAATATTTTCCTTTTTTCGGTTTATGCGCGAAGACTATTTCTCAGCGCGACGACAGCGGGTCTGGCGCTGCCCGGAATGTGGGGAAGGTGCGGGGCGAAATGATAGCCGCGCCCATTCTCTCAAGGGCATCGGCTCTAGTTTGCGCCTTAACACTAAAACATCCTAAACACCGCATTCAGAAGAAACACTGTCATTAAATTAAAGGAATTGGCAAGATAACTACCCGAAAAAAGGGCCGTTTAAAAACAAACGACTGCTTAATTACGATAAGGGTCACGAATGTCGTAATTGCAGCCCGAGAAGGCTAACCTTCAATGCCTTTCAAGAGACATAATAGAGCGAGCGATATTGTAGAGGAAATTAATAAACTCTCAACGAAATGAGGTTAAGAATCTAAATCTGGAGGTAAATTTAACCCCTTTTATATCTGTGAAATATGTAGTATATTTAATTAAGTATATCAGTCATCTAGTACCCATAACACAAGCTCTGTTTAGCTAGGGCTGGATGGTGCTGTAAAATAAATAAAATATATAAAATAAATAATAATCATAATTAAATCAGTCATCTAGTATCCAAAACACACACTCCTAGCCTCCTGGCCTAGCTTGCTAGCTGGCTAGCTAGATGGTGCTGTCTGCATTGTTCAATATTCTTTATATGTATTTAAATGACCCGAGAGCTAGTGAGTATCTGGCTCAGCGCATCAACATTACCATCAGCGTGGTAATGCAGCCAGTGTCTTGGGGTCGCTTCCGACTGGTATTGACATGAATTAATTTTTTCTATTCCTTGATTGTAATTTTCGTTGTTAATAATGATATTAAATATTAATTTTATGGATTAAGTATCGGCTTGTCTGCGGTTTCTTTGCTACGATTTTGGTAGAATTTATGATTGATAGGAAAATTATATTATTTTTAACCGACCTTACAAAAAAGGAGTTCTCAATTTGACCGTTTTGTTTGTGTTCATTATTACATTTTTCAACGTAAACCGGTTTTCTATCAACTAACCTGAAATTTCAGGCGGTAAATTGTTTCAAATAAAAAAGAAACATCAAAATTGGTCCACCCAAAAAAGGTTGGCCCAATACACAGACACATAAAAAAATATAATTTTTGAAATCAGTCATAAAATTAAAACTCAAAGTACGTGACAATTTCAAAAATTTGAAAGCAAAAGACAGACCAAGACCAACTATAAGCACCATTTTGCCAAGTCGCCTCTAAAATTAAACGTTGTTTTTAAAATGTTTCGCCCTTGTTCGTAATCTGTATTAAAACTCAGTCCTCAACTTAAATGGAGTTTGTACAGCTTAGGGAAGTACAATCACGCTACGTGAGATGTGAATAGAACTTTCGAGAAATATTCTCACAAATGATTCCAGCACGATTTTAAATAGGAGAGACCGTTCCCTACCTTCTAAATGAGAACTTAACATTTTTGGACCACCCACAAATATTCTGAATTCAAGAATCTCCTAGAATTACTTAATATCCAATCCAGGGAGAGCTATCATCATCATCATCAGCCTATATTAGTCCACGGCTGGATATAGGCCTAATGAGCGCCATAGCGCCCTGTCTTCAGCCTGCCATATCCAGCATATGCCACAATCCATTATCAGTCTTTCGCAGATCGTCATCCATCTGGACGGAGGGCTTCCTACACTACGTTTGCCAAGTCCCGTCCACTCAAGAACTCATTTACCCCAACAACGGGGAGAGCTCTGCAAGAAGATAACTATCTTAGAAAGTAGGTCCATATTTTTGATTGCTTCGTTTTTACTAGTAAAAGTGAAGCAATCAAACATAATATCAATATATACCTATACTCTAAGCACATATTTATTATGTTATATGGGTTTACTTATCACACTTACATTATTAATGCGACAGTTTAGATGGAGGGATGGATATTTGGGGAAAATAATTTAAACTATCCTCCTTAATCCAAATTGACAGTTGACCAATTTCTATAGGAGCTCATCCAGTGTTTTTACATGTACGTACTTTATAAAATCTCTTAGTTAAGAAGTTTTTTTGTTACAAAATAAACTTAGTACCTAAATCATTAAAGTAAAAATAAATGAAATTACCTAACAGTTTAACTATTAGGCCTGTTATCCTATACCTTGGTTTTGTCGCGTTTTTACATGTTGATATTTTTGGAAAAATCTAATTTGATTCACTATAGTATCCTTTCCTTAAAGAATAATTATAAACGCGAAAGTTTGGAAGTATGGATGTTTATTCCTCCTTCATGCAAAAATTAGTACTGACGTATTTAGACTAGACGTAGTGATAAATGTGTTATGATGGGAAAGAAATAACCATGAGACTTTTGCCTAAAAACAACGCGTGCGAACTCGAAGGCAGATGCTAGTATTATTATATTATCTGTGATTGTATAATCCTAGATACTATACAGGAGAACTCGTCCATTAAGACGCTTTACAATAAATGGATAGTCACGTTTCAAAAAGCAAATAGACGGTTATATACCAGTGTAATTTTGGACAGGTAGGTTTACATTACGTGTACCCTCGTGACACAGAGGTACGGGGTGCAGCTACTCAAATAATGTATATAATTATCGTTTTTTAAATCGCAGGCAATCGTCTTAGGCTGTGTCCCCAGTAGGCAAACTGTTAGCGGCCGACTGAGTTTGCGGTGTATCAATTTAGTACGCCCTTCCATATACCTATTTGAAATGGAGTGTCCACAGTTTGCTAGTTTTGCGCTCACTGTACGCAGTTTGTAGCGTTACGCGCGCCGACTATCTCAGTGAGCGGCTAACTCAAAACATTTTGCTTACGACGCACGAAAATTTATCTTAGTTTGCAGCTAACTCAAATTTCAGATCGCCACAAATTTGCGGCTCACTCAGTCGGCCGCTAACAGTTTGCCTACTGGGAACACAGCCTTATTATTAAATAATGAGTCACATTATTTGACAGGGAAACAATACTTGTCCATATATTGCACTGTATAAGTATAATACTGGCTATTTGAAGCGTGACCTTAAGCGTGTATGCTCTAGGCACACTTATAGTCGGTTTCTAGAAGGCTATTCAAATCTCAAATCAGTTGACAAAGCGATTAATTTAACACACTGGTCAATTCAAATCGGGGTGCACGAACGCTGATTAGATAATAATTAGCTAATCATTGATCATCTTACGATTGTCATTCTTTCAGTTCAGTCATTCACTCCTAAACTTCAATAAAACCATCCAAGGGCGAGTCAGTTTCGCACTAAGGGTTCCGTATCATATTTTTTAAATTTTATTTTTTATTACTTAAGTAAAAATATACTTACAATTAAGTATTTTGTGAATATTTCAAGTGGTAACAGGTAGGCTGTTACCATTGTTACCATTTATTAATATCGACCAAAAATAGTAAAAAAGGCGTTTTAATGGGAGCCCGCCTTAAATATTTATTTTCGACGGTCAGAAAGCGAAGTATTAGTAATAGGGTCCCGTTTTTACCCTTTGGGTACGGAACCCTAAAAATGACGCTTGTGGCATAAGAATAAGTAAATAGTAGTAAGTAAGAGTAGAAGGGAAACGCGCTCAAGGTCAAGATATTAGCCTACACTATTTTCCACGTTAAACGGGCATATCGGTCGGGCTGCCACAGCCGGCGACACTGCACGCGGTTTTTAATGATCATTCATTTATGTTTACCGATCGCGGCTCGCGGTGGCGGCCGCAAGTATTAGTTGAAATTATAGTTATGTTGTCCGAGAGCCCGGTGCGATTTTGAGTTGAGTTGAGTATCATGAATTACCTCGAGGTTTTTTTTTTATGATGCATTCTTTATGTGCTCTCGTTTAATAAATAATTCAAACTGACGTGTACCTTTGTGAAATAATAGGTACCAACCCAATACGTAGGTAACTAATCCAATTTTCTTTTTTTCAGAAGAAAAAAGTGGATTGAACTGATGGGTCGTAACCTATATTGAATATACTTATATCCGAAATAGTTGGTGTGTTCTGAACATTATTACAAAATATAAATAGTGCATTCTAGAGCCCTAAATAAAAAAAAACATGTCTGGACTCGATTAAAGAAGAGTCCCTTTTACCCAGTTATTATTTATGCTTATGCTTGTGGCGCGAATACTTGTTCGTTTACGTTTGAAAAAGTTCAAAATTGTAAATTAGATAGGTAATAATAGATTGTTTATTATCAAGAAAAAAACTATACCGAAATAGAAAAAATAACTTTAACTACTTTAGTAGGCAAGTAGGAACCCTTTTACATTGCTTTATTACCAATATTTTTTAATTCCTGTATTTCACCAAGTTTTTTTATATTATTTATATGTTTCTAATATGCGGAAGCAAAACGAAGCATCCTAGAATATAAGAGGTAATTTAATTTATTTTTATTTAATGGTAAAACGATCCTTATGTTTAGTAATACATAACAAAACCGCTTTAGGAGTACCAACCTGTTGATTTTTTATATATATTCGATTTAGATATTGGCAAAATACAGCACATTGTTGTAAAAATTTCAACTAATTAGAGCTAAATCACCGATTAGCTAATTATTGATTTGACAAGAGCTTGACCAAAGAATCATACTTAATTATCGTTCCAGAAACCCATTTTGATATTTGACAAGAGTTTTGCTTGAATGAGTTGACAAGCTTGTTAAGTAATCACTGTTCAAAATCTAAGTACGTAATCAACGTTCGAGAAACCCAAATGACACTTGAATAGAGAATTGAACATTGATTAGTAAATTATGAAGTTGACATGCGTTCCAGAAATCGGCCGTTAATTATCGTTCCAGAAACCCATTTTGATATTTGACAAGAGTTTTGCTTCAATGATTTGACAAGCTTGTTAAGTAATCACTGTTCAAAATCTAAGTACGTAATCAACGTTCGAGAAACCCAAATGACACTTGAATAGAGATTTGAACATTGATTAGTAAATTATGAAGTTGACATGCGTTCCAGAAATCGGCCGTTAGCAACGCAATTTACATTCCGCTTACGAGTAAAATATCACCAAAAAGTACGCGAACTCTTAAGCCTACTAAGGTTGCCATGTAGGTAGAGTTGGCAATTTTGGTGGCAAAGCAACTCTGGCTCGGTGAAGAAGTACTCAAATCCAAACCACAAACCGCACCAACAGTAAAACAGAAGTTCCCTTTCCAACAGCTGTCGTACCTGCACTTTAACTAAACAGAACTTTTGTGCTCACTACGCTGCACATCGTAAATTGACGCACTGAAAGTTGGCACGTCGTGCCAAGTAATTTTCAGTGTACTTGTTTGGAATCTCAGGAAACTTTATGTGAAAATGATTTGGCAGGTTCTATTCTTAAAATTCTTTGTTTTTTGTCTAATTTTAAGTATTTAAATAGCCTTTTTACGCAGCAAATACTATTTCCTGTATATTTGGATTTGAACTTCAGTGGAAAACAATGCTGCCGATAGAACAAAATACTTCGCTATATAGGAAACCAGTTAACTCTGTCAATTTTCAAAAACGCGTTCTATGTAGATCGTTTGAAAAAAAGTCATTCATTATTTTGTCTCTAACTTCAACGAACCTATCGGCGCTCACCAATCATAACAAATAAATAAAATGAATAGAAATAAATAGAATGCTGGACAATCCACACAGCATCATCTAGCCCCAAGTTAAGCAGAGCTGTTATGGGTACTAGACGAATTAGAGAGATCTAAGCACCAATCTACATGATACGTGATCTAAAACTGTGCCTTTCCTCTACAGCGTACAACGGGTACAAGCTATAGATGCATGTAGCTGGGTCTTTAGGTCGTATGTCACGAAGATCGATTAAGTCCATTGACGTCCGCGCCTCGTTACGTTGCCTGCCTCCCAAAGTGTCGTGTGTCTACGTGGCGATCATTTATACACTTCGCGGGGGTAAGGGCCGTCAATTTTAACAGTTTACACAGAGGTAGACCACTCGCAAAATGTTACAGACTTTTAATCAGCTCAAAACGTTTACACAGTGTAAAAAGGTTTTTTTAAAAAGGTAAGTATGATTTAAAACCATACTTTATTTTATCTATCTCGCACGCCAAGTGTTTAATTCTAAACTGTTAAATTTCTAATTATACGGGAGTGTGTCTTATAGCTCTTGAAAGATAAGACCGCCTATTGTTACACATTTTGTAATCTGTTTTGAATTATGTTTTGTATAATACTTTAAAGTGTGCAATAAAAAAATTTCTAACTATTTATCCCACAGTCATACATGAAAACATACTTTTGTTATTGTTGAAGTAATTCTGATTCGTAAAAGCATCTCTACAAAACTAGTGCTTGAGTGCACACCATCTGTTTTAGTTGAAGATAGGAGTTGCGAAGTTGTGAGTTATTGCTCAGCTGGCAATTAACAGGCAGATCCACAGGTGCTAGGAAACATTTAATGAAGCCTGCTTGTTCTGTTCTAGATCAAACTGAGTGTTTAAATGGTTTTCTGAAAGAACTACTGTAGAGGTATTACGCTTTGTACCTATGTAATCTATGATTATAATAGGTTTATGAAAGTCGGTGGACTTTAACTTATATTTCTCGTTTAAACGTTTAAAAAAAGAATGATAATAGCTTCCGTCACATTTCTCAAAACTATTCGAAAAAAAAATCTAATACGTAAAAAAGATTCTAGTAGCCTACAACCATAAAACTATTAAATCGCTGTCAAAGTACGAAAATTAATTCCATTGTACCCGGTAGAGGTGCTGCAAGGCGATAAATAGGATAAATGGAAGATCTTTTTTTCGTAAACTAAATTTCAATCACGTAAAATAAAACAAACCGGTACTAAAGAATCAGGTGGAGTGCTGAGTTAAGAAGTTTATCTTACGATAATGGCAGTCTCAAATTAAACAACTGAGTTCTGTTGTGATGATTCTGCCATGTCTGCATTTTCTTTGTATAGTCTAGCTAGATGTGAAAATGCGGGATTTCCCCAACTTTAACTTCTGATTCGTCAAAAAAATTTTATGAATAGAGCAAATAATGGAGTCTATCTTATATCCGCCACAGTCTTAACTTCAATACAAACTCAGTTTTTATTTCATTTGGTAAAATACTACTTATATTAGATATAAAGTTCTAAGACGTCTTTGATAGGGACCTACCAATATAGCATGTAGTTAATATCATCAAACTAGCACCAATACTGTTTAGATTAAGTTTTTTTAATACCACTAATGCGTGGGTGAGGTAGTTTTAGATATCCGTAAACTATTTAGCCAGTTAACAGTAAGGAGGCACCACTCTTGGAATCGAGTGTAAATTAGATGGCTCTTTGAGAAAACAGAATAACGATTTCATTATTAAAATAAACCTTGACGATATGAAATAAATCTTATAAGAAGAAGTAAGAGAATGATACGAGTAGTAGTTTTATTTATGACATATTCACTACAAAACCATTCGGCCCACCTCCAAAACAGAAAACAATTTCTATACAATTTATTTATATACTAGCGACCGGCCCCGGCTTTGCATGTTTTTATTATACGTATAAATAAACTTTCCTCTTGAATCACTCTATCTATTAAAAAAAACTGCATCAAAATCCGTCGCGTAGTTTTAAAGATTTAAGCTTACATAGGGACAGAGAAAGCGACTTTGTTTTATACTATGAGTGATTTTAGGGGATCTTTCTTACTAGGATCGTATTATCATGATAAAGATCTTATCTAGCTTTTATTCCAAAACAATTCAAACACTATAATATTATAACGCATTGCAGCAAGCAAGCAAGTTGTAATGTTGACGTATGTCACATTTCATAAACAGCCAATATTTTCACTCCTAAAAATTCTAAGGGAAGGGCAAGTGGCACCACTTTCAAGCCACTTTCTTGGGGTTCCGAAGGGCGATAATCTTGAAAGTTTATCGCTCTAATTCGATAAATTTCATGGAATTACGCCTAAGGGCCTGTCAGAGTTCCGATAAATATTATTATTAGCTGAAAGTTTGACGGCATGTCAGTAGTTGGCCCGGAGAACCATTATTTGGGTACCCTGATATACCGATATAGTTGTTGAGTTATATACACCATGCTTATTAAGTAACTTTTAGTTTCATGTAAATAAATATTTAGGCAAAAAATTAAATTAAATAAAATAACAATCAAAGAAAATAAACTAAGTCCAATTAGTACTGAAACGATTGACCTAACTACAGCCTGTTGCAAATTAAATTGTGAGCTTCCTTTAGATTATTTGCAATTCATCATCATCATCATCATCATCAACCTATATTAGTCCACTGCTGGACATAGGCCTCCCCCAATGAGCGCCATAGCGCCCTGTCTTCAGCTTGACGCATCCAGCATCTGCCAGCAGTCTTTCGCAGATCGTCATCCCACCTGGCCGGAGGGCGTCCTACGCTACGTTTACCGAGTCGCGGTCTCCACTCAAGAACACGTTTACCCCAACGGTTCTTCGCGAGATATGGCCGGCCCATTTGCAATTGATCCCTATCAATACAGTTCTATATTAGGGGAGGCCTATGCCCAGCCGTGGACTAATATGGGCTGGTGATGATGATTATGAATACAGTTTCAAGCTTCCCCAAAAAGCTGGCTTCGCATTATTAATGCTGATGCGCAGTGCCAGATACTCTCAGATAAGTTTTGATAAACCCGGAGAACCTCAGTACCCAACGGACCTAGGGTAATTTAAATAAATTATTTTCGGTTTTAAGATCCCAGATATTTTTTCCAATTACTAACGGAGACGGCTATAAGGTTGTCACCCAATGTAAATTTATGAAGCTGATTCATTTGTAGCGATGAAACTACTAGTCCGATTGCAATAAACAAGCTGTCGTATGATTTGCTCATCTCTCCGATAGTTAAAGCAAAATTATAATAGCGCATAGGACAACATACAGTTGGCCACATGCCTTATGTTAACAAAATAACTTCGATTCTAGAAATAATAAATAAAACTTACAAAACACTTTACAAAACCGTCTGCAGTTAGCTCAATGGTTTCAATTGTAAATACTAGTTGTAATTTTTCTATTCCTTGCTTGTAATTTTCGTTGTTAATAAAAAACACTTTTTGTACAATTTCTTACAAGAATTTATGTTAACAAAATAACTTCGATTCTAGAAATAATAAATAAAGCTTACAAAACACTTTACAAAACCGTCTGCAGTTAGCTCAATGGTTTCAATTGTAAATACTAGTTTTAATTTTTCTAATCCTTGCTTGTAATTTTCGTTGTTAACAAAAACACTTTTTGTACAATTTCTTACAATAATTTCGTTGCTTTCCTAATCGGAATGTACATTTATAAAGCGTTAATTACAAATATTATACAAATTCTTGTTTTAATTCTCAAGCACTTAAGTATCACTTATTTAAGCATTTCCTTTGAAGAAACTTTTTATCACCCGACCCTGTTATCAAACCGCTCTTAAGCACTGTGCTTATAACTCCTTAATTACCATCATTTGTAAGGAGGTCCCTCACTTCCTTTAAAAATTGCTATAGCTTGGCAAAAAAGAGTAGAAAATAATGGGGGCGCCACTGTAGGTCCTTATGGCAACACCTATAGCGCACCAAGCTAGTCTTGATACTTAGGTGTATATTTCTGTTATACGTACATTTATATCCACACATAGTATACAAGTATCAGTAAATATTGTTTAATTGAGCAAGGTTCTCGTTATGTAAGTATATAAAGAAAAAAATATAAAGTAAATTAAAATTTAATACATTGTTATTAATACATTGTAAGTTCTCTCTCACAGTATTCCTTTTCTATTTTTATTACGTTCTGGCACGAATTCTTCCAATCCTCCTCCGTAATAGCTTGGAACCGTTCCGTTTTAGCACGCTCAGCTGCTTCCTATAAAGAAGAAACTTTTTATGATACCTTTATCTTACCTTTTTCAGTTTATTATTTAGGCACCTAATTTCTAGACCATTTAAAATACAAACGCTATAGTAACTTTATTACAAAGAAATAACACAACATTTAAATTATGTAGAAATAGATATACATATTAGCTAGTCTAGCTCAAGTATCAAATTCTATGCCCGCGCTATACTAGAGTACGCAGAACAAACGTAAACATAACCTAACTGGCGGATGTTTATTGTTGAATATTTCACTTGTTCCGTGGAACTTTAATTTAATCCTGCTTTATGACCATCAAGTTACCTTGGATTCAACTTAAAATTACAAAACAAACTCTCACAAACCTGTCATATCAGCGGTTCTTTGAAAAACATTGTTGAGATCTGAAAGAATAGTTCTGGCCTCAAATTCTGCCAGACATCGCCTGTATACCTTATAAATAAACTCCATGGCAGCACTTCTAACTGTTTTAATCATTATTTTTTACTTTTCGTCACTTTATCACCACCGCTTGACCTATCCAAGTAAAAAATCCGAGAATTCGTAATCTTTGTTTACAATTTTACATCAAACGTCATTGTTTTTAGAATGTTGCCATTAAACAAAAAAATTAGTTCCGTTTCTAGACTTTTTTGCCAAGCTGTAAATGAGGTTGATTTTCTTGTAGACAATTTGGCTTCTAAGTTCAAAGTTGGGGAAAGTTTAAAAAACAAGATTGTTCTATTATCTTGCGGTCTTTTATTGACATTTGTTTTTGGTGTAAAAGTTTATCTTTGTAAGATGGTCGGGGTTGATTCAGTAATGAAGGAAGGACGTATAATTTTACACTTAGTCAAAAATAAAAACATTAAGGCGCGCTAAGTAGCTAAAAATGCGGCAGAAAAACCAGGAGAGTTGACAAGGGCTACCTCATAGATGGCGCATGCCTACTGTTAATTAGTATATTCGTTTTTATAATATCGCGTTGCTGGTACCTGCGTAGGTAGGTAATAAGGCTTTACTATGGGTAACTTTACCCTGTTTTGTACCTGATGTAACGACCTCCCCAAGTTCCTAGGTAATGCATAAGTAAATTAATAATATGTATGCTTATGCATAGGTACAAAAAATAAAAAAATGAAATGAAATTGTTTATTAGACGATACGTCACATAACATAATAAAATTACAGTAAGTATAAAAAATAGAAAAAGTACACGGAGAGACAAGAAAAATGTAAAAACTGAACAGTGGGTACTAAGTAGCTCATCCGTAACTTCCGTAAATTAAGTTAAAAAATAAAATAAAATAGGTACCTATTCTATATTTCATTAAATTTAATATAATCGCGAAGAAACGACAACCGTTGGGGTAAACGTGTTCTTGAGTGGAGACCGCGTCGTAGCAAACGTAGTGTAGTACGTCCTCCGGCAAAATGGGATGACGATCTGCGAAAGACTGCTGGCAGATGCTGGATGTGTCAAGCTGAAGATAGGGCGCTATGGCGCTCATTAGGGGAGGCCTATGTCCAGCAGTGGACTAATATAGGCTGATGATGATGTATTAGTCCACAGCTAGACATATGCTTCCTAATGAGTGCCATAGCGCCCTGTCTTCAGCTAGCCACATTCAGCATCTACCAGCAGTGTTTCATAGATCGCCTATGCATTTTATAATTTCATTTCGAACGTCACTTAGGGTCATACTACACGGGCGGTTCTGCCGTCGCGGGTATCCGCTCGACAAAGCTGCCGTAGACCATCAAACTACAACGGATACGCGGGGATGATAATCCCGCGCAGAATGACGTATAGCGAGAAAGCGTCCATGTAGTAAGAACCGGTTATCAGCGGTGGTTTGAAGCTACATGCGGCGGTCGTATTGCTCCCGCCTAGCTGTGAACCGCGAAGGAAAATCATATCTTTCATATTTCATATTAAAATGTGATTAGTGCGGTCCAGAAGCGTATTCCCGCAGCGGGAGAACTTCCCGTGTGTGTGGTATGACCCTTAGAAATCAGCTGTCAGTTTAAAATGCTGAGATTTTGACAATTAGGGGAGAACAGGGCAACAGGAGCCTACTCCAGGAATGTTTTAATAAAAATTTGACAAACTTGTCAAAATTCTTCCTATTATTATTATCAATTTCATATATTTTATATATATATGAATAATATATGAAATATATTTCATATATTTCATATATTACTCATGAGTAGAACTAGGAAGCTCATTTGGATATTTAAAAATTTAAGGCATATAGCGACACAAAATATATATTGCTCTGGCACAATCAATACTCACCTATTGTGTACCATATTGGGGTGGAGCAACCAAATCTAAACTTATCAACCTAGAAAGAGCACAGAGGTCCTTACTGAAGTAATATTTTTTAAACCATATAGGTTCTCGACTGAAATGCTACACACAATAAAGAATACATTATCTGTTAGGAAATTGTATATACTGCATTCCATTATAAAATTACATAAAACAATCACCTATGACCTTAATATCATAAAAAACAGAAGGAAAAATAAAAATATAGTAAATAAAAAACAAACTAAATCAGCCTTTGCATCTCGTCAAAATGTATCTAAATCTGCGCATATGTACAACAAATTAAACAAAATTTTAAATATTTATCTTTTGAATAAGTTTGAATTAAAAACCAGCCTAACTAAATATTTACTAAGTCTAAACTATGAAACAACTGAAACTCTTCTGGAATTAGATACCTAACTGAATAAGTTTTATATACAAATAGCTGAAAGTACTTAAAGTAAGTAAAAATTAAGTTTTAGTGATTGGGATTAAATAAAATATAATAATAAACTAACACAACAACACACAACTTCAACATGCATTACACAAACACACATCACTCACACACCAAGTAGGTAGCTCCTGTTGCCTGATCTCTTAAGGGAGCTGTGTCCTCGGGAGTAACCTACAATACACACACTCACTACACACACACTCACTACACACACTCACTACACACACACTCACTACACACACTCACTACACACACACGCACTAAACAAGTCGCATCAGCTTGCACTTGTACCACACCACAAAACACTACTTCTCACAATTTACTTAAACCTACCCTCTTTTACGTAATTTGTAAAATATTCTGAACTGTTTGTTAATTTGCTGATTTGATTTACTTGTTTTATTGTTTATAAAATGTTTGTTCCTTAGTAACGAGTTAATATTTAAGTATGATATGGAAGAGCGTTGCCTCCTAATACAAGTATTCTATACTTAAAAGGAGGTTCCGAGCACATTATAAGACACTGTAACTTTCTGAAAATGAAATAAACATTTTTGTATTTTGTATTGTATTTGTATAATATACCCTATAGTTAAAATACGGGACTGGCATACAAAAGTCTCGAAATGTGAAGAATAAAAAAAAACCTTTTCTTTATTATTAAATAGTACTTAACTATAGATATGTATTAAGGTACAATTTACAGTTTAACCAGTCAGTCGCTCCTTTTGCCTGTCAATTGCAATTAATGAGTGCCCATTTAATGCTAGAGCAAATATAATTAATTTTAGATCAAAAAAATTGCAATACTAACAGTAACATTGGTGTTACTGTTAGAGTTTTTCAAATTTTTTTCAAATCATAACATTTTTACAACCAAAATTAATCAATTAATTTTGCAAACAAAATGGAGAAAATAAATATAAAAATATTGATGGTAAACAAAAGATCCAGACTTTATGGATCCAAACAAAATGTACAAAATATCTCTCAAATCTGGACTATCACTGCCAGAATACTTTTTTATCATCGGTACCACATATCTCTACTTGTTTAAGTATATAAAAAATTGCACATAATTTATCTTCTTCAAAATATTAGCGAGGCTACCATCAATTCAATTTTACCTTATCACTCATTGCCCGACAGCTTTCATTAGTCTACGTTCCCCTATGCCCGTCGTTCTTTAGCATAGAGCCTATGCTAAAGAATGACGTAGCTCGGTCACTAGAGTGGATTTGAGTTCAAATTCGAGATTTTACAGAATGAGTCTGCCTGCAGATATAGATAAAGATATAAAATAAGGAAATAAATAACTTTATTAACAACGAAAATTACAATCAAGGAATAGAAAAAATTACAACTAGTATATACAATTGAAACCATTGAGCTAACTGCAGATTGCAAACAGTCTAAAGGAAATCTTATTTGCACTTTAGGTAAATTCAGGTAAAATAAAACAAATTGCGAAATATAAAGAATATGGAGTATAATTTATAATTCTCTATTTTTAATAATGAGAAAAAGATACTCAAAATTCAAATTCGTTTATACCTTATTTTCAAATACGAACAAATCTAACTGTCTGCTTCAAAATAAAAATGCGAATGCGAAATATGAATGTTAAGTTCCATTAATTGGTTCCGTAGTTTGAACACTGACAGTTTTGGTAGGTATATCTGCCGGTGTGAAATATTAAATTATTCATTTAATTTACAAAAAAACTGGCATCGCTCAATAAAACAATAAAAACCATAAGGCATTAACACAAACACAAAAGACTGATATAACCCTAAGAATTTCATACCTATTAATCATCACTACATAGTATAAAACAAAGTCGCCTTTTCTGCCCCTATTTCCCTTTGACTGCTTAAATATTTGAAACTACGCAACGGATTTTGATGCGGTTTTTTTAAGAGATAGAGTGATTCAAAAGGAAAGTTTATACGTATAATAAAACCGTGCGAAGCCGGGGCGGGTCGCTAGTAAGAGATAAAGCTCCAACTAACATACCTTATACCGCGAAGGTATGAATCTATCCGAAATGCTACAAGATGATGGAATAGATAAAGTTTTGTTGTTTCGGTACTGTTCTAAATACTAAAATGGTTTTCCCGAAAGACCCGAAATTTTCCGAGAAATTATTTACTATTACCAGGTTTTAAAATCATGCAGAAATTTCGGGAAATCCCGGGAAATTTAGAAGCTGGAATCGACGGGACCAAATCCTAATTTATAGATTTCCATCATAATATTTTTTTGTGCCATCTCTATTACGTTCCAGTTCCACTCTATGCAAAACGATATCATATCTCTGAATGCTAAATGAAATTTAGTTTTGACAATTTGTGTAGCGTACTGGTATTCTATATTCAAAAATTTGATTTACCTAAATCCTAGTTGTCAATCCAAATGAAACATAGTCAATCTGTCAGGGAACGCTAGCTAAGAGCCTGTCCAGATGGAGCGTTTTACTCGCGAGTGCTCTCGCGTTTAAACATTCCCGTTCTCCAGATACTAGAGCACTATACCTACATCCCGTCCAGATGCTGGTGCGCGATTCCTCGTCCAGCCAGTGGTACGCGCGACGCGAGTGGACGTATTTCTTATACCGTACATATATTACCGTACTTTTCATAGACGAAATTGAAAAAGGAATTGCAGTATGGGAAAATTGAATCAATCAAAGATAATCCAATAGAGCCATGAAACGTTACAATTAACTAATAACGGAAGAATTAGCAGAATTGGATGTATGTTAAATCTTTGTTGTGCTTTTTGCTTCCGACGTTTCCAAAACTATTTTATTTGGTTCCATGTTTATAATAACTGTCCCCGAGTCCCTCCCTAACGCACCGCGCAAAGGAGCGCACGTAAAACGCCCCATCTGGACAGTCTCTAACCGAATATTCACGATAAATATTACGTATGGATTGTCATTGATATCTGAGACGACATCAAGCACACGTCCAGCCTTGACAGAGGTCACGGCGGTACTGAGGCATGGGCGGCGGGCTCAGCGCCTGCTGTTAATCGAATAAATTAATATTTAAATTTATTATGAATCTTCATCAAAAAACTCACATAACGAGAGACTAGATAAAAATGTTACCTATCTTTTCCAATAACTTCCTAGTTGATGTTTATCGTAGCTATCAATATATTTTGATTTTAAATTCTGAAACGTATCATTTTGAAAACATATATTTATTAAGAAAAGTTTCTGCTGTTATGTTTTCGGATTAGCTATTGATCTAGGTATGAACGTGAAGTAATATAGATATTTAAATTTTAAATGTAGCTTGCTCAGAAGTATTATCTGTTTCTGCTTAAAAAGGACCAATTGTCGACACACAGCGTCTTAAACAAATACGAAAGTTCGGATGGATGGATGTTAGTTATTCTCTCACGCTAAAACTACTGAACGAATCGATCTGCAATTTTAAATAGACGTAGTTGAATAAAGCATAGGTTTGAATAAAATAAACCGTTAAAAATATAGATTTGAATAAAACATACTTATGCTTACTTTTCACCAATTTACACGCGGGCCTAGTCGCATGGCGCAGCTAGTAAATTATAAATATAGTCCTTGTGTCAATTGAACAGTACTATTTACATACGTTCACGTCTTGCAGTCGGATCGCTGGTCGCAGTGGAGGTGTTAAAACACAGAGAGAGAAGCTGTTGTCCTTTCTCTGATAGATCCTCGTACTGTCGATATTAACTGGCTAAGTAGTCGATTCTTACGCTGCGATCTCCACGGTGTTATCAATGAAAAATTTCACATCTTCGACTTTATAGACGAAGCTAAGTTCAAAACCACAACTTTTCTTGAAAATTCACTTACAGGGTTTTGTGAGGATTCAAAAACTTCTTCAACTTCAATAAATTCTCTTAGATAACTTTCCCCCGCGGTAATAGATATCATTAATTTCATTTATATATGCGGTGATTTCATTTTCATAACGAGAGTAGGTAAGTATACGTTACGGAAATACTTGTTTCTGCCCGCAGCTTCGCGCGCATTTTACTGGAATTAAAAAGCCGATATGTTATAGTAAGGTCTAGAATAACTTTTACAGTAAGTTTCAGCACGATTCGTAAGGTACAGTCTAGGTGTGAAGTCGAGAACTTTATACTTCATTGTTATCATTAATTTAAAGCATCATTTAGCCCCAAGCTAGAGCTGAGCAAGCAGATATCTTGTTATTGGTAGGTACTAGATGACTGATAATATACTTATTGCAATACATTTCAGAGATTTCATTATTTTTTATTATTCATAGAAAACACCCAGAACTCCTGAATAAATATTTGCAGATCGTATATATGTCATTGACCACGCCACATCGGTCGTCTAAATATGTACATATATTCATAGTAGGTATGTTATGCGGAGCATGGGCATGTTATGTGGAGAGAGGAAGATCATGTAACGAAAAGAGTGATTAATTTGAATGTGGAGGGATATAAAGGGAGAGGAAGACCGAAGAAAAGATGGATGGATTGTGTGAAAGAGGAAAGGTGTGAATACAGAGATGACGAATAACAGAGCAGAATGGAAGAAGAATACAAGTTGTGCCGACCCCACTTAGCGTGGGATAAGGTCAGGAAGAAGAAGAAGATTCATAATAGGTATGTAGTTTTACGTCCTTCCAGCAAACATTAACAAACTTACATAAAGATTAGTGTAAGTTTTCTTTCTTGTTCTTTTACATATATTTCGCTTTCAGAAACCAACAACAAAAGCTTAAGTAAGTATTTATTTAGAACTCCCGAAAAGTTTTTAAACCAACAGCCTAAAACTAGCCATTACTTACTCTCAAAACATTTGTTCCAAGATTTAGAAAGGTAAAGGTTGTGACCCAAACTACTCAAGTAGTAGTAGGTATGTTGTGAGAAACCCCGAAACTAAACTCTTTCTAAGTACCTCCAGATGGTCAAGTCTGGGAGGAACGCACAGGTAAAAGAGATTTCTGTCTCCCAGTATTCATTAGGAAAGAAAAATGTGAGAAAAAGTACTAACGTGAAAGAAAATCCAAAATGAGAACAAATAAATTGTGTAGCTATTCAACGATCACACCAATATTATAAATACTTAAGTTTGGATAGATGGATGTTTGTTATCTCTTCATGCCAAAACTAAAGAATTAATCGAGCTGAAATTTTAAGAGACGTAGTTCTAGGCTTAAAATAGAAAATAAGCTATTTTTCACCAATTTTTGGTGAAAAGTATCCTATGTTTTATTCCAGGCCCAGAACTACTACGTCTTTTCGAAATTTCAGCCCGATTCGTTCAAGAGTAGTTAAAAGAAACTATTTAAAAAAAAGACCATCCAGAACTCGGGTACAAGTATTTACAGATCGTACAAAAAGTTCACAAGGCGGGAGTCGAACCTATAACCTCCAACGTTGAAGGCTGTCCTTCCCCTGCCACGCCACCTCTGGCATCTTCTCTTCTTACAATGCATTCTTTACATTGTACCTGTTGGTTTTATTTAATTTAAAGTACCTACAAAAGAACTAATCAATAATGGAAGATTTAGGGTAGGTTGATAATTATTCGTAGTCTACTTGGTTCCTCGTGTTTATCCTCCTCACTTACAGTTCAACTGCCCTTCAGTACAGACGTATACCTTACCATATTAAAAGAGGATAATAAATTTAGATACATTTGAAATCCTCAAACCGTTGTTTTACTTCAAAGATCTACCCCTAATCTCCTACACTACCTACGACAAGATACCTACCAAGAACCTATGACATCTCATAGCCGTCTGTTCAAAGAACACCAAAGGCTTGGAATTTTCTCGGAACTTTTCTAACTAAGAACATACCTATGAGTAACGTATAATTTACAACTTTTCCCGCTCTAGACATACAAGTTCCACCTTAAGCATCACAGCAAATATTAAAAGAATGTTATTTGAGTTTTGAGATCTCAACTTCTCAGGGGACTTCTGTTTATCTCGTTAGTTCGACTCTACCGTTTTGTTTTACAGGTAATGCAGGTCGTATAGGTAGATAAACTAGATTGGAAGACTTGAAATAGATTTAATTCTAAGTGAAATACCCAGGTACTACTTTATAAGTTTTCAAGTATAATATTTATGTAAAGGGATATTTAATATGAAACTATATAAAAATAAATTTATTTACAAAAGTAAACATTGATATCGATTTATTTGTTGCAAAAACTCAGATAAAGGGACTCATATTTCATTTTATAAGTAACTAGCAACCCGCCCGTCTTCGCACGGTTTTATTATACGTATAAACCTTTCTCTTGAATCACTCTATCTATAAAAAACCGCATCAAAATCCGTTGCGTAGTAAGAGTTAAAGATTTAAGCATACATAAGGACATAGAAAGTGATTTTGTTTTATACTATATTAATGATAGTTATAGTGATAAACCTTTTTTTTGACCACAATAATTAACAACAGTATTTAAAGTACTGACATACATAATATATACCATGAATTTCAGTCCAAACAGAGAATAATTTTTAGACTTAATTCTTAAACGAATTCTACAATTTCAATGGAGGTAAGATTAAAAAAAGCTACAAAATTATTTAAAACTTTTACTGCATTCCTAAAAAGGTAGATGGGTTAGGTACTAGACAATACAATACTTTAAATAAAACATTTCTTGAAAGTCTTGAAACTTTATTTCATTTACTATATTTACTTATTTTACACAGATCAAATAAATTATAAAAATACCAAAACAACCTAAAAGTAAATCAACAGATGCAAATCAATACATATAGAAAGCGTCCCAAGACGCTGGCTGAGTTGCCATGCTGTACTGCAATGCTGAATTAAATTCAAAAACTCTCAACACGTGATAGGACTAACCTGGGTATACCCCTTGAACCTATACATCGTATTATCGTGTATACCCGAGTTTTAAAATCCTCTTAATAGGTTTCCAATCCATCAGACGCGTCAGCGCCAAAGCTGGCTTTAACTCTTCATACAACATAGCCTTCCTACATAGTTAATTTAGGGTTTTGGATAAAAAGTTAATTAAATATTGAAATATTTCACCCGTTTGTAAAGCAAGTTTTGCTACTAAACAGTGTTAGGCCGAAAGGTGTTTTGAAAACCTTTAAATATTAGATTAGATAGATATTAAATATAATTTTGTGACAGAAAAAATATGCATTTTGGGTAGTACCTGTCTTAGATCCTAAATTAAGTTAATCTGGATACTAGGGTTCTTAAAATACAATTAATGTTTAACACGGTGGGCAGTTTCGCTGAAAAACATAGCGGTATCACAATCAACCTGCTAAAAGTCTATCAAAAAACAGTTATGTAAAAATTAAAGTTACTCATACAAATTTCATTTTATATTCAAAATTTCAATTCCTAGGTTCACTTATTGAAACGACTCAATTAATTTTAAACGACATGGCTGCAAGCCAAGTAATTCTTATAACGTACCTACCTTTTTTATTAAAACTGGTTCTTTCATAGCCTCTTCATATGTAAACAGCATTTGTCTCTGAACTAGCGACCCGCCCCGGCTTCGCACTGTTTTATTATACGTATAAACCTTCCTCTTGAATCAAAAATCTCTATCTATCAAAAAACCGCATCAAAATCCGAAGCGTAGTTTAAAAGATTTAAGGATACGGGACATAGGGACAGAGAAAGCGACTTTTTTATACTATGTAATGAAGTGAAAACATTGCAAAATGAGAGTTTATTATAGCTAATATTTTGAACGATTTCTAATTACAAATAGCAGCCAATATAATTTTCCTGTCAATATCGGAAATGAACTTATTAGCAATGCAAAACGAAAATCTATTATTCCACAATTTCATGTTCTATTTGACTAAGGTAACTGGTATTTGGTTCGTTCAGTTAAATATAGTGGCAAAACAAGCTACGAAACATCTTCAAATACAAGATAACTAAGGCTATCCACTATACATTAGACTGCCATGGTTTAGTTTGTGAAGAGTCACAAGTATTTAGCACTACAGTCTTCCATGCCCAGTGTAGTAGGGTCAAAGGGAAATCACCAGGATACAGTGGAAAGATGCAGAGTTAAGCTAGGTTCATATTGCTGTGTCGGGGTGTGTTGTGGCGTGACATAACGCTATCGGTCTCATACATTTAGTATGACTAGATTCACATTAGCGACAGATCGCGCCACACCCCAACACAAGCTACTAATGTGAATCTAGTCATACTAAATGTATGAGACCGATAGCGTTCTGTCGCACCACAACACACCCCGACACAGCAATATGAATGAGAGAGAGTCAAGTTTCCAAAGACCACGTCAATGTTGAAGTGAATTAGAGGATTTTGATTATAAGCTGAACCCGCCATCATAAAGGGAAATTTTGTTCTTGCTTTTCATTTGAGTAAAGAACTAAGTATAACACGAATATTTTCCGAGATACAATTTTAGTTTTGACATCTACTGTTAATTTGACATTTATTGCCAATTTTGAAAATTTTGACAATAAGTGTCACATGTGATAGTTAGTGTAAATTTGACAGCTGTCAGTCTTTTCCTACGTGCCTCCACTCTTCTCCAAATTGTTTTTACCCAAATGCAAAATCATGATATACAATTATGTAAAAAAACCTGTCCGACTTCAGCGTACTATTTCCCAACACTAGCAGTGTAACCACGAGTCTTATGTTTTAGTAATTACTGTTGATCACACCGCACAGTGTTACCACGAGTAAAAGAAATTACTCGTAGTCACACTGGTGTAGCAAAACGGTGTGACCACGAGTCCGTCGTGAAAGGGAACTAGCTAGAAAAAGAGAGATAGAGCCAGGTCTGGTTTGTAAAACGTATGTACATATATGTATGTAAAAATAAATTGTTATGGTACAACGGATATACTTCACGGTACACTGTTTAGATAGATACCTATAATAAATACTTTAATGTAATCATCGTCCCGAATCAAATATCTGCAGATCATTATAAACATTATACCGAGGCGAGGCGGGAATCGAACCCCACTGAGATTTACACACGTAAACACCACGTCTAGAGGGTAACTGGTCTTTTCTTAAAATATCGTGGTTATAAATCTTCCACAGGAATTGTCTGATTTGTTGGTCCTCTGTAAGTCATCGACATTAAGTATTATATAAGATTATATACATTTTAGTATACCTAAGTCCTAGAGGAAACATGTAATTTTAACGTTATTTTAGCGAATAACTTATTCTCATTGTAAGTGAACTTTTTATAGTTTTTATGAGAAATAAAGCTTCTTTAACCTCAAGTCTTCGTTTCTCACCGACATTAAAAGAAAACCCTCTTCTGTGGACATTACCGTGTTCCAACGTCGCCAATCAAGATGAATGGTCCGATTTGTACAAGTGGATCACAATCGCCGCATTTCGACTTAGATTACGATTCCTGAGCCAAATTCTTTTACTGTAGATGTTTTAACGCGCTTTACTATCTTTTGAAAAAGGTTTTCTAAAGCTCGTAGTAAATCTTTTAATCAGTTTTGACTAAAATTCATTAAAAAAATCATCTCTAAAATCATTGTTATTATAGGTATATATTTGATCCAGTTTTGGCTCTTGAATAATAAATTAGGGGAATCTACTTTCCCCTGAGAAAAATCTTTGAGGGAGAATTATATTCGGATAATAATGATTCCAGTTTTTTTTTTCACTTTTCGCCCCTGAGACAGTTAACTCAGGAGAGAAAAGTGAAAAAAGGTTCAGGGGTATTCTAGACTTTTTTAAATTAAATATTTCTCAGAGTAGGAATCAATCGCAACTAAGCCTCTAGATATCGTACAAGCCAGAAATAACCTATAGGGAGAATATACAGGGCACTATGGTGCTAATTAGGGGAGGCCTATGTCCAGCAGTGGACTAATATAGGCTGATGATGATGATGATGATGATGGCAACTCAATCTGTTTTAAGAAAGTCATGTTCACCGCTAGACTAAGGCAATAACTTTACGAACCTATTAAGCTAAAAATATACCATAACCTACTATTCCATTTATTAGAAAATTTCCAATGAATTTCCAATTTCGTTGATCCATAACTAGCACATATATTATTTAAACCTATCTATCCGCCATCAATGTGTTTTGAATAAGTGATTAGATATCAATCAATTACAGGACAAATGTCAAATGATAATCTATGGACTTGCATTATTCAAGTTAATAACAACATGGTCCCAAATGATGAAAACTAGGTAAAGTACCTACATGGCGTGTTCGCATCTATGTATGACCAAAGCTGCGAAATGAGTTTACTAAGTTAAAAGGAGGTGATATAGATTTCCAAGATAGGTTTACTAAAAGAAAACAGTTATGTAGAAAAAAAGACAACGAAAGTTGACACCCCAGCTGTCTAGAATCATCGCCTGTGGACCTAATACACATATAACATGGCACTTTATGTAGACATAGCCTTCGCGGAAAGCAAACAGAAAATAGGTCACTAACTTGGCCGTTTGTCGAGAGAAATGGTTATAAATCTCTGCAAATCTCTATAGATGTCCAATTAAGATATTTCCCGGCTGTTTCTGACGACTTGCGAGAAAAAGATATACATTATATAGATAGATATATCGAACTAAATAAGAGTAATAGGTCAATGTTCACGACGTGACCAATGACCATTCTTCGAAGCGAGCTGAGTCTGGTTCTTCAAAATTCTCTTTGAAGTTACCTAAAATATTTTTATGCAGTGTGAAGCTTTCAGAGCTTTTCATTTGGTTCAGTTTGTTTATTGATAAAAAAAAATAATTTACATGTCATAGTTATAATTCAATTTATTACTAATCACTACATAGTATAAAACAAAGTCGCTTTTTCTGTCCCTATGTCTCTATATCCCTTTGAATGCTTAAATCTTTAAAACTACGCAACGGATTTTGATGGTTTTTTTTTTTAATAGATAGAGTGATTCAAGAGGAAGGTTTATGTGTTTACAATAAAACCGTGCGAAGCCGGGGCGGGTCGCTAGTGTTGAATAAACTAAAAAAATATGGAAATTATATACAGGTCCTTCAAAAATATCAGTTTATATTAGTTAAAAAAAAGTTTGTTGATTGGGTTTTTAAAACATGTACGTACATTGATGATGTAAAAGTTGTATTCAGTGTAATTCAGTGTATCTTTTATCTAGAGGTAGTACTATAGCTAAATTATAATTTCTTAGATAGCATTTTGGTGTAAAATTACAATTTTCAATCTCCATCACCTAGAATTAAATAATGTCTAAATAGTTCTGCTTAGCTTAGGGCTAAGTGCTATTCAGAATTCAATTAAGTATTAAATAAGCATACGAGCAACCAATTCTATTCATCCAAGAATGGTAGTACGTAGTTACTTAGTGGTATGTAAATTATAGTTACTGTGATATCATAAGTTCGGTATTCCTCCCAGAAACCATGGAAACGAAAGAGTACCTACAATGACCTAGAATTGCATTCCGAGAATTAATTATTCAGTAAATGGAAGCTTGTTCCATGCTAGTTCTGGGAAAACTAGCTCAATTTACGCTTTTCCCAAAACAGGTCCATTCGCTTGTTAGTTCTAAAATAACGATTGTCTGGTTTAATATGAATAGGATATCTACTCTCCTCCACCCGTTCTCTGTGGTAGGATGGCAAATACTTGGATTTAATTTACCAAATTAATAATATAAAAATGCGACCGCGATACGGCAAGCATAGTGTAAGACGTCCTCTTGGCAGGTGGGATGACGATCTGTCAAATACTGCTGACGGGTGCGGCAAGCTGAAGACAGGGCGCTATGGCGCTCATTAGGAGAGGCCTATGTCCAGCTGTGGACTAGTGATTAATGATGGTGATAGTTTAAGAATGCGTCAAGATGGCCTGATTTATCTATCACTTAGCCTACCTAATAAAAAAATGAGGTTGTATAATCAACGCCCACGCATTTAACCCTAGAGTAAATAAAGCTTACGATACCCGTATCATATACACTAGATAACTGATTACACTTAAGACATTACTTACATATGTTCACGACCGATGTGGCGCGGTGGGCGAAGGTCCGCCTGCGACGCAGGAGGTTGCGGGTTCGATTCCCGCCTCGGAACAAACTTGTGTACGATCTGCAGAATTTGTTCTGTTGGTCTGGGTGTTTTCTATGTATAAAAAAAATATCTATCTATGTAATGTATTGTATTAAGTATATCAGTTATCTAGTACCCTTAACACAAGCTCTGCTTAGCTTGGGGCTAGATGATGCTGTGTGGATTGTCCGGAATTATTTATTTATTTATATGTAGATATACTCGTATTTATCATCACTACAGGTACATAGAAAACCCAGAACACCCGGGATAAATATCTGCAGAGAGTACATTTTCCGGGTGGATCGATTTGAAAGCTTTTTTCTCGTGTGCTCCCACATAAATTTTATCATTATCTGACTATTCGTTTTAAGGTTCCGTACTTAAAGGGTAAAAATGGGACCCTATTACGAAGACGTCTGTCCGTCGGTTCGTCCGTCTGTCTATCACCAGTAATCCAGTCATTTTAGTAAGTTCACCTCGGAATTCGAGATACCCAGCTGTAAGTCTGTAAATACTTGTATATTCGCACCCTAAAAGTTGTCTCAAAACCTACATATGGTAGGGTGTGCGCAACTATTAAATTTCAAGGTCAAAGTTCACAAAAATCAGTTTTCTGCGCTTTTTTTGTAAATATCCCATTTCCCATGGGTTTTTTGCTGTTTGTACTTATATTCAATATTGTAGAATACAAAATTCTCTACAAATTTTGTTAAAATATTTTTTTATACGTGAACCGTTTTCGAGATAGAGGGCGGAGAGCGCGCGGTCACATCACTTCAGGTCAACCGATGCATCCGGTCAAAAACGCGCCATATATAGTTGAAATATGTAGGTTTTGAGACAACTTTTAGGGTGTCAATATACAAGTATTTACAGACTTACAGCTGGGTATCTCGAATTCCGGGATTCTTACCTAATTTAAGCTTAAATGACTGAACTACCCGCTATAGCTAGACAGTTCTGTTACCGCTATAACGACAAATACGTACTAAAAACAACATTAAATAAAGGGGGGCTCCCATATAACAAAATAGCAGCACCCCGCAGTTTCACCCGCGTAATTCCCGTTCCCGTGGGAATTCCGGGATTATTCCAGACTATAATCCATCTCTGTGCTAAATTTCATTCACATTCCATGTGTTATTCCAGACTATAATCCATCTCTGTGCTAAATTTCATACATATCCGTTTGGTAGATCGTTCATTTTTGTATAAATGTCAAATTATAATTCAACCATTAGCTCATCAGCATTTCCATAGTTTAACAGGGACGCTACCGACAGGTTTAAAATAGAGCAGGGTAGATTTTTTGCAGTTACCTCGATTGTTTCAACTATAAATACTTCTTTTAATTTATTAATATTTTTCTATTGAGTCCAGTCTCTCTCAATGCTTTCTTTAATATTTGTTTACACAATGCTCAATAGGCTCTATGTTCTCTAGCCACTAAGCTTTTATTGTGAGATAAAATATACATTTGTTTGATTGAAATAAAATGGTTCTAACTATTCCTAAAAAAGTGATTGAACGCGTAATAGTATCTTACGGCTTTTTACCAGTTTCTGAATTTTACACGTAAAATTACACTGGGAATGTATAGTAAAACACAGTTTTTACTAACCAGCTTTAAGCATTCGTATTCGGTCCAGTTTAAGGCAACCTTAATCCGTTCGTTGCCATTAAGATAAGTTGTTTTCGTCGACCCTTTTTGTGCTACATGCTGTGAATACCAAAGCCAAAGAGAATTACGTTATCTACCTTGGTAGACATTTGCAATGCCTACATACGGATTAAGATTCGCCGTAACTTAAGAACTGACTGCACCTCCACTACGATACAGAATCCAAGCGTGGTATATTCAAAGAAATAAACATCATGACAGAACCGTGTCAATATATGTATTTATGAAAACATGTTGTAAACTCATAAAAATAACAAACGATTTCCTAAACAAAGCGATATACCTACCTACTAATTTTATTATTATTTTCTTAACCTAAGAAAATAATCTTAGCCTAAGAAAATAATAAATAAAATAAATAATCTTAACCTAAGAAAATAATAATAAAATTTAATAGAATTAAGAATAAACTCGCTTTGCCCACTACTAGGTGACTAGGCTAAACAAGGTTAATATGTCTGTCAAACGGTAAGGTATACGCCCCTTCTATGTAAGTTTACGCTTTTACGAAAAAAACTTCAATTGACTTGCTAAAATTAAATTTATCAAGCTGATAAGGGGATTAAGATTGCCTTGTAAAAGTGAGAAATTCAGGAAAACATTTGAATATTTTTATAATTGTTTTTCTTTTAAATAAGGTTATTGTCTGCAATTGTAGTGAATGCATTCAAAAATTATCAAAGAATTAGCAAACTAAAGATTCAGTGGGTCGGTAATGTCCGAGAACTGACAACCGATGAGGTAAATGTGTTCTTGAGTGGAGACCGCGAATCGGCAAACAAAGTGTAGGTCGCTCTCTGGCAAGGTGGAATGATAATCTGCGTAAGACTGTAGGTAGATGCTGAATGGAGCCGAAGACAGGGCGCTATAGCGCTCATTAGGAGAGGACTATGTCCAGCAGTGGATTAATAGGTTAATGATTATAAAAATGATCATCATTTTAGTGTGAGTGTATCCACGAATGATCAATAGCTCCATCCAGTACCTCCAAAGTCCAAAAACAATATAAAAACCGCTTAGTTCGAGTTTGGATGAAGCAGAGTGAAGATATATTCAGTTTAAGTAAATGCAAAATCAGCACAGCACATATCAAAAGCAAACTCCTCGCATGAAATCCTACAAGATTGAACTTTTATTCTGTTTAGAAATGAAATTGGAAAACATTTCACTTGAAAGCAGAGATATGTTAGGAATCGAAGGAGTTAACCGTTTATAACGCGTATGGTATACCGTTTTATTTGGAAGTACTTAAAAAAGTTTTCTACCGTCCTTACCTTATAGTAGATTTTCTTTGGAAGGGGCAGTTTGAGATAGTTATTATGAGAAAGAGTTTTTTGCTTGATCATAGGGTTGGACAAAGGGGCGTGTAAGTACCTACCAAACCTGTTGTATTTTAGTCATTGTACTTGTCTTATGTAATGTAATTTTGTAATGTTCTTTTTCCTGATGGGCAATAAAGTATTTTTGTATTGTATTGCATTAGAGTCATTATGACAAAGCTCTTTTAAAATGATCAAAGCTCTTTGATAACTGCTTACTTCAAATCTTATGATAATAGAAACGTTTCTAATGAACTTAATTCTTTATTCAATAAAATCAGAATTTTGGCATTTTTAGAGAATTCATACAGAGTCAATAACTTCATTACGCGTGCCATTAGATACGCTATAAAACCAGGGGTTTAATTAGATGGTATCTAAAAGTACTTGCCTAGTAGGTAGTACCCACGTAGTACCTAACCTTCATAAACCTTCCTTCAGTCGTGTCCACGTGAAATATAATTTTGGCCAACGTTGATCGTTACAGGTCGTTACCCGCAGATAGCCATTCCTCTCTAAATTAAGACCTCTTTTCTCTCATTTCAAAATTTAAAGTCCTTTTTAAACTGCTTTGTCTATTGCCTACAAAAAGGCGAAAGAGTTTGCATTTGTTGTAAAGTTAGTCGACCTCTTTTGTTTTTCTTTTTCTCGGTTGGTATGGAACGGACTGGAGCCGGGTAAAGCTCTACACTTCCACAACCACCGCCGATAACGTTTAAATTCATAGACCACAAACACTATTTTGTCTGGAGTGTTGCCAACATTTATACAAAAAGTCCAAATGAAGCGACTTAAAAACACTCATTGGGTGCGATTTTTAAAACGATTCGTTATTAGTTTATGAATTCTCGGAGCTTTTAGTAGAGATTTTATATGCTAAGACGCGATCACGTTGACCATGGTAAAATATTCTATATCGACTAATAATAAGAAAATAAGAATGTTCTTAAATTAAAAAAAAAAACTACTCCCTATACGCCCATCTATAGCTAGCGATCTTGTTAACATGAACAAGTAAAACAATTTCGCATTCTAATATCAGTTATGATAACGGGAAAACTTATCGTAAAACAGCACATGAACATGAATGTGCAAAAAAGTTACATTTACCCATGTTATCGTGTTTACGAGCAGGTTTATGACTCTGACAACTGACAGTTAAGGTTAGTGGAGTGGCAGAAAAATCATTTCTGGTGTTTTAGCTCTATACGAAGTTTGCAACACTCTGAGCATACTTAGAGCATACATAAAACTACAGTGTTATTTATTAGTTATGGCTAATGAGGCTGAATGGACTGAAAGCGCGGAGATTAATGCTGAAAGCTAGTCTGATAGAAGATGGCCAAACCCATTATCCAAAAGCATATAGGAATATGGTAAGAAAAAAAGCACTTTGAGTTGTGATTGCATTATGATGTCCCCATATATCGTTATGTAATAAAATGCTGTGTTGTATGTTAATCGTTTATTATTATTTGTCAAATGAAACCTCACATTCAAAGAAGTAATATTTATGACCCACCTAGATTTACCTATATATTTACTTTTTGTTCTTTTGAAGAATAGATAATTATTAAAAAAAAACCCTTTGATATTAAAGCCATCATCAATGAAATAAAATGTATAACCACAAGTACAATATACTAGCATCTGTTCAGTTGTATCTATGGAAACGTCTCAAGGGTATTTAGATCCGATTAGTAGTAAACTGATTTATATGATGAAGAGAAGACTACGTAGTATTCCAAGGCTAGAAATACGTCTATTCTAAATTATTACATTTAATATGTACCTATCCAATGATTCTGAGCATACAAGGTTGTATTGTCACTTAGTCTAAGTACCTAGTTTTATTGTATACTAGCAACCCGCCCCGGCTTCGCACGGTTTTATTATAAGTATATAAACCTTCTTCTTGAATTACTTTATATATTAAAAAAACCGCATCGAAATCCGTTGCGTAGTTTTAAAGATTTAAGCATTCAAAGGGACATAAAGACATAGGGACAGAAAAAGCGACTTTGTTTTATACTATGTAGTGATTGTTATTTTTATTTTAGTGTGCAATAAAGTTTTTTCTATCTATCTGTTGGGTTGCGATGTCTGGGACTGCTTCGTCGAATCTTGTGCTGTAATGTTAAAATAGCGCCAAACCAGACGCAGAGCCGTAATCAAGAAGTTGAATGTTAAAATATAAGAACTATGTTAACCAGTCTAACACGGTAAGATAGTGTAACAAGTTATTTGTGCTAATATATTCTCACCCGAAGTCGTTTGGTCCTGGCTACCGTCCAAGACGTTAAAGTCTAGGCTCGGCCTGCAATCTCCCTATAATATGATTGCTGGCAGTCGATCGACCGATCAGTTCAACTTCAAGGGTGTTCGTCGTCTGTAAACTCGCATTTTATGAAAGTTTGAACGGGTGTATAGATTTATGGATGTTTATTGCTGATCTACCTAAAAACTGCTGAACGGATCCAGTTGAAATTTTGAATAGACGTTGTTAGAAATAGGCTACTTCATCCCATAAATTAGATGCCATAGCCGCATGTGATAGAAATAGCCTTGAAATGTTTCCATTTAAAATTGGAAAAAAGACCCTCACCATCGGAATGAAATCCGCAGTAACCCTCACTATGCCAACATGGTATCAACCAAAAACATTATCATGACCCCGCTTCGGTTCTCACGTAGGCCGCTTAATGAGCTTGCATTCTTCGAAACTCTCTCATTTATACATAAATCAACTTTATCCAGCTTCATTTAAATAGATTATTTTCGTAAAAGGGCCTTTGTGGTGATTTTCAGAACCATTTTATTTGTTGCTGGCTTACGATTCCCAAAATATAAAAAAGGCTAAAAGATAGCCTTTTTTTAGTTTTGGGAATCGTATCAATCAAAAATTACAAAAGCTCTCATTTTAATATTTATTGCAACGTGTATTCCGATTGTTTCTCTTTTTATGATCGCACGGGTGGTATAAAACAAGTAAGATGCAATAAAAAATTAATAATGCACAGACAGCAGTAAAAAATTGCTAATTTTTCCGCCTTTTCTTTCTTGCCCTTCATTATTCACATCCAGCACTTTAAAATCTTCGAACAACTTGGCAAAAGCCGCCTATTTATTTGCAGGAAATAGCTAAGCCAGATGTTCGTAGCTCCAAGCGATTTGGCTCAGCGCGAACCTCGGCGCTCAATCTATCGTGGAAGCTTACTCCGGTTTTACATCAAAACCACCATTTGTATGGGCGCAAATGGATCGTAGTTCCGACTTATGTCTGGAGTCTTCACTTGGTATGTCTGATAGAGAATTTGGTCCCTGTTTTTAAGGTAAAAGAAGTCAACGTCGAGAACTCGTCAGCAGTTAAGGCCTAAATGTATGCTATCTCACCTGTGTGTAAGCATTAATATCACATGTATAGCTCACATGTTACATTTTTAAACTAGAATGAAATGAATGCACAATACTTAATTAATTCCAAAAACATACCTAACGTAAGCTTTTACCATAGCACAAGGGTTATTATAATAGAAAAAAAGGGAGTATCATTTCAAAATACATTTATAACTTTTAATAACTAAATTATGTTTAAGTACTTATTCGATAAATACACGTTGTTATGTTAACAAATTGTGAAAGCTAAAAACTTTTACTTATTTTCGTCCAAACTTTGGTTACAATCATTGTTGAAATACGAAACTTTAGAACTCGTATTTTTTAAATGTTTTTTTTACTTTTGTACGGTTTTGGGGGTTAACAAACATAGATGATGACTAGATAAATTCTTATTATACGTAGTTTCGGTTGGTCAACATAAGTGAAGTAGTTACCATTCCACGTTTGTATGGAAAAATAAGCTACTGGTTTCCTAAAACTAAACCTGAACTGTCTAGTCTAGAACGTAGGCTATTCAAATCTTTGGTTTAGTCTAGTGTTGTCACAGATATGATTTTAATTGTGCCTTTTTTATTTAAATACTTCTTATATAAATTTGATCAAGATCTGACTAGTAGTTTTAGAGTTAGGTATCCTACTAATATTATAAACGCGAAAGTTTGTAAGTATGGATGTTTGTTACTCTTTCACGCAAAAACTACTGAACGGATTTGGATGAAATTTGGCACAGAGATAGGAGACAGAGTCTGGAATAACACATAGGCTATATTTTATCTCAGAATTCCCACGGGAATGGGAATTACGTGGGTGAAACTGCGAGGCTTTACTAGTCTTTAATAATGCGTTAAATTTGAAGTTGGTTCCTTTAATAAAAAGAGATAAAAATATTATCTTCGTGACTTCACAAAGAGAAATCTACTCTAAGTATCCTAGATTTTTACGAACTTTCGCAAACTTTCTGAACGCTATCAACATTTCCAATCAAAATCTATGTGCGTGAGAAATCATACAATCGCTTAGTTTAATATCTTCGTGAATATCTGAGTCAACAGTTCGTCGACTCCTGAAAACAACTTGGACTAAGAAAAGGAAAGGGAAATCTCATCCTTATGAGTATGTCTTTGAGATGCTATTGCAATGAGATCTGTTTCAGTGACCGTAGTTAGGTATTCACAAGTGTAGAATATTATATTTTGTATATTCGAAACGTCTCGGAATTTCAGAAAAACGAATTTTTGTGTCATGCAACAAACTTTACCATTTCAGAATATAAATTTACTTCAGTCGCATTCTCGTTTGCTTGGCTAAAGAAAATTATTAGCTAAAAATTAGCTTAAAGTTACACAAAAAAATCATAATCTACCTAAAAAGCGATCAACGTAATGCCAATACGACAAACATAATACCAAGCACACTATCACACGTGAGATCACTGAAAATCAGCGCTGGGTTGACACACAAGTGTTCATCCAGCACAATGCTGAAGGAAGGCCATGTTTGCCCTAAACTCTGCTGCTCACGAAAAATAAGCATCTTTAGGTACCTACGTTAAATTATCTCGATCTTAAGTCATTGTGTACTGTGTCTGTTAAATAAATAAATTGCATTTTATTTCAAAACTAGTGCAGCACCTCTAACATGATGTGAGCTGAACAAATAACAAAAATTCTGAGTGCAAAAAGTAGATCACGTGACCCATAATCCTAGATCGCGCAAACGCTGGTTTCAACAACATCTGACCTTTATAGAACTTTCCGACATCAACTGTCAGTCGAAAGACCCCGGGTAAGCCAGTTATGCAGACCCGGTACAGGGAAGATCTTCCCCTGTAACCATTTGGGGGAATACCACCTTTAAAACCAAAACTAGCATCTGAAGAAGAAGAGCAACCAAAGAAGTCGTCAAACTATTGTAGTTTGGTATAGTATTCATAGTATGTGGTAACTGTACAACCGTACGCCGGTATGGGGTTCATACTAGGGCATTCATTTATGAGGTTTTTAAATAGACAAGAGTTATTAAGAAGACGAGAAATCTTAAACTTTTTGTTATTGTTCTTTTTACTTTAGGACTTACCAAGACACTTTACTACAAAATATCAGTCTATCTTGAGAACGAAAAAGCTTATGACGAGCTATGCTCCAAGTCGAAAACTAAAAACCTAACAAGATGCAGGTTTCATGTTCACTTCTTTCTTTACCTTAAAAAGATAGAACAAAAATCAGAGTGAGCACTTTATTTCCTAGTTTCAATATTACAGGTATAACTTAAATTGTCTGCGTGTTCATTCCAATAGTCCTGTAAGGTCAAAAGAACTTAAAACACTTGCAGTTTGAGTTTAAAACTATGAGGACATAAAAGAAACTATCATACACTCGTAATACCAGTTTCTTATACCCTGGTAAATGGACAAAACAATGTTCAAGCAATAAACAGCTTAATATCAACAAAATAACAGAACAAAACCAGAAATAATACAACCCTGAGGCAAAATACACGAGAATACTTGAAATAACTCTCACAGCGGATGAACAAGTAAACCTTGGTTGACTTCAACGCGAATATCTTGCTCTCACACTTCTATATCGTGCAGCCTCAGATCGGCTTAGAGACCCTTCACACTTTCCTCGTACCTACTTAGAAACATGCCGGCACTAGAAAGGAAAGTTTGAAACACACCCACATTTTTCTCAAAGAGGGTTTAGATACGTGACTGAGACTTATGTAGATATTGACGACCTCAGTGACGCAACGATTGGGACGCTGAGTTGTGAATTCGATAACCGCCTTGGGATAATTTTTGTAGGATTTGCAGATATTTTTGTAGGTGTTCTGGGTGTTTTTTATGAAGGGTATACAAATCTGTGTAGTGTAATGTTTTAAGTGTATCAGTTAAACAGTACGCATACATTACCTATAACAAAAGCCTTGCTGAACTTTGGGCTAAATAATGGTGTGTATTTGTCCAGACACGTTTAGTTTACATATTTAAGATTTATGTGTTTAGTCCATTTGGTTTACGATACCAAAGAATGTATATAATAAGAATATAAATAAGCCATAGAAGGAACATACTATCGTATATGCATGTAGTAAATAATTGAAACCCGATTTTTTATAGTTACATTTATTCAAGTAGCTGATAATTATGACCACTTTTTTGGCCCAAGATCATGGAAATATGATGAAAAACAAAAGAATAAAGCACACTCCTCGCTGTACTTAGGTACTACCGTCTCATTTGTTCTCTCATGAGCAGTCCGTCCTAAAGTAGCTTGGAAGAGATCGCTTATAGCGATAAGGCCGCATTTATACTTACTTTTCAAAGCATTTCTATCGTAATTGTTTTATTGCTTTGTGTAGTATACAGTAAAGTGTTTCCATCTTTCCTAACAGGCAGTATAAAGGGCCTGCTAAATTATAAATCTGTTGACTGTTTTGAAGTAGGACACGCATTGTAGGCACCTTTATTATTAAAACAGTTAAAAGTTTAGCAAAGGAAGCATAAACATTTTTCAAGTATTCACCGCATTTATAAATTTATAGGGTCAATTGGATTTGAATATTTCATTGATTTTGCCTGAGATACAGGTTACTACCTAGTTTAGGTAAGTACAAGTATTATTTTATCCTATAAAATATAAGGTTTTGTACTGATTTTAATCCTTAGTTATTTTTTAATAATAATATAATATAATTAGGTAAAAATAATTTATTACAGTAAATTAATATAAGGTACATTATAATTGTAATTCTGAGAAATTAATTTTCAATAATATATTATCCTATAAGAGAAAATTAACAACGAAAATTACAATCAAGGAATAATTGTATTTACCTTATATCGATATCTGGTGGCCTCCAGCCTTTGTGAATATATTAAAATAAAGTACATAATGTTGTATTTTATTTATTGTGTACAATTAAGAGTCCTGTGCCATGTGTGTGTTTGCCATACTATGAATGTCTAGCATTATTAATTTATTTATGTGCAATACCTATTAAAACAAATCTTCATTAACAAAGAAAATTACAAGCAAGGAATAGAAAAATTACACATTTATAATTGAAACCATTTAGCTAACTGCAGACGGTTCCAAACAGTCTAAAGGTAGCTCAATTGATCCATGTCAATACCAGTCGGAAGCGTCCCCAAGACACTGGCTGCATTACCACGCTGTATGGCAATGCTGATGCGCTGAGCCAGATATTCACCAGCTCTCGGGTCACGCGTCGCATCGACTAGACGCTCAGATAATTACTAAGACATATTTACTTCCTTACTAATATTATTAACGTGAAAGTTTGCATGAATGTAAGATGTATGGATGTAAAGATGTTTGATCCTCTTTCACGCAAAAACTACTGAACGGATCGAGCTGAAATTTTAAATTGATATAGTTTTAGCCCTGGAATAACACATAGACTTCTTTTCATCCCATAAATCAGATTCCATGCGATAGAAATAGCCTTGAAACGTTTCCATAGAAATAACGCGTGCGAAGTACAAAATATAAGTAGGTACCACATTACTAACAGACTCATCCCTCAATCCCCAAACGGAATTGACATCTACAACAATAAAAATAAAGCCCAAAATCGCTTCTCAGCCGGAGATGGTAAAGCCTAGTGAGTAAAGGCCTTTAATCGTCCCTGATCGTAATATATTGCAGCAGCGACAGCGGTTTATTGAAAACGGTTGAAAATGTAATTGCTTTCGAAAGAATTCTGCTCTAGATTGCCTTTTCAAGGACATCTTCGTTAAAAGATGGAATCATTGTTTTTAATTCAATTCACTTTATTAATCGCTTCGCACGGTTTTATTATACGTATAAACCTTCCTCTTGAATCACTCTACCTATTAAAAAAACCGCATCAAAATCCGTTGCGTAGTTTTAAAGATTTAAGCATTCAAAGGGACATTGGGATATAGGGATATAAGGACATAGGGACAGAGAAAGCGACTTTACTTTATACTATGTAGTAATATATATATCATTACAGATTACAATAATCTAATACTTTTCTTTATTGTGTAATGCGTTTGTATAGCATTATTATGACTCTTGTTTGTTTATCAACACTATTTGCATACAATGTGAAATGTCGAACTTTGATCAAAGGAGATGTACTGATACGCGAAATATGTATATCTAACAATAAAAAAAACAATATAAATGAATAATAATATTTCCCAAAAAACAAAGCATAGGTCCTTCTTATTTAACAATGACAATTACAATCAAGGAATGTTACTTTTAGTTCCCTACAGCTCATGTAGAGATCAAAACTGAGATCACTATAAGTTGCAATAAATATATAAGAAGAGTCTTTTATTTTAAACTAACTCCTGAAAATTAATGAAGGTTTTATTTCAGGCCTAGAACTCTATTGAAAACTTAGCTCGACCCGTTTACTTATTTTAGCGTGAAAAATTAACGCTCATTCACCATCCAAACTTTCAAGTTTATGATATTAATGTGATAATGACGTTAATGTGATAATGACGTTAATGTGATAATGACGTTAATGTGATAATGACGTTAATGTGATAATGACGTGAAGTTAATTTGACTGTTTCATACAAGCATGTGCTCGTATATGTTGATAATACATAACAATTATTATAATAAAGATAAGATAACGATAATTTATTTGCAGAAACATGTGTAAATATAAGATTTTTCAGTTATGTTGGTATCAACATGTTTTACCGATTTCGGTGTACAAATTGTCAGATGGCATGCAACGATTTCATAGCGGAGTGCCGACTTTCGAACTTTGCCGACTTTTGCAATATTCAATACAGGTGACCTCAGATTGCCGAATTTTGGAAAGACCTATGAGACTAATCGCTTATCGACGACTTTCGCGTAGTGCCGACTTTTGTTATATGTTTTATGTCAGAAGGTACAATAATAGGTATTCTATAATTCTACAGGGCGTCCCACGGCCATGCCACATGGAGGAAAAGTATCTTAAATATTGTAGATTACGGCAATGCCAGCTTTTCTGAATTAAATTTCACATCAAATGTTAAAATTCATGGTCTTCCTTTTATTTCTGACCACTATATTATTTACAAAAAATAATCCTCATGATATTTATCATACCGATCGAAAGGTATAAACCTACAGGATAATTATTTTTCTCGTGTAACAGGTTCGATTCCCGGTTCAACCATGTAATTACTTAAATATCTATGAATGCAGTTTAAATTGTTTTTTAAATTCAAATAATGTCTTCTTTCAGTAAAATGTTCAATTCAATATTTAAGATATTTTCCCTCCATGTGGGGACGCCCTTCTTAATATTCAACAATTACATGTAAATACAAAAACAAAAAAGTTAAAATTTATCGTTTAGAAAGTAGTCAATCTTGTAGTAACATTTATCGGTTAACAATTTCTTAAATTTATGTTTAAATTCACAATCATTAAGTTTCTGGTAGCTCTTTGGTAGTTTAATTTTTATTAACAAAGAAAATTACAACCAAATACTGAAACAATGAAAACCAGTATAAACAAGTGAAAAAAAATTGCTAACTAGACTGATGCAAACAGTCTAGAGATAACTCAACTGATTCATTTCAATACCAATCGGAAACATCCCGTAGACGCTAACTGGATTACCCCGCTGTGTGTCATTGCAGTGCATCCATTCAGTATAACTAAAAGGATATTGTAGAACAAAACCAATAATCTCTGAACTCCATGAAAGGTAACTTTAACAATGGTACGAGTATGTAGCTCCAACAATTGGAAGCTCCAACAATAGCGACTATAACTACTGGCGGTAGCACGATTGGAGGCTAAGCCTTGAAACGTGCACTGGACTTTAAATTTATATGCTAACTCAATCATGTACGGTGCTAATTTCAATGGCAGGTGTTATACTGAATACCTTAATTAATATAAACGTTACAATATATTCTTACTGTAAAATTGTGCTTTAAGATCCACACAGCATCATCTAAGCTAGCCCCAAGCTAAGCAGAGTTTGTTTTTATGGGTACTTGATGACTGATATACTTAATACACCACACAACATAGATATCTTTATTGAGTACTAGCGACCCGCCCCGGCTTCACACGCATTATACGTGTAAACTTTCCTCTTGAATCATTCTATATATTTAAAAAAACCGCGTCCAAATCCGTTGCGTAGTTTTAAAGATTTAAGCGTACAAAGGGACATAGGGAAATGAGGACATTGGGACAGAGAATTGCGATTTTGATTTATAAAAAACACCCAGAACCCCGGAACATCTAGAAGACCTAGATATCCAAACAAATAAGTCGAAGTATAGTGTAGGAGAATAGTCGCTTCGTGGGATAAATAGCTAATTGGACAGTAAAATACAAAGTTACACTATTCGTGTCACTCTCGCTCTAAATTGTAAACCGCTGACCAACAGAAGTCGTTTGCACCACAGCATTGAGTCGCAAAGTTTGAGTTCGACTTTGTAGAAGTTACAGTTCAGACTGAAATTTAAATGGTACCTATCTTGTGAGTGGCTAAGTTTTGTACAGACTCTTGAAAGAAGTCGAACGGAAACGAGTTGACCTACAAATACACACAACGTTTTATTACTATCTGCCCGCACTATGCTTGTATGTATATGCATGTACGTATTGACACTATATGTATATACAATGCTATACTAGAATACATTATGTCACTCTTGTTTGAGTGTTAGATTTAGGGTTAATAAATGTTTTCTAGAACGGGGCAGTTGACTACCGTTTACTTGTTAATATGTTTTTTACTTGTTACTTTTGAGAATACTGTACATCTATTATGAGTTTTTGCTTACTATACTCGCTAGCGACTGTAGTTAAATAATGTATGAAAACTTGAACAGCGCCTCTTGCGGATAGTTGTTTGACGATCGATGTGGCGCGGTGGGCGAAGGTCCGCCTGCGACACAGGAGGTTGCGGGTTCGATTCCCGCCTCGGAACAAATTTGTGCACGATCTGCAGAAATTTGTTTCGTTGGTCTGGGTGTTTAATATGTATAATAAAAAATATCTATCTATGTATATAATGTATTAAATATATCAGTTATCTAGTACCCATAACACAAGCTATGGGTAGCTTACTTTGGGGCTAGATGGTGCTGTGTGGATTGTCCAGTATTATTTATTTTTTATTTAGTTGGGTACTAAAATGCGCGTAAAAAAACTATCAGCGTATTTATGTAACTACTATAGTAAAGTCAGGCGATTGTAATGCCAAAACTCATGGTAGAGGCACTGTTCTATCTAATGATGTACAATGGTATCCTAGAATCCATTGTTTCACTCTTGTGTGTTTGATTTAGGATTAATAAAAGTTATCGAGAAGGTAGAAGTTCACAACAGCTTACTGTTCGAAAAATTATTATTAAGAAATCTGTTCTATCTATTGAGATATCTTATAGGATCTTAGAGGAAATAATAATTTATCTCAGTATTCGATAGTGATCACGCATTATTTATTTATTTATTTATTTATTTATTATTTAATTTTTCTATTAAGTCGACTTTTTTAAGGTGCTAGCGCGAGGCACACTAATTTATCATCTTATATTAGAATACAAAAACAAAGGAATTTTCAAAAATCAAACGTTTAGTTCGTAATAACTACCATAAGCGTTTCTTTAATCTGTGTGTGTTGTAGTTTTATTTTATCTATTTATCTTATTATTAATAATAAATAAAAAAAGAAGCGGCGGCGCTAGTATGAGTCGGGGTAAAACTAGTAATTTTCTCTTACGTTAACACATGAGTTGTTAGCATATATCAATTCAAATTATACTAATAATGTGCTATTAGATGTAAAACTCGGAATGCAATTCTGTACCTAATTATCATTTTCAAACTCGAAAATAAATCAGTCAGGAATTAAAATGTATTTTCTCGTCCTATACAATCTAATAAACATATTCAAACTTAAAAATAAATGAGTCAGGAATTGAAACCTATTTTCTCGTACTGTGCAATCTAATAAACATATTCAAACTCAAAAATAAATGAGTCAGGAATTGAAACGTATTTTCTCGTCCTGTGCAAGCTAATTTGAATAAATAAAGTCATTAGGTGCAATACGCAGACCCGCCGCCGGAATACGAATGGAGTGAAATGGCGCAAAGATTTCTGTTATAGCTACGATAACAGAACGCTAATATTATTATAGAAAGTATCAATAGCAGGACTTTAATAATGAATGACAAGTCTTTATTAACAACGAAAATTACAATCAAGGAATAGAAACAAATTAAAACAAATATATACCATTGAATCAATTTAGCTAACTTCAGAAGGTTGTAATCAGTCTAGGGGTAGTTCAACTGATCTATATTAATACCTGTCGTAAGCGTTATAAGACGTTGGCCACACTGTATGAAAATGATGATGATGGATCAGATACTCACCAGCTCTCTGGTCCCGCGCTTCGGTACCCCACGGACCTAGGGTCTCGACTCCAAAAGGAGCGTAGGCTTTTTCGCGATCTGCATATTTGTGCCCTTTTGCGCACCAGATCTCGCAGATGTGTTTGGAACATGGGAAAGCGCAAGTGTGTCGACGCATGTAGTGGCCCACATAATGGGCCTCCCCAACTCCCATGGAATTAGTGTCATACCGTTGAGGCTCTTACTGTTGTGACGTAACTGGCAATGTTAAAAAACTATTTACTTTCCATGACTTGTTAAAGACCGGAAGCTAAAGTCAAGAGGCAGTCTAACAAAATACAAGTGTATACCCTAAAATTTGATAGGGCCTCGAGGAAATTTCACATCCCGTATTCATAACCCTTTCGGCTGAACAAATAGGCATAATACTAATGAGAAAAGGTGTCATAAAATAAATAGGTAGACGATAATCCACTACAACATGAAACAAATGAACAACAGGCACAGAAATCAAAACCACTGAAATATATTAATTTCATTTATAAATATTTTCTATTCCTTGATTGTAATTTTTGTTGTTAATAAGTATTCATTATAATGACTTTATTGATTCTCAAACAATTACTATTCAACTAAGACCAGAGCCCGAATTCCACCAAATTAATCGCTTCACCATTTAAATATAGTATCGTGCCAAAATGTCAGTGTTAAACTCTTTTTAGTGTTCTACTATTCCAAACTTTTTGAGATTCATTCATAGCTGTGACGATTACCTTTCTAACTACCCAATTTGACATTCTAATTATGAAAGGCTGCTCAAAAAAACAATTTAAAAAAAAAAAGATTAAAAAGATTGAAGTATACAAAAATCAAAGTAAGCACTTTATATCCTAGTTTTTAAGTAATTAGTTGTAACATGAATTTTCTGACGTGTCCAAGAGTCCAAAGGAAATAATGCACTTTGACTTATTGACTAACACTTTGACTTATTGACTTACACTTTGACTATTTAATGCATTGGTACAACTAGCACAGAGCAATAGTTTCGAGATTCGCCAAGAGACTTGGTCCATAGAGGCGACAGAGATTGCTACAGATTTCACAGATGCCCGCTAAAATATTCATCGCCAGTTCACGATCGTATCGTCGAGTGTCTACGATAGAACTTTGTTATTAAAAATTCAATATAAAAGTTGGATTGAGTTCCAGAGGCTTGAAAATCTGTAGTCAGGTGGTTTTTGTTACGTGCCTAAGGGAACTGACATGGTTACCTGAGGACTTTATTTTTTTCTGTAGCTAATTTGTTGAAGTGGTTTTCTTTAATTTATTAAACTAATATCCATTTTAGCATAAAAAAGCGAATAAGCTCATTCGCTTATTTGACTTGCGTCCCAATTTTTTAGAGTTCCGAATTAATAGAAGCCAAAAGTTTTTTTTTGCATTATACCAACGGAACAGGGATTAAAGCAGCATATTGTGACCAGAGAGCCATTCCATTAGGCTGAAGTTAGTCACAAAATAGGTTTTACTCCGCTCGGAGAAATTTACAACAAATGTGACTGGGGCGTTCAACCGGATTTTTTTTTCGCAACATTTGTGACTGGGTCGTGTGACTGGATAAATGATAATAACGTGCAAAACACAAAAAATTATGCTATTTAGAAACGCTTAAATAAAATCATACCGAATCAGTGTGAGTTAAAAAAAACAGCAAAAGTTGAAATAACTTCAATTTATCTCCGGAATCAGAATATCTTTTGAACGTGTTTATTTATTACCAAATGTTGGTTTTTCTCTAAAAATAAATAGATAAATTTGTTTTCATTTAAAAAATAGATGCAGAAGAGTAAATATTTCCACACTAAAAGTAAATTTACGTAATGGTTTCCATATTATCAAGTTTTCATTGTTCACCTTAACTTACAATCTTTTGGTCAGAAATAAAGTCAAAAAATATAAAAAACCGGCCAAGTGCGAATTGCACTCAACACAAAGGTTTATGTACAATTAACGACTAAACAGCAAAAAAATCATGAATGTTCTATGGGAGCTCCTTTAATATATATTTTATTCTGTTTTTTTATTTAAAGTGACTATCATGCTTTACAACCTGATGAGAGACGGACATTGGAGTCTAAGTAAATCAGTAAATCAATATCTTTATTTCTTTAGGCTTACAAAATAAGCACTTAGACAAGTCAAATATTAAACTATACGGACATAATTATCAAAATAATATCCCTACATAGTATAAAATAAAGTCGCTTTCTCTGTCCCTATGTCCTAAGTCCCTATATCCATAGGTCATGTCCCTTTGAATGCTTTAATCTTTAAAACTACGCAACGGATTTTGATGCGGTTTTTTTAATAGATAAAGCAATTCAAGAGAAAGGTTTATACGTATAATAAAACCGTACGAAGCCGCGGCGGGTTGCTAGTAATAAATAAAGTGATAATCGATTTTCTCTTCGATTCATTTCTTTTGTCCACCAGTGGAAGAAATGTACTCTGTCGGGGTCGGGGGTTAGCGTGGTCCTGTTTTACCTTTCAGGTACGCAAAGCTTAAAAACACCCATGTGGCAGGAATAATACTCATGTGAAAGGTACATACCCAAGGCCTGCCATCGTTAAAATCCACTTGAGTCGGGAGAACCCGGCTGATTGGTCTGCCCTTGAGCTGTCGACCTCCTTCCATCGACTCACATTTATTTTTGTCTATACATACTACGGAGTTGTCTAAATACTCTGATTTGGTGATAATTGAAGCCTGGGTTGTGTCAGTTCCTGTAGATGGGTATTCGAAGTAGAATGTTGTGTAATCAACACAACATTCGGTAAGAATCTTAGTTGTTTCTGGATTTTCTTTCCATAGATAGAAAATATTATAAGCAAATTTCCAGTTCTAATCTTCTTAGCTCTGTCTAGGCATCACAGATTGAGACATGTCGGTTAGGTACATGACCTATCTTATCCATATATCGTATCTTATACATATATCTAGCAAAGAAAGAAAGGGGTAGTGGTGAGGCGAGCGGGGGTTGATAGAAATGCCCGCCAAAACTAAAAAAAAAACTGGAGATGTATTACGTTTTGGCAAAAGTCATAGAACAAAAGTTGTTAGTCTTGATTGAATTCAGTCTTGATTGAAAAGTTAATCATAAGATACCTATAACACTGTACAATATTAATATTTTTTATACTTACCTAGACCCTAGAATTTAATTAACTAGTATATACCCGCGGTATCACACGCGTTGTTTCTATGGCAACGTTTCAAGGCTATTTCTAAAGTTACCTATTTCTTATTAATTTCAGAGCTAGAAAACTACGCCTATTCCAAATTTCTGTCGGATATGTTTAGTAGTTAAAAAAAGAAGTAGATACTTTTGTGTAAAACATTTATAAAAAAAGATCAATATACAATGTGATTCTTCGAACCTTGATCAAAAGAAATGTGCGGATACACGAAAAATATTTATCGGTAAAAATCAAGATAAAAAAAATTATATGTTATTTATCTCAAAAACAAAGCAGTTTTAATAATTTTTAAAATGAAGACTACTTCATCTGGTTTTTTCTTCGTTTCTTTTTGAGTAAATGGTGTATTTTATTCGAAGTAGTCTCATTTGAAAGCTAGATAGTTTACCTAGCTAATAAAATAAATAAAAAATACAAATACGATACATAAGCGTTGTAAAAACAGTATTTTTTTAGAAATGAGACAAAAAAAAACGATTTTTGTTTTATTTTTTCTCTGTAACTTTAAAACTGGGTAATTAAGGTGTACTTTTTTGCATGTTGTATTAAACTTCATAATTTATTCTACAAATCCTTCAAAAACTGGGGGTCTATCTCTTTCCGTTGTCATGTTAATTAGGTACTTTCTGCCATTTAGATTAAATCAGTTGAGATTCCTGTTGATATCTGTACTTGACTTGTGTTTAAAAAAAATAACATTAATTTTTTTTTATCTCGGTTTTTATCGATAAATATGTGTCGTCCGCACATTTCGTTTGATCAAGGTTCGAAAAATCACATTGTATTTCTTATATCCGCATTATGTCTTCATGTTAACTTAATCTTATTATTAAATCAGTTGTGATCTATTGATACTATGAAGTTAAGAAAAAGCCAACGGTTCTTTAGCAAAGTAGCTCTAATAAGTGTAGATTTATGCTACAAAATTCTTTCTTCTGCATTTGGGCTAAAAATTATTCCCTCACTGTAGATTTATGCCACAAAATTCTTTCTTCTGAATTTGATCTTAAAATTAGTACCTACATCAGTGTAGATTTATGCCACAAACTTCTTTCTTCTACATATGAGCTTAAAATTAGTCCGTCAGGCATAAACACGGTTTCTCTTGACACATTTACTTGTTTTACACAGTTACTACACAAGCAAAATCTGATACAAGTCAGTTGTCTGAAAACCACTATTACTAACTTCAATAGAAATTATACGCCGTACCTACTTATGATAATATTTGTTGAAAACCATCGTGTGTTGGAAGTTTCTAGTTACAATTACCGACTTGATCTTCCCAAATGATTCGAATTAATTAATCTTACGAGCGAGAAACTCGGAGAACGTATTTGAAAGTACAACGTGTGTCTCAATTAAACCAATTCAATTTTGATTAATGTTTTCTTAAGACAGATTTCGTTGTAAAAGTAGCTCAGTATTTTATTTACTTAAACAATTAATGTTTGCAGGAATTTAAGGAGCTACCCAATGTGGTATAAGGAACATAACTACATATAATAAATTGTCCCCACTCATCGCATTGGCTTCGACCCAAAGTCAATCAAAATAATTTATTTCAGACAATAACATCCATAGAAAAATTAAATTAAAAACATACACAATTCAAATTTTGTCTTTGAATATAAGATTTTTAACAGAAAATTCGGAACGTAGTAATGCTATATCTTAGAGAAAAGTAGCTTTACTGTGTTTCACACAAATGACACTTCTATCAAACTGCTATTATAAACGCGAATGAAGATTTAGGTGTTTAGATGTTACTAACCTTTTCACGGCAAAACTAAGTAATCCGTTCCTTTGTTGAAATTCTAAAAATGTGTACTATACTTTATATAGAAATTTACAAAGGCTTCATAATTTTTCATCGCGGAAAAAGCGCGCTGACGCCACTTGCAGAAGTTTATAGTAAAAATGGGTTATTTGGCCTTTATTTACGCCAAAAGGCGAAATATAAAAAATCTCACCTGATGAAAGCTATAAAAACAAACAGGATGCTGGAATAATCGCATAATTTAGCTAAGTGCGGACTCAATGTAAATGGTGTGCTCAGCGAGGCCAAAAGCCTTGTCTGGATGATTGATGTGTTTATACACACTGGGAGCAGAGAATACACGGATTTATGCAGCCTCTTTGTTGCCAAGAATACGACAAAACTTATTTTCAATAACGTTTTGTTATATAAGGTGTATAAAATTCGAAAAAAAAATATTTTTTCTTGTCTGTAGAATAACTAAATTTAATTTCTCATCAGCAGACTTATTAATTTATTTATAAAATTGCACCAACACGCGACAACGCAGAGTATTTCATCAACAGTGGTGGGTCAATACAGTAATTCATCTAAGTTCACCTCATTCACGTAATAATAATTTACAATAGTATTGAAAAGATTGTACGTAAATAACTTACAATAAAATGTGTAAAAATTATATAAAAGAGACAAATTCACTAGAAACAAACGTTACACAATAATATAATATTATAAGTAGCTAATATAGTAGGTAACGTGATTTAACTAATTAATATCTTTATTAACAACGAACATTACAAGCAAGGAATAGAAAAATTACAACTAGTATTTACAATTGAAACCATTGAGCTAACTGCAGACGGTTGCAAACAGTCTAAAGGTAGCTCAATTGATCCATGTCAGTACCAGTCGGAAGCGTCCCCAAGACACTGGCTGCATTACCACGCTGTATGGCAATGCTGATGCGCTGAGCCAGATATTCACCAGCTCTCGGGTCACGCGTCGCATCGACCAGAAGCTCAGATATTTTTTTAAAAACCCGGAGAGCCTCGGTACCCCACGGACCTTGGGTCTCGAATCCAAGGGGAGCAAATGCGTAGGTTCAGTCGAGATCTGCATATTTGCGCCTCTTGAGATCCTCGGCCAGATCTGCCGCCGCACCAGCCCTAGTATAAAAAAATATTTGGATGTCCTTGAAAGATGGGAAGGTGCAAGTGTGTCGACGCATGTAGCGTCCCACACAATGTAGGTAATTAATAAACCAAATTAAAATTAAAAGTTTATTTACATACATATACTCGGTTATAGGTATCTAATGATTAACCTCTTAAAGGCGACTTGGGTGAATCAAGACTAACAACTTTTGTTCTATGACTTTTGCCAAAACGTAATACATCTCCAGTTTTATTTTTTTTTTGGTTTTGGCGGGCATTTCTATCAAGCCCCGCTCGCCTCACCGCAACCCCTTTCTTTCTTTGCTACATATATGTATACGACATATAGGTCATGTACCGAACCGACGACATGTCTCAATCTGTGACGCCTAGATAGAGCTAAGAAAATTAGAACTGGAAATTTGCTTATAATATTTTTTTTGTATGGAAAGAAAACATGGAATTAGAAAAAATCGTAGAACAAAAGTTTTAGTCTTGATCTACCCAAGTCGCCTTTTCGAGGTTACTCATTAAACACAATAACCCTGTATAACTCTCCAAAACAAAAGTCTTTCCTTTATCACCACGCTTAGCAGGTGAATGACTAAACACAGTGCAAATATTAGAAATGCACAGAAGGAAGTTGCTACCATTTGACGATCGGCTGAAAGTCTGCCTACACAGGAGGTTGCGGGTTCGATTCCCGCCTTGGCACAAATGTTTGTATGATCAATAAATATTTGTTCCATTGTTTTGGGTGTTGTCTATGTATAATAAAACAATATCTATGTATGTAACGGTCAGTGCCGGATTTATATTTTTTAGGAGTGTAGGCCACTTTTTTCCGCTGCCCCATGTACAGAGCCGTTCATTATTAGCTTTACATTATTATCCTGCAATTGTCAATAACATCTCTTTTAAGGAACCATAACAGAAATAAAATGGCAAAATCACTCCAATTCAAAAATTCAAATCAGTTTTGACTTGTTTGACTTTTATTGTCTGCAATCGAGTGACCGTCCTCTGAAATCTGCCGCCCCCCTAGGACGCAGCCGCCCCTAGGCCGCGGCCTATACGGCCTATTTACAAATCCAGGACTGGTAATGGTATTGTATATTAGTCATTCAGTACCCATAACACAAGCTCTGCTTAGCATGAGATAGCTGTGTGGATTGTCCAGCATTATTATTTATAGTTTACTTTACATGTAGCCCAATCTATTGTGTTTTCTATGTATAATAAAAAATATCTATCTATGTAATGCATTGTATTAAGTATAGTATATCAGTCATTAGTACCCATAACACAAGCTCTGCTTAGCTTGGGGCTAGATGATGCTGTGTGGAAATATTTATTATTTATTTATTTTTATTTAAATGATCTACGAACATTATGTATCTTAAAGCAATCTATATGACATGATTTATTGACGAGTATATTTGGCTCCAAAGTAAACCTAAGCATAAGTATCCTGTTATGTATATATTCAAAACGATAACTAGTAATTTCGGTATTACAAGGTATTGTTTTTAAATTTTTGGTAAAAGAGGATTATAGAAAATTTTCCCCTTATTTTATTTTCGATCTCTTTTAATCCTTTTGTTTTACAAATTATTTATTAAGGCGATTATATTGCTCAAGGAGAAAATTAATAAGATATTGCAAAAAAGCCTATTAATCCTTTATAAGCTCTTTAGGCGCGTAATCTTCTGACGCCCACATTGCCTTCAATTAGTATCCATAACAAATAAATTTACCTGCAATTTAAGTATTTTTTTAGATTTTAATAAATTTTATTTTTAGAAACGCTTAACAAGGTTGATTTTGTTTTTCTTGAAGTACATTAGAGATTAATGTTATTAAGTTAAAATCCAATGCAAATTTTTTAAGTTAAAAATAACGTTTATTGTCTAGTCTTCATTATACAAGCTATACTTATTTTAGTGCTAGGTATAAATGATATTGAATAATCATCATAGCACCATCTACTATGACGATTATGCAGTACTAGCGACCCGCCCCGGCTTCGCACGGTTTTATTATACGTATAAACATTCCTCTTGAATCACTATATCTGTTAAAAAAACCACAACAAATCCGTGGCGTAGTTTTAAAGATTTAAGCATACAAAGGGACATAGGGACAGAGAAAGCGACTTTGTTTTATACTATGTATTGATTATTTATTTATTACTTTCTAAGACTCTGAATGCAATGTATAGCAATATTAGCAAAGCTGATGCGCTGCGACAGATACTCAGCAGCTCGCGAGTCGTGCGTCACTATAACCAAACGATTAGACATTTAAAAATAACCTTTACACCCCACAGACCTAGGGTCTGGACTCCAAAGATAGCAAATGCGTAGGCTCTGTCGAGACCTGCATATTTGCACCTTTTTCTCAATCCAATCTGCCGTTAATCAATCTCTGATACCTTATGTTATCACGTCATAAACGGTTTTTTAAACTAAGTAAGATAAACATAGAACGGTAATAGAATATTTTATCAAATCTTGCTCAGTGAAACGTTTGAGTCTCACAGTACAGATTCTAGAAATGGTTGTTTGTTATTCTACTGTTGCAAGTAACCCATAAATCTGCTTATGTTTATCTGTACTGAAGTCTTCTACTCAAGCATCTCAGTGAAAATTTACTTTAGTATATCTTTAGTAATCTTATAATAATTTACACGGTTACAAGCGGTTACATGTTTACTTTTACAGTGTACCATCCAATGAAGTATTAGGTATGTTGTTCACGGAATGTTTTTTACCGTACAGTACTCGTACTATGCGATTGGTTGACACGTTTTAAAAACAAAATGAAGCCTAAAACCGGTAGGTGTATTAGCCGTAGATTTTTGTCAAAAACTCGTGTGTCAAACCTTCTTCTAAAACCTGCGGATTTTTCAGATATGTGTTTAAAAACAGATCTTTATTAACAACGAAAATTACAAGCAAAGGAATAGAAAAATTACAACTAGTATTTACAATTGAAACCATTGAGCTAACTGCAGACGGTTGCAAACAGTCTAAAGGTAGCTCAATTGATCCATGTCAATACCAGTCGGAAGCGTCCCCAAGACACTGACTGCATTACCACGCTGTATGGCAATGCTGATGCGCTGAGCCAATGTGTATAATATATTTAATTTAACGAAGTTACTTCCTACTCTGATCGCGCGTGAATTTGTATGTCTGTTGTGGAAAGAATGTGTTACCAGTTGAAGGGAACTAGCGTCAAAAAATTAACAAGTTTAAATCACCTCTAAATATTTTCAATGTGGCTTTTAAAGTCTCCACACACTGAAGCCGGAGGCGGAGCGGAGGCGAAGGCGTGCCAGTTTTTCCTATGGCACCGCGCCGCCACCGCCTGCGGTGTGTGAATAGGCTTTCATATGATTCAATAGAATACAACTCGCACGCTCTCGCCTCCGCTCCGCCTCCGGCTTCAGTGTGTGGAGACATTTAACGCTGTTTTGAGTACCGTTCTATTCATGTTATTTTCGCGAAGACCATGTTCGTAGCATTTGGACAATGAATTGCTACGCTTTTAGCAATTGCTACGAGCGTAGCTCCGTAGTTACTACTTAACTTGTGGATAGCGCAGTGGTCTACATGAAGAATATGTTTTCACTTTAATGTAATTTAAAGTATTTATACAAATGTGTTAATAATGTTATATAGTCGTTTGTTATCCCTAATAAATAAATAAAAAATAATAAAAGACCAGGACTGTACCCACCGTGTTTTAAATATTAGGTCCTTACATATGAAATTGGCGTTTTGTATGGGAGGAACAAAAAGTCGAATATTTTTTAATATATTTAATTAATCAAAGTATGAACCATTATTTTCTATGCACTTTTGCCATCTTATAGGTAGTTCATTGATCCCTTTACTAAAAAAACCAGTCGGACGGGAATCAATAAAATCTTTGAAGGCGATTTGGACTGCCCCATCGGAGTTGAATTTTTTCCCTTGCAAGAAGTTATCCAAATTTCGAAAAAAATGGTAATCTGTTGGAGCAAGGTCCGGGGAGTACGGAGGATGTCTTAGACTTTCCAATTGAAGCTCTTCTAATTTAGTAGCCGTCTGTTGCGCAGTGTGTGGTCTAGCGTTGTCGTGAAGCAGCAGTGGCGTGGAGCGATTGACCAGCCTAGGTTGTTTAGCCGCTAGCTTTTCCATCATGGTTTGCAATTGCTGACAATAGAGATCAGCCGTAATAGTCTGGCCAGATTTGAGAAAACTGTAATGAACAATACCGGCACTAGTCCACCAAACGCTTACAAGTAACTTTTTTGGGGTTAATTTTCGCTTGGGGCAGGATTTGGCTGGCTGGCCAGGATCCAACCATTGCGCTGAGCGCTTCCGATTATCGTAAAGAACCCATTTTTCATCACAGGTAATGATTCGGTTTAAAATACCTTCATTATTGTGCCGGTTTAGTAATGTAACGCAGCAGTCGACGCGCGTTTGCCGGTTTGCTTCAGTCAATTCGTGAGGTACCCACCTTTCAAGCTTTTTAATCTTCCCAATTTGCTTCAAGTGAATTAAAACAGTTTTATCACTAACACCGCAGCCTGCAGCTAACTCGGACGTGGTTTGCGATGGATCCGCTTCCACAGTAGCCTTCAACTCTTCATTATCAACTTGAGTCTCAGGCCGTCCACGGGGCTTGTTCTGCAAGTCGAAATTTCCAGAACGAAAACGTTGGAACCAAAAACGAACTGTGTTTTCTTTTGCAACACGACCGCCATACACATCATTCACCCTTCGAGTTGTTTCCGCAGCACTAGTGCCACGGCGGAACTCGTACTCGTAAATAATGTGATATTTTAAGTTTTCCATTTTGTAAAATGAGTGACGCAAACAGAAAAAAACAGAAGAAACAAAACAAATGAATGACGATCATCGAAGCACAAATACATGAGTCTATAGCTGTACAAATTTGAATTTGGAATTCCTTACCAAAGAGGAGAAATTTGTGATTAAAGTGGCCAGTACGAAAAACGCCAATTTCATATGTAAGGACCTAATATAATGCAACTTGAAAACCTAATCATAAAGCTTTCTGTACAGTTTATTATTAGAAATTTATTTTATATGAATAGTCATTATTAGTACAACAGAACGACTAATTACAATTTGTATTCACAATAATAACAAACTTATAAATTCTAAGCCGACCCCAGAAGGCAGAGTGCCCAGAACGATGGCAGTATACTATACGTGGCAATGCTGAATCGCTGACCGAAATAGAAGCATTTCGATCACCTGTAGACTCTATAAGAAGTTTTTCTATATAATTTAAAGTCACCACAGCTATTATAAACCCACCTACCAATCATATTAAAATTATTTTATCTATTATCGTAGCAAAATCCCACACACATTTTGCAAGTAAACCTACTTACTTTTTGTATCAGTCTAAGATGCTGTTAGTATTTACAAAGTACTAGCTCTAAAGGTAAATTGTGCACAAGAATTATACTCTTTTCTCTCCAGAAATAGAGTCTAAAATCATAGTTAATTATATTTTCATATTATATTTTATCTTGAAATAAAATCACGAGCACAGCTTAGTTAAACCCACTGAGTTCGCCCACGCTTTGAGCAAGATATTTCGATATTTTCAGAATTTATAATAAATAACTCGTTTAAAGTAAATATCATAAATTTATTTATTTATTTATTAAGGTTACATATTTACATTGCCATTACAGTTCAGACCAAGGCGACAATGAAATATAAAATAATACAAAAAAAATACAATTACTAACTAAATATAATAAAAAAACATAAAATACTACGACTAACTAGCTGCTAGGTAATATAACTTAATAATATAATATCTTAAACCTAAATATCTCTACATTTCCCTGTGTTTCCTATCCAAAAATTAAATATCTACTTGTAAAGCTTCATTTTGCATTTTCTGAACTTCTACGCCGTGTTGACTCAACGATTGCATACAATAGCTGTAATGTAATAATTACATACAAGAATACAAAACGGTCTAAAATTGTCGATACAACATAACTTTTTTCTTTCTTTATTTGAAGATAATTTTGTTTGTTTTCAAGCTAGTGCTTCTCGTGGTCCCGTGGTGGATTTAAATTTGTCTATCTTATCTTAATTCTTATCTGCTATCATAATATATCGAAAAGTCTGTGTGAGTGTTATAAGTAATATTCGTAATATAAGTAATATTCGTAACTACTTAAGTTATTTACTTAAATGAAATTTGATGGTAAAAATTGTATGGAAAATAATTATTTCTTGGTTTGATTCACTCAAACTCGGTATAAATAAACTAGAAAGTAAATAATTAAACACATATTTCTTTATTTTTACGAAACCACCCCAAGGTGTGCAAAAAAATTCTGAAATTTAACAAATAAATTTCCATGCGGGCAAAGCCGCAGGGAGCAGCTTGTCTTTAATAGTTGACAATTGACAAAAACTAGCAAGCACCTTCAAATATCACCCGTATTTGAGGTTGCTTGTTAGTTATTGTCATCATCAAATTGTATAGAATTCTCTTGCGTTTTCGAGGATACATCTAGATGACCATTAGACAACGCAGGCAAAACAGGCTCAACAAATTCTCCACATAATAACGCCATACATTTTCACATTTCTCCATTCTATACAAGCGTCAAGTACACTTGAGGACAAATGAACGCAGCGACCCAAACAATGTCGAGATAAAGCTGTATTGTGTTACGTTTCATAACGTCTCGCAGTGTACACGTATGCAAATCTTTCGGCTGGCAAGTTCCGAGACGGCAATTTTACATGAATTTTGCTGAAGATATGCAATATGAATTTAAAAATAAACTAGCTAATTCCCGCGTCTTCGTATAGTGTTTTTCAGTTTTTCTGCTTTCGGGTGTTTGTGTCATTTGATTATTCATTGCATAATAAAATATATAGGTATAAATTTTTTGGTAATTAGGAGGATTTTTTTTTTTTTTTTAGAACTTTTCATTATGTTACGTTTGATACTGTAATGACTAGAAGAAAAGCTACTTTTCAATTTCATTCAATCATGTTTTGGCATGCAGAGGTAGCAAACATTTTTATCCTTTCAAAGCCTTTGTAATATGAGTAGAAATTTTTCTTGAACAATGTAGGATACAAATAATATTTTCCTTTATTGACCAAGTTACGTTCCATCCACGCACCTACTGTTAAAACGCTCTCCCAAAAAAAATTGCTTTCTTCTGGCAATTTTTTTTGGGAGAGCGTTTTAACAGTAAAATATTTTTATGTTTTTTATACTTACGTCATCGTGATCAGATCACATACATATACCAATACCTACCTATTTTTCCAAATGTTAAAATATCTCGAAAAATAGGTAAATAATAATACCGGTGGAATTTTATGATACTTATCTATTTTTAGGGTTAAGAACGCCTTGGTTATGTGATATGGAGTTGATATATCGCAATTATTTGAAGCCAAGAATGTAGTAACTAAGAAGAAAAGATTTCATCAAGAATAAGAATGTTTTTGTTTCAAAATTTACAAGTTAGCCTTCATATCAATTACTTACAGCTATTTATACCACTTAATAAATTTAATTTATTAACTAAGTAACTGCAGTAAAATAATGTAAAAGTCGCAAATTTAACAAGAAATAGGTACATTAATTAATTTCTTGGCATCACCTTTTCGGTCGCTCGGGTGGGACGGGTTTCAGTTCAAATTAACTTCCGAATAGACTAGGGTCGCTACCTCCGAGATCTTTATCATATTGTTATATAAGATTTATGATTCCACTATACTAAATAGACCCGGCGGCTTCTGAGGGAGTATCGGGGTTTATGCTATTGGGTTTTGACCTAGGGATTAAGTGTAATGGGTACTGAATAAGGAAACATTATTAAAAGTATTTAAGCATACATAAATATTTAATTCTTTATTAGTTAACATACTCTATACGAAAATATTATTGTATAAAACGGTTTAAAAATTGCCTCACAGTTTGATTTAATTGCAATATTTTTTACCTAACCTAACTGTAGGTAGAGCCTCACTATCTACCTGACATTTTATTTCTTAAGATTTTGTTATTAGGGTATCAATAAAATTTTCGGATTAAATATTTTACCGGCTTCTATAGAACAGTGGTTTTGACAATAAAATCTTTTTGATTATGAAACTTTTTGTTTAATAGGGAGTCACTACTTTTTTATGGTTGAATAGAAACGGCAGAAGCTATCAAAGTCAATAAAACAAAAATAGATTTTGAATCAAATCTAGTGGCGCGAGCGCTCGATGATCAAATTACCTACCTACATTATCACATTTTATAATTAGTTATTTTTAAAAGTATTTTGGTACTAATATTTCTATCAATATCTTTATGAATTTGATTAGGCATAGCACGATACTCGGGGATTTTGTCCAATTTCCTAAAATACATTTGCAACATACTTCTATCTTTGGTTCTCTATCTTATTAGCTGAAAGGAAAAGCGATACAAAGCTTTTTAGTGTTATCTAGAAACTGCCGAAGCTACCAGGGTCAAAGAAACAATAAGAGTTGTTTTAAAAAGATTCTAGTGTCGCGCTCGAGCTTAACAAATGGCGGTTGCAATTACGTCCTGCGGGAAACAAAGGATACTCGCGAGTATGTACACTGCGGGACATAGTGAGAGCTTCTTGATAAAGTGGGGATGTGTCTCCAGTTTTTTGTAACAGTTTTGTCGAGTTAGCTGGCAGTGTTGATACTTGTGTCTAAGTGATATATCTTGTTAGTAAGTTGAATATCGTTCTGCGCGGTTATTTGTACGTGTTCTATATTTAATGTAGACTTTCAAGATCATTAACATTAAAATTTATGTACGTACTTAAATTTAAAATAAATAATTGTGTTTGAGGACCGATGTGGCGGGGAGGGCGTAGATCCGCCTGAGACACTGGTGGTTGCGAGTTCGATTCTGGTTCTGGGTGTTTTCTATGTATATTTAAAATATCCATCCATGTAAAGTACCTATTGCATAAGATATATATTTTATATCAGTTAGCTAGTACCCATAACACAAACTCTGCTTAGCTTGGGGCCAGATGATGGTGTGTAGATTGTCAAGGTTTACTTAGATCTATCCATAAAGTTTTTCTTTTAGTTACCAAAGTAGTAGTTGTTGCTCGACAAAATATAAAAAGAAACAAATGGTAACTAAATAAACTTAACAAAGCGGTACATTCACTTGCCCCAAGTGTACAACAAAACGCCAGCGCCTCGAGATAAGGCGTGAGAATTAATTACTTCGGTTTTATCCTCTTATTCAATTAAAGTATATTCTTTAAACCGCTTTGCCGCCCTCAGTCAATTGAGGAATTGAAAAATAAACGTTACGCCACAAATGCCTTCAAGGAAGTCAAGGAAAGTCTGCAAATTTGATTCCAGCCAGCGAGCGCAAGTCCGACTCGCACTTGACCGGTTTTATTTATCGCACTAGCAGCGTCTCGCGGGTTCACCCGCGTAGTTTCCGTTCCCGTGGGAATCCCGGAATAAAATATAGCCTATGTGTTATTCCAGACTATAATCTATGTCTGTGCCAAATTTCATCAATATCCGTTGAGTGAAAGAGTATCAAACATCCATACTTACAAACTTTCGCGTTTATTATATTAGTGGTAGGTATGACATGTTTATACACTATCTGGGGTGGGCGATACGACATATTATGCTCCGTCGGTGATACTATCTTTGCTATCTATTAGTAGCATAACCAAAGGGTAAATATATGAATAGAGCCATTTGTTTTTGTTGTAAATTACCAATTCCTATTCAATTCCCTTCCCGACCCTATTATATAGCATCAGCTGGTAATGACTTACTTAAGTTAAGGTGGTTTGGTTCAAATATCGCAAAATGTTATTATATTGTTAGTTGTTATTTATTATTTGCGGTGTTTAGCAAGGAATAATAAAATTATTATTTGTAAAATTATGAACACATTGATATATGATTTGATTATTCAATGGTACTTTTTTAACTTTTGTTAATTTATAGGGCTTAAAAAACAAATAATTATAAAATATAATAATATACGAATAATTACCTAGTAAAATACAAATACTTCCGCCCATATGCTCGAAAACCATAATTAAATCGAAGTTATAGTTTATCATAGGTTTATAGAAAATGGTTAAAGATTAGTTTTTATTATTTTTTAATCACAGAAAACAAGAAAACGGTACAAAAAATATGAATATGAGATATTACAAAAAAAAACCACACGCAAAGTGAATCGAACCACCTTAAGGTTGAGTAATGAACCCGCAAGTGATTTGCTATCGTGCCCCAGTTGCGGTGAACTGTTTTGTTTGGATGTTAAGCTTGGGCAATAAGCTACTACTCAATGGGTATTAGTGAGTAATCAGTGGTGCTATAAAGCGTAAGGCATGAGGAGTCACGAAAGTTTGACAAGCTGTGCCCGCGACTCCGTCGGCGTGGAAAAGTGGACTTTTTGCAGTCAAATAAACATTACATATTTTCATGCAAACTTTCATGCCTTATTTCAATCCCTTACAACCCTTTTTAGGATTAAAAAGAAAGAAATCAATAACAATACACTGAGGCTAGTGTTCACTAAATGATACCTATAGAATCCGTCGTCAAACTTGTGCCAAAAACGTCTAAACAACGGTTTAAAAATGTAATCATTAATTGGTTGACTCGGGTCTAAGAGGAATAGAGATACTTATGTATCCTTAGGTACTAACATTAATTTAAATGTATTTTGAATAACATTATAAATTCAAAAAATTTATGGATATATTTGTTACTCTCTCACGCAAAAACGAAAGACTGAGGCTAAAATTTTAAATAGACTTAGATAAGCTATAGAACAAAGTATAGGCTATTTTTCAACCCTTATGTCAGTTTCCATGAGATAGGAATAGCCTTGAAACGGTCCAATATCAACGTTTCGAATCAAGGCGTTCGAAGCTGCGGACAGATACTAGTTAGTTTAGTTACCTATGATTATTCATATTTACTATTACTATTTATCTTATTATACCTATATTTACCTTATACCTACCATATATTTACCTTATACTATTATACCTATATTTACCAGACAAACATTAGTACCTATATGTATACATACAGTGCCTAAGTAAACTAACTAAGCCCCAAGTTTCTAAGTCTCACCTCAGTCGATGACCCTCTATTCAAATAGAATCAGAACTTGTGTTTCACTTCCTAACTCCATCCTATCGTAAATCTAAAACAAAGTTCTCAAATAATTTGTGAACTTTCGAGAACAAACAGTTATTAAAGTTAATACAAAGAGAAAGTGATTTTGGCAGTTCCACAGGTTTCCTCTGGATAAAGTAGCTCAATCAATTTTGGGTCAATTTTGAATGGGATCCGACGCGTCCGTATGGGCTTTACCTACGTTGCCCACCTGTGTCTAATGTGGTTTTACCTTTGCCTTACCTTTTCTCATCGCTATAGCCAATGAATAATCTTTCATTCGCTAAAGTGGACCTCTACGCTTCTACTTTTCTTCAAACAAGACGAAGCGATTGTGTTTGTAGTTCAAACAATTGAATCGTGATTGAATTACTCCTGCAAGTGAGGGGATGAAAGACCATTTATCGCTGATCTATCTTTTAATTTGTCTGTTTTAAGGGTTACGTAACCAAAAGGTAAAACAGGACCATATTTCTAAGACTCCGCTGTCTGTCCGTCTTTCCGTCTCACCGGGCTGTATCATGAACCGTGCTAGTTAGACAGTTGAAATTTTCACAGATTTCTTTATCACAGACACCTTTTGCTGCTTTAACAACCAATACTAAAAATACAGAACAAAATAAATATTTAAGGGGGCGGCGCCCATAAAGTAGACATGATTTTTTTGCCTTTTAGATAATGGTTCGGAACCCTTCGTGCATAGGTCTGACTCGTACTTGGCTGGTTTTTTATATATTCTAAGTTCTTTAATAATTTTCCGGTCCTCTGTTTTATGGATAATATCAAAGTTCAAACAAATGATTTGATTATTCAATTACTCATGCGAGCGAAGGGATTACCCGGCCATCTATCTATCTACGTATGTTTAAGTAAAAACTACTACATAACTTACTATATTATGCGTAAATCTAAATCCTGTATACTGGTAAACATCTCCGCAATGTGGGAGTCTCACGCGGCTTGTACCAACCACACACAATTAACCCTACACCGCAACAATGGCAATTCGAGACAATAACAACAAGGCACTAGGCAAAACTATGTTGGAGTTAGCTTCCTTGAATGAACTGGTTTGAGCTAGATTCTCATCTCGATAGGTACGCTAAGCATGGAGCTGTGGGATTGATATGGATCAACTGAGCAACCTCTAGACAGTTTGTAAACGTCTGCTGTTCGCTCAATTGTATACCTATACTTACTAGTTTTAAATGAAATAAATGTTTTATTATAGTATTATTTAATTTGTATGTTTTTCTTGAATAAGTATAACTAAAAATTGAAATTTTAATGTAATTGAAGAAAGCGATTGTTAGGTTACGTATGGGGGCAATAATGTTTACAAATATCCTATATTGAGTTCAGCCAGAGTGTTTTGTTACCTCTTCTGTATATACTGAAGAGATTGTTGATTCTGTGAGCAATTTACCTAAAAGCAGGGTTCGAATTCCCGGAATATTTTACCTGTTCATTTGTTTTCTCAACATGTTAATTTGTTTTGGTGAATATTTCACTAATAGTGCCGTCCTATACGCCCTTCGTCCCTAAAGTTATTAGACCACAATGATCACAGTAATGTTTCGTGGAAACCGAAAGGCAACGGCCGCACTGCAGGGGGAAACAAAATTGAAGTTTCGGATTCGTTTTAATACAAAACCAACTCTTATTTCACTTTCATACGATAACGTTTGCGCGAAAACGAATCCACAACTTCGATTTACATTTTGACGAGTAGATATGTGGCGATGGTAGCTTGGATTGGATGATACCTAGATCAAGAAAACAAACAAAAGATGTTTATGAACTTCAAATTACACGTATTATAAAGGAAGACTCAAAAACTAATTCAATTTTAATTAACTAATTATTGAATCGTTTATATGGAACCACAGGATAAGCATCAAAAGCTTAAAAAAATTACCGAAATCGATTCACCAAAAAAGTTATGAAAATGTATGAAAATAGCAGTGACTCAAGAATTCACCTAAATCTAAGGGTATCTGAAAGAGATCACTCATAGCGATAAGGGCAACTTTTATAATGCCTCTTTTCTTAGTATTTCTGCCTGTATTCTGTTTCCTGCCTTTTTATGGATCCAGTTTTATGTATCTCTCTAACACTCTAAGGCCAGCAGATTGATAGATTGATAGACGAACACCCTTGAACACTCTTAGATGGATATATAACTCTATTACAGTGCGGCCGTGATTCAGTTAAAAGGAACGAAACAAAATATTTCATGCAAAATCTAATTCTATTCTGAAACATTTCAGTTTCATGTTCAATTGAGGCTTAAAGGCCCTTCACAGCAATTAACGTGTCACGAAGGTGTTCGTGAAAGAGATGAAAAGCCGGAGGGCATTGTGGGGGAAAGAGAGGACAGATACTAGGGTTGGCAATGATGTAGTGTCTCTCGATTGAAATTATATTCTGGAAAATGTATGTTTAAGAAGTTTTTGGAGGGTTGGTTGATTTGTGAAGATTTAAATACTAAATTTTACTAAACTGATTTTATTATAATAATATCCTTAGAAATTATTGGGACTTTTAGTTCACATAATAGAGACTTGCTACTTTCAACCACTCCAAAATCGGTTATATAAAAAAGCGATAAATTGTTTATAAGTAAACCTATTTCTACATACATGTTTATATTTTATTTGGAACAGTGCTTGTAGAGTGGTTGTAGTTAAGTTTGATTAAGATCTGTCTCACCGACTGATGCGTCAAGCTGAAGACAGGGCGCTATGGCGCTCATTAGGGGAGGCCTATGTCCGTCCAGCAGTGGACTAATATAGGATGAGGATGATGATGATGAAGATCTGACCAATCATTTTCATGTTAGGCATATCACTACATAGTTTATAATAAATCGCTTACTCTGTTCCTATGTCCTTATGTCCCTTTGAATGCTTATTTTGATGCGGTTTTTTAATAGTTAGAGTGAATCAAGAGGAAGGTTTATACGTATAATAAAACCGTGCGAAGCCGGGGCGGGTCACTAGTATAATAATAATGTAGGTATATTTTTGTACCGAAAATATACTCCGAATTTGTCGAGGTGATTTTTGAGTTAGCCTTCACCGAAATAATATCAGATGATCAGTGGATACAGAAAAGACGGTATAAATTAGCCGGAAAGAAGACATCTCTTTCTCCCCTCGAGATACGGAAGCCGAGGCGAAATAACCACTCAGAAACACGGTTGGGCAATTGACAAACAACTGTTGTCTATACCTAATGCTGCTCAAATCCGAACCAAACTCAGCAATGGACACGTCCTGAGGAAAATTGTTTTGGAATTTTGATAAGGTTGTTTGGAATTAATAAAGCCCTGTACAGACAGACTTACGCGGTAGAAAGTATTCGATAACCAGAGCGCCAGCGGTAAATTTCTCTTGGATTTCCCCCGAAGCTTCACGAATTCCGCTGTTTTCCACCGAGTATTTTCAAAGCGATTTTAAAAAAAGGAGCAGGTTCTGAATTTGACTGTATATATTATATACCTATATTGATTTTTTTTATAGATGAACGGATTTAGTTTTTTTTTTGAAAGCGGTTTCTTGTCATAGCTTTCATGAAGACCACGACCACGTCGACCACGTGTTAGTTAAAGATATGCGTATTTTAGTGACGTTTATTAGTTCATTATTTCTCATTTTTACTTTAATGTATATGAAGTGCAAGAATTTTTGAAAACACTTCAAATAATGTGCTTGTTTAATAGTGACAACAGGATTATCGCATATTGACGTGGATTTCGCAATCACTCGGAATCGAATACTTTGTAAGTCTGAAAAAGGTTTAGATTTATCTATTGATTTTTGACACTGATCTTTTAATCATTTTTAATCCGGCTTACGATTTCTTAGGATTTTCGCAAAAAAATGCTTTTAGGTGCTTTTATTAATGAATTAAAATTTTATTTTCTTTGTTTTCTAACAGTAGGTATACACCTACCATTTACCTACTACTATTTATTTATTGATCTAATATCTTAGAAAAAACATCTATAGCATCCCGTTTCCATAATGGACCGAACAGAGTCCAAATGCGGACACAAGAGTACATCAACCTTAGCCATCCCGTTTGCCGAGAATTTTAAATAAGTACATTTAAAACCAATTATGGCGTCCGATTGAATTCTGTTTTCAAAAGAAACTGTAAAACTACCTACCTACATATTTATAATTATTATATTTAATAGAACTTGATGCTGATTGCCTATTGGTACCTATATATACATCAGCCAAACTCGATGTAGAATGTTCGTAAACAAACCGCCCATACTTAACCTAAAATACACTCGGTTGCCGCGCTCTTTTTATACGCTATTTACATTACTTGTCGATTTAAGATCCTTCCTTCACTAAATATTTCGTACACTCATATCTAAAATTCGACGCCAAGCAAGTGAATTTTAGTTTTTTGTGTCGTGGTTTGTTTACAAACATTCTACATCTTGTTTGGCTAGTGTATAGATGGAACAGCGGTGGTTTGGCATCAGCCTCATGAACAAATTTGTTCAGTGCACCACTTTCGCGGCATGCGGACAGCGCATGCCGTATGCATATTTTGTTTATTAAATCAAAGCCAACATTGTTAACGTTCGAACCGAGCCCGCTATGGACAGCTTAGTCAAACTCAAAAGTATACAGGGTCATAGGTGTGTAATGATTAACCTCGAAAAGGCGACATGGGTAAATCAAGACATACATCAATCACTACATAGTATAAAACAAAGTCGCTTTTTCTGTCCCTATGTCCCTATATCATCATGTCCCTTTGACTGCTTAAATCTTTAAAACTACGAAACGGATTTTGATGCGGTTTTCTTTAATAGATAGAGTTATTCAAGAGGAAGGTTTATACGTATAATAAAACCGTGCGAAGCCGGGGCGGGTCGCTTGTGGACATATAAATTCTGGTAAGCATATTGTCCCAGGCGAATGAGTGCCCGAATAAGAGCCCAGTTTGAATAAAATTCGTAGCGCGAAAATGTCATGAACCGCGAATTGAACAAAATTGTCCATTATGGCTACCATTCATGTCGTAATGTTGATTGCTATCTCTTTATACATAATCGACCCGATATCTCATTTCCGAGGATCACCAATATTCTAATATTTTCGAAATTATGTTTTCATTGAGTTTAAACATTTACGGGAATAGCGAAATTCTTCTCATTTTCCGCCTTCGTCAACTCAACAGTAAAATAAAAGGCCGATTTTTACTTTAAAAATTACCCACAACGTTACTTTTGATTACAAAAGATTTAAATACAATATAATCGCATCCACTATAGATAGAAAGATAGATACTACCTTATTTCAAAGCCATCAAACATTTAGTCCTTAATTAAACAATAGAATTGGCGGCCTTATCGCTTAGAGCGATTTCTTCCAGACAACCAACAAAATAAATACATTGAATGCGGTTACGTTGTAGGCTGTTCAAAATTAGCTGCTGATAGTTAAGTATGACAGCTTACATCAAGGGGCTATCTGAATATTCATATTGTTATTAACGATAATTAATAACGATGCAATCCATTAGTTGCAGGGGAGCCAATTCGATGCTTTTACCTTTTGTCAAAACAAACGAAAATGTGAATCTAGATTGATTTAAAAGCGATCAAACTTGGTACTCATTCATAGGGATAACGCAAGTCAGGGTTGATAGAATAATCGAAAAAGAGTTGATTGAAATAGCCGAATTGTTGAATTCGAATTGTTTTGACATTGTTTCGATTGACACATTGTTTGTACATTGGCAGCATTCTACGTGACGTTGACAGATCTGACATAATAATACGGTATATATAATGGTTTTTGCCGGATTTGACGATTTTAAAATTATTTTTTTTGGGTTCGTAGTCATAGTGCGTTCCCAAAAAATTAAAAAAAAAAAACAAGATTATTATAAATATATACGGGTATTTATCGCGTTTATTTACCTATTTTCCCCGACGTTTCAACAGGTTTACACTATGTCGTGGTCACGGGATAAATACCAGTTTATTTATAATATGTTTATAATAATGTGTTCTGATCGCGTGTTTAAAAAACTTTAGTCATAGGATCTTTGCGTTTTGGTAATTCGACTAGACTTGAACCCACAACCATCCCTCTATACTGGAATGCGCTACCAATTGAGCTAGGTCAAGTATTGAGCAACGAGACACCCCTAATCATACGAACTTAATGTAAACTTACTATTTGAACAGGATTGGATCAACTTCAATGTTGCCTCTGTAGGTAGATATATCAGGGATAGAGTCTGTAGGAAGTCCTAAAGATTTTCGAATCATCGATTACTTGACATTGCGGGGCAATCGATAGCAAACGTACTGAGACAAAGAAGCGGGTTCAAGAACTGAATACAAGAATACAAGACTTTATTAATAAAAATAGCAGTTTACACGTCAATTGTAAATCATAATTATAGTTCAGTATATCTTATTAATAAAGTGATTATATTTCTGTATTAATTATTTTATACATTATAAAAATTTCGATTTAAATTTAGTTATACATCATAATACTATTTAAATATTGACTATCGTACTATTGCTTGCGGGGGTCCTCTACCGTTCGGGTAATAGGTACGAGGAATTCACCCATGTTGTAGAAAACCCTTTCCAACAACCATTACTTCAGACGACCCTTAAACACTGCGGTGAGGCTGCATTTCGTATACTATCTGATAACCTATTATAGACTGCCGGGCCCGAGATGAACACCGATCTCTTCGACTTGTGCAGTCTGTGTGTTGGCGTCACCAGCCTGTGCTGGTTTTTATTGCTGCGGAGAGCGCGTTCTGCGTTAACTCCACGGCGGTGGAACAGGTTCAAGTTTAGATGTCTGTCGAAGTCGAAAAGTATTTAAGAGTTTATATAATTTCTCAGGCTGCATTAAGCCTAGGAACCACTCCCGTAATGATTAGAACCACTCCGGTGCTAATCAAGGAAGGATTAATATCCAGCCATGGAATCGTAAAGGCACGAGCGAGATGATGATGATGATGATACCGTTATGTTTTCGCATAAGTGTTTATATAAGTATAGGCATATTTACAAAACGACTTTGTTGGCTTAATCTTGCTCTTATAACAATAATAAAAAGACTTTACGATACCACGGCCAATTTGGCTTTGTGGGTAAGTGAATGTAGGCCCTTGAATTAAAACGCCCTCCCGGGGCGAAAGAATTTATGTAGCCTGGTTTAGGCCGGTTTACCCTGCGCCCCGGGACCGAGGGATTTAGGGATTATGATGCGTATGGGATTGAGTTAAGTGATTGCAGATCGGAAAGAAACTATAGGAGCTTAGATGTTTTGGGCTTGATAAAATGTCTAGCACTACATTATTTAATAAAAATGATTTTTTTTTTTATAAAATAATATATTTTTCAAACAGGATTAAATAATTTATTAAAGTATCTTATAATTGCTGTTTTTTCTTATTATTATTAGTCAGATAAATGTTCTAAGCTCTCTTTTTATTGGCATATGAAATAGTTACTATGACAATTTAATTAGAAACGAAACCAAGTCCGTGAGGTACAGAGGCGTTCAGAGTTTTATTGGCTGGTCGATGCTACGCCTGACACGAGAGCTGGTGAGTATCTGACTGTAATGATATGGATCAGTTGAGCTACCTCTAGACTGTTTACAACAGTGTGCTGTTAGCTCATTTGTTTAAACTCTGAATCTTATTTTTAATTTATTTCTATTCTATGATTGTAATTTTCTTTACTAAGCTATTAAAATACCAGGCTTTGTTTATAGATATACTAGCGAGCGACCCCCGCTTCCCGCTCCGCACAGTATACTAAACGCATAAACATTCCTCTTGAATAATTCAAAAATTCCTCTTGAAATTTCCTCTAGCTATTAAAAAAACCGCGTCAAAATCCGTTGCGTAGTTTTAAAAAATTAAGTATTCATAGGGACAGAGAAAGGGACAACAGTATATACAACAGTGATTCAATCCAGAGAAGAAAGTGTCGGAAATTCTCAGTAATGTTTACCCAGACACTTAAGTTTTCTTAATAATATATACTTAATATTCACAAGAACCTCTTGTGCAAAAGTAAATAAGTAAATCAAAATGTGCTTTCTGATGTAACCTTTAAATTTCTTAGAAAAGCGCTGTTTTCTAGAGGATCACTTAACTTACAAATTTTCTCAAGAACCTCATAAATTAAAAGATAAACCTATTTGCAACAAAACGTGGAGCTTACTTTCTTTTAAACTGTTTTAAAGTTATATATTTTTCCAGGTTCTTGATAAAGAGCATGGCTTATTTCAACCGATAAAAAACAAAATGATGCTGTTCTTCAATTCGGCATGGGTCCATCCGTCTGTCTGTCAGTCTATCGCCTGTATGTAACCATGTTAGTAAGACAGTTGAAATTTTCACAGAAGATGTATTTCTGTAGACGCTATAACAACAAATACTAAAAAAAGAGAATAAAATGAATATTAAGGGGGCTCTCGTGCAACAGATTTTTTTTGCTGTTTAATAGATTTTTAAATAAGTACTGAACTTTTTGTTCGCGAGTCCGACTCGCTTTTAACCGGTTTTATTTGTGTATGATACTCGATATCTTTGCCAATTATTATGGTTGTCCGAGTTCGATGTCTTTTTTGTTTTTATATACCTCTAGAGAACGATACCAAAACAATTCCTAAGGGATAACTATTTATAACATAACATCAAAATGATTTGCTAACAATTAGATCAGATATTCCTTGAAGTAAATCGTTATTTTACATATTACATTAAATATTTTTCTACTCTTGAAATAATTTCTATGCAAATAAAAAAATAATAAATAATGATCAAGTATAAAACTATAAGTCACAGTAAAAAACAGTTACTTAATAATAAGTAATTACCTTTGTATTAAGTACCTATTGTTAAATACTTTTCAGTGAATATAGAAAAATAAAACGAAACCTGAAAAACCTTTGTTAATCAAAAAAAAATAGATTTAAAAAATAATGGAATGATCAATCCTTACAACAAATACAGAAAAATATAAGAAATACATATTATCAATATTATCAGCGTTTTGGAGACGAGATGACTGGTATTGACAAAAATCAGTTTACTTTAGCTACCTACCTCTAGAATATTTACAACCCTTAGCAGTTAATTCACTCAATTATTGGTTATTCGCTCAGTTGTTTCAATTGTATATTAGTTTTCATTTGTTTCTATTCCTTGATTGTTATTTTACTTTAATCAGTTTACGAATAATTGCCCGTTACTCCATTTGGTATTACGTCGACCAATGCTACCACAATGGCGATTCACCGTCTCTGGGGCTTTCACTCTTTCATTCTTTGAGCTTTGTACCCGCACTGATTGAGCGGAGACAAGTTATGGCTTCACTTGAAGAGTTTTTGAGCTTTGAGGTTTTGTTGCAAAAAATACAGGAAAATCAAGTGGAATAAGAAATTGCAACTCTCAAAGCAAATAGCTCTTTTATTATAGTAAGACTCGAAAGAGATTAAAAGTTTTTATTCATTAACATTATAAGGTCTTTATTAACAACGAAAATTACAAGCAAAGGAATAGAAAAATTACAACTTGTATTTACAATTGAAACCATTGAGCTAACTGCAGACGGTTGCAAACAGTCTAAAGGTAGCTCAATTGATCCATGTCAATACCAGTCGGAAGCGTCCCCAAGACACTGGCTGCATTACCACGCTGTATGGCAATGCTGATGCGCTGAGCCAGATATTCACCAGCTCTCGGGTCACGCGTCGCATCGACCAGACGCTCAGATAATTTTTTAAAAACCCGGAGAGCCTCGGTACCCCACGGACCTAGGGTCTCGAATCCAAGGGGAGCAAATGCGTAGGTTCTTAATTTTTTTATTTTACTTTATTTATTAACTAATTCCCTGGACATTGCACGTGTTGTTTCTATGGAAACGTCTGAAGGCTATTACTATCCTATGGGAACTGATTTATGGGAGAGAAAAGTAGCCTATATTTTGTTCCAGGGTTAGAACTAAGTCTAATCAAAACAGCCCGACCCCTTTAGTTTATACGTGAACGACTAACAAACGATAAACAAACATCCATACATACAAACTTTCACGTTTTTTTTTATTAGTTGAGATAAGGATTACATTTGACTTTTTGTATAATAAATTTACATGGTTTAAAAACCATTTTAATTAATTGAATAACCAATTATAATAGATAGATAATTATTTATTCAAATACCTGGAGTCGTAAATTTGTCTAATGTTAGAACACTAAAATAGTTTTAAAAAGCTATTTTAGGTTGTTTTTACTTAAAGAGCGTCCCTATTGGAATAGAAAATAAATGAAACACGAATAAAAAATCTGATACAAATGAACAAAGAAATAGATTTTTCACTCTCGTTGATTTGAAACTCTCGTCAATGGAATTCAAAAGTTGTTTCAATCCCTTTGTGAGGTCTATTTTACAGGTAAATCGAAGTCTTCTACGGTCCAATAATTTACTATCAAGTCACAAAGTAGGTACAAGAAAGGAGTCTGGATATCGAATACTCAGTCAAAAACTTTTTAAATGGCTCTATATTTAAATGAAAAATGAGTTCTACAAAACAAATAGTCTATGTCTATGGTTGCGTTTTGCGGTGATCTTTTATTACCATTATACCTGTTCGAATTTATATATTGGCTGAAATGTGGAGTGTATTCTATAAAAGACTTTTATCAACTTTTATCTTCTTTTATCGCTTTTTTCTCAGTAATAGGCTCTCACTAACTAAGTGCCTATATGTACGTGTTAACAACATTTGTCCATACGCTGATCAACTTAATTCATTAGAAAGAAAATTGCAAGCAATAATAATTGAAATAGATAGAAACTATTTATTATATTTGATGTAATTGAGCTAACCGCAGACGGCTTAGCTTGAGGTGTAACTAAACTAGTCTATATCAATGATATTTTTTTGCCAAATGGACCTTGATATCATGCATATTTGATGATTGCCTAGTTAAAAAGATGATCATAGTACGGGGAACCGGCTTTTCTTTAATGGATTGTAAAAATAGATTTGTAAATGGATTCATTTACTGCATCTTTGCATACTTTGCATCTTTTACATACACGCAGCTTTGGTTAAGCTTTTTGTGTTTATTTCGTTTTGCTGCTTAATAAAAATTTATTTTATTTATTAAACAATGTCTACAACTTATCGTGAAATAAATAAGAAACCATTACAAACAATTCTGAATTATTTCTCAATATCAATTATACCTTTCAATAACAATTAATAATAGAACTTCTAAGAATAATTCCCTGAGTGGGTGCTTAGCAAAATAAAATATTGAATCATTAGCGAAGAAAGCTGCCTACGCGCAGAAACACGTTTCTATGAAAAACTTTGTAATCGGAACCTATTTCATCGCTGTTATTAATATAATGAGCTCTTTTCTAATTGGTTGGTTTGATTTTTTTTGCCATTAAGGCTGAGGCCAAACGAGCGTAATTTTGTGAGTCGTGAGTTGCAGAATTTCGTTCGCAGAAATTCTGCCTGGCAGAAATTCTGTGTGGATGCCAGACGAGCGCATTTTAGTCAGTTACTATCGAACGTTTATAGCGGATGTTTGTGTCGTGCAATGGAACCGTTGAAAATTTTGTGCTTTGTCAATTATCATTTTTTCTGTGTCCATCATTTTGTGAGTAAAAATACGTGTCGGCTCTCACGCAAAATACCTGACTGACGCTTTGCCCGGCCCGCGTCGGCCCCCTCGGCCCTCGCAAACTATATTCGGTTCGAATAATGCGTGTGAGTCGGCAGACAACTCATTTTGCGTCGCCGTGTGAATGAAACAGGACTTTTGTATGAAACCGAATGCAGCAGAATTTCTGCGACTCACGACTCACAAAATTACGCTCGTTTGGCCTCAGCCTTAGATATCCATTACAATAATAACGCAAAATACTAAGTACTTTATTATTACCACATCATACAAATCTCTTTAGTACCTACTGAGCACATTGTGTGGTTTTTCGTGGTACTGAAATACGTACACAGACTATATTTTTCACGTTTTTATTTTATTTGTTATGGTAGATAAGGTATTTTCCAGAACCAAAGATTTGGATAAAAAATTATACTATACAAAAAGGTATAAGTTTTATCCAAACTGTCTTCGGTAGGTACTATTTATTTAATATAATAAAAAATAAATCGGTATTAGTATAGGTTGAAACCTTATATTTAGTTTTTTTAAACTAGGCACTTATTAATACACTCTAGCTAAAACAACAAAAAAAATTACGACTAGTAGTATTTACACTAGATTAAAATCGTAAATACCTATAAAAATATATCTAGAACTAAAAATGTGGTAGGTAATTAAGACTTTTAGATATAGATTGCTCTTGACTTATCCAATGATATTAGGCAAATCAAAAGCAGACGTTAGTGTAATACATAGGATATGGATATTATGGATAAAGAAGTGCCACAACATAAAATATTGCTTTCTTGCTTGAATTTATATAACGAAACCCTCTGATTAGCATAACATCCTTTCGTCATGCGAGCTAATACTTCTTTCTGTCTGGGACACTCGGTGAATACAAAGTTAGTGTCTGTTTTTTGTCTGGGAAAGAAAACAAATAAAAGTTACTAAAAATGCATAATCTTTTTTTAATTGTTACGTCAAAATCGCATAATCCTACTTCACTACATAGTATAAAACAAAGTCGCTTTTTCTGTCCCTATGTCTTTATGTCCCTTTGAATGCTTGCATGCAAAATCTTGCAAATCAAATCATCTTGAAAATCAATGCAAAATCTTTAAAACTACGCAACGGATTTAAGTAAGTAATTCAAGAGAAAGGTTTATATACATATAATAAAACCGTGCGAAGCCGGTGCAGATCGCTAGTATATTATAAACGCGAAAGTTTGTAAGTATGGATGGAGGGATAGATGGATGAATTTTTGTGAGTTACTCTTTCACGCAAAAACTACTGAACGAATCTAGATGAAATTTGGCACAGAGATAGATTATAGTCTGAAATATAACAACGGAAACGGGAATTACTTGAGTGAAACCGCGAGTATACTCGAAATAGTAATCCTGCGCAGACGAAGTCGCGGGCACCAGCTAGTCCTTTATATATTAGACTAGCGGACCCGACATAGGTTGTCCTATCTTGATTATGAAAATTTAATTCGAATTTCCCGCGCGATTTTCATATTTTTTTCTTTTATAAGAACCTTCTCCTGATGACAACAAACGCAAAAAAATAATAATTAGCGAAATCGGTCCAGCCGTTCACGCATGATGGCGTGACCAAGGGAAATAGGGATTAATTTTAATATATATATATATAGAGATACCATTCCGGCAATTGTTGATCAGGCGCGACTCACAGCGAGCACTTTGTTGATCCGAAAACACTTGTTGATCCGAGCCTCTTTTGTTGATCTATTATACATTTTCAGTAACAAATGTTGCTCCAACCAGATCAACAATTGACCTCACGGGGCCTTTGGCATTGTAATACCATTTGTTGATCCGATATACAAATCCATTTTACACAAGTTGATCCGATTCAAATGAACCAATCAGAACGCAGCATTTGTCAAAAATGACAGCGACGTTGCCGCTTCGTGCGGGAGTCGTGGAGGTCGATGACCACACATATGGAAACGAAATGTCAGGGTAACGCTATGTTCTATGACATTTATTATTTATGACATCGCGTTACCTAGTCCTTTTATTATCAGTTTGATAATTATGTACCTATTATTAAAATTTGACTTGTTTGAGTGTTTTTTTGTAAGTCTAAATAAATAATGATATTCATTTACTGAATAATTTTATTTAGAAACCAAAAATCCATTGCGAGTACTTTTCTACGGACAAATGTTGATCCATCGATATTTTCTTAACGATAACTAAGAACTTTTCTATTTTTTTATTTTTCTTTATACCTGAAAACTAAAACTGTAAAAGTGGCACTTTGTTCCTTAATATGACGTTCCTTGCGTTTACTTTAATGATTTTTAAGGATTTTTAATTATTGAGTATCGTGTCAAATAAATTTTTATTATTTTTAATTCATTTTTGAAACTTTATGTGGGCGGCCGAAGGTCTGCCTTTGGCACATGAGGTTGCAGGTTCGATTCCCACCTTGGAACAATAAATTTTTGTACGACATGTAAATATTTCTACGGGGTTCTAGGTGTTTTCTAAGTGTAATAAATTTCTCAATCTTTGTGCGGGCGAATATGATAGCTAGAAGGTTTGCACGAGGATCGGTGGGGGTAAAACTCACGTTATTTCGAGCCTACTGTACATCCCTGTACACGTGCAGCCTGTGGGCGAAATATTCACTTGCAACCTACAGCGCAATCCGCGTTCAGTATAATAATGCGCTTAGGGGGGTGTTGGGGCTCTCCCGTTACTGCAGCGCCTCGGGGATGTTCGCGGCGGCGCGTAAAGATTGTTTCCACACTAGTATGCGCAAGCGCGCCACATCCCTGGTGCGCAGGGTGCGGGGGAGCGCTAACATCGTCCTAGCCATGATAGCGTCCAGAGTGGACTGTGCCTACACGAGGCACTGTTGTGAACGCCATCTGTCCACATACACTGTTAGTTTGTAAGTTTCATTTGTACCTTTTTCCCTATATGAGTCGTGTGCTTGAAATAAATGATTTTTAATTCTTTTTTTTGTAATATTTTGTATTAAGTTACAGATATTTGTCATCTCGTACCCATCATAACACAAGCTCTGCTTAGCTTTGGGCTAGATGAGGCTGTGTGGATTGTCCAGCATTATTAATCTAGTTATTAATTTTAAACTAAAAAAACTACACATCAGAGATCACGGTAGTGGCCTGAGTAGAATAAACAATTGCCCATCGTTATAATTGTTACAAAAAAACCTGCTACCTTAAATTATTTTGGGGAACTCAAGTAGTTGTCTACCTTACGTGGTTAACCGACTAAAAAAAATAACTAGTGTCAATGCCTCGATCGATGTTTAATTAAACGTTAATTATTTTAGAATCGTTACACCCCGCGGCTCCGCCTGCATGAAAATGTATTTGTCATATTACAGAAATTTATTGCACGCCTCATATGGGTAGTTCCGTAAAAATAAAAAATACGTGTTTAATTATTCATTTTGCAGTTTATTTGTACCGATTTTTAAGTCACTAGCAGCTGGTTCAGCCTACCGTTGATTAATACCTACCTGTTTAGTTAAAGTTAATAAGATTATAGTTTTAAATAAGATTAGTTTAAAAAAAACCCAATATGCGAATTGCTAGCAAGGATCTTCACAAATAATTCTGTAAAGTACCTAGCTACCTCCCATAGGTAAACAGGATCCTTTCATATTATATAGAGACTAGGATCAGTGTTCTTCAGAGTTCAGTCAGACTCAACTCAAATCTTATCTATCTTACTATTATAATAAATGGGAAAGTCTGTGTGAATGTTTGTTATAAGTAATCTCCGTATTAACTTTATTTATTTAGAAGACATTTGGTACGTAGATAGTAGGACCTAGAATAAGACATAGGCTAATAAAATTATCAAAAATTAACCTCTGAGGGCGTTAAATAGGATAAAGTTTGTATGGAAAATTATTTTTCCTTGGTTTGATTTACTTAAAAATCGGTAGTTATCTATAATAAAGTATGAAATAATTAAACACGTATTTTTTATTTCACCAAAATAACCCCCAGGGGTTTGTGTAATAAATTTCTGAAATTTGTTTAAAAACTGGTTGGCGGGCAAAGCCGCGTGACACATCTAGTATCTAGTATTATAATAAATGGGAAAGTCTGTGTGAATATTTGTTATAGGTAATCTCCGTAGCTACTTAAGTTATTTAGATGAAATTTGGTACTTAGATAGTTTAGGACCTAGAACAAATCCATACATACACATAGGCTTTTAAAATTTGGAAAATTTTAACTCCGAAGGGGTTATTAGATGGGGTGGTAAAGTTTGTATGGAAAATTATTTTTTATTGGTTTGTTTCACTCAAAATGAACACTATGAATAAACTAAAAGTTAATAACTAAACACGTATTTTTTTTACGAAACTACCCCTAGGAGGCGTGCAATAAATTACTGAAATTTGACAAATAAATTTCCATGCGGGCGAGGCCGCGGGGCGCATCTAGTTATTACTAAAGTAAATAATTTCCAAGTTGTAATATACTATATTGTGTTATTCTAGGTCCTACACTATAGACATATCAAATTTCATTTAAATAACTTAAGTAGTTACGGAGATTACTTATAACAAACATTCACACAGACTTTCCCATTTATTATAAAAGTAAGATTTGTAAATTACCCTAAACGTATCGTTGGTAGTTACTGATCATAAAAATGTTTTAGTAAACTACCTAGCGGGTCTCATCATAATCATCATCTTCGTCGCCAACCATTAATAGTCCACTGCTGGACACATGCTTTCCCATATGAATGCCCACTTGACTAAAGGACACCATACACTACGTTTACCGAGACGTGGTCTTCACTCAAGAGTACGTTTACCCCAGCGGTTGTCAGTTTTTCGCAAGATATGCCCGGCCCACTGTTATTTTAGCTTGCTAATTCTTAACTAGGCTTTATCTCGCGGAGAATCGGCAACCGTTGGGGTTAACGTGTTCTTCAGTGGAGACTGCGACTTGGCAAACGTAGTATAGGACGCCCCGCCCTCCGGCCAGTTGGGATCTGCGAATGATTGATGGTAGATGCTGGACGCGACAGCGCCATGGCGCTCATTACGGGAAGCCTATGTCCAGCAGTGGACTAATGTCGTCCTAAAATAATGATAATGTTGCCCACTAGACAGTTTCGTGAGGTGATTTAAATCCTACCTTCATTTGGGGAGCGGGATTTAAAGACGTGGTATTTGTAGGAGTTCATTTGAGTCTAAAATATAGGAAACATTCTAAAAATTTTCTTTTTATATTTTTGTTTGACGTGTAGTGCGTTCTGGCATACTTAGATCGCTGTAGAATTGAACTCTAAAGCAGGTTCTCTCTAGGTTCTTAGTTAAAAATAAAGGGAAATTTCATAAGAATTAAACGATTCTGTTAATTTCTGTTACCAAAAAAACCTTTTTACCAACTTCTCATACCTAATGCACATGTCGAAGAAGAACATGACCTACAAACTGGTTGCTAAAGAGTTCAATTATTTTTTGTGAGCTATAGTAGATTTCAATAATGCACATACCTACACAAAAATATTATTTTATGAATGTAATGTGCTTGGTCAGTGAATTTTAGCTATTTCTACTCTATTCTATTCGACTATCCGAAGGAAATTTGTAAGAACGAACGCTTTCAAGTCTATTAACTTTGATTATGTAAGTCTCGAAAAGTCCCCCACTACCGCGCGTGCGGCGTTGCCGCTTTGAAAACAGACGAAATAGTAATTTGTGGCTCCAGAGACTGCAGATCAACATTGTCTAAGCTAATGTGGCACGTAGTATATATGCACCGGATGTGAAAAAGACGTTTCAGTGTAATTTTTTTGACCGTTAGAAGATCAACAAAATGTGTGTATTTTGAGTTTTTTACAACGCGAGTATATTGAAAACGAGTCAATGCAGATCCAGCGTTGCCATGTGCTTTTGAAATTCGGATCGAAGTATATCTGTTTACTAGGTCCAGAGTCGAATGTACACATGAAAAAGGTGGATCAACATTTCTTAAGAAATCGTACTGGATCAACCATTACCGTGAACGGTTCATTATATATTGTGTAACATATACAAATGTAATATGTATAATATTTGAAATATATACACGTATTTAAATGCTGCCTGTAATAATAGATTACAGCAGCATTTTACACTGCTGAATATAGACTGTGTTGAAAGCTGAACTTTCCTAAAGTCAAGTCTGCGCGTCTCGACATTATTGTTCGTAAGTATTTCATGCATATAAGTACCTAAAGAGCGTTTCCTCGAGACGCGTTAGTTCCGCATCGTTGGAACTGTGTAAGAGGTAGTTTGTAGGATTACACGCATTTCTGTTACAGTCCCATAGTATGTCATAGTTGTTACGAACACAGGTAAGAAACACTGAAAATATTGCAATTTTCTAATGGTCATACTAATCCCGACTACCCTTATTCTTACTAATAATTAAAAACGTGACGCGACTTGGCAAACGTTGTGTAACACACCCAGCCGTCCAGTCCGTAATCCCGCCAGGTGGGATGACGATCTTCGAAAGACTGCTGGCAGATGCTGAATGCGTCAAGCTGAGGACAGGGTGCTTAGCGCTCATTAGGGGAGACCTATGTCCAGCTGTGGACTAATATAGGCTGAAGATGATGATGATGATCATAAACGTGAAAGTTTGTATAAATGTAAGAATGTATGGTTTGTATGTGTATGTATTGGTATATTTGTTCCTCATTCACGAAAAAACTACTGAACGCATCGAGCTAAAATTTTGAATAGACGTAGTTCTGGCTTTTCATTTCATAAATCAACTCCCATGGGATAGAAATAGCCTTGAGACGTTTCCATAGAAATAACGCATGTGAAACTGCGGGGTTATACTAGTTATAACATGCATTGAATAACAAAAACAGCAGATACAGGAAAACTATATTATTACGCGCATAGATATGACACTCACGTCACCTCTGAAAGCTTTCCCTAAAGATCCCCTTTACCGTGACCCTAAATAGCTCATCGGAATGCTGGCGTCTCAAGGAATTACAGATCCAACGTTCCTTAACTCGCTGCCTTCACATGCTTCTATAATTAAACATTCAAGATTGCACCTTCTTGATAACAGATCGGGAAATTGAAAAAGTTGTTCTAGACAGGAAAAGTTTCTAAGTCTGCAGAAGTTCCTACTTGTAAGGTAAGAAGATCTTGGGTATCAGTTACATTGGGCGAAGGGATTGCTTTTGCAAAGTTTAGGAAAAATATATTAATAAATATTTTTTTCTAACAACTTTGCATGCGCATTTGCGTGACTTACATTATATTTTATCTGTCTGTACTAGTAAAACATCATTGGTCTGTACCATAAAGTTAGAATGTGATTTTTTTTTATGTCTATGGTCTGTACTGTCATAGCTTTGAAACCGTTTTTATACTGACCTCGTTTGACTTAGAGTTCTAATTTCAAATGAATTTAAATATGTAATGGAATTACAATTTGAAATTCAGTCATTTGTCATTGATTAGTGTTTTGTTTTCATTATTTGATTTATATCGACACATAACTGAATTCATTTTACAGAATAAATGTAGTAAGAGCAGTAGTTAGTACCTACTACGTAATTTACCTTTCACCATGTTTATGTAGAAACGTAAATTGCGTATGGAAAAATTCTGTTAACCAAATAACAAGAGCAACGGAATACCCTACTCTACTCAAGAAGATGCGGGTCCTATTCGATTTATCGATGACAAAAAGGTAAGTATTTGTATGAACAATACCCTACTGTACTAGGAAAGCATACTATAATAGGAGTATAGTATAAGGCGTACGTATTGGCTATTGTGCGCGAACGACCAATTACTATTGTCCTCAGTGAGGCGGATTAATAGATTGTTCACTTCCGAACATAAGGCTGTAAGTAGCCTAGATAATATGTAACTATAGCGTCAGTATGGTAGATGTTATAGCGCAGATCGAAAGCTATATTAGCAGTTGAAATTATCTTCATAAATTAGGTACTATTATAATAAATGTAATAATAATAGTCTGTGTGAATCTCTGTAATTACTTAAGTTATTCAAATGAAATTTGTTATTTAGATAGTTTAGGACCTAGAATTCCATAACATAGGATATTATAATTTGGAAATTTTAGCCTCTGATGGGGTTAAATAGGGTGGTAAATTTTGTACGGAAAGTTATTATTCCTAAGTCTGATTCACTCAAAACTCGGTACATATAAACAGCAAAGTAAATAATTAAACACGTATTTTTTTTATGAGACTACCCCTGGAGGCGTGCAATACATTTCTGAAATTTGGCAAATAAATTTCCATTCGGGCGAAGCCGCGGTGCACAGCTAGTAAACAAAAAATCTCAATGCTTTAATTATTGTCTTTTAGGAACTAAGTACTTACCAATTTGTCAAGACCAATGTAGCGAGCTCAAGCTCGATGAAGATTTGTAGGTACATCAATTTATTACAGAGTTTCCATGACCACGAATAATATCAAATGCTAATAGTACTTATCTAATGCCTTGTCATCCGAATGGCTTTCAGCTCAATCTGAATGAAATGAAAATGAATGAAAAAAGAAATGTATCAAAAAATGTTGCGCTGCTAATATTTTCTGTGGGTTTGGTATGACGTTTGAATATTTGAAAGATGGTTTTTGAAATTAATTTGAAGAATTATCAAGTTTCTTTTATAATACCTTTATCCGTTCACATAGAATTTTATTTGTACCAGTACTAGTGGAAAAAAACTTAATTATAAATGCCTAGAAAATGGTATTGCGGCTACAAAGAGGTTTAATAATTAAGGAGCAAAGTTTCAACAAACGTAAAACTTTTTGTACCGTGGGACTTGTAGGGTTAATTTAAATTGAGCGGAACTTGAACACAAATAATACGTCTTGACTTTTCCCTCAAGGGATAAATAATAAAATGATCTTCTCACTTCCTTAATTTCCTTCAACTTACCCTTTACTGTACATACCTACTTTAACAGAAGTTTTCATGTCTCTAAACCAAAAGATCCTCTAGAAATAACCACCAAAAACCGTATAATAACAAAATAAAATGACACTTGAAGCACCAGGACAACAGAAGCGTCGAGTGCTATGCAAACCTCAATGTTTACGTCAACAGAACTTGCTCAATTCAATCAATAGCAAATAATCTATTTCCGTACTAGAGCAATCCCGGGGGCGTAGGAGCGATGGCAAATGAGAAAATCCTGCCGCACAGCTATCTTGAGCTCTCTCGTTATATGCATTCCTGGTACTCGGATATCGGACGCAGTAACGTTCACTCTTTATTTACCTACCTGGGTACCAAAAACTCCAGGGCTTTTAGGATAGTTAGTTGCAGGAAGTAAAACTAGAAAGTTACTCCAAAAACCTCTTTGTAACAAGTAGAGACTAAGGTCTTCAAAATCAGTCTAGTGTTTGAACTACTCTCTTCGTTTCCTAGTTCAATACAGAAATGCCCTTAAACTTTACGCAACTTTAAATTGGTCCGACGTCGCTACGACTAAGTACGTGATAAATCGGTCAAGGGTCATTCAAACAGTTGTGCGCATTTTCCTTATGTGCCTTCCGAATTTCATCCACATACTGGCAATTTCAGTTCTTCGGGAACTAACAAATTTGAATAGGCACTTATAAAAATCGCATTCTGTGTAACCGCATGATAAATACGTGGTATAATCTGCAATTCCAAAAACGAGATGATGCTTAATCTAATCCAAATCTCATTTGTATTACCAGTTTCCCCCAAATCGACGTAAAATGTTTCCGAGTTATTCAGAAGTAAAAATTACACCTTAAATTAAGTTAGAAGGTATCTCAGCAGGTTCATGCTGTCAAACTTATTTCTAACTTCAGGGCCAAAACTTTATGATTTATTTTCCGGATTCTTTGGAATTAAAGATATATTTCGCAGGAACTTCCCACGAAATTAGGTTATGGTTGGGATTATCTTTGTCTCGTCAAACAAGATTTCATTTCTGATTCCAGTACGGCTTACCTACAACTGTTTCTTAGGCTATAAACGTCAGTATAGTAGGACTAGGGACAAGTTTTTGAAAAGGCTCATGTTTACCCAAAGCTGTCTTAAACTAAATGTCGACCACGAGGACAAGCCATGAGCGCGTTTACCTAGCTCAACAGTTGATGACTGGTTTCTCTTCACACGACAACACGACACACGAAACACGACACGAAACACGACGTTATCTAATGAGAATGAGAATTAATATATAAAAAAATTGTGGGCATCATCTGTGTTATGGGTACTAAATGAACTGATATACTTTACACAATACATGAAACGACGTTAATCTACTTGTATTTTAGTGAAACATGTGATAATTTAGAAGTGCATGCCAAACAGAACATACTTTTTATCCAACAATTTCTACTCTATTTTCCTTAGTGGGTAAGATACCCAACACTAGACTTATTCGCGATCGCGATCACGACTTTGGAAATAGAAAAGTTTCTCTTACGATCCATTGCTCTAGTATCATTTATTTCGGCTGGAAATATAAACACGAATCAAATAACTTTCTTGTATTTTCTACAAATACCTATGTTCATAATATGAGCTCATGGCCGATGGAGTTAATGTTATCTCTATTTTTCTAGAAATAATAAGGCGCAAATAAATTTAAAACTCCCTTAGTAATTTAAAGTGGTTATTAATAATTTCACTAAGTAATTACCTACATATTTTGTTGTCATGGATTTAGCATCAAAAGCTCTGCTTTCTTGGTGGCTAGATTTCATCTCATTTACTTTCGACGATAGGGAGAGGCGAGAAAACTTAGTTATGTCTATTTTACTATTCCCAGGCGTTGTTCCACCGTTCTTACGTTATTTAGTTCAATTCATAAGTTATGTTTGTTTTATTTATACACTATTATAACTAGCGGCCCGCCGTGGCTTAGCACGAATGGACTTCTATTATACACATTCTATAACATTTTTTTTTTGGGAAAGCGTTGAGGCTCTCCGCGTTGTCCGCTGTGTTGCGTGGGGCGACATCAGCAAAGAATGAATAATTAGCACAGACACGGGCATGGCGTGGTGCGGCTGCGTTTATTTTTTTATTTGATTGTTTAGATTTAGGTACTCGTACATGTTTAAATTCGTATATTTTTGAGTGGAATGTCCAATTTGAATAGGTAATTAAAAAAGTAATCTACGTATTGTATATTAACAGCATTTATTAACAGTCTTTATATACAGTTTTTATAAACAGTATTTAAATATATTAACAGTCTTAATTAACCACGAAATGATTATGATGATAGCAATTTCAAGCAAATCGGGTCAAAACTTTTTGACCGGTACGTCAAAGAGTTACGACAAAAAACACCAGTAAAACTCCAAAACCCTTTTCACCCCTTTTGGGGCGGAATTTCCAAAAATCCCGTCTTATCGGGTGCCTGTGTGTGCAGTTGAAGGTACCTATCCTCGAAATTTCAGCTGACTCCAATAAATCACTTTTTCTTTTATAATTAAGATTTTTGATACATTTTCATTTTTGCGAATACCAAAACCTACGGGGTAAACCAAAAATAACTGTAGGTACCTACCATCTTCGGGATTAAACTTAGATGACACGAAGGATGACATTAAGAGGATTCGGTGTTTAGAATTTTAATACGAATTTAATACACTTTTTGTCATTTGAAACTTTCCACAGAAATAATTCTTTATCTTACTAGTGCCTTACCCGCTACACTGTCCTGGCAACACACACCTTTTCAGAGCTGAAAATACCCCCCAAATTCCAGTGGCTTTTTACCTACAAAGAAAAAGAAAGATAAATAAGTTGATTCGTTCATCTTAAGAAAACACAATAATATTTTTGTACATTAATAAGAAAGGTGATTCTTCAACGTAGAATGCGTACTTTGCTTTTACCTCTGAGGGTTTAAAAAGGGTGGCAATATATGGAAAATTATTACTCCTTGTTTCGATTCACTCAAAACTCAGTAGGTATAAACAAGCTTTACATATAGTCAATAATGAAATTAGATTGGGTATAACTTTTTTACAAAATAACCTCTAGGAATTGTGTAATAATTTCTGAAATTTCCTCGCGGGCGAATCCGCTAGCAGCAGCTAGTGTCTCCATCATGAGAACCAAATAGGTCCTGCCTCAACCTACTCTAATAATACTATTTATTGAGTACAAATATGCTGACAGCGTAAATTACGCTCCATTTACTGCCAATCTAGCAGTTCTTACGAAGCTCATGACAAAACAACAGGCATATTTCACAAGGACTCATACACATTCTTCGCATTCAGGCTTTTACCATCGCACTAATACTCGCCATTTTATTACATACCTACCAACTGAATTTATGAGCTCATGACTTAGATTCCTGAGGAAATAAGCGCCATGAAAATAATAGCCTTGTTATCTATGGTATGAACTGTCTAGGGTTTTATTGTATTGTTGAATGGAAATCTCTTCAGGCCGCAGCTGCGTACTCCTATCCTCGGAATTGGCTCCAATGAATATCTCCTTTCTAATGGAGTAGATACAGATAAGGTTACCTGGCAAATAATTGCCTCCAGTAACTTTGCTAGATACATTTACTAGAAACAATTACCTCAATGTATCAGGAGTCTTGTTGCTAATAACAGGTCAGTGCGGCGTTTGTTGATTTTATTTGTATTTTATGAACCGAACGTTTTAAATATTGTAAAATCTTAATCATTTGTCTAGTAACCACAGAATACACAAACTGGATTTTATCTATACATATACATATAATATAATAAAAAATTCTATCTATGTAAGCTCTGATTAGCTTAGGGGAAGATGATGTTGTGTGTATTGTCCAGAATTATTTATTACTAGCAGCGCCTCCCGGGTTCACCCGCGTAATTCCCGTTCCCGTGGGAATTCCGGGATAAAACATAGCCTTTTTGTTATTCCTGAATATAATCTATATCTGTGCCAAATTTCATCCAGATCCGTTGAGTAGTTTTTGCGTCAAAGAGTACCTAACAAACATCTATCCATCCATCCATCTATCCATCCATTCATCTATCTATCCATCCATATTTACGAACTTTCGTGTTTATGATATTATTGTAAGATTACAGCTCTGCTTAGCTTGCGAGGGGTTGATCATGCCGTGTGAATGGTCCAAAAATACGTCGAATGTTTTAGAAGATGTGAGTGCATTCTCGCTTTAAAAACTCTTCGTTTGATCTCTGAAAAAGTTCAAATATTCCGAATAGAAGCCTCAAAAGTCAGATTCACAGCAGATGTGCATAAAGTCTGCCGATACCAAAAGGAAAGCCAGAGTTCGTTTCGAACGATTGGAAAGTTTCACATTTTTCGTGTGAGGGCAATATTCTTGCATTGTACCTCTCGGTAAAGGGGACTGAAATCCGAACTGACTAACGAAACTTTAACAAGCTTTTGATTCAGAAAGCTTTGAGTTTTCAAACCAAACTTGATTATTTCAGCAATCCCCTTTGCAACTTGCATGCGGAAATGAAAATTGGTCTATGTGCCCTGCTATACTTCGGACGATACCTTTACTATTTCATCATCTTAATTATCATCAGCCTATATCAGTCTACAGCTGGACAAACTATAGATCTCCCCTAATGAGCGCCATAGACTGTAACCATATTTTTTTTTATGGATCAATTTCAGGTGATACAGATAATAATTACTTGTGGACTATAACAGATATAAATAGGAATAACAAATGCGTATGTAGAGAAACGTAATGTCTACTAAAGTACCTACTGATACTTAGATATTCAAAATAGGTTACGTTTTCATAATTATGAAAATTTTCCTATTTTGAATATCTTTCTAGGAAACTCCACCAAGGAAAAAATAGGATTTGGTTTTTCATCATCATCATAAGCCTAATATGTTAACTGCTGGATATAAGTTTCCCCAATTGAGCGCCATAATACCCTATTTTATTGGTTTCATCATCATCATCATCAACCTATATTAGTCCACTGCTGGACATAGGCCTCCCCCAATGAGCGCCATTGCGCCCTGTCTTCAGCTTGACGCATCCAGCATCTGCCAGCAGTCTTTCGCAGATCGTCATCCCACCTGGCCGGAGGGCGTCCTACGCCTATTTATTGGTTTACTTTCTCATAATCCAAGAAAGTAAAACATTCAAAGTCAGGCGTATTATTTCCTAGCAGGATATTCAAAGCGGATTAAACTGAGAAATCCCTAAGATGTTCCTCAAGTTGATTAAACCTCCGAAGTCGTTTACATGAAAATATACTGTTTTGTAGATTAATTGCGAGATTGTAGGCTTAATACCGACGAATGGGTTCGGATACAGGGGTCAGATTTGTTGAGCTTAGGTCGAGCGTGGCTTTCTATCGAGTGCGAGGATGCGTAGCGAGGAATTTGCGTTTGCCTACCGATTGGGTCGCTTGATACTAGTTGATACCCATCGCTTTACAGTAATTATTGTTGGCAAACCATAGATGAAAACCTTTAGTCGGCAATAGCTAAAGAAACCAGCGGCCCGCGAGTCGCATGAGACTCTTTTGATGTAAAGTTACAGATCTCCAGTTCAATACGCAGAAACTTTTAATTAAAATATTCTATAGTATATAAACCTACTGTTATGTAACCTACTGTCTGAAATAAATGTTTTGAATCGAATTGAATTGAATAAAATTAATCATACAATCTAAATCTGGACCTAAATCGCAGATTTGGCTGAGGACCACAAGAGGCGCAAAACGTAGATCTCGACGGAGCCTATGAATTTAATACTATCCTTCTTGAAGTTGAGACTAAGTCCGTAGAGTACCGAGGTATTCAAGGTTTTTAAAAAACTATTAGAGTGTCTCGTTGAAGAGGCGCGTGGCCCGAGAGCTGGTGACTATCAGGCATCATTGCCATACAGGGGGTCAATGGAGCCAGCGTCTTGGGGTCGGTTCCGACTGGTATTGATATGGATCAGTTGCCATGCCATGTCTAGACTAGACTTTTTGCAACCGTCTGCAGTTAACTCAATTATTTGAATTGTAGATACTTTTACTTATTTTTTGGTATTGCACACACAAGATATAACTACATCTTATAAAGCAATGTCACTTTCTCTGTCCCTATGTATACTTAAATCTTTAAAACTACGCAACGGATTTTGATGCGATTGTTTATAGATAGAGTGATTCAAGAGGAAGGTTTAAACGTATAAAACCGTGCGACGCCGGGGCGGGTCGCTAGTTACATATTATTTAATAAACTCTTATAAACAGTAAGAAACCTTAAGTGTTTTTAAATACTTATGGCGAACGATTGAATTAGAATTCATCGTCGGGTCACAAAAGTGTATTAACTGAAGTATTGGCCCAACCATTTTACACCCCGCGACTAGCTATTGAGAACATTGAGTAGTCGCCTTATTAAGGTTTCCATAATCGCGTTACAACAGTTCGCTGTAACTAATTACCATATGTATAGCGTCAACTAGTTACGATCCGAATTCACCATGTTTACCTGTTTAAGTATACCTTGACTAGCAACCCGCCTGGATTACAAGGGTTGCAGAGTGAAAAATAATTAAATACAAACTACACATTGAAAAAGGTTATAATGAACATAAACTGTGTTACGTGAGTATCAGTATCTTTTAATTAAGTTATTATCTCTAGACTAAACTCTACAGGACTTTTATCTCTTTTTGTGCCTTTTATTTATATTGGGTTCCGTACGTGACGCAACGCAATGGTTTCGACGGATAATCAGCGTAGTACTAGCTACAACCTATAGCTAACACAACAATATTACTGATAATGCTGAGTCGGGTGCCATTTTGTAGCGTAGATAGATAGATATATAAAATACTTATATGAATTCTTTTAGTTTACTCCTAAAATAAAAATAAATAAATTATAATTTAAGCTACAATTGGCGTTCTTATCGCTCAAGAGCCTATTGTACATCGATTGTACGATTGATTTGTGTACGTCTAATATGAGTACAACTTAAAAATAAATAAATAATTATAACTTATTTCTACGTATACTTGACCCAATTAACTAAGAACCATATTGAATGAATACGCCGCGACATACACGACAGGTTCCATTTACTAAATTTAGGATTGCAACCCTACTAATAATAATATGATTTGGATTTTGATGGTTCTTCATCACCTTATATACGTTCAATGCTAGACTGATTTTAACCGTATGAAAATCTGTTCGAAAGATCGTGAGTTTATTGCATTCAGAGTAGTTCAGTCAGACAGACTCAGCGGGACGGCGCTGTTGTTTAATATGTAGTGATTCTGTCCCCTGTAATCCCGGATTAATAGCCAATTATGTTATTCTAGATTATCCTCCAAGGACCTAATTGCTGAAAGACACAATCTGTTCTGTAATTACAGGGATTAGGTGCGCCTTTCAACCACCTCATTCATACTAGTAAATTGCCGTTGTTCTTTGTTGCATACATACAAGTTGTGTTTGTAATTGGTGGCATTATAAACAACGGCTATTTAGAATCACGAAGAGGTCTTCGTGAGATTACTTTGTATAGGACAAATATTTATCAAATATAATATCCTCAGGGGACGCAAAGAATCAGACTCAAAGCATTAAGGAGACCCCAAGCATCAGAAAGAACCAAAGCATCAGGGAAAACCAAAGCATCAGGGAGAACCAAAGCATCAGGGAGAACCAAAGCATCAGGGAGAACCAAAGCATCAGGGAGAACCAAAGCATCAGGGAGACCCAAAGCATCAGGGAGAACCAAAGCATCAGGGAGAACCAAAGCATCAGGGAGAACCAAAGCATCAGGGAGACCCAAAGCATCAGAGAGAACCAAAGCATCAGGGAAACCCAAAGCATCAGGGAGAACCAAAGCATCAGGGAGAACCAAAGCATCAGGGAGACCCAAAGCATCAGGGAGACCCAAAGCATCAGAGAGAACCAAAGCATCAGGGAAACCCAAAGCATCAGGGAGACCCAAAGCATCAGAGAGAACCAAAGCATCAGGGAAACCCAAAGCATCAGGGAGAACCAAAGCATCAGGGAGAACCAAAGCATCAGGGAGACCCAAAGCATCAGAGAGAACCAAAGCATCAGGGAAACCCAAAGCATCAGGGAGAACCAAAGCATCAGGGAGAACCAAAGCATCAGGGAGAACCAAAGCATCAGAGAGACCCAAAGCATCAGAGAGAACCAAAGCATCAGGGAAACCCAAAGCATCAGGGAAAACCAAAGCATCAGGGAGAACCAAAGCATCAGGGAGACCCAAAGCATCAGAGAGAACCAAAGCATCAGGGAAACCCAAAGCATCAGGGAGAACCAAAGCATCAGGGAAACCCAAAGCATCAAGGAGAACCAAAGCAGGGAGACTCATAGCAGGATGGTCCGATGACATAAGAACTGGTAGCTTACTAACCGATAGTAGATTCGTGATACCAGAGACAGAAGAACAAGTGTTATATTAGAAGAGGGAAATAGACCTACTGCAGTAATAAATGCTGACAGTGATGATGATAATGAATAAACTCGAGTACAAATTTTTTTTTAACCATTTCAGGGTCATTGTCAAGTCGGTAGGAAAATAATCACTCATATATTACTTAATATAGTTCTAAAGAAGAATTCAGCGAACATACAAAAAATAAAAATACACATCAACCATCCAAACATTCTACGTTCGACTACCTTTTTTGAAGTCGGTTTAAAACTTTATAATTTTATTACAAGACCTTTTTCAGACCGATACAAGCATTCAACCGCCTATTTACACCGACACCAACACTCAATTTCGAATTGATACCTACCAAAGTAACAGACCTTTTCAAATATTGACTTCGAAAAGCGAAATCGAAGTAATCAAACATGTCGCATCGTTTACGATATCAACACTGCGTCGTGAAATTTTATGTTTATTGCCAGGGAACTGTTTATTTCGCAACAAATTCTATGGCACTTGATACTGAGCGGTTTGATGACTTGTTTTGTCATGATACTAACGTTTTCGGTGACCCATTGATAGAATTTCTACAGCACAAAATAATAAACTAGCACTAATGGCCCTGCTTTATATTTGTAGTCAGATATAGGTCCAGGAGAATTAAAGATTAAAAACAAATTATGACTACTATAGCATTACCAATCGAAACACTTGAGCTAAGTGCAGACGGTTCCAAACAATCTGCGGTTAGCTCAACTGATCCATATCAATACCAATCCTTAGCATCCCCAAGACGCTGGCTGCATTTCTCGGCTGCATGGCAATACACAAGCCAAGTAGAATAGCTTTCAATCAGCAATCAAGAACGGTGTCAATTGACTTAAAAATGCACGATTGACAGATATGATTGGTTTATTGTAACTTTAATGATACATACCTACAATCAATAAAATTGTACAATTACAATCACAATCAAGGGAGCAATCCTTAATGAATAACGTGCTAAATACGTGCTTTTACGAAATAAATTCTTACAAATGAGACAATCGATGACGATGTGGCGCGGTGGGCGAAGGTCCGCCTGCGATTCAGGAGGTTGCGGGTTCGATTCCCGCCTCGGAACAAATTTGTGTGCGATCTGCAGAAATTTGTTCCGTTGTTGTGGTCTGGGTGTTTTCTATGTATAGTAAAAAATACCTATCTATGTATATAATGTGTAAATATATCAGTTATCTGTACACCTTGATTGAGTAGCTTACTTTGGGGCTAGATGGCGCTGTGTGGATTATTTATTATTTATTTGTTTATTTCAGACTGTGGACTATTTTGACTAATAATTATATAACGCCTCAACCGTTTAAGTCAGCATTCTTCGATTCTACACTTCCCTAACGTCCCTAACCGATCACCACAAAATCGCATAGTAAGATTTTTTCTACAGAAACGCTGTTTTTTATTATTACGTATACCGATTTGTGTGGATATCTTTTTTCTAATATCATTCTTATCAAGAAACTATCCATATGTCCATGAGAATTGCCACACGCAAAAAAAAATGAAAAGGCTGAACCCATGGGTAAAAATTATGTAACTATTTATGATACCATAGTATCTGCCCGCGTCTTTGCACGTGTTTCAAGGCTATATGTATCTCATAGGAACTGATTTATGGTATGAAAGCCTGTTTTTTATTCCGAGGCTAGAACTAAGTCTATTCAAAATTTCAGCCCGATCGATCAGTCGTTCAGCAGTTTTGCGTAAAATAAAAACAAACATCCATAAATCACAAGTTTGGCCTTCCAATATGATTATGGATCTTACTTCCTTATGATAAGAATGATATTATGAGGCCGTTTTCGTAACCGCCAATGGTGGGCTAAGTTAACCAGAGTTCATCTCTAAGTTAAGGCAAGTAGCAAATACCTACCAACTTCCTTGGGCCTCATCGTGTCGTGAGTATAGTATACATCACTTTAAAAAAGACACGAAATGCGAGTGATTTAGTTGTTTACTCCAAAATGATACCATATTTTTTGGCGTGTATTATATACCTACCAAAACTACCTTCATGTGGCTCTCGTAGCGTTAGTTCATTTAGTTCTACGACAGTTTCTTATATTGATAAGTGGGAAACCACTTGGAAACGTCAAAAAACGTGTTATCTAAATACGATACCAAATAACAAATTGACAAGTATCATAGAATAAAACATTTTCATCTAATAAATAAAATGTAAATTAATGAAACAGGAATCGTGCCTTTTGGTAATCTGACGCCAAGGGTAATGGCGACCCTGGTGAGTAACAGGGTGAGGAAATTCCATTTGCTTATAGAGACGCAGAAATAAGATAAACCCATTATTTGTCACAGCTGGTCATCAAAAGCCTATAAACTAAAGTCCAATTGAAGTTTTGGCCCTTGAAACCATACAATTTTATTTGTATTCAACCCTTGATAGAAGTAGTTGGTGGATACGTGGAAATAAACAGTCTATTGCTTTCGGGAAAGATCAACCTACTTCATTCAACTATGAATGAACACTGTTGAACTATTTAACTACGTTAACTGTATATTTTATGGTGATTTGTGCATACAGACAACTGTCCAATTTTGTTTGGGTTTTTCGTATTTTATAATAATAATGTTGGACAAATATAGTGCTTACAAATAAACAATTAGAATAGTAAAATTTAAAAAAATAAAATATTAATCAAATAAGAAAGAGTAATATGCTTCGAACTCTTCACTTAATTGTTTTGTATATTACCTCTGGTGGCAGAAGTATTGGTTATAACTAATTTTGTAACCGTTTATCGGTCAACTATTCCTCGGCAATGAGCGCTGCTAATATGACATTTATTATTCGTTTTAACTTTAACTTTGAGTAGTAAGTAAAATAATTGACTTTTTTTGGCTGAGTTCAATTCCACTTTTCGCCTCTACGAAAATCAAGCTTCCTTGCTCTATCCATCTTCTCCCGAACCCCAACACATTGCCACTTTGTCCAAGTAATTTTATTTTCGGTTTTCGGTAACTTTGTTCCCCGACACATTCGTTTATCGGAACAGCCGGGTATTAAGATGCGTCGAGGGCAAGTCGAGGTCAAGGCAGATATTTTACATTTATTTTGTATGTTTTTAGGCTTGTCTAGACTTCTATAACAATCTGTAAAAAGAGTCCTTTTTCTCATTGAAAATGAAGCAAAAAAAATTTTACGCACACAAAAAATATTATAATAATTATAAATACGAAAGATACTCTGTCTGTCTGTCTGTATGTATGTTACGCTTTCACGCCTAAAGTACTGAAACGACTTCTATAAAATTTGGTACTGAGATAGACCTGAGTCTGAGAAAGGACGTGATGAACTTTCGAAGCACTTAGCAATTTCATTTTAGCTGCCCTCTTCAAAGCGGTAAACAGTATCCAATTTGTGATCCAATGATGTGTATAAAAATCTCGTACCTTCCCTTTACTTCAACTAATAGTTAACTATAGGGAGATACATTATTGAAGGATCACGTCAAAATCATCTCATAACCTAATATTATAAGCGTGAAAGTTTGTAAGTATGGATGGATAGATGTTTGTTACTCTTTCACGCAAAAACTACTGAACGGATATGGATGAAACTTGGCCAAGAGATAGATTATAGTCAGGAATAGCACATAGACTATTAATGTATATAAAATATATATTATCCTGGAATTCCCACGGGATCGGGAATTAAGCGGTAGAGTATAATCGAAATACTAATCCTGCGCAGACGAAATCTCGGGCAACAGCTTGGAACTAATATTGTAGAGTCACTAAATATTAATGTTAACGTCACAAATCCTCGGACTTAATATTTCAGAAAAAGATACTTCGTTTGGTAGCCTTAACTACATAGCAAGTGTCCAAAAACTTTTAAAATTTAAGTCTCAATTTAAGCTTTATTCTTTCAACTATCATAAATACTCATTATAACGTTAACCTATTTCGAGGTGGTAAAGCAACTGCAATAGGTATCTTAGCATATTTCCCTCCATCGGCATAGGTAGTTATAGATTACTAAGTTACATTTTCTGCGCAATGAGATCGCTACATATAATGAGGCAGGCAGCGAAGCTTATCGCAATATCACAATTTGTTAGACGATTTACCGAGGAAATACTTCCAGTTATGTAACCTTAACTCGATTGCTAATTGGAAGTTTGTTTTATTTATTTTACATCAACAACAACAACAGCAACATTCAACAATTTCTGTTGCTTTTAGTCTCTGAAAAACTGCAGCTTTGTATTAGGATTAAAGATTTTACTATTCATTTTGCAGGAATAAATAAAGATAAAAATTTGTAAAACTTGTTAGTTATTACATACCGCCCGCTCGCGATTTTACTCGCGTATAGACTTTAGAAATACTTCACACGTATTTCAAAACATCTGTTCTACGTAATAATAGGAACCTTCATGCAAAATTTCAGCTTCGTAGCTCTTGTAGTTACAGAGATCTCTTGATGAGGTGTCTCACTCAGTTTTCTCTTTTACCTTTACTAATATTATAAATGCAAAATATTGTATGTAAGTAAGTATGGATGATTATTCTTCTTGCACGCAAAAACTACTGAACGGTGGATAGAAACATCCTTGAGACGTTTCCATAGAAGCAAAGCGTGCGTAGCCACGGGTGGATAGTCTAGTAAAAATATATAATAGTTTTTTGTTTTATATGATAAATATCTCATTAATTCAGCTGGTAAAAGTACTCCTAAGTTAGCAAGACTTAACCGATGCTATATCACGAATGTGCATAAAAACCTGCGTTTAAATTATCTAAAGTTATCAAAGACACACTGTATCGGAAACTCGGTATTAGATTATTGTACGATTAGCAATGTACATACGTAATGCACAAGAATCGTGACATGTTTGATCCCCGCCCTCCCACGCAAATTATATCATATCGTATCAAGCATGGCCTATCGCCCCCTGCTGTGAGCAATGGAATTTTCCACTTTTTTGTGAGGTTTCATGTGGGGTTCATCCGATAAATTGGGAATTTTTCGCTTTTGGCTAAAATATGGTGAAGGTGAGTGAAGTTTTGTTTGAAACTTGAAATATATGACACCATTGACACTCAAAACTCTTTATTCACAAGTACTTTATTTTCTTTGGAGGCCTTCTTAGTATGATTTTTGGGCACTTCAGAAAATTCAAATCATGATTAAAACAAGGAAATAAAGTTCCAAAGATCCATTTTATGTGCACTACAATCTTTTTGAAGGTAAAGAAGCTAACATTAAACCTTTACCTTCACATTTAAGCAAAATTCATCCCAAGCTTTTTTATCATTTAGATTATTCTAGATAATCTTATAAATTGTAGGAAGCCTTTTCACAAAGAATAGTTTTAACGATTTGTTTGAATTAATTCACTGATAATATTTTTTGCAACTTCGCTTCCGCAACCGAACAATATCAAAGAGATCTGTTTTTCCCTATTTATATAAATTTTCTGAAGTGCCCAAAAGGTAAGGTCAAAAAGATATAAAGCACTTTGTTACATACCCACTTAGCTGAATTATTTCAATTTTACATACCTATACTATTTTAAATTTGTTTTTTTTTTTCCTTGATTTTAATTTTCGATTTTAATCAAGTATACGTACTTTGTTTTTCATTTTGAATAACTTCCCACCAACCACTTTCGCTCTTATACCCTCACGAATAACGTGGTCTTAGGCTCTTTGTCGCGGGTAAACGGATTTTTTTTCAAATAGCTCTTAAAAATCACCTTAAAGTATAAAAACCAAATTAACTTCAAACTAAAGAATACTTCCCGCATGATCTGCTTCTCGAAAATTCTTTTGTAAGACTTCGTGTAACTCCGCGTGCTCTATCACAGATCAAGACTTGCCTTCGGGAAACTGGAGCATCAAAGACCTCTAATGATCAGGCACTTGACTGGAACATGCAAGTCGACGATGAGCCTTATTGTCTTTATTAAATCCAAAAACCATGTTAAAGTTCTGTTCTTTTATTCCTACGAAATATTTGGTTATTTTTGGGGCATTCTAGAACGAATTGATTTCATATTAACTAGTTAAAAAACCATATTTAAACACCCAGTCCTTACTTGCGCGAATAGGCGACAGAATAGGTATGTGTTTGCCATTCGTACTAAGAATTAATCTTAAAAGAAGGAAATGATTTGGCTCTAGGTCGTATACTGTCTCAATTCTTAAAAGACGCACAGTTCAATCAATATTTCAAATTCAATCAATCAATAGGTAAGAAGTTTATTTGTCATCAGTGGCCCGAACATTAATTTGGCGTAGGCCTACATATTATAGGAGAACAGTAATTCATAGAAACGCCTACTGTCTCACAAAAACCTTTCCTTAATCTCATGGCAACGTCTAAAAAGAAGGAATAAGAAACTCTTTAGAGGAAACTAATTTATGTGATCAGCGTTCCCAAACGTGTCCGAATTGGAAGGGATATTCCTGTAGGTCCTCTTGTTTGTTTGTTGGGAACTGGACTGGCACTATTTGAGTATAAATAGACATGCCAATACTGGCGATTCGACAGCCGTTTTTTCATGGACCTACTATTTTCTCCTATTAGTAGGACCACGAGGGAGACCTATTTCTGTCTTTCCTATTCTAGGGTGAATCAAAAATCTACCTCCTGTATAAGTTTCTTGTTACTCCTATGATAATAATATAGAACATTTAGTAATGTATTATTGTTTACATATTTTTTATTTGAGTCTCATAACCCACTGCATTCGAAATAGTGAGACGGACGGATTAATGGATTCGGATGAACATAATACATAATATATACACCATGACTCGGACTAGAACATATGGCTAATTTTTACCCCCAGGATAATCATATCTATTCAATTTGTTTCTCTGCAGGGAAGACAAGTTATTAAAGGAAAAGATCATTCCTGTCAAGTCAGTTATGCCAAAAACCAAATCGACGAAGCGATAAATAAAATGAAGAAACAAGCTTCTTCTACTGATACTCCAATTACGCAAATATATGGAAAAGAAAAGAAGAAATTGGAAGATAAAGGTATACATTTCGTACTTCCGGTGCCACCCCTTAAAAATATACAAACTGCTTTGTATACAAGTCGCAAAAGGACAAATTTCAAGAATGTAGAGTCTGTGGAAATACCAGAACAGTTGTCGAGTTATCTTTTAGCAGAATACCTAAATGGAAGTTGTCGCATTTCTGTTTTTTGCTCGAATGAAGGCAGAAAGCTTTTAGGAGAAGCTGAGGAGTTCTTCGTCGATGGAACCTTTCAGAGTTGTCCTCAACCGTTTGAGCAACTATTTACAATTCACGGAGACCTTGGTGCTTCGTCATCAGAAACGAAAGTAGTACCACTTGTTTATGCCCTCATGTCTGATAAAAAGCAAGAGTCGTATGCTGCTCTTTTCGCTACGATAAAATCACAAATACCTGATTGGACTCCAAAAAAAATCCATTTGGACTTCGAAATCGCTATTGCCAATGCTTTGATTAACATTTTCCCGGAAGTAATATTAAAAAAATGTTTTGCTCATTTATCGAAAGCCATTTGGAAAAATTCCAAAGTCAAACTTAAAATTAAGGAAAAAATAGAAAAAAGAATTGTCGTATTATGTAAGGGTTTAGCTCTAGTACCTAAAAATCTCATAGAAAATGGTATTGATTAAATCAAGAATGAAAGCACCAGTTCCCTAAAAATCCAGTCAGATAATCGATAATCCAGGAGGTGTCCAGGATGATGCAGAGCATCCAGGAGGTGTCCAGGATGATGGAGAGCATCCAGGAGGTGTCCAGGATGATGGAGAGGTGTCCGGGAGATGTCCGGGAGATGTCCGGGAGGTGTCCGGGAGGTGTCCGGGATGTGTCCGGGATGCGTCCGGGAGGTGTCCGGGATGTGTCCGGGAGGTGTCCGGGATGTGTCCGGGATATGTCCGGGAGGTGTCCGGGAGGTGTCCGGGATGTGTCCGGGAGGTGTCCGGGATGTGTCCGGGATGTGTCCTGGATGTGTCCGGGATGTGTCCGGGACGTGTCCGGGAGGAGTCCGGGAGGTGTCCGGGTGGTGTCCGGGAGGTGTCCGGGAGGTGTCCGAGAGGTGTCCGGCAGGTGTCCGGGAGGTGTCCGGGAGGTGTCCGGGATGATGGAGAGCATCCAGGAGGTGTCCAGGATGATGGAGAGCATCCAGGAGGTGTCCAGGAGGTGTCCAGGAGGTGTCCAGGATGATGGAGAGCATCCAGGATGATGGAGAGCATCCAGGATGATGGAGAGCATCCAGGATAATGGAGAGCATCCAGGATGATGGAGAGCATCCAGGATGATGGAGAGCATCCAGGATGATGGAGAGCATCCAGGATGATGGAGAGCATCCAGGAGGTGTCCAGGATGATGGAGAGCATCCAGGTGTCCAGGATGATGGAGAGCATCCAGGAGGTGTCCAGGATGATGGAGAGCATCCAGGAGGTGTCCAGGATGATGGAGAGCATCCAGGAGGTGTCCAGGATGATGGAGAGCATCCAGGAGGTGTCCAGGATGATGGAGAGCATCCAGGAGGTGTCCAGGATGATGGAAAGCATCCAGGAGGTGTCCAGGATGATGGAGCATCCAGGAGGTGTCCAGGATAATGGAGAGCATCCAGGAGGTGTCCAGGATGATGGAGAGCATCTCCAGGAGGTGTCCAGGAGGTGTCCAGGATGATGGAGAGCATCCAGGAGGTGTCCAGGATGATGGAGAGCTTTTAGGAGAAGCTGAGGAGTTCTTCGTCGATGGAACTTTTCAGAGTTGTCCTCAACCGTTTGAGCAACTATTTACAATTCACGGAGACCTTGGTGCTTCGTCATCAGAAACGAAAGTAGTACCACTTGTTTATGCCCTCATGTCTGATAAAAAGCAAGAGTCGTATGCTGCTCTTTTCGCTATGATAAAATCACAAATACCTGATTGGACTCCAAAAAAAATCCATTTGGACTTCGAAATCGCTATTGCCAATGCTTTGATGAACATTTTCCCGGAAGTGATATTAAAAAAATGTTTTGCTCATTTATCGAAAGCCATTTGGAAAAATTCCAAAGTCAAACTTAAAATTAAGGAAAAAATAGAAAAAAGAATTGTCGGATTATGTAAGGGTTTAGCTCTACTACCTGAAAATCTCATAGAAAATGGTATTGATTATATCAAGAATGAAAGCACCAATTCCCTAAAAATTACAAAATTTTTGAAATATATGGAAAGAACATGGTGGAAGAACAAAGATTACAAATCTTCATGGTGCGTATATGGTGAACGTCACCGTACAAATAAAGTCGTTGAAAGCTGGCACTCACAACTAAACAAGAATGTTAAAAAGCGTTCACCAGTTTCGATCCTGCGGTTGATAAGTGCAATAATGGATATGGAAAGCGAAAGAACAAGTGATGCATCACGACGTCGAAAAGAAGAATTAGATCGCGATGATTTCATATTAAAATGCCAGTTACAATTAATTCACGGTGATATAACAGTAAGCCATTTTTTAGAAAAACTAAGATAGGACTGGCCACCTTTTTTTTAATATACAGGGTGTATAAATTATTGGTTGTTTCTATTTATAGTATATAATAGGAAAGACAGAAATAGGTCTCCCTCGTGGTCCTACTAATAGGAGAAAATAGTAGGTCCATGAAAAAACGGCTGGTTCGACAGCTGTAAGCCACGCTGTTATAACAATTTGAACGATTGCCAGAATCGGTAGAAAGTGCAGCTATGTATTTTAAAAACATGTTCTGACTGAAGAACGTTGAAAATAAGCTGAAAACTCGTTGTTCCCGCTCACGTCTACAAATCAAAATATTAAAATCTGACTGTTGGTCCAGACCAGGGAAGTAATAAGTACAACGTACAACAGTATTTCTTATTTTCATGGTGCAGACCAAGTGAACGAGAGCGAGCGAAGGCTAACAAACGAACGCGAATTACGCGAATAAACTAAAGTGGACGTCATGGTGGAAGCAAGCGATAGCATTCGTTCGCCTTCGGCCGTGCTCCGTCGCGTCTCCGACTTTCGCTGGGCTGTTCGTTGTGGACACAACTACGAATGCGAGTGTAATGTTGTAGTGTGTAGTGTAGTGTGTGTGAGTACAAGGTATAAAACTACTTACCTGCTAGAAAAGTGATTTACCGCAAAATAACCATAATCAATGAACCACTGTGAAAACTATTTCGATTGTTGACTTTTAGTCAAAAATCCTAATCCTAATGATATTATAAACGCGAAAGTTTGTAAGTATGGATGTTTGTTACTCTTTCAAGCAAAAACTACTGAATGGATATCGATGAAATTTGGCACAGAGATAGATTATAGTCTGGAATAACACAAAGGCTATATTTTATCCCGGAATTCCCACGAATTCCTCCTGCTAGTCTCTAATAAATCTCCAAATACTTCAAATTTTAATGTACTATCGAACTGATGTTTGAAAGCCATAGAAGATACTTAAACTAAAATGGTGCAAATCACTAGTCTGCTAATTTTATTCCATATTTATTTCGCAAATAAAATGAAGCTCCTGTGCAATATAAATCGAACGCTTTTTACGAGGGAGATCCCTATGGTGAATTCGTTTAATTACCTATGACACTTTGTATTGTAAATTGTTTTTGTAATATCCAAAATGAGTTTCCATACGAAATCATCAAAATAACGAGCTGATTGGTTGCATTGGAGCATTGTTCCAATTAAACTAATTGATAGGACGTGAAACTTTACTAAATACGTACCGTCCTACGAGTTATTATTGATTTGGTTATATGAAATCTTCTTTCCAAATAAATAAAAATTTAGTTTGCTAATCTTGACCGAGGTTACCTATTTGAGCCATTTGGGGTGGAAACCCTTGGTCCTTGGGGTCCTGGGGCACACACAATTTTTAAAGATCTGACGAAACTTCTCATAGAGTCCACAGGAGATAAGAATGCTGGCTTCTATTTTGGTCAACGAATTAGCATTGCCATTCAACGTGGCAATGCTGCCAGCATTCTGGGTACTTTGCCTTCTGGTGACGGCTTAGATTTTTAAGAGTTTGTTATAATTGTATATACTAGTGAGCTATGTGATCTTATTATGTTTCAGAAATAAAGTTTTTGTTTTTCTTGTCTAGTGTCAGTCATTATAAATGTAATGTTTAATATCAAAAATAATAACAGTCATGCAATCGAAACAAATTCGTCAAAATACAGAAGCGAAGAGAAAATCAGTTATCACCTTATTTTTCCATACGTATTTTATACGTATAAACGTTCCTCTTGAATCACTATTAAAAAAAACGGAATCAAAATCCGTTGCGTAGTTTTAAAGATTTAAGCATACAAAAGGATAGAGAAAGCGACTTTGTTTTATACTATGTAGCGATAGTGATTATTTATAGTTTAAAACTTGACAAGTCTAAGTGCTTATTTTGTAAGCTTAAAGAAATGAAAAAAAGAATATTGATTTCTCATTTCTTGTATTTACAATTGAAGAGTTGAGCTCAAGCTCTACTGATCACTTTTTTTCTATAAAATGTATTTGATAGTATTCTTGGTACTTATGACAAAACGCCAGTATTTTTTTTATATTTTTAAGCTCATCTTAAAAGTAGCTTGACTGATCTGACAGGAAATGTAATGGCAGATAGATGAGTTATAGATGGTACGAGGGTACGCTAAGGTTAAGGACTATGCCCAGCAGTGGATAAATATAGATTGAAAATGATAATGATGATGAAGCATGATACTTTGTGTTAGAAAAATTATTAGGGTTAGTTAACTCAAAACTGTTGCTAAGCAGTGTTATTTCGCAATTAAACTTATGTGAATAAAAGAAGAGAGCGTTACAAAAAGCAATTCAGTCTATTATGAAGGTTGGTTTGTATATGGTAGCTTCATTAGGGCAAATTTGGCAAACCGCATGAATAGAATCTTAGAGTCTTCAAAACCAGAGGGAATAAGTTCCTTCCGATAGATAGATCATTTATTCATTAGAAATTCATTACATAACTTAGATAGCACTTCAAGCTTACTTTTTTATCTAAGCTTTGGTGGTGGTGTTATTGTATGTATTAAATTTAAATTACTACACAATTTTGCATTTGTACCTACATATAAATGTTACTTACTAGCCTAAGAAAGCGTGTTCCATCTCAGGTTTCTTCAGGTCAGGTTGCTTACTAAAGCAAAGATGGTAGCCTGAGATGGAACACGCAATTTAGTAATTGAGATAGTGGACAAACGGTCTACACATTCCAGTAAACGTGGAACTTGATTTAAACTTACCAAGTGACGTTTATCCATAATTTTATAAGACGTTTACATGATGCCGTAAAACTATACGTATACAATTGTAAATAGACCTCAGTAGCGTATAATGCATGTTGTCTTAAGCAAATACCATAATTATTGTCAAATTATAGTTGTAAGTTTTCTTTAAATTCGTAAAAAACGAAGCGTGAGAACCAATGAATGGATCGACGTCATTGTAGACGTCACAGGGCTTCAAGGGCTCGAAGCGGTGAGGGATCACAACACATTATTTTAGATATCTACGGGTACCTATTTATCTATTGTGTTCATTTACCTTTTTCCCAACGTTTTTCCAGTCATCCCATGACCACGACAGAGTGTAAACCTAGTGTTTCTTTAACCTGGGTGTTTTCTATGTATAATCAAAAATATATATCTATGTATACATTTATTTTTATTTTAGTTTAGCTTTTATTAACAACGAAAATTACAATCAAGGAATAGAAAAAATTACAACTAGTATTAACAATTGAAACCATTGAGCTAACTGCAGACGGTTGCAAACAGTCTAAGGTAGCTCAATTGATCCATGTCAATACCAGTCATCATCATCATCATCAGCCCATATTAGTCCACAGCTGGACATAGGCCTCCCCTAAAGATTATATGTATATATTGTATTAAATATATCAGTTATCTAGTACCCATAACACAAGCTTTGAGTAGCTTACTTTGGGCCTAGATGGTGCTGTGTGGATTGTCCAGAATTATTTATTTTACGGATTCGTAGATATTTAAAATGACGTTTTTAGGAGCTCTATGTTCACCAATGAACTTTAACGAGTTGATGAAGATGATGATGACTATGAATACCAATAATATTCCTATCTAAACTAATTAATGTTAAAGCATAAATAAACGATCAGGGAAACAAACTTGGTAGAGTTCTGAAACCATTAACATTCACGGGGGCGAAGTAAATTGGTTCTTCAATAAAACATGTACCTTTATGTGGGTAGAACCTCGTCGCTGCAAACAATTCAAATTCCTTCAAATATATTTATATAAATAAATTGCATTTGTCCGTTTGTAATGCCAAAATGTTATCAAAATATTTGTTTATTGTCCTTCTATCCGACTATTACTTCCAGCTCTGCTTCTTAGCTTGGGGCTAGATGATGCTGTGTGGACTGTCCGGAATTATTTATTTATTGTTTTATTATTATATTCTCCAAAACGGCGAAACCAACGTTAACAGAACTTACTTTTGACAATTAATTTGAAGAGTTTTAAAAACCTTTTCCTTAAAGCAAGTAAGAGAATAAGGTATATTAAGTAATTCAATACATGCAATGGTTACAATTTAATACAAATATAAAAACCACCGTTAGATCTTTAAATAATAAAAATTTATATAGGTCCACATGAGAAGCACCAGCCTTCAAATTAAAAAAAAAGTATCATAAATGGGTTCACCCAAAAAATATATAAAGTTAAAAAATACAACCCAAATAAATATAAAAAAACACATTCCTTTTGAGAACCCGTGTTAATGCGGTTAAAAAGAATTTACCCCGGTGACCGGTTGTTGTAGCCAAAGTACCACTTTATTTTCTAATTTTAATTATATATAACGTGGATTTTCTGTGTCCAAGTATCTTGTAAGGTCCAAAGGAAATGAAGCACTTTGAGTTTTACTTGTTTAATTTTTTTTTCTTATGAATTCTAGGCGAAAGAAGCTGAGAGCACAGCTTGTAGGTAGTTAGGTACCTAATAAAAGTCAACGTCATAAAGTCATAACAGAAGTTAGTCCAGCAAGTTTTACGAACTTTCACGAACTATCCGAGTCAGGCTTAGCAGGATGTAATCCATAGTTAATGGAATATAATATTGATTGCCAGTAGATTTGGATTAATAGAAACACTCACATAATATTTAGATTTCAAAAATCAAATGAGTGACTTGTAGTCGTTTATAGCTATTACTGTAAGTTCACAGTTATTGATTCGGTATATACCTTGAAAATAGAAGTTAGGTAAACAATTTCCATCCAATCTGATCATAATATGATGTAAATTTTCAATAAATCAAAATAAATAAATATGTTATCCTGTATTTTTAACGGACGTTCAACTCTTATCGGATTTTAGGATTGCAGCAATTCAGAAAGTCGGATATTTTGTTACTACCGGATTTGTTGTCATTTCAATTAAGCTTCGCGCTTAAGCTAGGGTTGCCAATTCATTATGCTTGATATCTGCTTGCAAAATGAATAAATACGAATAGGAAAAATGAGTTATACTAGATTTATCTAGCGTTCATATGTATTTGCTTGTATTTTGCAAGTACTTGTAAATTTTAAATCAGTTAAATCAAGGAGAATTGCAGTGATAGACATAACAGTGAATTACATCATTATATTACGCTTGGATTCAAGTAGAATAAAGATATAAAATAACCCGCAATAGCGCCCTGTTCCACTAAATTGGCCACCTAGGTTTTGCATAGCAAAAAAACTATTTCTGTAAAAAATCTTATCTACATCGTTTTAAACTGAACGTTTCGTAAAACCTGAATGGCACAGCCCTACCGCTTAGGATCAGGTTGACGGCAGCCATCGATTGAGTCCAATATGGAGGAAGATATCAGGTGAAGTGGTCACGAAGGTCAGGAACGAACTCGTATACCGTCTAAGGTGTTCTAAGGGTATAATTAAGAGATATCGCGTGTTACGAGCTATGTTGTACAACGATGGTTATCATTACAAATATAACAACTAAACGTCAAATTACTAGTAGCTAGTATTTAAAGTAAGGAGTTTGTTCTAATTGTAAATACTAGCTGTAAATTTGACAGTTTTATTATTGTTTCAATGAATTTAAAAAAATCTCAAAAAAGAACTATAATTCCTTTCTTACATTAATTTGTTTGTTTGTTTTGGTGAGTATCTGGCGCAGCAAAAAGAGATGCAGAAGTTAGAGTGGTAAAAATTTTATATACTTCTATTATGTGGATTTAAATTATATTATTTCAAAGCATTTATTGCACTAAAAATGAAAAGAAATTATTAAAAAAAATATTAAAGCCAGAATTGGCCTCCAAGCTAATGTTGTGATTCTAGCTTAAAATGTGTTCAAACATGTATCTAAGTATCACAAAAACCGACCGACGAAATCATCACAATAAAAAGCTATTAGTTGCATTGGAGCATTTGCCAGTATAACTAATTGAAAGACATGAAACTTTACTAAATACAAAAGTGCTACGAAGATCTACGACGTAGAGCTCCGTAGCACTTTGCTACGAGCGTCTCGTAGCAAATCTTGACGATTTATACTCATCGATACAAATAAATAAAACTGAAGTGTCTTTTTATTCCATAGCTAATTTTTACTAAATTAAATTTAAAGAAGATGAAATACAGTATATAAATTAAATGTGATTTTTATTAATAACCGGATGACAAAGCCTATAAATCAACTAATAAATAATTAAATCTAATAATACAAATAAATAAAACTGAAGTTAGTATCTGTTTATATTATAGTATCAAAACCATATTTTTTTCAAATTAATAAATAATCCTGGGCAATTTAGGTCGGTCATCAAATACATTTTATACATAAAATATATAAAGTAATAAAATAACTGTACCTACTAGTATATTAAAATTATAGCAGCACGTAGGTAACTTACGTTTATGTCGCAATCAAGTTTTGGTTAACTTTATGTAAGCTCATAATGGAAGTGATTGTAATGAGTTTTGAACGTTAAATAAATTATAATCTAATAATAATTAAAATATAAAGTCGTATAGCACAGCCCTATAATTGGGATCGGGCTGACGATGGCAATCTATGGCGTCCAATACGGAGAAGACATTAGGTACGTACTGAACCTAACTGCCGGCCATATTGACAATGTTGTGTATTTGTTCTCCTGGAGATAATTAAAGATATCGTGTTACAAGTTATTTTGGTAGATCAATGTGTTTTTTCTATTGTTTATGCTTCAGGATATAATATTGCTTGTAAATTGTGTCTCTTTGTTTTTTATTCATTTACGAAGGTATAAATATTACAAATGCATAGTTTGCATATCTCACGGTTATAAGGATTTTATGCACTCATTTTCTATTGTTTTTAAATTCTTACTTCGTGACAAAATTACTTGAATTGTCAGTATTGTTACGTCCCTTTATACAGGGTTATAGGTGTATAATGATTAACCTCGAAAAGCGACTTGGGTAAATCAAGACTAACAAATTTTATTCCCTGATTTTTTCTAATTCAATGATTTTTTTTCCCATACAAAAAAAAATTAAAAACAAATTTCCAGTTCTAATCTTCTAAGCTCTGTCTAGGCGTCACAGATTGGAGACATGTCGGTTCGGTAAATGACCTATATATCTTATACATATACATATCTAGCAAAGAAAGAAAGGGGTTGCGGTAAGACGAGCGGGGGTTGATAGAAATGCCCACCAAAACTAAAAAAAAATAAAACTGCAGATGTATTACGTTTTGGCAAAAGTCAGAACAAAAGTTGTTTGTCTTGATTCACCCAAGTCGCCTTTAAGAGGTTAATAATTAGATTCCTATAACCCTGTATAAGTAGGTATCTGTTTTTATATTTATTTTTGTTGCAGTTAATTATGGTAGGCAGATAGAATAGATTAGAAAACTCTCTTTTAAACTTATACCACACAAAGAAAACAAATAATACATACAATACTGCGTAGGTATAAAGGACGGCCTTATCGCTAAAAGCGTTATATGTTTATACTAGTATCTGCCCGCGGTTTTGCAAGCTGTGGACGCTTCAAGGCTATTACTACTGATATAAGAGATAAAAAGTAGCCTATGTTATATTCCAGGGCCAAAACTATTCATAATATAGGCCCAATCCGTTCATTTGTTTTTTTCGTGAAATAGTAAGGGCCCCCGCGCACAAGGCAGCCAGGCTGCGGCAGCCAGGCATAAAACATATGAAGTTGGAAGGGAATTCGTGGTTGCCTAGTGCGCGGGCTCCTATACAACTTCATATGTTTTACTGGCTGCTGCCGCCTGGTTGCGACAGCCAGGCTGCCTAGTGCACGCGTGGGCTGACAAATATCTATACATCCACGCATACGCAAACAAAGTTTCACGTTAATATAATTAGTAAGGATCGCATTTAGTTTATTCGTACTTAAGTGTCTTATCTTTTCCACCGAAAAAAGATATCGTTCTGCGGCGCGTCGTTCTTCGCACAAATTACTTACGAACCTCTAAATTAACCTTTCAGGTGAACAAATCGGATCATAAGGGTCGCCTAATTAGGTGAATAGTTTTAGGGATGTAGGATAGACTCACAACGTTACAATATAACTGGATTTAAATATGTAGGAAACTAGGTCAAGCAATTAAAAACTCTTGTCTCTTCATCTTTTGAAATTATATATACATGCTACATATTAACAGCCTTCCCACAAAGTTACGACTTAGACACGTGTTTAACAATTGTTTAACATGGTTTTGTAGGATAACTTTTACTAAACAACTGTTAAACACCTGTCTAAGACGTGATTTTGTTTTTTGTGGTAAGGCTGCTTATGTTTGGAAACCTCGGTGTTCGGATGTTGTGGAGACCGCGACTTGGAAAACGTAATGAGCGCGGGAGGTCTATGTCCAGCTGTGGGAAAATATAGGATGTTGAGATTCTCGGATGCACAGATCTTTGGAATCTTACGCAAAAACTACCTACCTACTGATCGGATCAGGCTAAAATTTAGTAAAGAAAATATAAATACAAAGTAGCCTATATTTTATTCCAGGACTAGAGCTACGTCTATTCAAATGTCAGACTGATCCGTTCAGTGGTTTGTGCGTGAAAGAACAAACATCCATTTGTACAAACTTTCACGTTATTATATTAGTTTTACATATTAGTAAGTATTGAAGGAGAAAAGAATTTGGTGAAGGCCGGCACGGTAATATCAATATTGTATTAAATTAAATTACATCATCTTTTTATCCCGACAAAAAGCGTGCGAACCTTGTTTGTAATGTAGAAAAATAACATGAAACGAGGAAGGCGCGGCCCCTTGAAAATAAAATGTTACTGTTATATCTAGGTACCTATCGTCTAAGCGTTTTTTGTCTATAGTTCTACAAATAAATAAATAATTCCGGATAGACTAATAGATTGTCATACATTTTAACTCATTTTACCCGCAACTAGGCTAAACATGGTCAAAAAAATGTTTACCTATGGTTGTACAATTAAACTCCAACTGAATTTCAAATACTTACTATATTCAAAGTTGTCAAAACTATTATATGTGAAAAGACTATAAAATATCAGATTATCAAGAGGACGAACCGCTTTGGGCGAGTTTTGCTCTACCTCGAAATTAACACCTAGAGGTTTCTTGTACGCTTCTTTACTTTAACTTAAAAGATATTGAAGTGAACAAAAACCAAAGTGAGTACTTTTTTTAGAGCCAAATTTATGGACATAGCTCAAAGAATAAGCAAGCTGAAGTAGACTTATGGTCAGCCCACGGAGGCTGGCCATATCTCACGAAGAACCGACAACCGCGCTGGGGTAAAAGTGATCTTGAGTGGAGACCGCGACTCGACAGACCTTATGTAATACGCCCACCGGCCAGGGAAGAAGACGATTTGCAATAGATTTCAGGCAGATGCTGGATGCGGCGAGCCGAGGACACTATGGCGTTTATTAGCTTATGGAATAATATATGTTGATAATGATGGTTACTATCAGCGATTTAACGGTAATATTTTTAACCACAATACCTTTTAAGTTTTCCTAACTCAACAAAATCGACTTAGAATTCCACGACAAAGAAGGTAAATAGAGTTCAACGAATATAATACTCTATCTATAGATAGAGTTCATGAAGAGTACTAAATAACTGACACTGACATGCAAAGTCAGTTATATTGCAACTTGTCTATGGTAAGCTGCGCCAATGGCAATCAGTCACTAATCACATCGTCGAGTTCGATCACGAATCGTAATGTTCGTAGCATCGGATCCGCAACCCGACCGCACTGGATTACCTACTGCCCCCGCTGCCCGATAGATGTTATGTCACGTCATGAAATGGTAGTCTATCTATTCGTACACGTAGTCACAGGATCTTTGGTTCGTACACTACATATCTCACAGGCTAGTAATATAAGGGGGTATATATATTATATATCTTTATTAAGGCGGAAAACAGAAGGTACACTATCGCCACCACTTACTAATTTTGTCATATAATTACGTAATAATTACGTTAAGCAAAGGATTTTCCAAAAATCCAAAGATCAGTTTGTTATACCTATTATAAGCTTTTTAAATGCATTTGTAGGAGTTTTATTTCTTTATTTAAAGGAGAGATACGAAAACAGAGTTCGGTGGCCACCAAGCGCAAATTCGCATCTCTTCCTAAACTAGACAAAATAAAACTACTACAGATGCATTAAAAAAAGCTTATCATAGGTATAACAAACTGAACGTTTAAATTTTGGAAATTCCTTTGTTTAACTCAATTATTATGATAAACTATGTAATGGCGCTAGTGTACAGAAGGTAAACTTTATAGTTAGAGTTTGCGCCTTAAGTTTTATTTTCATTCCAGTTTAAACCGGTTTTATTTCGAGGCCAAAATAACTACACTCTTGAACTTCGCTGTAATCCTAACTAACTATCCAATCCATAACTACAAGTGTTAATCAATAAAGCCTGCGACGATTTATTCGCAGCAACATCCCATTAATCTTCCATGTCAAGTCTCCTGATAATAAATAAATAGACTATCAATCACAGAACCAATACTACACATAGAATCTGGTTATACTCATAAAGTATTAGTTGTTCCCTATATGTTGATCTTCCCTAGGGATATTTATTTGACAAATATTGTCGATTGATCTCGATAACTTTGTTGTTGATATTTACAAATGGATATTTACAAACAACTAGACAGACAAAACAAAGAAACGACGCGACGTTAAAATTTAAATTTAATAACTTATACAAAGGTAATTTAACAATATATTATTCTAAGATATCAACAGATTCGAAGTATGAACCGACGACGCGCGACGTGGCAATGCGACTCGGCGGCGCGGGACGAAGCTCCGATGTCGTGTCGCAATCCTGCTCTGTTATTAGTTTCCGTAGACTCAAAATGTCTCAAATGATTTTATGTAGGTAGTCAATAATGTAGTTGCGAAGGTCGGTTATTGGGTTGAGTCGATTAGTATAACACATAAACTTTTTATCAGCTTGTTATATCGATCCGTATAACAGAAACATATCTAAATATCTACTTTGTTTTAAGAGTATCCCTTCTGAGGGAGTGAACTGAAGAAAGTCCTTCTGACATCCATGTCCAAAAAAACTATGTGTAAGAAATCAGGAACGACGAATTTTTTGCGTTAAATAAAACCATAATTTCCTATTTCATTCTACTATTTGTTAAAACCATCATAATAATTATTGTTGTTCTGCTTCCAAGAAATGTTTTATTTAATGGAGGAAACTTAGTTGGTTTATGAATTAATTAAGTATGTTTTTGTTTAGATAATTATAACTGTATGTTTCCCAGATGAATAAAATCAAAAAATATTATAATATTATGTTATGCATGGAATTCAAAGTAATTCAATATTTTAAATATTTATACTAACTTGAATATTATTTTATTTATTCAACTTGTTCTGAACCTAAATTAAAAGGAACCGACCTTATCGGGGTTACAATTAGCCACTTTTATGGCGTCCCATAAAAAGGACGCCTCATGTTTACGGGGCTGTTTCAGTGCATTTCCACGAAGTTAAGATGTTCCCAAAGTTCTGACAGTTCGTTGAACCTATTTCTGGTCCTTGGTAAGGGATTTTTGGGTTACCGCGGATTTAACCCTTATAATGACCAAAGCTTAGTTTGAAATGGATCAATAATGGATATAACATTTAAAGAGAGACATTTTAAGAGGTAAATTATCTTACTTCTGATGCAAATCTACCTATCGAAGTTAATTTGAACAGGTTATATATACTCTCGTCCTATAAAAGTAAAGCTAGGTAGGTAAGTATTAGGACGGGAAATAACGAAGTTGGAAAACTTAGCCACCACTCGCTTGAAACTCTCGTCTTTGTTAGTAAAAGTTGAAAAAAACTCAGCTACTTTTGTATTCGTTGCTAAAATCCTTTTATTTCTTAACTCGCACGACGACGACATAAATTGAAAGTTTTATCAATTCACGGTCGAATTTAGAATTTTCTCAGATAAAATGTCTAAGGGAAGTTTCAGACTCAAGCCAGGGTAGCCGCCGACGACGCCGAAAGTCGTTGCGAGTATTAAAATTCTCCATTTTCGAGTGTGAAATGTCGTCTGCCATTTTTTTAAGACTTGTGTTGGGGCCCTGTGAGTTTGGAACTCACTTTATTTTATTGTATTCGGTTTATGTTAATGGTTGTTTTTCTGATAAAGTTGTTGATTCGAAAATGGTTAAAACAAATTAAATTTGTAAACAACTTTCAGACAGCGACAATGCAGTGGCATGTTTGCAAGGAGAAACATTTTTAGATGAAAATTGTAAAAATTTTCATTTGAAACTCTTTATGAAATTGTGAAATTTCAAACAACAATTTAAAATGTACGTAAGAGAATTAAATCACGTTTCTAACTTTTTATTTTTTTATTGGAAATGGTCGAGCGGAACTTCACCTTAAAAGGGAAAACGTAGGTATTAAAGAACAAAAATAAATATGGCACATGGTATGAAAGAATGAAACCTTCATCTTCCATTCACAGCGTGTGACTACGCCCCCATAGGTACAGTCAGCGTCATCACAACGTTTTCGGCGCAGTAGACGTAGGAATGTGTTTATTATAATAGCGCATAATCTTAGGTTTATAGTCTCCACACATTGAAGCCGAAGGCGAAGCGGAGGCGAAGGCGTGCCGGTTTTTCCTATGGAACCGCGCCGCCACCGCCTGCTGTGCGCGTGTAGGCTTTCATATGATTCAATGGAATACAACTCGCACGCCTTCGCCTCCGCTCCGCCTCCCCGGCTTCAGTGTGTGGAGACCTTTAGGGCAGGATGCTTATGGATTTGGTTTCCTAAAGAGTTACAAATATTTCCAGATTTTCTTTAAAAAAATACAAAATCTGGATTCTTTATTGAAATTATATTGATAGCTAATTATTAAAAAAATTAATACATTTTTTACAGAGTTAAGTACAAAGTTATAACTTAAAAGTAAGTACCTAATTATATTCTGCTGCCTATATGTTATAAGTAGTATCTTCGTGTATTGCGGGGCAAAATCACTAGTGGAGTACTCTAACCTCGCTATAATATTGTCTGAGGCCTCTTCGGACGCTCAGACAATATTATTGCGAAGATACTGTCTTATCTTAGCAATTATCTACAGTTTCGAATATTGAAACCCGATTTATGTTTGAGCTTTCGTAATCGAACTGTAAATTCTTAATTAGACATAGGAATAGGATCGTACAAAATGTTTCTCGAGAATTTCGATATTATATTGTTCTAGCTAATAAAACCGTGCGGAGCCAGGGCGGGTCCGCACGGTTTTATTTTATACGTATAAACCTTTCACTTGAATCACTCTATCTATTAAAAAAAACCGCATAAAAATCCGTTGCGTAGTTTTAAAGATTTAAGCATTCAAAGGGACATAGCGATATAGGGACATAGGGACAGAGAAAGCGACTTTGTTGTATACTATGTAGTCACAGTGTGATGAACGAAATGACGGATTTTATTTTTCAAATTAAAATTTATCCATTCTCTTACCCGATACAGATGTAAAGGTTACTAAATGGCTAAATACCCTTTCGTATCAGCAAACCGAAGATTTGCTCAAGCCGCTTAATTGACGAGGATAATGACAGAATAATGGCTTAAAACATCATACCGTTATCCACTAACATCACTACATAGTTTAAAACAAAGTCGCTTTCTCTGTCCCTATGTATGCTTAAATCTTTAAAACTACGCAACGGATTTTGATGCGTTTTTAATAAAAAGAGTGATTCAAAAGGAAGGTTTATACGTATAATAAAACCGTGCGAAGCCGGGGCGAGTCGCTAGTCTACAATAAACTTATATATAACACTCATGCGCGACTAGGGATTGCAATCCGGTCCGGCGGATCCGGTAATCCGGCGGATCCGGCGTGTTATTGGACATACCGGATCCGGTGAGTCAGCGCCGGATCCGGTGGCGGATCCGGTAAAGCAAAAAATACGCGAACGCAAACGTCTTAAAACAAACGATGAAACAATTTCGGTCATTAGTATAGTACAGATGAACTTTGCATATTACACCTATGTTGTTCGTGCGATTTTCTTTTTTTGAACGTGCACAATACACGCATCGTTATAAGTTATGCCCTTTGAATTTCACCATATGTTCACCGATAGATTGGGTTTTCGTATTGTTCAGGGCTTTTTGAAACGCATCATTGAGATGTTGCATTACTGGACGAATTTTATATGCTCTGCCGTAAGTAGGGCTGCTTAGGTCTCATTGTTGCAGAAATAAAGGTTTAGCCGTATTTCTTCGAATCGAGTCCGAGGCATCACCTTCGATATGAAAGGCACTACCATGTCTGTTTCTGTAGACCAATAATCCCTCAATGATGGTAAAATATGGTAGCCCATGACTAAATTCATACCAAGAAATGCTTTCATCTCGTCGGTTTCAATAGCGAATTCCCGCCCATTTTGATGAGCGTACCGCAGTGTATCAAATAAAATTTGTTGCACTAAAATGTCAAAGTAAGTAGCTAAACCAAATATTTCAAATGGAGTCGAAATACCAGTGTGTTCATCCAAACATATTGTACCTTCCCATAATCGTATTCCACTGTAGGAAATACGTTTGGTGTGTATGTTCTCTGGCTCCACTTGAAAGCAGGTGATAGCGCTTGATAGTCGGTGACGAAATCCGGCCGGATTGAAAATTATACCGGATTGCAATCCCTAGCGAGAATTTTCAGAAGTTTCATAATTTATTTAGTATAAATAGTACCAAAAATTACAATTAGTACCAAAAAATATAAATAAAAGTGACTTTATTTTCCATAAATACGTATTTTATTTTTCTTTTTATTTATTATTATCAAAACTAAATAATAGGCCAAGTAACTTTGAAATCCGGCCGGATCCGACCGGATCCGGTCGGATTAGCGTCAATCCGGTGAAATCCGGCCGGATTGAAAATGATACCGGATTGCAATCCCTATGCGCGACACACTCACATGGTGGTCTCTTGCTTGCAGAGTACTAACAGCAAGCTAACAACTAAAAACCAAAACAAAAACTTCTACAACGCATAATAATTGCTCAAGCACAGCGAAAAATATCGAGGCAAGGTCGAGTTCGATAACGAATGAGAGACCAATGGAATGATGAACGAAGGCTGTCAAAACCACGAATTATTTGGAGCTCCTGCAGCTTGCTCTGATGATAGGTATGTACCACTGTCGTAAAATATATTCCACTAATATTCTGTTGGTTTTTTAAATCATCTGTTTAAATATAATATTTATATTTTTGAACAAAACATAATTCTTTAATTAAAGAATTATGTTTTTGAATAGCGGTATAGCACTCTAAACACATACGTAGTCCTCTAACCCTTTATTGTGAAATCTGTGATAAAGTTTATTTTGTGGTTTTCTTATATAGATTACTAGGTTTCTCATATTTCCATACTGGGAATAAAATATCACCTAACGAATTCTGTGAAATGGGGCACTGTGAGTAGGTAATAGGTAGGTAAACAGGTAAACATGTTTTAAAACCGATCACCTGGCACCAGTCTCTCACAAACAGGAATACGTATTCTCTGAATAGACTTGTTAGAAACCTTTTGTGAAGAGAAAAAAATGTTATGTTTCGAAAAGATGGATAATTGGCTGCGAACACTACTAATATTATTACTAAATACAGTTGACAAGTAGGTACATGAGTAGTATGACGCTGACAGTACCTGCTAATCGTAGGGGAAGGAAATTAAACGCTCTTGAGTTTTCCACCTCACCGTCTGCCGTTAAGAAACGAACGTACCACCTACCTACATTAATGTAGGAACTCTGCATTAAGGGTCACTTGCACCATTAATTTGAATCACAATTTAAGCCACTTAAATAGAGATTAAGTGTCTACTAAAGCCTAATCTAGTAGTGAAATCTCGGTTTAGTCCAATATAGTCGCTTAATACCAGTATCAGCAAGAGCCGTGGGAGTCTCACTGGTGTTAATACTATTAAGATAATAATCCGACCTTTAATAATAATAATAATAACGTTTATTGATAAAAATTTTAGAACTTAAAATTAATACATCATTGGTCCCCAAACTAGGATAAACCTGTATCTTGGGGACCTCCTTCCTTGGGTTCTTTACATAATCAAATATATAATCATATAATCAAATAAACCTTTAATAATCTAGGAAGAGTTTTTAAGATCTAGACGAGATATTTGCTGTCTGTAGTAGTTACCTAATATCTCAACTAGGTCGACAAGAAAATTTGCGTAAAATATTAATGGTAAGTTTAAACCCATGGACATACAATACTCATCTTGGATAATACTAAACCCATCATGGTATTATCTCTCACAAACTATCAAGAGATCAAAATCAAAAATTCTACATCTTACCTAACTAAGCTATAAACCAATATAACTACCTAGGCAAAACGATGATGGAACCTGTTTTGCTGAGCTATCGTCAGAGTTAACTATACATTAACGAAAAATAAAAAATGTTTGTAAGTGCCTATGCACGTTGAAGATGAAAATGATTAGCTACCTAACCTGCTTATGCTGAAATCTCATTTAGATTCGAGATGCCGCATCAGAACCGCAAAGGTTAAAGGGAGTTCCATATACAAACCTTGGTACCGCAAGGGCACTTCCCTTGCGGTACCAAGGTTGACTATGGTGCCGCATCAAGTCATATGTAATTTATAGATAGATTTTCATTGAAAACTGTCAAATTTCTGTCATATAGGTAGAGACTTTATAAAATCAAATAAATAGGTACGTATCAAATAGGTGGTCCTGTATTTCGGATACAGTGATAAGTCAACCCTAACACGAAGTAGTGAAATGCATAAAAAAGATTTAGGAAAATTGGTACCTACCTACTAAAAGGTAATACAACTTACCAAACGTCGGAGAGAGTCATTAAATGACCCATTTAATGAGTCCTTATAAATCTCTACCAAGTACCAATTAATGACCTTTTCATTGCTCTCAACGTCGTCGCTGGAACTGATATTATTTACATATTAAGAGGTTGATATCTCAACTCATTCAATCTAAAATATCACCTTAATTTCAGACTCGTATTAAATCACTAGGTTACACAGCCCTTAAACCATAATAAAGTTTCTTTTGCATATAGAACTTTAAGATAATCCTTTATTTATCTCGAAGAACATAATTTATCCTTTTAAAAAAAATTTGGGACCGTAATAAAATGTTTCAGAAATTACCTACCGTTTTAAAATGTCTATTATTAGGTCATTATAACAGATAACGAAGGCAATGTTCATTAGTTTTTTATATGTGAGTAAATTATTTATGAATTGAAAATTGTTAAGAAAATTTCTTATCACGTTATCACTTACCTGAATCAAAGGGTCCATTTGCCAAGTCAAAGCAACTATCAAATCACTTAGGTAACAGTTTTCAAACACATCCGGAACTAAAAATAATACCGAATAAAGTTCGAACTTTAAATTTAATTTGTTTTCAGTAATTATTTAACCATTATTTAAATTTTTAAGAACGTTTGATTTTGAATTTTTTGGCGGGAGAGAACGGTCCCGCACGAATGCCGTCCGCCTCAAACATTTTATCACACTGAAGTCTGAATACTCCTGAAATCTGCTAGGGACGTACTTATTGCTTGCGATATGAATTTTATCGACAAGTCCTATCACATCACTAGGCTTTAGGCACGGGGTTTTATAATTTACCTAGAGTGGTTTTAGTTTCCTGTTAATGTTAAAACTTATAAAACTAGTAATGGTTATTACACTGAAGTTAATTAAAACGGGATATTTACAATTAGGTATTTGAGTTGTTTCGAGTGTTCCGATATTTTGGCAGTTTCATGCACCATGATCAAGTAAGAACAGAAGGAACTAACAGAGAGTTATTTTTAATTGGCATATATATCGATCTATCCTAATTTTTCTTGAGTTCGATTAGTTGATCTTCAAAATAGAAATACTTTTGTCTCTATATTATGGTAAGAAAGCTCAAATTGTGTAAGTATAGATTATTATATTATGAAAATAAAACATATTTCAGCTAAATATATATACCAACTCGTACTTATCAAGGTATCATTATTATATACTAAATGAAAATAAATAGGTACTTATTAGGCAACTCTCCCCAAAGAATAAAAAACCCCTATTAAGGGCAACTATTTTTTTTCGTACGATTCCATAATAATCAAGAAATTCCAAATTCCAAATGTTAGTTATTTTTTTAGATGTCGCCTTACAAGTCCGCATTAAATAGAATCATTCATCTCTAGTCCGGCTAAGTTTGACCCATCCCAAACTTTATACTAACTGGTACCGTATACCGCACCGTACTTACGGCCCGGGACTTGGATATCTTTTTCACATGGAGCTTTTTCTTTTCCACATGACGGACTAATTCTACGGACTAGTTCTAAAATAAAATTTTTAGAACAATTATAAAAAAGCACTTAAATTTAAAAAAAAGCACTTACATTTAAGAAATTACCTACACACTGGTCATTACTTCCTAGATAAAACGAGCTTTTACGTAATCTATCGACAATCGACTAGATTCTATCGATACCTTCCCATCCCCATACATCTCGCGATCGTCACGCACCCTGACAGGGTACAAGATTGGTCCGTCTCGCGCATGCGTACAACCTGTTTATCTCAACAAACTTGTATTTTCTACATCTATGGTGTATATCTATGGTACCCTATAAATCTCAACACCAAGGGAGATAGAACCATTTGCGTGGAAATCAAAGGTTTGTTACGAAAACATCGACATAAGTCTAGCTGAGTTGAACGCCCGACGATCGAATTATAAACTTTTAAAACCTACTATATTTTATGTGCGACTTGTAATGTAAAAAGTTTTGAGTTGTTTCATATTTTTTCGGTTAACAAATGTTCGGTTGCGTAGGTACGTGATAATTTTAAGTTTTTCAATATAGTACTGAGGGCTTTTTGGTTAAAATATACGACCAAGGATTCTGTGCCTACCTGGAAAGTTAAGGAAATTGCGGTGCGGGAGTTACTTTTGTACTTAAACAAATAGAAACGAGGTAGGTACTTTGAGACACTTTTACTTTGATCGTAGTAAACGTTTCATCATGGTAATTTCGTTTCCGCCGGAAGGGTCTAACTAATTCACTAGTTAATTATGGGATTCGACTTGAAATTACTTTATCACCAAACCTTTCTCACATTTATTTAATTATAACTGCAACCCGCGGTTGCACATGGGTTTAACTTACTAGGTAACTACATAGTTGAACATCAGATGATCTTATCCAGTAGTTAAGGTACATAGTACATCATCATCATTCTATATTAGTCCACAGCTGGACATAGGCCTTCCCCAATGAGCGCCATAGCGCCCTGTCTTCACATAGTACACAATAGATACCTAAAAAAGCTTAAGTGCGATGCACTCCGTAGGTTCGTAATAAAGGAAGTAGGTATTTTGCGACGCAAGAGGTTGCAGGTTCGATTCCCGCCTCGGAACAAATTTGTGTAAAATCTGCAGAAAGTTTCATTGGTCTGGGCTCACAGTCTGGGTGTTTTCTATGTGTAATAAAAAATATCTATCTACTTATGTACTTATATAATTTTTTAGTTTACTAATATCAGTTATCGAGTACCCATAACACAAGCTTTGATTAGCTTAAGTACTTGGGGCTAGATGGTTCAGTTCTGTGTGGATTGTCCAGCATTATTTATTAAATAGGTAACAAATACCGAAAGAAAATACCGAATAGGTACCTACATCTTTAAGATCTAGAGCTCTTTATCGGTAAAATCTATGGATAGGTAATAGGCTGAACTTGGCATAATTATCACATGTATACTATGTTTTTTGGTGGGAAATCATTAGTTTTAGTTTGATGCCAGCAGTTCACACTCGACGAGACTTCCCAGAAAAGGCCGAACACTACACACACACTCGTGGTGTGTGTGTAGTGTGTACCTTCAACTCATGAACGCGCCGCGTCTCGCCTCGGGTTCGCGTGTAGTCTCTCATTCGTGTCTTGGTCCCTTAGCGACATTTTGGCCAAATTCCAAGAGCCTCGTGATACAAGAGGGCTACTGGACGAACTTGAAGAAGACAAAGCTCTACAAAAGAACGAGATAACAATTGTGCTGACGCGGTCGTGTGTACCATTGGTGTACATGGTGTCTTTTGTTGAGTAAACGAGAGCCCAAGTCGACACGAGAAATCTCGATAAGTGTGAATTGTCGATATCATGATCTTCAGCATGTTTTTATAATGTACGTACCTACCTACCTCATCATCATAATCAGCCCATGAGCGCCATAGCGCCCTGTCTTCAGCTTGGAGCATCCAGCATCTGCCAGCACAGCAGTCTTTCGCAGATCGTCATCCCACCTGGCCGGAGGGCTTCCTACACTACGTTAACCAAGTCGCGGTCTCCACGACTCAAGAACCCGTCTACCCCAACGGGTGTCGGTTTTTCGAGAGATATGGCCGGCCCACTGCCAGTTCAGCTTGCTAGTTCTTTGCCTTCCTACCTAGCTAAGTACCTAGTTATTTCTAAAATAATTAAAACGATTACGTGACCCAAGAAAACGTGTGTGTAATGAGAAATCATTATCATGCTACGCGCCGGAGGCCAAGCGTGGTGCTACGAGCGCTACGCTCCGAAGCGTGTGGCGTAGCGGCGTAGCAATTAGGTGGCTCAGTGCTACGGACTACGAAATTTAATGTAGCAAGCTGTGTCGAAATGTTTCCTAAAATCGAAGGGTATTTCGTAGGTAAATGAATAAACGTTTTCAATTAAAAACTATCTACTCCTTACATTTTATATGCTTTAAATCCTATACAATAATTAAGCTTTTTTGTAGATAGGTTTTCTAAATAGTAATTCTAATTTCTAAAAACTTTAACTAAAAAAATTCCTTGTCTACCAATATTCTTGCTTACAGCATCTTGCCAGGCCATTTATCCTATAAAACCTTCTTTGCTTACCTGTTTATTAGCTTTTCCATTAGCCTAGAGAACGATCTCTTTCAGTAGCGAACGGTGAGTTTTGTAGTACCTAGTTAAACTAGTTAGGTACTGAAGGTACCTGGATAACCATTTTTTGTACAAAATGAACTTTATTTGCTCTTTTGTGTAGTTTTATTGTAACTGTATTTACATTGCATCGGAACGGAACCGACGTAAATTGTGGGGACGATCGTGGCATCCTAATGGGCAAGACCCCGACTCAGGGAACGCCATTGGTATCACAATAAACTACTGAAATCTCTATAAGTACACAGATCCCTTTTTACTATCCAATAATTCTATCCATCCAAGGTTGTTTGGTAGAGATCGCTCTTCAGAGATAAGACCGCCAATTGTCACTTAGATATTGTATGTTGTTATTTTAATTTAAGTTTGTTATTTTAATAAAGAGTTTTCTATCTATCTAAGTATCTATCAATTTTGAGCGAAGCCGATTTGTATGTAGATTGTTTTGAAAAACACTCTATAGATGACAAGACCGAGTTATAAATTATAATGGGTGGTTTGGGCCTAGGGATTGCAATCCGATCCGGCGGATCCGGTAATCCGGCGGATCCGGCGTGTTATTGGACATACCGGATCCGGTGAGTCAGCGCCGGATCCGGTGGCGGATCCGGTAAAGCAAAAAATACGCGAACGCAAAAGTCTTAAAACAAACGATGAAACAATTTCGGTCATTAGTTATAGTACAGATGAACTTTGCATATTACACCTATGTTGTTTGTGCGATTTTCTTTTTTGAACGTGCACAATACACGCATCGTTTTATGATATGCCCTTTGAATTTCACCGTATGTTCACCGATAGATTGGGTTTTCGTATTGTTCAGGGCTTTTTGAAACGCATCATTGAGATGTTGCATTACTGGACGAATTTTATATGCTCTGCCGTAAGTAGGGCTGCTTAGGTCTCATTGTTGCTGAAATGAAGGTTTCGCCGTATTTCTTCGAATCGAGTCCGAGGCATCACCTTCGATATGAAAGGCACTACCATGTCTGTTTCTGTAGACCAATAATCCCTAAATGATGGTAAAATATGGTAGCCCATGACTAAATTCAAAGAAATGCTTTCATCTCGTCGGTTTCAATAGCGAATTCCCGCCCATTTTGATGAGTTTACCGCAGCGTATCTAATGCAATTTGTTGCACTAAAATGTCAAAGTAAGTAGCTAAACCAAATATTTAAAATGGAGTCGAAGTACCAGTTTGATCATTCAAACATATTTGTACCTTCCCATAATCGTATGCCACTGAAGGAAATACGTTTGGTGTGCATGTTGTCTGGCTCCACTTGAAAGCAGGTTGATAGTCGGTGGCGGATTAGCGTCAATCCGGTGAAATCCGGCCGGATTGAAAATGATACCGGAATGCAATCCCTAGCGAGAATTTTCAGAAGTTTCATAATGTCATTTAGTACAAATAGTACCAAAAATTACAATTAGAACCAAAAAAATTTAATAAAAGTGACTTTATTTTCCATAAATACGTATTTTATTTTTCTTTGTATGTATTATTATCAAAACTAAAAATCACTAACTACTAGGCCAAGTAACTTTGTGTGTGATGAATGATACCGGATTGCAATCCCTATTTGGGCCAAAGTGAAATACCCACTCTGCTTTTCACCTTAAATGCGAGAAAATAAAACAATAAAACATCATCTACTAGCTTACACTCGCACGATTTCATTCGCGTGGTTATACTACCCCTTGGACCCCATTTTAAATACTTACGAAATACTTCGAATACGAATTTCCAAAAATTCGATTAGCAATAAATTATAAGCCTCCACGTCCTAGAAGAAACCTCCATGCAAAATGTCAGTTTCGTAGCTCTTGTAGGTACTACAGAGATAAAAATAAATAAAATAAATAAAAATTATGTTTATTGGAACAAAGTACAATAGAACATGAAATTGTGATGAAAACGCAATAGTTATGACGACCGATGTGGCGCGGTGGGCGAAGGTCCGCCTGCGACGCAGGAGGTTGCGGGTTCGATTCCCGCCTCGGAACAAATTTGTGTACGATCTGCAGAAATTTGTTCTGTTGGTCTGGGTGTTTAATATGTATAATAAAAAATATCTATCTATGTATATAATGTATTAAATATATCAGTTATCTAGTACCTATCACAAGCTTTGAGTAGCTTACTTTGGGGCTAGATGATGCTGTGTGGATTGTCCAGCATTATTAAATTATTATTTATTTATTTAGTTATAAAAACTGTGTCGCGAGCATTAACGCCCTCCTCCGAAATTTGAGTTAACAGAGTTCCTTATTAATTAACATATCTTAATGAGTCACCCAGTTTTCTTAGAGATTATGTTAACCTACCTACTTGTTGTGTAAATACAAACGTAATTTGGATTCCCTTCCTTCAGACCACACTTGATGATGTTGGATTAATTAGAAAAAAAAACAAAATTCCTCACTTTGGACCGCGTGGTCCTTAAACGCGGCGACGATGACGACGATGACGGGTCGTGACGTTTCCAACGGAACGAACGTATCGGCCCTCAAAGTCGGGGCCCTGGGTTGCAAAGTACCCGATCGCAACCATGATAACGCCAAATTATGTTTCCAGTTTTATCTTTTGAAGCTAAAATCCATTTTAGATTTTACTTTCAGATTTTTGTTGCCTGAAAGTTGAGAAATTCTGTCTGGTTTTTGACTGCTGCGTTTATAAGTGGATATTACAATGATTACTTAGTTGTTTTTCTCTTTATGTTTTTCTGTAGGGGAAATTAATGAACTAATGTAATATAGTATTTAATAAAACCTATGGATGAAGTTAGGACTTTATACGGATTTTATAACTTAAACAAAATCCAAAAACTTAGGCTTAGGTACATCTAAATACCCGCTTTAGTGGGTTTTAGGTATGTACCTACACACACAGCTGTGGTACACAGGCATATATACCTACCTAAAACTGATATTTAGGTCTACTTTACCTATTGAGTCTACCTAATGACTTTTTGTTATATCCATAGAGAAAATGTTATTTCTATTTATGAGTACCTACTAGTGAATTTAATGATAGATAAACATCACCTAAAGTGACGCCCCCACTTGTTCTATCATATAATTCCGTTAAACAAAGGAATTTCTAAAATTCACTAGTACAGATTGTTAAACCTATTATAAGCTTTTTTTTAATGTATCTTACTGTAGTAGTTTCATTTTGTCTATTTTTGGAAGAGATACGAAAACAGAGTTTGGTGGCCACCAAAGGCCTTAATATTCTTCGAAACATCGGCAGTAATAATATAGAATAAAACCTCATTTGTAAGTCAGCTCACGAACATTTATTTTGTTTCCTAAATGTCAACAGAGCGACACTTCACTAATTGTTGTTGACAATTCGCTAATTAAACCCGATTTCTAGATATGTGGGCGTTAGCTGTGCCAGATGGATTATCCGTATTTCATAATTTTTTGATGCAGTTTTATAAATACTAACACATATTAATAAATCAAATAGAAAATATACCTACCAATTTTTTTTATTAACGGTTATGTAGCGGAGACCGGGGCAAAGAAAAAAATTAGTTATATGTTTATTTTAATTTATTTCAATTTATTCAGGAATAATATTTCACAAGCTCATAAATACATATGAAACGTTGACACTACCGAAGCTTTACAACTGTGTGGTAGAGTCAGCGCCCATCTCCTAGACATGCAGCTTATTTATTAATGTTGCTATCTGAGTAATCGTTTTTCAAAAAAGAGTTTAATTTTTCTGGTATGATTTTTTTTATTTTAACTATATCCTTTTGCCAGTCTCCCCTACCTATTAACACAGCGACCATTGAGGAACCAGCGGATTGGCGTTAAATTATGTATGTCGCCACGGGATTGTAGAATCAGCCCATTGGCAGAATGGTTAGGCCGACAGCAAAACGGTGCTATTCAATTAATTAGGTAGATACTGAAATTTTTGTTGAATGTTCAACGTTAAGCATGGCTAAACGTGATCTCGTCAAATGAAACAAATTAGACTTGTATTTCCAGGAAATCAGCGTTCGTTTTGCAATCGGCCTAGCCATTCTACAAACGGGCTTATCCTACCTGAATAATGCTGGGCAATCCACACAGCACCATCTAGACCCAAAGTACGACCTACTAAATAATAATAATTGAAGATTAAACAAACATTGATCCCAAGGCGGGAATCGAACCCACGAGGACCTTCGCCCGCCGCGCCACAACGGTCGACATCAAAACTGTTCGAGTTGTCTTTATATTTATCAAAAATCTTGAATAACGTGGGCCATAGATTGGAATGTTCAACATGGTGTAATAAAAATAAATCAATTAATTGTTGCAAAAAATTTATTGTGATTAAAATTCCTTAGCGATTTTCTATACTTTAACAGAAATCTTAGTTTTTAATCTATTGGCAAACACAGAAATAACTTACAACTACTTACTTATCTATTTATAAACTGTAGATAGTTATCTAGATAGCAAAGTAGCTAAGATAAACTAATTTAGAATAATAACTTGTGGCCTAAGACCCAACTAAAAGATTCAACGTGACATTTCTAGGTAAGTTCCTTTAAAAGACTTTAATACATAGATACCTACTAAAGTTAATCTAAGTGAGTGTTTGAATATGAATATACCCCGCTTGAATATACCACACTAAAAAATAACTTCTGGAAGAAATAGCTATCATTATTACTATATTATTATTTTATAAGATTTAGTTAAGACTAACGGAAATTTACCAGCCCTGTACATAGAAAATGATCACTTCAGACTTTTAAAACTATGCTATCTGTTGAGATAAGCACTGTCAAGGGGGGATGAGTAATCGAGTTTGTTTAGTCTCAAAATGGAACGTCATAGTTTACTCAATTTTTTTTAAATCTGCCTTTTTATTTTCTGCTGTCTACATTTAATTTATTTAGGAACTTTGCGACCAATGTAAAGCATTTACTATGGATCTCCTACTAAAACAAACTTCGTATCAATTGTCATTTGAATGAACCCTGCGACCGATGACGTTCCTCCATATCTGATCCTAAAGCAAAACCAAATTTCTTGCAAAAATTTGGATTTTTAGTGGCCTTGCAGAGTAATAATCACACAGTAGCAAAGAAATTTATTGTATCTGTTGTATGGTAAATTCCCTAAATTCTTAGAAAAACTAGTTACATGTCTTGTAAAAGCATTAGCTGGTACGCAGGCCACGTCTGTGTAGATTTATATCTTCTTCCTCCTTTTCTCGGGTGTCGACGGGAACATAGCTTCATCGGCGCGTATCAGCCGGTTCACGGCGCGACTCAACGACACTTCTGTTACCAGAAAACATAATCTTATTGTGTGTAAAACTAATAAACTACTACCATGCATGGGCAAAATTTACTGCGAATTTTTCAGTCCAAACACATTTTGTCTATGAGTTGTTACTTTGAGTTGTTTTGGACATTGCGATGAAACGTTTTTTGAGCTTGTAATGACGAATGAGGAAATAACATACCGTTCGATCTTCTAGGCATTGTGGAGCAAAATGAGATTCAATAAAATCAACGAAATCAAAGTCCAATTAAGCAACTCAATATTCTAAGTACAACTTGATAAGTTATCCTAGATGAAGTTACTAATAACACTATGTTTTCGGTAAGTAGATTGTGTCAATTGAATCACGTTAGGCAATAGAGGAGAGATGATGTGAAAATAAAACGACATGCGGAACGTTTGCAAAATCCTTTAATGTGATAAAATTTAAACAGTCCACTTACTCAATTTAAATAATTATATAAAATTGTTGAAATTGCATAAAACATTAACGATACACAATCACAACACCCGAACGCATATTTGTGATGAAAACTTCTATTAAAAATTACATTTTGAATGTCATTCAATTTCAACAATAAAAATTTACAAATATTATGTACTTATTGTACTGAAAAGTTGTACTTCTCGAGGCGTTATTAGAGTTTTTGTAAAATATTTAATGCGCGAGACACTCTTTCTAGTGCTCGTGTTAAATACAAAGTCAAAACAATTAATAATGTATATAGGACTAGTGTAGTTTATCCTTTTTGTACTCATGACTTTTGAATCAAGGTAAAAACATGACTGACAGAAGGTAGAAAGAAATATAACACACGATTGTGTAGTCGTGCGCAAAAATTATGTCGGTTTTAACATTTGACACAATTGTGTGATTCTAGCTTTCTTGTCCAATAAATATGAAAGAAACATATATTTTTTTTAACTTTCATCCCATGCAATTAACCTAAAAATATCTACAGCTTTTTAACTGCCTCATAGAATTTTCCGTATACCCATACCCTTTTGGTTTCATTAATAAATATTATTTGACTTTGACTAAGTACAGGTTTTCTTATTCCAGTCTTAGATAATAGAATTGACTTGATTACTATAATACAAATATTCAAACACGATTGTGATGATTATTAACTAGCTAAAAGCATTAAAATAATAAATTAAGTACAACAATGAATATAACTTAAAAACTAAGAATACATAAACGTAATAAATACTGTAAGTATAA